>CM056559.1:1365000-6165000 GCA_029721515.1 Synanceia verrucosa
AGAAAGCCTTATTATAGTATGTTGAATGATTTTACAGCAGAATACGTTACAAAAAGTTGTAAAATAAAACTTTTTTATATTATGTCAAAAATCGTCAAAAAGTCATACTATAGCATGTCGAAAAAAGTCAAAAAATGAGATTTTTTAAAATGTCAATAAAAGTCACAAGAAAGCCTTATTATGGTATGTTGAATGATTTTACAGCAGAATATGTTAAAAAATTAAAAAACAAAGTTTTTTTATATTATGTCAAAAATTGTCAAAAAGTCATACTATAGCATGTCGAAAAAAGTCAAAAAATGAGATTTTTTAAAATGTCAATAAAAGTCATCAGAAAGCCTTATTATAGTATGTTGAATGGTTTTACAGCAGAATATGTTAAAAAAGTTGTAAAATAAAACTTTTATATTATGTCAAAATCGTCAAAAAGTCATACTATATCATGTCGAAAAAAGTCAAAAAATGAGATTTTTTAAAATGTCAATAAAAGTCACCAGAAAGCCTTATTATAGTATGTTGAATGATTTTACAGCAGAATATGTTAAAAATTAAAAACAAAGTTTTTTATATTATGTCAAAAATCGTCAAAAAGTCATACTATAGCATGTCGAAAAAGTCAAAATGAGATTTTTAAAATGTCAATAAAAGTCACAAGAAAGCTTTATTATGGTATGTTGAATGATTTTACAGCAGAATATGTTAAAAATTAAAAACAAAGTTTTTATATTATGTCAAAAATTGTCAAAAAGTCATACTATAGCATGTCGAAAAAAGTCAAAAAATGAGATTTTGTAAAATGTCAATAAAAGTCACCAGAAAGCTTTATTATGGTATGTTGAATGATTTTACAGCAGAATTAGTTAAAAATTAAAAACAAAGTTTTTATATTATGTCAAAAATTGTCAAAAAAGTCATACTATAGCATGTCGAAAAAAGTCAAAAAATTAGATTTTTTAAAATGTCAATAAAAGTCACCAGAAAGCTTTATTATGGTATGTTGAATGATTTTACAGCAGAATATGTTAAAAAATTAAAAAACAAAGTTTTTTTATATTATGTCAAAAATTGTCAAAAAGTCATACTATAGCATGTCGAAAAAAGTCAAAAAATGAGATTTTTTAAAATGTCAATAAAAGTCATCAGAAAGCCTTATTATAGTATGTTGAATGATTTTACAGCAGAATATGTTACAAAAAGTTGTAAAATAAAACTTTTTTATATTATGTCAAAAATTGTCAAAAAAAGTCATACTATAGCATGTCGAAGAAAGTCAAAAAATGAGATTTTTTAAAATGTCAATAAAAGTCATCAGACAGCCTTATTATAGTATGTTGAATGATTTTACAGCAGAATATGTTAAAAAAAGTTGTAAAATAAAACTTTTTTATATTATGTCAAAAATTGTCAAAAAGTCATACTATAGCATGTCGAAAAAAGTCAAAAAATGACATTTTTTAAAATGTCAATAAAAGTCATCAGACAGCCTTATTATAGTATGTTGAATGATTTTACAGCAGAATATGTTACAAAAAGTTGTAAAATAAAACTTTTTTATATTATGTCAAAAATTGTCAAAAAGTCATACTACAGCATGTCGAAAAAAGTCAAAAAATGAGATTTTTTAAAATGTCAATAAAAGTCACAAGAAAGCTTTATTATGGTATGTTGAATGATTTTACAGCAGAATATGTTAAAAAATTAAAAAACAAAGTTTTTTTATATTATGTCAAAAATTGTCAAAAAGTCATACTATAGCATGTCGAAAAAAGTCAAAAAATGAGATTTTTTAAAATGTCAATAAAAGTCATCAGAAAGCCTTATTATAGTATGTTGAATGATTTTACAGCAGAATACGTTACAAAAAGTTGTAAAATAAAACTTTTTACATTATGTCAAAAATCGTCAAAAAAGTCATACTATAGCATGTCGAAAAAAGTAAAAAAATGAGATTTTTTAAAATGTCAATAAAAGTCACAAGAAAGCCTTATTATGGTATGTTGAATGATTTTACAGCAGAATATGTTAAAAAATTAAAAAACAAAGTTTTTTTATATTATGTCAAAAATTGTCAAAAAGTCATACTATAGCATGTCGAAAAAGTCAAAAATGAGATTTTTAAAATGTCAATAAAGTCATCAGAAAGCCTTATTATAGTATGTTGAATGATTTTAAAGCAGAATACGTTACAAAAAGTTGTAAAATAAAACTTTTTACATTATGTCAAAAATCGTCAAAAAAGTCATACTATAGCATGTCGAAAAAAGTAAAAAAAAATGAGATTTTTTAAAATGTCAATAAAAGTCACAAGAAAGCCTTATTATAGTATGTTGAATGATTTTACAGCACAATATGTTAAAAAATTAAAAAACAAAGTTTTTTTTATATTACGTCAAAAATCGTCAAAAAAGTCATACTATAGCATGTCGAAAAAAGTCAAAAAATGAGATTTTTTAAAATGTCAATAAAAGTCACAAGAAAGCTTTATTATGGTATGTTGAATGATTTTACAGCAGAATATGTTAAAAAAATTAAAAAACAAAGTTTTTTTATATTATGTCAAAAATTGTCAAAAAAGTCATACTATAGCATGTCGAAAAAAGTCAAAAAATGAGATTTTTTAAAATGTCAATAAAATTCACCAGAAAGCCTTATTATAGTACGTTGAATGATTTAACAGCAGAATATGTTACAAAAAGTTGTAAAATAAAACTTTTTACATTTTGTCAAAAATTGTCAAAAAAGTCATACTATAGCATATCGAAAAAGTAAAAATGAGAATTTTACTATGTCAATAAATTCACCAGAAAGCCTTATTATAGTATGTTGAATGATTTTACAGCACAATATGTTAAAAATTAAAAACAATTTTTTTATATTATGTCAAAATCGTCAAAAAGTCATACTATAGCATGTCGAAAAAAGACAAAAAATGAGATTTTTTAAAATGTCAACAAAAGTCATCAGAAAGTCTTATTATAGTATGTTGAATGATTTTACAGCACAATATGTTAAAAAAATAAAAAAAAAAGTTTTTTTTAGATTATTTAAAAAATTGTAAAAAAAAGTCCTACTATAGCATGTCGAAAAAAGTAAAAAAAAATGAGATTTTTTAAAATGTCAATAAAAGTCACAAGAAAGCTTTATTATGGTATGTTGAATGATTTTACAGCAGAATATGTTAAAAAAAGTTGTAAAGTAAAACTTTTTTATATTATGTCAAAAATCGTCAAAAAAGTCATACTATAACATGTCGAAAAAAGTCAAAAAATGAGATTTTTTAAAATGTCAATAAAAGTCACCAGAAAGCCTTATTATAGTATGTTGAATGATTTTACAGCAGAATATGTTAAAAAAATTAAAAAACAAAGTTTTTTTTAATATTACGTCAAAAATCGTCAAAAAAGTCATACTATAGCATGTCGAAAAAAGTCAAAAAATTAGATTTTTTAAAATGTCAATAAAAGTCACAAGAAAGCTTTATTATGGTATGTTGAATGATTTTACAGCAGAATATGTTAAAAAATTAAAAAACAAAGTTTTTTTATATTATGCCAAAAATTGTCAAAAAGTCATACTATAGCATGTCGAAAAAAGTCAAAAAATTAGATTTTTTAAAATGTCAATAAAAGTCACCAGAAAGCCTTATTATAGTATGTTGAATGATTTTACAGCAGAATATGTTAAAAAAGTTGTAAAATAAAACTTTTTACATCATGTCAAAAATCGTCAAAAAAGTCATACTATAGCATGTCGAAAAAAGTAAAAAAAAATGAGATTTTTTAAAATGTCAATAAAAGTCACAAGAAAGCTTTATTATGGTATGTTGAATGATTTTACAGCACAATATGTTAAAAAAAAGTTGTAAAATAAAACTTTTTTATATTATGTCAAAACTCGTCAAAAAAGTCATACTATAGCATGTCGAAAAAAGTCAAAAAATGAGATTTTTTAAAATGTCACTATAAGTCACCAGAAAGCCTTATTTTAGTATGTTGAATGATTTTACAGCACAATATGTTAAAAAAAATTAAAAAACAAGTTTTTTTTATATTATGTAAAAAATCGTCAAAAAAGTCATACTATAGCATGTCAAAAAAAGTCAAAAAATGAGATTCTTTAAAATGTTAATAAAAGTCATCAGAAAGCCTTTTTATAGTATGTTGAATGATTTTACAGCAGAATATGGTACAAAAAGTTGTAAAATAAAACTTTTTACAGCATGTCAAAAATTTTCAAAAAAGTCATACTATAGCATGTCGAAAAAAGTCAAAAAAATGAGAATTTTTACTATGTCAATAAATTCACCAGAAAGCCTTATTATAGTATGTTGAATTATTTTACAGCAGAATATGTTACAAAAAGTTGTAAAATAAAACTTTTTACATTATGTCAAAAAAGTCATACTATAGCATGTCGAAAAAAGTTAAAAAAAAGAGAATTTTTATTATGTTAATAAAAGTCACCAGAAAGCCTTATTATAGTATGTTGAATGATTTTACAGCACAATATGTTAAAAAAAATTAAAAAACAAGTTTTTTTATATTATGCCAAAAATTGTCAAAAAAGTCATACTATAGCATGTCGAAAAAAGTCAAATAATGACATTTTTTAAAATGTCAATAAAAGTCACCAGAAAGCCTTGTTATAGTATGTTGAATGATTTTACAGCAGAAGATGTTGCAAAAAGTTGTAAAATAAAACTTTTTACATTTTGTCAAAAATTGTCAAAAAAGTCATACTATAGCATGTCGAAAAAAGTCAAAAAATGACATTTTTTAAAATGTCACTATAAGTCACCAGAAAGCCTTATTATAGTATGCTGAATGATTTTACAGCACAATATGTTAAAAAATTAAAAAACAAAGTTTTTTTTAGATTATGTCAAAAATTGTCAAAAAAAGTCCTACTATAGCATGTCGAAAAAAGTCAAAAAAATGAGATTTTTTTAAAATGTCAATAAAGTCACAAGAAAGCCTTATTATAGTATGTTGAATGATTTTACAGCAGAATATGTTAAAAAAAGTTGTAAAATAAAACTTTTTTATATTATGTCAAAAATTGTCAAAAAAGTCATACTATAACATGTCGAAAAAAGTCAAAAAATGAGATTTTTTAAAATGTCAATAAAAGTCACCAGAAAGCCTTATTATAGTATGTTGAATGATTTTACAGCAGAATATGTTAAAAAAATTAAAAAACAAAGTTTTTTTTAATATTACGTCAAAAATCGTCAAAAAAGTCATACTATAGCATGTCGAAAAAAGTCAAAAAATTAGATTTTTTAAAATGTCAATAAAAGTCACAAGAAAGCTTTATTATGGTATGTTGAATGATTTTACAGCAGAATATGTTAAAAAATTAAAAAACAAAGTTTTTTTATATTATGTCAAAAATTGTCAAAAAGTCATACTATAGCATGTCGAAAAAAGTCAAAAAATTAGATTTTTTAAAATGTCAATAAAAGTCACCAGAAAGCTTTATTATGGTATGTTGAATGATTTTACAGCAGAATATGTTAAAAAATTAAAAAACAAAGTTTTTTTATATTATGCCAAAAATTGTCAAAAAGTCATACTATAGCATGTCGAAAAAAGTCAAAAAATTAGATTTTTTAAAATGTCAATAAAAGTCACCAGAAAGCCTTATTATAGTATGTTGAATGATTTTACAGCAGAATATGTTAAAAAAGTTGTAAAATAAAACTTTTTACATCATGTCAAAAATCGTCAAAAAAGTCATACTATAGCATGTCGAAAAAAGTAAAAAAAAATGAGATTTTTTAAAATGTCAATAAAAGTCACAAGAAAGCTTTATTATGGTATGTTGAATGATTTTACAGCACAATATGTTAAAAAAAAGTTGTAAAATAAAACTTTTTTATATTATGTCAAAACTCGTCAAAAAAGTCATACTATAGCATGTCGAAAAAAGTCAAAAAATGAGATTTTTTAAAATGTCAATAAAAGTCATCAAAAAGTCTTATTATAGTATGTTGAATGATTTATTATGTCAAAAATTGTCAAAAAAGTCATACTATTGCATGTCGAAAAAAGTCAAAAAATTAGATTTTTTAAAATGTCACTATAAGTCACCAGAAAGCCTTATTTTAGTATGTTGAATGATTTTACAGCACAATATGTTAAAAAAAAATAAAAAACAAGTTTTTTTTATATTATGTAAAAAATCGTCAAAAAAGTCATACTATAGCATGTCAAAAAAAGTCAAAAAATGAGATTCTTTAAAATGTTAATAAAAGTCATCAGAAAGCCTTTTTATAGTATGTTGAATGATTTTACAGCAGAATATGGTACAAAAAGTTGTAAAATAAAACTTTTTACAGCATGTCAAAAATTTTCAAAAAAGTCATACTATAGCATGTCGAAAAAAGTCAAAAAAATGAGAATTTTTACTATGTCAATAAATTCACCAGAAAGCCTTATTATAGTATGTTGAATTATTTTACAGCAGAATATGTTACAAAAAGTTGTAAAATAAAACTTTTTACATTATGTCAATAAAGTCATACTATAGAATGTCGAAAAAGTTAAAAAAAGAGAATTTTTATTATGTTAATAAAAGTCACCAGAAAGCCTTATTATAGTATGTTGAATGATTTTACAGCACAATATGTTAAAAAAAATTAAAAAACAAGTTTTTTTATATTATGCCAAAAATTGTCAAAAAAGTCATACTATAGCATGTCGAAAAAAGTCAAATAATGACATTTTTTAAAATGTCAATAAAAGTCACCAGAAAGCCTTGTTATAGTATGTTGAATGATTTTACAGCAGAAGATGTTGCAAAAAGTTGTAAAATAAAACTTTTTACATTTTGTCAAAAATTGTCAAAAAAGTCATACTATAGCATGTCGAAAAAAGTCAAATAATGACATTTTTTAAAATGTCAATAAAAGTCACCAGAAAGCCTTGTTATAGTATGTTGAATGATTTTACAGCAGAAGATGTTGCAAAAAGTTGTAAAATAAAACTTTTTACATTTTGTCAAAAATTGTCAAAAAAGTCATACTATAGCATGTCGAAAAAAGTCAAAAAATGACATTTTTTAAAATGCCAATAAAAGTCACAAGAAAGCCTTATTATAGTATGTTGAATGATTTTACAGCAGAATATGTTAAAAAAAGTTGTAAAATAAAACTTTTTTATATTATGTCAAAATTGTCAAAAAGTCATACTATAGCATGTCGAAAAAAGTCAAAAAATGAGATTTTTTAAAATGTCACTATAAGTCACCAGAAAGCCTTATTATAGTATGTTGAATGATTTTACAGCACAATATGTTAAAAAATTAAAAAACAAAGTTTTTTTACATTATGTCAAAAATTGTCAAAAAAGTCATACTATAGCATGTCGAAAAAAGTCAAAAAATGAGATTTTTTAAAATGTCAATAAAAGTCATCAGACAGCCTTATTATAGTATGTTGAATGATTTTACAGCAGAGTATGTTACAAAAAGTTGTAAAATAAAACTTTTTTATATTATGTCAAAAATTGTCAAAAAGTCATACTATAGCATGTCAAAAGTCAAAAAATGACATTTTTAAAATGTCAATAAAAGTCATCAGACAGCCTTATTATAGTATGTTGAATGATTTTACAGCAGAATATGTTAAAAAATTAAAAACAAAGTTTTATATTATGTCAAAATTGTCAAAAGTCATACTATAGCATGTCGAAAAAAGTCAAAAAATGAGATTTTTTAAAATGTCAATAAAAGTCATCAGAAAGCCTTATTATAGTATGTTGAATGATTTTACAGCAGAATACGTTACAAAAAGTTGTAAAATAAAACTTTTTACATTATGTCAAAAATCGTCAAAAAAGTCATACTATAGCATGTCGAAAAAAGTAAAAAAATGAGATTTTTTAAAATGTCAATAAAAGTCACAAGAAAGCCTTATTATGGTATGTTGAATGATTTTACAGCAGAATATTTTAAAAAAATAAAAAACAAATATTTTTTATTTTATGTAAAAAATTGTCAAAAAGTCATACTATAGCATGTCGAAAAAAGTCAAAAAATGAGATTTTTTAAAATGTCAATAAAAGTCATCAGAAAGCCTTATTATAGTATGTTGAATGATTTTAAAGCAGAATACGTTACAAAAAGTTGTAAAATAAAACTTTTTACATTATGTCAAAAATCGTCAAAAAAGTCATACTATAGCATGTCGAAAAAAGTAAAAAAAAATGAGATTTTTTAAAATGTCAATAAAAGTCACAAGAAAGCCTTATTATAGTATGTTGAATGATTTTACAGCACAATATGTTAAAAAATTAAAAAACAAAGTTTTTTTTATATTACGTCAAAAATCGTCAAAAAAGTCATACTATAGCATGTCGAAAAAAGTCAAAAAATGAGATTTTTTAAAATGTCAATAAAAGTCACAAGAAAGCTTTATTATGGTATGTTGAATGATTTTACAGCTGAATATGTTAAAAATTAAAAACAAAGTTTTTATATTATGTCAAAATTGTCAAAAAGTCATACTATAGCATGTCGAAAAAGTCAAAATGAGATTTTTAAAATGTCAATAAAATTCACCAGAAAGCCTTATTATAGTACGTTGAATGATTTAACAGCAGAATATGTTACAAAAGTTGTAAAATAAAACTTTTTACATTTTGTCAAAAATTGTCAAAAAAGTCATACTATAGCATATCGAAAAAAGTAAAAAAAATGAGAATTTTTACTATGTCAATAAATTCACCAGAAAGCCTTATTATAGTATGTTGAATGATTTTACAGCACAATATGTTAAAAAAAATTAAAAAACAATTTTTTTTTATATTATGTCAAAAATCGTCAAAAAAGTCATACTATAGCATGTCGAAAAAAGTCAAAAAATGAGATTTTTTAAAATGTCAACAAAAGTCATCAGAAAGTCTTATTATAGTATGTTGAATGATTTTACAGCACAATATGTTAAAAAATTAAAAAACAAAGTTTTTTTTAGATTATGTCAAAAATTGTCAAAAAAAGTCCTACTATAGCATGTCGAAAAAAGTAAAAAAAAATGAGATTTTTTAAAATGTCAATAAAAGTCACAAGAAAGCTTTATTATGGTATGTTGAATGATTTTACAGCAGAATATGTTAAAAAAAGTTGTAAAATAAAACTTTTTTATATTATGTCAAAAATCGTCAAAAAAGTCATACTATAACATGTCGAAAAAAGTCAAAAAATGAGATTTTTTAAAATGTCAATAAAAGTCACCAGAAAGCCTTATTATAGTATGTTGAATGATTTTACAGCAGAATATGTTAAAAAAATTAAAAAACAAAGTTTTTTTTAATATTACGTCAAAAATCGTCAAAAAAGTCATACTATAGCATGTCGAAAAAAGTCAAAAAATTAGATTTTTTAAAATGTCAATAAAAGTCACAAGAAAGCTTTATTATGGTATGTTGAATGATTTTACAGCAGAATATGTTAAAAAATTAAAAAACAAAGTTTTTTTATATTATGCCAAAAATTGTCAAAAAGTCATACTATAGCATGTCGAAAAAAGTCAAAAAATTAGATTTTTTAAAATGTCAATAAAAGTCACCAGAAAGCCTTATTATAGTATGTTGAATGATTTTACAGCAGAATATGTTAAAAAAGTTGTAAAATAAAACTTTTTACATCATGTCAAAAATCGTCAAAAAAGTCATACTATAGCATGTCGAAAAAAGTAAAAAAAAATGAGATTTTTTAAAATGTCAATAAAAGTCACAAGAAAGCTTTATTATGGTATGTTGAATGATTTTACAGCACAATATGTTAAAAAAAAGTTGTAAAATAAAACTTTTTTATATTATGTCAAAACTCGTCAAAAAAGTCATACTATAGCATGTCGAAAAAAGTCAAAAAATGAGATTTTTTAAAATGTCACTATAAGTCACCAGAAAGCCTTATTTTAGTATGTTGAATGATTTTACAGCACAATATGTTAAAAAAAATTAAAAAACAAGTTTTTTTTATATTATGTAAAAAATCGTCAAAAAAGTCATACTATAGCATGTCAAAAAAAGTCAAAAAATGAGATTCTTTAAAATGTTAATAAAAGTCATCAGAAAGCCTTTTTATAGTATGTTGAATGATTTTACAGCAGAATATGGTACAAAAAGTTGTAAAATAAAACTTTTACAGCATGTCAAAATTTTCAAAAAGTCATACTATAGCATGTCGAAAAAGTCAAAAAATGAGAATTTTTACTATGTCAATAAATTCACCAGAAAGCCTTATTATAGTATGTTGAATTATTTTACAGCAGAATATGTTACAAAAGTTGTAAAATAAAACTTTTTACATTATGTCAAAAAGTCATACTATAGCATGTCGAAAAAGTTAAAAAGAATTTTTATTATGTTAATAAAAGTCACCAGAAAGCCTTATTATAGTATGTTGAATGATTTTACAGCACAATATGTTAAAAAAATTAAAAACAAGTTTTTATATTATGCCAAAATTGTCAAAAAGTCATACTATAGCATGTCGAAAAAGTCAAATAATGACATTTTTAAAATGTCAATAAAAGTCACCAGAAAGCCTTGTTATAGTATGTTGAATGATTTTACAGCAGAAGATGTTGCAAAAGTTGTAAAATAAAACTTTTTACATTTTGTCAAAAATTGTCAAAAAAGTCATACTATAGCATGTCGAAAAAAGTCAAAAAATGAGATTTTTTAAAATGTCACTATAAGTCACCAGAAAGCCTTATTATAGTATGCTGAATGATTTTACAGCACAATATGTTAAAAATTAAAAACAAAGTTTTTAGATTATGTCAAAATTGTCAAAAGTCCTACTATAGCATGTCGAAAAGTCAAAAAAATGAGATTTTTTAAAATGTCAATAAAGTCACAAGAAAGCCTTATTATAGTATGTTGAATGATTTTACAGCAGAATATGTTAAAAAAGTTGTAAAATAAAACTTTTTATATTATGTCAAAATTGTCAAAAGTCATACTATAACATGTCGAAAAAGTCAAAATGAGATTTTTAAAATGTCAATAAAAGTCACCAGAAAGCCTTATTATAGTATGTTGAATGATTTTACAGCAGAATATGTTAAAAAATTAAAAACAAAGTTTTTTTAATATTACGTCAAAAATCGTCAAAAAGTCATACTATAGCATGTCGAAAAAGTCAAAAATTAGATTTTTAAAATGTCAATAAAAGTCACAAGAAAGCTTTATTATGGTATGTTGAATGATTTTACAGCAGAATATGTTAAAAATTAAAAACAAAGTTTTTATATTATGTCAAAATTGTCAAAAAGTCATACTATAGCATGTCGAAAAAGTCAAAAATTAGATTTTTAAAATGTCAATAAAAGTCACCAGAAAGCTTTATTATGGTATGTTGAATGATTTTACAGCAGAATATGTTAAAAAATTAAAAAACAAAGTTTTTTTATATTATGCCAAAAATTGTCAAAAAGTCATACTATAGCATGTCGAAAAAAGTCAAAAAATTAGATTTTTTAAAATGTCAATAAAAGTCACCAGAAAGCCTTATTATAGTATGTTGAATGATTTTACAGCAGAATATGTTAAAAAAGTTGTAAAATAAAACTTTACATCATGTCAAAATCGTCAAAAAGTCATACTATAGCATGTCGAAAAAGTAAAAAAATGAGATTTTTAAAATGTCAATAAAAGTCACAAGAAAGCTTTATTATGGTATGTTGAATGATTTTACAGCACAATATGTTAAAAAAGTTGTAAAATAAAACTTTTTTATATTATGTCAAAACTTCGTCAAAAAGTCATACTATAGCATGTCGAAAAAGTCAAAATGAGATTTTTAAAATGTCAATAAAAGTCATCAAAAAGTCTTATTATAGTATGTTGAATGATTTATTATGTCAAAATTGTCAAAAAGTCATACTATTGCATGTCGAAAAAGTCAAAAATTAGATTTTTAAAATGTCACTATAAGTCACCAGAAAGCCTTATTTTAGTATGTTGAATGATTTTACAGCACAATATGTTAAAAATAAAAAAACAAGTTTTTTTATATTATGTAAAAATCGTCAAAAAGTCATACTATAGCATGTCAAAAAAGTCAAAAATGAGATTCTTTAAAATGTTAATAAAAGTCATCAGAAAGCCTTTTTATAGTATGTTGAATGATTTTACAGCAGAATATGGTACAAAAAGTTGTAAAATAAAACTTTTACAGCATGTCAAAATTTTCAAAAAGTCATACTATAGCATGTCGAAAAAGTCAAAAATGAGAATTTTTACTATGTCAATAAATTCACCAGAAAGCCTTATTATAGTATGTTGAATTATTTTACAGCAGAATATGTTACAAAAAGTTGTAAAATAAAACTTTTTACATTATGTCAAAAAAGTCATACTATAGCATGTCGAAAAAAGTTAAAAAAAAGAGAATTTTTATTATGTTAATAAAAGTCACCAGAAAGCCTTATTATAGTATGTTGAATGATTTTACAGCACAATATGTTAAAAAAAATTAAAAAACAAGTTTTTTTATATTATGCCAAAAATTGTCAAAAAAGTCATACTATAGCATGTCGAAAAAAGTCAAATAATGACATTTTTTAAAATGTCAATAAAAGTCACCAGAAAGCCTTGTTATAGTATGTTGAATGATTTTACAGCAGAAGATGTTGCAAAAAGTTGTAAAATAAAACTTTTTACATTTTGTCAAAAATTGTCAAAAAAGTCATACTATAGCATGTCGAAAAAAGTCAAATAATGACATTTTTTAAAATGTCAATAAAAGTCACCAGAAAGCCTTGTTATAGTATGTTGAATGATTTTACAGCAGAAGATGTTGCAAAGTTGTAAAATAAAACTTTTTAAATTATGTCAAAAATTGTCAAAAAAGTCATACTATAGCATGTCGAAAAAAGTCAAAAAATGACATTTTTTAAAATGCCAATAAAAGTCACAAGAAAGCCTTATTATAGTATGTTGAATGATTTTACAGCAGAATATGTTAAAAAGTTGTAAAATAAAACTTTTTATATTATGTCAAAAATTGTCAAAAAGTCATACTATAGCATGTCGAAAAAAGTCAAAAAATGAGATTTTTTAAAATGTCACTATAAGTCACCAGAAAGCCTTATTATAGTATGCTGAATGATTTTACAGCACAATATGTTAAAAAATTAAAAAACAAAGTTTTTTTACATTATGTCAAAAATTGTCAAAAAAGTCATACTATAGCATGTCGAAAAAAGTCAAAAAATGAGATTTTTTAAAATGTCAATAAAAGTCATCAGACAGCCTTATTATAGTATGTTGAATGATTTTACAGCAGAGTATGTTACAAAAAGTTGTAAAATAAAACTTTTTTATATTATGTCAAAAATTGTCAAAAAGTCATACTATAGCATGTCAAAAAAAGTCAAAAAATGACATTTTTTAAAATGTCAATAAAAGTCATCAGACAGCCTTATTATAGTATGTTGAATGATTTTACAGCAGAATATGTTAAAAATTAAAAACAAAGTTTTTATATTATGTCAAAAATTGTCAAAAAGTCATACTATAGCATGTCGAAAAAAGTCAAAAAATGAGATTTTTTAAAATGTCAATAAAAGTCACAAGAAAGCCTTATTATGGTATGTTGAATGATTTTACAGCAGAATATGTTAAAAAATTAAAAAACAAAGTTTTTTTATATTATGTCAAAAATTGTCAAAAAGTCATACTATAGCATGTCGAAAAAAGTCAAAAAATGAGATTTTTTAAAATGTCAATAAAAGTCAAAAGAAAGCCTTATTATGGTATGTTGAATGATTTTACAGCAGAATATGTTAAAAAATTAAAAAACAAAGTTTTTTTATATTATGTCAAAAATTGTCAAAAAGTCATACTATAGCATGTCGAAAAAAGTCAAAAAATGAGATTTTTTAAAATGTCAATAAAAGTCATCAGAAAGCCTTATTATAGTATGTTGAATGATTTTAAAGCAGAATACGTTACAAAAAGTTGTAAAATAAAACTTTTTACATTATGTCAAAAATCGTCAAAAAAGTCATACTATAGCATGTCGAAAAAAGTAAAAAAAATGAGATTTTTTAAAATGTCAATAAAAGTCACAAGAAAGCCTTATTATAGTATGTTGAATGATTTTACAGCACAATATGTTAAAAAATTAAAAAACAAAGTTTTTTTTATATTACGTCAAAAATCGTCAAAAAAGTCATACTATAGCATGTCGAAAAAAGTCAAAAAATGAGATTTTTTAAAATGTCAATAAAAGTCACAAGAAAGCTTTATTATGGTATGTTGAATGATTTTACAGCAGAATATGTTAAAAAAATTAAAAAACAAAGTTTTTTTATATTATGTCAAAAATTGTCAAAAAAGTCATACTATAGCATGTCGAAAAAAGTCAAAAAATGAGATTTTTTAAAATGTCAATAAAATTCACCAGAAAGCCTTATTATAGTACGTTGAATGATTTAACAGCAGAATATGTTACAAAAAGTTGTAAAATAAAACTTTTTACATTTTGTCAAAAATTGTCAAAAAAGTCATACTATAGCATATCGAAAAAAGTAAAAAAAATGAGAATTTTTACTATGTCAATAAATTCACCAGAAAGCCTTATTATAGTATGTTGAATGATTTTACAGCACAATATGTTAAAAATTAAAAACAATTTTTTTATATTATGTCAAAATCGTCAAAAAGTCATACTATAGCATGTCGAAAAAGTCAAAAAATGAGATTTTTTAAAATGTCAACAAAAGTCATCAGAAAGTCTTATTATAGTATGTTGAATGATTTTACAGCACAATATGTTAAAAAATTAAAAAACAAAGTTTTTTTTAGATTATGTCAAAAATTGTCAAAAAAAGTCCTACTATAGCATGTCGAAAAAAGTAAAAAAAAATGAGATTTTTTAAAATGTCAATAAAAGTCACAAGAAAGCTTTATTATGGTATGTTGAATGATTTTACAGCAGAATATGTTAAAAAAAGTTGTAAAGTAAAACTTTTTTATATTATGTCAAAAATCGTCAAAAAAGTCATACTATAACATGTCGAAAAAGTCAAAAATGAGATTTTTAAAATGTCAATAAAAGTCACCAGAAAGCCTTATTATAGTATGTTGAATGATTTTACAGCAGAATATGTTAAAAATTAAAAACAAAGTTTTTTTAATATTACGTCAAAAATCGTCAAAAAGTCATACTATAGCATGTCGAAAAAGTCAAAAAATTAGATTTTTAAAATGTCAATAAAAGTCACAAGAAAGCTTTATTATGGTATGTTGAATGATTTTACAGCAGAATATGTTAAAAATTAAAAACAAAGTTTTTTATATTATGTCAAAATTGTCAAAGTCATACTATAGCATGTCGAAAAAGTCAAAATGAGATTTTTAAAATGGCAATAAAAGTCACCAGAAAGCTTTATTATGGTATGTTGAATGATTTTACAGCAGAATATGTTAAAAATTAAAAACAAAGTTTTTATATTATGCCAAAATTGTCAAAAAGTCATACTATAGCATGTCGAAAAAGTCAAAAATTAGATTTTTAAAATGTCAATAAAGTCACCAGAAAGCCTTATTATAGTATGTTGAATGATTTTACAGCAGAATATGTTAAAAGTTGTAAAATAAAACTTTTTACATCATGTCAAAAATCGTCAAAAAAGTCATACTATAGCATGTCGAAAAAAGTAAAAAAATTGAGATATTTTAAATTGTAATAAAAGTACACACTAAGGCTTTATTATGGTATGTTGAATTTTTTTACAGAACAATATGTTAAAAAAGTTGTAAAATAAAACTTTTTATATTATGTCAAAACTCGTCAAAAAGTCATACTATAGCATGTCGAAAAAGTCAAAATGAGATTTTTAAAATGTCACTATAAGTCACCAGAAAGCCTTATTTTAGTATGTTGAATGATTTTACAGCACAATATGTTAAAAAAATTAAAAACAAGTTTTTATATTATGTAAAAATCGTCAAAAAAGTCATACTATAGCATGTCAAAAAAAGACAAAAAATGAGATTCTTTAAAATGTTAATAAAAGTCATCAGAAAGCCTTTTTATAGTATGTTGAATGATTTTACAGCAGAATATGGTACAAAGTTGTAAAATAAAACTTTTTACAGCATGTCAAAAATTTTCAAAAAGTCATACTATAGCATGTCGAAAAAGTCAAAAAATGAGAATTTTTACTATGTCAATAAATTCACCAGAAAGCCTTATTATAGTATGTTGAATTATTTTACAGCAGAATATGTTACAAAAAGTTGTAAAATAAAACTTTTTACATTATGTCAAAAAAGTCATACTATAGCATGTCGAAAAAAGTTAAAAAAAAGAGAATTTTTATTATGTTAATAAAAGTCACCAGAAAGCCTTATTATAGTATGTTGAATGATTTTACAGCACAATATGTTAAAAAAAATTAAAAAACAAGTTTTTTTATATTATGCCAAAAATTGTCAAAAAAGTCATACTATAGCATGTCGAAAAAAGTCAAATAATGACATTTTTTAAAATGTCAATAAAAGTCACCAGAAAGCCTTGTTATAGTATGTTGAATGATTTTACAGCAGAAGATGTTGCAAAAAGTTGTAAAATAAAACTTTTTACATTTTGTCAAAAATTGTCAAAAAAGTCATACTATAGCATGTCGAAAAAAGTCAAATAATGACATTTTTTAAAATGTCAATAAAAGTCACCAGAAAGCCTTGTTATAGTATGTTGAATGATTTTACAGCAGAAGATGTTGCAAAAAGTTGTAAAATAAAACTTTACATTTTGTCAAAATTGTCAAAAAGTCATACTATAGCATGTCGAAAAGTCAAAAAATGACATTTTTTAAAATGTCACTATAAGTCACCAGAAAGCCTTATTATAGTATGCTGAATGATTTTACAGCACAATATGTTAAAAAATTAAAAAACAAAGTTTTTTTACATTATGTCAAAAATTGTCAAAAAAGTCATACTATAGCATGTCGAAAAAAGTCAAAAAATGAGATTTTTTAAAATGTCAATAAAGTCACAAGAAAGCCTTATTATAGTATGTTGAATGATTTTACAGCAGAATATGTTAAAAAAGTTGTAAAATAAAACTTTTTATATTATGTCAAAATTGTCAAAAAGTCATACTATAACATGTCGAAAAAGTCAAAATGAGATTTTTAAAATGTCAATAAAAGTCACCAGAAAGCCTTATTATAGTATGTTGAATGATTTTACAGCAGAATATGTTAAAAATTAAAAACAAAGTTTTTTTAATATTACGTCAAAAATCGTCAAAAAGTCATACTATAGCATGTCGAAAAAGTCAAAAATTAGATTTTTAAAATGTCAATAAAAGTCACAAGAAAGCTTTATTATGGTATGTTGAATGATTTTACAGCAGAATATGTTAAAAATTAAAAACAAAGTTTTTATATTATGTCAAAATTGTCAAAAAGTCATACTATAGCATGTCGAAAAAGTCAAAAAATTAGATTTTTAAAATGTCAATAAAAGTCACCAGAAAGCTTTATTATGGTATGTTGAATGATTTTACAGCAGAATATGTTAAAAATTAAAAACAAAGTTTTTTATATTATGCCAAAATTGTCAAAAAGTCATACTATAGCATGTCGAAAAAGTCAAAATTAGATTTTTAAAATGTCAATAAAAGTCACCAGAAAGCCTTATTATAGTATGTTGAATGATTTTACAGCAGAATATGTTAAAAAGTTGTAAAATAAAACTTTACATCATGTCAAAAATCGTCAAAAAAGTCATACTATAGCATGTCGAAAAAAGTAAAAAAAAATGAGATTTTTTAAAATGTCAATAAAAGTCACCAGAAAGCTTTATTATGGTATGTTGAATGATTTTACAGCACAATATGTTAAAAAGTTGTAAAATAAAACTTTTTTATATTATGTCAAAACTCGTCAAAAAAGTCATACTATAGCATGTCGAAAAAAGTCAAAAAATGAGATTTTTTAAAATGTCAATAAAAGTCATCAAAAAGCCTTATTATAGTATGTTGAATGATTTATTATGTCAAAAATTGTCAAAAAAGTCATACTATTGCATGTCGAAAAAAGTCAAAAAATTAGATTTTTTAAAATGTCACTATAAGTCACCAGAAAGCCTTATTTTAGTATGTTGAATGATTTTACAGCACAATATGTTAAAAAAATTAAAAAACAAAGTTTTTTTTAATATTACGTCAAAAATCGTCAAAAAAGTCATACTATAGCATGTCGAAAAAAGTCAAAAAATGAGATTTTTTAAAATGTCAATAAAAGTCACAAGAAAGCTTTATTATGGTATGTTGAATGATTTTACAGCAGAATATGGTACAAAAAGTTGTAAAATAAAACTTTTTACAGCATGTCAAAAATTTTCAAAAAAGTCATACTATAGCATGTCGAAAAAAGTCAAAAAAATGAGAATTTTTACTATGTCAATAAATTCACCAGAAAGCCTTATTATAGTATGTTGAATTATTTTACAGCAGAATATGTTACAAAAAGTTGTAAAATAAAACTTTTTACATTATGTCAAAAAAGTCATACTATAGCATGTCGAAAAAAGTTAAAAAAAAAGAGAATTTTTATTATGTTAATAAAAGTCACCAGAAAGCCTTATTATAGTATGTTGAATGATTTTACAGCACAA
Source organism: Synanceia verrucosa (assembly GCA_029721515.1). NCBI lineage: Eukaryota > Metazoa > Chordata > Actinopteri > Perciformes > Synanceiidae > Synanceia > Synanceia verrucosa. Next base: position 1,383,648 of record CM056559.1, read on the forward strand.
TATGTTAAAAAAATTAAAAACAAGTTTTTTTATATTATGCCAAAAATTGTCAAAAAAGTCATACTATAGCATGTCGAAAAAAGTCAAATAATGACATTTTTTAAAATGTCAATAAAAGTCACCAGAAAGCCTTGTTATAGTATGTTGGATGATTTTACAGCAGAAGATGTTGCAAAAAGTTGTAAAATAAAACTTTACATTTTGTCAAAATTGTCAAAAAGTCATACTATAGCATGTCGAAAAAGTCAAATAATGACATTTTTAAAATGTCAATAAAAGTCACCAGAAAGCCTTGTTATAGTATGTTGAATGATTTTACAGCAGAAGATGTTGCAAAAAGTTGTAAAATAAAACTTTTTACATTTTGTCAAAATTGTCAAAAAGTCATACTATAGCATGTCGAAAAAGTCAAAATGACATTTTTAAAATGCCAATAAAAGTCACAAGAAAGCCTTATTATAGTATGTTGAATGATTTTACAGCAGAATATGTTAAAAAAGTTGTAAAATAAAACTTTTTATATTATGTCAAAAATTGTCAAAAAGTCATACTATAGCATGTCGAAAAAAAGTCAAAAAATGAGATTTTTAAAATGTCACTATAAGTCACCAGAAAGCCTTATTATAGTATGCTGAATGATTTTACAGCACAATATGTTAAAAATTAAAAACAAAGTTTTTTACATTATGTCAAAATTGTCAAAAAGTCATACTATAGCATGTCGAAAAAAGTCAAAAAATGAGATTTTTTAAAATGTCAATAAAAGTCATCAGACAGCCTTATTATAGTATGTTGAATGATTTTACAGCAGAGTATGTTACAAAAAGTTGTAAAATAAAACTTTTTTATATTATGTCAAAAATTGTCAAAAAGTCATACTATAGCATGTCGAAAAAAGTCAAAAAATGACATTTTTTAAAATGTCAATAAAAGTCATCAGACAGCCTTATTATAGTATGTTGAATGATTTTACAGCAGAATATGTTAAAAAATTAAAAAACAAAGTTTTTTTATATTATGTCAAAAATTGTCAAAAAGTCATACTATAGCATGTCGAAAAAAGTCAAAAAATGAGATTTTTTAAAATGTCAATAAAAGTCACAAGAAAGCTTTATTATGGTATGTTGAATGATTTTACAGCAGAATATGTTAAAAAATTAAAAAACAAAGTTTTTTTATATTATGTCAAAAATTGTCAAAAAGTCACACTATAGCATGTCGAAAAAGTCAAAATGAGATTTTTTAAAATGTCAATAAAAGTCACAAGAAAGCTTTATTATGGTATGTTGAATGATTTTACAGCAGAATATGTTAAAAAATTAAAAAACAAAGTTTTTTTATATTATGTCAAAAATTGTCAAAAAGTCATACTATAGCATGTCGAAAAAAGTCAAAAAATGAGATTTTTTAAAATGTCAATAAAAGTCATCAGAAAGCCTTATTATAGTATGTTGAATGATTTTACAGCAGAATACGTTACAAAAAGTTGTAAAATAAAACTTTTTTATATTATGTCAAAAATTGTCAAAAAGTCATACTATAGCATGTCGAAAAAAGTCAAAAAAATGAGAATTTTTACTATGTCAATAAATTCACCAGAAAGCCTTATTATAATATGTTGAATGATTTTACAGCACAATATGTTAAAAAAAATTAAAAAACAAGTTTTTTTTATATTATGTCAAAAATCGTCAAAAAAGTCATACTATAGCATGTCGAAAAAAGTCAAAAAATGAGATTTTTTAAAATGTCAACAAAAGTCATCAGAAAGTCTTATTATAGTATGTTGAATGATTTTACAGCACAATATGTTAAAAAATTAAAAAACAAAGTTTTTTTTAGATTATGTCAAAAATTGTCAAAAAAAGTCCTACTATAGCATGTCGAAAAAAGTCAAAAAAATGAGATTTTTTTAAAATGTCAATAAAGTCACAAGAAAGCCTTATTATAGTATGTTGAATGATTTTACAGCAGAATATGTTAAAAAAAGTTGTAAAATAAAACTTTTTTATATTATGTCAAAAATCGTCAAAAAAGTCATACTATGACATGTCGAAAAAAGTCAAAAAATGAGATTTTTTAAAATGTCAATAAAAGTCACCAGAAAGCCTTATTATAGTATGTTGAATGATTTTACAGCAGAATATGTTAAAAAAATTAAAAAACAAAGTTTTTTTTAATATTACGTCAAAAATCGTCAAAAAAGTCATACTATAGCATGTCGAAAAAAGTCAAAAAATGAGATTTTTTAAAATGTCAATAAAAGTCACAAGAAAGCTTTATTATGGTATGTTGAATGATTTTACAGCAGAATATGTTAAAAAATTAAAAAACAAAGTTTTTTTATATTATGTCAAAAATTGTCAAAAAGTCATACTATAGCATGTCGAAAAAAGTCAAAAAATGAGATTTTTTAAAATGTCAATAAAAGTCACCAGAAAGCTTTATTATGGTATGTTGAATGATTTTACAGCAGAATTAGTTAAAAAATTAAAAAACAAAGTTTTTTTATATTATGTCAAAAATTGTCAAAAAGTCATACTATAGCATGTCGAAAAAAGTCAAAAAATTAGATTTTTTAAAATGTCAATAAAAGTCACCAGAAAGCTTTATTATGGTATGTTGAATGATTTTACAGCAGAATATGTTAAAAATTAAAAACAAAGTTTTTATATTATGTCAAAATTGTCAAAAAGTCATACTATAGCATGTCGAAAAAGTCAAAAAATGAGATTTTTAAAATGTCAATAAAGTCATCAGAAAGCCTTATTATAGTATGTTGAATGATTTTACAGCAGAATATGTTACAAAAAGTTGTAAAATAAAACTTTTTTATATTATGTCAAAAATTGTCAAAAAAGTCATACTATAGCATGTCGAAGAAAGTCAAAAAATGAGATTTTTTAAAATGTCAATAAAAGTCATCAGACAGCCTTATTATAGTATGTTGAATGATTTTACAGCAGAATATGTTAAAAATTAAAAACAAAGTTTTTATATTATGTCAAAATTGTCAAAAAGTCATACTATAGCATGTCGAAAAAGTCAAAAAATGAGATTTTTAAAATGTCAATAAAAGTCACAAGAAAGCCTTATTATGGTATGTTGAATGATTTTACAGCAGAATATGTTAAAAATTAAAAACAAAGTTTTTATATTATGTTAAAATTGTCAAAAAGTCATACTATAGCATGTCGAAAAAGTCAAAATGAGATTTTTTAAAATGTCAATAAAAGTCATCAGAAAGCCTTATTATAGTATGTTGAATGATTTTACAGCAGAATACGTTACAAAAAGTTGTAAAATAAAACTTTTTACATTATGTCAAAAATCGTCAAAAAAGTCATACTATAGCATGTCGAAAAAAGTAAAAAAATGAGATTTTTAAAATGTCAATAAAAGTCACAAGAAAGCCTTATTATAGTATGTTGAATGATTTTACAGCACAATATGTTAAAAATTAAAAACAAAGTTTTTATATTAAATCAAAAATCGTCAAAAAAGTCATACTATAGCATGTCGAAAAAAGTCAAAAAATGAGATTTTTTAAAATGTCAATAAAAGTCACAAGAAAGCTTTATTATGGTATGTTGAATGATTTTACAGCAGAACATGTTAAAAAAATTAAAAAACAAGTTTTTTTATATTATGTCAAAAATTGTCAAAAAAGTCATACTATAGCATGTCGAAAAAAGTCAAAAAATGAGATTTTTTAAAATGTCAATAAAATTCACCAGAAAGCCTTATTATAGTACGTTGAATGATTTTACAGCAGAATATGTTACAAAAAGTTGTAAAATAAAACTTTTTACATTTTGTCAAAAATTGTCAAAAAAGTCATACTATAGCATGTCGAAAAAAGTAAAAAAAATGAGAATTTTTACTATGTCAATAAATTCACCAGAAAGCCTTATTATAATATGTTGAATGATTTTACAGCACAATATGTTAAAAAAAAATAAAAAACAAGTTTTTTTTATATTATGTCAAAAATCGTCAAAAAAGTCATACTATAGCATGTCGAAAAAAGTCAAAAAATGAGATTTTTTAAAATGTCAACAAAAGTCATCAGAAAGTCTTATTATAGTATGTTGAATGATTTTACAGCACAATATGTTAAAAAATTAAAAAACAAAGTTTTTTTATATTATGCCAAAAATTGTCAAAAAGTCATACTATAGCATGTCGAAAAAAGTCAAAAAATGAGATTTTTTAAAATGTCAATAAAAGTCACCAGAAAGCCTTATTATAGTATGTTGAATGATTTTACAGCAGAATATGTTAAAAAAATTAAAAAACAAAGTTTTTTTTAATATTACGTCAAAAATCGTCAAAAAAGTCATACTATAGCATGTCGAAAAAAGTCAAAAAATGAGATTTTTTAAAATGTCAATAAAAGTCACCAGAAAGCCTTATTATAGTATGTTGAATGATTTTACAGCACAATATGTTAAAAAATTAAAAAACAAAGTTTTTTTTATATTACGTCAAAAATCGTCAAAAAAGTCATACTATAGCATGTCGAAAAAAGTCAAAAAATGAGATTTTTTAAAATGTCAATAAAAGTCACAAGAAAGCTTTATTATGGTATGTTGAATGATTTTACAGCAGAATATGTTAAAAAATTAAAAAACAAAGTTTTTTTATATTATGTCAAAAATTGTCAAAAAGTCATACTATAGCATGTCGAAAAAAGTCAAAAAATGAGATTTTGTAAAATGTCAATAAAAGTCACCAGAAAGCTTTATTATGGTATGTTGAATGATTTTACAGCAGAATATGTTAAAAAATTAAAAAACAAAGTTTTTTTATATTATGTCAAAAATTGTCAAAAAGTCATACTATAGCATGTCGAAAAAAGTCAAAAAATGAGATTTTTTAAAATGTCAATAAAAGTCATCAGAAAGCCTTATTATAGTATGTTGAATGATTTTACAGCAGAATATGTTACAAAAAGTTGTAAAATAAAACTTTTTACATCATGTCAAAAATCGTCAAAAAAGTCATACTATAGCATGTCGAAAAAAGTAAAAAAAAATGAGATTTTTTAAAATGTCAATAAAAGTCACAAGAAAGCTTTATTATGGTATGTTGAATGATTTTACAGCACAATATGTTAAAAAAAAGTTGTAAAATAAAACTTTTTTATATTATGTCAAAACTCGTCAAAAAAGTCATACTATAGCATGTCGAAAAAAGTCAAAAAATGAGATTTTTTAAAATGTCAATAAAAGTCATCAAAAAGCCTTATTATAGTATGTTGAATGATTTTACAGCAGAATATGTTAAAAAATTAAAAAACAAAGTCCTTTTATATTATGTCAAAAATTGTCAAAAAAGTCATACTATTGCATGTCGAAAAAAGTCAAAAAATTAGATTTTTTAAAATGTCACTATAAGTCACCAGAAAGCCTTATTTTAGTATGTTGAATGATTTTACAGCACAATATGTTAAAAAAAATTAAAAAACAAGTTTTTTTTATATTATGTAAAAAATCGTCAAAAAAGTCATACTATAGCATGTCAAAAAAAGTCAAAAAATGAGATTCTTTAAAATGTTAATAAAAGTCATCAGAAAGCCTTTTTATAGTATGTTGAATGATTTTACAGCAGAATATGGTACAAAAAGTTGTAAAATAAAACTTTTTACAGCATGTCAAAAATTTTCAAAAAAGTCATACTATAGCATGTCGAAAAAAGTCAAAAAAATGAGAATTTTTACTATGTCAATAAATTCACCAGAAAGCCTTATTATAGTATGTTGAATTATTTTACAGCAGAATATGTTACAAAAAGTTGTAAAATAAAACTTTTTACATTATGTCAAAAAAGTCATACTATAGCATGTCGAAAAAAGTTAAAAAAAAGAGAATTTTTATTATGTTAATAAAAGTCACCAGAAAGCCTTATTATAGTATGTTGAATGATTTTACAGCACAATATGTTAAAAAAAATTAAAAAAAGTTTTTTTATATTATGCCAAAAATTGTCAAAAAAGTCATACTATAGCATGTCGAAAAAAGTCAAATAATGACATTTTTTAAAATGTCAATAAAAGTCACCAGAAAGCCTTGTTATAGTATGTTGAATGATTTTACAGCAGAAGATGTTGCAAAAAGTTGTAAAATAAAACTTTTTACATTTTGTCAAAAATTGTCAAAAAGTCATACTATAGCATGTCGAAAAAGTCAAATAATGACATTTTTAAAATGTCAATAAAAGTCACCAGAAAGCCTTGTTATAGTATGTTGAATGATTTTACAGCAGAAGATGTTGCAAAAAGTTGTAAAATAAAACTTTTTACATTTTGTCAAAAATTGTCAAAAAAGTCATACTATAGCATGTCGAAAAAAGTCAAAAAATGACATTTTTTAAAATGACAATAAAAGTCACAAGAAAGCCTTATTATAGTATGTTGAATGATTTTACAGCAGAATATGTTAAAAAAGTTGTAAAATAAAACTTTTTATATTATGTCAAAATTGTCAAAAAGTCATACTATAGCATGTCGAAAAAGTCAAAATGAGATTTTTAAAATGTCACTATAAGTCACCAGAAAGCCTTATTATAGTATGTTGAATGATTTTACAGCACAATCTGTTAAAAAATTAAAAAACAAAGTTTTTTTACATTATGTCAAAAATTGTCAAAAAAGTCATATTATAGCATGTCGAAAAAAGTCAAAAAATGAGATTTTTTAAAATGTCAATAAAAGTCATCAGACAGCCTTATTATAGTATGTTGAATGATTTTACAGCACAGTATGTTACAAAAAGTTGTAAAATAAAACTTTTTTATATTATGTCAAAAATTGTCAAAAAAGTCATACTATAGCATGTCGAAAAAAGTCAAATAATGACATTTTTTAAAATGTCAATAAAAGTCACCAGAAAGCCTTGTTATAGTATGTTGAATGATTTTACAGCAGAAGATGTTGCAAAAAGTTGTAAAATAAAACTTTTTACATTTTGTCAAAAATTGTCAAAAAAGTCATACTATAGCATGTCGAAAAAAGTCAAAAAATGACATTTTTTAAAATGCCAATAAAAGTCACAAGAAAGCCTTATTATAGTATGTTGAATGATTTTACAGCAGAATATGTTAAAAAAAGTTGTAAAATAAAACTTTTTTATATTATGTCAAAAATTGTCAAAAAAGTCATACTATAGCATGTCGAAAAAAGTCAAAAAATGAGATTTTTTAAAATGTCACTATAAGTCACCAGAAAGCCTTATTATAGTATGCTGAATGATTTTACAGCACAATATGTTAAAAAATTAAAAAACAAAGTTTTTTTACATTATGTCAAAAATTGTCAAAAAAGTCATATTATAGCATGTCGAAAAAAGTCAAAAAATGAGATTTTTTAAAATGTCAATAAAAGTCATCAGACAGCCTTATTATAGTATGTTGAATGATTTTACAGCACAGTATGTTACAAAAAGTTGTAAAATAAAACTTTTTTATATTATGTGAAAAATTGTCAAAAAAGTCATACTATAGCATGTCGAAAAAAGTCAAAAAATGAGATTTTTTAAAATGTCAATAAAAGTCACAAGAAAGCCTTATTATAGTATGTTGAATGATTTTACAGCACAGTATGTTACAAAAAGTTGTAAAATAAAACTTTTTACAGTATGTCAAAAAAAATGACAATATTTGAATATTATTAATATTAATAAAAGTCACCAGAAAGCCTTATTATAGTGTGGTGAATGACTGAATGGCACAATATGTAGAGAAAATTTGTAAAAAAAAAAAAAAAATACTACTAAGTCATACTATAGCATGTTGAAAAAACTCAAAAAATGCCAATTTTTAAAATGTTAATAAAATTCAAAATCAGGAAAACAATCGCAGCTTGTGTGTAACTATTGAATGAGTCAGTATTATTCTTCTCATGCAGGTAAATACCTTGTTGTTGTCATGGTTCCTACAGTTGCTCCAGCAGATCCAGTAGCTGCTTGACTTCAGTCCTGCCTCCTGTGTTTGTGTCGAGGACGTGATGCCGGCGGCCACATCTGTCCAGCAGCCACTGCAGAGCCTCTCCGATCCGGTCCACATGTTCCTCCACCGCCCTCCCTCTCAGCTCGTCTCCGTGGGTGAACACCACCACGCTGCTCCTCCATACATCCCCACCCAAAATGGCCAGGTGAGTCTCCATGGCTCTCCTGTCTTTTTCTCTGAACGAGTCCACGGGGACGGCCAGCAGGAACAGGACTCTGCTCGTCTCCGGACAGAGGGAGGGACTCCGGCTGATCTCCGCCTGGACCTGCTGGGGGTTGGCCAGACCGAAGAGGCTCCAGCCGGGGGTGTCCACCACCGTGAGCGGCCGACCCGAGGCTTCCCCGTGGCCGACGCAGCACCTGCAGGTCTTTACGCCAACCCGAAACTTGTCACTGCCCAGGATCATGTTGCCTGCTGAGCTCTTCCCCGACTTCCTCCGCCCCAGGAGGACGAGACCAAGATCAGGCCGAGAAGCAGCTGGGAGTCCTGCTGGGAGTCCTGCTGGGAGTCCTGCTGGGGATCCTGCAACAACACATGGAGCATTTGAGTTTTTAACAACTTATTCCAGCTGTCAGATTGTTTATAATGATAATAATATGGAGGACGGAACCTGGCAAAAAGAAATAAATCAATAAATGAAATACATAATGAATAAATAAATATATATGTCATTAAATGAAAAAAAATAATTATATGAAAAATATTACTGATGAATAAATTGATAAAGTGTGACATAGAATTGTAGGTCTGGTTTAAATAAATAAATAAATATAGGATTCACAGATTGGACAGATTCATAAAAGGTGGTTAATCTAATTTTATCAGCATGTTTGATCAATAGTTATGACTGTCAGTTTGTCCAAGTAGAGTTACTGTCGAGCAAATTAGAGCGTTAACACTGATTAATCGTGTTTAAGCACTAATTTCAACAACCCTAATAAATATACATGTACATATATGACAATAAATGTAAAAAGAATGTAAATAAAAAATAAATTAGAAATGAATTAATGGACAAAATGTGAACTACATATCTGGTTTAAATGAATACATACATAAAATAAGTAATGAAAATGTAATAAATATTTGCAAAGTGTCAAAAAAATAATAAATAATATTAGAAATAAACTGAGCCATTAATGAATTGATAGAAAGTGACATAAACGGGCAGATTTTGGTGTAATCTAGATAAAAAAAACTGCATAAAAAGTGAAAAAGTAAGACATTTAAAATGTGTAATAAATGATAGCATGTAAAATGTAGAAATATATCTGTAACTATTAGCATTTATTTTTGTATGATGTTTCCCATGATATTAATTTATTCCTTGCTTTTGGCAGACCTCGCTCCTCCCTACCTCTGGATAAATGTCTCCTTCCTGGCTGCATCACTGTCATCTCCACCTCCTCTCCTCCTCCCAGCGTCCTCCTCGTCTCCTTGACGCTCACATCTCCTCTCAGCTGGATGAACAGATGGTCCTGGTCCTGCTGGGGACGCTCGCTGGTCTCCACCATTTTCTGGATCTTCTCCAGGAGCTCCAGAACCAGATCCTGGGAGATCCTGGACTGGTTGGTCCAGACCTGGTACCGGTTCCCACATCGGTCCAGAAGCCAGCGAAGAGACGGACCCTGATGCTGGATGTGCTCCTGGATGGAAGCGCCTCCTGCAGCAATGATGAATCAATTAGTTATCAAGTTAACTAATCAGCAATTTTTTATAATCAATAATCAGGAAGGAAGGAAGAAAGAAAGGAAAGGGAGGTAGGAAGGAAGGAAGAAAGGAAGTGAGTAAGGAAGTAAGAAAGGAAGAAGGAAGGAAAGGGAGGTAGGGAGGATGGAAGAAAGGGAGGAGAGGAAGGAAGGAAGGAAAGAGAGGTAGGGAGAAGGAAGGAAGGAAGAAGGAAGGAATGGAGGAAGGGAGCTGCTCTGGGGTCAGTTCGTGGTGACAGTGACTCCTCTCTTACCTAACTGGTCTCCCTGGGTGAACAGGACCAGGGCTCGCTCCCAGATAGAGGTCTGGAGCGCTCGCAGCTGAGTCTCCATGGAGCTCAGCTCCTCGGGCCCGAAGGTGGAGGTGATGGGCAGCACCAGCAGGATGCCGTGGGGATCCTGGTGGCACAGGGCCAGGCCTCTGTACAGCTCCTGGGTCAGCTGGGCTGGAGTGGAGGAGTGGGAGCTCCACCCTGGGGTGTCCACCACCGTCACCTGGTCCACCACATCCAGCGGTCAGCACTCTTTTCATTGGACAGGGGTCAAATAAAGTGTAGTTACCTCACCTGACGTCCACAGGTGGATGCGGTCGCTCTGTAGCTGCAAGTGGTGTTTTTACGGAAGGCCAGTTTTCCCAGAATGCTGTTTCCTGCTGAGCTCTTCCCACTTCCTCTCTCACCCAGTAGCAGCAGAACCAGTCTGGACTGGTTTGGATCTGGACCTGCAAACACTGATTCAGAGCCGACATCAAGATGGAAGAAATATTCAGAGCCGTTACTTAAAGCTTCTATATCGTTTTTCATTTTAATGTGTTTCTATTAGAAAATATTTTTTAATTATTCAATGTTAATAGAAACTACTTACTTTCCTCAACGTGTCTGTCTGAATATGTCTGTATTCAGCTGTTGTTGCTAGGTAACTGCTTGGGTCCCTGTTTACTTCCTGTCAGCTGCTAACAGGAAATAAACTGAAAACATTCAGAAAGTTTAAAAACTGTGAAATCTTCTAAATATGGTAGATATTTATTATTTTAACTGACAGGAGTGCTTTATGACATACTATTTTATTTCATTATTATTATTATTATTATTTTGCATTATGTATTTTATAATATAATTTTACATTTGATTATCTATTTTTATAACGCATTACATATTTTTTATATTTTACTCTGCATTTTATTTTTCATTTTATATATTTTCTTATATTTTTTACATTTATTAGTTCCACTGTTGCAGCGACTCTTTACATTGTTTCTGTCACTTTATCTTTGCTGCTGTGAGATTAATATAGATTTATCTCATCTTATCTTAAATCGTACAATATTTTCCACAGACTTATAGAGCAGTAATAGTATTAAACAGTAGATAATGGAACTACTTAAACAAATACACAGACTAAAACATTTGCTGTTGTTTTGGTGCCACCTGGTGGGATTATGGTGTAACTGCAACTCTGCAAACCTTATTTTGACATTTAAAGTTTTAACATTAAAATTGTTTCCCCAACTATCAGGAACATGCATTTTGACCGAGAGCACATCATCATCACTTCATGTTGTCACCTACTGGAATTTTGATGCAATCCCTGGAAAAATATGGATATAAATCCAATTTTTTGACACCACAGGGGAAAATAACTAGATCATGTTAGCAGCAGTATAGAATGACCTGAGATGTGATTCAGGTTCATTCATTCACACTCAAACACATTAAACCAAATAAAATAGCTCACCATAAGAAGTTTCCATGTTTATTTAATAAGAAGAGCTGCTTCTTCCTTCTTTTTGATGTGAGTCCAGTTCTGCTTTTACTTCCTGTCGTTGACTCAGTATTGATCTGTGGGATCATGTGACCACAAGATTATTAGTTTCAAAGTTCACTACAGAGAAGTTCCTGAGAACTAAATGATAACACAAAAGGTTCTGTTGTTTTCATCTACAGTACTTATATGTCCATTTATTTTATTTAATATTAAAACATAATACCAATAATAATATATCTGATATATTTTCATTAAAAGTATATTTTCCTTTTATCTAAGTAATTAATTAGAATATTTTTGGGTTTTTTTTCTAAAGCATTTATTTATATTAATATCAAGAAAAAATCAATCTATATCACATTTTATTAATTCATAATGGCTGTGTTCATTTTTTATATTTTTAGTTAATGGCACATTTATTCATTCATCAAATAAAATTCTAAAAGCATTACACGTCATAAATTTAAGTTCTCATTATGTATGAATTTCATACATATTATGTGATTGTATTTATTTTAATGACTCAATAGCCTGCTGGATGACTTAATAATACATCACGACCTTTTAATTTAATTCTATAAGTAAAGCAGTAAGAGATTAAGATCCAACAGTCTCTTTGCCAACAACTGAGTTGATGACAAATAAAGAACCTTGAACCTCGATGTGGCTTCAGTAAAATCACTGAGGCTGTAAAACATGAAGAACAGGCAGCAGGAACACTACAGGGTCAAAATTAAGCACACATTAAACACATTAAACACTATGAAAACAGAGAAATAAAACCTTCACCTTCTGAAACCTCACATCTCACCGTCCTCAGCAAACACTTTGACACAAAAACACAAAAGCATAAGGTCCAAAGTTAGTCAAGTTATCCTTTAAATAAAAAACATATTTTACCAAAACGCACCAAGAATAGAATTTATGTTATTCAGTTATAACTACGGAGCTATAGATAGATAACTAGCATACAGAGCTAAAGCTAGCATATAAAGCTATAGCTAGCAAGACAACGAATATATACAGCTATAGCTAGCTAGATAACTAACATATACAGCTATAGTTAGCTAGTTAGATACCATATACAGTTTTAATTAGCTAAATAACTATAGAGCTATAGATGTATATGTTAGTTATCTTGCTAGCTATAGCTGTATATGTTAGTTATCTAGTTAGCTATAGCTTTATATGTTAGTCATCTAGCTAGCTATAGCTTTATATGTTAGTTATCTAGCTAGCTATAGCTTTATACGGTAGTTATCTAGCTAGCTATAGCTGTATATGTTAGTTATCTTGCTAGCTATAGCTATATATGTTAGTTATCTAGCTAGCTATAGCTGTATATGTTAGTTACCTTGCTAGCTATAGCTGTATATGTTAGTTATCTTGCTAGCTATAGCTGTATATGTTAGTTACCTTGCTAGCTATAGCTGTATATGTTAGTTATCTTGCTAGCTATAGCTGTATATGTTAGTTACCTTGCTAGTTATAGCTGTATATGTTAGTTACCTTGCTAGCTATAGCTGTATATGTTAGTTACCTTGCTAGCTATAGCTGTATATGTTAGTTATCTAGCTAGCTATAGCTTTATGTGTTAGTTATCTAGCTAGCTTTAGCTCTGTATGTTAGTTATCTATCTATAGCTCCATAGTTACTATGCTAACTATGTTAGGTAACTAACATACAGCTATAGCTAGCTAGTTAAATACCATATACAGCTTTAACTAGCTAAATAACTATAGAGCTATAGCTAGCCAGATACCTAACATATGCAGCTATAGCTAGCCAGGTAACTAACATATACAGCTATAGCTAGCAAGATAACTAACATATACAGCTATACGAGAGAATTTACCATAACCGTACCGCTGTCTGGACCGAGTGGCCCACCTTCAGACTACAGGAGTTAAAGCTCTCTTCCCGGGTCTGTCTAGCTCGTAGCGCTGGTAAGCTACTTAGCTAGCTAACCTGAAGTTAGCACCAAGTCACCACCGCACCCTCATCTGCATAATAGAGGCAGACATTAATAAGAAAAAAATACATTTTTTTTAAAAAAAATGATTAATAAGTACAAAGCAAAACTGAATGAATACATTTGAAAGTTCATATAATAAATTAATATAAATGAATTATTAATTAATTCAATATTCTGTCACTGACTTAATAACAAGGTGAATAAAAAAGGAAGAAATAAAAAATAAAAACAAATCCTATAAATTTGTCACAAGTACAAAAGTATTAAAAATAAAAAATCTAGCAAAAGTAAGAAAAGTTAAAGTATTCTATTACATCATAAATGTTATATTATTATCATTCGACATCTACATACAGCTAACACTAATTTCCTGTTTTTATTTTTCTATTCTTATACTTCAGTCATTTTCAGTCTAAATATTCTGTTTGATTTCATTTAATTTGCCATTACAAAGTACATTTCTTTTCTGTGGTTTTAGTACATACTGTAAATATTTATTATTCATATTTATTCTATCATTAATGTTTTTTTTCTGACTATAACTTGTTTACACTGCTGTAATGAGCAAATTTGCCCCAATGAGGGCTCAAAAATACTGTTCACTGCTTAATAACATATCATTTTAGTTGCATTTTATATAAATGATCTAAATTTGCAGGAACTAAAGCATTAAAGTGAATGTAGTGGAGTAAAAAGTGAACATTTGCCTCTGAAATGTGGTGGAGTAGAAAGTAGTAGACAACAGGAAATACTGCAGTACAAGTAACTCAAAAGTGTCCTCGAGTAAATTTACGTAGTGACTTTCCATGATCATGGTGATGTCACATCAGCTGTATAGTTAATGCTTCACTTGGATGAGCTTCAGCATGTTTGTTTGTTTGTTCTTCAGCCTTCAGACTCTTTTCCTGAGCTGAAGGACCTTTTCATGGCATCAGATCGGACCACAGAAATAGGCCACGCAGGGATAATGGAGCAGCAGGAAGTAGGCCAGGCCGCCACGCTTCCATAACGACTGATCCATCAAAAGAAAGAGGAGTGAGTCTCTGTGGAGTTAAGCCGATAAGAGCGCTGTTTCCACCCAAGATGAAGCGTATCATGAAGCATGCAGCGTTAAAATGACACTGAATGGATTCTACTGTTCGACAGCTGTAAGTATAATAATTCACAGTCATGTGTAAATAGTCAAGTATTGATTTTAGACAAACCCAAAAAATTGTGAATCTGTTAAAGTTGCAAATTCTCTGTCCTAAAAGCTAAAAAGAGACAAACACTTGAAGTAAAACCATTGTTTTGTTTAACTTTTATTTCATATATATATAGATATATATATTTTATATACATATATATAATATATATATTTATATATTCATGTGTTTTGACTGCCACTGTCAAAAAGTGTGACTCATTACATTATCACCTGTAAGCATAAATAATAACTTTTATTTCTCTCTTGAAACCTGGGAAATAAACCAGCTGAAGACAGTTAATGGGTCATTTTTCAGCACCATTGAATAAAGTACACATGCTCTATATTGCATCGGGATATAAAAATATACAGATATTTAGTGTTTGTTTCTTCTTTAAAACATTCTTTCCGTGTTGTTCAATGGCATGAAACAAGAGAGGAAGAAAAGACCTTTTGTGTTCACCATTATTATTGATCCTTCGCAGATCCGTACCGGACCGTCTGTCCGTTCACAGCACTTTTAAAACGTCAGTAGCAGCCACACGTTGGGAGACAAATTAAATAAAAACACAAGACAAGAGGCTCGTCCTCTGAAACATGTAACGCTCACAGTGCCGCCGGCCTCCCAAACCGCCACAGGAGAAAGAAACAGTGAAGACGCTGCTTGGACGTGGGAGCGTTGTGGCGGACGCCGACCTCCTCGTGACCCGTCCTGTTTATGGTAACTTATCCACAGTCCAGAGCGGCGGCGCTGATGATGATGATGATGGGATAATAACCCTTCCAAAAACAAAAAAACAACATAAAAACAATATAAATCCAAAGCAGAAAAGAGAGTTTTAATGTTCTGAGGCAAACGAGAGTTGGAGAAAAAGAAGCGAAGGCGTCGGTCGGGATGAGCGCTGGGTTTGCAGTGCATAGAGAGGGTCGGTCGGCTCGGATTATTGCCCTGCGTCAGCCTCACAAACACACAGTAACACACAGGCCCGGCTCCTCCATCAGAGTCCGTCAGCGCCTCCTCCAGGAAGCTTCACATCCTGCAGGAGGAGGACAGCTCGTAGAACAAGACGTAGGCGTCGCTGCTGCGCACTTGGCTGGACGACATTGGCGTTACTCTGGAAGCAGAGAGGTCATATTGATTAGACACTCAAATAATTCAAACTGCATCAACATTAATAAAGTCTGTGGTTTGGTAAGGAAGAACATGACGGCAGACACATTAAACTCCCAGATTTCAGGCACCAATGAACTGATGGCGGCAGGTGAACGTACCTGGAGTCGTTGAAGGTGTACCATTCCCCAGAGGTGGGATTGCGACAGTAGGCCGTGTAGTGGCCGCCCATGGTGGTGCCTGAGTGGTTGGACACTGCATACAGGTTGTACACTGCATTTACTGAAGGAGGAAAGAAGCAGAAACAGAGTTAACCTTTATTTTTAACAACTAGGATGGATCCGTCAGCGTCCAAAAACTCTGGACTCACTGCTGTTTTCAGAGGCAAACTCCCGCAGGTCCAGATCCTTCATGGGGAAATTAACGAAGGTGGACAACTTGCTGGTTCTGCGAGCCTCAGAGAAGCGCTTCAGGTCTGGACAGGTGACGAGTCAAGGATCAGCAGCTGTGGAGGATGTGAGCGCTCACTAAAGATAAAGACACCACACTGGGCTTCCTGACTGAAGCAGCAGGTCATCTAATGGTGAGGACACACATAAAGATAACCATCCTCTGCTTTATGCTCAGCTTTAAGACTCTTCCTCTTCCTGGTTAAATCCATGTATCCAACACACTCTGCCAGCTGTAGTGTCACCATAGAATAATCAGTAATAATTAGTGATAATTACAATAATATAGCAGATCCAGAGGAAAGGATACGCAGCACTAAGATCTTGGGAAACTTCTGTATTGTGAACTTCTTGGTGCATCTTCTCCTGGCTTTACATCTGTAGCACGTCTGTGAAGAAGAAACAGTCTGTTGTTTCAATGCAGATCAACATGAAGCTCACTGACCCTCTAACTACCCGCTAACTATCTGCTATCTATCTACTCTATCTCCTAACTACCTGCTATCTGTCTGTTTACTGTCTGCTATCTTTTATCACCACCTGGATATAACCACTACCGTATATATAAATGTTTTTTTAACAAAAACATACACACATATATTAGTTTAGTAGTGGTATAACAGTAATACAAATTGGGATATACAATTTTTATTTTAAAAAGTATATTTTTATATACATTTTGTACATTTATACATGAATTTATATATATTTCTATCCCAACTGTTATTGTTATGATTTTTTTATTTCACTTTTTTACTAAAATGTCCGAAAATAAATGATTATAAATGACATAAATGCTATCATCGTATTACCATCCTAATAATACAGAAGCTAAAGGTGCTAGCTCCTCACTCTTTCTGCCGTTCTTACCGGCTTCTCGTCTCCGTCGAGGACGTCCTCTTTGGTGAAGAGTCGCATGCAGTCCATCAGACTGACCTCACCGTAGCCCTTCTGACCACAAACATGGACACAGTCACATTAGCGTTAGCATTAGAGACACACACAAAGCAGCACACACAAACAGAGACAGGGAGGAAACAGGAAGCTTGAGTTAAGAGCAGCTTCACATCAGACGGTGAAGAAGGTGAAGGCAGTCAGGTGTGTGGACTCACCTTGGCGATCGGCAGAGAAAGATCCCAGAAAGGGTCGAAGACGGTGGAGCAGAAACCACAGTGGCTGCAGGTCAGAGAGCTCTTCAGCTGACCCACAAACACATCTGGACACATGAGACATCTGTCGTTAGGATGTCCTGTCCGTCTTAAGACAAATACCACACACATCTATTTCTGATAAACTCCTCATTCAGGGTCAGATTTCCCTGAACGAATCAGCACATTTTTCTACTTACCGACTATCTTACTGTCTTCTCTCTCCAGATATTTACTCCACATCTTCTTCCCCTTTTCTTCGTCCCTGAACATGGAGAACAGATGTTTTTATTCACAAAAAATACTAAAAACTTGATCTACCACCCTCACCGCTGATAATCCATATTAATAACATTCATGTATGTGTTAAATTGAGTTTTGGTGACGTTGTGAGGAGGGTTCTAGCGTTACGAACATGGCCTATTTTATTACAGGTGATGGTGTAATAAGGGATTTAAAGACACTGACACACATTTTCAAGCTGAAATAAAAGAGCCGCCGTTAGATAACTATGATAATTATATCCAAGAAGAAGTAGAGCATTAATCTGATGGTGAAGCATTAATTCTCTGGTTGTGTATCAGTCATTCAGTATCAGTCATCATGTATCAGTAAACATTGTAAACATCAGTGTCTAGTTTCAAGTCAATATTAATTTTTCAAACAAAACATCTCATTTAACTTCACCTAACTTTCACCTATATATATTTTTATATTGTCTTTGTTCTTCTGTTTCTGCTCTAACAAGTCAATGTTTTTTGTTTTTGATATTTATCTCTTTATATTGTTCTGTCACTTTACCTTTGCTGCTGTGGGATAAAGGTTTATCTTCAATGATCTCTTTCAGTGCGCTTTCACTTCATCAGAGTTACTTAAAAACTTTTTAGTCTCCCAAATTCAGAGATCCCTCAACCTTCTCGTGACACTGCTGGTTGCAATAAACCAAGATGGCGATGGCCAAGATGCTGAACTCGAGGCTTCAACCCAGCGTTACTTAGAATACATAATCAACAGTCTGTTTACAAACCGTCAGACACACATAACACTTACAAGGTTTCTGGCCCTGACGTTTATTTCCTTTCCTAAGTGTGTGATTCTTTCAGCGCTCAGAGAGGTTACTGACTGGTAAAATGTCTCACATCAGTACAACACAAACTGTATTTATTTCCCAGCATTCCTAGCTCCAGGCGAACACTTACGGCAGGTGGTCGAAGTCCTCTACGGAGCCCCTCGGCCGGACCGTGACCCTGTTGACCTCGTTGTGCAGACCGTCCAGCAGGAAACGCAGGAACTCCTGAGCGTCCTGTTGGCTGCAGAAGTACAGCGATCAGATGATCTGAGTGTATTTATACTTTTATAGATATTAGTACGGATTTATTATCCTCCATCCAGTGTCAGGTGTTTACCACTGCTGTCCTACATTAACAGTATCACTGAATACCAGAATATTTTTCAGTGTTTCTGTCATGGTTAATCCACCTGTATGAGCAAGCTCTTTAATCAAAATGAAGTCTTTAATGATAAAATATAATTACTGTTGTTAAAATTCAATGTTTTACAAAAAAACACTCATTCCTGAACAGAAATTGATTTATTATAACAATGTCTGTCTTACCTTTGTTTTCTACTTATTTAGACATATTGTTCTCCTTATTTTTCATGTTTACTGAAGACACTGCTTCTTATTTTTTATATATTCTGATGTTGCTCTGTCCTCTTTACTGCTGGAAATTTAAACGTTAGTGTGACGAATAAAAGATTAACTGATATTACTTTATTGAAATTCATTTTTAACGTTTGAATTATGTCTTACTGTATTTCTCATTCCTTTTTAAGTATTCTAAGCTGCAAAAAACAGAAATAATAACATCATAAAATATTTTCAAAAACACACCTGTATTTTTTTTCCCTGTGGACAGAATTCCTTCTTATAACACAGGGCTTTTATTCTGAAATGTTTGCAGGGGAATAAATGCCTCCACTGCTTCATAAGTTGCTGCTTTAAATGATGTTACTTCTTAACAATTTTCTGTCTAAAATGTAAAATAAACTTATTTCTAATTAAATGAAATGGCCAGCTCCCTGTGCGTCCCACTGCATTAAAAGTCTTCACGTTATTATCAGACAGGAAATAAAATATGTGCGACAGCTTATAGACGTCAGGCTGAAAGATCAAAGCTCACTTGTATCCCACGAATCTGGGAGCGTATCTCTGGATCTGAGTTTTGAATTCAGACGGGCTGACCGCCTCGCTGCTCGACGACGTCCACATGGTCTGCATCAACTTGGCAAATTCTGACAGAGAGAAGGGAAAGTTTTCACTCTCTGGGACAAAAAAAAACACTTTTACATGACAACATATTCAGGCTGAAGACTGGAGCATCGAGAAGTTAAGAGGCTGTGAAAGACTCCACTTTATTTATCATTTTTATATTGTGCTGACAGTCCCACACACAGCTATAATATAATGATAATTCAGCCCTTTTTATGCTTTCATCCATGTTACTCTACATTCAAAGTGCACATCTTCAGGTGTTACGCATCAATCAATTCCTCTTGAGTGTCTTTATTTCATTCACTGACGACCAGGTTGGCAAGCTGTTTCATTTTTTTCTGATTCTCTGCGTCTCTTCACGATGATTTCATTCCTAAATGTGACGCTAAATTCAGACAGCAGCATATAACTGTGGCTCTTTTTGTCAATTCATGAATTAAATCGGCTATTTTTCAACGTTCTGACCCATCGTCTGTGTCATGTCATGTTATGAGGATAAATAAAGCTCTAGTAAGTTCTAGTAAGAGGAGTTATAGTAAGAGAAAAATATTAATAAACAACACTAATGAAATAATAGAATAATTCATAATAAAATAGTCAAAACTATTCACAGAAAAATTAAATAAATTACCTACATCAAACACATATTAAGTTAATAACATGTATTATTATTCTTAAATAATATTTATTTAGGATATGACTAGACATTAGTCCACATCAGTTATTGATGAACTGTGATGATATAAATGACATCAATGGCAGTGATCCTGAGTCTCTGCTGTTTTTCTGTACATAAATGAAGATATTTTCATGATAACTTGATGCTAAAAAGATGAACAATAATCTACCAGAAGGCAGGAAATGAAGTCTTGGTGTTGAACCTGAATCTAAACCCCTAACACTTCTAATTTTGCACATTTTTAACTCAATAACAAACAGAAAAAGGCAGAGAAGCCTCCCCAGTGTCCCTGCAGACCCGGTTTGCCTCTGGCTCTGGACGGTGCAGACCTGGTCCAGAGGTAAAGGGGGTCTGGGTGCTGGTCTTGGACTGTGGGGGGTCCTGAGGCGGGGCTCACCTTCCATGAGGGCTGTGTTGGTGCGGCTGTTGTTGTTAAGGTCTCTGCGGTGCGAGTTGTGCAGGCAGTAGTCTCTCAGGCTGGGAGTGTTGCTGAGACACTGCAGGATGCTGTTCATGAAACACTGGAAACAGGAAGCAGTGGCTTTTATTTTGACGTTTAAAGAGCAACCAGAGTCCTCATGATCTAGTTCAACATCAAACTGAACCGTCTTACGAGAAGTTATGCCTGTTTTTTCCTGTGTCACAGGAAACAACTTGGGTTCTAACCCTTGTCTTGGTTAGGAATAGGCAAGAAAACTACATCATCAATAACAAACAACCACTAAAACACATTTTTCTGTTCAGGAATGACAGGAAATAGCTGGAGTTTAACGTCTCAGTCAAAACATACTGGTGGATTAACGTTACAGCTCACGTGTCGTCCTCAGACACGTGCAGAGCGTCGGTCCACAGTTCACAGATCTGTACACACTGACAGCAGCAGTTTATTTTGGGAGGCTGTTGCCTGGTCGACTGACCGTCTGCAGGACCAGACCTCAACAAACCAGCTCAGGGTGAGCAGAACAAGGTTCTGGATCTGCACACATCTCATCACTATGGCCGTCAACGATAGCCATGAATCACACCTTGACAGGTGCAGTTTTACACTGTGTATATACACACAGTACATACATGCTAAATCCATATACTGTATATATAATGTATATATGCTGAAATGTACTCACAGTGTTTCCCAGGTTCTTCAGTCCCACCAGGCCTTGGGCACTCTTTGAATTCTGAGAGACGAAAGATGATAAATTCAGATTAAAAGCAAACCATAAAGAGCAAACATATAATGTTCTCAGGAGACTAGACTGTCAGACATAATTAACAGTGGAAATGTGTCCAGAAGATGGTTTGTTTTTCCTCCAGCTGTGAGACAAAGAACAGCAAGAACAAAAACACTGCCTCTGATACCTGTAATCAGCAAAATTATTTTAAATTCAAGATTCTTTTTATTTTATTGCAATATATATGTATCATATTACATATATAAAATCACATTTACACACATGGAAATGCCTAGTTGTTCATCACAGAGTGCAGATTTCTGTATATTAGTGTATCTGTGTGTGTCTATAGTTCTTCATCAGAAGAACGTCCTCTTATATACACACAGTACTGTGTTGTTCGTCGCCCTCAGCTGTTTTCCCACACTGCTGATGTCTTCATGCTTCATTCATATGTTAATTTTATCCCCCAGAAGGCAAACATGTGACAAAGATGTGACTGAGCAGCAGACAGGAGCTGGCTGACCTCTGATCAGCAGATAGAACCACTGCACCTTAAAGATTTAAAGACTCTCAGGTCAACAAAATAAATAATAAAAACATTCCAGCGTCTTAAAATGGTACGAAATGCTTTGTGTGGACTTATGTCATCACTTGCTGCAGTTAAATGTCATAACATAAGTTGACTGGTTATGTAATTGAGCAGCTAGAGGAAGAAATAACAAAGAGCTTGGGGGTGGACGAGGAACACAAGTGAGCAGAAAACACCAGCTGTGCCAAACTTCATTCATTTTTCACATGGTTTTATCTGCCCGCATCACAGAGAAAACATCACATGAGGTGTCATATTAATAACCATAATATCATAATAAATATAATAACTATTATTACACAGCTACATGAAGCTGATGGTGTTTTCTGGGACGGTCACCTGATATCTGCAGCAGGTGAAATCTATCTCACCTGTGGAGAGGCTGGACCACATTCAGGACCTGGTACATCAGGACCTGATACATCAGGACCTGATACATCAGGACCACATTCAGGACCACATTCAGGACCTGATACATCAGGACCTGATACATCAGGACCTGGTACATCAGGACCTGGTACATCAGGACCACATTCAGGACCTGATACATCAGGACCACATTCAGGACCATATTCAGGACCACATTCAGGACCTGATACATCAGGACCACATTCAGGACCTGATACATCAGGACCACATTCAGGACCACATTCAGGACCACATTCAGGACCACATTCAGGACCTGATACATCAGGACCACATTCAGGACCACATTCAGGACCACATTCAGGACCTGATACATCAGGACCACATTCAGAACCCGATACATCAGGACCACATTCAGAACCCAATACATCAGGACCACATTCAGGACCACATTCAGGACCTGATACATCAGGACCACATTCAGGACCATATTCAGGACCACATTCAGAACCCGATACATCAGGACCACATTCAGAACCCGATACATCAGGACCACATTCAGGACCTGGTTCATCAGGACCACATTCAGGACCACATTCAGGACCTGATACATCAGGACCACATTCAAGACCTGGTTCATCAGGACCACATTCAGGACCACATTCAGGACCCGATACGTCAGGACCACATTCAGGACCCGATACAGCAGGACCACATTCAGGACCTGGTTCATGAGGACCACATTCAGGACCTGGTTCATGAGGACCACATTCAGGACTTTTTATATATTCTTTCTGCCCTCCTCACTGTCCTGCACACCCCTCTGTTCTTTTTTTCTCCCTTTCTATTTATGTATTTTTCTCTCATAAGTGTCCTGATTGACTTCTTTGTTTTTTTATCAATAATCGCCAATCATTTTTGTTAATAACCTTGTTTACTTGTCTGTAAAAAACAAAATAAAACATAATAGAATATCAAACACCGGGTGTCTTGTATGGGTGATGTGTTTTCTTGGCTGTGAGCAGATGTGACCCGTCATGAATCATGTTGCTGTCTCCAGCTCTGGTTGGTCTGTTACAGGAAGAGCTTCTGCCTGTTACATAAACAACCTCCATCTGGCTGCTGGAGGCAGAAACCTACACTTTAATTAACTGCAGCTTATCTAAATCTGCTTCCTCTGGTGACTCAACATGAACAGAAACTTCCTGTTCAGATCCACCAGCCCTCCCTCTGCTGCTGAGTAACACCGCCTTCCCAAAAATAGCAGCTCTGCTTTCCGTACGGCCTGTCGGTCCGCTCGCCACCGGCTGAGCCGTCACCATGCTGAGGTCCGTCTCCGTGGCAACGCTGTCCTTGCTTTCCTGCGGCGTGACGTCACTAAAAACACCATTATTTATTATTTCTGGGAGTTATGGCCACCTGAGGATGTTATTGATCGCCCTGCTGTGACGGTGTCAACAATCATCATGAATGATAATAATCACTTTCACATGAGTCACACTCACTGCTCAATATTACACATACTGATGATGCACTACATCTTTTTTATTTCTTCACATTGCTGCCTTTAAATCAGCCCTCACTTATTGATCTTTTATCTATTTTACTCTGATTTATTACTCTGTGACCCTATGTCTTCACACACATTTACTACGTTTCGCTACGAAAAGTGCATGAAAACAGCTCAGATAAGTGTGTTATTTTCTCACTTTTCCACATTCTTACACAAACACAAAAACAAATTTTAAAAAAAATAATTATATAAATAAATATAAATATATGTAATAAAAAATGAAAACTACGTTAAGCAGATACATTTAAATAAATTGTAAATTAGCCATGATATTTTGGCTCAATATAAGCTGACGGTTATTATTAAAGCATCCCTCATAATTCATACAGCCTAATAATTAATCAGCTCTCCACCTCCTACAACACGCTCACAAATCTGAGTCCTAATTTCCACTTGAAGTTGAGGTTTCCAGGTTTCTAAAACATGAAGTGACTGATGCTGTTACAGCTTCACATAAACGCTCCTTTTATTCCTCAGGCCTGAAGCTGCAACAAGAGACAGCAGGAAGTGTCCCTCTGGCTGCTACCCAGGACAAAAATATCTGTCCAGAGCAGTGGGACTGCTGGGTGGAAGCCAGGCCTGAAGGATCCTCAATGATGGCGCTTTAATGTTCAGGAACCTTCTCACCTCTTGTCCAAACACTCTGACCTTTGACCCCCAGCAGAGAGACTGAACTCATGCTTCACTTTAGCGCCGGACATCGGCTGACATCGATCAGAAGGATTTAAAAAAAAAAAAAAAAAAAAAAAAAAAAAGTGCATGCTAATTTAAAGCTTCCTTTAAGTCGATCACACATCTGTAGTTTTCATTCATCCTGATGCTGCACGGCCTCAAGCTCACTTTATTCTTCTCACAGGTATAGATATTTGGTCTGCTCCAGTAACTGAAATATTGTGGCTAATTTACGATCTACTTAAATGTTTTTGCGCAACACTTTTTGTTAGACAGAGAGAAAGAGCAATTTTTTTTCTTATATACGACGAGGAATACATAATGTTATCCAAAGTGTGCATAACTTGCTGTTTAGTCAGTTTGGTTCAGTGTGAAGAGGAGGTTAAAAAAAAACCCTTCGGTCCAGACCAAAGGAACCCACCTACAGGTGAGAAAGCAGTAATAATAATAATAATAATAATAATAATGATCTGACTGGTCCCTGTTTGGCAGACCATAATAAACTGAGTTATCTATTTATTTCTGCTTTATTTGTGCAAACACACAAACAAGTAAACAAATAAAGAAACACACATACATGTGTAAATAAGCAACAGACCAGATGAGACGGTATCAAATGAACAGCAGTGATATCGCACATGAATAAATCAGATTATTATGGAGATGAGAGACACAGAGCAGGAGTGATTATTGTGTCTGTGATTGATTACAGGGAGCGATGGAAGAAAATAAAGTCACATTATAACGATTCATTTACTATACTGTATAATACATAACAAAAACAATAAAAATAATGATAATAACTATTATGACTAAGAGTTAATAATAATAATAGAATATATAAATCATTAATATGCTATACTGAATTTATTTATTTAATACAATTATATACAACAATATAGTATCTACCTTGACCTTGTCGCTGTGTGACGTCACTCTTTATGCTTCCTGGTTCATGTTTACGTGGCTTACAAATTAATTCATTCATGAGGTGGTCGTTAGGGGACGTAGAGGACGGATGGACGGGCGGACAGGACAGGACAGGAGGAGCAGGTGGACGGTGATAACAACACAGAGATGTGCCAGGCCTGTCCGTCTCTACTGTATTCTAATGTGATTTATGGTTACATAACAGCAGCTGGCAGCGTCCACATGAACACAAGGAACAAACATTTAAACCTCCACAGATCCAAGGTGACCAGTGGTTTGCATTTATTAGAGATCAGTACTAACAGATATCACTGCAGTGTGGCAGGACGCTACATCAGTGTCAATGTATGATATGATATGTGGCTGTGTGTCCATACAGAAACAGCCAGAGGCCTTATGAGGCAGTTACATAAAGAAAGGCCTGTCAGAATGGGTTACTTCTTTATTTATTTCCATTACAGAGCCTCAGTGAGCTACATAAGAGCAGTATAGTAAGAGCAGCTGTGGTGGGGGATTAAGCTGGTTATATAAGCAGTGACCTGCCAGCACAGGCCTGCTGATCCTGGCACAGCAGGCTTAAAAGAGCGGCTTACCTCTGCAAATGACTCACTTCAGTGTGAAAACTGACATCACCTCTCACAAGATGCATAACATCACCAGCTCAAACGATAATCTCTGGACTAATAACTATTTAAATAATGATTTGTTGTGCCCTTATAATGAAAAAAATACCTCATACACAATCTGAAATACAACTATATTTTCCCACTCAATGTGAGTATTCATAACACACCACACACAGCTGCAATACGGTGTGTTATATGTGCCGTATTTTATATAATACAAGATAACACACAAACTAGTGTGTTAGGGGTCACAAAGGTGAGCCATTAAAGCAACAGCGCGACATAAAGCTTAAATTGCAAGTTTTTTGAATGGAGTTTGGCGCAGCGCTGGCTCCTCTTACCTTGGCTTGGTTAATGAGGAGCCCCACGAAAGTTGACACCAGCATGGAGCCGGACATGCTGCCTTTCCTCCGCATCTCCTGCTTCAGGAACGGGAAGGCGGCGGCCGGCGGCTCCTCCGGCACGGTCACCGTGTAGGACTGCCGCATGCTCGGCATGCTAGCGGCGAAACGACCCACTCAGACGCCCGGAACGGAGCTCGACTCTCCGGTCGCTGCGTTGAGCCGTTTTCTATCGCAGGTAGGCGAATATGAGGCGCTTCAGTCCGGCTCTGTCGTTCATTCACAAACCGGCACCGAGCTCACTAATCACTACCGGTGGCTTCCCGTTAAAATAGGAGCAGTGTGATACTGAGCATGTATTTCTAGAACAGAGATATAACGGCTCCTGGAGCGGAGCTGTCACCGATAACAGTCATGGTCCGCCTCCTCTGACCACCTGACCCGGGCTACAGCACGTCACCACATACGTCACTGTCTACGTCACAGTGCACCCTGGCTCAACCTGAAGGACTAAAGATGCTGGTCCAAGGAGTGTAGAGTAGAGGAGAGGAGAGGTCATCAGCCTTAATCATTATACATATTATAATATATAATAATATAACTCTGTCACACATTTCTACATTTTCACGGGACATTTTAGTGCTTTTTTACGGTACATTCCAGCATGAAAGAAGTGCAGTGTGTCCCCAGCAGCAGCCTCAACAGTGTGGAAATAACAAACAGCTGAGCAGCTCGTTCCACATGGTGCTAAATGTGTAAGAGTCAATGTCCTGTGATATCTGCTGCAATCTGATATAAAAATGGGACAAAAGGCGTCTCTGAGCTGCCAAACCACTTCACTAAATTTAACTTCAGCCTGTTTATGAGTTCTACGCTCCTTCAAGGTGCACGGCGTCCTGTAACTAGCACTCCTGTGAGACGCTGCTGACATGACGTCACTTATGCTATGAGGGAGCTTTCAGGACAGAATGAATCCTTCTGCTCAGTATCTGAGGTCAAGCATTTGTTGGTGTCGTTATGACGCTAAATATCTCTGAGAACTGGCTAATGTGATGATCTTTTTAAAAAGAGAAAGACACGATTGGTCATTGGAGCGCTGAAAGCCATCACTGAGCAGCGTCATGACGTTTGGTTCCACTGACTCTGATGCTGGAATCAGAGACGTCACCTCTGCAAACCAAAGAAGTTCAGGTACTTTCAGAAAGTTCCAGAGCCTTTTCAGGAGGTAAAAAGACCCAGAAAGATGAACTAGACGCAGGAAAAGTTCTTAACTCTGGCTGGAAACTAGGCTTATATTTGCCTCACTTGGCTTCAGCTGCAGTCACACCACCATGTCAGCAGAGTGTGGAGGTGAAGGAAGCTGACCCAAAAACCTCTGCAGGGTTATGAGCTGTTTGGCTGGACCAACTATAGCAGCAGATTGTGTTCCCCTTTAAACTGGACGTTGAAGTGACGGTTCAGTTCAGGTCAGGTTCATTCAGCCTCCTCTTCCACCAAATAACACGTTTAAGGAGCCACATAACATTCAATAAAGGAGGTCTAATCAATTAAAAACAGAACCATGCAGCTCTGTTTAGGTCTGCAGTGGCTCCTTCAAGATTTGAAAAAAAAATGTGGAAATATATATTTTTTTATTTATTTTAATTTATTTTGTTTGTTTCTATGGCTGGTCGCCTTCACCTGCAGGTGGCTAATGTTGCTAACCATGGATAAATCTAAATAAGGGAAAACAGAGAGTTTAATTCTGGTTCTGACAGATTCATTTGATGATGGTTTGTCTGTATGTTGACAAATAGGGCTACATTTTATTTATTCATTTTCCACAAACAGACCTGCACAGTTTCATAAGAAGAGTTTGTTACAACAGATAAAAACAGAGAGTAAAATAGAAACTCTATTGCTGCTCTACATTCTCATAAATACAGCAACGTTTTGTACATACAGTATAATTACATATAAAACTGCAGGAGCTGTGTGATGTGTTGCGGCTCCTTAAAATGTTATTTGTTGGAAAATGAAGCAAAATGGCTGTTTTGATAGAAAATGTTGCAGAGCCCTGATTTAGGTGCTCCTCCTATTTGTGGAAAATGAATCAAATTAAATGTAGTCATAATACATTAAGTATACAGGTGAGGTAAATGAATCTGTCCATGCAGAATTCAACTTTTTATCAATGGTTAGCTCACAGAAAGCAAGTCTGGAAACACAAGGGAATATTTTTTTAAAAAATGAATTATATTACTCTATAAGATAATTGTGCAACAGAATGAACAAACAGTACTAAAATTCAAATCTTTTCTCAGCCCTTGCTGCAGGTCAGCCTTGTTCTGAGCCTCCATGGATCAGGTCCAGTGTTTTATCTTTCCAGCACATTCTGAACCACAAACCCCACAGACTCATGACTGCAGGTTACAAAAGTCCTGCAGCCAAACAATGAGCTGCATGCTCCAGACTCAGTTTGATTTATCAAACCACCAGCTGTCTGACCGGCGTCTGAAACACTGTTGACTCAGACACAAAGCTTCAGGGGCAAAACCAGCTTTACAGAGGCTGGTACTGTTGTTTACAATGAGAGGCAGTGAAAGGTTGTTAATGTTTACTAGAGGAGCTGAGGTCTCAGGTGTTTGACTGACACCTGAACACAACCTTAGAAAGGCTGAGGACAGTTAACACTGAGGAAATCATCTATAAATCTGCTTTTCTTCTGTTTGTCCTGCTGTCTGATTTCTGTGTGATGCGTGACAAACGTGGAAAACAACAACAACAACAGTCATGCTGTTGGTCACAAACATGAGCAGACATGCGGCTATTTCTGTGTTATTTTTAATGTCGCAATGATCAGAACTGGGTTCACCTCGCCAGCGCTATTTCAGGGGGAGAGTAAACATTCATATAAAACAACAACAACAAGAGGGACAGTGATTTGTTTGTTGTTCTAATGTTTTTTTATATTGCTTCTTCTTGCACTATTTTGCCCTCTACGTACATTTTTCAATGTGTTTTATTTACCAACATTGCACAGAAATTTCCTTCGGCACAAATCAACTTTTATCTTTTTTAGAGATGATGATATTGAGAAATTACTGATTATTGTCTTTAAAATAAAAGGAAAGCTAAAAAGCGTGCTTGTTAAAATCTAATTGTTATATACATTTACTGATATTAAGACCAGGTTTCTAAAAGTAGAATGGTGATAATTTTATATTTATAAGTCATGCTTTTTTGTGCTTAGTTTACATATTTTTGGGACACATCTGGAACAATGGGCCAGTATTGATCCTGCTGCTATCTACTGATTTTCTTTTAAGAATTTAAACAAATGTTGCAAACAAACCTCCTCTTTATCGACCCAGGAACATTTTGAAAACATTTTAAAGAATTTATGGGAATAAACAGGAATAAACCAGGAACTTGACTATAGTTTAGGAAAGTATACTGGAAAATGATTTTGGCTAAAACAGATTTAATGGTAATACCTTAATGCAGTGCTGTTCCTGGATCACATAGCAGCACTTTGCTTCCTGCAGGACTACTGAGGCCACACTGCCTACATTCTTAAGTTGGTTTTGTTCATATATTCAGCACAGGTGCTCTCGCATCATGACAAATCTAAATGTTGCTATGTATGTTTGGTTGTGACATTTATATATTATAACATATTGTTTCCTCAGCTTAAGTTGCCTTGGAGAATTTCCTGTGAATTTTCCGTCCCTTTGCAGCAGAAGGCCTGACAGTGTGTCTGGTGAATGACTGTCCACCAGGACATTAAAACGTGAACAACAGTGCCCTCCTCTGGAGGAAGCCAGGACTGTCAAAGCTTCACCATGAGTGTGGAGCTGAAGAAGAACGGAGGACGCTGTCTTACCGTGGAGTCCCTGCTGGGGGCGTCGGACGTCCTGTTGCTGCTCGGTTCCCAGGTGGAGGAGCTGAACGCTCTGCTGCTGCTGAAGGCTTCCTGGGTGGAGCTCCTCGACAAGCCCGAGTAGCCCGGACGGGAGGTGGAGCCGGCGCCGTAGGAACCGGCCACATCACTGGTCCGACTGCGGTAACTCCGCAGGGCACTGGTGGAAGAGGACGGCGAGGAGGACGAGGCATCGCTGAGGGCCAGAGAAGCCAGGTCCCTGCTCAAGTCACTCTGGGACACAGATCTCCGCCGGCTGAGCGAGACGCTGGAGGCCACCGGTGAAGAGGAGAGGTAGCTGGACTGGGCCGAGGCCGAGGAGTAGGAGCTGTAGCCGGTGTAGGCCGACCCCCCATTCAGACCCGACCCACCGTAGCTCTTGATGGGGGTTCTGCTGAGGCTCTCGCTCCGCCGGCTGCTGATGCTGCCGCCGAGGATGTCGGCCCTCGGGACAGTCCGACCCCGGTCACGGTCCGGGTCCGAGGAGGTGCTGTAGTTGCGGCTTCGGGCAGCGGAGCTGCTGAGATAGCTGGAGGAGGTGTAACCTGAGGAGGAGGTGGAGGAGGAGGTGGGGGACTTGTAGGAGGACAGCCGGTCCCGCTCGCTGTAGGAGCTAAGGCCCGGTGTCAGGGAGGAGCTGTAGGAGCTGTAGTGGCTGGTGTAGGACGGGCCGGCATAGCGCTTGGCGGTGGACGAGACACGGGACATGATGCTGGTTTCTCAGCCACAGGAAGACTCTGGAAGACGGCATGGACTGCAAAGAGACACCGGTGTGACTTCATCAACAATCACATCAAAATCTGCACTAGACACACATTTAGCTGAAGACACAATGATTCCAGAAGCTCCACAATCTGAAGTTATGTATGACAGGCTGACTGACTGATGAGCTTCAGAGCATCACACTATCAACACAACATAACCCTTCATTTGTCCCACTAACAGTTAAATGTCCAGAGTTCCAGCAGCAAAGAGGACAGAGCAACGTTACAATAAGGACCTATAGAAAAATAAGAAGCAGTGACATCAGAAAGCAGAGACATATGTCCAAATAATCAGTAACAAAAACATTTCAAAATAAGCAGAAATATTTGTAAAAAAAGCAGAAATGTGTCAAAATAAGTGTTTCAAGGAGTCAAACGTAAATGTAAATATAAATAGAAAATGTGTCAAAATAAGTAGAATATCCGTCACAATAAATAGAATGTGTAAAAATAAGCAGAAAATGTGTTAGAAAAAGGTGGAAAAATGTGTTGAAATAAGTGGAAAAAGTATTGAAATGTGTCAAAATAATCAGAAAAAAATAAAAATAAGTAGAAATATTTATCAAAATTCAAAAAATCAAGTAAAAATAAAATGATCAACATTTTCTCTGTGTTTTCTTTTTAACAGGAGGTCATTTCCTTGTGGAGGAAATAGATCAGATTCTTTATTTTAGAACCAGAGGCTGCTGGCTCAGAGCTGACATTTAGACATGATCTAACCTCTTCCGCCAGCTTTAGAGCCTTGTCTCAAATCAAGGAGATAAATATAAATATGGAGGAGAATCCCTCCCAACTATTTGGCCATCTCACGTTGCCAACCCCCTCTGTGTAGAGAGGCTCCTGTTCAGGCAGCCGGCGTCTGAATAAATAAAAGTATCTGGTGTTGCTGATCCGTGTTGAGTCCAGCCAGCGAGGCTCTTATTTCTTTAATCTCTCTCGCTCTCCCTCTTCCTCCTCGGCACCTCCTTATCTATCGCTTTCTCCCTCTCTCTCTCTGCTTTATCAATAATTCAGCGTATGGATCTGAGGTGGGCAGCAGCACACACAGAGGCCCAGGCTGGGCTGCCGAGTGCTGCTAAGCTAATGGCTAAGCTCAGGCATCAGCTGTAGCTCAGCAGTGTTTGCAGGGTTATTCTGGTTCAGTACTGCAGATCTGGATCTGGATTTACTCTGCGCTGCCAGAAAACTGGAGTGAAAAATTTTTTAAGTGGAATAGTTTGAGTCTGAACCAACACAGAAAACTCCTTAACTAACAAATGCTTTCTGCTTCAGAGCTCCCCCCATTACTCTTTAGACTCTTATTGGGCTCAAATTAATCTCAACTCTGCTGAAAAATAATAAAAACAAGCCTCAGAAACCTCTGACATCAGAGTCTTTAAGATGCTACAGCATATCAGCATCATATGAAGCTAGAAAATCATATCAAATTATTATATGACAACCATTAGCAGCACAGCTCCACTTGGTGCTTAATAAAGCACAACAGAGAAACAGACTAAAAGTTAAAAAACAAACATGAATAAATTGTGGTAGAAATATGGATCATATTTATAGAGCATGTTAGCTGGAAGAGTGGATAAATAAAGTAATGACCTTTGACCTCCAGATACACTGTATGAATGTAAATAATGTTTCCACTTCATGGAGTTTTGGGCAGCTGCAGTTTTTTGCAGGCAGTATAAATGTTATCATTTTTTGTGACGTCCTAAACATGGACCAAGCTGTTGCCTAGCAACACTGCTTTATTTAAACACACTAACACAGTTTCAGACAGGGAGAGGAGAGTAAAGTAGATTTTTTTAAACATGTTCTAGTAGAAAGACATGAGAATAAAACAATAAGAGACCTGATCTCACTTCAGAGAGGGGGCGTCTCCATGGAAACAACAACACCAACACACTCTGGCTACTCTGCATTTTCGGCCTCCCCTGAGTTTAACCAGCGGTTACCATGGCTACCAGGCTGCAACAGGCTGCACCTGTTTACCAACTAACCAAACCAGGACCAGGACCAGAAGCAGCATTTATTTATATATACAGTGTGTACACACACACATATATATATATATATATATATATATATATATATATATATATATAAATACTGTATAAAAGTATATTATTTATACACCTTAAATAACACAACAGCAACACTTAATTGTTAGTATTTGTAAATCATCTATTAAAATTACTTTGATGCTATTATAACGTTGCAATTGATGATTATAATATTTTGTTAAATGTTTAAAAAATAGCATTTGAATAATTTATAAATGGTATTAGCTAGTTAATAACATTGTTTAGACACTTAACACTTTGGTAAATAGTTAATAATTTTTTTTTAAATTCAATTAATGAATAATTGGTTTCTGGTCCATCTGTCACTGTAACAGATGTTTGGTAATCATTAATACCTTTTTAATGTGTGCCACATAAAAATAACTGTTTACTACAAATTATATAATAAAAAAAAAAAAATTGATTGTAATGTTTTTTATTGCTTCTTTTTGCACTATTTTATTCTGCAAAGTATGTAAATGTTTTAATCCGTTTATTTTTGTTGCACAGCAGTTTTTTGTTGTTGTTTTTTATGAATTAACTATGAATTCAGCCGTTCTGCCAGAACCAGCTCCTGCTAACTCTGTATTATTAAACCTGCCAACAGCTGACCGCTGCAGCTATGAGGTTTCACTTACTGGGCAGCTCTCAGAAAAACAAGCTCAGAACTTTTTAGGAAGCACTGTTCAGTACCGGGAACTGGACTCAGATCAGTTTAGCGCCAAATACTCTGGAAACTAGGAGCGACCTCTGACCTCTAGGTATGTGACTGTAAATGGTTTCTATGGAGTCTCCCTTTTAAAGACACTTTATAATCATAAAAGACTCCGGAATCACAGCTTGGACTTTTCTGTGAAGCTCCTGCCGCAAAATATCCCCCCCAAAAATAATACTGAATTATCAGACAACAAAATTGTAAAAAATCCCAAAAATAAAAAGTATAGTAAGTACAGTAAAAGTATAGTGTTCAATTAAACAGCAACAGTGGATGTTACTGTTGCTGTTTAATTGCGAAAGAATAAGAACAAGAATAAGAATAAAAATAAGAGGCAGAGTGGCTCTTATCATGGTTGCCTCATTTAGGAACCTTCATCATTAAAAAAAATGATTTCTACTTATGTTTATCATAAAATGTGAAGAATGGACGCATCTCACCTATCCTATAATGTATAAAATAAAACAGAAGATTATATGATATGCGACATAATGCCCATTGTCTCTGAGAGGTGCTCCATCACTGTAATGAGTCACATCTCTTTCATCGTCCTCCAGGTCTGCTGCCGGCCAATTAGAGAGCAGAGTCGAGGAGGGGAGGGTGTGATGACGCAGGACACCATCGGCGTCACATTAACGTGACATCACCGGGGACGCTCTCTGGTGATTAGAGAGCAAGACTCTGAGCTGCTCGGTCATCAATCAATCACAGCTGAGGTGTTCAGAGGCTCAGCTGATGTTTCCACAAAGAAACAAGCAGCAAAATGAAGTAACGAACAGCTCAAAGCTTCATCGCCTGCAGCACCAACTGACCACACTAACAAAGGACTACATTATTAAATTATAAGGCAAGAATATCAGCAAATTATCCCAAGAAATACCAGAGAAATATCAATAAAATATCAGACAAGAATATTAGTAAAATATTCCAAAAATAATCAATAAATTACAAGACAAGAAAATCTTTCAAATCCTGAAGAATATTAGTAAAATATTCATAAATATTCATATATATATATACGTGTATTTATACGTGTATATATATATATATATATATATATATATATATATACACGTATAAATACACGTATATATGAAGACAAGACAAGAAAACTGTAAAAAAACAATTATGAAAGTATGAGCAAAATACTCAAAAATAATCGAATTTTCCAAAATAAAAAACTGTAAAATTTCAAAAAAGAATTAGAAAAAATATTAGTAAAATAATATAAAAATATAAATAAATTATCAGATTAAAAAAAAAAAAACAACAAAGTCTCATGAAATAATTAAAATGAGCTTTACTTTTAGCATCTGCTACATTTAAGGGTTGAAAAGATAAAATATCCCCAAAAATATTTGAAAAATATTGTCTTAAAAATTTAAGTAAATTGATAAAACTTTGGTAAAATATCCCAAAAATATTTGAAAAATATTGTCTTAAAAATTTAAGTAAATTGATAAAACTTGGGTAAAATATCCCAAAAATATTAGCAAAATATCAGAAAAAAATTTGCTAATATTTTATCCAGAAAATCTCTCAATAATAGTTGCTATCAATAATAATAAAACCCTATCATATTGTCAGTGTATGAACTCAAACAGCTGTGAAAATGAATGCTGGTGGAAGCCAACATGGGGCTGTTGGGGTCTATATTTACCCTGAAATGTGATAAGAGATGCTGACGGCCAGGCCGAAGCCTCCCTTCACACCCGTCACATCTACGAGCTGAGCTGCTTCACATTAAAACTACTGTGTGTAAATAAAGCAGCATTTACAGCTAGAAACAAAGGGAATGAACCAGAGGCAGCACTGGAGCAGAACCACTAAAAAGACTCTGTGAAACAGGATCAAATGAAGAATGACTCTGGTTCTGTTCAGCTCCACCTCATATGGGTTGTTGAGTCTTGGACAATAGAAGCAAGTTTCTACAACATGACAGAGGCAGCCATTTATCATTTATAACTTATATAATTACCACCATGTGTTGGTGGATAACATAAAGCAGCAGTGACCTCAGACTGAATCATCACTGAGTCAACCAGACATTACTTTAAATGCCTATCAGCAGCTGCTATTAGAGAGGCATTAGACACGCAGAAATGGTTTAAAGCAACAGCTGGTGATTAAAACATTAAACACCAGCGAAGCCTTAACGCTGCATTCTGTCCTCCAGCCAGCAGGGGGCGACTCCTCCGGTTCTACAGCAACAGAAAATGATGATCCTCCTCCTCTCTGATTTATTCCCTCAGTAAACATCGTAAACATGAGTTTATGGTCTCAGTCTCTAGTTTCTAGTCTTCATGTTCATTTAGTAAATTCTGGTCCATTTAGAGTCAAACAGACCCTAAAGCAGAGGATGATTTAGGGCACAGCTGCCACACTTAATGTCTGAATATGTCTGTCTGAAATAGTTTTGATGCATTTCAACAGCTTGGCTCCATGTTTACTTCCTAACAGCTGCTAACAGGAAATAACATTTAGAGAAACCATCTAAATATTGTAGATTAGTGACGTCACAGATGGACAGGAATCCTGAAGGCTTGGTTTTCAACGCTCAGTTTCTCAGCAAGATGGTGACCAACAAAAACCAAGATGGCAATGAACAAAAACCAAGACCGTGGTCAAAAACCAAGATGGCAACGAATAAAAACCAAGACAGTGGTCAAAAACCAAGATGGCAATGAACAAAAACCAAGACAGTGGTCAAAAACCAAGATGGCAACAAATAAAAACCAAGACAGTGGTCAAAAACCAAGATGGCAATGAACAAAAACCAAGACAGTGGTCAAAAACCAAGATGGCAATGAACAAAAACCAAGACAGTGGTCAAAAACCAAGATGGCAATGAACAAAAACCAAGACAGTGGTCAAAAACCAAGATGGCAATGAACAAAAACCAAGACAGTGGTCAAAAACCAAGATGGCAACAAATAAAAACCAAGACAGTGGTCAAAAACCAAGATGGCAACAAATAAAAACCAAGACAGTGGTCAAAAACCAAGATGGCAATGAACAAAAACCAAGACAGTGGTCAAAAACCAAGATGGTGACAAACAAAAAGCAAGATGGGGACGACATCAAAAGGCGTCACAAACGGACAGAAAACCTGGCAGCTTGTTTCAAACGATCAGTTTCTGATTTAGAATGACAAAAGACATGGAAATCTGACAGTTTAACAGTCTGTGACCTTTAAGAACACCTGCAGCTCAGTGGGTAGAGTCTTTCAACCCCAGGGTCATAGGTTCAATCCCCGTCCTACTGTCTACAACAGCAGCCCACTGCTGGGTTAACTCTATATATGAAAGTCATGGGGTTAGCCCAATGAATATGGCAATAAAGATGATTCTTCCTCTGTACCTGTACCTGTATGTGTTACCAGTGTGTGTGTGTGTGTGTGTGTGTGTGTGTGTGTGTGTGTGTGTGTTACCTGTGTGTGTGTGTGTGTGTGTGTGTGTGTGTGTGTGTTACCTGTGTGTGTGTGTCAGGCTCAGCAGGAGGTCTCAGCAGCTCTCTCTCTCTGGCAGTTCATCCTACCATTGTTGCCCCACAGCTTCAGTCCTGAGGAAACAGGACATATAATATAATATAATATAATATAATATATTAGAATAGAATAGAAGAACATTCAGTGTCATTAAATCTAATAATATGCTTTCAAACAGGTGGTGAAAGTAACTGAGTACATGTACACTCAAGTACTACTCTGTACTTTTTACATATTTTCCCACTTCTCTTCCACTTCAGAGAGAAATATTATACTTTATACTCCACTGCATGTATTTGAGAACTTCCGCCAGATTTAAAACAAAAATATAACCAACTAATAAATTATGTTGTAATATTAGAGGGAATTAGATGAAACTATATTCATCCTCAGATTAAATTAACCAGAAGCATATAAAGTCATTAAAATGACCAGCAGCAACAGTTCAATGTTGAAAAAATAAAATATGCCAGAAATATTTAAAAAAAATCCATAAAAAAAACTATGAGATAAAAATCAATAAATACAAAAGAACTGTCCAAACAAAAATTATTAGCCTAATATTCAAAATAATATCAGGAATTTTATATTGAGGAAAAAATACATAAAATAACAGAAAAATTATGAATAAATTCGTCAGAAGTTCATAAAAAGTATAGTAAATTAATATGTAAATATTATGACTAAATCATCAGACAGAAATTAATCAATATCAAAAAGAATATTACTAAAATATCCCAAAATATTAAATACATATTAAATATCAGAAATATAAAAAAGTATAATAAAATAAAAAAAATAAACTGAGCTCCTTGTTGTTTAACAAATAAAATACACAAAAATAATAACAATTAAATCCACAAAAGAATCACTAAACTACCCCAAAAAAACAACATAAAATACTAGAACAATTATGAATAAATTATCACTCAAGAATTCATAAATTATCCCCAAAAGTTATTGTAAAATGCTCAGACTAAAAAACATCTTAATCCAAAAAATTATGAAATGTGCTCCAGCTTTACCAGCTGCAAAAGTAAAGTGGTGAACACATGAATAATTACAGTGCATTAATACACCATAGAATATTCTGTACACTTTGCTTTGTGGTGTTATTTTTGGTATTTTGTTGCTGAGACTTTTGTACTTTGAATGTTGGACCTTTACTAGCAACAGCGTGTTTTTACACTGTGGTTTTTACTGAAGTACAAGATGTGAAAATACCATTATCCTAATAATAATAATAATAATAATAATAATAATTACCTCTGAATGAATAAAAATGGCATATCCTTGATGTTTTTATGGAGTGAACGTACAGGTCGATACAGTTCATGTCCGACCACTAAAGACTGACAACGCATCCTTCGGCTCTTATTATAGAACCCGGAAACCCAGAAAGTTCAGGTTAAGAGAAAGTGGAAAGGTGGCGTCCATTTTATGACGCTTCGGCGCCATGACAGGACTCATCAACGCAAACTTCCTGCATATGAACTGGTGATAATCCAGAATGCTCGTCGTCCTCTGGTCTGGGTTAAACTGTCGGGTACCTGGGAGAGGAAAAGGTTGGTTGTTAAGGCTCACCCTGGTTGTTCTGAGCGGCCCGGCCAATAGACAGGAAGCAATGGGGCGCCGCTCGGCAGGCTGGGAGAGGATAGTATGAGCCTGGCGACCCAGAATGCCTCAGCTCAGGTTACAGGGCCGGTAAATATAGCAGACTCTGACCTCCACGGGTCAGTCAGCACTCAGTGGCATTCCAGTTCGCTCTTAAAGGACGAGGCTTTTAATAGATGGGACAAGCCCCGCCCCTTCCTGTGACCGAACGGCGAGACATAAATAAAGTTCTGGTCCTGTTGGGATCACAAAACCAATGATGTCCATCCATCCATCCATTATCTACCGCTTATCCTCATAGGGTTGCGGGGGGGCTGGAGCCTATCCCAGCTGTCTTAGGGCGGAAGGCAGGGTACACCCTGGACAAGTCGCCACCTCATCGCAGGGCGCCACCAATGATGTTTGTTAATTTAAAATATGGTTCTACGAAAATCAGCCAGAATTATTAAACCGATCTACTTTGTTTTGAATCTTGGTCTTGGTCCCAGACTTGTCTTGGTCTCTGGCTCATCTTCGTCTCGGGTTCATCTACTGGTCATGTTGTTCCTGCTTTATGATTTGGACTTTGTCTTACCTCAGACTTAACTAGACCTGCAGAGTTTTAGACTTGACTTGAACTCCACTTCAGCCCTGGACTTGGTCTTGACTCAGACTCCACAGGACCTGGTCTTGGACTTGACTAAGGTAGACTTGTCTCCAGCCCTGGACTCTGCCTTGACTTGGACTTAATTAAGTTGGACTCAACTGAAACCCAGGACCTGGTCTTGACTCCATTGGACCTGGTCTAAGTATTGACCAGCTTGAATAACTTGGGCTTGACTAAAACCCTGGATCTGGTCTTGACTTGGACTAAACTGGACCTGGTCTTCAGCTCTTCCAGACAGACTTTCTGTAACTGTATCTCATCTTCATGACACTTATCTGCACTACACCTAAATTAAAGTCTCTGTTATTCTGGTCACGTGTGTCAACAATATAGTTGCAAGAGTGCTGTTCTCAAATGAAGAAACGTTTGACGTATGAAAGACAATGGAAAAAGACAGTGAGGGGTATAGCGTTACATGACACTAGAACCGCAGCCGCACTCGGTGCGCTGCAGCGAGGCAAACATCAGTGAAATTATCCGCATAAAGTGCGGAAATAACGTTATTCCACACGTGATTAGGTAACCGGTGGGTAATGGAAGCGGGGCAGGTTTGACAGAGACATGACGGGGGACGAAGAGGAGGCTGTATCACCGAAAACTCACCGCCCCTCACAGGACAAGTGGACGTCCCGCATCGACTAGCTAAATAGCTAACTAGCTAGCTAACTGCTGCGTTCATAATCCACCTTTACACTGACAACTTTTACAGCTGGTTTACCCGACAAACATAACGCAGGATGGTAGTTCATTTACCTGTCCTAAAACTTGAACTAAAAAGCAGTGTCGAAATCGTATTTAATCCCGAATATTTAAGTGGTTCATGGTGAGTTGTTTAGTGTTTGATTAGGTGCGTTACGTGTTGATTCCCGACCAGCAGCGGGAATAAAAGCTTAAATTCTACAGAAACCCAACAGGGGTTCGGTTGATGTGAGGTAGCTGCTGACTGCATCCACTCACCTCACAGTTGGAGACCATCCCGATCCAAACGGGCAGCGAAACGCCCCCTAAAGTGTCTTTCAGGCTGTTTTTTAGCTGCCGTTTAGTTGCCGTGACGTTTAACCGGTAATGTCGGACAGAAAATACACCGCTTTAAATCAAGATTCCACTGGTTTTCACCCATTTCTTCAGTCCCTTTGCAGTTGTAGTTGTAGTTTTTTTTTTTCGGCAGCCAAGTAACGGTTGTGCTCGCTTTAACTGTGACGTCATTCCGGCAACAGAACTGATCTCTGATTGGTCCACACTTCCCCGTTGAGCGTCACTAGCCAGCACAGCAGCGACCCCGCCTCCTACGCGGTCGCCAAGGTGACGAGCGTAAACAGGCCTGCTTTCATTGAAAAACTGCTGCTTTCAGGACCATGGGAAAACTGGCTTCTAATAGTATTTAAAGGTCCCATATTAGAATAGCATAGAACAGAATAGAATAGAAAACATGTTTTTATATACATAGATTTTTATTTTATTTTTTTTTTTATACATATTTTATTCTATTTTATTATTATTACTATTGTGTCTGTGTTTTTGTCTTTGTTGCTGTGGCAGGTAAATTTCCCCCCAAGGGGGATGAATAAAAAAACTATTCTATTCTATTCTAAAATATGTCTCCCTCTCAATCAGTATTATACAGCACTTAAAACTGCTTTATATTAAATATATAAATGATAAATAAATAATCAAACAATTATTTTTATGAAGACAAATTTTTGTTTTATAATATACATAAGAGTTTAGAAAGGTGAAAAATTCATGTAGCCTACATTCTTTCTTGAAAAAATAGAAATATTTTGAATTACTCATTTTAAAATAACATTAACATGTCTAATGCCTGTTATTAGTGAAACATTAACCCATAAAAACACAGATTGTGGTTAAAAGATAACTAGAATTGACTGTTACTGAGCAGCTGGGTTGAATATTAAAGATCTCCAGACATCTTATACTGATTTATTTATTAATATAAGTTCATCATCTGCATTAAAGTGAATGAGTCATAAAAATGCAGTATAACATAAACACCTCCTCTGACATGGATCCACTGCTGCTGCTGCTGTGAATGAGACAAACACACCCAGGAGGGAAACTATCATTTATTAGCATTCAGAGATGGATCGGCTAATATAAGAAACACTCTGATCCACTTTATACTTTATATAAGCTCCTATTAATGCTTTAATCACCACTGCTTATAAGCAGTCCTGTGTTACAGAGCTGAGTGAATGATAGGATTAAAGCTGGGGTAGGACAAAATAACATATTCAACATTCAGCATGTTGTAATTCAAGAGAAAACTGGATGTTCTGCACCTCCTATTGGTTCTGATTTTAGGATTTAGATAATCCAGCCCATGACGGCAGATTAGCCAATCATAGTTCAATCCCAAAACAGGAAGACAGGCTTCAAAACAAGAGCCTGACAATATCAGGAAGTGTTTCAGAGATGGAGAGAAAAGGTTGCTAACAGTAAGGCCTCTGGTTAGCACGAAGAGCGCCACATTAAATGAGTGTAAAGCAGTCATTTTAAATATACTGTAACATTAGGTACTGTTAGATACATAAATTATATGATCTCTCCATATTGTTTTACATATATATTATAAATACATATATTTCTGTGCAATAACAGTCAACAACAATGTGCTATGATCCCATTCCATTTCTATGCGCAATAATACCACTTCCATGTGCAATATTTAGTTCTGAAAATGTGCAATAAATTTTTTACTTATATGTAGCAAAACTGTGCCTTAGTGCTGTAAATAGTGTCTTATTTCTTATGTAACTCTATGTGTTTTCTATTTTATCCTTTTTTACATTTGATATATGTGACTGAGCACCATACGGAGAAGCGCTCCTAATTTCATTGTATACACCGTCATATAATGACAATAAAGGCTTTATTAAATATAATAATTAAAT
Source organism: Synanceia verrucosa (assembly GCA_029721515.1). NCBI lineage: Eukaryota > Metazoa > Chordata > Actinopteri > Perciformes > Synanceiidae > Synanceia > Synanceia verrucosa. Next base: position 1,426,316 of record CM056559.1, read on the forward strand.
GTATAATTATATAATAATATAATTAAATGTGCTGCTGTGTAACCGACAACTGAACCATTGTATTTGCTCAAAAATGAACAAAAAACATCAGCAGCTATTTGCGTGTTAATCTTTAGTTTTTGTTTATTAATTATGAGGCATATTTTGTTTAATAATTCAGATGTTGTGTTTCATTTGGATTACAGTTTATTTTCTTTACTGCTCAAATTATTTCATAGTGTTTGTTTAATACTGTATGTGACATTCATTTATAGCCTAACGTTTGCTTTTACTCCACGTGACTGTTTGAAAAAAAAATCATAAAAAGTGGTTTATTAAGTGATTATCTTGCTGAACAAACGTAAACATTGAGCTCATTTCCTGTAACAATCCTAAAAATAACCCTGAATATTAAAATCCTGCTGATCGAGGGACAAAAGAAAAAAAAATCAGACTGAACCACAAACACCTGATGAAGCAGATTTCTGTTAAAGCTCTTAATAAAAAAATACTACAGTTTATTTTTTCCTCCTGATTTATCTTGGATTGTTGCTTTATTAGTCGTGACTCTTTAATGTTACAGAAAAGTGCTTCAAATGAAAATGTTTTCAAGGCTATAAAATGAATAAGTCGGTTCTTCCTGCATGCAGCAGGATGAACAGTAGGACTGCACGTTTAATTAAAATTCAATCAATATAACAATGTGGCTAACAGCAATATTCACGGTGCAATATTTGCAAAATATTATTCTGAATTAAATATGAGGAGCTGTAGAAATGTTCTGTCCTCCACATTTCATTTAGCATTTTATTTTGTTTGGTTCAGATCAGAATCATTTCCTGTTTTTCAGTGAAAATAAAAATAATTAATCGTGCAGCCCTGTTAGACAGTGAGCAATACACAGAATAAATAAATCAATAACACAATGAAACACTGTTCAAAATATAGATGATAAATTCACACCTCAAATGTTTTTCCTTAGGCTTCATGTCAAACAAAGTTCTATCATCATTCTGTTCATTTTCAGCAGGTGTAGTGACCAACTTGCCATCGATCAAAAATAACATGCACACTAAAAGTAAGTAAATAATAATAATAATAAGGATGATAATAATAAATCACCCACTTTGCAGACACATACATCAGCACAGACAGTGCTGGACTCTATGGCTGTGGTTCAAGCTACGCTGACTTTTATTCACTTTATTCTTCACTTTATTCAGCTGTAATAATATTCAAGTATAGTCGTAGTAAAAGAAACATGTGAGGAGGGACCACATACTGGAGACAGTATGCTCAGACCTGCTCTCAGGTCTGTTTCCACACACTACATGTGAATCTATCGGATTTAGTGGCTGAGCTGGAGGAAAAATCAATAGCACCAAACATCACCGCTCCTCTTAGACAAGGTGGCTGCTCTATGATAAAATCAATACATATACGGTGTTTATTCCACATTATCATAATAATAATAGCAACAATAATACCATATGGGCGATCTTTGGTGGACGTGAAGGGTGGAGGGAAACGCTTGGAAATACACTGTGAAGAAAGAAAAGGCATTTCTGAAGCATTTAAAGGGTCCACAGAACCAAATCAAACCAGATAATTAATCCTTCAATCAACTTCGGGTCAATTTGACCCAGAAGGACAAAAGGTGTCATTGTCTTCTTGCCATAACAAAACAGAATCATGACTCAAATTTACGTAATGCATCAATGTATGGTCCTTTTATCTCAATGATAGTCAAAATAAATGAAGATTATGGGTTTTTTTGGTCAAAAATGAAGCAAAGTTTACCTAAATTAATTATATTGACCACAAAGTCAATGGAAAATGTAAAACTTATAAAGCCATAGGGTCTATTACAGAACTGACACAGCAGGTGAATTTGATCCAGCAGAACAAAAAGGTGCACAGTTGACAGGAAGTTAAATCAGTTATGAAAAATGGAATCGATACTGGTCAAAAACTAGAAAATAACACACTAAAAATCAGGGCTTTTGATGAAGAGGCGCCGTTAATGTGACTGATTTTAAATGATTCGTATTTTTTGGGGTATCCAGGTGTGTTTCTGTGTCACTTCCTGTCTGTAGGGGGCAGCACACAACATGACATAAAACCTGCTGAGGCCAAATTTAGTCAATAAAACTGACATGATTTGACAACTTAAAGATAAACTCCACCGTACGACAAAATGGACCCAAGCAAATGCTTCTTTCATCACCACAGTGCTGCAGTTTTGAAGCACACCAAGTCCGTATTAAACGTAAAAAAATAAACATATGCAGGTTGTTTGCACACCGACTCATTCATCATTTAACATTTCAGATCAGGTTTGATTTCCTGTCTTTTGTTTTTTTCCCCTGTCCCAGCTCAAAGGACTTTACGATAAAGAAATCAAAGAACAGAGAAGTGAAGGATTTAGACATGATTATTGCCACAAAATAAAAACTGTTTGAAGTATAGAGCTCTAGGCAGCTAAACGAGCTAGCTCTTTGCTAACAGCTCCGTTTGGGACGAGTGCTAACCATCATACCCAGGAAACTAATTCAGTTTCATTCAATTTTGCTATGTATAGAATAATAAAAAACATCAGAATCCGTGTGCAAGGCGTCTATGTTTTTTTAATCAAACTATGGCTTAAAAAAAAAACAACGAAAAATATGGACTTGGTACGCAGAAACTGCTGTTCTTTCTTTAAAAATGCACTACATTGTTGTTAACGTTAGCTATGCTAGCTAAGTCGTGTTAACTTGCTGATGTGGCTTGTTTCACCATGTTAGGCTAACGCTAGCTAAGCTAGCTAAACTCATGTGACTTGTTTCAACATGACAGGCTAGCATTAGCTATGCTAGCTAAGCAGCACTAACCTTTCTGTACTGCACTGGTAGTTTTTGCGATAACAGTGGTGTTTGGTTACTTTCCTGTGCAGGTGCTATGGTGCATGCATGTGAACAAAGAGCTGCATCAAAGCACAACCCTCAGATTAAGCTAAGCTAGCTAAGCTAAGCTACGCTAAGTTAAACTGGATGACCAGCCAGTTGCTCCCTCAGCCTGTTTCCAGTGTGGCAGATGTGACTCCAGTGGATACCCTCAAATAAAGCTGAAATAAATAAAGACTTAACGGCTGCGCTAACAGCCACAGCCCGGTGTCGTCCACCGTACCGCCTCCATGACAGGGTTCACTTCATTTTGTTTTTGCTCACTCCGTTCTAACTGCTGTTTTGTGAAGTCCATTAATAGATAATCCAACCGATCGATCAATTGTTGAGTCACTCTAACAATCCAGCGGCCGGTCACTTGGTCTTGGGCACCACCAGGATCTCGTCACCGTCCTGGATGCTGTAGGAGTGCAGGGCCCGAGTGTTGTACTTCATCTCCTCCGGACCAAAGACGCCGGACTTGTCGATGTAGTAGAGCCTCATGCTGTTGGTGGACAGCTGGACGACAGCGGTCAGCTGCTTCTTCAGCTCCGCCACCGTCTGGTCCAGTCGGATGCTCAGCTGAACAAACACAGACGGTTTTAGACGTTTCAGGCACAGAGCCAACGAACAACAAACAAACTGGGATGTTAGATTCTGCAAGAGTGGATGTGGAACGTTCATTTCTTCTGTGGGACCACAGCAGCCACGAGACAGTGGTTGCATCCGAAATTCCACACGATACACTACATACTTAACATATGTACTATCATTCAACATACTTCTGAGTGAATAAATGTAGTATGCATCTTTTCAGATGCAATGCTTAGTGCGGAAGTGACGCCATTCCTGAGAGCTTCATGCCGGTTGGATTGGAGATGCGTAACCATGCCAACCTCACCTCTCCCGGCAATCTGTGATATTAATACATCTAATAATAATCTAATAATACATCCTTGATATGTTATTATTATATATGTTACTAACCGCCATTGTCCATTGCGTTGTTGTGTTGTTGTGTTGTCACCGCTGCATTGTGGGATATTTATGCTGGCATAGTGTCCAGTGCTTGCATACTGTAATATTTACCAGAAATTGTATGTGTGGAAATATACTCCAGCCATAACTACTAAATTAATTAAATGGATGTTTTGAGCAAGTTGAATGTGTTTGATTTGCCTTTCACAAGGCTAATAGATACTTTAGTTCCTGTCCTGTCCACGCTCCTGTCTGTCTGTTTCTGTGTACGTTGAGGGGCTGCATTTCACAGCAGGGTGTAACTAGAGGACCGATCACAGCCCTTGTTGTCTCCATCTTCCCTTGACGGATTGACGGACAGTTAAAGAAAAATTCCTGCGTCCGGAGACGACGGAGAGGCTCTCCGTCAGGCTCTCCGGCGACACAGAGGGTCTCTACGTACGGCACTTTACAGAGTACTATAAATTGTCGTTTAGGCTTATCATTAGCACTACTAGCTAAGCAGTTAGGTAAGCTAACATTACCAGTTTCATCATGTTATGCTAAGTAGTGCTAGCTTTTATATGATTTATGCATTATTAACATAATATATATATAATAACACACATAACATATTAATGTAGAGGTCATCATCATTGTGTATTTGGTTGCAATAGCCTCTTTAACACTTTGCTTTAGTGTTTTTGATGCAGATCTGAAGCTTTGTATGTGTTCGATATGTTTTCTATTGTGCATGTAATGTCATTATTCAATGGTGTTGGTTCTTTTAGGCTGGAAACTATCAATCAGATTCAACACCAGTTGCAGTAAACACATGATTGATGTTGTGAATTAAACAAAAACATTTCGGTTCAGGACACTAAACCAATAAGTTAGGTTTAAAACAACCTGATTGGGCTAAAAGTCCTACGTTTGAACACGAACAAATAGCAGATTATATCGTGAAACATTTGCGTCGTATCCTTTGACACCTGGAGCACAACCACCAGAACTTCTTTAGTTTTTCCAAAATAGCTCACAGAGCCTATTAGCTCTACAGAAATGGCTTAGCTAACTAGCCAGAGGGCTAATTTACTAATGCACACATTAGCAACTACTAGCTACTCCAACTGTTGGTTTCTACAAGATAACTAACAACAATAAATAAAGGTTATTTTTGTTGCTAGGTTGAAGCACGTTACCACAATGTTAGCATACGGTCGCCTATTTATCATGCCGTCTGTGCATCATCTAAAGCCCAGTACAAGCTAAGCTAAGCTATTCTAAGCAGGCTAACTAGTGGAGGACATTCAGCACACTGGGATCACATGAATATACTACAGTTACACTACAGACAGTGCTTCACAGCGTTGTTCCCGTCCTAATCACTCACCTGCTCCACCTTTTCCTCACAGTGAATCTCCACCTGGGCTCGGCAGCGAGGTCGGAGGTCAACCTCAGCAAGAGGCTCCAGCTTCCCATACTTGGTGACCAGGGAGTGGTACCTGAGGAGGAGGAGAGCAGGTAGATCACTAATACACATACCTGTCCTCTTACCTGTGGTGCTGTTCATCAACGCAGACGGCTTGGTGTTCAGGTGTTCAGTTACCTGTAAGGCAGCTCCTCCTCAGGATAGTCGACATGGTAACGGATGAAGAAACGCTCTGCGTCTTCTCTCTCGCTGTCACTCACAACGCTGCCGTTCAGCAGCGACACAGAAGGGAGCCTGAAGGGAAGCAAATACAGACCATAATATCAGGGATGCTACGACTCTGCTCAGTGCTAGCAGTGTTAACGAGTGACTTTCAGCTCATGGTAACGTACTATGAAACTCAGGCTAGGCTTAAGTCAGCTAAGCCAGCTAATCAGTGTTAATTTAGTTAAAGATACTTGTTTCACCGTTATGTACAGTCTATGGTTTCACTATGTTAGGCTAACATTAGCTAAGCCAGCCAAGCATTGTTAGTTTACCTGTTTCATCATGTTAGACCAATATCAGCTTTGTTAGCTTAGCTGACATTCCTTGTTTCACCATGCTAGGCTAATGTCAGCTACACTAGCTAAGCAACACTGGCCTCTATGTTAGCTAAGCAGGGTTAGCTTAGCTAATGTTATTTGTTTCACCATGCTAGGCTAATGTCAGCTACACTAGCTAAGCAACACTGGCCTCTATGTTAGCTAAGCAGAGTTAGCTTAGCTAATGTTACTTGTTTCACCATGCTAGGCTAGTGTCAGCTACACTAGCTAAGCAACATTGGCCCCTATGTTAGCTAAGCAGTTAGCTTAGCTAATGTTACTTGCTTCACCGTGCTAGGATAATGTCAGACAGCTGCTCAGGTTCTTCCCAAACTCTTAGACATTGTTGTTGCAGTAAGGCCGACTTGTTAGCCTCAGTGTTAGCCACTGGTTAGCTTCCTGTCTGATGTGGATGGACTCACTGTGCAATCATGAGGCTGCGGCGCTCTGCGTTGGTGTAGGTCTGCAGTAAAGGGATGCCCTGCAGCCGAACCTCCTCCAGCTTGGGGAAGAAGTTGAGCTTCTCGATGTCCTCCCATCGGTTGAGACCTGAACACACAAGTTCAAACTGTGAAGACGAAGTGATGGAAGAAAGAGAACAGGCAACATGCTTTAACTCTGTAATAAAAAAAGTGTTAAAAATGCAACTTTATTCTCCTCGTCCTGTCTGAAATTGTTTTAGTGCATTTCAGTGGAGCAGAGTTGTTAGCATGGTCCATATTTACTTCCTGTCAGCTGCTAACAGGAATTAAACTGGGAAGGAAAGAAGGAAGGACGGTAAAAGTATTTCTGAATACTGGCTGTGTGCTTAGATACCATAGATACTATAAATACTTTAGCTACTTTCTTATTATTTAAAACCTGATGGCTAATTCTAAAAATGACGCCCTCTGGCAGCTTTAAGGCTGGATGTGTCTGAACCTTCCAGGCTTGTTAAATAAATTAAATCATCTTAATGATCCTCTCACTGTGAAGGAAAGGAACACTCACATGAAGTTTTGCTTATTGCGTATAAATAAGCCTTAAAACTGGGGATGGTTTTCTGGGCCTCAGGCACAGGAGATGTGACAAAGTGATGCATTGAACAGGAATTTGAACAGCAGAAGTCTACAAATAGATTCACCACTGACACTCCCCCAAAATAGAAACCATTCCGGAGATAAAAGCTGACGTGGACAGGAATCTGTTGCAACGCTCTATTAATAAACACAAAGCTTTTCCTGATTTTATCAGCTATCAGTGCTTATTTCAATGGATTAAACCTGAGTTGTGCAGGTTGATGCTGCGTAGGTTGGGGAAGAGCCGTCGCAGGATGTCCTTGTTGTCCTGGATGGAGGCCAGGTTGTTGTTGGCCATGACCAGAGTGTCCAGGCCCGGGAACATGGAGCCGAACTTACGGACCTCGGCCCAGTCCTGGAGGCTGTTATCGGTGATGTGGAGGAGGCGTAAGGTGGGGCAGGAGACGCTGGATGCGTTCACACCACTGTACTCATTAAGGCACAGGAACAACTCCTCCAGCCTGCCGGACGCAACAGGAAACAGGAAGTTTAACCGCTGCCTAAAACAGCGTTTATAAACACTAACATCTGTTTATAACACCAAAAAACATCTGTTTATAGCACTAAAAACATCTGTTTATAGCACCACTAACATCTGTTTATAGCACCACTAACATCTGTTTATAGCACTAAAAACATCTGTTTATAGCACCACTAACATCTGTTTATAGCACCACTAACATCTGTTTATAGCACTAAAAACATCTGTTTATAGCACCACTAACATCTGTTTATAACACCAAAAAACATCTGTTTATAACACAAAAACATCTGTTTATAGCACCACTAACATCTGTTTATAACACCAAAAAACATCTGTTTATAACACAAAAACATCTGTTTATAGCACCACTAACATCTGTTTATAGCACCACTAACATCTGTTTATAGCACTAAAAACATCTGTTTATAGCACCACTAACATCTGTTTATAGCACCACTAACATCTGTTTATAGCACTAAAAACATCTGTTTATAGCACCACTAACATCTGTTTATAACACCAAAAAACATCTGTTTATAACACAAAAACATCTGTTTATAGCACCAAAAACATCTGTTTATAGCACCAAAAACATCTGTTTATAACACCAAAAACATCTGTTTATAGCAATAAAAACATCTGTTTATAGCACCAAAAACATCTGTTTATAACACCAAAAAACATCTGTTTATAGCAATAAAAACATCTGTTTATAGCACCAAAAACATCTGTTTATAACACAAAAACATCTGTTTATAGCACCACTAACATCTGTTTATAACACCACTAACATCTGTTTATAACACCACTAACATCTGTTTATAGCAATAAAAACATCTGTTTATAGCACCAAAAACATCTGTTTATAGCACCAAAAACATCTGTTTATAACGCCACTAACATCTGTCTATAACGCCACTAACATCTGTTTATAGCACTAAAAACATGTTTATAGTACCACTAACATCTGTTTATAGCACCACTAACATCTGTTTATAGCACCACTAACATCTGTTTATAACACTAAAAACATCTGTTTATAGCACCACTAACATCTGTTTATAGCACTAAAAACATCTGTTTATAGCACCAAAAACATCTGTTTATAGCAATAAAAACATCTGTTTATAACACAAAAACATCTGTTTATAGCACCACTAACATCTGTTTATAGCACTAAAAACATCTGTTTATAGCACTAAAAACATCTGTTTATAGCACCATTAACATCTGTTTATAGCACTAAAAACATCTGTTTATAGCACTAAAAACATCTGTTTATAGCACCACTAACATCTGTTTATAACACCAAAAAACATCTGTTTATAACACAAAAACATCTGTTTATAGCACCACTAACATCTGTTTATAGCACCACTAACATCTGTTTATAACACCAAAAAACATCTGTTTATAGCACCAAAAACATCTGTTTATAACACAAAACATCTGTTTATAGCACCACTAACATCTGTTAATAGCACCACTAACATCTGTTTATAACACCAAAAACATCTGTTTATAACACCAAAAAACATCTGTTTATAACACAAAAACATCTGTTTATAGCACCACTAACATCTGTTTATAACACCAAAAACATCTGTTTATAACACCAAAAAACATCTGTTTATAACACAAAAACATCTGTTTATAGCACCACTAACGTCTGTTTATAGCACCACTAACATCTGTTTATAGCACCACTAACATCTGTTTATAACACCAAAAAACATCTGTTTATAGCAATAAAAACATCTGTTTATAGCACCAAAAACATCTGTTTATAACACAAAAAAACATCTGTTTATAGCAATAAAAACATCTGTTTATAGCACCAAAAACATCTGTTTATAACACCAAAAAACATCTGTTTATAACACAAAAACATCTGTTTATAGCACCACTAACATCTGTTTATAACACCACTAACATCTGTTTATAGCAATAAAAACATCTGTTTATAGCACCAAAAACATCTGTTTATAGCACCAAAAACATCTGTTTATAACACCACTAACATCTGTTTATAATGCCACTAACATCTGTTTATAGCACTAAAAACATCTGTTTATAGCACCACTAACATCTGTTTATAGCACTAAAAACATCTGTTTATAGCACCACTAACATCTGTTTATAACACTAAAAACATCTGTTTATAGCACCACTAACGTCTGTTTATAGCACCACTAACATCTGTTTATAGCACCACTAACATCTGTTTATAACACCAAAAAACATCTGTTTATAGCACCACTAACATCTGTTTATAGCACCAAAAAACATCTGTTTATAGCACCACTAACATCTGTTTATAGCAATAAAAACATCTGTTTATAGCACCACTAACATCTGTTTATAACACAAAAACATCTGTTTATAGCACCACTAACGTCTGTTTATAGCACCACTAACATCTGTTTATAGCACCACTAACATCTGTTTATAACACCAAAAAACATCTGTTTATAGCACCACTAACGTCTGTTTATAGCACCACTAACATCTGTTTATAGCACCACTAACATCTGTTTATAACACCAAAAAACATCTGTTTATAGCACCACTAACATCTGTTTATAACACCAAAAAACATCTGTTTATAGCACCACTAACATCTGTTTATAACACCAAAAAACATCTGTTTATAGCACCACTAACATCTGTTTATAGCACTAAAAACATCTGTTTATAGCACCACTAACATCTGTTTATAACACAAAAACATCTGTTTATAGCACCACTAACATCTGTTTATAACACAAAAACATCTGTTTATAGCACCACTAACGTCTGTTTATAGCACCACTAACATCTGTTTATAGCACCACTAACATCTGTTTATAACACCAAAAAACATCTGTTTATAGCACCACTAACATCTGTTTATAGCACCACTAATATCTGTTTATAACACCAAAAAACATGTTTATAGCACCAAAAACATGTTTATAACACTAAAAACATCTGTTTATAGCACCACTAACATCTGTTTATAACACCAAAAAACATCTGTTTATAGCACCACTAACATCTGTTTATAGCACCAAAAAACATCTGTTTATAGCACCACTAACATCTGTTTATAGCACTAAAAACATCTGTTTATAGCACCACTAACATCTGTTTATAACACAAAAACATCTGTTTATAGCACCACTAACATCTGTTTATAACACAAAAACATCTGTTTATAGCACCACTAACATCTGTTTATAACACAAAAACATCTGTTTATAGCACCACTAACATCTGTTTATAACACAAAAACATCTGTTTATAGCACCACTAACGTCTGTTTATAGCACCACTAACATCTATCTGTTTATAGCACCACTAATATCTGTTTATAACACCAAAAACATCTGTTTATAGCACTACCAACGGATCTGTTTATAGCACCACACTAACATCTGTTTATAGCACCACTAACATCTGTTTATAACACCAAAAAACATCTGTTTATAGCACCACTAACATCTGTTTATAACACCAAAAAACATCTGTTTATAGCACCACTAACATCTGTTTATAGCACTAAAAACATCTGTTTATAGCACCACTAACATCTGTTTATAACACAAAAACATCTGTTTATAGCACCACTAACGTCTGTTTATAGCACCACTAACATCTGTTTATAGCACCACTAACATCTGTTTATAACACCAAAAAACATGTTTATAGCACCAAAAACATCTGTTTATAACACTAAAAACATCTGTTTATAGCACCACTAACATCTGTTTATAACACAAAAACATCTGTTTATAGCACCACTAACGTCTGTTTATAGCACCACTAACATCTGTTTATAGCACCACTAACATCTGTTTATAACACCAAAAAACATGTTTATAGCACCAAAAACATCTGTTTATAACACTAAAAACATCTGTTTATAGCACCACTAACATCTGTTTATAACACTAAAAACATCTGTTTATAACACCACTAACATCTGTTTATAGCACCACTAACATCTGTTTATAACACTAAAAACATCTGTTTATAACACTAAAAACATCTGTTTATAGCACCACTAACATCTGTTTATAGCACCACTAACATCTGTTTATAACACTAAAAACATCTGTTTTTTGCATATACACTTACAAAACATCTGTTTATAGCACCACTAACATCTGTTTATAGCACCAAAAACATCTGTTTATAGCACCACTAACATCTGTTTATAGCACCACTAACATCTGTTTATAGCACCAAAAACATCTGTTTATAGCACCACTAACATCTGTTTATAGCACCACTAACATCTGTTTATAGCACCACTAACATCTGTTTATAGCACCAAAAACATCTGTTTATAGCACCACTAACATCTGTTTATAGCACCAAAAACATCTGTTTATAACACCAAAAACATCTGTTTATAGCACCACTAACATCTGTTTATAACACTAAAAACATCTGTTTATAACACCAAAAACATCTGTTTATAGCACCACTAACATCTGTTTATAACACCAAAAACATCTGTTTATAGCACCACTAACATCTGTTTATAACACTAAAAACATCTGTTTATAACACCAAAAACATCTGTTTATAACACCACTAACATCTGTTTATAACACTAAAAACATCTGTTTATAACACCAAAAACATCTGTTTATAACACCAAAAACATCTGTTTATAGCACCACTAACATCTGTTTATAACACTAAAAACATCTGTTTATAACACCAAAAACATCTGTTTATAACACCAAAAACATCTGTTTATAGCACCACTAACATCTGTTTATAACACTAAAAACATCTGTTTATAACACCAAAAACATCTGTTTATAGCACCACTAACATCTGTTTATAGCACCACTAACATCTGTTTATAACACTAAAAACATCTGTTTATAACACCAAAAACATCTGTTTATAGCACCACTAACATCTGTTTATAGCACCAAAAACATCTGTTTATAGCACTAAAAACATCTGTTTATAGCACCACTAACATCTGTTTATAGCATCAAAAACAGTGAACGCCTACAATCCTTCTGTATAAAACCAGTTATCAGTTATCACTCTGTTATCTCCCTGGTGAGCAGCAGTAAAATACTGTACTATAGTAATCTATTACTATCATCTCACTCTGTTATCTCCCTGGTGAGCAGCAGTAAAATACTGTACTATAGTACAGGATGTGATAATAGATTACTATCATCTCACTCTGTTATCTCCCTGGTGAGCAGCAGTAAAATACTGTACTATAGTAATCTATTACTATCATCTCACTCTGTTATCTCCCTGGTGAGCAGCAGTAAAATACTGTACTATAGTACAGGATGTGATAATAGATTACTATCATCTCACTCTGTTATCTCCCTGGTGAGCAGCAGTAAAATACTGTACTATAGTACAGGATGTGATAATAGATTACTATCATCTCACTCTGTTATCTCCCTGGTGAGCAGCAGCAGTAAAATACTGTACTATAGTACAGGATGTGATAATAGATTACTATCATCTCACTCTGTTATCTCCCTGGTGAGCAGCAGTAAAATACTGTACTATAGTAATCTATTACTATCATCTCACTCTGTTATCTCCCTGGTGAGCAGCAGCAGTAAAATACTGTACTATAGTAATCTATTACTATCATCTCACTCTGTTATCTCCCTGGTGAGCAGCAGCAGTAAAATACTGTACTATAGTAATCTATTACTATCATCTCACTCTGTTATCTCCCTGGTGAGCAGCAGCACGGTGTCCCAGGACACTCTGGTGTTGTTGAGGACGAGGCGTCGGACCCTGGAGAAGCCTTCAGCACAGCGTGGCTCCAGGGTGATCCCTTCCAGAGGGTTGTAGCTCAGGTTCAGGAACTCCAGGTTGGGGATGTTGGACACGATTTTACTGATCTGAGAAATGAGAAATGAGATTTCATTTTGTGCTTTTTGGATCAGACAGATGCTTTTTGAATCCAGAGGGAAACAGAAATCTTTCACTGCTTGTATTTTATGTCTATCTTTATACTTTGACGTGTAATTTAGATATGGGTTCTGTTGTATTCTGCTGTAGCTGAGGCACCTCATGCCAGTCCTGCAGCTTGTTGTGGGACAGGTCCAGCTCCACCACGTGGGCACAGAAAGCAGCGATCTCAGCCTGGTCTCCAGCCCGGCTGATCCCACAGCTGTCCAGGACCAGAATACTGGGCAGGTTCAGACGGTCTGCAGCACAACAGTTAAAAAGGATCAGCGGCTAAACCTGACCAGCCTGAGTCCACATCTGTCCACATGGGTCCGATCAGCTGCTCACCTTTCATCGGGGAGCCCTGAGGGCCGGCGGTCGGCACCACCACCACCCCCATGCCGGGTCCTCTGCGTAGCGGGAAGTTATCTGGGCTGTACTTTTCACTCATCACCTCCACGAAGGAGCGACCGTCCTCTGGCGTCTCCATGGCGCCGTCCTGCTGAGCAGCGCCGCCCTCAGCTGGGAGAGAAGGTGTTTATTAAGGTTTATTAACATTCACTATGATATAAAGGTTCCTGAGGGTCCTTAAGATGGCCTTAAAAGGCCTTAGTTAAAAACCTTTGTTAAAATAGTTAATGGCAGAGACTCATTGGTTCCCATGGAAACCTTTCACATCATTCAGGGGTCAAGTGACACCATTAAAATCAGTCCTTAAAAATGTCCTAAAGGACAATTTTAGCTAAAATTTTAGGCTTATATACATCACAATCACTAAAAAACAGTAAATAATAACAATAACATTAATAGGGAAGTAGGACATTATGAACTTTTTTTCACTTCACCTCGTCAAAATATCCAAATAATAATTAATGTTTTTTAAATAATTTACTTCTCATATTCACTCAACAAATAAACACAAGTAACAGGAAAAACAGAGAGTTTTTCCTTCATGTAACTGGTTGGTTTGGTACAAAAAAGATTAAAATTCAAGTAAATGTATTAAATTAAAAGTAAATTAAGAAAATGGCTGTCTCAATCACTCAGAGGCCAAGCTAGCGTTCTAAAAGCAGGTCCAAAACCCAAATAAATGACATTTAATATGATCTAGATCACAAAAGAACCTTTCAACACAGAAGAAAAAGATGAAGAAGAGACAAATATTTGCTGAAATTATCTATCAAAAATGTTCTTCTTCTCCAGCACTCACCAAAGTTTAACTTCCACTTCCTGTCTGATGAATCTCATGAGGTCCTGGTCTGACAACATTTCTTTTTAAAAAGAGGTTCAGATGATAAAGAGAGCAGGGAGGAACAAGAGGAGGCGTCCTCAGCTCTTTATCAGCAAACCACACAGACACTGGTCCATTTAAACATCCCTGAATTTACCTTTTTCAAATTAAAACAGTGAAGCAGACCTTTTTCACTTAACTTCTCGCTCAGGTTTCTCTAATTAAGAGCATCTGTGTGTGTTTTCAAGCGCTCGGTGGGCAGAGTGGAGGAAGCATGAATTATGTAGAGCTTAGCAGAAATGAAAAAATTAAAGGATCCTGTTACAACATCATATGTGACAAAAATAGGCCGTGGTAAACTGTGGATCATAAAGCATATTATCCACTGTAATCGAAGCACAACACACCATGAACGTCAGGTGTTTATCTCACCTGAAGAGACGTTTTCCTCCACTGGAGCACTTTCACAGCTGGTCGTCTTCTCCTGTCTTGGTACTGAAGGCCTGCAAGGAAATCAGCAGCAGCCTTGTTAATTGTATTTTCAAGGACATCCATGTCAAAGCTGAGGTGTTACTCTTACTCCAGAGTGGCTGCTGGTGGTTCTGGCAGATCCAGAAGAAATGGACCAGGACAGGGAGGACAGAGAGGACAGGGAGGCAGTTCACCACATGACTCTAAAAAACAGTCAAAGGTCAGTTTCTGCCTTGATATTCATTCACCAATGTCAATATAATCAAAAGAACATGGAAGCATGCTGCCAGACCAGAATATCAGGCACTCAGAAAATCTAAATGTACTCAGTGGTTGATGATTGTGCAGTAATTAAGCCTAAATAAACCACATTAAAGTGGTTCTGGCTTGTTTTGTCAAGTGTGAAATCCGCAGCACTGAACTCCTTTGAGAATTCTGATAATTTAACGCGTCTTTGTTTGTCAGGAAATCAGCACATCTAGCACTTCGTAATACATGGTAATAATGGATTAAACATGACGTTCCCGTAAATTCGGCATGAGTCTTATTGACAAGCAATGATAATTTGATCGAAACTTACCAGCTGGTTCCTCTCAGCAAGTATATTGTGGGGAAATGACGGCGGCAGCTGCGGAGAGCCAAGTACTGTATGAACGAACTGTTTTGTAATATCGTGCCAATTAGTGTAAGCTATTGAAATTTACGCCGACCTGATATGTGGTGTTGTCATTACAACTTAAAGAGACTTTTGAATGGAGTTTGGCGTGTCATTGGGAGCCCGCTCTGCTGAATTCCCTTCAAAAACTTCGTATTTCTCATTCTTCTTTACTTCTCAGTAAATGTCCACGTGACGATTTATGAAAACCGACGATATTCCACTCAGCAAAGCATTCTTGTAAATTCGGCATACACATTTCAGCCAAAGCAATAGTTATTTCGACAGAATATGAACTTTTGTACATGACTTACTAGCTATACAGTAGTCCCCTCACCAAACTGCATCAAATTGGTGGAAAGTGGACCTGGCAACAACAGGCAGATCGGTTATAAAAGTTGATATTTTATTGTTTTACGTAATAAATCGTCTATGAAATGCACGCCGAACTGATGTATAACTCTTCAAGGTCTTATACCGGTGTCGTTGTGTTATAAATAGGCCGATAAGGTGCAAGCAATTCAGAATTTACAGATTTGTGAGGGGAGTTTGGCTTTGGAAATAAACCGCGTATAATGTTGTAGAGATGCAAAATTATACGCTAACACTTTTTTCTATTATAACCCTAAAAATAGGATTTAACTGATGGATAATAAGTGGCGGTTGTTCCGCAGACAGTGTCCAGTCCAGACTCAGCATCAGTGAGTCTGACCCCCAGCAGCAGCTCGATGGAGCCCGAGATGGATCACAGATGGCAGCGATAAAAATATATACTTTCAATAATATCTAGCTCATGACAGCATACCGAGAGGACGTCTGACAAAATGACTACAGAGAAGGTCGTCGCCATACATACCTTTGATGTCTACTTTGGATTTTCCTTGTTGATGAAAACAAACCTGCTGTCATTTTGCTCCCCATACATCCCGGAAGTGACGTTGGTCTGTTAACCAAAACGGGTTGCTGTTTTTTATTCTCCATATTTTTTTTTTAATTTTACGATAAAGTGTACAAATGTTATGATTTGTAATTTATATGAAATACTATAAAATCGTACAAAAAATGAAGGCGGACATGATGACATTTTGTATCTCACTTAGCATCTTCTTAAGACACTTAAAAGCTTCAGAATTCACTAGCGAGGTGTTTTTTTGCGTATTTCTTATCGTGGTATAAAACGTTAAAATCTATTCAGCTTGTGTTAAACAGGCTTTAAATTAAGGAGTCTAGCTAAAAACCCACTCAAAAAAAGCATTGACTTTATAGACGAGGGAACCGGAAGTGCTGAAATTCTAACTCATTTCCGGGTTTTACGACACCACGGTTCAAAAAAAAAAAACACCATGTCCTAGAAATTTGCACATGGAAGAGTTAATTAATAGTTTTATAATTGACAGCATTTTTTCATATTTTGCACGTTACTAAAAATAAATATCAAATGGTTAATCTATTAAACGGTAACGCTCCTGTCATGGCGGTGTAGAGGCTGACGTTTCAGGAGTAGCAAGAGGTGGCTTAGTGATGTTTAGCTTCACTGCTCTGGCGTGTGGCTCTGCGCTGTTTCCAGGGCTTTTCTACAGCTTCAGGAAACTACTGAGATGGACTTTCACCCACTGGAATGACGCCGACGTGACATTTGTCAGTGAGAGGTCAGCGCACCATCACCACCGTTCACCTCGCAGAACTCCTTCAACACAAGTTGCAGTTTAAAGTTGAACTTCTTATCTACAAGATTACACGCTTTGTAGGGACTTAATTACCGTATCATATTAGTTTATATAAAATGCTGGTAAATTCGGTTCTCATTTAATTAAGTATGTTCAAGAAAAAGTAATATGTTTGATGTTAAATACACATTGGGGTTGTGTTGTTTTGAGTTTGACTTTCACTAAATGACTCGGTCATAGATGTGTCATATATTAGCCGAAAACACCTGAGAGGGTGTGATTCTCAGTTAATGTTATATGATGGAAGCATCGGTGCCAATTAGTAAGATACCAAATATAATCGTTTGTTTTTCCAATGGAGTTCAATTGTAGTGTATAAGCGATGTCTCTCTCCATTTCACCTCGCCGAACTCATTTAACACAAGTTGCAGTTTAAAGTTTATTTGTATATCAATCAGTTCAAACGCGTTGTAGGAACTTAGTCACTGTGATATTAGTTCATATAAAAGTTTGATAAATTCGTCTCTCATTTAATTAAGTATCTTAAAGAAAAAGTCATAATTTGAGGTCATATCAGCTGAAAACACCACATTCTACCTCTGAGAGGGTTCAGTAAAATCGCTTGTTTTTCCAGTGGAGTTCCGTGTTATTGTCTGTAGCCTCTCTCCAGTTTCAGTCTAAGATGAGCGTGTTTCTTCAGGCTGGTGTCCTCCATCCACGCGTCTTTGGCCACTGCAGCTGGAGTCACTGTGGTGACGTCATGCAGGGACGTCATGACCGACAGGTGGGAGAGAATATTGTATATTTTGTGGTATTCTCAGTATTCTATAGATGAATACTACTCAGAGAGCTAACATCAGTGTGAATGCTGCCGTCTCATCACACAGTCACTGGCTGGTCGACTGGTTCGCTGTGTTCGGAGCTCCCTACATGGCCCACGACCTGTACGCCATGTACCTGAGTCACTACCACAGCCAGCGGGTCAAAGGTCAGGCCAGCTTCCACTCTGTCCAGACCCTGAAGGCTTTCCTCCAGAGGGACTGGATGCTGGTCCTCCATCACCTGGTGCTGCTGCTGCTTTTCATGCCCATCACTCTGGTAAAGAACGGAGGAGTCGCTGTCGTAGAGATGACCGGTTGCCATGACGTCTACACACTAACGCACTGACTGATTTGTAGTTCTTCAGGAGAGGACTGGGTGATTTCTTCATCGGCTGCCTGTTCACCACAGAGTTCAGCACGCCGTTCGTCTCCATCGCAAAGATCCTCATCCAGGTGAGTTACTTTATTGATTTACTGTAGACGTAAGAAACATCGAGAGGATGGGGCATTCCAGTGAGGATAACCAATCCATAACTGATCAATTAAAAAAAAATCACTCTCCTCTTCCTCTCCAGCTGGGTCTTGATGGCTCCAGGCTGCACAGGATCAACGGAGTCATCGTCCTGCTGAGCTTCTTCACCTGTCGCATCCTCGTCTTCCCCTTCATGTACTGGATGTACGGCCGGCAGTTCGGCATCCCGCTGCACAGGGTGGCGTTCCACCTGCCGCTGCAATGCAACATGGGTAACCTGTTGATCCTGGCGCCTCAGATTTACTGGTTCATCCTGCTGCTGAGGAGAGCCAAGAGAGTTTACCTGAGACAGCAGAGAGGGAAGAACGACTGAGCAGCCACCTGTCAGGAGCAGCCTCATGTGACATCAGAGCAGCCTCATGTGACATCATCAAAGAGCTTCAGTTCAGTGTCAGAGCAGAAAGAAATATTCACATTTAAGGAGCTCAGCTCAGAGAATTTAGACTTAAATTTTCTCATAAAAATGACTCAAAATAGTTAATAATTATAATAGCGGCTTTAGAGCCAATGTCAAATCAAAAATAAGTAATATTACTATTATTATTATTATTATTAGAAAACAATTCAGAGATTTTGGGAAAATTAGTTTTTATTATTTTGGATTAAAGTTAAATTATTTTTGAGAAACTTATAATAATAATAATATTTCCCAAAAAACCCTGATCCAAGAATCAGAATATTTTCTTTTGGCTGTTTTTCCAAAAATAATTTCTCTTATTCAGTCATTTTTAAATGTAGTTGTTTTTTTTTTTTTTAAATATATTGAAATACTCTGTTTTTCTCTCAGTTATGATTTTGAATGCTAAAATGAATTTTCTTGAAAGATTCAGAATTTTATTAAATTTGATTCTAAAAATATTATTTTTTTTCATCTCAGAATTTGACATTTACCTTAACATTTCATCTTAATGTTCCCTCTTAATTCCCAGGCCTTAAATTACCACTTAACAGAGAAGTTCAGGTTGATTGTTGAATGTTTTAATCATTATTTTCATTTTTAAATGTGGATTTTTTTCTGTTTGTCAGTTTTAAATGATGTGACTAAACTGATCTTTTTGTTCATTGTTAAATCTTTTTATACAAATAAATCAATCACTCTTTGTTTGATAAAATGATTGATGACCAGTGATGGAAAGTTAAAGCAAAGTTCAATACTGAGGTACTGGAGTATTTTCTACTGTATAACCTCAGAGATTTTATTCAGGTTAATGATTAAATATATAATGAATAAATGAATTATGACAGATATGAGATATTACTTTGACTTTATGATATTACTATTTATTTACTTTAAATATATTTTGACTTTTACTAAAGCATCATTTTAGATGAAGCATCATTTTTCTTGTGACAGTATTTTCTCACTGTGGTATTAGTATTTTTACTGTAGTAAAAGATCTGAGTAGTTCTTCCAGCAGTACCTCTGGAACTTTTAATCTGTTTAAACTTTGAGTACTCACGTTAATGATCATGTGATATCTTATATAAATCATATATTTATTTTAATTTGCCTCCGTCGACCCTAGAGCTTCTATCATGTCTCTAGATGCACATTTTTAATCAATTAAATCAAATAAATCAATTTAATCAATCAAAATTCATCTTTTTACTGTAAACGGATATAAAGCAGACTAAACCAGCAGAGAGATCTTCTGCTGCAGGACGGCCTTCATCTCCTCGTCCTCCAGGTTGGAGGTGATGGAGGAGAAGAAGTGACGAGTGTCTTCGCTCTGCAGAGGAGAACTGCTGCCTGGGAAGGAGGACATGACTCCTCCATAGAGACTGAGGAGCTCCAGGCTGGACAGGAACAAGGGCTCACTGGGAGCACCTGGCATCATCACCTGAGGAGGAGGAGGAGGAGCAGGAGGAGAAAGAGAGAGAGGAGGGGTTTAACCTCACTTTGTGACAGTGACCATAAACTAAACAAACGAATAAATTCTACTCTGTTTCTTTAAATAATATATGTTAATATAAATAATAAACCTAAATAAAGTGTATCAAACAGATGTCAGATAATAATAAAAAACTATAATAAAACAAGCCTCACCTGGACATGCTGGACATGGCAGAAGAGCTGGCTGAGGACGAAGAGGACTTCCTGTCCGGGGGTTGCTGCTGCCTCCTCCTCCTCATCCTTTTCCTCCTCCTCTGTTTTGGACTGTGATCCCAGAGGACAGTCGTCGGCTTGTCTCTGGACGTCTCTGGAGGTTTGGGGTTCAGAGTCTCTGGACGCCGGCGTCCTCAGAGACGTGGAGACAGCAGGCGGAGACAGGGGCAGCTTTGCTCTCAGTGAGGTCATCACCTCCCTGACGGCGAGGGCGTACAGCCGGCTGAGGTGCGTCCAGCCGTCCGGCGGCAGCCATCCGGAGCAGCTGGACCCACAGAGCAGCTGGAGGACGCGGAGCAGGAGGACGGACAGACGGAGCTCGCCAGAGAAGCGTCTCAGGTCCAGAAGGGGCAGGAAGTCCACGTACTCCAGCGAGAAGGGGACGTGGAGGCGTCCCGAGGCCACCAGCGTCCTCAGGACTCCCAGCAGCCTCGTCCACTGGGACGGCGAGCACCAGGGCAGGGTCTGGCTCAGAGCCACCAGGAGGCCTTTGCTGAACATGGAGACCTGGTCAGGCCGGCGGCGGTCCAGAGAGAGACGGGACAACATGGTGGAGCACAGGACGTCAGAGATGGAGCAACACTCCATCCAAGCCAGGAGACCAGTTCCCTGACCATACTGGGGCAAGTCTAGACCAGTCCAGTCCTGCAGACACAACAGGGACTCAGTCAGGAGGATCTGAGCCTCATTTCACAGCAGAGAAGCCCTGAAGCTCCTGGTTTATGTTCTGCAGCTATAAATAGATAAACAGTTTATAAATAAGAATATATCACTGATGATTTAATAAAATGTTCTCAGGCCATACAGGTACTACCTAAAAATAATAATGTCTAATAATAATTTAAACTGAAAATGTCTCCATTGTGAGACAAATAAAGGTTTATCTTAGTTATTTTATTATATTTTTAAATTTATTTTCATTCAGTTAAAAAAAACAAAAAAAACAAAAAACAGTTTTTAGGATGTAAATAAAAACAAATGGTTTTCACTGATCAGGTGTTTCTGCTTCTTCAGGTAAAACAGATTTTGAGCTGAAATTTCAGTAAAGTGTATTTTAGAGGTATTGGCTCATTTTTGGCTCATCAGGACAAAAGTAAAGGATGTTAAGACGACTGTTCAAGTTACTCGATGATAAAATGGATGCAAATTATTTAATTTAAACACGGTGCTTTGTGGTGTGTCTGTCTCATTTTATGTGTTGAGTTATCAAAAGTGAGATTTTCATGTCTGTTTTTGATCATAAATATATCTACTATAAATGAGGTTTCAGTGCTGCATAAATACTGTGACAGCATTAAAACAAGGCATTTTAGGAGGAAAACCTAAAATGAAATACAGAGCCAGAATATGGGGGCGATATTAAGAGGAAAAAACAGAGGTTAAAGGTATTAATTGACATTAAAATATTTATTTGAAAAAAAAAAAAAAAAAAAAATCAAGACATTATGAGAATAAAGTGGTACATTTCTGAGAAAAAAAATAAATATATATATATATATGTATATAATTTACAAGAAAAAAATAAAATTTCTGAGAAAAATAAAAATACTCTCTATTTTCTCTGAGAATGATGTACTACACTAAAGTGGTGAATTTACAAAAAACAAAACGTAGAAATGTAGGAGAAAAAGGAGACAGTGTGAGAATGAAAGGAGGAGGGCTCACCTGCTCAGGTAGATCACAGACAGTCAGCAGAGACGAGGGAACCTCGTTTTTAAAGTGCTGCCTCCAGACAGGCTTCAGGTGGAGGCGAACGGTCCAGTCCAGCTCCTCGGTCCTGCTGTAGAGCCAGAACTGAGCTCTGGACCAGCTGCTGGGCGACGACGCCACCTCCGCCCCGACCACCTGAGCCAGGGAGGCCAGCAGCGCCACCAGCTGGTCCTTGGTGTCCAGGGAGCAGCGGGGGACCGGCTCCCAACACCTGGCACACAGATATTTAAAAAAAAAAAAAAAGTTAATATATGAATAAAAACAATGGTAATAGTTAAATAATAACATCATTTTTAAAAAAAAAAATAACAAATCATAATTTATAGCGTTACTTGGTCAGAGAAAAAAATTCATAGGTCTGCAAGAAAAAGAAAAAAAAATCACAAATTTATGGTGGGGGGGGGTCCTCCTATTTACTGAGAATAAAGTGGTACATTTATCAGAAAAAAAAGGTAAATTTATGAGAAAATAAAACGGCAATTACACAGCTTAAATTTACGACAAAATTCTTGGACATTAAAGTGGTAAATTTATGAGGAAAAAAATTAACCTTAAGAACACGATGACATGAGCTGCACACTGCTAAATCATTATTGTTATTATTATTATAATGACACACATCATATATTGAAGCATACCTGTGTGTATTAAAAAGTACAGGTTGTTTGTCTCTGTTTTCCTGTGACGTTTGTATTTTTCTGTCTAAAAGGAGACTTTGAAAGAAAAGGTTTATTTATATCTTTCAGTTCCTTTTCTTCACTCAGTTTTTTCAGTAAATTCACTACTTTAATCTGAGAGAATATCAGAGTTTTTTCTTGTAAATTTATGACTTTAATCTTGTAGAACTCCACCCCTCCCCATCTCTGTTATCCTTATTCTTATTATTATGTGCCTGCCGTCGAGCAAGGCTGGCGAAGCCAGCTTAGATCTGTGACAGCACTCAATACTATTCCTTTTGGGGGGTTCCCCAAGTGTCTTAGCATTCATGGCAGCGAAGCCTGCCATGAATGCTTTAGTGGAGTCCAAAACACACATATATGATGTAAAATGATAAAATAACCCAAAAAATCCCAAAAAAATCCATCCCAAAATCATAAAAACACTGTGTTTTAGCCAGCAACGCGCTTATTAGTATCCAGGACGAGGGTTTCTTTTTTATTATTGGGTGTGAATGCGAAGCATTCACAACCTATGTTATTCTACCTTTATTTTTATTATTATTATTATTCTTCTCCTCACTTTTGGTAGCGTTTCATCTCCCACAAATTTCAACCTAGAAACTTCAAGCGAACTTCAAAGCGTGCGGCTTCATCGGGACATTCATGCTATTACTTTTCATAACCGTAACCTTCATAATTTCCGAATTAATGCGATAATTAAGTAAAAATTTCCATTGAAAATGAATGGGGAGAACTTCAAACTTCAAAAATTTTCAACCTCGAACAAACCTTCATAACTCCTTCATAATTGGACTTAGAAACTTCATTCAACTTTCAAAAGCAGCAAATTTTCCTGGCAACATATTCATAATTCATCTTCATTTCAAAAAATGTACGGTTCATTCACAATTTCATCATATCTCAGACCATAAAATCTTCAAAAATCAGCCTTTAACATGGGTGTCTATTGCGTGCACTAGAGTGGGAGAACTACACACCTAGAGTGGAGACCAGTGTCTGAATCGTCTGAAAACAATATTTTTAAATCGCGATTGTGAGGGCTACGCATTGCACTCCACGGACATAATTTTTACATCAAAGCGTTGGAAATTTAGTCCCGATTAAATGCGATGTGTCTCTCATGTCTGTGAGGTTTAAAGTTTTGGCTCCAGACCCTTCAATAGGGTGGCACCTCCAAAAATCTCTCCATTGGGCCCAATGTTAATTTTCAGAGGAAAAGGCGTGAGGAAGCAGAGAAACCTGTTGTGTTTAACCTGCCGCTGTCAGCCTTCTGAGTGGGCTAGAGACATAAAATTTACACGCTGCGATTGTCGCGAGCTCCTGCATACGGTCCAAACCCCCAAAACCGTCGCCTTACGGTTGGGGAGTTATTCAGAGGAGTTCGGCAGGGGTCTGACTCAGTTCAAATGAATGGCAGTCTAAGGGGACAGAAGCTGGCGCAGGGAGAGGGAGTGAGAAGGAGGGGCCGTCTCCATGGAAGCGGCCCAGCTCTTGGCAGTTGACCTCAAGTGACCCTGCCTGGGCCTTATACAGGCTTCTGATCGATCAATGCTCATGATACAGAGAGTGGATGACATCATCAATCACACACACACACACAGACAGGGCGTGTCTAGAGCTTTTTTTTAAAGGGGGCCGGGGCCCAAGGGGGGACCCAAGTCATGCAGGGGTGGCCAGCAGAGTGGAGTCAAACTCCAGAGGGGTAACTGTTTCCTCACAGGAAGCTGTGTCTATGACTGTCCTTTCAAAATAAAAGCCCAATTCTGATTGAATCTTCACAGGAAACAAAGTCAGGCACGCATACGTAGTGCGTGCTTGATGTTCGATTGCAACATGGATCTGGGACAGGCACGCCGCGTAGTGCGTGCCCGGTGTGTTCGACTGCAACATGGATCTGGGACGAGGCACGCCGTAGTGCGTGCTTGTGTTCGATTGCAACATGGATCTCGAACAGGCACACATTTAACATTCAACTTTTGAATAAAATTCAAACATTTTCACCATTCAGCTTTTAAATTCAAATTCATGAATTATACATTCATAATTTTTCAACATTCATTCTACTTAGCCTTCATACTACTACATTCAACCCAGCATTCAGCAGTTTGGCTTCAGCTTTTATTTTCAAAATTTCTATTCATACAATTCATTCTCATTCAAACATCCAACCCAGTATTCAGCAGTTTGGCTTCAGCTTTTATTTTCAAAATTTCAATTCATACAATTCATTCTCATTCATACATTAGCATTCAGCAGCGTAGCTTCAGCTGCGAGCATTCACACCCGCAATTGCTTCAGCAATTGCTGTTCTAGTTATTATTTTTATTATAGACGCACCTTCGGCAATTAATGCGGGTCGTACCGTAAGGTGCACCCAGGCATGACATATATCAAAACGTGCGTCTCGATCGTGCCACGGCTGCTATTACTTTTCTCCGTCAAAAGTGTTACCATGGCGACGCTAGACCCCAAAAACCGCGAAAAAGTCCATAGGAATGAATGGGGGAGCAGATTGGGACTTCAAACTTTTTTTCTTCAGTGAACAAACAGTCACAGCTCCCTCATACTTTCACCTAGAAACTCCATTCAACTTTCAAAACGCAGCAAATTTTCCTGGCAACATATTCATAATTCATCTTCAATTAAAAAAATGTATAGTTTCTTCAGCATTTCAACTTTTTCCAGACCATGAAATCTTCAAAAATCAGCCTTTAACATGGGTGTCTATTGCGTGCACTAGAGTGGGAGAACTACACACCTAGAGTGGAGAGCAGTTTCAGAATCGTCTGAAAAAATATTTTTAAATCGCGATTGTGAGGGCTACATTCACTCCACTGACATAATTTTACAGCAAAACGTTGGAAATTTAGTCGGTCGTAGCAATGTGTCTCTTATGTCTCTGAGATTTATGGTTTTGGCTCCAGACCCTTAATTAGGGCAGCACCTCCAAAAATCTCTCCATTGGGCCCAATGTTAATTTTCAGAGGAAAAGAGCGTGAGAAAGCAGGAAAACCTCTTGTGTTTAACCTGCCGCTGGCAGACTTCAGTGGGCTAGAGACATAAAATTTACATCGCTGCGATCCTCGCGAGCTCCTGCCGCCTACGGTCCAAACCCCAAAGCTGTCGCCTTACATTTTGGGGAGTTATTCAGAAGGAGTTCGGCAGGGGTCTGACTCGGCTTGAAATCAATGGCAGTCAGTGAGAGCCAGTGTGGGGACAGACCAGGGCGCGCCTAGACTTTTCCATAGGGGTGCCCCATGGGGTGTTGAAGCCATGCAGGGGTGGCCAGCAGAATTAGGTGATATGCATGAACCTCCATCACCATAGCATCACTCACATGCAAAAATCTAAGCTCTACTGCTTATAGTTTTTTTTTATCGAGGAGGTGATTCGACAGGTCAGCTCATAATCAAAGCATAGTGTGACAGAGCAGCTGTGTGTGTGTGGTATTTGAACTGAAGGACCCTGTCTGATATGATGCATAGGTCAATGCTGATGATACAGAGAGTGGGTGACATCATTGATTCACACACACAGACAGGAAGCTCAGGCTGTTTCCTTCAAAATAAAAGTCTGTTTTTCAAAATAAAAGCCCCAAACTTCGGAGGGGTAACTTTTTCCTCACAGGAAGCTGTGGAGATGACTATCCTTTCAAAGTAAAAGCCCCAAACTCTGATTTAGCGTCACAGGAAACAAGGTGTGTTTGTTTTCAACATGAACCTGGGACAGGCACGTAGTGCGTGCCGGCGTGTTTGTTTTCAACACGAACCTGGGACGAGCGCGCGCAAGTCGTGCTTCGGTGCAGGAGAGGGTCAGCATGCATCAGGCTGGGCCTACATGGCCCGGCATCGCGTGGGCCCGGCGTCATGTGTGCAGGCACATATTAAAATTTCTTCAGGAATTTTTTGTCTAGTTATCATTGTTATTATTTTTTCCTCACCTCGTTGCTTCGTCTCACTGACCTGAGAGTCTGCTGGAGCAACTGGACCAGCAGGAGGAGCAGAGGGAAGGGAGAGCAGCTCATCAGCCAGTGAGGAGAGTCTGGATCCTGGAGCTTCACAGAGAGAGAGGCCTGGAGGAGCTGGAGAGCGAGACCAAGACCAGGACCAGGACCAGGACCAGAGGAGCTCTGAGCTGGAGGAGCACAGGGACTTTACATCAACGAGCATCAGGTGAACAAACACTGGAATATTCAAACACCCAGGTTAGGATTTCATTTATTCACTCTACTTATTTATATTATAACAGACATAAACAAATATAACCATTCATAACCCTGCAGCCTCTCTTAGCTCATCATTTTTGGCCTATCTTATTTCATGTCTATTTTTATACTCCACAATTTTTAAATCATATCCATAGTCTAAACATTATTTTTAGTACAAACCATATTATTAATAATTATTCTATTAATTCATTGTTGTTGGTTTTTTTCGAGTGAATTTCCTCCATCACTAAAAAAAGATTGTCTTCAGGTGGCTCACCTGTAGCGGAGAGGTTCGGCAGGACAAAGACGTTCACGACTTCCTGAGGCGTCAGAAAGCTTCGCTTTCGTTCTTCATCCTCCCCGTCGGCCTCGACAGGCGTCATCAGCAGAACCAGGAACTTCAGGAGCTGCTCGCTCTCATTGGCTGACAACGACTTGCTCTTCATCACCTCCTGCAGACATCTGCAGAGCAGAGCGCCGCCGCTCCCAGCATCCCGTCCTTCCTCTGCCGCTGTGTTTCTGTCTTCATCACGTGGATCGCTTCCTCCTCTGAGTCCAGGCAGCTGCTGCAGGATCTTCGCCATCAGGGAGAAAGCACCTTTATTGAAAACCGCTGCATGACAACAAGACCTCAACGCTGCTTCTGGGTTCTGAAACGCAATCCTGGCGACCAAAGAGGCTGCCGTGTTCAGGTTGTGTTCGCCGCCTCCCTGGATGATGCAGTTGAAGGCCATGTTGAGCTCCTGTTCGAACCCTTCAGTCACAGCAGAGGGCACGGGGCGCCCAAAGAACCCCCTCCTGGACAGCCTCAACATGGTGGCCAACGCTTCGTTCTTGTCTTTCAAGGAGAGTGCAGAGAATACGTCTGTGGTGACTTTCATCAGCTTCCTGCTGTGGCTGACAGCAGCGCTCCTGCTGTGCAGTTCACTCATCAGGGTGGAGGTCAGGCCGGTCAGGGCGGCGCTCTGCTGGAAGGCTGCCTGGTTCTGCTGCAGGCAGTCCATCCAGAGCTCGCCACAGGCCGCCCAGCTCTGCTCGCTGGCAAATAACACCGCAAACCTCTGGTAGTCCTCCAGGCGGTGAGCGATAATGGTGGCGGCGACCTTGGCGTTCACCTCGGCAGTGCTCTCTGTGGCGGACAGAGCCAGGGACGCCAGCAAACCTCTGAGTTTATCCCTCTCCTGATCATCCATGTCAGTCTCACTTCTCAGGACTCTCTGGATACTTTGTTCTAGTTTAAAAGCAGAGTAACTGTGATTGGAGCCGTCGCACGCCTTCAGGAGTCCACCGTTCAGCCAAAACTCACCCAGTTCTGTTACAATCTTCAGAGCGTCGCTGAGCTTCATCCTGCTGGGTTGAAACTGCGATGGCGTGTTTGAAGCTCGCACGTCTCTCTGAGCCTCCTGAATACGTTCAGGACTCTCGTCGCTCTTTCCTCCCATGCTGACAACTTTGGACAGGATGTGCAGCTTCTCTTCAGTGGGAAGTTCGACGGCTCGGTCTATGAGGAAGGTGGTGTAAAGAGCATCCAGGGAAACAGAGAGAGCCTGGAAGCAGAGCTCTGCAGATATGTGGTCTTTTAAGTCTCTGAGGGCTTGGAGGAGGATGTGCAGGACGTCAGGCGACGGCAGATCTGAAGGGTCCAGCTTTAACCTCTTGGCAGCCTGACAGGAAACACTGGAAGACAAGAGGCGAGAAAACTGCCTGGCGAACATGGTCTCCACGCTGTCCTCTCCTTCCGTCCTCTGCTCATCTCGGCCCTTCCACAGTTCCCACCACACCTCCAGGAGAAGGCGAACATCGTCCTCTCCGGTCGGGCTGCTCCTTACGAACTGCACAAGCTTTTCTAGCTCAGCACAGATCTGCGATTGAGGAAGATACAAGAGGAGACGAGCAAATGTCGGAGCGGACGCCGTCAATTTCACCACCTCCAGCAGGACGACCCGGTTGACCTCAGGGAGGCCGTTGTGGAGGGAGAAGAACGGGTCGTCCCTCCAGGACGTCTCCACATCACTTCCTGTCTCGCTGCTTAACACCTTCAGCCACAAGGAGCCAACAAACGTCTTCATCCAGCTGACAGATGGCTTTGAGGAAAGGTGACCACAGATTTCTGTGACCGCCTCCAGGACCGGACGTCCAACTCTGGTCCAGTCAGCTTTTTGAAGGGAGGACAGGGACGACGGGAGACACAGTTTATCAGCCAGGAGGAAAGATCCCTGAAGGACCGCCGAACCTGAAGAACATGAAAGAAGAAAGACATTTTATTTATTCATTCATTCATTCACCCATGATAATCAGCTGAGTACAAAAGTAGTGAAAATGATTTTCATTATGGATTCATCAGCAGATCGAATCATTTTGTCAATAAAATATCAGAAAATGATTAATTATCTATCGATTCACTAATCAGTAATCAAATAACAGTTTTCCACTCTAGTTCACCATGAGTAAAAAATGAACAATACCTGGTTTAATGTTGTTTTTCTAATATGTAAAATTGTACTTTATTCTTCACTAATATGAAGTATTTGACAGGATACAAGTGACGTCACAAATTAAGATTTAATTCATACAAAACATATGAAGAGCTTATGAAATGAAGTAAAAAATTAAACTACAAAACATAACATTTTGGTAAACGTGATAGCATTTCTCACTATTTTCACAATTTTACATGTGTAAAATAATCATTACTTGCAGTCCTACACAAAAGAGCAATTCAAGCTTATGATTATTATATTATCCATTGAATAAGAGTCTAATCCTACATTCATATTAATTAATGAGTATTAGTACTCCAACAATATAATAACATAACAGTCACCTTTAATTATCACCTCTAGATAATTTGAACATCTTTGTCTTATAACTGTTTTGCTTAAGAAAAAAAATTCAATGCAGGACTTTTACTAGTAACAGTGTGGTATTTGTAGTTTTTAGTGAGTTGAACTATTAATTAAACCGATTAAAAGCTACTGAATTGAGGTCAATTTCACACCGAGTTATATCCAAACAACGATGATAGCGCTGATAGCTATTTAAAAACAAAAGATGAATTCAAAGAAGTGTCACATTTTCCACACACGTGTTACTATATTGTAGAAAAAGTTACCTTTACTTTTGTTCATCACCAAGGCCATAGCTGCTGAATGGAGCTAAATGCAGGCTAGCTACTTTGCTAATTTTAATCCGATTTTCTGTTCCCATTAACAAACATTTACCGAAGCGTGTCGGTTAGAACAGTCCGTTTAGCCCACGAGAATTACATAAATTATAATTATAATAATAATGGAGCCTGTCAAACGTATGAAATCTGTCAAATATCACGTTTTTAGCACGTCAACTATTTCGTATGTAGCGCTTCCGTTGTACTTCCGCTTTACTTCCGCCTTCGTCCACTCTACTTCCGGAGTTTAGCGGCGGTTGTCAAACTTTATGTCGCATTACCGCTATCATCTGGTAATATATATTCACAGCTGCTTTTAGTTGATGAGCAGTGGAAATAAAAATGGAAATAAAAACCAAACACATAAAATTAAGTAATAATACGCAGCCGATGTTCCGCTGTCTGCTGTAGAAACAAGAGGGACCTGCCGCTCACAGGTGTCCTCACAGCGCCACAGCAGGATAAAGTCGGTACTGTAACATATTCCTCTGTGTAAAACCGAAACTAAAACTGTTTAGTAACATCCACTCTATCATGACTGATTTAAGATTCACGAAGACACAAGCACGATGTATTGTTGCATAAGAAAGACTAAATGCATTTTCAAATCTTATTTTATCCGCTGAACACGTGACGTCAGAGGCGAAGCAAGTTTTTCTTCCCTGTAAATGAAAGTGAAAGAGTCCTCTGAGCTGTGAACAGGTCGACATGCCGCTCAAGCAACAAGGAGAAAGTTCTACCGATGAATAATAATGAGCCTGCTCCTGAAGATACTCTCATACTTTTATCTTTATGCAGGTGAGTTCAGGTCGTTCTCAGCTTTGGTTCAGATTCAGGTGTTTCTAGAGCTGCTTTGACAGCCCATAATAACACATGACTGAAATTAGCACACTACACTATGTACTACACTATATTATACTATTGTATGCTGAACTAGACTATATAATACTATTCTATTGTTGTGCTCTGTACTGTACTATGTTGCAGTACTACTCTATGTACTGAACTGTACTATACCATACTATATTATTCCATGTTATGATATGTACTATGATATACAATATTATAGGTTGCTGTACTTTAGCATGCTATACTATATTATGTAGTGTATGCTACTGCTACTACTCTGTCATACCATGCAGTACTACACAATGCTAAGTTTAGTGTATTGTACTAAACTAACAGTACTAACAGTTAACCTACTTTTTTATGCTATACTATACTGTGTCATGATATTCTAAACTACATTATATATACTATACAGTAATACACTACAGAACATTTCTAAATACTATCATTGTTGTTGTTGTACTGACTGGCTGTGTCTCTCTCAGGTGTGTGCTGTGTCCACCAGGTGTCATGGCTGCCCTGTCAGTTCACTGATGAACATGTGTTTATGAACGCTGAGGGTCACACTGAGACGCAGCTCATCCACAGAAAGGCCATGCTGCAGTTCGGTCACATCGGAGACGCTCCTGTTAGTCCTGGCGCCGTCACTTTCCTGATTTCCGGTAAGAGCTGCATCACATCACAGGAACACCTGAAGGATCCTCAGTCTGATGGCCTCTTATGTGTCACAGGATCCAAGTTGGACCTGCGGCGGTTCTTCGAGGGAGAGGAAGCAGAGCAACTGGAGTGTGAGCTGAGAAGGTTCAGTACAGATGGCATCCATGTACACTGGCCCTCCGGGGGCCCGCTGGGGGCCACCAGCTACAACCGCTGGTTCATCTGCACCTTCAGCCACACCAAAGGCCGGTTCACCGTCACCGGCTTCCTCCGAGTCCCGTCAGACCAACCACCCCCAGGACAGCAGGACTACCGCAGATGGCCCGCCATCTTGGATGGAGAGACGTTCTCCACATCAGGTAACACATCATATTCAAATATTAACACAAAAGCAGACTCTGGTTCTGTATCAGTCTGATAGAAAAATAATGCTACTTCTCTCTGATTTATTCCCTCAGTAAACATTGTAAACATGAGTTAGTGGTCTCAGTCTCTAGTTTCTAGTCTTCTTGTTCATTTATGGTCCATTTAGAGTCAAACAGACCACAAAGCAGAGGATGATTTAGGACTGATTGACAGGTTGTGAACACGTCTGCTAAAAATGTCTTGTTCAGAGTTTAAACTTCTGGTTGCAAAAAACCAAGATGGTAGAAATCAAGATGGTGATGGGCACAAACCAAGAAGGCAACAACTATAAAACCAAGATGAGGACAGCTATAAGACTAAGAAGGAGACAGCCAAATACCGAGGTGGGGACGGCCATAAAACCAAGATGGCAGCCATCAGATACCAAGACGGTAACAGGGCAATGGGTCGTTTGACGTCATAGTGACTGCTTCTTATGTACAGTAAAGTGTATGTATATGTATGGGACACAATGGGACTGATGAGTTAATCCAGTGTCTCAGTTCAGTTATCTATTCTCTGTCCTGCCTCTGATCTGTGTCCACAGTCGCCATGGTGATTAAAACATTATCTCCATCAGTGAGAGCAACGCTGGGCTCCCAGCAGACGCTCCACTGTCAGTTCGCCGTCGACCACAAGGCGCCGAACGCCTCGGTGGAGTGGCACCGGCAACACCGTGGAGAGAGAACCAGCCTCTTCAGCTACAGCAGCCGGAAGGGCCAGAGCCAGGGGACCGGGGTCCGCCTGAGGGGCCTCGCCAGCGGGGACGCCTCCTACAACCTCCCCTTCACCAAGATAAGCAGTGAGGGGAACTACATCTGCTCAGTGGAGGTGCTTCCACTGTTCACCAGCCTGGAAATAAATCTGCAAATCGAAGGTGAGGCTGATGTCTGGAATAACCTGACAGGTGATTGGACGAACCGCCTGTCAGTCAAAAGCAAAACCAGCTCTGGAAACTCCCTGAAACTATCAAACTAACCGTCGAGCTGAGCTGAAGGCAGATCCAGCAGCTGCAGAAACACACTTTTACATCCCTTAAGCTGATGGAAACTAAATGTTTTAGTTGCATTCAGGTGGCAGAAAGTGTCTGAAACCCACAACCAAAATAGTCTCTAGAGAGATAAGAAACGTGAAAGATTACAGCATAATAATAAGAACACCTTTAAGT
Organism: Synanceia verrucosa; assembly: GCA_029721515.1. NCBI lineage: Eukaryota > Metazoa > Chordata > Actinopteri > Perciformes > Synanceiidae > Synanceia > Synanceia verrucosa. Next base: position 1,459,994 of record CM056559.1, read on the forward strand.
TTAACTTACAGATTCTCAGATTTTACACCACAGTAAACATCCAAGATATAAGAATTTAATCACCAACACCTGTGTCAGTGATATTCTGTTCATTATGATGAATAAAGAAGCTTGTAAGAATTAAAATCTTGTCTCCTCAGAACCTCCTCGTGTCTCCCTCAGCGTTGGACCGGTCCTGTCGCTGCTGCAGGGCGCTGAGCAGAGGGTTTCCTGTGATGCTCAGGGTTACTACCCTCTGGACGTGGAGATGGTCTGGACCGTCCAGGACCCGGCGGTGGCGGCGCAGAGGGTGGGCGCTCCCCTCCCTGAGGTGCTCCAGAACGTTCTGCTGTCCAGCCACAAACACAACCAGGACCAGACCTTCTCGCTGGCGGCCTTCTTCTACCTCCAGGCGTCGCTCGGTGACTCTGGAAAACAGTTTACCTGCAGCGTTTCCCATCAGTCGCTGAGGATGCCGATCAAGAAGAGCTTCATCCTGACAGTGGAAGGTGAGCGTCTCTGTCATAGCGTTAGCGTTAGCTTTAGCGTTAGCCTCGGACAGGAAGGTCACGTGTTGTTTTTCCTGCTCAGAGCCGCTCAGCTGGACGTTCAGCCTCGCCGTCGGCCTCCTGCTGCTCTCGCTGGTGGTCGTCCTGTACGTGCTGCTGCGCTACCTGTGCTCAGGTGAGTGGGCACGCCCTCCATGCTAACGCTAACAGGAAGTGTGAACCGTCAGTGAGCACGTCATTTATTTTGTCCACAGCTAGAAAACTGTCAGTGCAGAAGAAGCCTTACTGAGCGACTCTCCTCCTCTGGGTTTGTGTTTCTATGAAACTGAAGGTTTTTAATGTTTTGATGGTTTTAATGGTTCTACTGTACAGAAAAGTAAATAATTGATCTTCTGGACGAACAGAAACATGATTATTAAACTGGAGAAATTAAACTATTCAGCCTGATTCAGACGATTAAACTGTCTGTCCACCTGTTTGTTTAACTACCTACCTGTTTACCTGCCTATCCACCTGTCTACCTATCTACCTACCTACCTGCCTGTCTGTCCACCTGTCTACCTATCTACCTACCTACCTGCCTGTCTGTCCACCTGTCTACCTATCCACCTGCATACCTATCCACCTGTCTACCTATCTATCTACCTACCTACCTGCCTGTCTGTCCACCTGTCTACCTATCCACCTTTATACCTATCCACCTTTATACTTATCCACCTGCATACCTATCCACCTGTCTACCTATCTATCTACCTACCTACCTGCCTGTCTGTCCACCTGTCTACCTATCCACCTTTATACCTATCCACCTGTCTACCTACCTACCTACCTACCTGCCTGTCTGTCCACCTGTCTACCTATCTATCTACCTACCTACCTGCCTGTCTGTCCACCTGTCTACCTATCCACCTTTATACCTATCCACCTGTCTACCTACCTACCTACCTACCTGCCTGTCTGTCCACCTGTCTACCTATCTATCTACCTACCTACCTGCCTGTCTGTCCACCTGTCTACCTATCCACCTTTATACCTATCCACCTGTCTACCTACCTACCTACCTACCTGCCTGTCTGTCCACCTGTCTACCTATCTACCTACCTACCTGCCTGTCTGTCCACCTGTCTACCTATCTACCTACCTACCTGCCTGTCTGTCCACCTGTCTACCTATCTACCTACCTACCTGCCTGTCTGTCCACCTGTCTACCTATCTACCTACCTACCTGCCTGTCTGTCCACCTGTTCACCCATCTGCCTACCTACCTACCTGCCTGTCTGTCCACCTGTCTACCTATCTACCTACCTACCTGCCTGTCTGTCCACCTGTCTACCTATCTACCTACCTACCTGCCTGTCTGTCCACCTGTCTACCTATCCACCTGCATACCTATCCACCTGTCTACCTACCTACCTACCTACCTGCCTGTCTGTCCACCTGTCTACCTATCCACCTTTATACCTATCCACCTTTATACCTATCCACCTTTATACTTATCCACCCGCATACCTATCCACCTGCATACCTATCCACCTGTCTACCTATCCACCTGTCTACCTACCTACCTACCTACCTGCCTGTCTGTCCACCTGTCTACCTATCCACCTGTCTATCTACCTGGAAGAAGTATTCAGATATTTTTCTAAAAGTAAAAGTAGCATTACTTCAGTGTAGAAATACATCAAAAATACACTTTAAATAGGTCTACAAGACTAAATGTACTCATTATACAGCTAACTATTTCAGAATAACACACTTTATCACAGCCTATGATAATAATAATAATAATAATAATAATAATAATAATCATGATAAGTACTTAAAATACTTCAAGAAGTACTTTAAGTACTTCTGTGTGCTTCATTACATTGAGTGACTTTTGGAGCTGATGCTGCTACTTTCATTAGAAAACACTGGACTGGTTTTTAGGTTTGGATCGTTTATAAAAATACACTCAGTATTTCTGAATCTCTGAGAAATCCCAGACCTTAACATTCTGACGTTGCTTTCTCTTGAACCCAAAAGCTTCTTGTAAAAAAAGCTCGTAAAAACGCAGCGAAGCTTCGCTTCTCGTATACGTCAGGAAGCAGCTTTGAAGTGGACTGATGGGGAGGAACTTTGAGAAGAAAGACCTCTAAACTGGTCTGAGTCCATTACTGGGATAAACAGCTTTAGGTGGACTGGGACCAGATGTTTGCTGCACTGAGGGTCCAGCTGTGTGGCCGATCACATTTCCATTATAAATGAAAATGCTTGTTGTTTGGTCCAGAAAATGGTTTTCAGTGTTGTGTTTGGTCCAAAGATATTCAATTTAATATTAGATGTTATAGATCAGAGAAAGGCAGTAAATCTCCACATTTGAGAAGAAAAAACTACATTTTCTGACATTTTTATGAGAAAAAATTGTAAAAATAAAATAAAATAGTAAATTAATAAAATTATTTGCAGCTATTGTCCTGCATTCTGGTTTTTTTATGCACCAATTTCTGCATCAAGTTATGGTGTACGTGATTTTATTTATGTGAAGGAAAACCCTCAACTTTCCACGTTATGTAACTCAGAGACATTTTGTAAAAATGAAATTAACATGAATCTGATTTGATGGTTACCAGTCAGACCATCTTTAAATAATATAAGTAATCAAAAAGTCATGTAGCTAGTATGGTAACTGATCACTGACAGCAGTGAGTAAGTTAATTACTTAAAAAAAGTAACTAGTAATGTGCATTACATTACTTTTTTGGACTAACTACCCCAACACTGTTCATGACACAGTTTAAAGTTTGAAGGATGTGGTGAGGCTGCAGATTGCAACCAACAGAAACTGTCCGAGAACTGCAGTGTTTGTTTTGTCCTGTCTGGGCTGCCGTAGAAACATGGTGGTCGTAGGTCAACGTGAACAATCATTATGGATTCTTTCGCATCATCAACACTAACACTAAATATTGGATCCATTTTTTAACGAAACACACATCTTCCAAATATTCTGACATTAAAATTACACTTTGTCGGACACACAAGGAGTAGTAGTAGCAATAATTATTTACTTCTTTGGAGTAACTAGAAGGACTGGTTAGGACAGTGAAGGATTTTGGTGTGGGTGCAAATTGCAACCAACTGAAACTGTCGTAGAAAGATGGTGACCGTAAACAGAGACAAGTTCTGAGGTTCCGTTAACTCCAATGGGAGGCGGGTTTTCCTTAACTTGTCAATCATTTCCGCTCCAGTCTTTTCAAAATAAACTTCCTTCTTCACAGGAAACAACTTATTCAGGTTTAGGTAACAAGACTACGTAGGTTTAGACAAAAAAATACGGTTTAGGTAACAAAACTACTTGGTTAGGTTTAAGCAGAAAAAAGTCAGGTTTAGGCAACAAAACTACTTGATTAGGTTTGGGAATTTGGGGATTTCTGGCAATTTGTAATCCATTACTTTTTTGCGTCTGTGTGTCAGTCAGCTGACATGAAAGGCCTCTAGTTTATTATCTGTGGTGAACCAATAAAGTCAGTGGAAACTTCATGCGAAGGAAAAGGTCGCTGTGACCAAACACTTGAAGTGCTGCACGCCTGACGAACGTTTGTGGCTTCAACTCCTCGCCACAAATCCCCCTCTTTGATTCCCTCCCTCACTGTTCGTTCGTCTGTTTCCGCCTCTTGATGATCTTTGAGTAACAAACTCAAATGTAAATGTTCGAGCCGGTTTCTCCTGTGAGGTCAGGCTGCATGAACTCCCTCTGAATAATCAAAAACATGCAGCAGCTCGGAGGCGATGAGCTCATGCAGCACTTTAAGAAAACCGTTGCATAAGAGAGCGAGAGTGAAATATGATTTCTGCGGCGCGCTGCAAACCAACGTTTAAGTCGCCTCATAAAAAACGGTGATGTGTCATCGCAGAGCTATGCAGCGAGTGGAAGTAGCCGGATCAGATCACAAGAAGGAGGCTTTAGGAAAACTGGTGCCAAAAGCAGATTATTCATGTGTGTTTGTGGAAAATATTCCCACAGGATGGTTTGTTTAATTAAGAAAAAAACTTTTTCTGAGTTTGTCTGAAAATGTCCAGCATCCATTTTTTGTCATTCTTCATTACAGGAAACACCTTGGTTAGGTTTAGCTAATAAATCTACTTTAGAAAAAGATGTTTTTTCCATTAAAATATCACAAAAGTGTCTTAACCTAAACACAGTTCTCAGCTTTAGGAATTTACATCGTAGGACAACACTTTGTATGTTATCTTACGACAAGTTTTCTCTGTCTGCTCCAGCCTTTTCAAAATAAACTCCACAGGAAACAACTTAGTTTAGCTTTAGGCAACAAAATTACTTAGGTTTAGGCAATAAAAATACTTAGCTTTAGGCAGCAAAACCACTTAGTTCAGTTTGGGCAATAAAATCACTTAGGTTTAGGTAACAAATCTACTTAGGTTGAGAAAAAAAAAAGTGGTTTGGATTAAAATATCAAAAAAGTTTTATAGCGTAAACACAGTTCTGTTACAAAAACTACTGATTTAGAGTTAGGAATATACATCGTAGGACAACTTGTGCTCAGGCAACATTTCGAATGATATCTTAAACTACTTAGGTTTAGGCAACAAAAATACTTAGTTATCTTTAAGCAGCAAAACCACTTATTTACGTTTATGCAGCAAAACCACTTAGGTTTAGACAACAAAACTATTTAGGTTTCGAAAAAAAGATGGTGGTTTGGGGTAAAATAACACAGCAAGTGTTGCAAGTTCAGCACATGACCAGTAAATCAGTATTTTCTCTTATTTGTTCACATTTACCTGGAGTACATGGGTATTTATTTTACATAGATACAGTATCTGTACACAACATCTACTTTTAGTTTGTGTGGAGGTGAGCTCTGAATGGTGAGTTTAATGACTCAGTGAGTATTTTTACTCTGTTTGTGTTTGTATGGAAACTGAAGGGCAGTGACTGTAAGTGATAGCGTCCCTCAGAGACAGAGAGTGTTTTAAATGTCCTCCATCTGATCCTAAGTGTCCACAAAGTGGATCCAAGGCTCAGTGTTTGTTTGTTGACGGCGACGCAGCAACAGGTCGGCCATCATGGCGAACATCTGAATATTTGAGCTTCTCTTCACGCCACCTTCACTCTCTGAGGAGACACTCGATCTTTGTGATGTCAGGTGGAAACCAATGACATTTGCATGAGTTTGTTTTCCTGTCAGGAGACTAAAAGATGACTGAGTTTAATATTCACCGTAAAAAACTGTTGAATCTGTGGAAAAATAAGAAAATACATGTGGAATATAGAGAGGAATAAAATAGAAAATAACTATGGAAATAATAATAATAAAGAGAAATAACTAATGCACATTTATTTCTGAATATATTTATGTATTTTTTAAAACAGATATTTATTTACTTCCTGTGTATAAATTATTTTTTTCTGTATATTTACAAAAAAATAGATTTATTTTTGTATAATGCCAGCTGTCAATCAGCTGTCTTTGGATGGCCTTCTTGCCCAGACTGAGGAGTTCATTTTAAAAAATACAGATATGGAAATAAATTAAATTTCTCCTTATTTTTACACTCAAATGGAAAGGATCTCCATTTTCCAATTATAATACACTCATTTAGCAGGAAACTATTTTATTGAGCAACATAAATGTAAATATGCTAGGTCAGCATAAGGTGTTGGCGATGCAAATGCATTAGTGGCTATGGTTAGCTGCTAATGCTGCTATGATCAGTGAGCACACAATAACAGGTGAAGTGACATCTCTGTACAGGGGTTTATTTTGAAGTCAAAGATATACTTTAAGTCAGGTACAGGACTTCAGCGTCTTCACTGTCGCATGTTTTGAACTGTAAAGTTTCTAAAACTCCGCCTCGCTACTGCCACCTTCTGCTCTGGAGCTGTACATGCAGTTTGCTGTCTTACCCAAAATGCATTTGGTTAAATTAATTATTAATGTATTGCACATCATGCTAAAATAACATTACTGAATGTTGTTCAACCACAAAACATGACTAGATGTGGTAGAAGCTGCCTGTTAAACTTAGATTAATGCAGCAGACACCCAGTTTGGCTTTTTTCAGTGTGTTTTGTTTGTTCTTTTTACTTTGTCACAGATGTGTGTTCTTCCTCTGACAGTTTAATTAAACTATATAAACCTCCTACAAACCCTGTGGTTCTTCATGTTTCAAAGAGTTGCTCAACACTTTCCATAAATACCAGCTCAGTAACACCAAATGAGTCTGTCTCCTGTCCAGCTGAAAAACCTCCACTGGATCTCAGGCCTCGTCTAATTATAGACAGAAAGACCTTCGTCTTCACCACTTATCCAGGGATTTGTCCTCGATCAGTGTGTGAATAGCTGAGCTCTGACATAAAGACCTCCACAGCAAACTGGTTAAATTACCAAAGAAGCCTCGTCAGCAGGAAGAGCCACTGAAAGACGCTCCTCTCCACATGTTCACCACTATCATTTAAAAGCCCACTTCTAACATCCACCGCTGGTTTTTATGAGGCGGTGGTGTTCCTGCTGACACTGGGATTAGTCCTTAATTTGTTAAGAGGGGGCCAGATGCGAGATTAGTCCTTAATTTGTAACGAGGGGGCCAGATGCGAGATCGGACCTTAATTTGTAAAGAGGGGGCCAGATGCGAGATCGGTCCTTAATTTGTAAAGAGGGGGCCAGATGCGAGATCGGACCTTAATTTGTAAAGAGGGGGCCAGATGCGAGATCGGTCCTTAATTTGTTAAGAGGGGGCCAGATGCGAGATCGGTCCTTAATTTGTAAAGAGGGGGCCAGATGCGAGATCGGTCCTTAATTTGTTAAGAGGGGGCCAGATGCGAGATCGGTCCTTAATTTGTTAAGAGGGGGCCAGATGCGAGATCGGTCCTTAATTTGTTAAGAGGGGGCCAGATGCGAGATCGGTCCTTAATTTGTTAAGAGGGGGCCAGATGCGAGATCGGTCCTTAATTTGTTAAGAGGGGGCCAGATGCGAGATCGGACCTTAATTTGTAAAGAGGGGGCCAGATGCGAGATCGGTCCTTAATTTGTTAAGAGGGGGCCAGATGCGAGATCGGTCCTTAATTTGTAAAGAGGGGGCCAGATGCGAGATCGGACCTTAATTTGTAAAGAGGGGGCCAGATGCGAGATCGGTCCTTAATTTGTAAAGAGGGGCCAGATGCGAGATCGGTCCTTGTAAAGAGGGGGCCAGATGCGAGATCGGTCCTTAATTTGTTAAGAGGGGGCCAGATGCGAGATCGGTCCTTAATTTGTAAAGAGGGGGCCAGATGCGAGATCGGTCCTTAATTTGTAAAGAGGGGGCCAGATGCGAGATCGGTCCTTAATTTGTAAAGAGGGGGCCAGATGCGAGATCGGACCTTAATTTGTAAAGAGGGGGCCAGATGCGAGATCGGTCCTTAATTTGTAAAGAGGGGGCCAGATGCGAGATCGGTCCTTAATTTGTAAAGAGGGGGCCAGATGCGAGATCGGACCTTAATTTGTAAAGAGGGGGCCAGATGCGAGATCGGACCTTAATTTGTAAAGAGGGGGCCAGATGCGAGATCGGTCCTTAATTTGTAAAGAGGGGGCCAGATGCGAGATCGGACCTTAATTTGTAAAGAGGGGGCCAGATGCGAGATCGGACCTTAATTTGTAAAGAGGGGGCCAGATCGAGATCGGTCCTTAATTTGTAAAGAGGGGCCAGATCTGAGATCGGTCCTTAATTTGTAAAGAGGGGCCAGATCACGAGATCGGTCCTTAATTTGTAAAGAGGGGGCCAGATCTGAGATCGGTCCTTAATTTGTAAAGAGGGGGCCAGATGCGAGATCGGTCCTTAATTGTAAAGAGGGGGCCAGATGCAGATCGGACCTTAATTTGTAAAGAGGGCCAGATCGAGATCGGACCTTAATTTGTAAAGAGGGGCCAGATGCGAGATCGGACCTTAATTTGTAAAGAGGGGGCCAGATGAGATCGGTCCTTAATTTGTAAAGAGGGCCAGATGCGAGATCGGTCCTTAATTTGTAAAGAGGGGGCCAGATGCGAGATCGGTCCTTAATTTGTAAAGAGGGGGCCAGATGCGAGATCGGTCCTTAATTTGTAAAGAGGGGGCCAGATGCGAGATCGGTCCTTAATTTGTAAAGAGGGGGCCAGATGCGAGATCGGTCCTTAATTTGTAAAGAGGGGGCCAGATGCGAGATCGGACCTTAATTTGTAAAGAGGGGGCCAGATGCGAGATCGGTCCTTAATTTGTAAAGAGGGGGCCAGATGTGAGGTTCGATGTCACGGTCAGAACATGGGAAAGGTCAGTGAGATGCATTCCCAGACAGTTAAACAGCAAGACGGTGCGTTCAGGGACCATTATGTCTTGGTGTGAGGAGAACATTTAATCCTGATTTACAGGCTGATAAAACTGATCCGGACTGACCTCATTTGTACAACGAGAGTCTTTTGGTGAATAAAAACTGACAGTCATGACACAAACACCACTGATATGTTTGTTGTTTTCAGGTGATTCTGTGGTTTCTATTAAACAGCAGCAACTTATCAGTTTTTTTTTTTATTTTGTGTCTATTTTTATACTTGATAATTTATAAGTCATATCCATAGTCCAAGGAGTAATAATCATTTTTACTTATTATGTTTAATTTCATTTCATTTGCCATTAAAACAATGTTTTCTTTGTTTGGTGCATATTTTTTTATTCCTTATTTTATCATTTCATCAGTGTTGTTTATTGTTTGTTTCTTAGTAGAACTTCTTTACGCTGCTGTAGTGAATTTCCTCCAATGAGGCATAAATAAAAAACAATTCTATTCTATTTTATTTTATGTATTTTTTATTTTATTATTCTGAACCTGAAACTGTTTTGTGAATACCCAGCCTCAGTTTCTTTTCAAAATAAACTCTGTTTTCAGGAAACAACTGTGTTTAGGCAACAAAACAACTGAATGTAGAACAAAAGATTGTGATGAAGTTACATCACAAAAAATAGTTCTAATTTTTTCAGTGTCAGTTTATGCTTCAGTCCTTTCAAAATAAACAGTTTTCTTATAGCTACACCAGACATCCTCAGTAAAGGAACAAAGTAGGTGGAAAACAAAAGGCCGTGTTGTGCTGCTAAGTGTTTTCCAGTGAAACACCCAGCACTCGCTCCAGACGCCACATCATAGTGAAGTGATGCTGATTAATGCAGCAGTAAAATCCTGTCTGAGGTACCTGTTCCTCCAACACAACACTGAGCTCACTTTAGTTTCCACTCTGAAGGACTGAAAACATGTTTTTTTGTACACTTTGATGATGTGAGCCCAAAAAGGTCAACAGGTGCAAAAAGGCCCCACAAAATATAATTATTACAACATAAAATAGATTGTGACCTTTTCCACATTTATATGTTTTCACTTATACAGCCGTCCCTCGTCCCTCGTTAAGTTGAGCTGTAACTCAGCAGAGGATGAAGGGTCAGTGAAGGTTTGATCCAGAACAGCGTTTGCAGTTTGCACCGTAATTCACTGGATTATATTCCTCTTTGTCTCTTTGCAGAGTGACTACCTGATGTGACGATACGAGCAGCGATACAAGCTCAGCATTCAGTCAGACATTTAGATAAACTGCCAGAGTCTGGATACGTGTAGATGTACGTTGTTATGCAGTGTGCTGCATGGCAACCGTCATGAAACGCACATTAAAGCAGATATACTGCAGAAAATAGGTGTTACACATCAGATACTTGCAGGTGTGAAGGAATGAAGGTAATAAGCAGGTAGAGGACAGGTGGAGGGACGTTTCTTAGTGTTTTACAGCTCGATGTGAACATGTTCAGAAAATGAACCTGTTTGGAGGCAAAACGGGCCCCAGTTAACCCGTCAGTTTTCTATTTTACTGCTACCTGGTGCACACATTTGGGCTAATCTGATTAAACCATAGAGTCGATATAAGAAGTGGACGTAGTCACTGTGATCTCCATCCTGGTTTTTGGCCTTTGGGTTTGTTTATTTGCAGCCATAAGTGACATGCAAAGGTGGCACCAAAATAAATAAAAAGTAAATACCAGTTCTATTTAACTTCCAAGAATTGAAAACAACCTGTGAAAGCATTAAAGTTTGAAAACACTTCCAGTCCAGATGTTGCCAAGGTAACAACTGGTCAACCAGCAGGTAGCCGTGCCCTAAAGCATCCTCTGCTCTTTGGTCTGTTTGGCTCTATATTGGACCATAATTTACGAAATGAACATCAAGACTTTAAACTACAGACTGAGTTTACAGTGTTTACTGAGGGAATGAATCAAGAGAGAAGTGGGACTCTAGTTTAGTCGCCCCCTGCTGGCTGACAGACAGGATGCAGTTCAGACCATGTGTTGTTTTTCATATGAGAACATTTTCCCATATTGCACTCTGACATCACATCTGTGTTTTGGTTTCACTTGTTTTCATTCAGTAGAACTATTTAGTTTTCACTCTTCATGCTCCCATATAAAGACCAACACGTGTCCTGGTTGAACGCTGGTTCTTGTTGCAGCATCGCTGTCGTTTGACGTCTGTTTGAAATCACCAGCTCTGACAGGACCTCCTCCCATGTTTCCAGAAGTGCTCACAGATTACATGTTTCTCCTGCTGGACGGTGCTAACCATGTTGTCTTTCTAAACTCCTCGGAGTGATGGATGTTCTCTAACAACGCTGCTAATTGGCTCTGGGGCCTGGCTGGGTGGAGGCTGATGTAATGCTGAATCAGGGCCTCGCCGCCAGCCGAGGGCCGATCTGGTAACGCTGGCTTTCGATACGGCAGGACTACGTGTGCAGATAGCAAAGAAAGAACAATTGATGGATATGTATTTTGGCTCAGAGTGGCTGCATGACATCATCCTGCACTAAGAATCAGTCATCATTTATCAGTAAAGCTGTTCTCCGGCTCCTGGGAAAACATATAGGACGTTCTCACACTGTGTAGACTTCAGTCAGTATGTACTGACGATGGGTGCAGGTGGTTTTTCCCATGGAAAAATGTCATCAGGCTGTTCTCACACACCATTCATAGCTATATGATTATAAAAGTAAATGCACAGCAATACTTATTTTCACAAAATTAGTCAATTTGTATGTATTATACATAACTGTGAATAAGGAAATATAAAAAGAGACAAACCGCACATAAAGCGCTGGTTTATTTTTCACTTGTGTCATGACACTTCTAGAGTTATTTTAACCAAAACCCTCAACATTTCCTCAACCTAAGTCACTTTTGTCACATAACTTCTGTACTTAACTTACAGTGTAACTTAATCACGATCTAGTTTAGTTTTGCTGCCTAAACTTAACTAAATAGTGTTTGTCACGTTACTTCTGTACTTGAGTTATGCCACTTAGTAAAACACCACACTTTTACACAGGAAACGCTGTGACGCTGGTTTGAAGCCAACGTTTTTATCACATAACTTCCATACTTCCCTTACACCACTGCTGTTAATTTAACCAAAACCAACTTCTTTTCCTGAACCTAACTTAAGTTCTCTACTTAACTGTTTGTGTGCCATTGACATTGACATATATATATATATATATATATATATATATATATATATATGTAGTTATATATATATATATATATATATATATATATATATAACTACATATATATATATATATAGATATAGATATATATATATATAGATATATATATAAATACGCCATTTAAAATCTGACACTTCAGTGCCATCGATGTAACAATACATTAAAGTGTTTTTTTGGGATGCGGATCGTCAATCGTGCTCTCACACAGCCTGTGAGTAATGTTGAGGCTTCTGGGAGATGTAGTCAGAGCATAAAGAGACGGTATACACCACAGAGATCAAAACAGGAAGTGGAGACGATCGAGATTAGAGAGCAAAACAAACAGAATGTGGACAAAAAGTGGTGATTTTGGTGAAAGTGTCCTCTACTCTACCTCTGATAAAACAAGAATGGAGGTAAAAAAAGGTAAAAACAAACATTTTTTTCATGATGAAATAGAGAGTCTCTTCTTTCATTTGAGATATTCAGTGTTTTCAGAGACATAGTACAAAATATTCTGTGGGTCTAGAAATATGACTTAAAACACTGGAACAAGGTACTTTGTGTTTTATAAAACGGCTGGTATTCAAAGAGTTAAGTTACACCTCTTGCATTGTGGTTTAACTTAACTACAATCTAGTTTAATTTTAGTTTCCATACTTAAATTAGGCCAGTTGTGGTTTGGCCTAACCACTTCCTAAGTGGCATAACCTAACCACATTAAGTTTTGATTTTTAAGATTTGTTGCCAAAACCTAAATAAGTTGTTTCATGTGAGGAGATTTTGTGCAAACTGTTTTGCAGGAATTGAAACTGGCCAGTCATAGGAAAATGAGGAATGACTCATCATGAGAAATCTCACATCCATTGAGAAAATGAATGCGCTGCACACACTGTTGTGAAATCCGTCCTTTTCACTGTATCTTCTTGTTTATCCAGTTTACTTCCCAAAGTCCATCCAGTGCTTGAGGTCACATCCTCTCAGCGGTCCCCAGCATCCTCTCTACTGTTGACATTAAGGGTCCGTCCACTTCCACACCTATCTAATCCACACGCTGTCTCATAGAGGACATCCCATCCAGATTCAATCACTGTGTGAGGTTAGCTTTCACGTTTCAGCCAAGATGCCACGAAACAAAAGTCAGCTGCACTTTATCCATTAAACACTGCTGGTTCCTGGTTTTACATTATTATTATAATTATTATTAACTATAATCTTGATATATATTCTTCTTCTTTTGCTTGGAAAAAAGCCGTTGTTTATGTTATTCGTGTGCCACCTGATGTAAGAGTTACTGTACTGATGTAGTATAAAAAACAAGCAGGTGGATGAGACTTTTAGTAGTGTTTCATCATTTCTGTATGCATTTTTCCTTACCTTACCTAAGTGGTTTTGTTGTAACCTGACAGCTGATATTTACCATAGTCTTAACCTTTAAATCCATCCATGACACACATAATGTAATGTGATATTCATATTTTTCCGTCGTACATCTTCCTCCAGTCAGCCCTGTTACATGTTGTAGTAAAACTCAGGAGCTTTTGTAGCATAAAACATGTTGTCGTTGGCTTCATGCTCTGAACTTTCATCCATATTTCTTCTTAAAACAAAGTAATACAGCTTCTTGAGTCGACACAGCGGGCTGATAAATGTTTGCTGACATCAGCATCAGAGTTTTCGTCCCTCTGGAGGTAAAGATGAACGACGCCGCTGTGAAAATAAACATGTGATATTCCTGATAAACGTGCTCTGAGTATCAGACTCAGCTCTGCCTGGATCAGTTCAAATCTGGAGTGTCTGTCGTCTCCCTCCATCTGTTCTCCATCAAACATCCTCCTTCATCCCTGAACTTTACCAGAAACTCTCAGTACCTCATACCTCATATCATAAACCTCTATTTATTAATTCAGAGGAGTGAATAGTTTACCTTGACATGCTTTTGTGGGTGGAAAAAAAAGCTCTGAACACGTTAGTTAGCACTGGCTATCCGGTTTTTATCTCAATATGTTCAGTGACTCTAAATGAGTTTTAGTTGAGAAACATGAACTCCTAAGCTGAAGGAAAACTACTTTAAAAGAGGAGGACAGCTGTTAGCTAGCTAGCGAGCTAACGCCTTCTTGCCTCCTGGTAAAGTAGCCTCCTAGCGGGCTGGTAGCCAGCTGCAGCGCTGTAAAGACAAACTGAAGGCGTACAAAGCTACCTAGAGTTAAAATTATCCCCCATTAAAGTAAAGTGAATTAATATATTTTTAACATATTCTTATTTTTGTGATGGTTTAAACCTTAAAAACAAATTCAGGTTGTACAATTCTGCCTGTAGTCAAATATCCTTCATTAAAGTCGCACCATATCAGTGAAAGGTTCGCAAAAGCTAAACCATTAGCACTGTTCTCTGAGCAGCATTGGGAATGAATTAATATACCTGAGCATATTTCTTGCATATTCCCTGATGGTTTAAGCCTGTAAAAACAAACTGAGTGTGTATAAATCTGCCTGTAGTTGAATATCCCTCAGTAAAACCAGTCAAAAATAGAGTTGTAGTGTTTCACAAATTGAGTGAACATCTTGCTAATAGGTTAGCAAAAGGCAAAACAATTAGCAGCATTTCCACTGAGCAACATGTCGAATGAACTTCTTGCTTTTTCCCTGTAAGTAAAAACAATCCTTCAGTTAAGCCAGTCAAAAGGAAAGAAAATATGCTGCTGATAGTTTAGCTGCAATTAGCAAAATGCTAAATCATCAGCTACATTTTCTCTCATCAGAGCCTTGATTAACAGTAAGCTAATGCTAACGCTAAACTCCATAAATGTTGTCTCCAGCTGACTTTTCAGTGTTTCCAGCTGATTCATTGTAAACTAAATATGCTCCTTAACACTTTATGATTTATTGAGCTAGTCAGTTCGTTTAGTTATCCATTTATATCAGATATATGGAGCAGCATTGTGTTTTGCAAGTTTAGCCCAGTATCTTAACATTGTGTTCTAACCTTGCATTAATGCTTGAGAACTAATAACAGTTTGGCAGAAGGTGGTAGATAATACCGCTCTAAAGTGTGATGTACCACCTTGGCTAGTTTTGTAACGTAATAATACGGTTAGCTAATGACAGGCTTTTTACATTTGGATATAATGCCGTTGGATAGTTAACGGAGCACGTTAATGTTTGCAGCTTACGTCAGATACACGTTTTGGTTTTCAGAAAGGTGATTAAAAACTTTACATAGTCTTTAGGTACTAAAAGAGACACTCTCACCACAACCCCATGCATTTGGCATTTGGAAAAAATTACAAACAATTTGTGTTCAGGAGCTGGGTTTAGTGAATGAGCGCTCTCTTAGTCCTAATTTCATTCAGACTACGTATTTGAGGATGCATTAATGGTAGGAGCTTCCTCTTTATGGGTGGTATCAACACAATAACAGCAGCACTGGTGCTTTTCTGTCTCCGGTTCTCCATGTGCAGCTCATTAAAGTAATTTCTTTGAGGCGTCGGTGACATCATGACTTGGCTGCTGTCCCCACATCCCTGTTTAGGCCTGTCAGGTTCCCATGGAAGCGGTGATGTCACAAGGCAAGCAGAGTTTTCGTGTTGGCTTGGGATCGAAGCCAGAAGGTTTGATGACCTGTCATGATTACCTGTGACTTTTTTATGACCTCATTGCATCTCAGGGTTGTTTTCCAGGCAGGTATGTCCTGAATTTTAAGATTTAAAAAACATCTTTAAAGAGCTGGATTCACACAGGGAAAAATGAAATGCTGCTATCAGGAAATAAACTGGGAACATTCATAGTGTTTAAAACTGAGAAATAGACTAAATATTGTACTACACATGAATGTAATCTGAATATAAGATGACTACATTACTTCATTGTGTCCCAAAATACAGAAAACCATATATTGTCCTTTATTTTGGTTTTGCATATTCTTTCTAATATTCATTGTCTGATTTATGTATTTTTGTGTATGTTTTTATTGCTCTGAATGGCATCCTTTATTGCTCAGAAAGGTGCCTTAAAATGTGTTATGTAATATTATTATTGTTGAGGGAGATTGTAGGGTTAGTGCAAAAAATATTCCTATTGTACGAACAAAAACCCAATAAAATAGACCCTAAAAAACTCGCTCTTGTGATTTATTATTGTGCAGAATAATGGACTGAAGGATTTTGTGGGAGGTGCAGGCAGTCATTCAACAATCCACAAAACCAGGTTTTATAGATTTCCATGCGAATATTTCAGGTGCTTTAAGAGTGACATCATTTAATACGTGTTGGTTGTCAGTAGCAGTAAAATGTAGCCTGGCTTGTCTTTCGTGTTCGGGTCAGTTCGGCGTCTTTAAGTGTGTTTATGGGCGTTTGAGTCGGACATGTTGGTTCTGACGTAGGTGAACTCAGAGGCCTCTTGTTAATGTTTACAGCCTGTAACCAGCAGTCAGGGTTTATACTGTATGTGTGTGTGAATCAGATGGGTTTCAGTGACACGAGGATACCAGAGTTTAGTGTTTGTGAGAGTTTAATGTGTTCACCCTAACCCTGTTTAAGAGACCCAGTACAGGGGGATGTGGATAATGACGTCAGGGAAACTAGAGAGGACTGAGGCAGCATGTGGTCCAGCCTCTCCCTCTGTGACATATACCTATAATTAACAACTTAATTATAAACAGCTAATTCCCCTCTATCGAACTCACTTAAATGCAGGACTGGATTCTCCTTTTCATGTCGTCAGGATGTGAAGTGATGCCAAAAAGAAATAAACCCACCGATGACACAGAGCGAACCAGAAAAAAATACATTTGAATAAGATTTACATGCATGCTTCCTGACAGGATGTAAATTAAAAACTGAACCAAAACAGGCCTGTTCTTATTTATCTGACTGGACAAAATGTACACAGTACACATATACTGTACTGTACTGTACTATACTATACTGTACTATACTATACTATACTATACTGTACTGTACTGTACTATACTGTACTGTACTATACTGTACTGTACTGTACTGCTGCTGTACGATACTGTACTGTACTATACTATACTGTACTGTACTGTACTATACTGTACTGTACTGCACTGTACTGTACTGTACTATACTGTACTATACTATACTGTACTATTCTATTCTTTACTGTACTGTACTGTACTGTACTTTACTGCACTATACCTTGCTGAAATGTACTATACTGCACTGTACTATACTTAACTGTACTATACTTTACTGTACTATACTATACTGTACTGTACTGTACTATACTGTACTATACTGTACTGTACTGTACTGTACTGCACTGTACTGTACTGTACTATACTGCACTGTACTGTACTGTACTATACTGTACTATACTATACTGTACTGTACTGTACTATACTGTACTGTACTGTACTGTACTATACTGTACTATACTTTACTGTACTATACTATTCTTTACTGTACTGTACTATACTATGATTTACTGTACTGTGCTGTACCATACTTTACTGCACTATACCTTACTGAAGTGTACTATACTGCACTGTACTATACTTAACTGTACTATACTTTACTGTACTATACTATTCTTTACTGTACTGTACTATACTATGATTTACTGTACTGTGCTGTACCATACTTTACTGTACTGTACTGTACTGTACTGTACTATACTGTACTATACTGTACTGTACTATACTGTACTGTACTGTACTATACTGCACTGTACTGTACTGTACTATACTGTACTATACTATACTGTACTGTACTGTACTATACTATACTGTACTGTACTATACTGCTGCTGTACTATACTATACTATACTGTACTGTACTATACTGCTGCTGTACTATACTGTACTGTACTGTACTATACTATACTGTACTGCTGCTGTACTGTACTGTACTATACTATACTGTACTATACTGTACTGTACCGTACTGCTGCTGTACTATACTGTACTATACTGTACTGTACTGTACTGTACTGCTGCTGTAGTTTCACTTATGTAACATGTCGTCTTTCAGACCAAACAGTAGAACCTGGATGGTGCAGACTTTTTTTCTGTTTTTGCAGATGTTTGGCTCTTCACTGTGATATATTTCAGTCCATGAGTGCACCATATATCTCCTCCAGCCTGCTCTCCATGACCTAATCCACACTAAATCACCCCTCAATGTAATAACTTCACATGGTTTTTCAGCTTTATGACGTCGGCTCTGCACAGAAACACATGCAGTCATGAGGAGAACAATGAAAACCAGGACTGTGGGAGGCCAGCTCAGACACAGCTGAAGGTTTTCATGACTCAGGCTGGTCGTACCACGCTACCTGCTGAGTCATTGTTACCGGAAAGCATGGTTTGACATCTACTGGGACTTCCAGAACGCCTGCAGCAAAAATTTAAATTTATTTAAGTGAAATCAAGCACTAAAATAATCCAAATGATTGAGAACATTGTTAATATATTATTTGTTTTGTTTCTGTGTGACATGTAATTACATGAGATTACGTGACGCCATCACTCTGACTCATGAGGTGTTCATACTTAAACTGATGTGACTGTGTTTTAGTTTGTTTCATAACGTTTTCTTTCTGCTGTTTGCATTCAAACTTCAGAAATCAAGACAGTATAAATAAGAATCATGACGGTTTATTTTCTGCAGTAATACAAAACCCAGCGGAGGCTTACTTCCATCCCTGCAGAAAATCATGAGACCCATAAACTAGACAAAATATGACATGTAAAAATAAAAATACAATAAAAATGGAATAGAAATTTAATAAATATAGAATAAAAGTTGAATAAAAGCATAAATTATAAAAAAAATAATGAAAATAGAATAAAAGTAAAAAGTAAAAAGACTACAGTTTGAATGAAAAATCGAGATTAATTATTAATAATTAATAATTAATAATTAGAGTAAAAATCGATTGAAATACAATAAAAGTAAAATCACTGAATAGAAATGGAATAAGTTGAGATGGATATGTACGCACTATAGATGACAAGTGATGCCACAGAGTAATCGAAAAGTAATGTAACTAGAAGTTTATCTAATTACTTTCAGCACTGAGTCATTTATCAAAGTAACACATTACCTTTTTAGCCAGTAATGTGTAATCTATTACTTTTTTTGAGTAACACTGCTGATTATCTGCACCTCAGCTGATGTTCCCTGCTTTCAGTAGGGAGTATTTAGTAAAGTTTGGAGGATCTGGAAACAACACAGGTGTCTGACTGATGACGCTGATATGTTGACCTCTGACCTCTACAGCAGACTCATATTATAACCCTGAGGGGGTGTTGGAGGAGGTGGAGGAGGTGGAGGGGGGTTAGTCTTCTGGTAAATCACCTCACCAGACGCCCTCCTCACCTCCCAGTGCTCCCAGTAGCTCCAGTGCCTCCCTCTGTGTTGACAGTAAGCAGGAAGGTGAGATGAGTCCAGTGTTTGCTCTGCTGCTCCAGTTACAGGGGGGAGGGGAGGAGGACGCTGCTCAGCTCCTCCTCAGCTCCTCCTCAGCTCCTCCTCAGCACCTCCTCAGCTCCTCCTCAGCTCCTCCTCAGCACCTCCTCAGTAGGGCAGAGAAGTAGAAGACAGTAGAATCAGAGGAGGTAAACCTGTTCTAGCTGTGGGGTCTGTTGTTTAATTCACTTTCAGTCTGTTGCCTCTAATCATAAATTAAACTGAAAATATTACATATTACAGTCAATACATTACATTATAAAATATACACTTCTACATAAACTATAAATATGATTTATCATTGTTATATATCATATTATATAACATATACTTCTGTATAAACAGTAAATATTATATAATAATAATAATAATATAATAGTAATCTATGTGACTACATGGTTTATGTGAAATTGCATAATAGTTCTTTTCTGTAATAAAAGTGATCGAGCTTTGTGATGGTTTGTATGATGTCTCGTTTTTTGTGCGTTTCATTTTAAAAATTTCCACTTTCAGCTATTTTAACAAGGCTTTTCAAAATAAATTTCGGCCTTGACTCCAAACAAGGTTTAGGCAACAAAAGCACTTAATTAGGAAAAGAGCATGGCCTAACATTAGTTAGGTTTAGGAAAAGATCGTGGTTGGATCAGTAATTCCACATAGTTTTATTACGTCCTAAACCTAAGTATGAGACAGTCGTACTGTTTATGGTGAAATTAACATATGTTTGACAGCTCTGTTTTGTCACCAACGCTTCAGTTTAACTGTAAATAGAAGATTTCTGTTTACGAGACAAATTACATGTTTTAAATTAATTTAGACTTTTTTTCTCACAAACCGTCATTTCGGTTGCAAACAGGAAATGACAAAGTAAATTACCTTACACTGTCATAGTAAGTTTGACTGCATGTGTGAACAAAGAAAAAAGACTCAACTGCATAACAAAAAAAAGATAAAGTTCGACAGTTTAGACAGAATATGACTTTTAGTGGAAAATGACGTAAAATAAGTATTTGTTTGGCAGCCATTCAACTCGCTGTATGTGTGTATTTTGTTATATTATTTTATTAGTTTTTATTTGAATCTCAGGGAGTACCATCACAGTCTCGTTATAATGCTAATAAAAATCTTGAATCTCTCCTTATCTTAAAAAAACAGCATTCGCTTGAAGGGCTGGAAGGATGATAGAGTGAAATAAGACCAGAAGCATCGGGGGAAGGAAGGAAGGGAAAAAGATTTGTGTTGTTTGAAACGAGTCGATGTGGAGATTCAGTTTCAGACGTTACTTAAAAAATGTTCAGACGTTGTTTCTTTCAAAATAAAAGCAGGGTTGAGAGGATAAAGGAGAGGAGTTGTTTCCAGTAGTTTACACAGTGCAGCAGGATATAAAAGCCAGCCGGCCCGCCTCCTTCCCCTCCCCTCACATTTACTACTCTTTCCATGTTGTTTCTCCACCACCCCCTCCTCCTCCTCTTTTACTCCTCCCTTCCTCCTCCCAGAAGAGGAGTGATCAACCTGAGGAGAGTTTAAACAAACCAGAGAGCCGGCAGAGCTCACATTCATCCAGCTGTTCAGCCCTGAGCAGAGGCAGGGCTTCACTGCAGGCTTCATCGAACTCTCAGTGTGTTAAGTTTAAGTTTGTAGCTGAAGGCTTCACTTGACTTCACTTCACTGTCTTCCATATTTTAGTTAAGCAGCTGCATCATGTTTGTTGGGATCTTTTGAGAAAAGCCAAAGGTCAAGTCTCGGTGCTTTCAGAGCGTCTTGAAGCAGCAGGACGGAGCTGAAGGAGCGGACAGGATAAAACAAACACGACCTTTGGCCTTTAAACCCTGACTGAGGTCGGTGGCTGTTCGGATGGAAGCCCCGACCCTGGCTGAGATGGGAGACTTGTGCCACCCCCGGTCCTCCTCTCTGGAGGGGGAGACGGTGTGTTCGGCTCTAGCCCGGTACGAGAACACCCTCCGGGACGCCATCAGGGAGATCCACGTGGATGTCGGTGCTTTCAAGCTCGGCGTGGAGCGTCGCCTGGAGGAGTCAGTCAACCTGAGCGGGCCTCTGGGACGGGCCGTGGTCCAGCTCCAGCAGGAGAACCGGCAGCTCAGGACCCAGCTGGAGGCCCTCACCCTGCAGGTGGAGCTCCTGAGCGGGATGACCTGTGACAGGTGTGCCTCGCTCAGCAACGGCCACTGCAAGCATCACCTCAGTGACATTCAGGAGAACCACCAGGAGGTGAAGGTGAACGGGAAGAGCCAGGCTCTGCTCCACATCCAGCCCCAGAACCAAGGAAGCCTCAGCAGTCAGTCCAGTCCAGCATCCCCTCCACCCCCCAGCTCCAGCTCTCCTCCGGTGGGCTCCAGGGTTTCCTCCATGGTGACCGGTCCGCCGTCCAGCAGTCCGTCCACCGCTCGCTTCTCCAGCCGAGCCACGTTCTCCGTGTCCAGCAAGACCAACGTGAGTACAGCAAGTCCATGGAGACCAGGTCTAGAGTCCTTTTTAGTTCAAGTCCTTCATCATCTAGTCACAGTTCAAAATATACTCATTTTAATTTAGAGCTATCATTTATTCATTACATTTAGATAACTCATTACATTTAGCATTAATTTATTACTGTTAGCTAACTATTTAAACCATTTGTTTGCTACTTTTAGCTCACTAATTAGGCCTACCATTTAACCAGCAGTGTTAGCTAACTATTAAAACTGTTTATTCAGTGTGTTTAACTATTTAAACCATTTATCAACTAATTTGAGCTAACAATTTACCATTTATCCATTAGCGTTAGCTAACTGTTTACCTTCATTTTATTACTGTTTTAGCTGTTTCAATCATTTATAATTATGTTTCCATTTATTCATGACTTTCAACTATTTAAATCATTCACACATTTAGCAAACTTTCATCGGTATATTTTCACTTTTAACTATGTAAAACATTTGTTTGCTACTCTTAGCTTAGTATTTACCATTTAGCTATTCATTTTAGCTAACTATTTACCTTACATTCATTATGTTTTGCTATCTATTTCAACCATTTATCTGTTAACTATTTATTTGTTATGGTTAGCTAACTGTTAACCATGCAGCCGCTACCTTTAGCTACCAATTTATCACACATTTATTACTCTTAGCTAACCATTTAGCGTTTAGCCAGAACAACGTAAGTATGTACCCTTTTTTTAATAACTGACTGTTAACTACATATTCATTATGTTTAGCTAACTGTCACTAATTTTAACACGTAATATTCAGCTATAATAGTCTGACTCAATAAGTGAATATACTAATAATTGATCTTTTCCACATCAGTTAAGCTTCATCCTTTCATAAATCCCTCAGTAACTGCAGAAGTATCCAAGATCTCAGATAACCTGTAGTTTATATCCTCCTGGGTCGTTCAGTCGCTCTTGATTGATTTGTACTGAACCATCACGTCACGCTGCCAGAAACTTTCTAACATGGATGGAAATTTAATAAACAACAGAAGAGTTAATCCAGTAAATGCGATGTAGTTTTCTGGGTCCGCTGTGGTAACGAGTCTTAAGCTGCTGTGGATTTGTGGAGGTGTCACTGCAGTTACACAATAACCCTCCACCGGGATGTTTAAGGATTTATGAAGTACGGTAATGTGAGTCGAGTCGGCTCCTGGGAGGTGAGGTTAGCGTGGTCGTGTGGTTTCCAACATGTGAAATGCAGCGTCTGGTCAGTCATTATCGTCCTCCTGGGTCCAGTTCTGGAGAATTTCACCTGAACGATTAATTGGTTTGAAAAGATGCAAACCACTGACATCAATTCACTCAGAAAGATGATATTTGTCTTATTATCAAGATTTGTTTTTATGTTTATGTCTGTGTTGCATCACATTAATCACTGTTGATGGTGACCAGACAAGTTTTATGAGGTATTATCAGGAATAGTTTTTACTGTCTTTTTGGGGCGTTTCTCGTGGAAGTGCAGCAGATTTAGGCCTGAATTTGTTTCCTCCCTTGGCTTTTCTTGCTTCTGATGAAACCAAAAACATGAATCTCCTGGTTTCTATCTGTCAGTTGTTGATGAGCGTGCAGCGTTCATGGTCTTCTGTCTAAATATTTAGAAAAAACATTCACAAGCTAGTGACTTTCAACCCATTCTTAGATGATTGAATATACATGAATGTGTAACTCAGAATCTCACTCAGGAATTACAGGAATGGTGCCTTTTTGGTGCATTTCTGTTTAAAAAATGAATGCATTGTTTTACAGAAACCTCTTAAACACAGTCCTATTTTCTCACACACTGTTCATAGCTTTATCTTAAAAAATACATTGTCAGTATAGTATATGAGCCGCACAGTTATGAAGGAGGAAGTAGAAAAACCCATGAATGCTGCATAAAGAGGAAGTTGGGTTGAATTTGTGCGTCTAAAGAACACAAGACGATGGTGTTTGTGTCCCTCCTGAAAGCAGAGGTCAACTTTGATACACTACTAGAGTGACGCTACTTCTGCTGTTATTTTAACACAAACCTCAATCTTTTCCCAAACCTAACTAGGGAGTTTTAGTCCCAAAAATTTCAAAACGTAAGTTATGCCACTTCAGGTTTGACGCAACCACTTCCTGTCTGGCATAACTTATCCGTAACGTAACCGCCAAAAGGTTGTCTAAACCGACCCAAATCTACATTTTCTTAAACCTAACTAAGATGAATGGAAATGGATGCTGTATGTTTGTACAAAAATAAGGACTATATTTCATAAGGTTTCATGTTGAATGGTGACACTTTTACCTCAATTAGCTCAAACCTAGTTCTCTGTTTCTGTGCTGTAGTTCCTTGTAACTTTAAATAAAATCAGCTTCTATCGAGGGATTTTCAGACTTCCTGTGTCAATCAGCACTGAATTTTATCCTCTGTTATAATTTATGACCTAAAGTTAACGGTGACACCAAAGACATGAAATCACATGTCAAAGTGTTTTGCTTTACAAGGACCTCAAAGCCACAGTGGTTAAGTTGAATGGCAGGAGGAAGTCTACAGACATGTTCTTTACTTCCAGAGCGCTTCGTCCTGCTGTGGAAAGCATGACATTTATGATAGATTTCCTTTTTATTTGGAGCAGAGTTGTTTCTCCTGTAAAGCTTTGTGTTTTGTCTTGTCTTTCCTCATAAGAAAAACTTGCCAACAAAATGATTGTTTTTTTTTTTTAGCAGACAAAACTTTCACAAGCAAAACTTTTTGATTTGCATGAATACATTTACATACAAGTGTATTTACTTACAATAACACTGCATATCTGTTTGCATAATAAAGTCATACATGCAGACATACTACCACTATCCAAAGTCTTGCACGTTACGCTACATGCATGCATGCACAGTCATGCATCTATAGATACAAAAAACATGCATGTACACGCAGTCGTTATGCAAATCACTGGTCTTCCTGTATCTGTAATTACCCAACTATGTGGTGGATACAACCAGAGGAATTTTATCTTCTGTGAAATCATGTGGTCAGAGCGAAACAACACAAGGCTACCTTTGTTTCTGCTGTGGGAGATCCCCCGCTGGCAGCCAAACACGCCTCTGCAAAAACACAGAGGTCGCATCAAACGCCAGGAAACGCTGCGAAATCACCTGGGAAGGTGCGCTGCCTCTCTGCTCACATCATGGTGGCTACCTGCCACATAAAGTTCAGACAGGCCTGATCCATACTGACAGTTCATGGCTCGACTCCAAGGCGAAGCTGTCATGTGCCAGACAGATGTGTACAGGTGTGTTTCCAGCTGTTTCTGAGCACCTTCACTGCGAAAACACACCTGCAGCAGGTCGTACCTGCTTCGACTTTCTACTGAGACATCAAATGAAAGATCTGGTGCTTTTTCCACCAGCAGAAGTCAGTTTCAGTACGTTTTCTTATTCTTCTTTCTCGTCACTGTCGCTTTAAGATTAGGCAATAAAACAACAATAGTTAGGTTTAGGGAAATAAAAACTTGTCCAAAATAGAAAGTTGTCGTCCTCTTAGGAGCGTGAAGACTGTTGTTGACTGACGTCAACATCCACTGTCTCCAGTCTGACGGCTTGTTAAAGAAGTTAAAAGCTTCACAAAAGCATGAATACCCTCCTGGTTTTATATTATAAGTTAATGGAAACCGTACATCAGTGTGTTTCACTGATATTAAACGAGGCCGTTCAATTCTGCCTCCATTGACAAAAACCATGATGACTAATGTTTTGCAATATTTGGCAAAGTCGTCATAATGTGTTTCTGACTCAGTTCATTGGAATTCGCATAAAAATACTTGAATGGAAACCCAGCTGAGAGTGTAATTTCCCATCTGGAGGGTTTTCTGAGGTCCATAAAGAGGCAGCTGTGTGGCTCTCTTCTATCCTCTGATGCTTCTGGGCAACAGGAATTAGTCTGGATTAGGATTAGGACAACAATGCCTTTTCTTCCTTCATAAACTGGCGACGATCGTTGCCAATTTCCTGCACTGAAGCAGCCGTTTCAATGGGCCGCTGTGTGGGTTCTTGTGCTTCATTGGGAACACACTGAGTGTGGAAGGATTACAGGATCTTTGACTCATGTTTAACCACAGACTGGTGTTTTTTTTTTAAAAAGCAGACAAGCTGTGCAGATAAAATTTGATCATTTTACATTTAGTAATGGGTAACTTTTATGTTTTTCAGCCTCAGATTCCCAAGACATGAGTCTGGTGTGCAAAGATCGTAAAATGAGAGGATTCATGCAACATGTTTTTTTTTTCAAACCTCACTTTGAAAACAAACATTAAAAGTTTTCTATTATTATGTCAATGTGAATTTTTCACAGGAAACTAAAAACTCATTTTTAAAAAACAAAAATACATAAATAACATAATCACTGCCACATTTCTTCATCGTTACTGTTCTTTTTCTGTCATAAAAACACTTAAGTTCTCCTTCTTTTCCACAACATGTGTTTGTATATTAACAGATGAACCAGTCAGATCAGTGAGGTCAGAGGGTTATCTGAGACTGGGTGCGCTTGATTCATGGCTCAATACAGCATTTGCATCACGTGTTATGTAAGAGGTGAATTCTTGAGATATGAAATTTGAGCTTTGGCCAGGTCAGGAGCATTTAATTTTGAAGATATTTGTACACTACGTGAGAAAACCATGGAAACCAAGGTTTTCTTGTAAAATCAAATCTGAGGGACTTTTTAATCCCTCAGATTTGAGATTCCATCATTCGTACATTCATTTATTAATCCATCCATCCATTCATTTATTAATCATCTATCCATCCATCCTCCATCCATCCATTCATCCATCCATCCATCCTTTATCCATCCTTAATCCACCCATTCATTTATTAATCCATCCATCCATACACCCATCCATCATCCATCCTTCATCCATCCATTCATTTATTAATCCATCCATCCATCCATTCATTTATTAATCCATCCATCCATCCATCCATTTATTAATCCATCCATCCATCCATCCATCCATCCAGCCATCCATCCATCCATTCATTCATTAATCCATCCATCCATTCATTTATTAATCCATCCATCCATTCATTTATTAATCCATCCATCCATGGACTCCTTGTGCTTCACCCTTCCCCCACTCTCCCCTCAGAGGCTGGATTCCTGCCCCCCTCCATGTGTCTATTAATACTCCATGAACCAGACACAGAGCAGATCACTGGATGTTGACTAAAATTCAGCGTTATGAACTGACTTTATGAATTATGAATTCTGTTCCACCAAACTTTACTCCAAACATCAGCTGTTCCCTGCCTCTCTGTCTGTTGTTAACTTGTGGTTTGGCATTTACAAACTACTCATCGAGGCCTTTTTGAAAGGCTGTATGGAAATTCTTTGGTACTGATGCTTTAAAATAGATTTGGACTGATATGGTAGAAAGCAGCTGAGGAGGGAAAGAAAATGTGTGCATGCTGGGGGTTTATCGGAGGTATGCGACCACTCCCCGGCTCTCTTAATGACTTCCAGACAATAGACCATGTTCCCGTCATCATCTCTGTGGAAACAGGTTAATAACTGACTGGCTCAGCTCCTCGCTGCCCTCTGGAACCAGTGAGCCTTACTGGAAGTACATCTTCAGGTTATCTTTTCATGGCAATGCTTCACTTTATTTCATTTCGCTGCTCAGATCCAGAGTTTCAGAATAATGCCCAGAAGGGACGGGAAGGAAAATTAATTTTAGAGGTTGGGTGACACCTCATGGGGTTTCCTGGAGCTTTCAGGTTTTGTCAGACATTAAGTCTCCCACCATGGGAGGGTGACCCTGATATATAACTACACGTCTGGAGGTTCAGGATAAGTGGGAACACGACCCAGAGTTAATCTATATGCCTGTCAATCACTGCCAGGAATCATGGCACAGATATTTCCATAACATAATGAAAAATATTTCCACAACATAATGAAACAACCCTGCTGTATCCTCTTAATATTTTAAGAAAAGTTTGTTTTCTTTTGAACGTCCGGTGTCACTTCAAACCACTTAGTTTGGTTAAGATTGTTTTGGTCAGGTTTGGGTAAGAAACCTACTTAGTTAGGTGGTTTAGGTTAAAATAAGTGATGTACAGACATTATGAGACAGATCACACAGCCTCCTCTGTACTCTCTATACTGGGGAAAAACAAATCTGAGAAGTGACACCTCAAACTTTCATGTCTATCAGCCAGCAGGGGGCGACTAAACTAAGTCTAATAGAAAATGATCCTCCTCCTCTCTCATTTATTCCCTCAGGAAACTGTAAACATGAGTTTATGGCCTCAGTCTCTAGTTTCTAGTCTTCTTCACACAGAATGATCTTCATTTAGTAAATTATGGTCCAATTTAGAGTCAAACCTTAATCTAATGTCTTAATAATGTCTCTACATTCCGAATCAACATGCCATTGGTCAATTTAAATTTGACAGGTCGTTACCACGGCAACGTCCAGCCTAGTTTAAACCCTTTCACAGTGTGTTTTCGGTTTAATTACAGCACTTTTGGTCACTTAGAAATGTTAGTGTTCAGCTGTACTTCGCTCCACCCTCTTATGTCCGTTATGGCTGCAAACAACCAAGATGGCGACGGCCACAATGCAGAGCTTCAAAACAGCAGCCCACAAACGACCGGGTGACGTCACCACCATCCAGGGTAGTCAGCTTCAGAAATGGAAGCGAAAGAGGAGGTTTTCCAGACGGTCTGTATTCCCCGACCTCTCACCTCCCAGAGGTCAACATGTCAGACTCCCTCCCTTCATCCTGCCTCACGAGCAGGAACTGAGGAGGAGGAGGGAGGATGAGGAAGATGGGGAGTCTCTCTCTCTTTCTATTGTTGCCACATGTTAGAGTGAAGCGTCATAGACAGTGAAAAATGATCCTTTCCCCCACAGCTAGTCCGACCGATTCCTCACAGAAACGGTTTTTCTTTTGACTTGGGGGAGTTGATATGAGTCATATATATATATATATATATATATATATATATATATATATATATATATATATATATATATGTACAGTATGTTTACATATCTACAAGATAACATAAGATAGTCCTTTATTCATGCTACCAGCAGGGAAACTGGATACAGTAACATTATAATTAGGACCTATATAAAAAATAATAAATGAGCAAGTATAATGTGTCAAAATGAGTAAATAAGCAGTGTTTTAGGAAAATATGTGAAGGACTAATAAGTAATACACTGTATATATAGGTAAACAGTGTATAATGTGTAAATAAACAGCAAACCAGATATAATATATACAGCAAATTACAACAAAAGTGAACACAAACGCTGTGACCCTTTCATTCATTTATTATGAATATATAAACATTATTCTCCAGACTGTTTTAGACAATATAATAATAGAAACAATATAATCCTGCTGCTATAAATCAAATAAATGAAATATTACTTCAACTAAATGTATTCTAAACATTAGTATTTCTTCTTCAAACTCTCCCTTCCAGAGTGACATCATAAATGTTTTTTAGCCTTTTATTTCCTTGCCGCCTGAATTTATATAAAAAATAATTTGTGTTTTTGCTTTTACTGGTGTTAATTAAGTGGATATTGTGGATAGTGCTGTTTTGACGTTAAATATGTCTACATATTGTGTTGCAGAGATTTCTTTATCTTTATTTGGTTGGACCTTTAAATATATTTTATAGCTGTTGTTTAAGTTAATAAAAGTCATGGAGGCATGAATTTGTTCAATAATTGTTATTATTCCAGACTAAAAAAGACGGACGGACATCACTCTCCATTGTCTTCGGTCCAGCAGCTTGTTGAAGTCCTCAAACGCATCACATAAAAACAGGGGTGCATTCAGCAGTACTGTGTTTAGTCGCTCTCAAAGATATTTTCTTTGTTATATCCCCTCAGGTCAAAGGCATATCTTCCACCTGAAAGTGATGTTTCCAGCAGAGAAATTGCAGGCTGTGTGAACATTTGAAGAACAGCTGGTTTGACTGTATTTCATCCTCTGCTGGAGGAAATTACAGAGCAGCAGTTTCCTCTGATAGCCGAGGAAAACTGAGATCTTTGCAGGAGCTTCTCGGTCATACCTGCAGTCATCCTGTAGTGAACTTTGGTGATTTAACTCCCAGGGTTTCTGAGTGTCCAAACTTCACCACCAACCTGACAGTCTTTATTAAAGCGTCAGTGATGAAGATGTGTCTGACAGCTCAACAGAAGCCTCGTACCTCCTCCTGTTTGAATAGACGGGTTTCCCACGTTGGACGTTTTCCCAAAGCAAACAGATATAAATATATTCTGTTATACATTTTGTCAGAGTTGCATGTCCAAACTTAAGTTAAGATGAATGGGACTGGAGGAGTTTTTAGCATTTTAGCTGCCTGTTGCTTTGACTCCTGGGTATTTTAAACTAATAAACTGATAATGTGGGAAATGTCTCAGTCAAATGTCCCCGCGGTTCATCTGATATTGAAATATGTGTCTTTTTGTGGACAAAAGCAGTGAGCTAACTTTAGAGCATTAGCTGCTAGCATGCGAAGCATTTAGCTTGTCTTGGAAATACTCCTCATGGTTATAGAGCCAACACTTATTCTGCTTTTTTAGCGTTTATCTCTGCTGTGCTAACGCTGCACAGACTCTATTTAACTTGTCCAACATGACAACATGGCTGCAGACAGCAGTTACTGTGGACACTGAAGCATGCAGCAGCTGTACAGAGTATTTACATTGACTTATATATCCACACCTTCTCAGTGTATAAATATTTGCTGTGTAGCAGCTGCTAGTGGCAGTTGACCTCTGGTAGAACAGAGAACTTCCTGGATGTGATGTTAGTACGATATTTGCTGATGGTCTGTGTCCTCTGCTTATTGAAAAAGAAGATTATGAAATAGAAAAATCACATATTTGAAATGATAAAGCACGGATGGAGAAACACAAGGACTGAACTTCCTCTCAAGGCCAAGTTGACATCCATACCTTTCATAATAAAAGGTCAAAATCTTATAACGTCCATAAGTTCATAACTTCTGAACTCATGTTCTGCTTCTTCTGGAGTTATTTTGACCCAAACCACCATTTGTTTTCTAAACCTAACCAAGCAGCTTTTGACACAAAACTTATGCCACTTACAGTGTGGAGTAACCTAACCGAAATTCCTAAACCTTTTATATAGTTTTGCCTAAACATAACTAAACAGTTTTCTTGCTTAAACCTAACCAGTCAATTTACCTAAACCTAAGTACGTTTTTCTAAATCTAAGTAGTTTTTGCCTAAAACTGACCAAGTTGATTCTTACTCAAACCTAACAGTTTTTTTCCGTAACAGTAATGAAATTACTTTGTTACCTAAACCTAACAACAAATAGTTTTGCCACCTAAACCTAACTAGTTTTGTTTCCCAACCCTTTCCAAGTTGTGTCCTGTGAAAGTTTATTTTGAAAAGAACAGAGCATAAATTGAAAAATGAAGAATAATGTTTCCTAAGATCCCACAGGAGTAATTGTTTTGAGAATGCTCTGAACTTGTTCGTGTTTTGTTTGTGTTTTTTACTTGTTTTGTTTGTGTTTTGTATGTGTTTTGTTCGTGTTTTTTACTTGTTTTGTTCGTGTTTTTTCGTTTTTTACTTGTTTTGTTCGTGTTTTGTTCGTGTTTTGTTTGTGTTTTGTATGTGTTTTGTTCGTGTTTTTTACTTGTTTTGTTCGTGTTTTTTCGTTTTTTACTTGTTTTGTTCGTGTTTTGTTCGTGTTTTGTTTGTGTTTTGTACGTGTTTTGTTCGTGTTTTGTTCGTGTTTTTTACTTGTTTTGTTCGTGTTTTTTCGTTTTTTACTTGTTTTGTTCGTGTTTTGTTCGTGTTTTGTTTGTGTTTTGTTCGTGTTTTGTTCGTGTTTTGTTTGTGTTTTGTACGTGTTTTGTTCGTGTTTTGTTCGTGTTTTGTTTGTGTTTTGTACGTGATTTGTTCGTGTTTTGTTCATGTTTTGTTCGTGTTTTGTTTGTGTTTTGTTTGTGTTTTGTTTGTGTTTTTTACTTGTTTTTTACTTGTTTTGTTCGTGTTTTGTACATGATTTGTTCGTGTTTTGTTCGTGTTTTGTTCGTGTTTTTTACTTGTTTTGTTCGTGTTTTGTACGTGATTTGTTCGTGTTTTGTTCGTGTTTTTTACTTGTTTTGTTCGTGTTTTGTACATGTGCTTGTTTAACCAGAACAAATGTGATATCTTAAGATGCTCTGCCAGAAAAACGAGGCGTTTAGAGAGTTTACATGAACCTCAGCAGCGCCACTATCAGGTTTCCTCCTCCTGATCTGATCACCCCACAATTTGTTCTGCCAGATGTTCTGCTTCAGGACAGCCAGCTGTTCCCACCTCATTTCCCATCATGCACCATGCATCCACACCATCCTGCCCTCCACACCTTTTTACATGAAATGCCCTAATTTTTTCCTACTCATTCCCCTCCAGGTGAAGGCCACCACCCACTCTATGAAAAGACAACACACTCTCCTTGTTTTAGCACATACACACACACACACACACACACACCTCACCAGCATTCCTATATGATGAGCTCAGCTCCACACACACACACACACACACACACACACACACTCGCAGTCGTTTCCTCCAGTGAGCGTAGCATGCTAGCTGGCAGCCATATTGTTCTTTTTATGAGTGAGTTCATGCAGACAAGGAGGGTCGCTGGTTTTAGGTTTCTAATTCTTAACAGGTTGATTCATGCAAATTGTGGACAATTTCATCGTGTCCCTCCAACCAACACCAGTGGAGGTGAATGGACATTTCTCCATGGTGCTAATGGATAATCCATATAACTCACTGTTGGTTTTAGTTTAACAGCGGATTTTCCCAAAGTGGACTGGAATGAAACTGAAATAAATATTAACAAATAATAAAACACGTTAGCTCTATTGTTTTGTCTGGATGCAGAAGTCTCAGAAACAGATATTTCAAATAAAACCAACTGAAACCAAAATTATTCTCCTAAATGGAGGAAATACAATTTTTATTTTGAATCAACCGTTCTTTAGCTCCACCCTCTGGTGTCATTTGATGATTGACTGGTTACAAATAAAAGATGACGACTGCCAAAATGCTGATGTCAAGGCTTCAAAAAGCTAATAGGTGCTGTCACAGTGACTTTCATAGTACTAACCTTCCGACTGGACAGTGTTAAAAAGACTGCTGAACTTGTTGCTTCGGTGCTTTTTGTTTGAAAAGTCCCGAAGCTATTTTTCCTTCCTTTCAAGCGATGGTAAATTCATGTGAGTGCTTCAGGTTGTTTCTGATGTTTCTGACAGCAGAGACAAGCTGAGCAGATGTGGTGACGTTATCTAAACACAGCGCTGATTCATCAGTGGTGAAATAATGCTCTGGGTCAAACACAAGGAATCAGCCTGGTCTGTTTAATGTGAAGTCTGAAACAGCTGCTGCTGAGCATCTCCAACATGGCCGCTCCAGGGCAAAGCCACATGTGGTTCGATGCTGACCTTGAGAAAACATGCACGGCTATCAGCGCTGCACTTTTGACCCGAGTGGTGTTGTTCTGAGCCGTAAAGGGTCCGGCTATCAGCGCACTGAGCGCCGTCTATCTGTCTGACAGGACCACATGGAAAGTGAACGCTTGACCCACAACCTATGTGGGTCAGCTGCACCATGTGGATAAGAGCTGGAGATAACTACAGTGATGAGCTGTTTCCATGCAGCTGATTGTGTTTGGAGAAAAGAATAGAGCAGAGTCACGTAGACACACTGAAATGGGAACCTGGGAGATATTGATGATGTTTGACTGACTGCCACATGGATGGATAGATCCAACTGATGGTAGTTAAAACAAAAACTACTCAAGCCCCAAAACCAGCCCACTCGTCCCCACACTTTGAAGTGATGGTTTCTTCTGTTTTGTCAAAAAAAAAAGTGAATCCGTCCAACAGTGACTCAATAAGCATCTGGATTTACTTTTTTTTTCTTCCAAAGCAGACAACTCTTTGTCTGTGATCCAAACACAACATATTGTTTTTTGAAACTGAACTGAACAAGATTACAGGAGCAATCAATCAATACTAATGATCGGCGCCACAGTAGCTGCCTCACAAATCTAATTTTCCAGCTTTGGGAGTAAAAAACATCCCTCTTAATGTCACTGAAGGTCAAACAGGACTTCAGGACACCTTTAAAGGCAATAAAGAGTGTTAGTTCACTGTGTTTCTTTGTGTTTCAGAGTATTGAACGGGAGGAACCAATAGAGGTGGACCCGGTCCAAACCCAGAACGGACACGCCGCGACGACAGGTAACTGTTGAAAGACATAACAGCCCTGAGGAAAGTGGTTTTAAAGGAGGATTTCATCCATAAATGTCATGGCTTGTTATTGTCAGCCTGTGAAAACAGTCGTAAAATGTAGGTCAAGTTTACAGCTCGTACCAGGGACTAAAAGTCTTTTATATAACATTTCTCTTCTCATTCCTCGTCCTTATAGTTATATAGTAGAGTAGCAGTTTACAGAGCCTCCTCTGGGGGCGCCAGAGGGCTTCAAGTGAAGCGCAGAAAAAAAAAAAAAAACCTGAATAAAGCCTAAACATCTGGTTAGCTAACTACAGTCCATGAGAGGTGAAAGGTGTGACTCACACATGTGATCCTTTCACTCTCTCACCTGCCACACCTGGAATTTATCATGTATGAAAATTTCATCTGTAATGGGCACTAAGTATCACCTACATGAGCAAGACGCTCTGGACATCAAAGAAACGCTGCAGCCAATCACAAATTAACATACAGCTACACATCAGCCAATCAGAAAACAGCTCTGCTGTATCTGGGTAAGATACAAGTGATCTGTTTAAGTGTAGCCCACAAGTGTTAACGTGTTAAAATGTTAAAAAAAACATATGTTAAAATGTGTTTATAAAGACGTACAACTGATATAAATCTGGACTAGAGATTATGCACAATATAAAACATCATACTGTAATAATATTGCATATTGCACGACCTCTTTGTACAGCCTGTATTTTTTTAACTGTATATATATTGTCTTTTCCTTTTTATCACATTGCTGCCTTATTCCTATTTTTTACACTTTATTGCTCTGTATTCATTGTGGAAGTCAAACATCTTTGTACAGGGAAACACGTTTCCTTACTGTTCATATGACAATAAAGTTCTTGAATTTTGAATCTATGGAAGAAATTCAGGCAGCGAAACTAAAACTTGACATAAAACTGCCTTTTGAAAACTTTGGGTTCGGCATTTTGGCAGCTACCATTTGGATTTTTGTGCCATCATTGTTTTGTTTTTTGTTTTTTGGCCGTCATAATCTTTTGTTTTTTGACTGGCACCATCTTGCTTTTTTTGTCTAAGTCAAACCGCAGATACACATCTAAAAAAAGACGAATCTGCTCACTGACTTCAGGGAAGTGATGTTGGTTTTAACGTTATCCAGCATCCATGTAGCGTTAGCAGGTTTTATCCAGGACCCAGCTGCAAAAATAAACTGCATCTTTGGGTCTCCAGGAAAACACCCTCCAAGTGTGAAGAAGAGTGGATGAACACTGACTCCTGACTGAACCCCTGTGACATTTACCTGTGGATTACTGCAGCTTCCCTGTGATCATGTGACGTCTGTTCTTCCATCCAGAACATTCAGAGCTGGTCCATGGAAAGATCTCTCCGCCCAGCGACTTCCCACATGAGCACACGGCGCCCGTCGCCATGAGGATGCCCCACCTCCCCATCACCGCCTCAACCAAGACGGCGGAAACGAAGGCCGTCCAATCTCCCAGCAGCCCCGTTGGTTCTTGTTCCTCTCCGGCCTCCGAGGCCTCACCTACCGGCCAATCAGCTGCCAGCACCAACCAGACCCAACCAATAGAAGAGTCTCCAGTTCTGCCAGGTGGATCAACTTTTTTATGAATCCAAAATGTTTAATGTTGTATGGGGACAGAGAAAGAAGCGTCCTGTCAGGAAATACTTTTTACTAGAGCTGTGAATAACAATTATTTTCATCTTTCTCTCCATCTTGGTTTACAAGATGTCAGAAAATGGTGAAAAAAGTGGCTCAGTGTTTCCAAAAGCTCAAGATGACAACTTCAAATGAGGATTTAGACTTTTATTTTGTTAAAAATGACAGATTAACAAAATACCTTACCTTATCTTTCAGGACAGGTCATTAAAGCAGATTTATTCTGAACCTTAACGCCAAACGTCAGACCTGCACTCAGTCATTTTCCAGATTAATCTGCTATATTTTTAATTGATAGTTCATTATTTCTCTGTCAGATACAGTCTCAGATATAACATGTATTTTATGTGTGAAAATGAACCATCATGTTGCTTCCTCCTGTGAATGCAACATGACATACTGACAGCCCTCTTTTTCCTCTTCAGTTTCTTCGTCATGGACGCCGATCAGAGCTCTGGGATCTCCACACCTTCAAGGTATCTTTCTTTCTTTCTTCTTCTTTCTACACACTCTCCTGTTTGTGACGATGATTTACTGACTGTTTGTGTTTCGCAGAAAAGGCTAATTCAGCGCCGGCTAAGTCGGTGACCTACTCAGGGCTTCTGCAGCAGGACAGGTGAGCGACAGGTGACTCCTCTTTTCTTTTAGGGAAGCTAAAATGTGTTTGTGACCCTTCTGTCTTCCTGTCCTGCAGAGACGGAGACGTAAGCGACGTCAGAAACTTCGGCGACAGAAGGCGTGAGCTGGTGAGGTCGCAGACGCTGCCTCGGAACATCGGCGCTCAGGCTCGCCGATCGATCTTTGAGAGACTCGACTCCGAAGCCAGCAGCAGGTAAAACCAGGGCAACGCTGCGTTCAGGTGTCATGGGAACTTTGGGCTCAAACGCTGACGCTCATGTTTGGTTGTTTCTGCTTCGGCTCACGTCCAGTCGGCCCAAACCAGTGGACTCGAAACCCAAACTGAAGAGGTCCCAGAGTTTCGGGGTGTCCAGCGCCAGCAGCATCAAACAGATCCTTCTGGAGTGGTGTCGCTCCAAAACCATCGGCTATCAGGTGAAACACGACTCCAGACATTTCTACCGGTTTGTTTGACAGAGAGGAGGTGAAAATGAAGAATTTAATCTGCATGTTAACAGAGAGGCTATTAGTCAGGGATTGATCCATGAGCGTCCAGATTTAACTGTTATCAGACCATTAAAGAGACGCTGTCTGTCACTATAAGACGACGTCAAAGTGAACCTGAAAAGCCACATGATCTTTAAAACTGAATGAAATGTTCTGAAAACAAAAAATCTTTCTATCTAATCAAAAATCAAAAGCCTTTTTTGTCAAAATTGGGAAACAAGCTTTCCTCGGGTTTAGAAAACAAAACTACAACCTGACGTCACCCATTAGTTTATGGACTTTGGCAGTTACCATCTTGTTTTTGGGGATTTTGACTGTCTTCACCTCCATGATAGCATCACCATCTTGGTTTTCAGTCGTCACTGTTTTGGTTTTTGGCCTTTAGTTTTGCTGATTTGCAGCTAGAACACAGTTTGAAAGAGTGGTAGGCACCTGCACAGGTAGTCTGCTTTACTGTCTGTCTGAACATGAAGACTTTAAACCACAGACTGAGACCATAAACTCATGTTTCCAACGTTTACTGAGGGAATAAATCAGAGAGAAGTAGGATCAATTTGTGTTGGGCTGATATAAAAACAGAGGAGTCAGTAGATGATGGACAGAGTTCTAAATGAACTCCTGTTTGTTTTTGTATAACTTTTAGCTGTCAGCACACACTGCACTGCTAACATGCTAATTAGCGGTCTCTCAGTCGTGGAGGTGTCTCTAACACTTTACTGCAGAACCCTCCAGATGGTTTTGATTAAAGTGAAACCAGGCGAGGCTCTTTTTAACTGAAAGCAAACACTCACGGTGACTTTTAATCCAAAGGGTTCCAGTTCGAGTCGAGTAAATGGGACGTTTGTTTTATCCATCAGAGAGCAGCTTTATGGAGTCTGTGGCCTCCTTCAGTCCTTCAGTCTTTCTTTCATGGACACTAAATGGTAAATGGTTACTATACCTGCAACGATACCCAAAAGCATCACATTCACACACTGATGGCGGGAGCTAACCATGACCCATCAGGAGCAGTTAGGGGTTCAGGGTCTTGCTCAGGGACACCTCGACATAAACGCTCCAGGGATTGAACCAGTAACCCTCCGGTTACAGGACGGCCACTCTACCCACTGAGCCATGCCGCCCTGTTTAAATATCTGAGATGACTCAGGATCTGTCCAGTAAATCCTCGTTATTCTCTGTTTCTCTGCAGAACATCGACATCCAGAACTTCTCGTCCAGCTGGAGTGACGGGATGGCTTTCTGCGCTTTGGTTCACTCCTTCTTCCCCACCGAGTTCGACTACAATGCTCTGATGCCGGC
The DNA here is from genome assembly GCA_029721515.1 of Synanceia verrucosa. Lineage (NCBI taxonomy): Eukaryota > Metazoa > Chordata > Actinopteri > Perciformes > Synanceiidae > Synanceia > Synanceia verrucosa. Next base: position 1,498,297 of record CM056559.1, read on the forward strand.
TAACCGCAAACACAACTTTGAACTTGCTTTTGGGACTGCAGAGTGAGTTAATTATGTTTTATTAAGATAGGAGAAGATATGATCATACTTTATTCATCTCTCTTACAGTTAAATCTCCAGAGTTCAAGCAGCAAACAGGATAGAGCAACATGAATATAAGAATCATCATAAAAATAAGACGCAGTGTCATCAGTAAACAAGGACAATAAGTAGGAAAATATGTCAAGATAAGCAGGAAACACAGATAAGGAATTAAAGAAATGTATCTGTACAGGACTAATAACTAATATAGATCAGTAAACAACGAATAAATCTGTAAATAAGCAAAAGACCAGGTGAAGTAAACAACAACTTGGACCAACTGGTGGAATAAAGATAATAAAGGAGAAACTCTTCCTCAATACTTGTATTTGGCTGTCTCCATCTTGGTTTTTTTGTCGCTGCCATCTTGGGTTTTTGGCTGTGGTTTCTGACCAAGAGAGGACCAGGATGAAAAAACAAACACATGGAGAAATGGGGTCATTGTTGAAAAAACACTGAGGTTCCCCTTTAAAATCAACAGATATTCAGTTCATAATCAAACAAAAGCAGCAAATCTTCATATTTTAGAGGCTGAAACTGGAGAATATTTGTTTGAGCTGATCATTCTGATTGTTTGTGAGGTGAGATTTGAACTATATCAAGAAAACAGCCTCATATATCAGTCTAAGTCATTTTCTATAGTGTCTCCACTTTCCCTTTACATTAACAAACATGTTTTGAGGCGTTAAAGAACGACGTCACCGTTCATCGTTCATTTATTGTGCTTTAAGTCTCTACTCCTGTGATCTCTTTAGGAGGTCAAAGGTGAAGCTGCAGTTCTATATGAAGGATTGATCCAAGTGCTCTTCACTTAAATCAGCTTATAAATATAAAATAATATCAGCAGTAAAACAACAATCTTTAAGCCCTGACCATCTATAGGATGCTGCCTGAAACAATAAAAGTTTAAGAAAAGAAAACAAGAAACACTTTAACAAAGGAACAGAGGAAACTCTTCAAGAGAAATTCAAGTTTAATTAGTGTTGTCTGAACTTTTAGTGGATTAATCTGATAAATGAGTCTCTAAAACACGAGAGAGCAGGTTGAATAAAGTAAAATAGAATACCTTTTTATTGAAATTCACTTGTTACAGCAGCATAACAACAATAATGAAATAATAGAATAATGAATGATTAATTCATTTTATTTCAGTCTTGTTCAGTGAGTTTAAAATATTGAATCCTTTTCCTGTGTGCAGAGCGAAGGCCGGCTGCGACCGGCTGATCGAGGTGGAGGACATGATGGTGATGGGCAGGAAGCCCGACCCCATGTGTGTCTTCACCTACGTCCAGTCGCTCTACAACCACCTGCGCAGGTTTGAGTGATGATGAATCCCTCCGTTATTATTGATCAGCCTCTTCCTCTGATCAGACTGTGGCGCCTCCTGGTGGATCAGTGTTCAGTCCTCCTGGAAACAAACAAAACTGTGATGAAGACCATGAATTTACACACAAACTTCCTGCTTTATGTGTTTGTTTTTTTTGACTGTGTGAGTGTTGTTGTTGTTGTTGTTGTGTAAATCTTTATTATCACCACACCTGTGTCTGTACTCACCTTTAAAGTTGCACCATATTTAATGTTTATCAGAATATCAGGCTGAAATAAGATTTACATCCACGTGTGCTGTGATTTTAGGTTACTGAGACGATGCTGAGATACGGAAAATGAAATCAATAAATTGTTCTGTTTGACACCTAAAAGTGGATTTTGTGATGATTGATGGGCATCCTGGTATGAAAACACAACACTTCAATTTTTTCATGAAATCTTTTCTCAGAATTACAGAGATTTTAGAAATATTTAGATTACTAGGCTAATTCTGAATTTTTAAAAATAATTAACATGATTATTTAGACAAAAAATACATTTTGTCTCCATAATTATCTTGTAACAGGATTACTTTCAATTATTATCTGATTGATTTTAAAAAAACAGATCAATAATTTCATATATATATATATATATATATATATATATATATATATATATATATATATATATATATATAGGTTTTGTGAGGCAGTTTCTGTTTCTCTGTGTTGAATGAAATAAACTTGACTCCTGGACTAAATGTGTGAAACAACGTATTTTTCCTGCTGATCTGTGATCAGTTATTTTTATTTTAGTCACATTAAACACTGAGGAGAGAAATAAAACCTCTGATGGATTAGAGGTGACCAACACCTGCTCTGAAGAGGCTTTAAGAGGCGGTCCTTCCTCCTCCGGATCAGGGTCTCTGTGCTGGATCAGGTCCTGGACTCAGACTCCTCTGAGCTCCAGCAGAACCAAGACAGGATGGACTTTAAGGCGATATTTGGAGACGCGTTTCTCTGCAAAGGTGAGTGGAATATAAATATATATGTAAAGAAAACCATATAAATATAGAAAATAAAAAAATGTACCATAAGACTCTTTTACATGACTTTGAATCAATTAATATGATATTTTTTTTTTTTTATCTAAAAAGGAGAACAGTCACTAAAACCACAGCAGAAATTACAATTATTACTTCAATGTCATATTTAAGAATATATGTGCGGGTTAAAAGACAACAAACATAAACAACCCCGTAAATCTAAAAATGTATAACATGTATATATAATATCTAATATATCATATATAATATAAATACGATTTGTTGATGTTTTTGTGAAATAAAAACAACGGACTATTTTAATTTGCTTTGTTTTACGCACAGTTTTGGCACAAAGTGGAATATTCTCTCTCTGTCTCTTATTGGTTTTATTTCACATAGATTTATTTTAATATTTTAACTATTTTAACAAAGACGCACACAGCGAGAGCACGGTGTCCTCACCGGAACCGGACAGAACCGCCGCCGGAGGTTCGATGGAGGTCCAGAGGAAACGGAAGAGGACCATCTTCAGCCGAGCCCAGCTGTCGGAGCTGGAGCAGGCCTTCTCTGTGACCCCGTACCCGGACATCACCCTGAGGGAGAGGCTGGCTGCGCGCACACACCTGCCGGAGAGCAAAATACAGGTGAGGCTCCAAAAATCTAACTGGAGAATTATTTTTATTTTATTTTATGTTATTAAGTCTTTGGGTTGTGAAATGAAAACGTAGCAGACCTTTTTATTTTATTTTATTTTATTTTATTTTATTTTATGTTATTAAGTCTTTGGGTTGTGAAATGAAAACGTAGCAGACCTTTTTTATTTTATTGTATTTTATTTTATTGTTTTTTCCTCAGGTCTGGTTCCAGAACAGGAGAGCTAGAAGCATCAAAACCGTGAGACTCCCTAAGTCCACCAAGCCTCCACAGGCCGGTAGAGGGGTTGCGGATCCCTCCTCTGGGTCTGGGACCTTCTTGACCTCGTCCTCCCTGGCGGACATCTTCAGACCAGATCAGACCCAGTCCTCTGAGGACCCCCCACAGGTTTACTCCGACTGGATCCAGATCTACAGCAACCCGGTGTCGTCTCCGTCCTCCTCGTCCCTCCACCAGCAGGAGTCTTGTCTCTGGGAGGAGGACCACCACCAGCGGCAGCACCAGGGACCAGGACTCCCCGCCGGGTTCCTTTCTGGTTCTTTCCCTCAGCCCGTCAGCAGGCAGCCCCACCACCCGGCCTCCACCCAGTCCTACCAGGCCTTCAGGACCTTCAGACCTCCGTCAGGAGCTCATCAGTCCATGTATGGAGGTGGTGTCCCAGGTGGAGGCCACACCTCTGTGGACCAGGTGGTTCCTTCCCACCCTCAGACCGTGTACTGGGAGGTGACTCAGGGCCAGGGACGCCACCACCACCACCCACAGGTGGGCCCTCAGACCTCCATGGGCTACATCTCAGACCTGATCCACAACGCTGCCATAGTCACCAACTTCCTGGAGTTCTGACTGGTCTGGATGTGGAGCAGGAAGTGGGAACTATTGATCCTGGAGAGCGACTAGAAGCACTGCCTGTTACTAGAACTGTGGTCAGGCTGTTGTTCACATTTGTTATGGGTTACCTTCTAGACACAACTCTTTCATAAACCTAAGTCAGCCATTTTCTAAAACTGAATAGTTGTTGTTCGCACTAAAGTTACGTCCAGTCCAGTGCGACGTAACCGAACTAAGTAGTTTTGTTACCTGAACCTAATCAAAAAGTCAATATTTTACTAAACCTAACCAAGTCAATATTTTTGTAAACCTAATTAAGCCAATCCTTTCCTGAACCTAACCAAGTTGATATCTTCCATAAACCTAATAGAGTCAATCTTTCCTAAACCTAACGGTCTTTTCCTAAACTTAACCAGTATTTTTTTTCTCAACCTAAGTAGATCTTCCCCTAAACCTTCTCAAGTCTGTCTTTTCCTAAACTTAACAGAGTCAGTCTTTTCCTAAACCTGTACATATGTCTGTATTTTCCTCAACCTAAGTCAATAATTTCACGAACCTAACCATGTCAAAATTTTCCTAAACCTAAGTCAGTGTTTTCCTCAACCTCCCCAAACCTTTTCAAAATCAGAGTCAATCTTTTCTCTAAACACAACCAGGCTGTTTCCTGTGAAGACTGAAGTTTATTTTGAAAAGACAGGTCTGTTGTTTGAGGACATGCTGAACATTTTCAGATTCATATCATTTTTATATTTTTCCTGTATTTCGTCAGTCGACCTTGTTCACCTGTCGTCTCGTTGTCCAATCAGAGTCCAGCACCTGGTCTCCAGCTTCCTGTCTGGTCTTTGTCACCTCGTTCGAGGCTCCTCGCTTCCTTCCTTCCACTTGTTATTTTTTGCAGATTGCAGTGAATCTGAGCCAAAGCCTCGTTTTGTTTGGTGTTTTCTCCAGAAATAAAGGACTAAACCTCCTGGATCTGGTCCTGCTGTGAGCTGATCTGTGCCATGTTTAATGCTGCGACCCCCTCGGTATTATTCTTCAAAACATCCTGATTAAAATGACTCCTTGTGGGAAGATTCCATGACAGGAATAATTATTTTCTCAGTCAACATATCTATTTTTTTCATATCTGTGCTCTAAGCATCAGGAGGGAAAAATGAAAAATAAGAAGTAAATTAAAGCCGGAGCTCAGGGTCTATCAGCTTACAGGCTCTGTAATTCTGCCTGGATTGAAGTTTTGAAATATTACATGAGAGGTATAATATGACGGACACTGTTCGCCCAGATCTCTGCATATCATAATCATCTTTAATACCAAATAATCTTCCAGTAAACCTTTAATCCGGGTGTCAAATCTCAGATCTTTGGAGGATACTTCATTTTTTTTTGTACTCCAGATGTAGTTACATCTTTTAATCTTTCCACTGATACGACGGGACTCCATAAAGAGGAGTTTACAGGAAGTCATAACAATAATGACGATAATAATAATAAATATGAGTTCATATGTGGAGAAGGGATCAGAGGAAATAAGACCTGTGGATGCTGAGGCTCCAGGATTCACAGTTATGATCACATCTGTCCAGTGAATGATAGAAGATAAAATTATTATTATTATTATCTGAAGCCGCAGCTGGCTGTTAATTTAGAGGAGTCAAAACAAACAAAAATACCTCACGGCTCTTATTAAAGCACAAAGTATCACAAAAAATATAAAATATTATTTCCTGGAGGAACTGGAAAGATTAAAGGTTAAAACAATAATTAACAATAATTAACAAAATAACGAATTAGTTGTCAAATATAAAAGTTATTTTTTATTAATCCCGCAGGAAAAAAAAACATTACAGCAGCAAAGAAACAACATAAAGAGACGTATAAAAAAGCGATAAAATAAGGTAAAATAAAGAAAAACTGAAGTGCAGCTGAACACAGTAAAGACAAAACTCGAGTCAAAGAAAACCAAATAAAATTAATCGTAAACGATTATTTAAAGCAAACAAAGTGATTGATTAACGGAGAAAATAATCAACAGGTTAGTCAAAAATGAAAATAATGTTCAGTGTTTTTACCTGCAGCTGAAAATAATCCATAAATTCACTGTTTCCTCTCATTTGAGTCACATTTAACAAATATGAATGAAATATCAGTTCTGCTGTTTCTGAAGCTCAGAAATGAAAGGAAGCGTTTAAATCTGTTAATAAACAACATTAATAAAAACACAGATCAGCCTTTTATCACTATAATGATTTAATCACTGTTATGAGTGAACAACAATAATAAAAAGCAGACAAGAAGGACAAAGGAAAGTGATTCTCTGATGATTTTATTGAACACTGAGATCTGAAGCATCAACCTTTATCTTCAGGTTGGAGTTTTAGGATTTATCTGACATAGAAGATAACTGTAAATAAATAAGAAATAACATCCTTGTGTTGAAATAATTTATAAATGTCAGACTAAACAGCGGTATGATCGGATCATAAGCTGATTATTTTAAACCTCCCACTTTTTCTTCTTTTACTGCCGATTTAATCAAAACATCCACCAGTTTCCTGTCAGAGTGAGACGTCTGTCGCCAGCTCGGCTGCAGTCTGTTGTTGTTGTTGTTGTTGTTTACGGCTCTCCCAGCTCCCCCTCCATGGTCCGGACCAGAACGTAAAGCTCGGCCAGGCCGACCACAGACGCCACGATCACAGCCGATATGACCCGCTGGAAAACAGCAAAGCTGGAGTTGATGCCTTGTGGTTGTTTATCAGAAACGTTTTTATGAACACATGAATTCTTCAGCAACGGACATGAACGTGTTCTGTTTGACCCACAAACTATAATCAGGACCTGGAGGACGTTTGAGCCAAATTCCTGAGATATAATGGGACGGACATGACGTCACGGCGACTTTTGACCAGCAAAAGTTCAACTGGACATTTCTGCCAAATATAACCTATTTCTTAAATATCCTGAGAATCAAACGCCAAATTTTACTGATTATCACTAGAATGATGTGGATAAATTCTAATCAGTTCAGCTTGAAGTTTAACTGGATGTTTGCACCAAATTTGATGGAATTTCTTGCAGATGTTCCTGAGATTTCATCAAATGAGAGTGGGATGGGAGTGACGTCACGCTGACCGTGAACCAACAGACTGAAATCAGTTGGTCTTAAACTGGACGTTTGAGCCAAAGCTGAAAACTTCCTGCTGTTCATCAGAATCAGAATGTTGACAGCCAGAAACCATCATGGAGGCACAGTGACAGGAGGTGATCCTTCAGGTGGAAATAGACCTGTACAGCGAACAGGAAACAGGAAATGGCGTCTCACCGCTGCAGTGTCGGTGAACAGATACTGACTCCCCAGGTAGGAACAGGCGAAGGCGGCGACCACCGTCACCAGGAAGTTGAAGACGGTTGCAACCACCGCTTTGACCGATCGAGCTGGACGAAGAGAAAAAAAGGTTATATTTTGTGTATTTCTAATAATTCAGCTCGATAATAAGATAATAATGACCACTGACGGTGAATATTAAAGGCTCACCTTGACGACCAAAGTCTGCTAACGTTCCACTGCGGCTGATTTCCTGAAGACAGAGAAAGAAACAAACATCCTGTATGTATAAATATAAATATGACATTATGCTATAGAAACTAGATGTATAGAGATATTTCTTTCACAGTCTTGAAGCTCTAAATCTCCAAACGTACCTGAGTGTTGACGTTTCGTGTGATCCGGTTGTATTCCTCGTTGGCCAGTTTGGCTTTGATCCTCTCCAGACGAGCGACCAGTTCAGGGTTCTGGGAGGAAAAGTTTAACTTTAATTTCATGTCTGATATTAAAGCTCTTTATGAACTCATATGACAGGAAACGGGTCAAAGCGCCAGTGAAAAGCTACACTGACGGATGTGTTGGAGATCAAACAGACATAATAAATCTGAAATTGTTGGCATGTTGATGGTGTTTCTTACTCTGGGAGGCTTCACAACCTCAGGCAGGTGCAGCGAGCTGTCCTCCAGGAACTCATGCAGGTAGAAAGGATGTCCTGCAGGGAAACATAAAAGAACATTAATATACTGAAGAACAGAACAGATCTTTGTTGTCATTGTTGTTAGCAGCAATGAAAGCACATAGGAAACAGATATTAAACAGCATAAAACTAGAAGAAAATAGGATGAGCACATATTATTACACATATATGGCTGCTTGGAGCTCAGGAGCGTTCTAATAACTTCATCAAAGACATCATCCTGAGTGGTAATGTAAGACATTATATCAGCCCCCAAAAAATAAACAACTTGCATAAATGCACCAACAATAAAATTAAAAATACATCACATTAACTGACTGTGTAAAAAATGTGTACAAATTGTGTATTTTTTTATTTACCTTTGCAATAACTTCCCTAGTCATCCATTTCATTTCCCTTGTTTTTACATTTATTTGTTTTTACATTTTTCGCTTAATTTCTCTTAAATCTATTTTAAAATGTATTTTCCCTCACTATTAAATTAATTGCAGGTAGACAGGCCCAGGAGGGGAACGGTTGTTCCCATTTATTTAAAAATAATAAAAATGACAATAAAAGAAAAAAAAAATAAGAAGAACACAATTTATACAAGATATAAGTAAAAAAAAAATAATCATATCTAAAACAGAAATACCAATAATGTTACCTACTACCATCATTATTTTTTTAATATTACTTTGGTGGATTTCATGACACATTAATGTATTTATGGAGTCATTTACAACATGCATGTTTAACAGTTTGACACCTGACAGACTTCACCTTTTTCCTGAAGGTATTTCTGGAGCTTTCTTGCTGTACTGAAGGACAGAATGGTTGCTCCTGGTCCTGGTCCTGGTTTCTCCAGAGTCTCCTCCAGTTCGTCTCTCAGTCGCCGAGGCAGAGACGAGTCCGTCTTTTCTAACAACTCCATCACTTTATTTCTGAATTTCTCTCCGACGACAAAAACAGAAGCCATGTTTAAACCCAGCTGACTGACCGGAAGTCAGCTAAACGGAGCAGCTATCTGGATAAAATAGAGAAATAAAAATATATATATTTTAGTTGAGGTTTGATCTCAGTGAAGACACAGAAAAGAAGCAAAAAATAACCCGTAACCGTTTTTAAAAGAACAGACATTAAAAACCGCCGTTTATCGGCTCACAGCAGCTCGAGGTTAAAAACACAAAACAAGAAGGCCGCCATGTTGTTTTGTCTCGTGACCCGATGACGTATTTGCTCACATGACAACTACGTCGGCAAATTTTATTTATTATTTTTTATAGAAAATATTTTGAATTTGACACATACAGTCATTGACGACGGTTGTGATTTTATTTAAAAAAAATCATTGAATAATAATTTTATTCCATAACTAAAAAACGGCTCCTGGCTGCGGTACACGTGAGCTGCGGTGGTGCCTTCACTGTCTCCTCGTAAAACTCCTGAAAGCCAAGAGGAAAACTGGCTTGTGTTTAGGTCACCAGTAAAAAGGAGCATTCAGATACTTTCCACTTGGGTAACAGTTGCAATAATAAAGTGTAAAATAAAATAAATGAAAAATAAATATCATACATGCAAGCACAAGAACAAGTACAAATTGTACTTAAGAATTGTACTTAAAGATACCCGTATAATAACTAAATGTGTACTTGTATAATTAATGAGTCATATCCATAGTCTAAACATTGTATTTAATTTATTTTCATTTGCCATTAAAATATATATTCTGATTTTGGTACATATTGCAAATATTTATTTTATTTTATTTTATGCACACGTTAGAGTACTTTACAAAGCACTCACTAAAGTTGCACATCTTTTTGCACAGCCCATATTTTATTATATTGTATTGTATGCATTTTTAACTTCACTTGTATATATTTACAGACAGATTCACGGAAGGGAAATGAATTGAATTAAACTCTCCAGTTGTTCATTGAACGCAGCACCAGCACTCCCTCAGTAAAGGCGTGTGAGTGCGCGTGCTGCTGCAGGGCTGTAAAGATGGCGGCCTGTGCGTTGCGCAGAGGTTTGCTGAGTACAGTTAGTAACTACAACAGGAAGCACACGCACAGGATTCTCAGTGCGGTTGACAGCAGCAGCAGTGGTTTCGAGGGGTTCAGACCGCGGGTACCATGCCGGGCATGCGGGCTCCCCGGTGGTGTTCCGCAGCGGAGGTTCATGTCGTCCCGGTAAGAGACTCTGTCAGTGTCCTCCTGTGGCTGTGCTAACATGCTAATATGCTATCAGGTCTTCAGTTAAGTCCTAGCTCTTCAAAATGGCTCCGGGAGGACTCGGGACGTGTCGTTGTTGTTTGGCGGTGGCTGCATTATGAGCGAGGTGTTCACCTGTGAGCTCATGTTTAGAGACAGAAAAGTGAGCAAAGTGTCCTCTGCTGCTCCTAGCATTAGCATTAGCAGCAGCTAGCTTCAGCTAGTTAGCCAGCATGGATTGAGCAACACCTGCTGACAATGCGTGTTAAATGAACGCAGGGGAATCCTCGCTAATTACTTGCTTGTTTTAAAGAAGGTTAATAACATTAATTTCATCTTTCTAATCCAGAAACGCTGATTACTAAATAAGCTAACAGCCTGTTAGAGTCTGACAGGAATATTTAAGGAATAGAAGTTATTTCCTTATTGATTAATGATGTTATTTACACAACACTTCCTGGTGTTGCTTGTTTAAAGCCCAGAAGTTCTACTTTAATGACTGTGTTTAAGAGGAATTTACTTGTCTATAAATAGATCTGCAACAGTTGATCAGTCAGACAATAACTGCCAACTGCTAGTCATTTTGTTTTCTAATAAATGTGAATTTAATATCTGAGGACAGTGTTGGGAATTTTGGGGAACACTGATCCTCATTTTTTTAACTATTTGTATTCATTATATATACTTAAAAAAAAACACTGTTCACATGTTTGAGTTTGAGAGGGTAATGGTAATATACTAATAGAATATTATTTTAGTTTCTGGTTCAATGCTGCCATTTGTGCATCAACTGGTTATCACAGAGGATATATTAATATTAATAATGTAATATTTAATGTAATGACATAGACATTGACACATCTGTGTAGAATGTATTATCTCAAAGTAATTAAAGCTCAGATGTGTCATTGGTGGAGTTTGGAAATAGATCAGAGGCCATTTAAAGGTTATTTCTGCTCTTTGTGCTCTAGTTGAATTCCTTGTGTGAGAAAACTGACTTGGTGAAAAACTTGTTTCTGATGAGCCAGAAGGAAACTGGCAGCGATCCAGTCCAGACAAACAAACAGCATGTTGGTTCTGTTTGTTTTTGTTGTTGCCTACAGTGTTTTATTAAATGTGATTTTATTTTGTTAAATCCAGCTGCTGTGTTCTTCCTCAGCAGCTGGAACAGCAGCAGCAGCTTGTGACTCTCACTTTTAGTTATGTAAGGCTTCGTTGTGTAATCATATCTCCACTATTGTTGCCAACTTTTCTCCGAGATGGCGGCCGCTCGGTGCCACAGTGACCCAGCTTCACTTCAGACTGGTCGTTGAATCAGAAGTATTGTAATCAATTATGATGCACAGTGTGGAGGACGGAGCCTGCCGAAATAATAAAATAAAAGACTAAATATGCACCAAAATAATTTTAAAAGTAGGACGTAGGCATTGTGGGAAGAAATAGATTTTTGTATTAATTCCCTTATATATCCTGTGTAATTTATATTTATTGCGTTATTTATTTTGAATTATTTTAAATGGATTTATTTTTTGATAATAATAAAATACATAAATAAGAAAAAAATAACGAGTTGATACATAAGTAAATTAATACAAATTTTAAGTTTGTTATTTTTTTCAATGAATTAATACCTACATTTATTTTTAAATAATATTTTGCTGCATTTAATGGCATATTTATGTGTTTATGGAGTCAGTTATTATAAGTATTTTTACATTTGATAGACTTAAGCTGTTTGCAGCAGGTCCTTCATATTCAGACCTGCCTGTCAGATTGTTGCAGGAAGACGACAGAACATGCTGGAAATGTGCAGTGATGCTTATAGAGTTTCTCTGGGACATAATGAAGTCGTTTTGATGTGAGTAAAATGTGGATTGTAGGGTTGAATCCTGAAAGTTAACGAGTCAGTGAAATGTTGTGCTCTTGTAAACAAACAGTTGTATAGATATAAATAGTGATGATGATGCTACAAAAAGTGTCACCAATAACTTTTATCCTGATTCATGTTCACAACTTATTTTATAGTAATATAAACTACAGGAAGTCATAAGCTTTTTAAAATGGTCAGCCTATTTACAGCCTTAAGACGTGTCCTATACCCTCTTTTATTCTTTGGCTTTTAACTGTGGTAATTATTTTAAACTGTTGGTTGCTGCAGGTCTTTTTTTCTTTTAAAGTGCTATATAAATAAACTAAAGTTGAAATAATTTCACATAAAATCAATATTTTTCCACAGTTATTTCCTCATTTTGCCATAAAACATTCATACAGAAAATGAATTTAAATAAAATGAATTAGAATACAAATGAAAATGCATAAAAGATGCTTCTTTCATCATTTATTCATTGTATACTGGTATATATTAGTTAGTAGACCTGTACAGATTTAATTATTTTCCTTTGTTTCCTGCTTATTCTGACATGTTTCTACTCATTGTTTACTGATGACACTGCTTCTTATTTTTATGTCCTGTCATCTTTCTCCATCCTCTCGGCTGCTGGACCACTGGACACTTAAATGATGAAGTCTTTTCTTATCTTAATCACTGGGTTGTAAAGTGATCAGTTCCCTTAAAATAACCATTATAAACCACCTGGCATCATCTGTCATTGTTGGATAGTTTCAGAATAAATGTCCTTCCCATGTTACGGTTGGAAAGTTTATAATAAAGTTATGGATCTGCACAAGTTAGGAAAAGGATAGAAATGATATTTGAAAGGCTTTCACAGTCCCTCTGAGTAAATGTGTAAATAAATCAGAATATATATATGTGTATATGTGTGTGTGAATAGATATTTAACAGGTCAAAGAGGAGCACAGTTATGTGTCGGTAGAGCCTGTCTTTCATGTTATTTTACTGCCTTTTATTCAGCAATAGTGTGATTTCATGCATAGAGACAGACTTTTGGTTAATTTGCCAAGAGGACTTTTTTTTCAGAGTTTATATGATGAGAAAAATGGAGCAAATAGTCAAATATTTTAATTAAATCCAAAAGATGCAGGTATAGAAAAGTAGGGTATGATGTCTGCAGAGCTGCAACCACTAATCAATAAAGTCGATTAATAAAAATATAATTGCCAACTATCTGGATAAATGTTTGGATAGTCCTGCTTTCTGTGTTTTATTTCATATTAAAGGGAATATCTTTGGACAAACAGGACGTTTAAAGATATTTTATGGAACAAACAACCTATTAATCAAGAAAATAATGGTCAAATAATGAAAATAGTCTTCAGTTACAGGTGTAAACTGTCCCAGAGAGACGGATATCTCCTAATACTAATAATAATAGTAATAATAATGATAATAAAAGCAGGTTATTGTTGTTGTGGAGTCATGAAGAGAAAATAAGCTGGAGCTTCTGTGTGATGTTCAGTCCATGTTTCCACCTCATTAATCCCTGCTCTGAGCTCTGCAGGAGGAGTCCTGTTATTTATTCACAGTGACCAGCTGTTGTTGACAGATTTAAATCACTTCCTGTTTGTTGACACCCACAAGTCAAGTGTTTTATTCAATCTTGTCAAAGTTGTGATTGAGATCACAAGTGAAGGGATCAACATAAACCGTCTCCATGGAGAGCCTCCTCGCTTATTATGGGATGTTTGTGTTCAATAACAGTTGTCTCCACTTGTTTTATGTTATATTTCTTTCTTTATTTTTGTTTTGTTGTTGTCTTTAGGATACACTGTCCTCTTGTTTGTATGCTGTTGGATGCTGTGTTTTTTTTTTTTTTTATGAATTTTTCTTTTTATTTAATTTAATTTCTATTTTTGTCTTTAGGATAAACTTTTTCAACCATTTATTCTCTTTTCTTTTCAGTAATTTTTATTTCATTGTTATTTATTTTTATTTTACTTTTTTCCTGCTTGCTTTATTTTGCTTTGCCTTATCGTTATTTTCATTTAATCTTATTTTTTATGTTTTGTTTTTGCTTTGTTCCACTGTTTTGTTTCTTTATCTCTTTATACTGTACTGTTCTGTCACTTTTGTGTATCTTGGATTTTAAGGTGTTCTTCATGAACATAGAGAACATTCAGCCATTGTAAGGAGAAGTGGGAGCCAACTGTCACATCTTATAAAATTAGTCATTCGTCATAATATTTTTAATGTTTAGTGTCGATCAATCTGTCAGTTGTTTTCTGGTGAAAATGTGGATCAGTTGTCTCAAAGATGTTCAATTTACTGTCATAAATAATACATATTCACATTTACTAGGCTGAGATCAGAATTTACACTTTTGTTCTAAAAGAAAAACACTCAAACTGATGAATCATTATCAAAATAGTTGGTGATTAATATTATAGTCGTCAACTAATTCAGTAAAAGCTGCAGTTAGAAAAGTGTTCCTGACATTCTTTAAATTAATTTCCTAAAAGTCTTGTGGATGTATTATTTTGAAATAGCTAGCGCTCAGCTAAAAGAGGCTGATGGTGCTGCCTGTGTTCGGCAGGAGCAGACCTGAAGGGAAGATCCTGGAGACGGTGGGTGTGTTCGAGGCCGTGAAGCAGCATGGGAAATACGAGACGGGACAGGTGAGTCTGTTTGAGAGCTCAGGTGAGATGATAGATTATGTTGTTATGTTACTGCAGCCTGGTTTTTAACTGATCATTAAGTTCTGATAACTCAGTAACTTTAATTGTTTTTGACCCTGTCAGGTGACTGTAACCAGTCTAGTTTTTTGTTGTTTTTTTTTTTTCTAAATGACACTGCTCTCCTTCTTTTTGTGCAGCTGTTTCTCCACAGCGTCTTCGGCTACAGAGGTATCGTCTTGTTTCCTTGGCACGCCCGACTCTACGACCGAGACATCACCCCCCCAACGTCCGACAGGTAAACCTTTACCTTTACTGTCTGTTTTTGTGGCTGAAACCAGAATAAACTTAGTCCCTTTGTTTGTCTACAATCAGTAAACCAGAACCTCCAGGAGCCCACGGGTCGAAGGAGGTGAAGGGGAAGACCCACACCTACTACCAGGTCCTGATCGACACCAGGGACTGCCCTCATATAGTACGTCACTGTTTCTCTGATGAACAATCACAGTCAAACCTTAACAGACTTCAGTCGTCTCTGACAGGTCAAACAGCAGCTTTAAAAACACAGTGAAGAAGCTGCTTTTCCTCAAAATAATCTGTGTCTGCTGTGGTGTTTTCAACGCTGGACTTTACATTTGACAGATAAAGATCTGTTCTGTTCTGCAAAGCGACAGGAAAGGAAGCAAAGTTAGCGGTCGTGGGACCGAAATGTGGAAGGATTAAAATATTTTCAAAATAAATTCCTTTTGTTTGAGACGTCGTGCTGAACAGGACTGATCTCCATAGCAACCTGCAACGCTTGACTGTTTTTTTTTTGTTTTTTGTTTTTTTTGTGGACAGTCTCAGCGGTCGCAGACGGAGGCCGTGACGTTTCTGGCCAACCATGATGACAGCAGAGCTCTGTACGCCATCCCAGGTATGCAGACAGTGACCGACGTGATGGCCTCTTAAAATAATCTAAATAACAATCTTTATTTGAGACCCCTAATATCCAGTTTGATGACAAAAAAGCTGCACCTGAACGCACCGCTAAGACTCTACCTGCCTCTGAGGTGTAATAACTGTCCACACCAGCAGGTGGAGCTGGTTTCTGTTTATCCTACAGGGAGGAGGCACATGTAAGAGCTGTTGCTAGGATACGGAGATGTAATAAAAACAATTGAATAATTTATAGTTATAATTTTCTCACCAGTTCAACGATCAGATGAGCGTCTTAGTCATTCACCTGATATCCTCACTTCCTGTTTCCTTTCGAGCTCTGCATGCATCAGTGGTTAAAAAAAATGGTTACATCATGACATATTTTGCATTTTACTATTTTTTTTATATTTTACGACACTTGTCATATTTTTTTTATTTTTTTCTACTGATATTATTGTGCACATTTTTTTTATATTATTGATAATATTTTGCATATTCCACAAATATTTAGGAATATTTTACTGATTATTTCTTTACAGTTCAGTGATATTTTACATATTTTACTATTTTTATATTTTGTATATTTTACTATTTTTTTATATTTTACACTTGTCATATTTTTTCTACTGATATTATTGTGCACATTTTTTTATATTATTGATAATATTTTGCATATTCCACAAATATTTAGGAATATTTTACTGATTATTTCTTTACAGTTCAGTGATATTTTACATATTTTACTATTTTTTATATTTTGTGTATTTTACATTTTTTTATATTTTACCTTTATATTATTTAGCAAATTTTACATTTTTTTATATTTTACTTTTATATTATTTTTTTATATTATTTTGCTTTATTATTAGTTTTATTGATGTTGTTGGGATATAATTAACTTGTATTATCTTGAATTTTACTAATTTGACCTTTTTTAACCCGTCCAAGTGTATTTACACCTTACACCTATACACCTTAATATTAATCAGAACAATGACAGACAGTTTAGTAGTAAGAGACACATGAAATGGACAATATATGACATATAAAAATAGAATATTGGGATGGACATGTATCCATCAAACGCTGCAGTAATATTCAGGGATGTGTGTGACAGTAACACAACTGAACAGTTCTATACAGCAGCGTTTAGTGCACATTTCCACCAGTTTGAATATGAAAGTCCACTTTGAAGACCTTGAAAGTCGGTTCTCATTGTGCTCTGGTCTTGTTTGTGTCCTGCAGGTCTGGACTATGTGAGCCATGAGGACATCCTGCCCTATAACTCTGCAGAGCAGACCCCCATCCAGCATGAGCTGTTCGAGCGCTTCCTCATGTTCAACCCTGCCAAAAGTAAACACACTTCCTGTTGCCTGTTCAGACAGTTCACCGCTGTTGTTGGTAAATGTTTGTTTGTTTGTTTGTTTGTTTGTTGTTTGTCCCTCAGCTCCTCCGTTCATAGCCAGAGACACCCTGAAGGCCTGGCAGGAGAAGAACCACCCCTGGTTGGAGCTGTCCGACGTCCACAGAGAAACCACCGAGAACATCCGGGTCACCGTCATCCCTTTCTACATGGGCATGAGGGTGAGTGTCTGTTAGTGTCTGATGTCATTTCTATTCATTTCTACTGTGACACACTTCTGTCTTTATTCCACTGTGTTCACTTAAGTACATTTTTCACCTGGTTTGTTGCTTATTTAGACTTTTATATATTGACTTAAATCTCTCATATATCTTTGTCTATCTCTCATTCCCAGGAGGCTCAGAACTCTCATGTTTACTGGGTGAGCAGCACATCTTCTTCCTCTTCATTTTATTTGCTCCTTATGTAGTGAAGCCGGTCATCGTTAACGTGTTATCTGCGTCGTCCTGCAGTGGCGCTACTGTATCCGTCTGGAGAACATGGGCAGTGAGGTGGTCCAGCTCAGAGAGCGCCACTGGAGGATCTTCAGCCTGTCAGGAACCCTGGAGACGGTCCGAGGACGAGGAGTCGTAGGCCGGGTGAGTAGGCAGGCTGGAACCAGACCGCCTGCAGACGCTTATACGTGTTGCACATTTTGTGTTATTATATATTGAATGAAAGGCGATCCATAAACTATACTATAAGTTGTAACTTAAGTATTCCTCAGACTTCTGGTTTGGTGCAACTCATCCAAACTCTTCCTGACCTTAACTAAGTAGTTTAGGTGGTAAGCTTAAAACTGAGTTGTGAAACACACATGAAGTAAACATTAAATAGGATAAAATAGGATGGAATAAGTAACACCGCTGGATATTCTGAGGTATTTGCAGTTATTTACATGTAGTGAAAATCAGAGGTGCAAAATGACGTTAAGGGTCAGAGTTAAGTTAAGGGTTGGTGTGGTTTAAACTGTGACAGTAATGCTGCAAAACCCTGACTAAATAATGTGCTAAGTATACAGATGATACTAGTCATGCTGTATATTTAGATAAATGAGCAACATTAAACAAGTACAATAAGTAGAAACATGTCCAAATAAGAAGGAAAATAAGAAAACAGGATTAATAACTAATATTGATCGGTAAAGAATGACTAGATGTGTAACTAGGTCAGAAAATAAACAACATAAAGTGAACAGAACTGGTGGAATAAAGAGAACAGAAGTATTACTCGTGTGGAAAAACTGTGATATTTCACATTAATAAATAAGATTATTGGTTCACTTCTAATGTCGTCACATTGTTCTTGTTTTTTTGTGTCACAGGAGCCGGTGTTATCTAAAGAGCAGCCGGCGTTTCAGTACAGCAGCCATGTTTCCCTGCAGGCTCCCAGTGGCCACATGTGGTGAGTTATTATAGAAATAAAACAGATTATATCATCTGTTTATACCAGAGCCTCCAGCACCATCGCCTTCACTTTAACTTTACCTCTTTCTTCCTCACATTTTGAACAGGAGTGAGGAATTTAAACTGAATTCACCTTTTTAGACCCAGATTTGATCCAGAACACTGGAATTCACTGAGAAGTCAGAAATGAATCCAGAATAAAAAACAACCACATGTTTCTGTTCAGGAATGACAGGAAATAACTGAAGAATTTAACATCTCAGTCAAATAATAATAATAATAATAATAATAATAATAGTAATGTGCTTTGATATTTTTTTTTTTTGTAAAACAGTAAATTGGTTAATTCCTGGACAACAATAATTATATTTTATCATTTGCACATACTGGTGGATTAACCATTACAGAAACATAAAAAATATTCAGGTAATCAGTAATACTGTTAATTTAGAGCAGTGGTGGTAAACACCTGACACTGGGTGGAGGAGTTATAGATTATTACAATATAATTTATTTAAAATTCCACTTTTTCTGTATTTTCAGGGGGACGTTTCGTATTGAGCGGACCGACGGATCGCATTTCGACGTTCGCATCCCTCCGTTTTCCCTGGAAAGTAATAAAGACGACAAGGCGCCTCCTGCTGGATACACCTTCTAGGTCCTGGTCCCGGTCCCGGTCCTGGTCCTCCCTCTGTAACCTCCTGCTTCACACTAGCACCAGTCCGGTTACGCCAAGAGGAAATCTATAACATTATTTTCACTTCCTGTGAAGTGGAGCAGCGTCTTTGGGGGAAGTCGGACACGTTGTGAGATATTGATATATTTTTAATCGTGTTTCCACCGCCGAGCTTCACGCCTCAAACTTTATGTTACAAACTCCTCTTGATTCCTCCTGACTTTCAGCCTGTTCTCCTCTCATGTTTTTGTTCGTCACAGCTCAGACGGCTGCTGATCAGACTGTGGACGTTTTAGTGTCCAGTGCTGAGGCTGCAGCTGCTCAATAAGATGGAATATTAATAAAAATCTATTTTAAGCTGAGTCTGACAGCATCATTTAATACAGAAGCACATTGAATTCACCAAGGGAAAAAATGCTTTTATGAAGTTATTATTATTTATCTTATATAATATTATATATTATTGTGATATCTCTTGATTTAGCTTTAATAACCACAGTCTAAATTGTAATAATTACATTTTTTTCGAGGTAAAGCTCATAAAACTTTTTGGTGAATTCAACACGCTTCTGTAATTTAAAAAAAAAAAAAAATCCCTGCAGCGAAATAAACCAGTCTCTTTACTTCCTGGTTGCTATCGTCTCGTCCACATCATTTAAAATCATCTTAAGTATTCAGCTGTGACGCTGAAAATATTTCAGTCACACACCACAAACAGGAAATAAAGGAAAGGTTTTATTTCTCTAGAAGTTTCTTTACGTGACGCCGTCAGACTCTTCTAATAAAACACCACACACTTCTGTTTGTATTATTCAGATTTATTCTCTAATTTGGTGCTTCAGACACTTAATTCATCCAGGGGGATTCAAAGTTGTGAAATTAAAGTAAAAAAAGTTAAAGAGGAGCTGAGTATTTTTGAAGCAGTGAACAGATAAAATCAGTCATTAGTCTTTAAATTAAAATAACAAAATGACTCTGTGAAGTAGTGAAACAGGCCGTCGGAGACGAGTGTCTTTTCCTCTCTGCTTCCTGTAAAAACCAGAATGAATTCTTCCTTTCACTTTTATGAACTCAAGAATTTCTCTGGAAAAGACGGAAAAGAAACTAAAGGTGTTTTTTGTTTTTTCGGTTTGACTGTGATGGTTGGAAGATCCTTCTGTAAATAGAGATGTAATTAAAGGCAAAGCAAATAAATAATACCTTTTTGAAAAGTACATCCTGTCTGTGTGTGTGTGTGTGTGTTATTTACAGTTATTGATATTATGGTTCATTGATATCCCCATTATTTTAAGTGTTTTATAAAGCTTCAATTTATTAAATGTAAACTCTTTAAATCGTTAGCTGTTACAGCTTTTTACTGCTGTCCTGTTATACTTTAATAATATTTTTGATGGTAATAAACAGATCAGGGTTCAGTAATGACAGTATTATTATTTTACTGTTTCATGTTTATCTTATTTGTTCAGTGCCTTAAAAGCGCACAAATACAAATATAAGATAAACCTTTATTATACTATATATAACTATAGAGTATTTTTAAATATTAGTATACATATTTTATGAATTAATCATTGATGTATATTAGTATAAATAAATATGTATATCATATATGACCGTATAAACAATCACAACAAACAGTTTAAAAACAAGTGTCTTGACAAAATCAACTTCACCGAACAAAAGCTGGATGCTGGAAATCTGTCAGTAGTTTATTTTATTGTCCTTCTATGACTACTCTTATTAATATTAATATATGAGTTAATGCCACCAGAGGATAGTACAGTGCTTTCACTGGTCACTGATCACTTATTGATCAGCTGTGAATATGATGGCATTTACTGCCTTTAATACTGATAATGTGGATGCTGATCTCCTCTATAATGATAAATGGAAATACTATTATATAAAAACAATATGAAAATTTATCAATTCATGTTTTCCTCTTTGATTGAGTAGAAAACTTGTTTGTTCACAATGAAAATCTGCATTTTTAAAGTAAATATTTCTCATTCATTCAGCTCGAAGTTATTTTTATTCTGTTCCTGTGGCTCACAGGTCTGCAGCTGTGTTAAACCACGCTCAGCTGGTACTAAAGAAAACCTCAAAACTAATAAACTAATTTTGTTGTAGTGTTGCAATAACACGAAAGCCGGAACTAGTCGGTTGCCATGGTAGCCATCGTCCAATCAACAGGGAGACGCTGTGCTGCTACCGTTAGCCTGCTAGGTAGCTAACTAGCTAACTAGCTAACGCTACCGTCACAAAAAAATGGCTGGACAAAGTCATTTATGTGTCGTTTTATTAAAAGACAAGAGTAGAGGAAGAACACAAGCCACTGCCTCCATTAACTGGGTCCACCCAGCCCGGTTATTCTCACTCATTAGCCCGCAAGAAGGTTAGCTAGCCCCGGGCTCCGGCGGCTGCTAGCTCCCAGCCTCCAGCGCTCTCTCCCGGTCAGGCTAATGCGGCTTCACCCGATGATTTATCCGCGATTAACGAACCACCGTCACGAATATATTTGAAGGTATTTCACTGCATTGACAATAATTAATGGAATCATACAAATGTTATGGCAAGGCAGCATTAAAGTGGCAGCAAAGAAAGCGCAGGTAGCCTGTTGGAACAGCCAACTTTATCGCTGTTCTGTCTTCCTCCCTCCGGGCCTCCATCTTTCTGTGAGGGCGGGGTGCTCACGTGCACTCGCAGCGCGCTCCCCCGTCCATCCGAGCAGAGGGTGCAGTCCTCCATCCAGCCCAGCGAGGAGGGGGACACTTTCCTCCTGTCAAGCCGCGGAGGTGCAGCCGCCTGCGGGGAACCGAGACGCCGATGCGGCCGCTTGCTGCTCCGGAGCGGACGGAGAGCCAGCCTCGGTGTGCGGGGCTTTGTTGGGGCGTGTGCGCGACTTCCCGCCGCGGGGGAAGGACGAGGGGACACGGCGAGGAGTGATCTCCAGGAGACGTAAACATTGCCATGCCCTTCTTCATGCAGCACCTCCTCAGACCCGTTTCCTCCTCCTCCACTTCCTCCTCCTGCCCTGCAGGGTAGCAGCGCTGCTGTCAGGTACATGAATGTGTCCGTGGTGGTGAAGTTGTGTTTGGGATAGGAGCTGCAGTCACCCTGCATCCTGACTTTGCTGTGTCCGTGTTTTGCTGCCATGCTGCAGGCAGCCTCCTCAGTCCTCTTCCCTTCCTCTCTGGGAGTTAAAGACCAGACATCTCTTCATGTTTTGGAGTGTACTTCCTGTTATTCATCCTCTGTGGCTGATTGTGAACCTTTTTCATGGGATTTTATTGTGCCTCACACATCAGCAACAACATAGGAAGATGTGCAGACACCTTGTCCAGCATCTCCAGCGTTAACCCAACCAGGTTTGTTGTCGACGCAGCGTCATGGGCGCCAAGCAGACCAAGGGCCAGGAGCCTGGAGGGGCCAGCCCTCAGCACGGCTGGAAACGGACGCCCACCAAGGAGCGAGGCGACCTCCTGGCCTCCCTCATGCTGAAGTCTGGGGACCGGCTGAGCCGTGGGGGAACGCCGCCGCCGCCTTACCAACGCCGCATCGGTATGATCCAGGAGATGATGCTGATGGCCAAGCAGGGCAAGCAGGACGAGGCCACGGAGATGCTCAAGACGCTCCGACAGGTAGGCGTGAGGTCACAAGTTCACCGCCACAACAACACAACACTGATTCACGCTGTGGTTGATGTCATCACTGATACGTCTGCTTGGTCTGGCTGAGCGTGGAGATTTATAGCCTCTCTTATGTTTTTCAAGACATTTGCGGCGCTCGGCTCGGCTGCTGCAGAGAAAAGGGAAAGCCCAGCGGCAGAAACAAAGGAGAGAAGGCAGCGAAATGCCACCGGTTGATTTTGAGCCTAACAGAAGTTAATTTAATACATGTTTGTTGGGATGAAAAGGCTGGAGGAGATAGTGGAGGATCAGTCCAGATGCTGTGACTCAACCACAGGCATCACTGCTTCCACAGTGTATTTTTGTGTCCTTTTGTGTCACTATTTACAGTTTTCTGATCAAACCCACTTAGCTTTTTAAATCTGGAACCGATGGAAAACAGAGGAGCGAGCAGACGGCTTAAGATCAGAGGATTACCATCTGTGATTAAGGTGTGATAACCCAGAGGAGGAGCTCAGTCTCACAGCCTGGTCCAGAGTGAAATACACCTCAGTAAGAACTGTCCTCCATCTGCTTCCATCAGTAATCAATAAGTCAATCAATAGTGTAAAACCATAGTTACACATGGCAGTTTATGTAGGATTTCAGCATGGTTTGCAGGAAAGTGACTAAAAACAACATTCCTGGGCCTCTCAGTGTGTCATTAGGAAGCAGTGCAGCCTTTACTAAAACATCTGCAGTTTATCATAAGAATGCAAACTAAACAAAAATAAGTGTAGAAATCAATGTAAACACGTCACTAATGTCATCACTAGTGTAGCACTGGAAACATGGAGGACAGATGACAGGTGGAGATGAAGAAAGACGCTCTTATTGGACACCAAATCTCATTATGGTGGCATTCATGCTCCCTCCAGTGTGAGTGGGTGGTTTCTGCTTACAGATTCCTTAAACACACTGTTCCTTTAAATAACTGTATTCATAGTGAAGCAGCTTCTTCCATTCACCAAACATAGTCTGGTAGTTTTCCTCTTATTGATCCTTTTATAACCGATACGTTATTATAACCTTTTTAGTTGCTTAAAATGTCTTCTTCAGTCTTTCTGTTGTACTTAGCTCCACCCTATCATGGCTCGTGTTCTGGTTGCAAAAAAACAAGATGGCGACGGCCAAAATGCTTCACTCCAGGCTTCAACACAGCAGCCTTTTTCTGCTATACAGTCTGTGCTAAAGGCCTAAAAGGTGGAGGATTCCCTCATTTAGAAGCACCTTTGGTAGACTGGTAGCCTCTCTAAAAGTCAGTTTCACTTTTCTTTCTCTATGCGGACGCATTTAGACGTCAAAGGCAACCATTGGACCTCCATTATGCTGGGAGATGTGATCAGACTCGGTGGAAAGGGGTCTATGTGAGTGATGGGTCGAGGTCAAGCTCTCCTGACCTCTGAAGGCTTTACCCTGCTGCTGTTTGTGGCCTGCTGGGGATTATTACCGAAGGAAAGCAGCCCAAGTGGGTCAGAGTTGATATATCAGATAGA
This sequence comes from Synanceia verrucosa, assembly GCA_029721515.1. Taxonomy (NCBI): domain Eukaryota; kingdom Metazoa; phylum Chordata; class Actinopteri; order Perciformes; family Synanceiidae; genus Synanceia; species Synanceia verrucosa. The sequence goes on from CM056559.1 coordinate 1,522,529, forward strand.
AGGATGTAGAAGGCTGGAGGACAAAAACAGGTTTCCATGTTGAAGTGACATAAGCATCGTCTTCATATTCAGGTGGTGGTGGGGGTGGATGTTCTAGTACATGATGGATGGTTCACAAGATGAATTGTATGAAGACAATTACTGAGGATAAAGACAGTTAATGAAGGAAAGAGTGATGCTAGGACTGAGTCGGTCTCTGCTGGTACCAGGCTGCCTGGAAACCATGGCGATGGCCGGGGAGCTCCGACTAAACAGACACTGATTAATCAAGCAGGAGCTCAGTTAAGAGCTAACGAGGCCTTCGTTTAACTTGAGGCCAAAGATCTCTGATGTGGAAACCTCAGCAGGCTGTTAACTCGTCTGCCTGGCGCTCTGTCGGTTAATGGGAAGCTGGTTGTTGTGGTCACCGTTAATGTTTGAGGGCTGAAGCTGATCATGGTCAACAGAAGTAAGCGTCCTATTAGTTCCTCACCATGTAGGGCTGCAACTCATTTTCACAGCCGACTGATCTGTTGATCACTATTTGATATTCACTTTAATAAATAAAAAAAATGAGAAAAATAGGAAATTCTATGAAGTATTTTTTTATTTTAATAATGCCATGATTTAAACAAAAATATTTTAATAGTTTAAAAGGCTGAATGTCCACAAAATATGGATTAAACATGATCTTTTTTTAAGATGGAGGAAAGCAGGAAATCAGTGTATATGAGAGGCTGAAAACAGCATTTTCTGCATGAAAAAAATATTTTTTATAATGCCATAATAATGTTCCTTTGTTTGTATGTTCAAAATAAAGTCAAACAAAAGAGATTTCATGAGTTTAATCCACAGTTTTCCCAACATATTTTCCTTGAAGCCTGCTTGTATCTAAGAAAAGCAAAGCTCCTCCATATTTTTTGTCTTCCTCCTAAAAACACTACAAACACAGTCCAGTGTGTGACCTTAAATAAAGTCTTTTTCTGACATATACTGCGATGTTTTTATGACTTTTTGTGACGTGCTGACACCGTTTAAACGTCCTCCTGGTCTGGTCTTTGTTCAGCTGGACTCAGACCAGCTCTGATGCTGATCTAATTAGTGTGGGTGGTGTTTTCTAATGAAAGAACAGCCCACACTGTTTTCCTCATAAATACATAAATCATGTGTGTCAGAGTCCAAGGAGGTAGACAGTGCTTTTCTATTCTGTCCATGTTATGTTTATTTCATGACTGTTTATAATGTATGGCTCTTCTGGAGAGGGAATAGCATTTATGTCCATGTTTGCTCCAGTTTCAGTGTTTTCTTGTTTCACCTCTGCAGACTTTCTAAACAAACACTGCAGACTGTCTGCAGGGAGTGGACAGAGTCATAGTTTGACTGTCCTTTTCAAACCTAGAGTGTTTGCTGTCATCATCTTGATTTTTTGACGTCGCCATCTTGGTTTTTGGATGTCGCTGTCTTGTTTTTTGTGGCTGTTGCCCTTTTGTTTTTATCATGTATATAGTGTTATGGCCTTTTGTTTCCTATAGTTTTAATTTATATAAAATTAAAAAAACCTTAGCATCTTGATTATTTGCAGATTTCACATCACTATAGGGTGGAGCCACAGGATGAATTTTCTACCAAAAATGCTCATTGATAAACTTTCTAAGACTTTTGGGGTTTCAGCTGCGTTTCTTACCATTACCATACTTGTATGTTGTATTTTTTTATACAACAAATGAGGAAAACTAAAAATCCATGTGACTGTTCAGTGAAAGATGACCTGAAAGGACTGACTTGTCCCCCATGTGGTCAGGTATCAGAAGATACACCTGTTGATGCACTAATCATAGGTTTCTGCTGTGTTGCTATTAATGTCGCTCCAGTCTGGAAATACAGCAGCTGATCCAGTCAAAGCTCCTGTTCCCTCCCAGGCAAAACAATGGGCAGCATGGAAACCTCAGTGAGTCATAGCTGCCTGTGGGAGAGCGAGCATCACTCTCTCTCTCTTTCTCTCTCTGTCCCAACATGGCCGACAAACCTCATTTTGATTCATTTCGGACTTCTCAGTGGATTCCAGTGTTCTGCCTCAAATTTGGGTCTAAAAAGGTGAATTCAGTTTAAATTCCTCACTCCTGTTCAACATGGTGTAGAGCAGTGAACTCAGTGAGGAAGAAAGAGTCCAGGTCTCTGCAGTGAAAACAGTGTTGTAGATAGAGAATCTGAGCCATTGCAGTGTTGTGTCAGAGCGCTTCAAAAAGGACAAATGACACTAACCCAACAGAAACTCAATGCAACTTTCATTTTTGCACCAAGTCATATCACATCCACCCTGATCCGGACTGGCCAGACATCCTAAAATCTCCCCTAGACAATGAGCTGCGAGGATTTTCTCATAATCTATCAGGGCGGCACGTTAATGCCACCAAGGAGTCCATGACCTTTCCTTTAGTCCTGCACGATGCCATTCACTGTGTGAAGCAGAGCTGCAACAAGTGATCGATTCAAATTCACCAGTCAGGTCTATCTAATGCCACATGGCACACACTGTGAACATCAGATTTTTTATTTTTTTAAGAGAAGAGAGGATAAAAATAGGTATTATATGTTGTTATCACAACAAAGATAAAGATAATAAGAGCAGATAATGTTTTATTTGTCTACCAAACATGACAATATATTAAAAATAAGAAACTGTATCATCAGTAAACAAATAGAATAAGTAGGAAAAGATGTTAAAAATAAGAAAGTGTATCATCAGTAAACAAATAGAATAAGTAGAAAAAGATGTTAAAAATAAGAAACTGTATCATCAGTAAACAAATAGAATAAGTAGGAAAAGATGTTAAAAATAAGAACCTGTATCATCAGTAAACAAATAGAATAAGTAGGAAAAGATGTTAAAAATAAGAAACTGTATCATCAGTAAACAAATAGAATAAGTAGGAAAAGATGTTAAATATAAGAAACTGTATCATCAGTAAACAAATAGAATAAGTAGGAAAAGATGTTAAAAATAAGAAACTGTATCATCAGTAAACAAATAGAATAAGTAGGAAAAGATGTTAAAAATAAGAAACTGTATCATCAGTAAACAAATAGAATAAGTAGGAAAAGATGTTAAAAATAAGAAACTGTATCATCAGTAAACAAATAGAATAAGTAGGAAAAGATGTTAAAAATAAGAAAGTGTATCATCAGTAAACAAATAGAATAAGTAGGAAAAGATGTTAAAAATAAGAAAGTGTATCATCAGTAAACAAATAGAATAAGTAGGAAAAGATGTTAAAAATAAGAAACTGTATCATCAGTAAACAAATAGAATAAGTAGGAAAAGATGTTAAAAATAAGCAGGAAATCAAAGTAAAAGGAAGTAAAACGAAAACAACAGAGCAGATATTCAGTGAAAATATGCGATCAGGAGTTTGGATTTGTAGTCACTGATTCAGATAATACGACATTATGGACTTGAATAAACTTGAAATTTTCCAGAGAACAACAGTTCAGAGGTGCCACTGAGTTTCATTATGATGCATTCAAGCTCTTTGGTACAAATGTGTTGTGTTGACATATTTAAAAGTCTAGATATAGATAAAGCAGCTATTTCACATATTCTGCATGCTCTGATTTCTGAGAAAAAAACACTCTTATTTAATTAAAAGTTAAAGTAATCATCAGTAGACTCCTTGATTATCAATATAGCCGTTAGCTGCAGCGCTAGTGTGAACGAACGGCCTTTATGAGGTGCTAATGGTGCTTTAAACTCTTGTTCCCAGTCCAAATAAGTTTTTGGGATGTCTATAATGGAGCATAATGGGTAATTTCTAAATTATTAATGGAAAGTAAACGGCGCTTTGCTTTGACTTCAGTCAGTCTAAACATGTCTGAGCTTTTCTTTTGTCATTCACGTAGAATTTTTTTTTTTTTTTAGATTTAATGTAAATAGACCGATCATGTGTGACGCTCTGCCAGCAGATCGATGATTCAGAGGCTTTGATGGAGCTCGAGATGCAACAAATGCTGAAACATAGAAGAAGAAGTGCATGAATGAAACCTGAGTGGATCCTGTATAAGTACTCCATGTACAGCTGTGTCAGGCACTACTGTTGCCCAACCCTAAAAGAAAGCTCTGTTTTGTTGCCTAAACCCAAGTAGTTTTGTGCCCTAAACCTATGTTTTGTTTTAGTTTTTTTGCCTATACTTGAGTGGTATCGTTAACATGCTAGTTTTATTGCTGAAACCTAGCTAATTAGTTTTGTTTCCTAACTCTAACTCTGTAGTTGAGTTGCCTAAACCTAAGCAATTTGTGCCTAAAACCAACTATAGTGTTGTTGACTAAACCTAACTAAAAAACTCTGTTTCCTAAACTTTACAAAGTGGTATTGTTGCGTACATTGTTTCCTGTTTATTTTGAAAAGACTAGAGCAAAAATTAACCTAAGTAGTGTTTTCTCTAAATATAATTCTGTAGTTTTGTTGCCTAAACCTAATGAAATAGTGTTGTCAACCAACCCTAACTTAAAAGCTATGTTTCTTAAACCTAACCAAGTGGTACTGTTGTCTATATTGTCAAAATTGTTTCCTCTGAAAAGACGTTTATTAAGTTTAAATTTATTTTGAAAAGACTGGAGCGGAAATAAACCTAAGTAGTTTTGTTGCCCAACCGTTAGAAAAAACTGAATCCTGAATCTAAGTAATTTTGTTGCAAGATGGTTTATTGCTCAGACTTAACTAAGTTAACTAAATTGTTTCTTCTAAATTGCTGATTTATTTTGAAAATCTGGAGCGGAAATGCCTGGACATTTGTAGGAAAATGCACTAAGACGATGATAGTAATACAAACTGTTACTGTCTGTAAAGATCAGAATATATAGTGTATTAGTGAGGATGTGATGGTAACATGTGACGTGTGGTTTCAGGACCTGGGCATGGAGTCGACCTCCCTCGATGACGTCTTGTATCGCTACGCCAGCTTCAGGAACCTGGTGGACCCCATCACTCATGACCTGATCATCAGCCTGGCTCGATACGTCCACTGCCCCAAGACGGTAGGCCTCTCTGCACGAATAAAGACCTCTGATTAGGTTACAGGAGTGCTCTGAAGTGGTGGAGTGTGTCCTTGAGGGAAGCTCTTGTGTTTGTGCCTTCATGTCGTCATTGAGGCAGAAAGAGAAGGTGACGGCCGCCATGTTGGGTGAATAATGCAGGGGGGGAGGAGGAGATGAAGGCTTTAAAAGGCCTGATGTGTAATCATTGTGCTGAAACATTTTATTTCTTAGACCTCTGCATGACATCGATGCTGCTGCCTTAAATGATGCATTTAAGATCATAAGAGGATGCTGGAGGTTTAGAGGTCATCATCATCATCTACGCTGGTGTTTCTTTCATACCGACAACCATTTATCTATCCATCTGTCTCTGTATGAACTTATAAATGTGGGTGAACTACCACCTTTTGCCAGCGTTCTTCCCTTTTCTTCATGACTCCCAGCATGTTTAGAGCTGAAAACCGCTCGTCGTCCTCCTGAGAGTCTCCTCACAGTGATGCTGCAGAGGAGACGAGGAGGATGAGGGTTTTCTGTTCAGGAGGATAGAAACACCAGAGGAGGTGTTGATATCATGTAGAGGTGTCAGCGTTTAATCGCTGCTCTGTTAAACTTGTCCTTAAAGATATTTGAGGATTCACTGAGCCGTTAAAATGTTAACGCAGACAAACTAACGTAACCTGGACATTTTCATTTCATTCTTTTCATTCAATGTTCAATACTAAAAATACTTTCTCATGTCACTGTGCAGAACTTTGCAGTCTCTTATAGATATGCTCAAAATAATGAAAGCAAACCTTTGGTGTGTTTTTTTACTCAACTTGTAGGAAAATAAGGAAAATCTGTGAGATATAAATTCTGTTGTTGATGTTAGAGTGTGTACTGATTCTACTGTAACGATCAGATTTCCTCTTTCTGTCTCACATGTTTCAGTCCACAACAAAATAATTGATCGACTGGACTGGATGAATGGACTGAAGGAGTTGTGCTGGGTTATAAATAGAAATATAATCATTAATTGCACCAGAGTTAATCCTCTCTGTGGCACTTTTATGGATCATTCAGTTTAGCAGTTAGTCACTCTGGAAACATGTTTATCCAGAGTATGGACTCTTTTTATTCCCCTTCTATCAAACATAAAACACAGTCGTCCCAGAGACAGCTGAGGAGCTATTGATCGGTGCTTCAGTAAATACAAAATCAATCAAACTGAAATGCAGCGTACTGTTGTTAAATTACAGGACAATGTTAGGAAACAAATATGTCATCTATTTTCTTAATATAATGAACATCACTCCTGGTTCTCCAGTCTGAACCTCTCACTGGTCTTCTCTCTGAACCAGTTCCTGGTTCTCCAGTCTGAACCTCTTCCCGGTCTTCTCTCTGAACCAGTTCCTGGTTCTCCAGTCTGAACCTCTTACCGGTCTTCTCTCTGAACCAGTTCCTGGTTCTCCAGTCTGAACCTCTCACTGGTCTTCTCTCTGAACCAGTTCCTGGTTCTCCAGTCTGAACCTCTCACTGGTCTTCTCTCTGAACCAGTTCCTGGTTCTCCAGTCTGAACCTCTTACTGGTCTTCTCTCTGAACCAGTTCCTGGTTCTCCAGTCTGAACCTCTTACTGGTCTTCTGTCTGAACCAGTTCCTGGTTCTCCAGTCTGAACCTCTCACTGGTCTTCTCTCTGAACCAGTTCCTGGTTCTCCAGTCTGAACCTCTCACTGGTCTTCTCTCTGAACCAGTTCCTGGTTCTCCAGTCTGAACCTCTTACCGGTCTTCTGTCTGAACCAGTTCCTGGTTCTCCAGTCTGAACCTCTTACCGGTCTTCTCTCTGAACCAGTTCCTGGTTCTCCAGTCTGAACCTCTTACCGGTCTTCTCTCTGAACCAGTTCCTGGTTCTCCAGTCTGAACCTCTCACTGGTCTTCTCTCTGAACCAGTTCCTGGTTCTCCAGTCTGAACCTCTTACCGGTCTTTTCTCTGAACCAGTTCCTGGTTCTCCAGTCTGAACCTCTTACCGGTCTTCTGTCTGAACCAGTTCCTGGTTCTCCAGTCTGAACCTCTTACCGGTCTTCTCTCTGAACCAGTTCCTGGTTCTCCAGTCTGAACCTCTTACTGGTCTTCTCTCTGAACCAGTTCCTGGTTCTCCAGTCTGAACCTCTTCCCGGTCTTCTGTCTGAACCAGTTCCTGGTTCTCCAGTCCACCCAGCAGCCTCCTCACAGCTCTGAATGCTCTTTTCTTTTCTCTGCTAAAAGCTGGAGGATTCGCTGCTTTGTCATTTTATTTTACCTCTTTTATTCTTCTCATCTCACACCTCTTCTGTCTAAATCATCTGTTTCTCACTTGTCTTCCATCCATCCTGCTCAGCTTTCCTCAGCTCTAAAAACACTATTTGTGTCTGACGTCGCTGTCCGTTTATCACAGATATCTGATGGATGGTGTCTGATTGGTCACTGAAGGTCACAGGGTTTAATTTACCAGCGTCAGCAGGGTGTGTGTTCAGGTTCTAGCCTCACAGTTAAAAGGATGATTTTTATCTCTTTCAGGTTGAAGTGACCAAAGCAAACATCTGTGACATCACTAATCTACAGTATTTAGTCAGCTTTAAACACTCTAAATGTTCCCAGTTTATTTCCTGTTAGCTGCTGACAGGAAGTAAACATGGAGCCAAGCTGTTGCCTAGCAACACAGTTCCATTGAAATGCATTAAAACGGTTTCAGACAGGGAGCTTGATGAAAATGTTTTTTTGAGCATTACGGATGTAAACAAGTAGAAACACTAAATATAAGAATGAACCTTTTGCTCCACCAAAATGTTATCGTTAACGTTCACTTCAAAAGGGTTAAAAGGCAAAAACACAACAGGCAGCGACCTGTCAATCAGCAGCTATCTGTGCCCTCAGAAGGACCATAATTTACTAAATGAACCTCAAGACTTGAATCTAGAGACTGAGATCATTTATTCTATTTATTGACTGCAGCAAACACTGAAGTAGATACCGACACCTCTCTGGAGAACATAGAGCCACGACTTCCTGATATCTCAGATCTGCCAGGTCTTCCCTTCCAAAACCACGGAGACGAGAGCAATACGAGGGAATTATCCCGACAATTTATCTGCAGAACGGAGGAGCAGCTTTGCAGTAATTTAGCAGAGCGTGCAGTGAAAAATAGGAGGAAAGCGATGGCTCCATTTGTATTGTGCAGGCCGGCCTGAGGGGAAGCAGAGGAGATGAAGCAGGAGGATAAATAAGATGGAGGAGAGGTCGTCGCTTCTCTGGAGACTGGAAATATTCATGGATGGGTTCAGTATCAATAATGTAAAAGACAGGAGACAGGAGGAGGAAGGAGAGAATAGAAAGACAAACAAGAAGAGATGAAGGAAAGAGAAGCCACGACTCACTTCAGCACAGTTCAGTTTAAGCAGCTTTATTGACATGATGAGACCTCTAGTTTACAAAACACAGCGTCAATACGTCTCAACCAACACTCCAGTTATATAAATAATACAAATAAAATGATTAAAATAGTTATTTTGTATTGACTCCTAAAATGTGTCTGGTGCAAACTATAAATATAATACAATACTATTATGATACTTACTTAAATAAAGTAAATTCTGAGTATTGTAAGGAAAATATGTTTGTTTGATTTTTACTGCATTTTGTCAACATCTGTTTGATCGAATAAGATGTATTTTTTACTGCTGTTCATTCACAGATCTAGAGGTCAGAGGTCAAAGGGAGCCCTTTTAAAATACCATTATTATCAAGGGTTTCACAAAATGTTGATTAGCATAATGCTAGCTTAAAGCTAACATGCAGGCAGGACAAAAAAAATGCGTACATTTGAAAAACATTCAATGTAATTTGACAATAAGTTAAACAACAACACTAGCTAGCTACTGAGCCATGCTGTTGTCAAGGTTTTCATAAAATATTGGTTAGCATAAAACAAGAATAAAGCTAAGATTATGCTAGCGAGATTTAAAGTCAAAAACCTCGCACAGGGTTGAAAAATAGTAAATCTCATTTGTATGTTAAGCAGCGAGATTAGCTAGCTATCGCTGAATCTTAATTAGCATTGTGCTAGCATAAAGCTAACACCGCTAGCAAGATTCAGTAACTTTGTATACGGTTGACAAATGGTTAATGTAGTTACTATGTTACATATTAAGATTAACTAGCTACACAGCCGTGCCATTAATGTCAGGATTTTCATGAAATATTGATTAGCATAATGCTAGCACAAAGCTAACACCAGTAGCTGTTTATTAGGTGTCCATTATTAGTAGTCAGTGGACGACAGGGAGGTGCAGATGGTCGGCTCAGTCCTCAGATAAGATAAGTGAAAACTTGTGATGAGTTCTTTCACTGTGAATATCAAAAGCAAGAAATTTACACAATAAGTCCAATGTCCTCAACATTTTGTCTGACACGCATAAACGAGGACATCTTCACAGTTTCCCTGCGGGGATCGTTATCACTTCATTTAATTTGAAAAATAAGAAATTCATTTAGCAGCCGAGGAAGTGGAAGGACTTGTTCTCTTCCCTCTGGGCGTCAGTTCATTCACTTCACAAATGCTGTCTGCTAGAAAAGAGTTTTCTGCTTTGCTCTTCAGCCGCTGCCTTCAGGGTTTTACCGAGCAAAATAAAAAACACACTGACGGACCGTCTCTGTTGATATCACCTCACCATCTGCTCCAGACCTGACTCACCACCTGAATAAATGCAGATTTCAGCATGGCTGGAAGCCTCTCACACACACACACACACACACACACACACACTTCATTACGCTGAGTGGTAAATTGGGCCATTCAGTGTTATTTTTGTCACCACTGTCATTTACATCTGAGGTGCTTTTTCATGTTTACAACGAGCACAAAGATGTAATTCAGACACTCTGAGTGAATGTAATGATTATGGATGGATTGTTGACAAATTAAAAAGTGCTAATTCTTCACTCCGGTGGTCCTCAAATCCTTTAATGACGTCTTTGCATCTGCAGAAACACTTCACTGCTCCGCCTTTATTATTCTGTCATAATGTCGTGTCTAACATGACATTTCCACCCTCCATTTCCCTCCACTGTTTCACTGACAAATACCTGTTACATATACAGTATATACACCGAGTTTAATAAATATCTTATCCTAAATGAGCAGTATTACTGATTACCAAAGTATGTGTAATGTTTCTGCAATGGTTAATCCACCAGTATGTACAAGCTCCTAAATCAATCTTTAATGTTAAAATAAAATTACTATTGTTATCCAGGAATTTTACTGTTTCACAGAAAAACAGAAATAAATAGCAAAAAGCACACCGTTATTATTTTTGATTGAGATATTAAAAATGTGTTTTAGTGGTTGTGTATTATGACTTATCAGTGAATTCCAGTGTTCTAAAAAGGTGAATTCAGTTTGAACAAGTTCAATAACGAATGGCTGTTCTTTAGGTTTAGGCAACAAAAAAGGTAGAATCAGGCTATGTAACTACAACGTTTAAGATTATTCAACAAAGTGGAGTTTAGGCATTTATTTACAAGCATTTACAGGTTTAGGCAACATAACTGCAACTTTTCTAGTGATATGCAACTTATTTTTGTTACGTATCACTACAACAAAAACACTTAGGGTTAGGATTAGGATGTTACCTTTAGGCAACACAAAGGACAGATTTAGGTAACATAACTACAACTTCCAGGTTTACTCAACAAAACCACTTAGTGAAATATAGCATAACAAAAGTGCAGCATTTATAGGTTTAGGCAACAAAACTCTGTCTAGGTTTATTCAACAAAATCAGTAAGTGAATTTTAGGCAACAAAACTGCAGCATTTATAAGTTAAAGCAACAAATGTCTTTAGATTTAGGTATGGAAAAGACTTAAGGGAAAAAAAATGTCGTAAGGATTGGGCAACAAAAACACTTAATTAGGTTTAGGGAAAAACTGTGTTTTGGCCTAAAATATCTATGTTCCAAAAATAAAATGACCTCATAATTACACTACAGAACCCGACTTCCTCTCCCTGTCACAATTACACCGCGGAACCCGACTTCCTCTCCCTGTCACAACTACACCGCGGAACCCGACTTCCTCTCCCTGTCACAACTACACCGCGGAACCCGACTTCCTCTCCCTGTCACAATTACACCGCGGAACCCGACTTCCTCTCCCTGTCACAATTACACCGCGGAACCCGACTTCCTCTCCCTGTCACAATTACACCGCGGAACCCGACTTCCTCTCCCTGTCACAATTACACCGCGGAACCCGACTTCCTCTCCCTGTCACAATTACACCGCGGAACCCGACTTCCTCTCCCTGTCACAATTACACCGCTGAACCCGACTTCCTCTCCCTGTCACAATTACACCGCGGAACCCGACTTCCTCTCCCTGTCACAATTACACCGCGGAACCCGACTTCCTCTCCCTGTCACAATTACACCTGAACCCGACTTCCTCTCCCTGTCACAACTACACCGCGGAACCCGACTTCCTCTCCCTGTCACAACTACACCGCGGAACCCGACTTCCTCTCCCTGTCACAACTACACCGCGGAACCCGACTTCCTCTCCCTGTCACAATTACACCGCGGAACCCGACTTCCTCTCCCTGTCACAATTACACCGCGGAACCCGACTTCCTCTTCCTGTCACAATTACACCGCGGAACCCGACTTCCTCTTCCTGTCACAATTACACCGCGGAACCCGACTTCCTCTCCCTGTCACAATTACACCGCGGAACCCGACTTCCTCTCCCTGTCACAATTACACCGCGGAACCCGACTTCCTCTCCCTGTCACAATTACACCGCGGAACCCGACTTCCTCTCCCTGTCACAATTACACCGCGGAACCCGACTTCCTCTCCCTGTCACAACTACACCGCGGAACCCGACTTCCTCTCCCTGTCACAACTACACCGCGGAACCCGACTTCCTCTCCCTGTCACAATTACACCGCGGAACCCGACTTCCTCTCCCTGTCACAATTACACCGCGGAACCCGACTTCCTCTCCCTGTCACAACTACACCGCGGAACCCGACTTCCTCTCCCTGTCACAACTACACCGCGGAACCCGACTTCCTCTCCCTGTCACAATTACACCGCAGAACCCGACTTCCTCTCCCTGTCACAACTACACCGCAGAACCCGACTTCCTCTCCCTGTCACAACTACACCGCAGAACCCGACTTCCTCTCCCTGTCACAACTACACCGCAGAACCCGACTTCCTCTTCCTGTCACAATTACACCGCAGAACCCGACTTCCTCTTCCTGTCACAATTACACCGCAGAACCCGACTTCCTCTCCCTGTCACAATTACACCGCAGAACCCGACTTCCTCTCCCTGTCACAACTACACCGCAGAACCCGACTTCCTCTCCCTGTCACAATTACACCGCAGAACCCGACTTCCTCTCCCTGTCACAATTACACCGCAGAACCCGACTTCCTCTCCCTGTCACAATTACACCGCAGAACCCGACTTCCTCTCCCTGTCACAATTACACCGCAGAACCCGACTTCCTCTCCCTGTCACAATTACACCGCAGAACCCGACTTCCTCTTCCTGTCACAATTACACCGCGGAACCCGACTTCCTCTTCCTGTCACAACTACACCGCGGAACCCGACTTCCTCTTCCCGTCATAACTACACCACAGAACCCTACTTCCTCTTCCTGTCACAATTACACCGCAGAACCCGACTTCCTCTCCCTGTCACAACTACACCGCAGAACCCGACTTCCTCTTCCCGTCACAACTACACCGCAGAACCCGACTTCCTCTTCCCGTCACAACTACACCGCAGAACCCGACTTCCTCTTCCCGTCACAACTACACCACAGAACCCGACTTCCTCTTCCCGTCACAACTACACCACAGAACCCGACTTCCTCTTCCCGTCATAATTACACCACAGAACCCGACTTCCTCTTCCTGTCATAATTACACCACAGAACCCGACTTCCTCTTCCCGTCACAACTACACCGCAGAACCCGACTTCCTCTTCCCGTCACAACTACACCACAGAACCCGACTTCCTCTTCCCGTCATAATTACAGGTGTTCACTCGTCCAGAAGCTTTTCTCTCATCTGTGGCTGATTTAGTTTTGCTGTCCGACAGGAGGGCGACTCTCTCGGGGCGATGGAGAAGGTTTGCCGTCAGCTGACCTATCATCTCAGCCCTCACTCTCGGTGGAGGAGGCAGGGTCTTCTGAAGAGGAAACCTCAGGCCTGGTGAGTGGCTCTGTTCTGTCAAATACTTCCCACCTTTATGAATTAATTATTGCATAAACATATATTTGTGTTTGCGTCACAGTTTTATCTGTGAGCTGCACAGCAGCAGGTAAGTCTCTTCTCTTTGCACCTGTGTTACATAGAAACCTGGTTAATTTTGAAGGTCTGAAGATTTGGATGGATTTAATATATACAGCAACCCTATTACACAATATGCAAATCAGTCATGAAAAGCAGCCATAAACTACTAATCCACGTCTCTGCAGCACGGCCACCAACGACTTATCCTCAAGCTGCTCAAGGCTGTTCTCAAATATTTGAAATATTTGACGTCCCAGTGAAGCTTTAAAATATCTGCCTCCTTCCCTTTAGAGAAGTTAATTAAAAGGGAAATCACCCCACAGTTTTACCTGCACCGAAATGTCAGAAGAAATATATAAACCCCTTACCTGATGAAGAGACTCAGGTGATGTCATCACTGCTCAACACTTTATGAAGTGAGTCACTGTCAAGTTTTACCTAAGCAAGGTGTGAATGCTTCATACTGTACCTGTATCATAGACTGTGCCACCCACTGGTTTATCGAAGCATACCATCTCGGTCGTTTGGATGTCGACATCTTGTTTTTGACCCTCTCCATCTCGTTTTTTTGGGCATTGACATCTTATTTTATTGGTGTTGCCATCTTGATTTTTGGGTCTCACTATTTCCTTTTTTTGAGTGTCACCAGCTTGATTTTTGGCTGCCATCATCAAGGGTATTTGGGTGTCGCCATTTTGTTTTTTGCACTCACAAGTGACATGAGAGGGTGGCGCTAATGCCATTTGAAGTCTGAAATTTGGGGTTTTGCCCTCTTAAGTCAGAAAGTTAACACTCACCATCTCTGTCCTCAAAATGCACCATGGCAGCTCCGCACACCAACAGTAAAAAGATAATAGTCATAATGTACTGTTGATTAAGGTTTCTATCTTTAAATCACTTGTACATACAGTCCTGTCCACAGTCTGTGGACGTGTTGTGACAGTGTCTTAATGCCTAAAACACCAGCCTAATGTGTGTGTACCAACTGGGATTGCTAACATTGGCTATGCAGCTGGGCCTTTGTACAGGCCCTGAAGCATCCCCTGTTTTATGGTCTGTTTGTCTGCACTTCTTCCATCCCCTTGACTAAACCTGGTCACTGTGTGACGCTGCACATGAAGCCTGTAAAACACACCCTGGTGGGACTCAAATGACCCTGAATCAGGACACATTTAGAGAGCGGATCCCCACTGCTGCTCGAATGGAGGATCAGCAGGAGACGAAGAGGCGTCTCCTCCTCTTCAACACAGCTTCCAGACGAACGCACCAGTCTGGAGGGTAAAAATAACAGTTCAGTACCGACCATAAGATTGAATGCTTGCTAGGTGTTTGGGTCTGCGTCGGCCCCAGTGAGACGCTGCTTTTTCTTTCTGGCAAACTGAGCTCAAAAAGTTGCTGCTGATGCAGAGCAGAGCCATAATGGAATTAAACCGTATATAGGGATGAAAATGGAAATGAGTTTGGTAATTATCTTAAGTAATTCTGGACTGGTGGGTGAGATTTAATCAATGCAGCGCTGCAGTCGGCACTTCAGGCCGTCATGAACTGCAGTCGGGCGCCGTTAACGCCGAGTCTGAGGGCAGTCGATGAAACGGAATCATCTTTTTGCATTAATGTAACATCAGTCAATGTTGTTCATGTTGTTCATGTTTCCTGAACTCACCTCCAGTGGATGTGTTTTATGCATCCAGAGGAAGTTGTTCAAAATCTGATAAATTCCTCTCAGCGTCAGTTTGAGCTAAAGACTGAACCAAGTCATCAGTATGGAGGAATCTGCCAAAAGAAAAGAAATAATACTCAAATAAATATCTTGATAAATAAATGAATGAATAAATATGCCATAAAATGTACCAAAAATATTTAAATAAATTAATTGTTAAAATAATATATATATTGATATTCCTGTTCTAATTTGTTTTTTAACTGTATTTATACACATAAATTGTATGTAAATAAGTGAAAGAAATCCTAAGAATACATGGATTATCAAAACAAATGTAGGCATGAACTACTTTTTCAAATGAGATCTACTCTTCCATTTAATTTTTCTTTTAGTTATTCATCTATTTTTAAATAATTTATTTACATATATACACAAAATGTATTACTGAATAAATACATGTTAATACTTTAAACAGATTTAAAAGTTCATAATAATTCAAATATATGAAATCAAAACATCTGTTGGTACACTTAATGGTTCCATTATTTATTGAGTCGTTTTATTTACTTACTTATCTATTATGTATGTTTTATATGATTTAATAATGAATAAATACATGCTTTGACTTTGATCTAAACGTGTTAACCCCATTATATTTACATTTCTGTGGAGGAGGGTCCATTATATCGTCTTATCATCCTCACACTATTATAACCATCATTTACTAATTGATCGTTCAATCAACTTGTTTATTTCTGCTTCCTGCTGAAGTTTAAACTCCACTGTTGAATTTCGGTGTGACTGTTGATGAGAAAAAAAGACATTCAAAGCTCGTTAGCTTTTCTTTTGTCTGAATCCCTCTTTATGTCTGGTTTATCGGTTTGTGTCCTGTGGTGTTGAATCTGTGAAGAACTTTGCTTTCCAGCCCTTTTTATTTGTTGTTTTCAACACATCAGGTCTTCAGATATTAATGTAACTCACTCACTGGAGATAATGAAAGTTATCAGAACTGCTTGGATTCAGGTTCTTTTCTTGTTTTAATCCAGATCTTTTCCTTTTTTCCGTTTCTTTGACTCTGAGTCACACCGCTGAGTTTCCCTGAGGCTGCTTTCACAATCACTGTTGGAGGAATAAAATCTAAAAATATATGAGCTCATGACAGAGGGATTATGTTTTCATAATAAATCTGAATGAGCTGCTGGTGAGGCTGCCTTCTTATATAACTGAACTGTACAACCAAAATAAACACGTCTTCCTTCTTAAATGAGCAGTTTTAACTGAGTCAGGTTTAGGAAAAAACATCGAAATGAAACAGAAAACTCCTCTATGGCCAGTAGTGGAGCAAACACCACCAGGAACTGTGCTTTTATTTATTATTTCAGATAATCTGATCACTTCTTGGACAGTTTGCTCTTGTCTGTAGCTAGTGAGTGAAACTCAAACCATAGAAAAAAAAAAACCGAAGCCTCGAATTTTATTTTTTTAATTTGAATCCTGTGCCATCGATTTTTTTGGGTCAGCCCTAAAAAGCAGATAAAAACACACAAGATATGTAAAGAATGAACTAATAATAATGCTGTCAGTTAGTTAGGTTTAGACAATGACACTACTGAGTTAGGTTCAGTGAAAAAAACATCATGGTTGGTAATAAAAAGACTAAAAACAAAAATTACAAATTCAGTTTTATTTATGATGTATGAAAAAATATAAACTCCTTCCAAACATGTATGTGAATATAAATATTTAGGAGACAGGGCTGAGTGGAATATATTTAATCCAATATTGTTTATTGATCTTCTTCATTAATCGATCAGTTTGTTTGGTTTATAATATGTCAGATTTAATATATTAATATTCACATTTAAGAAGCTGCTATCAAAGAATGTAGACTTTTATTTTGTTAAATTGATTAATCAGAATAGCTGCAGATTAATAGTTGATAATTAATCGTTCCATCTTGCCTCACATGGTCTCTGGAGGATCAGATAAAAACCATCCATGTGACTCATGTTGACTCCCAGCATGCCGCTGACCTCTGGTCGCCGTGGCGATGATGGCGAGCTGAAGGCTCTCATTGTGTTTTCTACATGAATAACTGAGCAGACGCCAACATGGAGACTCAGCAAGTCTTTTCTGTCAGACACTAGTTTGATTTAAAGTCATTTGACATACATTCACCTTAACAATATTATCATTTTATTATCTGTGGAAAATTAACGACGATAAGAAGAATTCAGTCAAATTCAGCTTTATTTGTTGTGCATTTTGTCTGTTTTTTGGCAAATTATTGACATTAATATGAGTGAACAGAGTCTGTAATCATTAGATATCAGCTCACCGAAATATTAAAATTAAAAAATAATTATCAATAATTATAGATTCTGGAAGTCTAGTCTGAACCAGGTCCTGGTTTTCCGTATGAATCAGTCGGTGGTTTTCTCTCTGAGGCTGGTTTTCTTCCAGCGTCTGTTCAGGCAGACCTTCACAGGTTTTCTAACACCTGCCGTCTCACCTGTGTGCAGCTTGTTTCACAGAAAGAGGAGGAGGAAGGTGTTTCCTCAGCTCTTCTGCTTCACAACAGGAAGTCTGAAGAGATAAATGATCTCTGGAGGAGAGGAAAGCAGGGAAACAGAGAAGTAAATAGACATTAATAGAGTTTATTTATGAAGTATTGAATACTTCAGCAGCAGCAGTGATTAATGAAAACAATAATCAGAAAGTGCTCATAATGACAATCAAACAGCTGCAGCACAACAGAAGATGAACGACTTTAGCAGCAATAAAATACATGTTTATTAATCCCACAGTGTCACAAAAATAAAGGAAGAGAATAATATAAAGAGTAAATATTAAAAACAATTTAAGAGCAGCAATGCTGGAGCAAAGCCAATACGAAAATATATATGTTAAACATAAAGGTCAAATTTAATTAAATAGGACATAGAATAAAATAAAACAACAGTAACTGCCTGTTCAGCCTCTCAGCTCTGACTCAGCCTTTATTTCAGTCCTGCTTCACATCGCTGCGATGGCCGACCTCTGTCCTGCAGCGTGGGATTCTGGTCTGAAGCCAAACACTTCAGCAGCGTCTCATCTGGTTCCTACTGACTCTCTGCTGCTCCTCTAGTTCTCTTTGTTGCTTCAAGACCTCCAGGGACTCTGGGACCAGGGACCAGACCAGGAACCAGACCGAGATGGACCTCATTTAAATTAGGGAAAAACGCTGCGGTGGTTTATTTAAGATCTTATTTAAGAGACAATATAGAGTGGAGCTGCAGCTGCATCTATGAATCAATTACTAACTGAAACTATTAAATGAATCACCAACTAGTTTCATAATATTAATAATTTTTTGTTGCAGCTCAACTTCAGTCCAACCTGGACGATCAGGACAAAAAAGGTCATTATTGTCTGATCTGATCTTCAACAGATTCTCTAATTTATTCTCCTAATTTCATTGTATGCACCGTCATATAATGACAATAAAGGCTTTTGATTGATTTGATTTGATTGAACAAACAGATTAATCAACAGTTAAAATAATTACATTTACAATATTAATTGACATATAAATGTTTAGCTAAGAGGGAATGCCTGGGGTTGTTTATATGTAAAACCAGACTCCTCTGTGTTTATTTAGTGATGGTGTAAAGTAAAACTCAAGGTGATAATTATTATTAAGTATTAACATTCAGAGCTGTTAGCTGTTGATGGTGTTCACACCCAGATGTTGCAGGAAACAGATGTTCCACATCCAGTTCTTCCCAGGGGAAGGGGTGTTACCATGGCGATGGTGATGCAGGACGACCAGCTGGAGCGTAAATAGTTAAACAGAAACAAGGATTCATGGTCACTGAGTTTTTAAAAGAAAAGAAGAAAGAAAAAGGTCCTGAGTGAAAAACTGGAGATCAATAACTGAGAATAATGTATTAGAGTTTAATTTATGTGATATTATTTACTGTATTTTTCTTTTTTGGATGTCACATTTTGGGTTGTTCATACTATGATATTTATTTCTGCTTAAAAATAACGACATCATGTCAGAAGGTGATGCTTAGTTTTTGAGCCCAAATATTAGAGAAAAATAAAAATTACACCAAAACACAGGAGCCTGAGTCTCAGGAGGGTCTAATTATTGTTATGTGCTTGTGCCAACAGAGGTTTAGTTTGAAGGATGATGTCTCTCATGTCTCTTGTTGTCTCCTCAGCCTGAAGGCGGTGCTGGCGGCCCCCCTCTCCAGCGGGGCCTTGGATCTCTCCGGCATCCCCCTGGCAGCCCGGGACATGGAGCGGCTGTGTGCTCACCTGCAGCGCCACGCCTCCACCGTGGTCAGCCTGGAGCTGGGTTTCAGCGAGCTGACGGATGAGGCCTTCCTGCTGCTGCTGCCCACGCTGGCCGCCCTGCCGCACCTGGAGACCCTGGCGCTGAACGGAAACCGGCTGACCAGAGCCGTCCTGAAGGAGCTGACCGACGCCCTGAAGGTCAGAGACCTCAAGATTACTGTCGTTACCACAGCACAGGTACAAGGAGACGAAATGCAGACCGCATCAACCAGAAAGCAGGAAATATAAATATAAATAAATGATGTGATTAGATTAGATTCTGGTCAACAAAATGCAGTTTAGCATCTAACCAGAAGTGCAAATAAATTGTAAATAAATGACATGGGACATTATAAGGACAATACATTTACAGGTGAAAGCTATGTACAGGTGAGACCATACATACAGGTGAGTGAGCAGATAGAGACAAAGACTGACTGAGGTACTATGAGCATATTATACAGGTGGATTAAATGTAAGTAGACTGTAAACAGGAACTATAAATAAATTACAATAAAGGAGATGATGCACTATAGAGAGAAAGTGAGATAAATAAATACTAAGCAGGAGCTACCTAATGTTTCTAAACTTGGTTTGATAACATGAAATAAAAATATACATATTCAGGAGTATAGGTTGTAGTAAGTATGTATTATATAATATATTATTTCCACCGTCCCCTCCCCCCCAGGATCCAGGCAGTTTCCCCAGCGTGACGTGGATCGACCTGGGCAACAACGTGGACATCTTCTCCCTGCCGCAGCCCTTCCTGGTCAGCCTGAGGAAGCGCTGCCCCAAGCAGGGAAACCTCCCCACCATCCTGGAGTTTGGGGAGAGCCAGGCCAGCGACGCCCCCGAGAGGCTGAGGGCGCTGGGGGAGGAGGAGGAGGAGGAGGACACCAACCAGACGGAGAGCATGGGCGAGCTCCAGTCTGAGGTGGAGGAGGAGCTGGACGGGGAGATGGAGATAGAGGAGATGATGGAGGAGCTGCTGGACTTTGATAGGGAGGTGCAGGGGAGGGAGGAGGAGGAGGAGAGCATGTGGACGGTGGAGGAGCAGAGGAGGAGGAGAGGGTGGAGAGGAGGGGAGGAGAGGAAGGAGCCGGCGATGGCAGATGATGACGACACACAGAGCCGCTCCTCCCACCTGTCCTGCTCCAGCCAATCACAGCACTCCTCCTCTGGAGCCGGCGAGCCAATGAGAGTAGAGGAGGAGGACGACGCGACGGACCTGTCGGACCACCTGACCTGACCTGACCTTTCACCTCCTGAGGAGAAGGAGAGCGCACTCAAAGTCAAACAGGAAGTGGTCATGTGACCACACCTGGCAGGTGACTCGATCACGACCTCCTCAACGACTCACCTGGTTTTAAAGCAGAATACATCTATTCAGGTCCTTTCCTCCATGTGCCTGTGACCCGTCCAGAAAATATTCAAACCTAATCAGGGCCCTTCTGAGAAACATTTTTACCAAACAAAGTCTACATATATAGATATAAATATTAAAATGTGTCCCTCCCACGGCTCGACTCGCCAGACAGGGAACCAGAGGTCAAGCCGGCCGGTCGCTTCTCCAGGAACGAACAGATGAAATGAGTCAGCTGAAACCAAAAGAAAAGAACGCAGCCAAGGACTGAAGATTGTGAGGAAAACCAGTGAAAAAGTGCCGTGGCGTCCATGTACACAGGATAGATGTTATCATCTTATTGTCCCAAAGCAAAGCGCTGAAATACGTAGTCGCCTTTTCCTCATAATCCAGGTCACGGTACTGTTTTATACACATATATATATAAATGTATATATACTGTACGTATATATATCCAGTGCTAAACAAACGCATCAGAGCAGCATCATCTCATCTTCACGTTAACTGGACTCTTTCTTCCTCACTGAGTTCACTACTCTTCACCATTTAGAACAGCAGTGAAGAATTTAAACTGAATTCACCTTTTTAGACCCAAATTTGAGGCAGAACACTGGAATTAATCCAGAATAACAAACAACCACTAAAACACATTTTTCTGTTCATCTCAGTCAAAACACAATGATAATGTTTTTTTATAAAACAGTAAATAAACTGGATAACAACAATAACTGTATTTTATCATTAAAGCTATAATTTTAATCAAAGCACTTGCATTAAAGCATATTTTGGTAATCAGTAATACTGTTAATTTAGGATATAAAGCCCTGACACTGGGTGGTGGGTTAATGCCTTTGTTCAGCAGTGTGTATATATCTACATACAGACTGTATTTATATATGGCCACTGGGTTGCAGCACATTATATCCTTATGCAGTATGTAGCGCTCCATTCCCAATGCTTAAAGAGGCAAACTGTACGTTTGGATGTACAGTATATATACATATATAGTTTTTAATCTGTGCAGGGGCAGCTGTTTAGATTGTAGATCTGCTATTTAAAGTGTAACTAAACCACTTTTTTCCCAGCGTATACATGTGTTCAGTAGCGTTAATGATGGATTCAGGTGGGACCCTTTAGTGTGGAGTAAATTATTTCATACTGAATGAGAATATGTTGTGTTGTGTTTAACAGAAATAGTGATTTCCCTCCAGAGGTTAAAGCCTGGTTGTAAATCTTACATTAGTCTTGCTTTTAGCTGATCTGTGTTTGAGTTAATTAATCACTAGCATGCGCACCAGTGCTAATGTTAGCATGATCTAATTGAAAGGGTAACAGCTAGCATGAAAATAATTAATTAAAGGTGCGGCTACAAGTCACTAGCCTGTCAATCACTTATGCTCATTATTAGCAGACACATAGCTAGCTCCAGCACACATCCCAAATCTCACGTTTACGCCTTTATTGGAGATCATCCTGTATTTTGTTATTTTAATGGATGTTTACAGCTCTTTTAACTAACTATAGTCAGCATGCCAGCGATTAGCATTAGCGCCAGTGATTAGCATACGCTAACTGAAAGGGTAACAGTTATGAAAGGCAATTTCAAAACAAGGCTAAGTGTGACATAGACCAAGCCCTGCTGTCTGTGTGTCAAGCTAGCTAGCTAGTTTACTAGCCTCCTGCTACATGAGCCTGTGAATCATTGATGCTAATCAATAGCACACACATATTGAAGCTAGCTCTAGCACATATCCCAACCTTCAGTAGAGTTTATACTGTATTTTGTCATTATAATGGACCTTTTGCAGCTCTCTTACATAACCATAGTTGGCATGCTAGCGATTAGCATTAGCGCTAGCGATTAGCATAAGATATCGGCTGTCGTGAACACTAATTTAAAAACAGTCTGGCTAAACAAGTCAAGTTTATTGAACAAATGTAGACCAGCAGTTTGTCTGGTTAGCTAGCAGATGATGAGCCTCCTGCTAATTGAGCCTGCAAATCATTAATGCTAATAACTAGCATAACAGCATCAACAGAATGAACAGTAATTTAAAAACAGTGAAGTCTGGCTGAATTAATGTAGACGCAGCAGCTCAGCTGATGCCTTCATGTTCTTGTGAATCTTGACGACTTAATTGACCACAGAGAGACAGAATTATTATTAATGGTAATAATGCTGCGCTGTTGATGCTTCAATTCACATTTTAGAGGCATTTTTAAACGTAATGAACTGTAATTCTAGGGTTTAGTTACACTTTAAAGAGGAATGCCTCTCGATTACTTGTCTGCTGTTTTTATGAATCTATATATATGAATAATGCCTAAAAACCTCCTTTAAGATGTTTGATATTTACTAACATATTTTATATTGTAGAACAATTGAAGACATTATTTAAGGCCTCTCACTAACAAAAACACTGACTTTTAGACAAGGGAAATGCTCCTGCAGTGCTCTAACGTATATTAATAACTTTGTCATTAATGCAAACTAGCCCTTTAAGCTACTTTTACTCTGTTTTCACAACATCTCAGTCCGATGAACCCTTTAAACAGAGAAGAAACTCTTATACTATAATTAGATAAAATAGGATTAAACATGTCAGCGTAGATGTGGGCCTTTAAGAGAATATAGTACATTTACAAACAAAATTTTTCATGTCAATTTTGAGATTTTGCATCCGTAACATCTCTTTTTTCAGACGAGAGGAAACAAACCATACAAAATACACATTTAAGTGTTTATTTTACTACTTTGTCTGTGAATTTACTCCAAATCCACCAAAGGTTGGTGTTAGATAATGAGACATTTAATGTCAGCAATCAGCTGCTGATATCTATCAGTTATTTATTTTACTCTAATCACCTGTAGTGTCTTTAAAATATATGAAATTTAACAATCCAGATGTTTAAAGGCAGTTTTCTTGTAATCCTCATGACTTAAATCACCAAACTCTCCAGTTATCGTTCCAATATCAGTCAGAGCCTCGTTTATACAACATTTATGACTAGAATCATGCAGAAATTTGTTGTTGTTTCTGATTTTCTCAACAAACAATAACTTTGAACCTGGCTTTATTATGGCTTTTATGAATATGTGTGCTATTTAACAACATAATGCCTCATCCTCCTCGTCATTTGAAGCCTTTAATTTGAAGGATTCAGTGTAGTTTGATTGTAAACTGATTTGAAGAAATTAACCTGAACCAAAGCTGCTTTTTGATCCGACTCCACGTGACAGTACATCAACTAAAAAGTGTTTATGGAATATCGAATGAGAACTTCCCTTTGTTCATTCAGTTGTTGTTCTTCATTGTTTTGCACACCACATGCAGGTTGTTGCAGTGAGTCGTAGTGTCAGAAAAGAAAAGCTGAAGGCCTCGGCTCTCTTCTCTATTATTCCCTCTACACTTTCCTCTTCTGCTGAAGCTCGTCACTCTTTTGTTTTCATCCTTTGACAGATTTACACATCAGGTTATCATTGTAAATGAGAAGCTGTTCTCAGTTGATCTTACCTGGTAAAATAAAGGTCAAATAAATAAATAAAAAATAAAGTGTCATTTTCTGTGACGCCATGGAGCCTAATAAATAAATTCTACCATACAGAAACAAATAGTGCATTTTCTTACTTCTGTGCTTAAATATTCTGACTGTAGATCTGAGATCAGAGCATCTAGTAAATTTAAAAAAATGTAAATATTAAGAGAACTACAATAATAAATAAATAGAACTGTGGTCAAACAGCGAAATAAATAACTAAATAAAAATGTGGAAATATAAAGACAAGTAAACAGTCAATTTACAAATATTACGAGAAAATGAGTAAATAAAAAAATTAGGAAATAAAGAGAAATAAAAACATGAATAAATAAGTCAATGAAGACTCACAGATTTTTTCTTTATTTTTGTGGCACTCCTGTGACTTCATATAATTGTTTTCCCACACTCAGTGAACTACACATTGTGAGCCCAGCATATTTAAACTATTGGATCTTAAACTGTAGAATAATGATAAACAGATTAAATTTGTGCCACCCATTAATCTGGAAATGTCTGCATTTCTAACTTACTCAGTCTCAGTAAAACTGCTGATTCCTACATGTGGTTCGCACAGCGTGGTGCTGATTTGACTACGTTAAGCCTTTGTTAAAGGTTTGATAATGGTTCTGTTGGATAAAAAAAACACAGCAATTGGTATTAAAAATACTTCTTATAATATGTGACTGACACCTAGTGGCCCATATTACAAATCGCAACCGAGCTGCTGAAATATTAAATGTGCTGGACTTATTTTTTGGGAGCTTGATTGAGAAAAAGTGTCAAAGCAGGTGTGCTGAAGGACAAGTTAAACTGAGTGTTAAACTGAGTTAGTATGGGCTAAAACATATGTAAAAATACATAAAATCTATTTATATATATATATATATATATATATATATATATATATATATATAAAATAATATATATATTATTTTACTATTTATCAAATACAGTCTTTGTGCCAAACACACCTTTTGTTCATCAAGATAATCTATTTTGAAACGTGAAAGCCAGCGTTAACTTTATAAGGCTACCGAACTACAACACGGTCGCGTGAACGCGAGAATAACCGACAATGCTGAAGGCGGATGAGTCGGAGTGATGACGTTTTGTAGTCCCATTTAGCCGCATGTTAGCAACCGCTTTTTTAAGGCTCGTAAACGCTTCAAAATTCACGGGCGAGATATTTACTGACGTGCTTCGTATCGTAGAATAAAATATCAAAATATACTAACCCTGTGTTGAAGAAAATGATTATTAAAAGTATTTAAAAAAACGTTAACGTCCAGACGGGCGAACCGGAAGAGCAAAAATGCTAACTAACGTCCGGGTTTTAACATATTGCATATAAAAAAAAACATTTTGCATATCGTTCCAGTAGCACTCTATTTGTACGTTATATTTATGCGTTTTCTTGTAATTAAACGTGTATATGAGTAGTGATATAATATTATATATTAAATATATAATATTATATTTCTATTACACATCAATTTAACGGGCTCGCTCCAAAAGGAAGTCAACGTGATGCGTATGGCTACGTCACGTCCGGTGAGTGGGGTCTTTTTTTGTTTTCACGTATCCGCCATTTCAGCTTTTGAAGTTAGTTGTCATCGGCCGCTGGACTGTTGCGGGGAATTGTGTCTCTGAAGCGCGTTGTATGATTATCGGAGGTTAAATCCGGTCGTGAACCGAATAAGAGTCGTTTTTATTCGGTGTCCGCCGTTCTGCGTCGGCAGTTTAATGTCCAAACGGCCGCGGATGTCGCCTGTTTACCAAACGTGCTCCAGACGCTAAAGTTTTTGTATGAATTGAAGGCTTCGCTTGTGGATAACGGGAGGGAGAGACGGTGAAGGCCCGGCGAAAGCCTCGGCTTTGGAGTGGTTACCATGGCCGGAAATTTTGACGCGGAGGACGAAGGCAGCTGGTACTGGCGCAAGCTGAGCAGGCTGGAGGCTGTGTCGCTGCTGCAGGGACAGAGGCACGGCGTGTTTCTGGTCCGGGACTCCAGCACCATCCCCGGGGACTTCGTGCTCTCCGTGTCGGAGAACTCCAAAGTCTCGCATTATATAATAAACAACATCAGCAACAACCGACAATCCGGTCCAGGTAAGCCAGCAGAGAGTGGTGTGGCTGGGCTCGGTGTCATGGAGGTGCTGATGTGACCGGTAGTGCATGACTTGCACCAGAAAAGGGGGGATGCGCTGCGCAGTGGAGCCTTTGCACGCTTTTAGGACACAGCAGGCCAGAGGCTCTGGATGGGTCCATGAGCTGCTGATGCCTCCAGACTCTTACTGGACATCACACAGCACGTTGGCTCAGTAAACCCCACACTGGTGCTTGTAAGGTCTGACATGTTTCCAGGTTTTAACAGACTTGGACCAGATGTTATCCCTCTGCTGGGTTTCCCTGTGCAGCTGCTGCAGGAGGATACTTCTTAAAAACTATAAAACATTACTGGAAGGATGACAACAAATGTGACAGGAGAGGAGAAATAAGGAAACAGAAATCCTTCCTGGTCCTCCTGGAAAGCACCAAAAATCAAATCAAAGAGTAAAGAGTTAAAATCTTAAATATACAGATACTTTATGAATCCAGAGAGAAGTTCATTCCCTCTAAATACGTCCAGCCTTCATGATCAGTCACACTAAAAGATGCATGCAGTGTTTGTTGGATAATAAATTGTTTTCTCTCCTTGTTCTCGTCAGGTTTGGTCCAACCCAGGTTTCGTATCGGTGACCAGGAGTTCGAGGCGCTCCCCGCTTTGCTAGAGTTCTATAAAATCCACTACCTGGACACGACCACCTTAATAGAGCCCATCAGCAAGTCCAAACACACCTCCTTCATCAGCGTCGGCCCCAGTGCGCCGCTGCCACGTCTGGAGGACGAATACGTCCGAGCGCTTTTCGACTTTCTCGGCAAAGATGACGAGGACCTCCCGTTCAGGAAGGGCGACATCCTGCGGGTCCTGGAGAAGCCGGAGGAGCAGTGGTGGAACGCCCAGAACTCTGAGGGCCGGGCCGGGATGATCCCGGTGCCGTACGTGGAGAAGTACCGGCCGGCGTCTCCGAGCTCGACGGCGGGGCCCGGCGTCACCGGGGGGCCGGGAGCAGTGACAATGCTAGGGAACTCTGATGGTGCCGCGGCCCAGGCCGGCGCTCCACTGCTGGGAGACCCCAACCAGTACGCCCAGCCCACCTCCCTCCCAAACCTCCAGAACGGACCGGTCTATGCCAAGGCCATTCAGAAGAGGGTGCCCAACGCCTACGACAAGACCGCCCTGGCCTTAGAGGTAAATAAGAGCAGCAGCTCCTGCTCTCCATTATCACCATGTGTTTTTCAAAGGGGAGTCAAGGTCAGGGAGCGCTCAGCCAGATCATCTGGTCGCTTAATGTCTCTAAACTCACCGTCGTCTTCATGTGTCTGGGCTAAAGAGGAAGTGATTTTAACTTGACGGGGTAACAAACCGCCGTTCAGCTCCCTGTTTGACCGTCAGGAAGCTGGAGCAGGGCTTCCCACGGAGCAGGACGCTGGGGGAAGGAAATAGTTTGTGTTTGGGAACAGGACCGTTTCCTCTGGTCTCTGTGAAGCCTGGAGTCCAGCTGAGGAGGAGGAGGAGGGTCGGTCCGGGTTAGTTCTGGTCTCTGCTGGACTCTTTTCAGGCTGTTTTCAGTCAGTTTTCTTTTCTCTTTTCTGGTTTGCTTGTAGTGACTCAGCAGGCCGATGTTGGACGGTTAATAATTAGCTCACTTGTTCAGAAAACCCTTGGTCTCCAGCAGATGAACTTCAAGTCCCGTATCAGTGGAGCTGTGTGTAATAATCTAATCACCAAGCATGAAATCATCAAATATCAGTGCATGAAACAGAAGTAGGATCACTTTCCAAACTTAACTTACAAACAGTAAAGAGTATAAAACATGCATAAAGTCAGGCAGAAATACAATAAATATTATTAATAGTCCATCGTGGTGTTTCATGTGGTTCACTGTATTAATACAGAGAACGTTTTCAGGCTCCTATAACTTTAGATCATAGTCTTTGTGAATACTTCAGTCCATGCTTACAGGTCATAAAAGATAAATATAGTTCATTTACACTCATAATAATCAGAGAAAGGACAGGCTGAATGATTTTAAAAAGCAAAACGTTGGGCTTTATTTTCATTGTGTTGTAATCAAGGAGGAAGGAACCATGATTTTATTTGCAGAATTATTCTTATTGTTTAGGTTTTGTTGGGCTCTGTACCAACAGCAGTACATTTTTAATGCTATTTAACAAATACTGCAGCTCCTCAGTAAGTGCTTCAGGCCTCTTTGTGACTGTTCATCCTTCACCTGGAACCACAACAGTTGCTGATTGATTTCTTATTGATCGCTTTATCGTGTCTTGAATTGCATCATATTGGTGTTTATGGTTCTGATTGTTCACAGATATGATAACACTCCTCCACTTATGTGAAGGCTGGTCATATATAGAGAACACTTCCTTTATAGACATATGCAGCGGCTACAGATGACTTTATTTGTACTCTATCAAACAGCAACAACCCAAAGAAAACAATCCTTTTCCGGCAGCTTCCACCAGATTTGGTGAAGTTTGCTCCCCTCGAGTCCTTTTCCTGAGCGTTCAGTTCGTCTCACTGATGGTTTTATGTGGAAAATGTCTGAAATGAGTCACTGAGCAGCAGCTTGAGCTGATCCTGAGCTCAGAGCTGAACTTTGCTCCGTCACTCCTCCTGTTTGCTCAGCTTCAGCCACCACCCTCTGCTCCACCTGTCCAGGTGACTAACAGCTAACAGCTACGTCCCTCATTAAAGCCATTATTAAAACAAAAATTAAATGTTCCCTAAAAACTAATCCACACAACTAAAAGCTCCTCTGCAGAAGTTGCTTGTCTCTTAGTCTAATACACAGAAATATGTTTATAAATTACACATTTTAAAATGTTTACAGGAAGATTTTTGAATATTTATATATTTTAAATAATAATATATGTAAAAGATGTATATAATATAAAATAATGGTGATCGTCATAAGCTGTGTTTCTCCAAATGACTGAATTAATTCAGATTCTCGTGCTGCACCAGTAGTAGTGCTTTATTGTTGCTCTATTATTATATATATTTTAGCTTTTTTTGTTTGTTTCTCATTAAATGAATTGTTGTTGTTTTTGGGAGAAGATTGACCAGTTTTGATATTTTTTGAACCAAACAGCTGATGGATTAATGGAGAGATGAACTGTTAGCTGCAGCTCGAGAGGATATTTAATGATTTTGGTTAATTAATTACTTTCTGTTGCTTTTCTCTCTGATTATAGAGGATTTTTAGATTGAGGCATTTGATTTTTCACCATTTTTTTTGACCAAATAGCTGATTGATTGATGATTAAGTATTCAACAGTCACAGCTCTGCTGGATATTTGGTGTTTTTACTTATCAGTTAAAAGTTTATTGCAAGAAAACAAAAACAAAGAATGACGGATGAGAAGAGAAAAGTGCTGTGCTAATAACTGACCATAGTGTATGTGTACATTCTGTAATCATTCATGTTAGTTACTGTGTTATTTCTCTATTGCTGTGTCTTATCGTCATTAATGATGTTGTGTCCTCTCTGTGCTCCAGGTGGGCGACATGGTGAAGGTGACCAAGATAAACGTCAACGGTCAGTGGGAGGGTGAATGTAAAGGGAAGAGAGGCCACTTCCCCTTCACACATGTCAAACTGCTGGAGCAGCACAACGCCGAGGACGAGATGAGCTGAGGGCGGAGCGCCGGGCCACCGTGGACTCTAGAGTTAGACCCCACCTCCACCTTCATCTACACCTGCACCTCCTCACCCTCCTCACCTCCACCCAGTCCAGCTTCACTGAGAACGAAACGACCCGTTGGAGCCTCAGGGCTTCATCAGTCCTCTGGAGACTCCTCGCCCACAGCCACTTCCTCTTCCTGTGTCGGAGCCCGGCAGATAACCCGCTCGCGGCCGCGTCGCTTTTTTCGTCTTGGTCCGTTGCCATGGTTACGGTGGACCACTAGTGCTGCATTCATGTCCTCCGATGACAAGTCAGGGTGACGTTATTTTCTGATTATTATTATTATTATTTCTACAGAGAAAGTTATGAAATTATTTTTAAAAATTCAACTCATTCAGTGTCTGGACCAGATCAAAAACTTCACTCTCGTTGTTTTTCAATGAATACAACAAAACTTAGAAAGATCACATTGATCCTGAGCTGCTGCTGGATCGTTGTCTCCGTTCACCTTAGATTAAAGACTAATATTTAGTTCTAAAGTGTCGTCAGAGGAAACATTCACAATATTCTCTCCTGAAATGAAAATGAGTTCTCTCAGTCAGAAACACACCTGACAGTGAACCTCGTTAGTGAAGAGAAATATCTCTGATATATTTATTAAAAACAACATGGAGACACATGAAATAAACCAGAAATCCATCTCACTGCTTTATGCTTCATGTCCCTCTTCTCTCCAGTCAGCCTGGTTCCTCACAGAAAATAATATAGATTATGATTTTCATTGATCCCTCATCGGGGAAAATCACTTTCTAAACAAGTTATAGTCAGAAAAATAACAATCATAGAATAAATAATAAATATTTACAGTGTGTGCTAAAAAAGAGAAGAAGTAAACTTTTTTTTTTAATGGCAAATTAAGTTAAATAAAAGTCAATATTTAGACTATGGATAGAATTAATAATTTGCTGTCACACAACAGGAGATCTGTAAGTATTGATTATGTTTTTAAAATTTGAGACAAATTGTTTTGATTAAAAATTTGCTCTTAACAGACGTCAAACAACAGGAAACTGTGCTTGATTCTCCTGCGTCGTCTGAGAAATTATTAATTTTATTGTTTAGAAGTTTTAGTTTACCGCCGTTCTTATTGGACATGAATGCAGCATCAGTTCAGGCTGGTTCAACAGGAGGTGGAAGCTCTGCTCTGAGGACCAGACCAGCAGCCAGGAGCCTCACCTGGCCTCACCTGGCCTCACCTGGCCTCACCTGGCTCCACCTGGCTCCACCCACCCTCCACCAAGTTGTGTTTTGTGAGGAAGAAAAAGAAGAACATATAGTTATGAAACTATGTGATTATCATTACATGCTAAAATAGTTTTTTTTGTTCAGTGTTCTTCCTGCTGCATGTTAAACTGACTCTAGGTGGAGGGGGGGCCTACATCTCCCATAATGCCATGTGTTCTCCCTCTGAGTGACTGTAGGCTGTCCACCATGCTAGTTAGCACCGTTAGCTCACTGAATATAGAAAAAAACCACCACGTGTCTCAGAAAGTCGTCTTATTTCTTTTTAATGAATAATCTTTTTTTTAATCCTCTTGGTTTGTTTCCTTCCGCTCCTTATTCATGTGAAGGCTCAGTGTGTAGGATTTATTAATATTAATGACTGTTTTCATTATAAGCAGCCAGAACAAACCAAATTCACCTGAATGTATCTAGTTTTATTTGGCACTAGAGCTGCACGTTTTATTGTGAATACCCAATTTTGACCATCATTATTCTCATTTTCATTTAAAAACATATTAAATTAATTATGCTGTTGTTTTTGTTCATATCTGTGCCAAAAAAGACTCTACGTCTCTGCAGCAGCACAATATTTAATTAAAACCAGTTTTTATATTGCAAATTGAGTAAAAGTTGTGATTAATCATGCTCCCTGTTCACAACTAAACTGACTAAATGTGACTTTTATTGTAAAGGTCCGTCTCCACTTCCTGCCGCTGCACAGAAGTGAAGCCAAAATATTTGTGACAAAGGGGGCGGCCATCTTGAGAACCTATTGAAACCAAGAAATGAATTCTTGTACTGACATCAGCCTGATGAGAGTGACCTGAAATGAAAAACAAATCAACTTTTTAGAAGTTCATGAGCAGCCAGCCACCAGAGGTGTGTCTGAATCCTACACACTGCACCTTTAATATTTCTTTTATTTTCTCCTCCACTTTCTGCCACGTCTCTATGACCAACAGATCCAGCTAATAGTAGAAGTTCTTGTTGTCTGAATCACCTTTTCCCCCCGAGACACTGTTTTCTGTTGATCTGTTTGTTGACAATCATCCCGTCATGTGTCGTAGTCCAGATCATTTTGGTTCCTCTCGAGGTTCTGGTCCAGTATTTCCATTTGGTCTTTAACAGAAAGCACTTACTGCTTCCACAGTTTGCTCTCTTTGTTTTCAGGGTTTTTACTCATCATCACACAAAGCTTCTCCTGACCTGCTTTCACCTTCTTCAGTCGACTGTTTTCAAACCTGATGTAATAATATTTAATAAAAATATGTGGCTGACTTCTTGGGGGAAAAAAATCCAAGGCCAAGGAGAGAAACATCTGTAGTTATGATCAAATCACACAGCAGGTGCTCAGCGATAGAAATCATTATCTTATGAATTGCAAATGAAACCACCAGGAAGTATTTTATTTTTCTTCAGTAGCCCTGCATGGAGTCATTCATTTCCTGTCATCAAAAGAAGAGGGAAAGGATGGCCAAGTGCCAGTGGAAATTGTGTTAATATCAAAATGTGCCATTTTATTATAACACTATATTCTTTCAAGACAATTGAAATTACCTTTTTATTTTCTGTAGCATGTAATGTGTTAATATACTAGTAAATAAAGTCAAACCCCTGACGAGTGGTGAGTGTGTTGGCTTGTGTTGTGCTGCTGAGTCTGACTGGAAACAGAAGATATCCAGTCATTTTACTGTGGATTAATGTCCTGACACTTTGAGTGAATGGTGTTAGACCTGTGCACAGCTGCTGCCCTCTACTGGTTCACACTCAGTTCCACTGTGAGCTGAACTGGAGGCAGGAGCAGCTTCTGTCACCATAAAATGTGAATATTTCCTGCTAATCATTAGCATGCACATGACTCACTGCAGAGTATACATAATAATAATCATGAAAATAGTAACAGTGCACTCAGCAAGAAAACTGAGCTCTAAAGGTCTGTTGTTATCAGCAGTGAAAAGATCTCATATTTTTATCACAATCAAAATTATTTTTTTAACATACAGTTGAAGAATGTTACTACAGTAATTTAAGTTAAATTGAAATTGTGAGGCTAAATCATGCAGACTTATAATTTTTTTTTAATTTTAAAAATTAATTTTATAAATTAATTTTTAATTTATGCTATGTTTAAAAAATATTTCCAATCATCATTTAAAATTATTAAATATATATATACACAGTATATATAATAGAAATATTATTATGCCATGTTTTAAAAAAGATTTCCTAATCATAGTTCATTTTCTTTCTTTCTAGAGCCTCTATGGGTGTAAAAGGCCTTTAATTACATATTTATTTATATATTGAGTCATTTAATTTTGGCAAGCAAATTAAAAAATATCAATGCCTACATTTATTATGTGCCTGCCGTCGAGCAAGGCTGGCGAAGCCAGCCTTGCGAGCACGGCGGCACATATTACTATTCCTTTTGGGGGGGAGGCCCCAAGTGTCTTAGCATTCATGGCAGGCGAAGCCTGCCATGAATGCTTGTAGTGGGTCCAAAACACACATATATGATGTAAAATGATAAAAAATACCAGAAAATACCCAAAAAATCCATCCAAACATCATAAAAACACTGTGTATTAGCCAGCAACGCGCTTATTAGTATCCAGGACGAGGCTTCTTTTTTTTTCTTATTATTATTATTATAGACGCATTCTTCGGCAATTAATGCGGGTCGTACCGTAAGGTGCACCCAGGCATGACATATATCAAAACGTGCGTCTCGATCGTGCCACTATGGCTATTACTTTTCTCCGTCAAAGCCGTTACCGTGGCGACGCTAGACCCCAAAAACCGCCGAAAAAAGTCCCATAGGAATGAATGGGGAAAGGGTCGGATTTCAAATTTTTTTCTTCATCGAACAAACAGTCACAGCTCCCTCATGCTTTCACCTAGAAACTCCATTCAACTTTCAAAACGCAGGAAATTTTCCTGGCAACATATTCATAATTCATCTTCAATTAAAAAAATGTACAGTTCATTCACAATTTCATCATATCTCAGACCATAAAATCTTCAAAAATCAGCCTTTAACATGGGTGTCTATTGCGTGCACTAGAGTGGGAGAACTACACACCTAGAGTGGAGAGCAGTTTCAGAATCGTCTGAAAAAAATATTTTTAAATCGCGATTGTGAGGGCTACGTTCACTCCACCGACATAATTCTTACAGCAAAACGTTGGAAATTTCGTCCCGGTCGTAGCGATGTGTCTCTTATGTCTCTGAGATTTATGGTTTTGGCTCCAGACCCTTAATTAGGGCAACACCTCCCAAAATTCTCTCCATAGGGTCCAATGTTAATTTTCAGAGAAAAAAATCTGAAAAAGGAGAAAAACCTCTTGTGTTTAACTTGCCGCTGTCGGCCTTCTGAGCGGGCTAGAGACATAAAATTTACACCGCTGCGATCATCGCGAGCTCCTGCCGCCTCTCGTCCAAACCCCAAACCCGTACTCCTTACGGTTCTTGAGTTATTCAGAGGAGTTTGGCATGGTCCGACTCAGCTTGAAATCAATGGCAGTCAGTGGGAGCCAGTGTGGGAGACAGACCAGGGGCGCGCCTAGACTTTTCCATAGGGGTGCCCCATGAGGTGTCTAAGCCACGCAGGGGTGGCCAGCAGAATTAGGTGATATGCATGAACCTCCATCACCACAGCATCATTCACATGCAAAAATCTGAGCTCTACTGCTTATAGTTTTTTTTATACGAGAGGTGATTCGACAGGTCAGCTCATAATCAGAAGCATAGTGTGACAGAGCAGCTGTGTGTGTGTGGTATTTGAACTGAAGGGACCCTGTCTGTGATATGATGCATAGGTCAATGCTGATGATACAGAGAGTGGGTGACATCATTGATCACACACACAGACAGGAAGCTTTTTCAAAATAAAAGCCCCAAACTTTGGAGGGGTAACTTTTTTTCCTCACAGGAAGCTGTGGCAATGATCGTCCTTTCAAAGTAAAAGCCCCAAACTCTGATTTAAGCTTCACAGGAAACAAGGTGTGTTTGTTTGCAACATTAATCTGGAAAAGTGGAAAAGGCACGCACGTAGTGCGTGCTTCGGCGTGTTTGTTTTCAACACGAACCTGGGACAGGCACACGGCGCGCAAGCTCGTGCAGAAGAGGGTCAGCATGCATCAGGCTGGGCCTACATGGCCCGGCGTCGCGTGGGCCCGGCGTCATGTGTGCAGGCACATATTAAAATTTCTTCAGGAATTTTAGTCTAGTTTTTATTATTATTATTATTATTACTTATTAATTCTTTCTTTCTAAAGCCTGTGTGGATGTAAAAGCTAAATAAATTATTTATTTATTTATACATCGAGTCTTTTATTGTTCTTTGGCAGGCTCGGGCCTCCATACACTGGATTTAAAAGTGTGTTTAGTGTTTCTGTCCAGAGCAGCAGGAATGTCCTGGGGGAGGTTTCAGAGCTGGTGATTCATGAGAGGCACTCGGATGAGGCTGTGGCCGCCATCTTTACTCCATCCCTGCCGGTGGGGCGGAACACCACTCACTCATCGACCCAGTTGATTTCTAGGAACCTGGCCCAGCACCGTGCTGTTCGCTCAGCATTTGTCACGTTGACCAGTTCGGCCCTACAGCTGCATCTCGACACACCATGGG
The DNA here is from genome assembly GCA_029721515.1 of Synanceia verrucosa. Taxonomy (NCBI): domain Eukaryota; kingdom Metazoa; phylum Chordata; class Actinopteri; order Perciformes; family Synanceiidae; genus Synanceia; species Synanceia verrucosa. The sequence continues at coordinate 1,558,418 of CM056559.1, forward strand.
AGAGCGAGAGGAACTAGTGTATCAGGCTAAACTTGCCGAGCAAGCAGAGCGATATGACGGTAAGCCTCGCTTTGAGGGGCTGGCTCGGAGCTGGAGATGACACTCGCACGATTTTTTCCCCCAAAAAAGCTAGCTGGCTAACTAGCTAAAAATGCTAACGGTAATGGAGCGGTGCTCAGCTAGCTAGCTAACTAGCTCAGTATTAGCCACGGCTAACCAGGGAGCTAACGCGGCTGCCTCCGTCCTCTTTCAGCTAACTATTCATTGACATGGCAAATGCATCCGTTTTGGAAGACATAATTTAAACAACAGCAAATGTCATGCGGGTTCCCCTCGGAAATACACCGATGAGACGAGGATGTGGCTAACGCTAGCGGAGGAGGCCATTGCAAAATGGCGGATTAGCTGTCAGGAGTTGCCTCCCCTGCACCATGCTAGCGCTAGCATCTTAGCACTTGGCTACCGGCCCGGCTAATTAATGTTAGCTCTCGCACTGTGTCACGGTTCTGTTTTTGAACGCACAGTTCAGTGTTAGCTATGCGTTAAGTACGCGTGGTTCTGTTCCTGATGCTGGCCAATTTTGACGCTAGCGAAGCGTTAGCTAGCTGAGGTTAGCAGTGAGTGGGAGTGCAGCTGTTCACTTAGTGGGGTGTTCCCCCTCAGATCAGACTGTACGGATCGACAGACTGCCTCTTGCCCTCTGTGGTGCTCCCCTGTCAGGCTGTCACACCAGCACAGGCCCTGCTCAGGCTGTTTTTAGACCAGCTGCCTCCACCATGACTCTCTGTCACCCCAGTAACGTCCAGTGAATGTGCCATGACTCACTCACGGGATTTGGACCGGAGTGTATTTACAGAGTGATTTATGGTTTACTGGCTAAATAGTAACCCTGCAGGAATGTGCTCTAATTCACTTTGTTGTCCTGCAAAAGGCTCTCAAATGTTAACATGCCGCTGAAAGATGAAGCTCTGCTCCACAGCTATTTATAGAGCCCAGCCTGCACGTTTTAACCCACAAAGTTGGTGGTTATTTAAAAAAATGATAGCCAGCCAGCTGCTGGTGAATACCAATAAACAGAATAAAATCAACCTGGGAACTTATCAACAAAACACACTTAGACTTGGTGTACTGTAGTGTAAATAACACCCTAGCAACACTAATAGAATAGAAAATGATATTTTTAATAACTGTTACAGCAGAGTTAACAAGATTCAGTGAGGAAAAAACAACAAATAACAGGATAAGTAATAAAAAGTATTTAAGACTTTACATTTTAAATATGCACAGTGAAAAATAATAGTTTAGTCAGCCATGACACTTTTTTTAAGTGCTTCTGCTGGTTTGGCTGCATTTTAATGGTATTTATGTTTGTGCTGGAGAGGCTGCCTGTATGTGGTCCTCAGCAGATCAATAGGGCTGCATTATTACAGGAAACTGTACCAAATATTATAAGAAAGCATGTCAGGAGAGCTGGGGTCGAACATGACAGAGGAAGATATTATTACACCAATATTATGCACTTTAGGTCCATCTGTGTGTATTGATCAACTGTCATTAAAGGGTAGTATCACTATTTTCAGCCTGAAGCCTCTTCTATGAGCCCTAAAACCATGAACATTTGTTAATATTTCTATTATCATCTGGAAATCAATGAGTTTTTACTCAGAAGTTAAAATGTGTCAGAAAATATCCCGCTCATGAATTTTGATGCTTTTATTCATCTTAAAATAGGGTGTGTAAACAGAAAAATGTGTTTGAGTGCTTGCTTGTTATTCTGGATTCATCTACAAATATTTACAGCATGTACATAAAGTATACAACGTGCAGTTTGACCACACAGTAGTAAAATATATATATATTTTTATTATCAGTGCAAACAGATTAATTAATAGCGTGACTCCCTGCAGCTCCATAACGTGGTGTGATAATGTAGTTTGATGAGGTCAGGTGTTTTCAGACTGAACGCAGTGAGAAGAGGCTAACTGTTTGTCATGTGCGTCCTGCACAGAGATGGTGGTGTCGATGAAGGCCGTGGCGGGTATGAACGTGGAGCTCACAGTGGAGGAGAGGAACCTCCTATCAGTGGCCTACAAGAACGTGATCGGCGCCCGGAGAGCCTCCTGGAGGATAATCAGCAGCATCGAGCAGAGGGAAGACAGCAAGGGCAGCGAGGACAAGCTCAAGATGATCCGGGAATACCGGCAAACGGTAAAAGAGAAAACCATTGTCCCAAATACGTGTTTGTCGTTTCAGAGGCTAAGATGAGCCGGTATTAATAACACCACGGGCAGAGCTGCTACTGAGTCATAGCTGGTAAATCCTTCCACTCGCTCCTGTCTTTATGAGGCGTAATAAGATCCAGCCATTAATGTGGGAGAGGCTGCCGGGCTGGACGGTGACCTCATGGTGATGGCCCATCGCACCGGCTTTGACTCGCTCAGGGATCACATTCAATGCAGCTCTGGGAGGATAAAAGGGCAGATTGACTCCAAAAAAGACTCTCAAAGATCTTCATCTTATTGTCATAGAGGAAATATTCACATTAAAGAAGCTGAAAATGATCTTTTTTTTTTTAATTGAGTTCTTGTGTTTTGTTTTGTTTGTCTGGTAGGTTGAGAACGAGCTGAAGTCCATCTGTAGCGATATTCTGGATGCGCTGAACATTCATCTACTCCCCTCTGCAGCCATGGGAGAGTCCAAGGTCTTCTACAACAAAATGTAAGAGCCTCCAGATCCAGACCCAGATCCAGACCCAGACTGATCAAACACTGACCTCCTGTCCATTTGTAAACCAGAATAATTCAAAAGTAGCTGAGCAAACTGGAAACATCCTGGACGTCAACCAATTCAACATTTTCTAAAATTATATGAACAAATATGTGAAGCTGTAGTGAGTAATTTGTGTGAAACAGATAAATAATATAGTTTGAAAATATATTAATACATGCATCATTAAGTAAATGTGAAAATGCTGTTTCTACATTTTATCTTTATTGTATTCATTCCTCTTTTACATTGTCACATTTACATATTTATCTTTTATGTATTTCTTTGTTTTTATATCTTTTATTTGAATTTTCACATTCTGTATTTCTATTACTATTTACCATTATAATTTCTATTTTTGTCTTTTGTCATATTTATTTTTTTGACTTATTCTTTTACGTATTTCTCTTCATATTTTAATCTACTTTTTTAAGTCATTTATGCTCTTGTATTTCCTAGTTTTTAATCTACTTTTTTAAGTCATTTATGCTCTTGTCACATTTTTATTTACTTTATTCTTACATTTCTCTTTAATATATTTGAATTTCTTTCTTTTTTTTTTTTTTTTTTAATTCTTTGTGTTTCTTTATTCTTCCACATTAATGTTCTTATTCTCCAGATTTCGTCTTTTTATGGCGCTCCTGTTTCTCCATACATCAAAGACCAGAACAGAAACAGTGAACTAATAATTTTATCGTTCTCTCCATCCAGAGTAAGTTAATGTGTTTTTTTTTTCCCCCTCTGTCTCCAGGAAAGGTGACTACTACCGGTACCTGGCAGAATTCGCCACTGGCAACAACAGAAAGGAGGCGGCAGAAAACAGCTTAGTCGCCTACAAAACCGCCACCGATCTCGCCATGTTGGAGCTGCCGCCCACGCACCCGATCCGCCTCGGCCTCGCCCTCAACTTCTCCGTCTTTTACTACGAGATCCTCAACTCCCCCGATCGAGCCTGCAGGTCTGCTTCCTGTCTGGTCTCACAAATAAGAGTCTTAGAGTTCATGAAGAACCTTCATTATATCCGGTCATCGTTTCATTTTCAGTCGACCTTCACTAATCCTCCATGTTTCTCTTCTTTATCCTGAACTGTGAGAATTAAAGTTTTTCTCTTCATGTTTTATTCCAACCTGATGTCACAGAGTATCTAATATTTTTATGGATCTAAAGCTCGTGTTAATATGTTATTTATTGAATCATAAAATAGACATCTACCCTGTGGTAACAGGTGATGTTGTTTCACTCAGGTTGGCGAAGGCGGCGTTCGATGACGCCATCGCAGAGCTGGACACACTGAACGAAGAGAGCTACAAGGACTCAACACTCATCATGCAGTTGTTACGTGACAACCTGACATTATGGACTTCAGACATGCAGGGAGAAGGTAAGAGGAAACAGAGGAGAGGAGGGAGAGGAGGAAGAGACTGAGGAAGGAAGAGGAAGAGATAGGGTGAGGAAAAGAATGAAGAGGAGGGTTAGTCAGGTGAGCAGCAGGTGAACACAGAAACAGTTTTACTCAGCACAGAACGGAAATCTCATTAAAATATAAAAGTGGTACAATGTTATTTTGTAGCTCCTGGAATATGAATATAGTTATATTTATGACAGTAAAGTGAATAAATCATACTCTTTAGTGTTCATTTTTCAAAATAAAAGCACCAGTGAAGGGTTGAATCTTTCTTTTGTGTGGTCCAGGTGAAGAACAGAACAAAGTGGAGGTACTGCAGGACGTGGAGGACTAGAGAGAGACGACGACGACGCCAACCGCCAACAACTTGAGACCCTCCTCGCACTCCTTCCTCCTCCTCCTCCTCTGCAGCTCAGCGACCCAACAGGGCCGCCGAGTTAACAACTTTATTTTCCTCTTTTCTCTTCTTTTTTTATTTTTATATTAGCCCTTACATCAGTCAAGTAAAATAGCACTTAATGGAGACAGGAAATACAACGTTAGAAAGCCGAAGAAGAAGAAGAAGAGAGTCCCCGGGTTGTTTTTGTGTTGTTTTTGTTTTTTGTTCTGGTACAAGCGGTTCTGAATCTGTTTTCATTATTGTTTTTTTTTTTTTTTGTGCTTTTTTTTCCTCAATATTTTTATCAGTTGCTGGATGTATTGAGATTTTTTTTCTTCTTAATGTAATTATAGAAATTAACTTTTATTACTGATAATGTTGACTGTTAGTTAGGGGAGCTGTTTTATCTCTAGTGAAATGTCATGAGAATCACTTTTCCTTTTTAAACGGGCCGTTTTGGGAAAACGACCAAAGTGCCCTTTTCTCTTTGATTTTCTGATTTTCATTTCGGCGAAATTCTGGATATCCAGGTGGAGCAAAGAAGTGCTGAACTTTTCCTGGTTCTGTCGTCATGTTTTTGTCCTCGGACTGTACTTTGTGCTGAAATACTGTAGCTGGTCACATGCTGAGTCTCTGGAGGTTGATTAACGTTCGCTGGTGGTTTTGATTAAACAGTTAAAAAAAAACAAAAAAAAAAAAAAACAACGACTTGGGAGCTTCAACACTTTTAATTTGAAAGGAACGGATGGTCGGTGCCTGCATGAGTCAACACGTTTTTTTTGTTTGTTTGTTTTTTTCTCTTCTTTTCTGCTGCTTTCTCTGGGTTTCTCTCTCGGTTTCTCGTCTTGTTTCGCTTCGTTTCGTGTCGCTTGGAGCTGATTTGTACTACTGGATATCTGACTGGAGCCACACAGGGAATCTGTACCGTTCTTATGAAACAGCATGGAAATTAACATTAAACCATCTAAATTAAACATCACAAACTGACTCGTCTGCCTGGGTTTTTATTTACCTGACAGCATGAAACTCCTCCAGCTGATGTGAAGACAAGTATTTATTGTTGTTTAATAGTTTAAATATACAAATATAACATTATGTAATGGAAAGCAAAAAAAAAAAAACGTGTTTTGGAAATAAGTTTGCCAATATTTGAAAATTTTCCAGTTCATAAAAGTGATGGTATTCTTATTAGCATTACACACTGATCAAATTGGTCCTATAACCTTATTTAGTTAAATATGTTAACACATGTTTATTCTGAAATAAGTCACTGATATTAAGACTATTATTTTATTTATAGTTTTATATTATATATTTTATATTATTTTTAATATATTTGACTTGATTTTGTTAAGGCAAGTATTTTATTATTGTTTTGTATATTTTATGTATTTTTTAAAAAATATATGATTTGTTTATGGGCGGCACGGTGGTGTAGTGGTTAGCACTGTCGCCTCACAGCAAGAAGGTACAGGGTTTGATTCCCGGCCCGGGGCCTTTCTGTGTGGAGTTTGCATGTTCTCCTCATGTCTGTGTGGGTTCTCTCTGGTACTCCGGCTTCCTCCCACCATCCAAAAACATGCATGGGGATTAGGTTAATTGGTTAATTTAAATTGACTGTAGGTGTGAATGTGAGTGTGAGTGGTTGTCTGTCTCTATGTGTCCTGTGATGAACTGGACACTTGTCCAGGGTGTACCCTGTCTTTCACCCTAAGACAGCTGGGATAGGCTCCAGCCCCCCCGCGACCCTATGAGAGGATAAGCGGTAGATAATGGATGGATGATTTGTTTATATTAAGACTATTATTTATTTATTTTTATAATTTTTCTGAAATGTTTAAATATATAAAGTGATCTGCTGAGGAGCGTCTGAACATCTGATCAGAATGTCTCAGGTTTACCGAAATATTGTAAACTTCATTCTCTCTGCCAGCCAGCAGGGGGCGACTCCACTGCTTCTATATCAGTCTAATAGAAAATGATCCTTAAATATTTTTGGTCATCTGAAAATGTATTTTTGTGTCACTTGTGGTTGCAAATAAACAAAACAACAAGATAGAAAAACTGGGACCGTTGAAAAAAAATAAAACGGTGACAGACGAAACCAAGATGGCGGCAGCCTAAAAACAGCAGGATGACAGATGAAACCAAGATGGCGGCAGCCTAAAAACAGCAGGATGACAGATGAAACCAAGATGGCGGCAGCCTAAAAACAGCAGGATGACAGATGAAACCAAGATGGCAAAAGAGAAGCTCTGATTCCAGCACACAGCTTCACACAGATAATGCTCTGAACATCGTCTAGAGAACCTTTAAAGTAATTGCTGTCTTAAAATAAATTGATTAATGATTTATTTATTTATTGAGACACTAAACACTTTCCTCTGGACTCAATGGTTTGATGCCACAGATCTTCTAGATTCATCCACAGTTTTCGCTCTGCTGCTCAGTGAAGTGAAACTAAAACTCTGTAACAGTGACAATGATCCTTCTTGTTGTAACATGAAACCTGAAGAGGGCAGCAGCTTCCTAAAGTCCACCTCTGGAGGCAGCTTCTCTTCTTCTATCTGAAGACCCTGCTGTACCGAGGCGGTCCAGACCTGGTCTAGGTCTGCAGCCTCATCGGCGTCCTGTGACTTCCTGTGGAAACTGGACAGATTACAGCAGGCAGAGGGCGACCATGAAATATTATGGACTTCCTCCTGTGCTGCAGAGACAGCGCTTATAAATAGCCGTGGTTATTTTCAGGCAGCACTTGTGAGATTTACTCCGCCCTGGTCTGATCTGGTCTGGACTGGGTCCAGTCCCCATGTGGGATCTGGTTGCAGGACTGTGCCACAAATACACCTCCCCAGGAAAGGTGCTGGACCAGTGTACTGGTCCTGATCCTGGATCCGGTCCTGATCCTGGATCAGACAGAGAGGTTTTATTATTGATCAGAACTTCACCCTGAAAACATTAAAGGTCCCGTAAAAAGTCTACTTTTAATCATAAAGGAGGTTTCAGTTCAGCATAAATACTGTGAAAGTATGTCGAATATTAAGTAAGTATTTAGTGGCATAAATACTGTGAAAGTATGTCGAATATTAAGTAAGTATTTAGTGGCATAAATACTGTGAAAGTATGTCGAATATTAAGTAAGTATTTAGTGGCATAAATACTGTGAAAGTATGTCGAATATTAAGTAAGTATTTAGTGGCATAAATACTGTGAAAGCATGTCGAATATTAAGTAAGTATTTAGTGGCATAAATACTGTGAAAGCATGTCGAATATTAAGTAAGTATTTAGTGGTATAAATACTGTGAAAGTATGTCGAATATTAAGTAAGTATTTAGTGGCATAAATACTGTGAAAGTATGTCGAATATTAAGTAAGTATTTAGTGGCATAAATACTGTGAAAGTATGTCGAATATTAAGTAAGTATTTAGTGGCATAAATACTGTGAAAGTATGTCGAATATTAAGTAAGTATTTAGTGGCATAAATACTGTGAAAGTATGTCGAATATTAAGTAAGTATTTAGTGGCATAAATACTGTGAAAGTATGTCGAATATTAAGTAAGTATTTAGTGGCATAAATACTGTGAAAGCATGTCGAATATTAAGTAAGTATTTAGTGGCATAAATACTGTGAAAGCATGTCGAATATTAAGTAAGTATTTAGTGGTATAAATACTGTGAAAGCATGTCGAATATTAAGTAAGTATTTAGTGGCATAAATACTGTGAAAGTATGTCGAATATTAAGTAAGTATTTAGTGGCATAAATACTGTGAAAGTATGTCGAATATTAAGTAAGTATTTAGTGGCATAAATACTGTGAAAGTATGTCGAATATTAAGTAAGTATTTAGTGGCATAAATACTGTGAAAGTATGTCGAATATTAAGTAAGTATTTAGTGGCATAAATACTGTGAAAGTATGTCGAATATTAAGTAAGTATTTAGTGGCATAAATACTGTGAAAGCATGTCGAATATTAAGTAAGTATTTAGTGGTATAAATACTGTGAAAGCATGTCGAATATTAAGTAAGTATTTAGTGGCATAAATACTGTGAAAGCATGTCGAATATTAAGTAAGTATTTAGTGGCATAAATACTGTGAAAGCATGTCGAATATTAAGTAAGTATTTAGTGGCATAAATACTGTGAAAGCATGTCGAATATTAAGTAAGTATTTAGTGGCATAAATACTGTGAAAGCATGTCGAATATTAAGTAAGTATTTAGTGGCATAAATACTGTGAAAGTATGTCGAATATTAAGTAAGTATTTAGTGGTATAAATACTGTGAAAGCATGTCGAATATTAAGTAAGTATTTAGTGGTATAAATACTGTGAAAGCATGTCGAATATTAAGTAAGTATTTAGTGGTATAAATACTGTGAAAGCATGTCGAATATTAAGTAAGTATTTAGTGGTATAAATACTGTGAAAGCATGTCGAATATTAAGTAAGTATTTAGTGGTATAAATACTGTGAAAGCATGTCGAATATTAAGTAAGTATTTAGTGGTATAAATACTGTGAAAGCATGTCGAATATTAAGTAAGTATTTAGTGGTATAAATACTGTGAAAGCATGTCGAATATTAAGTAAGTATTTAGTGGCATAAATACTGTGAAAGTATGTCGAATATTAAGTAAGTATTTAGTGGTATAAATACTGTGAAAGCATGTCGAATATTAAGTAAGTATTTAGTGGTATAAATACTGTGAAAGTATGTCGAATATTAAGTAAGTATTTAGTGGTATAAATACTGTGAAAGTATGTCGAATATTAAGTAAGTATTTAGTGGCATAAATACTGTGAAAGCATGTCGAATATTAAGTAAGTATTTAGTGGTATAAATACTGTGAAAGCATGTCGAATATTAAGTAAGTATTTAGTGGCATAAATACTGTGAAAGTATGTCGAATATTAAGTAAGTATTTAGTGGTATAAATACTGTGAAAGTATGTCGAATATTAAGTAAGTATTTAGTGGCATAAATACTGTGAAAGCATGTCGAATATTAAGTAAGTATTTAGTGGCATAAATACTGTGAAAGCATGTCGAATATTAAGTAAGTATTTAGTGGCATAAATACTGTGAAAGTATGTCGAATATTAAGTAAGTATTTAGTGGTATAAATACTGTGAAAGCATGTCGAATATTAAGTAAGTATTTAGTGGCATAAATACTGTGAAAGCATGTCGAATATTAAGTAAGTATTTAGTGGCATAAATACTGTGAAAGTATGTCGAATATTAAGTAAGTATTTAGTGGTATAAATACTGTGAAAGCATGTCGAATATTAAGTAAGTATTTAGTGGTATAAATACTGTGAAAGCATGTCGAATATTAAGTAAGTATTTAGTGGTATAAATACTGTGAAAGCATGTCGAATATTAAGTAAGTATTTAGTGGTATAAATACTGTGAAAGCATGTCGAATATTAAGTAAGTATTTAGTGGTATAAATACTGTGAAAGCATGTCGAATATTAAGTAAGTATTTAGTGGTATAAATACTGTGAAAGCATGTCGAATATTAAGTAAGTATTTAGTGGTATAAATACTGTGAAAGCATGTCGAATATTAAGTAAGTATTTAGTGGTATAAATACTGTGAAAGCATGTCGAATATTAAGTAAGTATTTAGTGGTATAAATACTGTGAAAGCATGTCGAATATTAAGTAAGTATTTAGTGGTATAAATACTGTGAAAGCATGTCGAATATTAAGTAAGTATTTAGTGGTATAAATACTGTGAAAGTATGTCGAATATTAAGTAAGTATTTAGTGGCATAAATACTGTGAAAGTATGTCGAATATTAAGTAAGTATTTAGTGGCATAAATACTGTGAAAGTATGTCGAATATTAAGTAAGTATTTAGTGGTATAAATACTGTGAAAGTATGTCGAATATTAAGTAAGTATTTAGTGGTATAAATACTGTGAAAGTATGTCGAATATTAAGTAAGTATTTAGTGGCATAAATACTGTGAAAGCATGTCGAATATTAAGTAAGTATTTAGTGGCATAAATACTGTGAAAGCATGTCGAATATTAAGTAAGTATTTAGTGGCATAAATACTGTGAAAGCATGTCGAGATATTAAGTAAGTATTTAGTGGCATAAATACTGTGAAAGCATGTCGAATATTAAGTAAGTATTTAGTGGCATAAATACTGTGAAAGCATGTCGAGATATTAAGTAAGTATTTAGTGGCATAAATACTGTGAAAGCATGTCGAATATTAAGTAAGTATTTAGTGGCATAAATACTGTGAAAGCATGTCGAATATTAAGTAAGTATTTAGTGGCATAAATACTGTGAAAGCATGTCGAATATTAAGTAAGTATTTAGTGGCATAAATACTGTGAAAGCATGTCGAATATTAAGTAAGTATTTAGTGGCATAAATACTGTGAAAGCATGTCGAATATTAAGTAAGTATTTAGTGGCATAAATACTGTGAAAGTATGTCGAATATTAAGTAAGTATTTAGTGGCATAAATACTGTGAAAGCATGTCGAATATTAAGTAAGTATTTAGTGGTATAAATACTGTGAAAGCATGTCGAATATTAAGTAGGTATTTAGTGGCATAAATACTGTGAAAGCATGTCGAATATTAAGTAAGTATTTAGTGGTATAAATACTGTGAAAGCATGTCGAATATTAAGTAAGTATTTAGTGGTATAAATACTGTGAAAGCATGTCGAATATTAAGTAAGTATTTAGTGGCATAAATACTGTGAAAGCATGTCGAATATTAAGTAAGTATTTAGTGGTATAAATACTGTGAAAGCATGTCGAATATTAAGTAAGTATTTAGTGGTATAAATACTGTGAAAGTATGTCGAATATTAAGTAAGTATTTAGTGGTATAAATACTGTGAAAGTATGTCGAATATTAAGTAAGTATTTAGTGGTATAAATACTGTGAAAGTATGTCGAATATTAAGTAAGTATTTAGTGGTATAAATACTGTGAAAGTATGTCGAATATTAAGTAAGTATTTAGTGGTATAAATACTGTGAAAGTATGTCGAATATTAAGTAAGTATTTAGTGGTATAAATACTGTGAAAGTATGTCGAATATTAAGTAAGTATTTAGTGGTATAAATACTGTGAAAGTATGTCGAATATTAAGTAAGTATTTAGTGGTATAAATACTGTGAAAGTATGTCGAATATTAAGTAAGTATTTAGTGGTATAAATACTGTGAAAGTATGTCGAATATTAAGTAAGTATTTAGTGGTATAAATACTGTGAAAGTATGTCGAATATTAAGTAGGTATTTAGTGGTATAAATACTGTGGAAGTATCTGAATTTCTTAGTCCACACAATAATCAGAAACTGAGCGTTTGATGCTGCAACGTGACACACTGACGTTTTTGGACGGCCATTTTGAATCCTAGAGTTCTCTGTTTGGTCATCAACATGCAGCATCTTACATCTAAATGTTTTGGTTTAACATTTCAGCATGAACCAAAATGGAGACGATTAAAAAAAAAACCAAGATGGTGACGGCCAAGAACACAAAACAGCCGTCCTCAACCCAAAGGGTGACGTCACGGTGACCACACCCACTTCCTGTATACTGATCAGCACTCTTCATTCAGGTTTTGCTGGCAGCAGCATTTGGTTTTCATCCCTCTTGACCTGTTTGGGATCACTGAATCTCACTTTCTGTCCACATGAAGCAACAATGGTGGGTTTGTCTCGGAAGTCAGTCAGTTCTTATTTTAGAAAGAAAGTGGACGGCGGCCGTGCAGCGAGCGTGTCAAGGCCTCAGGTTTCCTGTTGATGCCAGGCTGTCAGGAATGCCTCCAGCTGGGGTCAAAGGTCAAAGGATGTGTGTCACTGTCACTTCCTCCGACTCACCAGCAGCCTGCGATGCCTCCGCTCAGAACACAGCACATAAATAAAAACCTGCCTGAAGCAGCTCTGACTGAGCTCAGACCTCACGAAACCAGGAGAAGCTTCTTTTAATCCATGCCGGCCTGGACTCACCTCAAGGTCCTGAAGGTCCTGAAGGTCCTGAAGGTCCTGAAGGTTCTGAAGGTCCTGAAGGTCCTGAAGGTTCTGAAGGTCCTGAAGGTCCTGAAGGTTCTGAAGGTCCTGAAGGTCCTGAAGGTCGTTTACTGGGCTGAACGTCTCAGTGTCAAACTTCAGCACAGTGTTTCAATCTGAGCGTCACCTGGTCCTGGACAGGAAGTGCTCTGCTGCCAGACTTCCTGTTTGTTTCTAGAGAGTGTGTCCACACGTGTGCCTCCTCTGTACACACACATATACGTACATAGGTGTGTATATATACTTAAATATATATAGAGGAGGCCCGCTCTATCTGCTGGGCGGTCACTGGCCGGATACCCGGACTGGGAGGAAACCCTGAACTCTGCGTCTAAAGAACCTGATGCCGTCAATTATCCAAGAGGAAACAACAAGAGGACACAAACCAGTGACTCCTGACCAGTCCTACTGGTTTATTCAGAATTAGACGTCCACATGTTGAATCCTATTTAAAGTAAACAGCTGAGAGTAACTGATAAGTTACTGAAACAATGAGCTAGAAGTCAATGGAGCTGAGAAAAGGTTGAAAAACATTGCTAAAAGTAATGCATATAAATAGTTAAAAAAGCTAAAAAAAATAAATAAATAAATAAATAAAACATATTCAGCTAAATGGTCTAAACTGGTCTAAACCTAAAGAATAAAGTTATTTGGGTGGAGGTTAAGGATAGTTCTTTCTCTGGTCTAAACCTAAAGAATAAAGTTATTAAGGTGGAGGTTAAGGTTAGTCCTGTCTCTGGTCTAAACCTAAAGAATAAAGTTATTAAGGTAAAGGTTAAGGTTAGTTCCTGCTCTGGTCTAAACCTAAAGAATAAAGTTATTAAGGTGGAGGTTAAGGTTAGTCCTGTCTCTGGTCTAAACCTAAAGAATAAAGTTATTAAGGTAAAGGTTAAGGTTAGTCCTGTCTCTGGTCTAAACCTAAAGAATAAAGTTATTAAGGTGGAGGTTAAGGTTAGTCCTGTCTCTGGTCTAAACCTAAAGAATAAAGTTATTAAGGTGGAGGTTAAGGTTAGTTCTGGTCTAAACCTAAAGAATAAAGTTATTAAGGTGGAGGTTAAGGTTAGTTCTGGTCTAAACCTAAAGAATAAAGTTATTAAGGTGGAGGTTAAGGATAGTTCTGGTCTAAACCTAAAGAATAAAGTTATTAAGGTGGAGGTTAAGGTTAGTTCTGGTCTAAACCTAAAGAATAAAGTTATTAAGGTGGAGGTTAAGGTTAGTTCTGGTCTAAACCTAAAGAATAAAGTTATTAAGGTGGAGGTTAAGGATAGTTCCTGCTCTGGTCTAAACCTAAAGAATAAAGTTATTAAGGTGGAGGTTAAGGATAGTTCTGGTCTAAACCTAAAGAATAAAGTTATTAAGGTGGAGGTTAAGGTTAGTTCTGGTCTAAAACTAAAGAATAAAGTTATTAAGGTGGAGGTTAAGGTTAGTTCTGGTCTAAACCTAAAGAATAAAGTTATTAAGGTGGAGGTTAAGGATAGTTCCTGCTCTGGTCTAAACCTAAAGAATAAAGTTATTAAGGTGGAGGTTAAGGTTAGTTCTGGTCTAAACCTAAAGAATAAAGTCATTAAGGTGAAGGTTAAGGATAGTTCCTGCTCTGGTCTAAACCTAAAGAATAAAGTTATTAAGGTGGAGGTTAAGGTTAGTTCTGGTCTAAACCTAAAGAATAAAGTTATTAAGGTGGAGGTTAAGGTTAGTTCTGGTCTAAACCTAAAGAATAAAGTTATTAAGGTGGAGGTTAAGGATAGTTCCTGCTCTGGTCTAAACCTAAAGAATAAAGTTATTAAGGTGGAGGTTAAGGTTAGTTCTGGTCTAAACCTAAAGAATAAAGTTATTAAGGTGAAGGTTAAGGATAGTTCCTGCTCTGGTCTAAACCTAAAGAATAAAGTTATTAAGGTGAAGGTTCAGGATAGTTCCTGCTCTGGTCTAAACCTAAAGAATAAAGTTATTAAGGTGAAGGTTAAGGATAGTTCCTGCTCTGGTCTAAACCTAAAGAATAAAGTTATTAAGGTGAAGGTTAAGGATAGTTCCTGCTCTGGTCTAAACCTAAAGAATAAAGTTATTAAGGTGGAGGTTAAGGTTAGTTCTGGTCTAAACCTAAAGAATAAAGTTATTAAGGTGGAGGTTAAGGTTAGTTCTGGTCTAAACCTAAAGAATAAAGTTATTAAGGTGGAGGTTAAGGTTAGTTCTGGTCTAAACCTAAAGAATAAAGTTATTAAGGTGGAGGTTAAGGTTAGTTCTGGTCTAAACCTAAAGAATAAAGTTATTAAGGTGGAGGTTAAGGTTAGTTCTGGTCTAAACCTAAAGAATAAAGTTATTAAGGTGGAGGTTAAGGTTAGTTCTGGTCTAAACCTAAAGAATAAAGTTATTAAGGTGGAGGTTAAGGTTAGTTCTGGTCTAAACCTAAAGAAGAGCTGACTCCTCCCAGGAGCTCCATACAAACAGCAGCCGGACAAAGACACATATCCTCTGCATGTGACATCCATCCAGCCCAGCAGAGCTCACATCCTCTGGACGCTTCAGTGCGACGCCTCGCTCTGCTCCAGGTAGCGTCTGATCAAACTGATCAAAGTGATCAAACTGATCAAAGTGATCAACCTGCAGGACAGGAAGTGAGGTAAAGACGTCTCTCTTGATGAGCTGAATCGACACAGATCCTTCAGAGGTCCTGACTGCTCTGTTTTTGCTTGTCAGGCTTTTCTCTTCGGAGCCGTCGCTCTGCACAACGACTCATATTTTCAGGATTTAAGGACTAAAAGGGGAAATGATGGAGCTGAGGATCCAGCTGATCCCGACGGGGGAGATCATCCTTCCTCCAGGGAAAAACGGGGAGAACTACTGTCATGGCTGTAAGGTCAGTGGTGTGTCGAGAAAACATGTTTTAACTACAATAACTTCACCTGCTGGTTTATTAGTGCTGTCTGAACAAAGCATCATCTCATCTTCACTTTACCTGGACTCTTGTTCCTCACTGAGTTCACTACTCTTCATCATTTTAAACAGGAGGGAGCAATTTAAACTGAATTCTCCTTTTTAGACCCAAATCTGATTTATTCTGATTACAGAGCTGAACATACCATGACAGAAATATGAAGAATATTCTGCTAATCAGTAATACTGTTACCTTAGTGACACTGACACTGGGTGGAGGATAACACACTTAAATTAAGCTCTGACAGTTATTAGATTTATCAAAGTCTCCATCGCTGCAACATCACCAGATTTATTACAGTCATACATTAATAACGAATGTGCACTGAATATTTTCACTGCTTTTATTTTATGTCTATTTTTAAGTCCTATCCATAGTCTAAATAATAATATAATAATACATTTTATTTCTATTTCCTTTCTTTTTTAGTGCATATTGTGAATATTTATTATTATTATTTTTATCACTTATTATTCTGCAGTTGGTTTCTGTCTGCAGCTTCACCACTAGATGTCACCAAATCCCCCACAGCTCCTATAATTTTTTTTATTTTATTACTTTTTAATTGTTTTGATGATTTGTTTAAAGAAAAAAACCCTGATTATTATCTGTGTAAAGGCCCCAGATGACTAAATAAAATAGAATATTTTATTGATTAACCTGCTCCAGCAGCATAAACAGTTATAGTCAGATAGGTTTAGTCAATAATAATAATAATAATAATAATAATAATACATATTAACAGTTTGTACTAAAAAAGAGAAGACATATACATTTTAATGAGAATTGATTTAAATACAATATTCAGATTATGAAGGGCTGAAATAATTAGCTAAGAGTGGTGGATAAATGGTAAATTGATTGATTGATTGATATGTTAGAGTAACACAGATTCAAATAGAGAAAGATAATCAATTCTCCCCAAAAACTCACCACAATAATTGCAAATAATAAATAGAAATTAAAACACTACAGCAGCATAAATATTTCATGATGTTCGCTGACAGTTTAAAGTGTTAAAACGTCCTGTCTGAAGCAGGAGGCCGCTGATAGGAACAGCTGAGCTTTACTTTTTAATCTGTGTCGGTGAGGCCTGAAGGGAGGAGGCAGCGTCAAACCAGGAATGTGCTGCTAATGACTGCAGAGGTGAGGAATGTTCTGGAGCCTCGATGGCAGGAAACAACAGAGACATTCCTTCTGCCAGCTCCAATCAAACTTTATTCAACTTTTAACACAGCAGCAGAGCGCAGACGATAAGAGAAATATGTCCAAACATGCTAATTAATAAATACATATGAGCTAACATTCATACATAAAGAATAATAACAGAGCAAAATAATTTTACTGATAAAAAAAAAAGAAAATACTGTCAACAATCATGGAAAAAAATAAACGTTTCTCCATGTTTTTAGTAATAAAATGTTGAGTAAATGAAGCTGAAACTGGAGCGTTTGGTGGATATAAATGATGCTGACGATAAAAATCAAGAATGACACAAAATAATAAAATCAATGTTTTAATGTGCATCACCTCTAACATTACAAATACAAACAAATGCACCAATAAAACACAACATTAAAGCTGTAATGATGTAAATATGTCTCCTGGTTCAAATATCTAAATAAGTGCAATAAGTAAATGTATGAGATTATTATGCAGAAAATTAAATTTAAGGAATAGAAGCTGTAGAGTATGGGATGTCTGGATGGATCACTCCCCCCTCTGGCTGAGCAGCTTCAGTACAGTCCATCTGACCTTCAGGTGACCTCCAGGTGACCTTCAGGTGACCTCCAGGTGACCTTCAGGTGACCTCCAGGTGACCTTCAGGTGACCTTCACACAGCCAGAGGTGAATGAATGACCTGCAGGTCGCTATCGATTATTTCCTAGTACTTTTCAGCTTAAAGGTGCTAAATTTAATATCCGGAGCTTTTCAAAATAAGACTAATAATCAAAGGGAATCATTTATTTTGACAATAATTCATCCATCAGTGAGACAACTACAGAATATCATGTGAAATAACTTAATTCACGACATTACTCTCTTACATCATGCACAATATTCCTTTTCTGTTTAATTTAGTTTTACTTTGTTACTATGTTTTATATTAATACGCACAGCTATTAACATGTTTTCTTCTTCTATCTATAGTCTAAATATTGTTTTCAATTTAATTTACTATAAAAAAAAATGGTTTCGTTTTTAGTCTCTCTCCCCATCATGCAGAAAATAATTTATTTTACCAAACTGTGTTGGTTATTATATTAATAAGCACTGCTTTTAACATTACAATCATTACATTATATTTTGTTTATTTTTTAAAAAAATATTTGTGTTTTATATTTTAAAGTCAGTGGAATTAAGTAGAAATTAATGGAAAGTAATTACAGTCTGTGATTTTTCAAAATAAATCCACTTCCTCTTGTTAGTGAGTGTGAAGGTGCAGTAGCAGCCTCAGTGACGGCAGAGGGAACAATAGACATCTGTATGAGAGCAGAGCTGGCTTCAGTACAGCTGTAATTAGGGCTACACCCTGTGTTGGCAGAAATAATTCTTAGCGGCCTCGCCAAACTCCAGTTAAATATCTGTGTGTTTAACGCTGTCATAGAGCGTGCGCTCGCTGCTTACACACGTATAAAATTGCAGCCTAATCAGTTAAAAGTTTGTTTTTAGAAAAAAAAAACTTTGCCGATTTTTTTCCTTTCATATTTAACTATTTTGTTGCTCAATCATGTTATCAGTTTACAGATAAGTAGCTTAGGAAATGAATATTTTCACATTTTCGAAAGGAGTTAGGCGTTGATTTGTTGGCCACGCTTTATTACCTCATTCCTAGCTGCCAAAGTTATTTTTACAGGATTTTGCAATGACGGCAGGGTGAAATATCACTCCTGCAAGAGCATGTGGTGTTTTTTTTTTTTTTGGTGAACTTCCTGGTGCTACAGAAAAGGGAGAGGGTGCCATACTCCTCTCATACACAGAAAAGTGTTTTATTCACATTTTAAGTCTGAGTGAAGGAGGAGGTGAGGCAGCAGGGAAGGAGCCACAGAGGGAGCTGGTCTGGACTGGGAGTGGTGGGAGGGTCTGGAGCAGGAACCACGGCGCAGTCCGTGCGCACTTACGTTACCGTACGTTACCTCCCGGTACGCAGCAGGCAGGCAGCAGCCACGGACTGACTAACCGGGCTGACACACTCACACCGGAGGCAGCAGCTCCAGTTTGTCCGGGCAGGAAGTCAGTGAAAGAGGACCTCCGCTCCAAACCTCGGCTGTTTTCTTTTTAAAGGTACGTTTTACGCACGAGCACCGGGCAGCTCCCAGCCGGTAACTTTGCGCCAACCGTTTACCGTTAGAGCGCCTGGTTTCGGTTGTGTCATGTGGAAACTTTCCGCAGAGTAATCGGTGACATTGCAGCATGTCTGGCTGAGTGGGCTGGCCGCCCTGATGCGTGTAGCATATGGAGGAAAAAAAACGCCACGCCGAATTACATTCAAAAAAGTGGTGATTTAACGCCGCGTTGTCTGTTAGCGACACCCCCCCTGTTTTACCCTCTTAAATACACTGAAATCAATCAGTGGAAGCCACAGTTCAGTTCTGCTTATCTCTAACACGTCAAATTAACATTATTTCATCAATATTTAACAGTTTTCACTCGGACTCTGTCCCCGCTGTTGCTCATTTGCCCCACTGCCCAAACGTTGAAATCTGGTAATGGCTATTGAGTTTAACAAGTTGAAAAGGGTGTTTAAACACGTTGTTGTGTTTGCTGTGTGCACGCCGATTTCAGTGAGTGTCTTTATGGTTTAGGAATATGAGTTCAGTTTGGGTTGTTGTTCAGGAAATAAGAAGTAAGCTGTTTTTGTGTTATTTTTTGAATGGAGTTTGGTGAGACGCTTCTGTACGTGGCAGTTAGCAGGGCTTGTTGTGAACTTTTTTAGCTGACAGCTTCCAAATCCTCCAGGTTTTCTTTTTATAGACGCCAGACAGACACAGATTAGCCTGTCACACCTGAGCGTAGAGCTGCTGCACAGCTGCTAGCTCACCTGTCAGGTGTGTCCAGCAAATATCAACAATTTATTTCAACAGTCAGCATCGGTCAGTGTGACACAACCTGTTCCTATAAATGTGTTTTTGCAGCTCTGGGTGAGAAAGTGTCTGGCCTCCTGTTGATGTGTGTGTGTGTGTGTGTGTGTGTGTGTGTGATGTAAACATACCTGGAGTTACCTGTTCAAGAGCAAACAGTAAAAATACTCACAGATGTTCTCAAGCTTCTGTTTACATTGCTGGAGGAGCTTCCTAATAATCTGCTGCTAATGAGTGAGGTTAAATAAATCAAACAGCCTCCATCATTGTGCAGATGTGATCCAGGTATATTTCCTTTATTACCTTTATTCATTTTTATTGGGAGTGTAAACAAGGCAGGTTGCTTGTAATCCAGAGGGCACTATAGCAGGACCACTAATGTTTTTATTGATTCATCTGCCGATTGTTTTCTCAACTGATCAATAAATATTTTGCTCTATAAAATGTCTTGTAGAGTCCAAAACACAAACTTATTCATTTTAATGTGATACATAACAGATAAAAAATGGGAACTCTCCATATTTCAGATACGGTAAACACTATTTCCTTCGTGATAATTTACTACAATTATTGATTAATGATCACAGTAGTTGTCCACTAGCTTCCTGTTGATCAGAGGACTATAGTAGGTGCTGCTGCTCTGTAGAGACACGTTGTTTTTTCAGGATTTCGGCATTGATTTGTGACGCCGTCGTTTTCAAACTGCTCAAAGCACCTGTTGCTTCAAGGTCACCTGGAGGTCATGTGCTTTCCATGGCCGCTCGTCACTGGAGGAGGTTGAAGGTCTGGATTTAAACACAACACAGTGCTCAGAATGTGTTCTGGAAGCAGGATGTGGTATGAAATAGTTAAAGCTCTTTACTTCACAGTACTTCAGCCTTTAAAGGAACTTTTAAAGCACATTAACTCATACCACTGTGACAGAAATATCACTTATGGAGCTTTGTGCTTTGTCTTTGTGTAATTATCGTTTCTTCTCGAACACGTTTACATGCTTTAATGTTTAAAAAGACACATTATTTTCCTCAAACCGTCTGTTTGAAACTGTTTTAGTGCATTTTAATGGAGCAGCGTTGCTAGGCAACAGCGTGGGTCCATGTTTACTTCCTGTCAGCTGCTAACAGGAAGTAAAGTGGGAACATTTAGAGCGTTCAAAAGTGAGAAACGGTCTAAATGTTGTAGATCAGTGACGTCACAGATGGACAGAAATCCTGACGTTCGGCTGAGTTTAGATACTTTAACACTATTTATTCACCACGTAAACCTGCTTTATAATAAAAAGTATTGGATCTTAAATAATTCTACAAATAGGATCATTAATGAGAGGAGGTATAAAAAAGGGCTTTTTCAGTTGTAGTAGAATAAAAAAAAAAGTTAAAAAAATGGCTTCATGTGTGCTCCATCCTGTGGAAATATCAGTAAAGTATTTTGGTTTTTGAAATCCAGACGTTCAACATGGACTGTTGTGAGTGATGTTTCCAGACCGTCTTGTTGTTGTTGTTGTTGTTGTTTACTCCCAGCTGTAGTTTCCACTCCTGCAGATGTGTTTTCTTTTCCCATGGTGCTTTGCCGGCAGCTCTTTTTAATCTCGCTCGGCTGTTAGTCTGGTTCTGCATGGTTGGACTCTGTCTGGGTTTTTCTGGATCTTTTCTGCCTTATTTTCATTTTATTCTCTTAGCTCGTAACGTTTCGCAGATCACGCTGGCTTACAGCGTGGGCCGTTGGTTCGGTCGATTCTTTCCTCACTGAAACCAACATGGAGGATGAGTGGAGAAGTCAAATATCCTGGGACATCTGGTGTTTAGTTTTATTATCTTAATATTTAATGGACAAGTTGTCTTTTAAATCCACAGAGACAAACATATTAGCTCATCAGTGTTTGGAAAATGGTTTCTAGATGATGAGGTGAAGTAGTGAGCTCGTCAAATGCTGCTTACCTGGTCCTGTAGGACACACCTGACTGCCTCCATCATCACCTCTACAACAGGAAGTACTCCCTTTCCTCCTTTTTTATTCTCAAACTCGTGAACAAACGTGCAGCCGCTGCGCTGAGGGACGTTTACACTGAACACAACTGAAAGAAATGGGCAAAACACTGAAGAAGAGTCTTCAAAGCAGAGACCGGTCTGTCTGGGTAGGCAGGGTGGGACGCCGGTGAGGGATCATGACCTTGTACCTGTGCTGGTCCAGTCCACCTGCTGGATCTGGAGGACTGGACCCACCGTTGTTAGCATTAGCATTAGCTTCAGTTTGCTTTAAAACAACATGCACCAGCAGCACCTTGTTTTCCCACCAATCCCACAGACGTATGGTACAAGCTGCCATTTTTTCAGTTATTCACAGTCTCGTTTTTCATTACATGCAAACATAATGTGAACAGTGTTTATAGACGCTAATGGAGTCCAACATTTTAGGTTTGGGTTGTACCAGATATTTGGAAGCTACGTTCGTAACGTTAACTTTTGAATTCTAAATTCAAACATTTTTGTTTTTGAAGTTGTTTAATGTGGCACTGTTTGTGCTAAAGATCAGGCTACGCTAATGTTACTAATGCTAATGTTACTAACGCTGATGTTACTGATGTTAATGTTACTAACGCTAATGTTACTGACGCTAATGTTACTAACGCTAATGTTACTAACGCTAATGTTACTGACGCTAATGTTACTAACGCTAATGTTACTAACGCTAATGTTACTGACGCTAATGTTACTGACGCTAATGTTACTAACGCTAATGTTATTGATGCTAATTTCCCGATTTCAGTCTTTATGCTAAGCTACGCTAAGCTAACTAGCTTCTCTTTTAGCATGAGATACTTATTTATCTTCTCTCCTAAACTCTCAGCAATAAAATGAATATTTAAATCAGGAAATGTGTTGAAAGAAGTGAAAGTTTCAGTCTAAGTGCGTCCTCCTGGCTGAACTTTGGCTAATCGTCATGGTTTTTATAGTTTTATAGCGAGAGCGGGAGAAACGTGAAGCGATATCTCTGCCAACTGACGGTAAAAGCTCAGTAGTGGGTTATAAAGCTGTTCATTGTCGTTCGGCCTAATTTAACATCTGGGTCTGTAGTACGAACCCAAGCAGATGTTGGTCAAGGCCGAGGACATGAGATATCAGTGTAGACCAAACCTGGAGCAGGACTGATAAGAGACGAAGCAACTCAAGTTCAAAGTAGATTAATGACCTTTACACTCATTTCTTAAGACTCTCAGATCGTTTTACAAGGTGGTGAAGGTACAAGTCATGTTTTTAAAGAAGCTTACAGGGTTCAGATAAAGTCTGGAAACTGATCCATCGAGCGCTTTGTGTTTCCTGTGAGACTGATATAAACCAAAGATCAGTTTAATTAAATGAGCTGCTCTTTGTTTAGATGATGATGATGGAAGCTGAAGACATCTGGGAGGTTGAGTCAAGACGTCCAGATGGGAATCGATCGATGCTTCGTCAGCACAGATCAATAACTATCACATATCCTGAGGATGCTGAATATTAGCGCTCAGCATGGGCGTGAATGTTTGAACTTTTACTGGTTCAACTGATAATTTCAAGATAAGACGAGATAATCCTTAAGTCGTCACATAGATGGAGAAATTTACAGGTTTACAGCAGCAAAGTGGACAAAGCAACATTAGAATAAGAACTGATATATATATATATATATATATATATATATATATATATATATATATGTGTGTATATATGTGTATGTATAAAATAAGTAGAAAAATATGTTCAGAAGGTCCAGTTAGAGGACTTTGCTCCACTAATAATAATAACTGGTGTTTAGCCTTTAAATGAAGGGTTGTGCCTTTAAAATGACTGAGTAGCAGTCAGATAACAGTTGTTTTTGTGTTAGCGTGGATCAGTGACGTATTTCTCTTATTACTGCAGCGACACTTTCCTGTGTTTTTACATAAATGTCCAGAAATGTGCCGGAAAAGCAGCAGCGACACTTCATAGAGTGGAGTGGAAAGAGTCTGGTGGTGATTCAGTGTTACCTCACAGTCCTGAGGCTGCAGTGTGTGCTTAGCGTTAGCGTTAGCGTTAGCTTTTCCATGAGACTTTGCTCAGTTTTTTTCCCACATCCTGAAGCTCTCTCAGCCCCGCCCTGCTGGGAATAAACCCCATGAGTCCTGGTTCTGCTCACTGTTCCACTAACCACCATTTATGTTTGATATATGTACATATATAAGATGTATATTTAGTTTGCCTGCAGGAGTCCTCAGATGACTTCAGTGTTTTTCACAGAATACTTCCAGGTCTCCTACTTTAAGATCTGGTCCAGAAAGTCATGTCATGTAACGTACAGTATATCCTGCAGCTATGAAGCACTTCTGTTGTCTTTATTCCACCAGCTGGTTCATTTATGGTCTTTATTTGCTGGTTTGTTGCTTATTTACACATAAATACATTGTTTACTGGTCTTTGTTAGTTATCAGTCTCATTATATTTTTAACACACATTATATACTTATTTTTTTTTCCTTATTCTACCTGTTTACTGATGTCACTGGTTCTTATATTTTCTCTATAGGCCCTTGTTGTTATTGTTGCTTTGTGTGTTTTTTTTAAGTTGTTTACTACGTTTTGGGCCAGTTTTCATGCTCATCAGTCCGTTAATGTTATTTCCTCTGTTAAGCAGTGTAACTTTAATAATGTTGACTTGTGGTTTCACCCTGACTTCTTCTTCTTCTCTATGCTGTCCTTCAGTTTACTTTCCCTTTATTTTGGTTCATGATTACATGGATTTCATGCGGATTAATGTTGTGGTGTGTATGTATGTATGTATGTGTATGTGTGTGTGTGTGTATATATATATATATATATATATATATATATACATGACACGGGTGGCACGGTGGTGTAGTGGTTAGCACTGTGGCCTCACAGTAAGAAGGTACTGGGTTTGATTCCCGGCCCGGGGTCTTTCTGTGTGGAGTTTGCATGTTCTCCTCATGTCTGCGTGGGTTCTCTCTGGTACTCCAGTACTTTTATAGGTATAATTACAAACGGTGGATGAGAACGTCCTACAAACCACATCCGACAACTGTTACATATTAAAATCAGTGGAGCACGAACCGAATCGAATAAAATAATAAATTATCATCAGTGTGACATTTTCTGTCTCTCATCTTAAAATGATACAAACGTTGCTAAAACTCGAGGCTCACTGTGTGCGCCGCCATCTTGGTTCCATTTCTCGGTTCCGTTTCTGTTGCTGCTGAACTTCCTCCTGCCTTCGTTCTTGTCGGTCTTACAGGTTGAAGTCGGCTGAGGACAGAAGTGCTCGTTCAGGTTTAATAATCACGACGCTGACTCGCTCACCTCCTAATCCCGTCATCTCACCTGCACACCTTCAGATTAACCTCCTAATCCACTTTCTTCAGGCCAGCTCTCACTGTGTGTGGTCTGTTTTTGTTCTGTTGCCTCGCTTCATTTCTGAATGTTTCTGTCAACACCGCGGCGGCTACAACAATAATCCATGTACAGTAATAGACGGTGGTGTTTATTTGAGTACCTGTTAATGTGGTTCAGCTCCACACATGGAGAAGGGAGGAGGTCAAGATTAAAAAAACACTCTTTGGCCTCAAACTGTTCAGATAAACTGTGTCTAAAACTGTTTGTTTGGCTCGTCCCTGCAGTACAAACAGTAATTATGTCGCCTACCTGTGATTTTGCGGCTGCTCCCTACCTGAGTTCAGGTGTTCAGACACACCTGTCCTGTTTGCTGTAATATGACACCGAAGGCAAATCTCAGTGTTTTGTTGAAACAAGGATTGAACATGGTTTGTCCACTTTTACTCCTCAGACGGAAATAATCACCAAACAAATTCCTCTCCCCTCCCCCACATTACCCAGAACTGAGATAAACTTCCTATTTTTAGCCTCCTCCATCTCTGTCTTCATGTCAGATGTGTTTCAAATTGTAAATGTGGGAATGAGGAATCACTTCGTGACTGGAAAAGAAAACATGGGAAAGGAAAAGCTGGATGATAAATTAGCATAAAATGAGCTTATCGGCTTGACTTCAGCATTCAAAAGCAATTTACTTTGTTCTGTGGTGGCCGCCTAACGGACCTGCTTTATCCTTTATCAGGAAAGTTCCTTTAGTTTTTTCTTACTTGAAACAAAATGTAAATGCACTAACATTAATTGATACCTAATCTATATAAAAAAAGAAACGACTATCCAGAAGTGAAACCAGAAGTTCATTTATTTGTTACATAACTTCCATAAGTTATGTTACGCCACTTCCTGTGTTATTTTAGTCCAAAACACCATTTTTTTTCTTAAACCTACCCAAGTGGTTTTTATCATAATGCTTAACTTAAGCAAATTCCTGTTATTTTAGTCCAAACCACCATTTTTTTCCTAAACCTGACTAAGTACTTTTTTTGTCACAATACTTTGCTTACACCAATTCTTGTGTTGTTTTATTCAAAACCACCATCTTTTCCTAAACCTAAGTAGTTTTAATCACAATACTTAAGTTACGCAAATTCCTGTGTTATTTTAATCCAAACCAACATTTTTCTCTAAGTACTTTTTTTCCACAATACTTAATACTTAACCACAATCTTTTTGTTGCCTAAACCTAACCATTTTTTTAAAAGACTAGTGTGGAAATGGACGCTGGACATTCAAAATAAAATAAGGAATAACATTCTGTATTAAAGTATTTTTTTTTCTTTACTTATGAGAAATCCTAAAGACATAATAAGCTCTGATAGTGCCAGAAAGCCAGTAACATCTGGAACCAAACTGTGGTCACTCTTAGCGTAGCATTAGCTTAGCATCACTACCTGGATGTGTTTGCACTGTGGTCACTTTCCACACAGCCTAGACGCCGCTGCCACACCACAGCAAACATTCCTGATGCTTTTTGTTAATCTTTAACTGGATCCTTCCAGGCGTGGCGTTGGACTGAAGGAGGTGGAGGAGGCAGAACGTAGGATATGTGGAGTATAAATAACTGGATTTGTGTTGTGAGGCTGAAAGGAGAAAAAGCAAAATGTGGTGTTAAAAAACAGAGGCAGAAGGAATGCAAACAGCCGCTGATAAGGATTCCTGCTGGTTCTTACCTGCTCGCTGTCAGTGAAGGTGAACAGAAGGGACACAGCTATGAAAGGACGTCCTTATCGGGTCTCTTTCTGTGCTGCCTTACCCTCTCAGCAGGTTGATGGTCACCTGGTTTCCTACCTTTTCCTTTTGGGCTGTAAAGACCTGGCAGCATCTCCTATCTTAAGACTTGACACAGCTTAAAGTTAAGGCATTTCATGTCTAAAAGAAAAGACTAGATCTATAGTGAGCATGAGTCAGCGTTGTGGTGGTCCGCCAGACGCTGACATGAATGTACTTTCTATGATATACCTTTATTATTGGGTTACTTTTAACTAGAATTAACTAGATTTATTAACAAGATGGAGGATTTTAGTCACTGGACGTCAGGATACTTTGATACAAGAGCAGCCCCTGTGTCTGCCAAACTGCACTGGAGAAATGCAGATTTTAACATTAAACGGCTTTATTTAGTGCTTTACTGGTTTTAATCACCAGGTTTGTTGGTTTTTAAGAGGAGGAGACGTCTGATAATAATTCGGCTTGTGGTAAAAACTTCCTGAACGTCTGCATGTGAAGCTATCAGTGAAAAAACTTGAGTAGCTCCTGTATTCACTAAACTACTTCAGACAAACACTTATTTTTACATGAAACCATTTTATTCCATGTTTTTATCAGTTTCAATCACCAGGTTTGTTGGTTTTAAGAGGAGGAGACGCCTGATAATAATTCGGCTTGTGGTAAAAACCTCGTGAATGTCTGGATGTGAAGTTATCAACAAATAAGCTGAGCTAACGATAGAGGTAGGCCTAATTCCTGTCTCCTAAACTACATTGGAGAAATGCTGAATTTTAACATTAAACTGCTTTTTTTGCATGTTTTTGTCAGTTTTGGTCGTCAGGTGTGTGCTTTTAAGAGGAGGAGGCCTCTGTGGATGATTCGGCTTCCACTACTGGTTTATAATCAGCCTCAGCCGCGCTTCAAGCGCTAATTAGCAAATGTTATGCTAACGCTCAGCTCTCATTGTGATTGTAAACAGGGTAAACATGTTTTCCATGAGCGTGTTAGCGTAAACATTACAAGCATATTAGCAGGACTGTACATGAAGCCTCGCTCTCTGGTCAAACAGTTGTTTCTTAATTAATGTGTTTTTATGTGGCACACAGCTGTGAGCTGCATACCTCCTGAAGAAATAATCAGAGTTCAGTGTGTAGCGTTAGCATACCAGCGCAGCCCTGCCCAGCCTGAGACAAGTGGTTAGCGTTGGACCAGCTGCTCTGTTGAGGTGTGGCGCTGAAGCTCTTGAACCACACTGCAATTCAAACAGCATTCATTTGGAAAATAGTATTTTATAGAAGTGCTGTTATTGTTCGTCTGACTATCTGTGCGCGTGTTGTCAGTCATTGTCACGGCTTTTTGGCTTCAGGTTCACAAGTAAAGACCTTGTTGTTTATCACTGGCAAAACATCAGGGTTTATTTAGCATTTTAACAACAATAAACACTGATCGTCTAAATACTGAGTCAGTATAATTACTGTCAACGGTTTCCCATAATTCTGCTTTCCACTGGGTGCGTGGGAAACATGGTCTTTAGTGTTTGGTAGAGCTTATACACAAAAGTGGTTTATATTAATGTTATTATGACATGTGTTTGAGGTGAGAAATAAGCCATGCAGATGATGAACAGCAGTAGTTTAACCTTTTTTTTGCCAATGATGGTCATATTCATAGGCAGAAAGGATAAAGCATCAGTCTTAATGTGTCTCTGCAACAAGACATTTTTAAAAAGCCTTAGCTGTCGTACACAGTGGATCATTTACAGTGCATTTAATGGACTGTTCTGTTCCACTGTCATGAATATCTATCATTATACTCGGGGGTAATTAATAGATATGACCGTTATTTTGAAAATATTTCAAGGCCTGGCAGTATCTGGTCCTTGGGGTTGTGGCGGCCTTGCAGAGGTGATATTTGCAATGGTTTATGGGATGTGTAGTTCCTTCCCTCTTGAAATAATTAGGTATCCAGTCATGAACCTGTTCCCTTTTTTCTGTTTTCCAGTATTTTTTTAGCCTGGAGTCGAATGTTTTGTCGTCACGATTCATCTCGTAGCTGCTTGTCTTTGCTGACTGTGGCAAAACTGTCGGCTTAGTTCAGTGATTTTCACTAGACGCTAAACAAAAATAGAGTTAAAATAACCAAGCGTTAACAGATAGCACCATGTTCCCATCAGCTAACCCTCGCTAACGACTCTCAGAGCAGATTCCAGGGATGTTGCAGGGTCTGGGTTCAATGACTTTCTCCAGAGATCCCATCCTTTGGTCAGCGTTAAGGTGGATTCTGACTGTTCAACAGGGCGTTAATGAGAAACTGCTGGAGCTCTGAGGAGCCATGTCTCCAAAATGTCCCACTTCCTTTCAGCTCTTTCTCATTGTTTTATCTTGTCGTCCTGACGTCTCTCTCAGTGGGAACACTTCAGTGATGAGCTGTAGAGGGGGTGGAGGTGTTTATACCATCCTGTCCTGTTGCCTTAAGACTCAAAAAGAAGATGGCTCATTATAAAGCCAGAAATCTCTTTCCTCTGTTTTGAATTTTATCCAAATCACTTTTTTTTTTGCTGTTCCTCCGACAAAATTTGAGCAATTACAACCAAATGTGGTGCAGAACATTTCAGGAATTAATTTACAAAATATACATGATATCTTGTGAATGCTTTGTGATTTTGGGACCACATTTGGTGGACATGTGTAGGTATGATGCCTGAGTGATTATGACCAATTTGGTGCCATTGTGACAATAGGTGGCGCTGCAGCAGCATTAAATAACTATTAAGGAAGTAATGTCTCTGTATGACTGTCCCTGGTGTCTCTTGGACGGTCCAGCACACAAAAAGAGTGGAAGATAGACGGGAGGAAGTTTTGTGTTTGTGTCTGTTTGTAGTTTTGTCTCATGGCTCAGCTCTTCTTAATGTCCAATCAGCAGAGAGGAAGTAAACAGGAAATGCATTTTTGACTCAAATCTGATGAAACACTTCCTTATTTACTTTGAGCAGTCCAAACATGGCGGCTGCAGCGTTGTTTGGTGGATCAGCTAACGGGCCTGTGATGTTAGCCTCTTGACCAGAGACAACATGGAACAGTTTATGTTTAGATTGAGATGTTATTATATGCTGTTTGTTATTAATGTGCATTTACATTACTGTACAATGAGGCTGGTCTGTAGGGTGTTTTAACCTACAAGCAAAGCTCTTCTCCATATAAGGCCTGCAGGGTATAAATAAGAGCCAGAGGCCCTCTGTCCACAGGGGGAAGGAAGGAGAATAAGAGGGGGATGAGATAGAGGAGAGGAGAGGAAAAAGATGAGACTATGGAGGCAGAACTGGTGGATATTTTCCCTGAATATTTCCATAAATAAAGGTAGAAGTGTGGGAATGTTCCCAGTGTTCACAGTTCCTCCCAGCATGTCTCTACCTGCCCTGCTGACTGAAAAGAGACTCCATATCTGCACCAGGAAGTCAAGACCAGCACCTGGTTTATGGCTCAAACTTAGAATTAGGGATTAAATCAACGTTAAATGACTGAAGAACCAAAGGATACCATAGTAAACCATTTAGCACTGTCCTTCTGTTTCTCTATATGTGAAACCTCATCACAACACCAGCTGTGAACCCCCATGTTTAAAATAGAGTGTTAATTTACTTTCCAGAAATCTACTTTAGGGTATTCCACAGGGTACAAAAAAAAAAAGAATAATTAAATAAATATTTTTGTGATAATTCATCCTTAAGTCACACAAGGACAGAATATCACATGCAATATGTTTTATATTTTATATTAAAAATCTTTTATTTCTTTTATCTTATATATATATATTATACTAATATGTGTGTATGTTTATATTCTATATTAGTATGTTTTCTTTATATAATTCTTCTATTTTTATATTTACAAATATATTTTCCCCAATTTTGTCTTGTTTTCAATATTGTTTCAGTCAAAAAGGAGTAAAAAAAAAAATAAAATCAATAAAAAAAGTAAAATAATAATAAGAAACACAATGATAAATAAAGAATCTGAATTATAATACTAATATGTAGCAGGTTATCTTCTGTTAAAATGTGTCATTCTGTTACTAGCATAACTTATTTTTTTTTTTTAAATAATAAAAGATTTTGAAATCTGCATCCAGAAACCAAGAGCTCTTAAATTAAATCCTCCTGTATTTCTCACCTTGTAATCCTTTTTTCTGTGTCAGTATTATGGACAGTATTACCACTGTAATAAGTTAAGTTCTTTACTTTTGTCATTGTTGTCTCTTTTGGCTCTTTCACAGATGACTTTCTGTCATAAAACAGCTGAACAAACAGCTTAAATGTGGGACTGAATCTCATCTTCTGTGCTTCAACCATCAGTTTGAGTCCTAAAATCTGAGTGGAAAGTGATGGGTGTTTCTAACAGGGAGTGTCCAGTTTAAATCACTGAACCCAGATCAGCAGTGGGAACCCCTCAGCCTCGTCATCTTCCCTCATTTAATGTCTTAATTCCTGTTCGCCATCTGTCACCTACTTCCTGCCTCTTTCTCCGTCTTCCTCTCTCTCTCTCTGCGTATATTTTCTCTCCTCTTTGCTTCCTGACTCTTCGACGCCCACATTGTTCACATTCTTTCGCTCTGACATCACCGCCGCCCGGCTCTGCTGACATTTTTATTTTTTCTCTCCTCCTTTGGGTCTAAAACTAACAGCTGATCGATCACTTGTTCAGTGTAAAATGAATGGATGGTTTGAAAGTGTGCTGACTTTATTTCAATGTTATCTGACAGCAGATATTTGGAGGTATTAATCCCCCATTATTTATTTATTCATAAGAAACTCAGTGACAAAATATTGTTCATTGTTTTTATATTTGAAATAAATGTTTCTTTATTTTTTGATCTAATGTTTTGTTTTACATATATTTTATTAATACTTCTTATTTTTCAATATTATTATATTTTAGTTTATATATATATATATATTTAGTTAAAGCGTTTTATTACGTCCTCCATTGATCGATTAGTTGTTCAGTGTAAAATGTGACAGAAGTGGTTGAAATGAATGGTTTGAAAATGAGTTGTTATTTATTTAGATATTTGAGTCTGTATCTGGACTCATATATTCTTCTCTTAAAGTCCTTTCTGCTTTTTAATTTCGCTCTGGTTGATCAATAGTTTAACTAGATGGAGGCCATGAGGTGCAGCTGAACGACAGTTAGTGTAAAGTTGTTTTAAATCCTTTAAATGTGAATATTTCCTGGTTTCTTTCCTCTCTGACAGTGAACTGGATATCTTTGAGACATTTATTCTGACATTTTATAAACCAGACAGACTGATGGATAGATGGTTAGTGGCGGCACTGGACTGTTGAGGGTATCAGGAGTGGGAAAGGTGAAAGGTTGACGGCAGGAGGAGGAGGATGAGGACAGTCTGGTTCGTGTCAGGATCTGGTTGTTTGGTCGCTGCAGGATAGAAGAGAACAGAAACAAGAACTTTCAGTGGAACCATAAGTTCTCCTCTGAGGTTTGATGCACGCCTGGTGTTTCTCTGCCATCACAGTCAGGCCAAAGGTCCCTTTAATATTTACAGCTTGAAGCTGTAATGACTTGTGTTGTAACTGTTGGGCCGTCAGGAAGAAAACCAGACCTGAGGCAGCTTAGAGCCGTGGTCGTATCGTGGATTTCTGAACAATATATCATCGCAGCGAAGTCGGCAGAATGGAGGTGTGTCCCTTTAAAATAACTTGTAGCTGTGCTTATGGGAGCGGCCATGTTGGTTTTGTTTGGCAGCCGGCTGTAGAGTATTTCATCCCAGTGGGCCTGAGGGTGTAGATGATGTAGAGAGCCGGGTGGAGCCGTCTTATTTATCTTAAATATTATATATCATACGTGCTTTACTGTCACTGCTCTGATGGATGACATTCCTGCAGAAGGGAGGCTGGTTCGATTCCCCAGTGGAGTCAAATGGAAACATCTTTTTTCTTTTGCTTTCTTTTTTTTTTTGCCACTTTGCCGTTATAACTCATCCCAGAATAATCCTCCCTGCAGCCTTTACGCCTGGGATTCATCAGTGTCGCTGTGCAACATGATGCAACAGATCAGAGCTGAGGCTCCGGCCTGATGCAGCTTTTAGCCTGAAGCTAAGTAAACTTTTAGGATGTTAAGAGTTTTTAACTCTTTCACACAGACAGTCCTTATTAAGCATCCCACAAAATTAATTCATCTGTAAGCCATGTCATCACGCTCAAGTTACATCACTTCCTGTGTTACTTTAACTAAGTAGTTCTGTTTCATATACCTAAGTGGTTTAGCTCTCTAAACTTAAGTAGTTTTGTTGCCTGAATCTAAGTGGTTTAGCTCGCTAAACTTAAGTAGTTTTGTTGCCTGAATCTAAGTGGTTTAGCTCTCTAAACTTAAGTAGTTTTGTTGCCTGAATCTAAGTGGTTTAGTTGTCAAAACCCAACTAAATTCTCTTGTTGCCTATCCCTCACAAAGGAGTTGTTACTAAACCTAACGATGTAATTTTATTTCCTAAACGTAAGCAGTTGTTTTGCCTAAATCTAAGTATTTTCCTTGCCAAGACTTTACTTAGTGATTTTGTTGCTTAAACCTAAGTAGTTGTGTTGCCTAAATGTAACAAACCTTACTAAGGTGTTTTGGTGCCTAGACTCATGTACTTTTATTAACGTCTAAATAAAGTATTGCGTAACAAGTGTAATTTGTCGCATTTTTCTGGATATTTGTCGCATTAAAAAAAGAGTAATATTGTTTTGTATGACATCACGCAGACTGTTGTATGAGGAATAAGTGTCCTCTAAATATAATTTTAATAGTTTTTTTAAGTGTTGAGTGCATTTCCTTCCTCATAAAACAGAACTTTTCATCCATTGTTTACATTACTGCCACCATCTGTCGACCAGTGGAACAGCATGAAATCCTGTCGTTACTCGTTAATGAGGTCAGTGTCTGTGCCGCTAATGATCGGATGTATCGGGTCACCCCTGATGTCCACCGGATGATCAATATCTGCCTGATGGCCTGATGCCTCTGCAGTATTGATACATACGGTACATTGTTAACATGCAACAAACATCCATGATGCTATGAGAGTAAAACCAGGAAGTGGATGTTGTCACCGTGACGTCACCCACTGGTTCGTCCACTGATGTTTAGAAGCCCAAATCACTTTTATTTTACTTTTCTTTAGTTGCATCGTAGCAGTGCCGTCTGACCTCAGGCCTTATGTGGAAAATGACTAAAAATATCTGAGATAACTGTGAATAAACCTCTGCTGGACAGGAAGTGAGAGAGGAAAGAAGAATTTGAGAGGAGGGGAAAGTAAAGTTCCCATTTCTGGTTTCCCACGGAGTCGAGGTCACGTGATGTTTAAACTTTTTTTTTTTTCCCTCAATCTGAAAAACATGATGTTTAGTTTGTTGTGTGATTGAGAAGCGCAGACTGGAGGCATATTTAATGACCTTTAATGAGGATTTTCACCAATAATCACTACTAATAATCATTATTTTATTATCCTCAGTCCTGAATGAAATATCACCACAGTCTGTCGGAGAAAAGCTCGTCCACCAGCTGGACGGCAGATATTAAACTGATGGTGTTTTTTTTTCATGACTTTATTTTCCTCTCAGCACTTTAATTTACAGCCTCAGAGCTGTAAAGGACAGACTGAAGCTGGACTGTTAGTGTGGAGGACAAACAGAGACAGGAAGCTGATAGAAGGAAGGAAAGGAGACGAGCAAGGGATGAGGGGAGGAAGAAATGTAAGGAGGATGAGATGTAGGGAGGAAGGAAAGGAGATGAGGAAGGGATGAGGGGAGGAAGAAATGTAAGGAGGATGAGATGTAGGGAGGGAGGAAGGAAAGGAGATGAGGAAGGGATGTAGGAAGGAAGGAAAGGAGACGAGGAAGGGATGAGAGGAGGAAGAAATGTAAGGAGGATGAGATGTAGGGAGGGAGGAAGGAAAGGAGATGAGGAAGGGATGTAGGAAGGAAGGAAAGGAGACGAGGAAGGGATGAGAGGAGGAAGAAATGTAAGGAGGATGAGATGTAGGGAGGGAGGAAGGAAAGGAGCTGAGGAAGGGATGTAGGAAGGAAGGAAAGGAGACGAGGAAGGGATGAGAGGAGGAGGAGATGTAAGGAGGGAGGGAGGGAGGAAGGAAGGAAAGGAGATGATGAAGGGAGGAAGAGATGTAGGGAGGAAGGAAGGAAAGGAGATGAGGAAGGGATGTAGGAAGGAAGGAAAGGAGACGAGGAAGGGATGAGAGGAGGAAGAAATGTAAGGAGGATGAGATGTAGGGAGGGAGGAAGGAAAGGAGATGAGGAAGGGATGTAGGAAGGAAGGAAAGGAGACGAGGAAGGGATGAGAGGAGGAGGAGATGTAAGGAGGGAGGGAGGAAGGAAGGAAAGGAGATGATGAAGGGAGGAAGAGATGTAGGGAGGAAGGAAGGGAGGAAGAGTAGGGTCTAAATATTATAATATTTACACAGTGACACTTTTTTATGATTAAAAAGACATGAATATATCACTTTTTGATTAATAAGTTTTGCTGTTTTGCTGTGTTCACTTCCCCTTAAAGAGATAAGGTAAAAGTGGGCAGTTAAGGGTTAATTCTCCCTTAGAGCCCGTCCTTCCTCCAGATGTTCCTGCTCAGCATGAAGCTGCAGAAACACTGAAGCTCAGAGCTGCTCTGGGATCAGAAAGAACCACTGACAACATTTTAAACATCATTACTGTATCAGTCCTGCAGCTCAGATTATACAGGAAGTGAAGGAGGTCCAGTCCCTGACCCTGATACTGAGTCCAGAGACAGAGGGACTCATATCCAGGTGTCATTTTCAGGTGTTTTTTGTCCACTTCAGCAGAAAACGCAGCAGTGTAATCTGAGTGGAGGAGGTGCAGCAGCAGGAGGAGGAGGAGGTGCTGTGGAGGCCACAGTCTGTCCTCCTTTCACCTCCCTGATGAGACGTGGAGGGCTGCCTCTGTGCTAGCTGAGGTGCTAATGCTAACTGTTTGGACAGGTGTTCCCAGGTGTGTGTTGTTTGGATAAAGAGAGAGGAAACCAGGACCTGGACTCAGCAGATCCAGATCCAGATCCAGCAGAGAGCCCTATCCTTGGTCTTTATGAGCCGGTTCTGCTGGATCAGCAAGAAGACAGGAAGTCCTAATGAGTCCATAAAGCTGCTACTTCTCTTTGATGCCTCGTCCTTCATGTCCTGGAAAAAGCCCTTAAACCTCCTTTGTGTCCCTTATTCTCATTATTTCACCCTCTGGTTTTTCTTAAAAAGGACATGACAGCATTTTTGCCTCGTGGCACGTTAAAGGAATAATCCAGCAGTTTGAGCAAGTCTAATTAAACTATTTCTTTCCCAGTCTTTCACGTTTTTTTAATGCAGATTATCAGGAAATATAGCAAAGATTTTTTTCTTGAATTGTTTTTTTTCTCTTGTAAATTCACATATTAAATCACTCTGAATATGAATCTTTTCACATAAAGTCAAGCTCAAAGAATATCAACGTGCTTTCCATTAATTTAAGAGTTTTTTATCCTTTGTCACTTTACTTTCTGAGAATAGTCATTTTTTTCTGGTGAATTATTTTTATTATTATTATTTTTATATTTACACATACATATACATGTACACATAACATAAATAAGAACAGAAATAAAATAAAAAAAATAGATTAAAAAAAAAACAGTACCTGGGAGGTGCTCTAATAAATCTGGTAGTCACTTTATATTTACACAGATTAGATGTTTATGTGGGGACGAGATCTGTCGTCGCACCAACACAGGGACTACTTCCTGTGGAGGAGGGAGGAGGCAGTAAGAGGAGCCGTCATGGCAGCTGGCTTCTAAAAACAAACTGAGGGCTGAATGTTGGAGGCCACATTCTGAGATCTGGACTGGAGAGGATCAGGACCAGCAGACCAGCAGGCCTGTAGACCTGTAGACCAGCAGGCCTGTAGACCTGTAGACCAGCAGACCAGCAGGCCTGTAGACCTGTAGACCAGCAGGCCTGTAGACCAGCAGGCCTGTAGACCAGCAGTAACGAGCATCTTAACGAACTCCTTAATGAGGAAGTGTTGATGCTCTGCTCTGTTCTCAAAGTGTGGTCCGAGTACCCTCAGAGGTCCTTTAGGGGCTCCAGTGGGTCCCCAGTAAAAAGAGGAATAAATTATTTTCACTATGATTCAACCATAAGTCACACTATGTACAATATGTTTTTGTATTTTACATTAATATTTTGTGTTTATTATTTTACATCTATTGTTATATTTTATATTTATATGTATTTTCTTGCCAGTATTTTAAGTCAAAAAGAATAAAAGGAATAAAAAGATAAAACTTAATTAATATTGGGAAAATATATTAAATAACTAAAACAAAAAAGAAAACCAATGATAATGAGATGGATAAATAAAAGAATAGCTAACTGGTTAATGTGGTTTTGTTCATGTAGTTTTTGTAGTTTTGTAGTTTTGTAGTTTTTGTAGTTCATGTAGTTTTTGTAGTTTAGTTTTAGTTCATGCAGCTGGACGTCGTGGCTCTCCTCTTCCTCCTCAGACTCTGCAGAGTCTCAAACCTGGAAAACAAA
The DNA here is from genome assembly GCA_029721515.1 of Synanceia verrucosa. Taxonomy (NCBI): domain Eukaryota; kingdom Metazoa; phylum Chordata; class Actinopteri; order Perciformes; family Synanceiidae; genus Synanceia; species Synanceia verrucosa. The sequence goes on from CM056559.1 coordinate 1,595,742, forward strand.
GGTGAAGAGCTGAAAACCTCCAGGCTGTTTTCCTGTCATAAGTTGACTCAGGTGAGATTCTGGAGGTTCAAAGTGAAGCTGAGAGTTTAAAGTGACAGCGTGTCGCTTCGGTCGACAGTCGACTCGATGCTTAAATCTTTTATTGTTCTAGCTGTGAGGCCTTTTAGGAGCTTTTATTTTGTTAACCAGGGACTCGAGGTGTGAACCCCAAAGGTCAAAGGTCAAAGGTCAGGGTGGAGCTGCAGCTCGGGGCGTTTAGTGTGGTAGATATTACAGACGTGCTGGTGTTGTTATTGTTGTTGTTGGTTTCTAGCTCGCTGCTCAGCCTGGAGGGCGTTACCACGGTAATCAAAATGTAAACAAGCTTGTATCCATGGGAAACGCCAGTGGGATAAATCATCACTTCACCTGTATTTACCTGTCATGACGATCGTTTCACTTCATTATAAATGTTATTTATCTTTCACACACTGAACGGTTAAGAGGCGTAGTGGTTATTTCAGAATAAAAGCTTTGTAATAATAAACTCAGACCTCAGAAAGTGTGCCAGTGGGCTTTTATTTTTATTTTTTTATTTTTTGCTAAGTTTCTTCTGTCAGACACCTCTGTTCTCCTGTTTACATATTTAACCCAGATCCTCTCCATGTGCAAATATTTACCTCTGATTTGCTTCTCTTTGAATTCCCGTCCAGTGAGAAAAAACCTGCTGATGCTTCATGAAGACAAAAATCCAGCTGAAACCAGACTTAATATTGGTTCTTATTGATTACCTGTTTACATGAGCACAGTCCCTGTTTTTAATGATAACAATAGATCAGGTAGATAAAGCAGCAACAGTCAATAGCTCAGTTATCAACTGTTAAATTCAGCAGCTATTTTGATCATCATAGATTGTTTTCTTTATTTTTTAGTAATACTAGTTAAAATTTTAGCTTCTTAAATGTGATTATTTCCTGGCTTCTTTCCTCGTTCACCTTTTTCTGACATTTTAGAAACCAAACTGATCGATTAATGGTGGAAATAATTGTTAGTTGCAGCTCTATATATTTATATTGTATTATTTATTTTTGTTTTGTTTACATGTTTACAGTCTTAACAGAGATTCCTCAGGTCTATATTTATATATATTTATATTGATCTATGCATCTATATATTCATACTTAAAAAGGAAAATCAAAATAAATCCAGATAAACTCAGAACTAGTCGTCCTCAGGTTTCCTGCTGCTCAGGATCTGGAAAACATGAGGACATGTTCTCTGGGTGGAGGTGAAGTAATGGAGAGAGGTGGAGGTATGTGGGCGCCATGGTTACCGTAGACGCCGTCTGCCAGGTCTTTCCCAGGAAATGTCCTCACTACACAGGAAGTCGTGTTTCCAGCTGCAGAAACAGACGTGGTTCTGCAGCATCTGCAGCTGAAATATTGATCGCTTTATTGATTGATCGATGGCGGGAGTGTGAGAGCTGATCGTTGATCCAATCAGCTTCAGACTTCACTGGTCCAAACAGCTGTGGTTCTGTTCAGACCTTCTGGGGTCGCTGCACTAGTTGGACCATAAAGATGAAGTTCAGGGTGGTTCAGTTAAACAGAGCTAGCTGATGCTATGCTGGGTCTGCTTTAAGTGGACCTCCAGACCCGGACCGAGGTCCAGACCTGGTTTTTGAAGCACCAGCACTCAGAAGTGAAACATGAACAAGATGTTTGTGTCGCTCTGCTCTGCAGTGAAAGGTCAGGCGAGGCGATTAAAGGGCTCAGTGCTGTGAGGAATTTCAGGGAGTATCGTCAACTTTCCAGTCGGGTTTAAAAAGTCACAACCCAGCATCCATCACCTCCATCACTTCATGCTGCTTCACCTCTCCGCTGTGTTTTTCCCACTTGTCTCACCCAGCGTTAATTAATTAAAGTCTTCTCCTCGAGGCGTCTCTTCTCTGTCGTCTCCGGGGAGATGAAGACGACTGTACAGCTTCACAAAACAACAACACCTGCTGTACTTGGTGTTGTTCGTCGCCTCAGAACAAAGTGCAGCCGGGTTCAGGTCAGTCCGGATAAGAGCGTCTCAAACATGGATGTGGGTGAAATTCGCAACTTGATGCGTAAAACTAAAGCCTCCATTCTAGAAAACGGCTTCCTGGGCGTTCGTGTTGATGATCTCAGAGATGTAAGTTTAACTCGTGATTCTAACTCTGTTTACTTTCAGATGTGAGCAACCCTAAAGATGCTGGATTATAGCAGAAATTATAATCTAGATCATTTAACTTTGGAGACATCGTGCATTTATAAAGATTGATGTTGTCAATCAGTCTGGTGCAAAATTAGGAGGCTGAATCTTTGTGCTTTTGTAAACAGTTTAATCATAAATTGGTTATATATATGAATCGTGATGAAAAGGCACAGCGAGCAGTAAAACCCACCTGTTTCCCTTGAGGGGGTCCTCCCACAGCGAGTCAGCCCTGAAATACTGGATTTTTAACACAACCATCAGAAGCTGTAGTTTGAAATGTGATTATGTGAATTCCTTCATCTGAATCTTTAGAGGTGATAAGATCACTTAGAGGCTCTCTGTGCACGATATACAAACAGGAAATCATTTTAATTTTGTGAGCAGCTTTCAGACTTTAGTCCTGAAAGGTGTGATGATGCTTCAGGGCACGGCTACCTGCTGATTGACACGTGGTTACTATGGTGATGTCCGCTCTGGGAGTTTTCAGTGTTTTCGTCTTTCTTTGCTCTTTAATCTACGTCACCAAACTTAATTAGAACCTTTTTGATCGCCTAAAAATGTCTTATTCAGTGTTTGGTTACTCTTATTACTTGTTTCGCCTCTGGTTGCAAAAAAACAAGATAGCAACAACTGAAAAACAAGATGGAGACAGACAAAAACCCAGAAGGTAACGGCCAAAAAACAAAATGTTAAAAGGAGATATTGATGACCAAAAACTAAGAGGTTTACGGCCCAAAGACAAGATGGTGATGACCAGACGCTATGTGGTGTCCATGGACAGCTGGTCTGATTAAAATAAAGTGCATATCGTTCCCATCAGAAAACTGGAAGATGTGCCTGAAATGAGCTGTTTTTTGTTCCATAATCTGTTATAAGCTGTTCAGAGCTGAAGCTTGTCTTGTCTTTTACTGAAACAAGGTCGTTTTATTTACACTGATCGAAGGTTTCTTCTCCAAACCCTTTTGTTTTTCTTCGCTCCCTCTGATGAGGTGTTACTGTATGTAGGTTATAATCAGCTAACTGCTTGTCCTCCTCCAGGTGGTGGCGACTGACGGGGTTCGGGCTATGATGGAGTCGGCCCTGACAGCCAGAGACCGGGTGGGCGTCCAGGACTTTGTCCTGCTGGAGAACTACACCAGCGAGGCCGCCTTCATAGAAAACCTCCGCAAACGCTTCAAAGAGAACCTCATCTATGTGAGTGGGTGGAGAGAGGAGGTGGAGCTCTGATTGATGCTGTTTATGTAACATCTAATGTGACCGTGCGCTTCCTCTCCAGACGTACATCGGTTCGGTTCTGGTGTCCGTTAACCCGTACAGAGAACTGGAGATCTACACCAAGAACCACATGGAGCGATACCGTGGAGTCAACTTCTACGAGGTCTCTCCACACATGTGAGTCCACAAAGTCTGCAGACATTTCAGAGCTAAAAGTCAACGTCTCATTCTCCCTTAAAGCTTCATTCAGTCCTCCAGCCAGCAGGGGGCGACTCCTCTGGTTCTATATCAGTCTAATAATAGAAAATGATGCTACTTCTCTCTGATTTATTCCCTCAGTAAACATTGTAAACATCAGTTTATGGTCTCAGACTCTAGTTTCAAGTCTAGTCTGGTAAATTATGGTCCCATCTACAGTCAAACAGGCCGTAAAGCAGAGGATGCTTTAGGGCATGGCTACCTGCTGATTGACAGCTTGTTACCATGGCAACATCCATGTTTTTTTTCTTAGAACTTCATCAAACTTCCTTTCACTTCATCAAAGATAATTAATAATAATTAGAACATTTTTGGTGGCCTAAAATGTTTTATTCAGCGTTCAGTTGCATTTAGCTCCACCCTCTTTTCTCACTTGGATGGTGAAGGCCAAAAACCAAGATGGCGACCATCAAAACCAAGATGGTGACCATCAAAACCAAGATGGCGACAGCCAGAAACCAAGATGGCGACAGCCAGAAACCAAGATGGCGACAGCCACAAACCAAGATGGCGACAGCCAAAAACCAAGATGGCGACCATCAAAACCAAGATGGCGACAGCCACAAACCAAGATGGCGACAGCCACAAACCAAGATGGCGACCATCAAAACCAAGATGGCGACCATCAAAACCAAGATGGTGACCATCAAAACCAAGATGGTGACCATCAAAACCAAGATGGCGACAGCCAGAAACCAAGATGGCGACAGCCACAAACCAAGATGGCGACAGCCAAAAACCAAGATGGCGACCATCAAAACCAAGATGGCGACAGCCACAAACCAAGATGGCGACAGCCAAAAACCAAGATGGCGACCATCAAAACCAAGATGGTGACCATCAAAACCAAGATGGCGACAGCCAAAAACCAAGATGGCGACCATCAAAACCAAGATGGCGACAGCCAAAAACCAAGATGGCGACCATCAAAACCAAGATGGTGACCATCAAAACCAAGATGGCGACAGCCAAAAACCAAGATGGCGACCATCAAAACCAAGATGGCGACAGTCGAAAACCAAACAAACCGTCACTGAAAAGTTCTGAAAACTGGCCTCAGTTCAGTTTAAAGCAGCTGGTTTCAGCAAACGATGCTTCTTCAGATGATAAACAATAATTAAAAACAACTTGTCATGTCGTCCTTTTGCTGCCTGACCATGAATGCAGCGTCACATCATTACATCCACTGATGTTTTTTGTTTTTTTCCTGATCGGCCCAAACATTCATGGCTGACATCATGTTTTACCGTCACATTTTTCTCCTTCCTGAAGCATTTTGACATGAGCGAACACTCGTTGCACCTTCCTGAGCGGCGTAGGGAGTATTTATCTTCTCACGGTCGACCACGCTACGTAACGCCATCAGACTGTTTGTGTGACGTCATGGCGTGAGGTCGACTGTCTGTTTGTCAGGAACGGTCTGGATTTCCCTGTCAGATCCTCCCACAGCTCTCAGGTCATCTGCAGCACAATCCAGCTCTTTATGGAGGCCTGAGGCGGCGTCATCGAATCTGTCACCGACTCGCTGTTTTTATTTTCTCTGCCTTCAAGTGTTTTCAGTCTGAGTGGAAAGACGCTTCAGTGAGAAGACGGGAGGAAAGGAAAATAAGAGGAAAGACGAGAAATGATGGAAGCAGAGTACACACAGTACACACAGTACACAGAGTACACACAGAGTACACACAGAGTACACAGAGTACACACAGAGTATACAGAGTATACACAGAGTATATACAGAGTATACACAGAGTACACACAGAGTACACACAGTACACACAGAGTACACAGAGTACACACACAGTACACAGAGTACACAGAGTACACACAGAGTACACACAGAGTATACAGAGTATACACAGAGTATACAGAGTACACACAGAGTACACAGAGTACACAGAGTACACACAGAGTACACAGAGTACACACAGTACACAGAGTACACACAGAGTATACAGAGTACACAGAGTACACACAGAGTACACAGAGTATACAGAGTATACACAGAGTATATACAGAGTATACACAGAGTATACAGAGTACACACAGAGTATACAGAGTACACAGAGTACACACAGAGTACACAGAGTATACAGAGTATACACAGAGTATATACAGAGTACACACAGAGTATACAGAGTACACAGAGTACACACAGAATACACACAGAGTACACAGAGTACACACAGAGTACACACAGAGTACACAGAGTACTATGCATGGTAGTTTTACCTTCTGGTGTCAGAAAAGTGTCCAAACAGGCTGAAACATGAAGCTGAGGTTCTCCAGTCTGGACGTTCATGGTTCATCCTGGTGTCTCTCCATGTTTTCAGCTTCCATTTCCTGCTTCCTTGTGAATCTTATTGTCTTCTCCTTTTGATCTGCTCTGTTTGGACGGTTTTATGACATATGATGTATAAATTCGCCTAATTTTTGATGATCGTTGACATTAGAGGAGAAGTGTGGCGATGGCTAAAAACCAACATCTTGACAACCAAAAACCAAGATGGCTACAGGCAGAAAAAAAAATGTTGTGAAGCCAAATTTGAGGTTTGCACAAACCAGTAGGTGACTGCGTCCACTTGTTATATCATCTATGAGTGAAGCATGTAAATGACGTTTGTATCGAGCCAGGATAGCTCGAGTAAAGTCAAAGACAGACGATAAATAAGCTGGGGACCCTTTGGAACCTCCTCAAGGCCCCCTTGGTGGTCCCCGACCCCCACTTTGAAACCCACTGTTTCGAATGGTTTGCATGTCATCCTCCAGCTACGCCGTGGCGGACAACTCGTACCGCTCCATGAGGACGGAGAGGAAGGACCAGTGCATCCTCATCTCCGGGGAGAGCGGCGCCGGAAAGACGGAGGCGTCCAAGAAGATCCTGCAGTACTACGCCGTCACCTGTCCGGCCAGCGAACAGGTGCAGACCGTCAAGGACCGCCTACTGCAGTCCAACCCAGTGCTGGAGGTAAGGTGGAGACAAGATGGAGACTGGACGCTACATGAGGTCAAAGACTAGTCACTGTAGTAAGCAGTAGCATTATTAAATAGAAGTGTTGCACATTATTAAATAGAAGTGTTGCACATTAATAAATAGAAGTGTTGCACATTAATATATAGTAGTGTTGCACATTATTAAATAGAAGTGTTGCACATTATTAAATAGAAGTGTTGCACATTAATAAATAGAAGTGTTGCACATTATTAAATAGAAGTATTGCACATTAATATATAGTAGTGTTGCTCATTATTAAATGGAAGTGTTGCACATTAATATATAGAAGTGTTGCACATTAATATATAGTAGTGTTGCACATTAATAAATAGAAGTATTGCACATTATTAAATAGAAGTGTTGCACATTATTAAATAGAAGTATTGCACATTATTAAATGGAAGTGTTGCACATTATTAAATAGAAGTGTTGCACATTATTAAATAGTAGTGTTGCACATTATTAAATAGAAGTGTTGCACATTATTAAATAGAAGTGTTGCACATTAATATATAGAAGTGTTGCACATTATTAAATAGAAGTGTTGCACATTAATATATAGTAGTATTGCACATTATTAAATAGAAGTGTTGCACATTAATATATAGAAGTGTTGCACATTATTAAATAGAAGTGTTGCACATTAATATATAGTAGTGTTGCACATTATTAAATAGAAGTGTTGCACATTATTAAATAGAAGTGTTGCACATTAATATATAGAAGTGTTGCACATTATTAAATAGAAGTGTTGCACATTAATATATAGTAGTATTGCACATTATAAATAGAAGTGTTGCACATTATTAAATAGAAGTGTTGCACATTAATATATAGAAGTGTTGCACATTATTAAATGGAAGTGTTACACGTTATTAAATAGAAGTGTTGCACATTAATATATAGAAGTGATGCACATTATTAAATGGAAGTGTTGCACGTTATTAAATAGAAGTGTTGCACATTAATATATAGAAGTGTTGCACATTATTAAATGGAAGTGTTGCACGTTATTAAATAGAAGTGTTGCACATTAATATATAGAAGTGTTGCACATTATTAAATAGAAGTGTTGCACATTAATATATAGAAGTGTTGCACATTATTAAATGGAAGTGTTACACGTTATTAAATAGAAGTGTTGCACATTAATATATAGAAGTGTTGCACATTATTAAATGGAAGTGTTGCACGTTATTAAATAGAAGTGTTGCACATTAATATATAGAAGTGTTGCACATTATTAAATGGAAGTGTTGCACATTATTAAATGGAAGTGTTGCACGTTATTAAATAGAAGTGTTGCACATTAATATATAGAAGTGTTGCACATTATTAAATGGAAGTGTTGCACGTTATTAAATAGAAGTGTTGCACATTAATATATAGAAGTGTTGCACATTATTAAATGGAAGTGTTGCACATTATTAAATAGAAGTGTTGCACATTAATATATAGTAGTATTGCACATTAATATATAGAAGTGTTGCACATTATTAAATAGAAGTGTTGCACATTATTAAATAGAAGTGTTGCACATTATTAAATAGAAGTGTTGCACATTAATATATAGTAGTATTGCACATTAATATATAGAAGTGTTGCACATTATTAAATAGAAGTGTTGCACATTATTAAATAGAAGTGTTGCACTTTTCTAAATGCTTCCACAGGAGAGTCACCTGGATTTAAACATGTGAATATCCAGTGTTTGTGTGGACACATTTCTAGGTGTTCCTGTAAAAACCAGAGGATGTTTTTTTGGACTCAAACACAGAGGTGTTTGTTCACATGGACTGTAACTCTTCATCCGTCCATCATCACTTCTTCATTTCCTTTATCCATCCTCAGGCTTTCGGCAACGCCAAGACGTTACGTAACGACAACTCGAGCCGCTTCGGGAAATACATGGACATCCAGTTTGACTTCAGGGTGAGTTTGATCCAAGGTCAGAGCAAAGCTGCAAGAAGAAAAACAGCTTTTTATGATGTTTTGTTGTTATTGCTTCTATTATTTATGCTGTTAAAAACAATAGAAAACATTTTCAAAAGGTTCCTCAAATATGGAGGTTGTTTCTGTGGTAGATTTAGGGACGACTGCAGCAGCTCAAATACAAATAATGTTTCTTTAAAGCTTCATTAATGATATTAAATATATAGAAATAAAAGAACAATCAAATGAAGAGATCAGATTCATCAGATTAATAATTTAAAGAACTGATCATAGCAACTTTGAAGTAGAGTCTATTAAAGCCTCAGCGGCAGGTTTTGGTCACAAAAATGTTGATTTGACATTTTCTGAGACTTTATGGAGCGAGCGATTCATCAATTAATAGAAAACATCATGTTTATTATGTCACTGTTGTGGATCAGAATAGAATGTATTTTTTTATTGATCCTCTATTGGGGGAAACTTCAGAGTGAATAAATGAAAAACAAAACAACAATAATGAAATAATAGAATAATAAAATAATAATAATATCAGTTATAAGAAATACAATAAAACTACATTAAATGATAGAATAATAAAATAATAATAATATGAATTATAAGTAAGAAATACAATAAAAAGCAATAATAATTAAATAGTACAATGAATAATAATATAAATTGTTAGTAAGAAATACAATAATGCAACAATTGTTTAATAATAAAATTCATAATAATACATTATTAGTAGTAGTAGTAGTATTATATAAAGAATGAAATAATAGAAGTAATGATAATAATACTATTATAAATATTTACTGTAAAAGAAATAGATTTTTAATAGTAAATGAAATCAATGGCTATGACTCATAAATGATCAAATATTAAACAGCAGCAGTGCTCATCTGCTGGTCGTTCTGACTGATGACGTTAACGGTGAGTCCTCTTCTGTTCAAACTAAAAAATAAAACACACAGTATGACCTCTGACCTACCCTCCACCCTCATGTTGTATCACCCTTCATCACGCCTCAGTACCCCAGCCTCACCCTCTGCTCCTCCTCTTCCTCCCCCTCCTCCCCCCTCCCTCCCTGGGCTTCCTCCCGTCGGCAGGGCGCTCCGGTCGGAGGCCACATCATCAACTACCTGCTGGAGAAATCCCGTGTGGTCCACCAGAACCACGGCGAGAGGAACTTCCACATTTTCTACCAGCTGATCGAAGGAGGGGAGGAGGACCTGCTGAGGCGCCTGGGCCTGGAGAGGAGCCCCCAGCAGTACCAGTACCTGGTCAAGGTGAGACCGCCTCACTGGGATCAACCTTCTTTATCTGTCAGAACCTGCTGATCCTGAGCTTGAACACCTCACCTGTCGGTCTAAACAGGTGTTTACTTAACCTACAACCAGGTGTTTACATCGTTTATAAACAGGTGTTTTTCCTGTGTTTTTCTGAAGGGGAACTGTCCCAAAGTGAGCTCCATCAACGATCGCAGCGACTGGAAGACGGTGAGGAAAGCTCTGACTGTGATCGGCTTCAACGAGGACGAGGTGGAGGTGAGATCTGACACCTTACAGGTTCTCGTGATTTATTTTATTTATTTATTTTTGATGATTTACTTCCTGTTTACAGCTGACAGGAAATTATATAGACAGAATAATTTTTATTTTCACTTGCTACATCTCAAAGGGGCTGCTAGCCGAGCTGCCGCTAACGTTAGCTCAGCTTGTTTCTCTGATAACTTCACATCCAGACATTCAGGAGGTTTTTACTAATAACTGAATTATCCACAGATGTCTCCTCCTCCACAAAACAAACAAAACTGGTGATTAAAACTGCTAAAAATGCTCAGTAAAACACTTTCACTTTTAAAATCTGTGTTTTTCTGATGCAATTCAGCGCTGCTGCTTCTGTTAATTTTTGCTAAGCTTGCTTCCCTGATAACATCGCGTCCAGATGTTCAGGAGGTTTTTATCAGAAGCCGAATTATCCACAGAGGTCTCCTCCTTCCCAGATCAAACAGACCTGGAGATTCAATCCGCTAAAAACACTGAATAAAGCAGTTTCACTGTAAAAATCAACGTTTCTCCAAAGCAGTTCAGTCCTCAAGGATCCGTGAGCGACCTTCTGACATCATTATCTTCTGTACCCATACTGACAGGTCCTGTTCTTACTCCCCCTCTCTGCAGGAGTTGTTGAACATCATTGCCAGTGTGCTTCATCTGGGGAACGTCCAGTTCGGTGACGAGGAGGGCATCGCCACCATCACCTCCGACACACAGATCAAGTATCTGGCTAGAGTAAGATCCCTCCTTCAGGTTCAGAGCTAACAGAGCCACCAGAAATCACACCTTTTAATCAGTCATCCTGATCTGATTCACCTGTCGAGCGTGGTTAATTGTTGCAGTTTTTAATCCCAATACTAGGACCAAAAATATGTCAGTCATTTCCTAATCTGTGGCTGAACACTAATTAACATATTTATATATCATTTAATTACTGGTGAAAACAAAATAACTGAAAGCTCACATTTTCCTTCATTTCCAGGTTCATTCTTGTATTTATTATATTTATTATTAACGCTTAATCTCATCATATTGTCCGAAGATGTTTTAGTGTGTTGAAATGGAACAGCGTTGCTAGGCAACAGCTTGGGTCCATGTTTACTTCCTGTCAGCTGATAACAGGAAATAAACTTTTAGAGAGCTTTAAACTGAGAAATGGACGAAAAATTGTAGCTCAGTGACGTCACAGATGAACAGAAATCAGAGTTAAGATATTTCAGATACTTTCACAGTATTTATACTATTTAATACTTTCACAGTATTTATACTATTTAATACTTTCACAGTATTTATACTATTTAATACTTTCACAGTATTTATACTATTTAATACTTTCACAGTATTAATACTATTTAATACTTTCACAGTATTTATACTATTTAATACTTTCACAGTATTTATACTATTTAATACTTTCACAGTATTAATACTATTTAATACTTTCACAGTATTTATACACTGAACCCTGACTTTTGATAAATAAATATCCTCCACTGTGCTTCTTCCCACCTCAGTTTTCCAGTCATTCTTAATGAGAGTCAGTCGACATGACGTCTGTCTGTTGGCACCATGTGGTCCTTTATTTATTCCTGTTGTTGTTGTTGTTGTTTTCCCAGCTGTTAGGAGTGAACGGTGCGGTGCTGACCGAGGCTCTCACTCATAAGAAGATCACTGCGAAGGGAGAAGAGGTCAGTTCACAAACAAAGCTCAACTTCTCCAAACTGCTGAACCCGGAGTGACGCTGTTCTTATTGTTGTTGTTGTTTTTGTTGTTGTTGTGTCTTCGCCTCCACTTCCTGTCAGCTGATGAGTCCGCTGAACCTGGAGCAGGCGTCTTCAGCTCGGGACGCTTTGTCCAAGGCCATCTATGGACGCACCTTTACCTGGCTGGTCAACAAGATCAACACCTCGCTGGCTTACACTGTGAGCACCACTCTGTAGAGCTAATGGAAACATGTTTAATATGTATATTTTTAATACTCATTAAACATGTTCAATATACATGTATTATACATCTGTAATATATGTATTTTTCCTACATTATTATTATATATTTTAATACATGCATATGTTAAATATTTTTAATCAGGGCTGTCAGCATTAATTAATTGTGGTTTTATGTCTGGTGACAAAACTCTGCTTCAGTTTTTCTTTTGTTAAATAAACACTAAAAGTGAAAATTAGACAGAATGTTGAACAAAAAGACTCCAGAAGAACTCCATAATTTAATAATAAGAACAGTTCCTGTGTATTTTAATGAAATAATATTTTAAATTCTTCTCTAAACTCCTTCTGTTTTAGCGCAGCGCCACCTAGTGGACAGTGGGCAGAAGTTAATGTTGCACAGCAGTGACGTCAACCAAATAAATATATATATTAATATAAAATAAATAATGTTCCAGACATGTGAATAACTAAAAGTGCATATCAGATATTAATATAATCAGGGTTTATTGACATGTTTTAATACGATCATTCACATTAAATATAAATTTATATCAATAAATGTAAACAGCGTTGTTTATTTGCATTTACTAATCAGAGGTATTCACAGTAAATATAACTACATATATGTAAAGCAAGCATTGTTCATTTTCATTTGTACATTAGACTTTATTTACTCCTATAAATGTAAATTTACATTTACATTTAAGGTGTAAATAAAACATTATTTATTGACATTTATTAATCATAGTGTTCACAAGAAATGTAAATAAATAAAAGTAAACAAAGCATTATTTATTGACGTGTATTAGTACGAGCGTTGATATTAAATGTAAATAAATGTAAAATGTGAGAGGTTGAAATGACGTTTTATTTTCTCTGACAGGACGACTCCTACAAGCATTACTCCGTCATCGGCCTGCTGGACATCTACGGCTTTGAGGTCTTCCAGCACAACAGGTAGACTATTAATGATTAACGATCAGCTTCATATTGTTATTGATAATGGTGTTTGCTTCTGCTGCTCTGTAGAGATAGCCCAATCCTTTGTTGGAAGAATATGTCAAAATAAATAGAAAAATGTGTCAAAATAAATAGAAAAAATGTGTCAAAATAAGTCGAAAAATATTTCTAAATGAGTGGAAGAATATGTCTAAATAGAAAAACAAGTAGAAAATATGTGTCAAAATAAATAGAAAATATGTGTCAAAATAAATAGAAAAACAAGTAGAAAATATGTGTCAAAACAAGTAGAAAATATGTTTCAAAATAAATAGAAAATATGTGTCAAAATAAATAGAAAAACAAGTAGAAAATATGTGTCAAAACAAGTAGAAAATATGTGTCAAAATAAATAGAAAATTGCAATTGCAGAAAATTGCATCTAAATAAGTAGAAATTGTATCTAAATAAATAGAAAATTGTATCTAAATAAGTAGAAAATTGTATCTAAATAAGTAGAAAATTGTATCTAAATAAATAGAAAATTGTATCTAAATAAATAGAAAATTGCAATTGCAGAAAATTGTATCTAAATAAATAGAAAATTGTATCTAAATAAATAGAAAATTGTATCTAAATAAATAGAAAATTGTATCTAAATAAATAGAAAATTGTATCTAAATAAATAGAAAATTGTATCTAAATAAATAGAAAATTGTATCTAAATAAATAGAAAAGTAAAGATGAGTGGAGGAGTGTTATTGTTAGTTGTCAGTTACTAAATTGAATGCTATTCCCATCGGTTTCAGAGCAAACATGTGGATGGTCAGTGTGAATTGTTTGTTGTTGTTTATCACCTTTTGTTGTTGTTTGTGCTGCAGCTTTGAGCAGTTCTGCATCAACTACTGTAACGAGAAGCTGCAGCAGCTTTTCATCGAACTCACCCTGAAGTCAGAGCAGGAGGAGTACGAGGCCGAAGGCATCACGGTCAGTGACAAACAAACAAACAAACAAACAAACAAACAAAGAAGCAGTGGCTTCAGTCCACAACAGGAAAACATGTCTGTAGGATCTGTACGGGACTGCTGAATGTAAAAGTCTGAATTGAATCACTGAATGAATTTAATCTCTTTGGTCCATTTCTGTTCAAACAGGAGGTGAATATTCATTTCTGTGCTCTTGTGATGCTTTAGTTTCCATTATTAGAGCCTGATTTCTAGTCTGTATTCTATATTTTCAGAAAATATTCTTATTTAATTCGCAGTGTGAAGGAGGTCAGAGTCAGAAAGTGTCGTCTGTGTTTAGTGCTTTTCTTCAGGAACAACAGTTGTGTTGTGTTGCTCAGTGGGAGGAAGCCACTGTCGTCATCAGCACCGTGGGCCGAACTATGAACTATGAATAAGCAGCAAACTGACATTTATGAGCAGAATACATATAAAACTCTGTTCATCGTGTCAGAAAAGACAAAATAACATGTTTTTAACGTCAACTTTGACTTTTTTTGTGATGTTTTCCTTGATTTTCTTTCAGACTAGAGGAAAAAAAACCAGAAGAAATAGAGAAATACACATTTAAGTGTTTATTTACTGTTTTATTTTAATTATGCTGCTAGATGTATTTATTTTACTTATTTAGATATTTGCATGAGGAGACAGTTTTACAGCTTTAAATGTTTTTATTGGTGCATTTTTTTGTGTTTTTAAAGAATTCAATAATATCTCATTTGTGAATATAAGATTTCAGAACACTTGTGTTATTATATTAACAGTAATTAATTAAAAAATGTCAGCTGGAGACGTTTCATGCTGATAAATATTAATTTTAGTTCTTTGTTTCTCTGTAGTGTTTTTAAAATGAATGAAACAGTTTATATCTTTAAGTTCTGTTTTCTCTAAATTACATCCAAACCCTCCAGTTTTCATTCCTGTTTATTTTTAGAAACATGGAGAAAATCAACTTTCTTGAAGGTGTTGACAGTATTTTCTGATTTATAGTGATAAAAACAAAATTATAAAATACTGGTTTTATTTACTATTGTTTACTGGTTTTATTAACTATTGTTTTACTGGTCTTCTTACTGGTTTCCTTGCTCACCATCATCACAGTGGGAGCCGGTTCAGTATTTCAACAATAAGATCATCTGTGACCTGGTGGAGGAGAAGTTCAAAGGCATCATCTCCATTCTGGTGAGGAGAATTTATTTATGTGTCAACATGTTTGTATCATCTGCGACCGGGTGGAGTTTATTTAATAAAGATATTATAGATATACAGATTACATTCATTCTGGAAGTGTGAAATATAAAATCCAGCATTTCTGATTTAGTCCTGAGGCTGAAGTTAAAGTAGACCCTCTTTCTGGATCGGTCTTTAGTCCTGAGACTGAAGTTAACGTAGACCTTGTTTCTGGATCGGTCTTTAGTCCTGAGACTGAAGTTAACGTAGACCCTGTTTCTGGATCGGTCTTTAGTCCTGAGACTGAAGTTAACGTAGACCCTGTTTCTGGATCGGTCTTTAATCCTGAGACTAAAGTTGAAGTAGACCCTGTTTCTGGATCGGTCTTTAATCCTGAGACTAAAGTTAAAGTAGACCCTGTTTCTGGATCGGTCTTTAATCCTGAGACTAAAGTTAAAGTAGACCCTGTTTCTGGATCGGTCTTTAATCCTGAGACTAAAGTTAACGTAGACCCTGTTTCTGGATCGGTCTTTAATCCTGAGACTAAAGTTAAAGTAGACCCTGTTTCTGGATCGGTCTTTAATCCTGAGACTAAAGTTAACGTAGACCCTGTTTCTGGATCGGTCTTTAATCCTGAGACTAAAGTTAAAGTAGACCCTGTTTCTGGATCGGTCTTTAATCCTGAGACTAAAGTTAACGTAGACCCTGTTTCTGGATCGGTCTTTAGTCCTGAGACTAAAGTTAAAGTAGACCCTGTTTCTGGATCGGTCTTTAGTCCTGAGACTAAAGTTAAAGTAGACCCTGTTTCTGGATCGGTCTTTAATCCTGAGACTAAAGTTAACGTAGACCCTGTTTCTGGATCGGTCTTTAGTCCTGAGACTAAAGTCAAAGTAGACCCTGTTTCTGGATCGGTCTTTAGTCCTGAGACTAAAGTCAACGTAGACCCTGTTTCTGGATCGGTCTTTAGTCCTGAGACTGAAGTTAACGTAGACCCTGTTTCTGGATCGGTCTTTAGTCCTGAGACTAAAGTTAACGTAGACCCTGTTTCTGGATCGGTCTTTAGTCCTGAGACTAAAGTTAACGTAGACCCTGTTTCTGGATCGGTCTTTAGTCCTGAGACTAAAGTTAACGTAGACCCTGTTTCTGGATCGGTCTTTAATCCTGAGACTAAAGTTAACGTAGACCCTGTTTCTGGATCGGTCTTTAATCCTGAGACTAAAGTTAAAGTAGACCCTGTTTCTGGATCGGTCTTTAATCCTGAGACTAAAGTTAACGTAGACCCTGTTTCTGGATCGGTCTTTAGTCCTGAGACTAAAGTTAAAGTAGACCCTGTTTCTGGATCGGTCTTTAGTCCTGAGACTAAAGTTAACGTAGACCATGTTTCTGGATCGGTCTTTAGTCCTGAGACTGAAGTTAAAGTCGACCCTGTTTCTGGATCTGTCTTTAGTCCTGAGACTAAAGTTAAAGTAGACCCTGTTTCTGGATCGGTCTTTAGTCCTGAGACTAAAGTTAACGTAGACCTTGTTTCTGGATCGGTCTTCAGTCCTGAGACTAAAGTTAACGTAGACCTTGTTTCTGGATCGGTCTTTAGTCCTGAGACTAAAGTTAACGTAGACCCTGTTTCTGGATCGGTCTTCAGTCCTGAGACTAAAGTTAAAGTAGACCCTGTTTCTGGATCGGTCTTTAGTCCTGAGACTAAAGTTAACGTAGACCCTGTTTCTGGATCGGTCTTCAGTCCTGAGACTAAAGTTAACGTAGACCCTGTTTCTGGATCGGTCTTCAGTCCTGAGACTAAAGTTAACGTAGACCCTGTTTCCGGATCGCAGGATGAGGAGTGTCTTCGACCCGGAGACGCCAGTGACCTGACCTTCCTGGAGAAGCTGGAGGACACCGTGGGAGGACACCCTCACTTTGTCACGTTAGTTTGACGCTCGTCTCTCCTGACGCCCACAGCGTCTGGGGTCGGTCTATTTACTGGAGTTTACTGTTTCCCTGCAGTCACAAACTGGCGGACACTAAGACCAGGAAGGCGATGGAGCGGGAGGAGTTCAGACTGCTGCACTACGCTGGAGAGGTCAACTACAACGTCAACGGTGAGACGGAGACATTCAGTGATGGAGGGAAGACGAAGAGTAGCAGTACTCTCCTTATTTCCTTCCTTCAAATCCTTCCTTTCTCCCTTCTTTCCTTTCTTTCTTAATAAAGCAGCTTCACATTAAAACTGTTTGTGGTGGACACAGGACATGCTGCTAACGTTAGCTCAGCTTGTTCCTCTGATAACATCACATCCAGATGTAAAGGAAGATTTTACCGGAAACAAAATATCCACAGACATCTTCTCCTCTACGACTTAAAGAAACCTGCTGATTAAAACCACTAGAAATACTGAATAAATCTGTTTCTGCAACGCTCCGAGCTACCGCTAACGTTAGCTTAACTAGTTCCTCTGATATTTTCACATTCAGACGTTCAGGAGGTTTTTACCAGAAGACGAATTATTCTCAGAGGTCTCCACATGTTAAAAATAAAAACAACACTGCTGATTAAAACCAGTAAAAGACAAAATAAAGCAGCATCACTTTAAAAATCTTTATTTCTCCAAAGCAGTTCAGAAGACGCTAACGTTAGCTCAGCTATAAGATAAGTTCAAACTTTAATCATCCCAAAGATATCTGTTACGCAATAGTTGGGAGGGGTTTAAATGGGTTCTAAAAATGTACAAATAGTGCAAAAAGGAAACAGTATTAAAATAAAACATAAGCTGGAAAGGTAGTTTATATATATATATATATATATATATATATATATATATACAGTATATCATGGGTCCAGTCAGGTATGACATGTATGTATGCACAAATATTATAACTTAAGATAGATTAGATTAATTCTGTGCAGACAATGAAATTACCTGGTGCTGACTACATATTAAACCAGTCAAGAATAAAAAAAAAAACACAAATAAAGTGTAGATAATATAGACAGTATGACACTGTGGTGTGTGACACTGTGGGGCCTCCAGTCATTAGTCAGTGTCCCAAAATAACTCTTAATAAATCGTCTTTCTTACAGGGTTTTTGGACAAAAACAACGACCTGCTCTTCAGGAACTTAAAGGAGGTGAGTCGGTCAGTCATTGGCCGTAAAACGCCGTCGTCATCATGAATGAAAAGACGTTAAACATGTCGGTGTGTTTCAGGTCATGTGCATGTCGGAGAACGGGATCCTCACCCAGTGTTTCGATCGGGAGGAGCTGAGCGACAAGAAGCGTCCAGAAACGGTGAGACGCCTCGTTGTTGTCATGTTGTGAAGCGTCCCAGCATGCTTTTCCCACCGCCGAACAAGCAGCGGTGTGTTCCTGGCCGACCTCCCACTCCCTGAGGAATGTCCTGACGCTGGGCTTCAACGGGTCCCGCTGAGCTCCCAGTCCTCCACACTGGTCCCAGTGTTCGGCCTCCGCTGGTGTCGTTAGCCTCCGCTCTGCTAGCGTAGTTCCTGCCGTTACCGTCCGGCATCCTCTCTCGTCCTAACCGGCGTCCTCTCCTCCCGTCTCACCCTGCAGGCAGCCACCCAGTTCAAAGCCAGCCTGGCCAAACTGATGGAGATCCTGATGTCCAAGGAGCCGTCCTACGTCCGCTGCATCAAACCCAATGACTCCAAGCAAGCAGGTACCACTTCCTGTTTCACACTCACCTGAAGAAGTTCTCACAGGTTATTTCACTGTCATCACTGCAGCCAAACTGTGTGTTCATGTGTTCGTCAGATCAGATTCACAAATGTGTAAAACAATCTGCAAATGTGCAGAGAGATTTGTGAACGTGAGGTCAAACTGTAAATGCACTTTACAGTTTTCAAAGTATTTAATTCACACAGGAGTGAACTGAGGCTTCACCATGTTGTTATTTACCAGAGCTGACTGTTTATTTATTCCATAACTGTTATTATAATGATAATAATTTATCCCCACACAGAAGTATAACTCTTTATATGTGGAAGCATATAATATAATGTGTTGACAGCTCATTATTGTTGAATGTAAAGACAGTAAAATATTTTAGGTCTGATTGTTTACATGTTTATTATTAGTTTTTCATAGTTTCCAGCTGAAACTCGTCAGTTCTGATTCTTTCCTCCACAGTCGGCCTTTTGTTCCTCCGTCACTCCCACTGCTTTGCTTTTCTCTCACACTGGTTTGACCCTGCTCTCTTGCCGTCCCAGGTCGGTTTGACGAGGTGCTGATTCGCCACCAGGTGAAGTACCTGGGCCTGATGGAGAATCTGAGGGTGAGGAGGGCCGGCTTCGCCTACCGACGACGCTACGAGGTTTTCCTGCAGAGGTGATCAATACTGTCTGTGTGTTAACCTGTGAGCTGTCGACACATGGATCCATATATATATATATATATATATATATCCTTTACACTTTATCTTATCTTATATATCCTATATTATATATATGCTAGAGTATATCCTGCATTATATATCCTGTATTATATAACCTATGTTATTTATTCTATATTATATATCATATATTCTATACACTATATTATATATCCTGTATTATATAACCTATGTTATTTATTCTATATTATATATCATGTATTTTATATACTATATTATATATCTTATAGTATTTATTCTATATTATATATCCTGTATTATATAACCTATGTTATTTATTCTATATTATATATCATGTATTCTATATACTATATTATATATCCTGTATTATATAATCTATGTTATTTATTCTATATTATATATCATGTATTTTATATACTATATTATTATGTATCTTATAGTATTTATTCTATATTATATATCCTGTATACTATATCCTTTATCCTGCGAGTGTCCAGCATCGTTTTCTGTTTGTTTTTTTTGTTTTTTTTTTAAATGAACTTCCATCTTCACAGGAAACTACTTAGGTTTAGAAAACAAACTACTCAGGTAGGTTTCTTCGCCAGTTTCAGTCAACACAGTCACTTTAGTTAAGTTTAGGCAACAGAATTACTTAGGTATAGGCAACAAAACCATTTAGTTTAGGCAACAAAACTACTTAGTTACATTTAGGCAGCTTAAATCCACTTAGATTTAGGCAACAAAACTATTTAGTTAGGATTAAGCATCAACATTACTGAGGTTTAGACTACAAAACTACTTCGTTAGGCTTAGGCAATGAAAAATACTTAGTGAGGTTTAGAAGAAGAAGAAGAAGAAGAATTCCTTTATTAATCCCTCAATGAGGGATTAATAAAGGCCCCGAGCAGTTGGGGGTTCGGTGCCTTGCTCAAGGGCACCTCGGCAGTGCCCAGGAGGAGGAACTGGCACCTCTCCAGCTACCAGTCCACTCTCCACATTTTGATCCGACCTGGACTTGAACTGGCGACCCTCCGATTCCCAGCCCAAGTCACTACAGACTGAGCTACTGCCGCCCCCTTTGTTTAGAGAACAAAGCTACTCATGTTTGGGGAAGAAAACGCCTTAGTTAAGTTTAGGCAACAAAAGGTTTATGTAACAAAAACTACCTAGCTTTAGGCAACAAAGCGAGTTAGTTTAGGATTAGGTAACAAACCATGGACCTGCTCTTTAAGCCTCATAACTGAACCAGTGCTCCCAGTATTTACTGGTCTTCGTGTCTCTTCAGGTACAAGTCGCTGTGTCCGGATACGTGGCCGAACTGGCAGGGAAAGCTGTCCGATGGAGTGGCCACACTGGTCAAACACCTGGGATACAAGCCTGAGGAGTACAAGCTGGGCAGGTCAGCGCTCAGCAGTACTTTAATATGAGTCAAATCCATGTTTCAGAGCGTGACGTGCACACTTAAATCACTTTTAACTCACCAGACAGAAGACTGGCTGTTTCTGTGTCTTTGTTCTTAATGCTGGTTATTGGTGCCATTCGGTGCAAAATCAGATAAAATCCCCAGTGAGCAGGTCCAGACAGTCTAGACCACCTGGAGGTTCAGGCCGTATTGTTGGGTCTGCTGTACGGAAAGAGGGTCTGCTAGAACCAGAACCAGAACCAAATAGAGGAAGTCTGTAAGACCCCGCTGCAGTAAAATGAGAGGTTTTCTAAAGGCAGTTTTGTGCAGACCATCAAAATCCAAACTGTGGTTTCTTCAAAGTAATCTCACTAAAGAGAATCATTGGGATCTGATCATGTTTTCTTACCAACCTGTTGTTTCTTTTATTGATTATTCACAATCACATGTTCCAATTTTTTGTCAAATAAGAACCTGGAGAAAACGCTGTAGCTCAGTGTTCACTCCATCAGTGCTAGAAAGAGCATGTCATCTTAGATTAAATGGAATAACCGGAAAGAAAATCTTTAACATTTAGTAAAATAATTCTTAAAATAAATGTAAACTAAAGGACATCCAAATAAAATGACATTTGAGTAAAATTAAAACAAATATAAAAGAATAAAAGTTTCCAAAAGAGCTGTAGCTGGAGCCGTTTGTGTCATCCTCCCTGATTTACTGTAAATTCAACCTTTCAGGTCCAAAATCTTCATCCGTTTCCCAAAGACTTTGTTCGCCACTGAGGAGGCGCTGGAGGTCAGGAAACACAGTCTGGGTGAGCGCCTCCGACTCCACTGATGATTAAATAGAAAGATTTTCATCACATTTCAGAGTTAAAACTTATCTCTCTCTTTTTTTGTGGCCTCTCAGCCACCAAGCTGCAGGCAGGATGGAGAGGCTACAGCCAGAAATCCAAGTTCCAGAAGCTCAGAAGCTCAGGTGAGGAAACCTGCGAGCTGCTCGCATCATTTCATCATCATGTTGCAGTTTGATTCACGCCTCCAATCCTCATGTGTGACCGACGCTGCAGCTATCGCCATCCAGGCCTGGTGGAGAGGGATCCTGGCCCGAAGGAGAGCTCAGCGCCGCCGGCAGGCTGCCGATACCATCCGCAGGTAAGGACCGGACAGGAAGTGAGCAGCAGATGGCGCTGAGCGCTCACCTTCACCTTTTCTAATCCTCCGGTTCTAGTCTTTTTATTTAAGTGAGGAGGGACTCAGTTTAAGTCATTAATCAGAAATAATACTGTTGTATACGGTGTATAAGTGGTGTATAGGTGTATAAGAACATTGTTAAAAAAAATCCTATATCTGTGTCTTAAAAGATATAGAATACAGGTTATCTGTTATATCATATATCCTTTAACCTATGTCCTATCCTATATCCTGTGTCTTACATCCTATATCTATGTCCTGTATCTATGTCCTACACCCTATATATTGTATCCTACATTATATCCTGTATTTTATATCCTGTATTCTGTACCCTCTATCCTCTATCATGTGTCCTATATTTATTTATAGGGCTAAGTTGTTTTTGTCAGCAATCAGAAATAATTAAAATTAAGTAATTAATTATTTTAATAATAGTTATTATTAATAACTTTCAGGCTTTATTGTGGCTCATAGTTTGTTACATCTGTGGGTTAAATTTAATCACATTTAGCCACTCTAGTGTTGATAGAAATGATTGATAACCCTTCCAGAGTAGAAATCCTCCAGGTTTCATGAGGTGATGTCACGTTTATGTGAAGTATATTAATACGCAGTATTTTAACTTGTGGCTCTGTTGCTCAGGTTCATCAAAGGCTTCATCTACCGCCACAGAGAGCGCTGTCCGGAGAACGAGTACTTCCTGGATTATGTGAGGTACTCGTTCCTCATGAAGCTGCGAAGGAACCTGCCGAAGAACGTTCTGGATAAGAGCTGGCCGACACCTCCGGCTGCTCTGACTGAGGTGAGACAAAAAGTACTACTAGTAGTAGTAGTAGTAGTGATAGTATTAGAAGTAGTAATAGTAGTGATGGCTGTTTTATGGCCTGACATCAATCTAATCTGACCAATAAAGCTGCTCTTTCAGTATAAAGTTCATTTCATAATTTTTTAAAGCATCAATCAAGTGAACATTAAGAGTCTGGATCTATGAGAGAAAGTCAACAATCTGAAATAATATAAAATGACTCTTAAACATAAAATAATAGAATAGCATAATTCAAAATATTTAAATAAAATAGAACAATAATAATTGAAAATAAATATAAATTAAACTATAAATAGAATAAAAAATTGTATACAAAGAGCGTGTCCTAAAGCGCTCCTGTACAAACATATCGCAGACTGTCAGTTTTTATTGAAAAATGTATAATATTAATATTTCATGAGTATATTTGTTTGTGGCACATGTGTAACACATTGGTTGTGTACATATAAATGGTGATAATTTAATCTTTTTTTTGTCTAAACTGACTCAGACGTTCACATCCTCTCTCTGTGTCTTCAGGCTTCGGAGCATTTGCGTAAGATGTGCATGCAGAACATGGTGTGGAGCTACTGCAAGAAGATCAGCCCTGAGTGGAAACACCAGGTGAGCGTCTACCTGTCGTCCTGTCTACCTGTCGTCCTGTCGTCCTGTCTACATGTCTACTTGTCTGCTGTCATTCGTGTCTGTTTGCTTCTTCTTCACTCTTTCCTGTGTGAGCAGATGGAGCAGAAGATGATCGCCAGCGAGCTCTTCAAGGACAAGAAGGACAACTACCCTCAGAGCGTCCCCAAACTGTTCGTCAGCACCAGACTCAGTGAGTCTTTTTCCTGCTACGATGCTCCACTTTAGCTTTTCATGTTGGGTAAAAAGGTGTTAGCAGCATGTCCGCTCTCTGTCCAGACGGCGAGGACATCAACCCCAAGGTGGTCCAGGCTCTGGGCAGCGAGAAGATGAAGGTCAGTGGAAACTCACAGAGCTTTGACAAAGGTTTGGAGGTGTTGGTTGTGACGGCGGTCGCTCTGTTCCCAGTACGCTGTGCCGGTCACCAAGTACGACAGGAAGGGCTACAAGGCCCGACCTCGCCAGCTGCTGCTCACCGCCAACAGCGCCGTCATCGTGGAGGAGGCCAAGCTGAAGCAGCGCATCGACTACGCAGCTCTGAAAGGTCAGAGGTCAAACAGCTCCTATACACTCAAAGCAGAAAGTCTCTCCTCTAGTAGACAGGAAGTAGAAACACTTCAAAATAAGAAAATACCTTCAACTCACCGGTGTTATTATATTATAGATATATATATATATATATATACTATAATATAACAAACATTTTTTACCTTTGTATGTACACACAGAAAATATATATATTCTTAAAAGTAAACTTGAAATGAAGTAAAATAATAATATAAAATGAAAATATAAAACTTAAAATAAGTAAAACAAAATAAAGAAATGTAGAATAAATTTATTTCGACATGTCAATCCTTTTAAAACACACACATTTATTTGTGTGTCATATTTATTTTTGAGCACTCATCAGAGGAAATGTTTCTTTATGGTCATTTTTCTGATGCTCATCCCGACTCTCCATCCCTGCAGGGATCTCTGTTAGCTCGCTCAGCGACGGCCTGTTCGTTCTGCACGTGCCCAGTGACGACAACAAGCAGAAGGTGAAGGACGAGAAGGAACGTGGTATGAATTAATTACCATTATACACCGATTTAATGTGACTTTTCACCGTCTATATGCTTCACCACAGGGAGACGTGGTGCTGCAGAGCGACCATGTGATCGAGACTTTGACCAAGATTGCTATCTGCTCTGATAAAGTGAACAACATCAACATCAACCAGGGCAGGTGAGAAGCAGAACGCCATTCAGCCTTAAACATGATGCAGTAAAATACAGCTTTAGCAGTGCAGGCTAACTGTCTGATCCTCCTGCAGCATCACATTTACAGTCGGGCAGGGCAAAGAAGGGATCATCGACTTCACGCCTGGATCAGAGCTTCTGGTGGCCAAAGCGAAGAACGGACATTTGTCTGTGGTGAGTGATGAATCTTTGTTCTGTTAAATCAGAAGCTTAAATGCCAGTACCTTTCACATACATAAATATAAATATATAAATACCCAAGACGCTGATTGTAGCACCATTTGGTTTTACTGAGCTCCGCCCTCTGGTGTCATACCTGGTTGCAAAAAACCAAGATGGTGACGGCCAAAAACCAAGATGGTGACGGCCAGAAACAAAGATGGTGACGGCCAAAAACCAAGATGGTGACGGCCAGAAACAAAGATGGTGACGGCCAGAAACAAAGATGGTGACGGCCAAAAACCAAGATGGTGACGGCCAGAAACAAAGATAGTGACGGCCAAAAACCAAGATGGTGACGGCCAGAAACAAAGATGGTGACGGCCAAAAACCAAGATGGTGACAGACATAAAACCAAGATGGTGACGGCCAGAAACAAAGATGGTGACGGCCAAAAACCAAGATGGTGACAGACATAAAACCAAGATGGTGACGGCCAGAAACAAAGATGGTGACGGCCAGAAACAAAGATGGTGACAGACATAAAACAAGATGGTGACAGACATAAAACAAGATGGTGACGGCCAGAAACAAAGATGGTGACGGCTAAAAACCAAGATGGTGACGGCTAAAAACCAAGATGGTGACGGCCAGAAACAAAGATGGTGACAGACATAAAACAAGACGGTGACAGACATAAAACAAGATGGTGACAGACATAAAACAAGATGGTGACACCATTTTGAAGGCATCAAACCGGCAAACTAATGGGAGATGGTGGCTGGAGCCACTAACTTCTGACCTCTGACCACTGAATGTTCCAGATGCTTGACTCCAATCATAAAGAAAATCCATGGCTGTTATCAAACTGGTTCTTTGTCAAGCTTTCATTGAAATGTCAGTAGTGCAGCCTCCATGTTATTTTGGCCTTTTTAACCTTTCACTTGGTGCATGGGTCACAGTTGGAATCTCTGACTTTGAGCGGTGTTCAGTTGGACTTTTCCTGGTAGGATTTTGGAAAGTTTGGAGTTCTGATTTTCTTGAACGCAACATAAACTGGTGTTTTTCTTCCAGACGGCTCCCAGACTGAACTCCAGATGATGGACCACACTCCTCCAATCACACAAGAGCAGACCGCTCTGCCTAAGCCAATCAGACGCCAGCTGCCACTACAAATGGTGGCAAGTGCTTCCAATTTAAAAAAGATACAAATCCAGCAAAACTAATTGATATATTTATGTTTATACGTTATATTTCTGGGGATTAATACTGTTGCTGTTTGAATATTCTGATTTTATATATGAGGCCAAGAAATAACAAATATTTTTGGTGCATTTTTCCTGCACCATGTGTGTTTATTGTGCTTTATTTTGGGAACATGACCAAGAAAACAATGAGGGAAGAGTCAGAAGAGGAAGGGGTTAGTTGTTGATGAAAATCAGGGTTAGTTGTCGCCTGCTGCCTCTCTTTTTTTTCCTGTTTACTGTTTTCTGATCGATTTATACTTTTGATTGTTTCGCTGACGTTTCTAACTGGGATGGACGGCTGATTATTGAAGGCTGGCAGGATGTAGGATAGCTGTGGATAGGTCCGGTGACGAGGAAGAACGACTTTTCAATCAAAGGCTGCTTCACTCCATCAGAATAAACAGTTGGACGTACTGATGAATATGTATATCTATATATATATATATATATATATTCACAATCTGTGCTTAGTGTGTGAATGAGAAGGTTTGAAAGTTTGCCATGAGGGCGTCACTACATAGAATAAGCAGAATAAAGTTATGTGAGTAAAGGTGAACAGAAAGGTGAAAGATGGCAGCAGTTGTTTGCCTTGACGCCAGGTGCTTGTGCCTTCCTCTTCCACTAAATTGATGTTTGAAAAGGTGAGAATGAGGTTTGTGTCGGTAGAAAGCCGCCGTCCTCTGGCTGGATGTTGTTCAGCAGCAGCTTCGGCCTCATTTTCCATCCTCCATGTCACTGCTCTGCCTCTCCTCTCTGTCTTCCTTTGACTGGTCTGATGGCGACATGTTGTTGTTTTTCTGTTTATACTCAATATATTTCTCCATTTTTACACGTCTGTGTCTGTAAAACAGCGTTTAGACCAAAGTGTGAAACGAACGTCACAGTTTGAAGCCATATTATTGAAAGTTTTGTGTACTTGAAAGCCAAAAAACAAACATGTTTGACATGTTTAAAAGTGACATTATGAGAGGAATAGATTTGACATTTCTTTGCCAAATGAGTTTGATCACTTTCTGGCAGAAAGTTTAAGATTTAACATTTAACTGTCTGCATGCTCGCTATAAAGCTACAGCCAGGAGACTGCTAGCTTAGCTTGAGGGGGGCACAGCTACTGCTAGCTAACACAGTTAGCCTTGATATCTCCAGAGGTAAACCTGGTAAGGCTAGCTGTTTCCCCCTACCTCCAGTCTTTATGCTAAGCTAAGCTGACTTCATATTTAACACAATTGACTTCATGCTGTGAAGTTACATTCAGTAGACTGCTAGCTTAGCTTAGGGGGGCACAGCTAGCTTGGCTCTGTTGAGAGGTAAATTTCACCTACAAAGTTGGTTTTCCTCTGTTTCTGCCCTTTTTGCTAAGCTAAGCCAACTCCCTACTAGCTATGGCTTAGCAGCCCGGAGACGACTAGCTTAGCTTAGGAGAAAACAGCTAGCATGGCTCTGTCCAAAGGTGAAAAATCCCACCAAGGCTTGCTGTTTTTGCCCCTTTCCAACGTATGTGCTAAGCTACGCTAACCATCTCTTGGCTGTAGTCTTATATTTAATTCAATAGTTAGCATACTGATAAACAATAAATACAGAGCCATAGCCAGGAGACTGCTAGCTTAGCTTTTGAGAAAACAGCTAGCTTGGCTCTGTCCAATAATATCACATGCAAAGGCTGTATGCCTGTTTCCAGTCTTTGTGCTAAGTTATGCTAAGCTATGCTAACTGTCTGCTGGCTATAGCTTCTATAGTTTGATCTACAGATGTGACAGTATCGATCTTGTCATTTCAGCTGTTACTTTAGTGCCAGAAATTATAAACATTTCCTGATTTTTTTTTCTCCCTTTTCAGTGCAGATCCTCCGCTTGATTAAAAAAACAAAAAGAAAATGAAATATTTATTGCATCCTTATGAAGATTTCACTCCAGTTCAGAACCATAACAATCAATGTCTCTGTCTACCTTTGACCAAAGACTGATCCTGAATAAGTTGTGTCATTGAAAACTTTTGAGAGGAGCTCCAAATGTTTCCACGTTTCTTACTTTTTTCTCTTTTTTTTTTGTCGTTCAATGACAGAACTTTTTCTCTGTGCTGCCGCACGATAAAACTAAACTAGCCAAAGACTTCTAGTGACTCTGTGTTGTATGATTTATATGAAATGAGCTCTGAATGTTGTGTTTTTTTTTGCTCAGGAGGGAGATCTTTGTGTACAGTTTGTGTTATTAATGAGAGATTCGAGCCAAGTGAGGTTTGGTGATGTGAAACTTTTGGGGAGAAAAAGCTTCTGGTGTTGTTTGTTTGACGCTAACTTGTTCCTGTGCCTCGTTGGATCGCAATACGACGGATTAGCGTGGAAGAGAAATACCTCGGCTCTTTCTAGAAGTTTCCTATAAGCTTTATTCAAACCAAAGTTTGTCCATTGATCTACAGACGCAGCCCGACTCACTGTACGCACCGAAGCAATGTATGATTACACCATCACACTAAAAGATACTTAAGTTTTGAACAATAAATTTGAAAAGTAAATCCTGATGAATGGCTGTTTGTGGTTCCTGTCCAGCTGTCTGTTTAATGTCAAAAATATGTAACAAAATGAATATTAATTAGACAGAGCAGTTGGTTTTCTATCAGGTCATCCCTTCTGTTTTTTTTTTTAAATAATTGATTTATTTTATTTTAGAAACAAGTTTTTAATTTGTAAGCACAGATAAGCATCAATAAAAATAGATTACTGTAGCACAATACTGTGAGATGTTAAATGGCTGAATTTTCATGATTGACTAGTAAAAGAAATTTCCAACAATCAGTCAATAATCAGTCTGTGGCTGCTGCAGGATTATAACACTAACAACCTGATCCAGACCTCATTATGCCTCACCAGCACCGAGCAACAACAACAACAGCCGTGTTTGTTGTTTACTTTCATGCTAAATTCAGTGACCTTTGGAGCTAACGCTGCTAACTGCTGTCACTGGAAAAGATTTGACAACACTGGGCTAGTTTCTAGTCTCCCAACACAGAAAAAAAAGCAGAACAGGTTTTTTTTTATGTTTGTGATGGTCATGTCCCAGAAGTTTTAACTTTAATTTCTTACCACTTGACAACTGATAAAAATGATCAGTAATCCCTCCGGAGTAAAACATTAGGACACCAGGAACATCACAGAAATACCCTGGCTGGTTCTGGCGTCAAAAACTCGTTGACATTTTGGATAAACCCTGCAGGAATTGCATTTTTCTGTGCTGGGATGGCGGGCCCTTGTGTCGTGGAAACTTCTCAGAAACCCTCTTATGGTGAACTGTCCAGGAAACTGCAGGTCTCTAGTCTGTGGTTGTGAGGTTTCATGAGGCTGTGATCATCCTGGAGGTCACATGCAGAGACGTCACATTTGAAGACATGCTCTGGTTCCTATGAACATCATCACACATGAAAAGAACTGGGAGCTTTCCAGTCAAACCAGTTTATGTAACTCAGAGAGAGTTCAGGGACAGAAATATTCAAAATTGAGCATGTGATGATTATCATGAAGTGTCTGTGAAGGAGAGGCTCCATAGAAAGGGTTTACAGTCTCATACCTGGAGGTCAGAGGTCAAATGTTTTTTTTTTTCCTCCTCAAAACTGACCCTGCTCCAGCCTCTCATCAGTTATTGCTGTTTTAATCCTGCAGAGCGAGGCGTCCTTCCTCACTCTGTCATGTCAGTGCTTTTATTCAACCACTAGGTGTTGCTGTCGGTGTGATTTTCTCCTCGGTGGTTTTGTTGTGTTTTCAGGAGGTTTTTCCTCTGGACTGTGTGAACCCTCCTCTGCACGTTTTTGGCAGTCGTTGGAGGTAAACAGTGTGTCACCTCACTGGCTGACAGCAGGATTTATAGCCTTTCATATAATGTAGGTGGAGCAGCAGTGCCTATAGAGGCCCTATAGACACTGAAAACACTGAGGAGCAGGGCTGTAGTTAGGCTGCAACCACTGCTGCTCAATGTTTTCTCCAGTCATCAGTTAGTTGTTGTCTGTAAAATTTCTCTGAAGGTTTTGTTTTGTCCAAAAGTATTGATTTTATTCTGATATAAAAGCAGAGAAAAGCAGGAAATCTGCTTAATCTAGGGGCTGGAAAGTGCACTTTTATGATTATTAAAATAATATTGTGAATGTTTTTCTTTCGTTTTAATTGATTAGTCCACTAATCGTTGCGTTTCTAGTCATTATTAATACATCAAATAGTTAGAACAGACAGGCAGAGGACGTTGATGTTGATTTTTGCAGAGAAGTTATGAGGCTCAATAATCGTCACAGTTTTAGGTTTTATTCACACTGAAGTCACCTTTCCTCCTGCCAAAGATGCAGTGACTGATTTTACTGATTTAAATGATTTGAATGGCCTTAAGTTCTGATTTTTAACAGAAAAAAAACAGATCATTTCATTTCAGTTTATTGTTTAAATGTTTTTCACATTAAAACTTCCTTTTATCTTTTTACGACATGTACTGTGACATTTTTTTCTTGTCATAACAGTATACTAAAATATCGCAAAAGTAATAATAATAATAAATTTTATTTATAAAGCACTTTTCATTTTAAAGTACATGAAAATGTTCTTGATATAATAAGAAAAGTATATAAGTTTTACTTATAATGATAATCATTGCACACTATTACAATAAGAGTTTCTCATTTTAACATGATAAGTTTATACATCGTAATAAGATCAAAATGTTTCTGAAACTTGAAAAATTTCTTTAAAAACTTGTCACTTTATACTGTGCTACTGATCAGTTTTTTTCACCTGGTTTGGCAGCAAAATAAAAGCTCAGCCAGCTGTTTCCTCCACACTGAACATCTGTTGAGACACAACACACGTGTAACGTCGCTGCGCTCTGATTGGCTGCCGCGGGTCTCTAGCTCAGCCAGCAGCCAATAGGAGGGCTCCGTTGTTTGTGCACCGCTGCTGCGCTTCTATAAAGCGGAAAGCAAAGAGGGATGCGGCCAGGAAACTGATCCAGATCAGCAGAGACGCGTCTTTGGTGTGAATTCCCACCGCTGACTGTTTATTCCTGTTTGTCTTCGGGGACATCGGGGGACAGCTGGACCTGCAGAGGCGGACCGGACTCTGTGTCCCTGAAAGCATCACTCAGGTAGGATGCTGCTCACCGGAGGAGAGGCTGACTCATGTTGAGGCACCAGCTCACCGACACTATAACCGACTATTATCGACCATCACCGACTATCACTGACCATTCCTCTCTGCCTTTGACCGTGTCATCATGAACTTTATTCCAGAGGCCACTTCCTGTCCTCTGGCCTGCTGGGAAGTCACTGTTATCACTTCAGATCAGGTCATTTCAGTCACCATCAACTTCTTCCATTTCCCTTTATTCTGCTGCATGGAAGTTTGGTTTAATATTCTAAAAATCACACAGCAGTGGTGCGGAAATAACAATATTAATTAGAGTGATAAGGATAAAAATAATAGTGATGGTAAGATGCTGCTGTGTGTGGAGCCTCCTGCTACCTTTAACTGTCTTTGTTTCAGCAGCATGATGGGCATTTCCCAGTGTTGTTGACACTGAACAGCTGAGCGCCTCTCTGCGTGCATGTGCGTTACATTACCGCAAAACCAACCCGGAAAGGTGCAGATAGTGTCACCAAAGTAAAAGCATACACTCGGGAGAAAAACTCAATGTAAATATTCTGGGTGTTTTTCTTTGTTCTCACTCAAATACTAAACTGGCAAAACTTCGACTCTTCCACATCTCAGAGACGAATATTGTGTATTTATTCCACTGCTTTTATTCTAAAGTTTTAAACAAGATTTATTAGATTATTGATCTAACTTTAATATTTCGATTATTGATCCAAAAGTTTTTTTTTTGACCCACTGCTTGATCAGTTGTTTGGTTCGACAGAAAATGGTGAAAACGTGGATCAACTATCTCAAAGATACTCAGATTACTGTCACAGTGGGAAAAGAAACCTCATGAACTTCTGTTGTAGTTGTGAAACATTTGTATTTTTTTAGATCCCCCAGTGGGGAAATTCATTTTTATACAGGAGCTTAAATGAAATACTATTAATATAAACTAATATACACATGTACAATATGCACCAAAATAAATATACTGATGGCAAATTAGATGAAATGAAACACAAAACTACTTTTATATTAATAGATTTTTAAAAAGAGTTGTTTCTTTTTTAACGTTGGCAAGTTGAACTTAATACCAGTTATAGAGAGAGCGATAGAGAATCTGATTCTTGTTGGATTTACACGATGATTCACGGGAAGCTTTCTGTTTATTGTTGCTTAAACAAAGTCACGCACTGCGCAGCAGTGAGTTCAATGCTTTTATTTTGATAGCAGTAACCGGAACACGGATGTAATGTTACGGCTACCTTTAGAGCGTGCAGGGAGGGAGGGGGATTGGAGATGCAGATCGGGTTTGGGAGGGTATTGTGCGGATGATTTCAGTCCAGTTCAGACCAGTTCCAGCTCTGCTCTTCATTCACCGCAATATACTTTGTCTTATTGTTGTTGTCAGTGTTGGAGAGTCCGATCTAAAAAAAACACACAAAATGTGAATGGAGTCTGGTCTGTGGGCGCCATGACGCCTTTATGTTTTCATGGTGCTGCAGGGTGCGATGAGCGAAGTTCGTCTTTTGACAGAAACACAACCAGCAGGATGGTTTCATCAACAGTTATTAACTGGAAAACATATTTCATAGATTAATTTCAATAACGGGTCGACTGTAACATGATCAGCAAGGCCACACAATTAGATTATTTCCTTTTTTCAAAACGCGTTTAATTATATTTTGCAGTAAACCTGAGTAAATAGATGTTATATTAATAGGGTGTTTTCTTGATATTTTTTTGGTGACGTTTAATGGTAGTTTTATGATTTAATCCTAATTTCCGGTGCAGTTACTGTAATAGAACACAGCAGGCTGACGGCTCGCTGAATCTCGCGCCGCACTGGTTCGAACCGGCTGGAGCTCGTGATGCGTTCAGGTGCAGTGGGGTTTTCTGCAGACTCACCCCCAGTCGTTGTTATTGTTTTTACAGAAGTAGCTCGGCAGACGTACAGATGACGTACAGCCTATTTTACAAATCTTAAGAAAAGGACGTGAAAAAGAGAGAATATGTTTAAATCATTAAAACTGAGTTACTTTTTTTAAAATGTTATTATCTTGCTTTTATAGTGTTTTTGTCTTTTGTTCTCGAAAGTGACACATCAAATCAAATGCCTTTATTGTCATTGTATTTTAGAGAATACATTAACATTAGGAGCGCCGCTCCCCTTATTTAGCTATATATCTACATTCCATATTAAAAAGTCCACTTTGATTGCGACACTTTTATAGTTATATTTCCATTAAAATTAACTTATTGATATGTTTTTTTAAATGTGTGATTTGTTGACAGTTAAACATGTATTTTGTCAGAATGTCAGAATCTCTTTCTGGTGTGTTTTTATTTATTTTGTAAACGTGATTTTTATGACAATAGGAACCCCGTTCAGTCTTTTTTTCACCCCATAGGAATGAATGCAACAGCAGCCTCACGTGTAGCTGCTGCACGAGCTGTCACCAGCAGCCAATAGGAGAAGAGCGGCTAATCCGCTCAACCAATCATTTGCGTCAGGGGGCGGGACTGCTTAATATTTATGAGAAGGGTTTATTGACGCACTTCAGAGGCCTCAGCTGGTTTGTGTTTGTGGTCTGTCTTCCTCCTCCAGACCTCCAGCATCATCATCGTCATCATCAGGCAAGAACAAAGACATCTAGTTATGAGTGCACATACAGCCATGTTCATATTTGATTAATCGCTTTGAGGATTGTTTAAAGAAAAAAGTCCAAATTCTCTAATGGCAGCATCTTAAATATTAATATTTCCTGTTTACATTTGAGGAGGTAAACACATTTTTAACCATTTTCTGACCAAACAACTGATCGATGAGTCATGAAAATTTTAAATATTTACTTTTTCCTAAAAATTGTAAACAAGAACACAGTGTTCATAGTATGAGCTGTAGAGAATGGTAAATGGTGGTTCATGAATTTGTTTTTGTAATTTTATTCTGAAACATGATTTTATGACAGTAGAAACCCTCTACAGTCTACTTTTGTACTTGATGCTGACGCACATTTTGAATGACTTTTACTTGTTGTGGAGTATTTCTACACTGTTGTGTTGTTACTTTTACTTGAGTAAATGATGTGACTACTACTTCCTGATGT
This sequence comes from Synanceia verrucosa, assembly GCA_029721515.1. Classification (NCBI taxonomy): domain Eukaryota; kingdom Metazoa; phylum Chordata; class Actinopteri; order Perciformes; family Synanceiidae; genus Synanceia; species Synanceia verrucosa. The sequence continues at coordinate 1,630,243 of CM056559.1, forward strand.
TCTCGGTGTTTCTGAAAATAACGTCCGTCATTTCCTGTTGTCCTCCAGGCTCCAGCAGCCTCCCACACTTCCTGTCCGCCCAGTGACTCGCCGCCTCCAACCCGGCCAAGATGGCTCCCACGCTGGCCACGGCGTTCTCCCGGCGCTGGTGGATGGCGGTGACGGCGGTGATCGAGAACCTGCTGTTCTCTGCGGTGCTGCTGGGCTGGGGCTCCCTGCTCATCATGCTGAAGTCTGAGGGCTTCTACTCCTACCTGTGCAAAGCTCCAGGTGAGTCTGAGTCATAAGCAGCAAGGGATTATGGGTGAACCGTTACAGGAAGACATCCACAGTTATTAATTGGATGTTGGATGTTCCCTGTTATTGCAAAGTTGTAATATATACACCTATATATATATTTGTGTTATTGCATGTTTTTTCCCACAGACTTAAATTGGGAAAGAGAAAAGTTTTTTCAGTTGGATATTTTTTGTAAAATTTATCCTACGCTGACTGTTTTTCCAACATTACCAACCCTAGCTTTAAGTAAAGGCTGTGAATACTTGTACTACTTATTGTGTGTAACATGACTGCAGTCAGGTTTGATAAAGTAGAGTCGTTCACGACCACTTTTGATATGAAAAGCAGCCAGAATTTGACAGAAACAGCCTCACTCTGGGCTTTTTGGATGAAATCAGAGTTTGAATGGGATGTTAATGAGCTTTCAACAGACTGATTGCAGCACTCATGGGAGCTTTTCACAGAGTGGGTGTGGTGGTATTATGGAGATTTTAGGACGTACAAAAGACAGAAAGTGCTCAGGTTTCACCTCAGAAAGAGCCTCACCTTAGAGGGAAGCTTATCAGCAAACACACCAGGTTCATATTGACCCAACAGTTTGGATTTCCTCATGGAAAACAAGTCAATATGTCAGCAGCTCCAAAAGCATATCTGAGCCATCAGATTCAGTATTTTTTTCATTCTGTCCTCGGTCCTCTGTGATCAAAGCTGCTGCACTCAGTCAGTCATTTCCAGTTTCTGCCTTTATGACACTAAATTGCTTTTGCTCTGAAGATTAACTCAGACAAGGACTTGGCTTTGGAAACCACTCACTGTAGGTCAGGTTAAACCAGAACTCCACTTGTTCACATGTTGATGCAGGTATCAATAATCATTAATCTATAATGGATTTCTACTAGAGATATTATGTTTAGGGGGGTCCTCCCTCAAAAGGATTTGAAAATTTTTTGACTCAAATCTATACAATTTCACACCATTGTGAGCCATTATTGTCATATTATTATATGCCCAAAAAGCCCAAAAGACAAAAAAAGTATTTTATTATTTACACAAATCACAGACATTGGTCTCTTTGGTTAGCTCCACACTCCTGTGTCTCTTCTGCAAATAACCAAGATGGTGACAAAGAAAAACCAACATGGCCAACATGACCAAAAAACAAGATGGCAACAGCCTAAAACCAAGATGGTGACGACGAAGATGTTGATTACCAAAATCCAAGATGGCGACAGTCAAGAGGGCAGAGGCCAAAAATCAATGGAAACAAATGGGTGACGACCAAAATGCCGAACTTGAGGCTTGAAAATGGCCGTCCACAAACCCATCGAATTTCCTTTACTGCATTAATCATAACAAGATCAACCACCATCATCTGAGTTTGTCTGCTTTATCAGGCTGCAGATGGACGTGAGAACGAGACCATTCACCCCTTCATTCACCCCTTCGTTCACCCCTTCACTCATCCCTCCATCACGACCACTCAGGATGTTTTTGTCTCTTTGATCGTCTGATTGAGTTTCTCTCTTTTGTCCTCCAAAGCAGCAGTGATGAAAGCCCTGCAGGGCTCATCTCTGCCCATAATGAGGCTTTTACCACATGAAACATGACTGTACGTCTGCATTAAGAGCTCACGGAGAAGCCTCATTTCTCTATCAGTGCGTTGTAATCTACCGTGAATTAAAGCTTTGTTTTATTTTAGCCTGTTTAGCTGATTGGATTAGGTTCAGTGACTCAGCTGCTTCCTCAGTGACCTCCTCACTCCAGTGCTGAATCAGCACTTTGTCTTTATGTCGATGTTGTTGTTTGTAGGGAAGAAAAGTCTGAAATCAGATCATGGTCAAACAACATGTGCTGTTTATGTGACATCAATGTGCAAACATGTTGCTTCAGTCTGCGTTCGTTAGGAGGTTGAAATGACTTCTGGAAATCTGTTGTTGTGACGCCTTTTCAACCTGAATTTATGAGGAGATCAAATTAAAAGAAACAACCATTCAATCATTCAACATGTTTAATCGGCTGAAAAACAACACAAAGAGTCCAAAGGCCGAGCTGTTGGAAGTAATCACATTACTGTCACTAATGAAAAAATCTATACGTCTAACAGGAGGACAGACGAACAATAAGGAGCTTTACTTTGAAGTTATCTGGCTTCTCAGATGATGTTACACAGTAATCCAACAGTATGTTTTTACCCCATCACTGACCTTCAGCTGGTTAATTTGCTCGTACAGAATCAACCTTTCTGCTGCTCAACTTTTCAACGCTTCACAGATGAAAAGTGTGTTTTATTTCTGCTTCGCTACGCTACCGGAAAAGCTCGTTTCTTTGGAACAAAACGTACGTCAGCAGTGGTGGATTCGTTGGTACTTTATTCATCCCAGAGAGGCATTTTATTTCTGCAGTCAACCTGACCATAGCAAAAGAAATCCAGTGCAACAACGATAGACGATTCAATTCAGAAAACATACATGATATCACAGACCTGAAGGAATAATTACAAATTCCCTGCCCAGTACACGGTTTGCATCCACTCGTGTTGAGGCTGTTAAATACTCACTGACCGTCATTTGACCCCATCACCTTCCCTCAGTAATGACTGTATCCTAATCAGCCTCTATCTGCTATTTGTCTGTTCACATCACCACTGTTTAACAGAAGCATTATCGCTCCTAACATCCTCTCTGATTGATTAATCTGTCAGTCGGTGGATTGTTTTGACGGCCAGGCGTTGCATCCTGGTGATATGTGAGGGACGAGCCCAGGAAATAAAGCTGGTAATTCTCAAACCAGCTGACTGTAGAGCTCTGTTTGACTGATCTGTATGTTTGTATAGGAGGAGAAGGGCGTGGCATGAAAACAACAGGAAGGAATCTGGAGGAACATACACATGAAAAAACCTTTCTGGTGTTTTAGCTGCTCTTGAGTATCATTGATATTTTTATCACTTATCCAGTGTAATATGTTCACATCTGCTAGATGAACTGTTACGAAACATGACGGTTATGACTTCTAGAGCCACCATGAGGTAGACATTTTTCTTTTAATTAATCCATATCTATTTGGCAAACTGCCATTTGTTCATGGTCATTTTCTCTTATCTTTTCATCGAGCGTCATCAGTTTTACCTGTGAAAATATCATATCTTATTATCATTTTCATACTAATGTTTACCATGTTTAGCGTATTAGTTTAGGGTGTTAGCATGCTAACACTCACACCAACAACATGCTAATATTTACCATCTTTAGCGTCTTAGTTTAGTGTGTTAGCGTGCTAACATGCTCAAAACAACAACATGCTAATGTTTACCATGTTTAGCATATTAGTTTAGGGTGTTAACATGCTAACACTCACAACAACAACATACTAACGTTTACCATTTTTAGCATCTTAGTTTAGTGTATTAGCATGCTAACATGCTCAAAACAACAACATGCTAATGTTTACCATGTTTAGCGTATTAGTTTAGTGTATTAGCATGCTAACACTCACAACAACAACAACATACTAACGTTTACCATTTTTAGCATCTTAGTTTAGTGTATTAGCATGCTAACATGCTCAAAACAACAACATGCTAATGTTTACCACCTTTAGCATCTTAGTTTAGTGTGTTAGCATGCTAACATGCTCACAACAACAACATGCTAATGTTTACCATCTTTAGCATCTTAGTTTAGTGTGTTAGCATGCTAACATGCTCACAACAACAACAACATGCTAATGTTTGCTCAAAAGTTGTGCACATGGCCGTGGCTTATATGGATGGATTAATGTGGACCTGCATCATTGATTAAAAAGTCACCAAAGAGCCAAAGATGTAAAGTTTGCTCTTATAGCACCACCATCTGGTCAAACTGCACCACATCTCACCGTAGAACTGAATGCTTCTGCTTCGTCGTGTTAAATCACACCAGTTCTTTGTTTTAGATTTACGTGTCAGCAGCCGTCAGATGTTCATTACCTCACCTTTCACCTACTTTGGGCCTGTTTTCTGCACCAGGACGCATTAAATACAACACAACAGCTTCCTGTTGTTCCTCTGAACTCCATCCCACCTTTTACCTGGAACTGGTCAACAGAGGCGACAGTCAACTGAACACACCCCTTTAGGAAAATAGCTGGAAAGGAGCTCTGTAGTTTATTAGAAGCAGTGCTTTTTGACGACTAAATCCTTTACGCCTCCAGACATGAAAACATGTGACGTCTGCTGAGTCTGTTTCTATTGTTCTCCTGAGCAAAACAAGTCAAGGTGACCAAGCAGTTGTTTTCCTCCTCTTCTGTTAATACGAGCAGAGTTTTCACTCAGCAGATGGACTGAAATAGACTGAAAGAACCCAGTGGACTTTGTTTACCAGCGATCCAGACCCGGTAGAGGGACTCCCCCACCAGTCTGATGTTGACTTGACCTTTAATGAGCCTCCTGGCCTTTTAGCAGCTCAGCTAAAAGTAGAAGCTCAGAGCAACATTAGAAACCAGCTCCCCTGAAATACCAGAAGTCTTTATTTTAGATCACGTGACACCTCTGGAATAACAATATAATACATTAAAAGTTCTTAAAGCTATAAAGAATAACCCCTGCCAGTTTGTATTATATTATTGGATCGTTAATAATGCATGAATATGTAAGCAGCTTGGTTATGTCAACTTTAATTCACAAAAATGTTTCAGATTTTATATATGGATTATATATTTATGTAAACAATAGACATCAGTCCTGTGAGCTAAATGCTAATATCAGAATGCTAACATGGTAATGTTTACCATGTTAAGCGCCTGAGTTTAGTGTGTTAGCATGCTAACATGCTCACAATAGCAACATGTTAATGTTTAGCATCTTGGTTTAATGGGTTAGCATGCTAACATCTTTACTGTGTTTAGCATTTCAGTTTAGTGTGTAAGCATGCTCAATAACAACATGCTAATATTTGCATTTTACCATATAAGTTTAGGATGTTAGCATGCTCACAATGTCATCATGCTAATGTTTATACATTAGCATCTTAATTTAGGGTGTAAGCATGCTAACATCAAATCAAAAGCGTTTGCTGTCATGATATGACCATAGTTCATACAATGACATGAGGAGCGCTGCTCCACATCGTGCTCAGTCAAATGTAAAAAAAAAAGTAAAGACAGCTTAAACATAAAATAGAAAAGACATAAATAGAGTTATGTAAGAAATAATATACTATTTACAGAAGTATACTCACAATATCGTCATGTTCATGTTTACCATATTGGCAACTTGGATGTGCTAATTAGCATCACAGTAGCTTGGATTGTCATTAGTTTGTGGTCACAGTCATAAAGTTTTGAACAAATTAAAGTGCTGACCTGATGATGGTGCTGTACTGGAAGTTATTAGGATTTGTGGCATAAACACAGTAGTAATGTAAATAGTTGTAAATAGTTGCTCTCCAGCTCTGGGTCTGTCATTGTATGCAGATGATGTTAGCGTTTCCTCCTCTGACTTTACCTTTCCTCGCCATCCAGAAAACGCCTCCAGTCTTGACCTGTCCAACATGTCCGCCGCTGCTGCGTCTGATGCCGAGGAGTACCTGGAGATGAACGGCTGGCCCATCTGCAAGGACCAGGACGAGATGCTGAACCTGGCCTTCACCGTGGGCTCCTTCCTGCTGTCGGCCATCACGCTGCCCATGGGCATCGTCATGGATAAATACGGCCCGAGGAAGCTGCGACTGCTGGGCAGGTGAGTCTGCAGGAGAGCACCTGAACATCTGAACCCACTGTTTGTGATGTCATACTGGACCCTTTGGTTTATTTATTGCCTTTTTGTTCTCAGTGCCTGCTTCGCCTTCTCCTGCCTCCTCATCGCCTACGGGGCCAGCGATCCCAACAGTACGTATCTCTGCCTCATCGTCATCATCTCTTACACTGAGCATCACTTTAACACCACCAGAGGAAACACAGCTTTATCTTCTTTGTTTATTTACCTGGTTTATTGCTTATTTCGACTTTCATACTTTGTTCTTATGTTTTAGGCCCTTATTGTTGCTCGATCAGCTTTTGGTGCTGTAACGGTGCAAATCTCTCCGTTTTTGGGCCTGATGAAAGATGATCTGAGCTTATCTTAACACATCTGTGTGCACCTCTTTCTCCTGCAGATCTGTCCATCCTGATCTTCTTTGCTTTGGCGATGAATGGCTTCGGAGGAATGTGCATGACCTTCACTTCCCTGACAGTGAGTGTCCAAGCTTTGCTAAGATTACAGTGTTGATAGTTTCAGATTTAAAGCTGTTTATCTGTTGGTCAAATGCGAACCATCTTGACGCCGCTGGCAGATGGAGGTCAAAGACGCCGTCATGTTAGCGGTATCAAACTCAGCTCCACAAAACAAACAATGTTTGCCAATATCCTCACACATATTCTAAACATGTTCTCTAGATATAGTCACCATCCAATGAAAAATTAACTTCCACTGCCTTTTTCTTTCCGGAAAACGTCCACAAACACGTCAAAAATAATATTTTAAATGGATTAGCACTTCCTGTTCCCTCCTCTCCTCGCTTTGACTTTTTATTCTACGACATAAAAAGTGTCAGAAAATATTCCACTCAGCTTTTATGCATCTTAAAGGAGGTCTGTTGCTAACAAGCGGCTAAATGAGATGACAAAACCATTGTTTATCCTCGCGTTCAGGTTTGTTTACAGGCTGACGTTAGCCTTTTACTTCTGGTGATCGCTGCAAAAAAAACATAAAAATACAAATAATTTTCTTGGTGCCACTTTCTCTTACGACCCAACATTAAAACATTTTATTTAGTAAAAAACACAACATCAGTGAGTGACAGTTTCTAATAAAATAGTGTAATATTTCTGTATGTTACAGCAGCATAAACAAGTTATAGTGAGAGATAAACCATAAGAACCATCAGAAAATAATAGAACAAAGAATAGAAGTAATAATAACATTAAATATTTGCAGTATGTACAAAAATATAAGAAATATATATTTTTTAATGGTAAATTAAATATAATATTTAGACTATGAATATGTCTTATAAATTATGAAGAATAAAAATAGACCAAAAATGAGAGCTGCATTAGTTGTTGTTGTGTGGAGAGAAATGACAGAAAAAAGAGGGAAGATTAAAGCACCGATGAAGACAGAAACATGGCTGATCTGCTGAGAAAGGGACGAGCAGCAGAGAGGAGGAGGAGGAGGTGATGGATGAGGAAAAGCCAGCGGTCGGGATGATCTCATCAAGTCAGAGAAAGTGCTGCATCACAGGAGAGAGAGTGAGCGAGAGACACCGGCAGACAGTGGTTAAAAGAGAGCGAGTGTACTTTAGCATCATTTATTATTCACCGGTCCTCTGCTGCTGCTCAGGCTGCCTGAAAAAGACCTCTGCTCATGACTAATTCATCCATGAACGGGTCTATAGAGTGTGTGTCTACAGCTGTGCTGCTGAAAGCACAACAGAGAAACCTTCCTTACAGCTAAATACCTTTATTTTGAGTATTTATTTGATTATTTATTAATTCACACAGAGTGAACTTTCACTGTTTTTATTTAGTCATGTCCATTCCATCTCATTTTCCATTTATTATTAGGACTTCTTCTGTTCTGGTCAGTTTTATTGTTTTTCCTGACTTTAACCATCGCTGCAGCAGCAGTGGATTTCTTCCAGTGGAGGATCAGTGGAAAATATTCTACTTTCTTCTACTCTGGTGGTAGAAACACCATCAGTCGAGCTGAGTGTCAAACAGGAAGTGGCGTCAGTAGCTGTCTTGTTTCCTGTTCAGTCGACTCACTGGCACCCTGACTGACTCACTTTTATACACTGGAGTTGCTCAGCTGGTTTCACCTCCTCCTCCTCCTCCTCTTCCTCCTCCTCCTCCTCCTCCCAGTCTGCAGTCTGGTTGTTTTTGTCTTCTCCAGTTTCAGCAGGACTGGACCTGCACACCACCGTCTCATCGCTCCTCTGTGTTGATTTATGTCCCTGCAGGCGTCTGCAAACGTTTAGTTTATCCTGCTGATGCTTCACAGTTTGTGTTTGTTGTGTGGAGCTTCATCCATGTACACAATATTTGGCCTTGTTGTTTACCCTTTGCTCTACTTCAGCGTCTCATATTATCTGATTACTGTCTGTGGTTCAGTGTCAGAAGAGTTCATGGAAGTTTGTTGTCGTCTCCTTATTTTACTTGATACATTACTTATATTTTTTATTCTTATTTTACTTTTTATTCTACTTTTTTGTATATTTTTCTCTGCTTTTTTTTTTAGTTTTTTTTTATTTGGTATATTTTTCACATTTTTTTCATTTTAGTTTAGTATTTATTTTTCACTGTTTTTTTTCGTTTTTGTCCACCTGTATTTTATATATTTTTCACAGCTTTTTTGTTTTAGTTTAGGATATGTGTTTTTCTTTAAATTTTTATAATTTTTTGCTTATTTTTGATTCACTGGAAATTATTTTTTCAGCTTATTTTCATTTTAGCTTTGTTTTTATTTTGTATATTTTTCCGTTTTAGTTTCGTATACAATATTTCTCACTGCTTGTTTTTCTTTTAGTGTAGTTTTTATTTGGTGTGTTTTTTCTGCTTATTTTCATTTCAGCTCACTTTTTATTTTGTGTATTTTTCACTCTTATTTTTTTGCTCTAATAATCCTGGTGTGGCAGAGAGAGATCAGGGCAGATTAAACAGTGATGCAGTGTGGACGCTTTGCTGAAGCTCTTCTCTTCGTATCTGGCTCAGGAAAACTGGTATTTTCAGAAACCTTTCAGTCTGTGACGCCGTCATGTCAGACCTCTGCTGCCTCTGTCACCTCCTTCCTATTATTTCCTCTCTTCATCCGTCTTTGCTTCCTCATATCCGTCCTCTGATGCGCTCGGCGTCCAGCAGATAAAAAGCTGAGTGAAGCTGAGGAGGAGCTTTCCTCTCTGCTTGTAAACAGCATCATGTTACTGAGATTCTCTTAATACATGTTCCCAAACAGGCCGACATGAAGCTCCTCCTCTTGTTCCTGGTCTTGTTTGTAGCACATGAAGCCCCCCCCCCCCACCACCACCACCACCACCACCCTCCACTTCCTGGGTTTGGTCTGAAGCTCTGCTCGCTGCCATAAGCTACTTTTTATATCCAGCAGAGCATCAATGCTGTCATAATTTAGGGCAGTGGTTTTAAACACCTGACCCTGGTTGGTGGTCTGATAATAGATTTGTTAAGAATGTTATAGTTTATACCTCCTGTTCTCTCATCAGATCATCTGTTTTGCTGTCAGACAGGAAGTACAGTGTATGCTGTTTGCTGCATTTGTTCTGATTTCAGCATTTACAGATATGATAATGCTTCTCCAGCTATGTGAAGTACAGTCATAAGCACACAGACAATACTTCCTTTATAGACATTTGGAGCTGCCACGGCGCCACCTATTGGTCAAATGGCACCAAATTGGTCATATTCACTCAAACGTCATGTCTGAACATGTCCACCAAATGTGGTCCCAGTATCACAAAGCACTGAGGAGATGTGACATTGTTTATCATGAAACATCAACAGTCAACAAAAAAAAGTGCATCTAGCATCATCCAAAGATGTTCTGCACCAAGTCTGGTCGTGATGATCAAAATTTGTAGCAGCAAAGAATTCAATTTGGAGGAAAATCAGTGTAAATGAAGTGGGAGTGGCTTCTGTGGATAGATTCCTCTGGTCCAAAATCTAGACTTTGACTTCAAAAGTTACAGAATAAAACTCAAACTAGTAGTAATAGTATATGTTTTTATGCATAACGCATTTCTCTAAGACCACAAGAACAATAAAAACTCTCAAGTTATTAACAGCAGGAGGTGTTGAAGGTGGAGAAGTCGTGATTTCTGACGTCTGGATGTAGATTTATGTTCCAGTTTTGTTGCTGGATCCTGGTTTTCAGTTTTTTCTGTTCGGCTGGAGTGACTGTAAATCCCTTTCAGGACGCTTAACACTCGTTCAGAGACCTGATGCTTTTTTTTATAAAAACATGTTTTTCATTGAAGTCCATTAAAAGTTATTGGGCTCCTAAAAATGACGTCAGGTCGATGGAGGTATGTGGTCTGGTGTTCGTCAGCTGGTGTTTGCTAATCTCACGGCCCACTTGACTGCTCTTTATGACGGATGGTACGTCAGATCTGGACCGGTCAGATCTGGTTCTCTATGGTCGGCCAGCCGGCAGCTGAAGTTTCCACTTGCTGCAGCAAAACCCCCTTCCTCCTTTCATTTCTCTGTTCTTTGCTGTGAATCGGCTCAGTTCAGTTTCCTCTTCCCCTGCTCAGCACTTTTTTTTTACATCACCTCACACTCTGCCTTCCATTTCTACTTTCAACACTCAGCACAACCCTTATCCAGAGTGGCTCACAACATGCATGGATGGCCAAAAAGTTGGAAATACTCTGGTTAGCAGGAAGTAAGACTTAAGTTTATTTACAAAAAAATAGTATTAAAAGTAGTAGTATATGATTCCAGAAGTATTTTACACATTTACATATTACTTTTACATGTTATTATGTTGAAAACATGTACCTAATAGAGAGAGAAAGGGTTAAAGTAATGCACTGTCATTTATGTATATATATATCCCACAAAATCAATGCATTACCTCAGTATATATGATAAGACATAGCTTTAATAATCCTGCTTTGCAACAGTTGCAAAATTTTTACGTGTCATATAAGTCAATATTTAGGTTAAAATAACTATAGAAGTGGTCGTTTTTTCCTAAACCTAACCAAGTAGTTCTGTTGCCTAAACCTAAAAAAAAAATGTTTCATTTTTAAGACACAACTTTAGCTTGAAAAGACTGGAGGAATGATAAGGACTATCTTATTTACAGTAGCTTTAAATGCTAATGTTAGCATGCTAACATGCTAACAACTAGCCTCCTTCAATCACTGCTGTTCTCTGAATAATCTCTTCTAAAGCTGCTGTTTTTACTCAGAGCTATTTAAAGAGCTACTTAAAGCACATAGGTTTCTCCAGGACATTTTGGCTGTTTTTCAAGATGTAAATGCCTCTACATTCACCAAAAAAAGGAAAGTTTACATCTACAAATATTAAATGAACATTCCTGACCATTTTAGCTGCCGTTCCTCTTCATCTGATATCATCTTGAAAAGGTAAAGCAGCTGTTTCGAAGAGATGCATGGATATATCTGTATATATATTACATTTGCACTGTTTTAAATATATGTTCTAAATCTTATTTTTTTATTTTTATTTTATTTTTACCCCATTGGGGGAAATTCACCTGCCATAGCAGCTTAAACCAGCTACAGTAAGAATCAATAAACAGCAATGAAATAATAGAATAAGTAATAATAATACTAGTAATGCATATTTACAGTGTGTAGAAAAAAGAAGACATATATATTACATATATTTATTTATATATATTTTATGGCAAATAAAATGAAATTTTATTCCAATAATTAGATAAATAAAATGTATTTTTACTATTTGGAAGTATCCATCCACCCCTGTACGTTAAATCACAACTTTTTCTTTATCACCTTACTATTGAAATTGATTTATACACAGTATACATTAACACTTTAAACACTTTACGTTAATAAAAATATCCTGTGACACACCTGTGGGGTACTTTGGCATCTTTCTGCTGGTTTTGTTCAGGTTAACTGCTCCGTTAGTTTGGGCTAAATGTTGTCGCTGAGTCATGGCGAGCAGCTGTGCCTGTATTAAACGCTGAGTTACCTGGAAACTGTTCAAACAAAAACCCGACTTCTTGGTGCATCGTCCTGCAGTAACCTCTCAACCTGAACCCAGCCGGTCGATCTCTTATCTCCAGGTGACTGAAGCTGAAATAGACCTTCAGTGCTGTCCAAACACTGAGTCCATCACACTCTTTCTGCATGGAAACACTGGGAGCACAGAGCTAACAAAAGAGCTATTCAAGGAAGGAGCAATAACAAGCCATATGAAGGCTGGAGTTTTATTTTGAAGAGGTCTCCTCAAACAGGACTGATCCTGGAGACGCTTTTATTTATGATGTACCTGAGAGAACAAAGTCTGATCAGACTGTTCAGTCCAGTTTAAAATGTCCTGGATGGAAATATTTCCATATCAGAATGAATTTTAATCACTTTTTATCTGGCGCCATCATCAGGTCAAAGCGTTTATCCCTTAAATAATACCTTAAAGGCTAACGACATTCCCATCAGCGCTGGGTAATCAATTTCTATCTTCTATGCTGCTTCTGCATTGACTCATTTATCAAGTAATTTCTGTACTTCATTACGCTCCATAGTTATTTTAGGCAAATATGTTGATATTATATCCCTACTTTAATGCTAGGCATAATTCTGTTGTTATTTTAACTCAAACCTGTTAATTTGTGTACATAATTAATGTCACTTCTGTCATTATTTTAATCCAAACATTGATTTATTTTTCACATAACCCTAACTTGAACGTTGTCAGGTAATTTTTTGTGCTTCGACCCACTTTTGAGATTATTATTTTTATTATTATTAAGGCACAGAGTCGCTTTAAGCTAAATGCTAACATCAGGATGCTAACACGTGCATGACGACAATGCTAAGGTGCTGATGTTACGCAGGTGTACGATGTTTAGCGTGTCAGGAAGCAGTGCATTCTCATACAACGGTTTGTAAAATAGCTTAAAAAATTTCCTACGAATATCCAGGAACATGAGCAGGGTTTAGGCAACAAAAGTGCTTTGTTAGGTTGAGGAAAATGTGATTTGGGTTAAAATACGTCTGCAAGTGTGACAGATAGGACAACGTTTAGGTCAAGTGGTATTGTTATTATTATTATAAAGCTGTCAGGGTTTCTGACGATCAGCTGTAGGGTCGAACATGTTGACATGATGTCATGTCTGTTATGTTGTGACTGAGTACAGTCACTGTTAGCGCCTACAGCAGATTCTCACCTGTCTCACCTGTCTGCAGCTACAAAAACACTGTTTCTGCTCCTCCCTCACGCTGTCCTCACATCGCCGACCTATTTAATCCACTTCTTCTTTCATGATTAGCTGACCAAACCGGTTTGTGACTTCTTTTTTGGGAAGCAGAACTTTCAGCCAGCTGTGACTCAGTGAGTCAGAGAAACTCCAGAGTGACGCCATGGCTTCATCACAAGGACGAAACGTGGTTTTCTGCTGCGTACGCCGATGCTTTGAGGTTTCATGTGATTTTGTTTTTGTCGCCGTTGGCAACTGTTGCCAAACGAACCTGTTCCCAGAGTGAATAAGGAAGCCTGGGAGTATTAGAGGTGAAAGACAGCGAGGTCAGGGGCTGACTCATCCTTGTTTTGCTCCTTTTTATCTGCACTGAATATCTGGAGAGTAAATGGGAAAAAAAAATTGTCCATTTGAACCAGCTGACGCTGTGTCTCCAAAGTCTATCAGTGTTGAGATATCACCCCTGACATCCTGACGTAAAATGTTGTAATAAACCACACGTCTATAGTTACAGCTACAGTGTTTGGCACTGGCACTGATCCATCCAAACTCCATTCAGAAAACGAGCATTTTAAAAGTTGTTTGCTCGTCATGTTGTGGACAGACTTGACAAAGCGTGAATTCAGACTTTTTGCGACTCAACATCACCGTGTCGTTATTTCAGCATCATTTTGATCCATTTATTACAATTAAATCACTGTTTATTTTGGGTTTGTGTAGCTTGTGTTTAGTGTGAACGCAGCAAACTTTGAGCTCTTGCTAAAGGCTGGACTGAACCTGTTGACTCGGCACATCTGCCGAGGCCTTGATGAGCACATCAGGTCTGCTGAGCAGAGTCTTTTCCTCTCTTCCAGCTGGGACAAAGGTCACTCGTCTCACCCATGATGCCGTCAGCCTCCTGTAACTCAAGGAGTGGACGTTTTTTTGCTTTTTTAATTAGGCTGTGGAGAGTCGTCTGTTTGGGGTGAGAGGGTTCAGGCTGCTGCCTAACAAGCTGCACCCCCGTGGGGATCACAGCGTCCGGGTGGACGGACAATGGGAAGGAGGGGAATGCCTGGCTATTTCTGACCCATAATAATGTCACACCCGGGTTTTTAACCAGTGACCCACTTCAGGCCCTGCTGCTGATTTGACACTGACTGTAAACATCTTGGTTGATCTCCTTTATTTCTTGCTCTGAGATAAGAACGGCATGTGCTCTCCCCCTCAACTTGAGTCGAGCGTTATTGTGCAACACTCTTTTCTTTCACTGCTAAGCTTCGGAGAAAACAGTACAGGGCGTACTTTGTGGCGACAGGCCTGGGTGATCAGTCAATAACAAGTGGAGCAATGAGGGGGAAGTATCTGCTGTTTACCACAGTTTTAACAGAGTTTGAGTGGATTGTAGGAAAAGGAAATACGTCAACAGAGATATAAAGTGCAAGCTGTTAGAATAGACATTTTGTGGTTTTACATGTTTTGGCGCCATCTTGTTTTTTGCACAATACAGCATGTTTTTTTAGCTCTTTTAGGTGACCAAAATGTTATATTTAACTTTGATGTTTGGCTGTAACCATCTTCTTTTGTAGCCATCGCCATCTTGGTTTTTGGCCGCCGCTATCTTGTTTTTTTTTGCAACCAGAAATGACAAATCATGTTGGTTTATGTCTTTTACTCACCCAAAAATGTCTGCTGTTTTTTTAACTGCCGCCATCTTGGTTTTTGGCCGTCGCCATCTTGGTTTTTTGCAACCAGAAGTGACGCGACACTGCGAAAGTTCTAAAACAAAGATGAGATAAAAACGAGACAATCTTGGTTTTTGGTCAACGCTGTGTTGCCTCAAAGTTAGCGTGACTGTTACAGGAGTATGTATGTCCATTTGACTAACATTAGCCACCATGAGCTAACTGGTTAGCAGCACTGACTCATGAGTTTTATTAAAATAATGACATTTAACCTAAATGAGAATCAAAGCACTATGTTTTCTTTACTTCACTTTAATGATATAAAAACCTCATGACAGAAGCTTTATCATTAATTAATGCACAGAAAGCTCCAGACTAATCCTGTTTTCGTAGTGATTTAAGTAATCCTCTCTTTTTAGTTTTGTAGTGTTGAAGTTAAGAAGCTGCTCTTCCTCCTCTCTTACAGCTCCCCAACATGTTCGGAGACCTGAGGTCGACCTTCATCGCCCTGATGATCGGATCCTACGCCTCGTCCGCCGTCACTTTCCCCGGCATCAAGGTATGAAATGTTCGTCAGTCGTCTCATGATGAATTCAAGAATGGGATGTTGATTCTCCTTGATGACGCCCCCTGCAGGTGATCTACGACCTGGGCGCCACCTTCATCGTCATCCTGCTGGTCTGGGCCGCCTGCGCCTGCCTCGTCTTCTTCAACTGCTTCATCAACTGGCCTCTGGAGCCTTTCCCCGGCCCCGAGGACATGGACTTCACGTAAGAGTCGCTCATAAATGTTTCTGTAGCCTCCAGCTATCTTTGTGAAGCAGCTGCTGTGAGAGGATTCAGCAGAGAAAGCCTTAAAGTCAGGAAAGACGCTAAAGCCAGACGGCTCGACTCTCAATCACCTGGATTTCCTCTTTCTCTGTTCGTGTGTTTTGTCTTCTTAAATGTTTCCCTCCAGGGTGAAGATCAAGTTCAGCTGGCTGGGCTTCGACCACAAGATCACGGGGAAGCAGTTTTACCGGCAGGTGACCACGGTGGGGCGCCGCCTCAGCGTCGGCAACTCCATGAAGCAGCAGCAGCAGCCGGCGGCGGCGTCCAAAGACCTGGCCACACAGGAAGCCAACAAGCTGTGCCTGTCCACCGTCGACCTGGAGGTGAAGTGCAAGCCGGCGGAAGAGAGTAAGTCTGATTAAACAGAAACTGAAATAAGACTTATTGTGTCTTATTGTATCTAAATATTGTTTATAGATTTATTACATATTTAACTCACTATTATAATCATTAGGTATATAATAACCATCAAAATAATGTTTATAAATGCTTAAAAACTAAGTATTAATAAATGTTATCAAAGTGTTTCACGTAGCGATGTGTGTTTATATATGATTTATAAACAATTAAAACTAACAAATAATATTTTAATCGTTAAGAAATTCTTAAATATACTACATAAACAATAAAGTGTTCAGTCATAGCATTAGAAATATTTGGTAAACATGATTGATTATTATTTAATTGTTTGTTAACAGTAAAATATCTGCTAATAATGAACTATTAATTGGTATTATAAAGTGTGTCTGAACCACAGCTGACCTACATCTGTACACTACGATTAGCCAAATGAGCTCTCCATGCTAAGCTAACCTCTGGTCAGGGGCCCCCAGCTGGGGCCCTTAGGGGCGTCTCTTTGGTGGCAAACGGACCGTGGAATCGGTTCGGACCTGGTTCTTAGAAAAGCAGCTCAGCAGGAGAGTTTGTGGGCCGGCAGGGAGCCTCGTGTGGAGGCCAAACGTCGTCCGGTTCCACAGGGCGTCACAGCTGGACAGGAGCCTTAAAGGGGCCCTCAGTGCTGTCCCCTGTCAGCTCCTTCACTCATTAGGCAGCGATTGGTTCCCATCACCAGGAAGAAACACCTGAACGGGCAGTTTGTTCGGCACATTGGTGGACGTCTCAAAGATATTCAGTTTAGTGTCAGAGAGGAAATATTCACATTCACAACTTAAATTTATGAAACAATTAATAGTTGGTGGTTATTTTAATAGTGGACAACTGATCGTTGTTTTGTTTTGTTTTGTATTATCATAACTACTTCCTGCATTTAGTGTAAGTGCAGCCTCATCAGGGCTGGAGACTCTTATTTTGTCAATAGATTAATTAGTTAAAATTAGAAACAAAACATTTGGTCTTTGGAAAGCTGATGCTCATTTTTCTCCATTTTCTGACATTTAATAAACCAGAAGAACTGACATATTTATGTAAAAAATAATCAACAGACTTGGAAATAATGGAAATAATTAAATGTGTTAATAAAAATACATTGCGTGCGTGGTGATAGTCAAGCATCAGCTGATAATGATACCGAACCATCTGCTCCACCTGTGAACCATAAATGAATCAGTTTGTCCACTGCTTCTCCAGACCAGCCGTCCTGTCCACTGTCCAGATCCACTGCTTTGATTAATGATCAACTTCTCCTGGAGCCCACCTTTCGTTACCATGGTGACCAGGTGTGAGAAAGCAGAAACTAGACATTAGTGTGGTTTTCCATCAGAAAAAAAACACAGAAAGTGGCAGGTTTGGGCTTGTAGACAGCGGTCTCTTCACCTGCAGTGTCAACAAAGAGACAGTCAGAAGCTAAGATGGAAATGGTCATAAGTCATTGGTGATGGTAAAAAAAAAAAAAACAATAAGGCATTAACCAAAAACCAAGATGGCCAAATATCAAGATGGAGAGAGGCAAAATCCAAGATGCGATGGCCAAAACCCAAAAAGTAGATGGCTAAAAACCAAGATGGCGCTGACCAAAATGGGTCAGAAGTGAAGTCCACTGACCAACAGGTGACTCACAGTGACTCCATCCACCTGGTGGGGGTTGGATGTAATGTAAAGCAGGTTTTCCATGTTGTTCTGTCCTGAGCAGCCAGGTGTGTGGTCACCTGGTCTGATGACCTCTGACCTGTGGTTTCCTCTGCAGCTCAGTCCTTCATGAAGAGCATCTTCAGCCCCATCTTCCTGCTCAGCCTCATCACCATGTGCGTCACCCAGCTGCGCCTCATCTTCTACATGGGCGCCATGAACACCATCCTGGAGTCTCTGACAGAGGGTGACCTCAGCACAGGTGTGTTGTTGTTTCCTCTAACCTCTGACCTCAGACAGTTAGCTGCTTCCTCTCTGCTCTTTGATGCTAACCATCCGTCTCGGCTGCTTTCCGCCTCCTTGTTAACGCTGCTCTGTCTTTCCTCTTCCTGTTTGTCCCTCTGGCTCTTTCTCTTTTTTCCCATCATGCCACCTTCTTGCTTCTGTCAGTGGAGAAGATGCAAATCGGTAAGAGACTAACCTTACAAAGATCTAACCGCCAGCTTGTTTCTGCCGCCCTCTGAGCTCTGAAACGAAAGCCTGAAGACGCAGCGTTAACTCTGTGCTGTCCTGTGTCCTCAGTGAGCGTCTACACGTCCATCTTTGGTGTCCTCCAGCTGTTGTGTCTGGTCACGTCTCCTGTGATTGGCTACGTGATGGACTGGAGGCTGAAAGACTGTGAGGACGAGAACGACAAGAGCACCAAGAGGTGAGGAGCAGCCATTTCTATTGTCAGTAAATAGTTAAACTTAAATTAAATCATTAAACAACGAGGGAAGAGAGAAGGAAGGAATAATAATAATTAAACAAGAAAAAACAGAGAAGTATAAAAAATTAAAATAAAATAAAAATCTTTTTTTAACCTTTTTTTAGTTAAATGATGACTTAAACCAATTAATAGATTAAATAGTATCAAAATATTTATTTTATTCTATTTTTATTTTACTATATACTTTTTCATACTGGCTTATTTTTTATTTTTATTATATATTTTTCTATTGGCCCATT
Organism: Synanceia verrucosa; assembly: GCA_029721515.1. NCBI lineage: Eukaryota > Metazoa > Chordata > Actinopteri > Perciformes > Synanceiidae > Synanceia > Synanceia verrucosa. Next base: position 1,648,989 of record CM056559.1, read on the forward strand.
TTATTTTATTATATATTGATTTATACTGTTCTAATTTTTTATGTTTTTTTACCAGTCCACTTTATTTTTGTTTTATTATATATGTTTTTTCACAGTGATCCATATTATTTTTTGTTTTATATTTCTTTATTCTGGCCCATTTTGTTTTATTTTATTAAATATAATTTTATACTGGTCCATTTTGTTTTATTTTAGTTTTTGTTTTCACAGTGCTCCATTTTATTTTTATTTTATGTTAGGTTTTTTTTTATAGTGGTCCATTTTATTTTTATTTTATTTTAGATTTTTGTTATAGTGGTCCATTTTATTTATTGTATATATTTTTATCCTGGCTCATTTTATTTTTATTTTATTTTAGTTTTTGTTTTTTTAGTGCTCCATTTTATTTTAACTTTATTGTATATATTTTTATACTGGCTCATTTTATTTTTTAATTTTTTTTTTAAACTGGCCCATTTTATTTTTATTTTATGTTAGTTTTTTTTTGATAGTGGTCCATTTTATTTTTATTTTATTTTAGATTTTTGTTATAGTGGTCCATTTTATTTATTGTACATATTTTTATCCTGGCTCATTTTATTTTTATTTTATTGTGTATATTTTGTATTGGATCAGTTGTTGCAGCTCTATTGCCCACAGAGGAGAACAGCCTGACTCTATTGGGTTCTACTGTGTTCTACCAGGGAACCCGGTCAGCCTCGTCGCCCTGACAAACAGATCCAGAAGATCGTGAACGCCACCAGAGCCTTCATCTTCACCAACCTGCTGCTGGTCGGCTTCGGTGTCAGCTGCATCGTCCCCAACCTGCCGCTCCAGGTACGAAACCAAACACCCAGGTTTCCTCAGCAGCAGGAAGTGCACCAGCGCCACCTGCTGGACGACACAGCTCCTGCACTTTATTTTGTACACCATCCTGGGTCGTGTTTATTAAAGAGGAGAGGCCAATCTGAGACGATTTAATGTCAACTGATAGATATAAAATCTGAATATGAGGCATTAGCGTCACCATGTAAATAAATATTTGTTAAAGAGATAAATCTAGTCAAAGGTTTTTACTGGATGTCTTTTTTATTTCTCTATAAATCCAAAAATACAATCAGCAGCCTGATAAAAAGCATGTTTCTAATAATTAAAAGTTGTATAAATGAGGCTCCTTTTCCTCAGCAGTTAAACACGGTAATATGTAATATATCTGCTCATGTCTAAAATTAATGCATATGGATCTTATGTTGTAGTTTTTCGTGGTACTGTTGTAAAAGTACACACACAGATGTGTGTTGTGGGTGTTTTCTTTTCACCAGTGGAATGAGGAGGATATGAAGGGTTTGTGCTCCTCTTCCTCAGATCCTGTCCTTCGTCCTGCACACCATCGTCAGAGGCTTCATCCACTCTGCAGTTGGAGGACTCTACGCTGCTGTGTAAGAGGACAGGCTGTCCAGACTGAAGGACATGAGCAGGACTTGAAAAGGCTCTTCATGTTGGTCTTGTTGTTGTTTGTTTCAGGTATCCGTCCTCTCAGTTCGGCAGCCTGACAGGAATGCAGTCTCTGATCAGCGCTCTGTTCGCTCTGCTGCAGCAGCCTCTGTTCATGGCCATGGTGGGGCCCCTGGAGGGGGACCCCCTCTGGGTGAGGCCCCTAGACATTACATCTATATATATATATATATGTTTACATACAGTTATATTTATAAATATATTTAGACCATTTACTTCCTCACTATCCCTTCCTTTACTCCCTTCCTCTCTACTCCCTTTTTACTTCCTTCTTTCCTCTCTACTCGTCCTCTGTCATCTCCTTTCCTTCCTCCATCTTTTACTTCTGTCCTTCCTTTCCTCCTTTCCTTCCTTCCTTCCTTCTTACCTTCCTTCTTTCTCCCTCTTTTCCTCCATTCCTTCCTTCCTTCCTTCCTTCCTTTCCTCCCTCCCTTTTTCCCTGCTCCCTTTGTTCCTGTCTTCATCCTCTCTGCTGTCATCTCCTTTTCCTCCCCTCCTTCCTTTCCTTCCTTCCTTCCTTCCCTCCTCCCTTCCTTCCTTCCTCATTTTCTTCCTTCCTTCCTTTCTTCTTCCCTCCTTTCCTTTCCCTCCTTTCCTTCCTCCATTTTTCTCTACGGCCTTTCTTCCTTTCTTCCATCCTCTCTACTCTGTCATCTCCTTTTCTTCTCCATCTTTTCCTCCCCTCCTTCCTTCCTTCCTTCCTTCCTTCCTCCCTTCCTTCCTTCTTTCCTATGTAAACCTGTTCCAGTAGAAACATGAATGAACCTAAAAGTTGACATCATGTGGAGGACGCCCTCACGACTGTGATGTCTGACTCCCTTCCTCCCATCCTTCCTTTCCTTCTTTCCTTTCTTCCATCCTCTCTACTCTGTCATCTCCTTTTCTTCTCCATCTTTTCCTCCCCTCCTTCCTTCCTTCCTTCCTTCCTTCCTCCCTTCCTTCCTTCTTTCCTATGTAAACCTGCTCCAGTAGAAACATGAATGAACCTAAAAGTTGACATCATGTGGAGGACGTCCTCTACGACTGTGATGTCTGACTCCCTTCCTCCCATCCTTCCTTTCCTTCTTTCCTTTCTTCCATCCTCTCTACTCTGTCATCTCCTTTTCTTCTCCATCTTTTCCTCCCCTCCTTCCTTTCTTCCTTCCTTCCTTCCTCCCTTCCTTCCTTCTTTCCTATGTAAACCTGCTCCAGTAGAAACATGAATGAACCTAAAAGTTGACGTCATGTGGAGAACGTCCTCTATGACTGTGATGTCTGACTCCCTTCCTCCCATCCTTCCTTTCCTTCTTTCCTTTCTTCCATCCTCTCTACTCTGTCATCTCTTTTCTTCTCCATCTTTTCCTCCCCTCCTTCCTTTCTTCCTTCCTTCCTTCCTCCCTTCCTTCCTTCTTTCCTATGTAAACCTGTTCCAGTAGAAACATGAATGAACCTAAAAGTTGACATCATGTGGAGGACGTCCTCTATGACTGTGACGTCTGACTCCCTTCCTCCTCCTCCCTTCTTCAGGTGAACGTGGGCCTCCTGGCGCTGAGCATGCTGGGATTCTGCCTCCCCCTCTACCTGCTCTGTCACAGCCGCCACCTGCAGCGCCTCCGAGACGAGCGTGACGAAGACCCCAAGATCTACGTCAAGATCAACAGCGACAGCAAGCCGGAGGTGTTCGTCTAGACAGGAAGTCGATGAAGACACGCTCCTCACTTCCTGCTGTCTGGTCACCATGACGATGCACCACTGTGAGAAAAACACAACAAGAGGTCTTTAAGACCTCCGCTCACGTTTTTTTAAATTTTATTTCTCCGTGAGCAACTGGTTAATAAACTTTAAAAGAAGATGGCGGCCAGTAGGAAGCCACTGTGAGGAGATTCTGAAGGCGTCCATCTTGGTTCCATGGACGACAAATAAACCTACGTGCAGGAGCAGCGAGGGCATTAACCGCCTCCACAGACGTCAGTATTGGTTCAGTGACGCTGCATGTCGTCATGTTTCACACTTTTTAAAAATTTGTTGTTTGTCGTGAATTCCCTTTTTCGTGTTTTTTTTCCTCGCAATTAAATCACAGATGATCCTCGAATCCTCGCTGACGTGGAGGATATGTTAGATTTTTTTTCGTCGTAGCAATAAGTGCTTCTGCGGAGGCGCTGTTGACTCACAATCACACTTTGTTTTGTTGTGAAGTTCTAAAATCTCAAAGGTGCTAGTGGAGATCACAGGAGGTTTTTCAGTGGATTCCAAAGAATCTGAATCGGGTTTGGTTTCTTTATTTTTCTTTTTTATTTGTGGTGAATTCACCTCAAACAGACATAAAGGGAGATTCGTGGAGTTACTTCCTGTTGCTCACAGAGGCGCCTCCAAAGACAGCCATGACCCTCAGAGTGCCTCGCTATGTGTTCAGAAGACGGGAGGATCCATTCCATCATCCATCCATCATCCATCCATCCCATCATCCATCCATCATCCATCCGTTTGCCCACAAACACACCTTCAAACACCGCCGTCAGACGAGCTTTCGCCGCCGCCGCCGCCGTCTTCCCGTTGAAACGAATGGCACACGATGCACTTTAGACGTCCAGCAAAGGGACCTCAGAACCAGCGGTGCTCGATGCAAAGAATGTAAACCAGAGGAAAAGATGCTGTTATTTTTTTATTACAGAAGAAAAAGCTTCGTTATGTCGCCTTTAATGTTCACGGACGGCAGCGGCAGCGGCAGCGGCTCGTCTCTCGGCTCCATGAGCGATTAGGCCTATTTAAATTAGTTTCATGACGAATGTGAAGAAAGTTTTGCAAAGTGGTAAAAAAAATAGCTAAATATTCTCACCTGGTGAACAGCTGTGAAGGAAAATGAATGAACACAGAAGAAAGTTAAAAAAAAAAAAACACCTCTGCGTTCATGGATCTTCGTCACTCACCAAACTCCATGTTAAAAATGATAAATTTTACATCTCAGACTGTTTTTGACAGATGTTTCTTATGTTAATGAAAAAGAAAACATCCAAATACACATTTCAGGGTTTATTGTACTATTTGGTCAAGTTGACTTTGTGGGTTTCTGCTAAAGTTATCATTGGATAATTCCTATTTTGCATATTTAAACACAACATTTCAGAAAATATTGTCATACAAAAGTGTTTTTTTTAATGTCAGTTAGTTTCATGTTGATTTCTATTAATTTTGTGACGATAAATTTACTTCCACAAGCACAATCACTCAGTGGTTCATGGAGCTTCGTCACTCACCAAACTCCATGTTAAAAACGATGAATTTTACCTCTTGGACTTGTTTTTGACAGATTTCTCTCATATTAGTGGAAAGAAAACATCCAAAATACACATTTAGGTCTTTATTTTACTACTTTGTCTGTTTGTGTCTGTACATTTCATTTTTTTGTATATTTCAACATTTGAAAAAACTTGTAGGCCTAAATACAAAAAAATGTCTTGAAATCAGTGTTTCATGCTGATATTTTTCACCTGTTTCCCCTTAATGTCTTTGTATTTTTATTTTACATTTTTATCCACATATTTACATTATTTTGTCTCTTAAGTCAAAAACTTGTGTCATAAGATCAGATCTGATCAACAATTAATCTTTCAAATCTTTGTTTTCAAGATTTTTGTTGTTGCACATTATCCTCATATTTCAAATGCAATTTATTGTTTCTATAAACACCTGATTTACTTTCAGTCGAGGACGCAACACTTTGTGCACTGAAATATAAATTAATTTGCACAAACCTTTTAATTACAAACGCTCAGTTAAAATGGTGGTTTTACGGATCGTCTTCACTCACCAAACTCCATGTTAAAAACATTGAATTTTACCTCTGAGCTCACATGCAGGAACATGACATTATTTTGCATTTCTTAAAAAAATACACATTTGTGTAATGAATATTTTTTTGTTTTCGCTTCACAGAACTTTGTTCACATTTGTCGTTGTTATATAAAACTAGTACTGCTGTACTACTACTGTACTTCACTAGAGATGACAGGCAGGTTCAGGTGTACTCTGATGCAGTACTACTGCAGTAATACTCCCACTGTACTGCAGTAATACTTCATTCCCTCACAGCCAATCAGCACTTTCCTTCACTGCCTCCCAGGACAGGAAGCAGTTTGGTTTATTGATCGATGTATTGATCAGTTCAGCTGACAGTTTAGTTTTGTTGTCTTTCATTAATCTTTTGTTTTTTCCTCTGTTGTTTACGGGATTTTTTTTTCTTATGTTGTTTACTTGTTTTCTTTCGTCTCGTGCCACAGTATCACCAACGAGTCGTTTCAAGCGAAAGAAAAGAAAAAAAGACAGATCAATATATGAAGCAAAATAAACACAATCATTTGTAAGAAGGTGTTGTTTATTTATTTAGTATTTCAGGGATGTTTCACTCATGTTTCTGTTCTGAAATGGATGAAATACATGTGAATATTTAATTAGATAATGACTCATTTGCATATTTAAACACACAGTGTCAGAAATTTTATCACAAAATGATAATCGCCTTAATGTTTTAAGTTTCATGCTGATATCTATCAGTTGTTTATTTTACTCTACTCACCTGTAGTGTCTTCAGCATGTATGAAATTCAACTAACTAGATTAAATTCTAAATTCTGTTTTCTTATCATCAATATCACTTAAATCCACCAAACGCTCCAGTTTCAAAGAAAATGTCTGCATATTTAATAAGAGAATGCCTCTGCATATTTGAACATAACATTTAAGAAAACACAATGCAAAGTGATTTACAGTGTCTTCAAAATGTATGAAAATCAACAATCCACATGCTTAAAGGCTGTTCTCTTAAAATCAGCCCCAGTCTGATTTATCCAACATTTTATTCCATGGAGAACTTTTAAATTTAAAGCTGTTGACAGAATATTTCATATAATTGATAAGAGAGTAAGATAATAATATAATGAATACTAATAATATAATCCCTCATTTGTGTATTTAATCAGAACATTTCTGGACACCTGTGAGACTAAAAATAAGAATCTTAATTTCATGCTGCTATCTCTCAGTTCATCTTTTATTATTCGCCTGTAGTTTCTCCTCTGCAGTGACTTTGCAGTTAAACCAGTTTCTGCTGCAGATCTTTAATGATCTTTAATGGACGGGAAGTTTCTCAGAAACTGGTTGGACCAGAACCAACATGAGACGGTTTCTGTCTGAACTGGTTTTGACTCACAATCATGAATTCAACGGTCATCCAGGGTGATGTCACAGGGTGGCTAATGTCTTTTAGAGGCTCAGACATTTTTATATGGCTCTCTTTTATATGCAGGATAAATACAATATTGTCTCAGACTTGTTTATTTCTTAACTGTCTCTGGATTACATAAACTGGTTCAACAGGGAAATGGAGGGATTATTGACCATTTTTATTGATTCTTAAGTGGTTGCAAATGGTTGAATTCAGATCAGCACCAAATCTGTCTGATAAATCAAATCAACCCCCCAAAAAACCTGCAACAACTGTGATAATGACCATCACACACATTTATTATAATGTTATAAGACCTTATACACTCGCATAATTCATAATAATAATAATTCATTAAATTATTATTATTTTTTTATTCCTGACATAAAAATGATATACTAGTCAGAATGTTCCACAGCTAAAAATGAAACACAATCTAATAATAATAAATAAAACAATTAATAATAATAATAATAATAATAATAATAATAATAATAATAATAATAAATTAATGGCTAATATTTTGAGCAAATGAACCTATAGGTGTAAAAAATGATGAAAAAATAATCGAAGAAGAAAAATCATGAAAACTGATTTTCTCTCATGAGGAAGTTGTTAGTAAAGCGAAATCTACGAGCCGCACCTGAACGCCTCAGGAGTTACCTGAAACTACAGGTGGGTGTCTCCTCCTCCGGACGCCGCGCCCCTTTGCTTCTCTCACGGCATCTTTCAGGAAGAAAGCCCGCAGTCAGACGCGGTGGATGAGCGGCTGGAAGCAGGACTTTCAGAAGGACTTTGAGGAGGACATAAGAGGACTTTGAGGAGGACTTTCTACCGTTTCTTGTCTCGAGGCTCTGTCAACATGCTGATTAGAGAGTTGTGAGTATCTGAAACTTCCTCTAAACTACTTTTATTACGGAGGGAAAATGGCGCTTTCGCTGTCGTTAAAACGCATCTGCTTTTCTTAAATTATTAACCGCACCAGAGGAGAGGAGGCCGGCATAATGCTGTCATTGTCTCTTAGTGAACATTTACTGAGTAAAGTGCTGTGTTATGTATTCACTGTGATTCAGCACTTTGGCTTGGTCACGTTCTTTGAGCTCCAGTTTGGCTCTCGCAGAACTTCATTTAAAAAAAACGCAATTTAAAGTTTATTGGTTGTTACAACTACAAACACAGGTTAAATGCCAGCTGGATGTATTAATAAGTTATTAATATTAATAAAGGTGATTTCGGCATCGATTTGTCGAGTTCTGGTTGACACTGCTCGCTACCAACCCAGGTGACCTAACCTGTAATTTAGTTGGAAGAGGAAGGCAATGGGTGCGACTATTTAGAGCTTAATTTCCATTGTCTTCGTTTATTATTTGGGGTTGTGGTGCGAGCCGAAGTGAAGAACTCGTCTCAGGTGTTCATTCAAAATAAAAATTTGCATGTCTTAAGGATCGTGCGTGAAGTTACAGGAACGTGAATGTCAAATAACACAAATTTCAAACTGGGTTTGGACATTTTTTTTTAACAACTATCGCGTGGGAATGGATTCAAGTCACTTTATTTCAGCCAGATATTACAGATAAACACTTAGCCTCAGTGGGCTTTGTTTGAACACAGATTGTGAATTAATGAGCTTTTTTTATTTCTATATTGTTATATTTATTATATTCCTGAGTCAGGTTTTATAAGATGTTGTCATATGAACATCAGAGTGCTGGCTGTCATCTGACCACAGTGCAAAGTACATTAAAAGGCTATCTGTGTTAAATTCTGACGCAGAGAAGCACAATATATCAGGAAAATGACATGATTTTTTGAAACCAGTCTCTGTTGGTGTATCTGAGGGATATCTTTTTCAGCCGCCATTAACTTCATGCCTGGAAGGCTCCTCTTTTACTCTGATCTGTCCTAATGAAATATTCAGGTGCTGCTCGACTGGCAACAGGTGCTGATTAACTGGCTTTTGTATCACAGGTTTCCATCTGAAAGGTTCATTTTTCTCTAAATGATAAAATTCACTGCTTCCCAGGGTAAGTTAGATGAAACCAGATAAGTTAACCTAGTGAAGCTTTAACGCTTCATTCTGCCTGCCAGCCAGCAGGGGGCGACTCCTCTGGTTCTACATCAGTCTAATAGAAAATGATGCTTCTTCTCTCTGATTTATTCCCTCAGTAAACATTGTAAACATGAGTTTATGGTCTCAGTCTCTAGTTTCTAGTCTTCATGTTCATTTCGTAAGTTACGGTCCCATTTAGAGTCAGCCAGCTCTTCCATAATAAAATACCACAAACCACCAATTAGTTTTTATTCTGGTGCTCTGATTGGTTTCAGATTAGTTTTTGTTTGTTGGAACCCCTTTATGGAGAATGCCATTTTTTTACTGTGTAATGAAGGAATGCTTAAATGAAACATGAAAATGTCCCACTCTTTATGCTAAGCTAACCGTCTGCTGGTCTGATGTCAGAGTTGTGCCTTATCTTCTCATCCAATAAAGTGAATTTTTCTGGATTCCTTTAAATTCCACTTCCAGAAGCAATTTTGAAATTAATTTAATGCTGGTTTATGTTGACTCTTTTGGGCTGTTGAAATCAAAAGAATTGATAAAAACATTCAGCGGACGTGTTATTGTTCTATAGCTGACTGATATAACCGTGCACTAATATTTTTCATTCCTTTCTCTCTCTTTTAGCCGAGTTGTCCTGCCCATCTCAGTGGCGGAGGTGAGAATTCTTTGATTTAATTTTGTTAAAGATACAATGATTGACATCAATGTCTTGTAAATGTTTAAGCAGTCGGTTATTATTGTACTATAATATTAATCTTTTATTGTGGGATTATTTCCACTGTTATTATTCAGTTTCTTCCGTTTTTCTCTATTAATCAATCATTTGTTTGGTTAATAACATGTAAGAAAAATGTAGATCAGACGTCTCAAATACATATTCAGTTTACTCTCATAGAGGAGGAATTTTATTATTCTTTTTTTTTACACTGTCCTATTATATTTTATATTATTAATATATGTACTTTGGCTTTATATGTACTTTATATGTACACTGGCATATTTCATTTTTCAGTTTTATTTTGTTATATATTATTTTATACTGGCCCTTTTTATTTTTATTATATTTATTATTTTATTATATATTATTTATTATATTTATTATTATATTTATTATATTTTATTTATACTGGCCTATTTCATTTTAATTTATTTTATTTTAATATATACATTTATATTTATATTATTTTTATATTTATTCATTTATACTAGACTATTTCAATTATATTTTCCTCATATGTTGTCTTTTTTATTTTATTATATATTTCTTATATTGGCCATAAAAATGACTCAGACTGATTAATTGATTATCAAAATAACTGCCGGTTAATTTGACAGTGTGATCGATTAATCGGTGAAGCTCTAAGGGGAAGCGTTGGATCAGCAGTTTTTTAACCATTGAACAGACTGAAAGTCGTTTCACCAACTATTGATCCCCGTCTGTCAAACTGATTTTTAATTTGAGGCTGCTGCTTCCTGTTTCCCTGTGAGGCTTTTTTTTACAGTTTGTGAATACAGGAATCCAGTGAAGGCGTCACGCTGACAGGAATCAGCTGGAAAGCCGGTCGCACAGCAAACACTGATTATGTGGCTTCTGCTCTCACAACAAAGAGAGCTCTGTTGTTTCCGCTTCTGGATTAAAAAAAAAAAAGTAGTAGTGAGGTGTTAGCGGTGAGCTAACTAAAGCTAGGGGCTTTTTCCCCCATGAAGCTCTAATGGAGGGGAAAGGTTAAGAAAGGGTCCACGGAGGTTCTGATTAATACCAGTAACATCATCTCTGCAGGCAGGACAGATGAATACATACAAGAATATTTAGTTTATCAGCAGAGTTTAATGTCTCTGAGTGGAAAACAACAAACTGGGACTGAAAAAGGCAAAAACCTGCTCAGGATTTAGAGGAAGTGGAAATAAATCCTTGTGAAATGTGGATTTAATGTTGAACTGTTGCAAAAAAATGTGATGCAACAACATTCATTGTAATTCCTTCAGAAAAACCAGAGCTGCAACAATAAATTGATTAGATGTCAGTTATTAAGCTAGCGATAAGATAAGAAACTTTTTTTAATCCAACAGCGAGGAGGAGGAAAAAAAAGTTGAGCAGTAACAGTGGTACAAAGGCAATATAAAAAAGCTATAATAAAATTTAAATAAAATATGCCAATATAAAAAAGCTATAATAAAATATGCCAATATTAAAAAAAGCTATAATAAAATATGCCAATATAAAAAAAGCTATAATAAAATTTAAATAAAATAGGCCAGTGTAAAACATAATAAATTTAGAATATAATAGACCAGTAGAAAACATATAATAAACTTGAAAATATAATAGGCCAGTGTTTATTATATATAAATAATTTTCATTCATTTTAAATCATTTGCCAACTGTCTTGATAATCAATTAATCAGAATAATATTCTTTAAGAACATAAAAGTCTAAATCCTCTGATTTTATTTTCTTAAATGTGAATATTTCCTGGTTTCTTTCCTGTATGACAGTAAACTGAATATCTGTCAGACATTTGATCCACATTTTTCACCATTTTATGACATTTTATAAACTAAACAACTGAGGAAAATAATCAACATTGAAAAACACTCATTGGTTACAGCCCTTTTCCCATAATGCACCTCACTGGCCTTGGTAAGGGCAGCCATCTTTCCCTCAGCTCTTCTCATAGAGCAGGAAATCGTCGTGTCATGACTTATTCATGTCAGTGAAGCAGCAGTTTTCCTCTCCCAGCAGCTCGTTGCCTCGACATGTTTGGTCCAGATTTGACGTTTGACGTCAGGTCCAGCCGGTTTCTGCTGCTCATGAAGTCATGAAGGCCCGTCTGGTCTCGACCCTGACGATGAGAGGAAACGCCGGTTATTCACGACAAGTCACATTCCTGAGTTCCTTCGGAGCACCCGTCGCTGCCAGAAATAGATTGCTAACCTTGACTGAACAACAACTGAACTTGACTGAAGTGCCAGAAACTAATTCCACTAATTAGAAATTAGTGTCCTCTTGTTTTTCAGCCACTGTCAGCATGGTTTCTGGCTTCCACCATCTTGCTTTTTAGTCGTGGCCATCTTGTTTTTGGGCTGACACCATTATCATTTTTGCTCAGAAACTGTTTGAAACCAGTCGTCAGTATTCCTGTCCATCTTTGATGTCGCTAATCTACAATATTTAATCCATTTATCAGTTTTAATCACTCTAAATGTGTTAAACGGGAAGTAAACATGGATCCAAGTAGTTGCCTAGCAACGCTGCTCCACTGAAATGCACTAAAATGGTTTCAGAGAGACAGGATGAGGAGAATAAAGAGTTTTTTTTTTTTTTTTAACATCACAGCATGAAAGCTCTGTTGTCTGTTGTTGTCTCTTCACTTATTCAAGGTCAAACTAATATTTTTGCCTCTTTCTCAGCCATGTGACTGACTTTTTCCAGTGTTGAAGCACTTGTTGCTGACTCAGGAAATGTTTTAACTGGTGGGGAAGAGGAAGAGAGTGGAAAAGGTTAAGAAGAGGCTGAGTCTGCTGCTTTTCTGTATCTGGGTTAACTAAAGTAAAATCTTAACTCAAGGTCATTTGACATTTAACAGAGGTCACAGCAGCCATTTTTCCAACTTATCTCTACTTTTATTTTAATATTTTGCCAGTTATACAGTGTACTGTACATTTTAAATAATGCATCAACATTGTGGGGAAATCATCTTTCTCTTAAAGCTCCCATATTGTTTAATTTCCAGGTTCATTCTTGTACTTAGTGTTTCTACTAGAACATGTTTTCATGCTGTAATGTTAAAAAAAAACAACTTTATTCTCCTTATACTGTCTGTCTGAATCCTTGTTACTTGGCAACAGCTTGGGTCCATGTTTACTTCCTGTTAGCTGCTAACAAGAAAAAAAACAACTGAAGCACATTTAAAGTGTTTACAATGAGAAATGGACTAGATGTTGTAGATGACGAGTGTAGTGACGACACAGACGGACATAAATTCGACTTGTTTTAAACGTTCATTTTCAAACAAGTTGGAACGACCAAAAACCAAGATGGTGACGGCTTCTTTCAAACATTCTGTGATGGCGTTGGCTGAAAAACAAGATGGCGACAACCAAAAACCAACATGACGACAGCTAAAAAGCAAGATGACAGTGGTCAAAATGCGAACTCAAGGTTTTAAAAACATCAGTGCACAAACCAGTGGGTCACAGCGACCACCAGTAATGACCCTAGCTGCTAGCGTTAGCCCGTCATTTGGTGCAGTGAGTGTTTAGGAACTTGGATATAGATTTATGCTACTTTAACCTAATTTTTTTTTGTTCCACATGTATATTTCCTGCTGTTAGAAGTTAAAATGTCACCATGCGCTCATCACTAAACGGTTATTCCTTCCAAAATGTGGTTGATCAGCTTTTCCTTGGAACCTTACGACCTGTATTAGCGTGCATCTTCAGCACATCGTTCAGGCTGAGATTGATTGATTATTAGTAATAAATGTGCTCTTTTGTCTTCCAGTACCAAGTGGGTCAGCTGTATGCGGTAGCTGAGGCCAGTAAGAATGAGACAGGTGGAGGTGAAGGGGTGGAGGTGGTGGTCAACGAGCCCTACGAGAAGGATGGAGAGAAAGGACAGTACACCCACAAGATCTACTACCTGAAGAGGTACTGCTGCAGTCTGCTGCTAATGTTAGCTTAGCTTGTTTCCCAGATAACTTCACATCCAGATGTAAAGGAGGTTTTTAGCAGGAGCTGAATTACTCACAGAGGTCTCCTCCTCCACAAAATGAACATACCTGGTCATTAAAACTGCTAAAAACACAGAATAAGCAGTGTGATTTAAAAACCAGTGTTTCTTCAGTGCTGCTTGGCAGATAAAGGGCGTCAATAGGGGGCTATGAGCTTCCGCTAACGTTAGCTTAGCTTGTTTCTCTGTTAAATTTACATCCAGATGTAAAGGAGGTTTTTATCAGGAGCTGAATTCCCCACAGAGGTCTCCTCCACCACAAAATAAACAAACCTGCTGAATAAAACTGGTAAAATCACTGACTGAAGCTGTTAAAAATCAATGTTTCTTCAACAGTGTTTGACGGATAAAGGACTGCCGCTAACGTTAGCCCTGTTAGCTTGTTTTCCTGATGATAACGTCCAGATGTAAAGGAGGTTTTTATCAGGAGCTGAACTACCCACAGGACTCTGTGTGCCTTTAAAACAAATATGATGATTTAAACCAGGGAAATCACTGAGTAAAGCAGTTTCACTTTAAAAATCTGTCTCCTCTGTGCTGTTCGGTGGACACTTGACATCTTAGAGGGGCTGTAAGCTGAGTTGCAACTAAAATTAGTGCAAAAATTTCCCTGATAACTTCACATCCAGATGTTCAGGATGTTTATAGCAGGAGCCGAATTATTCCCAGAGGTCTCCTCCACTACAACACAAACAAACATTGTGATTAAAACCACTATCAATATGGAATAAAGCAGTTTCTTTTTAAAAATCTGTGTTTCTCCAAAGCAGTTTGGTTCTGGAAAATCTGCGATCTATTATATGACGATTAAAATCTATCATATGATAAAAATATAAAGAAAAACAAAAGTGCTGTGAAAAAAGTGGCTTAGCTCTGAATAAACAGTGAATTTAATGACAGCTGGTCTGCAAATGAAACATACCATTACCTTTTTAACTTTTTAAAAGTGAAGATTTCTGTGTTTTGAATGTTGTTGGGAACATTTTGGATGATGTAAAATAATACATAACATGGGTACGGTCATTGTTAGACATTTTAATGTATGAATATTACATATTATATATTTTAAATAAATAAATAAATAAATAAATAAATAATAAGATAAATTTACATGATCCCTCATTGTAAAGCATTTGTTCTATTATCTTTGGACATGCATTTAATTTTGTTGTGTTCTCTGGCTTCATGGCTGCTGATTTTGTCTTTCCTCATGAATAAATACCCAAAGAATTATCCAATTTATATGGCAAAAATGTATTTATAGTTTCCCTTTCTGAAAGTTTATCAGGGCTGGAAATATAGGGTAACAGTTCCCTTAATTATAAGACCTCATAAAATATCTCAGACCCACTTTCCGAGCAGTGTTTTCTACTCTGAGTTGATTATTTTTTCCAACTGGGGGCTGAATTCTGTCAAATATATAAGATTATCACAGAAACTGCCCCTATTAATTTTATCAGTGGGGCTCTAATATGAAAGTTTGAATGTCCTATAATGTTATAGTGATGATCATGTCGGTGTCCCTCCAGTAAAGTGCCATCCATCATCAGTAAACTGGCTCCAAGGGGCTCTCTGGAGGTTCACGAGAAGGCCTGGAACGCATATCCTTACTGTAAAACTGGTGAGTCCCACATCCTACACCTTACACCACTTAATGTTGGTTTGTTTGCAGAAGCAAAGCTGCACATTGAACATTTTTAACTAGTCTTTAGTCTCTCCTTTAAGAACAAGGAGTGCATTCCCCTTTAAACTGTCTTTTTGGGTGATTTTTCCTCTTGTTATAGGATTTTTTTTCTTCTCTTTGCCAACAGTATTACTTGCAATATTACATATTTTTTGTACATTTTTGCATATTTGTTAGACATTTTTTTTTGTATATTTATTCACATTCTTTGTGCTTTTTTTCACATTTTGTGATGTTCAGGAGGTTTCTACCAGGAGCTGAATCGGTAAAAACATTAAATAAAGCAGTTTCACGTTAAAAATCAGCATTTTTACCAGTGTAATTTTGTCCTGTAAGATCTGTTTTTTTTTTTTTTCCTCCATATTTTTCTCTCTACATTTTTCGTACATATTTTTCTTCATACAAGCAGCCTGTGTATCAGTTCTGTTTGTCCATGTTCTGTAAAATAAAATGTAATAGGAGGCAGTGTCATTATTTGTTATTCTGCAGGCTAATGGGGTATGGGGTAGATTTGCAGGTAGATTAACATGCAGTTACAGTGTTTTGTTGTGGATGATTTATTATCTAAAAGTCTTCTCTTTCTCATCCATCTTCTGACACCGATGCAGTCATCACAGTGAGTATCTTGGTTTCACTTTAACCGCCTTTTTATTATGATAATATAGGAATCATTTGTTTTCCCTGTAATTCATTCATAAATAACACAATGACAGAATATCAAGTGCAATATTACTTATTTTTTCAGTGTAGTTTACAATATTACTCTCTCAGTATCATGCACAAAATTATTTTTTTATATTAGTTATTGTACTAAATATATCTCACTTGTATTGTTTCTCTATCAGGCTCTGTTGATATTACTTCTTATACACTTTACATTTATTACTCTTTATATTTATTACTCTGTTGTGTCTGTAATTTTTGGGCAAACTTCTTTTTTTTATATTTATAAATTTATAAAGTCTTATCTTATTATAGCTTTGGTGGTCTGTGGTTTAATTTGCATCAATCAAAGACGAGCTGGTAACCATGGAAAATGACCTTTAAGTCATAACCTGTGCATTTCTTTTTTGTTTTTTTGCTCAAATTTAATCTGTTCTGAAAAAGTCATTCATCCCTCACAATTACAGAACTTCTACATGGGGGAAAACTTCACCATTACGATTGAGACGTGGCACAAACCTGATATGGGGGAACAGGAGAATGTAAGTCATGATTTTTTTTTTTTTTTTTTTTATTTTTATTTTTTTTTTTTTTAAATCATGACATATTTAAGGTCACATACTGTGGAAAGTCAGATTTGCATGTCTGTTTTTTTTTGCTGTATAAATACTGTGAAAGTATTTAACCTCTCATATTCAAATTGATGTTCTCAGTTTATTTCCTGTTTATTTCCAACAGCCAAGCTGTTGCCTAGCAACGCTGAAATGGTTTCAGACAGTATGCAGAGGATATAATGTTTTTTTTTTTTTAACATTTCAGCATGAAAAACTTGCAAAAGGAACATTATGGGAGCTTTAACTATCAGAACCATAAGTTACATCAATAAACCATAAATCTTAGATTAGTGGTTGTCTAGAGTTGCAGGTTTCTATCAACCTCTGAGTCTGAGAAGTGAAGCCAAAGAGGAAGGAACCTTCAACCTTCATTAATTCTCTGCATCTCTTTCGACCAACCAACCGACTTCTTATGATGATTTCATTTTATTTTATTTTTTTCCCTGCAGGTTCACGGTCTGGACGAAAGCATGTTGTCCAAAAGGACTGTCGTTGACATCGACATCACCGACAGAAGTGCCATCAGTCCTAAGGTAAGAGCAGGAACAACTTTTGGGTCTTTATATTTTCACTTCACTTCCTCCCAAGTGAAGCCAAAATATCCCAGATATGGAAGCTGCCATCTTGACTCTCACAGAGGTTCTGAATGTTAATCAGGCTAAAATGACTTCAGACAAAACAGAACCAGATCCTTAATTCAGTCAGGATGTTAACTTAAAGGATCAGATGAAGCAAATATAAATAATAAATATATACATTAAATAAGGCTTAGGACCTGTACTGCAGCCAGCCACCAGGGGGCGATCCAGATGTTTTGGCTTCACCTTTGGGGGAGCTGTCATGTCGGCCATCTTTATATACAGTCCTTTTGGTTTGGTTGCAAAGGCCTGCACATCTGTCAGACTGTTGCCATGGCTACACACTGTTCACTGTTTGCATTTCGCTCCATAGGATTACAAACCAGAACACGACCCGACCATCTTTAAGTCTGAGAAGACGGGTAGAGGGCCTCTGGGACCGAACTGGAAGGTGACGCTGGAAAAAACACTGAGTCTAAAGGCCTGGAGGCTTTGTGTTGTTTATATTTTATATTTAATATTTTATCTGTGCTTCTGTTTGCAGAAAGAGCTAGCCAATAATCCCGACTGTCCACACATGTGCGCCTACAAGCTGGTCACTGTTGAGTTCAAGTGGCGTGGACTGCAGGGCACTGTGGAGAATCACATCCAGAAGGTGGGGAAGGGCTACCTTCAAGGACTAAATAAGAGGCATTTATGTGTATATAGAGAGTTTAAGTTTAATAGAGTATAAAAAAAACTATTCTATTCTAACACTTGTATCAGAGCAGCAGCATCATTTCAGAGCTTCGCCATTTTGAACAGGAGTGAGGAATTTAAACTGAATTCACCATTTTAGACCCAAATTTGAGCCAGAACACTCAGAAATCAAGAAAAAAACACAGTAAGAACAGGGAGTTTAGGTAGCATAGCAGCTTCATGTTAAAATCATCTTGTTTCTCTGATAACTTGAGATCCAGACAATAAAATATCCTTCATGTGGTTAATAAAGGATCAAAATATAAACATATGCTGTAATGAATATGGCATGAAATTGGATAAAAAGAGATATGACGCCACTGACCAAGTAAAACGAAATGACAGATTTATCTGCTATGAAAACTGTCATAAAACCACTAAAACACATTATTTTTCTCAATCAAAAAATAGTAAGAACGTGATTTGAATTTTTTTTTTTTTTTTTTTTTTAAACAATAAATTTAAAAATTCTTGGATAACAATAATTTCATTTTGTCATTAATGATTTAATTTTTATTAAAGAGCTTGCACATACTGGTGGATTAACCATTACATGAACATTAAAACAGTTTACTTTTATCATTAACTGGGTGGTGTAATAATAAATTAAATTAAGCTCTGTATTTATGTCTACATATGGTCTGATTTTTAACGCCGATTTTAACACCACCACTGTCTTCTTCTTGTCTCCGTCCAGATGGAGAGACGTGTCTTCACCCACTTCCACCGGCAGCTCTTCTGCTGGATGGACAAATGGATCGACCTGACGATGGACGACATCCGACGCATGGAGGACGAGACGAAGAGGGATCTGGACGAGGTCGGTTTATTACTCTTCTTATCACACACTGCTCCAGAAACTGGAGCTGATGAAGGATCTGGTTTCCATCAGTTTCAGGACATGATAGATTTACATTGCAGATGTGTTTTTGTTTACATTTCATTACACACAACATTCATTTCTAAGTATTTTTTTTTTTTTATCTATATACAAATAAATATACAAATACATATGTATTTATTACAAATAAATATATTATTTGTATACAAATAATTATGTTTTTATTTTATACAAATATAGATATTGTGTTTATTTAATACAAATATTTGTATTAAATTAAATTCTAGGTCTGTACACAAATACGATGTGTAAAATGTTTTCATTTAATTCATATATTAATCATTTTTATGTTGATTGAAACAGTAATTTTCCAGCTCAGATTTACAGCGATACATCGCTAAAATAACAGTTAATAAAAGAAGTGTTTTTGTTCATTTTTTTAATAATTCCTGTCTTTCTCTCTGTGTCGTAGATGAGGAACACTGGTGAACTGAAAGGCCTCAGTGCTGACTGACGTCTCACCCAGTAAGTGCTGTGCGTGAATTAATACATGTATATATGTACAGAGGTTAACACATTTATTCGTCCTTCTCCAATGTAAAATGTTAACCACCACTGCCCTGTATTACCTAAATATTCTAATGTTTCTGTAATTCTGTAATAATCCACCAGTATGTGCAAGCTCTTTAATCAAAAAGATATCTGTAATGATAAAATAAAATTATTGTCCAGGAATTTCTGATGAGACTTAAGACGTTAAAGTTTGGGCTGATCATGTTCTTCCTCTTCAGATCCTCTCTGGACCCGGACCGGACTAATCAAGAATACCACACTTACATCCTAATAAAATTTGCTCTTAATAAGAGCTCGTTATTGTAAAGCGATTGTGTGTATTTATCTACGTCAGCTGAACTACAGCAGAGTTTAGTTTTTAACTTTTGAAGACGAAGCTTCCTCTTTTAATTTTAAAACATTAGGGGAAAGGTTTTTCTCAGGAAACATCTCTGGTCACTGTTATCCTTATTTTTTTTTTATTAAATTGCAGTTATTTGGGATTTTCTTGAATTTGGGGGCATAATAATAAATATAGACATGAGGTATTTACTTCAAAAGTCTCTTTCCAATCTTATTTAACATAATAAATCCTGGTTTAAGGACACAGGTGGTTTAACTTCATGGAAAAATGCCAGCTGCTGTTTGGTTGTCGTTTTGAGTGTTGTTGATGATAATATTCACTGTGGATGAACTCTTTGCTTTACGACACTCTAAATCTTGTCCTGTGTTGAATGTAATGACCCAGATTTCAATGTTATGAGTTATATGATTGTGTAGAATATTAAAGACAATTTATTTGTTCTTTGCTTTTTGAATATTTGTACTGGAAAACACCCCTTTAATTGACAGCTTCAGCGTCACATAAAGTGGTGGTTATTGATCTCAGTTTCATAGGCGCACTCATAAAGTTTAATCTAATGTGAAGCATTAATTTATAGGATGTTTAATATATGTATGTGGTGCCTCTCAAAGCCCTAAATGACGTCCTTATCTGAGAGATATTTAGGCTGTTCCTGTTATGGAATTTGCATTGATATGAACAGTGGCATTTTTAATTGTCAGGAAAACATGTTTATACTTGGTCAGCTGTTTTTTGTTTTTTTTTTTCATTTTTTAAAAGCAAATTAAATTAAACATTGAATTACTGCTTTTACTATGGATAGAACAAATTATTAAATCGAAAAAATGGTCAGTAAAGTAAATTAATTCTGGTGCTAAAGAGGTATAGCTATTATGTAAGACTTCAGACTTATTATTTATTGTTGCAAATATTTGAAGCATTTTAAAGAAAATATGAGGAAAAGTTAACATAAACAACCTATTTACTGTCCACGAGGAGCAAAAAAATATCCATCATTATATCAGTATTCACTAACAATAAACTCAATAACGAATCATACGTTTAATTGTAAAAACTTATTTTAACCACCCATGCTGCATTTTGTAGGTAGATAATTGATTTTATTTTGAAGGCAAGGAAACCTATTTTCCGGGAAAAGGGCGGAAACAACTAACAACATTTTCTATAAATATTTGATGTATTTTTAATAAAATGTTAACGACCCGTTTACTGTCCTAGAAGAGCAAAAAACAGAAAATGTAAATCATTTGATTAATATTCAATAATAATAAATTATATATTTAATTATAAAATTTACTATTATAACTTTGTTTTAACGCCTTATATTGTGCTTTTTTTTGAAGGCAGATAAACTGGTTTTATTTTGAAGGGAAAGAAACCGACTTTCCGGGAGAAGGGGCGGCAACATCAGCAGTAGCTAACAGCAGCAGTAGCTAACAACAGCAGTAGCTAACAACATTAGCCTCTACCGCTGCAGCTGCGCTACTGTACGTCTCTTTCCATGTAACGTTTGCTTAACACATAAACTGTGTATTAACTGGCTTAACAACGAAAACAAGCATCACCAAATCACATCAGGTAACTTTTTTGTTACATAATAAGACACCGTGACTCCTACAGGTTGCTTTATCGCGTGATGAGTGAAAGAAAGCGTTTTAGCTAACTGCTTGTTCTGTCTACTTGTAACGCTTAAACCAGCTAACGTTCAATGTCAACACCACAGCCTGATGCTAAAGCTAGCTCGAAATTCATGTAAGCCAGAGTTTATATGTGTTAGCTAGTCCACGCACTTCGCAGTCAGCCCTTTGAGGCACAGCTAGTGGAGGCTAACGGTGTTACCCTGGTGTTTTACTGCATGTATTAGCATTTGTAATGTGTTAGAGCAGCTTTGCTTCATTGCTTTTCAGGTGTGGACGATGGAGGAGACTGAGGAGCAGCCAGAGCCCGTTTTGAGGAAGGGAACCTACGAGGGAGACAGTTTCAGGTTGGACTCTGTCTCCTCCAGAAAAAAAATCATGCTTATCAGCAGAAAACAAACAAACTCGATATATCAATATATCAACTAACCATGCACGGTTCTCCTAGTTAAAGGGGAGACTCTACACGTGGACATTTTTAACCAACAGGTACCATCATGAAACCTCCACAGTTGTAGTTAATTTAAGGCAGTCTGGTTGTAAGACAGTTTAGTTTCTGTTGAGCTCGAATATGTTAAGAAGCAGTGGAGGAAGAAAAGATTAAACCTTTGATTGGCTGATGGGCAGTGATGACACTATCTGCGTATGTATAACGTGTAGGAGCATAATACAAACTTTTTTTTGGGTGCAAACTAAAAAAAATTTCTTCTGTTGATTAATGTGTAGATTATTATCTAGATTTATCTGCGAGTTATTTGGTGTATAAAATGAGATTATTGTCGATCGGAGTTTCAGGTCCTCGAAAAGATCTTCAGTTTACTGTCATAGAGGATGACAGAAACCAGGAAATATTAACATTTAAGAAGCTAAAATCACATTATTTATCATTGCATTATCTAAATAATAAATAGTAATACAGATAAATTTATTTTGTCTTTTCGGCTTTAGATGACACTGTTTAAGTTAGTCACCAAGATCGGTTTAGTTGGGCGAGAAAATCAATAATATAGGCCTAATATACAAATATATTGTTTTTGCAACAATACTTTAATATTGACTATTGGTGTTTTTTGCAAAAAAAATTCATGATATATCAATAATAATACAACAGCTAGAACAGTTTGGTAAGGTCAGAAAATATATGTCACTTTAGTTTCATACAGCCTTTAAAACCAGGAGATGACAACACGTATGCCTTATTATAGTGTTGTGATATCCAAAACAATATCTAGTGTCATATCACAAAAATCAGTGAAGGAAATCAATTTAATTTTACTCATTCTGTTTTCTCACCTCTTTACTCGTATTTTATATGTGACATATTGTATATATGTTGCTACTTATTAGTTTAATTAAAGGTGTGTCATCCGTATTTGACCAGAACCAGAACTCCATGGCTTTTCTGAAAGCACAGTTGTCTCTTTTAGGGTTTACTTTGCTTCATAAATCACACTGCACTGTAGCAGCTGGATTAGTTGCCCAACAGCACTCACCCAATGTGGATTTGAGAAAAACCAAAACAATGTGTTGCTGTCCTGCCAGAGGAAAGAGCCGAAGGGGAGTGATCACACACATGCAAGTCGGTTTCCCAATTTTTTTTTTTAAATAAGCCTTATGTTGAGACATTTTACAATGAGATTATACATAGTTTGGAGGAAACAATGAAGACTTGTAACCAACTCTGGAAAGCCCAAATCCTCGAGCCTGGACTTCGCTCATTTCACCCGGTGAAGCTTTGGACTGCTGCTCATTTGATTCACTCTGTGGTTCAAACCCACCCAAAATCATCAAATTTATATCTATATTATTTTTTCAACAACTGTCAGGCTTTAATAAATTTTCAGCCACAATGGATGAAATCACTCGGCTGTTGGGAAACGTGGGGCACGTCCGGTCTGACAGCGTTTCCAGCAGCGGCACCCAGTCGACGGGCAGCAGACCTGTTCTGCAGCATCGCCTCAACCAGCTGATGACCTGCACCGACGACCTGGACCCCCGAAACGACCTGTATGAGAAGATTATCAAAACTCTGGACAACGCCTTCCTTGCCTGTGGAAAGACAGCCAACAAGCTGAAAAAGGAGCGCTTCAGGTCGACAATCAATGTCACATCCTGTGCTGAAGCTGGAAAATGAGTTCCTCTGCCTCCTTTTCTTCAGCTCTGTGGTCTTTAACACGCATCACGGATTATTATTCAGTAAATAAACGCCAACAAAAGACACTCCAGTCCTTCCAGTTGAAACTTTCAGACGTTTTACTGTCTTATCCGAGCAGAAAGTTCATCCTTATGAATGTGACTGGCCTCATTCTGTGTCAGCTGACCTGCTGTGGTTGAAGCTCGGTTCTTTTACTGCATCAGATGATCTGGTTCTGTTTGGTTTCTGCTATACTGAATGAAGCTCTGTGATCGTCTTAATGTACTTCTGTTTGGTGTTTTCCCATCAGGGGAAATTCACTTGTTACAGCAGAGTAAACAAGTTATAGTAAGAAAAAAAAAAATAAAAATGATTTGCAAATGAAAGAAAATTAAATTCAGTATTTGTTCTATGGGTATAACTTATAAATTATGAAGTATAAAAAACAAAACAGTGAAAGTGTGAATTACAGTGTTTCAATACACTTTTCTGTGTATTTTAAAAGATATGTAGCTCGTTCACTTTTAAACACCCACATCTGTCTGTTGTTGATATATATTTATATTTTTTAAAAGGCTGCACATGGTGACGTGGAACGTGGCCTCAGCTGATCCTCCACCTGACCTGGCCTCGCTCCTCCACCTGAACTCCCCAAAGAGCCCAGACCTCTACGTCGTTGGGTCAGTGCTGCATTCACTGTTCACTCGTTGTTTCCAGTGTTTGCAGATACTGTATGTTGTTGTGCATCAGGGTTTAGACAACGCCTTAATATTCACATTAATACACGTTATATTCCAGAAGTCAAGCCATGTAGAATGCCTAAAGGACATATTTTAAGTATTTTTATAATATCCAGCATCTGACACAATTTTGATATAAGTTATTTATAAATTATATAAGTTATAAGAAGAAGTGGTCCAATAATAATCCACTAATGAAAAAGAAATGACTCAAGTCAGGGATGAGTTAGTGTGATTTAAGTACAGAGTAAATTAAATATGCAGCAGAACAAGACAAAAAAATAAATACATGTACAACAAGTTTATTATTAATAATAATAAAGTACTGTAGATGAACAGTGCAGAGGTGTTGTGCAACGACATTCAGAATAGAAAAGTTTTTTTATTGATCCCTGTTTGAGGAAATTCACCTGCTACAGCAGCATAAACAAGTTATAGTAAGAAATAAACAAAAACCATCACTATTGAATAAGAGAAGAAAAAAAACAAATATTTACAGTATGTACTAAACACAGAAAATGGAAACAGTATAAAATAAAGCACAATAAATAAAATACAATTTGAACTATCAGAGCTTCAATGGAAAATGCCTTTTTTGTCGTAAATAAATACATAAATAATTAAGATAAAAGTCTAGCAAGTAAGTGATATTTACAGTTGTATTATGGAAATGTTGATTATGTTAAAAAAAATGGAAAAAAAGAGATTTTAATAGAATTTGACAAAAGGATCAGTATGTATCTTAAAGGTCACAGGCTGTTATTTATTTTCTGGACATTTTAATCATTTAAGCTTCTAGCCGTATAAACTGACGTACTCTGACAGTCTGCAGGAGGTGAACTCTGGCCCGTTGAGGCTCGTGTCCGACGCCGTGATCGACGACCCCTGGACTCGCTTATTGATGGACACGTTGGCACCACTGAGATACGTGAAGGTAGAAATGTTCTGGAAACTTCCTCAGAAGCGTCCCAGCTCTGTCTGTGAGTGTTAATCCCTGCTGGCTCACTGATCAGAGCGCTGTGTTGCTCTGTGCTCACCTGGCCTCAGGTGTCGTCCATCAGGATGCAGGGTCTGCTGCTGCTCGTCTTCATCAAGCTGGACCACCTCCCCTTCGTCAGGGACATCCAGGCCACCTTCACCCGCACAGGCGTGTTCGGTTACTGGGTGAGAAGCAAACCTCAGAGGCTTTTTAACATGATGACGACATGTTCGGCTATGATTTTTATTTTGTGGTCATTCGCGTTAATTCATGACCGCTGGGGCGACTTCAACTCCTCCTCGGGAAAAATCAACAATTTAATTAAATTTATTTTGTAGTGCAGTTATCATATTTTTAAAAAGAAAAGGAACTCAAGCCAGTCATTATTTTGTATTTTCTCACTGGAATAAACACACCTGATTTGTAATTATCAGCTTATTTATTCATTTTAATTAACATAATTATCAATATCAGTTATCAGGTGCTCAGGTTCTTCCTGAACCGCTGGACATAATCGTCAAAAGTAGAAATGTCAGATAGAAAATAAAAGTTAAATGTAGATGATTTTATAAATGTAAAATTAAAACTAATTTGACATGTTTTTCTAATATATGTATTAATTTTTAATATATTTTATATTGCTTATTTATGCACTGTTCGGCTTAACTTTAATAACCTTACAATGGCTGTACACCCTTTCAACTGAACCTTAACTTTAACTTAAGTGTGTAATAGTGGCATACCCTTAATTCAACTTTAACTTAATTTTATTAACGTTGACTCTTCACTATAATAACTGTAGATATTATATATTTATCATAACTGTTTATGTTTTACATGACCTCCTAGATTTATGGTTAATTAAAGTCTTATCTTCTTCTTTAGCGTCATTGTCACCACTCTAGAGTGTAAAAGTTCCTCTTTTCATTAAGGAATTGAATTTGTGAGCTGAACCACAGAAGCAGAAGTAAAAATGTGTGACTGTTTTATTTTTCCGTCACTCGTCATCAGTCGATCTTGTTCTTTAAAAGCACTGGTTGGTGTCTCACTTCCTGTTTGTCTCCCAGGGCAACAAAGGTGGCGTTTCTGTCCGCCTGTCTTTTTACGGCCACATGCTCTGCTTCCTCAACTGTCACCTGGCGGCTCACATGAAATACGCCACGGAGCGGGTCGACGAGTTCGAGTACATCCTGGACACTCAGACCTTCGACTGTAAGAAAGCTCCGAGGATCGTCGACCACAGGTGAGTCCAGGCAGGTTCAGGTAAACGGCAGCAGCAGAGTTTCTCAAACCTTTTCAGACCACTTAATCAATTTAAAAACTCCTCAAATATCCCAAAAACGTCATTAGTATCTGACAGATCACAGTCGTAATAACTGACTGCGTCTCACAGCTTCAAAGATCCTCGTTTGAGTCTGTTTTTTGCTTTTAAATCTGATTTTATACAAGCTGTTTTTTTATAAATATAATTGGGCACTACTAGTCTGGCCTATTGATATTAATTACCGTAACAAAACATCTGATTTCATTTTTCCTTCCTTTCCTGCAGGATACACTGCTTGTAATACACTTACATATTTTATTTTATTTTTTTCAATTCTGTTTTTTTATATGAACCTTGTGTATGAAATACAATATTCATTCATATTTTAATTAATTTATGATAGCCTTGTTTCACTGTTGCATTTAATTTAATTTAATTTACTATCTTATTATTCATTTTTTTATTTTTACTTTAATTTTGAATTTAATTCATTTTCACTCTGTACATTTTTTATATTGGCTTTGGTTTGCTGTTTGCGCTTTATTGTTTTATCTTTAATATTATTATTAATTTTCTTATCTATCATTCTGTTCTATTTTAATTTGCCTTATTTTAATTTTTACTTGAATTTTTATCTATATTTATTATATATATTTTTATATTGGCTTCGTTTCACTGTTGCTGCTGTAATGTTTTTTATATACTATATCTATTCTTCAGTTCTATTTTATTCTTCCCTTTTTATTTTCTTTTCTTATTTAAATGTTAATTTTCTTATTTTTTCTTATTAATTTTTACCTCTACTTTTTTCTGTCACTTTATCTTTGCTGCTGTGATGCTGTGGGGTTAAAGTAAAAGTTTTATCTTATCTTATGAGTGTCAAAACATTTCATATCCTCTTTAACCTTCATTCATCCCACGCTGTGTGGACCTGATCAGTCACATATTAATTTTCTTAAAATACATTTCTTATTAATTAATTCCTCTGCAGACTGGTGTTTTGGTTCGGGGATCTGAACTTCCGGATCGAGGACCACGGCATGCACTTTGTTCGCTCCTGCATCAACAATCAAACCTACGACCTTCTGTGGAGCAAAGACCAGGTTTGATCTGTCACCAGAACATTAGTGGTCCTGGTTCATTAATTACTGCTTTTGTCCTGATTTATTTGAGCCGTCGTCGTTCTCAGTTGACCTTGATGAAGAAAAAGGAGGAGCTGCTCCAGGAGTTTGAGGAAGGACCTCTGGACTTTCAACCCACCTACAAGTTTGACTTGAACTCGGACACTTACGACAGCAGGTGAGCGTTCCCCGAGTCCATCAGAAAGTCACTTTCTGCTTCCACTGTTTGCCTCTCAAAATGTTAACTTCTACATATTTCAACTTCACAGACTCTACAGGACATGGTTTGGCATTAAGTAAGAGTTGAATATGTCACGTCGCCTCTTTTAGCTGCATTCCTACTTTTAACTAGACGCTAAAAGTAGTTTTCTCCCTTTTTGATGCAGTTTAGTCTTAAGGCTATATGATGATCGCCTGTAACACTGTGAATTAAACAAACAAGCAGTTTTTTTTAAAGACAAACTTCGTGTTGTCTGTGCAAAGAAAAGACTGAGAATCTTGTTCTCACTGATCATTTTGTTGTTGAAGGTCCCTGTGGAGTTTTTTATGAGTGGAAACATTTATGTCATTTTCATTGAGAAAAGTGAGGATGTAAAGTGCAAACTTGATTGTTTTACACACCTAAAAATCACTTTTATTATCCTCAATATTGACAGTATTTCCACTGCTTTACTTAACTGTCATCTGTGCAGACTCTTCACCAAACTCTATTGACAAAAACTGTGATTTTATTCTACAGAACGAGCAGTTCCTGATCTACTGCTGCCTCCATTTGCTAGTTAGTTTATTGTCATTGTGTGACTGTAATTAATTCAGAGTCATAAGCAACCAACAACAACAATAACTAACTAACTGCTTGAGGCAGGAGTACACCATCACCTGCTGAGCTCTGAGACATAAAATCGCTGTTTTTATCAATGGAGTCTTGTGGCTTTGAAGAGAGCATCGATGACAGCTTCAGTTTCCCGTCCGACAGGGAGGTAAAGAGGTGAAAATAAATTCTCAAAAATGAGAAACATGAAATGTAAATACAAAAGAACTCCACAGGTTCCCTTTAAACACCAGTGGTCCATATTAACCTGCTTTTAACCAGCAGTGTGTAATTAATACCAGGTCTCTGCTCTCAGAGCTGCTCTTTGCTGCTGCTCATAACTGTTAACATGCATGGCTAGAAATAGATAATACAGGCGCTATGATGACGATGATGATTCAATGTGTGTGTGCTGGATTTTATTGGATCACCCAGACAAAGTGTGGTCTGTAAATATTAGATTACAAACATGCTTAAAACACCCGAGCTTTTGGAAAATGCTTCTCATTTCAAACAGCAGAACTGTAGAATAACAGAGGAAGGAAAACCCTGCATTATTTCAGACCAATGACCTGTTTATGGTTCATTAATCTGCTTGTTGCACAACTTCTTATGAAAAAATAATAATCCTAAATTAAACCATCTGAGAGAATTTGGCTTTTTCAATCATTTATGACCATAATTGTCTCACTTTTTTTTAAAATACCTTATCAGTCTGGTAAAAATTTACACAGAAACAAGAATAAAAAACATTTATAATGAATATTAAGTATCTAAGAAGTAATATTAACCCCCGAGCCTGATGATTTCTGAATGTCTGAAACATGTTGATCAGGTTCTAAAGAGCTAAAGATGAACTAACTGAAGCCTCTCTGCTCTCTGAAAACACCACGTCCAGCGGCAAGAAGCGTAAACCAGCCTGGACCGACCGGATCCTGTGGCGCCTCCGACCCGTCAGACAGGATGTGAAGAAGGTCGGCCATGAGGAAGAGGAGCAGGAGGAGGAGGAGTACCCTCTGAAGGTCAGGCAGGACTTGTACACCAGCAACATGGAGTACAGCATCAGTGACCACAAGCCGGTCATCAGCGTCTTCACACTGGAGGTGAGAAGTTATATATAATATAGTAGGTTTATAACGATAATAATCTCCTGTGGAGTAGGTCAGAGGTCAAAGTAAAACAGGAAGTTGTCTTATATTCTTTAATTTCTCTGCTCCTCTTTCCAAAATGCTTCTGCTTCCACAAACACTTTGACAGATTAATTTGTCTTTTCCTTGTTTGTCCAGCTGAGGAAGCTGAGTGAGACTCCTCTGGTTCGTCTGCAGCCGGAGGGCGACTGGAGCGCCGACATGGACGCCATGGTGCTGTACAGCGCCCTGCAGCCGTTCCCCTGCAGCTCCTGGGACTGGATCGGCCTCTATAAGGTCCGACAGCGACGCTGTTTGAACTGTTTATTTTTATTATTGTGTGTGTTATATTGAAATTTAAATGAAACATTCCATGTAATTTAAAATTCTTTATAATTTAAAATATAAAATCCATATAATTTGTTTTATTTTCACTTAAAATGTGTAAATTTAAAATTCTTCAGTCGCCTCTCATCCTGTCCTACCTCTTATTTTTTTATTTTTTTTGATTGTAGACAAAATGTCACTGAGCGTTCAGTTTAGCTGCGAGGAGAACCCACCTTTTTAATTTAAAATTCTACGTAACTTATTAGTTAATGGGAAAAAAAATAATTTTATAGTATTAATTTACATTATTAGGTAGAGAAGAGGAAACCCCACCTTTTAAATTTTTATTGAAAATTCTATGTAATTTAAGTTAAACATTCCAGATAATTTTAATTAAAATGTTACATGATTTTAAATTATTAATAAATTAAAAATAAATATTGTAATAAAAATTAAAAATGGAATTTTTAATTTAAATGTGCACTGGGACACTGAAAGCGCTGTCGTTCAGTTTGAGCAGCTTTGTTGGTTTCATGTCAACAGTCCAGTTTATTTTTGAATCAGTTGTTAGTGAGTTAATAATAATAATAATAATAATAATAACAACAACAACCACTTTGTTGCATGAAGCTGGACAGTCTTTGTTTTTTGACACTTTTTTCATTAACTTCAGTTAATAATCTTCCTCATAATAATTGAGTTAAAAATAATCTTGGATGTGTCACATGTGAAACTCAGGTTGGCTTCAGCAGCGTGTCGGACTACCTCACCTACACCTGGGTCAAAGACGACGAAGTGGCCTTCACCGAAGAGTCCGTACAGGTAGAGCACTTATTGTCCCATTTAGTCCCAACAACAGTTATTTTGAATTATCACGTCCTAA
This sequence comes from Synanceia verrucosa, assembly GCA_029721515.1. Classification (NCBI taxonomy): domain Eukaryota; kingdom Metazoa; phylum Chordata; class Actinopteri; order Perciformes; family Synanceiidae; genus Synanceia; species Synanceia verrucosa. The sequence continues at coordinate 1,679,530 of CM056559.1, forward strand.
TTTAGCTAATAATTAAATTCCCTTCCTGAGATAAGGAGTATCTGTGAGTATCAAATCCCAAATGTGGTCTTAAACAGAGAGTTTCTGTCATCATGAGGCCTCTGGTCCTCTTCAGCTCCAAATAAAAACAACAACAGTTTATTATTTTAAAGTCAACCAGCTCTCAGCTGTTAAATTAACCTCCAACTATTTGATTCATCACTTCAAGAAAGAAAAAGAATCTATCTGCTTCTTTTTTAATCTACACAGTTGATTGAAAACCCCTCAGAAGTACGATAATGATAATAATAGTAATAATAGTAGTAATAATGATGGTGTGTCTGTTCCTGAAGGTTTACGTCAGTAAAGAAGAAATCCCTGTTCGTGGGGGCGACTGTCTGCTGTGCTACTACAGTCATGTCCTGCAGAGCATCGTTGGCATCAGCGAACCTTTCAAAGTAAGTGTGACGCTCAGTAAACAGGAGAGACTTTTATTTTGGAAGTGAACACCTTGCTGGATTTCCTCTCGTAGGTCCACGAGTCCAAAGTTGCGATTGAGGAAGGCCTGGACCCAGAGAGGATCAACGGACTGAACAGAGCCGTCTCCAGCCAGGACTTCTGGGGCTGATGCTGGTATGAAGTAGCGCTGGATCTGGTCTCTGGTCCAGCTTCAGGGTCTGAGTGAAACCAGGTCTTAAAAACACCACAAGATTTTAGTTCCACCGAGCGAAGAAGAGCCTGCTTTGACCTGACAGGTGATAAAATAAAACAGAGGCGTTCATGGACAGCTGGGATGTTTCCACGCTGATAAAAAATCAAACCTCTCAGTTTGGGATATTAGAGAAGGATTTATGGCCTTTGTGAAGGTATAATCAATAATAATGATCCTACCTTTAATGTTTCCCATAATTTCATTCACATTCTCATATTTCAGTCTTGTCCTCCTCGCTGGTGAAACTGACTTTTATCATGAAGCTGCTTCATTCACCGTTTTTAAGTTTTAATCAGACTCTGTGGTAAAAAAACCTCCTAAACGGGGAAACTCTTTTTACATTCAAGTTTCTCCTGTACTGTGTTAAAGATGTGCTGAAGTACTTTTCTGAGGTAACGGACAGATGGAGCAGAAGGTTGTTGGATCTACAGACGTTTGACAGAGCAGAATATTCAGATATTAGTGGAAACTCCTTGTTTTAATGCTGCAGTTATGAAAAGAAAAAGGGAATTGCAAAATGATATATATGAATAAATATGAAAATTAATTTGCATGACCCTGGCAGAGAAAATGTTAGATGTTAGAGCAGGAACTGAAATATTTTTTATTTAACTATATTTTCCACATATTTAAGTCAGACTTAAAGCTTTAAATTAAATTTAACATTTTAAATAAAAATAAATAATAATAATATAATATTAATAAAAATAATATTCTAGAAAAAAAACACAAATATGTGAGATTAATATTCTAAATTTATGAGAGAAATGTTCTGGATATTTTCTGCTGTGTCTTGCTGCAGTAGTGACTCAGTGGATCTGTTTTTTTTTAAATAAAACCCCTTAAATAAAGAGGAATTAAAGTTTCTTTAGGTGAACTAAGAAAATCTTCATGTTTGTCCTGAAAGCATCGTTGTCATCTGTCAGCTCAAATCTGTTACTGGTTTAAATGTTTAATACGTTCAGTTTTATTATCCAAGAGGTTTTAATGGGTTTAGAGGCAAAGAGGCAACAAACTCAGTGTTATTATTATTATTATTATTATTATGTTTTGTCCTCATCACAGGAAAATATCTTGACCTGTCTTATTTTCACTTAAAATATGTAAATTTAAGATTCTTCAGTCGTTTTTTCTTTTTCTTAAGATCGTAGACAAAATGTCACGAGGAAACTCCACATTTGTACGGGAAAATTTTATGTAATATTTAATTAAAAATTCCATATTTTTTGACATAGGAAAAAAAACAAAATATAATATTGTTTTTTTTTTTCTATTTTTTGAAATAGAAAGAACAATATTATTTTATTTTTTAATGAAAAATTATATTGAAGTCTAAATTAAAACATGTCTAGGACTCTTTTTGTGTTGTTCCTGTTGGTCCAAAACTAATTATTTTGAATTATTTGAAATTCCAGTGTTTGTGTAAAGAAATGAAAATCCTAACGTTGTCTTAAACTGAGATTTTTTTTTTTTAAATTTATTTATTTTTTTTCCTGTCATGAACACGGCCTCTGGTCTTCAGGTACAAATAAAAACAATGACTGTCCAGTTTATTTTAAATTAGTTTTTATGTAATTTATTTATTTAATTATTGTTAGTCAATCAGTTATTTTAGTATTTTATTATTATTATTACTCCTTGTTCATCTGTCAGTAAACAATAATAGTAATTATAATAATCAGTTTGTCACGTGAAGCTGGACAGTCTTTGTTTTTTATTTGTGGATAATTTTCTCCTCACAGTATTTTTATTAACTGCAGTTGTTCCTGGAGGACTTGACACATCTATATATAATATAATATGTCTTTTATTCCTCCTTGCTTACTTGCACACACGTTGCACATTTAAAGTCATTAATTTTCAGTGTGAACGGACAGAAAGAAAATTAATTCTAAATATTATTTCAATGAGTGCCTTTTAAAACAACCGCTGCTCCCTGCTGCTCACTGATGGTTATTTATCATTAATATTATTAGAAATATTGGTGTTGTGAATCTCTTCTGCTGAATGTTCTTATTATTGCTGGAAACCTGTTTTTGAAATGTACTGTACGATAAGAGGAAACTCACACATTTATAGCTCTGCAATATTATAGAAATATTATTAAATGAGTCTCACTTCATTCTGTTTGTTGTTTAATTATTATGATTGTCTTCCTGTATCATGGATCCTGATTTTATCTTAATTTGACATTTTTAAATGGTCATCTGTGTTTACCTTTCCAACATTTAAAATGCTTAAATATGTTGACTGATGGAAGGCAAAATAAATTAAGTTATATCTAAGTTTACAGTTCAATGTTCTGTGATAATTTGCTGCTTTTCTTTTTTAAGTGTAATTTAATTTAATCCAGTCGCCATGAAGCCGAACAGGAACGATCTTCAGATTCTTCTGACAAGTAAACATTTAAAAATTCATTCCTAGTTATAAAGTGTGGAAAATGATTAATTATGATTTATTTCTAATATTCACAGAATAGTGTTGATGTGATTTTTCTCTCTGGTGTGACGCCTCTTTGTTTTTCCTCTAGAAGATCTTTGTCGTGTTCTGAGTTTGTCCTGGTGGACTGGACCAGGACCAGGACCTGTAGTCCAGGTCAGGTAAGAACAGGACTCACAGCTGTTGGACCTGCTGGTTTTTGTCATGGATAAAGTCCTAAATGTTGCCTTAAAATGAGATAATAAAGAGTTCTAAAGTTTCTGTACAAATAGAAAAAGAACAGTCCAGTTTTGATGATGAATTAATCACTTTAAGAAAATAACAGTTTAAATTCTCAGATCTCAGCTTCTTATATGTGAATATTTCCTGGTTTCGTTCCTCCTTTATGACAATAAATTGGATATCTTTGAGACATTTGATCCACATTTTTCACCATTTTATAAACCAGACAGACTGATCTTTTGCTAGACAGTATGTCTGTTTTATTTTAATAAGACCCACCTTTAGCTCAGAGTTTTTATTAACACATCTAGAGGTCAGAGGAAATGTTGTGTCTTACATCACACTGCTCATGTTTTCTAATTTCAGATAATTATTAATATATCTCTTAATGACAGTAATGCTGATTTAAGATCCAGCTACTCTATACAGATTGACACAAAAAATATCTAAAAATCTTAAAGAAAAAGTGTATTAAACAGGCGTCCCCACCTCCCAAAAATCCTAATAAACTTGAGGCTAAAAGTGGAGCCAACTTTTCAAATGCTCTTTGCTCAGCCCACTTTATTTAACTTCTTTTTTCAGTTAGTGTTGTTGTAAATATAAAGTATTTGTTTCTCTTTTTTGCTGATAAACTGATGCTCTGAAATGTAGCTTCTTAAATATGACTTTAAATTAATGTATTTGTTCTTTAACCAGATAAACGTCACTGAATCATCCAGTCACAAACTGAAAACAAATGTAAACCTGTTAAAGATCAATAAGTCTCTTCACTTCAGGCGGTTGAGGATTTGACACTTCACCTGAAAACAGGAAGTGGAAACCTGTTGTCATGGGAACAGTTTGACATTGTTTAAGCTCATGTTGTTGTTGTTGTGATGTGATGCAGGTGTTGTTACCAGGTGCCAGCGCAGAGTGAGGACCGGCAGGGCCAGGTAGCAGTGAGGGCAGGTCGTGATCTGGTCTGGATCTGGACCAGACGAGTCCTCCTCCTCTTCCTCGTCACACCTCAGCTGGTTTTAGAGATGAAGAAGAAGGTATTGTTTGTTTTAAAGCTTCTCTATTACTGTCACGTGGCTCTCCTTCTGTGTGTGTTGGAATCAGAACGTCTCTGTGCTTTGTTGACATGCTGTTAGCGTAGCATTAGCATGTCCCTCTGATTAGCTCATAGCTGCTGCTCTGCTATTCACTCAGACTGGTAACATCTGATGACGGCGTCCTGACGGTCCGCTCCATCGTAAAGTGTAGCGCCCACCGTCTGGTTCCGCTAGCGCTGTTAGCACTGTTAGCTCGTTCAGTTTTATCTTTGTCAGCTCATTCACCATTGTTTCCACAGTTAGCACTGTTAGCTCTGTCAGCTTGTTCATTAGCCCTTGTTTGAAGTGTTAGCGCTGGTAGCTTGTTAGCTATTGATGCAGTGTTAGCTCTATTAGCTCATTCGTTAGCCATTGTTTGCAGTGTTAGCAATGTAAGCTCTGTCAGCTCGTTCGTTAGCAGTGTTAGCAGTGTTAGCGCTTACAGCTTGTTTACCACTGTTTGCATTTAGCAGCAGTGTTAGCGCTGTTAGCACCATTCTGGCTCACCATCACCATGTTGAGAGCCGTGCAGAGGCAATGGAAATGCTCCCAGTTTCACATTTAGCACATTTAATAATAGATTTTATGGTATTTCTCGAATTTCCCCCTGGATTAAAACATTTTCTATCTCTCTCTATTGAAGCACTTTTGCACCTTTAGGCGCTGAATATTTTTATATCTCATCAGTTATCAACACTTCTGATTCAGAAAAGTTTAAAATAATTTAACTTTTTTGCGCTAATAACATGAGGTGTGCAGAGCTCTACGCTGTGTCGCTAATTTCCCTGTTCATGGTCATACTATAGATATATAGTATAGATTTTTTTATATACATAACTCACCTGTTATAAATGAGTTAATGAACTAAAGGCTATGGTCACTCCTGGTTCCAAAAAAAAAAAAAAAACCAAGATGGCGCCGACCGGACACTGCGTCCATGTTTTACAGTCTATGGGTAATGCCTCTGCTCCTCGTTAGCATGTTTGAAGCGTTGACGTTTTCATTTGTTCATACTATCTAAAATAAAAAGTTATACCTGGTGTTCCTTGAACTCCACAGCTGGAGGTGAGGCCTCACACCTGCGACCACTCGCCGTCATTTTTGCTGTGGAAAGAAAAACAGGACAGCAGTTAAAGAAAGTTCACTGGTGGAAGTTAACGGGTTAGTGTCTGGCCTCTCTTACTCATAGCTGGAGGCGGTCCTGAGGCGGTACCTGGGCAGGTGGATCGGTGCTGGTTCTGGTCCTTCAGGGTGACGTAGCGGCCACACTCCCTGCAGAGCTCCGTCCGACTCCCACATGCCGAGCGGTGGTCCTCTATGTGTTTCCACGGCAACCGTATCTCACAGAAGTTGCAGCCCTGCAGCCGCTCGACGCATTCGTTAGCCTGGAGACGAGATGTGAGACCGGATTTAAGCTTTGATCACATGGACAGGAAGTAAAGGATGACGTTAGATTAGACTCAACTTTACTGTCATCATGTCACAAGAACAAGGATCCGAAACTGTATTCAACCAGACAGTAAAGCAGTAAATAAACAAATAATAACATGTGTAATAATAGATTTATACAGCCCTATAGGTTATCAAAGGAAGGAATACATTATTCAGCATAAAAAACAAAAACAGTGATGAACTGTTTTGGCTGTTTAGATGTAAATATTTGTACTTGTATATGATATATTATTTATATTATCTAGCAGCGTTACCTGGTGATCTGTCAGCTGACAGCGCTCCATCCTCTGGTTACACCTGGCGCATCTCACCTGTGAACACACTGCACATTATTATCAGTGTGTTTGTTTGTTTGTTTGTTTGTGTTTACCTTTGTGTGCTGCTCCTCTCTGTGCTGGACCAGGTTCTCTCTGGGAACCGGTTCTCCACAGTCCGGACAAAGACACAGGAAGCGACGGCAGTGAGATTCATGCAGAGCGAAGTTTAACTCTGCGACGTCTTTGTGGCTTTAAAGAGAAAAAACAAACAAACAAAAAAACGTTTTGTTTGTGTTTACATTTAATAAACAGGTATGATCCAGAGTTTCCACACCTGTAAGGAACCTCGTTTGAATCATGGCAGTTTTAGTGATTTAAACACAGAAAACATTCATGAATTTTTACTCTTTATGATTAAAAAAAATATACACAATGAGTTGATTATTAATCTGAACTTTTAGTTGTTTTATGCTTTTTATGACATATTTCTAAGATTTTCTGAGCAGGTTACTGTCACAGAAACCAGGAAATATTCACATTTGAGAAGATAAAATCTGAGAATTTGCAGTTTAATTTTCGTAAAGCTATTGATGTTGCTGCTTTTATTGACCAGATGTATTATTGTTATTAAAAACAGGGAATCCTCTTGAATCCACTGCTGTCAGAGAGATGAAACTATTATTGTGTTAACAGGAAAATTAATACTTTTTTTTTCATTGATTTATTATTTCAGCCATTTATCAAACAAAAACACCAAACTAATAATAGTATTGATTATTTCCTCCATTAACTGATCATTTTGGTTTATAAAATGTCAGAAAATTGTGAAAAATGTGAAACATATATCTCAAATATATTCAGTTTACTGTCAGAGAGGAAAGAACCAGGAAATATTCACATATAAGAAGCTGAAAACAGAGAATTTAGACTCCTTTAAAAATGATTAATAGATTATCTAAATAGTTGGTGATTAATTTAATTTAAGTTGTTAACTGATCTAAAGCTTTAATTGTTATAGTCATCATACAGAAAGTGAAAGTATCATTTAGTGTGTCTGCTGTTGGACTGGTTTATCTGAAAACACTGATGAAGTTCATCAGGACACTTAATCATTTAATATAATCTGGCCATCAGTTTCATTAACTTGTACAATAATTTAAGATTTCCAGTATGTATAATATAATATATGGCTGATGGTGGCTGATGGTGACTTCATCTCACTGTGTTTTCAAACTGTTTGTTGGTCTCAAATCACACGTAAACATAAATATGATTCAATGTTAATGACGCCAAATTCCAGCTAAAACCGGTGTGTGAAAACTCCATATAGTTGTATTTCCTGCCTGCACTGTTTGCTGTCTAATCATGAAATGAGCTGTTTTCTGAATGTAATTCTCACCACTGGCTGCAGGTCCGTGTCGCCTCCTTGTCCTCCATCGATAGAAATCCTAGATAAATGTGAAGAAGTGAGTCTCAGGCTGCACTTTATTTTTTAACCTTCAGTTCAGCAGAACAGAAAGTGAAATTATTCTCAGGTGCCGCCTGTTGTTGTTGTTGTTTTACGTCACTAGATGGCGTCAAATCATCTGTTGACTGAACTCAGATCAGCTCAGATTTCTGCTCTCAGTGCTGGAAAACAAGTACTTCAGTACAACTTTGAGGTACTTGTACTTCACTTCATACCAGTACTACATCTCACCACCACACTTTTTACATATATATAAAAAAAGTAGACGATGCAGTCCTGATCAAGTATTCTAAAGCAAGTTTTATCATTTATTTCTTACTTTTGCAGTACAGTACAAATATTTTGTTTATTTATTATTATGCAGTACTATACTAATAATATGAGACGTGGTTCAGCACCTGTACAGTGTTTTTTTATCCTTTTATTCTATTTTTATATGCTATATATTGTCTATTTCATGTGTGTCTTTTCTAGATAAATAGATAAGTTAAAATACATGTGATGTGTAGCATTAGAGAGCAGTGGGACAGAAACAACCAGATATTAACATGTTTTTTTCCTCTCTCTTTCTGTCTTTTATCAGCTGGAGGAGGAGGAGGAGCACCAGGCCTCCAGGAAGGAGCTCAGACGACCAGGAGAGCCGAGACAACAGAGAGGAGGTGAAGAGGAGGCCAGGGTTTTATTTTACTGCATTTTACTCCCTAATTTCACTGTTAGAGCTCAAAAGAGAAAGATTCTGAGTCATATTTCAAACAGGATGTTCCAATGCAGACCATGAGGTCAATTAAGTCAATTAGAAGCTGCAACAATTAATCAATTAGTTGTCAAACATTATTTTATTGAAATAAAATATTTCCTGTTTTCTTTCCTCCTCTATAGCGGTATATCTGTCTTTGGTAGTTCTAGCTACCTGCTGACTGACAGGTCGTTACCATGACAACGCCACCTTTGAACTTTAGCCCTTTCAAGGTGAGTTTTCACAAGTTAATTCTAACATTTATGGTCACCTAAAAACGTCTTAATCAGCGCTCACTTGTACGTAGCTCCGACCTCTTGTGTCACGTCTGGTTGCAAATAGAAACCAAGATGGCGACGGCCAAAACGTGGAACTCAAGGCTTCAAAAGAATCAGTCCGTGCGTCATGTCCTCTTTTTATGTACAGCCTGTGGTCAAAATTAAGTGAATTAAGCTCCTAAAACTGAAGAAATCTTTATGTTTTAGCTGAAAATTTTAAGTTTCATTCAGTTTAAGGAAATATCAGGCTCCAGTTGACCCACACATCTGTGGGGCTATTTAATGTGGTGCAGCATCTTTTTTTTTAATAATCCCTGACAAACTGAGATGTTAACGTGAATCGTCCCTCCGGTCAGATGAGTCGGCCTGAAAATCTCCCAGTGAGTCTCTGCAGGAGAAGAAGAAGCTCTTCAGAGTGTAAAACAGCAGCTGACATGTTGTTTTCCTCCAGGATCTGCAGCTTCAGAGCAGCCGCATGAAACCAGACGACTGGAGGAACTCAAAGGTTAGCAGAGCGACGCTTTCATTCACAAAAGAAGAAATATCAGATTTCATGTCCGATTAGCAGAAACTGAAATCATGTTGGAGAGCTTCAGCCAGGAAACAGTATGCAAACTTTTTGATTTTCAATAAAACAAGATGAAAATCCTCACATTTATGAGAGAAAATATTTGACATTTTTATTCCCATAAATAACTTTATTAATGAAAAACTGCTTTTTTTTGACTATTAACTCATCAATAAATTGATTAATAATTTCAGATGTAAAGTGGACTTTTTTTTCAACCATAGAGTAAATTTAAGATGAGGATGATTTATTAATGTCATTAGTAACAATAACAGCATTTCTGTGAGTTGACTAATTAAAATATGGAAAACATTTTTCACATCAGTGAAGTAAATTAAACCACAAACTGAGAGGATTTTTCCTTTTTTTAATTTATTACAGAAATGTATAGAAAAAAAACCCAAAAGAAATATTTCGAAAAATTGTTTAATTAAAGTAGAAAAGTGAGGTTAAAATTGGAACTTATATTTAAAATAAATACTAAAAAGTCACATTGCCCATGATATTCTGTCATTGCTACTGATGGATGAATTAACAGTGAAAATAAATGATTCCTCTTTTTTCTTAGCTAATATAACTCATAACAGCATTAATTTGGACATGTGAGGCAGCGTAGCTTTAACTTAATGTTTAAATGTTTTCTAAGGTTTAAAATAAAACTGAACTGATGTAATAATAAAGTTGGTTGATCGTGTTTTGTTTATAAAATCAAAATAACTGTCAGATAAATGTAGTGTAGTGAGTAGAAAGTACAACATTTCCCTCTGCGGTAGTAGAAAGTACTGGCTGAAGTAGAAGTACAGTATTTGTTAAGTGTTCTTGGGTTTAGGAGAGGTGCTGTGTAAGATTTTTATTAGTATGTGCTGTATATATAAAATAGAAATCGAGCAGCTTTTAGAGCTGCTAAAACTAAACTAACATGGTTCAAAACTCACTTTTTTGAGCCTCTGGGGACTTTATGTTTAGTATTAATGCTAACATGGTAAATATTAAACCTTTTAAACCGACTATTTTATGAAAACAGGACTAAATGCTCCTCTGAGGCTGCAGACATGCCTCAAAACTGTCTTCTAAAACTTTCTTTTAATAGTAAAACATTTGAAATGCACTGAAATAATCAGGTTTACTCTGCAGCTGACTGGTAATCTCTCTTTTTTTGGTTTGCACAGCTTGTTGACGTCGTAAATGTTTGATTTGTACCTGAACGGGGATGCAGGGGTGGACTTCCACCGTCCAACAGCAGGAGGCCAGGAGAGATGTGGATCACATCCCTGCAGGATGGAAGCTGACGACAGCGATAAGAAGCAGCACGTGAACACAGTGAGTCCTTTGTGTTTATTCAAACATTAACGATGAACCGACAGGGAGGAGGAGATAGCAGCCAGGTGTGTCGGAGGACTTCCTCCATCTTTATCCATCCAGGAGGGAAACATGCACTCTCATCAAAACAAACTGTACAACCTAACATCTCATCTCCACTGTACAAAGTCGCTCTTGTAACAATTCACAGCGTTTATACAAAAAAGTATTTTTAAATAACACCGCATACAAATGTGTGACCGTCCTTCTGATGAATATTCGGCGTAACGTCGACACAGTCGGTCAGGAAACACTGAGATGTGGAGAATCCAGCAGCAGCTTCTGTTTCCAGCCAATCAGGTCGTCTCTCCACCGTCTGACGAACCAATCAGCTCCTCTCTGATCAATCCGGAAGCTGATTGGTTGGTTTGTCGCTGCGCTTTGATCCTGAGAAAAACTCCCACCACCAGTCCACCGCCTTCTGCTTTTGTGTTTTTACAGAAGACAAATCTTAAAAACCGTACAAACACTCACAGAAACAAGAGACCAAAGCAGGCAAACCAAACCACAGTTATGGCGGCTGAACGGCGGCGGCTTCAGCCATAATATAAATCAAACAGGAGGAACACGGCAGGCACGCCAATGCTACTGATCTCAGGTCATTTTAAGGTGAAATCACCGCCGCCGACCTTTAATTATCCGTGTTTTTAATTTCTACTTGATGCTACGAGGAGGAGAAACAACTGAGGAAACAAGTCGCTTAATTCAAAACAACAGCTATGAGTTCTATGCATGTGGCTTTATCTGCTAAAATAGAAAAATAGATGATCTGAAAGTAAATTTAAACGTAGAAAAATATATATAATCAAATGATATACATGTCCGTGATCACTGGTCATGTGACCCATGCTTTGGAGAGCACTGAACAGTCATGCGATCGTCCTGATTGATAACTGATCATGACTCCAGACTGTTTGATGAGTGGGTGATGGAGGACAGGTGTGTCGATGTCAAGGTCAGAGAGGCGGTTTAGAGGTCACCACACGGAGCATTTGTCCACCGGGTTCATCGGGGAACTCTTCGGACAGTGGAAGACCCGGGCGAACTCGTCGAACTGGGAAACGCTGCCGATCACTCTGGAAACAGGAAATGACGCAGTTTAAAAGTTGCAGTGAGAAAGATCCAGTGGCGCCACCTGGTGGCGAAGCTGCAGACTGCAACCAAATGAAACCGACAAAAAAGAAATAACGAATGATCTGATATAGAGGCAGTGTTTGGTTTGTCCTTTCTGGGCTACCATAGTTTATGATGAAATCTTTCACCTCATTCTCACGAAAGTAAATATTTGGTCTATTTTTGACAAAACACACTTCTTTCCATTATTCCGACTTTCATCAAACGGACAAGGAGTAGTTGTAGAAAAGTAAGGTATTACTGTTTAAAGATTTAGTGGCACCATCTTGTGGAGAGGCTGCAGATTGCAACCAGCTGGAAATGTTTGTCCTTTCTGGGCTACCGTAGAAACACGGAGGCCTTAGGCGAACGTGAACTCAAGTTCTGACGGATTCTTTTCAGAAGTAAACATTGTTTTTCTGTCAGATGGATAAATCAGGAGAAAATGAACTTTACTGGAGAACTTTTTTGTCTCAGTGACACGAAACACCCTCGCTAGCTAATTTAATGCTAACGATGACCGCTAGCTGTGTGTTTATTTAATGTTGGTAAAAGATAAATAAACCCAAATACTGTCTGTTTTTTGAATGTTTAATTTTACCTGTAGTGCTCTGGAGCATGTTTGTCAGTCAGCAGCTGTAAGTAGATGGACTGAGATCTTCTCTTCATGCACCAGTTCTGGAAAAATAACGACAATAAATATATAAACAACAGTGGACCTGGAGGCACTTTAAGGTGAAAAGAGACAGTCCTGCTCTCAGTAGAGCCAAGTAATAAAGTACATTTACCCAAGTACAGTTACATTTTAGATACTCTTGTGCTTTACTTCTACTCTACTTCATCTTCATCTCAGACTGAAATACTTTTTACTGGCCTAGAGTTCTTTTAGGAGCTATAATTAGCTTTACTAGTTGCTTGTCAGATGTAGAAATGCATTGTTTCATCTAAATCAAGCCAGTGGTTCATAACTTTGATAGTTCAGAGTCTGATTTTCTTTTAAATTTCTCATTTATTTTAATTTAACATCAAATAAGTTATTAATTAATCCCGCAGCAGCAACGGTAAAGTTATTAAAACAATATTTTAAGGCCTGAAAAAGATCTAATATTTAACAAAAACAGACAAACCTGTGTGTTTTTCCTCTTATATACCTTAATAATGATGTCATGACCCTTCATATTTATCTTGTGACCCTCTGGAGGGGCTCCACACCCAGTTTGGGAACATTGGACTAAACTTCCTCACTGTATATAAAGTAATTACCAACAAAATGCTACTTATGTATTTATTAATTAGTATTAACAACATTTTAAAGTAATATATAATAATATATATTACATATGAATGCAGGCACATAATTTGACATTTCAATCAGAAATAATAATAATGAGATTTGATATTTTTTGTTTATAAAACAATACATTTTAAAATTCCTGGTAACAACAATAATTATATTTATGTCTAAATATAAATTTATCAGTGGTACCTGTGCAAAGGCGATGAAGAGCAGCTGTTCATGAGTATATTTGAGTCCAGGCAGTGGTCTCTCTGGTCCGTGTTCCCTCACCCACTTCTGATACGCCTGGAACAAGAGAAATAAATTCAAATTAAATTAAATCACATTATTCTCTGCACTGAGATCTCAAACCCAACAGGACCTTTACAGTCTCTCCTGAAAACCCCTCATTCAACTGACAGGAATAACAGCCATTACAGCGTGATAAAATATCTGAATTTAATTTTAAATAAAAAACATTTAAAACCATTACAGTCATCTCATCTTAACCTCAAGTAAATATTAAACATGTGAAGATATTAAAAATATATATATATATATATATACTGAAACCGTGCAAATATGTTTAATAACTAATATTACGATTGCAAAAAGTGAATGTTTTAGTGTTGTTCAATTCAAACAACGTTGCTAGGCAACAGCTTGGATTCATGTTTACTTCCTTTGAGCTGCTAACAGGAAATAAACTAAGAAATATTTAGTTTAGATCAGTGACGTCGTAAAATGTATTTTTTCTATATATATATATATATATATATATATATATATATATAATATTTTTCCTTCCCCCAGCTCTGTAATTATATATATTTTTAACCTAAAATGGCTCCGATACGCCATCGTAGACACGATCAATACTGAATTGAATCAGCAGTGTCTCAGAGAGCAGAAGATCACCTTTAATCTTGATTCTGGAGGACATCAGCTCTTTACTTTCATACAGATAAAAGAGAGAGAGGCTTATATGAAGAGTAAAGAGATCGAAGTGAAGCCGATGGCTCCAGTATTTGAACGATTTATTGAATATTACTCACATAGTACGACAGCTTGAGGCCTCCCATGTCCGCTATGTTCTCCCCCAGAGTCAGGCGGCCGTTCACCTAAAAACAAATGTTATATTATGAAACATACTTCTGTGCTAATGTGGCTACATGTACCTCAAGGATGTTCTGCGATCTGGGATCCTTCATGTGATTTAAAAGTATGATATAGTAGATTTTTTCATCTTCAAAAGTTCTACATTTTAGGAAAGGTGCTTATTCACGTTCTTGCCAAAAGTTTGAGTAAAAGATCGCCGTGACCACTAAATATAAAGACTGTTAGCTTAGCATAAAGACAGGAAACAGCTAGCCTGTTAGTCTGTACAGAAACCAGGAAGTGTAACAACAACAACAGACGGAGCAGGCTAGCTGTTTTCACTGTCTTTATGCTAAGCTAAGCTAGTAAGATTGGGAGTATTTCTGTTGCCTCTGCACAGCTCTCAACATGGCACTTTCACTACTGTTTATTTTGTTGTTTCTTTTGTATTTTTTGTTAAGCATCTTTTAGTATTACAAAAAGCACTATATGAATGTCATGTATTATTATTGTTATTATAACAATAACAATATAACATTTAGATTTGTATTCCAACAATTTAGCATTCTTTAAAGCTGTGTTTAAAACCAGAAAGGTCAAACTTGAAGCAGATTAGTTCCTAGCATTGATGCAAAAACATTTCAGATCTTACATTTTTATAACAGAACTCAATAATAGAATAAAATTTTCCCAGTGCCAATATTTTAGAACACGACTATCCTAATTTGGCAGGGACAACTTAAGTTTGTAGTCCAACAGGAAGTTAGCATCGCTAATGGGACTGTTCCATTGAGTTTTGGTTTGTTGTAGAAAATAAGAACAAATGTTTGTGATGGCGTCTTCTAGATAGTAACCACCTTTTAAAAAAAAAAATCACGACTGGGTTATTTATTTACTGATGTATACCACCTTATATCCTCACTATGATGTCATCAGGGTTGTTTTCGTTCAGTCCTGGTGACGTGCCGCTGGATTTTAAAAGCACTGTGGCTAAATAAACCCTTTAATTTTACACATAAAAATGGTGCTAATCTGAAGTCTTTCACTGATAATAATACATTTTATTTTTATGGTGCTTTTCTAAGTATGCAAAGACACTTTCAAGGCACATAAAAACATGGACGTCATAAAAACGATGTTGAAGAGGAGTGTTTTTGGGTAGGTCAGAGTAGTAATAATGATTAGTATGATAACAATAAATGACTGAGTGGAGGGCAGTGTGTTTTCTATATGTAGTATAGGTGTAATGAGTGGTGCGGACCCACCCTCTGGTTATAAACGGTGAAGTTATCGTAGAGCTTGACGATACACTCGGCTTTCTTCTGGAACTTCCTGTACGACTCCTCGGTCCACCATTGTTTGAGGTTGCCGTGGCGATCGTACTGGCCCCCTATGGACATGAACCATTGCATCACTAAGATGAAGGGCGAAAGGGCAGGAGGGGGGGGCAGTGTTAGCATGGAGAACTTTCCTTCACCCTCCAAAAAAAGCTGCCCAGCGCCTCCACTTTGAAGTTAAAACACGTCTTGTCTTTACGTGTCCAGCTCAGTTCACTTCAGATTTTTGTACAGCGAACAGCCGGCGCTGCGTAAAGTTATTCCAGTTGTTTGGAGATTTCACCCCCTCATTAAAACCCTCTAATGGAGCATAAGTGCAGCACTTTTGACTGGAAATAGAAGTTTGAAGAGTCTGAAGCCCTGGTGTTAAACTAGTCTTTGGATTATTGTCATAGAGGGAACTGCTTTTTGTTTCAGCTCTTTTCTGTTCAGTAGAACAGCAGCTCAGCGCCAGCTGGAGTGGTGGGAAAGGTGAGCATTGATGGATTACAGGTGGAGACACTGTAATTCTTACCCCAGTCGTCGTATCCATGAGTTAGCTCGTGGCCGATGATCGCTCCTATTCCTCCGTAGTTCAGAGACCTGGCAGGAAGGAGGAACATTTTTTTCTTACAAAAATAAAAGTTTCTTTTCTTTTTATAGGCAGTTTTGGATTTTCTACATGCAGAACAAGACTGAGAAGCTTTGAATTCAAGGATGCAACCATCAGCTATAAGTAAACAAATGAGATGCTGGTAGGTGGATGGATGGATGGATTCCAGTCTTTATGCTAAGCTAATATAAGCTAAGGCTCTCCTGGCTCCAGCTTCTACTGAACAGACAGTAGAGTGATATTTATCTTTGATATTTATCTTTCACTTTTTGAAATAAAAAGAGAAGAACTGAAGTTCTCAAATGTCAAACTGTTCTTTAAAGGTCTTCAGCTTGTTCTTCACAGCTTTACACATCGTCACTTTTTCTGTAGTAATATCTGGTCAGAAGGTACTTCCTCCAGGTCTGTCAGCTTCTCGTCTCACCGTAGAACAAAGTTCCATGTCTTACTGGTTGTAATTATTAATTTAAGTAATCACATTACAATCAAACAGTTTTGTTGGAACTTTACAACTATCTGCATAATGTGAGGACAAAAAAATAAATCAGTAACTAGTAGTGTAACTAATTACTTTGAGCGGTGAGTAACTATTACTTTCTTAAAAGTAACTAATAATGTGTAATCCATTGGTATTTTTGAGTAACTAACCCAACACTGTTTATGACAGTTTAAAGGTGCAGTGTGGAGGCTCTAATGGCGCCATCTTGGCTGCAGATTGCAACCAACTGAAACACGTAAAAACACAAATGTCCTCATCTATATCCAGTGTTGGGTTTGTCCTCTCTGGGCTACCATAGAAACACAGCTGCCGTAAGTGAACATGAACTCAGATTATGATGGATTCTTTCGCCACGTCGTCAGCAAAGTAAGAAAATTAACTTGCTAACTCAATCGCTAATTTAATGCTAAATATGGCTAGCTGTGTAAGTGTCTAATGTTAGCAAAAGATAAACACATCATGCTGAGATCTTCAAGACATTCTGACCTTAAAATTACAATTTGTCAGATGGACAAGTAGTAGTAGTAGTAGTAGTAGTAGTAGTGGTAGTAGTAGTAGTAGTAGTGGTAGTAGCAGTAGTAATAGTTATAGGGTTTATTTATTTATTTTTTTTTTTTTCCGTCCTCATTGCTAATTCTGCTCAGTCTGGCCTGATAAAATAAAGATAAAGTTGCACTGGAGATCTAATTTAGGATCCATGTGGCTCAGATAAAAATAAAAATAAAAAAAAGAGCTCACTGCCACATTTTTCCCCCTGCTGATTAGAAGACATCTGTTTTTCATGGAAAGGAGCTGCAGAGTGAATTTAAATCTTAATTTCCAGAGTTGCTGATGCAAAAATGCAGCAGCTCTCTAAGACGTCCCACTAGTCCAAAACCTGTATGCTTGATCCGGGTCCAGGACCAGGTCCTGGCCCTCTGTCTCTGAGCCACATGCAGATATAAAGAGGGATGAGAGGCTGAACTCAGGTCTGCTCACATGGCTACATCTGAAAATGACTTTCTGACAGCTAATCGATACCGAGCCGCCCGCTAAACTAACTGGCTGATTGAAGCTTCATTATGCTGGACGTGGAGCTGAGAGAGGAGACACAGTTTATGGGATGTTTGGGCTACTGCAGTAATAACTTCAGGGGATAGGGGCGCACACACATCCACACTGCTGCATCATTAATTGATATTGATTAGCATGTGTGGTAGCAGGTAGCGGCTAATGAAGACGCGTTTGCTAATGTTGGGAACATGAACTGCTCATTGTGGAGTGTTTGGAGGAATGTCCAGCAGCAGGTTTGCTGCAGTACACTTTCTAAACCAAAGCACACTGATTCTCTTCCTTCCAGGCAGCCTTTTGCTTTTAATTAACGTCAGTGTTGTATAAAAAGCAGAGCTGTTGATTACCTGTGACAGGTATCACTGTAAACAATTCTTTTTCTAATGTTTTCCAGTGTTTCTGAGAAACCTGTCTATCGGCCAGCAGGGGGCGACTCCTCTGGGTCTATATCAGTCTGATAGAAAATGATCTTCCTTCTGAATCACTCCTGTCCGTATGTACCTGTAGTACCGTCTACATTCACGCTCCATTTAAACTACAGGATGGGCTCAGTTTAGGGAGGCGACCTCTCAATGACAGCTGGTCCATTAGAGGGACCTTGTTCGCTAATTGAGCTCTTGGTGGGTAGTTAAACCGGACTAATCGGGTGCGTCGGGACTTTAGGAAGCAGAGGTTTGCCAGATTAACGTGGTCGGTGATGACCTTCGTTGTTTGGTGGAGGATAGCGTGGCGAGGGACAGGAAGGACGGTGACTTACTGTGGGAAGTCTGGGTTGTAGAGAGTGGGCTGAAGGATGCCGGCAGGAAAGACTAGAAAAGACATGAAGAAACAACATGAGGGTCCAGATCCAGATCCTTTAGACCTGCTGACATAAAGTCTGATGCAAAACCTGCAGCAGCTCTCTAAGACGTTAGAGAGTTTAATAACAGACTGAAATGTTGCTCAGAGTTTTTTTTAACAGCCTCACCTGTACTTTACATTTAGTGCTAATGCTAACATGCTAAACTGGGATGGTGTTAGCATGTTAGCATTGTGCTACTATGAAGACAAGATAATCCTTTATTAACGGGGAAATCTGCTTTTTCGGCTGAAGAATAAGAACAAATGAATAAAAGTCTAAAGCAGGTGAAAAAACAACTAAGTCACCAAATAAACAACAACAATGAACAAAATAAGAGAAGACAATGGACCAAATGGTGTAAAAAAAGAACAGAACTATTTACAGAATAGAGAAAATATTGCACATTAATAGATAAAAATATGAATATATTGCACATCGATAGAAAAAATATGAAAAAAATCACACATAGCTGAAAAATATAAAAAAATGTTGCACATTAACAGATAAAAATATTAATATATCACATATTAATAGATAAAACTATAAAAGAATTGCACATTAATAGATAAAAAATGTAAAAATGTTGCACAATAACATAAAAATATTAATATATCACATATTAATAGATAAAACTATAAAAGAATTGCACATTAATAGATAAAAAAATGTAAAAATGTTGCACATTAAGAGATAAAACTTTAAGAAATATTGGACATTAATAGATGGAAAATGTTAAAATATTATGCATTAATGGATGAAAAATATAAAAAATGTTGCACTTTAATTGATAACACATATATATCACAAACATTACTCATGTAATGCTGTATTTAGCTCATAGCACGTCTGTACAGCCTCACAGAGCTGCTTATTTTACAGAGAATAATGTGAAAATAATTAGAGATGAATTGAAATTATTCATGTAGTGGCACTTTAATTAAACCCATGTCTCTTCAAACAGAAGCTGATGGTAAAGTGGATGATATTAAAGAGTTGAGGGGAGTAACATGAGTGGGTTAAATGACCCAGAGGCTGTGATGACTCCTGCTGTCCTGCAGCTTCAGCCATGGATTTGAATTTTTTAGTTTTTTTCCATGTGAGAGAGATTTAATCCAGCAGGTGAAGAAGACGAGGCTCAAACTCTGCTTGTTTTCCCTCCAGGGGGTTTTAGGTTTGTGAGCAGTGAGCAGGAGGACACCTTTTAGTTTCTGCATATTTGACTCGTGGCGGCGTCGTGTAACCAGAACAGAAACATGCAGAGTTAGACACTCACCCATTTGGTTCTTGTTAGGGAGGTAGTAGGCATTAAGGGCCTGGGGGGGGAGAAGCCACCTGGAGGGATTCAAACAAACAGCAGCATCACTAACACTCTCAATCTACCTGAGAAAGTCCTCACATCCTCACCTGAATCCCAAACACCTCCTCTGAGGTGAGGAGGAGTCAGTGTGAAGCTACGGACTGTTCCTTTAAAATGATCCGCTTAAAAAAAAAAAAAAAAAAAGATTGGTGCAAAACCCCCCAAACCACAAAAAGATGCCCTTTTATTAAAAATATTTTAATAATTTAGGACAGAGGTGGTGAACTCCTGACACTAGGTGGTGCTCTTCTCCATTTATTCGGCTCTGTAAATGAACTCTTCACAAATGAGATGTTGAATTCCAGTTATTCCTGAACAGAAAAAATGTCTTTTATTCGTTGTTTGAGGCTCAATAGTTAACCTGTCAAACTAAAAAAACACGTTCGTCTTAACTTCAGCAGCTTGTTCCAGATTTATTAACATGCTTTTAATTTGCTTTACAGCGCGAACGAGACAGGAAGTGACACTCACGCCGTCTTGTCCACTTCCTCCCGGATCTTCTTCACGGACAGCTTGATGTTGAACTTGATGCTGTTCAGGATGTTCTTGAAGTAGGTCTTCTCGTCCACGTCGAACTGCAGACGAACCAGAACACACTGTGAGTAGAAACGCCTTCACTCTGTGTTAAAGGAGCAGTCTGACATTTATTTTTTTTACATTAATAGATTTAATTTAATGGTACAGATTGGTCCTTTCTGCATAATCAATGACTTAAACACCAAGTACAATAAATAAAATGATATGTATTTGTAGAAGGGGGCAGATATGGTTTCTAGTTCATGAATTTACCTTTATAATTCATTTAGTAATATACATTAATGTGTCAGCTGGTCAAGGAGGAACTCATTTTACTGACTTTACGTTGGGTAGTTTGAACTATTTGAACAAAACAGTGCTTTTATAACGCTGTATAATCATGATTTTATGTAACGAGTAAAAGAATACTGCGATGGTCTGAATATTTGTCTGAATACTGCAGTATTGTACACAGTACTTCCAGCTGTTCACAGGTTTTAAATGTGGATTAAACTCTTCCTCCTGCACTTAAAGCTCCATAATATGTCATCTCCACATTTATTCTTGTGTTTAGTGTTTCTAGAACATTCCTTCATGATTTAGTGTTAAAAAATGTCTTTATTCTCCTCAATGGAGCAGTGTTGCTAGGCAACAGCTTGGGTCCATGTTTACTTCCTGTCAGCTGCTAACTGGGAAGGAAGGGAGGAAAGGAGGTAAGGGAGGGAGGAAGGAAGGAAGGGACTAAGGAAGGGAGGAAGGGAGTTAAGGGAGGGAGGGAGTAAGGAAGGAGGGAAGGGAGGGAGGGAGAGAGAGAGGGAGGAAGGAAAGAAAGAAAGGAAGGATGGAAGGAAGGGAGGAAAGAAGGGAGGTAAGAGAGAAAGGGGGGAGGATTAAGGGATGGAGGGAGGGAGGAAGTAAGGAAGAAAGGGAGAGAGGGAGGAAGGAAAGAAAGAAAGGAAGGAAAGAGGAAAGGAAGGAAGGGAGGGAGGAAGGGATGAAGGAAGGGAGGAAAGGGAGGAAGGAAGAAAGAGAGGAAGGAAGGAAGGGAGGAAAGAAGAAGAGGATGAAGGAAGGAAGGAAGGAAGGACATTTCAACTGTTCATGTTGAACAGGAGTGAGGAATTTAAACTGAATTCACCTTTTTAGACCCAAATTTGATCCAGAACACTGGAATTCACTGAGAAGTCACAAATGAATCCAGAATAAAAAACAACCACTAAAACACATTTTTCTGTTCCGGAAGGACAGGAAGTAAGTGGAATCAGAAATACAGTTAATTAAAGTAAACACACTGGGTGTGTTAAGCACCTTCTGGTTGCATCAACGTACTACAAGTTTAATGTTTGACGTATTATTTCCATGTGGATACGAATGGTTCGTCTGTTCGATGAGTGGATCCTGACTCACCCCGTACTCCTGATCTATGAGCTCAGGTTTGAGCAGGAAGTCTGGATATCCTGTCATCACCATCATGTGCTTCAGCTGGGACAGAAGAAAAGATGGATGAAGGAAGTGATCCAGCCTGAGCCCACATCCACTGTGGGTGAGTAATCAGCACCCATAGGAGCTGGTCTTTAGAGCCACACATGCATCAACTAATCAAGCAGTGGAATAGGATTACAGGCAGGCTCTTTATATGCAGCATGGCCCTCTAAAAGGATTAGAGTAAAAGTATTAGAAAGGATATCTTGCTGTGCAGATCCGGATTAGACGATCCCCACTTCTCAATGTCAAGCCCTTGATGTATTCTGTCGCACACTTCCATCTAACCGATCAACCAATCAATCAACCCCCCAGAAAAGAGAGGAAGAAAAGGAGTGGTAGGAGGAATAATTAAGCAGTAAAGGGATGTGGTTGGTGGGGAACCTTGGCTCTGGCAGCTTCCTTGGTGGCGTCGTCCATCCAGTCCAGCTCCTGCAACCGGAGGTCCAGGGAGTGCTTTATGTCCTCCACCAGCTCCTGTACCTGGAGGCAGGTCACATCACAGCAACGGACGTTTTAAAAAACACGTTTTTATCATGAAAATACACACTTTTCATGAAGGGAAAGGTTAGCAGAGTGTAACGCGGTAGTCGTGTTGTTTGTCTCTCGTTACAAATGATTTATAACAAAAACTTTAGTCCTCTTTTTTTTTTTTTTAGTGCTCTAATTCCCGTCCCAGTCTTTTCAAAAATAAAACTACTTACTGTATGTGTAGGCAACAAAACAACTAAGTTAAGTCCTCAAAAGTATTTGGGTTTAGGCAACAAAATTATTTAAGTTTAGTCCACAAAACTACTCAGATGTAGGCAACAAAACTACTTGGGTGTGGGAAATAAATCGACTTAAAATTAAAATTACACTACTATGGGCAACAAAACTAGTTAGTTAGGTTTAACCCTAACCCAAAGTACTTAGTTTTAAGCAATACAACTACTTAGTAAGGTTTACACACCAAAGATACTTGGTAATGGTTAGGCAACAAAACAACTCACTTAGGTTTAGGAAACAAAACCACTTAGTTAGGTTTGGAAACACAAGAGCTTAGTGAGGTTTAGTCCACAAGTACTTAGGTTTAGGCATTAAAACTATTTAGTTAGGTCTGAGAATAAAACTACCATATATCATCAGGATACTTCAGCAGATTGTTTGTTTTGATTTCCTTCCTTGTTTTGTCGTAGTAGTAGTAGTGTCAGTACTAGTAATAGTATCGGCAGTAGTTCTTTTGTCTTTTCCTTTTAAGTAACCTAAAATTTGTTATTTTTTAACACTAAACCTAACTTTGTAGTTTTGTTGCCTGAACCTAACCAAGTAGGTTTTCAGATTTGCTCTGTTTGAATTGAAAACATTATGTCTTGAAACTGTTCTAAACGGTTGTCTTGTTGTCGGGGTCTTTATTTAGCAGGACACTAGGGGACGTAGTCACTGTGAGCAGATTTTGCAGAGTCGTCTGACATCAGTATTTCTCTCTTGAAACTTGAAAACTGCTGAAAGACTCGGACATGTTGTGTCCTTCAGCTCCCTCCGTGTTGGTGAGTCAGGATAAGAAGAGTAAAGTTTCTGTCTGTCCACAAAGCTCGTCTTCGCCTCCTCGTCTCTCACAGACTCATTAATTCCTCTTCGTGCTGAGGTCGGCAGCATCAGCGAGTCGCCGCCGGCTGCAGGTCGGCTTCCTCCGGTGTCGGTAATGAGGTCTCAACCTGTGTGGAGGCCGACTGTAGTCCAGACTGAAGGCTGACCGGTGATCAGTGTGAACACCAGTAGTGCTGTAAAGCAGCAGGAGGCTCCTGTCCTGTTCATGTCAGACATATTAGACGCTGATAGGATGAGCTCCTGCTTCATCTGTTCATGTCCTATAAAATATTCATCATATTAATCAGAAAGGATCACTTCTCTTCAAACACTGAGGACGTTTAGACTTTTTTTTTTTTCGTAAAAATACAAAAAAACTTTAGGAGCTAGGGAAGTTTGTTGTGCGTTCAAAATATTATATGTTATTATATATGTTATGTCTTGAATCTATCTATCAATCCATCCATCATCCATCCACCCATCCACCCATCTATCTATCTATCTATCTATCTATCTGTCTGTCTGTCTGGCCATCCATCCATCCATCCATATATCATTTATCATCCATCCTTCCATACACCCATCTATCTATCTATGTCTGTCTATCTATCCATCTATCATCCATCTATCCATCCTTCCATCTGTCACTTATCCATCCATCCTTCCGTCCTCACAGATTATGTTGTATTTTTTTTTCATTTTAAACCAAATTGTGATGTTTTTTTGTTGTTGTTTTTTTTTAACTAAACTCTGTATGATAGTAAAAAAAATCTTCTCTTTAATTAACCAGAAAGGCTCCACTCACTTGAAGCACTGTTGAACTATTTACACTTTTTTTTCTTATCTCATTAGAAACCTAAACATCAGGAGTTTGGAAGCTACATTTAAATTAAGGCGCAGTTTTCTGAAAGTAATCAGCATCCAGGACGTCTCCAGTTGTGTCAGACTTGCTTTACAGTCCTGATCTTTGGCAGAGATTTAAACGTTTTCGAGCAAAGAAAAAAGGCAGATCAGAGGAGGATAAAGTGATAAAAGTGGACCGTGACAGTGGAAGGAGGTGGAAGGTGGAGGGGAGATGATGGAGGGCTTAAAGAGAGAAGGTGGGGTTACAGAGGTTAGAAACCCCATTGGGAAGCATAACCCCATGTCCTGGAGTGGACACCACAGTGAGGTAGGAGCACATGACGGGAGGATTATGGTGGAAGACGAGAAGACCAAAGGGTAAAGAGAAACCAGTAATGCAGGCTGTGATTGGAGTGGAAGACATCCAATCTCCAGATGAATGTTCAGGAATCAATCAGAAGCCCCAACATGACCCTGCAGAGCCAAAGATAATGATGGACGACAATAAACAGAAAGATTAAAAAAAAAACTGTGTTATGGGAAAAAATGATGAGTTCCAGTGTTGACTCAGTCAAAGTTATAAATGTTTTGTCTTCTATTGTAGGCATAAAATCTAAAGTTCAAGGCCTCAGATATTCATATCTATAGTCTAAATATTATATTTAATTTATACCTGTTATCTAAATATTGTATTTCATTCATAGTCAGAATTTAAAAGTTCATTCATATCTATAGTCTAAATATTATATTTAATTTATACCTGTTATCTAAATATTGTAGTGTTCATTCATATCTATAGTCTAAATATTATATTTAATTTATACCTGTTATCTAAATATTGTAGTGTTCATTCATATCTATAGTCTAAATATTATATTTAATTTATACCTGTTATCTAAATATTGTAGTGTTCATTCATATTTATAGTCTAAATATTATATTTAATTTACACCTGTTATCTAAATATTGTATTTCATTCATATCCATAGTCAGAATTTAAAAGTTCATTCATATCCATAGTCTAAGTATTATATTTAATTTATACCTGTTATCTAAATATTGTATTTCATTCATATCCATAGTCAGAATTTAAAAGTTCATTCATATCTATAGTCTAAATATTATATTCAATTTACACCTGTTATCTAAATATTGTATTTCATTCATATCCATAGTCAGAATTTAAAAGTTCATTCATATCTATAGTCTAAATATTATATTAAATTTACACCTGTTATCTAAATATTGTATTTCATTCATATCCATAGTCAGAATTTAAAAGTTCATTCATATCTATAGTCTAAATATTATATTTAATTTATACCTGTTATCTAAATATTGTAGTGTAAAAGTTCATTCATATCTATAGTCTAAATATTATATTTCATTTACTTTCATTTGCTATAAAAATGTTTTTGGTACATACTGTAAATAATAATAGTAATTATTGCTTATTCTATTTTATTATATCATTTTATTGTATTTTTTTTACTTAAAACTTCTTTAAGCTGCTGAAATTTCCCCATTAATAAAAAATATTATGAACTCCTTTCCATCAATACACCCACCAAGTGTGGATTTGATCAGATTAATGGTTATTGAGATACATGAAGGACAGACAGATTTCTCTGTAGCAGGGTGTCAGAGCTGATTCGCTAAATATTGTTTTTACCTCCAATTTTTCAATAAAATTTCATCCATGTTGTGTGACACAACACCAGTTTAATCCTTTGAACTTAATTGGAAATATAATAATCAGAGGGACTATCAGGCTGAAAAATATACAAGAAGTTAGGACAGCAATGATTTGTTGGCAGATTTTGTAATATTATGTTTTTAATTTCAGAATAAAACTTCAGAAAAAGGAAAAAACAGGAAAACATGTGGAGGTCTTATTATTGGAGGCTTGTGATGCAGTGATTCATCTGATCCGGTCCAGTTCCACATCCGCTTGGGCTCTATAGTTAGCTCGTTAGCTCGTTAGCTCCCTACCTTGGCCTTGCTCTGGGAGGAGAAGTGCTGCTGGACGAACAGCGCCCCCAGGGCCATGCCGAAGTGTTTGTTGGCCTGGGTGAGGCAGAGCCGGCCCAGCTCCAGCTGCTGCTCCGTGCCATCGATCTCTCGGGAAAACTCGTGGATGGTGCTGCGAAAGGCGGTGGACAGATGTTCGCTGAGCGCCGCCACGATGCGCCACAGCATGTAGTTATGTAGGACCCTAGGACAGAGGAAACGGGAAGGGAGGGCCGATCGGTTTAATTTAAATCTGGATTTTAATTCATCTTTGAATCAAAAACTAGAGGCAGTGAAAGAAAAAACAGTCAACTGATCGTCTACTTGGATCTTTTGTCAAATACCTTTGTACAACGATTCGTATGCTGCCTCAGAAACATTAACTTTTTACACATTTTCCTACAAACGTGCCGTCTCCAGTCTTTTCAAAATAAACCTCTATCTTCACAAGAAACAACTTAGGTTTAGGCGACAGCGTAGCAGTTTAAAACAATGCCCAGCCAACAGGACAGTAAAACCACGAGTGTTAGGTTTAGGACAAGAGTGACTTTAGGTTTAGGTAACAAAATC
Organism: Synanceia verrucosa; assembly: GCA_029721515.1. Lineage (NCBI taxonomy): Eukaryota > Metazoa > Chordata > Actinopteri > Perciformes > Synanceiidae > Synanceia > Synanceia verrucosa. The sequence goes on from CM056559.1 coordinate 1,706,226, forward strand.
ATTTCGTTTATCACAAAACTTTTTTTTTTTGTACTCTCCAAAGTTACTGCGGACACGTTCGGCCCCGGGGCCACGTTCCTCTGTTCTTGACTGGCCCGCTAGAGGTCAAAGGCAAATAAGGAACTGCACATAAATCAGTGTACATCATACAGAGCTGAGCACTGCTTTTATTCTGAAGGCGTCGTTATTTTGTCAGTTTATGTCCGTGCATGTGGGTGGGAGGTGTAAGATAATGTTTGTGCAGTAAAGGTTGAATTACTTTAATGATTGTCTTTAAAAATCCTCATATTCCAAATTGTTTTTGTGAATTCTTATTGAAAACCACACAATTTATCAAACTAACATTGAGCAGAGCTGGTTTCAGTTTTTGGTCCGGCCTCCTCGTCCTCTAATCTGGAGTTTCTGTTTTTTCTATCTGCCCTCTGAGGCTCTGTAGAGGAGGTTTGAGAGGAGCTGCCTCTAATCCAGAGCGACTCACAGCAGTGAGGAGGACAGGAAATGGATGGCTGCTTTATGTATTCAAGCTGTGTCGCCTCCCCCAGATGAAGGAGGGCCGGTGGGTCCTCGTGGCCCCACCGGGTGCCCTCATCTCAGCTGCCCCGCGGGGACAAATGCCCCCCTCTCCCACTGTGAGGCTCCACGCAGACCTCCATGTTGTTGTTTTATTTCCCTATGCATGACAGATATTAAATCAAAAGCGCCTTGGCAGCGGCACCCCGAGGTCCCGCCAACAAAGCATTGTGAAGTGAATTTAATTGACGGGAAGAGGGAGGCTGAACGAGCAGCGGAGGCCCAGGTGGTGTCCTTGATCATGGGCTCCATCAACATGTGTCGCAGGTGTGGCTGCTTTGCTTGATTAGCTCGTTTGCGTAATTTTGTCGCCACCAGCTTGTTCGGATCGTTTTGTTCGTATCGTCACTCTTGGACAGGTGTGAGTTTATACATGCAGGACTGTGTGTTTGCTGTTATCTGTATGCTAATGACACAAAACTACAGCACGTCTGCTGCGTGGGAGAGACGAGGAACATTTTACTCTGAGGCATCTGTGAGGGAAAGAAATGACAATAAAAAGCTGGATTGATACTTGACACAAAGGGGTTAACGGCAGGTTTGGAGTTCTGGAATTCATTATTTCACTCGCTGATCGTAACTTTTTTAACGCCTCATGTTCAGGAAGTGATTTTGTGATCCTTATATGATGACTTTAAGTGAGACGAAAAAAACATTAAAAAAAAGGACAATTATTTAGAGAGTGAAGGAACTCAACCCATAATATATTTGGGGAATGACGACTGGAAGCTGCCAAAAACATGTTTTAACTGTTGTTGATCTAAAGTGAAGGCACATTCAGTGATATATAAGTTAAAAAACATAAGAAAACAACAATCTTTTCCTAAACCTTACCCTGTAGTTCTGTTGCCTAAGTAATCTGACGTCAGAAGTTAATTTTGAAAATAAGAATACATTTTATTTATGAAGCACTGTTCTGAAAATTCTAAGACACTTTTCATATTTACAAATTAAAACAGACAGCTATAAAACATAAGAAGGGGTTAAAAATCAGCAGTTTTAAAAAGGCGAGGCTGTGTGTTATGAGCTGAAACTGGCTGTTTCCTGTGAGCGTGGAAGTTTATTTTGAAAAGACAGCATTTATGTCGTGAGCTGAGTCTCAAACGTCCAAAACTAACGCTGAGTATTATATAGAAGATATATTGTGATTTATTATTCTTTTAACTGCAAATTTTGTGAACAGTTTGTCTAATACCATCCAGTTTCCATTCACAGATCTTGAGGTCAAAGATGAAAAGATCCTTTAGAAAATGTCCGTTTTTAGTTTTTAGCCTCCTTCCCGACATGCTAACGTAACGTGAATGAGTTTCTGAGCTGTTTCATTCAGATGAAACATGTAAATGTAGTACTTGGTGTGCTTACTTATGTAGTGCTTAAACAGAGCAGTGTCAGCAGTATAAATTAACCCAATCATTGCTTCCAAATGATTAAAGTATTGTGGCACTTGTGACAAAGTGACAAGCATAACTTAAGTGAGTAAATTTCTGTGTTTGTGTCTAGCTTGCTACGTAGCACAGATAGTCACTTTACTTCTTAGTCTGAACTTATATGCCTTAAAATAAGAGCAAGAGGTTTGAGGTTAATTTAAGGCGTTTCAGCTCTCATCCAAGAGGCTTCTTCAGTTCTTTAAAATAAGCCTTAAAATAACAAGAGTAAATACAACAATAATAAATTATAAAAGGAAGAATAAAAGTGTCCTCTAGGTTTAAGACCTTCTAAAGACAGCGGCCCGTCTAGATTATCAACAGGTTAATATTTGATATAATAAAACTATGCTGTATTAATTGTTCCCTGGCTACTAAAACGTCCCTGCCGGCTGAAATGAGCCCTCATGGTGACTCTTTGTACCATAATAGAGTCGCAGCCTGGAGGTGAGACAGCGGCGCTCAGATCGAGCGGTAGGTCTTAATCACCGGAGGACTGAGTGAAGGCTCATTAGCTGAATGGATTTTAATGGGGCTAGTTAGGAGATGAAAAGACGCTGTCCTTTTGCACTGCATCAACACATTAGCACAGGTAATGACCCTGGAGGTGATGGACGAGTCCAAACCTCACCTCAGACTTTTCATATGTTAAATAATAAAATGAATAAATGCAAACAGGATCGCCACAGACACAGAGCATCATCTGTTGTTTGATCCTTTTCATATGAAGACTTTAATCTCATCTTTTTCATGAGGTTAGATCTATGAAGGACATTCTGAGCCGCTAAGCAAACAACAAACAAAACAACAAACTGCACAGAGTCCAAAACAATATGTCAAAAAGCAATTATTTAATAATGAAAAGCAGCTGATCAGAGTATTGATAAAGAACCGAACTGATAAGGAGTGATAAAATGCTAATGATACCCAGCTCTACTCCTATCGGATATTTTATGATGTCATTTTCTCTTACCTTTGTCTTTGAGTAATAAGTGTGAGAAGCCCTGCTGTAGTTTAGTCTTGTTTTGTCTTTGTTCATATACAAATACTGATAAAAGTCACCTTTTTTCCAGACAAAGATCCTCACTTTTCTGCACTAGTGTTTCAGTAAATGACTTGGTAAACTTAGAGCTGTAATTTTTCGACAGGATCTTGCTCCGTCGGGTTCAGATTCCCGGCGTTATCCCACTGTGAGTGCTAGCTTCAGTTTCCCAGCGTCTGTATTTATTTATGTGCATGAGGCTTGTTGCTTGCTTGTCTTGTTGTTTTATCATTTTGTTGATGTTATATTGATATTCATCTGGTCGAAATCATCACTGAAACTGAAAAGATTTTCTGATTTACTGGAAAAAAAGAACAAATAATCTTTGAATTAGACAGTTGGATTCAGGTAGAGTGTGAGGAGCATGACTGAGCTGAACACCCACTTCTTAAAGCTCTGGTGCCATAAAATCCACCATTTGACCAAACGCTTCATCTGGAAACGCTTCATAATGACCATATGTTTTCAAAAGCAGAGGACCCAGCAGGAAGTGGATCCTTGACTGTTTCGCTTCTGTAGATGACTCATGCACATGTGCATATAATGTGTACTGAAAATGAAACCATAGACTTTTTAGCTACAGGAAAAAAAAACACCAGATTCCCACAAACCCTGGAGAATGATGGAGGGAGCAGATGGAGAGGGAGGAGTGTGAGCGAAACGCTGCTGTTGTCATTATGCTTTCCCCTTCATTGGACGTCTGCTCATCTGGCTAATGGGATTGGCTGCAGCCATTGCAGTTGTGTGGAGACGACACACACATGTATATGTGGGAGAGGGAAGAAAAGAAAGATGGATGGAGGACGAGGAGATGGAGGTGTGACTGCTCTTGTCAGTAGAGTTGTATGATGGGAAAACCATCAATGGGAGAACATGGGAGGGGTGGAGGGAGGCAACAATGAAGAGGAGGTCAATAGATGCTTGTGAAGATGGAGAGTGGGTTGTCTCACTGATGGTGGTGGTGGTGGTGGGGGAGGGTTGAGAAATGGAAAGAGAGAAAATGAGAGTGCGATGGTTAGATGGAGTTGTCAATAGCAACCTAAAACCTCCGAGAGTGGAGACAAGAGAAAAGAAATCAAGTGGTAAAAGGAAAGGAGGGGATGGATGGATGGATGGATGGAGTAACATGAAAAAAAAGTGAAAGACAAAGACGATGTGGGAGAAAGAATGAAAAAAGACAGATGAGAGGATGAGAACAGGAAGTAAAATTACTGCTTCATGGTTGTTTGTTTCCACCAACTGTCCAATAAGCTGTGGTTTTCATCCGTCTGTCTGTCCAAAATGTCTTCACTTCATTCTTTTACCAAAATCCAATCGGTCCAAGTCAAGATCTGTGAAGAGAGTTGAAGAGAATCCTTCCAGATGTTCCTGAGATACGGTGTTCACTAGTATGGGATGGATGTGATGTCACAGCGACCTTTGACCATCAAAATCAAAGCGGTTCATCTTTGGATCCAAGTGGACGTTTTCACCAAATTTGAACACGTTTCCTCCAGTCGTTCAAGAGGATGGACTAGAAATATCCCAGAAAACATCAAATCTCCAGCCTCTGCTGTCACCAACATGGAGGCATAAAAAGAACAAAAATGTGAAGCAGCGGAAACAACGAAGGACAGAACTGAAGACTGAAGAAGGGATGAAGGAAAAGGATTTTTTTTATGGACCACCACATCCTTCAGCCATTCTGACTGCTCTTTTTACTGAATTCACACTGTTCCTCCAGTTTAACAAGAATCCAAACGTTGGTTTTTCTCTGTTCATATAAATGCCGGTCTGTTCTGGACTTCAGCTCTTCAAGAGCACTGCTGGATGAGTGACACCAGTTTTTCTTGTGGTCCATTAGTGGCCTTGGTCTACTGGGCAGTGATACAACATCTGTCCTGACCTCTGACCCAATGACATGGACTCATGGAGCGAGTGATGCGCAGGAGATTTATGGAAATGTAGACGAGCAATTCTCTGCAAATTTCATGCAAATTTTAGATTTGTGTCCAGGGAAATATTAGAGTTTAAATTTGATGTTGTAAACTTAACTGTTGCTGCTCTAGAAACATCTAACCCAGTCGCCAAAAAATCCCATGTAACTAAGGTGCATAACCCGTATAAATATATGTTTTGAGGGCATTGCATTTTCTCCAGGATATCAGTCACAATCATAACAAAATAAAACACAGCAAAACTACTTTGCTACGTTTAGTAAAAAAAACATTGGAAACAACAAATGACTTTTTCACTCGAGACATGACAGTGTCCTGCTTAAAATTTTTGAACCAGTCTTTTTATTATTCTATAACTTTATTAAAGGTATTTTCATTCACGGCTGCTCCACATATTACATCACCTCGAACATTCGTAAAAGACAAAGAGAATTGAGAATGCAATTTAATGCTGTTAATTATATATAAAATATCAATAAATTCTTACCCAGCTGAATCTGCTCTTATAATAATAAGTAATATATTAAAATGTATTTATTTAATGATGAAACAGAGAAGGAGCGATAAGAGTAGTAGCTTTGAAAACATCCTGACAATACCATCTTTACTCGTGTTATGAACATGTTCATAATGTTATTTGTTAGTGTGAGAAGCCCTGCTGTAGTTTAGTCTTATCTCTGTTGATATTCTGCTTGTTGCAGCATTGTTGCCATAGCCTCATTAAAATACTGTCACTTTTTTCCATTTTCCAGACAAAGATCCTCTCTTTTCTGCACTAGTGTTTCGGTAAATGACTTGGTAAACTTAGAGCTGTAATGCACCCAGCAGATGAAGCAGTGGGAGAAAGAAGTGGCTTCTTTCTCTTATTTTTTCGACAGGATTTTGCTCCGTCGGGTTCAGATTCCCGGCGTTATCCCACTGTGAGTGCTAGCTTCAGTTTCCCAGCGTCTGTATTTATTTGTGAGCATGAGGCTTGTTGCTTGCTGTGTGACGGGCGAATAACAGGCGGCGGTGGAGAGACCCCTTGATGCGAGCAAACAGGGCATTTTTAACCAAGTTCTCATAAGCTATGCTAATGAGCAACACCCCTCAGGAAACAGCTTCATCCCTCCATTTGTATGTGTGCGAACGAGCGACGGCAGCCTTTGTTTAAACCCCAATAAAACATTTTTAAAGACGGACTGGAGGTGGGAGGAAGATGGAGGATGGAGGAAAGAGATTAAAAGGAGAAAGAATAGCATCAGAGAGAGGAGGAGGACAGGAGGAGGGAGAGAAGTGATGGAAGAGGTGCAGATGGAGATAAGGGAGGGTGGTGCTGAGGGAGTGAAGCAACGTAAAGTTGTAAGCTAAGACTACTTAGCTGATGTTAGCCTAGCATGGTGGAACATGTAAGTTAAGGCTACTTAGCTGTTGTTAGACTAGCATGGTGGAACATGTAAGTTAAGGCTACTTAGCTGTTGTTAGACTAGCATGGTGGAACATGTAAGTTAAGGCTACTTAGCTGTTGTTAGACTAGCATGGTGGAACATGTAAGCTAAGACTACTTAGCTGATGTTAGACTAGCATGGTGGAACATGTAAGTTAAGGCTACTTAGCTGTTGTTAGACTAGCATGGTGGAACATGTAAGTTAAGGCTACTTAGCTGATGTTAGACTAGCATGGTGGAACATGTAAGTTAAGACTACTTAACTGTTGTTAGCCTAGCATGGTGGAACATGTAAGTTAAGGCTACTTAGCTGTTGTTAGCCTAGCATGGTGGAACAGGTAAGCTAAGACTACTTAGCTGATGTTAGACTAGCATGGTGGAACATGTAAGTTAAGACTACTTAGCTGATGTTAGACTAGCATGGTGGAACATGTAAGTTAAGACTAAGCACGTTAGCAGTTATCTCAGCCCGAAGGCGTCGTGGTTACTCGTAATAACAGCGGCTGCTTCCTTGAAAATAAAAATTCAATTTGACTTTTTCAATCCATATCCATCTGTTTGCATGAGTCAGATAAACACTCTCTTAAAATGCGACTGGTGTTTGATTCATTCGGCGACTAAGAAGCTTGAAACACAAAGAAAGAAAAATGAGGAGTGGAAGGTGAAGATCCACACAGAGTGATAAAAGGTAGAGAAGACAGGATGTCAGACAGACACAGGTGGAAGAGACAAAAGGCAGGGAGAGAAGATGATTGAAACGTAATGTAGAATCTATTACTGAAGCCATGATGGATGGACAGACGAGTCAAAGAGGAGATTGGTAAACAACATGAGAAGACAAGGAGCATCTAGTCAGGCTTCAGCAAGCTGAGGAGGAGTGAACCTGAGCTAATGGATGTGACAGCTGTACTCTTTACAAAGAGGATTATGACTCCCATAATGACAGGACTCAAAAAACTCAATGCGTGTTGTGATTAAAAAGAATGTTTTACAAAGAAGGGAGAGCTGTAGGAGACCAGATAAAAGAGATGACAGGTAGAAACAACCGGACCACCATCAACAGCATCAACAAAACCATCAACACCACCAACACCATCATCAACACTATCAACAACAGCATCAACAACAGCATCAACACCATCAACACCATCAACACCATCAACAACACTATCATCAACACCACCAACAACACTATCATCAACACCACCAACAACACCATCAACAACAGCATCAACAACAGCATCAACACCATCATCAACAGCATCAACACCATCAACAACACCATCAACAACACCATCAACAACACTATCATCAACACCATCAACAACACTATCAACAGCATCAACAACAGCATCGACACCATCAACAACACCATCAACACCATCAACAACAGCATAAACACCACCAACAACACCATCAACAACAACATCAACACCACCAGCAACACCATCAACAACAGCATCAACACCAGCATCAACACTATCATCAACACCATCAACAGCATCAACAACAGCATCAACAGCATCAACAGCATCAACAACACCATCAACAACACCATCAACACCAGCATCAACACCATCAACAGCATCAACAACAGCATCAACAGCATCAACAACACCATCAACAACACCATCAACAACACCATCAACACCACCAGCAACACCATCAACACCAGCATCAACACCATCAACAACAGCATCAACACCATCATCAACACCACCAACACCATCATCAACACCACCAACAATACCATCAACACCATCAACAACAGCATCAACACCATCAACAACAGCATCAACACCATAAACACCATCAACAACAGCATCAACAACACCATCAACAACACCATCAACAGCATCAACACCATCAACAACACCATCATCAACAGCATCAACACCATCAGCTAGACCAGATAATTCAGACAGAAGTCAGGTTTACATTGATGGGAGCTGAGCTTAATCACTGCTGATTTACAGTATGTCAATAAAATGACAAAACAATTTTGTTGTGTAACTTATGAAAAGTAGTAAAAAAAAAAAAAAAACAGTGTAGGATGTCATGAAAATCGTTAAATTTTCAACATGCAAAGACATTTTATGACATTTTTTGACATACTGTCACTTTTCATGGAGTGTTATAATATTAGTTCTAAATTTTGAAATTCATGAAATTTTCGACAGACTATAGTATGACCTTTTTTCATGAAATTTTCAACATGTCATTTTATGATTTTTTTTTTTTTTTTTTTTTTACTTTTACTGACATACAATGCTGCCACTATTCAAGAAACATGATATTATGACTGAATTCATTGAAATTTCTACATACTATAGTATGACTATACACTATATTATATAGTCAACATTCTAAATTTTGACATTTTCATGAAATTTTCAACATACTATATTATGACATTTTATGAACTTTTGTCGACATACTATTATTCCATTAATCTTAAAACACCACAATATGACAGTTTTCACTGTTTTTTCAACATTCTAAATTTGGACATTTTCATGAAATTTAGAACATACTATAGTATGACCTTTTATACTATTTATACATACTATTATTCCATTAATCTGTTTTCATTGTTTTTTCAACATTTTAAATAAAATTTTTCATATCATTTTTTACATTTTTTCATGAGTTCTTAACATGCTATAATGTGACTTTTGGATAACATGTTTTGATATGGTTGACCAGGATTTGGACATGAAATGTTGTCACAGGCTGCTTTGCTCCAGCCCCTATTTATGCTGTTTCAGGTCTCAACAGGTGGAATACTTCCCTGATAAGCTGATTCCTCTGTTGTCTTCTTCCCATCTGAATGCATTCATGAGCCAATAATTCATGTTGCTAACTGGGGTCTTTGTGCTTTCTGATCTCACAGGTATCCATGGACCAAGGTCACATGGAGGAGATGAGGTCGTGTTGCTCAGGCTACATCTGGAAGCTGTTTGACATCTTCACATACATGTTCATATCATATGTGTAATGTTGACTCATAAAGACTGCCTATCTGTATTTTTCATTGTTGTTACATGTGTTTTATATATTGTGTCAGTCCTGAAGGAGGGAAACCTCTTTTACTCTTCGTGAGAGTTCACTGTATTTCCCTGAGTTGATGAGAAGGTGGTACTGTAAAGAGCAGAGGGTGTCTCATCCTGAGGAAAACTAGGACATGAATTCACTTTTAAGCGTGCTATACAGTGACTTTTCATGGAATGCTATATCACTGTACTTTCAACATGCTATACTGAGACATTTATTGAACTTTTGTCGACATACTATTATTCCATTAATCTTAAAACAGGATAATAAGACAGTTTTCATTGTTTTTTCAACATTCTAAATTTTGACATTTTCATGAAATTTTCCACATACTATGACCTTTTTCATGAAATTTTCAACATGCTATTTTATGACAATTTTTGAACTTTTGTCAACATACTATTATTCCATTAATCTTAAAACACTATAATATGACTGTTTTCATTGTTTTTTTCAACATTCTAAATTTTGACATTTTCATGAAATTTTCCACATACTATAGAATGACCTTTTTCATGAAATTTTCAACATGCTATTTTATGACAGTTTTTGAACTTTTGTCAACATACTATTATTCCATTAACCTTAAAACAGGATAATAAGATGGTTTTCATTGTTTTTTCAACATTCAAAATTTTGACATTTTCATGAAATTTTCCACATACTATAGTATGACCATTTTCATGAAATTTTTGACGTGCCACATTATGACATTTTTTGAACTTTTGTCGACATACTATTATTCCATTAATCTTAAAACAGGATAATAAGACAGTTTTCATTGTTTTTTGAACATTGTAAATTTTGACATTTTTATGAAATTTTCCACATACTATAGTATGACCTTTTTCATGAAATTTTCAACATGCTATTTTATGACATTTTTTGAACTTTTGTCGACATACTATTATTCCATTAATCTTAAAACAGGATAATAAGACAGTTTTCATTGTTTTTTGAACATTGTAAATTTTGACATTTTTATGAAATTTTCACATACTATAGTATGACCTTTTTCATGAAATTTTCAACATGCTATTTTATGACATTTTTTGAACTTTTGTCGACATACTATTATTCCATTAATCTTAAAACAGGATAATAAGACAGTTTTCATTGTTTTTTCAACATTCTAAATTTTGACATTTTCATGAAATTTTCGACATACTATAGTATGACCTTTTTCATGAAATTTTCAACGTGCCACGTTATGACATTTTTTGAACTTTTGTCGACGTACTATTATTTCATTAATCTTAAAACAGGATAATAAGACAGTTTTCATTGTTTTTTCAACATTCTAAATTTTGACATTTTCATGAAATTTTCGACATACTATAGTATGACTTTTTTCATGAAGTTTTCAACATGCTATATTATGACTTTTTTTGAACTTTTGTCGACATACTATTATTCCATTAATCTTAAAACACAATAATAAGACGGTTTTCATTGTTTTTTCAACATTGTAAATTTTGACATTTTCATGAATTTTTCCACATACTATAGTATGACCTTTTTCATGAAATTTTCAACATGCTATTTTATGACATTTTTTGAACTTTTGTCGACATACTATTATTCCATTAATCTTAAAACAGGATAATAAGACAGTTTTCATTGTTTTTTCAACATTCTAAATTTTGACATTTTCATGAAATTTTCGACATACTATAGTATGACCTTTTTCATGAAATTTTCAACGTGCCACGTTATGACATTTTTTGAACTTTTGTCGACGTACTATTATTCCATTAATCTTAAAACAGGATAATAAGACAGTTTTCATTGTTTTTTCAACATTGTAAATTTTGACATTTTCATGAATTTTTCCACAAACTATAGTATGACCTTTTTCATGAAATTTTCAACATGCTATTTTATGACATTTTTTGAACTTTTGTCGACATACTATTATTCCATTAATCTTAAAACACTATAATGTGACAGTTTTCATTGTTTTTTCAACATTGTAAATTTTGACATTTTTATGAAATTTTCCACATACTATAGTATGACCTTTTTCATGAAATTTTCAACATGCTATTTTATGACATTTTTTGAACTTTTGTCGACATACTATTATTCCATTAATCTTAAAACACAAAAATAAGACGGTTTTCATTGTTTTTTCAACATTGTAAATTTTGACATTTTTATGAAATTTTCGACATACTATAGTATGACCCTTTTCATGAAATTTTCAACATGCCACATTATGACATTTTTGGAACTTTTGTCGACATACTATTATTCCATTAATCTTAAAACACAAAAATAAGACGGTTTTCATTGTTTTTTCAACATTGTAAATTTTGACATTTTTATGAAATTTTCGACATACTATAGTATGACCTTTTTCATGAAATTTTCAACATGCTATTTTATGACATTTTTTGAACTTTTGTCGACATACTATTATTCCATTAATCTTAAAACAGGATAATAAGACAGTTTTCATTGTTTTTTCAACAATCTAAATTTTGACATTTTCATGAAATTTTCGACATACTATAGTATGACCTTTTTCATGAAATTTTCAACATGCTATTTTATGACATTTTTTGAACTTTTGTCGACATACTATTATTCCATTAATCTTAAAACACAAAAATAAGACGGTTTTCATTGTTTTTTCAACATTGTAAATTTTGACATTTTTATGAAATTTTCGACATACTATAGTATGACCTTTTTCATGAAATTTTCAACATGCCACATTATGACATTTTTGGAACTTTTGTCGACATACTATTATTCCATTAATCTTAAAACACCAAAACATGACAGTTTTCATTGTTTTTTTCAACATTCTAAATTTTGACATTTTCATGAAATTTTCGACATACTATAGTATGACCTTTTTCATGAAATTTTCAACATGCTATTTTATGACATTTTTTGAACTTTTGTCGACATACTATTATTCCATTAATCTTAAAACAGGATAATAAGACAGTTTTCATTGTTTTTTCAACTTTCTAAATTTTTACATTTTTATGAAATTTTCGACATACTATAGTATGACCTTTTTCATGAAATTTTCAACATGCCACATTATGACATTTTTGGAACTTTTGTCGACATACTATTATTCCATTAATCTTAAAACACAATAATAAGACGGTTTTCATTGTTTTTTCAACATTCTAAATTTTGACATTTTCATGAAATTTTCAACATGCTATTTTATGACAGTTTTTGAACTTTTGTCAACATACTATTATTCCATTAATCTTAAAACACTATAATATGACTGTTTTCATTGTTTTTTTCAACATTGTAAATTTTTACATTTTCATGAATTTTTCGACATACTATAGTATGACCTTTTTCATGAAATTTTCAACATGCTATATTATGACTTTTTTTAAACTTTTGTCGACCTATTATTCCATTAATCTTAAAACACTATAATGTGACTGTTTTCATTGTTTTTTGAACATTCTAAATTTTGACATTTTCATGAAATTTTCAACATACTCTAGTATGACCTTTTTCATGAAATTTTCAACATACTATAGTATGACCTTTTTCATGAAATTTTCAACGTGCCACATTATGACATTTTTGGAACTTTTGTCGACATACTATTATTCCATTAATCTTAAAACAGGATAATAAGACAGTTTTCATTGTTTTTTCAACATTCAAAATTTTGACATTTTCATGAATTTTTCGACATACTATAGTATGACCTTTTTCATGAAATTTTCAACATGCTATTTTATGACATTTTTTTAAACTTTTGTCGACCTACTATTATTCCATTAATCTTAAAACACTATAATACGACAGTTTTCATTGTTTTTTCAACATTGTAAATTTTGACATTTTCATGAATTTTTCGACATACTATAGTATGACCTTTTTCATGAAATTTTCAACATGCTATTTTATGACATTTTTTTAACTTTTGTCGACATACTATTATTCCATTAATCTTAAAACACTATAATACGACTGTTTTCATTGTTTTTTCAACAATCTAAATTTTGACATTTTCATGAAATTTTCCACATACTATAGTATGACCCTTTTCATGAAATTTTCAACATGCCACATTATGACATTTTTGGAACTTTTGTCGACATACTATTATTCCATTAATCTTAAAACACAAAAATAAGACGGTTTTCATTGTTTTTTCAACATTGTAAATTTTGACATTTTTATGAAATTTTCGACATACTATAGTATGACCTTTTTCATGAAATTTTCAACATGCTATTTTATGACATTTTTTGAACTTTTGTCTACATACTATTATTCCATTAATCTTAAAACAGGATAATAAGACAGTTTTCATTGTTTTTTCAACAATCTAAATTTTGACATTTTCATGAAATTTTCGACATACTATAGTATGACCTTTTTCATGAAATTTTCAACATGCTATTTTATGACATTTTTTTAAACTTTTGTCGACCTACTATTATTCCATTAATCTTAAAACACTATAATACGACAGTTTTCATTGTTTTTTCAACATTGTAAATTTTGACATTTTCATGAATTTTTCGACATACTATAGTATGACCTTTTTCATGAAATTTTCAACATGCTATATTATGACTTTTTTTAAACTTTTGTCGACCTATTATTCCATTAATCTTAAAACACTATAATGTGACTGTTTTCATTGTTTTTTGAACATTCTAAATTTTGACATTTTCATGAAATTTTCAACATACTCTAGTATGACCTTTTTCATGAAATTTTCAACATACTATAGTATGACCTTTTTCATGAAATTTTCAACGTGCCACATTATGACATTTTTGGAACTTTTGTCGACATACTATTATTCCATTAATCTTAAAACAGGATAATAAGACAGTTTTCATTGTTTTTTCAACATTCAAAATTTTGACATTTTCATGAATTTTTCGACATACTATAGTATGACCTTTTTCATGAAATTTTCAACATGCTATATTATGACTTTTTTTAAACTTTTGTCGACCTATTATTCCATTAATCTTAAAACACTATAATGTGACTGTTTTCATTGTTTTTTGAACATTCTAAATTTTGACATTTTCATGAAATTTTCAACATACTCTAGTATGACCTTTTTCATGAAATTTTCAACATACTATAGTATGACCTTTTTCATGAAATTTTCAACGTGCCACATTATGACATTTTTGGAACTTTTGTCGACATACTATTATTCCATTAATCTTAAAACAGGATAATAAGACAGTTTTCATTGTTTTTTCAACATTCAAAATTTTGACATTTTCATGAATTTTTCGACATACTATAGTATGACCTTTTTCATGAAATTTTCAACATGCTATTTTATGACATTTTTAAAATTTTGTATACCTTCTATTATTCCTTTAATCTTAAAAAACTATATTTCTTCTGTTTTCATTGTTTTTTCAACTTTTTAAATTTTGACTTTTTCATGAATTTTTCGACATACTTTTGTATGACCTTTTTCATGAAATTTTCAACATGCTATTTTAATACATAATTTTAACATTTGACGACATACTATTATTAAATTAATCTTAAAACACTATAATACGACTGTTTTCATTGTTTTTTCAACAATCTAAATTTTGACATTTTCATGAAATTTTCCACATACTATAGTATGACCCTTTTCATGAAATTTTCAACATGCCACATTATGACATTTTTGGAACTTTTGTCGACATACTATTATTCCATTAATCTTAAAACACAAAAATAAGACGGTTTTCATTGTTTTTTCAACATTGTAAATTTTGACATTTTTATGAAATTTTCGACATACTATAGTATGACCTTTTTCATGAAATTTTCAACATGCTATTTTATGACATTTTTTGAACTTTTGTCTACATACTATTATTCCATTAATCTTAAAACAGGATAATAAGACAGTTTTCATTGTTTTTTCAACAATCTAAATTTTGACATTTTCATGAAATTTTCGACATACTATAGTATGACCTTTTTCATGAAATTTTCAACATGCTATTTTATGACATTTTTTTAAACTTTTGTCGACCTACTATTATTCCATTAATCTTAAAACACTATAATACGACAGTTTTCATTGTTTTTTCAACATTGTAAATTTTGACATTTTCATGAATTTTTCGACATACTATAGTATGACCTTTTTCATGAAATTTTCAACATGCTATTTTATGACATTTTTTGAACTTTTGTCGACATACTATTATTCCATTAATCTTAAAACACAAAAATAAGACGGTTTTCATTGTTTTTTCAACATTGTAAATTTTGACATTTTTATGAAATTTTCGACATACTATAGTATGACCCTTTTCATGAAATTTTCAACATGCCACATTATGACATTTTTGGAACTTTTGTCGACATACTATTATTCCATTAATCTTAAAACACAAAAATAAGACGGTTTTCATTGTTTTTTCAACATTGTAAATTTTGACATTTTTATGAAATTTTCGACATACTATAGTATGACCTTTTTCATGAAATTTTCAACATGCTATTTTATGACATTTTTTGAACTTTTGTCTACATACTATTATTCCATTAATCTTAAAACAGGATAATAAGACAGTTTTCATTGTTTTTTCAACAATCTAAATTTTGACATTTTCATGAAATTTTCGACATACTATAGTATGACCTTTTTCATGAAATTTTCAACATGCTATTTTATGACATTTTTTGAACTTTTGTCGACATACTATTATTCCATTAATCTTAAAACACAAAAATAAGACGGTTTTCATTGTTTTTTCAACATTGTAAATTTTGACATTTTTATGAAATTTTCGACATACTATAGTATGACCTTTTTCATGAAATTTTCAACATGCCACATTATGACATTTTTGGAACTTTTGTCGACATACTATTATTCCATTAATCTTAAAACACAATAATAAGACAGTTTTCATTGTTTTTTCAACATTCTAAATTTTGACATTTTCATGAAATTTTCAACATACTATAGTATGACCTTTTTCATGAAATTTTCAACATACTATAGTATGACCTTTTTCATGAAATTTTCAACATGCTATATTATGACTTTTTTAAACTTTTGTCGACCTACTATTATTCCATTAATCTTAAAACACTATAATGTGACTGTTTTCATTGTTTTTTCAACAATCTAAATTTTGACATTTTCATGAAATTTTCCACATACTATAGTATGACCTTTTTCATGAAATTTTCAAAATGCTATTTTATGACATTTTTTGAACTTTTGTCTACATACTATTATTCCATTAATCTTAAAACAGGATAATAAGACAGTTTTCATTGTTTTTTCAACAATCTAAATTTTGACATTTTCATGAAATTTTCGACATACTATAGTATGACCTTTTTCATGAAATTTTCAACATGCTATTTTATGACATTTTAAACTTTTGTCGACATACTATTATTCCATTAATCTTAAAACACTATAATAAGACAGTTTTCATTGTTTTTCAACATTGTAAATTTTGACATTTTCATGAATTTTTCGACATACTATAGTATGACCTTTTTCATGAAATTTTCAACATGCTATTTTATGACATTTTTTGAACTTTTGTCGACATACTATTATTCCATTAATCTTAAAACACAAAAATAAGACGGTTTTCATTGTTTTTTCAACATTGTAAATTTTGACATTTTTATGAAATTTTCGACATACTATAGTATGACCTTTTTCATGAAATTTTCAACATGCCACATTATGACATTTTTGGAACTTTTGTCGACATACTATTATTCCATTAATCTTAAAACACAAAAATAAGACGGTTTTCATTGTTTTTTCAACATTGTAAATTTTGACATTTTCATGAATTTTTCGACATACTATAGTATGACCTTTTTCATGAAATTTTCAACATGCTATATTATGACTTTTTTTAAACTTTTGTCGACCTATTATTCCATTAATCTTAAAACACTATAATGTGACTGTTTTCATTGTTTTTTGAACATTCTAAATTTTGACATTTTCATGAAATTTTCAACATACTCTAGTATGACCTTTTTCATGAAATTTTCAACATACTATAGTATGACCTTTTTCATGAAATTTTCAACGTGCCACATTATGACATTTTTGGAACTTTTGTCGACATACTATTATTCCATTAATCTTAAAACAGGATAATAAGACAGTTTTCATTGTTTTTTCAACATTCAAAATTTTGACATTTTCATGAATTTTTCGACATACTATAGTATGACCTTTTTCATGAAATTTTCAACATGCTATTTTATGACATTTTTTTAAACTTTTGTCGACCTACTATTATTCCATTAATCTTAAAACACTATAATACGACAGTTTTCATTGTTTTTTCAACATTGTAAATTTTGACATTTTCATGAATTTTTCGACATACTATAGTATGACCTTTTTCATGAAATTTTCAACATGCTATTTTATGACATTTTTTTAACTTTTGTCGACATACTATTATTCCATTAATCTTAAAACACTATAATACGACTGTTTTCATTGTTTTTTCAACAATCTAAATTTTGACATTTTCATGAAATTTTCCACATACTATAGTATGACCCTTTTCATGAAATTTTCAACATGCCACATTATGACATTTTTGGAACTTTTGTCGACATACTATTATTCCATTAATCTTAAAACACAAAAATAAGACGGTTTTCATTGTTTTTTCAACATTGTAAATTTTGACATTTTTATGAAATTTTCGACATACTATAGTATGACCTTTTTCATGAAATTTTCAACATGCTATTTTATGACATTTTTTGAACTTTTGTCTACATACTATTATTCCATTAATCTTAAAACAGGATAATAAGACAGTTTTCATTGTTTTTTCAACAATCTAAATTTTGACATTTTCATGAAATTTTCGACATACTATAGTATGACCTTTTTCATGAAATTTTCAACATGCTATTTTATGACATTTTTTTAAACTTTTGTCGACCTACTATTATTCCATTAATCTTAAAACACTATAATACGACAGTTTTCATTGTTTTTTCAACATTGTAAATTTTGACATTTTCATGAATTTTTCGACATACTATAGTATGACCTTTTTCATGAAATTTTCAACATGCTATTTTATGACATTTTTTGAACTTTTGTCGACATACTATTATTCCATTAATCTTAAAACACAAAAATAAGACGGTTTTCATTGTTTTTTCAACATTGTAAATTTTGACATTTTTATGAAATTTTCGACATACTATAGTATGACCCTTTTCATGAAATTTTCAACATGCCACTTTATGACTTTTTTGGAACTTTTGTCGACATACTATTATTCCATTAATCTTAAAACACAAAAATAAGACGGTTTTCATTGTTTTTTCAACATTGTAAATTTTGACATTTTCATGAATTTTTCGACATACTATAGTATGACCTTTTTCATGAAATTTTCAACATGCTATATTATGACATTTTGAACTTTTGTCTACATACTATTATTCCATTAATCTTAAAACAGGATAATAAGACAGTTTTCATTGTTTTTTCAACAATCTAAATTTTGACATTTTCATGAAATTTTCGACATACTATAGTATGACCTTTTTCATGAAATTTTCAACATGCTATTTTATGACATTTTTTGAACTTTTGTCGACATACTATTATTCCATTAATCTTAAAACACAAAAATAAGACGGTTTTCATTGTTTTTTCAACATTGTAAATTTTGACATTTTTATGAAATTTTCGACATACTATAGTATGACCTTTTTCATGAAATTTTCAACATGCCACATTATGACATTTTTGGAACTTTTGTCGACATACTATTATTCCATTAATCTTAAAACACAATAATAAGACAGTTTTCATTGTTTTTTCAACATTCTAAATTTTGACATTTTCATGAAATTTTCAACATACTATAGTATGACCTTTTTCATGAAATTTTCAACATACTATAGTATGACCTTTTTCATGAAATTTTCAACATGCTATATTATGACTTTTTTTAAACTTTTGTCGACCTACTATTATTCCATTAATCTTAAAACACTATAATGTGACTGTTTTCATTGTTTTTTCAACATTGTAAATTTTGACATTTTCATGAAATTTTCCACATACTATAGTATGACCTTTTTCATGAAATTTTCAAAATGCTATTTTATGACATTTTTTGAACTTTTGTCTACATACTATTATTCCATTAATCTTAAAACAGGATAATAAGACAGTTTTCATTGTTTTTTCAACAATCTAAATTTTGACATTTTCATGAAATTTTCGACATACTATAGTATGACCTTTTTCATGAAATTTTCAACATGCTATTTTATGACATTTTTTTAAACTTTTGTCGACCTACTATTATTCCATTAATCTTAAAACACTATAATACGACAGTTTTCATTGTTTTTTCAACATTGTAAATTTTGACATTTTCATGAATTTTTCGACATACTATAGTATGACCTTTTTCATGAAATTTTCAACATGCTATTTTATGACATTTTTTGAACTTTTGTCGACATACTATTATTCCATTAATCTTAAAACACAAAAATAAGACGGTTTTCATTGTTTTTTCAACATTGTAAATTTTGACATTTTTATGAAATTTTCGACATACTATAGTATGACCCTTTTCATGAAATTTTCAACATGCCACATTATGACATTTTTGGAACTTTTGTCGACATACTATTATTCCATTAATCTTAAAACACAAAAATAAGACGGTTTTCATTGTTTTTTCAACATTGTAAATTTTGACATTTTTATGAAATTTTCGACATACTATAGTATGACCTTTTTCATGAAATTTTCAACATGCTATTTTATGACATTTTGAACTTTTGTCTACATACTATTATTCCATTAATCTTAAAACAGGATAATAAGACAGTTTTCATTGTTTTTCAACAATCTAAATTTTGACATTTTCATGAAATTTTCGACATACTATAGTATGACCTTTTTCATGAAATTTTCAACATGCTATTTTATGACATTTTTTGAACTTTTGTCGACATACTATTATTCCATTAATCTTAAAACACAAAAATAAGACGGTTTTCATTGTTTTTTCAACATTGTAAATTTTGACATTTTTATGAAATTTTCGACATACTATAGTATGACCTTTTTCATGAAATTTTCAACATGCCACATTATGACATTTTTGGAACTTTTGTCGACATACTATTATTCCATTAATCTTAAAACACAATAATAAGACAGTTTTCATTGTTTTTTCAACATTCTAAATTTTGACATTTTCATGAAATTTTCAACATACTATAGTATGACCTTTTTCATGAAATTTTCAACATACTATAGTATGACCTTTTTCATGAAATTTTCAACATGCTATATTATGACTTTTTTAAACTTTTGTCGACCTACTATTATTCCATTAATCTTAAAACACTATAATGTGACTGTTTTCATTGTTTTTTCAACAATCTAAATTTTGACATTTTCATGAAATTTTCCACATACTATAGTATGACCTTTTTCATGAAATTTTCAAAATGCTATTTTATGACATTTTTTGAACTTTTGTCGACATACTATTATTCCATTAATCTTAAAACACTATAATGTCACTGTTTTCATTGTTTTTTTTCAACATTCTAAATTTTGACATTTTCATGAAATTTTCCACATACTATAGTATGACCTTTTTCATGAAATTTTCAACGTGCCACATTATGACATTTTTGGAACTTTTGTCGACATACTATTATTCCATTAATCTTAAAACAGGATAATAAGACAGTTTTCATTGTTTTTTCAACATTGTAAATTTTGACATTTTCATGAATTTTTCGACATACTATAGTATGACCTTTTTCATGAAATTTTCAACATGCTATTTTATGACATTTTTTGAACTTTTGTCTACATACTATTATTCCATTAATCTTAAAACACGATAATAAGACAGTTTTCATTGTTTTTCAACATTGTAAATTTTGACATTTTCATGAATTTTTCGACATACTATAGTATGACCTTTTTCATGAAATTTTCAACATGCTATTTTATGACTTTTTTTGAACTTTTGTCGACATACTATTATTCCATTAATCTTAAAACAGGATAATAAGACAGTTTTCATTGTTTTTTCAACATTGTAAATTTTGACATTTTTATGAAATTTTCGACATACTATAGTATGACCTTTTTCATGAAATTTTCAACATGCCACATTATGACATTTTGGAAACTTTTGTCGACATACTATTATTCCATTAATCTTAAAACACTATAATACGACTGTTTTCATTGTTTTTTCAACAATCTAAATTTTGACATTTTCATGAAATTTTCCACATACTATAGTATGACCTTTTTCATGAAATTTTCAACATGCCACATTATGACATTTTTGGAACTTTTGTCGACATACTATTATTCCATTAATCTTAAAACACAAAAATAAGACGGTTTTCATTGTTTTTTCAACATTGTAAATTTTGACATTTTTATGAAATTTTCGACATACTATAGTATGACCTTTTTCATGAAATTTTCAACATGCTATTTTATGACATTTTTTGAACTTTTGTCTACATACTATTATTCCATTAATCTTAAAACAGGATAATAAGACAGTTTTCATTGTTTTTTCAACAATCTAAATTTTGACATTTTCATGAAATTTTCGACATACTATAGTATGACCTTTTTCATGAAATTTTCAACATGCTATTTTATGACATTTTTTTAAACTTTTGTCGACCTACTATTATTCCATTAATCTTAAAACACTATAATACGACAGTTTTCATTGTTTTTTCAACTTTCTAAATTTTTACATTTTTATGAAATTTTCGACATACTATAGTATGACCTTTTTCATGAAATTTTCAACATGCCACATTATGACATTTTTGGAACTTTTGTCGACATACTATTATTCCATTAATCTTAAAACACAATAATAAGACGGTTTTCATTGTTTTTTCAACATTCTAAATTTTGACATTTTCATGAATTTTTCCACATACTATAGTATGACCTTTTTCATGAAATTTTCAACATGCTATTTATGACATTTTTGGAACTTTTGTCGACATACTATTATTCCATTAATCTTAAAACACTATAATGTGACTGTTTTCATTGTTTTTTGAACATTCTAAATTTTGACATTTTCATGAAATTTTCAACATACTCTAGTATGACCTTTTTCATGAAATTTTCAACATACTATAGTATGACCTTTTTCATGAAATTTTCAACGTGCCACATTATGACATTTTTGGAACTTTTGTCGACATACTATTATTCCATTAATCTTAAAACAGGATAATAAGACAGTTTTCATTGTTTTTTCAACATTCAAAATTTTGACATTTTCATGAATTTTTCGACATACTATAGTATGACCTTTTTCATGAAATTTTCAACATGCTATTTTATGACATTTTTTTAAACTTTTGTCGACCTACTATTATTCCATTAATCTTAAAACACTATAATACGACAGTTTTCATTGTTTTTTCAACATTGTAAATTTTGACATTTTCATGAATTTTTCGACATACTATAGTATGACCTTTTTCATGAAATTTTCAACATGCTATTTTATGACATTTTTTTAACTTTTGTCGACATACTATTATTCCATTAATCTTAAAACACTATAATACGACTGTTTTCATTGTTTTTTCAACAATCTAAATTTTGACATTTTCATGAAATTTTCCACATTCTATAGTATGACCTTTTTCATGAAATTTTCAACATGCTATTTTATGACATTTTTTGAACTTTTGTCGACATACTATTATTCCATTAATCTTAAAACACAAAAATAAGACGGTTTTCATTGTTTTTTCAACATTGTAAATTTTGACATTTTTATGAAATTTTCGACATACTATAGTATGACCCTTTTCATGAAATTTTCAACATGCCACATTATGACATTTTTGGAACTTTTGTCGACATACTATTATTCCATTAATCTTAAAACACAAAAATAAGACGGTTTTCATTGTTTTTTCAACATTGTAAATTTTGACCTTTTTCATGAAATTTTCAACATGCTATTTTATGACATTTTTTGAACTTTTGTCGACATACTATTATTCCATTAATCTTAAAACAGGATAATAAGACAGTTTTCATTGTTTTTTCAACAATCTAAATTTTGACATTTTCATGAAATTTTCGACATACTATAGTATGACCTTTTTCATGAAATTTTCAACATGCTATTTTATGACATTTTTTGAACTTTTGTCGACATACTATTATTCCATTAATCTTAAAACACAAAAATAAGACAGTTTTCATTGTTTTTTCAACATTGTAAATTTTGACATTTTTATGAAATTTTCGACATACTATAGTATGACCTTTTTCATGAAATTTTCAACATGCCACATTATGACATTTTTGGAACTTTTGTCGACATACTATTATTCCATTAATCTTAAAACACCAAAACATGACAGTTTTCATTGTTTTTTTCAACATTCTAAATTTTGACATTTTCATGAAATTTTCGACATACTATAGTATGACCTTTTTCATGAAATTTTCAACATGCTATTTTATGACATTTTTTGAACTTTTGTCGACATACTATTATTCCATTAATCTTAAAACAGGATAATAAGACAGTTTTCATTGTTTTTTCAACTTTCTAAATTTTTACATTTTTATGAAATTTTCGACATACTATAGTATGACCTTTTTCATGAAATTTTCAACATGCCACATTATGACATTTTTGGAACTTTTGTCGACATACTATTATTCCATTAATCTTAAAACACAATAATAAGACGGTTTTCATTGTTTTTTCAACATTCTAAATTTTGACATTTTCATGAAATTTTCAACATGCTATTTTATGACAGTTTTTGAACTTTTGTCAACATACTATTATTCCATTAATCTTAAAACACTATAATATGACTGTTTTCATTGTTTTTTTCAACATTGTAAATTTTTACATTTTCATGAATTTTTCGACATACTATAGTATGACCTTTTTCATGAAATTTTCAACATGCTATATTATGACTTTTTTTAAACTTTTGTCGACCTATTATTCCATTAATCTTAAAACACTATAATGTGACTGTTTTCATTGTTTTTTGAACATTCTAAATTTTGACATTTTCATGAAATTTTCAACATACTCTAGTATGACCTTTTTCATGAAATTTTCAACATACTATAGTATGACCTTTTTCATGAAATTTTCAACGTGCCACATTATGACATTTTTGGAACTTTTGTCGACATACTATTATTCCATTAATCTTAAAACAGGATAATAAGACAGTTTTCATTGTTTTTTCAACATTCAAAATTTTGACATTTTCATGAATTTTTCGACATACTATAGTATGACCTTTTTCATGAAATTTTCAACATGCTATTTTATGACATTTTTTTAAACTTTTGTCGACCTACTATTATTCCATTAATCTTAAAACACTATAATACGACAGTTTTCATTGTTTTTTCAACATTGTAAATTTTGACATTTTCATGAATTTTTCGACATACTATAGTATGACCTTTTTCATGAAATTTTCAACATGCTATTTTATGACATTTTTTGAACTTTTGTCGACATACTATTATTCCATTAATCTTAAAACACTATAATACGACTGTTTTCATTGTTTTTTCAACAATCTAAATTTTGACATTTTCATGAAATTTTCCACATACTATAGTATGACCCTTTTCATGAAATTTTCAACATGCCACATTATGACATTTTTGGAACTTTTGTCGACATACTATTATTCCATTAATCTTAAAACACAAAAATAAGACGGTTTTCATTGTTTTTTCAACATTGTAAATTTTGACATTTTTATGAAATTTTCGACATACTATAGTATGACCTTTTTCATGAAATTTTCAACATGCTATTTTATGACATTTTGAACTTTTGTCTACATACTATTATTCCATTAATCTTAAAACAGGATAATAAGACAGTTTTCATTGTTTTTTCAACAATCTAAATTTTGACATTTTCATGAAATTTTCGACATACTATAGTATGACCTTTTTCATGAAATTTTCAACATGCTATTTTATGACATTTTTTTAAACTTTTGTCGACCTACTATTATTCCATTAATCTTAAAACACTATAATACGACAGTTTTCATTGTTTTTTCAACATTGTAAATTTTGACATTTTCATGAATTTTTCGACATACTATAGTATGACCTTTTTCATGAAATTTTCAACATGCTATATTATGACTTTTTTTAAACTTTTGTCGACCTATTATTCCATTAATCTTAAAACACTATAATGTGACTGTTTTCATTGTTTTTTGAACATTCTAAATTTTGACATTTTCATGAAATTTTCAACATACTCTAGTATGACCTTTTTCATGAAATTTTCAACATACTATAGTATGACCTTTTTCATGAAATTTTCAACGTGCCACATTATGACATTTTTGGAACTTTTGTCGACATACTATTATTCCATTAATCTTAAAACAGGATACTAAGACAGTTTTCATTGTTTTTTCAACATTCAAAATTTTGACATTTTCATGAATTTTTCGACATACTATAGTATGACCTTTTTCATGAAATTTTCAACATGCTATTTTATGACATTTTTTTAAACTTTTGTCGACCTACTATTATTCCATTAATCTTAAAACACTATAATACGACAGTTTTCATTGTTTTTTCAACATTGTAAATTTTGACATTTTCATGAATTTTTCGACATACTATAGTATGACCTTTTTCATGAAATTTTCAACATGCTATTTTATGACATTTTTTGAACTTTTGTCGACATACTATTATTCCATTAATCTTAAAACACTATAATACGACTGTTTTCATTGTTTTTTCAACAATCTAAATTTTGACATTTTCATGAAATTTTCCACATACTATAGTATGACCCTTTTCATGAAATTTTCAACATGCCACATTATGACATTTTTGGAACTTTTGTCGACATACTATTATTCCATTAATCTTAAAACACAAAAATAAGACGGTTTTCATTGTTTTTTCAACATTGTAAATTTTGACATTTTTATGAAATTTTCGACATACTATAGTATGACCTTTTTCATGAAATTTTCAACATGCTATTTTATGACATTTTTTGAACTTTTGTCTACATACTATTATTCCATTAATCTTAAAACAGGATAATAAGACAGTTTTCATTGTTTTTTCAACAATCTAAATTTTGACATTTTCATGAAATTTTCGACATACTATAGTATGACCTTTTTCATGAAATTTTCAACATGCTATTTTATGACATTTTTTTAAACTTTTGTCGACCTACTATTATTCCATTAATCTTAAAACACTATAATACGACAGTTTTCATTGTTTTTTCAACATTGTAAATTTTGACATTTTCATGAATTTTTCGACATACTATAGTATGACCTTTTTCATGAAATTTTCAACATGCTATTTTATGACATTTTTTGAACTTTTGTCGACATACTATTATTCCATTAATCTTAAAACACAAAAATAAGACGGTTTTCATTGTTTTTTCAACATTGTAAATTTTGACATTTTTATGAAATTTTCGACATACTATAGTATGACCCTTTTCATGAAATTTTCAACATGCCACATTATGACATTTTTGGAACTTTTGTCGACATACTATTATTCCATTAATCTTAAAACACTATAATACGACAGTTTTCATTGTTTTTTCAACATTGTAAATTTTGACATTTTCATGAATTTTTCGACATACTATAGTATGACCTTTTTCATGAAATTTTCAACATGCTATTTTATGACATTTTTTGAACTTTTGTCTACATACTATTATTCCATTAATCTTAAAACAGGATAATAAGACAGTTTTCATTGTTTTTTCAACAATCTAAATTTTGACATTTTCATGAAATTTTCGACATACTATAGTATGACCTTTTTCATGAAATTTTCAACATGCTATTTTATGACATTTTTTGAACTTTTGTCGACATACTATTATTCCATTAATCTTAAAACACAAAAATAAGACGGTTTTCATTGTTTTTTCAACATTGTAAATTTTGACATTTTTATGAAATTTTCGACATACTATAGTATGACCTTTTTCATGAAATTTTCAACATGCCACATTATGACATTTTTGGAACTTTTGTCGACATACTATTATTCCATTAATCTTAAAACACAATAATAAGACAGTTTTCATTGTTTTTTCAACATTCTAAATTTTGACATTTTCATGAAATTTTCAACATACTATAGTATGACCTTTTTCATGAAATTTTCAACATACTATAGTATGACCTTTTTCATGAAATTTTCAACATGCTATATTATGACTTTTTTTAAACTTTTGTCGACCTACTATTATTCCATTAATCTTAAAACACTATAATGTGACTGTTTTCATTGTTTTTTCAACAATCTAAATTTTGACATTTTCATGAAATTTTCCACATACTATAGTATGACCTTTTTCATGAAATTTTCAAAATGCTATTTTATGACATTTTTTGAACTTTTGTCGACATACTATTATTCCATT
Source organism: Synanceia verrucosa (assembly GCA_029721515.1). Classification (NCBI taxonomy): domain Eukaryota; kingdom Metazoa; phylum Chordata; class Actinopteri; order Perciformes; family Synanceiidae; genus Synanceia; species Synanceia verrucosa. The sequence continues at coordinate 1,734,173 of CM056559.1, forward strand.
AATCTTAAAACACTATAATGTCACTGTTTTCATTGTTTTTTCAACAATCTAAATTTTGACATTTTCATGAAATTTTCCACATACTATAGTATGACCTTTTTCATGAAATTTTCAAAATGCTATTTTATGACATTTTTTGAACTTTTGTCGACATACTATTATTCCATTAATCTTAAAACACTATAATGTCACTGTTTTCATTGTTTTTTTTCAACATTCTAAATTTTGACATTTTCATGAAATTTTCCACATACTATAGTATGACCTTTTTCATGAAATTTTCAACGTGCCACATTATGACATTTTTGGAACTTTTGTCGACATACTATTATTCCATTAATCTTAAAACAGGATAATAAGACAGTTTTCATTGTTTTTTCAACATTGTAAATTTTGACATTTTCATGAATTTTTCGACATACTATAGTATGACCTTTTTCATGAAATTTTCAACATGCTATTTTATGACATTTTTTGAACTTTTGTCGACATACTATTATTCCATTAATCTTAAAACACGATAATAAGACAGTTTTCATTGTTTTTTCAACATTCTAAATTTTGACATTTTCATGAATTTTTCGACATACTATAGTATGACCTTTTTCATGAAATTTTCAACATGCTATTTTATGACATTTTTTGAACTTTTGTCGACATACTATTATTCCATTAATCTTAAAACAGGATAATAAGACAGTTTTCATTGTTTTTTCAACATTGTAAATTTTGACATTTTTATGAAATTTTCGACATACTATAGTATGACCTTTTTCATGAAATTTTCAACATGCCACATTATGACATTTTTGGAACTTTTGTCGACATACTATTATTCCATTAATCTTAAAACACTATAATACGACTGTTTTCATTGTTTTTTCAACAATCTAAATTTTGACATTTTCATGAAATTTTCCACATACTATAGTATGACCCTTTTCATGAAATTTTCAACATGCCACATTATGACATTTTTGGAACTTTTGTCGACATACTATTATTCCATTAATCTTAAAACACAAAAATAAGACGGTTTTCATTGTTTTTTCAACATTGTAAATTTTGACATTTTTATGAAATTTTCGACATACTATAGTATGACCTTTTTCATGAAATTTTCAACATGCTATTTTATGACATTTTTTGAACTTTTGTCTACATACTATTATTCCATTAATCTTAAAACAGGATAATAAGACAGTTTTCATTGTTTTTTCAACAATCTAAATTTTGACATTTTCATGAAATTTTCGACATACTATAGTATGACCTTTTTCATGAAATTTTCAACATGCTATTTTATGACATTTTTTAAACTATTTTCGACCTACTATTATTCCATTAATCTTAAAACACTATAATACGACAGTTTTCATTGTTTTTTCAACATTGTAAATTTTGACATTTTCATGAATTTTTCGACATACTATAGTATGACCTTTTTCATGAAATTTTCAACATGCTATTTTATGACATTTTTTGAACTTTTGTCGACATACTATTATTCCATTAATCTTAAAACACAAAAATAAGACGGTTTTCATTGTTTTTTCAACATTGTAAATTTTGACATTTTTATGAAATTTTCGACATACTATAGTATGACCCTTTTCATGAAATTTTCAACATGCCACATTATGACATTTTTGGAACTTTTGTCGACATACTATTATTCCATTAATCTTAAAACACAAAAATAAGACGGTTTTCATTGTTTTTTCAACATTGTAAATTTTGACATTTTTATGAAATTTTCGACATACTATAGTATGACCTTTTTCATGAAATTTTCAACATGCTATTTTATGACATTTTTGAACTTTTGTCTACATACTATTATTCCATTAATCTTAAAACAGGATAATAAGACAGTTTTCATTGTTTTTTCAACAATCTAAATTTTGACATTTTCATGAAATTTTCGACATACTATAGTATGACCTTTTTCATGAAATTTTCAACATGCTATTTTATGACATTTTTTGAACTTTTGTCGACATACTATTATTCCATTAATCTTAAAACACAAAAATAAGACGGTTTTCATTGTTTTTTCAACATTGTAAATTTTGACATTTTATGAAATTTTCGACATACTATAGTATGACCTTTTTCATGAAATTTTCAACATGCCACATTATGACATTTTTGGAACTTTTGTCGACATACTATTATTCCATTAATCTTAAAACACAATAATAAGACAGTTTTCATTGTTTTTTCAACATTCTAAATTTTGACATTTTCATGAAATTTTCAACATACTATAGTATGACCTTTTTCATGAAATTTTCAACATACTATAGTATGACCTTTTTCATGAAATTTTCAACATGCTATATTATGACTTTTTTTAAACTTTTGTCGACCTACTATTATTCCATTAATCTTAAAACACTATAATGTGACTGTTTTCATTGTTTTTTCAACAATCTAAATTTTGACATTTTCATGAAATTTTCCACATACTATAGTATGACCTTTTTCATGAAATTTTCAAAATGCTATTTTATGACATTTTTTGAACTTTTGTCGACATACTATTATTCCATTAATCTTAAAACACTATAATGTCACTGTTTTCATTGTTTTTTTTCAACATTCTAAATTTTGACATTTTCATGAAATTTTCCACATACTATAGTATGACCTTTTTCATGAAATTTTCAACGTGCCACATTATGACATTTTTGGAACTTTTGTCGACATACTATTATTCCATTAATCTTAAAACAGGATAATAAGACAGTTTTCATTGTTTTTTCAACATTGTAAATTTTGACATTTTCATGAATTTTTCGACATACTATAGTATGACCTTTTTCATGAAATTTTCAACATGCTATTTTATGACATTTTTTGAACTTTTGTCTACATACTATTATTCCATTAATCTTAAAACACGATAATAAGACAGTTTTCATTGTTTTTTCAACATTCTAAATTTTGACATTTTCATGAATTTTTCGACATACTATAGTATGACCTTTTTCATGAAATTTTCAACATGCTATTTTATGACATTTTTTGAACTTTTGTCGACATACTATTATTCCATTAATCTTAAAACAGGATAATAAGACAGTTTTCATTGTTTTTTCAACATTGTAAATTTTGACATTTTTATGAAATTTTCGACATACTATAGTATGACCTTTTTCATGAAATTTTCAACATGCCACATTATGACATTTTTGGAACTTTTGTCGACATACTATTATTCCATTAATCTTAAAACACAATAATAAGACGGTTTTCATTGTTTTTTCAACATTGTAAATTTTGACATTTTCATGAATTTTTCCACATACTATAGTATGACCTTTTTCATGAAATTTTCAACGTGCCACATTATGACATTTTTGGAACTTTTGTCGACATACTATTATTCCATTAATCTTAAAACAGGATAATAAGACAGTTTTCATTGTTTTTTCAACATTGTAAATTTTGACATTTTCATGAAATTTTTCGACATACTATAGTATGACCTTTTTCAAGAAATTTTCAACATGCTATTTTATGACATTTTTTGAACTTTTGTCGACATACTATTTTTGCATTAATCACAGAACACGATAATAAGACAGTTTTCATTGTTTTTTCAACAATCTAAATTTTGACATTTTCATGAAATTTTCGACATACTATAGTATGACCTTTTTCATGAAATTTTCAACATGCTATATTATGACTTTTTTTAAAACTTTTGTCGACCTACTATTATTCCATTAATCTTAAAACACTATAATGTGACTGTTTTCATTGTTTTTTCAACAATCTAAATTTTGACATTTTCATGAAATTTTCCACATACTATAGTATGACCTTTTTCATGAAATTTTCAACATGCTATTTTATGACATTTTTTGAACTTTTGTCGACATACTATTATTCCATTAATCTTAAAACACAAAAATAAGACGGTTTTCATTGTTTTTTCAACATTGTAAATTTTGACATTTTTATGAAATTTTCGACATACTATAGTATGACCTTTTTCATGAAATTTTCAACGTGCCACATTATGACATTTTTGGAACTTTTGTCGACATACTATTATTCCATTAATCTTAAAACAGGATAATAAGACAGTTTTCATTGTTTTTTCAACATTGTAAATTTTGACATTTTCATGAATTTTTCGACATACTATAGTATGACCTTTTTCATGAAATTTTCAACGTGCCACATTATGACATTTCTTGAACTTTTGTCGACATACTATTATTCCATTAATCTTAAAACAGGATAATAAGACAGTTTTCATTGTTTTTTGAACATTCTAAATTTTGACATTTTTATGAAATTTTCGACATACTATAGTATGACCTTTTTCATGAAATTTTCAACATGCTATTTTATGACATTTTTTGAACTTTTGTCGACGTACTATTATTCCACTAATCTTAAAACACTATAATACGACTGTTTTCATTGTTTTTTCAACATTGTAAATTTTGACATTTTCATGAAATTTTCGACATACTATAGTATGACCTTTTTCATGAAATTTTCAACATGCTATTTTATGACATTTTTTGAACTTTTGTCGACGTACTATTATTCCACTAATCTTAAAACACTATAATACGACTGTTTTCATTGTTTTTTCAACATTGTAAATTTTGACATTTTCATGAAATTTTCGCCATACTATAGTATGACCTTTTTCATGAAATTTTCAACATGCTATTTTCTGACATTTTTTGAACTTTTGTCGACATACTATTATTCCATTAACCTTAAAACAGGATAATAAGACAGTTTTCATTGTTTTTTCAACATTCTAAATTTTGACATTTTCATGAAATTTTCAACATACTATAGTATGACTTTTTTCATGAAGTTTTCAACATGCTATATTATGACTTTTTTTTAAACTTTTGTCGACCTACTATTATTCCATTAATCTTAAAACACTATAATACGACTGTTTTCATTGTTTTTTCAACATTGTAAATTTTGACATTTTCATGAAATTTTCCACATACTATAGTATGACCTTTTTCATGAAATTTTCAACATACTATAGTATGACCTTTTTCATGAAATTTTCAACATGCTATATTATGACTTTTTTTTAAACTTTTGTCGACCTACTATTATTCCATTAATCTTAAAACACGATAATAAGACAGTTTTCATTGTTTTTTGAACATTCTAAATTTTGACATTTTCATGAAATTTTCGACATACTATAGTATGACCTTTTTCATGAAATTTTCAACATGCTATTTTATGACATTTTTTGAACTTTTGTCTACATACTATTATTCCATTAACCTTAAAACAGGATAATAAGACAGTTTTCATTGTTTTTTCAACATTATAAATTTTGACATTTTCATGAAATTTTCAACATACTATAGTATGACCTTTTTCATGAAATTTTCAACATACTATAGTATGACCTTTTTCATGAAATTTTCAACATGCTATATTATGACTTTTTTTAAACTTTTGTCGACCTACTATTATTCCATTAATCTTAAAACACTATAATGTGACTGTTTTCATTGTTTTTTTAACAATCTAAATTTTGACATTTTCATGAAATTTTCCACATACTATAGTATGACCTTTTTCATGAAATTTTCAACATGCTATTTTATGACATTTTTTGAACTTTTGTCGACATACTATTATTCCATTAATCTTAAAACACAAAAATAAGACGGTTTTCATTGTTTTTTCAACATTGTAAATTTTGACATTTTTATGAATTTTCCACATACTATAGTATGACCTTTTTCATGAAATTTTCAACATGCTATTTCATGACATTTCTTGAACTTTTGTCGACATACTATTATTCCATTTATCTTAAAACAGGATAATAAGACAGTTTTCATTGTTTTTTCAACATTCTAAATTTTGACATTTTCATGAAATTTTCAACATACTATAGTATGACCTTTTTCATGAAATTTTCAACATACTATAGTATGACCTTTTTCATGAAATTTTCAACATGCTATATTATGACTTTTTTTAAACTTTTGTCGACCTACTATTATTCCATTAATCTTAAAACACTATAATGTGACTGTTTTCATTGTTTTTTCAACAATCTAAATTTTGACATTTTCATGAAATTTTCCACATATTATAGTATGACCTTTTTCATGAAATTTTCAACATGCTATTTTATGACATTTTTTGAACTTTTGTCGACATACTATTATTCCATTAATCTTAAAACACTATAATGTCACTGTTTTCATTGTTTTTTTTCAACATTCTAAATTTTGACATTTTCATGAAATTTTCCACATACTATAGTATGACCTTTTTCATGAAATTTTCAACATGCTATTTTATGACATTTTTTGAACTTTTGTCGACATACTATTATTCCATTAATCTTAAAACAGGATAATAAGACAGTTTTCATTGTTTTTTCAACATTGTAAATTTTGACATTTTCATGAATTTTTCGACATACTATAGTATGACCTTTTTCATGAAATTTTCAACGTGCCACATTATGACATTTTTGGAACTTTTGTCGACATACTATTATTCCATTAATCTTAAAACAGGATAATAAGACAGTTTTCATTGTTTTTTCAACATTGTAAATTTTGACATTTTCATGAATTTTTCGACATACTATAGTATGACCTTTTTCATGAAATTTTCAACGTGCTATATTATGACTTTTTTTGAACTTTTGTCGACATACTATTATTCCATTAATCTTAAAACACGATAATAAGACAGTTTTCATTGTTTTTTCAACATTGTAAATTTTGACATTTTCATGAATTTTTCGACATACTATAGTATGACCTTTTTCATGAAATTTTCAACATGCTATTTTATGACATTTTTTGAACTTTTGTCTACATACTATTATTCCATTAATCTTAAAACACGATAATAAGACAGTTTTCATTGTTTTTTCAACATTCTAAATTTTGACATTTTCATGAATTTTTCGACATACTATAGTATGACCTTTTTCATGAAATTTTCAACATGCTATTTTATGACATTTTTTGAACTTTTGTCGACATACTATTATTCCATTAATCTTAAAACAGGATAATAAGACAGTTTTCATTGTTTTTTCAACATTGCAAATTTTGACATTTTTATGAAATTTTCGACATACTATAGTATGACCTTTTTCATGAAATTTTCAACATACCACATTATGACATTTTTGGAACTTTTGTCGACATACTATTATTCCATTAATCTTAAAACACAATAATAAGACGGTTTTCATTGTTTTTTCAACATTCTAAATTTTGACATTTTCATGAATTTTTCCACATACTATAGTATGACCTTTTTCATGAAATTTTCAACATGCCACATTATGACATTTTTGGAACTTTTGTCGACATACTATTATTCCATTAATCTTAAAACACAATAATAAGACGGTTTTCATTGTTTTTTTCAACATTCTAAATTTTGACATTTTCATGAATTTTTCCACATACTATAGTATGACCTTTTTCATGAAATTTTCAACATGCTATTTTATGACATTTTTTGAATTTTTGTCGACGTACTATTATTCCACTAATCTTAAAACACTATAATACGACTGTTTTCATTGTTTTTTCAACATTGTAAATTTTGACATTTTCATGAAATTTTCGACATGCTATTTTATGACATTTTTTGAACTTTTGTCGACGTACTATTATTCCACTAATCTTAAAACACTATAATACGACTGTTTTCATTGTTTTTTCAACATTGTAAATTTTGACATTTTCATGAAATTTTCGACATACTATAGTATGACCTTTTTCATGAAATTTTCAACATGCTATTTTCTGACATTTTTTGAACTTTTGTCGACATACTATTATTCCATTAACCTTAAAACAGGATAATAAGACAGTTTTCATTGTTTTTTCAACATTCTAAATTTTGACATTTTCATGAAATTTTCAACATACTATAGTATGACTTTTTTCATGAAGTTTTCAACATGCTATATTATGACTTTTTTTTAAACTTTTGTCGACCTACTATTATTCCATTAATCTTAAAACACTATAATACGACTGTTTTCATTGTTTTTTCAACATTGTAAATTTTGACATTTTCATGAAATTTTCCACATACTATAGTATGACCTTTTTCATGAAATTTTCAACATACTATAGTATGACCTTTTTCATGAAATTTTCAACATGCTATATTATGACTTTTTTTTAAACTTTTGTCGACCTACTATTATTCCATTAATCTTAAAACACGATAATAAGACAGTTTTCATTGTTTTTTGAACATTCTAAATTTTGACATTTTCATGAAATTTTCGACATACTATAGTATGACCTTTTTCATGAAATTTTCAACATGCTATTTTATGACATTTTTTGAACTTTTGTCGACATACTATTATTCCATTAATCTTAAAACAGGATAATAAGACAGTTTTCATTGTTTTTTCAACATTCTAAATTTTGACATTTTCATGAAATTTTCGACATACTATAGTATGACCTTTTTCATGAAATTTTCAACGTGCCACGTTATGACATTTTTTGAACTTTTGTCGACGTACTATTATTCCATTAATCTTAAAACAGGATAATAAGACAGTTTTCATTGTTTTTTCAACATTGTAAATTTTGACATTTTCATGAAATTTTTCGACATACTATAGTATGACCTTTTTCAAGAAATTTTCAACATGCTATTTTATGACATTTTTTGAACTTTTGTCGACATACTATTTTTGCATTAATCACAGAACACGATAATAAGACAGTTTTCATTGTTTTTTCAACAATCTAAATTTTGACATTTTCATGAAATTTTCGACATACTATAGTATGACCTTTTTCATGAAATTTTCAACATACTATAGTATGACCTTTTTCATGAAATTTTCAACATGCTATTTTATGACATTTTTTGAACTTTTGTCGACATACTATTATTCCATTAACCTTAAAACAGGATAATAAGACAGTTTTCATTGTTTTTTCAACATTATAAATTTTGACATTTTCATGAAATTTTCAACATACTATAGTATGACCTTTTTCATGAAATTTTCAACATAGTATAGTATGACCTTTTTCATGAAATTTTCAACATGCTATATTATGACTTTTTTTAAACTTTTGTCGACCTACTATTATTCCATTAATCTTAAAACACTATAATGTGACTGTTTTCATTGTTTTTTCAACATTCTAAATTTTGACATTTTCATGAAATTTTCAACATGCTATTTTATGACATTTTTTGAACTTTTGTCGACATACTATTTTTGCATTAATCACAGAACACGATAATAAGACAGTTTTCATTGTTTTTTCAACAATCTAAATTTTGACATTTTCATGAAATTTTCAACATACTATAGTATGACCTTTTTCATGAAATTTTCAACATGCTATTTTATGACATTTTTTGAACTTTTGTCGACATACTATTTTTGCATTAATCACAGAACACGATAATAAGACAGTTTTCATTGTTTTTTTCAACATTTTTATGAAATTTTCGACATACTATAGTATGACTTTTTTTCAGACCTGTCACGTATCCCGTTTTGGCCGGGAAAGTCCTCTATTTTACCCTTTTCTCCCGCCATCCTTCCATATTAGTATTTTCCTATAAATCTCCCGTATTTTATGCCACGTCATTAAAAAAATAATAACATGGTCGGGCGTATAAAAAAAAATGTTCCCAATCTGAGCTCTTCTATCTGAGTTCAATCTGAGTTTAGTGTGTGTGAAAACAGATGATGAATGACAACGCGAAAAAAAAAAGAAAAAACAGAGATGGATGATTTCTATGGGATGAAATCTTCAACATCCTGTAGCATGACTTTTTTCTGCTGCCAATAATAATGATCATTGTTAATATGATCTGAAGAACTGATGGGAAATGATCAATAATAGAAATATGCAATCAAAAATTACTGCAATCAAGTATTGAAATTCTGTGATTACTGCTCCAGCCACTGCACTAAATCATTCAAACACGGTGAGATCTGGTGAGATGAGGTAGTAAAACTGCCAAACACCGAATGTGCCATAACATCACGAACTGGTGAGTCATGAAATTACAAAATGTCTGACGGACGGACAGAGGGACGGACAGAAGGTCATGAATCAAGTCTCAGACATAAATGACAAGCAAATAATCCAGCCGCCAGTCAGCCGTGCTCGAGTTGTGCCGTTGTGTATTTGTGTCGAGCCCGGCGACTATTGGCGAGCTGTCAGTCGCTGTGACACCCATGCTGACGTGCAGCAGCCCTCTTAAGGCCTCCCCTGGAGTCTGTCAAGAGGGAGACGGGGGAAAGAGAGCGTGTGCGTGAGTCCGTCCATGTGTGTCCATCTGAGTCTGCAGGTGGTGGAAAGGTGGGTGTAGATCAATATTAATCAGCTGCAGTCGGTCTGGAAGTTCACCCAGCAGAGACTCGCCTCCAACGCACACACAAAACACGCAAATGCATGCGCTCAAAAGCCGATCCATATTCGCCTTGTGACACCAGAACTACAGTGACAGCCCTAAACCAGCAGAAACACACCGAACAACCTCCAACTAAAGCGCTTACTCACACTCAAAAAGTCCTGACTGCGTCTAATTCTATTGATTATCCGTACTGCCTCCACCTGTCCTCCCCTTCCTCACCTTTTTGAGGTGGTTTTGATGATGTCAGAGACTTTCTGTATGTAGTCGGTGGCGAGGACGACGATCTCTTCGTCCTCCGAGAAGCTGTCGTGGAAAATTCTGTCCAGCAAACGTTTCCAGTGAAGCTGAAGGGAGAGGACGAATAACAGTGTTTTAGTCATTACATTTACTCTGATCATCAATATACTGGTTTGATAAACTTATGTGATTTCAGCCTCTTAAATGTGAATATGTCCTGGTTTCTTTCCTCCTCTATGACAGTAAACTGAAGATCTTTGAGACGTTTGAATCACTTTCATTTTCTAGTGTGACATTTATTCAACCCTGGTACTATATGGAAGATAAAACCTCACAGTAGTCAAGTCAATTTAATTTGAAATGGTCAGACAGATGGAGCAGAGACAGCACCTCCTCCTCTCCACCACACCAAACACACTCGTCACCACCACGTCAAACAAGTATAAAAGATGAAGACTGGTCTGACTGGTCAACCACTACTGCACCAGATGAGACAGCTCAGTGACTCTGAGGCAGGAAGCTAGCTAGTAACATGCGTTTACGGGAGGTGGAGAGGAAACCTCCTCCTCTCCACTGCTACAACAGACAGGGCCTGAGCAGCATCACCTCTTCCCCACTTCACCAAACAAAGTCTGAATGACACAACCTCCTTCCCATCAAGTAGCCTCAGCCTAACTGATGCAACACGCCGTAACACGTCATCACATCATCATCAAGTGTCACCTATAAAACATTTTCATGAATTATTCGACATACTATAATATGACCTTTTTTCATGAAATAAACTGGACTTCACCACCAAACCATCGTTAAGACACGTCCTTGTTTGCTCCATTCCTTGTTTCTTCCTGGCGTCTTTTGAGCCACTTAAAAATCTCACCAGGAGTTCAAGTTTTAATCCATCAAATCTGCTTCAACACACACACACATATAAAATATATACATATATATTATAACACTCACACTGGGAGCGATGCGCTGCAGCTGCCTCAGAGTGATGCGGTTATACATGGTGCTGATGTCCTTCCTCTGGTCGTCATACTCTGACACTGTGATCTGAGGTCAACAACAACACACACATTAATAAACACAATAATACCTGTACATGTGTAATATTACAACCTATTTTATTTCACTTAGCTGTTCATGTATTTACTCAGTCTGCAACTTTTAGAACAATTCTGCAATAATTAGCACGACTCTACAAACAGAAAAACTGTAAACAGTAATGGCTTGAATGTGATGTATGTACTTATATTTTTTATTCTATGGGAGGACTTAAAGCTTCTAACACCAAATCAAATTCCCTGTGAGTGAGACAAAAGACACTTCTGCCCTCAGAATGAAGGGACTCCTGAATGTCCCCGCTAGGTGAGTGTGTAAAGACCCCTCGGTCCACTGTTGGACAGGTAGGTCAGAACGTTCCCACACACAGCTCACATTGGCCAGGCGAGTCTCCAGATCGATGATTTCTCTGGACTTCTGCGTGGCGTTCTGAGCTCCCAGCATGCTCAGCAGGCGCTCCATCAGGGCCTTGTACGCCGCCAGGATCTGAGGGGAACAATGACATCATCACTAATTAGACGTGACATCATCAGTAATTAGACGGGAACAGCCGTGACATCATCGGTAATTAGACGGGTGGAGCGAGAGCAAGGAGGTGATAACATGCAGTGAAGTGGAGGAGGAGGAAGGAAGGAGAAGAGAGGAGGAGGATGAGGAGGAATAAAGAATGTGAGTATTACTGTAGTCAAAGTAAATGTACTGCTGAGTCAGCGAAATGTCAGCAGTAGTAAAAGTACTGCTGTATGAACAAAGTAACTAACAAACACAAACTAATGATAAAATAATAAACAGTATTACTGATTAATTAGTAAACATGTTTGATTAGTTAAATCAAATTAAGTTTACTTTTTATTGATAAAGTTATTATGAAAAGTCACCAAAAGTACACTTGGAACATGGAAGTACTCGAGTAAATGTACTTTAAGTACCATCGCTGCGAAAAGGGGAGAGGAAAGGAGGAGAGGAAGGAAAGGAGACACTGAAGGATGCAGGGATATTATGGGATGGTGTCAGAGGAGCTGGTTACCTTGACGCTGTCCTCATCCTGTCCCAGGTAGAGGCTCCTCTCCGGCAGCGTCAGGCCCTCCTGATCAACCTGATCAATGATCAAACACACAGAGGTGTGTGTTGCTAGGCAACACAGATCAACAGCTGCACAGCCGAAGCATCAGTTAATATTTTAATAATCTGTGATGATGCCAGTGAAGCCGTCCATCTGTTGCGCACATGAATAATTAACAACATTTAATAAATAATGTCTGTGACGCTTCTTCAAATCTGCTGATTGTTTATTAAAGTTTATTATTATTATTATTATTATATTATTAAGCCAAAACAATCTGTGAGAAAGGTTCTTGTATTTCAAGTTTTTCACAAATTCATTTTTTAAAGCAATCTTGGAAAATCCAAATAATAAAAAATAATCCAATAATATGTGATAATCTAAATGTATTAATACAGATGAAGGATATCATCATTAATTTAGATTCAACACTACAATAAAAATATGACAAACTCAAATAGAAAAAAATACTTAAAATGATGCACTAATTGATTATTGATTTTGTCTCTGCATATAATGTCAACAGGAAGTGGAGTCAGATGCTAACGAACAGATTAATAAACAGACTCACTTTCAAAATTCACATTATTTACTTTGAATTTTAAAAGACCTGTCCTGAAGCTGTGTGCTTTGGTTTTTTTAGTTTTCAGGAACGGATTAAATTTTGAAAAGATCTCTTTTCTCACCCTGATGGCGTTCCTGGACGAGTTTTTGTCGTCCACGTTGACGGTGAGGGAGAAGAACACGGCGGTGCTGTAGACCCCCTGGGTTCTGTACAGGAGCTCGTTGAAGTCCGGCCTCTGGGGGGCGCCCTCCTGCTCCCAGCCAGCGGCGCCTGGAGGAGCGCCCGCCAGGTCCCACCCCCCACAGCTGTCGATCACCTCCGTCATGGGGTCCGAGCCCAGCTTGTCGATCTCCTGGATGTTGACGCAGGATCGGTAGAACTCCTTGACTTTGCGCTCTGCAGAGTCAGCGCCGCTCCGGCGTATCGGCTCCAGCAGGAGGCGCTGCAGCTTCTCCTCGTTGTGCTCCCCGATGGCGGTGATGATGCCGTAGCTCAGCTTGTCCTCGGGGATGCCGTGGCGCCTCAACCAGCCGCCGCAGGCGAAGGAGTAGAAGTCCTGGCAGGGCTGGATGGTCGGGTCAATGTTGGCCTGGACGAAGCGCGCCGCCCTCAGCAGGTGGCGCTTGCGCTGGCAGTCCTGGCGGCACTGTGGGTCCTGCTGGGCGTCCAGCGATATGTACTTGAGCGCCAGCATGCTGCCCAGGATGACGCACATCCCCGCCGCGAACACCAGCGCCGACAGGAGGCAAATCTCCCGACGGCTCCACCGGGGAAGCCCTCCGCTGCCGCCGCCGCCGGTGCTGCCCAGGTCGCGGTGGCGCCCGTTGGACTGGGTGCCGCCTCGGCCACGCCCCATGTGGCGGTCCAGGCTGCCGCCCAGGTGAAGGGTCATGCCGTTGCTGAGGATGTCGCTGCTGTAGCGGCCGCCATATTTCACCTCCTGGAACTCGTCGTAGTGGGCCGTCAGCGAGTACGTCTTCTCCATGGCAACGGGCCGTCACCAGGTACAGGACGAGTACGAGTACTTCTATGTTTAGAGGGCGGCCATGACCGCTCGTGCTGTGGTGATGTCACGATACTGTGTAAGCGAAGATCTTTTCAAATTAAAGCGGTGCATTGTGATGGAAGAAGGTTCCACTCTGCTGCCTTTCCATCAGTTCCAGGTGACCTGCAGGTAAAAATAGAAAAGAGACGGTTGAATCCATGGTTACAGCAGCAGAGAATGAAAACAAAAGCACATTATTTAGGATGAAGCTGTTCATGATTGGTTGGATCATTGGATTTTTGGTGATCCACAATCAATACAGACAGCGATCATCATAACATCCAAATTCATGTGAAACTTGATATTATCACAGACAGACGGGGAAGAATTTATGTCCTCTTGTCAACAAGTTGACAATTAAATTAATCAGCAACTATTTTGATATTTGAGTCATTTTATAATCTCAATTCTCTGTTTCCAGCCTATAAAATGTGAATATTTCCTCTATGGCAATAAATTGAATATATTTGAGACATTTGATCCACATTTTTCACAATTTTCTGACAATTTAGAAAGCAAACAAACTGATCGATTAATGGAGGAAATGACCAACAGATAAACTGACAGTGAAAATGATCATGGGTTGCAGATTTATAGAGGTTTTGAGGCAATAACAGTCCATCAAAATATGAATAAAATCATCCCATGCATATGTTTTGACAAGGTTTGATCACAAAGACCTGGGTTGTAATTAATGATCACCATCATTGATTGTTTTCTAGATTAACTGATCAGTTGTTTGGTCAATAAAATGTCAGAAAAGAGAGAAAAATGTTCATCATGATGTCTTTCATTGTTTTGTCCGAAACCCAAAATATTCACTTTGATATGAAATAAAACAGAAAAGCAGAATATTTCCATATCTGAGGCTGAAAACAGACAAAAACAAAAAAATTAATGAATTGTCAATTCCATCAACTTATTGATTAATTGATTAACCGTCGCAGCTCTAATGGATCCAGAAACAACCAGACAGCTGTTTTTTTCCCTCTGTTTCTCTGCATACAGCCTGCAGGCAGCATCACAAGCCTTCAGTCACAGAGACGGACTGATAAATTGGGTTTTGGACGCCGTCCTGATGTGAGTCTTTGGGTGTGTTTATGTGTGTTTTCAGTGGCTGGATGCAGTGAACTTGCTGAAAGCTGTGAAGGCGATCTGTGGAAATTGATCCCTGTTATCTCCTGTGAGAGTAGCAAACTTCAGCGCTGATGTCTTTAACAAGCTTTCCCTTTGCCTTATGGGAGTGCTGCATGTAGATAAGAAGAGGAAGGAAAGAAGCAAGTTCAGTGTTGGCAGGTAAACTGAGAGTCGAGAGAATAAAAGTCATGAGGGAACAGAAAACGGGTGGTGAGGGTTTTATTGTGTTTTAGAGGGGAAAAAGGGAGGATGATAGAAAGAATAGAGGGGAACGAGTGCATGGGTGGCACTCTTGGTTTTTAGAGATTAAAAATACTGTCTACCACTGCAGACATCTGGCGTTCATGACAACACAATAGAGTGTGTGTTGGTGGGAAGCCAGCTAGGGGTGCAGGAAGAAGTAAGCTCCTCTCATAGAAAGGTAGAAACGAAAGCCTGAGTGAGTTTTCCCTTCATCAAAGTTAACTTTGGTCGCCGAGAAATGTGTCATTCAGCGTTCGGTTGTGCTTAACTTCACCCGTTTGTGTCACTTCTGGTTGCAAAGCGACCAAGACGACCAAGACAGGCAAAACCCGAAACCACTTCCTCTAAATAACAGCTAGCCATTCTGTGATTGTTCACCACGCGATAAAACCACTTAGTTAAGTTAAGGGAAAACGTCACCACTTAAATAATGCACTAAGGCAAGTTTGTCTCCGTATATAAGAAATAGGGTCAACAGGAAGTGGAACCAGGAACGTCTGGTTGTTTTATTTTTAGATGGCGAGACAAATGAACAGGACGGGACGTCTTGTGTCGTATCATCGGATCATTAAATATCAGCAAATTTACAATTATTAAGAAATACAAAGGTAGTGTTCATCAGGACTAGAAAACCACTTACTTAAGTAAAGGCAAAACGTCATGACTGAGCTAAAATATGTTAACTAAGTCAAAAACTTACGTTAATCAAGTAACACAATAAATAAACACAAAAAAAAAAAAGTGACAACTTCAGACAAACACTACAACATAAAAAAAACACCTAAATGATGCTCTGAGGGGAATTTATCCCCATACATACGTGATGAGGTCAACAGGAAGTGGAACCAGGAGCATCAGCTGATGTTAGCAGAGACAGGAAGTGTCACACTGTGTCATCAGTGCATTAAACAAGCTAATGTACAAGTATCTTGAAACACACAGGCAGCGCTCATCAAGACTAGAAAACTACTTAGTTAAGGGAAAACTTCATAAAGTCAGTAAAATATGTACACGTCAACATAGCGACTGAAAACACGTCAAAAACACCAGTAAAAACACGTGACTAGCATCTCTACGGTAGCTTCCAGGACCAAAGTGCTGGTCTTTCTCTCCTTATAGTCTCCATTGTTAACTCTTAGCGTAGCATTAGGCTAGCATTAACACCTGAATGTGTTTACATCCTGCAGTCAGGACAGGAAACATGGCCGACAAATAAGACTTGGTGTTCTTAATGGTCGCAGCGTTGATGCGAACAGCAGCAGTGATGACAAGTGCAGAGGAGGGAGGACGGGTGGTGGTGGTGGTGGTGGTGGTAGGCGTGTCACTATCAGTTCAGCTCATCATCCATCAGTCGTCTGCCTCGTTTCACACACACACACACACACACACACACACACAGTAAGAAACATGCTGCCGTTTCCAGTCACTACACATCCATGAATTTCTTCTTGTTATTGAATCACTTCAGACGCAGGTGCCCCCCCCCCCACTTAAGCTTCATAATAAATTATGATGCACGTGATCACGCCGAGTGGACGACCAGCGTTCAGCTAATGGATTAGATCTGTGGGTTCCATCACGGGGAGGGGGCGTCAGTGATGAATGGATATTTACCGAACATGACAGGAAGTAATATGTTCCAGTTATACTGATACATACACTTACATAAATACATCAAAAACACACCCAGCCCTGGTGATGCATGGCTCTTTGTCAGTTGTTGCCCATCTCCCATTCATCTTTCCAGCAAGAGATGATCTCTTAGTCACAAGGGTTCTCAAAGCGTGGTCTGGGGAACCTTAAGGTGTCACCAAATGTACTCATCCACTTTTCTTAAGTAAATTGTTGATTGCGACAGAAATTATTTATTTATTTATTTATTTTTTTAGAGAATATCTAGTATGAATGACAAATAAAACTCAACAAAAACAAACAATGAGGCAGCGTTCACCTGTCCACACCTCACACAGCCCCATATATAACCATAAGAAGAAGATGTAAATATGAAGAAAAACACAGTGTGTGGAATATATGGACTCCATGGCTGTTGCCATCTTGTTACTGACAAAAAATGCACAATAATATACTGAAATTGTACATTAAATACGACCTCACCTTTTCACAGTATAACCTTTGTCCATCAGAGCCACTGACTCCTCTGGTTCTATATCAGAAACTGATCCTCCTTCTCTCTGATTTATTCTCTCAGTAAACATTATAAACATGACTTTATGGTCTCAGTCTGTAGTTTCTTGTCTTCTTCAATACAGCCTGATGTTTATTTAGTAACTTATGGTCCACTATAGTGTCAAACAGACCATAAAGCAGAGGATGCTTTAGGGCATGGCTACCTGCTGATAGACAGGTCGTTACCATGGTGATGTGGTGTTGAACTTTCACAGTGTTTTTTTTTTCTTCTTTAGGGTTAGTTGACCTTTTTTGGTCAAATAAAATGTCTTATTCAGTTGTACTTAGTGCCATCCTCTAGTGCCGCTTCTGGTTTGCAAAAAAACCATGATGACGAAACCACAATGATGACGGATACATATAAAGATGGTGGCAGAGCCAAAATAGCAGTGGCCCAAAACCAAGATGGGGTCAGTTAAAAACCAAGATAGCAACCCTAAAAGATCAGGACGAAAAAAAACAAGGTGGCGACACCAAACACAAGCTTGTGATGGACAAAAAAAAAAACAAAGGGTGACGTCATGGAGACCTCATCCACTTCTTACACATGGCTGGTTACAGGTAGTAGCAGAGCAATGTTTACTGGTGAAGGTTTGTTTCCCCTAAAGAAAGTCATTTCACAGCTTTAGTGCATGAGCAGGAGCTGTGCTGAATTATCTCCACAGACTCAGAGCTGAATTAAAGGCTTCAGTGCTTTGAGGGTCCTCACATCAACACACTGAAAGTGTTCCCCAAAGTCTGAAGAAGCCGTCAGATTTGTGGCTAGCGAGACGTAAAGTCACCTGCGGTCGACATCGACTGCTGGAGGGCGTATTAAAAAGACCATAAAAGATAGCTGGTAATATTTACCCTGTCAGTGTAACTTACTGTTACATCAATACAAACAATACAAAGCAGCCCCTGGTCTGTAACCAGATCCATAAGCTGCTCTTTATGCAGAAGAACAACATCTGTCACCTTCCGGACAGACGACAACTTCACCAGGAATTCACTGAGGGCCGTTTGTCATCATGTTTTTAGGGGAAACTCTGCTTTTCATCCCCTCTCCAGCGAGTTACGTCACCTGAAAGCCTCCTATAAATGGGTTTATTATCCTCTAATCAAAGTGGTCACGGAGCAACCAGAAGCTTGAAGGGTAGAGCGTGGTAGTCACCCTCTCCCAGCCTTATCGGTGGTCGCCAGAGGCTGCAGTAGAGCGCCACGGTGTGTTTGTTTGGACGACAGATTTGGACACACAGCTCAGCGGTCCTGTATAACACCAGGAGACACTTCTTAGGGCTTGGACCAGCCTTTGTGGTGTCACCAAATAAACTTTTTAAGCAACAAAAAGTGACTCTGCATTTCCATTTTACTATAAAAACAGAAGAGTTAATCTAAAAAACAATCAGACATGTCTCTATTAACCTTAACACCTCCACAGAGCTGTATGCAAAACTCCTAATAAATTACTGGCATTTTCACACCTGAAGACTAACCTTTAGCCCTTCTACCATATCACTTTTTAAAAGAAAAAAACTCTTTAATCAACTAACAGAAGTTATTTAGATAGGTAGACACCCTGCTGGGTGTTTTCTGAAGAGAGCCACTTGACAGGGAAATGATAAATGTTGTTCTGCGCTGTATAAATGTGCATTAGGTCTCAAGTATCGGTTAATCGATAAGTGAAGGAGGATATTCAGTTGCACTGGTTTTGAACGGAGTTCTTTATGAGGGTGAAAAGCGAGTCATGTGTCCAGATTAATGTGAACATGGAGACACTGTGATGGTTGCAAACTTTCGGGTCGATGCGTAAAGACGCAGAGGGATCGTGAGCGCAGCAAGTCTTTTAAGGTCTTTTACGCACATTTTAGCGCATCATATCCCGCATGAAGTGAATGACTTCATGTAGCTTAAGAGGAAATATGCAGGAGGCAAAGAGAAAATAAATAACGTCACATAAATCCATCATCCTTCTGTAAAAGAGAAGTCATTCATAGACAGCCAGCCGGCTCAGCATCCACACCCTCAGCTCCAGCACGTTTTGACTCCTAACGGATCTTTTTCTACTGGACAGTAAAACTTCATGAAGACCAGACTGAGACCATGCGCGTAAAAGACGAGCGGATGGATCAGCAGCTGCTAAAACGTGACTTCCAGGTGAATGTGTGCCAGTTCCCTGCTTTAACCTTTCTCCATATTTAAAACAACAACATGACTATATGTGGATCAGCTGAGAAGAGCCGGTGTCTGCCGTGCCACTCTCACAGGCTGCAGTCCAGACCGGCTGGCTTCAGTCCGCCCATCAGAGGCGCGGATAAAAAAAAAACGGAGCGACGCAAACTTGTGCAAAAAGACCGTACCTGTGAGAGTAAAGGTAAATCCCCGGTGGGAGCGTTAGAGTGCCTTTTCCGGTCCGGTCCACTGAAAGTCCGTCTGGGTGATCCGGTCCCGCCTCCGGAGATCCACACACACCGGGATCCGCACCGCGTTCTGCCGCCGCTGCAGCTCACAGCCTCGGATGTATGGAGGAGGAGGAGGAGGGGAGGAGGAGTAGGAGGAAGGTGACAGATGCTGTCCACTGGCTGTGCTCCTATTCTTCTTCCACTGGTTGTGTTTTAATAACTGGCATTTTTAGAGACTCCTACTGTCTGCTTTTTGGAGGAATATTGATTTGAAATTGAGACTTTTTGGAGCATAACTTCATAAGAAAACCCTGCACATTCCCACATATTTCCATCCAGCTTTAAAGTAGATAAAAGTAGGTTTATGACAGACTATGGAGGGTAATAATCTGAGAAAAAACTCAGAATATTCTACAGAAAAACACCTCAAACCTTTGCAGAAAAAATACAAGAAAATACTGTTTCTAAGATTGAAGTCATCCATTTCCAAAAGAAAACAATCACAAATCTGCCCCCTAAAATTGTGAGATTAAATATTAAAGATTTATGTAAAGAAAAACACACAAATAAACCCTAAAATATATTTTATTCTAATTCTTTGAAAAAAAAAAACCCATTTTTTTTAGATTAAAATTGTAAATTTACCAGAGAAAAAAATATGACAAATTTACAGGATTGAACCGTGAATTTACAGAAGTTTTTTTTTTTTTTTTTAATTATTTTTAATTTTATTATTTTTTCTTTAACATTTCCACCCACTGCTGACTTTTCATCTGTCTTATCTAAACCTCACAGTGGAACAATAGAAATCATATGGTACATCCAAACTCATAAAGAATCAACAAGCTGTACCTGCATGGACCTGATGAATGAATGAATGAATGAATGAATGAAGCCGCTAACACTGATCCCTCCTTTGCAGATCTGACTTCATACAATCCCAGCAGCTCAGAGACCAAACATCAACTCATCCCCAAAACGAATGAGTCTCTTCTCCTGATTGATATTTTTGGGCTGCAACATTTAATGACGCTGCCAAATCACGCCAAGTCTATTTTAATAAATCTTCACCGCTACAGAAACATTAATCTCAACGTAGCCTGAAAGTCACACAAAACAAACTAATCAAACCAAAAGGTCGACTAAATATTCAAAATCAGACGAGTACCTAACTGACCGTTTTATTGAGTCTGTTCAGCAACAGAGCAGAGACTGAAACCACAAACTGATTATTTTCACCTTTTGTTGTCTTATTAACTAAATACTAGAAACAGAAGGTGTTTATTTCACAAATTACACTTGATCGTCAAGGTGACACATTTGAAGCTTTAATGAAGTGACACATGTGGCCTGTAAAGAAGACAGTGAAGCACAGCAGATCACACCACAGTTAGTATCAGGAATATATAATATCAGATATACAGAGATAAATAAGAAAATATGAGGTTAACAGAAGAAGGACCAAAAACAAGAGGGAATGGATCCCAACATGCTTAACCAAAGTTAATTATATCCTTTTTGGATGCCTGAAAATGTCTTATTCAATGTTCACTTGTTTCACCCTCATGAGTCACTTCTGGTTTTAAATAACCAAGATGGTGATGGCAACAAAAAAAAAGGAGATAATGACAGACAAAAACCAAGATGGTGACGAACAAAAACCAAGATGGTGACAGACAAAAACCAAGATGGTGACGAACAAAAACCAAGATGGTGACAGACAAAAACCAAGATGGTGACGAACAAAAACCAAGATGGTGACAGACAAAAACCAAGATGGTGACGAACAAAAACCAAGATGGTGACGAACAAAAACCAAGATGGTGACAGACAAAAACCAAGATGGTGACGAACAAAAACCAAGATGGTGACGAACAAAAACCAAGATGGTGACAGACAAAAACCAAGATGGTGACGAACAAAAACCAAGATGGTGACGAACAAAAACCAAGATGGTGACAGACAAAAACCAAGATGGTGACGAACAAAAACCAAGATGGTGACGAACAAAAACCAAGATGGCAATCGCAAAAACCAACGTGGTGATGGACAAAGAAACAAGATGGTGACAGCAAAAAGACAAACTGGTGATGGCAAAGAAGCCAAGATGTGATGAAGAAAACAGCCAAAATCCCAGACGGTAAAGGTAAAAATCTAAGATGTGATGAACAGAAACCAAGATGGTGACAGTCAAAACACCAAACTGGAGGCTTCAAGACAGCAATGTGTGACATCACAGTGACATCACCTCTTCTTGTATCCAGTCTACGAATAACATCAGTTTAATTTACATGTTGCAGCACCTTCTCAGGCCGTAAGCGTCCATCTCAGTAGACGCTGTTCTACACTGAATCGCTGATTAACTCTTGATGTTTGCCACCTTTTCATTTACCTTCCAAATGACATTGTGGCCCAGCGAGTGTTTCACTGCTTGCTCTTATGGATGTGATTTCCTCTGCTAATTTACCTCCAGCTCGGGGCTATTTTATCCCACTTTTCCCCCAGCAGCTCCTGGGCTCATTTCACGAACAGGTAACAAGTGAGGGAAACCGAGCGAACCAGCTCTCCGGCCTATAATCCAGCTCAGTGAAGCAGTGGATTTGGGTTCAGCTGTCAGCTGCACAGAGCAGGACGCCTGGCACAAATTATGCCCACAGACCCAGAATCATAAGGAGCATCCCGGTGGACCAGAGGCGACGGGGGGACGCTGATGAGCAGCAGATGAGCCGGGATCGATGTCGGGAGTTTGACGAGGAGTGTACGGACGAGCGGCGTCACGGTCCCTCGCCACTTTGATCCATCCTTACTGTTATTAGGGTTATTTACACACCTGCTGCCACAGGAAGCTCACTCTCATCTCTTTCAAACAAAGAACGAACAAACGTGCGCTAACCTCCCCAAAACGCCTCCTTTTTCACAATAAGTCTATTTCTGAGCGTCTAAAAATATCCCTTCTTGCCCTGGTTCACTTGATTCATCAAGATTCCCTGATGAAGCCAACATCCCACAAAGGAAGTTAAGCCAGAGATTAAAATACTTCAATTACACGCAGTTCAGCAGAACATCACAGCTTGGATCATATATACTCTCACTTCCTCTGGGACGGTGTAATAGAATTACAGCAGTAGCCTCCAGGTAGCTGCTGCGTTTTGGAGGCTTCCCTTCACAGCTTAGATAAGAGGAGGACGAGCACCTGAGTCCGACCCCACCCCATGCATCCACCCCCTCCATCCTCCCCTCAGACAGACTAATGGAGCACTGGGAGCTCCATTTATACCCCTCAACCCCCCACCAGGACCTCAGCTGTCCCATTCAACCCCCCAGAGGACTCACAGAGACGTGAGGTTGGGTTTATTTCAAGTCAATATCATTTTTATATGGTCTCATCACAGGACTGATAATTAAAGCATTTTTTTCCTTTTGCTTGTGTAAAGTCTCATATGTCATTTTTATTGCATGCATCTCCATCAATTCTTCAGATCATCTTATCAATGACTGTCTGATCAGTGATGTCAGGTGACAAGCAGCCAATCAGAGTCTTCATGATGTTGACTGGTCTGCAGTCAGCTGGAGTTAACTTCTTCATTCAGTTTCATCCTCAGCTCTGTGGACACTTGATCACTGATCAATAGGAGCTTTAGCCTGTTAGCTGTTAGCATCCCTCTGATAAGCTAAACTAGCATTAGCTTAGCTCGTAGCTGCTAGCTCAAACTGTAAATTTTTCCCTGATATTCCAATTTTACACAAGGTGCATATTATTTTTGATGTCTCCACAGAGCCGTCTAGGAGTTTAAAATAGAGTTCAAAATAAAATTCAAGCATATCGCTGCCGTTCTTCTGCATGACTGCAGCAGGAAGCTGCAAGTAAGCATCGAAGCCACAAAATAAAAGCATGTTATGCTTTGACTTTAAGCTAATTGTGATTAATTAACACTGTTAATTAACAATTTTTCCTCACCAAAATAAAGCCTTACGTTCTTTTGCATTCCTTCTGACCAGCTAGCATGTTGCTAACGTACCTTCCAGAACCAAACTCTGGTCTCCTGGTTCACCGTTTCTCTCTCTATATACTATGTCATTAACTCTTAGCGTAGCACTAATAGCTGGATGTGTTTACGTCGCAGTCAGAACAGGAAACATGGAGTAGAAATCAGACGTGGAGCTCAGGAAAGGTGTTTTCATCAGACGCTTTGAGCGTTATCAGTGCAGCACAAGTGCAGGGAGTCCATTCTTAGCTGTGTGATTGTAGATTAAAACAAGCTCTTTGTGGGAAAAGACTGTTTCACTTTCTGATTTAATTAAACTGAAAGCGAAAGCGAAGCCTCATCTACATATCCATGTGCACGTCCATGTTTGTACGCCTGCCAGCATATCGAGCCAGACTTCTGAGACGAGTCTGACAAAAATTGAAATGAACCATAATGAAGATGGACAAGAAGTTGGCTCCGATTCCCAACACCTCCCCTCCCTCAGCGTCCTTCTTCCTGTCGTCTTTTTCTACTTCCTCTCATTTGATTTTCCCATCAAACACAGGAAACCAGATTTCTGAGGGATGTCTTTGTTTCATTTAAGCAAGCAGGTGTCTCACACTTCCTCACGCAACGCTACATCGCTAACAGAGATACCTTTTGCCTAAATAATGAAAATTACAAAACCTGTTCGAAAAATCCCCCTCAAGGATCTCTGGAAAATCCTTGAACCTCAGTTGAAGAGCTGCCGCCATAAACAACCTGCAAAACCAGAACCTCAAATAACACGTCTCCCATGAGTCACAGCTGCAACGTTCAATAACAGCTTAATTAATCGTTTTTTTGGACTGAACTGTGATGCAAACACTTATTTCCTCAACAGGCAATTAAACTTTGAC
This sequence comes from Synanceia verrucosa, assembly GCA_029721515.1. Taxonomy (NCBI): domain Eukaryota; kingdom Metazoa; phylum Chordata; class Actinopteri; order Perciformes; family Synanceiidae; genus Synanceia; species Synanceia verrucosa. The sequence continues at coordinate 1,759,373 of CM056559.1, forward strand.
AATGAAAAGCGAAACAAACTGCTGCAAAACAACGTCTCTCCGCGGAGTATGTTCTGTGACGCTGGCAGACCGAGGCCTTGATAGAAAACTAATAATAACGTCCCTTCGTTTCGCCTCCACAGTCCTCCTTCTCTGGCTTTTTTAGTTCTTTAGTCTCAAGTGTCAGAAACCCCATTACAGTAATTAAGTCAGCGGACCCTCAAAGAGCTCCCCTTCAAACAGCCGGAGAGGAAGGGAGGCATGGAGGGAGGCAGATATGGCTGGAAGGAAAGAGATGGATGGAAGGAAGCTTCAGAGAGATGATGATGGAGAAACTGGGAAGATGAAGCAAATATGCATCGCAACATGCTGCGAGGAAAAAACACAGGAAGTGACTTCAAGACCAGCAGCACGTTAACACGCTGTAATTACTCTACGAACGAGTCACGGTGTTTTCCAGATGACTGGCAGCTTCGACACTTTAACAACGAACACTGAGCGGGCCAGCGATCCAGCACGAGCGAATTTGTTTACTGCTAATTATTATTACATTTTTTTTTAAATATCATTTTAAATTTTCAAAAGGAAAAACATGAAAAAAACCCACAATTTTTCACAAAAAAACAACTTGGGTTGCAAACTTGCAAGATTCCAAAGTAATGCAGTTTCAATAGCAGAAAAAAAAAAATGTTTCACAAAAAAAACTCCTCCATATATTCAATATTCTCTTGCGTATTTATGTGTCGAATTTCCAAGAAAAAAAAACAAATTTGCAAGAAAAAAGACAAATTTTAGGGATTAAACTGGCAGAGGAAAAAAATATCCAAGATTATAAATGAATATATTTAAAATATATATATATATAAAATATTATATATAATATATAAAAAAGGTTTGGGAAAAACATACATTATATTACATACCTTCTCTGATAGTAAAGTCATATGTGTGACAGAAAAACTCACAGATTTGCAAGATTAGAGTCATAATTTTACGAGAAAACAATAAATATTTAAGATCAACACTGGTATATTCTCTGAGACTAAACTGCCAAACTTAAGAGAAAAACAACACAAACAAAAAAAAAAAGAGATTACAGTGCCCAAATAAAAATAAAATCAGGAAAAAAATAACATTAACATTAAAGTCATAAATATGTAAGAGAAAAACTCACAAATCTCCAAGATGAGCGTCATAAATGTACAAGAGAAAAAGAATTGGAAAACTAGCTGAGGCGAATGTCCTGTAAGATGTCCCTTTATGACCACAAGTACGAATACAACAAGAGAGGATGAGGAGGAGCATGAAGGAGGCAAACTGCCACAATAACATGTATTTTAGTATTTTTGGAGGCTCCAGTGTGGAGTACAAAAACCTTGAGGATGTGTTTTTTTTAATCTTTTGTGTTCATTCTTTCGACCTGAAAGCAGCTGCTGTCCAACAGAGATATTATTCCAGGCAAAACTGGCAAATAACAGAACCAAGGTACACAACTGGATTTATGTGACTGTTGACAGGCCTAAAATCACAAACACAATAATTATCATACATCTGGCGACACTGACTGTTGTTGTCATTCTCTCACACTGGACTGGCAGAAAAAGAAAGCAGAAAATGTTTTTATATGACATCTTATAAATAGTAAAAATAAACTTCAATCCACTCCGAGTGGCTACACCAGGATACAACTTGATCATTATTTCAAGCAAAAACTGCTTAGTTAGGTTCAGGAAAAAAAACTGTCTTGATAAGGTTTAGGCAAGGTAACTACTAAGTTAAAAAATAATTGTTTAAGGCTATGAAAAAATTGTGTGGTGAGGATTAGGCAACAAAACAACTTAGAGTTAGGAAAATATTATCTGGTTAGGTTTAGGCAAGAAAAACAATTTAATGTTAGGAAAAGACTGGTTGTTTTACTCTGAACAGGAAGTGGTTACGTCAAACTGGGAATAACGAATCTTAAGTATGGATGTTTTGGTTAGGTTTAGGCAAAAAAAATAACTTATGATGAGAGAACAAAACTAGTTGGTTAAGGTTATGAAAGTGTGTTAGGTTATACCTAGCAGTTGTGCTAGGAAACAACTCGATTAGGATTAGAGATTTGATTTTTAGGTTTAGGAAAAGATCACATTAAGTTATGCCAAACTGGAAGCGGTTATACAGAGACACAACATAATTGGGTTCAGGAAAAAAAAGTCTTGGTTAGGTTTAGGCAAGAAAAAAAACGACTAAATTAAAGCTAGTAAATGACTGATGATTGGACTCTTCAGAGCGGGATCTGGTTTCCTGCTATTTATACTTCTTTGGTTCACATTTAGGTGGGTTTTATGTTTTTTTATGTTTTATGTTTACGAGGTGTGCTGCATTTCCTTTTCTGGTGTACAGCTGTGAACAGTGTCCTCTCTGTCAGCCTGACTTATCAAGGCAACAAACTGAAAATGGCGGCGCTGTAGAGGAGTCGTAGAGGGTGGGAGGTTTGGAGCTGTCCTCCTACATTGATATTCTGAGCTCATAGTTTGTTAAAAACCCTCCTCCTCCTGATGATGATGTCATCCCTATATGGATCCTTTGGTCAGACGCCATCGCCACTTACATCTCTGTCACTGTCACACACACACATCCACTTAGCCTCGCAGCGACCTACATCTTAATGCACATTTGCTGCAAAGGACACAAATATATCTGTATCATTAGATGGGTGGAGTCGGGCCAGGCCGGTCCAGCGGCCGGACTGGCTTTACGGCTTGTTTAGGTTGGCTAACCATGCCACTTAAGACCAGGACGGAGGGGGTGCTCCATTTTAATATCTCAGAGTGGTTCCTCATGAGGGAGGCTGGAGCCAATAAATCATTTCAAATCATTATGAATTCATGGTCGGGAGGTAGAAGCTGCTCTGTGTGTTTGTTGCTTTGTTTTTGAATCAAAAAGGAAAAGGTGGCCGAAGGCAGCTGCCATCCAGGTTTCATTTTAATTACCGAGCAGACCACCGAGAGAGGTGCCAGTTAACCAGCGCTGAAAAGACTTTTTAATAATGACACCGGCTCCGAGCTGTGAGGCACAAACAATTTGATTCATACAGAGCTGCAGGGGTGATATGTGTGATTGGTTTGGTCTGTAGGCCGAACAGGAAGTTAGCGTCACCATGGTGCCCTCCTCTAAAAGCCAACAGGATTGTTCCAGTGGATTATTAAAAAAATGTTTGTTTCAGTAAGATAATCTCCACTAACGAACATCACTTTTATTATATTTTTAGATGCAAATGCAAGAAGCAAAAAGCTAACATCATAATTATCAGCTAACTACACCGTGACTATAAACTGATGATGTGTTATATTCTTATTTAGCCTTTAACTTGTTAGCAACCAACTTTTTTAAAGACACATGAAAGCCTCAAAAATCTACTGACGTGTTGTTTTTTTTTTTTACCGTAGAGTAAAATGTTAAAATATCTAAAAATCTAATAACCTGTTGACTTCTGATGAGGCAACAGGAAGTGCTAACATGCTAACTCTTTTATATGTTTCAGGACTGAATTGCCAATAGTCAGATGTTTGTTCTCATTCCAGGGCGCCAAATATTGACACTCTGTCACGGCCTTTAGCGTCTGATAACGCCATGTTTTCCATGAACTACGATGTAAATCAGTGACAACAGTAAACACTTTGAAGAGCTAAAAGACTCATCAGGAACGTCCATCCTGGAGGCTGCTGTTCACGTCGCAGTCTTACGTTTCACTTTCACTTTACAATCAGCTGACTGTTGGTGTCACCTGTTCACAGCTTTAGGTGACCTTGCTGCTTTTCCTCAACCTAACTATAATGGTTTAGCTGTGTGAACTGAAGCAGGTGTTTGAGTTTAATTCACACCATTAATGACTTTCTTCTGCGACAGAAAAGTGACGGTGAAGGACGAGAACATGGTGGTGGACATCAGTGGATAACTAAGTGAGAGGAGGAAACAGCCTCAGCGCTCTGCTACACTATCGGCTGTCGATTGATCATGGAGGTCATCTGAAAGTCATCCTCTCTCCGCCAGCCAAGTGTGACCCACCCACCTCCACCAATCCCCTTCCCTCCATCCAGAATTACAACACAAGGCAATTAAAGGCAGCGACTCACTGTTCCAGGCTCGTAATTTTTAACTCGACGTAATTAAAAGTGTTGCAGGGACAGCAGTGGCAAGGAGGGAGGTACAGTAAAGGATGGGTGGTGAGGAGGGTGGTGGTGGTGATTGATGGACGGGTGGGGTTGAAGGGTGGAGGGGGTACTGTGGTTGAAAAGAAGGGGAAAGACAGAAGTCCGAGCTTTGGAAAGAGAGGCCAGGGCAGGGTAAAGGAGAGAAATGGTGTGAAGGAGTGGGTGTCTAACATGTCACCCCCACCTCCTCCACCTCCTCCACCTCCTCCACCCCCAGGGAGCTACTAACGAGATGACCAGGGTGAACTAATTGTGTCTGTTGTGTTCTCTTGTACAATCAATCAATTACCAGACAGTCCTGCAGGGAAAGTAGAGTGTGATGGTATGTAGTGTGTCTTATATATGACATGTGTGATATATAGTGTTATACACTGTGTGCTATATAGTGCTATATGTAGTGTGATTTATATATAGTATGTTATATAGTGTTATGCACTGTGTGCTATATGTAGTGTGATTTATATATAGTATGTTATATAGTGTTATACACTGTGTGCTATATAGTGCTATATGTAGTGTGATTTATATATAGTATGTTATATAGTGTTATGCACTGTGTGCTATATGTAGTGTGATTTATATATAGTATGTTATATAGTGTTATGCACTGTGTGCTATATGTAGTGTGATTTATATATAGTATGTTATATAGTGTTATGCACTGTGTGCTATATGTAGTGTGATTTATATATAGTATGTTATATAGTGTTATACACTGTGTGCTATATAGTGCTATATGTAGTGTGATTTATATATAGTATGTTATATAGTGTTATACACTGTGTGCTATATGTAGTGTGATTTATATATAGTATGTTATATAGTGTTATACACTGTGTGCTATATGTAGTGTGATTTATATATAGTATGTTATATAGTGTTATACACTGTGTGATATATAGTGTGATATATGTAGTGTGATTTATATATAGTATGTTATATAGTGTTATGCACTGTGTGCTATATAGTGTGCTATATGTAGTGTGATTTATATATAGTATGTTATATAGTGTTATGTAGTGTGTGCTATATGTAGTGTGATTTATATATAGTATGTTATATAGTGTTATGCACTGTGTGCTATATGTAGTGTGATTTATATATAGTATGTTATATAGTGTTATGCACTGTGTGCTATATGTAGTGTGATTTATATATAGTATGTTATATAGTGTTATACACTGTGTGATATATAGTGTGCTATATGTAGTGTGATTTATATATAGTATGTTATATAGTGTTATGCACTGTGTGCTATATAGTGTGCTATATGTAGTGTGATTTATATATAGTATGTTATATAGTGTTATGTAGTGTGTGCTATATGTAGTGTGATTTATATATAGTATGTTATATAGTGTTATACACTGTGTGCTATATGTAGTGTGATTTATATATAGTATGTTATATAGTGTTATGCACTGTGTGCTATATGTAGTGTGATTTATATATAGTATGTTATATAGTGTTATGCACTGTGTGCTATATGTAGTGTGATTTATATATAGTATGTTATATAGTGTTATACACTGTGTGCTATATGTAGTGTGATTTATATATAGTATGTTATATAGTGTTATGTAGTGTGTGATATACTGTACATGTTATACAGTCTATATTATTACAGACTGTATAACATGTATTCAGACAGAAACAGGAGAAAATCTCCAGGGAGGAGTTAACAGTTACATCCTCGTCACCCCTTTTTGTCTTTTTTTTTTTTATTATTATCGGACCCAATAAAGTAGCATGAAATGAAAACATAATTGAGTTTTAATTTGTCCGCAGAGCTCCAGCGCTCACCGACAAAAGCCAGACCAGATCGCCGCTCGCCACCTCATTAACGGGCGACGAGGAGGAGGCCAGGAAGGGAATTCCTCTGTCTAAGAAAAACACATGTTAGCGGATGCGTGTTGGCGTCGGTCATGCGTGTTGCTTTTCCTCCCAGGTTGAGGTTTGTGTTTGTGCTGCAGGCCGAGCTGAGCTTACAGCCCATAAACAAGTGTTCAAGTGGGGAAGCCAAGTGGCCATAAGTAGCTCCTTATCACCGCCATGAGTGCAGATGTGTGTTTTCCTCTCCGGCTCGTGGCTTTGCGAGCCCTGAGCTTCTTAAAGAGCCCAGCGGGACCAGTAGAGGAACCAGAGCGAGGACTTAACCTGCTTTACTCCCCCTGACACCACCACCCCAGCACCTCCTCCACCTCCTCCACCTCCTCCCTACGAGCCAGCACCACACAGAGCACATGACTGGCAAACAGCTGGTCTGTGTTTTGTACTGAGTCAGTGCAGCTGTGGGCAAACCTCATCTGGAACACAATGAAGGTAATCACTGCTAATTGATTATTTTGGCAGCGTACACATTCTCTCATTTCTCAAACTGTTTCAGATCACACAAAAGACAACAGGCCAGCCTCCACAGTATGGTACACATTACAGCCTAATGAAAGGATAAATGACAAGTTTTAAGTACGAAGATGAAGAGGAGAAACAAAACCAAGACATGAGAAATAACTGTACAATCTGGTGTTTGGGTAACGTTCTGCTGCCCAACAAAGAGTCCAAAGAACAGAACTGTGGGAGAACCGTGACGCTGGTCAAACAACAACCAGTAAAATGAGATAATGTGCTTTTAGAAACCCAACAGACTCTTTATCTCCTAAAACCAGGTTAAGAACTTTTTTCACAGGTTGAGCACATGAACATCCGCTGTATCCATGGCAACCTTCCTGGCTTCTGCCGCCACGCTTCGCTGGATGGGTTTCCTGCCGTCAGAGGTGATGCCACTCCTCCGATAAGGAAACGCCGATCTGACTATTTAAACGAGGAGTTTCACATTCAGAAAGAACTAAGGGAACTATTCAGGATTCATTTCAGGGAAGAGGACTCAGGGAAGTTACTGGAAATCATTCATCCTCTTCAGACTCAATCAGGTTTTTCTAGAAGTTACTTTTTTGGGAGGAAATGGAATAACCGCTTGGATTAAGCTTCCAGTCAAGGAAAAGCTTCTTGGCAGTCAGAATAAATGATGAATGAAGGAAGGATGAACTGTTAACAGTGTGGTCAGGAGGTGGTGAGGCCGTCCCTTATTCTGGAGGGATTTAATCTGTTCAGGTTTAATTAAGCTCACATTAATCACATTTTAATGTTTAACCTAAAGCTCCCACATTCTTTAATTTTCAGGTTCTTGTATTTGATGTTTTTATTTTAACCCTTTTCACGGGGTGTTTTCACTTCATCAAAGCTGACTAGAACATTTTCGGTCACCTAAAAATGTCACCTTATTCAGCGTTCGGCTGTACTTTGCTGCACCCTCTCTTCTGGTTGCAAAAAACCAAGATGGCGACGCTCAAAATGCTGAACTTGTGGCTTCAAAACAGCATCTACTTCTAATCCAGTAGACAGATCTTTATGAATGAGAAACATAGAGCAACATGAATTACTACAGCCACCAACATCAACTCTTTAAAAGCACATTAACAGGTTATTATTGAACATCTTTAATGCGATAAAGACGGTTTTACGGGGCAATAATAAGCATTCAGTAGTGCGGTATCATGTGGTCTAATCAGTGGTAATGAAATAAGAACAACACTAATTTTATTATCACGCATTTTAATGGCCGAAATTAAAAAGCTCCTGGAGTCAAACCATCTGTACACCGACCAAACAGCTCAACCAAACGCTTCTATGAACATATATCATACTGTAGTTATTAAATCCTTTCTGTGGATAGCCTCGCACACCACAACGCCATGACACCAACACTCAGTGTAACCTCCACCTGTTTCATCTGCACAGCTTCATCTCCTTCCTGGTGCAGTTTCTCCATCTTCCTCCTCTTATTACCAACCACTAGGCTGTAACCTCCTCCACCCACCTCGGCTCAGTCCTCTGAAAAACATGAACAGCAGCTTCCTGTTGCATCAGTGAGATGAAGCCAGCAGCTGAGGCCAGATGACATTACTGCTGAGAACAACGGGAGAGCGTCAATCAATCATTTTATCTGATTCCTTTTACTCCTCTGGGACAGATGGATGTTTTCATGTGTCAGTCGGAGCTTTTATGATATGAAAACCAGAGGAAGAAGCAGCATGAAATCATGTTTAAACACCACGGTAACGCTCAAGACATTTGGCGTCCAATAAGATTCCTGTTTATGACGTGTTTTCTGTAGTTATAATTTGACTCAGAAGTCAAAGGACTCCTGTTAAAACCCTCATAATTCATCCAAACTTTGGAGCGTTATTTAGCCTCTTTACCCAAAAACCCAACATAAAGGATAAGTCTGACCAAAACCAGACTTTTAACAAGACCAGCATGTTGTTTTGTACATTACATTCATGACTTTGTTTTTCACGTTAATTCCTGAGCATATTTTACTTAGTTTCTGGATTTTAAGTCCAGTCATCAGGACCAAAAGTTTAACCTGTGATCCTGAAGCTTTCCTCCTACAACATGATCTTATATTCTTTATTTCTCTTAGAGGGTTCTATAGTTGAAATTCACCTAAAAAGAGTCAAAAATCGCCACTGAGGTGAAGTGAGCAGCTCTGGTTTTGCTGAATAACAGAGGTTTGGTTGCACCGGTGAGTGTGTGGCTGTAAATCAGATTGATTGCAGCTATAATTAAATTGTATGTGCTCCCAGAGATCATGTCAGCCTGCCTCTGCCCCTCATTCTCTCTCTTTTACGGTCGGTAGGTTGGTCATGTTGCTGCTGCATCACTCTCAGGATTTCTAGCAGCTTCCTTCAAACAGTCGTCTGAATCTACAGCAGCGACATCATGTCAAATTAAACTCACTCAGTCTGAAATTAAAGGCCCCATAAGGTAAAAAGTCAGACTTCCATGTCTATTTTTTGTTACTCACAAAGTAGGTTTATTAATATTAATAAAATGTTGCATAAATGAGGCTCTGATTGAAATGTGAACAAACCCTCAGAATAAAGAGAGCAATGAAAACTGGATATAAAGATATAAAAAGTTAATAAATAATAATAATAATAATAATAATAATAACTCTGAACTCCCCCAGCTGATTACTGACATTTAATGTCAAAATATTCAGAATGTGTTAATACCTTTTTTAATCACTCTTTATCAATCAGAATATTCTGTCAACAGCTATAAAATTTATTTTTTTTAGTAATAAAACGCTGAATAAATGAGGCTGAACCTGGAGGGTTTGGATGTAATTCAGAGAAGACGAATTACAAAATTATAAATTTCATACATTTTTACATTTTGAAGACACTACATGTGAATAATAAGTAATGAGTAATGTTTAAATATGCAAAAGATGCATTATCATAATAAATTTGCAGACATTTTCATATATTTCATTACATATTGTCAGCAGCTGTATAATATATTAAGAGTTTAAGAAAACAGCCTCTCACATCTGGATTGTTAAATTTCATAAATGTTAAAGACTCTACAGGTGAAAAAAGTAAAATAAATAACTGATATCAGTACTGATATTTTAAATAAATTAAATATGCAGATGATGCATTATCATGTTAAACATTTCAACATTTTCATACTTTTCTGTTTTTTAATAACGCAATCATTAAATTATTTTAACAGCTATAAAATCAAAATTCATCCTTGTTTTCATAATGAAATTTTGTTTAAATGAGGAGAGTTTGGATATAATTTAAAGAAAACTGCCTGGATAGTTAAATTTCATACATTTTAGAGACACTACAGGTGAATAGAGAAAAATAAATAATTAATACTAATAACTAATAGACATCAGTATGAAACTTCCCCAGGTGATTACGGACATTAATTTATATGCAAATGTGGCATTATGTAACGTTGGTAAATTAGGGCGAAATCTAACAGAAAAAAAGTAGAGAAAGAAAAGAAAACATACTCTAGTTAAACGTCAGCATCTCATCTCATATAGTTCATATTTAAAAGTATGAAAAATGCATTCTGAGAAAAGAAAGTGTACAGGTAAAGTTTGCTGCCTTTATTTCTGCTTATCTGGAGGCTTTTAATTAGAGTCGGATAAGGACTTAACACCTCCTCCTCATCCCATGGAGGACTTCTCAGACAGGAAGTGTGAGCAGATGCTCTGTTGTAATTCCTGGTAAAGAGGGAATGATTGGCTGCAGGATCACAGTTGGCGTCTGGAGTTGGCATTTGTCAGAGTGACACTGTGATGTGGATTTTATTATTCCCTGTAATCAATGGACACTTATTGCATTGTTGTGCCTTAATTACGTTGGACTGGAAATGCCTTTTCGATTATGAGGAGCCACCTTCAAGACTCATATTCAATTTTCTCACCTGTCTAATTCCCCATTACCTGGCATCACCCTCTGCACACTATCTGCACATGGTTAGACATCAGATTTAGGTTATGGAGAATTTCACACGGTTTTAAGGTATGGTTAGGGTTAGGCAACGGCAACTAATGTACTTAGTTAGGTTTAGGGAACAAAACTACTCAGGTTTAGGCAACAAAACTATGTAGGTTTAAGCAACCAAACTACATAGTTAGGTTTGGGGCAACTAAAGTACTTAGGTTTAGGTAACAAAATTACTTAAGTTTACACAACAAAACTATTTTGTTAGGTTTAGGCAACTAATGTACTTACTTAGGTTTAGGGAACAAAATTACTCCGGTTTAGGCAACAAAACTACTTAGGTTAACGCAACTAAAGTAAGTACTTTAGGGAACAAAACAACTTAAGTTTAGGCAACAAAACCACTTAGTTAGGTTTAAGTGAGAAAACTATGTAGGTTTAGGCAACAAACATTTACTTAGTTAAGTTTGGGCAACAAACTACTTGGTTAATTTTCGGTAACAAAAGTACTTAGGTTTCGGGTAACAAAACAACTTCGGTAAAGGCAACAAAACTAGTTAGATTTAGACATCAAAACCACTTTGGTTTCGGCAACAAAACTGCTTTTACATGTGGAAGACTTTCACGTCATGATGATCTCTAAAGGACGTAACACTCCTATGCTGAAGCATACAGCACACAGTAGTAGTAGTATGATGAAATGAGTGTGTAAGGTGAAGTTCAAAAATCTGTTTCAGGCATTGAAACAAAAATCTGTTAAAGACACTGACCGGTAGACCTGGAACGCTCAAGTCATTTCCAGGTTTTTCTCTATTTTAGTGTTCCTTCAAGGGTCCTGTGATGGTTCAGGATGTCCGAACAAATGACATGCACCACATTTTAAAGGAAAAATGTGTTAAGAACTTTCAAAAAACTTTTATATCTCTGTCTCTTTAGCTACAAACAGGGATAACCACTGTTCCACAAAGACATTTTCTAAAAGCCGTACACAAACAAAAAACAGACAAAGGGGATGGAAGAAGGAAAAGGAGAGCTCCTGGCCGATCATAATGCAGAGTGCTTGGTCTGAAAAAGTTCCAAAAGTTGTCAGATCTCAGAAGGATGTGAAGAGATGGAGTTCCCATCACCATCCAACAATCTGACAAGCAGTGTGTTTGAAGCGCTCTGCATCTCCAAAAAGCTATTTATTCCAGGCAGACGCATGAAATCCACAGCCAGTCAAAGCTGCTCGCACAGTTACTTACTGCAGAGTATATGCTGCCTTATTCAAACAGTCTTCAAGCACAGACATGACAAATAATATTTTTCATCAAAGGAAAACAAAACAAAATGAAAAAAAAAAAAACAAAATGAAAAAAAAACCCAAAACAAAACGAAAGCACTTCAACGCTGATCACTTAACTAACATTATGGAGCCGCTTAAGATTCTTCTTTAGAGGTGGAAATATGAACATTCTGTTGAGAATTTGTTGCTCTCAAGCAACCAGAATGAGACTGTAAAGAATTGATAAGACTTTTACTGTGAAGGGCTGTTTGGACTGATATTCACTACTTCCTGTCAGCTTTGTGACAGTAAAGCAGTAAAGAGAGATCTGGTGTCCATCCTCCTTTTATTAGGATGAGAAGCTTTACTTTGAAAATATCTGCTGTCTGTCCTCCTTTTATTACAATAATGGACTTTACTTTACATCTTAGGTTTAGGCATAAAAACATGTAGTTAGGTTCAGGCAATAAAACTATTTAGCCAGGTTTAGGTAAAAAAAAACTGACAAGTTAGGTTAAGGCAATAAAACCAGTTGGTGAAATTTAGGCAACAAAACTACTTACTTAGGTCAAGGCAACAAACCATTTAGTTAGGTTTAGGTAAGACAACTGCCTATATATGTAGGTTTAGGCAACAAAACTTCTTAAATTTATGCAATAAAGCATGGTAGAAGAGGAAATGCTAGATCTAGATCCTAGGTAGTAGGAGATACTACATGAGATACTACATGAGATACTACAGGAGATACTACAGGAGATACTACATGAGATACTACATGAGATACTACAGGAGATACTACAGGAGATACTACAGGAGATACTACAGGAGATACTGCAGGAGTTAATACTGGATATACTACAGGAGTTACGACAGGAGATACTACTGGAGTTATTTTATGAGATACTTCCAGAGATACTACCTCCGTTTACAGAATCATTTCCAGCAGACCACATGAAGAGCTGCCTCATGCTGAGCATCAGTCGGGGGGAGTTTGAGGCGTCCAAACCGTCTCCCTCACACTTTAATTAATCCCAAATAACAATAATTCATGACTTTGTTGATTTTTGTCTTGTCAATAACTGGGATCAAGTGCTCGACAGCTAATTGGGTGTAAAATATAACAGTAAGCATTATTTGAATATGGAGTATTGAGTGGAGTATCTAGATTCAGCACCACAGGCGTCTACACACAAACAGCCACACACAAACATCCACACAACATGCAGGACACATCCACAAATTCATCCAACAACACAGCAAGAAACGCTGCCGGCTAAAAACCCAAACCAGATTATCCCCCGTTGACGACGCCTGTCGATTCTGCTCTGGCCTGGAGGAGGAAGTTGCATGGTGATGATTTATCGCTTCATGTTGGTCCACATGGTGATTTATTCTACTACACAGAGGGAAGTACAGTGTATTCTCCTTTCTCTGGGCTCTCCAGGTACTTTTTGTCTTTGAATCTCACAAACACTGCCCAGCCTTCGTCACCTTGCTTTAGCTTTCTGATTAAAGAGACTTCTGAGACTTTGACGAACTGGCAGAACCTTTGATTTAAAACACCTCCGTCACTCCTGGAAGTGGTTGCTTCTATAAGTTGTTTCAGAACTTCGAATAGTGAAATATCCTGATGAAGTGAATGTGATACAAGGCATGCGAGTCATTAAAAAGTGAATGTAACATCTTCTGGTTTTATCTCATTCTGCGGGTTTAAATTGTGTTTTAACTTGTTTCACCAGTTTTTGGATAGTAACTCAAAAAAGTAATGGATTAAACATGACTAGTTACTCTACTACATTACTCCTTGCTGAAAGAAGTTAGTTGCATTAGTAGTGACACACACACACACACACACACATATATATATATATATATATATATATATATATATATATATATATAATACCATGCATTCTATGACATCAGCTGAGAAAACTCAGCTGCCAAACAGTTTGAAGTGAAACCTCTTTATTTTAAGAAAAGAACAGACATCAGATGTGTCTTTCTTTTTAAGAAAATACAAATTCTCTGATTTCAGCTTCTTACATATGTTTCCTGGTTTCTAAACAAACAACAGATCAATTGACAACAACAAAAACAGTCATCAGTTGAAGCTCTTCCATATTTCTTCCCAACCATGAAGTTTCTCCTAAACCTAACTAAGTGGTTTTGTCTCCATCTGCTGGTACTGAACTTTAAAACTTGTGTTTAATGATTATATTCAAGCCTTGGCGGGACAAAATGTGACATAGATGATCTTTGGACTGACTTGATCAATAATATCTCAAGAACAAAATAGAAACATAAAAGTTAAATGAAATTCCAGACCTACAAGGTGATGAGAATGCCTTTTATTTATTGAATAACTTGTTAGCAGCAGGATTTTCTTTAATTATACTAGAAAAGAACTGAGGCATTGGAGTGAATCCTGCATATCTATTTAAGAGGTATTTTATTTACTGATGAGAGTTTGCAGCAGTATTATTTCCATTATATGTTATTTTGTATTTTCTTTGAATTGGAAACACTCTTTAAACATTATTGTTTACCACGTACAGTTTTTTTTGTGTGTTTTCTTCTTTAACTGAGAACAGAACCGTCGCTTCACCACAGAGGGGCTGGGTATTGAACCGACCCCTGAACAATGACTCACCTTCACAGTCTGTTAATTAAAACACATGTATGGAGGAAGAGCCTCCCTCTGCGTAACGTCATGCTGGTCAGTCTTCTTCCAGTGGCTGCAGACTGGGAGGACTGGAGGGGAGCGTTGCATGCTGGGATTGCCCTCCGCTGCCATCGCTAAATATTCGACTGCCTTCCCATCAGCCCTGCTGTTCTCCTCACGGACCAGTGAGTCCGCTGACCGACTCCTCAGCTGCCGGCGGTGCACAGATGACCTCCATTCAGGAGTGAAATGATGCAAGGATGTGAGTCACCACCTGGTCCAGGTTCTCCTGTTGTTTCTCCTCCTCATGTTTACGGCACAACTAATCCAGGAACTGCATCGCATCTTTCCGGATTCACCCGTTTGGATGAGTCACAATCAAACCACTCTCTTTGGATTAAAGAAAGATGTTTTTCAGCTGTGACGGTGGATCAGCAGAAACACGAACATGTGGAAAATGATGAAGTACTCAGGGCCTCTACCTCAGTAAAAGTACCAGTAACAGCAAAAAAAAAATCTCTTGAATTATAACATAATAATATGAACAATATAATAATCTAATAATGCTCTAGTCCTAACTATTTCTGTACTGGTGCAACAGTACAGCTTTTACATGATAATAACAATAAGTTATTCTAACTTTCCTTACATTTTGAGGCCAAAACACATCAGTTTAACAGCATGTTGTCGCAAATAAAGTTATCATGTGCTTTCTATAAAATATTTTAAATAAAAGATTGATATTCATACTAATCTGATGAGTAATTATAACTTATATTTCTTTCCAAAATGCAGTGGAGTTGGAATAAAAATGTGATGTTGGACTGCAACTGACAATATTTTTATTGTTGATTAATTTGTTGATTATTTCAATTATTTCCTTGTTCAGAAATTGTTACAAAAAGGTGAAAAATGTGGATCAAATGCCTCAAAGATACTCTGTTTACTGTCAGAGGAAAGAAACCAGGAAAGATTCACATTTTTGAAGCAAAAATCAGAGAATTTAGACTTTTATTTTCTTAATTTAATGATAGAAAACTAATTGACTGATCTTGTAGAGTAAATCTACTTAGTTACTTTGTACCATTGTTAAACTGTTTTTATTTTGGCAACTTGTAGAAAACAAAAGCATTTTAATAATTTGTTGGTGCTTTCAGTGGATGCCTGCAGCACGTTATTTCTTTCCAAACGATGCTTGGAAGTGGTTTAGCGCTTATGAAATCACCCTTGTAGATCCAGATGAAATTAGAGCTATTTTTTAAAAGGACATGCTGTCGTTGCAAATATGTGCAGTGAGTTGTTGCCTTGGCGCCCCAATAACATGGTAACAAAACAGGTTCTCCAGGTTCAAGGCTTTATTGGCCCGGAGGGGAGGCTGACCTGCAGCACAGAACAAAAACGCAAGAGAACAATAGATATAAAAGACGCCGAACGTGATGCAGGAAGAGCACTGAGCTGGATTACTACAAGTTACAATATCTCACAGTAAATGTGCTTCATAGGCAGATGTGGGTGATAACTTTACCAGCCTTTTAGAGAATCCCTTAAATTGAAATAATATTTTCTTTAGCTTGGTTCCACATGGTCAGACTTGGCGTCCATCATGACATTTATTTGGACCGGTGGAGAATCTGCTGCTTTTCTGCGATCTGGAAATTAATGTTGGTGTCATTGAGCTGAAAGTCTGTGAGGTCCTCTCTGGCAGAGGATGCTGGGATACGCTGTTCTTCCCAGACATCTTTGCAGTTTTGGCAGAGTTACCTCGTTGAGGTCACGGCCAGAACGTGACATCATCGTCAGAACCTGAGAAAACATGGCCGTCTGGTTCTATCTGCGCCTCAGGTGGAATAAACCCGAGGGAACTGGAGCGATGCTAACTTCCTGGTTGACGTTCAAAAATACGTCATCCTCTGCTCTATGCAGCAGTAGTGAAAGTCATCAGTATTTTTTGGCCGTCGCCGTCTTGGTTTTTGACCATCATCATGTTGATTTTGGACCCTCTCCATCTTGGTTTTCAGTGGTCACCATTTTGGTTTTACCTGTCACCATGTTGTTTTCTTTATCTGTCACCACTGATTATTTGGCTCGCCACCATCCTGGTTTTATACCGTCTCCATCTTGTTTTTAGACCGTCACAGTTTTGTTTTGGCTGTTTCCATTTTAGTTTTTGCAGTGAAGTGAAACCACACTGTGAAAGGGTTAAAGTGCCCTGAAGATAATTCATTAAATGCACATGTATTGAAGAAGACTTGAAAACAGAGACTGAGACCATAAACTCATGCTTATGATGTTTGCTGAGGGAATAAATCAGAGAGAAGTTGGATCATTTTCTCTCAGACTGATATAGAACCAGAGGAGTCGCCCCCTGCTGGCTGAAGCTGAAGCTTTAAGCCTCTTCCATGTTGTATTTTTGTTTTTGAAATAGTGGTATTTGATGAAAGGTCTAGAAAAAAAGACTAGATTAACAGTTCAAGTCAAGACAAAATCAAAGAACTGCCTGCTGAATGAGAGGAGAAGCAGGAAGTCGGTGTCATCTGCTGACTACCAGCTGAACGACTTTCTGAGATGACCTCATGTTGTAAACATGGCCGTGAACACTGAGGCTGTCATCGATGGAGAAGAATTTCTGTAAAGACATAACATGTCTTGAGCTTTCACTGAAATCCAACCAAACTGCAGGATGTCCTTATTCCTCGTGTCACCCAAGCAAACGGAGTCATCTGTGAGTCACTCTGACCCTGATGAGCTGAAGGTCCACAGCAGAGCCGGCGCCTCAGACATTAACCTCTAAAAAAGCTGAAATATTAATATTCCAAAGGTCCAGATGTCATGGAAAGAAGTCAAGCTTCACCTGAGGAACAGCTCAGATTCAATAGTGCACCAGCTAGACATACCTGATCCAAGACCTGCTCAAACTTTTATTAAGCTGTGAATGAGAAAATGGCCTCAAGTGACATGAAAAAGTTAAAACTGCTGCTTCAGACTACGACACTCCTGCAGCAGTTTCGTCTCACATGAACAGTGTCTTTTCAAAATAAACCTACAGCATAGGCTCACTTAGTTTGTATCTATCTAATCTCTAATATCTATATATCTATCCATCCATCCATCCCTCAACAAAGACAGCTTTTATCCTTCAACATGACAAATGACCTCCAGAGATGTGGAAAGCATAAAATGTGACCTGAGCCTCAGAGGTTCAACCAACAGTTCAGTATAAACTAAATAATCTAAACTAAACTAAATTAAACTAAACTTCACTAAACTAAACTGAACTAAATTAAACTAAACTCCACTAAACTAAACTGAACTAAAGTAAGTTAAACTTCACTAAACTAAACTGAACTAAACTAAATTAAACTAAACTTAACTAAATTAAACTAAATCAAACTAAACTAAACTAAACTGAACTAAATCAAACTGAACTAAATTAAACTAAACTTAACTGAGCTTAACTAAACGAACCTAACTAAACTAAACAGCACTGAACACACAGACAGTTAAATGTCAGAAACAAACAGCTTGACAGCAGCAACATTATCAGCAGAGCAAAACGCCTGTTGACACACAGCTGTGTCAATTCAAAAATAATCACCTGCTTGTGTTTGTCTGAGCAGCAGCCATGTAATCTGCATACCTGTATGTCAAAGAAGCAAAGCAAACACTGGGTTCAATACAAAGCACCGCTACTGAAGGTAACAGAGCACTTTCATTCGTCAATAGTAGTATTAGAGAGTCACTGTGGTTTCACACCATGACCAACCACTCATGTCAAGGTTTGTTAAAAAAAACAAAGAGAAAGAACAAATATTGCTCAATTAAAACCTCAGGAGTCTCTAATTAGAAGGTGTTAATTAGCATTAGCAAGATGTGGGAGGTCATTTACTGTTTGTGGGTGCTGCAGCAACACATATATACTGTGTGTATATATACAGTTCACACTTCACCACCACCACACCCCTGTGTTGTGTTAAGCTGCCTGTTTTCCACTCGAGCTGATTGAGAGTGTTTGATTGATTCAGATCAGTGCAGCCACTCTACTTTATTAACTGGAAAGAGCTGAGTCAGCAAATCACTATTTGTGTAGAGAAGTTAGAGACGTTATATTGTTCTCTGAAAACTTTGATTCTCTGTTTCTATTCTCGTATTTACTACTTCTGCTCTACATGACCTCCACACTGACCTTTGATGCTCGCAGCAAACACTTGGTTCAGGTTCTGACACCACTTAAGTCAGGTTTAGAAAATAAATATTAAAACTACAACTAATGATTAACTACTGTGAATATCCAGTGTCCTGGACTACTTAACTACTTTATGTGGCTTAGGTAACAAAACTACTTAGCTACAAAAATACTTTAGACAACAAAAGTAAGGTGTACACAACAAAACTACTTAGTAAGATTTAGGCTGCAAAAATACTTAGGTTTAGACAACAAAACTACTTGGTAAGATTTAGGCTGCAAAAATACTTAGGTTTAGGCTACAACAAAACTAGGTTAAAGAAAAAAACTACTTAGGTAGGTTTAAGACACACAGTTACTTAGTTAAGTTTAACTACTTGTTTAGGCTTTGGACACAAACCACTTAGGTTTAGGCAACAAAAGTACTTAGGTCTTTCCATTTTGCTGTTGTAATAACATAAATGTAAATGATATCTTATCACTCTTTTAATTACATATTATATATTTTCTTATTTGTTTGATGTGCGGCGACTGTTTGTGTTGATGAACCACTGATTACTTTGTAAATATCACATACTGACTATAAACAGAAAGCTGAAAGAGTCTAATGAGTGAGTGAGATCATGAAAAGAGGATTTTAAAGCTTGAGACAAACAAACAGGGACTTAAAATTGGGATGTCTCTCCTCCTGTAAATCAGCGGCGTAGCCCTTTAAAGTGGCTGTTAGGTCACATTAGTGTGAACACGTCTTCCTGTCGCTGTGTTCGCCACATGCAGCGTCTGTCTCAGCGTGTTTGTCCAACCACACGTCTTCCTCTATCTGCGTTTATCCTGAATGTCAAACTGACAAACTGAGTTAGCGTTCCTGCAGAACGATCCGGATCAAATAAAGTGTTGCTGAGCGTTTGTCTCGTCCTCTCAGTCCTCCATGTTTTCCCTCATGTCTCGCAGCAGGGAATCAGCCTATCAGCAGAGGACTGATGGGGCTGATGATCAATACAAATGGCTCAATGATTACTTGGCCACCGGCTGAGGATTCTGGCTGACAGACCTGTTGGCCAGCAGTCTGTTTGGCACTGAGGCTTCATCCAATCAACCGTCCTCGCTCACAGAGACGACTGTTGGGTGATGGAGGCCGGCGTTCTGGACGAGCAACGGTTGCAGTAAACACACGATTAGACAGTTTAAAAAAATTCACACTACATGAACCACATGGATGTGGCAAAACTGCTATTTGTGTTTAGTGAAAACAAAACAGCAGCTGATTGTAAAATGAAAGAGAAACAGGAAGTGTCCTGTCACTATAAAAAACAAAATGGCAGATGTACGAAGTGGAGTTAGCAGTCAGAAGAGCGATGAAGGAGGAAAATGTGGAGTTTAAAAGAACTCTCATTTAAAATATTTTGGATGTAAGAGAGATAAAGTGGCAGCACAGGTACTATGAAAGTCATACTAATCACCATAGCAACCTGCAACACAACCACAAAGATCTATAAGAAAAGTTAGCTTAGCGACGCTAACTTTAGCAAAAGCTAAACTTCTAACATGAAGTCTCGAAGCAACAAAACAATCCAACAGACATGCATTCATCAAAGTTTAGCTTAGCATCATAATTTAAATATTCAACAACAACATCATGTTTCCTGATGTCCTGCAGCCTTCATTGATTGATTGATAGATAGTCTGATCTGGATCACACAGCTGACTGGGGTGTGGTTTGTTTGTTTGTTTGTTTTGTTGTTGAGTTTCTAGTATTCAACATGGATTCCTTGTTCTCAGCACAGGATTATCAGGGTCCATTTACACCATTAACATTATCCAGCAGCATTTTATTTTTCACAATAAAATGTGAAATAAATCTGTGGTTAACATGTGTGAAGATATGAAGTATCGACAGAGCAAAATAATATAACAATAAAGTGATAAAATGGAGCCCTCTCCTCTCTGGTCATAAAATAAAAATAATAACAAAAAAAAAACTCAGCAGTCATATTTTCAAAGAGTATAATATCATAAAATAAACCAAAAATAATCAATGACAACATTCATTGCCAACTATTTTCACAGTCAAGTCCAAATTTATTCATATAGCACAAAACAACCTCAGACGACCAAAGTGCTGTAAAATTTTTGTTCAAATTTAGCACGTTTACTTCCATCCCACATTGGATATGAGTGTTCTTGCTACCTATAATAACTTATTTGCATTCTTTTATCTTAACCATTCACGTTTTGTTTACTGTTGTTGTAAATTTGCAAAGCACAAAGTGGAGCAGTGATTCTAATTTCATTGTGTTCCCAAGAATAGACAATAAAGGCTTTCTATTTGATTTGATTGATTGATTGATTTGGATATCCTGGACGCTCCATCATTGGCGTTTAAGGGCAAATAGATTCGTACATCATCTGCAAAACAACGAAAGAGGGCATTACTCTTTCTAAAAATGGACCAAAATTCAGTATTTATAACCTCTTCCTGTATGAAGGCCGTTCTTCCTCCCATGTAGCATTGTAGCTCAACGCTAACCCAACTAGCTCCATAGCCATGAGTTACTGTTCTTCCCATCCACCCCTGTGGTTTCAGACAAAGTGATTAATCGCACACTGATGCAGCCGCTGCAAGACTCCGAGGCCCACTGACAACCAGACAGGAAATAAGACTCGGCCTCACCCCCCCCCCATCTCTGGAACTGAGAGAAATCTAATTTAGTTTGAAACAAAGAGCTACGAGTCGACTCACTGAAACTTGACGGCGTGGTTAAATTTAGCTATCTGAGATTTCAGATCAGATTTTCTGCCACAGACTGAATATTTTCTACGGAATCAACCGATCAGTGATAAAAAGAGAAAACACTAAAACATACAGAGCTTAACAAACATTAAAGACACAATGAACATCTTAATAACAAGTAAAAGATGCACATCAGGTGTGTTTTGGACGCTGCAAACTCATAATGAGAGGAACAAAGGAAACCTCCAGCTGTTCACCACCCAAACACCAGCTCTCACTGTGAAAAGGTCATTTTGTTGTTCCTAATTCAAATTACTGAGTGAAGAAATGAATAATTATGTAGCCTCCCGCGTCTGCATTTTGTTCCAGGACGGACATGTCGAATATCTCCACCTTCGCTGAGAAAAGACGACTTTCACAAGCACTCGATATTACTGACGTTACTGAATAGTGACGTTTTTATCTTGTTGACGTAGGTCGGATGAATGCGACCTGGCCGTTGGATATGTATCGGTTTTAGGACCACATATCGAAGTGGTCTGGGTTGCATTTGGAAAAAACTGGATCTGTGTCGTTCAGACTGTAATTAAAAGATCAGATACAGGTCACAGGGATGAAAAAATCAGATTTGGGTCACTTCAGGCTGCAGTCTGAACGTAGCTGTAGTGTAGTGTAGAATAGTATGGTGTAGCTCTGTAATTTAGTGTAATGCAGTGCAGTATAATATAGTGTAGTGTGGCGTAGTATAGTGCAGTGTAGTGTAGCGTAGCATGGTGTAGTGCAGCGTAGCATGGTGTAGTGCAGCGTAGCATGGTGTAGTGCAGCGTAGCATGGTGTAGTGCAGACTGGTCCATCTGGCTGGATTTCCGAGGCCTGAACTTTAATTCAGAGCCCATTTTCAGTCCATTATTTGAGGCCGCTAGGGACACCAGAACAAATTAGAAGCATCTCTACTCCACTGACTTCATCATTAAAATTAAAACGGCAACATACCTCACACACACACACACACTGTGGTTGTGCTGTATACAAATAACACTGTGAACCTGAAAACAGGCATTAAATGTCCCTTTAAACCACTTGACGTCCCCCTGCAGAGACACACAGGAACACAGACTGACAGTCCATCAGAAAACACTCACAGTCACTGAGGAAACGGCGCCCTGTCAATTCCAATATCACTCGCCCAGTGTGACGGCGTTTTAACTGCCGCCACGTTTCGTCCACTCTGCTGATACACCTGTGCGATGGCGTCCAGATGTGTACTTGTGTCTGACCATTCGCACAGCAGGAGGTCGCCTCTGATTCGGCGGCTAATGTAAGAGGTAAGAGCGGCCGGTCATTTCGTTGATATAGCGACATAGCCCTCACTGTGGCCCAAACAGGATCGATAGAGGAGAATAGAGGCGACCTGGAGAGCCAGAAAAGAGGAGAGGAAGGGAACAGATGCACTAATATCACAGCCGCAACTCCTCGCCGGTGGTAATCAAAGCCGTAACGCTGGATAATTACAGCGGTTTCTCTGTAAACAGGACTGACTGAGGGCTGAAGACAATGCCGCTATACGTTTAGACGCTTTCTCTGCTCAAAATGGGAAAGTGAATTCATTTAAAGGAACAAACTGAGTATTCAAATAAGCCTCAATTCAAATTAGTTTTGAATAAGTGCAGCGGACCACATCCATGTGCATGCATATTTAGATAAATGCTTATGTTTGCCCGATCCAGAGTCGCCGCTGAGGCTGGCGGCGGCGTGAAACGAGGAGGAAGTGAGTGTTTTCCTCACGGATCACTGAGGAGTCAAAAAGAGAGGGAGGCCTGGAAAGGAGTTGAATGGGAGCAGCAGGGAGGGAGGAAACAAAAAGCTTTCAGAGATGAGTGCTGTGTGGAATCAACTCTTCATCTACCGGACGTCATTCTGCTGCCGAACACTGAAAGACTGCAAGACAACGAGAAGCAGGCAGATTAAAGTGAGGGACTATTGAGATTCATTCATTCATTCATCAGGACCAGAAATCAGTATGAAAACTATTATTATTTACATCATGTTTTGGTTTCCTACTAGAAGATGTTTACATGCTTCTATGTTCTAAAATCATTTTCTCATACTGTCTAAACCTAAGTGGCTTTGTTCCCTCAACCTAAGTGTTTTTATTGCACACACACCTAAGTAGTTTTGTTACCCTAACCCAACAAAATAATTCTGTGGCCTAAACCTAACTGTTTTTATTGCCTAAATAAAACTGAATCCTCTTGGATGAGAGGTCTTTAGAGGTCTAGTTTTGTTGCCTAAATGGTTTTATTGACTAAACCTTGAACTTTACTAAGTAGTTTTGTTGCCTAAACCTGAATGGTTTCGTTGACTAACATAGTTGAGTAGTTTTGTGGCTTTAAACTTTACTAAGTTGTTGTTTAAACTAAATAGTTTTGCTCTATAAACCTGTTTTTATTGCCTGAAACCTCTCTAAGTGGCTTTGTTGCCTAAACCTCACGCAGCAGTTTTGTTTCCAAAGCCTAACTTAGTAGGTTTTTTCCCAAAACCTAAGTGGTTTTGTTGTCTAAACCTAAGTAGCTTTATTGCCTGAACCTTAATAAGTAGTTTTATTGCCTAAACATATCAAGGTGGTTTTATTCCCTAAACCGAAGTGGTTATGTTGCCTAAATGTAGCTGAGAAGTTTTGTTCCCTAAACTTAGTTAAGTAGTTTTGTTCCCTAAACCTAAGTAGTTATGTGGCTCAAACCTAACTAAGCAGTTTTGGTACCTAACCGTAACCCTAGGCAACACCACTACTTTCTTAGGTTTAGGAAACCCTCATGTCCCTTCTGGGGTTTTGTAGTTTTCAGATGCAGCTGAAATGCAAACAGGAGTGAGTTTTCCTTCCTAATCCACAAAGACGCAGTGCTTTAGTCATCAGTCCATCACTAAACCTGATTAAACCCTGTTTAAGTGACTGAAACACAGAATAATGAATGTGTATGGTGAGCGTTCACTCCTGCCTCTGCATGTCCACTAATCTTTTTACCATGCAGAGGGAGATGGAAGCAGCGAGAAGGAAGGAAAATGAAGGAGGGAGGAGAGGAGGGAGGAAAGGAGGGAGGAAAGGAGGGAGGAGAGAAGGGACTGTTGTGTTGGAGGAATGCAGCAGAGGGATCAGATTTGTCCACATTAACTCATATAAATTAGCATATTAGCTCATACAAATTAGCACTATTTCTGTTATACAGGTGTTAATAATAAATAGATAAATACTGTGAAACGATCAAAACTATTATAAACTATTTATACCAGAAACTGTTTGAAACCAGAAGTCAAATTTCGGTTCCTCTGTGATGTCACTCATCTACAAGATTTAGACCATTTACTTCCTCTCCACTCTTTCTTCCTCCTTTCCTTTCCTTTCCTTCACTCCCTCCCTTGGATCCCAGCTGTTGCCTAGCAACTCTGTTCCACTGAAATGCTCTAAAACAGTGTCAGACATGAAGAGAAGAATAAGAGTTTTTTTTTTTTTAAACATTGAATCTTAGTAGAAATATAAATTACAAGAAAGAACCTGGAGATGAGACTTATAAGAGCTTTTTAAAAGTGTTTACTTTTTAGGTTTAGGCAGTAAATCTACTTTTTCAGGTTTATCCAACACTTAGCGAGGTTTAGTACTGAAAACTACTTTGTTAGGTTTAGACAAAAAACATTGCTAGGTTTAGGACATAAAAATATGAGTTAAGTTTAGGCTACAAAACGGCTTAATCAGCTTTCAACAGCAAAACCTTGTTAGGTTTAGGACAAAAAACGAACTAACTTTAGGTTACAAATTTACTGAACGACACAAGACAAAAGTGAGATCTTTGTTGTTTTTAAGGGAAAAACAACTTCCAGCTGGTTTTATGAAGGTTTCTGAAGAGAAAAGAAAAACAGAGTCACGTTCTGATGAGTGTGAAAACATGACGCTCTAATCTGACCTGATCTGAAAATCCTGATCTTGTAGACCTTCAGAAGTCAGCCTCTTTCTCCTGAGCCCTCATTACTAGATCGTGAGGATTAATTCCTCGCCTCCTTCCTTGTCTCCTTGTATCTCCTCATTCGTCAGCTGCTGTCTGGTTTTTGTTTCCCTTCATTTTATTTCAGTCGTCTGCTTTTTCAGGTTTTTGCGTCGCCTCACTTTCCAGCCGAGGGGCACATTGGACAGGAAGTCAGCTGTCTTTGCTTCTTCCTCCTCGTCTTCCTCCATGTTTCCTCCCATTACTTTATCTCCTCACCTCCCTTCACCTGTCCTACCTCCTCCTCATGGCTCTCTACAGCTCATAAAATACAAAAGGAGACGAAGGACAGGAGGGCTAAATAAAGAGACCAAAATGTATCCAGACGGAAATAAGTTAATAAACACAGAGGTGGTTGGTGGAGTTTACTAATAATAACAATAATGTTTCTCTGCTGTCAGCCAATGTCCCAGGTGTGATTAAACACACTCATTTTCCTGTTTGTTTCCTCCAATAATCAAATGTTTCTCCAAGAAGTAGACTGGGCCTCAGTTCAGTGTCCAGCACAAACATATTAGTGACTAAAAGGAGTGATTCATGTGTCGATGTCGAAAACATGCTCATATTTTGTGTCAATATTAAACAATTTTATGACAACATATAAGAAAAACATACCAGTCAGAGTGCATATTTCACAACATTATTATTATTATTACAAATTTAGTTTAGTGGTATAACAATCAGGAAAACAAGCGAGAAAGTCTTTTCATGTCCTCCAAATCATCATCACTTTAAAAGGCGTACAGTTTGGGTGTTTAGCTTCACTACTGAGACGTTCGGAGAGTTTCGAAGTTACTGACGTTTTCACGCATTTCGACATGTTCCAACACTTTTGTCACTGCCATTGAAATGTATTGTGGCTGCTGAGACTCAGCGGTAACGCATCCATCCGCCTCGCTTACCGGACGAACACTGACCTGAAGGTGAAAGTCTTTTTAAGCTAGAATAAGTCACATTATAATGGAGTTTGAACATTTCCAACAATTTTCATACCAAAGAAATCTGTCATCTTAAATCAGTTTGTGTCATTTGGTCACCTGTCAAAGCGTCATGGGCCACAGAACGACTTAGGTTTAGGCCACAAAACTACTTGGATGTAGGCAATACAACAACTTAGGTATAGGCGATAAAACTACTCAATTAGGTTTAGGAAAAAAATAACTTAAGTGCAGGCAATAATGATACTTAATCATGTTCAGGCCACAAAACTACTTATTGTGGTGTCAGCAATAAAACTAATTAATTAGATTCAGGCAACAATGTTACTTAGGTTTAGGTCACAAAACTAAATAGTAGGGTTTAGGCTAAAAAATTACATATGTTTAGGCTACAAAACTACTTACTGTGGTGTCGGCAATAAAACTAATTGGATTCAGGCAACAATGTTACTTAGTTAGGTTTAGGTCACAAACTGCTTATCCCTAGTTTAGAGATAAGCAGTTCTGCTGACTGGTTTGAGGAAAATAAATGAGACTCAAACGGTATGATGAAACCTGATCAGCTGAGACAAAACATGCGTCTCCTTGTTAGTTTTCTGTTTCCTACAGAGAGTCAGAAGCTCTTCTGACTTCCTGAAATGGCTGAAAATCGCATGGTTGAGTGTTTAAAGAGGCTGTGAGGGCTCAGCTGGATAGGCAGCTCTCCGCCGGCGGGTTGAGGTGAAGTAAAGCCAGCGTGTCGGCAGGGTGAGGTGAAGTGGCTCTAATCTGCCCTGCTGGCATGAGGCGAGTTACGACGCCGACAAGCGACGCCGGCGACCCGCCGAGACCGACTCAGTGCATCAGCCTCCCGCCGAGCGACGGACAGGTGGGAAATGGAGACGGCGTGAGGCCACATCATGGGATGCAGAAGCACCAAAACAGATGTGGTGCAGATAGAGTTCGTTCGTCATGGAAACGCCCGGAGCTGCCGCACTGAATGTGACGACTAAATGACAAGATATGACTGTGACAGATCGCTGGACCCCGGCTGTACGTTTCAAATAACTTTCTAATCTTTCTTTTAGAGGGAGAGGGAAGAAGGAAGGAGACAAGAGTGATGGATGAGGAAAGACAAAACTCATCTGACTGCTACATGTGACGGAAATATGACTGTGAATACACTAAGATCTCTGTGAAGGATAGATTATGTTTCCAGAGCTGGTGGTGAAGAACGTGGACTTTAACTACCTACCTATCATCCATCTATCAGAACTCCATTTAAATCCATCATTCACCAAATCTGCACAGTCATAGTCCAACTGTGAAGCAGCCTAACCTCCCAGAGAGCACTTTTATTTCCCTAGAAATATTATTTTCCCATCTCGTCCATTTAGAGTCCTGGACTGAGAGATAATTCATTCATTAAACTACTGCAGCGATATGCATCATCAAAACAATATCAAAATATCTATGCTATGACTAACAATTATTCTTTTGGAGAATCTGCCGTTATTTTGTGAGATTATTTAATTATCTGTATGATCAAAAAGGCAAAAAACTTAATATTTAAGAGATGCAACCAACGTGTTCCTGGGGCACAAAAACTCTGATTATGATTTATTACAACATTTATTTTGGCATATTATGCTGTGATTTTTTATTTTCCCATTTTGTACAATGGCATTTTTCAACAAAAAAATTAGTGACTTTTTAAATTTTTTTTCAGCCTAATACACTATGATCAATAAAAATATTTTTGATATATAACACTATAAAATTTCATGATTTTTTTTTCTTGATTTTTTCACAAATTGTTACACCATGAATTTTCGACATACATTACTATGCTTTTTCTTTTAAGATTTTTTTTTTAACTAACTAGTTAAATAATTTTATTGTTGATTAATCGGTTGATTATTTTCACCATTAATAGATCAGAAAAATGAAACTATTATTAAGTCAACAGGAAAATTAATATTTTTTCATTTATTATTTCAGTCATTTATCAAACTGATAATCATACTATTTCCTCTATTAATTGATCAGTTGTTTGTTTCATTAAATGCCAGAAAATGTGGATCAAATGATATTGAGAGGAAAGGAAGCAGGAAATATTCATATTTAAGGAGCTTATTTTTTGGATTCCTGTAGAGCAGCTCTCAGAGCGTCGCTGCTTTCAACAGGAGGAATAATAAACATCCAGCAGAGCGAGAAAAAAAAAGCCTCTCCTGTCCCAGAATTCCTCCTGACCTAAATAGACCAGTATGGATACTCTGCTGATACCAGTCCATTTGTTCCCATCACCTCCCTCTGCCACGACCCGTCACGCACCGTTAGCCCTCGATTGACTCCAGGCTGGATGGAGCTGGATGGAGCTGGATGGAGCTAACCACCATTTCCCCTCCACCTATTTAGAGTCCAGTGGACCTGGAGCTGACGTTGGTCCGGCGCCACCAGCTGATCCAACGACGAGACAACGAATAATAATAAAGAGTCGGATCTGCACCTCAAGTTCCCTGAACACCTCTTTACCTTAGAATGACAGGTTTGGAAAAATCAGTTTTCACACATCTCACCGTAAACAAATATTACATAAGTATTTGCAGAGGGCCGTACCAACTAGCTCTGATTCAACAACACCAGATAGATATGAAGTAACCATAGGATTTCTGGATCAGTGACTGTAGTTTAAAGCCAAGCAGCTGGGAACAAAACAGGAGAGGAAAGAGCTGATAGAAAGTGTCCTCTCAGAGAGCAGCAGCAGCTAAATGGTTTATACCTGCATGCAGCCTACAGTAACTGACTCCAATCTGAAGCCTCGGCCTCCAAATCTCATTTGGCTCTGGGACCCGAGGCCCGACTCGCTGATAGAGAGGGGGAAAAAGTGAATAACAGCAGAGAGGAGGCAAAAAAAAAAAAATGAGGGTAAAAGAGTGTCAGGGAGAGAACGAATGGCAGGAAATTGGGCTGGAGGAAGGTATGAAGGCAGAGGGTGCGACGGCGAAGGGATGGCCGGGGATATATGTTCAGGCCGGGATGGATTGAGAGAGTAAACAGAGGTTAAGGAGGGATAAAACCACAGAGATGGAGGCTTGTTCTGAGATGTTGGGAGAAAATAAAAGAGTGTGAAGAAAAAGAGAAAAGCGTGAGGCGAATCTGAGGATGTCTGAGAGGAAGGAGGTAAGGAAGAGTGTGACGGATCGGGAGGAAGAAGCCTGGAGAAAGAACTCCATCAGACGAGAGGAAGAGGAGGAAGAGGAGGGCGACGGAGATCCAGAGGTGAGAAAGTGACGGAGGGGAGATTTCCCCGGGTTTGAAATTCCTCTTTCTGCCCTTTAAATCCTCCTCCTTTATTTCCACTTCTTTTCTGCTGCCGTCACTGAAATTAAAACAAGACGATCAGAGAGTGAAAGAAACCAGACTGCATGGATTCATAAAGGGACGAAGAAAACACCACGTATGA
This sequence comes from Synanceia verrucosa, assembly GCA_029721515.1. Classification (NCBI taxonomy): domain Eukaryota; kingdom Metazoa; phylum Chordata; class Actinopteri; order Perciformes; family Synanceiidae; genus Synanceia; species Synanceia verrucosa. The sequence continues at coordinate 1,789,122 of CM056559.1, forward strand.
TGGTGATTAGTGTTTAAAATCAGCTCAAACTGACAGTGTTTGGAAACTCATATGCTGAGTTTAATCTGTGCAAACATCCACTCATTGATTTTATTCAACATCATGGCTGGACTGAAAAGAAAAGTAAAATATGCTGCCCGACTGTCGTCACTAACAGAACAGTAAGCAAAGCAGAGAGAGACCTGTGGAAGACAGAAAACACTCACCTCCTTCACTTCTTCCTCTCCTTTCTCCCTCCCTTCCCTCCTTCTTCCTTTCTTCCTCCCATCCTTCTTCCTCCCTTCCTCCTTCCATCCTTCTTCCTCCTCTCTGTCATCCCTTCCTCCTTCCATCCTTCCCCCTCCTTCCCCTCTTCTTTCCACCCTTCTTTCCTCTCCTCCTTCCTCTCTTCTTTCCTTCCATCCTTCCCCCTTCTTCCTCTCATCCTTCCTCCTCTTCCTTCCATCCTTCCTCTCTTCCTCCTCCCATGCGTCCTCCATCCTTCTTCCCCTTCCTTCCTTTCTTCTTCCCTTTTATCTCCCATCCATTCTTCCTCCCTTCCTTCCTCATGTCCTTCCTCCCTCCCTTCCTCCCATCCGTCCTTCCACCCATTCTTTCTTCATTCATCCTTCCTTCCTCCCACCCATCCTCCTCCCCTCCTTCCTCCCATTACTCTTCTTTCTCCTCTTCCATCCATCCTTCCTCCCTTCCTCCTCCCATGCTTCCTCCATCCTTCTTCCCCTTCCTTCCCTTCTTCCCTCCCATCCTTTCTTCCTCCGTTGCTCCCTCCCTTCCTTCCTCCCTTCCTTCCTCCCATCCTTCCTCCCTCCCTTCCCTCCTCCCATCCTTCCTTCCACCCATTTTTCCTCCCTTCCTTCCTCCCATCCATCCTCCCCTCCTTCCTCCCATCCCTCTTCCTCCTCCTCTTCCTGTCCAGACCACCGTTGGCCCGGCGCCCAGTAACCGGTCGGCTTCGGAGGCCAGACGGAGCTGGAAGACAAACTACCCGTGGTGTCTGGAGGCAGATAGAGAGTAGGAGTAGAGGAGGTGAAATAAGGAGGGAGGTGTAGAGATGGAGGGATAGAGCCAGAGGGAGTGGAGGTAAAGCATGCTGGAGCATTGATTTGCAATTCCAATGAAGGCTGCTTACAGTGAATTACACGCCGACACACTCCGGCTTAAGTGTGCATAAATAATGACGCCCAGCTCTGCGCCGTAATGGACGGTCGAGGCGTAACCAAGTTAGTGGAGTGACATCAACATTAAAACCATTTCAAAAAGAGCCAATCCCAACTGTCCTCAGCTATGAATAGACCATGAGCTTCCTGCCTCTCTCCTGAGACTCAGATCTTTTAGAAGTTATTAGTTATTTCAATAATTAATCTTTGGGGGCGAGTGCATTAGTTCATCAAATCCCATCTATGACCAAATCCCTGCTTTTAATATCATCAAAGCGTCTGAATGAGCATCATCATCCATCAGGTTCAAGAGGCTCTGTGAGATTTCAACAACAACTTATGAAAAGTTTGTCCCCCTTTTTCATGAGTTCACCTTTCAATGTCCACTACCTTTTCAAAATAAACTTAAGTGGTTTGCTGCCTAACCATAACAATGTGATGTATAAAAGGCACATGTAAAGCCTAAAACATGTTGTTATGGTCACACAGACAAACTGAAAGTGAATAAAACAACAAAATACGCAAAATAAAACACAGATTATGGTCGAACCTTATTTGTAGTCACAAAAACATTAAACATGATCTGATCATAGGTCGAGTTTTAAACACTCGACATCCAGCTTCTAGTTCCATTTAAACGACGATGAAAAATAAAAATATTTCAAATGTATGGAGAATGTGTTGATTGTTGGCTGTATCTTTTAGCTATATTTTCTCATAGTCATAGTTTTTCTGGCACTTTGTTGACTTTTTTTCCACAGTAAAGCTGCAGTTTTACTGAGGCAGGATTACAGGAAGCTTTAGAAACCTGGACACCAAGACTAATGCACAGAAAGATACATTTAGTTTCACTTTCAAACCTGACGCTGCTATAATTGATCATCCTCCTGAAGTTTTAACATTTTTTAAACAACAGACAGAAAAAAACAGCTGTTTTTGTCATTTCAGCACACAAAAATGTAATGCCTGTGAACGTTCGCTCAGATTTAAAGGCGTCTGAAAGACGCAGCAGCAGCTTTACCTCTTGTATTTCACACCTGCAGCACTTTTTTCCCAGACAAAGCCTGAATGAAGGCTGAAGTGGTGGGAAGGAAACTTGGCAGCGCCTCCCTCTCAGTCTTAATGTGGGTGTAATCTCCTCTGTTCTCAGGGAGCGCTGCATGCAAGCAGGCATGTGTTGGTAATGGGCCCCTGTGGAGCGCCAGCCACAGATTAGCATGGCGAAGGCTTGTCAAACACAAAGATGGCGGTGAGGCCAGACGCCGGCGAGCCGACGATCCACCGCAGAAGATGATGGTGAGAAGACGGAGACAGGGACAGATACTGGACAACTGCAGAAGACAGATGGATGGACGGCGCTAAACGAGGCCATCAGTCAACGAGTTAACGGCCCGTGATGTGGCGTCGTCGCCAACAAGCAGCCTTTTGTTTGTTTGTGTCAGGAAGAGAGGACAACAAACAACAGAGACAAACTGAGAGACGATTAAAGACACTCAAGACATGGACCGTCACATCTTAGACAGCGTTACAGTTATTAATTCAACTGTGCTTCATCGCTTATAAACTAATAAAAGTCATTCAAAGTGATGAAGTGCAGTTGTCCAGTATTTTCTGAACTGAGTGATGTGGAATATAAAAGTAAATCTATATTCAGAGATTAATAGATCTATTATTCTCCACCCAGTGTCAGGTGTTTACCACCTCTGCCCTAAATTAACAGTATTCCTGATTACCAGAATGTTTTTAATGTTTTTAATATTTTTAATACGGCCAAGCCCTTTAATGACAAAATATTATTGTTGTTGTCCAGGTAATTTATTGTTTTACAAAGAAAACATAAAAGCACATTGATGTTAACCCTTCAACATCTGAGGCTCAAAATTTCTGTCTAGAACACGAGAACATCTGTCAATTATTTATAACTTATTTTTAATTTATTTGCATGTTGTAAAAGTTATAATAGTTTAAAAAACTTGAATTGAATTTGATTTTAGTTTCATTTGGGGAAAAGTCATTGGAATTGAACATGAATAACAGATTTTGCATGTAAAAGTTGAAATTTGAAAAGTATGAAAACTATCTAGGTTACATTTTTGTGAGTCTTTGTCTCTAAATATGTAAAAATTGTCCAGAAAAAGATGTTTTTGCTTCCAGGAGAAGCAGTAACGAAATTACCGTAATGACACCATGTTGACTGTAAAGCTCAACATCTCTGCTTCAAAAACTGTTGGATTTTTTCAGCACAAACCGTTATGTAATTACGGTAATCCAAAATGTGCATGTGCGACACGTTCAGTGTTAAAGGGTTAAACTTCCTGCCCTTCCTGAACAGCAAACAGTGTTTTAGTGGTTGTTTGTTATCCTGGATTCATTTCTTAGTGTTCTGGGTCAAATTTGGGTCGAAAAAGGTGAATTCCTTCTCAGACTTTTAGTGTGTTAAATAATTAAGAGGATGAATAAAGATAATAATAAGGGTTCTTGTCATTTGGGTGAATTACATCTTTAAATAAATATAAATACCAGTGATATGAAGACAGTTATACATTCTAAAAGCTTTGTGCAGAAATAAGGGAAAGTTTTTCCATCGTGACCCCCGTCAGTCGCTCTAATTCGCTCTCTCCTTCCTCTAACTCTGATTGAGCCATTAAACCAGCCGAGCCGGCTGATTAATACACTGCATGTCAGGCTAAATTGATTCATTGCAGTAAATGATTTGATGAGGGGTCAGTCCACAAATCTAACAGGACTAATGTGAAGCTAATGGCAAATGACAACAGGACCGAGCTAAACAGGAAGACAGCCGGCGTCCTCAAGGTCGGACGAGCGAGTCGGAGAAAACTAAAAGTTTGGGATGGCATTAAAAAAAGTCAGATCAATGTAGAGTTAAATGGTAAAGATGGGTGTTGAATATAAAGACCCAGGAAAGGATTTATTCACCTAAATAATCATAAAATGCCACATATACGGTATATATATTAACAATACCGTGTTCCCATAGCAACAAGCGACCAAAAGACATCCAGTTTATTATCCTGTAAGACAGGAAATCTTCACATCTGAAGTTTTGCTGTTTTTTTTTCTTGGAAAATGGAATATGATAATCCACAATCAAATCATTGATTAAAGAACTGTTTCAGTTCTAATTAAAACAACTCTTAACTAAAGATACTGATAAAATTATCAGAGAAAAAAAGAGGAGTAGCCTAGTGGACGATATATGTTCGAAAATCTGGGGAAACCAACTAGAATTCAAGAGTGTTTTTTAAATCACCAGCATCTGACTAGGACTTGAACTGGTGATAATTTTCATTGTTCATTAATCTGTTGATTATTACTGATACTAACTGATCAGTTTGTTTGGTTTATAAAATGTCAGAAAATGACAAATTTGGATCAAAAGTCTCAAATATATTCAGTTTATTATCATAGAGGAGGAAAGAAAGTAAATTTAAGGTCACATTTAAGGTAAGATCAGAGATATTACACTTTTATTTTGTTAAAAAAATGCTCAAACCCATTAATAGATTATCAGAATAGTTGCCAGATTAATTTAGCAGTTGCCAACTAATCATTTAATTGTTTTTTTTTGTGTTCTGTGTATGTTAGATACATGGAGAATTAGTGGCAGCAGCAGAATAAATTAAACATATGAGGATCAATTCATGGTTGATCGTGTCTTTTAATGATATTTGCTGTATTTCACTTTATAAAACGCTATTATAGATGCTATTTTCTGGTACTTTGCAGATCTTTTTCACGGCAGGATTACAGAAAGCTTTCAGTCACTGGATTCTGGGTGAAAGTGTGATTCACTTCACGACGGACGCATGCATCATTTTACAGCGACGTGAACGCCGGCAGCCAGGAAATGGGAGACAAAAAAAACTGAAAAATGTATGAAGCAGGGAAAATGTGAGAACCTGTAAATTGGAGCGATTTGGGGACGAGTGTATAAAGACACGTCTAAAGCTGCTAAAGGCTGCAGGCTTTTATTTTTTTATTTTTCCAGCGGCTGGGTCGCCCATGGAGACAAACCTGAGCGCTGAGGGAAACAACATCAACGAAATGGCTGAATAATTGAATGACCAAATGAAAGAGGCTGCGCTGCTGAGCGGATCAATACACTCCAGCTCTCCCCATCACTCTCTTTCTTTTCTCTTTCCCTCTCTGGTCAAACACATTTCTATTCATTTCATGCTCATGGTGCATCTTTCCATCATCCCCCCCTTTTACTCTTTTACATCCATCCTTTGTTTCTCTCTATAAAAGCCTTTAAACTTCACATCTTCACTGCCTTACAAACAACAGAGAGGCGTTTTATTTCCAATATTTACTCTGACAAACCAACACTTCTAGTCAATATTAGACTTTTATTAAAAGGCAGACTCTGCAGAGCCTGTGGTCGACCTCACGATGGATCTGATTGATCATTAGTTCATCAAAGAGCCGATAAATACTCTGGTTTTAAAGCTCTGGGGAACAATAGTGAACTGGTAGGACATCAGCTATTAGAGCAAAAGAGTCAATCAGCTGTAATTCAGAGGTATTGATTAGACTGAAAGACGACGAGTCCAATCATCCATCCGTTTTTCTTTTATATTTCTGTGGAGAAATATTTACTGTCTCAAGAAAAACAAATGTAAATAGTATAGTATGTATGTTAAAAGTTATTGTTCAGTATGTCTGAAAAAAGTGAAAAGTCATTGTATAATATGTTGAAATAAATCCAACAAAACATAGTACAGTTTGTCAAAAAAGGTCAGGAAAAGTCACAGTTTAACCAATTCAATCACCGGCTGTTTTGTTTTAAATAAAAACATATAAACATTATTTGATTACATAGCAAATTAAATAATCTTATATTTAATCCAACATAAATAATGTCCTTCATGTTTTATATTAACATGGAACCAACCTAAAAAATGTGGGAAAACACTAAATAATGCATAAATGTATAATAATTAAAACCAATGATTAAAAAAACTAAAAATAAAAAATATTAAAAAAGCAATTTTCAAGAATGGGTGACAGATATGAATGGTGATGACTCAGCAAAAAATAACCATTGAAAATGAGACGGGGTGGTGTTGAAACTTGTTGTACGCGAAATAAAAAGCTCCCAGTCGGTCTCTGGAGTCACCGCAGACTTTTCTCTTTAAGAATACTTTCAATATTTGCTCGCTTCCTCCTTCATGTCGCTGTAAATATGAGTCGGCCTGCATCACAGATCCCATCTCAGGAGACGGCGGCGTCGTCAGCGAGGCGGAAAAGACACTGTTGGATTTCACAAAAGAGGTTAACAGGTGAGCGGGAGGAGATGGGAAATGGATGAGTGTTTTTTTCTGAGTCAAGCCTCATGAACGCCTCCATGTTTCTACCTGATCAGTCGAAGCAGTGAAGCAGAGTTTTCCCTGCGACTCGGTGGTTAAATGTTTACAGCAGAGCAGTGCTGGTCCTCACCTGAGCAAATGGTGTTTGGGTTTAAGCCAAGACCTGCGGTTGGTTTATGTCTAGGTGAGCATTGAAGGCGCCGCAGTGCGAGGAGCTTTTAGTGTTGTGCTGAATTAAAGCCGTAATTCTCACCAATGGACGGCTGCTGTCTCAAAGTTTCCTGCCTCTCTTGTACCTTTCCTTGTGGTGACTCTGCCCACGACTGAAAGGCAAAGGGAAGAAGAAAAAGAAAGACTGCAAAGTAAAATGTACAGTTTATGTCACAACGAGCCTCTTGTATTGGTGCTCTATCAGTATTCAGAGCTTTAATGTAACACGTGCTTACTAAGATATGGAGGAGTAACGTCCACCTGAGCCTCTGTGTGTTGTTCTAAGAGCTTCTCAATGCTTTGGTGCACCTGAGCAGCCATGATGATGGCTCAGCACTATAAGCGCTGTTAGCATTTTTGGCTGAAAGATGGTGGCTCAGTTGTAACACCGTTAGAGCTATTAGCACTGTTAGCACTGCTGGCTGAGAGCTGACGGTTCAGTGGTTCCACTGTTAGCGCTATTAGCACTGTTAGCTCTGTTGCTGAGAGATGATGCCTCAGTTGTTCCACCATTAGCTATTAGCACTGTTAGCTCTGTTGGCTGAGAGATGATGCCTTAGTTGTTCCACCATTAGCTATTAGCACTGTTAGCACTGCTGGCTGAGAGCTGACGGTTCAGTGGTTCCACTGTTAGCGCTATTAGCACTGTTAGCTCTGTTGGCTGAGAGATGATGCCTCAGATGTTCCACCATTAGCTATTAGCACTGTTAGCACTGTTGGCTGAGAGACGGTGGCTCAGTTGTAACACCATTAGAGCTATTAGCACTGTTAGCACTGCTGGCTGAGAGCTGACGGTTCAGTGGTTCCACTGTTAGCGCTATTAGCACTGTTAGCTCTGTTGGCTGAGAGATGATGCCTCAGTTGTAACACCATTAGAGCTATTAGCACTGTTAGCACTGTTGGCTGAGAGACGGTGCCTTAGTTGTAACACCATTAGAGCTATTAGCACTGTTAGCACTGTAGGCTGACAGCTGAGGGTTCAGTTGCTGCACAGTTAGTGCTATTAGCAATGCTAGCACTGTGGACTGTGAGCTGAGAGTTCAGCTGTAGCACTATTAGCAATGTTAGCACTGTTGGCTGACAGCTAACAGTTTAGTTGTGGCATTGTTAGGGTTGTTAGCATACTAGCGCTGTTAGCACTACTAGTGCTGTTTGCTCTGTTGGCTGAGAACTGACGACTCAGCCATTGCCATGTTGAGAGCTGTGCGGAGGCAACAGAACTTCCGTGCTTGAACTCTCAGTGAATCCAGGTTCGCTCTTTTGTGGCTTCTCATCTCCAGAGTCATGAAAATCATTTTGCTGAGTCATTACCAGGGTTAAACTGTTTAGAAGGAGTTCTCTGTGGAGTTAGCCTCTTAATAATACAACAAGAACTGCATCATCATCAGAGTTTCGTGGCCATTTGTTTGATAGTTGTTGAGCTATTTCAGCCACACTGAGTGTTCCTAAAAACCTGACATGAAAACTATGCAGCTAGAAGAGGATTCAAGTTTGTTTTAATGAGAAACATTTAGTGTAAAAAGTGTTTAAATAGTTGAGCAGTCCATCATCTCATCAAACAGATCAAACCAGGTGACGCAGCTGCCAATCTTCTCGGTGGCTGTTTTTGTTTGTTTATCATAATTACAGCCTTGTCCTGGTAATGGTTTATTACCGGCACCAGCTAACAGGAGATGGAGGTTATGTTTTTATTCCCTCTGTTCTCCGTTTGTCTCAAACACTCCTGAGTGGATTTGCATGAAATTTCCTTCAGATGTCGGTGATGGAGAAAGAAAAGGAGTGACTCCACTGTTTGACAGAAAGATGGATTCATTTAGCAGAGACAGGAGGTCAACATTAGCAGTCCATAGACTGTGTACAATAGAAGAGAATATTTTTTATTGATTTCCCTTTTGGGTGAAATTCACTTGTTCCAGTGGAGTAAACAAAAATAATAATGAAATAATTCTAATAAGTAATAATAAGAAGAAATATTTACAGTATGTACTGTAACAGAAAAAGAAATATAAATGAAATGAAATACAATATTTAGACTACACTGGATATGACCTATGAAGTATAGACATAAATTTAAATTGGTGCATTGGTGCAAATTAGTTATTAATAAATAAATTACCGTATTCTACAAAAACAACCAGGACAAACAAACAAAAGGTGACATTAAATACACCTGAACACTAAGTAAGTTAGAAATAGGTACAATTAATTCTCCTTAACTGGTTCCGTTATGAGTTATCAACGTACGTCACTGGGTTCCATTTCCATCAATGAGGCTAAATGAGTTTAGTCTTAACAGACCCCAAAATCTGAAGCTAATGCTAGCTGTTTTGGCTAGCCCCGTTCCATAATCAACAATGTAAAGTTAGCATGTTAGCGAGCGCATTTCAGCAGTATACTGAAAGGTCATTGTATGGAAGCTGCTGGTTGATCTCAAACTGTCCTTTATTTAGTTCTGGTAGCATTTGTAAGACGTCATGTGGTGTTGAGAAGAAACAGTCTGAAAAATTTACCAAAATAAAAGTCTGTTAGTCACACGGACACAGAAATACAATCAGCAGACAGAAGCACGTGGTTAATTATTATGCAGAATGACAGAAACCAAAGGATTATTTTGGCCAAACACATATTTCTATACAGACGATAATCCACTGAAATCAAGGTGCACTAATCTTCTAAAGGGTTGAAAGTGTTCATCTAAAAAAAAAAAAAATTACTATCAATCATCACTAACAATTCACGCTTGGTATGAAACTGCTTTTACTTTAAAATTCACTGTTATTACTACTATTAGAGGTGGTCAGTAGGTACTTTTACGCTCACGCCTACCCAGTGTAATCACTAGTAAAAAATATTTTTCCTATCACTAAGATCGCCTCCTTTACTCTTCATCGCTATGAGGGAACTCCATCATTGTCGGCATGGCAACAGCACTGGATGCTGAGTCACCCGGACGAGGCAAAAACACTTCCCAAAAGTGATAAACATCCTCAGTGTTCATGATGGTCTCTATTATTATTGTCGTATTGTAGTCTCTGCTGAACTGAAGGAGAGCTTGGTGATGGTGATGTTGTGTTGCTACGGAAACTGCAGGTGTTTTTTCATAATGAAAAAAGAAAAGAAATCCAGGATTTCAGAGAGTTTGGAATGAAGACGTTGGAAACCAATTAGAGGAGAAGGCAGCTCAGCGTGCAGCTGTCATTCAGACTGTGAGGATATATGATGAAGATGTGTCTGATCTCTGTCTGTCTTATTCAACATGTTGTCCACAACAATAGAGGCGTCCTCTGAAATATCACGTCTTTTTACTGTTTCAGGAGGAAAAAGGAAGGCGAGGAAAAAGGAATCGTTTATTTCACTGTATTTCCATCAGAAAGAAGCATAATGACAGAGCATCACATGCACTTATATGCACTTAAAAGCTTGTAAACTTTTGTATCTCAAAATCTGAAATAAAGATTTTGGAAAAAAAAAAAGGAACAAACTGAGGAGCTGGTGATCCTGGTGAGGAACCAGGAAATCTGCAGGGAGTGTAGCCTGATGTGCTGACTCCTGATGCTGATGTGAATTCACCACCAAGCTGAGTGGAAAATAATGATAAGACTACTAATAACTAAAATAATAAGTGTTTATCTCCCTTTATTAAAAAGTCCTGCCTGTTCCCTCGTTCAGTGACTACATCAATAACTTTTCATTTTGTATATAGTGGCAAACCATTGTGAAAAATGAATGCTCATTCAATTAATGTCCAATGTTCACGTCTCTGAACACTTTTTTGCCCTGAGTTCAATACAGTTTTAATTTTTTTGAGATATCAGAAGGGAATGTGGACCAGGGTCCAATGAAATTATTAATAATGCTGAGTCAAGTGTTGCTTTTAAAAAAAGTTAATTTTCACAGCAGACAAATGTGTTGTTTGGTAATTTGGTAAAAACGTTATCAGCCTATACATATGGGTTAGAAGGAGCCTGCTGCACCTGCTGGATGGTTTGGAAAGTCTTTATCATGTTATCCATATGATTGATCACCATTAGGATGAACGATGTGTCCTCTGGAAAAGTCAGTGTTGACTTTTTTTTAACCACAGTTTTGTTTTGTACTTCACTAACGCCACAATATAAACTTAGCAAAGTTTTTTAGTTTCAATTCACAGTTGTGTTTTTTTCTTGTAGTGGTAAAAAAAGTGGTTCATGTTGGTGACAAAATACAGGTTTGGGAAAAAAATACAACATGATTGAACTACGTTTGTACAGTGAAACTGAACTTTATGACCACAGGACACAACAATCGGCTGATTATAAAGTGAAATGTCAAACCCTGGACTCAGCTGTCTTCTGTTTACATCCATAAACCTGGTCTCCACTCATATGCCGATGACACACAACTCTTCAGCACTCAACCATCCACTCAGCTTCCACTACAATCCCTCATCAGCTGCCTGCAAAACACCAGAGCCTGGACGTCTGCCGACCTCCCAAACAGAAACAACAGAAGTCATGGTTGTGGCATTAAGGTGCTGCTTCAGGAGGTTAGAGACCTCCTCCTGGACTTCGATGGCCCCTCCATCTCAACCCTGCAGTCTGTAACCTTGTCTTTCCACTCGATTACCACTCACTGATTCTGTTTCAGAAATCCTCGCCGATGACATCACCATCACCTCCTGGACTTCAGAATTTGCTTGCCCACCTACAAAGACCTCTCCACCTGCTTCAATAGTTCACCCACCTCTACTGCCATGAATTAACAGTATTTTTCATGTTTCTGTAATGGGTAATCCACCAGTATGTTCAAGCACCTATGTTATGTTTTCATCGGGGCTTGTTAGTTTGTTGGTTTGCAAAGTAACTCAAAAAGTTATGGACAGTTTTTGACAAAATTTTCAGGGTTGGTCAGAGGTGGCCTAACTTAAAACTGATTAAATTTTGGTTCAGTGGCACCACCAAAATTTAATTTAATTTTGTCAAAATCCATCCATAACTTTTTGAGTTATTTTGTAAACCAACAAACAAACAAACAAACCCTGGTGAAAACATACCTTCCTTGGCAGAGGTAATGATGAAATAGAATTATTGTTGTTATCCAGGAATTTATACATTTATTGTGTATAAAAAAACAGCTATTTCCTGTCATTCCTGAAAAGAAAAATGTGTTTTATTGGTTGATTTTTATTCTGGATTAATTCCAGTGTTCTGCCTCAAATTTGGGTCTAAAAAGGTGAATTCAGTTTAAATTCCTCAACCCTGTTCAAAATGGTGAAGAGTAGTGAACTCAGTGAGTTAAAGCTCTAAAATAATGCTGGAGGCTCTAAAACGTGTAAATTTAAGAAGAGTCCTACCATGACCATGGTTTCCCTTAACTAAGGGGTTTCCTTGCCTGCAGGTTTGCATTGCGTACCAATGACACAGAAAATGGCTGAAAGTCGTGAACGTCTGTGTGATGTTGTTCTACTTCCTGTGTAAATCCACTGCCACCCATCATCTGTGCTGAAGCTCCTGGGCCTTAAATGTAGCTCCAGCCGGCAGGCCGGTCAGCAGGGGGCGCACTGCTGCTCTGGGACACTGATTTATTGGACAATTTCCCAGCAGTGTCCTCAGTAATGGGGCGGGATGAATGGCTGACCCCTTGGTGACGGAGTGGACTGGTGGGTTTGAGTCGTGTGTTATTATTTTCTATAGCTCCCTGTAACCCTGCAGCACACAGCCCATCCAGATCTACTCTTCATCCATCCACTAATCCACCCTCTGTCATCCTTTAGCTCCACTCTGCACTCCTTCCTCTCTTCATTTCTTTATTATCTTTCCTCTCCGTTCTCTGGTTTATATTTCATAACATCCATAACAACCCTGATACAATCGTATTGCTTGTCCACAGTTCTATGTTTATATTTTTAATGTGCCGTTTCTTTAATTAGAGCTGCAATAATCTAATTTGATAATCAATTTACAATTTCATTTCAGAGGAAAAGTCTTAAATTCTCAGTTTGCAGCTTCTTAAATGTGAATATTTCCTGGTATCTTTCCTCCTCTATGACAGTTAAGTCAAAATAAATCATAAAACATCACAGTATAGACATTCAATTATTATTTTTTTCAGATTTTAGCTTCTTAAATGTGAATATTTCTTGGTTTCTTTCCTCCTCTGTGAAAAATAACTGAGTATCTTTATCTGATCCACATTTGACACAAAATTCTGACATTCTAGAAACAAAACAATTGATCAATTAATGGCGACAATAATCAATAGCTGCAGCCCTGGACAATATTTGGTGTTTCTGGTTGACAAATGACTGAAATAGTAAATAAAAAGTGTTTATTTTCCTGTTGAATAATCAATATCTAAAGACTACATTCAGGTTCCCCTAAAATAAGAGAGTCTGTTTTATTTATCGATCTTCAGACACACTGTAGATGTTGACCACATTTTTCTGCTTTAGTTCACTTATTTGTTCAGTTTTCACACATGAAATATCCATCAAAGTGAACCATTTTGGTCCAGAGATGATCTGTCCACTGACTGACTGAGGATTCTGTTCGCTATTTTTTGGGATATATTATAGAGGCGAGGAGAGAAAGTGACAGATAGTTTGTGATGGAACAACCAGCGTTATATCACAGTCAGAAATACTACAAGACAATGTGAAAAAAAAACCTTTGGAGGATCTGAGCAGTGTTTCTATATTCACACTATGACAACGACATGCATTACACTGTCTTTAGTATGATTATCTGGTGTCTAGTTATTATCAATCTAAAATAATTACTGTTTTATTCTAAGAGTCTGTAAAAGCTTCATTCAGTTTTATATTTTACATCTGTTTTCTACTTTAAATCATTTCTACTTTTAAATATATTTGTTTACTTTAAATCTGTATTGTACTTTTAAATGTTTTCTTATTTAAAATCTCTGATTTCTCTTTTAAAAACTGTTCTACACTTAATCTGTTTTCTACTTTTAAATATTTTTTATTTAAATTTTAAAACAGTTTTCTTCTTAAAAATATGTTTTCTACTTTAAAGACTGTGTTTCTCCTTTATACTCTGTGTTTTCTACTGTCTTTGTCCTCTATTGTCCCTGTCCTCCCTCTGCCTCTGGACCACCTCTGCTTCTCTGAGGAGATAATGGAACACTCCACTTTCCTGAACCCAGCTGAGGCAGCTGGGTTCAGGTGAATCCAGTTTCCTGTGGAGCTCTGGAGCTCTACACTGTTTCTGCTGTCAGTATGAAATACTGTCTACTTTATGTCCTTCGTTTATTGTGGGGAACTGACCTTTTTATTCAGACTCAAATAAGCTTCAAAGGATATGTTGTACATTATGTTTGTCATTATATTTTATCAAAAAGACCATTTGTAAGTCTGCATAGTGATAGATGATACAACACTGAGTGGCCATGATTAAAAATATGTTAATAAAATTGCTGCTACAAAAACGTGTTTAAAACATAATCCTGAAAAATGTGTCTACATGTGTTCTTTTAATGTTATGATACAAAAAAAAACTTCCTCATTTTTCTATTCTATTTTAGTTTTCCTCTGAATGTCCATTGTTAATTTCCACTATAGTTTTTTCAAAATAAACTTCTGTGTTCACAGGAAACTACTTGGTGAGGTTCAGGTTAGAGTTAAGATGATGGTTAACTTACTCACTTTAGGTTTAAATAAAACTGGATAATAATGTAAGTTAGTGGTTAAATATGTCACTTCAAAGTCAATTAAAACCTTTCGGGCTGTCTGTGTTCAGTTGTTCTGAGCTTCTGTCACTTCTGGGTGCATAAAAACCAAGATGGCGACTGCCCAATAAAGTTCAAAGCTTCAAAACCTGTGAGTCTGTTGCAAGCTAGCATAAAGCTACTGTAGCGCACAGCTGGCTGTTTGAGAAGAACGACGCAAGACAAAAAAAAAAAAATTAATACTTTGCTTTCTGTCTGACCACACCTTTAACGCTGTTGAATAATATTGTTTAATAGTAAAAGTGGTGATGTTCTCTGGATATTTACTTTAGCGCTAAGCTAACATGGTGTGTGCTGTTGTTTGTTACATGAGCAGCCTGCCAGCAGCTTCCCCACATCGATCCTCTGATACGTGTTTGTGTTATTGGAAAGCACATGAACACAAACCCGCTCTGTACAGCTGATAGCTGCCTATCAGCTGTACAGAATCTCCTTCCTCCCCAGCGAGCAGAGAGGATCAACAGAGCGCTGCATAAACCTCTATCACACATCGACAGTCAGCCTCGCTCATGTTCTGCTGCTTGGACACATCAGCAGCCTCCACTTCTGTTTCTGACCTCTTTTATTCAACTATTTATCTCCATCCTTCATTCAGCCCAAACCTCCCTCCCCTTTCCACTGGACCACCTTGTGTCAGGGCTGTGATGATATGGAGCTTTTATTAACAATCAATGAGATATGGTGGTTTATCGTCACCCCACCCCCCCCGACCATTACCTAAATAAATAAAGATCAAAATGTTCTTTATACAGCCTGCTATGAATGCAGGTTTTAAACAAACAAAAACAGTTTTTTGAAAAATACAGATATACTAATAAAAAATACAGATAACATAATACAAATTATTAATAAAGTGACAAAAAATACAGCTATAGTAGTAAAAAAAATATAGATAGCATCAAAAATTATGGATACAGCAATAAAAAAATACAGATATATTAAATAAAAATAGAGATATGATCATAAAAAAATATAGATTTTTTTTTTACAGCAATAACAAAAATGAAAAAGTGCCCAAATTGGCGACACAGTGTTCGGCTTTGTAACAAGATTTTCAGTTATTGTTGAATACAATCAAGTCAACAGAACAGCGTAAACAGCTATGGGCAGTACTACATCAGAGGGGTGTGTCTGCTATAAGCATTTAAAGTAGAAACTGACCTGTTTATGCAACGATTCTGTCTTTATGTCAGTGTATTATGTGTGTGTTTATATAGACAGTTGACTCATCAGACGTATTGAAACCTAGAAATATTTAATATTAATGAGACAAATAAAAGAATCCCCCCTCCTTATTTTTGATGGACTGGCCCAGTGCAGAGCTGTAGTGTGAAGAGTTTTGTTCCTTTATAAAGCTTAAAAAAGGATGTTTATATTGCATATCACCGCATATGCACTCAGAACATCTATGTTCATCAATTGATCACGTAACCTTATCTAAATAATGTATTTTTATGCCTTTTTGCCTTTTCGTCACCATAGTCGATCACTGAACCACATATTGATTTGATGTAGGTTTTTAACGCCTTCCTTCCTGGGATCATCCATGCAAACATGCAAAAAGCCTTTCTAAATGCATAAAATAACATATAAAGATGATGTGAGTCCTTTGTTAATTCTACTGCTCCTCTCTTTTGAGGAATCTGACAGACTCTGGTCTCTTCTGTCGCAGCAGTGATGCAGTTTTATCGTCCACCACAGATCCCAGTTTGAGTCAAAGAGTAAGAGCAAACATGATGATCCACAACACCCACTGTCCTGCAACAAAAAGCTCCTGTGGACGAGTTCTGCCAAATGTCTGGACCCACTGATAAATGACTGATTCACAGCGAGCTGACCTGGTCTGGCTACCAAGTCCTCAGGGAGGGGGTTTCTCTCTGAAACCAGATCCAGCCTCAGCTCCCATTCTAATGACCTCAGCCCTCAATCAGCGAAACAGCCGGCGGTACTACTGCTGCTGCCGCTCACATGACAGGAAAACACACCGACTTCAGAGTCAAGATGAATAAAGACGCCTTCAGGTTTTTTTGTTTTTTTTTAATGGACTACATATGGACTGACTGTAGATCCTGCTCTGGTCTGGTCTTGGATTGGATGGGATGGCTTTTCCAGATGTGGCGTGGTTTCCTCCAGAGAGCCAGCAGCACAGTGCAAAATACCTCTGATGTCAACATTATACACTCCTGCAGCCCTGATATTCACATTACCTCGGTCATACATATTCACACCCACACTTGAACGCAATAACACATGTGATTTGCTTCACATGCAACACGCCAGACTCTGATGGACCGCCGTCCGCAGATAGCGACGCACCGATTCTGATTTTCTGCTTGGAAACCACCAAGTACTAAACAAAGTCATCAACGGGCTGCAGAACGACCTCCGAGTCATTAAAGCTGCTGCAGCGACGCCATGAAGAACAGATGAGGAATTTACTGGTGCACTGAAGTCCAGGCTCATGACTTCAGAGAGGCCTCAGGTCTGTGGAGGCTTTATCGAAAAGTACCTGAAGTACCTGATATGTAGAGCTTTAGAGGAAAAAACCTCACACCATCCACACTCTGTGCAGAGGTAATCCACATCTGTCTGCTTCCTCACACTGTTGTTGTACTTTGTTTGTTTTAGAGAGTCTGAGGGAAATCTTATTTGTCTTTACCAACAAAGCAATTTAAGTTTCTTTGCATAACACAGAAAAGCATCAAGAAAAATGTATAAAAACATCGAAAAGGATTGGAAAAAAAGGAGAAAATCTATGTTTTTTATACATCTAGATAAAGCAGATGAATAAAGACATTATGCAGCACATAGGACTCTAAAAAAAGAGAAAAGCTAAATAAAAATGATCTAAAAGACAGTAAATCCTATAATGATCCCATGCAACTGTCCTTAAACTATCTAATGTATTATTTTGTCTTATATAAATACATTTTTGCATTTTCTGTAAATATTTTATTCCTATTGTTAGCATTACAATTCTGCTGGAAAAATTGCATTTCTGTTGTATATATCACTTCTCTGCAAATATGGGTGTTTTATATTTTATATTTTTATACTTCCTTATTTATGTGTGTCCTTAAGCTAAGAGACAAAATTTTGTTGCATGCACAATGACAATAAAGAATCTTGAATCTTGAACTTGCCTTTGGAAAAAGTGCAACAATGCCACAACTGATGTCTTTATTTCTTTCTTGGCAAAAACAGGAACTTCCAGGTGCTCTAACATACACTGACCTCACAGCTGGACCAGTTTCAGACAGAGGTGGTGACTTAGTCATTGAAAGTTCCCTTTTATTTCCCTTGAAATGCTCCTGAAGAGGCTTTTGCTCTACTGTCTACATTAGAAACAAGCTTCTCATCAAGGCTCGTGTACTTTCATCACTTCACAGAAGCCTCTCTTTACTGAAACAGCACAGTAACTGAGCTTACACTGGCTTCACTGGTGGACTGGTTACACCACACGACCACAGCAACGTTTCCGTTCATTCATATTTAGCCTTCAGCGACCACCAGCCGTTTGATAGGACACGTTTTGTTCGCTTAGAATTATTATTTATGTCTTTCCTGGCAGGTTCAGCCCAGGACATAAATCTCCCGTCTTTTATCTGGTGTTGTGAGCGGCGTTAGCTGGAAAGTGAGAAGCCAAGGATAACAGTTTCACCTCAGAAGAGAATATCAGAGAGCAGCGACACAGACTGAGGACTTCAAGCGAAAATGAAATACCTTGTTCATCCCTGCAAACTGCCATTCGAGTCATAAGTCATCACCTAACGGCTCCGCATTTATATATTAAATTAGTCTTTTTATTGTTCTGGGGGGTGTGACGAATACGAGATGTCCTCGAGTACAAAGAGGAAGAAGAAAGGAAATATTCTAACATTTAGTGCAATTGATCTGTACTTTTTCTCACAACAGTTTAGGACAAGTTTAGAACTTGGTAAGGTTTAAGTAACAAAACAACTCATAGTTAAGAAGAGATTGTGGTTATTTACAACGTCTTCTCGTTGAGTGCCAGCTGTTTTATAAAACAGAAAGTGCATTGTTCCAGCGTTTTGACTCATATTTCTAGACCCACGGAATATTTTGTCCTATGTCTCTGAAAAAAATGTTTGTTTTTACCTTGTTCCATTCTTGTTTTATCAGAGGTAGAGTAGAGGACACTTTCACCAAAATCACCACTTTTTGTCCAGATTCTGTTTGTTTTGCTCTCTAATCTCGATCGTCTCCACTTCCTGTTTTGATCTCTGTGGTGTATACCGTCTCTTTATGCTCTGACTACATCTCCCAACATGACTCACAGGCTGTGTGAGACCACGATCGACGATCTGCTGCTGAAAAAAACACATTGACGTATTTTTACGTCTATGGCACTCAGAGTTCAGGACTTTTTAAGCAAACATGGAGCGATGCCACTATCATGATTTAGTTTCCACTACCTATCAAGGGAGATATCTTTGCCCAGTCAGCAGAAAAAAATAGCCAACAATGGTGCGGATGGAAAAAAATATGTTTGTGTTATAATAATAACAAACAAACCACTAATTACTAATTTGTACTGTTTTTGCACGGCCAACTTTTCCTTAGATGCTAAACTTCAAAATTTCCTACTTTACAGTCTAAATATTATATGTCCATCAAAAATCTATTTCTTTTTTGGTACATACTGTAAATATGTATTATTATTATTATGACATATTCTATTATTTCATTATTGTTTTTATTGTTTCCCCCTAGAGGGAATCAACTCAAAAATTCTATTTTATAGTTTTAGGAAAGAACTACATGGTGAAAATGACACTAAACTTTATGACACAAACAAAACATCCAGTCACCAAAACAAGGCTGAAAGACGCTGAAACACAGGAGGAAGTGTTCACCGTTATTAACGTCAGCAGAGTTTGTTTCTCTTTAGACTTTATTAGCATCAGTATTTTGGCTTTATAACTTACAAAATTGAGTAGTTATAATGAATTACCTGCTAACAATGCAATTATTATTATGATCTAATTCATGCTTTTCACCGGCTGTGATTGACAACACTGAGAAAACTCAGAGCAAATGTAAGACAGATTTAAGATAAGAAAAGAAAATTGTTCTTGAGGGAAACAACGAGAACGTCAAAGTCAAACAATCCTTCAGAGCTGAGAGTGAAGTGTGTTTTCTTCTTCCGTCAGACCTTTTTAAAGTGCGACCACAGCAAATGTGTCACCTGCCTGAAGACGACATAAATCAAACTGTCCTCAACTATTCAAAATGTATTCAACTGTTCTTTGGAGCCATTAAATCCAAGCCGAGTCATTCTGCTGCGTCTTAATTAATTAGCCCACTTTGGAGATTTATCCTCAGTACCAATTACAGCATCTATGACTCTGTGGCAAAAATCCATCAGTGCTGCTAATATGACATCAGAAGTGACTGAGCAACTCTCCTGAACGGCATTATGGCATCAGTGAGTAGAAATGTCCTGGACAGAGCCAGAGCAATGACGACACTCAAGTCTTTAAACTCCTACTGCCATCAAAGTTGTCAAAGAGTCCTAAAATATTGTTTAAAATGAGTGCAAAACGCACTAAAACTTGATATATATCATAATATAAAGTGGTAAATGTTACAACATTAGACTGAACTCACAATTAGTTAATGTGACAAAATAAAACTAAAAAGTAGAGAAGGTCTAACAACGTTTGAATACTTATATGATGTAATATCCTATATTAAACACTGAAAAATCTATCTTATGAACGATACACAATAGGATTTTTAGTGGAAAAAGAGGTGGAAGATTTTCTTTTTCCAGCAATCATTTGTCCTCAAATGAAACCACCTAACAAATTAAGACAGAATCTGATGAATCCCTTCATTAATTCAGTACTTTGTACATTAATGACTGATATATATGGTTTAATCCAGCATTTGTGAATGGTTTGTACATCAGCACCACCCAGCAAAAATTCAGCTAACAAACTATGACATAATGATGTGATTAGCTGCTAATAAATGTCCTATCTGGTGCAGACATGGATTTATCCTGAAGAACGCCAAAAAAATTAGAAACCTCTCAATTTGTGTCCAATTTCATCACTTCAGCCACTTGATGAATCCTCTCTCAGACTTTAACAACTTCAGTTAATGAGTCAATTTAACCTGAGCTCATATCTCTCCACCAGTTCGGCGTGGATACATCTCAGGAGTGAATGTTTACATCTTGCACCTGATTTGAGGCTAAATTGAGGCTAAATCTGTGGAGGGCAGATAACCAATGAGCTGCTGCGACGGTAAATGTTGGAGTGATGACTGTCCTGACAGCCCTCCAGCATAAAAAAATGATGTGTTTTAGTCTTTTACAGGTTTGCATGTAGGGAATAAACAAACTGAATAAAGGGATTAAAGAGGACGTTGTAATAAGAGCATAGCTGGCTGTCTAAAAGCCAAACTGACTGATCACCACATGTGCATCTTCTCGCTGCCTCTCATTTCCAAAATGTCACCTCTACAGTCAGAATAACAAGCTTTGCTTTTAGCCTGATGACTCTGCAGTTTCCACCATTCAATGGCTTTCTGGACCGAGAGGTTGAGTTATTTCACAGCTGAATGTCAAACAAGAAAATCAATGAAATTAGACCCCAGAGGCTGTCGCATGACATCATGCGCATCCTGGTGAATGCATGCGTTTGTCCATGTAAATATATGTGTGAATGTGCTGCAGGAGCACTTTAATTCACTGCAGTGTTATTACACGGAAGCGTTCATCTGTTTAGGATGCTCGCCACGTGAAGCTAAGCATGAGCCAAAGATTCAGCAGGGAGCACTGATGTCTTTGTTGTAATCAGACTGAAACCCTGCAGCAGTTGCATATCACCGACAAGTGGAATATCTGGCTGCAAACTGGAGTGGGATTAGAAAGGCTGACTGCTCTGAAACCGAACCGGTGTGTCGCGTCCAGGGGGGACGACTCCGAAAACCATCGGTTTAGTTCTTATCAGTGCCAAACATACCATTTCTGTGTCAAAGTTTTAGGGGCATTGTTATATTCAGGAAAAAAAAAACTCTACAATTTCAAGATTAAGGCTATTAAAAAACTGGATATTTTCTTAGATTAAATCTGGAAATTTACAAGAATGATTACACACTCGTATATTTAAGAGAAAGAAACGGATAATTTCTGACATTAAAGTGGAAATTCACCAGAATAAATTTCACAAATCTGTAGGATTATGAGGTCTTAAATTTATGAGGAAAAAAAAACACAAAGAAATTTCATGAGACTAAAGTGTCAAATTCATCAGAATATAATTCACAGATTATAAAGTTGTATATTTATGAGAAAAAAGTGGACATTTTTCTGAGATTGAAGCGGCAAATATACGAGACAAAAACTCAAAAATAGGAATATGTGACTTTAAGTCTGAAATTCATGAAAAAAACAACATTGATATTATTAGATTGATATTACAAGAATAAAACTCACAAACTACCGAAAAATAAATTAATAAATTTATGAGAAAGAAACATGGTTATTTTCTGAGACCAAGGCAACAAACTTACAAGAAAAAAACATGAATTTGGAAGATCCCAAGAAAGAAAAATATATATTTCCTGAGATAAAAGCCGCATATTTACGAGAAAAAAAAAATAATCATGAACTTGTGAGAATATAAAGCCATAAATTGTCATGACAACAACATGGATATTTTCTGAGATTAAAGCATAAAATTTACAAGATTAAACCTCACAAATCTGCCATATTACAAAGTCCGAAGAAGTCCTGAGCCATGGTCATGAAAAATGACGGGGACTTTGGTTTCATTTTGCCTGGTTGGTTTAACACAGCAGTAACAAGTGCAAAATATACTATAATTATTATTATTATTACATATGTATATACGGGGGGCAGGTTATTGTAAATGCAGCAGTTATGTTGTTATGTTAGGAGGCGCTTTCTCCCTGTTTTGCTTTATTTTATTGTGTTGCTGGAGCCTGAGGATACAGCCCCTTGTTTTAGTTTAACAGATGAATTTTAATTGTTGATTTTTTTGGACTTAATGACCAAGCAGAGCAGTGGTGGGGGGGCGGTCATATTTGTATGCAAAATGTTGAATATTGAGCTGAATGTCTGTAAAATGACATTGATGTCACCATGGTCACTGTTCAGATGAAATCAGGATGACTTAGGCATCCGGAAAGCTCTGCTGGCCGTTTATATGGTGTTTACTGGGAGTCGCTGACGGGGCTTGTGATTAGTCGGCGTCATGTCAACGACCGTTGGAGATGATCGGATGCAACCTTGTGCGTTCGCTTCCCCATAAAGCACGGAGCTCTGTGATTGGCTGAACAAACAACCAAAGGAGGATAATTTAAAGT
Source organism: Synanceia verrucosa (assembly GCA_029721515.1). Taxonomy (NCBI): domain Eukaryota; kingdom Metazoa; phylum Chordata; class Actinopteri; order Perciformes; family Synanceiidae; genus Synanceia; species Synanceia verrucosa. The sequence goes on from CM056559.1 coordinate 1,811,905, forward strand.
GTAGCTGCACTCCAAGACAAACAGAAAGAGCTCCCGACTGGTTTCATTACTTTTTTGTTCCCATGTCGCCGTCCCTCTCATCTTGTATTCCCTCTCCTCCTTCCTCCTTCCTTTTAAAACACTGGCACAGAGCTCAGCCAAAACTAATCAGTTTTTATTCATGCTTTTAGCGGGCCAGCAGAAAATATTGGATTCTTCTTAGACGGTGCAGGAGGCACAGTTTAAAAACAGCATTATCCTTCCTACAACCTTCAATCAATTAGATTCTCTATTAAAAACAAAATAGTGCTAATGGGGCCTAAAGACCTCTGGCAGTGGCACACAGCAGCCCTGTCTCTGAAATTACAATCCAGTGCATCACGATGGGAAGGAAACGTACTTGGTGGTGGATTATACATTTTACCTTTTATAAAAGCTGGTCACACATGATATGACAGGAGAATACAGGCACCAATGAAAATATGTTGGAATAACAAACATTCAAGCATTTTCCTTTGATTTTTAAGTCACTTTCAGCCAAACCATGATGAACTTTCGCATTTTGAGTTTGTTGGTTCTAATGTCATAGTCACTTTAATTAAAATAAATACATGATGTATTTTCACTAAACTAGCACTAAAGACTAAAAATCACAGTAGCAGATTTTTTTAGCTTTGTTTTAATTAACAACATTAACCAAATATTCAAAACTGTTCAAAACTACACCCATAAAAAGGTTAAAGTCATAAAAAGTAGGATATTTTCTGGGATTAAAACAAAAAAATTATGAGAAAAAAAATGAATTTTAAGAGTATAAAATTGATAATTCACAATAAAGAATCATGGAATTAATAAACTTCTGAGATTTAAGCAACAAATTTACAAGAATGAAACAAAACTGAGAGATTATGGCATGATGTATTTTCATTAAACCAGATTATTCTAATATAAACCAGCATGTTGTCTAGTCTGAACATTAGAGTGATCAAATAACACTGAAAGCTTTGCAGTGTGAACTGTTTTGTTTCAATTAACAATGTTAGCCATGTGTTCAAAACTGAAAACTAATTAGAGCCATTAATATATTATATATTCAAAGAAAAAAAATAGATTAAAGTAAAAAAAAAAAACTGGATACTTTCTGAGATTTCTGATTAGTACAGTGGTGACACAAACTGTGAGTTATGGCTTTAAGTAGTTGTGTTGTATTTCATTTTGCTTTATTTTAGTTAACTATGTATTTTCATTTTTCAGTTTAATCTGTATGGGAATGTGATTTTCAGGGCGAATTTCCAATGTAGAGTTTCAGCGATGGGCAAACTAGCGACTTAACACTTGGGAACATTGGCTTGTTGGAGGCGATGGGAGGGTCGGCTGTAATGCTGTTAACATGCTGGGAACCAGTTTATCTGCTGGTATCTGCCCAGTCCAACACAAATACAAACACACCAAACACACACCAGAGAAGCCAGCAGGAAATGAGCTGAGGCCTCCTTGGCTGAGCGATCGGTTCGAGGCTGTGCAGGATGAACAGCTGCCGCCGTTTTGGTCAGTTAGCTGAACGTCACTGACCGTCAGCGAAGCTCCACGGACACTTTGAGAGGCGAGAACAAAGAATTTATCTCCAACAACTTGACCAAAAACTCGAGTCTATGGCTGATCAGTTTATGTTACGGTCAGTGGTGGCATATATGATGTTAAATCCTGCTTATTATTAGTATTGTTGTTGTTATTTTATTACAGTCAGTGACTGTCAGGGTTGTTATGTCCGTTTGATCTATTCTTATTTTCTTCCTTTCTAAGCACTATAATTGACAAACAGAAATGCTTTTAGAACTTTTTCTTTTGTGTATTTTTGTGATAAAAATCACTCTTAAATACCTTTTTTCTACAGAACATAAAAACTCAAATAAGAATAAATATAAAGAATTGCTCTTTTCTGTCTAGCTTTGTTATTCACTGTATATCTTTGTAAGTACAATTTTTTTTTTTTTCTGTGCATGAATTTAGTAAAAAATACACTAACTGACAATAACTGTTAATAATGAAGACAGCAGTAGTTTAAAAGCAGCTTATCCACTTAGTTCATAGCTATGAACCATGTTAGCCCCGAGTACGGCAAACTCCATTCAAAAAACAGGCGTTTTAAAAGTCATTCGCCTGTCATCTTGCTAACAAACCTGCCAAAGCATGAATTCAGATATTTTATAAATCTAAATGATTGTGTGGTTATTTCTGCATCCCTTTGATCCATTTATTGCAATCAATTCACATGAACATCTGCCTATTGCAAGTTCATCCAACTGCTATCAGACTGAACAAAGCTAATGTTAGCTTTCATTTACCGGCGACCAATAAATCTGAAAATTGCAGGTGTTTTGATGGCATCGAAGTGCGACGAAACAAGCTCTTCTACTTTAAGAAAAAATAAATGTTTGTGGCCGACTAAGCGCTGATTAAATGTCCTGTGGAGAGTGCAGATCATCTTCCAACCAACCTCATCACTGTTTTCCTGACAGATTACATCTCACTCTCTCTCCTGCAGAGTTTAGATGGATTGCAAAATTTTTTCCCGAGCTATAAATCTATTAATATTCACTCTGGAGACCGACGGCAATAAATCTGGTCCATAAAAGCACCGTGCAAGAGGACATGGCTCACGCACACACACACATATATAAATATATACAGAGAGCTGACATAAGGTGTCACGCACACACACAAATCAGGCAGTTCATTAAGTGTGTTTTCGGCAGGAAGTGTGTGTGTGTGGCCTCTTCACATGATGGACTCTGTTCGTAGGCGTTATATGTGTCATTATAGCACTGATAAGGTCACACACACTCACTCTTACAGGACTCGTGGATGGATTTTCACAGTCTGATTTGCAATAGATTTTTTTCTTTTTTTTTCCCCTCTGCATTAGCGATATTACAATGCGCTGTATGGTTCCACAGATTTTAATCCAATTTTCTTCTTGCAGAACTGAACCATGAGTTTCACAGCTCTGTGATGTCTTGATTCTTCAGTCTCTCCTCCTCTCTGGTTGCAACACATTTTCAGGGATTATCTTTTTGAATTACTTTTTGATTAAAAATTCAGAATGTGGTGGTAGAACTCCTCCATGTCAGGACAGGTTTTGCTAAAAGATTTAAAGTCAGCGATTAGATGATAGGGTGACTGTTCTCCTTTGTAGGTACTTGCGTAACATTGCGTACTTTATTATTTATTTACTTTTCTAAATTGATGTTTCTATAATATTAAACAGTGAAAACCTTCGTATCTGAGTAGCATCACTTGTTTTAGGTGTTATTTTAACCCAAACCACAATCTTATTAAACTAAGTAGTTTTGTCACAAGACAGTCATGGTTTACCAAGACCATCTTTTCCTAAACCTTTCCAAGTTGTGTTGTTGCCTACACCTACCCAAAATGATCTTTTCCCCAACACAACTAAGTGATTTTGCTGCCTTAACCAAAGTTGTTTCCTGTGAAGACAAAAGTTTATTTCTGCATAGGTTTAGGCAACAATACCACTTTGTTTTAGGCAACAACACAACTTTTTAGGCAACAAAAAGTAATTTAACCAAATTTGGTTAGGGTTACGCAACAAAACTATTTGGTTAGGTTTATGCAACAAAACAATTTGATTAGGTTTATGCAACAAAACTACTTGGTTACGTTTATGCAAACTAAACTACTTGGTTAGGTTTATGCAAACAAAACTACTTGGTTAGGTAACAAAACAACTTGGTTGGGTTTATTCAAACAAAACCACTTAATTTTAGGCAACAAAGTGGCTTGGTTAGGTATAGGAAACAAAATGACTTTATTTTAGGTAACAAACCAAGTTGGTTAGGTTTAGGCAAAAACACAACTGGGCCATTTAAACACTAACGTTGCATAAAGATAACCTCCCACTTCACTTGATTACAAACAGTGGAGGTGCTGGATAGCTGTTTGGCTGTTGTTGCTGCGTAATATTTAAAACTATTTGGTATTATACTAATGAGGGACTATATTCTGGATGTTGGCCGGTCTGACTCGGCATCAGGCCAGATGTTTACAACAACAAGCTCAAACTTCCAAACAGCTTCACCTGCTCATATAGTGCAGTACCTGGCTGATCTCTGGCAGCTGCACGATTAGATCTGAAGCAGAACATGAAGCATGAAGTTACAGGATTGATGCTCGATTCTTTCACTTGTGTGTTTTGTGTTGCTCTTGCTTTTGTGTACATCTGTGCCAGTGTGTGTGTGTGTGTGTGTGTACATGTGAGGGATTGATTTGGGATGTTGTTTTTCCTGAGAGAAGAACTTTGAGCTTATCTGAAACACCACATGGCCTCTATCTGCTAAAGCTGCCAGGACCAGAGGGGAGGCCAGGGTTCAGGTCCACAGCACAGGCCCACAATTAACACATATTTATACACACTCTCAGTATGTGAAGAAAAGTATTCCTCATTTTATTTGCAGGTTTTCTCACAAATGTCCAGCTATAAATGCATGAAACTACTTAGTTAGGTTTAGGAGAAGATATGGTATGGTATAGGCAACAAAACTACTAATTAGGTTGAGGAAATGGTCGTCTTGGTTTGGTTTAGGGAACAAAACTGCTTGGTTGGGAGGAGGCAATAAAAATACTAGGTTAAGGCAACAAAACTGGTCAGGTTAAGGAAAACGTCCTCGTTAGGTTCAGGCAATACATCTGCACAGCTTTAGGCAACAAAGCTAATTGATTAAGTTTAGGAAAAGGCAACATAACCACTTGGTTGGGTTTAGACAAACAAAAAGAAATCCTTATTTTTATTGTTAGTTTAGTGAATCAGTTTAATAAAACTGATTCATTTTTGGAAAAGTCAGGTTTGGGTAACAAAACTATTTAGGTTTCAGAAAAGGTTGTCTTTGTTTGGTTTAGGCAGCAAAATCTCTTAGATTAAGAAAGATATTTACTTGGACAGGTTTAGGCAAGACAACTACTTAGAAAAGCACTTGGTTAGGGGTTGGAAAAGATTGACTGGGTTAGGATTAGGCTCTGTTCTCATGTCAACTTGTCCCAACCTAAAGTAACAGTTAAGTTTATGGAAGGAAACAGGTGATCATAATGTCACAGTGAAAGTTAACATACAGGACGTGAACATTGGTCTCCTGGATCAAAGTCTTTGTTGGACACACCTCCACTTCTCTCCACCTGCTGTGTCTTTTTGCTCTTTAAACTACGTCACCTCACTCCGAGCATTTACTGTTGCTGTGGATGGGTTTACATTGTAGTTAATAGACCGCCTGCTGCGTTTCATACCAGTGATATGGAGCTCTGACGGCCGTGACAAAGCTTCAGTGTTTTGGGAATGAAAAGGGGCTGCAGCATCAGTCTAACTGCAGGCAACGCTAAAGATGAAACAGAGAACACGACACAAAGGAATGAAATGAAAATGTAAAATGAAAGAATCCATCAGTTCAGCAGAAGAAAGCTGTTTAGCAGGTAAAAAACCCAGAGAAGGTTTTGTCAGCACAAATGAAGCGAGAAAGTGCCGTAAAACAAAACAAAACAAAAAACAATCGCATGCTCGCCGAGAAATGAAAAGGTTAGAGGTAAGAATAGCAATAGACTTCAGGCGAAAAAGGTCAAAGTTATATAGACAGAGAAAAGAAGTCCCACGGTATGAAGCGATGGAGAGTCAGTGTGTTTCCTGCTTTAATGAGGCTGTGGCTCAGTGGAGTGAGGAGGGCGTAGAGGCCGAGTCCTCCACCCATCCCTCCTTATTAAACAGCAAGAGAAAGAGTGGAGAAGGAGGCGAGGAAGGAGGACAGGTGGGGAAAAGGAGGTGTCTGGTGTCACCTCCTGAATAAAGAGCTTCAGGATCAAATAATGAAAGTGATCAGAAAAGGTCTGCTGGAATATAAATATTTGGATGTGACATTCTTCTTTATTACATTACGGATAGTTAATATAAAATATGTTTTATTACTGTTCAAATCTGCATTAATAGACAAGAGCAGGCTTAAGGCTGTTCTCATATACATAATTAGTTATCAGTTAATATGTCGTCCACTTTTGTGAAAGGAGGAGGTCGAGGTGGGTAAAAACACTGGACTTTCAAAAGATCCAGCATCGATTTACCCCCCAGTCTTTCCAAAATAAATTTCATAGGAAACAACTTAGTTCGGTTTAGGCAACAAAATAATTTTGGTTAGGTTTAGGTCACAAAACTTTTCAGAAATGTTGAGCAAAACGTTGTCTTGGTTAGGTTTAAGCAAGACAACTTCTTAGTCAGGCTTTAAAAACAGATCATCTTGGTCAGGGTTGAGGTAAGAAAACTGCCGAGTCAGGTTCAGGGAAAGATTGTCTTTTATAGGTTTGGGCAGCAAAAGTGTTTAGTCAGGTTTAGGAAAAAAATCATCTTGGTTAGGTTTATGTGGCAAAACTGCTTAGATTTAAGAAAAGCTCAAAGTGTTTGGGTTTAGGCAACAAAAGTGCTTAGTCAGGTTTAGGAAAAGATCATGTCGGTTAGGGTTAGGGCAACAAACAAAACAAATTAGTCAGGAAAGAAGGACATGGAACCATAAATTGCAGCACACGTTTGAGAAAATTATTCATGAATGTATTATATATCAGGTATCAAACGTTACCTGTTACCCTAACCACCTCTGATGGCAAAGCCCCATCACATCCTTCAATAAAAGTATTTCCAACAAATTACATGTTCAGTTCAGAGATCCAGAGGAGTGAATGCTTTAAAGCTGCCCTGGAAGTCACGCCAACAAAAGCCTCAGGGACAAACTGAAATATTTGCTTCTCCGATCTGTACGGAAAGAAAAAAAAACTAAACGATATGTGAAATATTCACCGTGGAAGGAAAAGCATCCTTCATTTTTATATGTTGTGAAGATATTTTAACATATAATTTACCAGTGGAGATGGATGAAAATGGAGGAGGGAGAAAGGAAGAGGAAGGGAGTGGGTCGAAAAAAGCATAGAAGCAATAAACTAGAGATAATTTTCGTCCAAAAAAAACAAGACGTACACCGTCGTAAAGACGAGCCACATTAAATCACGCTCTTTCAGACTTTACCGTTGTCTTTTTATACAATCCCCCCTGACTAAAAGACTGGGAAATCCACCCAGACCTTCATAAAAAGCACACTTTTTCAACACCTATCCACTCTTTTAGCCCATTTCCCAAAGTTTCTTTCAACTCTCCATCCACCGTTTACTTCTATCCATCTCTGTCCGTCCTCTGGTATTTTTTTTATTAGAGGAGAGGATATGATTGCTTCAGCATATGTGAGAGGCCTACGAGTCTATCATCGCTCTACAGAGGTAACCACATATACCCGAAGGGAGAGAGGATGAGGAGGGGGGAAGGAATGTAAGGAAAAGGAGACGTAAATGTGGTGTTTGAGGGTCCAATGACAGGAGAGTTTACGTTTGTTTAACCCCCCGAAATACAAACCAGTCCTGCCGGAATACAGTGGTGGGCTTTAGGAGGAGTCTGGCTTTAATTAAAACATCTGCATTACTGTACTACTGTTGTATTATTCTTCCTGTGCTTTGTTGAAAAACTACATGATATGTACAGTATTCTGCTTTTGTCAAATGTCCTCTTAATAACAGCATTTTAGCATAATTAATGCAACACTATAAAATGTAGGTTATACAGTAACACTGTAAAGTAAATGGCAGAAACACAGTAGCTACTGGTTAATTGTAAGCTACTGTTTATTTGACAAGAAAACATCTCAAATGTGTAGTTTTCACTAAAGATGAGGTAAGACCTTAAAACTTTAACTATTCTCTCGCCTAGAGGTTGTAGCAGGATCAGCCTTAAAGATATAGTGAAGAAATAACATAAAACTAGAAAACATAACAAATCACATGGCACCAACTATGCCATGCTAGCTTGTTGGAAAAACGCTAAATAACGCTCCAAAATTAGGGCAAAACTTTGGTGTGGAAAAACTGCTATGACCTGATATGATGATGTAGTATATGGCAATTTGGTAATTATGGTTTTAAACCCTTCTAAGACCTCTGATCTCGACCTGTCTTTAATGGACTGTGGTGAGTTCACAAGATACGATAAAATGACGACTAAATATAATATTAAAGCATGAAACCTGAGGAATCACATGGTATCAACCATGTCAACCAGTTTTTTGGGAAGGAGGCTAAATAACAAAATTTTGGTTTTTCAAAAACGGTGTGAGTGAAAACTAGATGTTAAAAAAACATATTTATATGTTTCACAATATCTTCTCATTATAATATGGTATCATAATAAAGGTGAGGAGGGCACACCTGTCCGTCAGCACAGGTGTTGTGAGAGGTTTAGCTCTCGTGAGTCCACACAGAGACAAACTTCAGACATTTGCAAGCTGGTAATTTCAACAAGAAGATGGGTTTCACATCCTCGGATGCTTTGTGGTGATTTATCCGCCGGTGCGACAATCTGCGAGACACACAGCTGTTCCCTGGGAAGAGAAACTTGTCTGGAAATGACAACCCCAACCCATTTCCACACAGCCATTTCACAAAGTCACAAATACGTAAATCTGTTCTGAAATGCTGAAAGATATCCAGTGGCTGGTTTGCAGTGACTGATGTTTGCTTCATAGCCTGCGGCGTTAAATAAAAACACAAACAGTACAATTTAGAAGAAAAAAAAAATGCTGTTTGGTGAAAGTTGTGTGTTAAACAAGCTGGAGAGCTGTTCTTTTTGGAAAGCTAACATGGTGTTTGGAGATCAACAAGTCCTCAAAAGTAAAAGACTAAATTTATTCATCACTGTGTTTTCTGATTTCCCAATCAGCAGGATAACACTGTCCATCAGAGCCAATCACAAACTGCCTCTCAGAAGTGGACGTAGTTGCCGGATGTTGCACACTGGTTTGCCATTTTGAAGCTTCAAATTTGGCATTTTGATCGTCGCCATCTTGGTTTTTTGCGTGGAGCTTAGCACAACCAAATACTGAACATTTTTAGGCCACCAGAAATGTACTTCCTGTCAGCTGCTAACAGGAAGTAAACTGGGACACATTTAGAGTGTTTAGAAATGTAACATTAAACTTCAATATCCACTGAAACATAATTTATCACAAAAAAGTTTAATTTGAGCCAAAATGAAGCCATGAGGGCTCAAACTGACGATCATTCTCTTTTTTAATCTGCTTCTTTTTTCACTAAACATCAAGTACAACTGGTCCAATCAAATATACAGAAAGACCATAAATACACATTACATAGTGCATTTATTTTTTTTTATCCACTTTGCTTTCAAGTTAAAAAGACTTAAAGGAGTAAATCAAAAAGTAATAACAAAATAAATAAGAAATAAGAAAAAAACAGACAAATAAAGGAAAACAAAGAAATATTCCCATTAAAGAAGCTGAAAACAGAGGATTTAGACTTTTAGTTTCTTTAAAAAATGATTAATCTATTATCAGACTAGAGGACAGCTAATTACTAATGGATTAATCGTTGCAGCTTTATTGACAGGGAATCCTCCTGAATCCACTGCTGCCAGAGAGATGAAACTATTAACAGGAAAATTAATACTTTGGATCATTTATTTATTATTTCAGTCATTTTTCAAACAAAACACCAAACTGATAATAATACTGATTATTTCCTCCATTAACTGATCAGTTGTTTGGTTTATAAAATACGTTTAATATCATTGGAAATCTTTACTTCCCTATAGTACTTTATACTCTAGGGCTGGACCAAATCAGTCAGTTGTTTGGTTTAGAAAATGTCATGAGTGTTGCAGATAATCAGTTGACTGTCATAACTGGAGGAGTAAAACAGTTGGTCATTAATTAATTTAAGGAGCTCCTGGTTGAAGCTCAGGTTACCTTTGAGCTCCTCACCTGGTCGGCCTGTAAAGTGTTAATCAGTGGCTTTGTGAATGGGCAGGTATGAAGCGGTGCAGCGCTCTGATGTGCTTTCTCTCTCCACCTGAGAGTTTTAGACTGCAGAGTCCAGGACGCAGCGTAGCGTAAAGCCACCGCTTCAAACAGCACTTAATCACACACTGCAGCGCCGAGTAAATAACTAATCACACACACCGGGCTGCATGAATGCTGATGCACACACTAATGTGTTTATCATTTATGAACGAATAGACGCACACACACACACACAGGCACACACACACACACACACACACACACACACACACACACGCACACGAGGCGTTCAGGAGTGGATGGGAAATTCCATCTTTTTCCACTTTGTACAACGGCCACACACACACACACACACACACACGCACAAACACACACGCACACACACACACACACACACACACCAGTGTTTGCGATCTATCTCAATGCCACGCCTCAACAGATTCAATCAGAGGGGAGCCTTTGTTTTGGTTTTTTCCTCCTATTGTTTTATTTTCCTGCTCGTCCTCTCTTTCGTTTCTCAGTTGGAGCCAAATAACTTCAGAGTGAACGTCCCACACACACACACACACACACACACACACACACACACACACACACGGTGCTTCATACACTGAACATGTTTTGAACTCTCATGATACATTTGGATTATCCAGCAGTCATTCTGATGTTGACAATAACTACACATCAACGTCAATGTTGACTGTTGGTCATTTGTCATGTAACTTCCGTACTTAGGTTACGGTAACTCCATCTTTTCCAAAACCTAAGTAATTTTGTTGTCCAAACATAAGCACTGTTGTTGCCTAAGTATTGTTGTCACATAAGCCTAACTATTTTTGCATAAAACTGAAATGTTTTGTTACCCAAAACCTAACAAAGTATTTTGCTGTCTCAACCTCACAAAGTACTTTTGCTGTCGAAATCTAAGTAGTTTTATTGCCTAAACCTAAACATTATAATGCCTAAATTTAACAAAGTATTTTTGTTGCCTTGCCCTAATTAAGTAGTTTTGCTGCCTATACCTTAATTAATAGTTTTACTGAGTAAACCTGAATAAGTAGACATATGGCCTAAATCTTAATACGTAGTTGTACTGCCTAAACGTCACAAATCAGTTTGTCTGTTGCCTAAACATAACAACTTTAATAAGTAGTTCTGTTGTTTGACCTCTAATAGTTTTGTTGCCTAAACCTACATAAATAGCTCTGTTAGCTATACTTTGAGTTTTGTTGCCTAAACCTTAACAAGTAATTCAGTTGCCTGAACATTGATAGTTTTGTTGCCTAAACCTTAAGAAGTAGCTCTGTTGCCTATACTTTAATAGTTTTGTTGCCAAACCTTAACAAGGAGTTCGGTTGCCCGAACGGAGATACTTTTGTAGCCTAAACCTAAAGCTAAGTTGCTTCTTCTGACGTCTAAAGTTTACATTAAAAAGAGTGGAGCAGAAAATGAAGCTGGACATTTGCAGGACAACATATGAAAAATAAGGAATAATTTACAAACTCATGTCACAGATTTTATTCTGCTCTGCAGGAATATTTCCTGTCCTTTTCTTGGTGGATCTCGACTTATTTGCTCTCAAAATGCAGCAGATCCATGTGTCTTTTATTTCCTAACCGCTAGCATTGTGTTAGTGTGCTTTTATGCAAATAAAAACTACCGATGCCTAAGAGTTTAAATTTAAAAACAGAACCTGCATGGAGGCGACACGGCTCATTACTGATGACGATGATTGATCCGCTGCACTACGAGATGGGAACAGGACCTGTACGGCTACTGATGGTGATAATGATTACAGCACAAGTCAGAGGCAATCAAACTCACCGTCACGACTAAATGTGATCAATACGTGCTAAATGGCAGTCGGCACATCCCTCCTCCTATTATATCTGCTCTTTGTCTGACAGTTAAATATACACAATTCACAAAGCGTACAGGTGGGGCCCTGAAGCATAGCAGCCGATCAACTAATTAAAAAAAGAAAATCCCATTTATGCGTCAACTCTTCATATCCCGAGACCGATTCGTCGTGCTTGATTCAATACCAAATTCCAAAATCTCACCTGAGGCGGAGGATATTGCCAAGTCTAAAAGTCTGAATTCATCTGTTTAGAGTGAGGAGCTGAGCCGGCTGCTGCCTGCCGCTGCAGAGCAACTCCACCTGCCGACTTAAGCAGATGTTCAAACTAAATGAAGATGTCCCGTCTCATTTCCTGTTGCTCCTCAACTCCTCTGCCCAGATCACTGCCTCACCACCATCTTAGCTTTTGTCCAATTCTTTTACTTCATCTTCCCGTATAAACGCCGCCGTGCACCACTGCCTTTTATACGACAGTACCATTTTCCAGAACACACCGAGCTGTTAAAGTGTCAGAGGACAAACAAACACTCGCTGCCTCTATATATTCACATCTCACGTTTTTTTATTCTTCCCAACAAGAAAATGACGGCTTCATCCATCAAGCCAACACTGAGCTGTTTTCTAGGTTTGATATGCAGCTGCTGAGTGATTATTTCACTTTGAATGAATTCTGTACTTAAGTGAAGAGAAAGTAACCATGGTGACTTCTGAATTGGATCCTGACTTGAATAAAATCAAGAGCTGAGAGACATCAGGATGAAGTTTTCTATGATGTTTGCAGCTTTTCAAAGATGATTAATGCACCTGATTAAAGAACATTACAATCTGGTCGAGGTTCTAAAGTCATTTAAGGCTCAGTGACGATTCTGAACGACACGAAAATGTGCATCACTGTTAGCTGCTATACCTACGAAAAGTAAATACTCTTTGTACTACACATACGTATATCACAAAAATCAACCGTGATGTCATCCACATAAATCGTGAACCAGGAAGTATTTAGTAGCGAACGACATGTGGAGATGAGGTTTTCTTAAACCTAAATAGTTTTGTTGCATGAAACTAAATAGTTCTGTTGTCTAAACCTAAATAAGAAGGTTTGTTGTTTCATCCTAAGAAGCCTTAGACGAAGCAGTTTTCTGCCTTAACCTAACTAAGCAGTTTTAACTTTAAGGTCATTCATGATGTTTTCCTTTCCACCTTAGCTAAGTGTTTTTCTTGCCTCAACTGTCGAGGTGTAGAAACGGCTAAAAGGCATCCACATATAACAAGAAATGTCCGTGTGATTTCACACTATTTATAGAGCATACATCATTTAAACAGCCGAAACAACTATGAACTACTTTAGCTTCCTTTTAGAGAAATTCATGGAGTGAATTTGCACCTCGTTAAAAGTTAAGATAAAACTTGATTCATCCCAAAAGAAACTGCTGTGCAACACTCGCAAAACAAAGAAGTAAATGTACAGCGCATTGCATAAACACTGCATATATCTTGGGCTTTTATTGTTAAAGGTAAGAGGGGAAGGAGTGGATCTGGTCTGTGCTGCCAGCAGGACTGCAACTAACAGTTATTTTCATTATTCACTGATTAATCTGTTTATTATTTTAGATTATATTCTTTCATGAGCTGTGTGTTTCCCAAGATAACATCCTCAAATGTTCCATTTAAGAAGCTGAAATCAGAGAATTAAGGCTTTTTATCTTCTAAAGAAATGACTCAAACCGATCAATCGATTATCAAATTGGATGGCGATTAATTTAGTAGCTGTAAACTAATCTATTAGAAAGCAGTGAACTATCTTGTTTAAAAAAATATACAGATTTAGCCACCACATAATATTCACATTATTAACGTTCATATTTCTGTGAGGAAATACTTAAAAAAAAAAAAAAAATTGAATTGTAAAGGCCCAGGCTGACTGGGACTCACTGGCTGCTCCAGTCGTCTCGATTGAAATCAATATTATTTTATTGGCTCCTTTCAGAAAACAAGAGGTGTTTATGGGCTGTCTAGATGAAAAACAGCAAGTCTGAGTGAAATTTGAAAAACAAGTGTAGATAAAAGAAAGCAAATAATCAAACATGTTTTTTTATCGCCCGGGTTTCAAGGTTCTGGATCAACGTTGCTTCAGACAAACTGGGTCTTCTAACGGACTATTTTACTTCTAACAGCACTAACTAACAAACAAACAAACACAACTTTAAGTTGCTTTTCAACTTCACAGATGTGATTAAACACACGGGCCAATGAGCATTTAAGTAAAACACTTTCTCTGGCAATTAGCCTGTGTGACATTTAGTCTGTTTGTTTAGCGGATGCACTCATAAGCATGTATTTGTGTTTGTTAAATGAACCCTGTGGGTGTGCTTCGGCGTAGGTAACACTCCATTACTCGTCCATTTCGTGTGCATGACTGGTTGGAGCGTTTTTACCCACAGAGCTAATTACCGCTGTAAACACACACAAAGACAAACACTCGTTTACCTTGTTAATTCCCATCAGACTACATTCCTGTGATCGGCCCTTGTCTTGACATCGTTTGTTTGTTCCTTCAACACTCTGGATCCATGTGGGAGTGGAGGAGGAAGTGGAGGAGGAGGTAATTTCATCCTCATCAGAATAGATGTGATTGCATCTGTGGGTGGAGTGAAGGTGGGAGGTGACAGCAGGTGAAGTGAGATAATGACGTCTCCTTTTGTTCTTCCTTAGGGTCACTGCTCCGATGACTGAAGACGAAGTGAGCAGTCCTGAGCTTCTTCTTAATGCTGTTTAAGTCGTCTGATAGGGAACATTAGATATAATGGTGCAGGTTTTTGTACTGTAGGTAGAGCATGATTAAACCCTCAGAGTGGCGGCTAATGGTCCAGGAAGGAAATTAGACTAAAGCTTATTTTTCATGCAATAGGTGTCCTCACTTAAGATGCACAAATTTAAGGGAAGATGTCTCACTTTTGCACTTGAAGAACAGGATATTTGGTGTCCTCATGTTGGTGTGAGGCTGTCGTGCTGTTCTCAACTAGTAGGCCTCAGAGCGCCTTCCAGTGGGCAGCGGAGGCACCGCCAAATGGTTCAATTATTATGACTGTTTTTTGGTTTTCTGTTCTTAATCCAGTAGCATGTCTTGTAACTTGAAGCTAATGCAGTACTCTTGCATCTTTAAGCTAATCTGGTAGTCTTGCATCTTGAAGCTAATCCGGTAGTCTTGTAGCTTATCCAGTAGTCTTGTAGCTTGAAGCTAATCCAGTAGTCTTGTAGCTAATCCTGTAGTCTTGCATCTTGAAGCTAATCCAGTAGTATTGTAGCTCATTCAGTTGTCTTGTATCTTGAAGCGAATCCAGCAGTCTTGAAGCTAATTCAGCAGTCTCGTAGCTAATCCAGTAGCCTTGCATCTTGAAGCTAATCCAGTAGTCTTGTAGCTAATCTAGTAGTCTTGAAGCTAATCCACTAGTCTTGCATTCTGAAGCTAATCCAGTAGTCTTGTAGCTAATCTGGTAATCTTGAAGCTAATCCAGTAGTCTTGCATTTTGAAGCTAATCCAGTAGTCTTGTAGCTTGAAGCTAATCCAGTAGTCTTGTAGCTAATCCTGTAGTCTTGCATCTTGAAGCTAATCCAGTAGTATTGTAGCTCATTCAGTTGTCTTGTATCTTGAAGCGAATCCAGCAGTCTTGAAGCTAATTCAGCAGTCTCGTAGCTAATCCAGTAGCCTTGCATCTTGAAGCTAATCCAGTAGTCTTGTAGCTAATCTAGTAGTCTTGAAGCTAATCCACTAGTCTTGCATTCTGAAGCTAATCCAGTAGTCTTGTAGCTAATCTGGTAATCTTGAAGCTAATCCAGTAGTCTTGCATTTTGAAGCTAATCCAGTAGTCTTGTAGCTTGAAGCTAATCCAGTAGTCTTGCATTTTGAAGCTAATCCAGTAGTCTTGCATTTTGAAGCTAATCCAGTAGTCTTGTAGCTTGAAGCTAATCCAGTAGTCTCGTAGCTAATCCAGTAATCTTGCGTCTTGAAACTAATCCAGTAGTCTCGTAGCTAATCCTGTAGTCTTGCATCTTGAAGCTAATCCAGTAGTCTTGTATCTTGAAGCTAATCCAGTGGTTTTGTATCTTGACCACCAAACACATCATCTCTGCATCAAATTCCAAGGCAAACCACTGAATAGTTGTTCAAATCATTTACAAAATGAAACCATTTCATTGTAGAGGGACATTCAGAGGATCAGCAAAGCTTTACACTTGAATATCTGTACCATTTTTCCTCAGATTCCATCCACTTTGGTTTTTGAGATATTTCAGTGTGTGCTGGAGACGACCAGCCAACCAACATTACCATCCACAGCACTGTCACAGCTAATAAATGGAGTAAAGATGGCTGCTAAAGGCATCTAAATCCTCTAAATGATGGCCTCATTTGTTTCTTTGACGTCAAAAAGCAACACGTCGTCATAAAAAGCAACTCGGAGGAGAAAGTGCTGGAGAACAAAAGGTGAAATACGAGGAAATGTGGAGATTAATTTTGCGGAGCCGGACAGGGAAAGGAGTGGGCAGCTGGGTGGATAAATGGAGGGTGGATGAGAGGAAAACACTGGGAAAACAGATGTTAAAATGAGTACGATGGAGAGGAGGACTATTGTAGGTTGCCAACTCGCACACAGTGTTTACACAGCCTGTTTCAATTACAAGGAATTAATGTAGAATCTGCAAGGCAACAGCAGCAATTCACTGGCAACACTCAGGGACACTCTTTCACAAACAGTCCTGAATATAATGGATGAGCGACGACACACTCGTCCCTCCATACAGCTGTAGTTCAACCTCAGGAAGGCTCCCTTACACCAAACCAAGGACACCAAAGAAGTGAAATGAGCCCAAAAATAACTGAGATCCCGGCCTGAGAACACAATTATTTATCGTGATTATACTCTGATTTAAGGGGCTGAATATTTTTCTTTCACTTTCACATTTAAATCAACAGAGTGCTGCTTTACATTCCTGATAATGTACAAACATTAACTGTATATCACTGTCATTATGACCTCATTTCTTTTTTTCCACTTATTGATTTATTTAGTCTGCAGTTATTCTAAAAAAAAAGTAAATAGGACTGGTTCAGTAAATGTATGTCCTTATACTGTTTTTATATATTTCTTTGTGAGCACCGTAAGTTTTTGACAACAATTCCAGTTCATTGTGTTCAAGCTCACTGGGTAATAAAGCTCTTCTTGACTCTTGATGTTCAATTACACCTTGAGTATTCAATGTCGTTTAGTGTGCACATATTTATCCCATTATTTATTGTATTTTTAAGCGTATATCATCGCTGCTAAATCGAAGAGCTGCAAACCTGCCTTTCATTGTTTAAGTACAATGACAACAAAAATCTATTATATTATATTCTTGGTCCTTATTCACAGTGCAGCTCATCAACCTGCTCTGATGGGAAGGAGTATATATTACAAGGTCTTTTTTCCCTGACATTTATACATCCAAATGTCCACCACTGTGCAGCTCTCTAACTCTGTGGTGACCTCTCCTGTATCATCTTCACCACCAAAACATAGAAACATCTCAAGTCACATGGAGGGCCAACAAATGAGGAAAAAGTCAATGACATTCTGTCAGTAGGCCGCCATCTTTATGCACCCAGTCCAACCTCTGTGTGTGGAAATGAAAATGACATGGTGGCGGCGGTCAACCATAAAACAGCTCTGCCAGCGCATTCACCATTCATATTCAATTCATAGCTTGACGCTGTAAAGCTATGCTAACAGGAGTGTGTGTGGCGACACACACCAGCTTTATAGACACATTTCATGTTATTTGTTATTTGCCTCATGATGCTCTTTAAATCTTTAAATGAGCTGCAAATGAACTGCTGAGTTCGAGATAAATGTGCCGAAACAGAAAACAATAAAGGGAATATTTTGATTGGGCAAACCCAAAACTGAACAAATAACAAAAATTTAGCCCAACACTGGAAAGTTATTTAGCATGGTTGGTACCAATGGATTCCTTAGGATTCCTTATATAAAATATATATAACACTACACCAGTTTCATCAGACTGAGCCTTAAAGACAGAACATAATTACTATTTCAACAACATTTAGCCAGAAATTGGAGCATTATTTAGCATTGTTCCCGACAACTAAACATGTCATGGTTGGTTCCCAATCGATTCCTTTGGTTTCTTAATTTATATATATCATAATATACATATAATATTAAACTATTATCTTCAGACTGAGCCTTAAAGTCTGAAAGACAGAACAGCCAACACCATAATTACCAATTCAACAACATTTAGCCAGACATTGGAGCATTATTTAGCAGTGTTCCCGATAACTAAACATGACATGGTTGGTACCAATCGATTCCTTTGGTTTCTTAATTTATATATATCATAATATACATATAATATTACACTATTATCTTCAGACTGAGCCTTAAAGTCTGAAAGACAGAACAGCCAACACCATAATTACAAATTCAACAACATTTAGCCAGACATTGGAGCATTATTTAGCAGTGTTCCCGATAACTAAACATGACATGGTTGGTACCAATCGATTCCTTCGGTTTCTTAATTTATATATAATATAAAATATGAGGTCTATTGAAGTTAACGCGATTAATCTGCACTAACGTGTAAATTTGCACAACAGTAACTTGGACAAACTGCCTGAAATACATTATGTATTTAAATATACTGTATATAAGTGCTGTGTTTATGAAAAGAACGCCTCTTTCTCTTTTTTGTCCATTTCACATTATACGTTCAGGCAGTTAGCATGTCAAAATTATCGCATTAATGCACTAATTTTAGCCCTATAATAATAATAATAATAATAATAATAATAATATTACACCAGTATCTTCAGAGGGAGCCTTCAAGACAAAAACAATAAAAAGCATAATTACCAATTATGTGTATGGAAACATGCCACACAAAATACTGCGAGCAACGAAAGCGCTCAAGAGGTAAAAAACAAGAGGTAAAAAAAAAAAATGCTACTCCTGTGCTGTACTACTGTAGAGTACTACTGTAGAGTACTACTGTGCTTCTCATGGCAAATTAATTAATATCACAAAACTCTCTAAGCCTCTGAGCCAAGTCCAATTAGTCTCTCTCATTATGCGTCTTCCCCCTCGACAGTTTAGGAAATATCTGGAGAGTTCATCTCAAAACATGTTCAGGACTACAATCTGCTGTTTTCTCTTTTTTCTAACCCTCCCACAGGCTGATAAACAGCGCAGGTTTGCTTTTATAAGCGCCACCTTAATTCAATTCCCTTATTCAAACAGGCTGAGGTGCTGGTTGGTGAGTTTAAACAGCTTATCAGCAACACAGGAGTGCCTGTAAAGTTAAATCTGCATTTAAAGCAGCACCACATAGTACATACATAAAACATGGAAGTTATGGTTGTGCTTGTATATCTCTAAGTATACAGATCATAGACCGAACATAAGAAGAGGATGTAGTCGCTGTAGCATCACAGCGTGGTTTGTGGACTGACGTTTTGAAGCTTCATATTCGGCATTTAGGCCGCTGCCATCTTGGTTTATTGCTAAGCTAAGAGCAACCACAACCAAACACTGAATGAGACACTTTTAGGCAACACAAAGCACAAACATACAAGACTTAAAACTAGAGGCTGAGGCCATAAACTCGAGTTTACAATGTTTACTGAGGGAATAAATCAGGAGAGAAGAGTTTTGATGTCACGTTCACTGTAATCACAGATCATTTAATGTCTGTGTATCGATAAAATACTGAAATATTTTGCTTTATTTGCTCACATCACACAGTTTTTCCTGGACTCAAAAGGTTAATGGTGAACGTATTGAAGTGAAATATATCCTGCACTTTATAACAGCTCCAAATGTTCTCTAAAAGGCTTTTTTATTCTCTCAATTACAGTTCGAACACTGAAAACCTCCCTGTTTCTGCAAAGAAAATGCATTTGCCAGCCACGTTGCCTTCTCTTTATAATGTAAGTTAGAGCGCTCCGAGCATCACACCGAGCCCATAATCATGAAGGTGAGCTGTGATTTGAAATGCACAAGCCTTTTTATCAGCTTTACATGACACCACTTACTGCACTTTCCTGTGAGACAGCAGTCACTATGGAGCTGAAACACATGAACCTAGCTGCCAAACAATGCAACCACAACACCATGATGCTAAAAACACACAGCAGACTACAGAAGTAATGTGCAACAGAGCAGGGAGAGTGCTGCAACTCTCATGTGCAATCATTTACTAACCAAATCATATGCAATGATTTATTAATGTGCAATATCACTGTTTGCTCCATTTTGTTCACTTATGTGAACAAAATAAAAATGGATGACATTTAATTGTGATTAATCGAAATTAATCCACAACAATGTAGATATATACTGTATATCAGTATGTCATTTTTTTGAAGACAGTTGTTTGCATTTATTACCTCCTCATTTTTCTACTTGTTTACTGATGACACTGCTTCTTATTTTTTATACAGGCCTTCATCACGTTGTTGCCCTATCCTCTCTGCTGCTGTAACACTGTAAATTTCCTAGTTGGTAAATAAAGGTTTAGCTTATCTTAGACGTGCAATCACAGCACACAGGGTTTGACTATCACCGTGGTGCAGTTACACTTCAAATGATAACCTGAATGCTCACACTCGCTGCACATTGGTATGCGAGTCGTTAGGAAAAGCCAGGGGTCTGTTTAGCAAAAATCCTTAACTCGGAATCAAATCTGGGTGTCGGCGTGACGAAATTCTGCTTGACACCCTGCTGCTGTCGTCACTGTTGATGACTCTGCCGGTCATGTATGAGTAAGTGGGTTGGAAGACGAAGGAGGAGATGAAATGCAAAGTGTGGTGGAAGTTTTAAGTGATGAGGTGGAGTGTATATCCCGGTGGCGTGCCCGGTGGTTCAGGCGATGACACACGGTGGAAGTGACATGTTTCCTCTGATCAGGGTGTTTTAGACTGGGAGGCACTCGGCCCTGATGGTCTCCATCTTTAATTCTGTCACACTTATACTTGGGAAAACCCCTGTGGGTGGGCGAATCCTCTCCTCCACCACCTTCCTTCCTGTCACCATCTCTCTTTTCTTAAGCAGCCTAAAGCTTTTTTTACTTGTTTTAACAAGTAAAACACTCAGAATGCAAAAATGCAGCTGTGAAGCCTGAGAGAAGTTTGTGTCAAAATATCACTGACAAACGTTTCATCATCCACGAATGAAAAACAAGATTTGTGTGGGAAGAGTCTGGTGAAGCATCTTACCCAAAATACAAACAGAGATTATTATTATGAAAGACTGCAACGCCACATTATCACACCTACTGGCTGGTATCTGTTTCAGTTATTTCAGACAATAAATTCAACATTAGTTAATATTAAGGCTGTGCAACTTTTCTGATTTGTACCGACTGTCTGTTTAAAATTCTATTGTTTTTGCATTTCAGCTGATATTAACAGTGATTGTCTGAGCAATGATGTCAGTTGAGCCACATTCAAACACACACTGTTAACAAACAAACAGTCTGTTCCTGCAGCCACACATTCAACAGCAATAAAAGCATAAAATACCCGGTAAACAGCGACACTGTGACTCCAGTATAAAGTCATAAATGAGCTTACCTTTGATGAGTCCAGCTGCAGACCACAGGTTTGGTGTTGAGAAGGTTTCATCAGTTTTTAGTCTCATCCGTCTGTTCGTGACGGGGGTTTGTTGTCGTCGGGTGAAGCCGCGTCAGGCTGACCGGGAGAGAGCGTTGGAGGCTGGGAGCTAACAGCCGCCGGGGCCCCGGAGCTAGCTAACCTTCTTGCGGGCTAATGAGTGAGAATAACCGGGCTGGGTGAACCCAGTTAACGGAGGCAGTGGCTTATCTTATTCTTCAACTCGTTTTTTTTAATAAAACGACACATTAAAGGATTTTGTTTAGCCATTTTTTGTGACAGTAGCATTAGCTAGCTGTCAGGCTAACGGTATCAGCAGCTCAGAGTGTCTCCCTTTTGATTGGACGGTGGCTACCATGGCAACCGATTAGTTCCGGCTTTCGTGACCATAGCAACTGGTTTAGTTGGCTGCCTGCAGCTTGTTTTAATCTTATTTTATTTTATTTAATTTAAGTTTAAAAATATATGTAAAAATATATATAATTTAAATAATAAAATATGTTAAACTATATATTTATACATGTATTTATCTATATAATGTATGTGATATTACATTAATATATAATTATTTACATATATTATATATTTATACTGCTACTGTTAATATAGGGCAGCAGTGGTCTAATAAATTAAGCACTGTATTTATAATGCGAGTAGTATGTATTCAAGTTTCAAATAAACTTATAGATAGATTTCCTTAGTTTTTAGCATTATTTGTGGGACAAAACTGTGTCATAAGGTTTAAGCTACGAACCAACCTGGTTAGGTTTGGGAAAATATTGAAGTTTATGTTAAAATAACTATGGAAGTTATGAAGTAAAAGTATGGTAAAATAAGTGACACACTGGACAAAGTCACCCATCTTAATCAGAATTTATCACTCTTTAAACTACATTTGTTGCTCTGAGCGTATAATAATAATAATAATAATAATAATAATAACAGAGATGGGTTTACATTAGTAAGTGTAATGATAAAGAGTGTCTGCACTGACCACTAAGCAATATTGGACAAGTTGAGAGTGACAGGAGGTTGAAAATTACTCACAAATCACCACATATGGTTGTAAATGTCACCAGGAGTGACTAAACAGACCAGTTTCTCTTCATAGAAATATTTAATAAAAGCACACAAACACACAAAAACACATCACTAAACTTAGTCCTGGACCAGTTTCTTGCAAAACACGTGAACGCCTCTCAGAGCCGGGGTCTTCCTCCCAGTGATAAATGTCAGCCTTCCTCCTCCTGAACAGATATCGATGGTTATTTGGGCTTATTCCTCCAATCTGTTGTTCACCTCGGAGCGGAAATGGAATCCATTTCTGCCTGGTTGGCGGCGAGGGTGACTGTAGGACAAGGTAATTTGGCTGGCTGGCACTCTCTAGTATCTCTCTGTCCTCGCTGCAGAGCTATCTCACCCCTATTCCCAAAGTTTACCTCAAACAAACAAGTGCAGGCGACATAAAAAAAAAACCCTCAGCTCAGTGCTCGGACACTCAAACTGGTCTTCAGCTGAAATGGAACAAAGATGCCCTGAGTGCTTGTTAAGTTTGATCCAGCAAACGAAAAAAAGAGGAACACATAACACAGACTTTATTTCTTTCAGTCACATCAGTTTCCATCTTATAGAGCGCATATATATAAACATATATATTTCAGATTTCAAAAATCAAACAATGAAAGTTTCATCTCTCCAACAGTTTTTTTTCTTTCCTGCCACAGCAGAAAATCCAGAGCAACGATGTGAAGAAATGTAGTGTGTCGACGGTTTGTTGAGGAGCGTCGAGTCCAAACAAGAAACTGTCAGTGGAAACAGGAAATGAGGATCAAACTGGTCGACGAGTAAACACACATCTCATTTCAAACAGCCTTTCTTCAGACACTGACCACAGACCGTCAGGATGCAGCGACTTCAAATTCAAGACCATTATTTCCACTGCATGACTCGACTGGACTCCTGGTCCTTTTCAGTTTATTTAGTTCAAACTGAGGAATGACTGCACGCTGTCAAATGTATGCTGCACACTCTCACTTAAAAAAAAAAAAAACAATTAAAAATATGGTTAAATAATGGTGTTTAGTGATTTTTCCCTCTGATCAATCAGTGGTCAACTCACCAGTATCGGCTCTCATCGAGCAAAAATAAAATCGTACCGTACATCAACGTGTCAAGAAATGGAAATATTATTTGCACAGTGAAATACAAAAGAAACATCACGTTTTTCGACGAGTTGAATATTAAAGCGACACCTTTTGTCACTTCAGGAGTTAAAGCCTGCAGCTTATCGAGGCGACTGTTCGCTGATATCAGCAGTCGTAGGTCATCATTCAGCAAAAGTTTACCTTAAATGTGACAAATACTTTGAAGGCAAATATTGAAATTTATTTCGGCACTTTGTGAGTAAAAGCTAACAGTTACCTAAAATACATTAAAAAAAATAAAAATGCTGTGGCTGTAAACATGGAGAGTTTGGTTCACCAAAGATAAAAAGTGCATTTGGAAAAAAGAGGAATGTCTTCCTGAGGGGAACAAGACTTCTAGAGCAGCACCATCCTTCATTATTATCATTATTATTATTATTATTATTATTATACCTGCTTCCTTTGTTCTGAGCTCCTACAGTGGAAAAGCAGACTTCCTGTCCAGGCACTTTTTGATCTGAAGGCATATGGAAAAGGTCATTTTAAGGACTTCGATTGGCAAGAAAACACGTCAAGAGAGGAGTCGGAGGATCCAGATGGATGAAGACAGTGACGGAGCGGCTTTGGCTTGTGTTTAAAATCTGATCACGCTCACTTTGACCTAACAGCTGAACATCACGGGGCCTCGACAGGAAGCTGAAAACAACAACGACAAAATCAGCAGCAAAAAGCATAAAAAGGTTAAACATGCAGAGGATTTTTTTGCTATCCATCAAGTTGGTCAAGTGTAATGTCTGGTATTGATTTGTAATATTCTGAAAATATTCCCAGACATGTGGCGCCCTCTTGTGGTGCGAAGCGGTGAAGCTGGACGGTTCAGAGGTCAGTGGTGATGACGGGCGTGACGCCGTGGATGAGCAGCGTGGGGCCCAGGTCCTGGGTCAGCAGCTCCAGCTGGTGTAGGTAGGTGGTGTAGCGCCGGGTGTCTGCCGGAGGTCGGGGCAAGTACAGGAAGCGCACAGCGGGGGGCGGCCTGGCCGGGTCCAAGATCAGCTTGTTGACAGCCGACAGGTAGTCGTCCGACAGACGCGTGGCGTTGCTCGGGAAGCTGTTGACGTAGTCGTCGTCGTTCTCCTCGTCGTCCGGCACTCGCTGCTTCTTCTCGTCGTCGCCCGGGGACTTCTTGCCCCACTCGCCTTGGCGCTGCCAGTGTAGCGCCACCTGCTGGTCCCATGGTACCGAGTACACCTGAGCTTTGATCCTCAGCTCCTTCAGCAGCTGGCCCAGCTTCTCCTCGGAGCCCCTGACGCTCCGGCCTTCCTCCACGCACAGGAAGAGGCGCAGCGTGGCTTTGCGCCAGGCCCTCACCATGTTGAGGATGCAGGCCAGCTGCAGCAGGAACAGCGAGCAGGTGTCCACGTAGCTGCAGCTGTCCGGACGCAGCAGGTTCACCGGCCAAACATCCACGTACACGGCGCCCTTCCCCGGGGACGAGGACGGCGGCGACAGCACCTGGGCTCGGTCGAAGTTGTTGAAGTGCCGCGCCAGAACCACGTTCTTCAGCATCTTCATGGCGTCGGCGATGATGGCAACGTACTCCTCAGGCCCGAGGACCTTCCCGTCCCTGGACTCACCACAGTCCTGCCGGTCACCAGAGCCCCGCAGGGACGCAAAGTGGAACAACGGCGACTGCTGCTCGAGCTCCTGCAGGGACCCGGAAAGATCCGTGGACTTACTGGTGGACAGAGACGGGTCAATCAGCTTGTCCTTTGGCAGGCAGTCGTCATAGAAACCCAGGACGAGGGTGTTAGGACGCATCCCACCTGAAAAAAGGGAAAAGGAGGACAGAATGAGACGACGGCGTTTGTCACGATTCTGATGCTTGCTTATCGTTTGGAGAGTTGAGCGAAAGGACGGAGGATTTTATCAGACGGAGGGAAAATAAGAAACAAGATGTGAAGACGACGGAGTAAGAAGAGAGATAAGAAAAGAAGAGGTAGACGTGAGTGACAACAAGGAAAAAAGTGGAAAAACAAGTTTGGAGAGGAGAGAGTGCCCAGAAAAGTCGTATACACCTCCCTGGAAACAAGGTGAAATACAGTATTTATACTAGAAAGTAGAGGAAAACGAGTTGAAATGACTTAAAATGAGAGAACTGAGAGGAGCTGCAGCTGGATGAAGATGAAGTGTCAGTTTAAGGAGATACGAAAGAAAGTTAAGTGGCTTTTTAAAGAGCATTAATGAAAGACGTTAAGGAACAGCTGGACCAGACTGCTTTACTTAAGTGTTGAAATTCTGACAAAAATCTCTTAAATAAAGTTGAATTCCTGCCTGAAAACAAGCTGAAAATCATGATTCATACCAGCACTTTAAAATGCTTTAGAATAGTGGGACTAAAACAAAACAAAAAATATGAATCAAAGATCAAATTTAACTGATTTAAAGCCACTGTGTGGAATTTCTTGTCTAGTTTTTCGTGCCAACGTTACAACTTGAAAAATGACATAAAATCTGAAATCTTTGATCACTGACCGAGACCAGAGATGAACAGGAGGTGCTGGACGCCGTGACGAACAGAACTGGCCAAAGTCAAGTTGACGAAGGACTTGATGTTCAGGTGATCGACCAGCGACAACCAGGAGTCGTACTGGGACTGTAGAGGGTCTGATGGAAGCGAGCCTGGAGGGGTGGGAGGAAACAACAACGGTAAACAACAACAGGAAACAACATGCTGAGAAGGAAAAGGGATAATAGATGTTCGAATCAGAGAGTGGAGAGATGCTGGGGTGAAGAGAGGGAAAGGAAACGAGAAAAGAAAGGAGAAAGGAAATGAGAGGAAGCAAGAAAAGAAATGAGAAATTAAAGAGAGAGAAATGAGAAGGAAATGAAAAAGGAAAGAGAAAGGAAACAATAAAGGAAAGGAGAAAAGAAAAGCAAAAGGAAAAGAGAAAATAAGTCAACGTATGTATGTGTGACACATAAATTAAACTTAGGTAGAAATATAGTGCCTAATATTTTTGTTTTGTAAATATATTCTTGTTACTCTTCTAGTGGGAACAGGAAGTGCTTTTAGACTTCCTGTGGTGGTTTTCTTTGTCTGGATCTTTGTATTCTGCCGGACCAGTGAAGACTAAATGGATGGAGTGTGTAATTATGTGAATGAATGACCTCCTCCATACTCCTCAGGATGAGAGGAGGCTCTTCAGCAGCTAATGAACATGTCATGTTTTCACCAGAGGCCTCCATTCAGGGCCGGTCCCTGCCTCCCTTCAGGATCAGGACCAAAGAAAAGCCTCCGAAGACAGAAAAAACAATCAGTGAGCCTGAAAACTCTGCAGGAGAGCAGAGAGGAGGAGAGAGGAGGGGAGGAGGAGAGGAGGAGAGAAGAGGAGGAGAGAGGAGGAAAGAGGAGGGGAGGAGGAGAGCAGAGAGAAGAGGAGAAGAGAGGAGGGGAGGAGGAGAGCAGAGAGAAGAGGAGGAGAGAGGAGAAGGAGAGAGGAGGGGAGGAGGAGAGCAGAGAGAAGAGGAGGAAAGAGGAGGAAAGAGGAGGGGAGGGGGGAACAGAGAGCAGGAGAGAGGAGAGCAGAGAGACGAGGAGGAGAGAGGAGGAAAGAGGAGAGGAGAGACAAGTAGGAGAGAAGAGCAGGAGAGAGAAGGAGGGGAGAGGAAGAGGAGGCGAGAGGAGGAGGAGAGAGGAGGTGGTACCTCCTGAGCATTGGCAGGATGATTATTTCACTTTACTACACTTTATTTTACTTTACTGCACTTTATTTTACTGCACGTTATTTTACTTTACTACACTTTATTTTACTTTACTGCACTTTATTTTACTTTACTGCACGTTATTTCACTTTACTGCACGTTATTTTACTTTACTACACTTTATTTTACTTTACTGCACTTTATTTTACTTTACTGCACTTTATTTTACTTTACTGCACGTTATTTCACTTTACTACACTTTACTTTACTTTACTGCACTTTATTTCACTTTACTACACTTTACTTTACTTTACTGCACTTTATTTTACTACACGTTATTTTACTTTACTACACTTTATTTTACTTTACTGCACTTTATTTTACTTTACTGCACGTTATTTCACTTTACTGCACGTTATTTTACTTTACTACACTTCACTTTACTTTACTGCACTTTATTTTACTTTACTACACTTTATTTTACTGCACGTTATTTTACTACACTGGAGTAAACCAGCAGCAGATGGACGGTCCGTCATGCTAAAAAGCTCCACTAAACAAACAGGGAGTCATAATTCATACACTAATAATTTCTCAGCAGTTATTTTTAAAAACACTTAAATTAAGCTGCCCAGTCGTTCTGTTGTCTTGACAACAGTCTGCTGAAAACCAGCTTTTAGTTTTGCCTCTAAATAATCACAATAATGTTAAATTATCAAAAAAAAAAAACAAAAAAAAACACAGGCCCTGGTTTGTTTCGCTCATAAAAGGCACAGAAGGAAACTTTAAAATGCTTCCTGAAAAAGAAGTTCAGGAGTAAAAACACAATATGTAATTTTCTGCCGCTGTTCATGTCTCAGCTAAAACTATAAGACCAGAGGGAGTTTGGTTTGAGTGCTGCAGCAGTGTGGGATCATGGGAGTTGTAGTCCTCATTCCTTCTCTTCCCAGAACAAACTGATTAAAACCTAAAAACACTGAATAAAGCAGCCTCAGCTTATCCTGTTTCACTAAAATCCTTCAAGTGGTTAAAAAACAGCAAGATATAAAAAGTGTAGCATAAAAAAAATTAGTACACTGTTTAAAATAAATATCAATACGGCAGAAATGGTCCACATCTCTGATCATTCACATCTCATTAGATTCTATCGCCCCCAGTGTTTTTCTCACCAGCCAATCAGAGCAGACTGGGCTTCTTAAAGGGACAGTTGAGGTTTTAAAGCAGCTGAAGGTTAAATAAACGTCCTTACTGAGGTCTCCCAGCTGAACGTGGCCCAGCACATACAGGCCGCTCTTCTTGATGTCGTTGATGAAGGTGATGAGGCCCACGCTGCTGCGAGGGTTGGCCACCATCAGCAGCACCTGAGGCCTCCAGAACTTGACGTGGTCCTTCCTCACGTCCAGCATCAGCAGGTACTTTCTCACCTGTGGGAGGCCAGAGGATTGGCGTGAGGGCTTGTTTGTCAGTCAGTCCTGAAGGTGGACTTGTGCAGGGATCTGAGACAGGCTCAGAAATTAAATCCACTTTAAAACCAGCTCCCCGAAACTCATTTCTGGAGGTGACGTCAATGCTGAAGTTTGTACATGTGTCGTTCCTCATGGACGGATTTTAATAGAGCAAATATTCCCATATCACTGCATCACCTGTACTCCTACTGATTTATTTACTGCTTTTTCACTTCCGGTTGTATGTGCATTTCGTCACCTTGTACTTTGAATCTCACCTAATGTCACCTGTCACCCTGTGCAGGATATTTACGCCGTCATAGACGAGAAGCTGGAATAAAGTCTCTAAAAAATCATGAGTCGATGATGTGACATGAATAAAAAGACCCTGTGTCTCTAGAATTATATGTAATTTAAAGTGATTATTACTGAGGCTTGTTTGCGTCTGGTAGTTTTCTTCTCTTTTCACATCACATTGTCCTGATATCTGTGTCATTTATCACCCACAGATTTATCCCCTGATTTCTTTGGGATTAAAGGCAAATGCAAAAAAAGAAAAACAAATCCCCAAAAGGCTCAAAAAGCTCCTGTGAGACAGATCTGTCAGCTTCAGAAGTGGACTTCCTTTTCCAAATGAAAAGCTTAATTAACAAGCAATAATTAGCTTAGCCACTTATGGTGCCTTAGCAAACTTTACATAATTTACTTATTATAAATAAACTGAGTTTATGACTTTTTTTCTGTGTTTCAATGTGTCACAGATGAACAGTTGCTTTATCACAAAAGTGAAATAAGAATTAGACATAATATGCTATTTTTTATCAGTAATAAGTATTTATAAGTATAATAAGTAATAACATATAACATCAAATGTGAAATATAGGTATGTGTGGCTGTTATAATGTTCGTGATTCAGTCCATAATGTTACTGCATTTGTGCTGTGAGTCAGTTTTAATGATAAAATAATAAATAAAACAATACTGTAAATGTTATATTATAAATTACATTATACAATATATTGACATCTGTATATACTGCAAATATTATACATTAGATTATACAATATATACTTCTATATATAGTACATTATATATAAATGTTAAATTTTATATTATTATATTATAGAATATGTACATAATATAAATATTATATAGTATGTTATTATTATTATTATTATTATTGTAAATATTATGTCTTATACTTCAGGTTGGATCTGTAGTTCATCACCTTGCACTTGAGACAATAATGACAATAAATTTTAATCTATTTTAATTCAACTGCATCTTTGTGTCAATCAAAACGTCCCACCTGTGACCATCCATGATAAGCTGACATGCTACATATGTCTGTCTGTGTTACAGGAGCAGCATTAGCATCATTAGCATTCTGACAGCGACGCTGATGAGGAGGCATCATGAAACCAAGTGGAACCAAACAAACACTGGACTAGAAGTGATTAACGCTCAGTTTACACCACAGAGGCATTAATGACCATCAGCTCAGTGACGACATGTCCGACGTTAAAGCTGCTCAGTATGCTGAGTATAAGGATGTGGTCACCATGGCGACACTCAATAGGTGCTGTACTGCTGTTTTGAGGCCTAGAGCTCACCATCTTACTTTTTGGCTAAACGGCACCATAATTTACCAAACTAGAGACTGAAACCATAAACTCCTGCTTCCAATGTTTACTGAGAGAATAAATCAAGAGGGAAGGAGCATCATTTTCTATTAGACTGATACAGAACCAGAGGAGTCGCCCCCTGCTGGCTGACAGACGGGATGCAGCTTTAAATTTTAAGCAGAAAGCTTTTTTTCCAACCACTTTAATAAAGTAAAGCTACTTTAAAATGACTTTCATGTGAGAAGCCTTTCAGGTAATGATATGAAACTGTCTGAAAAATGAAAGAGCGTCTCTTGTGTCTCAGCTCCACTTAGAAAAGCAGATGAAGTGAAGCGTAATGACGGCCTCAGAGATACCAGCTTAGCTCCAGGTTCAGAGTGTCTCTACAGACATCTATCAGAGCACCAAGACGTCACCATCTCCAACATTATTACCCTCATAATCACCATAACTGTTTTCATGGTCCCGTCCGGTAACCGTCCCCAGAGGCCAGGTCCAACTGCCTCCACTCATCTAATCATCTGTCTCTCTTTATCTCTCCATTTCCCGCTGTCTTGTCATCCATCAGGCTATCATCATTCCTGCATCTCTTCGGTCTCATCCATCACTTACTTTCTCCATCACTCATCCCCTCTTCCTGTTCATATCTTACCCTCCTGTGATACCATCAGCGCTTCTTGCCTCCGTTTGTCTTTTTCTTCATTCTCTCTCCCCTCCTAAACGCCGTTGTCGGCCGTCCGTTATCTCCCACTGTGGTTTATTTTCTGTTTGTTTGTTTGTTGTGTCTGCCGTCTCTGCTTCAATGTCACCTGCTTGGCGTCCTGCCACACATCAACATGACTGCATGTGTGCACACACGTTCTTCCTGTTAGCGTGATCGCCTCACTTCCTGTTCACCCCGTGGAATCTTAGTGCGTTAGCAACATGAGCGCTAGTCAACAACGACAAAACAACATTTGGTTTGAATTTCACCATGAAACGCAGAAATGATGTTTGTGAATTTAAAAGAGAACTTTCAGTTGTGTCGTCTGACATCAACAACAAACATCACCTGATGATAAAAAAACATGAGAAAATGATTTTCCATCAAACAAATACTTCAGACATACAGGGGCTCTGGTCCAGGAGGGTTCAGGTTCTGGACTAACCTCACTGACCCCTCTATGATGCTAATAAACCAACTCTGGACTGTGATATTATGGGCTGAGGGAGAAGCAGCAGAGGAGAAGCTCAATAAGTTAAGTGGTTGTAATAATGTTCTGCCTCCTGACAAGCTGCTGGCAAACCCAGCTGCCATCCTAGCCCAGAAACAACCCTGGCAATGGGCCCGCCTGGCAACAGGAAGCTCTTCTCCTTGAGAGCAACAGGCTGAACCCATAGAGGACGTGCCGGGCTAGATGATGTACAGCTGTGTGATATATATGTAGAGAGAGTAGAGGGACGCTGATGGAGCTGATATGAACGTGATCCATCACTGCTGCAGGAACGACCAGGCGTTCTTCTACTAAATGATAAGCCTTTTTTATAAATATGCAGAGGCTCCTGTAAAGCCACAGAAAGGAGGTTTTAGTGGTTTTGGTGCAGACCTGGTGGAAGATGAGCGCCTGGCTGATGTAGCCCCAGCTGGAGGTGGGGCTCAGGTAGTGGATGAGCAGCAGCAGCAGCAGCATGAAGGCGATGCTCGCCGAGGCGTAGATGGCGTTGATCAGGAACATCATGACGGCGCAGCCCACGATGCCGAGGACACAAGTATGCCAGGTGAAGTAACGGAAGGTGGGCCTGAGGAGAAAGCAGCACTTTAGACGTCACCATAATGCTCTGTCATTTTACTGTTTCATCAAACAAGAAGTTTCCCAAGATCTGAATGTGACTCAGCAGCTGAGTGAGGCGTTAAAGAAAAGAAAATATGACCTGGTGTAAATAATGAGCCTTCATTTATTCCATCAGCGATAAATAAATAAGAGCTGCTCAGTTTAATGTTTGTGTTTGAAATGTTGGAAATGTGAAATGATTGTCTGATGTTGAGCCCCGTCCACCCATCCATCATCCATTATTTATCCATCCATCCATCATTTATCACCATCCATCCATCATCCATCATCTATCCATCCATCATCATCCATTATTTATCCATCCATCATCATCCATCCATCCTCTAACTACCATCCATCCATCATCCATAATTTATCCATCATCTATGCATCCATCCATCCATCCTCCATCCATCATCTATCCACCATCCATCCATCCCACATCTATCCATCTATCCATCATCCATTATTTATCCATCCATCCATCCATCATCTATCTACCATCCACCATCCATTATGTATCCATCCACCCATCATCTATCACCATCCATCATCATCTATCATCCAACCATCATCCATTATTTATCCATCCATCATCTATCACCATCCTTCCATCCATCATCCGTCCATCATCCATCATCTAACTACCATCCATCATCCATAATTTATCCATCCATCTATGCACCCATCCATCCATCCTCCATCCATCATCTAGCTACCATCCATCCATCCATCCATTATTTATCCATCCGTCCATCATCCATCCATCCATCATCTAACTACCATCCATCCATCATCCATTATTTATCCATCCATCCATCGTCTATCTACCATCATCCATCCATGCATCCATCCATCATCTATCTACCATCCATTCATCATCATCCATCCATCATCTATCTACCATCCATCCATGCATCCATCATCCATTATTTATCCATCCATCCATCCATCACCTATCTACCATCCATCCATCATCATCCATCCATCATCTATCTACCATCATCCATGCATCCATTATTTATCCATCCATCCATCCATCCATCCATCACCTATCCACAATCCATCATCTATCCACCATCCATCCATCCATCATCCATTATTTATCCATCATCCATCCATCATCATTAATAAGCATCCTTCTACCATCCAGCATTATTCATCCATCAGTCCATCTGTCCATCATCCATCCATCCTTCATCCATCCGGGCATCCATCAATATTCATCCATCGGTCCATCCATCCATCCTTCATCCATCATCATCCACTATCCATGCATCCATCCATTATCTATCCACCATCCATCCAGCCATCATCCATCCATCCATCAATATTCATCCATCGATCCATCCGTCCATCATCTATCTATCTATCTATCTATCATACTGCCTTGATCACAAAGTCAAAATCAGTGGCTGTTGTTGTTTAAATGGACGCCATCATTCAAAAGCTTCAGAAAACAGCCTGTCCTGAACCAGATGAGTAAAACCTCCACATAAGGACTTTTTAAGCCGTAAACATGACTCATTATCACCTCCTGGAGCTGATAGCGTGCTAGCAAACACAGCCAGCAGACAGACAAACATTAGCATTAGAGTCGTGTTTCTGGACATCTCCTTTATATATATGCTGACTCCTGAGGGAAATCTCAGCTCCTCAGCTGCTACTGTAAGTCCTGCATGGTGTTTGCCAGCTAGTCGCTACTGCTATCTGCTGCTCGGTGCACCGGGGTTATCAGAGATTTCTGCCTGCAGCTGCAAACCAGATCGACTTAGGTCAGTTTTATTTGTGCAGCCCGATATCACAAATCACAAATTCACCTTGGGGCAGGGGACTTTACAATCTGAGAGCAGTAAACGTTCATGTTTACCTCGTTCAGCTTTGTTCGCCCTGCTGTTTATTTCTGTACATTAAGAGCAGCAAAATACCAGAGAATTCTATCACATTACAGAGAGTCATAATAGAAAAATAACACATTATAGCAGCTTTAAATGATCACATTTTTTAAGTTTGTCCTGGTGTGTTTGGTCCAGACTGGAACTTATTATATTCAAAGAAATGTCTCAAAGCTACTAAATACGGGATTGGGTGCATACCGATTGCCTCTAAATGGCTCTCATCATGGCGACAGTGCACAATACTGCTGTTTTAATGCTCTGGATCATATTTAGCACCTTTAACCCTCAGTTATGCTTCCAAACGGACTCAGGAGATGTTCGGAAACATTCTAGATCGCTAAGCGAATACTCATCAAACATTTTGTTGTGAGAAAATTTAACCTTTCAGAAAGTAAAACGTGTGTCAAATACTTCTGCAAACATGTCACTGTTCTGAATCTGAAAAAGCAGCTCTGACGATTTAACCTGACAAAGGAAGAGCAACTCTAATTTGTTTCGGATGAATAAATAATAATTGATAAAAGCACATTTCTACACAAATTCAACCTGTTCATTCCCCCGACATTTCTAAAGAGACAAACTGACTCTCTAATATTGCTCAACAGTTCTGAATATAATCCGTTGTGGTGCGTTTGGGTTATAAAGATCAGTTATGATCAGCTAAACCTCTTTGTTAGCCGTTAGCTCACACCCAACTCGTCTGAAAAGGAACTTCCCAATCGGTGTCTCTTCAGGCTGGGAGGGATTAGATGAGATCAGTGAAAAGATGAAATCAGAGTCTCTTGACGTGATTATCCACCTGAGTTCAACCAGCAAATGAAACAGGAATTTTACTGAAGACTAGCAAGAGCAAAGAAACACATTTCCTGTATTTCTTCCCGCTGACCTTATTCCCACGCTATCGAGTCCATTTTCAGAACTAAATGGCAGATTATTTTCAGTCAGATCTGAACAGTCTCTTACACTTCATGATCCTCTTTCTTTAGAGGTTTGAATTTGTTCATCTCAGGATTTAATAGCACCAAAAAGACTCGTTTCTAAAGATTTGTAGATATTACTGCTTCTTGTTGCCTACTGAAATGTCTAGACTACAAAAACCAAGATGGTGACGGGCATAAACCAAGATGGTGACAGACAAAAAAAACCCAAAAACGTTGACTTTAAAAACAAAGTCTCTCTCTCTCTCTCTCTTCTATTGTTGAAGGTCTAAAGGTCAGTAAGTACGACAACTTGAAGAAGTAAAAACATTCCCACCAAGCTTGAGTTATACTTTGTGTTTAGTGCTAATTAGCTGTTGCTAGCACGCTGACAAGCTTTGCTAATATGCTAAACATGATAATGTCTTTCAAAAAGCTTATGTACCGCTATGTGCTGTTGGGTTTCATGTATGTGCAGCACTGTAAATGTAGATCAGAGAGTGTGGTGATTGATGAAAACATCCTCAGCCAATCACAGCGATGCATGACGACAGAGCAGCACAACATGAGCGTCATAAATCTGCAGCCAGATGGATTATTAAACAGTTAATTAGATCGAAACAAACGGCATCAGTCTGTCTCCATTTCAGTCATAATTCTACGGTGGCTGCACATTAGCTAAATGATCACAACAGATCTGAACACGTGACACAGCAGCGCTGGAATAAAACATATTAATCTACAGATGAATGCAGGATGTTGCCGTTGATAAGTGGTTTTAAATGAATTTATTCCTCACGGTCAGAACATTTCTGCTGCCCTCTGTGTACATCATCAACATCACATGTGGATCAAGTGAAGGAAATCTTTTACTTTCAAAAATATCAAATACAGTAATGTCACGAGAATGAATGAATCATCTAAGAGAATTAACTTTCGTCAACACTTTTATCTGGAGTTTCCATGCTAGTCCAGTGTAGCTAACAAAAGTAGCTAACGGCTAACTAGCTGCTAACTAGCTCCAAAAGTCCCAGTGAAGAAAGACAACACCTCTCTGATAGCATTTAATTTATTGCTGTCTGGTGTAAAGAAAATTTCAACAAAATCATAAAAATGTTTTTAAATAACAGCCTGTTTCTTAAGAAACTCTGGGAGTAATCAAAGGCAGCGCTACATAATATTGAGAAAAGTAAAGCGCCGCTCCTATCGTAGTCCTAATGTTCTCTTTTTGTTTTTGTTGTTCTGTTTTTCCTACTCATCCTGCTCTTGTCGTCTTCTGGCTGATGTTCTGCTCGTGACAAAAACCTCGACTATTGACATCATGATTTTGTTTTATTTCCAGTGTTTCCAGTGTGATATCTGCCGCAAGCTGGATGCTCATTAAGCATGTGGCAGCTGGTGTCACACTCTGCTATAATTAGGAGATGCTTTAATTGAATCGTTGCTTTGGCACGAAAAAAAAAAAAACAGAATAAATCTATATATACTATATATGTGATGCAATATGGGCCAAAGCTAGGCTGCAATATGTTTTTTTAAAGGTCAGATTTTTACCATAAAGTGTCTCGATGTAAATGTCAGACAAACTCTTAATTACTTCAACTCAAACTGCTAAAGTGTGACTGCACGGCTGAATCAAAGCAAATATGGAGTTAATGCATCAAATCATTAATAAGCTGTTCTAGTAGACATTCAGTGCACACCTATGTACCTGTCAAAATATACTTTAATAAATGAGTGAATGAGTTGAAGAGGCGATGCAGTGGATCATGTAATTGACCCCAATTTCCAGCAATAACTGCAGCCGAGTGGATGCATAGCCATTAAAACAGTCCCAGCTGTAATTACAGAATGCTGCTTCCTCCATTAACAGGTTTGGACTCTATAAGTAGCCACACAGTGTGAGGCTATGAAGGACGAGCACAGCGAGGAAAACAGTAATTAGCTCGACTGTTCAAGTTTCCCATCTAAGGTCAGAAACTTTAATACTTTTAAAGAAAGGCGATGCCAAAACTAGAAGTCACAGAAACAGATAAGTACTGCTATATAAAGATGCGAGACAGTCTGTACAATAAACTCTGCTTCCACTAATCAATCAATCACCAAAACAGAGTCAATGTGCAATATCATTGTTTTCCTACTCCTCAACATGTGCAAGATTTTTTTAGTTATCAATGCAATTTTCTTTTATTTCTTTTATGTCTAATATCACTGTTTTTCACTTTCATGTGCAATAATTTCTTTTTTTAAATGTACAATTACTGCTCTTATCTTTATTCCCTTAGCTGGTCCATTTTATTTCTTTATGTTGTTTATTTGAAGACTTAGTTTTTTTATCTCTCAGGAGAGTTTTATCTGAGTATGTTTAAGTGCACACATTCCAGGCGGATTGCTAAAACATGGTGGAAAACAATCTGCATTCAGACCAAGAGTAAAAGCACAGTGGAAGTGGAGTCCTCAGGTGAGACTGTGAGAGGAAATAACAATAATAATAAAGCATATGGAGTCGTTAAGACTCAGAAGGATGCTTCATCATGCTCTAAGTGGATGACAGCAGCGTCCAGGCCGTCATCGTCGTCTTCTCACCGCACTGACCTACTGTCTCTAAACTTTTTATTTCTTCCTGACTTCCATCACTTAGCATCGACTCTCATCTCCTCCCATCCCACCGGAGAGCAGGTGTAATTAGGATAAAAGCTCGCCCACCCATCTCTTTTGTCTCTGAGGTCCCTCTATCATCATCCTCCGTACAATCACCTCGCTGTGCAGCGACTGATGTCACTGAGCTGACACAGCAGAAAACACCCAGAATAATCGCCGACATCGAGTCCTTGGAGGCATTAAAGAAAAGAAAGAGATGAAGATGGAGAGAGGAGAACGGCCTTTAGCCAAAAGACACGTCACCATGAAGGGAAAGCTGGGGGAGACGTTACGTCAGGCAACCAGTGGAGACTGGACTGACCTGAAGAGACCTCTTCAGATATAACTTCATACTGGACTAACAGGGAACTAGTCAAAACCAAGATGGTGACGGTGAAAAACTGCACTAACCTTAAGAAACCTCTTCAGATAGAATATCATACTGGACTAGCAGGAACCAGCTCAGCTTAATGGGCTGAAAACCAAGTTGGTGAGAGGCAATATGTTGACCAAAAAAAAAAAAAAAAAAAAAACCCTAGATGGTGAGGGACAAAAACCAAGATGGTGACGGCTCAAAATAACATGTTAATGGCTAAAAACCAAGATGGCTACTGCCAAAACCCAAGATGTTCATGACTAAAAACCAGCTCCTCACCACGTCACTGCTGCATGTTTTCCATCACTCTGTTTAAAGTCTTACAGAAATATTAGAGGCTTGTTTTGGGTGCAGTAAACTTAAACTTCTTTGTGTTAAATCATCTGGAGTTTGCTGTTGTCTGTTTAAATGTGATCTTGTTAAATGCACTTTATGACTAAATGGAAGTGATATTAAAAAGATAATATAGAATAGATAATATAAAAGGAAATATGACCTGCTTAACCCCCTCACATGTTGAAGTGTGTGATGGGATTTATTTTTTCTTTTACTGTGATATTGAATTTTACTGGGTTTGAAGTCAACTACTGAATTCTTGCTATTTAATGTCCCTACTCAAAGTATTAAGTCATAGATTATTCTTCTATGATGCAACTCCATGAGGTTATGACCTGAGCCAGGTGAGATGAGAAAAACCTGACAAATACTGTGCAGAAATATCAGTTAAATATAAAAACTACAGCTCTGATCTGACCTCGACCGTTATCCATTAACAGATAATGATCCTCTAACCGTCCATCCACACAGAGTTGATGATCCATCTGGATTTTTTACTCTCTTCAATCTGTCAGATCACTCCGGCTCATATATCTGCTTATACAAAGAGACTTTTTGGAGTGGTTCAGCTGGTCCGTTCGCAGATCACTACAGCGTTTGACGTCACATTTTTGCTCCGTTCAGACTGAAGGTCGCAGCCTGACCGACCCGTTTCCACAAACAGCCTCTGGGTTCAGCTGAGTCCTGAATCACAGCCAGTGATACTTTAATATGTGTGTGCAAGCGTATTTAAGCCGTTCAGCATCACCATCAGGACCAGCAGAACCCCCTCAGAGGACCCGGTCCACACAGCTGGAGCTGATAAAGCTGCAGCCAACAGGAACCTCGACACATAGAAATACAACCAGAGCTGCACTCACACAACAACAACCAGACAAAAAAACCCTGAATCATGCAGCGTGACTTGGAAACATACCTTCACCCTCCTGCTGTGTGCACACACACAAGCAGGCATCTTTTCCGCCACATCATAATTTAAAAACCCAGCGAATTCAAGGGAAAATATTTCTGCTAAATTAGTCATGCTAATTACACAGCAGTTCTCGGGGGGGAAGAGGCGGCGCTAAATGCCTTTTAATTCCTGGAGAGAGCGGCGTGAAAACAAGCCAAAAAATATAT
This sequence comes from Synanceia verrucosa, assembly GCA_029721515.1. Classification (NCBI taxonomy): domain Eukaryota; kingdom Metazoa; phylum Chordata; class Actinopteri; order Perciformes; family Synanceiidae; genus Synanceia; species Synanceia verrucosa. Next base: position 1,851,339 of record CM056559.1, read on the forward strand.
AAAGAAACAACAACAACAAATAAATAGAAATGTGCCCATGGCAACAATGAGGAGCTCAGGGGAGGAGGAAGGAGGCCAGGCAGCAGAGCGCTTATCAGCAGCGAAGGCCGAGCGGGACGCAAAGTTCCCTACGCTGACTTCCTGTCCTGCAGACGCTGCCAGCGGTCACATGGTGATAAGGAGGCAAGCAGATAGGGCGGCGTGGTTATAAAGTCTGTTATAAAGTCTGTTATATTCTGTTATATAGTCTGTTATATTCTGTTATAAAGTCTGTTATATTCTGTTATATAGTCTGTTATAAAGTCTGTTATATAGTCTGTTATATAGTCTGTTATATTCTGTTATAAAGTCTGTTATATTCTGTTATATAGTCTGTTATATTCTGTTATAAAGTCTGTTATATTCTGTTATATAGTCTGTTATAAAGTCTGTTATATAGTCTGTTATATAGTCTGTTATATTCTGTTATAAAGTCTGTTATATAGTCTGTTATATAGTCTGTTATATTCTGTTATAAAGTCTGTTATATTCTGTTATATAGTCTGTTATATTCTGTTATATAGTCTGTTATATAGTCTGTTATATTCTGTTATATAGTCTGTTATATTCTGTTATAAAGTCTGTTATATTCTGTTATATAGTCTGTTATATAGTCTGTTATATTCTGTTATAAAGTCTGTTATATTCTGTTATATAGTCTGTTATATTCTGTTATAAAGTCTGTTATATTCTGTTATATTCTGTTATAAAGTCTGTTATATTCTGTTATATAGTCTGTTATATTCTGTTATATAGTCTGTTATATTCTGTTATAAAGTCTGTTATATTCTGTTATATAGTCTGTTATATTCTGTTATAAAGTCTGTTATAAAGTCTGTTATATAGTCTGTTATAAAGTCTGTTATATTCTGTTATAAAGTCTGTTATATTCTGTTATATAGTCTGTTATATAGTCTGTTATATTCTGTTATAAAGTCTGTTATATTCTGTTATATAGTCTGTTATATTCTGTTATAAAGTCTGTTATATTCTGTTATATAGTCTGTTATATTCTGTTATAAAGTCTGTTATATTCTGTTATATAGTCTGTTATATAGTCTGTTATATAGTCTGTTATATTCTGTTATAAAGTCTGTTATAAAGTCTGTTATATAGTCTGTTATATAGTCTGTTATAAAGTCTGTTATAAAGTCTGTTATATTCTGTTATATAGTCTGTTATATTCTGTTATAAAGTCTGTTATATTCTGTTATAAAGTCTGTTATATAGTCTGTTATATAGTCTGTTATATTCTGTTATAAAGTCTGTTATATAGTCTGTTATATAGTCTGTTATATTCTGTTATAAAGTCTGTTATAAAGTCTGTTATATTCTGTTATATAGTCTGTTATATTCTGTTATAAAGTCTGTTATATTCTGTTATATAGTCTGTTATATAGTCTGTTATAAAGTCTGTTATATTCTGTTATATAGTCTGTTATATTCTGTTATAAAGTCTGTTATATAGTCTGTTATATAGTCTGTTATATTCTGTTATATTCTGTTATAAAGTCTGTTATATTCTGTTATAAAGTCTGTTATATTCTGTTATATAGTCTGTTATATTCTGTTATAAAGTCTGTTATATTCTGTTATAAAGTCTGTTATATTCTGTTATATAGTCTGTTATATTCTGTTATAAAGTCTGTTATAAAGTCTGTTATATTCTGTTATATAGTCTGTTATATTCTGTTATATAGTCTGTTATAAAGTCTGTTATATTCTGTTATAAAGTCTGTTATATTCTGTTATAAAGTCTGTTATATTCTGTTATATAGTCTGTTATATAGTCTGTTATATTCTGTTATAAAGTCTGTTATATTCTGTTATATAGTCTGTTATATTCTCTGTTATAAAGTCTGTTATATTCTGTTATATAGTCTGTTATATTCTGTTATAAAGTCTGTTATATTCTGTTATATAGTCTGTTATATAGTCTGTTATATTCTGTTATAAAGTCTGTTATATTCTGTTATAAAGTCTGTTATATTCTGTTATAAAGTCTGTTATATTCTGTTATATAGTCTGTTATATAGTCTGTTATACAGTCTGTTATAAAGTCTGTTATATTCTGTTATATAGTCTGTTATAAAGTCTGTTATATAGTCTGTTATATTCTGTTATAAAGTCTGTTATATAGTCTGTTATATAGTCTGTTATATTCTGTTATATAGTCTGTTATATAGTCTGTTATATAGTCTGTTATATAGTCTGTTATAAAGTCTGTTATATTCTGTTATAAAGTCTGTTATATTCTGTTATATAGTCTGTTATATTCTGTTATAGTCTGTTATATTCTGTTATAAAGTCTGTTATATTCTGTTATATAGTCTGTTATATTCTGTTATAAAGTCTGTTATATTCTGTTATATAGTCTGTTATATTCTGTTATAAAGTCTGTTATATTCTGTTATATAGTCTGTTATATAGTCTGTTATATTCTGTTATAAAGTCTGTTATATTCTGTTATAAAGTCTGTTATATTCTGTTATAAAGTCTGTTATATTCTGTTATATAGTCTGTTATATAGTCTGTTATATTCTGTTATAAAGTCTGTTATATTCTGTTATATAGTCTGTTATACAGTCTGTTATAAAGTCTGTTATATTCTGTTATATAGTCTGTTATATTCTGTTATAAAGTCTGTTATATAGTCTGTTATAAAGTCTGTTATATTCTGTTATAAAGTCTGTTATATAGTCTGTTATAAAGTCTGTTATATTCTGTTATAAAGTCTGTTATATAGTCTGTTATAAAGTCTGTTATATTCTGTTATAAAGTCTGTTATATAGTCTGTTATAAAGTCTGTTATATTCTGTTATAAAGTCTGTTATATAGTCTGTTATAAAGTCTGTTATATTCTGTTATAAAGTCTGTTATATAGTCTGTTATATAGTCTGTTATATTTTGTTATAAAGTCTGTTATATTCTGTTATAAAGTCTGTTATATTCTGTTATATAGTCTGTTATATAGTCTGTTATATTCTGTTATAAAGTCTGTTATATTCTGTTATATAGTCTGTTATAAAGTCTGTTATATTCTGTTATAAAGTCTGTTATATAGTCTGTTATAAAGTCTGTTATATTCTGTTATAAAGTCTGTTATATAGTCTGTTATAAAGTCTGTTATATTCTGTTATAAAGTCTGTTATATAGTCTGTTATAAAGTCTGTTATATTCTGTTATAAAGTCTGTTATATAGTCTGTTATATAGTCTGTTATATTTTGTTATAAAGTCTGTTATATTCTGTTATAAAGTCTGTTATATTCTGTTATAAAGTCTGTTATATAGTCTGTTATAAAGTCTGTTATATTCTGTTATATAGTCTGTTATAAAGTCTGTTATATTCTGTTATATAGTCTGTTATATAGTCTGTTATATTCTGTTATAAAGTCTGTTATATTCTGTTATATAGTCTGTTATATAGTCTGTTATATAGTCTGTTATATTCTGTTATAAAGTCTGTTATATAGTCTGTTATATTCTGTTATAAAGTCTGTTATAGTCTGTTATATAGTCTGTTATAAAGTCTGTTATATTCTGTTATAAAGTCTGTTATAAAGTCTGTTATATTCTGTTATAAAGTCTGTTATAAAGTCTGTTATATAGTCTGTTATATATTCTGTTATATAGTCTGTTATATTCTGTTATAAAGTCTGTTATATTCTGTTATATAGTCTGTTATATATTCTGTTATATAGTCTGTTATATTCTGTTATAAAGTCTGTTATATTCTGTTATATAGTCTGTTATATATTCTGTTATAAAGTCTGTTATATTCTGTTATAAAGTCTGTTATAGTCTGTTATATAGTCTGTTATAAAGTCTGTTATATTCTGTTATAAAGTCTGTTATAAAGTCTGTTATATAGTCTGTTATATATTCTGTTATATAGTCTGTTATATTCTGTTATAAAGTCTGTTATATTCTGTTATATAGTCTGTTATATAGTCTGTTATATTCTGTTATATAGTCTGTTATATTCTGTTATAAAGTCTGTTATATAGTCTGTTATATAGTCTGTTATATATTCTGTTATAAAGTCTGTTATATTCTGTTATAAAGTCTGTTATATATTCTGTTATAAAGTCTGTTATATAGTCTGTTATATTCTGTTATATAGTCTGTTATAAAGTCTGTTATATTCTGTTATATAGTCTGTTATATATTCTGTTATAGTCTGTTATATTCTGTTATAAAGTCTGTTATATTCTGTTATATAGTCTGTTATATTCTGTTATAAAGTCTGTTATATTCTGTTATAAAGTCTGTTATATAGTCTGTTATATTCTGTTATAAAGTCTGTTATACTCAACAATGTGTGATTAATCTGATTAAAAATATTCATCATTTGACAGCCCTAATACAGTCATGGTCAAAAGTTCACATACACTTGTGAAGAACATAATGGAGCTTTTGGTATCCATCCACAAGCTTCTGGTTGAATCTTTGACCACTCCTCTTGACAGAATTGATGCAGTTCAGTTAAATTTGTTGCTTTCTGACATGGACTTGTTTCTTCAGCATTGTCCACATGTTCTCAGTGGGGTTTAAGTCAGGACTTTTCTAAAACCTTAATTCTAGCCTGATTAAGCCATTCCATTACCACTTTTGATGTGTGTTTGGGGTCATTGTCCTGTTGGAACACCCAACTGCACCCAAGACCCAACCTTCAGGCTGATGATTTTAGGTTATCTTGAAGAATTTGAAGGTAATCGTCCTTCTTCATTATCCCATTTCCTCTCTGTAAAGCACCAGTTCCACAGCATCATACTACCACCACCGTGCTTGATGGTAGGCATGGTGTTAAAGGCCTCACCTTTTCTCCTCCAAACATACTGCTGGGCATTGTGTCCAAACAGCTGGATTTTTGTTTGGTCTGACCACAGACCTTTCCTCCAGAAGGTCTTATCTTTGTGATCAGCAGCAAACTTCAGTCGAGCCTTAAGGTGCCTCTTTTGGATCAAGGGCTTCCTTCTTGTACGGCAGCCTCTCAGTCCATGGAGATGTAAAACAGGCTTGACTGTGGACACTGACACCTGTGTATCAGCAGCTTCTAATTCTTGGCAGATCTGCTTTTTGGTGGTTCTCCGTTGACTCTTCACCCTCCTGACCAGTTTTCTCTCAGCAGCAGGTGATAGCTTGCATTTTCTTCCTGATCGTGGCAGTGACAAAACAGTGCCATGCACTTTATACTGACAAACAGTTGTTTGCACTGTTGGTCTTGGGACCTGCAGCTGCTTTGAAATGGCTCCAAGTGACTTTCTTGACTTGTTCAAGTCAATGATCCATGATTCAGTGATTTTTCAGACCCGTGCTGAGCTCCTTTGACTTTCCCATTGTAGCGTTTGTATCCAATGAGCCATATTTAAATGGGCTCAGAGAAGTCAGCAGCTGTAGTCACTCATGATCACTCACAGGAAGTTAAGAGGCCATGCTATGAAGCTCATTTCATTGACACAACTTTCTAAGTCACCAAAATTGCTCATTCATGTTGCTGTTTGTATATTTTTGACCCAGCAGATTTGGTCACATTTTCAGTTGACCCATAATAAAGTCATAAAAGAACCAAACTTCATGAATGTTTTTGTGACAAAGAAGTATCTGTTCCGTTCACTCTATCAGAGAAAAATCAGAGTTGTAGAAATAACTGGAAACTCAAGAGAGCCATGACATTATGTTCTTTACAAGTGTATGTAAAGTTTTGACCATGACTGTATATAAAGATGTACAAAATTTTCTGTTGTTTATGCTATCTGCTGCTGATGCCTCCTCCAGATTTAAAGCTGCAAATGTTCCCACTTGTCTTACGAATCGTCTCCATCTATGGAGGAATATAAAACCTAGAGCACAGCAACCAGCTGACAGGAAGGAAGTGATGCACGGCGCTTAAAAACTTCCTCCCCTCTGTATACAAATAAAAACATGTTGTGTTTGAAGTTTATTTCACAGCCAGTTTTGTCTTTAGGAAAACATGGGGGGCAGGCATAAACTGGAGAATTTATAAATCAGGATGAATGTTTAGGAAATAGTACCTGAAGTTTGGTGCAGAGGCCCATTCCAGAGCGAGACAAGCCAAGTCCACTGCTGCATAAACCAACAGGAAGAAGATGGTCACAATGCTGGCAATGGTGTTGAGTTTACCTGAGAAGAGAACCAGCTGGAGGGAAGGAAGGGAGGAGAGGAAGAAGGAGGGGAGGAGGGAGGAGAGGAGGAGGGGAGGAAGGGAGGAAAGAGAGAGGAGAGGAGAGGAGAAGAGAGGAGAGGAGAAGGGGAGGAAGGAGAGAGGGAGGTAGGGAGGAAGGGAGGAGGGGAGGAAGGGAGGAAGGAGAGCAGGAGGAGAGAGAGGTAAGGAGGAAGGGAGAGAGGGAGGAGGGAGGGAGGAAGGGAGAGAGGGAGGAGGGGAGGAGGGAGGGAGGAAGGGAGGGAAGGGAGGAGGGGAGGAAGGAAGGAAGGAAAAAGGGAGGGGAGGTAGGAGGGGAGGGAGGAAGGAAGGAAGGAAGGAAGGAAGGAAGGAAGGAAGGAAGGAGGGACGGGAGGTAGGAGGGGAGGAAGGGAGGAAGGAAGGAAGGAAGGAAGGAAGGAAGGAGGGAGGGGAGGTAGGAGGTAGGAAGGAAGGAGGGGAGGAAGGAGGGAGGGGAGGTAGGAGGTAGGAAGGGAGGAGGGGAGGAAGGAGGGAAAGAAGACAGAACAGAAGATAGAAGGAAGGAATGATGGAAGAAAAGGAGGAAGGAAGGGAGGAAGAAAAAGAAAGACAGAAAAAACAAAGAGAGGATTAACTTGAGATCATAGTCGGACAGATAAACTTGTTGTTTTCTCATTGTTTTACTGTTGATTTCTTTGTTTTATTGTTTACCTAGTGTTATATTACTGTTGTTTTATTATTGTTTTATTTCTCTTTCATGAAATGAAACATGACATCAGTCACATGACTTCTCTCAGTGAAGACAGATCAGTTTTCCTGTCCTGTCTTCTTTCCTCAGGAGGATCTCTTCCTCCTTCAGATCCTTCAGGTTCTGGACTCTTCAGCCTTTCAGACGCTAAACGCTGTTTTGAATAATAAATGCTATTTCCAAAAGAGAAGTTCAATTACCTTCTCAAAGATTTTTAAAATGGCATCTCTGAAAAAAAAAAAAAAAGCCAGCGTTTATGACGATGCAAATATGTCTCCAAAGTTTAACTGCTGGACACCAGATGTCTTCTATGAAACTCTCCTGTGAGCTGAAAGTTTCAAGGTGAAAACAGAAACTTTCCTCCTCTGCACAGCCAAGTAACAACAAGAAAAACACACTATTAATAGTATTATGCACATCCTGTAGCTAAAAAAGTTAAAAATAAATAAATAATAATAAATTTTAATTTTAATACTGGAGATTTTACTGCAAACCACCTGAGTTTAAAACGATAAGATAAGATCAGGTAAGATAAGATAGTAACATTTTATCTGCTAAGTATTTGTTAATAATTAAGATATTTTTACTGTTTACTGTTACTGTTAACTGATGACTGTAATACTTTAAATAGTTCATAGATACTATTTTTTTATTAAATGAATTAACTGTCAATGTACCATTATACATAACTTCTTATAGTGTATAAAGTATAAAGCGCAGCAAGGAGGAAGCGAATGACAGAAACTCTGAATATTGGCATTTTCTTGGCACAAATAAAAAACATACACTATCACGATAATGAGAAAACTCAACAGTGAGCTGTTAGATTTAAGGAGCTTATAAATAAAGAGAAATAAAGTCGCTCTCCTGGTAGATATGACTACCAGTCACTGCAGGTGGCATCAAGGTCACACTGAAGGTCAGATGTGAGCATCATCTAGAGAGACGCTGTGGAAATGAAATCGTTCCATATTTTGGTCCCCAGACTCCACTTGGTGAGCCACTGATGGACGCTAATGTTAATTAAGATAAGGTTAAGATAAGAGCTGCAGCCAGGCAGCTACACTCTGAGTGACTCTGGAATATTATTATTTTATTCTGTATAACCACTGCATTATTAACAGGAAAAATATTACACAAATTAAAAACTTCAGTGCATTATTTTGTTTTTGTTTTATGTGAAATTTTAACACCAGAGCTGAGATTTCTTTTTGTGGGACAAATATAGTAGCAGTAGTATTGTCATACAACCCACTAAAATTACAGGCTTTACGTAAAACTTATATCTTCATATTGTCGCATCACTTTTCTGTTATTGTTTTGATTTCTTCTTTTTAAATAAACTATATTATATAATATATAAATATAATATAAAATAATATATTTTTAATAAACAATTCATTGTCAACAATACATTACACAAAACGGTCTTCTGTTTTGCATGAATCTATGAACTTCTGTATGAAGTACATAAATATATATTACATACTCTTATTTATTTTTTATTGTCAATTTTGACTTAATTTCCATATATTAAAATATCTAATTAAAATGTGTAATAAGAAATTATTATTATTATTAATAATAATAGATAAAATGAATGAACATTGAGATTGACTAAATAAACTAATAATAACAAACAAAAAAAAACACAACAACATGAGAGCCTCTTTCTCAGTTTCATAGCAGCTAAATAATAATAATATAGTAGTGTGTAATGGAGGTTATAAAGTAGTAGTGTAAAAATAATAATAGCAGTATGATACTGTACTTCATCAGAGAATAAATGGCAGTTTAATAGTGTACTTCATTTCACGACGCCAAAAACTACTGTAGCTAGTTTTAAGATCACTTAAATGTGCTATGAAATCCATGAGCCACTGGATAATTGTTGCCAGTAATTAACTGTTAATTTGTTCGCTGAAAACCCCGTAAAGATCTGAAGTGTCAGCGTCTGATCTGGAGAATCGTCATGTGTTAGATTCAGAGGAAGTGGTTTCTAACAGACGACCCCATTAAAAGTGCTGCTGCTGCTCTGGTCTGACACCAGGAAGTGAGGACAGGACTGAGAGCCACCACACATCCAGCATCACCTCCTGCTCTAACTACCACAAAGACAGACACGTTTAGAACAGAGCTAACAATGCTAGCAGAGCTAACAGCGGAAATAACTGTAACAGTGCTAACAGAGCTAACAGAGCTAACAGTGGAAAAAACAGTGACAGTGCTAACAGAGCTAACAGATCTAGCCGAGTTAACATTGGAAATAACAGTAACAGTGCTAACAGAGCTAACAGAGCTAACAGTGGAAAAAACAGTAACAGTGCTAACAGAGCTAACAGATCTAGCAGAGTTAACATTGTAAATAACAGTAACAGTGCTAACAGTGCTAGCAGAGTGAACAGAGCTAACATTGGAAATAACAGTAACAGTGCTAACAGAGCTAGCAGAGCTAACAGTGGAAAAAACAGTAACAGTGCTAACAGAGCTAGCAGAGCTAACAGTGGAAAAATAGTAACAGTGCTAACAGAGCTAACAGTGGAAATGACAGTAACAGAGCTAACAGAGCTGGTAAACTGGTAACGGTAAAAATAAGAGCTAACAGAGCTAACAGTGAAAATAAGAGCAACAGAGCTAACAGAGGAAATGATAGTAACAGAACTAACAGAGCTAACAGAGGAAATGATAGTAACAGAACTAACAGAGATAACAGTAAAAATAAGAGCAACAGAGCTAACAGAGGAAATGATAGTAACAGAGCTAACAGAGCTGGTAAACTGGTAACGGTAAAAATAAGAGCTAACAGAGCTAACAGTGAAAATAAGAGCAACAGAGCTAACAGAGGAAATGATAGTAACAGAACTAACAGAGCTAACAGAGGAAATGATAGTAACAGAACTAACAGAGATAACAGTAAAAATAAGAGCAACAGAGCTAACAGAGGAAATGATAGTAACAGAGCTAACAGAGCTAACAGTGAAAATAAGAGCAACAGAGCTAACAGTGGAAATGATAGTAACAGAACTAACAGAGCTAACAGTGAAAATAAGAGCAACAGAGCTAACAGAGCTAACAGTGAAAATAAGAGCAACAGAGCTAACAGTGGAAATGATAGTAACAGAACTAACAGAGCTAACAGTAAAAATAAGAGCAACAGAGCTAACAGAGCTAACAGTGAAAATAAGAGCAACAGAGCTAGCAGTGGAAATGATAGTAACAGAACTAACAGAGCTAACAGTAAAAATAAGAGCAACAGAGCTAACAGAGCTAACAGAGCTAACAGCACTGATAGCGCTAACCATACGAACAGTGCTAATAGTGCTAACAGAGAAAAAAGTGACAAAAACAGCAACATTGCTAGCAGAGCTAACACTGGAAACAAGAGCAAAAGAGCTAACAGTAACAACTGCACTGATATAATTAACCATGCTAGCAGAGCTAACAGTGAAAACAACAGCAACTATGCTAACATCACTACCAGTGGTAACAACAGAAACCAAGGCCATGTCAACAAAGAACAGAGGAGCTGTTATAACTCCATATATTCACATAAAATAGTTGTTTGCTGCTCTATTAATGCTCTGAATATACTATCAGGCAGCTTTAAGATAAATAAGATACATTAAAATAAAGAAAAAGGGTTTAAGGAGCTTATTTGCCAGATCATTTTCAGAGCAATAATCACATCCAGTATTGTGTACATTTGACTCAAAGCTGAACGATATCTACAGATCTGAGAAGCAAACAAACATGAACGCTCTGCCACAGCTGGAGTCCATCAATCAGAGTAACTACATCCTAATTTAACGCCATATTTGCACAACATTTCCATCCACACATGGTCAGCTGCTGCCTAACGGCTCATTCAGTGAGTAAATCACACAAGTTATAACAAGAGACATCGGCTATATTTCAGGCCCTTATTAGTCCTTCAGAGCTGAATGGAGATCCTCTGGAAGTTTCCTCCACAGTACAAACAGCATCAGAGTCTTTCTTTCCAATTAGTTTCACTATACTGGAGTTGATTTTCCGGAGCTCAAGGGCGTCTTGTCATTTAAGGAGGACAGAAAGTAACTGCGATCTCTAACTTTGTGGCCATGAAGCAAAGCAAAAGGGAAAGAGAGAGGAAGGTAACGAACAGGAAATTGAGATTAACGATGTCACGTTATTGACAGGCGGCTTGAACGAAAACGACGAGAGCAAAAGATAAAGATAGAAAAGAAGAGATGAAGCATCTCTGACTTCTGTGAAAGTGAAAGTCAGTGGGTGTCGTCGTCTCTGACCGAGCATTAATTAGCTGTTAACTCAGAAACAGGCCGACCACACTCTAAACCACCAAACTGTGTTTTTGTGTGGCCATCTGAAAGACTTTTTTACTAGGAGGCGGTGTGTGCATAAATTGCCATAAATTTCACTGGAATAAGTGGACCCACTTCTTTTATTAAATAAAAAGAAGTGAGTGGAAGTGGCTGAGTAATGCTTCGGACTAAATAAAAGCTTTTCCAGGAAATGGCTCAGGGTTGCAGGTCACCATCGGACCATCGGTGTTTGCTTTAGCTTCAGACACAGCATGGCTAATGAGGCGCTTAGTTACAGTAAATAAAGAAAACACAAGTATTAATACTATATTCCAACAGATCCTCCTATAAGCTGCCAACTTTTACATAAAGTGGGACCTCATGAAGTCTGGAGGTTTTTTTGGGATAGATTACAGAAGAAAAGCAAACTGTACGTTTGTTTAAAGGCACGATACGTAATATGTGAACAGATTTTAAAGTATCTCCAACTTCTCAGTTGCAGGTAACAGCCCGTGGACTGATTTCCATCTCTAAGTTTTTTTAGTGAAAAAGTTAAAAACCTTCATTCTCTCCATCAGCCAGCAGGGGGCGACTCCTCTGGTTCTATATCAGTCTTATAGAAAATGATTTATTCCCTCTGTAAACATTGTAAACATGAGTTTATGGTATCAGCCTCTGGTTTAAAGTCTTCTTCAACGCAGCATGTTCATGTAGTAAATTATGGTCCCATTTAGAGTCAAAAAATGTGACAAACCAAGATGGCGGTCACCAAAACGCAGAACTCTGAGCTACAAAAACGTCAGTCCACAAACCAGTGGGTGATGTCACAGTGATTACGTCCACTTGTTATATTCAGTCTGTGGTTCGACTCACACAGTGTATTTTCACTTTATCAAAGTTAATTATAATGCTTTTAGTCAAACGAACCCTTGCATTCACAGTAGCTCCACCCTCTGGTGTGACTTCTGGCTGCAAAGAACCAAGATGGCGACGGCCAAAATGAAGAACTCAAGGCTTCATAACGGCAGTAACAAAGGAACGTAAAACAGTTTTAACATTAACTGAAGTAGTTAGCGTACAACACAGTAACGTTAAAACATTTTTTTTCACTTACCTATTTATTCATTCATCATCTGCAATTAATAGAGCAGTATGTCCTTTTATTTCTGTTAATAACTGTATATAACAGTCATGTTTTATTACTGTCATATTAAATTTTTACTCCCTTCACTGCTGTCTACAGTGTGTGCATAGCCATCTCAATACTCTGATAGTCCATTTTTATTCTGTTTTTATTTGCATATCTTGTCGTTTTGATGTGTCTCATGCTGCTAAAGTGCCTTTCTTTTTAACGACAATGACAACAAAGATCTTTTCTATTCTGCAGCTCACCTCTCCAGCTCTCATCCTGCAACAACTTCCCTTTAACTTTCTCTGCTTTTCTCCTCCCCTTGCTTTCGCAGTCGGCCTATTTTCGTTTTACTCTAAAGTCCATTAAAAGAAATCCTCGGCTCGTGGCTCCCCCCCCCGCCTCCTTTTCAATCCTGCAGTGCGTGAGGCCAGATTACAATCAGACTTTTGCCATCACTGAATCATTCAGATGGCGGAGGAAGAGGCCGAGAGAAAGGGGGACGAGAGAGTCAATGATCTCTGATGGCGGCGGCGGCGGCGGCAGCACGGCTAACGATTTCCATCTAATTGCTCCTCCTCCACTCCTGGCGAGAGGCGAGGGATGAAGAGAGGAGGATGGAGGGAGAGAGAGAAGGCAAATAATGACACTCCTCACCTCTGGTAATGATGGGATACTCAGATCCTCCACCTCCTCTTTGTCTCTCCACCCTCCGCTAACATTCCCCCCCTCCACACTGAAGACACAACACAAGACAGAAATACTGTTTTTGCCTTCTTCTGGTCATTAAAAAGCTGATTTAACTCAACTGTGAGGAAATGATGCATCTCCCCTCCATCTCTTTAACAGTTACTGCTTATGGCAGCGCTGCTTTAACACCTTATAATCATTTTCACACTTGTTTCAGTCATCGGCCAGCATGGAGGAGACATTTGACCAAAAACATGTCCTGAAAATATTAAGAATAAGCTGCCAGTCCATCACTCAAGCCTCCATTTTATCAGATCTTGATTATTTTAACTCTGAACTACGACTTCATTGACCTGAAATGGTCCCAAATGCAGCTGATTGGCTGGGAAAACTTCATAATAACATTATCAATAAATGGTCAAGTGATAGTTAACTCAACTTGATTAACAGTTATTTACTGAATATTGAATGATAAAGGTTTACTAATTTTTAGTAATGCTATTATTACTGTTATTGTCCTAGCTGACAACTAGCTAAATATTGTTTAAAACTTCTTTACAAAGTATTTATTAATCATTTTTCAGAGGAGCCATCAAAATAATGGTTATGGATGTAAGTAATACAAACTTAATATTTCTAAATCTTAAGTGTTTCTTCAAGGTTTAAAAATCTCAGTCATTAGCACATAACAATATATGTAGTTTATAAAATGTGCATGTTGTTTGTTAACAGTAAATAACTATTAATTAATTAATTAATTAATTAACGATCAGTTCGCTGTTCATAAAGGATGGTTATTATAAAGTGGTACTGCTTGGCTTTTAACTGGAACAATGAGGACAGAACATGTTACCCCAATTTCCGCATCCCTTCACTGACTGAGACAGAGTTCAGTTAATTAGTGATGAGGCTTTAAAGGGACGGGAGCAGAAGCTGCTCTGAACTGCTGTTTCTGCTTTCTGGAGAAAAACTGATCCAAGAACAGTCGACTGTTCACTGTTCACAAAGCTCATCAACATACCCAGTTACATCCTATATCTGCTGTCATGGTGTCATGGACATAGTCAGCCATTGGTCTGTTTGGTGCCATTTTGAAGCATAGATATAGCATCGATCTTGGTTTTTAGGTCATCTACATCATAGTTTTGGGTCGTCTCCTTCGTAGTTTTTGTCAGTCTCCATCTTGGTTTTTGTCTGTTGCCATCTTTGTTTTTGGACGTCTCCATCTTGGGTTTTGAACATCAGCACCTTAGTTTCTGGTCGTTGCTATCTTGGGTTGTTTTGCCACCAGAAGTGACACGAGAGAGTGGAGCTAAGGACCAATGGAAGCTGAATAAGACTTTTTTAGGCGACCAAAAATATTAGAATTAACTCTGATGAAAAATGAAAACACGGACAAAAGAGGTGTGTCACAAACTTGACTACTGGACAAATGAATTATGATGATGATGACACAGATGAAGCGATAATAGTGAAAACATCGTGGTAATGACCTGTTAATCTGCTGGTAGCTGTGCCCTAAAGCATCCTCTGCTTCACGGTCTGTTTGACTCTAAATGGGACCATCATTTACTAAACGATGCAATGCTATTCCTTTGACCTACAGCTAAAAAACACATTCAAATTTCACATCTCCTGGACAATAGTGTATTCTTTTTTTTAATCTGGTTCAAAAAAGTAATTTTATTACTGTCTCTCAGGGTTATTATTTTGAAAGAAAAAGGACATATTTTGGTTTGAAATAATACGTCCACCACCACATCAACAAAACATCTTTGTCATCAAAGATGATGTGTGTTTTTTAACACTCATCGATTGACAGGAATGATTGGTGCTGCTATAGAAGCAGAAAAGTGATATGTCTGGTGGCAAACAATACAACGATAATTCATCAATACAACTGACCTGCTGCATTAAGTTAGTCATACTTTCTGGGAAACTCGTTGAAAACCATTAAACCAGAGAGAGAATGACCTGAAGCGTTACGTTGTTCAATGCAAATGGTGCAGATTAAAGAGGAGAATAACAGGTTTAATGCATCAAACTGCACTGAAGAATCCTCCTGAGCTAAACTTTCTGATCTTTCTGCCTGAGGAAAGTTTCTTCATGACTTCACAATCCAAACACAGGAGTTTGGGCTGATTTTGTCCCACAACTTCTCCAACCTTGGATCCAACATCCAGAAAAAAAAGCAGCTTGTTTGAAGCTTCCATTCCTTCCCTTTGTAGGCAGCTTCATCGCTGCCGCAGCTCAGCAGGGATTTATCACTGATTTATCGATTTCACTAAAATATTCACATCCAAGGCCGGCGTTACAGCTTTATTCTTGACCCTCAGAGCTCCACAATTTTTTAAATATATTTTTAGGCCTACTGATCACACAACAACAAATGATTGAGCCCAATTCAAAACTTCCCATTTTTTTAAAGAAAATGAGTCAAAATGTTTTGTCTGAAGCAGAAATGTAGTGTCACTACACTAATGTCATTTAGTTTTTTTGTTGACAAGCATTATTCATATTTTTTTTAAAAAAATAGTTTTTTTTTCCTTGAAAATGTATTAATTTTATAGTTCGTCGTCAGGAATTAAATACTATGGTAAAAGAAACCTGATCAATTAGAGTTGCAACGATAAAATTAATGGCAATCTATTTTGATATTTGATTAATCAGTTTGAGTCATTTTTTTTGAGGAAATTAAAAGTCTTAATTCTCAGATTTTAGCTTCATTAATGTGGATATTTGGTTGGTTTCTTTCCTCCTCTATGACAGTAAACTGAAGATCTTTGAGACATTTCATTTTTCACCATTATATAAACCAAAACAACTGGCCACTCAATCAAGAATCATTATTTCGCAGCACCAACCTGCACAAGGAACCAGGAGAGGAGCACTGAGACCCAGGGGTTCCCACTGTGAGAGGTCTTCTTAGCTGGAGATAGCACCTTCCCTGCAGGGACGGAAAGAAATCTCAAATTTCTAGGGGAATTATTGTGCTGAATATTCTCCAGCAGCTGCTTCCTTTTAAAAACATCATCATTGAACCTCTGTGACCTTCACTAGTGGACTGAGAGGTTTAATCAAAGAAAGCATGTGATCAGCCACCATCCTTGGGTTTTAACGGAGAACTTCCTGCACATCGTTCTTCCTCTATTAAATGTCAGGAGGCGTTTCTCCCATCGCTGCTAAATTATACATCATTTTGGACACGCGGTGGGCATGAAGTGAATGAAAGAGCAGATTCTTCGTCGGTCAGGTGTCACTGACACTGAGACGCCATTTCACTTGTCAGTACTCAGGTTTAACTTCCCCATCGACACCTCCTCCTCCTCCTCCTCCTCCTCCTCCTGACACTTCCCAAGCCTCCATGAGATATTAATGTATTCACTTGGCACACAACGTTTGCTGCCAGAGGACATTTTCTCAGTGATTTACACGAGCAAGAAATAAGGAACAGAGAAGTGAAGGTAGAAGTCTGGAATAAAAAGGGGCTCATCTGGATATTTCTGGGGTCAAAAACACAACAAAGCTGGAAGCAGCATCGACCACACTGATCAACAAGTGATAATTTGTGGTTGTGTTGAGACAAAAATATGTGCCGTCTTTTCCAGCTCTGACCTAACTTCAGTTCTTGATAGTTCTTATCTTGTTGGATCAGTTCAGACAAACTAGGGCTGCATAAACTATCTGAAATTCACCTGTGATATACAGAGATTAACAGATTTATGAGAACATCAGCTTCACCTCCAGCATCTCAAACAAAAATAACAACGTGTTTGATATCTGTTCTGCTTTTTTGTAAAACAGTAAATTTATACTTTCCTGGATAACAACACTAATTATATTTAAATATTTAAGATATTATTTGCACATACTGGTGGATTAATCATGACAGAAACATTACTTTAATTTGGGGCAGCAGTATTCAGGTGTTAACGCTCTGCACGTCACTAAAATGGAGCGTAGAACTAGATAACCCCTACGAAAGCAGACCGACACTTTTATTTTGAAAATATTTTGAATATGAGAGATGGCGTGTTGTAGCACAGGAACTATGAAGTCATGCCAAAACACCTGATCACCATAGTAACCTGCAACTCAACCACAAAGCTCTACAGAGGAGTTAGCCAAACAGCTAATGCTAGCAAAAGCTAAACGTTAAGTCAAGTAGCAGCAAAACAGTCCAGCAGACATGCATCAACTACTCACTGTTAGCAGAAAGAAGCTAATAGTATTTACTGAAGCATGTGAATATTAATCATCACTGCAGAATTCAACATTTTCCTGATAATGTGACGCCCTAAAGTGTCGACGTGTTGGGATGGAGCAGCGTTAATGTGGCAGTTGTTTCAGGAAATGAATTGTGACTTCTATTGTTTGTCTTCCAGCTTCAAGAGGACGTCAAGAATTTTTTAATAAAAGTCTGTGTCTTTTTTGGATTTTGTCTAAAGTCATAACACTTGTACCTCAGGTCTATGTATCTATATAATATTAAAAAAAACAGATGTGTTTAGATGTTAATCATCTCAGCATGAGTGATGTAAAATTAAATATCTTTGAGCACACTGTTGGTTATTACTGAATAGAAGTGTCTCATTCTTTTTAATTTGTTGGCAAAGGTTGAACCTGACGGACTGGAGTTTTGTTTCCAGTAATTCATGGATCCTAACTTGAGTCTGCAGGAGGAACTTTTCCCCACAAACTCTCAAACTTTGGCTCTGAAATCATCTTGTCTGAAGCGTCACACTCTTCGTCCTGAGGCTCGTCTTGTACTGTAACTCAGGCTGCTACAGTTTCCAGATCAGATCAGAGCTGGACGACGGATGGCAGTTTCTAATGCTGCTGACATTTAAACAAAATGTGTGTAATTAAGTGCACATCTGTTCAAAGACGAGTGGGCGAGCGAGGCAGCGAGGCAGTGAGGGAGACAAGCTAAGCTGCCACTTAACTTTATTTAATACCTCACTGGAGGACAACTCATTTACATGCAGCCTCGCATTTCATCTCATGTGATGATGATATTTTTGTTGAATGGAAGACGTGAAAAAATAAACTCTAAAGGTAGAGGGAGGCTAAATTTCACAGCTGATGAAGGACGGCAATTAAAGCAGTGAGAGTGTACGGAGTGTACGAACGCTGAGAGGACGGAGGTGATGGAGATTCATCGTGGAGGTTAAACTGTGAGCGACACACCTACAGCAACATCTACTGCCACACTCACTGACTCTTAATTAAAGAGATTAATCTCAGTTAACCCTCTATAATCTATCTATAATAATGAACTTTGTGCTTTATGAGCCTTAACTCTCTTAATTCTTCACCTGCATTCTGTGAATCTACCCATATAAGCCACACCCACTGGCATCCAGAATTTGGTTTTCCACCATTTCTATTATATTTATCGCTAAAAAATTTTTGGACAGGTAATTAAATTGAATTGAATCTGTTGCAGAACATCTCTGGATGATGCTGGAAATTATTACTTTTATATTATTTTGTCAGTTTTTCCTAAAACTCTCAAAGTTAGCTCTCATGCTAAGGCCAGGGCTTATAGTACAGATAACTCTGTGATATTGGGAGCACATTTGGTGGACATGTGCGGATATGATGTCTGAGTGGTTTTGACTAATTTGGTGCCATTTGGCGTTGCAGCCGCATCGTCTACCTATAAAGGAAGTATTCTCTGTAAATGGCTGACTGTCCTTCACATATCTGGAGCCAAACTGAGCTTGTGGACATTATATATGATATAAAATGATAACTTCAGTAGAATGGTGGCGTATCCAAGGAGACCATTCGACGTCTCAATGAAATAAAAATAGGTTTATTTGACTTTGTCCACTGAAACGTCATCAGTGCTGCTCATCTCAGCCTCCCTCCACCACCAGCAGCTTCACAGGAAACAGGAAATGGTTGTTACCCACCGAACAAGTCGTCCCTGGCGAGGGCGTAGAGGATGCGCGAAGCTCCGATGAGGTTGCTCATGGCGGCGGAGAAAGTGGAGGAATAAACCCCGATGGTGACGAACGGGTGCCAGATGTTGATGTCTCTCAGGAAGCTGTAGTCCCTCTGAAGCAGGACTCTAAATGTTTGGAGAAAGCAGTTCAAGAGATCCTTTAGCAACAAAAAACATTACTTTGGTTCCGTTTATGTCGGCTTTATTTTAGTTAGAAATACTTCAAAGATGAGGCAGGATATGGACTGAACAACAAAGACTGGTCTCATTACCATCAGCGATGATATTAAAGTATTTCAGGTCTGTCCTCGACCAGTTTTTTTCTAACCATTGAGACTGGAGTGATTTTCCTCCATTTTTAAATTCATCCAAATCTATTTACTGCTTCTAGTCCTGAAGTTTTGAGCAGTCGTCACCATATTTGATGCAGAACATCTCTGGAGAAGTCTTTTTAATGTTGTCGATGTTAACTCTAAAGCTGTGGGCAGTCGACTAATCGATGAGCTGGTTGAATCGTCAGATCGGTAAATATGAGTTTCTCCACAAAGAATCACACAAAAGCACCAAATTCACAGTTTTGACTCTGTCTGCCATTCCTGAAGAGAAACATGTGGTTGTTTGTTATTGTCATTTCTGACTTCTCAGTGAATTCCAGTGTTCTGGATCAAATTTCTGTCTAAAAAGGTGAATTCACTTTAAATTCTTCACTCCTGTTCAAAACGGCCTCTATAGTAACGTTGCTCCATCCATTTTGTTGCTGTAACGAAGTCAATTTCCCAGTTGGTGGGACGAATAAAGGTTTATCTTATCTTCTGGTAGCGTAGAGTCCATTCTGCTGTGACTAAAGAAACATTTACCACCACAACTTGGCACTGGAAAGTTCCAGCACACGGGGGTAAACCTCCATCATCTCTGCAGCCGTAAACAGATAAACTCTCCGTGTTATTACATTCATATTGGGAGATCAGAACCAAGTGGTCCAAAAAGGTTTGTGGGGTCATTTCACACTCATTTGTTCTGGAAACTTGTCCACTGGAAAAAGAAATGTGATTGAAGAGGAAGCGATGATTACTCCGCCAGGGTGCCTAATGATGAGATCCTAGAATGAGGGAGATGCTGCTCTCGACACAGCAAAAAAGAGATCAGAAAGGACAAAAACCACGGCGGGGGGTGCATGATTGCAGGCCGCCCCCCACCTCTTTTTCAATACAACTCAGCGAGAGAGAGGCAAATTAGAGTGCAAAGTGTTTCTCCTGATCCATCTCAATCTCTCTTTGTGTTTCAGTGCACACACATCCAATCCATCTATTCCCCTCCCTCATCATGATGTTTTTAAAACCCATTCAGACCAGCCCATCTCCTTTCATTTCTACTGTCCATCCTGTCTCTCTTTCTGCTGCAATTAAGAGTCTCGTCACGTCCTCTTTCAGGTCCAGTGATTTTAATACTTATTATCACGGCCCTGTTAAGTATTGTTCACTCCGTCCACACACATCTGAGCGCGCTATTATGCGACGCAGCGTGCACGCGCTTTTCGCATTACCACAAATCAAAAAAAAAAAAAGGTTCTGCTGGGAAGTTAACATCACCCTCGAAATTAGGAAATGCCAACTACTTTGTTTATTTGGCGTGTGTGTTTGTGTGTTTGGCGTGGGCGCTGCAGTGAAAAGTTTATGAACCGTCGCTGTAATCAGACTCTCTGACATATTCATAACGCCAAACAACTGTTCAGTGGAGTGACGATGGGAGGGGAGTCTCAGCACGAAAAAAAAAAGGAGAATCATAAAAAGAAAAAAAAAATAACGGCGGCTAAACATGATGAGGAATTAAAGTGTGTTTGTGTGTGAAGTGAGTGATGATGTGGGTCAGAACTTATGGGCTGATTATTAATTTGTCTGACGTGCAGCCGCAGCAAAATAAATCTTAAAAAAAGCTTGACATTTCCAAACTGGCTCTCAAAAACAAAGCAGTGTGACAGCGATGACAAATGGTGTATGAGGAAAGTTGGTTGAAACAGAAAGAACAACTATATGTTTCAGGAGGTGAAGCCTGAAAGCTGCATCCTCTCTGTCAGCCAGCAGGGGGCGACTCCTTTACAGTCTCAGTCTCTAGTTTCAAGTCAGTAAATTATGACCCAATTTACAGTCAAACAGACCATAAAGCAGGGACGCTTTAGGGCACGGCTATCTGCTCAGTGTGTTTTCACTTCATCAAAGTTAATCAGAACATTTAAATATTTTTGGTCTCCTGGTTCGTTTGCACTTAGCACCGCCCTCTAGTACCACGTCTGGCTGCAAAAAAACAAAGATGGCGACGGCCAAAAGGCAGAACTCAAGGCTTCAAGAAGAGACTTCTTACAGTCTATGATATGCATCAGTTTCAGTGTATTTCAATGGAGCAGCTTTGCTAGGCAACATGTTTACTTCCTGTCAGCTGCTAACAGGAAATGAACTGGGACTCATTTAGAGTGTTTAAAACTGAGAAATGGGCTAAAAATTGCAGATTAGTGATGTCATAGATGACCAGAAGAAGAAGAAGAAATACTGAGTTTCTGAGCAAGATGGCGACGGCCTAGAATCTACTATGGAAACATGGGCGCTAAGCAAACGGAAACACAACCACTCATAGTTTCAGGTGATTATACACACATTACACACTGATGAAAACACAGTTCTGACTATTAATATTCCTGCTGATGTAGCACACTGCTCCTTTAACATGCATTCATTGCTTATATGTGGCTGTGTGTGTGGGGGAGCCTGGATGGTAATTATTGATCAGATCATCCAGCTGAAATGAGCTCTGCCATCCAAATAAAGAGGAGAACAAAAGCGTGAGGCAGCGAGTGACAGATTAAAGCAGCTCGTTTAGAGAGGAGGAGGAAACAAAGCCGGAGGACTAAAAGGAGCCCGCTGAGATTGTTCGGCCGATTGTTCTCGCTACTCCCGGCCCGCCTCGTCCCATCAGCTCATTTGTTTACCATTTTTATTCATGCCCTCGTTTGTGTATTCATGCGTATTCATCTTTTAATCCATCACTTCATGTGCCTGTGCTTCTGATAATTCACCAGCGCTTCGGTCGAAACATTATGGATTTGTAATTATCTGTGATTTTTCAAAAAGGGAGATGAAAAATGAAGCGGTATATCATAACGGTGGCGTCTCAAACTGTGAAAAACCGTGATCCCGGGCGTCGAGGTCGCCTCCCATTCACGACTAACGCGACGATTCGGGATCATCTGGTTTAATGATCCAGAAGAAACAGGCTTCACAATGTCCAATAAATGCCGGAGTGGGATCATAGCTGGTTACTGAGATGACTCTGGCTTATGGCTAACATCACTGTTATGCTCATTGCACCATTATGTGACCATTTGTGTCTCTGCAATATGGACATGATGATGGTCCTGGGAGTCGATACTGTGACTCTGTACAACCCAAAGGTTAGTCGCTCTAATGAATCCCTCCATCAGCATTAAGAGGGCAGCGTTTATTTTTCATTTCTACGCCTTTCTGTGCTTCTCTTCCACTGCTACTTATTATTATTTGTGCTCTTATATTCAAAAACCTGAGATGAGCTCCCCTAAAATGAGGATGTATCTGGTGTTTCCAGCTGACCGGCCTCTGAAGAAAAGCAATAAGGCACAAATCAATATATCCTACATCAGCAGAATTAGGTTATTATGTGTAATGTGAGTAGGGGTCATTCATGGTGACAAACATACTGAGAAATATTACCCACAATTCTGCACTTCTACTGTACAGTATTTTTAGCCCACTTTAGCCCATTATTTTTGGTTTTCCAGCTGCTTTTTCCCAGGACGCACAAGGAAAGTTATTGATGAAGAAAGTGACATTTGTCAGATGGACAAAAACAAAACAAACAAAGTATTATTTACATTAAATTGGTGAAGCGTGCCAAAAACTGGGTCACTTCTGGAGCGTTTTCAAACTGAGAAATGGTCTAAATGTTGTGGATTGGTGACGTCACAGATGGACAGAAATCCTGTTGGCTTGATTCAAACGCTCAGTTTCCGACGGGGAAGCCTCAAGGATTCAAAACACACCACCAATAACCACCAGCTGTGTCTGATGGAGACGACTCGATTCAAACGGTCAGTTTGTGAATATGTGAGGATGTATGTGTGGATGGAGAAGTTTCAATATGTTCCTCAAACCTCATTTATAAGAACAAAAATACATGAAACTTCTCACTTTTTAACAATGTGGAGCCTGGAAATGAACCTAAGAAAAGGTGACATCTCTGAGGCCAATTTTCCCATCATAGCAGTGGAAAAAAACAAGTCTTTTGGCTCCTCAGAGCCCACTCCAGCAGCCTGAACATCCATGGTACCTTTAGAGTCGGCCCGGGCCTCTTAGAGGCGACCGACTCGACTCCGCCTGGCAGACTTACACCCTTTGACTGCTGGGATTTAGTGCTGGTCTTTAGCTTCAGTCCACCTCGACCTTGTTGGCAGTTTCAGAGTGTAACCAAAGGGCGATGAAGAGGAGGCAAACAGGAAGTGAGAGCCAGAGAGAGGAGAGTTAAGTGCTCACAGGGGAGTCGACTGTGGTTAAGGATTATTAAATGGGATCAATAACTAACAAGGCTCCTTTCTCCTCTCCCCTCCTCTCCTTTCCTTCATCCTTCATCCATCTATCTGTAACTGGCATTTTCCTCCCACTTGTTTGTCTTCCTCATCATCCATGCTTGTAAGTAGCGACTGATACGGGACAGAAATATCAGCATTATATTCTGATATTTAGGGTTGAACAGCTCTCAGGAAAATCACCAAAACCACTACTGGATAATAACAGCAAAAACCCACAATATAAACAGAAAAACAGACTATTTTAAACTGGAGTATGATGTTTGTAATCTTACAATAAGGTGAGGAATCTCTGTTAGGGATAAAAAAAAAAGAATGGTTGTGAAGATTCCCACTAAACTGATGATTCAGTTTCCACCCAGGTGATAAATTAGCCTTGTTGAACAGGTGTTATTAAGTCTGAATAAAGAAGTGCTAGAGATGGAGCGAGTCATGCAGGAGTCAACGACCGTTAAACGGTTAGAAAGAACGCTGCAAACTGCTGAATCCAGTCCTGCAACACAACAAATGCCTGAGGAGGATCATGTGGTGCGATCAAATCTCCACCTTGTTGAGATTGATGGGATTATTTTCTCAGGTCAAGAATGAACTTTGACTCTTGAATAAATCATTTAACTAACAAAACTAACTAAAAGTTCCGGTTCAACTGAACTGGAGGAAAACATGACGTAACTTATCGAGTAACAATTAATGCAAGTTACGTACTGGAATAACGACTGTAATTTCCCCTCGGAGACGACTATGAAACCAAAAGTCAACATTCACAATTTAAATACAATCAGGCCACACCATGATGTTCATTTAACCAAGTAGTTTGGTTTTTTTCTGTTTTGACTGAAATTCAGAGAAATTAGAATAAGAATAGAAAATAAAGTCAAACCATTTTTTGTTACTAAACCAGACCAAGTTTTGTTGCTGCCCTCTTTTGTCCTGAATTTACATTAACAACGTATTTAAAAAGGTTTAAATCTGTGAGAAAAATGGAGAAAATATGAGGAAGAACAGTGATTCTCGCTGATTTCAGAATAAAAGATGGTAAATCTTTTTTCTGCAGAAAGACATCGGCTAGCAGTGACGTCGGTGGAACTGGATTACAAAAAAATAATTGGAATAAAAGTTTAATGCTTCCTGTAAACAACAGGTGAGGCTCTGTAATAAACTGCCTCATGTTTTTCATGAGAGCCTGCCAGCCCTTTTTAAACGAGTATCTAACAAATCTAAACCTCTCACCTGTCAACCAAATCCTCCTCCTGCTGCTCTTCATCCCTACGATCCCGGCGGCTTTTAATTCAGACACATGTTGGTGAAGACTTGGCCTGTGCTGCTGCCATTGTCCCCCCACCCACCACCACCACAACACAACTAGTGAAAAAAACAAAAGGCGACAGCAGTGAGGGAAAGGAGGGAGAGGAGGCGAAAGTGACGGGAATCTCTGCAGCACAGAGATATGGGGTGAATGACAAAAGGAGGGAGGATGGATGGATGATAGACAAGGAGAGGAGGCAGGAGAGGAAGCCAACATGGCTGCTGAGGGGCGATAGCGCCAACAGGAAGGGATGCTGGACTTGTTGCCTCACAATGGATCCAGTCTGGAAAAGGAGGACGCCTGAGGATGACGGGACGTGATGTAAAGAACTGACAGGAAGAAAGATGCTCGGCCTTTTCTACCAAAAACAGCAAGAGAAAGAAAACAGGAGTGTGTTTGCAGAGTGAGGGAGTGACAGGAGACGATTAACACTTTTACTATCCTGGTTCTGTATCTTTAAATTCTGGATTAAAAGAGACCATCTTGATTGTATTTAACAACAGCAAAACTGTATAACTCTCAGGCAACTGGTGCAGAATAATCCAGTCAGATGCTCCCTAGCGCCCTAAAAAGTCATGATTAAAAACACTTCAGACTCTACGAACGAGTAGCGAGAGACAGTGAAGTGTTTTAAATAATGAAGTTTTAGCAAAGATAAGAAACTGTTGCTGATCTTAAGTGAGGAAACATTCAGCAGCTGCATGGTTCATTTCTCAACAAACACATTTGTTGACAAATATGCAAGAGAAATGCTTCCAAACGAGCCGCCATGTTGGTTCCAGCTGGCAGCACCAGGAGCTCCTCACTGATTGGTCTGTTACCAGTAGGGGTGGGAAAAAATATTGATATGGCAATATATCGTTGTACATTTTCTTCTGATATAACAATGATTTTTTTGATAGATTTTTTTCCTCCAAAAAAAGTTTTGGGCAAAAACAAATTAATCGCGTTAATGCGTTAACTTCGACTACCCTAGTATATGTGTACAGTGCACATGTAAATAAAACTAGAAATGTATGTAACATATATGCACATACAGTATATACTACTTGTATTTTAAGCTGCATTTTAAATTTGTCAGTGTACTAAGTAGAATATCGCAATATATCGTAATATTGTGTGTCGCGATATGTCCTTGCCAATATCCATCCCTAGTTACCATCCTGGGTAAAACTTCCCAAATTCCTCCACAAAGTGACTCAAATATGAACCTGCTCGTGCTCCTCAGGAGGAAAATAAAGCAGCTGAGTTAAAATCCATCAGCTGGAGGGCTTTTACTTTGTCTGGACTTCCTGTTTCTGTTGGTCGCTGGTATCAAAGCTGTGTGATTCACCGATCAGAAGCAGATCTACCCTGATAGATTGGGTAGAATACGAACTGCCAACTGATGTTTTTTTTGCGTGGGAGAGGGATGATTTTTCAGATGGGAAAGGAAGAAAAGGTCCTTGAGTTATATGATTATTATTGATGATGGGAAATCCTGCAGACAGAAAGTAGCTAAAGCCAGAGAGAAGATGTTGAATGAGTAAAAAAAAGTATTTGATTGAAAGGTTACCAAAGAGACAAAATACAGAATAGGAAAACAGAGGACTGGAAATAGACAGTGTGTAGGCGAACAGACAAGAGACAGCAGAAATATGATTTTTATGAGAGGAAAATAAAAGTGCCGTGACAAAAGATTCGACTTTTGAGGAAAAAGCAGAAAGAAAATAGACGCTCACATCCAACCAAGCTGCATGTCAGAGATAGCACAACAAAAGGAGGCCCAGCAGATTCAAATTAATATAATTATCAAGTCTGTTATTAATACAAAAGCTTCTGTGGAGTCTGGGCAGATTAGCCTGCAGGGTCACTGACACACAGATACTAAACCAGTAAACCAGGTAGTTCATGTTCAGGTATGAAACCAGTTTAAAATAATTAAAAAAAACAAAAAAAAAACAAGACGCTGCAGCAACAGAGTGACGCTTGTGTGGATTCACAAAGACACACTACCAGGAGAGGTTGATAAAGCAGCGACAGGCCAATCTGTCATGGCTGGCTAGCTGGTCACGTAAGGTTAATAGATTCCCCTCCGCCGTCATCGCCGTCATCAGCGGCCCTCTTACCATAGCAGCTTACAGCATCAGCGATAATCTCCAAAACAGACAAAATGTAAGGCAGCTCTATTAACGGCGACCTGGACACCAGATGAGCTGCAGCTCTAAAAGCTACGAGGCAGAAAATGTCCTCATAAAACTGTAAAAAGAAAACTCTAAATCGATCTCGCAATAGCGTTTCATAACGAAGTTGCTGCGTCTGAAAACTTAAATGGTAACACATCACGCTGACCCTCAGGTTCATTAAATTTGGTGTTGTACTGAAAAAAAAAACAACACTTTCTTTTTTGCCGTTTTGAAGCCTTTAATTCAGCATTTCGGCCGTCGCCATCTTGGTTTTTTGCAACCAGAAGCAACACGACAAGCAGGAGCTAAGTACCAAGCCAAATAAAGTTCTAATTAACATATTTTAGCCGTTTCCATGTTTTTGTTTTTGTTTTTAGCTGTTGCCATCTTGATCTTTACCTCAACCTTTTTTGAAGATGTTTTTAGTTGACCAGAAATGTTCTGATAAATATCTTTCTTTATCGGCTTCCATATTGGGTTTTGCTTTCCTTCTGTCTTTGATTTTTAACCGTTGCCATCTTTTAGCAGCAGATAGCTGTGCCCTAAAGCATCACCTGCTTTACAGTAAATGTGACCATAATTTACCAAATGAACATCATGCTGTATTGAAGAAGACTTAAAACTAGAGACTGAGACCATAAACTCACATTCACAATGTTTACTGAGGGAATAAATCAGAGAGAAGCAGGATCATTTTCTACAACCAGAGGAGGAAAACAGTTAAATATGGTTTGTCTCTGATTCACCCTCCTCTCTCTTTAATGACTCACCTTTGCAAAGGTATTTACTCTAATCAGCCTGAATGTGACATAAGAAGACACTCCTCTGAATCATGTTTTCTGATCTACAGCCCAAAGAAAACTGACTGGGTCGTATTTTTTAACCGTTTTGAATGAACTCCAGACACCAGAACACATGAAGACAAGCACCGAGGAAAGTCACCTTTAATGCTGCATTAAATGTGACATAAAGACGTCTGAAATTCTCATGATTTTCCAGGATCTCCAGGGCTCCTCGTGCAGGACACACACTACTGGTTGAAGCTGTGAAATGACCTGAAGCTTCGTTATAATGAGCACACCTGAGAGGCCGTGACATCAGCACACAGGTGGGCTGCTCTCCCTGACATTTACTTTTACCTGCAGCCTTTCAAAGCTGTGATGCAGAACTACAATTTGCAGAGGGTAGCAATTCATGGAAAGGTTAGTGTCACTTTAAATCTTCGCTTTACATAGAGAGCTGGTGGGTGAGAGAGTGAGGCTGCCACCTACTGGACGACCATGGAAACTACAACACACTGTTAGTATTATTATCATTATTATTGTTATTATTATTATTACAGGACGATCAGTGGATTGAAAAGGTAGTCGTATTTTTACAGTAATTTCAACAGGTGATCTGCTCCTCTGAAGACTTAGGCTTATAATTATTTTATGTTTGTAAAGAACTAATAATCATTCACACTTTGCATGGCGCTCTTATTCTCATTATATTTATTGAAGTATTTATCAATACTTCAATGACATTTCTATCCCTGAAGTAAAGTTTAAAATATATTAAACTGTTTTAAACCCACCTATGAGTGATTTGTACATCATGTACTGTATGATTTTTTAACAAAGAAAAAAAAGGTCAAACTTCTCTGATATATGTGATATAAAACAGAAAAAAAAGAAAAACCCTCATATTTGAGAGGCTGATGACCAAATGAAATATATTCATCAAATATTAAAACCTTTGTTTGCCATTTTACTGTCGAATATTTGATCAACTTGTGATGATTTTCGATCGACTAATTGTTAGAGGTTGAGCTGTTTTGTCCACATCTCAAAAATAATCAGTTTAATGTCACAGAGGAGGAAAAACATGGAAATGTTCACATTTAAGAAGGTAAAAATCAGAGAATTCAGACTTTGATTCCTCTTGAAAAGAAAATCAATCAAAAATTCAAACCAACAGTTGACAACTAACTGACTAATCGCTGCAGCAGCAATGTGCCAAGCTGTCACATCCCATAACAATCAGACAGTGGCCCTGCAGTCTGGATCAATAAAGTGTGTTAATATTAAACAGAAGCAGCCTCCTGCTGCTGCGTCACACTTATTTTATTACATTTTACAGTTAAATATAAGACAGACTCATTTTGCACAAAACACCAGCTTGTCTTCCAGAACAATTTGCACTTGGTAAATGGGCGCCTCTTGAATTATTGGGCCTCGATAAATACCGGTCTTTCTCTAATTTCCCCTGTACAGGAAATCAATAAAGTTTTATGATGCACTTTGGGTATTGTTGGTGATATTTTCTCCTGGATTGAGCCGACTTAATGTAGGAGAAATGTTGTTTTGTTTTGTTTTTTTTTGATGAAAGACGTGGTGGCGAGCTGCTTACAAACAGGTAGAAGCTGTAGTTTCCTGCTGTGGAGCAGCTGGATATTAAAGCAGAGCACTTATCATCTGCTGATAGCAGCTGCATTCCTCCCCAGACTATTGTGTTAATCCAGTCACCACACAGTGACCGACTGATTCACCACCAAACTAAGACAACTCTGAGCAAAGTTCAGGAAGCAAGATGAGGAACACAACAAGAGCACAACAGGGAAATACTCTGCTTTTCCTGGAGCTTCTGAGAAACTCTGAATTATCTCTGAGAGATAACTCTGGTCAGCCTCAATAAACCAAAAGACCAACTGCAGATAAGACACAGAGTGATATCCAGGGTGTGAAACCAATAGAACACTGTTTGCATTTCATAAACAAACAGGGTCTGGAAACTTTCCACTGCAATTAACTTGATTTTAAGGGAATTAACCAAATGAGAAATAATTCAAAGAGCAAAATGAGCATGGGTGACTTTGATGAGACCAATGCCCGAAAGAGAAGCTTAAAGGAAAATGTCTTTGAATATGAAATATGACATTTTGTTGTTCAAGGAAATAATTTAAAGTCACAAATAAATATGTTTTGTTTCATTTAGTAAAAATGCTCTCTCATGACAAATCATATAAATCTTTATATTTATGTTTGGATGTGACTACTTGATTAAATTTCCAGTTCATTCTCAGAAATTCTCCTAAATTCTCATAATTCAAATTTAGAATGTTTCCAATATATTCCCAGCTTAACTTCCATGGAAAGTTTCTGGAAATTTATCGTGAATCTGTTGGGAATTTGCAACCCTATAAACAAACAGCTCTTGTGTTCTGCTTTCTAAATTAACAAGAATGATTCACTTTTTACATTTGATTACTTACTAATTACTTTTTATTAGTTATAAAGACCAGACTTCCTCTGTAGTTAGTTGACCCTACTACATGTGGTCACAGTGGCATCTATGCTTTAGGAGACATGAGGCTGAGCTGCAGGGAAACTGTTTGGAACAGCAACAATACAAGAAAGTGACATTTTCCAGCTTTGTCCAGAAATGTTCTGCAGAAAAGTTGGCAATGATTGCTCAAAATTTGTACAAGCAGAAGCTAAAAACAAATTACTTTTCAAGATTAAAAGTTGAAGTCCATTACAAAAGTGCCTCACTTTCAGCTTCTGTGACGTCACTAATCTGCAACATTTTTTAAACTCTCCAAATGTGCACAGTTTATTTCCTGTTAGGAGCTGACAGGAAGTAAACCTGGACCCAAGCTAACGCGTTTCCACTGACACAATCTGCAGCTTTATCATGTCAGGAATGTAAATGAAACTACTGAGCCCCATTTAATAAGATTTTATCCCCTTATAGATGTTTTGTTATGGAAACTGTATGAAGCTCACGACCAAAAATAGTCACAGGAAAAATAAGACTAAAAATAAGGTGAAATAATAGTGGAAATAAATTGTTGCCCATTGAAGCCCTCCTGAAGGACGTCACTTTGAAAAACCACCGGACTTTGTTTCCTGTTTGTTTATTCGTCACGTTCTCCGGTGCGTCGAGGCCTTTAACGGCGACGCTCCGGCCTTTTCTAAATGAGCTGCTCTACACTCAGGGAATCCCTGAAGGAACCACATTCCTCAGCGTTTCCAGACTCATGTGACGAACATCCGTGGCCTCTTTGTTGGGTCATGTGAGCGGCAGCTGACTGGCCTCACCAACACTGACACTGCTATAGATGAGGGCATGTGTGTGATGAAGACGCTGCAGATGCGGACAAAAGCTTATCAGGACGCAGGGAGGGTAAACGACGATGGTATTGATCTCTGATGCTCTTTCCTGGCCCTGTCATGTCAGTTTAGCACCATGGCAACCCTCACCTTCAGAGCCACGTCGATACTGAACTCAGCAACAGACAGAGAAGAGACGAGAGGACGAAGGGAAAGGAGTGAAGTGAGGACGCCTCCATTAAAGGAACACTGCGCATGATCTCTAATGTGTAATAATGACCTTTTTCCTGTGTCATATCTAACCTGTAAAATCAGCCAATCAGAGGACAGGAGGAGGTCACTTCTGACTCTAATCTGATCCACTGTCAGTTTCACTGATCACCAGAAAGCTCAGGATGTGCAAACAATCAGATTATAGTTTCACACATTTCAGCTTGCTGCTTTTGAACGAATATGAACAATGATCCATTCGTGACGAAAACACTCATGAAAAGAGACGCTGTAGTGTTTCCATTATTTTGTCCATAAAACGTCTACTGATAAGAAGCAACTAGTCCATCAATTAAACCATCGGAGCTATGCTTTCATCACCTTGGTACTGAAAGAGAGACAGTAATTAGCACTGTAAAAAAAATAAAACTAAAATATTTCTATTCTACTGATCTGTACTTATCGTTTATAGAAAAATGGCCTTTAGTGAGAAATAAAACATATTATTATAAGTATCTATTGTTTTATTTATTTTAAAATAATATTTAATGTTTATTATTTATTTTATTATTTGTTAATATTATTTATTACATATAATATTTATAAATTATTTATACATATTTTATTACTATTATTTTATTATTATATATCTAATTATTTTACATGTATATATTTTTTATATTTCCTGCTGCAGTGTAACAGGAAGTAAACATGGACGCCACATGTTGCCTATTTTCGCCTGCAGCTTTAACTTTTTCAGAAAAAAAAAAAAAAAATTAAAAAAATCTCCAGGGTTTCTCACATTGATTATCTGACACCTGGCGACGGCTCTTAAAAACCTCCAGCAGAAAAGAAATGAAGCGGCTCGTCACTCAGTATTGGATTCCAGGCTGCTGGAAACCAAACGGTCAAACATCCATTATTACAGCGCCGCACAGCTCTTGTTCTCCCATCACCCAGGCGGTCTAATTACCTGGATTAATGCTCACAAACTGTTTGTTTCTAGAAGCGTAAAGACTGACCGGTCACAGGAGCACGCCACCAGGACGCTGAGCAGGTTGTAGATGATGAAGGTGAAGATGACGGCGGTGATGGTGCCTCTGGGGATGGAGTAGCTGGGGTTTTTCAGGTCACCTGGTGGACAAACGGGTTACAGGTGTGTCTGAAAGCACAGGTCATCAGGTCACAGCCGCCGCAGACGCCTACCTGACATGTTGGAGCCGGCCATGATGCCGGTGCAGCCGTTAAACATCACAGCAAAGACAGTGGCGAACGTCATCATGTTGCCTGTTGTGTAATCCACAGAGTAGTCGGCTGTGGGGCGAGATAACCACAGATGAGTGGAGCTTTTATCAACAGGAAGTTCAGTTTGCTGGCAGAGCAC
This sequence comes from Synanceia verrucosa, assembly GCA_029721515.1. Classification (NCBI taxonomy): domain Eukaryota; kingdom Metazoa; phylum Chordata; class Actinopteri; order Perciformes; family Synanceiidae; genus Synanceia; species Synanceia verrucosa. The sequence continues at coordinate 1,884,110 of CM056559.1, forward strand.
CGCCAAACCTCACCATGTTTGAGGAAAACATCTTTCTCTCCTCTATGATGGATCCACTTTATATACAGAGCTGAACACATTTATTAAACAAATATCACTGACAAGCAGAATATACTTAATGTTTCTGTAATGGTTAATCCACCAGTATGTGCAAGCTCTTTACTCAAAATGATATATTTAATGCTAAAATGTCATCCAGGAATTTTATTTATAATTACTGTTTTACAAAAATCACTCTGTTATTCTGGATTAAATGTACAATAACTGGAAATAAACATCAGACCTGGGTTTAACGAACACGGCACAACTTCCTGCTCTAAGCAAAAATAAATTTGAGGTAAACTTAAGTGCTGTTATGGTAATAAAGCAGCTTTTCCTGCTCCTTAGAATGTAATTACATGCTGTCAGAAACCATGTGATCACTCTTTCTACATGTAAAACCTTGGTTTAGTGTGTGTCGTTGTTCAGCTCGAGGCTTGTTAACAGCCTGGGTGTGTAATAGTTCTCATGACCGGTTAGCTTAGCGATCATATGCTTTGCTAGAAACCCCCGGAGCGCTCTGACAGATTTCTGTGGACATTAAGACATAAACAAATGATGCACTTGCAGAGTGTGTTAATAGGTGGGAAGCCAGTGAGGGATCCCTGTCCCACCCCATCGAGGGGAGTTGTTCCAACAAAGACACACTCGCTGCACATTATCACGCTTATTCCACAGCTGATTGGTCAAGAAATCAATAATTTGACACAAACATGGCCTGTTATGAAGAAATACCATGCTGCTATTATTAATCTGTTGTACTGTCTGAACGTCAACGAAGAAAATAATCATCATTATCTTATAATAGTTATTAGTCCCATACATATCCAACTGTTTTTCTTCTTGTATACTGTTTCATCCAGTAATGTATACTCATATGTTCTTCCACTTGTATACTGCATTTTTTTTCACTCGTATATTGCATTTTTTCCACTCATATACAGTTTTTTTCACTCATACTCTGTATAAAGTGTATATTTTGTCATACTGTATACTTTTTTTTTATTAATCTCAGGCGGCACCCTCTGTTGTATTGTTCTCTGCAGCAGTAATATGACAATAAAAACGTTGCATCTTAAATCATTTTTCTCAAAAGCTACATCAAGCTAAAGGCTTTTGAGTGTAGTGTAACTTATCAGGGGCCAAGAGAGAAATTAAAAACTCAAACCAAACAGGAGCTTGGTTCTTCAGAGGTCAGGTCACATGAGAAAATGAATAAAAAGGTTAAAGAGTGTTTCTATCTTACCCCACAGGTTCCCCAGCAGCGTGTCCAACTTGAAGCCGGTGAAGTTGGCCGTGGTGGGAAACGCCGGGCCCGTCCCGTTGGCCGCTGGGTTGAAAGCGGCAGAACCGGGCAGCACGACGGTACGAGGCCGCACGGCGAAGAAGCTGATGAAGATGGTGCCCAGGACGAACATGACCACCAGGAAGATGAGGAAGGTGGCCTTGGCGTAGATGTGGGCTCCAACCAGGCACACCAGCAGGCACAGCAGGGCGACGCCGGTGGCATAAAGCAGCGACCACCAGTAGCCCGACGGCAGCACCTGGTAGGAGGACGTGGCCATGGACCCATCTGGAAGTGGAGATGATGATGATGAAGATGATGAGGAAGGGGTTTGAAGAGGACTGAACAATAATGTCTGATATATCTATATATCACTGCTGCCAAAAACATGCAATATTTATGCTGGAAACTGCCACAAACTAAATGAATTAACACGTATATTGACACAGAAATAAAACGGAGGAATTGCTGTAATCACATTTTGTATTTCTTGTTAATTTTTTCTGAGTATTTTACTGTGCATAGAGGGGGACGGAGGGGTCGCCAGCTGTTTGATTTGCTTGTTTAATTTCCTGCAGCGACAGTTTCTTAAGGACTTGCTTTTCTTTTTCTTTTCCAGTGTTACCAGGGATTGTGATTGATGAAAACATAAATGGTCAGACCTTTATTTCTGTGGCAGGTGACCGTGGTATAGGAGTTGATCACAGGGCTACTTACTTAAATAAACTGAAACACTGTCTCGTCCTGTCGTCATATTGTCTTGTCAGTTTCTGTTTCACTTTCTTTGCTTTCCCTCCTTTGTGATAGCCCTACCCCTGCTCTGCTTGTTTCCATGGTTACCTCAGGTATAAACAGTCCCACGGTCTTGATGAAACCCACCTTCCGGCACGCCGAATGTGGCCACGATGGCTTCGACCAGGCCGAGCACGTAGAGGGCGCTGGCGCACACGTTGGCCAGGAAGAACATGATGCCGATGCTGCCGCCGAACTCTGGACCCAACGCTCTGCTGATCATGTCTGAGGGACGTCAAGGCTCAACTGCTGTGAATAAAGTTTGAATAAAGACAAGACAAAGTCCTTCCAGATATAAAGCTATACTACTAGATGATCTGTGTTTAATGAATGACTTTTATGTAGAACGATGAACTCAACGATATTCAGTTTACTGTCAGAGAGGAGGAAAGAAACCAGCAAATATTCACATTTAAGAAGCTAAAATCAGAGAATTAAGACTTCTATTTTCTTAAAAACAGATTAATCTATTGTCAAAGTAGTTGATAACTAATCACTTAATCAATCAATCTTTGCTGCTTTATTGACCAGATGAATTATTCGCCTTAAAAACAGGAAATCCTCTTTAATCCACTGTTGCCGGAGAGGTGAAACTATTATTGGGTCAACAGAAAAATTAATACTTGTGATTAGTTATTTATAAACCTAACAACTGATGGATGAATGGAGGAAATAATCAACAGAAAACAGCAGATAAACAGTAAAGTGGTACAGATACTGAGCTGATCAGACAGATAAAGACGCTCTTTGTCTTAGTTTAGTTCAACATGTGAGTCTTCATGTCAGTTTCCTGATGCTACTCTGTCATGTGACGCTCTGTGGAGGATACGATAGGCTCCGCCGGCGTCCAGCGCCCCGTTGGTGGAGATGGCGCAGATCGACAGCACCGTCATGCAGATGATGAAGTAGGCCACCACCAGCATGGCGATGGCTTGGTACAGTCCGGACTGGCCCACCATGAACCCTGGTCAGGACGGACAGACAGAAGTTCAAAAACTTTCCAGCCACAGTGAGCAGACGTGTGTTTTACAGGAAATGTGGTTGTGGCTTTCTTAAAAACCCCTTTTTTTTTAAATCCAGATAAAAGTGATGATTGTTGAAAATGACTCATCCCAAAATTCCATCTTCTCTCAAATTGAAACAGGAATCACGTGTTGAAAGTGATTCCAGTCTCCTCTGTGTGGCTTCACTGTGACGCTGCAGTCTGCACTTTAAGCTGCCAGTTTGATGCATAGGTGATGTTTCGGATGTTATTTCACAACTAAATACAACCACTTAAGACATTTTACCAAAAATTTACCAAAATTATCATCTTGGTTTTTAACAGTCGCCATCTTTTAGGTGACCAGAGATGTTCTAATAACTTTGAAGATGTGAAAGGATTAAAGACGAAAACATGGCTAACAGCCAGATTGGACGTTGCTGTGGTAACGACCTGTCACTCAGCAGGTTAGCCTAGCCCTAAATGCTCCCGTGCTTTATGGTCTGTTTGACTCTAAATGGGACCAGAATCATGATGTTTTGAAGAAGACTTGAAACTAGAGACTGAGACCGTAAACTCATGTTTCCAATGTTTACTTTGTTGTCAGGAGGTAAAGAGAATTTTTAAAAAAAATGAACATTTCAGGAAGATCACTAACCTCATCTTCAACATCATGAACTATTTATCCAAGATTAACGGTTGACTAAAAATAACTAACTTCACAAGTAAAGTCACGTGTGTGAAATCAAAGTGTGGGAGAAGATGTTAGACACACATTTTCCACATCATCACCGTCTATCGCTGTGATCTTTATCTATACATAAAACATACATGTTTATATACAGTAAAGAGGGTGACTAACTGCATGATATGATCATTAACATTCATCTACAGCACAGCGGTGGAGCCACATGATCACACAAAATTTAATTATAACGGTGAAGGAAAGGAAAATATTTTTTAAAGTCTTTTTTCAGCTCGTATGTCTTATTATTATTATTATTATTATTATGTTAAATGCCAAAACAATACTGGTCTACTGGGATATGTTCGAGCAGTGGTTCCTGAACATTTTCACTTCAAGGACCCCAAAACTGTTGCATATTGATTAACCCGTTTTGTAAGATTTTGTTCCCCATCTGGGAGGATTCAGAGGATTAATTACAGAAATTGGATAAAACAGAAATAGAAATATAATAACAAAATAGTAGGATACAGGCAGTAAAATAATTAAAATATTATAGAAAAGTAATAATGTGCATGATACTGAGAGTTACACTGGAAATGACACTGACTGAAAAAGTACTAAAAAGTAATATTGTACATGATATTTTGTCTATGTGTTACTTATGAATGAATTATAGTATTTTATGCTAAACTATATTATAAATTATAGTCCTTGATGCTAACGAACCTGTGGTGTGTTAGTAAGTGACAAATAAGTTTAAAATAAGATAATAATCTGTTCATCACTGATGCATTTGAAGCAGTTTCACTTCTACTGTGAAACTCTGGTGAGTTCCTGAGAGTAGTACTCTGAGACTACACATAGTACTACTATGTCTGTGTGTTTGTACACCAGCTGACATCTCACCAGACTGAGGAGGAGGAAGAGGAGGAGGAGGAGGGGGTCACAAAACAACCTGGAGAGAAAAACCCAACAACTAAATGACCAGAGGATGAAGTTACAGCGTCTTTTTCACGCTTCGACAGCAGGAATGTGAAACCGTGGATTCCATGATTAGCCTTTAAATGTGGAACAAACCGATGACACCCTTCCCCTTAATGAAGCTAACCCAAAACAACACCTTTCTCTGTGGAAACCACTTGCAAAAACTTCTGTGGAAATATTTTCATGTGTTTTTGCTGTGAATAAACGTTTGCAAACGTTGGAGCCATTTTGCAAGATAAAGCATATTAGAACTAAAGAAAAGCCTGACCAAATGTTTTATTCTTTCCCAATGAGTGTAAATAAGGAGGGGGAAGCTGTGCTGCTTGCAGGTTTACATGCAAAACTGTGGGAGGATTTTAAGGCTTATAATGTAATGTGCAGCTAGATTTAGTAACATACTGCAGACCCATGTTAGCATTTAGCTGGTGATTTAATCTCCATCAAATCAAACAGGCTACATGTCGACTGGTTTACTGATCCATCATCTATCTAGTTCTCACACTTGAATAACAGGAAGTACCCTGGGTTTCAGGGCAGGTGTTTAATCTACAGTGACTACCTCAAAGCTTAAAAAAAAAATCACCTGATTTTCCAATCTAAATTTAAAATTGTGACCAGAATAAATCAGTGAAAGCACAACTTTACCTTGGATTTATCCCAAAAAAATCTATAAGATTTTAAAAGTTTATATTACTGCAACAAGTCATTTGATGAATGCTTTGCGAGCAGGAGTCAACAGTGCCTGCTAAAAAAGGCTATCATGCTTAAAATTATGAATATTTACTACCGAACGAGGTAGCCCTAAAATAACACAAATTTTGAATGGGGTTCGGCGAGCATGTGTGATTTAGCAAACACAAACCGGTGTGCAGTGATTTAAGCGGACATCTATTATCATGAGCACTCACCTATTCTGAGAAACACCACCACGCTGAACATTGACAGCAGGGTGGGGATCACCACACCGAAGAAGATGGAGAGTTTCTTGGGTTGCCGCTGCTGGGCGAACCTCAGCCGGGGGATGCCCGGCATCTGCCCCAGGTCCTGTCCGGCCGGAAGTGAGCGCGGTTCGGACTCATTGACGCTGGTGGAGAGGCGGTAGTGGAGAAGAGGAGTCCGCTCTGTCATGGTGAAACCTGCCTCCTCACAAGCCTCACCACTTCATGAAGCCCTCTGATAACAGTTAATATCAGAACTAGATATTCATCCAGATTTCCAGAAATCAGACACGGTTTTTAAACGTTCCCAATGTTTTATCTCAGAAGTTGAGCGACGCGTCCTGATTGATGGCTGGTAAAAACCGTTACCTAGCTACAGCGAGAGGCAGCAACGAGGCGTTTTCACTGCTAATAAAAATATAACTTTTAAATAAAAGCAGCGGAGTAAAACTTCACATCTAAATAAGTCAGTAAAAGTCCCAACAAGTCGCTCATATCTCCCCTCTGCGGCTCCAGATAATCTAGAAAAAACTCCACTCAATAGAAAATCATGTGACGTAGAGACGTAAAGTTGTCGTCAGTCAGACGTTGGACTTCCGGGTGTTTCTTCCAGTATAAGAGCCTTTTTGACAGAACGTAAATAAATATAAGGTGGAAACAAAGTATACTGTAGTATTGACAGTAAGTAAAATGTCTTAATGCTTCTTCCACCGCAGTATACCATATAAAACATGATCCGTGAAGTACTGTGCTTGAGTATTTAAATTTTACTTCACAATTTTTCTAAAAGCAAATATTTCACTACATTTATTTGACATCATTAGTGGCCAGTCATTTAGCATATTCCGATTATAAACAATAAATCAACAATATTTCAATAATATTATTATCAAGCAATAATATTGACTATCATTACTACATGAGTACTTTTGATGCTTGAAGTATATACCTTGAAACTCGAACACAGAGAACATTTACTTGCAGGTACTTATACTTCATTTCAGTTTTTACTTTATACTTTTACTCCACTTCATTTAGAAAGTACTCTACGACAATTATTTGACATCATTCGTTACCAGTTAGTAGTTGCAAAAAATATATGTATTACTGTTATTATTATTATTACTATTATTATGAGAGAAACTATTTATATCGTAGACTTGATATAAATAGTATGATAATACAACGAATAATGATAATAATACCACGCCACATTTAATAAGCAGCTTCCTGTTTTGTCCTGATTGTCAGTATCCAGCTTCACAAATCGATTTTTTTCAGATTCTCTGCTTCTTTTCAGCCTGTTGCTTTCGGTCAGGTGATCAGGTTGCCTCGGCCAATCAGAGTGCAGCTTTCTGTCGGCCACCTGCTGAGAGGAGTTGCCACAAATTAAGACACACACACACACACACACACACACACACACACAAATCAAAATCAGGAACTTGATGCTATATTTACTCTGAATATAGACCTTTAAACGTTTGAACACCTAAGAACATAAAATGACAAAAGAATAAATTAACTATATTTGTTGAGTGAAACTTTCAGTGTAAAATACAGAAACACTATTAACATTATTTCTTGCCTTTTTGGCAACAAGAAATAAAAGATCAGACCAAAACAAAACATGATCCTCCTCTTCTTTCACCTCTTTCAGTGCTTTTATTTTTTTTTTTTAAATATTCATTTTAACAGGTAGCAAATACAGAATAGTGCAAAACAAACCAACATCCTCTCTGGTTAATAATTATTATATGATAACACACACAATACATATATTATAATGTATTATATAAACATATTGATACATACAAGTAATAAATAATAATGCATTCTACTTATCTAATTATTCTGTATAATTTCATTCAATTTGCCATTAATACTCTATTCTCTAATCTATTCTTTTATTTTTTTAGCACATACTGTAAATATTAATTATTATTATTACTCTTGTTATTACTTATTGATTTCATTTACTTATTTCATGTCTTTATTGTTTTTTCTCACTATAACTTGATTACACTGCTTTAGCAAGTGAGTAAAAACTATTCTATTCTAAAATAATCACAGAGTCTCTTCCGTTTTCAACTCTTATTTGTGTTGACATGTTTTTATTCCTTATATTTCTCCACCCAGCACCCACAGGGGGCGCTACTGTCACAGTTTTGAGTCAGTATAACCAGCAAAGAGCTACACTTTGAACAAAGGGATGACGTTCATCACAAAAATAGATTAGATTTACATACATGGAAGTGGAGCCAAGACTATGAAAACAGTATTTTCCCATTTCAAACTTCCAAAACTTCCAAAGTGCAGCTACCTGATAACATGGCAACACATTTAGCCACGAATTTCCAGCTTTTACTTTGTAATAATGTGTATTATTTTAACCAAATACAGTCAAGGAAACTTTATGTTGTCCTTTAGTTGATGGTTCAGTTATAATGTGCGCCTCACTTCACACGTATCACTGGCTGATGTTAAAACAGCTGGACACATGACTAACACACTGGTTACAGAAATAACTCATTTACACAGCAAACTTTTCACTGTTATTCAATATTACTTTCGTAGTATTTAGTATAGTATATTCATAGACTAATTATTGTATTTCATTTGTCATTAAAAATCTATTTTTTTAATACAAACTTTAAAAATCTATAATTACTATTACTACTTTTATTATTTCATCATTGTTGTTTCATTGTTTCTCTTATTTCTAGCTGAAAAAGTAAATTTCTCCCATCGGGAGATCAATAAAAGTATTCTATTCCTTTCTATTGTGCACTTTTAATCTCAGATGTGAGTGCAGCAGGTTTAACAGCTTTTGTATTTTAATGAGGGGAAAATCCCTGCTGCTGATGTGTTTTTATACGCAGTAAATACAGATCACTTCCTGGAGCGGCTTCATCATCAGAAGATGGCTTTGTTAGTAATTTAGCTTCGCTGGAATTTAATTAGTCTAAATACAGATCACTTCCTGGATTAACTTCACCATCAAAAGATGGGTTTATTTGTGGTTAAACTTTGCTAGCATTAAATTAGCCTGACTACAGATCACTTCCTGGATTAACTTCACCATCAAAAGATGGGTTTATTTGTGGTTAAACTTTGCTAGCATTAAATTAGCCTGACTACAGATCACTTTCTGGAGTGATTTCACCATCAAAAGATGGGTTTATTTGTGGTTTAGCTTTACTAGCATTAAATTAGCCTGACTACAGATCACTTTCTGGAGTGATTTCACCATCAAAAGATGGGTTTATTTGTGGTTTAGCTTTACTAGTATTAAATTAGCCTGCCTACAGATCACTTTCTGGAGTGATTTCACCATCAAAAGATGGATTTAGTTGTAGTTTAGCTTTGCTAGCATTAAATTAGCCTAAATACAGATCACTTTCTGGAGTGACTTCACCATCAGAAGATGGATTTATCAGTAGTTTAGCTTCGCTAGCATTAAATTAGCCTAAATACAGATCACTTTCTGGAGTGATTTCACCATCAGAAGATGGGTTTAGTTGTAGTTTAGCTTCGCTAGCATTAAATTAGCCTAAATACAGTTCACTTTCTGGAGTGATTTCACCATCAGAAGATGGATTTATCAGTAGTTTAGCTTCGCTAGCATTAAATTAGCCTAAATACAGTTCACTTTCTGGAGTGATTTCACCATCAGAAGATGGGTTTAGTTGTAGTTTAGCTTCGCTAGCATTAAATTAGCCTAAATACAGTTCACTTTCTGGAGTGATTTCACCATCAGAAGATGGATTTATCAGTAGTTTAGCTTCGCTAGCATTAAATTAGCCTAAATACAGTTCACTTTCTGGAGTGACTTCACCATCAGAAGATGGATTTATCAGTAGTTTAGCTTTGCTAGCATTAAATTAGCCTAAATACAGTTCACTTTCTGGAGTGATTTCACCATCAGAAGATGGATTTATCAGTAGTTTAGCTTCGCTAGCATTAAATTAGCCTAAATACATTAAATTAGATGGATTTATCAGTAGTTTAGCTTCGCTAGCATTAAATTAGCCTAAATACAGTTCACTTTCTGGAGTGATTTCACCATCAGAAGATGGGTTTAGTTGTAGTTTAGCTTCGCTAGCATTAAATTAGCCTAAATACAGTTCACTTTCTGGAGTGATTTCACCATCAGAAGATGGATTTATCAGTAGTTTAGCTTCGCTAGCATTAAATTAGCCTAAATACAGTTCACTTTCTGGAGTGATTTCACCATCAGAAGATGGATTTATCAGTAGTTTAGCTTCGCTAGCATTAAATTAGCCTAAATACAGTTCACTTTCTGGAGTGACTTCACCATCAGAAGATGGATTTATCAGTAGTTTAGCTTTGCTAGCATTAAATTAGCCTAAATACAGTTCACTTTCTGGAGTGATTTCACCATCAGAAGATGGGTTTAGTTGTAGTTTAGCTTCGCTTGCATTAAATGCCTAAAATCCTGTGGGTGATCTGCCTCGGACGCACTCTGCTCATCATCTTTAGTGACGTCCAACATTGACGACATAAACGAACAAAACTGCATCTTTAGGGCGGTAAGTAACATCCAACCTTGGTTATTTAGCATTAAACACACCCCAAACCTACTGAGAAGCTTTTTTTTGTTTTCTTGCTCGATGTAGGATCTTGCTAAAACTGAGCCAAATGAGCTTTAATGTTTACAAGAACCTGAGGCCACACAGGAAGATGGAAAGGTTGTTTGTTTAAATAACAGCTGGCTGTACATTTATGGACCCAGAAGACCCACTGAGGAGGTTAAATGCTCCTTTAAGAAGCTGCTAGCATGCTAAACAACCTTTCTTTCAGTGAAGACTTTAAGTTTCCTTGACGTTCAGAAACTTTCCCCACAGAAAAGATGGAAACAGATCAAAACCACTCACTGGTTCATACCTCGATCCAGTACCAGGCCTTTCTTCTTGGGTCTTCATCAACATGAACACTGGAAGTCCTGCCTCCGCTCAGCCGCTCAAATGAACTGCTTTCCATTGGTTGGATTAGCTGCGCGCTCCATTAGCATGTATGGTCCTTGTCTTTTTGGAGGTCAACAGCAAAGCGCTCCAGTTTCCCCCTCAGCAGGTTCCTGTACTGTTTCAGCACTTTGTTAGCGCTGCTCAGACGGGTGCATCTCTGGACTGAACGGTGAGATGAAGTCACCGTGTCGTTCTGTAAGCCACCGAAAGCACAATGTATTCAGAGAAGCATGCATTTATCAGAACCAAGGTTCAAAGTTCTTCATTTGTCATGTGCACATACAGTTACTGACGCAGTTGTTGGCAATGAAATTCTTAAATTTGAAGCTCTTTGTGTCAGTGTTTACCAGTTAAATCAACAGGAACATGCACATGACATGAGTTAAGTTATGGAATCAAATATGTAACAGAAAAGCAGAACTTAGAGGTCTACTGATGACAAAGTTTACATCATGTGGAACGATGAGAAGAGTGTGTTGGTTGTCTTCGTGTTGGTTTTGGGGTGATTATGTCAGTTTGTAGCTGTTGTAACAAGGCAATTTCCCGAAAGGGATCAATAAAGTATCTATCTATCTATCTATCTATAACTCAAGCTGTGTTACTTCTCTTTACCAGTTAAGCTAAAAGAAACTTTGTGGTTGCAAAGAACCAAGATGGCGACGGCCAAAATGCAGAACCTGCGGCTTCAGAATGTTTTTTTCAGCTTATTATTAAATCCTTTTGCACGATATGTCAATCAATGTCATGATGTTTATCCAAATTCTTCCTATTCACTATTCTTTCTTATCATATACCATATCATATAATGCTTATATAATGCAACAGGAGTGAGGAATTTCAAACTCACCTTTTTATACCCAAAGAAAAGAACATAAAATAGAATAAGTTTAATTAAATTATTATTATAATTATTAAAGCGCTGCTGTAACAAGTAGATTTCAATCAATGAAAATATTCTATATTCTATTCTATGTGTATTATGTTTAATAGAGCAGTAACAGTGTTTGAGGCGTTCATGTGCACCACCTCTATCTGAAGTCTGTTGACGACAGCCTGGTAATTTGCGATGTGGCGGCTCAGCTTCTCTAACCATGAGGTCTGGCACTGAGAGGAGGTCTGGTTCTTCACCTCCTGCACTCCGTCCTGAAACATCTGGAGGGCTCCGGCCACCTCTGCTCGCTTCTGCTGGAGCTGGACCAGGACCATATTTAGAAATTTAAAAGACTTCTACTCGGTTTTACAGGGTCAACATGGCAGCACCTGCTAGTAAGCAGCTAACATTAGCTGTACGATTTTCTCATGCAGGATTTATTTTTTTTGCAGCTAAATATTTTATAGGGCTGCAGCTTAATGACCAGTTTGAAGCTCCATTCACTGAACATTGACATTAAAATTATTATTAATATCCTACTGAAACATTGCATTAAAAAGCTCTCATCAAATGTGCACACATTCAGAGCTCCTTGTCTTTCGTCAGTCTGAAAGCCAAAAGTTAAAAGAAAGATCAATTTTATTTATCATTATTATTTGTTTTCTCTTTTAAAATCAGCAGTGAATACAAAACAGACTGTGAGGAGATATTTGATGGATTTTAACTAAGATATGACTGAAAGGATTTTGAGAAAGACATCTTAAAGATTACAATAAAATATTTTTTTTGTATTTTTTACTTATTTTTTGTTTAGTTTTCTTGAACAGAAAGAGTATATTATACTCCTTTTCATACAATGACTTTTTTCCTTTTGTGGCTGGAAATGATGATTCAAACTCAAAAGACAAACAGAAAAAGAAGACACAGAAGAGAAGAAAGGAGAAAAATGATAATGTAATAATAATAAATATATATATACTATAAATATATATATAAATTAAATAAATAGAGATTCCACAAACAAAAATAAGGATGAAGTATTTATGTGTTTATTTATGCGATGTGCTGTTTTAATAAGTCATAACAGGACTCCATCGTTTAGTGAAAATAGATTTTTGGAGCCTTAATGAATTAAAAAATATGTTAGCCTACTAACACATGTAACTGTTGGTGCTGTCAATACCTGCTATCATATCTACCCTGTTAGCTGGTGAGCAAACAAAGAAGACATTGTTTTACTGCAAAGTTCCCTGCAGGTGTTTGGTTCATTGCCAGGAACTTTCCTTGTCATGATGAATAAGTCAGTGACACCTCGTCTGTTTTATACTACATCATTTAGAAGTCATAGTCTAACTAATAGTAGATTGTATTTATTTTAATATCCACGTCACAGTAAAATATTTAAGTGTTTTTAGGGACGTCCCAATATTAAATAAGTACCGTAACAACATTACATTTGAACACATCATTTCTCCATACTGATATTTACTAAATAGAGCCTGATTTTATATTTTTATATTTTTATATTTCATGATTTATAAGTTGTTTTCATTTAACTTGCCATTAAAAGCTATCTTTCTTTTTTTTTTTTTTTTTTTAGTAAAACCTATAAATATGAATTTCTCTCAACTGGGGATCAATCAGAGTACTTTGCTCTATTCTGTGTAGTGATTCTGAAAAAGGAAAGGATATTATTTCCATCCTGGTTTATCCAGTTTACGTTGTGTAAACTTTATTTTGTGTGTGTGTGTGAAGTAGCAGCCATGTTGGCTTCCTGTCTTCATTGATAGCTAGTGCAGGATGTAATTAACCCTCCAGCATGCTGTCGTAGGGAAGGTGTGTGTACTCACAGTGTTATTTGCCCACAATCTGCCAGTTAATGAGACGCATGGCAGCTGTACAGCAGAAGGCAGCTTATCTCCACCCACACAGCCAGCCTAGAGTCCATCAGCAAAGTGTTGCAACGACACATAAAAACTCCTTTTATGCTCTTATTCCATTATTTTCCCATCTATAGTCATGCATAGCTCCTCACCATGTCTGTCCTCAGCCTCTCAATCCTTTTCACCATGTTCCTCCTGGCTTGACGGTTGCACCAGAGGTCAGCCGGCCTGGCCTGGATGTCAGGGAGAAGGGAGGAAATCAGTGTGATGACCAGCAGCAGGAACCCCAGAGGAGCCATCCGGCTCGTCTGTTTGCAGCAGCAGCAGGACGGAGACTTATTTTAAATCCCTGCTTCCTCCTGTCGTTGTTCCCTTCCCAACTCATGCTGGTATCAAGTGCACTACTGCACTACGCTGCATCTCACCTGTTGCTTCACACTTGTCTCGCCAAATTCCCCACCCACTACATGCTTTGCCCTGACAAGTATCTCCAAAAAATGATGTGAATGCATATTAGAATTAATTTAAAAATTGCATGGGGAAGATTAACTTCTCTTTTTTTTATGCAAATGTTTTATGTTTATTTTCCAGTGAAACTTTATGGCAGCAGTGGCAAACACCTTACACTGAGCAGTGGGATCATAACTATGTCAAGCTCTGTAGATGTAATAAACATATATACTGTATATACATGTGAGGGAAACACAACAAAAACACCACTGTGCTCAAAGGTGCTGGAAGGAGTCTATACATGCCCTTTCCACAGAAATTGTCAGCTTGGATTCTTTTACCCTGGAGGAACAATCAAGTGTAATAAATGTAATGAGTACTTGATAGCTCCACATGCCAGGCTTGTTTTTCTTCCCTCCTGTCTGTTTTGTAAAGGTTGCTACTTCTCTGACCACTTTTCCACGTTGGAAAACGTCACGAGGTCAAGCAAAGGTGTGAAGGGGGATTCATAAGACGACACGAGGCCCAGTAATTAGAGTTATTATTGACGTGGGTCTGTGATGGCGGTGAAAATTAAATCTTTACAAACAACTTTCCTTTTATCATGATAAGAAAGTCACATCTTTTGTTTAAAGTCAATATAAGAGAAGATAAAATAGGATAAGAGGCCTATAAAAACTAAGAAATAAGAACATCAGTAGAAAAAAACAAGTGGAAAATTCATCATATATAAACATAAGTGGCTAAAATAATTATTGAACACAGTTCAAAGGATGTGAGAAAACTAGTATTTTGTATTTGAATTCCTCATTGAATATTTGTACTAATAATAGCAATAATTTCTTCCTTGATTTAGTGAAAAAACAGTCTCCATGATGTAATAAAAACAAATGGCGTCTGCTGATTAAATGCAGCATTTCTGCACTGAATCAGAATCAGTAAGTCAAGTAAATCTGCACAAAGAAGGAATTTAACTCTGTATCTTGGTGGAGGACATATGAACATATAATAATATATATGGGGTGAAAAAAACTCTGATTACGTGGTGAAAACAGAGACAAAATCAGTGCAATGTGTCACAAAACTGTACAGAAGGACAGAAGGGAAAAGAAGGAAAGGTTTTGAGTTATAATTTTAATTGATCTTCATTATTTTAGAGGTGTAGAGGGTCATCTCTGACCCTCAGTGTAAAGGATGTTAAGATGACCCAAGGGTCAGCGTGGCCCCTGGTGGGTAAAATAAGTTTTATTTGGGCTCCACAGAGGCAGTAATGAGCTCTTTGTTAGCATTTAGTTAGCATGTGTGCGTCTCTATGGGAAGAGGCGTTACCATGGCAACACCAAGCAATGAGTACCTCTTAGAAAAAACACACTGGGGTCCTCTCTTTGTCTGTCGTTGTCTTTTGTCCGCTCTCTGGCTGTTCCACCCTCTTTCTCTTTTCGGAGACACAGCTAGGAGGATTTTTTAATATCCTGTTAAGAGAGAGGAGTGAGACCTCCCCAGCGGCTGGAGGATCTCTGTGATTCTGGCAGGATGGATGGTTGATGTTGGACCGTGGTTTTCATGATGTCGGGCCTTCACTTGAGCTGGGAAGCAAGTTTCCTTTGCTGGCTTTGGGCGGTGTTTCAGGGAGTAGCAGTGATGTCACTGATGCAGCAGAAGCTTCTGGACCGTCTGCAGCAGCAGCTCCTCGTCTGTCCTGGATGCAAACAGGAGTGTGAAGAAACCCTGATGCTGCCGTGCTCTCACATCATGTGTGGTCGCTGTGTAGCAGCTGGAGAGGAAGTAGCACCCGGTCGGACCGTCTGCTCCGTGGTGTGCCCCGGCTGCCCACTTCCTGTGGAGCTGCCATGCTGGACCTGGTCATCTGCCACTTCCTGTCTCCCAAAACATCCCATCGTGAGTCCTGTCGGCATGGTGGAGGTGCAGGTGAGAGCCCTGCAGTTCAAGACGCTGCTCCATCTCTTTTGCACATGTTGATTTTTCTCACATTGCTGTCTTTAAATTGTATTTTTTTGTATTTTTTTGTATTTTTTTTATTGTCTTATCAATAATGATAAACCTGCAGAACGGCTCCAGTGCCGCCAGTTCTTCAGATGTGGACCTACAGGAGGAGGAGATGGAGCAGTCTGTCTTTGGTCAGGAGTCACCCATGATGCTTTTCACTGATTACCGCAGAAAGAATCCATAAATATGACCCTCCTCTCCTCCTCTGGTCTGTTTTATTCAGGACTCGGTTTTGCTCTGGACCCGTCAACTGTCCCTCCATGTCTCCATCTTTCCACCTCCTCTCTCACCGTCACCTTTCAAAAGGACAGTCCTCCACCCTCGGACAGCTGGGTCAAGGTGACCTCTGACCCCTGGGCGGCGCTGGCGCTGCCCCAGGTCTGTGCTGACGTTGTCTTCAGACGAGGACAGTACTACTGGGAGGTGGACGTCTGCGACAGCTCTGTCTACAGGATCGGTGATTAATCCTTAAAGATTAATATGTAAATGTAAAGTATAATATTAAGAGGAAACAAACAGGTAGAAATGGTCAAATATCAGAGTGCTAAGATGAGATGAAACGTAAAATTTGATTTAATTGATATCTTCTGAAGTAGTTGACAATTCTTCAGGCCATTAAAAAGCAGGCAGAGGACCTCAGTTGGCTCTTGGACCTCAGTTTGGCCACCCCAGGGTTGGAGCTGAGCTATGTCATTACTGTCTCTCAGGTGTGAGCTCTCCGGATGGTTCTGGCGGCTGGTGGCTCGAGAGGCGTGGCTCTTCGTTCAGCGCAGTGTATGATGGGAGCAGGGAGCCGCTCGGCGCCGTCCCGCCTCAGATCAAATCCCTCGGCGTCTTCCTGAACATCGGCGGCGGCGCCCTGAGCTTTCACAACCCCCTGACCCGGGAGCACCTGGCCACGCTGCCGACACGCTTCCCCACCGCCGGGGTAGTGCCAGCGCTGGGTCTGGGTCAGGGTCGCCTGAGGCTGCGCCGCGGCCTCCCCCCTCCGCCCAGCGTGTTCCTCAGCAGGGACTCGGCCTACAGGGGCCCCCGTGGGGCCGGTGGAGTCAGGTGGCGCCGGGAGATTCCCTTCAGGTCTGTGAGGAAAGTGATCCAGAAGTTTGAGGAGCTGGCTGGGTCGGACTCTGGTCTGGTGTCCAGTTCTGGATCGTCCTGCTCCACCTTGGCTGAATGAGAAACTCTGAGGACTTCTGGCTGCCCTCTGGTTTAGGATCAACACATTATTTTAGATGTGTGAAAGTGCTTCAGTGCAGCTAATGAGGGGCTGAAGAGACAACACAGGGAAATAAAACAGGTGTGGGTTTTGTTGTTGTTTATCTTCAGCTGTCATGTTCTTCTCTGACCTGAGGTCAGCTTGTTGGGATGTGGGAGGGATCCTGACTCACCCAAACTAGAAAAGACTGGAATAAACTATTTTTATTGATTCCCACTGGGGAAAATTCACTTGTTATATGAAGAAAAAACAATAAAAATATAATAATGAAATAACACAATAGCAGTCATTAAGTATATTACTTAGATTTACAGTATTTATTTTATAGCCGGATAGCTTTATGTGTTAGGAACTTTACAGAACATGAGAGACAGTTCTTCTAGGCTAACAGCAGTGTTATGTGGTGTTTGCTTGAAAATATAAAATAAACAAAGATACTTACCGGAAATGACTGAGGCAGTTTCACAGAGGTCCTGACAGGGAATGATAGCAGGCTGAGAAAAGCCTGAGCTGGAAATTTCAGAGAATAAAGTCATAATATTCCAGCGTGTTGTTGTAGAGGAGGAGTTGATTAAAAACTCCGGCAGATTCCAACTTCCTGGATCAATCCCTCAAACTCAGTTTAATCTAAAGATGCATTTCTGTAATGGTGAGGCATATAATGAAATACAAGTGTATTTTTTTAACGGAACGATGAGTCCCTGGTACGTATTCTCATAAAATTACATCTCAATGTGGCCTTAATACTTAATCTTATCAAACATCTGACAGGCGAATTTAAAATTATAAGTTTTAATGTCCTAAGTTTTAATGATTACAGATAAAATACTATAATTACAGATTGTATTCTTAGAGGTATTGATAAGACATTATGCTAATAATTGTATCTATATTTATAATGTAGAATTTATTACAAAACATCATATAATGTGATAATGTGAGCAGTTCCTCACAGTCACCGCTAGAGGGCAGTAGTCACTCATGATTTAAGGAAACATATTTTTATCAATAACTGTTTATATTTCATATGTTATTATCACGTATTCGTCACCTTCATATGATATGCATTAATCAGCTGTTTAACCTGATAATTTATCAGTAATCTGGTAAATATTCTAGCTGTGCGTTTACTTGACGCATTACTTGTCATTTCCGGTATATACTTTCAAAGTAAAAGCTTCTTAAAGTGTGGATTTACACAGATTTTATGCTCGAAGAAGCAAACGCAGCAAGATTAGTATTGTTAGTGATGGACACGTGACTTAAACGGAATACAAGTCTATAGATTTCCGGTATTTGCACACACGGAACTCCAACTCCCGTCAACCTTTGCGGTGGTATTTACAGGAACCATCTGCTCTGAGCTGGCTGCTCGCCGGTGTTTCAGTGAGCGTAAAGTTGTTGGACAGAGCTGGTAGGACAGTGAAGCTGCTGCTGCTATTTTTAGCTGTCTGACGCCTCTGTGGACCTGCTGACAGGCGGGTTTCACTTCCTGTCTGCTGCTGCTGGACAGGTCTCTTGTTCCCAGAGCAGGGACGGATCATGAGAGCTGTGCTGTGGTGAGACAATGAGAGCTGGACTCAGGTCGCAGGTCTTGGACCAGGCTGCTTGGACCTGCGTCCTGACGCTCAGTCTGGGCTGTCTTCACGTGGTCTCCCTCAAGCCTCACCTCCTCTCCAGACTTGGTGTGTCCTCTCAGTCCTCTGAGACTCCCATCAGCTATGAGACACTTTATTTTGACCAGAAGGTGAGTGAAAAATCTCTGTTTTAACTCACAGTTTGTCCATGAGAACCGTTTTTACTTCCTGTTTCACTTCACTTAAAAGATTTGACTTAATTTAGTGCTGTAGTCAAGTTTTAATTATAATAAACAAAAAAAAAAACAGTAAATCTGATCAGTTTGGTGTATTTGACAAAAGAAAAAGCTCAAACAAATGATATTGACTTATTATTTATGATGATTACTGTCCCACCTTTTTATTTATGCTCTTCATTATTATTTGCTGCTTACTAATATCTGCACCACTTGCTCTTTCTGAAATGAATGCACTTGATTCTGCAGTTGTTCGTGTGTTGTTGTCTGCAGACAATAGGTGTTTCCCTCGGCTTCCTGTAGTGAAGAGAAAACCATGTTCCTGCCAGCAGAGCTGGAACTATCCCCTCTGGCTTCCTGCCTAAAAAGGTCTCCGGGGCCGAGCGAATGTGAACCACTTTACCTCAGGAGGGATGAGAGATCGTCCTCCAGCCTTTACCTTTACCTTTTACAGTCATTTCATGCAGAATCAGGTCGCATGTTCGACAGCATCTCATCTATTGAGTGTGACTCACGCAGTCACAAGGCTTCACTTATTACTCTCCTCTTCCTGTAATCAGGGATGTGAAAGCTGGCCTCATCAGCTACCCTCTTTTAAAGACTGACCACGTTTATCAAACTTCATCTCTGCTGATACTCTTAAACTTTCACCTCTGTTAAAAGGTTCAAGCCTGTTTTCTTGTTAAGTGGACATTGGACAGCTTTGCAAGCACTTTTTAAGATCCTTGTTTGTTTGCAAACTGCAAAAAGACAATCCACTCCATGAGGAAGTCAATAGAAACAACCCCTGATGTTATGGCAACCAATATTCTATGAGCCAAACACAAACTTTAGCATATTTTGACATTTATTCATAATTTACAGGGACAGTGTGAAGGGTTTCGCTTCACTCAGAGGCCGTCCATACCATAATAACCCTCGGTTTACCACCCTGCAGCTCATGTTACCTCAGTTTTACGAACATATTTAAGTAACCACAGTGACCTCCAGGTAGGCAGTGTTTGGTTTGTCCTCTCTGGGCTACCGTACAACAACAACGCAGAGCTATTTAAATATCACTGTTCCTTTAAGTCAGTTTGAGGCTTTCATTGCTAAATATCTTTGAGTTTAAGACATTCAATTGAATCATCAAGGGAGGTGTGATGAGCATTTTTTCACTATTTTCTCATCTTTATGTCAATCAAAAATGAAAATAGCTGTTAGTTTGCAGTGTAATATTTGCAGAACACCTGGTCCAACCCCACGACATCCGGCCCAATCAGCCACGCTGATGAGAAGATAAAGACAGCTTCCTCCCTCCTGATGTCCTTTGTCTTGTCTGATGTGCTTCCTTTGGCCAATCAACAACTAACTGAACGCTCCTTCTCAACAAGCACAACATCTACAATCCCTTTAATCCACTTTTCAGCAGCATTAGGAAGTGTGGCGTTTATTTCATGTCACAAAAGCATCATGCTGCCTTTTTCTGCTCTGAACCGCTGTGAGGAGATGAGATCCAGAAGAGGAAATCCTCCCTCGTGCGTTCTGCCTCCAGACAATGAATGGAAGTGTCCTTTAGCATCCTCCAGATGAGCTACTGTGGTTTACTGGAGCTGCTGCTTTGCTTGTTCCCCTCCTGTCTTCAACGCATTCAGCCTCTTTTCCTGTTGAATAGTTAAAGTCCTGCTCCAGTGGATGGACAGGATGTGAGCAGAATTGACTGCCTCAGTGCTGCTGGCAGCGACCACAAGGTGGCGCTACTCTTCAGGGTGTGGATTAGTTCTGTTAGAGTTAGTGATGTGCATACTGAGTGGGTGAGAGTGACGCAGCACTCAGCAGGGGTCTGTTTGGTGAAACGCCACCAATTTATTTTGCCATTTAGATTCCAGTTTATCAGAATATTTCTGTTTGTGCTGCAAGACAGTGAAGTGTTTCACTCTCAAAACGACAAATATTCTTTAGACCAGTAGCACTGAGGATCTTTTACTGCCAAACCTTTCCTTGAAACTGTCTCGTTGTTCCCTCACATCTCAAAGCTTTGCCAGGCGCTGAGGAGTCGACGCTTGAATGAACACATTGAGGATCTTTTCGGTGTCACTGGCTCATAAAATCGCTGCCTCCTTTGAGGAGGAGGGAAGCGAGGGGGGAGGACAAACAAAAACATTTTGTATTAAGTGTTGGTGCTGTTTCAAGGGTCGGACAACTCGTTTTCTCTCTGACGTTGTTGGTTTCTTTCGGCCTTTTGTTTCGTAAAGAATACAGGAAATACATTTTGAGAGAGGATGATACCCCGGAATCCCTGAGGCTGGATGAAAGGATATCTCAGAGCTCATCCAAAGTGGAACTAATGTGGCATCCCTTAAACTGGCTTCAGACATATTTTAATACAAATTGGGGCTAATTACCGCAGAATCCAACACCACAGCTGGCACATGACCGGCTATCAGCTGATCACATCCGGCTCAGAGAAGGTTACGTGACCTGGACTACATCCTCTAAAGATATAATAACAACAAAATTTTAATTTAAAAATAAATAAAAATAACATTTTGTAGAGTCAACTTAAAGGCACACATAAATAAGAAATAAAAATAAAGATATAAAACATAGTAAGGTATAAAACATGAGATGTGATTATGCAGTCAAAATTTAATATTTACAACAGAAATATAAACTTGCAGAGAAAATGTGGAGAAGAAGTCGATAAATTGCATCTTAGTGCTGTGAGTAGATTTTATCAGTAAATTATTACCTTAGTTAAACTTTTTGTGTTTGCCAGTGGCGTCATTAGGCCAATTTAATGGGGGGCTTAAGCCCCTCTAAAATATAATTAAGCCCTCCCCCAAGTAATTTGGAGTTGGTTTATTTATTTATTTATTTATTTACAAAAAAGTGCAGACAATGTCGATATAAAGTGGCCAGAATATGAGCTTGAATAAATAATCATATAATCTTTTATTATTCATAAAGCACTTAAATACACACATATATGTATATACATAGCAGTAGGTGTACATGTGTGTGTGTGTGTGTATATATATATATATATATATATATATATATATTTATGTATGTATATATGCACGCAAATTAGCCTCACCTGGGGGCTAAGCCCCCCCATCCTTAAGACTTAGTGACGCCCCTGGTGTTTGCATTTTTTTTAAGCAATTTAAGTTTGCACGTCTGAGTAAATTTAGGATTATGCACCATTTTTTATTGTTCCAGATTGATCACTTTGGTTTCCTGGAGGATGGCACCTTCAAACAGAGATACCTCATGGCTGACAAACACTGGCAGAAGCCTGGAGGACCCATTCTGTTCTACACTGGCAACGAAGGCGACATCACCTGGTTCTGCAACAACACTGTAAATACCCAGTCTGTGACATTGCATGTGCACCGCACACGATTCTCACTCCGATTCAAACGCCCGTCACTTTTTTCTCTCCAGGGCTTCATGTGGGAAGTTGCAGAGGAGTTGGGCGCCATGCTGGTTTTTGCAGAACATCGTTACTATGGAGAGTCCCTGCCATTTGGACCAGACTCCTACAGCGTAAGTAAAGACGCAGCGTTACGCTTGGAGGAAATCTGATTAAATATGTTTTTATTCCCAGCTTGTAAAAGCGGCACTATTAAAACCATGTTATAAAGTATTTATTCAAAAGTTCTACCAGGTAAGTGTTAAATTTCACTGTCATGTGTATGTATTGTTTTATGTGACGTTTCAGTGCTTGTCATTTGCTTGCAGGACAGCAAACACCTGAACTACCTGACGTCAGAGCAAGCCCTGGCAGATTTTGCGGTGCTGATTCACAACCTGAAGAGCTCTTTACCTGGAGCTCAGCAGAGCCCGGTCATCGCTGTCGGAGGCTCCTATGGAGGGATGCTCGCCGCCTGGTTCAGAATGAAATACCCCAGTATAGTTGTTGGGTAAGGATGTAGCAGGACACTTAGCATGTTTGCAGGCAGAAATATGAGACAGTATCAGTCTAAAATCATTGTGCCGCTTCAGCAAACATGCAACTCAGCTCCTGTAAAGATTTCCCAGGACAGTGGATTTGCAGCTTGTGTAATTTTGAGAATTGCAAGTGCGAGAAAGTGGAAATGCTTTCGCCTCTTACTGTATTTCAGAGCTCTGGCAGCTTCTGCACCAATATGGCAGTTCCCTGGTATGGTGCCATGTGGAGACTTCTACAAAATAGTCACACAGGACTTTGCCAGCAGCGGGTATAACTGTGACAGAAACATCCGAAAGTCTTGGGAGGCCATTAACAATGTCTCCTCCACTGGTAAGTCGTGTTTAATCCTATCTATATGTGAGGAAAGCTCCCGTGTTTTAAGAGTTTCTCCACGTTTGTCCACATCTCCTACGTTTGTGAGTTTGATTAATTGTCTACTAAAGCCTGAAACCAGACAGCTGTTACTAAAACGTGTTGTGTAAAGTGGGTATAAAGTCTGGAGGCTCTCCACAGAGGACAGATTGTGATGTGTGGATCCATAAAATTTACAACCTGCATAACTCAGACCACCGCAGTTCTTTAGTATTCTGCACAGATCTGAGAGTGTGCCCACAAGGTCCTCCGGTACCGTCTCCATTTTCACCATCCTAACCAGGAAGAATAAACTGGACTGAATTCAGAGGCACTTTGAATTCCTACCACACCGTCAGTGTTGATAACACACCAATAAAACAGTTCTCACCACCGTCTAATAAGCCTCACCAGCTGGAAGATTAAATAATTCACTCAAGCTTGCACATTCCTCTTATGTATCTATTATAGTGTTAAATTTTGGTACTTGATATCTATCTATATAGATCTACAGTCATGGAAAAAATTATTAGACCACCCTTGTTTTCTTCAATTTCTTGTTAGTTTTAATGCCTGGCTCAACTAAAGGTACATTTGTTTGGACAATTATAATGATAACAACAAAAATAGCTCATGAGAGTTTAATTTAAGAACTAAGGATTATTCATTTTCCATGGTTTTCTTGATAATAACCAAAATTACTTAAATTCTTACATCAATAGCTATGGCATTGTACCGCCAAAAACACTACTTTTAAGCATTCCATGTTTTCTTTTCTGTTTGCTTTAAACACATGATACACACAAGAGTTAATACTTGATTGCATAACCATTGTTTTTGATGACTGCAGCCATGCGTCTTGGCATGCTCTCCACCAGCTTCTGACATTGTTCTGCTGTCACAGCAGCCCATTCCTGTTGGACAAATTCAAACAAATTTTCTTTGTTTTTGGGCTTGTGGTTCTCCATTTTGAGTTTGATGATTTTCCACAGGTTTTCAATTGGATTAAGATCTGGTGATTGAGCAGGCCAAGGCATGGTGCGAATGTTGTGGTTCTCCATCCAGGCTTTAACTGACCTGGCCGTGTGGCAAGGGGCATTGTCTTGTTGGAAAATCCAGTCATTCGAGGCAGGAAAGAGTTTTCCAGCTGATGGAAGAAGACTGTTTTCAAGGGTAGTCCTGTACTTGACCTGGTTCATTCGGTCTTCACACAATTGCATTTGCCCTGTTCCACTCAGACTGAAACAACCCCAGATCATGACTGATCCACCCCCATGTTTTACTGTAGGGGCAAGACACTCTGGGTTGTAAGCTTCTCCAGGCTTCCTCCTAAGCAGTAAGTTGGCTGGAGTGGGCATCAATTCAAAATTGGATTCATCACTGAAGAGAACCTTAGCCCAATCATCAACAGTCCAATCCTTGTGGTCTCGAGCAAAGAGTAACCGGGCCTTCCTCTGCCTTTCATTGATGAAGGGCTTCTTGCGTGCTCTGTGTGACTTCAAACCAGCTTCAACAAGTCGGTTTCGAACTGTCCTTGCCGAGCAAGTCACATTTCTCGACAGTGCCCACTCATTTTTAAGGTCCCTGGAGGTCTGACGACGATTCCTGACACAGGAACGGATGAGTGCACGGTCATCTGGTGGGGTAGAAAGACGTTTCCTGCCACGGCCAGGTAGCAATTTGGTAGTGCCATGTTCAGCTTGTTTTTTTGTTGTAATGAACGGCTGTCTTGGAGATCTTCAGTTTTTCGCTACCTGTCTCTCACTCATGCCAATTTCCAGCAGTGCCAAGATGGCTGCCTTTGTTGCTTCACATAATTCTTTTGTTTTAGGCATTATGTGAGAGCTGACAACTTCTGAGTTGTGCTACGGCTTGAATGTAAGCAGGAAACCACTCTAGGCCTTTGCATGTGCAGTGCTGCTTGTGACATGAAATGGCCTCTTATATACCCTGGGAATCAATTAAGCTTAAGAATGTCAAATAGGACATAAAGTATTATGTGACCAGCTGCATTTTTTGTTGTGTTCATTGTATTATACGTTTAGTGGTACCAGATATTAGAATGAACAAGAAATTGAAGAAAACAAGGGTGGTCTAATAATTTTTTCCATGACTGTATATGTGGGATTCGGAACGTTAATATAGCAGCAAAACAAGTATTTGCTTTGTAAAGAAGAAAGCCAGGGTGCACAGGAGCTGCAATGCAATTTCAAAGATTCAAGGACTTTATTATCATATGAACAGTGAGGAAAAGTGTTTCCCCGCACAATGAAATACTTCATTGTTTCCACAGAGCAATGAAGTGGAAAAAAAATAAAAATAGGTGAATAAAGCAGCTTAAAGACAAATAAGGGAGCAGTGATAAAAAGATGTAATAAAAGCGCTCAGAGAGCGCAGACCTCCACCAAGGCGGCAACTTTTTATTTAAAGTTACCCTAACCACCAAGGAGCTTATGTTTTCACCAGGGTTTGTTTATTTATATTTATATTTGTTGGTTTGCAAAGTAACTCAATTAATTTTTGGTGGTGATCGACCAACCCTGAAAATTTTGTCAAAATCTGTTCAGAACTTTTTGAGTTACTTTGCAAACCAACAAATAAACAAACAAACAAACAAACCCTGGTGAAAACATAACCTCCTTGGTGGAGGTAAAAAATTAAGAAGAGGTCGTGCAATGTGCACTATTGGGCATGTGCATAACCTGGTAGCTGTCCTTATCAGCCAGAGTGCAGTTAAACAGGGAAACCATCTGGCTGATGTGTTTTTAGGAAGTCACAGATAGATGGATGTCACCTTGTAGCATCTGCCTCAAAAACAGCAGAAATCTATTACAGACGTGCTTCATGAGCGCCTCTGAAAAAATGAACCCACTGACGCTTTCAGGGAATATTCTACATCATTTTTAATCATTTTTGTTCTCTTTTGGAAGCGTCCGGCCTTCAGTGGCTGTCAGACGAGTTCAGTTTGTGCACTCCTCTCAAAAACAAGAACGCCGCCGTCGACTTTAAGAGCTGGCTCCAGGAGACCTGGGTCAACCTGGCCATGGTGGATTACCCCTACGAGGCAAATTTCCTGCAGCCGCTTCCTCGCTGGCCGATCCAGGTACAAACAAAATAAAAATACTCGAAATCTATCATGCACCAAAAGTATCAAATCTTAACTTTATCGCATCTTTAAATATTGTTTGTCTTAAGTTAAGAGCCTGATTCAGCCCGACAGCCTTTCCTTAATTAAAGCGAGCCGACTCTGCTACAAGTGTTTGTTGTGGTCTTCAAAGCTTTTGTTTACAGCTTCATTAATATTCATAAGGACCCAGCTTCTCTTTCTGGATTTTAAGTATTCCTTAGATGAGCGGCTACAAGTAAGCCACCAGGCTTTTCTCCTCTCGTACCATTCATTCGCACACTCCGTCACAAAACAAAGGTTCACGCTCTCGTTTGAATGAGCCTGCAACAAATACTTCACTATAGACACTTGACGTGGAAAAAATAACTTGCCAAAATTCAACTGTAATCATGCATTTTTTCGTTTTTTATTTACTCTCAACGTTACAAAACCTCCTTTGTTTTCTCGCCAAAGGCCTCGTGACAGTATGGCGCCTGTTTTTGCAGAGGCTGATTGACTCAGAAGCAGTCTATCGCGTCACGTGCACGAACCAAGCTGTGCTTTTGATCTCGCACACCTCGTTCAGCAGATCCACGTTCAAACTTTTACACTGGTGCGATACATTTTTATTCTTCAGTTATTTATTTGTCACTTAGCCACTGAATAGATCCAGGTGAAATAAACCCTAAATGGTCATTTTGAGTTTTTGGGCTCCCTGCCTTTAATGTATGCGACCCCTATGGGTGGTTTAAGCGGTTTAGGCAGTGGGTGCAAAGAGGAGCTTTTTTTAATGACAAAGCTAATGTGATTATCTGAGTGAGTGTGAGAACGGGGTATTGAGGGCTTAGAGGAGGGAAATCTGTTGGCAGAGATGAATGTATAAGCCTAATCCCATCTGAAAAGTAAGGAGACGATGCTTTGGAGCAATTGCAGTGTTTTTTTTGTTTTTTTCACGGTATAAATCTTTGCTTGGACATGTCTGTGGCTCTCCTCATCCATCGACCACCAACTCCTCCCCAGGCTGCAGACAAAAGCCTTAGTAACAGACTCCACACACAAAGAGTGCAGCCATAACCATAACAACACGCAGCCAAACTGAACACAAGCTCAAACTCAAATATTTAGCATCCAAGCGATTAATTCTGACAAATAAACCGTGGTTTAAAAAAATGTCAGGAAGGAGAGCAAAAACCTTTACAGTCAAATCATTTAGCTTTAAGTAAATGGATGTTTTTTTTCTCCTCTTGTGCCAAGTCTGGAGCAATAAATTCAAGTTCAGTCCAGGGAATTTCTCATGCAAGTCAGGCGCCGACACTTTTTATGTGGAAAAACACTTAATGGGCCACAAGAAAACAATCTCCAGTCTTGTAAACAACTTATTTATATATATGAGGGAATTAGATATTTCTCTTTAAGGCTACTTAAAAAGAAAAAGTTTAACTGCTTACCTAAACTGTGAGGTACTAGGGTTGGGTACTGGCAAGGACTTCATGATACGATACGTATCGCGATACTTGAGTCCTGATACAATACATTATTGCGATATTGTGATATATCTACATAGATCACTGAGAAATTTAAAATGCAGCTTAAAATACAAGCTGTATATACAGTATGTACATATATATTTATATATGTGTACACTTATTGGGGGGAAATAATCGAAATTAAGAAATTAACTCATTGAGTGCCATCAACGTAATAATACATTGGTAGATCGCTCTCTCACAGCCTGTGAGTAATACTGGGGCTTCTGGGAGATGTAGTCAGAGCATAAAGAGACGGTATACACCACAGAGATCAAAACAGGAAGTGGAGATGATCGAGATTAGAGAGCAAAACAAACAGTGGACAAAAAGTGGTGATTTTGGTGAAAGTGTCCTCTACTCTACCTCTGATAAAACAAGAATGGAACAAGGTAAAAACAAACATTTTTTCATGATGAAATAGAGAGTCTCTTCTTTCATTTGAGCTATTCACTGTTTTCAGAGACATAGTACAAAATATTCTGTGGGTCTAGAAATATGATTCAGAATGGGCAAAAACACTGGAACAAGACACTTTCTGTTTTATTAAACAGCTGGAACTCAAAGAGTTAAAAATTGATATTATATCAGAAGAAATGGCATTGCCATATTGATATTTTCCCCACCTCTATACTGTAACAGTTAACTCACTGTTTTGTGTTTAGATTGTTAATTTGTTCTGTTTTTTTTAAGGTGGTGTGCAAATTCCTTGCTTTTGATGACACGGTGTCCGACCACCAGCTGCTGCACGGCGTCTCCCAAGCAGCAAAGGTCTACTACAACTACACCGGAACCACTTCCTGTCTCAACACGTCTCAGACGGCAACCGGCAGCCTCGGTTTCCTCGGCTGGTTTTACCAGGTGCGTTAACACCTCAGTGTCGTCAAGCTGAATAAATGGCAGCACAGATGCGTCGTCATCAGTCTGTGTTAAATCATCCGTAGGCCTGCACGGAGATGGTGATGCCCATGTGCACAGACGGCGTCCAGGACATGTTTGAACCCGAGGAGTGGAGCTTCAAGGCCTTTTCTGATGAGTGTAACGCCATGTTTGGTGTGAGGCCACGAGCCGACTGGGCAGGCATCGTCTACGGGGCGAAGGACATCGCCTCCCACAGCAACATCATCTTCAGGTAAACACGGCTTGGAAAATGAGGGGTTCGTCTGGTGTGGTGGGAGCCTTTAAAGTGACAGTGACAGTTTTGGTAGACACAAGCTGATATAATATTATTATTATTATTATTATTGTTAAATATTATTAATTTTGGACCAATTGTAAATTCATTGTAACTTCTGTATGTTGAAATAAAAATTTAAATAAAAATAAAATAAAAATATATGTGTATATATACATATACAGTATGTACTGTGTGTGTGTATATATATATATATATAGAGAGAGAAAGAGAGAGAGAGAGAGAGAGAGTCATGATATGATAAATTTTTGCGATATTGCTATATATTGTGATATTCTACATTGATCACTGAGAAATTAAGATACATGTATGTATACACATATATATATTTATATGTAAAGTACATATACGTACATACTATGTATTAGGGTTGTCAAAGTTACTGTGTTAACGTGGATTTTTTTTTAATATTATTTTATTTATTTTATTTTTTTTACTTAAATTTTTATTTCAACATTCAGAAGTTGCTGCGGATTAACAATTGGCCCAAAAAAATGACTTGTTTCGGGGGGGAAAATCAATCCGAAGAAATTAAAAATCAATGTTATATCAGAGAAAAAGTATCGCTATATATTGCCATATTGATATTTTTCTCCACCCCTAGTGTGCATACATATGTACATACTGTATATACAACTTGTATTTTAAGCTGCATTTTCACAATATAGCAGTAGTGTATCATATTGTGACTTAAGTATCGCGATACGTCCCGTTTCGTGAAGTCCTTGCTAATGCCCTTATGTGAAATTGAACGTTATGTTTAATAAGTTACCTACTTGCTTACATGTAATTCTTTTGTCATTTAATTATTAATGTGTGGCTCTAAATGAACACCCTAACATGTTGTCCACGAGCGTCGGATCATATTTTTTCTGCTGTTGTGTTTCAGTAACGGAGGACTCGACCCGTGGGCTGCCGGTGGAGTCACTTACAACATAACACATTCTCTGGTTTCCATCATGATTCCTGACGGAGCTCATCACTTAGACCTCCGCTACAGCAACGACCATGACCCACCTTCAGTCCGAGCAGCCCGGGCGTCAGAGGTGATGTATTTTCGAGAGTGGATCGGTCAGGCTAAAAAGACGGCGTCGACTAGTCCCTGAAGGCAGCACAGCGTGTTTCACAGGTGCATCATTATGCCAAGGATTGTGCCTTTTTTAATTCATTGTGGGGATTTTTTTAACACGACGTGATTACATTTTTATTCAAAATTTGTTTAGTATCTTAATCGTGTCGCCATGTTCAGTGCTGGAGTATCCACTATGATTTTTTACTTTGACCTAATGAGAAACACTCTATGTCTTTGTGCCAAATTATACATGTAAGGGCTTGAAGAGGCTCACTGATGAGCCTTTATTATCACTCAGGTTTATTTGTTATTTCCAAATAAGAGATCTCAGGAGAAAAGTTTGACACCAAATAGAAATTTTAAAGTGTAATATTAAACTTATTGTGTTGCTCACAGACTAACAGTGCTTTGATCATTCCCAAGAAACACACCTTTCAGTGAAACTGATTAAAAAGCCACAAATGATCTCATGTCGTCTTTCGACTCGTCTTTTCATCATATGTTGTACTGTTGCTCTGTCATGCCGTCTTTTTGCCATGTTGTGTGTGAGATTTAATAAAAACCAATCGTAGGAGGCCAATAAAGTCAGTGGTGGGAGATTATTGCAGCTACGCCTGCTGACCTCACCCCTATGGACCAACCTGTGGGATTCCCCCCGGCACACATTCATTCACTGGCTGCTCTTAAAGCTCTAAATTGCAGCTCATAGACTTCTGGTTTGTTCCCCCCTGCTAGTAATATTATTAATACAACTCCTGGGGTGCCAAAGAGGTTGAGAGGGGTTGATGGAAGGTTAAGAGTGAGGCCTTTCTATTTCACTGTGAAATCAAATCAAATCTCATGAATTACTAAGACTAAAACATCTTGGTTTTTTTTTTTCCTTTTCTTTGTACTATTCTTTTTCTCCCCCTCCTCTTTTAACCCTCAGGCGTCAGTTTAATTTACTACTCTCTTGAGTTATTAAGGATAAAAATCTCATTTTACAAAAACTGCTAGAAAAACTTAACAGATTATTTTTTTTCTGATTTTTTTTTTCCCGAAATCTCTTAAACAACCTCCGTCCTGCTCAAAACTACCAAAATATTCAATCATTTTGACGATTTTAACCCTTTAAATGCTAGTTTGATTATTTGATGTCACGGCGTTTTTTTTATGAAAAAAAAAACATATTTTCCATAAAACTAATTTTGGGTGGCTGGGGTTTTATTTTCAAATCAGTCTTGGATATATCAAAGATTTTTCAAAATATTGACTTTCATGCATTATTAGTTTTTGTGTAGCGTCACATTTGAAATTTACTACCATCTTGCGTCATTAAGGACAAAAATGCCCACTTCCAAAAAAACTGCTACAAAAATTTAATGTATTAATATTTTTTTTTATATTAATCTGTTCATTTTTTATAGCAGTTTTTTGAAGTGGGCATTTTTGTCCTTAATAACTCAAGAGGGTAGTAAATTTGTTTCACAGTGTTCTACTGCTCTATTAGAAAAATTTAAATTTTAATTCTAAAATTTGGCAAGAGAGAGACTTTCTTATGAAAAAAAATTGTGTCATATGGACTAACACAGAGAAAAATGACGGCCATATGAAGTGTAAAAATTTGCTCAAATGGACAAAAATGTCCATAGTGATGCATGAGGGTTAAAGCAACACTTCCTGACATGACATGAGTGTGTAAAGCAGATGGGGGAACATGTCCTCCGCTGGTATGTGGGTTGATTTTCCACCAGGAAACACAAAGCCAAGCTTTTTGTCACAGGCCTGCCTGGATTTCAGACGACCCAGTAGAAAGAAACGCAGCTAAACATGGGGGAGGACGGCGTCTCCGCCACTAAACTTTTTCTCAGAGCTTTGAGGGGTCATTAATTTCGCCAGGCTTTTCTTAGTCGCTGACACTGGCCATCAATCAAAGGTGTTATTAGTATTCTCTCGACCCCAAACTCTGAGTACATCCCTGCTCGGACAGGGACCACACAGCAGTAGGAAGAGATTAAGCCTGTGTGCGTCACATCGTGTTCTGAACGGTGGTCGCAGTTAACGATATCTGAACAAAATCTGTAAGCTGCAGGGAAAAAGCAGCAGATTACTTATGATTCTTAACAATCAATCTGCAGTTTGATTAATGCTGAAATAAATCCTGGTACGTCATAGGAATTTAAAAAAGAGCTTTATAATTAACAGTGGAAATAAAATATATATATATATCTATATATATATTTTTCCCGAGCTGCATGGTGTGGTGCAGCCCATCCCCTCTTGCCCTCTCAGCCTTTATGCAACAATAGAAACTTGTTTCCGGGATCTGTGCGTCAGCCTCTGTGATGTGAATGACCCAGCAGCACAAAAGCCAAAGCCCCTCGACTGGAAAAGGGGATATAGCTGCCATGACTGTGATGATGTCACCCTGCCAACATAGTGCTGCTTGCAAAGAGAGGGAGGCAGAATTGCTTTGGGCAGGCGTTAAAAAACTCAGCACTCCTCTGAATTCATGACATGTTGTGATGTTTGCCTCCATTTTCCTGCGACACATATCATGTTTTAACTTCCTGACTATAGTGGCAGGTGAAATATGATGTGACATGATGTGATGGTGAATCAATATGCAGATGTTCCATAAATTAACTCTTGTTTTGATTTACACATCGTTTAGTTTCAGAGAAATATATTTGTAAGTGTGACATGAATCCTAATAACTTCCACTACAAGACCATCATCAGGTCACACTGTACAAAACTTTATGTCTGTGACCACAAACTAATGACAATCCAAGTAACTGTCATGCTAATTAGCACATGCTAACTAAGGTGCCAATATGGTAAACATTAGCGTAATGATACTGTGAGCATGTTGGCATACTGACACCCTAAAATAAGATGCTAATGTATAAACATTTGCATGACGAAATTGTGAGCATGTTGGCATGCTAACATTGGAAACTTATATGGTAAAATGTAAACATTAGCATGATGATACTGTGAGCATGTTAGCATGCTAACTTTGTAAACTTATGGTAAAATGTAAACATTAGCATGATGATATTGTGAGCGTGCTAGCATACTGACAACTTAAATTAAGATGCTAACATATAAACATTAGCATATTTATGTTGTAAACTTATGTGATAAAATGTAAACATTAGCATGATGATACTGTGAGTGTGTTAGCATAACCACCCTAAATTAAGATGCTATCTGTAAACAGACGGCTACTATCGTATACTAAGGACCCCTAGTGCCCACCTATGTGGTCTTCACAGTGCCTGAACTAAAATACTTATTTGTGACGTTGTCACTTGCTTTGTTTTAGCTCAGGCACTGTGAAGGCCACATAGGTAGGCACTAGGGGTCCTTAGTAAACTATGATATACAGGAAGTAGAGTCTGTTTACAGATTTTAATTTCTCAAATTACAGACAACTCTTGACTCGAGTAATAGTGTAGCCCATCTTATTAAACGTCAGTTATTTGAGAAATGGTCAACTTTGTGTCATTTACTGGCTGCATTTCAGTGCCCGCTTCACTCATGTTAAATGGATATCATCAAATCCAAAATACTCCAAATGACTCCAAAGTGAAATGGGTGAGTAAATGACAGTATTTTATCACAGAAATAAAGTCCGATTTGTAAAAAAAACTTCCCCTTTAAGATTATAACGTAAAACATTAGCATGATGAAATGTGAGAATGTTAGCATGCTAACGTCTTAAACTTATGGTAAAACGTAAACATTAGCATGATGAAATGTGAGAATGTTAGCATGCTAACGCCCTAAACTTATGGTAAAATGTAAACATTAGCATGATGAAATGTGAGAATGTTAGCATGCTAACGTCCTGAACTTATGGTAAAATGTAAACATTAGCATGATGAAATGTGAGAATGTTAGCATGCTAACGTCCTGAACTTATGGTAAAATGTAAACATTAGCATGATGAAATGTGATAATGTTAGCATGCTAACGTCCTAAACTTATGGTAAAATGTAAACTTATGGCAAAATGTAAACATTAGCATGTCGCTAACACACTTAACTAAGATGCTAAACAATAGCAAGACATTTTATATATATATATCTAGATTTGAGTTTTTCTGCATTTCTTTTCGGCCTTTTCAGATGTGTGTTGCATCACAGATAATTAGATCAATGCTATCACTTTCACTGTCCCTTTTCTCCCCAGGAATTAGCATAAGAAAGAGTTTTTAACAGCCTCACACCCTCACTGCTTCACACTTTTCTTTTCATGCTCTTAAATAAAGTCTCTGCTTCACCTCAGTAACAGGAGGCATCTACGTTCAGTTATTCAGCAAATAATATAAAGTTTTACAAAGTTTAATGTGATTGAAAATCAGCCTTCTGCACTCTGGTAAACAAGTCACACATTTTATTGTGTAGTGAAGATGCTTAAAGGTCCATTCACTTGAAATCCAGTTGAAATTCCACTTAAACTGGGATAAATGTTGGCAACATTACAGCCTGGCTGCTGGACACATCCTCTGTTGTATTCACTGCTGGCCAAGAAACTTCCTGTAAATACGTTATTGTTTACAACAGAAGTTTCATACCCAGGATTTCTTAAGGTCAACATTTCTTCTGGCACACTGAGCCTGAACTGCACTTTATTCCCCTTTAATTTAACAGCTCCGGCAGCTTTTCTAGTTAAATCGACTGTTCATTATTGAGACCCATTTTACGAAGGGGCTGTGAGGTGCAATTTAATGAATCTCTGGCACAAAGCTCCCTTTCACTACCGGGCGAAGAATAGAGGCTATTTAGACCCTGTAGGGCTTTATGTCAAAGGCAGCCCATAATAGTTGTCAGGCCAGGGCAGAAATTCCCACTGGCCTGGGAATGCACTAGAAATCAACTTTTTGCCATGAGTAGATTAAGACACAAGCGAGCAGTCGGGAAGATTCTCCCAAACAGTGGCATCTGTTTGGGCTCAGAGATTTTCCCACAGAAAAGAGGCCTTGATTTGATAGCTGGGTTCATTTCTGTGCCTAAATGAACAATAATTATATTGCAGTTTATTTGCTAATCCAGAGAGAAAACACATAATGAATAACAGCTCTCATTAGTGGAGGATTTTGTGGCATGTTTCAGTTTTAACAAAAGAATTGTCGGTTTATGTGTGATTTGTTTAATAATTAGTATAATATAATAGTTTCAAAGTTTAATAGAGAGATATTTTGGCTTTCCTGCTCACTGTTACAGTAATATCCTCTGGTTTCATGAAAGCAGTTTTGGTTCAGAGCACACACAAACAATGAAAGTAGAGTCCTGACAGAGGTTATTGTCTTCAACTCAGCAGGGAATTTCAGACAAATCCCTCTTCGATGACAAAGAGTTAAGTCCCTGTGTGTCTTCGCCCCTCCTCTTTGATGTTCTGACATCATTCGTCCAGCCCCCCGAAAGATCTCCTCGCTTCCCGCAGAGCTCGTCACTTCTACTCTGGGATGTTTACAGGAACTTTGTGAGCAGCATCAGGACCAAGGAGGAAAAAAAGACATGCTCTGAAAAAAAAACAAAAAAAAACAAAACTTTTGGTTCAGGGATCACAGCGGATGCCACAGGTGTAGCCGCCAGGCTCAACAGAGTAATGGCTGTTCAGGCTGCAATCATGAACCCTCAGTTCATGAATTTCTGCTTCCCTGGTTCTGTGATGGAGTACGACATGGAGAAAAGTCTGGATGGGAGTCTCCTCGGCGAGGCAGAAAATGATGAGGACTACAAAGAGACCACTAGGGACTTGCTGAGTTTCATAGACTCAGCCTCCAGCAACATCAAGCTGGCTCTGGACAAGCCGGTGAAATCCAAGAGGAAAGTCAACCACCGGAAGTACCTGCAGAAGCAGATCAAAAGGTGCACTGGCATTATAGCACCAGGAAACGCAGCAGAAGCCCCAGTTAAAAGACAGGGTTCCCCCCTGGCTCAGCCCTTGCAGAGCAAACCTCTACCTAAACGTGACGGCGTCCAGGCCAACTTACAGAGCAAGAGCTTGGCAGCCCTCTTCAGCCCTGTGAAGGATGTAAGAGGTGAAAAAGCCAAGAAGCCGCCCCTGAGGCATCGCAACCTGCCCCCCTCTTTCTTCACCGAGCCGGCCAACTGCTCCAAAGTCAGCTCCACGTCTGGGATGACGCTGAAGGACCTGGAGCGAGGCAATCCTGAGGCCGCCGAGTTCTTCGAGCTCTTGGGGCCCGATTACAGCAACATGGTCAGCGACCAG
The DNA here is from genome assembly GCA_029721515.1 of Synanceia verrucosa. Lineage (NCBI taxonomy): Eukaryota > Metazoa > Chordata > Actinopteri > Perciformes > Synanceiidae > Synanceia > Synanceia verrucosa. The sequence continues at coordinate 1,920,457 of CM056559.1, forward strand.
GACCTTTATCAAAGCGTGCCTGTCCGGGTGCAGCCGGAGATGGGAGGCCCGGATCCTGCCTCATATGATGCTCACCATTTGGTCAGTGGTTTCCTGTACTCTGAGCCCTGGACTAGCTGCAAGAAACCAGGCCTAACCCAGCCTCCCGTCTACTGTCCGTCTGAGGCGCCTTCTGGCTCCATAGAGGACGGCGCACTGTGCACTTTGCCCTTTCCAAACTTCTTCACAGACTGCTCTATACCTCAGGTCACTTATGATTTAAGTGCTGGTTACAACAGAGCTAGTTATTCATCTCTATGAGAAGCTGACAATGATCTTCTTAGAAGCAGTTTAACACTAGAGAGTTGCATATCACTCTGTCATATCTGCTGACCTGTTATGGAAGTAATAATGCAGCTGGATTTAAACAACAACGTGCTTCACTTTCCCTGAGAGAAACAAGCTGTTGCCTTTCATAAAAACAAATGTCCAAAGCTTGTCGAGTCACTGCACTTTTCAACATCCCAGTTTCACATTCACATATTATTGTTTCCTCTGTCTCAGGCAGTTTCTAATAACACATCTGATTCTTCGGGGTTCAGCTTCCGTTTTGTTAGTCTGTTCATCGGGATGCATCTTAATACTCTGAAGATATTTCATTCAAAAAGGAAACAGGCTGCAGAGCCAGGCGCTGGTTTAGACCACCGGGCATCACTTATTGTTAGAAAACAGAACATGCTGCAACAATCGCTCAGCGAGGCACTTTTTCATTCCTTTCTGTGCAGAGGGGGAAACTCATTTTGCTGAAACGCTGGCGTTCTGTTTGTTCTACAACACTTTACAGCTCCGGCAGATTTCCCACTCATATCCATTTTACTGGAAAAGCCTTAAATGTATCTAGCTATTGTAAGAGGACAAAATAAAGCTGGTCTTTATTACCGTGACGACAGTGTCTGTTTCTGTGTTCATCACTAATCAGGCTATAAAGAAAAAAAAACGTGTTTAATCTCAACATCTTTTTATTCATTCTTCATTTCCCTCATTTGTTCTCACTTGTTTAATCAGGTCTTATTTATTTATTTATTCAAAAGCTTTTATCATCTTTGAGGTACCCTGGTTCATTATAAATGATGTGAACAAAAAAACAGGAAACCATCAGGGCTGACATGTTGATTGTGTTCCATCATAAAGGTGTTTGTTGTTCTAGTCCTAGAGTGTATTTAAATGATGTAATATATAGAATAAACTCTGTTTGTTCTGTCATAACCAGGGTTTCTGCGGTTCCTGAAATTGTCTTAAATTGACTGTAAATTTGTTGTAGGTATTAAATTTTCAGATGGTGTGTTTAATAGGAAAACAGTATTAAGAGATTTACTGCAGTTTTGCACCTTATTTTGTTCACGAAGTTCACTTTTTGTTCTTGAAAGTTGTGAGATTAAAGTTATGCCTTCAATTTATATCGTTGTTGCAAGTGTTAAAGGGCTGAAAAAAAATCATAAAAAATTATTAGTGGAGATTAATCAGTTATCAGATTTTTTTTTTCTGTTAAATATCAATATCGGCCTCAAAAACTCCTTATTGATCAGGCCCTACAATAAATAGACTATTTTCTACCACAGAAATTGTTATGACATTTTTGGGTCTTAAATTATATTTGTTGAGGTCTTTAAAAAGTATTAAATTTTAATGTTGAACCTCTTGACATCATTACCTTTAATTTGCAGCATTTCAACAAACATGCTTTTGTTTTCACTAATGAGCAAATATGCAGGATGTGTGACAATCATTTAAATGAAATTTACTGGTCCATTTGGTGGCTGGGTGTTTAAATATGGGTCATTGTGCTGATAGCTGCACAGGATCCATTCATTTCCTGCAGGTTTCTCCTCAGAGCTGGCTGGCGATTTAAACCCGACACCTCCCACGGTATCAGCACCATCCCTCCCTGGAGATGAATAACAGTGAGCTGTACATTATCATCACCCTCTGCTGGCTGCTCAAGGTTCACTCATTATTTACCCTCTAACATAGAGGAAACCTCATCTCAGTGCAGAAACTGTCTCAATCTCTGACTACATCTCCCAGAAGCCCCAGTATTACTCACAGGAGACAGCGATCGTTTATGGCACTCAAGCGTTGTATGTAAAAGATGTAAATATACGTTCTTGGCACTCAGAGTTAAGATCTTTTCTAAAACACAAAGATACTTTTGTTTTTTCGTACTATTTTATGGTTGAAGTTGACTCAACATGCATGAACTTACTTACTTACCACTTACTTGTAGCTAAACTGTTTTAGCCTTACTACTGTAAATACACTGTAAATAGTATCTTTTTTCTACATAAATCTGTGTCTTTTCTATTTTATTTTTAAGCTATTTTTTTGTTTATTTTTTACATTTGACTGAGCTCCATGTGGAGCAGTGCTCCTAATTTCATTGAATGCACTGTCACATAATGACAATAAAGGTTTTGATTTGATTTGATGAACAGTGTAGACACATTAATGAAGACCAGACATCACACCTAGCCTACCTTTTATCCTCATGTAGGGTCGTGGGTTGTAGGGTTAAAGGCAGGGGACACCCTGGACAAGTCTCCAGTCCATCACAGGGACACATAGAGACAACCAACCATTAACTAGCTAATTAACCTAATCCCCATGCATGTTTTTGGATGGTGGGAGGAAGCCGGAGTACCAGAGAGAACCCACGCAGACACAGGGAGAACATGCAAACTCCACACAGAAAGGCCCCGAGCCGGGAATTGAACCCGGTACCTAATTGCTGTGAGGCGACAGTGCTAACCACTACACCACTGTGCCGCCTCAGCTTTCTATCAAGAAGCAGTATAAAATGTCAGAGCACCAGAAATCCCCATCAGTGCTGCATCCTCGGGCCTGCAAGCAGCTGCTCATTGAGCCACTAGATGGCAGTAACGGTCCACTGAAAACTCCCAGCCCACCACTCCCAGTCACACAGAGAGGCGTTGCATCTGATGCATGAGATTATGCATGAAATTGTAGCTTTATGTGGTGAAAACTGAGTGCTTTTTTTCCAGACGTCTTCCCAAGAAATTAATCTGCCCTGAATTTAGCACGTTGCAAAGATAGCTGCTTGTATACTATGAGTTTTAATCTCTCTGTTGGTTTAAACAGATTTTGGCTCGTGTTGAGACACGTATATGATGGTGTACATACTCATTGTACTATGCTCTACTTGGACACTAATGTTGTCTGCCAGGCTTTTTTTTTTCTTACCTCCTGCCAGTGGGCTTTGTTTGCAGCACCCTGTCATACGCATGCAGGACAAAACAATAGCTGGCAATTTGCAATACAGCAAGCGACACACACAGAGGCCATATGGATTTCCTGTCTCTGAGTTGACACTGGCTGATACATTCAGATTAGACCACACTGATGGAGCCACAACTATATCCTACTTTGATTTATGGCACACTGGAGATGCAATGTTTGTCAAAGCGATTAACAAGATCTGTGTTGGCGCAGACCTGAATAACAAGAGCTGTGTCTAGGTAAACTAGATAATGTTCAGGAGGTTTTCTCTGGCATGGGATGTCATGTCCTATAATGCAAAAAATGTATACAGTCTGTGATGCAAACACAAATAATGAGTGCAGAGATGAACTCCACCGCAGAAAAGTTGGATATTGTAGAGTTTGCTTCGTAGTGCTTGGCCTCTCTCTGACCTTTCACAGCTTGTCCTCCTCATATCATGAGGCGGCCGGGGTGGAAGTGTAGTGCCAGACGACGTTAAACTTGAGCTCAAGTCAAAGAATCATTTTATTTTTTAAATCGTGGAGGGGAAATAAATACAGTGAAAGAAGCGTGACATTAACACTATCTTTAATTAAGTGCTTTGCAGGAAAAATTGCACATTGAAACAGGTCCGTGCTCGGCTTAATAAGATAAGCGATAAGCAGTTTATGTTGATTATAGTTTATCTGCTCATAAAGATCCTGCTATTTTATTTCATCAACATGCATGTTAATACAAATAAACAGTGCGTTTCTGTTATTAGCATTTGATGTACTCCTCTGGTTCTTCCTACATCCTTCCGGGGGATTTCTAAAACCATAAAACTTTGACTTTCTGATCCTGAAGAGATGTTCTTCCTCCATGGAGGCTTCAAGGACCTCCTACTGAAAGGCTGTAAATAAAGTCAGTGCAGAGAGAGCACCTGTCTCTCATCTCGCACTGCAAGGTCTCAACCAGTGATAGCAGTTAGTATCTGTGAACGTGACTTTTTAATTGATAATGTATCCTTGCCTGGTGAGATTATCCAAAAAGGTAACTGCAGTCCTTACAGCACAATGCATTTCTTTCCTCATCTATTTCATGTCTCGCTGCTTTCCATTTAAGTCTGCATTCATTTTCAGCAGCTATGATGTGCTGCTCTCCTCCTCAGGGTGTTGTGGCTTTGCTTGCTTACATCTGTGTGTTTTTGTCGCTGTGATAACGACTGCACACTGTGCAGATGACAAAAGTCCTGGTTAGATTAAAGACAGTACTGCCAGAGTCTTCCTGCAGATGCTACCCATATTGACAGACACAACTCTCTCCTGCAAATCACATTAATAAATATCAATCTAAAAGCCATTCTCTACTCAGATGACAGGCTTTAATAGGTGGAGTCGTTCCCGATATGACTTCAAGACAAACAGCTGCTTTTACTTCAGTGTAATTAAACGGACAAACGTGAACTATCAGCGGGGAAGAAAGCGAAACGAGCGAGCCATCCATCCATTCGCATCCTGCTTATCTGAGTCAGGGTCACGCTCGGGTGAGCTGAGGAACCAGTGTGTTTTACCCAATCAACTGCTCCACAATTAGCCACTGCTAATGCTATGCGATGTTAGGCCCCTTGAATTATTCAAGCCCCCCATCAAACAGTGTGTCTATGCACCTCCACTGACAGGTGACTCTGGCTTCCCACCAAGGTCGACTCTTATTGATGACCCCCTCATTTTGTCAATTTCTGCCATTTGTCACTGCCATCTGGTCACCATTGAAAGTGTGTGAGCACAGGTGAAGGTCACACAGAAGATCAAGAGCTTCACTTCCTAGCAGTGCTCAGAGCACTGAGGCTAATGCTTCCTAGCCTGGTCATAGCTGCACGCTCTCTCACCTGGATGGAGCTTTATGTTGATGATGTCATCTGCAGAACAGCATCATTTCATCACAAATCTGAGCACATGCTGCTGCCGTGCGTTGATTTCCTCGTTTTGAATATGACAGGTGCAGGGACAGGGTGTAACTAGAGGCAACATGGTCATTAGCCTTTTCAAAATCCTCCAAACACATGGAGACAGGATTTGCATGTTCCCATAAGCCCCTGGTTATCGTCATGAGTGTTTTTTTTTGCTTTTTGTGGATAAACCAACAGGTGACAGCAGATAGCACATGCTAACAATTAGCAAAGTCGCGAACAGTCCAAGCAACTGATGCCTCGCCCTAGAACTTACAGATGAAACAAACTGTGAGTGCTTATTTAATGACTAGTCTGCTTGTTTTCTCTCTGTGCTCTTTCCAGCAGTGATTACTGTTCACTGCATGGAAATGAATTTGAGGGCATGTCCAGAGTCTCTGTCAGCCAGCTTCCATCCAGATACTTCCAACAACAATAAGAGCTGTGGAACGAACCATACTGACATTGTTTATCTATCACCCAGCTCATAGACACTTCCTTGGTTAAGCCACGCCCCCTGCCCTGCAGTAAACCCACCCACCTGCTCACCTGTGCCCACTTTCCCTCATCAGCCCTGCAGATGGCAGTCCCCTTCTCCTCCATCTTGCTGTCAAGTTTTCAGTAACCTGAAATCTGGACCACCTGCCTCCAGGTGAGCATATGTACTCGCACAGTTGTCTGTATATGGTTATCTTTTTGTCTCACTCACCTGCCTGACAGATATTTACGAGCAAATCATGTTTACAATTGTTTGTAGTGAGTTATTTCTAGCTATATAACAACAGTCAGTTGACACTGTACTCTGCCCCAGCGTCCCTTGTTAGAAATCTTCTGAGCGGTGAAAACAGCGCTCATTATAACTGCCGATGCTAAACAAAATTAGCAGGGACGCGAGTGTTCCTGCAGCGCCTGTAAGGGCTTTGTTTGAGCTGTCCCTCTGTCAAATCGGCAAGAGCATGACGGCTCTCTCGCAGCCATGTTCAGCTTACTCCCCATAAGTCTGCATTTCTGCAGACTTTGCCTGCAGGAATTCATTCATGTCACAATTCATAGCCTTGTGTGTTAAACACAAGGTTACCAGAGTAAGCCTGTAAGCAGCAACAGCACAAAAACACAGTAGTTAAGCAACGAGGGTGATCAGTGTGAGTGAGCTGGTATATGCCCACATTTACAAAGAAACACAAGGAAATAAGAGAGTCCATTAAAAACCTTTGACTTTTTGCTAAATCATGCTGGAGCCGATCGAGATTAGAGAGCAAAACAAACAGAATCTGGACAAAAAGTGGTGATTTTGGTGAAAGTGTCCTCTACTCTACCTCTGATAAAACAAGAATGGAACAAGATAAAAACAAACATTTTTTTCATGATGAAATAGAGAGTCTCTTCTTTCATTTGAGCTATTCACTGTTTTCAGAGACATAGTACAAAATATTCTGTGGCTCTAGAAATATGACTCAAAATGGGCAAAAATGCTGGAACAAGACATATTTCTCTTTTAAAAAAGGCTGGCACTTGATGAGTTAATGGCTGTGAATAAGATAAAATGAATGTGTCACCTCATTCCTGTTTGTACCATTTCAAGCCTCTCTCCCCCTTTTTAGCCTGGAATACATTCCATGTTCGGTTCTGTCCAATACCTTTATGAAAAACGGCATTTCATTTCCATTATTATCACTTTAGGTAGCAACAGACGTGAGAAACAAGATAGTTACATAACACCTCTGCTGAGGGCTGGATATGTATAGCCTGTCTGTGGTAATTTAATGCAGCCAAGTCTGCCACTGCACGCCGCATGATAACACTTCTTTTGTGAATTTTGCTTGTCTGCTTTCAAAGTGGGAACGTGACATTCTCACCTCAATATAGATGTTACTTTGTGAAATTCATCAAAATTGTCTGCCAACAAGGTGCACAGAGCTGTTCAGTGATGGGTTTTTTTCTGCAATTACCTCTCTATTGAGATAATTGTCTTGACTGATGACTCATAGCATCCTGAGAGATAAATTTCCTCCCTGGCTACTGTCAAACGCATATATTCAAGGATGTTCGGATGTTGTGAAGCCGTTCTGTCTTTGTATCACACGGGCAGGAACTGATCTAAAGATATAAATGATGTGCCTATCATCTGAAGGAGAGAAAGTTGTATTATACCACCTGCACATCCCAGGAGAAGCATAATAATCTTAAAAAGTAGAGAAATCCCATTACCTGTCACAGATTTCTTCCCTCATAATTGCTGGTTCCCCTTTGGGAGGGGTGGGGGTGAAGGACGCCAGACACGCTGATATCAGACTATCTTCAGGAAAAATCTAGGGGACATCTATTTTCATCTTGTCACTCCCATAGCAAGGTTTGGCCTTTCTCAACCCCTGAAAAGGAGTTTTGACGTAAAACGTTACTGCAATGAAACCACTGCACCATCTTTTGCTGCTAAAGACCCACATAAAGGCTGTTCTCACAACTAATGTTGGCCTGAAATATTAGTTTACTAATATCAGTCATTGATTTTAAATATAGATGCTGCCAATAAATATGTAATTTGTATGTCCAAAAATATCATATGAGTCATTTAACTGAGTGGCATCGACGCAATAATACGTCAAAGTGTTTTTTTCGACAGCAGGTCGTAGATAGCACTCTCACACAGCCTGTGAGTAATGCTGGGGCTTCTGGGAGATGTAGTCAGAGCATAAAGAGACGGTATACACCACAGAGATCAAAACAGGAAGTGGAGACGATCGAGATTAGAGAGCAAAACAAACAGAATCTGGACAAAAAGTGGTGATTTTGGTGAAAGTGTCCTCTACTCTACCTCTGATAAAACAAGGAACAAGGTAAAAACAAACATTTTTTTCATGATGAAATAGAGAGTCTCTTCTTTCATTTCAGCTATTGATCTTCATCATAATAGCTATGTGGTAATTTGCAGAACAGAAATCTGAACATTGGCTGGAGTCAACGCCTTGTTTCATTTTGTTCATATATTAGATTCAAATGTTTTATCCAGGGGGAACTCTTTCTATCAATTCCCTCAACAGCAATTAAAAACATGTTTTTAGTTATACATGTAATATAAATCATGCTGTGAATTATATATGAACAAACCTTCAGAATATAAACAGAAATGAAAAGTTTGGTGCATGTAAGCGCTGCTGATGTGCAGGTTTCTGAAAGAAAAATAGTCAAAAATCTCCAGTGTATGAAAAATGATGTTTTTGGCTGCAGGTGTTTCCCCATCCAGTAAAGTTTACTGATCCTTGAGGAGGGATCATTCCAACAACAGAGGATACCTGCAGCTGAATTAGTTCAGCATCACTTTCAGTGAATAGACTTGAAGAAAGTTGAGTTTCTTCTGCAGAAAATACTCCCCTCTATCTCTCTTGAACATTTCAAGTCAATATTTTTAAGACTGTAAATAGAGTAGGTTACACACAGAGTGATTATTTCAACATCCAGGCCCCTTTTTTGACTAAAATAGTTATTAGTTGAAGCACTGTTACCAAATCTGATTTTTTGAAGTTTTGACCAACCGATTAAACAATGATCATAGTTCAGTCATATTTACTCAATCACTATTTGTGAGTTAAAGACATAAAGTTCTAAAGACACGGTGCCTCTTCATGTCCTTGTTCGTTTTTGTCATATGCTAATGTATGCAGATTAAGGGACCATTAGCATTTCCATCCCAGGAGATGTTTGCATGTACTGATTGTATTTCTGGGGCCAAAAAACTCATCGACCAGCCAAGTTTTTTTTTTTCGTCTGGTAAATTGTTCCATTAGCCTTCCTCTGGAAAAAAAAATAATTCTAGGCTTTCCAAATAACCAGACAGCCTATTCTCCAGCAATATCAATAATTATTACTGGTTTCCGACAACACAATTACATGTTGGAAAGATATGCTTCATGAGTGCTCGGTGCTGTGGAAAACAGTTCGTAAGAGAATCTATTTCCTGTGTCAAGAAGGGGGGAAATATTTATTTATTTATTTTATTTCTCTTCAATTTAACAAGTTTAATTTCAGCAAAAGTGAGCAAATGTCTCCAACAGAAACAGAAACTATCATAGGTGAAACTCTCTCAAGCTGCTGCATTCAGTAGAGATTTATTGATCAGAGACAAATGACCGAACAGTTACAGGAAGCTGTCATGTGTTTGTTTGAAGATTTTGGAAGTTTCACATCATTAATAGATTTTTTTAAAGGAATTTCTAGTAACAAGGCATACTGAAATTGTGTTTTTCAAGACACCTTTACATATGGCGGTACGTCACTCAATTTTATGTTCCCCTCTCTCTGTTAGAATAGAATATTTTTATTTATTCACCCACCACAGCAGCATAGACAAATTACTGTAATAAAAAACAATAAACAACAACAAAGACATAATAGAATAATTAGTAATAATAATAGAATAAATATTCACATTGATGTTCCATTGATGTATTTTGACGTTAAATTGTTTTTTCAGCAGCAGGCACAAGAGGGCGCTCTCACACAGAATCTGGACAAAAAGTGTTGATTTTGGTGAAAGTGTCCTCTACTCTACCTCTGATAAAACAAGAATGGAACAAGGTAAAAACAAACATTTTTTTCATGATAAAATAGAGAGTCTCTTCTTTCATTTGAGCTATTCAGTGTTTTCAGAGACATAGTACAAAATATTCTGAGGGTCTAGAAATACGACTCAAAATGAGTCATATTTCATGTCTGTTGCAGTAGTTAAATCTCGTTTTTACTCCTTCCTGTAACGCTCACTGTTATGAAACAAATAAATCTAACAAATCTCTGGTGCAGTCACAAGTAAGACAAGGTCTTTATTTACATGCACAACAACAACATTATTGACTCATCAATAAACCTTCATCCCAAACCAGTAAATCTGTCAAACGATACCTCAAACCAACAGCATCCAAGCCTCAACATGAGGACGCATTAATGTGTTCTATTGACATTAAAACAGACATGCAAATCTGCATACAAATGATGCAAAATTTAATGCTGGTTCGCTCATGGCCCGTGGCATTCAGGTGAAAAAAATCACATGTAAAGCTTAAAATCTGACCTCATTATGGCGAAGAGTTGAATTAACAGCCTAAATTTTTATGCACATATTGGTCAGTCTTTTAAATATTAACTGGTTATCATTTTAGCTTCATGTGTAACTACAGCTCCAGTCCTATCAATAAGGATCATTAGTATGAGTGTAGTCCTCTGTGACCTTTTCAGATCACATTATGATAGTGAGCACAGTGAGAAGGTCAGCCGGTGTCCTCTGCACAGTGTGAGCTGCTCCCATTTACAGATTACAGGAAGGAAAGAGGAACATGCTGATGAGGAAAAGACCATGAACAAGTAATAGACTGCGGAAAGTTTGTTCAAACTAGTTAAAGCCGTAGAGCTCCAAATGGACATGAATTAGAAATACCAAACCTTATTTGACATGTAATTATTATTTTGTTGTATTTCTGCTGAAATAAGAAACAAAATTTGGCTTCTTCTTCGTCTATAGGGCGTCAAATACGCTTTGTCCAAGCAGCCTTTAGTGTTGATGTAAAATGAACCAGGTTTTTCCATGTGATGATGTAAAAGCCCTTCCGGCCAGTGTTCGGCAGTAACACGTTACTAATAACGCTGTTATTTTTATCAGTAACTACTACCCAGTAAATACTCTAATGCATTACTTTTAAAATAAATAAACATGGTTACTGTTGCAATATGGTGTATTTGTTCGTTACTTTGTATGGACAGTCCCCGCTTTGGATGAGCAGTCCCTGGATAGATAGATAGATACTTTATTCATCTCACAGGGAAATATATAATTAATAATAAATAGTCAGGATAAAGCTGTGTCCCAGATGTCAACGTTTTATGACTAGAACAACGGTTATTACAGTAGTTGGGCAGGAAGCAGAAAGCGTAGTTACTGTAATAACTGTTATTATCTCCGAGCTTCAAATGTCCCCAGATTTCATTTCGGAAATTAGAGACCACTTTCACCAAAATCACTAGCCTAGAAATCTAGACACACCCTAGCGGCAAAAAATATTTTTGCCGAGCAGGATGGTGCACGATCTGATATCATCAAGTAACAGTCCTGGACAACTACCGCAATAGTCCTGGACCACTAACCCTAATCCTTACCCTAACCCTAAAAACCTTTGTCCAGGACTGTTAAGCACTTGGTGATATCAGATTATTCCAGGATGGTCGAGTGGTGCACCACAGGGGATAATCCTGGTTCCAGTAAGGAATCTATCGGACCAATCACAACGCTGTATCTGCGAGTCATTGGGCGGGCTTAGCACGATGACGACAGGGCTGCTTGACGCTGGAGATAGCAAAACAACCAAGACGGCTGTCCTTTGAATCAGCTCTGCCATCCATTTTGGAAGAGTTAGACTTGGGCTTTTCTTTGAAAGTTGAGCGAAAGAAGCACTCAAGTCATCTGTTTTAAAGAAGGATGTATTTCGTCACATTGGCCATTGCTCTGATTGGTCATAGCGCTGGCCTGTTACTTGCCCACCCACAGGCTTAAGATCTGCCTATTGACTGCCCCCAAACTTTACATATGAAGTTATAGTCTGGTTTGCCAGGCTACAAAATCACCACTTTTTGTCCAGATTCTGTTTGTTTTGCTCTCTAATCTCGATCGTCTCCACTTCCTGTTTTGATCTCTGTGGTGTATACCGTCTCTTTATGCGCTGACTACATCTCCCAGAAGCCCCAAAATTACTCACAGGCTGCGGGCGACCACAATTGGCAACCCACTGCTGAAAAAAACACTTTGACATATTCTTACAGCTATGGCGTTCAAAGAGTTAAAAAAAAAAAAAAATCAGTGCTGTTTGTGTCCCATGTTCACAACGTTCAGTTTCATTTTCACTTTACAAACTCAAATAATGAAGTGATAGTGGTGACAAAAAGGGGGTATGTGACGAGTTGGCACGGCTTCTGTCAGGAATTTTCTAGAAACTATAGTGCCAAGACTGACCAAGTGAAATCATCTCAGTTTGTTTTCCTTCTTTCTTTTGAAAAGGTCAGATTTTATAACTCATTAAGACTCTAAAAACTTGAACTGTCAGCCTCTCCTGCTCTTCCAGTACCTTTATGTTTGAAGCAGTGGAGCGAAGCCAGAGCTCTGACTCACCTTAGCCACTTAATTCTGGTCAGGTAAGGCTGAACTCGAAACAACCCCAGCTTTGACCTTATTAATTAATTTCTCTGGGACTTTTTATTGATTGCAAAACCATGGCTGAATAGGCTGCTGGTGTATGTCTGGGCAAATATAATACAAATATGGAAAAAAGACCCATGGGCTGGTGAAATGAATTTCAATTGGCCTGTTTTCTATCAGAGATATACTGAGAAAGAAAACTGGTGCCACAGCAAAAAAGAAGATGAGGTGAGGAGGCTCATGTTTAACGTCCATCCCATAGCTGTATACTCATTCTATGTTAGGAGTCCCCAGTCTATCACAAGACACTCCCACTCACTGATGGGCCTTTGAGTTTCCAATTTAACCATAATTATTATATGTCTTTGGATAGAGATAAACTATCTAGATGAACATTCAAAACCCAAGACCATCTTGTTGTATAATCATCACTTAACACATTTATCCAAAAATATCTCCATAAGGAAATCCTTCTCATGTGTCGTGGTTCCAGACGAGCGAAAAGCACTAAAGACAGGATTTTTGAAAGTTTATCCCCTTACTTTTTAAAACCATTGCTTCCCATAAAGAAAGACTGAAAACAAGTACAGAGCTAACATTAGAGGAAAATGCAGCCATACATCACCACCTTTATCATACATATATCTGCATATCTGCAGAGAGATGCCATCTATCAGACCAATAGTTCACTGTTTCTGGGCCACTTTTCCATAGATAGTTCATAACAGCACCAGTCACTTTTTCTGTTCATGCATACAGTATAATGTAGGGCTGGGTATCGTTCAAAATACATACGATATGATGCCAATATCTATACCTTTGTTTTGATAACAGTACCAAAACAATATTTTTTTCGATACCCTAATAACTTATGTTTGTATAATTTGGTCTTTGTCATGGTAGACATACTAGACAATGGTCTGATGATGATCAACAGGCAGCTACCAGTTCCTCTTTAGGACCCTGGGGAGTGAGAGTTTGCCTTATGGTGTGTTCACTGGACGTCAGAACTTGGAGCTCAGATCATCTTAACCTCAAAGTTACAGACATACAACAAAACATGGAGCTACTGTTTACGTCAGCAGCAGATTAATCTGACTTTCTGACGTGGAGATCTGACTTCACGGAAGGTTCTGATTAAAATTCTGACTTCAAGCTCAGAAATTCTGACATTTGTGTAAAAATTGAACGCGCCATGAGTCAAAAACACAAACTCCCAGTTTTGCTGTACTGACATTAATCCTCTATTTTACTGGTGATGTTTGTCTCCTTATGCTGGAAAGTGGAGGGACAGATCGGTGTCTCTATGAATCTGAAGGGGACATGTCCCCCTGTCCATAGAGACACCTGAGAGCATGGATCACAGACAGAATTTGTCAGAATTCGGCACCAAAAATGACTAATTTTTTGACACCTGATAGGATCGGAGCTTTTGGGTCGGTGCTACAAAAGTATCGAAGTTCAGTATTCAGTCCTGGTATAACACTCATTAAGGAATATTCACACCATGTAGCAGTGATTTGCAAGAAAATGCACTAAATATCTGACTTCTACTAAAAAAACAGAATTATTTAGCGATATAATAATATGATGACACTAGATCTATATATATAAAACGTAATTATGTTGGTGAAATATCAACTCGTCAAACACTGGGGAATCATTTGTTGTGTGTTTTGTTTTCTGTTATTTGCACATGTTCTATTCTCATATATTGCGTAGGTGTGTTATCATGACATTTACATTTAACGTGTCCAATAAGAGCTGAAGTAGAGGCGGTGATAACGGAGTCACACTCGAGGCTTTTCTTCCTTTTTGTGACACGCAATGCTTACCTACCGTCTCCTTTTGTAATTAACATGAATCTTAAGCTCATCTTAATTGAACTGCGTTGATTTTTAATTAGAGGCTATTTTGAAGCTGTAATGGGACACGCCGCTATCGCTCTTTGTCTGATAAATGCAGGGGGCAGGGCAAACGAACACACCTTTAATGAAAATCCACAGCTAACAGACTGTATTTCTGTTTGACACATAATGAGTTACTGCAAGAAAAAAAAGATTAAAAACCAATAAACATGACTTTGTCCTCCCAGGATTTTACCTGATCCCTTTCCCTCATATCCTTTTGACGCTTCTTCTATCATGATTGATGGAAATTACACACTTATATTAGACAGAGAACAATTCCACTGCATCTTTCTAGAAAAGGTAATAACAGGAAAGGAGCTTTTGTCACAGATTTAAATCAAAGTAACGGACCATTAGTGTTCTCCCACAAACCTCTGCTCCAGGAGGTGAAGGCAGTATCAATGGTGGACATTTTTTTTTTTACACATATATGTGACATTACACTGTAATGAGCCACATGTCTGTGAGTGTAATCCCTCCGTCGTAGCTATATTAGACACTCTGCAACTTGCAAGCATGGAGCACAATATCATCTCAATGTCATCCCAGAGATTATGCTGGAATAGCTTTGGAGTTACTAATGAAATGTGAACTAATAATAGCATGAACAAATAATGCTTCACGGATGAAAATGAATGATCAAGGGAACTGGCTCTGTGCGCTGGTTTAAATGGGAGATAAAAACGAAATCCACCCAGAGATACTCTGAACGTTAACGTGTTGGAGTTTTTTTTATTGAAGCCACTTTCCATCAGCATTCCTCATTACCGCTACAACTTTAATCATTTCATGAGGTTCGTCAGAACTTAAATCAACCTCTGGAGTGAACTTGTTAGATTCAATCAAAGGTGTTTGCATGGGCTTGGAGTGTTGTTAGTACTGCTGAACAGCAGAAACTCTGGTCCGCCCTGCTGCTTCCTGCTGTAGGGAAAGAGAGATGATTGGGCATGAGGGTTATGATGTCTGCTTCACCATGGTTACTGACTGTTTGGAAAACAAATCTGTTTATCCCCACAAGACTGACACTCAGAAAAAAAGGGTTGGTGTCTGTAGCAATCAGGAAATTAGCCTCTATAGGCAAAAATGTGTATTTCCAAATGTTGATGCTTATTTCTTCTAGCAAATGTCATTGCAGTGGATTAACCCAGTGATATAGCCTCCTCTATAACAATGAGAACACACCATGGATTTATGCTTTGCAGATAACTCACTTGAGTGCCAGTCCTTTTTTTTAATAAAACAGAAAATGCATTGTTCCAGCAACCCACATATTTCAAGACCCACAGAATATTTAGTACTTTAGGTAGAGTAGAGGACACTTTCACCAAAATCATCACTTTTTCTCCAGATTCTGTTTGTTTTGCTCTCTAATCTCGATCGTCTCCACTTCCTGTTTTGATCTCTGTGGTGTATACCGTCTCTTTATGCTCTGACTACATCTCCCAGAAGCCCCAACATTACTCACAGGCTGTGTGAGAGCGCCCTCTTGTCCCATACGTGAAAAAAAAAAATCAACTGGAAACACGAGGCTGGAGAACTTGGAAAGCAACCAGTCACATGATCGATCGCTTGTAAATGAGGGCGACTCCTCTAAGGGCAACAAGAGGTCAGATTTTATTCTAAGTAGGTAGGAAAAAAATGAATTCTTCTGGTCTCAATCTCTGGTTTGGAGGCTTCTTCAGTCCAGCTTGATGCTCATTTAGTCTGACCCCAGCTTTAGAGCAGGGCTGCCTTGTGATTGACAGTTAATGGTAACACCTAAAAATGTCTTCTACAGTCTGTGGCTACGACTAAGTTTGCTTAATGTTGTCCTTAGTGGATATCAGCGCTGTATTTTGCATTATTTTAAAAGCAAAGGACAAAACGACGTATATGTTTGCCATATGTAGTTTTATCATATGCATTTGTCCTGCTTATAAATAGATTATGGACATCGTGCATAAATCATATCCTAATTACCTTTATATTCTAATGCTTTAGTCCTCGTGTGGGGAAAAAAATCCAAGTCTCCTTCCATAACACTCTGCAAACAAATCCTGTATTTAAACCGACATATTGTGCTCATACGGTTATGATTTCCAAAATGATAGCAGCAAACAAAACTTGGCTCAACAACACAGCAGTGAGAAGGATGTTTGCACAGTCTGGGTGAGAGAGAGAGCGTCCATCTGTCAGAACTTGTTCAGAGCAGATCTTTTGTGAATTGGTTTTGTCAATATATCTCTTCAGTTTCCTTCCCACTGATCGACCTCACGTCCCTCCTGACTTCTTGTTTCAGACCCTCCCAGACAGTCGCTCCTCTGTTTGTCTCCTGTAGTGATTTCACATTTGTAACGTTAGAAATGCCACTTGTCCATATGCCGGTGTTTACTGTAAATCAGCTGCGTTTTATGTTGATGCAGGTTTCATAGCTCAATATCTAAACCCATACTGTGCTATATTTAACGAGAAAAATGTAAAGCACGTCTACTGTAAGTCTACTAGTTCAGTGATAATGAGTCCACATGTATAAAAGGGTCAAAATGACCCGCCTCCACAAAACCTTTGACCCTTTGAGTTTTCCTTCTTTACACTTAAGAAACGCTGCACACCGTTTGTCTTTATTACTCCACAGAAACAGCTTTTTCACTAAATTAAAGAATAAGTTATTATTATTGTTATTCCTAAAGGTTTAAACGTTATATTTTAGCAGGAGATAGTGTGTGTATAGCCTACAAAATTGATATGTAAGGGAAACAACTGTGATATATTTTCATATCTTGTGTAATTCAACTGCAAAATATCAGTTTTAGGGTGTTTTCTCTGCTGTTAAACATAGTAATCGGGTCATTTTTGACCCAAAGATAACACAAGGGTTAAGGTGTCTAATTACATCTGAATTATCAATGCAGAAAAGGTGACAGTCACATGTGAGTTTTAAACACCTCTCAGAGCTCAACATTTCTGTCACCATCACAGGCCTCATAATTAAATGGGTTTTGTCTTGGCATGGATCATTTCCTTCAGCTGATTAAGGAATGATGGGAAAGACGATATAAATCAAAGACAACCAACCCAACTCATTAGCGATCCCAACCATTACATCCACCAACAACTGCTGGAGGTGGTTTGTGTTACATAATCAACTCCATCATTAGACTGTGTCACTGCAGCTCCTAAAGGATCACATGTGATCATGGAAGAAAAGACAAACTGCATCATCAGATCCTCTGTAATGTCATATTTGAGTTGTGTACAGATACAAGTAGATTATCAGCGCTGCTGCAGGTGAAAACAAACTTACAGCTATTATTTTTGTTCCCGAGGGCAAACAGGACGCTGGGTCATTTCAATTACAGTCTGCTGAAACACTTTGGCTCCTTTCTAATTTGTCAGTATATCAATTAATAAACCTTGACAGCAACATTACATCAAGGTACAAACCGTCAGTATGAAGGACATGCTGCTGCTGAATGGTCTAATTACACAATTCTACGTTGACATTATGTGAATGCAAAATAAGTCCAACACCCAGGACACAAAGCAGCAGAGATAATCCTCTAACTGCAAAAAAAATCTGTGGCGATTGTCTGCTTTGAGTAAAGATTGTGCCCTGAAAAGGTTCACCTTCAGACTGGGGCTATTATGGTGCTCCTGATATGGGGCTGATGCTAATCAGTGTGGATTGTATTTTATGCCTTAAGGCAGGAAAATGTGCTGATGAGAGCCCCACAATAAATGAACCTTATCACCTAATGGCATCTGAGCCCACCCTGTGACTCAGTGAAAAAGCCCTCACTAAATGTCACGGGCAGACAGAATGCACATGTGAGATAATTAGAGAGAAAGGAATGATCTGCACATTGATTGGTCAGTCATCATCGGTGTCGCTGATCGACGATTTCAAATAACATCCTCAGAAAATATCAAATGTCAGAAAAGTAAAACTTAAAGTGCCGCTGACCTTAACGCAGGGTAAACTTGAGTGAAGCCCCCTAAAATATTCTTAAATAATTTTGTGAAATTTATTTCCTTTTTTTTCAAAGAAAAAAAACTGATCATAGCATTCATGACAAAAACAACAGTACAAAGAAATATATTAATGTGCGAATTAATCAATACCAAAAAAGACATGTTTAAGAAATGTTTAAAAAAAAGATCGAGTGGCTCTGATGACGTCATTAGGCATATTCTTGAGCCCCCTTAAATCATTTGGTATTGTTTTATCTCCTTTTTTATTTTATTTTATTTTTACAAAAAACATGCAGAAAAATTCAATATAAAGTGGCCAGAATATGAGTTTAAATAAAGAATTATATAACCTTGCATTATTTATGAATCACTTAAGTACGTTCTCCCTCTGTCATGACCTGATTATTGACAAATATGCACTAAAGTGCCATCTTTGGAGGCAAAAATGCACACTAAGTGCCTCTGTATGGCAAAACACCTTAAACTGCCCTCTTGGCTTGTTAAAACATGATAAACCTCACCTAAGGGGGGGCCCCTTACCTGGAGACTAAGCCCCCCTTGTCCTGACAACCTAGTGACGCCCTTGCTTGAGTCCAACCATGTTGACATTAATTTCTCCTGTATAGCTTTATAACATCATATAAAAGCGCCTCAAACACGTCTTAACACATGGCAGAACCGCCCTGCTGTGTGGGGTAATTGCAGTGACAAATAAAGGCGCTGTTTGTACAGAGCTACCATGTGACGAACACACAATTACTGTAAGTGGTTAATGTCACACTATTTGTGCTTTTATCCTTGTTAACAAGCGAGGCTGTCAGGTGGCCCACAGAGCACAACTTACCGAGCATTAATTCTTGAGCGTAAAAGCTTCAAGAGTTGTTGAAACATGCAAATGTCTTTAACCGGGACAATTTTCCATTTAATTTGCTATAATCACATTTATGTGCGAGTATTTTTTTTTTTAAATAAGATTAACTCACTGAGTGCCAGCCATTTGTGTCTTGTTCCAGCATGTTTGTCCATTTTGAGTCATATTTCTAGACCCACAGAATATTTTGTACTATGTCTCTGAAAACACTGAATAGCTCAAATGAAAGAAGAGACTCTCTATTTCATCATGAAAAAAATGTTTGTTTTTACCTTGTTCCATTCTTGTTTTATCAGAGGTAGAGTAGAGGACACTTTCACCAAAATCACCACTTTTTCTCCAGATTCTGTTTGTTTTGCTCTCTAATCTCGATCGTCTCCACTTCCTGTTTTGATCTCTGTGGTGTATACCGTTTCTTTATTCCTAATTTCCACTGGATGCTGAACGAGGCTGACGTCTGTTGACGTCCGTCGGCTGTCGTCCGTCACTATGCACCAGATCTGCCTGCTGCGGCTCCGCCGGACAGCTGGAATCATAAGATTCCTGCTGCCGAACGTCGGCACACAACGCTGAATCTGACAAAAATAGAAGCTCTGTCGATTTTGTTTCGGCAGGTGTCGGCGGCGTTCAGTGGAAACTGACACATTGATTTGAATGGATGCATATCGGGTCCGACAAAACGTTGCCATTGGGCCGCATCCGGTGGAAATTAGGGGTTATTACGTCGATCGCCTTGAGCTTTGGATTTTAAAAGATGTCGAAATATGTCAATGGCACTCAAAGAGTTAAACATCCAGCATAGTGTGCTATCCATCCCATATGCTAAAGGGGGTATTTAGGTAGGAAGCGCCCTGTGGAGCAGGGCTAAGCAGGCCATCACTCATTCTGAGTAACGGCAGAGGTGAAATGTAAGTAAACTCGGTGAATGTGCACGGCCACCCAAGTGCCAGATGCTGTTAGCTGGTGCCAGCGTGGCATGTGAGCGACTCATTAAATCCATTGGCCTTTCTCTGATGACTCGGTCGCTCATTCAAACCAGCAGCGATTCTGCTGGAGACTTTCTTCCATCAGGGAGAGCAGCCAGCTGGGACAGTTCCCGATTCGTTATTAGCATTATAAAAAAAACAACAAATAGATAAAGAACTTTAAAAAATAGCAGTGAGAAGAGGACCACGGGGAGGCAGCTATGGTATTAGAGAAAGGAAAACAGTTTCCTGTAAGCAGCAGATTATGAAAACATTAAGCAACAATTACCGTAATGAGAGTTATTGAAGCGGCAAGGTAGCAGACAAGCTGTGTGCATCTGGCTGCTGCATCTGGCTGCAGAGGCAGAACATCCAAAGGGGCAGGCGGGAAGTCATTCATTTGTTAGAGCTATTCCTTCCCTGTGGATGGAGAAATGGAACGTCAGTAATTGTCATGCGCTGAAAATGATCTTGCACGCTGCATATTGATGTGTGCACTGCGATGGATACTGAGTGCACTGTCAGAAATTTTGAAGATGTCATTTAGGGTAAATTGAGGGAATGACTTTCAGCGTCCCTCCCTCTGCGTGAAGAGATGAGCACAAGGTAGATATTATCAGCTGTGGATCGTTTCAGCATCATTCTTGCATCATGTATCCGGGTCCAGCGTAGCCCACATGTGGCGTTTTCCATGACAACACGACACTGATGTCGATTTATGACTCTGGAAAAAGACAGTCAGTCATGTAGAGCCCAGCGCTCAAGTGTAGTTCTGCTGATGCCTGCTAAAGAAACACAGGTAATATGATTCAGTTTGTACTTAACCCATCATTTGAATGGGTTTATCATCATTAATTGTCCTTTATTATTATTATTATTATTATTATTCTTTTAGTGTTTTTATTTGTAGGATATATTTGTATTCTTTGTCTTTTAATTTTTATTCCATTACCGTTTTTATTTCTAAGTGTATGTATGATTATATTGTATCCCTGTACAGCAATTTGGTCAACCAAAGTTAGAATAGAATAGAATGCAATTACTTTATTGATCCCAACTTGGGAAATACTGAAATTACTGAAAAGTTGTTATAAATAGGGGTGGGAAAAAATATCCATATGGCAATACCTTTTAATACCTTTTTATATATATTTATATATTTATATATTTATTTATTTTTATATATATATTTTTTTTTTTTTTTTCCAAAAAGTAATGATTTGGGCAAATTGTAAATTCAGAACTTGAAATAAAAATAAAAGTAAAATAAAAAATGTATGTGTATATATAAATATATGTACAGTACACATAACTAGAAAAGCATTCAGAGAGCGCAGGCATTGTGCCATGACTTGTCCTCTATGCACAGTTTTTTGCAATTATCGCAGAAAATATTAATATTTGACTATAAGAATATGTAAGATTATAAATTGAGAATTCTTTTCCGGATATTCTGAGACCAGTAGCATTGCCCTAGCTCCTTACTACGTGAAGTTATGATTAAAAACGCATAGTTGACCTTGGTGACCTTGACCTGATCTTGACCAAACTGAATTGGTGACTTCTGGATTCCTATATTAGCTTATATATCAAATTAGGTGATGATTGTCTGAAAATTGTCCACCCTGGAGCGCTGGGAATTATGTGAAATCTTCCATATGGTGTGACCTTTCATTTGATCTTGATGACCTTGAATCGGGTCTAATCACCACCAAAAATTAAGCAGTTTTAAGTTGGGCCACTTCTGACCAATCCTGAAAATTTATCAAAATCCATTTATAACTTTTTGAGTTCTTTTGCAAACCGACAAACCAACAAACATACAAACAAATAAATAAACCCTGGTGAAAACATAACCTCCTTGGTGGAGGTAATAATAAAGGAGTTAGGATGTCTCATCAATGCAGGGTTTATCAACATATATTGTCAGAACCTTCCTTTTTAATTTTAATGCAATTTTATTTTATTAAATGAAGTTCACTTAATGTCACATTTTAGATATTTAAGTTTATTTTACAGTTTAAATATCACATTATACACTTTAATGACTAATTTCACATTAGTCAATGTCATCACATCTTGACCCAGTCCAAGCACTCTCAGAAGACGAGTTTATCTGAGCCAAGGATGCAGCTTCAGCTGATCCAGCGTCGGACGTCTCTCGGGGTTTATAGCCAAACACTTCCGCAAGAAATCCTGGCATTCTTCGGACAATTCGTCGTCGATTTTCAGAGTCTTCTGGAGGAACGGGATGGTCTCAAACCCTGACGTCGCTTGGAGCATATCGAACATGACTGCTCCAATCTGCCACACTGTCGTGGGACCAGGCTTGTAGACACCATCCCTGAGAACTTCTGGAGGAATTTGCTCTCGGGTCCCACAGAAAATGTCGAAAGAAGATTCTTTTTTGAAGAAGCAGCTCAGGCCAAAGTCTATGAGGCGAGGGCGTGGGACATCTGAGCCGGTCTCTATCAGGATGTTTTCTGCCTTGATGTCCCTGTGGAAGATGTTATTATGATGCAGCTCGATGGCAGCGTCAACCAGCTGCTTCATAATCATCTTTGCCTCCTCCTCTGGAAAGGGACCGTCTTTCTCATTGATATAATCAAATAGGTCCATGGAGGGGACTGGTCTCTCCAGAACCAGGATCAGTTCCTGGTCCAGATCGTACCAGTCCAAAAGAGACACTGATCCTGACGCCCCCACCTCTCCTCCTGTTGCAGCTGCGAGCTTCAGCATTGCACCGACCTCCACGGGGACAAGCTTCCCGCTGCTGATGTTGACTTTGCTGGACACAGCTTCCTTTGGAACGTGTTTGATGGCGACCGGTAAATTATCTGATTTCCGATAACCAGCAAACACGGCTCCATATCCTCCAGTGCCAAGCAGATCCAGCTGCTGATATTTGAATTCAAATTGAGCTCTGAGCTCAGATGAACTCAGACTGGCCTCTGTCTTGGTCTTCTTCTTTGTCCTCCTCCTCCTCTTCTTCCTCTCTGGACATTGTTCCTCGTTGTCTTCGGCCTTCCTCTTCAGGCCCCTCTCCTTCCACTCCTCTGCAGACAAACCTTGATCAAACATGGTGCCTCTGTTCTGTCTATGGGTTGCTGATGCTAGAGAGGTTTAGTCTCTTTTGCAGTTTGTCTCTTACAAGTGATGCCTAAGGTTTCAGAATCTGGACCTTTTGATGTGAGGCATCAGGTGTTCTAGAGAATGCAAATAAAAGAATGGAATGAGGTGTGTTTGTGTTTACATTTGAATCAATGGAGGTCTTCCACTCCATTATGGAAAATGATGATTCATACATTTCTTTCTTAGTCATCTGACTGACTTTCATTCACCTATTAAAACATCCTCAGGTTGTTCTTATGAACTCTTCATATTGATCTCAAAGTCAAACTCTCAAATACAGAGCAGCTTTTTGGTTTCAGGGTCAAGGTGATCTCACTGGAAGGAATTTAAATAGACATTTTAATATTTTTTTGTGTTTACAGTCCCAACAGTCACAGTTTAATGTTGCAAAAGTAAACAACTACTTGATTAGCTTTATGAAAAGATAGTGTTTTTTTTTTTTGTCAACACCTGTTCCCATCGTTAAACACCACAAGATGGGGAAGTGTCAACTTTTTATGGGATTGGTGCATGTTGCACAAAAGTATTAATGTGTGTGTGTGTGTGTGTGTGTGTGTGTGTGTGTGTGTGTGTGTGTGTGTGTGACCATCACCAGTCCTCCCTGGAAACTAAGCTGTCGTTCTTTATTGGATTTTCTTATTATGAGCCAGAGAGGAAAGTGCTGCACCTTTGTGAATGGAGGGGAAACAGATGATAGACAGGATGAGATAGGATGGAGACAGGCAGTACCATTCCCATTCCACTCCCATCAACCAATATCCCAGAAAATAATAATAATAAAGATGATGATAATAATAATAAGTAAATAAATAAATGAATCAAGCTGGCAGAGAGCTGGGTATCAAAGGGCACAGGTTTCACTGATCTTGACCAAACTGAATTGGTAACTTCTGGATTCCTGTATTAGTTTATAAACCAAATTAGGTGACGATTGTCTGAAAATTGTACACCCTGGAGTGTTCAGAAATATGTGAAGTCTCCCATACATTACTATGGTGTGACCTTTCATTTGACCTTGAAATAAACGTTGACTTGTCACGGGTATTTCAGTGTCTCTCCTGTATTGTGGATGAATAACATGCGCAGTAAACATACAGATCACCTTCTCTGATTTTTGTCACGTTCACTCTCACTACCTGGTTTCTTCCTGGTAATTTAGCATACAGTATTGAAGTCTGTCCTCCCTGCAGCTCGTTTAATCAGGCGGTGGGATTAAGGCCGAGCGGCCCAGCCCTGGACGAGACGTAGGCTTCAGTAACGCGCCTCTCTACTCGGGACTAAAGATGGATGGGCTGGGCTGTAGTCTGGATGGAACGCCTCCATTGGGCCGTTTGGCCTGGTGGAGCCCATCAATCAGAGCGGCACCACAGGTCTAGTCTGAGGCTGTGTAATGATGCGAGCAGCATGTGGCCAAGCCATCCCTGGCTGCTCAGGTGTAAGGGTCTGCCCTGTCCACCAGTCCCCTCAGCTCCTTCACCACCATAATCCATCATACGCCGGCCAGATCCAAGCCACGCAACACATTTCACAGCTTTGATTTGATGACATCACTTCGGCTCGATACCGGTTGCAAATGGAGTTCAAAACTACTTTTATGTTCATGATTTTAGAATTATTAGCTATGTTATCATCAAAGTTTTGAAAGCCTGAGTGTTGAAACATTTCAACAATTAACCGCGTACCCTTTCCAGTCAAAAGGTTCCATGATTCTTGACAAGCACTTCATTTGGATTTGTAATATTTCAAACGGAAAGCGGTGCAGAGGTGAAGACCAGACAGATCACTTTGCTTAATAGCGGTTGCACAGGAAGTTGCCATTAGCTATTTTTTATGTGCCCCCTACTTACAGCAGTGTGGGCGCTTCAACCCTTCTATAAAGTTCATTAAAGGACATATTTTATTACACATTATGCGCTTTATATCCCTCACACAAACATATTATGCTCCTGGATGAAGGTGGCCTTATGAGTCCCATAAAGCAGGCCTCATGAATATGATTGTAAAAGCTGCTGCTCAGTATGGACTCATACAGTGTGGAGGGAAGGTCATTTGGTAGAAAGCGTGCACTGCAAAATGTATGCTTATAAAGACGTTTTGGTGGGCTTTCCTCGCTGCTGCAGCCTAATGGACTTCTTTCAGCCACTGGAAGCAATATGTGGGCTGGATTTCAGGAACTGAATTAAAGAAAAGTCATTCTTTGGTCAAGAATTTGTTTTGTGCTGTCATGAGGTGGACAACCCTCAGTCCCCAGTGCTCCTGAAATTCCATTATAAGCACAGTATTGTTTGGTAGCCATCATAAAGCCAATGTACATGTGACCCCACGTCTAAAGGTAAATGAGCGCTGACAAGTGGCATGTAAACCCTGCTCTGATTTTTTTATTTTACTGCATGCAAGCCCTTTTGGTATTTCCATGAGTGTGATCGTCACTGGTAACTGCTAGGTTGTGGAGAAATTTTGGATTAAACTTCAAATTGGATTTGATGCATGAGAAGGATTTTTTTTCCTGAATTCAATCAAGAAATCTCAACAAAGTGTGCTCTCAAAAGGTTTATTAATTTGCATTGATTGTTTCATGTACCTGAGGAGGTGATTTCTATTTTTTCCGTCACATCATTTTAATCTCCATGTGGGCATCTGATCAATGAGAGAACTTCATAATTAAAGAATGCATTATTATTATTATTATTATTATTATTATTATGACTTAAATTATAGAACTGTGTAACTTTGTTTTAATTAAGAATACCTTCCCCTCCCATGGGAGCAGAGTTTGACTGGATTTTGTGTCCAAAGGACAGAAAAGCCATTTCTTACCCAAGATTAGAGTTCACCAACTCCGATTTCAGCAAGTAGCCCATGACCTTGAAAATAAGTGAATGACAATGTCTCTTTACCTATCACAGCATGCAAATTGCAAAATTGTATGCTCCATTACTACTTGTAGTTGCCTCCATTTTCATCACATTTCCTACAATGTCCAGGCATAAAAGAGCCCATGGCCACTGTAATCTGGGGGTTAATAGCAGCTTTTTATAAAGGGTGCTGAGGGTGAACGTCCTTTTTGCAAAGAGAGGGGCAATGTCCAGATATTATTAAGATGTGTTGCCAAGACATAATGGGGTTCCAGCACATTACATACACCTCTCTATGTCATTAGGTTTTGTCAGGCATAAAAACAGTCATTTTGCTAATATGGACAAACCATTCTTCATTGGCATGGTAATGACTTGGGAACAGAGTGCAGTCCAATCAAGTCATCAACATGTCATGGATGACCGAATCATTTGCTACGCCGCCATAGATGGCGCTGTTGCACCGCCGGCGGGCTGTCTGACGTGCCAGACGTGGAGCACAGATTGTGGTTTCGCTCCAGAGCTGTGCGTTTGCTGAAAAGCTGTGGCGCCAGATTAGCAGGAAAACAATCAATATTGAAAAGCTATCAAACAAATACAACTTTCTGCCCATTTGTCTGTCCACTTTTTTTTTTCTCCTTTATTTTAATATGATAAAATTACAGGCACATGCTCGGATATTTGGTTTTTTTCTGAGGCTTGGCGTATTGGGGGAAAAAAGAAGCAAATGTAAATTTGAAAAGAGAGGGGCTGTGCCTTGTCTTCATTTCCAGTAAAGCTTCAGGTGCTTATTTGCTGTGAATTATAGAAATATGAGGTGCCAGTCACATTGACAAGCCTATTTTCTGCCCTGTAATTCCATCTGTTCAAGTTAAATATATGCATGCCTTTATTATAGTATGCAGCATGTGTTGACTGTCAATCATTTTCTGAGATTTCAACTGTTGCAGGTACCAAATATAAGTGATGGAAGTTTTTGCAATAAATAAAAAAATAGAGTATTCCCACATAAAGCCTATTAACGACTTAATATTGAGGTCCATATTTTTCAATAGTGTCTTATAAAACCTGATAAGATGAAGCTCGTGGATGCTTATGACCGTATTTTCTGCCATATGGATGCCATAAATTGACAATTTGTCCAAAGTGGGGTTTGAGCTTTCACAGGTAAATACTCTGTGTTCCTCTGTGACTGTTTGGGGCATCATTGTGCTGATTTTCCAAAAAGGCACTTCAACAGGCTATTTACTGAGGCGAACAGCCATGGCAGGCCACACAGGCCTTCACCAGGGCTGCAGGCCTGTCTGCTGGCTCTCCAATTTAACAAAGTGATGTTTTAATGAGCCTCGCTCCAAGGGAGGGAAAAAACAAAACATCCAGAGCACCTGGTACTGAATAAATGCATGGTAATGGCAGAACAGCATCCTGTGGGCCAGTGACAGAGGAAAGCATCTTGTTATCCCCATCAGCCCACCAGTTTGTCAGTACCAAATAAACCATTACTGAACTAATCATTACATGTGATGATGGTAACATTGTCATTTCAGTTTGGAAGCTAAGTAAGAATAGTAAATTGAATATTGCTGTAATGACATCCCTCACAGTCTGAGTGATGAGGACGACCTCTTGATTCCAGCCATAACAAGCTTATAAGCAGGCGACTTGGCTCCAGAGCTTTGAGTCCTTTTAGAGTTTCTCTCCACTCTGATGTGCACGATGATCACTCTGAAGTGCGATGTGTACGTAGATCAAGGACGCTCAGGCTCATATGCTGTGAGACCGGCCTCATTAGGGCCAGAAAGTTCTAGTTTGGAGACTTTATCCATGCCACAAGGGCTCCACGAATCCCTCTCTGAATCACATCTGCTGGGGAAAAGCGTCACGTTGTAAACATCAAAGTTACTTTAGAGGGATGTTTTGACCCAACGCACCGTCATAAAGTACAAGATCAGATCATTTACAGTGAAGAGAGACCTTAACTCACACAGTGCCAGCCCTTTTTTAAAACAGGAAGTGCCTTGTTATATCATATTTCTAGACCCACAGAATATTTTGTACTATGTCTCTGAAAACAGTGAATAGCTCAAATGAAAGAAGAGACTCTCTATTTCATCATGAAAAAATGTTTGTTTTTAATCTTGTTCCATTCTTGTTTTATCAGAGGTAGAGTAGAGGACACTTTCACCAAAATCACCACTTTTTCTGTTTTTTAAAGGACTTAAATATACATTCTTGGCACTGAAAGAGTAAAATAATCTTTTTTTTTTGTTTCGAGTTTATCTTTGGTATACTGCCAGTTCGTCATGTCTTTATTGTAGGAATAGGAATGGAAAAACGTGATTATGTTACGCAAATGGATGCATACGCTTTCTATATTTTCCAGTCCATACAGAGTAGGTGATATAATGTAAATTCATGTGCACACTGCACTACGCTGCCATGTAGAAAACAGTTTAAAGCACACTGAGAGTGGAACAGCCTGTTCCTGAAATGTTGTTAAAATCACATCACTGAACTGAATTTGCCTCCAAATGCTTGAGAGCTCACATTGTTTATATTGTCTAATGCTTTCAACGGCTGTGGCTGGTCAGTCAGGATATTTCTTTTGAGCTTGTTAAGCAACAACAAAAAAACCCTGAAAAAAGCCTACGTCGAAGCTAATTGTCAACTTTATATTTCATGCATATGTCAAAAAAAGATGTCATTTATGCACAGTATAGTAAATTAAATATTTTTTATTTAACATTGCTGTATATGTCATGCTCACACAGTCAATATATATATTTATTTATTGTTTTTATTTATTTTATTGGGAGTTTATTGTTACCTAACTTATAAAAAAATATATAAATAATCATACATTTACGACAAATGTGTTCTCTCTTTCGCCGTTTGCAGGCCGGGGGTCATTTCAGATCAAGTTGCTGGAGGATGATGGAGTTTCAGTTTGGTGGATGCTATCAAGATTTCATGGGTGAGTTCTTGCATACAAATGTATGATTATCCAGCGCCTTACGTGCCCTTTATAATCAGATTCCTTCCCAACCACGTTGTGCTCGTCTCATAGTTCTTCATAGTTCATCGTAGATGTGCGAACAGAGTGATCTTTGTGCGCTCTTCTGTTGGATTAAATTGTCTCTGACTGTAATTGTCATTTAGAAAAGGTTTTAAATCTTTTATATAAGCCTGTTGAATCCTCTTCCCAGTGAAAAACCTTTGATTACTAAACTCCATGTCTGGTAGAGACCAGAGAATATCCTGTAATGTCACTGATTGCTGTGAGGAAAAAATGACATGACTTTTTTTGTGGGAAAAAAATGATATTAAGAAATTTAAAAATCAATATTTGTATCGTGATATATTGCCATATCCATACTGTAGATCCATAATTTAATCAATAAACCTTGACAGCGATGCTATCTGGAAAGGTTACATTAATGTCAAACAATGGATTACACTGCTTTACGAGACGTCAGTGGTCATTTTAATACATCACAGAATCAATCTTTTTTTTTTCTTTCTCTTTTTAAATTTGGGGAGATCTCAAGTGTCTCGCTCCACACTGAGAACAGGAGTTAATCAAACAAAGTGGGATTGAGCATATCAATCATGTGGTGTGTTCGAGGCTCCGTGTTGACTGCTAAAGCACATGTCATCATTCATTTTCAGCCACTTTTCTTGATGAATAAACAGCCCGGCAGAGTGTTTGGCACCCTTTTTCACATTTCCATGAATCTAATTTCAGGTGAAATATTCAAAGCTCACCTTGAACCCAACACAGCCCTCAGTCTTTGTGTTTTGACTGGATCAGTGGAGCCTCTATTTGACTGCTCACAAACATATTTACCAAGAGCCGAGAAACACTTCTGATCTCCCACGACAGGTTTAATTTCCATGTCGTTCTTATGACAATGCTATGATTATATACAGAATTACTGTAATACATATTTTGCTTCTGAGACACAATTTCCCTCTGAGACAGATGTTACTCTAAAATCATAACGTAGGACTTAATTTTGGTTGATATTTAACCTTAACAGCTCTAATAAACTAAGTGAGATAAACTGAAGCAAAATCACTGATAAATGTCTCGAATCAGTGCCTCTAAGCACATCCATGTTACTTCTTCTTCTAACGTGGTTTCATTACGTCAGAGTTCTGCTCCGTGAAGCACGATGCATTTGTCGAAACTTGTGAAGTTAATTTACATTTTAAATGGCTGACGATGAGGCAGGTAAAGTTTTCATCTGTTAACATGTTGTTAAAAATAACAGAGCTGAGTTTACATCATTTGATTTCTTACACCCATAAACACGACTTCACAGAATTAAATGTTGAATTTAGCTCCATGTAGAGGGAATAACTCTGCCTTTAATGATGCTGATTTATTGATTTGGAGAGAAAGGTTGCTCTGAACTTAGCAGAAGAACTCTTCGAATAAATTAGAAGTAGTATAGAAAGTCTTTTTTTTCGTCAGGTAACAAACATTACTTCACTATACGATATGTATGATGCCATAGTTTTTTCAACTTGGTTGTTTTCTACTGATGTTATTATTCTTAGTTTTTATATGCCCTCCTTGTAATGATACTCTATCCACTTTGCTGCTGTAACGATGCAAATTTCCCCGTCAGTGGGACGAATAAATGCTTATTTTATCTTATCTTATGTTGCGATACTTGAGTCATGATATGATAAATTATTACGATATATCGTGATATTCTACATAGATCACTGAAATTTAAAATGCAGCTTAAAATATAAGTTGCATATAAGTCTGTACATGTACTGCACATATATTAATATATGTGCAGTACATATATTTATATATACATATACACATATTTTTTATTTAATTTTTTAAATCTTGAATTCACAATCGACCCAAAACATGACTTTAAGAAATTATAAGTCTTATATCAGGAAAAAAATGATTGCGATATATTGCCATATCTGTATTTTTTCCCGCCCCTATGCACCGTCATATTGTTCTTCTGTAGTTTCGGCCCAGATATGAATGTGGAGAAGCTGGAAAAAATATGTCTGTGTCAGATTTGCTGTAGTTCCACCTGTGACATTGGTATTAGTTGTGTTTAGCAATGATTTATGGAGCACTTTGTGCTGTGAGGAACATATTTTAACTTTCAGATAAGAGGAGAAAATGTCCAACAATAGAAAGCAGTCAAGAGAGAGTCAGGCCTGATGTGGAGGAGTTTAAGTGTGTTCTGTTAACA
Organism: Synanceia verrucosa; assembly: GCA_029721515.1. Classification (NCBI taxonomy): domain Eukaryota; kingdom Metazoa; phylum Chordata; class Actinopteri; order Perciformes; family Synanceiidae; genus Synanceia; species Synanceia verrucosa. The sequence continues at coordinate 1,951,734 of CM056559.1, forward strand.
AAATGAGACCACTCATGAAAGGAAGTGTAGGGCTGCAGTAGGAGGCAGAAATGACACCTACTGTGTTTTCACTGCAGCACTGTTCAGTGTGGACACCAGCTGCTGCAGAAATATCATGCAACGTACATGCACCTGGATAGAGCTGAACTGAGACCAGCTCTTTTTGTTTCTACCTGCAGTTAGTGATACACGATATGAAAAATTTCAACCGATAACAGATAATTTCCTGCTACTCATGGCCGATACCGATAAGTTCATATTTTTATATTCAACATAATCTGCAGTTAGTGCAGGATGCTGTCATGAAAAACTGATATTTTAATAGCTCTGGCATGTCTCTAACAGCAAACAAAAGTGTTGGCTCTTCAAATTTGGTTGATTTATTTTCATATCACACAAATATTTGTGGTCAGTTGATGTAAATAACAAAACAGCAGCAAAAGACAATCATAGGCCAAACATTTATCATATGAAATGAATCCATCGAATGCTCTGTCATATTGTAAGAAAAACATAATTTCCCCCCATATCGGTCGATATGTGCCTGTACCTGCAATACATGGAAAATAAGAGGCAGTGAGCTCAGCTATTTCATTTCAAATGGTTGCACAGGATTCTCACCGTTGCAGCTGCTCATAATTAACACCTATTTGATAAAGAAGAAATGCTTCTTTACATCCAGAGGCTCATTAAGAAGAGATGAAAAACCATGACACCAGGCGATGCCACGCTCACTTTCTTCAGGAAAGCAGACTTTATTTGAATCCTTCTCTTCTCTGTGTCTATTAATTCTGACTTTTACTGATGGTGCTTACATCACAGAGTTTAATATTTACAAGTTCTGATACTGATCGCAGCGGGGCATGGAAACTAAAGGAAAATTACTTCTCTGGCATGACTAATCACAGGATGGCTCAGCGTTAATTGCCACAATCAGAAGTGCTTTGTGACTGGGTTTGCATCATGTAAAACAGAGTATATGTCTTCAGTTTGTGGGGCTCCAGATTGCTTATATTACATGGCTTATTGACCATGACAGATCCTCAGGCTTTTAGATTATTTTGCCATGAGATTAAACCGATATTTCGTCACGCTGTCCAATAAGCTTCCAGTCCTCTGATTCAACATTACTGCTGTGGATAAATGAAAAGAAATGTCCTCAATCTCAAAGTCACCTCCCAGCTCTAGAGTGGTGAGTTCTGTGGATTGCATGCCTTTATTTTTAGTGCTTGTTTTGAAGCAGCGAGTGGCTGTGAGGCACAAACGGGTTGCAGACTTTGACTGAGTATCAAATTGTCATTTGGAAAGTGACAAGGTGCTGATTTGCCCGCCTGGCACTGAGCGATTGGACATCACTGTTGACGAATGGGCAGTGGAACAAATCTGGCAGGATGCTATGGAAGACGAAATGCCTTCAGTCACACTTGTTTTTTCTACAGCTGGTTAAAATTCCTGAATTCTGGTCATTGTCAGTTATTTATATATATATATATATATATATATATATATATATATATATATATATATATATATATATATACGTATATATATATATATATATGTATATACGTATATATATATATATATATATTAATTGCAAATTAACTGTTAGTTAAACACAATTTTTAGATGAATAGAATGTATTTTTAATATTGGTTTTGTAGCTCTGACCTGTAGAAATAAAAAAAATAAAATAAAAAAAAAGAAATAAAATGTCACATTGTATTATCTTTATACTGTATATTGTTATAAATGTCATATTATATATTATAAGTAATATCTTTCTGTGCAATAATGGTCAGTAACAATGTGCAATAATACCACTTCCATGTGCAATATTCAATTTCTGAAAATGTGCAATAATTTTTTTGTAGCAAAACTGTGCCTTACTATTGTAAATAGTATTTTTTTTCTTACATAACTGTAATTATGTCTTTCTATTTCATTTTTAAGCTATCTTTTTTATTTTTTTTTTTTACATTTGATGGAGCTCCATGTGGAGCAGCACTCCTAATTTCATTGCACGCCCTGTCATATAACGACAGTAAAGTCTTATGATTTGATTTAAAACACATGGTGTCTTGAGGAAAGGATGTGGATCAGTGGATGTTAAGACAACACTAATAAAAGGATTGGAGACGGAGGGATGAGATGCAGATTGTTGCAGCATTTCTTAAACAAACAATAAATAAAAATGCATGTTTGCAACCATTTGGACATTTATTTTGATAAATATATATATATAAAGTGCATGCAGGGTTTTTGCTTTTCTGGTCAGAGGGTTAATTTAGTATTTCAGAGTCTTTCTAGTATTAGTATTGAATGAAACGTGTGTAAATAAAACCCAACGCTGAATCAGACTGGCAGCCTGCAGCTCCTGGTTTCTGCAGACTGTAGTTTCGATCACATCATCCTGTTGAGAGCGAATGCATTATTCAAACCTGGCGTTGCTCGAGAGTCAGAATAAGAGCAGAAATCCACCAAAGGTCTGATCACATCGTGGTGTCCACCCCGGACGTTCAAAACAAACTCTGCAGTCTCACCGTGAGCAGGCATCCATCCCAGGAAGCCTCACTGGGTGTGTTTTGCAGACTGGTCCTGCAGCAGTGATGCATTTCCCCTCACAGCCTGTCTGTGTTTTTGAAAGAAAGCAATCTAATGAAAAAGGAAAAGGGGAAACACGTGTTGAATTTCAGCTGCCTCTGAGTCCAGATCAATCCCAGCTATTGGTACAGATAAGACCAAACTTATAATATCAGTCTGCAGCTTGAATGTTCAAGTATTTTCAATTAATATATATATATATATATATATATATATATATATATATATATATATTTGAAGTGGTTAAATAAATTAAACCAGAATAGGCATGGTGATGGAAGAATTTATGTAGATAATTTCATAGTGACAGATTTGTGTTCAGTGATATGATCACTGTTAGCATTGAAACACACTCATTTTCAATATGAAATAAATTTCAGTCCATTATTGGCTGTGGGACATACAGTATTGTTGTCATGTCAGAGGATAATAAGCAGCCGGACTGGTTGCTTTAAATCTGAGGACATGAGAAGCTCCTGACCCAGCAGCTCACCTTAAACTGGTGAGCATGAGGTGGCAGCAGAGCAGCTCACACCTCCAATTAAGTGAGAGGTGAGGAACCAATTACCTGGAGATGTCTCAGGGCCCAAAATATCATTGTCAGCTTGTCACAATGTGAGAAATGGGGTGAAAAAAAGAGAACAGTGACAAATTGTGAGGTAACTTGACAGATTGTATTATCTGTAAGTCCTCTCCCAGATCTGATACAGACAGGAGGGCTCAGAGCTATACGCTTACTGTAATTTATCACCACTTCTTGTCCAGATTCTCTTTGTTTTGCTCTCTAATCTTGATCGTCTCCACTTCCTGTTTTGATCTCTGTGGTGTATACCTTCTCTTTATGCTCTGACTACATCTCCCAGAAGCCCCAACATCACTCACAGGCTGTGGGAGCCCGAGATCAGCGGCCGCTGCAGAAAAACCACTTTGACGTATTATTACGTCGATGGCACTCAAAGACTTAAGCTTCTTGTCCAAAGGAACCACATGGTGAAGCCTCAATCTTTTTACATGTTTACTCACAGCACATAATGTTAAAAATAGTACACAATTTTACAGTTTAGCATGTGTTAACTGCTTTGTGGCCACTTGGGATGTAAACACAACATTGACGTATTTATCACCCTTTAAGTTAAAAGTTCTGGTATTTTACACTTTAAGCCCTCTTTCTAGGTTGCCTAGGATACAAAAGAGAGGTTGACACAGAAATTTTGAAGATTGGTCCTGTCTCGGGTATTTGGCTCGTTTAGAAGTCGTCTGTGCTAGCTAGCTATGGACCAATGCAAACCTGTCCAAAACGTTTGTTTTAAAAAATGTGCAACTTACTGAGTGGTTCCTGGTGTTCACTGATGTTCCATATTAAATACTGAAGCGAAATACAGCTTCTGTCGTGTTTTATTAGGCATTGGGTGTCACCAGGTCTTCCTACAGAAATCAGTGGGGTTTAATAAAACATGGTCCATGGCTAGCTGGCACAGACGATTTCTAAACGAGCCAAATACCAGAGACAGCACCAATCTCCAAAATTTCTGTGTCAATCACTCTATTGTATCCTGATCAACCTAGAAAGAGGGCTTAAAGTGTAAAATACCGGAATATGCCTTCAATGTTTATTATCTACAGAGCTCGTTAGTCTTGATTTTGAATATTTCCAGCTGTCTGGGTCCAGTTTTCACTCTACTTTTAGCTCTGTTTTCCTCTCCTCTTTCACCAGGTTGCCTTGTCTGTACTCTGTTTGATGCTGTGCAGGTAGTCTAAAATAAGTTTTAATAGATAATTTGACACTATTTAAGTAAATAGTCATCAGGTTGAATGAAATACGAAGCGCTTTTCTCTAGTTTCACTGTTTTGCACTGATATTCTGCTATCATGCTGTAAGGACGGCAGGAGAGGCAGAGATACCAATTTCTCCTCTGACAGTCGCTTCAATAGACCATAATGCAATACAGACACAAGATATGATAGAGTTTGAGTAAGGGATATGACTCTCACTTTTTCTGCCCTGGAAAAATGTGATCTCTTGCTCTCACTATCACTGTCGCTGTCGCTATCACTCTCCTCCGCCTACGCTGAAGTTCACAGGAGGTCGTTGATACTCTGGGAAATGTTCGAGATCACTACCTGAGGGAGATATGGCAAGTTAGGGAGGAGTGGGTGTAGCAGGAAGAAAGTAAATTACAACAGTTCATCACTAAATAACCCCTAAGACGCATCGAACATCACAGGGTGATGATATATAACCGTATCGCTTCATGTAATTATTATTTTACAAGGAAAACAAAATAAGTAAAACACGTCAGCAAGACGTGATTGTCAGTTTGATAAATCAGTCACCATGGAGCCCATTAATCCAGTTATCCTGCTAAGTCCTACGTTCAAGGTTGTCATTATGCATGCATAACGTCTCTTGGTTTAAAGGGACACATAAATAAGAAATAAAATAAAGATAAAAAAGATATAAATATAAAAACCCACATTTGTGTGAGAGGAGATGTGATATTTGCAGTAGAAATTCAATTTTTACAGCAGTCTTACTGACACTCAATGGTTTATTTTAGTTCTGTTTTTTTTTAAATAGACTTAAATATATGAAAAAACTATGAGTAGGCTGTAGCAATAAGGCTGTAACGGTTCATGTATTTACTTCCAAACCAAAGTGTGACACTTTTAGCTGCTTGTTTGAGCTTCAGGTTACTGTTTGACATTGAATTAATGTAAATGAAAAGAAAAATATCTCCATGTTTTTGCTTTTTTCCTCCAGCTGTGCCAAGTTCTTGCTGATCTGCAACTCTTAAACCGGGGAAAACAGCTAAATTTTGTACACCGAAACCAAAAAACAGTGTCAGTCACAAACATATGTTAGAACTTATACCGTCAGGTGTGTCTGTGGCCTTACCACTCCAACAGGTGCCCTTTTATTATCGTCAGTCAGTGGCGTCAATAAGCCAATTTAAGGGGGGCTAAAATATTCTTAAGCCTCCCTAAATAATTTGGTGTTGGTTTATTTATTTATTTATTTGTATTTTTTTTGTTACAGAAAAGTGCAGACAAAGTCAATATAAAGTGGCCAGAAATTGAGTTTAAATAAATAAATCATATAACCTTGCATTGTTTATATATATATATATGTGTGTGTGTGTGTGTGTGTGTGTACAGTGTTAGTAGTGCTGATCTGCTCAGGTAACCATTTCATTTTCACAGGACGTAAACTGATAGCAACAGCTGAGACTGACAGCAGGATTTACCTGCTGACACTGATATGTGCATCATTGTGATGCGTCTGCAGCTGTGCAGAGGTGCTCTTATATGCTCAAAGAGAGGACAGTAGTCGCTTTCAAATGCAGTGTGTTTTGTCCACACATCTTTCTGACACAGGAGATGAGATGAGACATTGAGATGTGGAAAGGAAAACGTCTTGTCACTAATGGACAGGACAGCCAATCAGTCAGTAACGAGCCTCTCGCTTGTCTAAATAATAGTGTCGTTATGATGATGAAACAAATGTGATGTCACAAGGTGTTTAGCCTTGTTCCTGCGTCTCTTAATGAGAGCGGACTGTGGTTGAATCTCGTCAGGTAAAATTACTACTATAGTAAAACAAAAACTACTTCAGTAATATCATATTTTTTCATGGCGCTGCACATAATTCAGCACCAGTATGTTATCAGCTTCCTCTCCATTAGATCTCACACTATGTGACACTCCATGTGAGGAACGACACGTGAAGGTGCGACCAGTGGTCTGGATGTTTCATGTGTAATGCCTTAACTCTGGATTTAAGTTGTTGAGGATGTATACAGATGAAATCTGTGCAGCTCTTTTTGCTTTGTTCACATTTTTTTTTACAATCCTAATGCATAAACAAGCTATACTGGAAATACAGTCTTGTTTTCCCCTTAGCAATTAAACTAAGGCACCACAAGCTGTTTTCATAATAATAATAATGATAAGGTGTCTTTTTATTCTTGGTAGGAAATTTTAGAGCAGGAGTGCATTTATGGATTGTTGCCTTCCTTTATCTGCCATATTGTGCTGATTTTGTCTCTGTTTTTTACCAAATAATCAGAGTTTTTGCATATTTACTCTTAGTTATTTCATCATTTTCAGTTATTACCTCTGCATTACGCTTACATGTTTATATGTCTTAAGTTAAATTCCTTGTTTGTGCAAAACGATAAACTTATTTCTGATTCTGCTATCAGTGAAACATTACCCTTTATTAAATCACTCTCAGAGCAGAAAGCATTAAGAGTTACAGACACTAAGGCGGTACGTTTGCTGAAGCTTAAGGTGTTCATCATGATTAATATAAACCATGGAGATGGAGAAACTGCACTTATTCATAGTAGTAGTTATCTGATTTTGCTAAAAGCGCTGGATTGCATTAAGTGGCATCTCGTATTTCTCTCCACTGGCTCTATTTAACACACAGACGTCTTTATAGGAATTATTCGACCTGCAGTTGTTGGAGATGCTGTCTCTATCAGTCCTGGTCGGTGTCCTGTCACAGAGCATTTTTAGTTTTACCAAATCGTCTGACTTTGCTGACACGGTGTTTGTTCTGGACCGCTGTATCAAAAAGAGCAGGAGGTGGAGCGATGCAGCTCCCTGAGAGGTGAGCCTTTTAACCTCAGCACGACAAAATGAGGCATCACCATTCAGAGAGCCTGTACTCAGTAATCTGTTCAGTCATGCGTCACTGTCACACGCATTCTTTGTGCCATCACATTTCTGCCTTGTCGTAAATACTTCAATCACAGCATGTCTCCCCGCGAGGAATAGCACTTTCTCGAAGCAAAGCGGAGGCCGGGGCAGTTTCACATTGCAGCCAGCAGCTCATCCATCAGATTGAGCAATAATGACACCTTCAGTGTCCCACGAACAGCTTTCATAAGACAGAGGACTCGACTTTGTGTGAACAACAACAGTTTATCACAAGGTGCCAGTGCTGCGTGGCATGTTCTATGTGTGTGTGTGTGTCTGCGAAATTGATTTCTGATAAAGGACAATTTGAAAATAGTTTTATGATGTGCAGCTATAGTGCTCACCATGGACTCTGAAGATGGATGACGTAGCCAGGTGTGAAAGCCAGTCTAAGGTGTGCAGGATGTTTCCGTCCACACTGTGGAAACGTTACTGAAAACATGGCTCAGCAGCCTGTCTGCAGCTCACCGCCTCGCTCTGTTACGTCCCATCTCAGCCTGCAGAAATATCAGGGAATAAACACCGAAAACAGGTAAATTCACGGTGAGCGGCGTCATTGTTGCATGCAACTTAAAATAACTTGGACCCTTAAATCACCACTGCAGAGTGGTTCAACTTTATTATAAAAGGTTCTGCTCGACGGCGTCGACGCATTATCATTCGGCCCTGGTGTCAGAGCTGCAGCGCTACAGACGAATGGCTTTACATACAGCAAAAGGTCATCTCTTTGCAGAAAAGATAGGACAGCACGAGCCAAAAAGTGCACTCTGGGAAAAAGGACAAACACAATTATTCACATAGGTACACTTAACAGATAGAGGAAGAGCCTGTTTGTCAAGATGAGGAGTGCATACGGTATTAATCGAGTGAGGAGAAGCATTGTGTGGGTTTTTTTTTATGATATCAGCACAATCAGCTGTCCAGGCCTCATGTGGCCGTGGCGTTACCGCTCGCTTCAGGAAACAGAAAAATGAAGTGTTTGTGTCTTTGTTGGTTGTGCTTCAGTGGGAGAGCCTCCAAAAAAATCAGAGTGGTGAATGTTCGAGTGAACGTGCGACTCATTAAACCACGGCCGACGAATTCCACCCAGGGTTTTTCTGCCTTGCATTATGCAAAACAGTCAAACCAATCAGTGCACCGTATAGATGAGCAGACCTGCTGTTGTCATGGAAATCATTTCAGAGTGAATGGTATCAAACAATTAAACTACAGCCATAGCATGAGTCACCTGCTACTGTAGCTTGAGATCATCGTTCTCTCACTGAAAGAGCGTTTCTGTCCATCGCATCCCTTCAGTGTTTCATTTGGCAGAGTGGTCAGATTAAATCCTTTACCTCAAATGACATTTTAACAAGATTTTGAGGTATGAAAGGTCTTTTATGTAAAGTCTGGTGTGAAGACTACAAGGCCTCTCCTTTATGAACTGATGCATTCTTGAACTTTCCCTCACACTCCATCGATAAACGAACGTGCATCAATCGCACTCCTAAGCCAAAGATTTAAATAAGCACTTTTCCAATTTATTACAATCACGTTAAAAGAGCATTCCCACTTGCAAACCTGATGATTAATCCACATAAATAATAGAGCCTATCCCTGGGCAAATCATTTATTTCCTTATCCACACTTGATCGTCATGCACAGTTACAACTCGAGAGACGCTCTGCCTCCCCCGCAGTGGTTAAGTCACTTCTCGTTTTCCCCTGAGATTTAAGGGGATGGCGGATTTATTAACATTAAATATTCTGGACCGCTGCACCGTAACCTCCATAACAAACATTTTCCTTTTCTTTTGGTCTTTCCTGGGTAAACAAGAAAGGCTGACTTCCCTTGTGGCAGGAAAAAATGAAGTTAATTAAAGTAGGTAATCAGTAGTTTTTCTTTAGAAAATGACTCATTGTTTGCTTGTTTACATGCGTCAGTGTGTAATTTTGACAAAAAAAGGCTGGGGTCCTATATCTGCAGAGACATCAGAGAAAGCTCTGGTGTTGCTGTGATTTAATCCAGTGCAGTTAACCAAAAATATGTTACCCTCATCATATGTTCCCCTTTTTCATCTCATTTTTATGAATATATCTGCTCATCTTAACAGTAAAGACAACCCATTAATTGTTTTATGTATGGTTTGGTCTATGCATAATTCACAACATTACCAGTTCAAGGATAGTATGAAAGTTTGAAAGAAAGACAGTTGATGATCTTGGTTGTAGAAAAATTAGATTAAAGAGGATCCCCATGCTCTGCTAATATCCTCTTTGACTGATAGCTTGCACAGCAGACAGCAGCTTAGTAAAGCAAAGCCTCTTATTTTCGTGTGAATTGCTTGCTCTGGAATTGATAACCTGCATTAAAATTCATTAGACTGCTAACAACGCGAACATTTGCATAAATTAGTTGTTTTCTTTTCATTTATGTTTGACCAGCAGGGCCTGCTGGAATAGAAAAGCACGGCAGAAAAGATTTGATTTTTAGCCGCATGCATCGCTCAAAATATGGACCGAAAAAACGTGCAAAAAGGTCATAATATGCACGTTATTAAAGGTAAGTTAATTTGAGTATCAGTGCACTTGTAGTAGTGCTGAAAAAGTTTAGCAGCGTTGAAGGCAAATAGAAATATAATCTGAAAAATATATACTAAAAAATATGTACTATCCCATGAAGGTCCCTTTTTATCATCACAAAGTTTATTTTTATTAGATATAATTGAAGGGAATATGAAAAAGGCAGCACTGTCACATGTTTTAAAATGAAAAAAAAAATCATTGTAACAGAAGAAAATAGCAGTATACATTTGTGCTCAGTTCTGCTCACATGCACCAATAATCTTTCTCCACCTTATCGATGAGCTGATAACATGTATGACAGCATTTTCCATGAGAAAGAAGAGAAAAAAAGAGCGACATAAGATCAAATCCTCCGGATTAATTCATATTTAAGACATGGCATGGCCCTTAAGTGAAATGTTCCTTTGACAAGCAAGTCACCGCATGTATTTTTCTTCTTCTTTTAGCAGCTAATTATATTATGTGACAGACGTTACAGTATATAATGGAGCAGTGAAATGATGATGGATTACTGACGCACACTGCAGTCCAGCAGGCTGCTTGTATAAAAATAACTGATAATAGTCCGTAATGTTGAATCCCTCGTTTGCTCTCGCGCTCAATCATGTCCGTTACATTTATTAATGAAACACAAGTCATGTTACAGTAAATTTTCTTAATTTTCAGTTCTATTATATCAGCTAACCTGCAGCATAAAGATAGAGCTGCTGTTATTAGAGTGTCTAAGCGTCAAATGATTGACATGGTTTAATCCCTACATGCTCCACCGTCTCAAACACGCCCACTTCTGCTGGCACGAGCTTCTGAGCAAAAATACATATGCAATAAAAATAATTTTGGACATCATCATTTCTGTGAACGATGAGCGTGAACATCTTGTCTGCTTCAGTGCTTTTTGTTTATATGTCAATAAGTATATTAATGAATTACATTCGCTCCTTATTAAAGTCACGTTGCTGTCTTCTTACCCTCCACTACCTTTTCATGACACATCGGCACTAATTGGAAGAAAGCAGTGCTGCTGTTCCCTTTGGGTGGAGCTGTTATTGTGATTTGATGTGATTAGCTTTCATTATTCGAAAAAGCTGAACGATGTGCACCGCTCTGTTGAACCACTCGCTTTCTTTAATGCTAGCCAAACGGCTCGGTGATTTAACTTTCTGTTAATTCCTCATTCTTTATTTGCGTAACACTCTCTGGCTCCTGTAAATATTAATTTGCATTTGTGATTTAAATTGCACAGATTGGATTGGCAATTTGATTGAATGAAAGCGACAGTAGAATATGGAAAGCATGACTGGCTGATCAGTTTGTCTTTTTGATGCATTTCTTTATTTATCCAAAACGACTTACAGTAATTGTGTTCGGTAACATGAGTACGACAACAATGATTGCAAAAGACTTGCATCGGATAACCTGATCTGGACTGAAGCTAACTTATATAAGGACATTTTTAAAAGCAGTGAAATTTAGGGTAACATAGTACATGTTTGGGTTGCAGCTCTTTGAGTACCATTGACTTAATTCAACGTCAAAGTGTTTTTTTTTTTCAGCAGCGGGTCACCAATCGCGGTCTCCTGCAGCCTGTGAGCAATTTTGGGGCTTCTGGGAGATGTAGTCAAACCAGACAATCAAAACAGGAAGTGGAGACGATCGAGATTAGAGAGCAAAACAAAGAGAATCTGGACAAAAAGTGGTGATTTTGGTGAAAGTGTCCTCTACTCTACCTCTGATAAAACAAGAATGGAACAAGGTAAAAACAAACATTTTTTTAAGATGAAATAGAGAGTCTCTCCTTTCATTTGAGCTATTCACTGTTTTCAGAGTCATAGTACAAAATATTCTGTGGGTCTAGAAATATGACTCAAAATAAAACTGACAACCACTTCTAGTCACGCAGTCGAGGTTTCCTCTGAGTTTTTCCATTGGCTACCATAAGACACAGTGTGTAATGTAAATTTATTTGCAACAACATCTTGCGATGGTTTGAGCAGCTGCTTATGTAAAGCACCAAGGACCCTGCTGATGCAATAAGTATTTACTGAAGCACAGAACCACTAACGAAATTTCCTCTCTGCTGGAAATGCAGTATGTAACAGTTGTCATTTCCAATTACCCAGACTGAGTAGGTGGCAGGTGATTGACCCTGTAAACATATTTTGTGCCTGAAGACGTGTGAAACCAGCCAAAGACAATGATAATGGACAGCCTGTTGTGCTGCTCCTCGCTCTCAAATGCTTCTGCAGTACTGCCGTGATTTTTTTCTTAGTTTAAAACCAATATTTCTGTATCTGATACATACTTTATCCTTGTGAACTCACTGTAATGTTAGCATGAAGATTAATCATATTAGCAAGTGTAAAAGTGTGTGTGCAAGCACACGTTATTAACATATGGGAGGGATGAATCAGTTTGTCTTTGGCAATGAGAAGCACAGGATGTCTGTTCTGGCAGTGAATCATTAGGTTTTGTTTTATGCTTTTAGAAATGATAAAATGCTGTTTGGGTTTTTGCTGTTGTAGCCCACAGAGTGTTTTACTGTCCATCTAAAAGGCTTGTTCCAAGGTGTTCAGTTAGGCTGTAATGAAACGGGATGATTTGATATGAAATTAAGGTGATTTATTTGGGGATCAAACAATTCATATCCTCCCAAAAAAGACACAAAGCAACTGAGATGTTGCTGAATGTGACATTTTTGAGTATCAGCAGAAAATCCTTACTAGTTGTGGAGACAGAGAAGTCATTCAGGTTATATTTCCAATAATGTTTTGTGTATTGAATATTTTTATACAGCAAGCGATATCCAATTATGTTTCTCTTGGGCCCTCCTTTAACCCTTGTGTTGTCTTAGGGTTAAAAAAAATTGTAGGCTATACACGTACTATCTCTTGCTAAAATATATGCTTGGGCCTTTAGCAATAATAATAATAATTTATTCCTTAATTTAGTAAAAAAAAAAAAAAAACTGTTTCTGTGAAGTAATAAAAACAAACGGTGTGCAGCATTTCTTAACTGTAAAGAAGGAAAACTCATAGATTTTGGGTCATAATATTAATAAAGCTTCTTTATTTTAGAGGTTTAGTAGAGACGGGTCATTTTGACCCTTATATAAAGTATAATATAAAGAAGGGTTAAGTCTGTCCAGGCATATACTGTTTGCAGATGATTATCTACTGTATGTACATGTCAGACGATGCTGGAGGTGGTGATGATCCCAAACACCCGTCCTGTTTTTCCTGCTGTGTTCATGAAATGAAATAATGTTAATAATGATACAGTAAACTCATCCTTCCAGTGAAGTGTGTGTGCTGCTGTAATCTCCTCCATCGTCTTTGGTGTTACAGTGTTTTCGTCCTGTGTGTGAAGCTCTGATCCCTCCTTATAGATAATTTATCAATTCAAGTGCTCTGGCATCAGCTGAGAGTTGTGTGTGCACACAGCTAAATGAGTGCGTTCTCAGATAATATTGGCTTTCACACTGTGAAGTTTCCTGATGGCTATCAGGAAACTTGGTGCTCTAATTGATTTGGATCAATTACAGCTGACTCCTGGTTGTCATCAAGAAGAAAAGATCGATAGTCCAAGCCATGCCAAGAGGGGTCAGGAGCATTTTAAACATAAGCTGTGCAGCAGATGTGAAGCATGAACACCGAACAGGCTGCAGTTATAAAACACAGATATGCAGGTGAAATTTATTAGTCCCAAGTTAAAATAACCTCCTCTCCCCAAACTACCTGTGCTCCAAATGGAAATTGTTGGATCAGAACCTTGGAAGCCATGGCCTTAGGTTTAAGCTAGACGAGGATAATGCAACACAAAACATCAAATGGTATCCATTATAAGCCACGCAGATGGATGTCAGAACACTGAAGCCAAAGCGACCTTGAATGGAGGAGGTTGTAATGGATCACTCTGTGTATAAGCAGTCATTTGTGCTCTGTAGACGAACATTAAACGGACTAAACTGTGCCATTTAGTAGTGTGCTGTGCTAGAGATGACCAAGCAGAAACACATTACTGATTTTTACTGCTGGGACTGTAGCAGAGGCAGGCAAAGTGCTGGCGTTTTATATTTTGTTACATGAACATCAATTAGACAGTCAGTGGATCAAAACAATTATCACATTTAACTCTTTGAGGGTCATCAACGTATTTCCATGTCAGTTTTTTTTTCGGCAGCAAATCGCGCTCTCCTGCAGCCTGTGAGTAATGCTGGGGCTTCTGGGAGATGTAGTCAGAGCATAAAGAGACAGTATACACCACAGAGATCAAAACAGGAAGTGGAGACGATCGAGATTAGAGAGCAAAACAAACAGAATCTGGACAAAAAATGGTGATTTTGGTGAAAGTGTCCTCTACTCTACCTCTGATAAAACAAGAATGGAACAAGGTAAAAACAAACATTTTTTTTCATGATGAAATAGAGAGTCTCTTCTTTCATTTGATTCTATTCAGTGTTTTCAAAGTCATAGCACAAAATATTCTGTGGGTCTAGAAATATGACTGAAAATGGACAAAAACGCTGGAACAAGACCCTTTCTGTTTTATAAAACGGCTGGCACTCAGTGAGTTAATGATGGTTGTCTGTTTTTGATTTAAGCTGTGCTCCTCTCATGTATCCTGATATTTGGACAAAGTGCTTGTGAACCATGTGTTAAACCTGCTGGTAAAACTCTGACAGTAATTTTAAACTGGACAAGCAGATGAACACAGTGATGAAAATCTTTTTTGAGCTCTTTTCAGTATCATTTTGTTTCGAAAGGTTTATAGATGCTCTTATCTCATTTTAAACGGGGTAGCTCCAACAAACCATCCAACCTTTTACAACCGTACGTCCCATCAGGGTCATTCAGGTCAGCTGACCTCGATGAAGGTCGAATCACAGCGGAGAAACTCTCTGAACTTAAAACACATTTTTACTCTCTGGCTTTTGAGAGTGGCCTCTCTTTAATTCTTGTCTTCTGAGGTGTTGCTATATGTTGACTTTGATAAACTGTTGTTGTTTTTTAAATGTTTTTTATCAATGTATTTGTGTGTTCAGATGTTCTTGTTGCTATGACACAGGTCTGTTCAGTCATAGTTTACACTGGAACAGCTTAGCACAGGACGGTAAGCATGAGGAAATAGTTAGCGTAGCTTCGTCAGCAGTTCCTTTCAACATCTCCAAAGGCAAGGTAAGGCACATTTATTTATGAAGCCCATTCCAGTGGCAAGTCAATGCATAGTGCTTCACATAAAACATCAAAAACATGGAGACACAGTGCAAAAGAAACCACACAAAAGGATAAATACAATTAAAAGGCAGCAGCAAAGAGCAAAGCTTCATTAAAGACTCTATTTCTTTAATTTAAAGTTAAACTTAAGAGGAATGTTTGAGCGTTCTTTCAATAATATAATTGGACAGTTGTTGCTGCAGTCTAATTTGATGCATACTGTAGATCGGAAAGCAATAAACAAGGAGGATAAGTATCACAAGGGAAGGTAATGAAGCATGCAAGTGATAACTGGAGCTGCAGTGTTTCCCCATTGGACTCCTCACTGTGTGTCATGTGCATCAGGTGGGGGTGAATGCATTCAACAAGGGATTAATTAATGTAATGTACACATAAGAATATAAATAAAATATTTCCTCATGGCATTATTATAAACACTATTATTGAAAATTGGAAAAGGTCCTTTATTGTTCTGTCACATCAGCATTTGTTGAGTTTTCAGTTGATGCCGATGTAATTATAAATGATGGTGTTAATTACTATAAATAAACATAAAATCATACCAAATGCTGCTTTTCCACTACTTGGTACGACGCATTTCTACTCAACTCAGCTGTCGCAAACACCTTTTTTAAGTCTGTGAGTGCCATAGACGTATATGTGGGTCGCCGATCGCGGTGTGTAATGTTGGGGCTTCTGGGAGATGTAGTCAGAGCATAAAGAGACAGTATACACCACAGAGATCAAAACAGGAAGTGGAGACTATCGAGATTAGAGAGCAAAACAAACAGAATCTGGACAAAAAGTGGTGATTTTGGTGAAAGTGTCCTCTACTCTACCTCTGATAAAACAAGAATGGAACAAGGTAAAAACAAACATTTTTTTCATGATGAAATAGAGAGTCTCTTCTTCCATTTGAGCTATTCAGTGTTTTCAGAGACATAGTACTAAATATTCTGTGGGTCTAGAAATATGACTGAAAATGGACAAAAACGCTGGAACAAGACACTTTGTGTTTTATAAAACAGCTGGAACTCAATGAGTTAAAAGCCAATAATGACTGTAATGCATCACACACAACGCTGTGCAATTACCAGATGACAGGATTCAGCATGTGTTGCGTCGGGGACGATGTCACAGCGGTTTCAGGCAATGTCGCTATGGCGATGGGAAAAGAACGAACAAGGCAGTGAATCCGTATAGACTGACTGAGGGTCACTGAGTGCTGGATTAACAATAAGCATCCCAAGTGGAGAGCGCCTACTCACTCATAAATACAGACTCCCACACTGTAACAGGGCTTCTATTAGGACTACTGACATGCTGTAATATACACACATCCAGCGAAATAAAGCAGTGAGGAAACTGTTGGTGGAAAAACCTGAAATATGTGCAGATTTAATGTCAGTGAAATGAAGTCAAGGGCAGATCTGTCACGTTTCATCCATTAAGCATCTCGTCTTTGTCTCCATTCACACATTGAGACATGCTTACTGTCTTCATACTGCTGTCCGTTTCCAGACTATACTGAGTTTCTGAGTGGACACGTTGCACTTCTATTTTTCAGGTGAGGTCAGATGTGCAAATGCTTCTCCGTCCTCAGTTTACCACAGTTATTACACTGTTATAGCATAGCCTATATGTTAATTTATAGAGGCTGAATTTTCTCAGAAACTTTTCATTCATTTTAACATAATTTTGACTATTTGTGTTTTAAACTGCTGTTTCTAAATATGCAAAGCGCCGAGTGGAGCGGCACTGTGTTCACTGGAATACAATGACAATAAATGCTTTTGATTGATTTGATTTTTCATTTGCATGTGTAGACAATAAAAAAAAACACTCACAACAATATGAATCAACCACCAAGGAACCACTGAAACCTGAATATTTTATCTTTTGAAAAATAAAAAAGTGCTGTGAGCTGTTGGCAAGCTGTCTTGGCCAAAGTTATTGTCCACTATGCTCCTTTATAAAATGACCAGTATGAACTCTGGGTGACTTATTGATCACATTTCTTGCAATAAATTAATGTGAGTGAAGTTTGAGGACTGCACAGGCAGATAGGCAGAGAAGCTTTCATTTACTGGATCGAGAAATTTCACTCCTTTAACACTAGTACATATTCTATACCATCACCCTATTAAAATAATGTCCTAAGTCATTTTTTGGCTTAAATCATCTCTTGATAATGCTGGCCACCAGTTTTTTATTTGTTTTCCCAAAAACTTGAAAAGATGACTTTATTTTAATAGGGTGATGATATTTCATATTTCTGACACGTTTCCTTCCACAGTGGCAGATAAGTGACATTAATGTGTCGTTCAGGTCACGGCAGCAAATCCCAGTTTCAACGCAAATTGACCTTTTCAGAAAAAGGTAGAAGTCAACAGACACTGATCAGCACTTTTTTCGTACTGTGTTGTACCTAATTCAGAGCTCTGTGACACACATTCACTGTCATTGTGTGACATTTTAATATCAACTTGAGAAAGTCCATATTTTTATTGACGTTTACATTTGCGACTGAGATGCGTGGCGAACAAATGACAGAATAAAATCACACTGTCATAACAGCTGTCCAGTTAGTCCAGAGTTTCATACTACCTCTGAAAACTGACAGTTTCATAATTTCTCTGAGTCCAAAATGAATATCTGCTGAATCCAGGTAGATTTCAGTCATACTAATGCTTAAATGTTGTGCATAATTAACTCTTTGAGTGTCAGCTGTTTTATAAAACAGAAAGTTCTTTGTCTTTCTTTGTGACAAAACTACCATGAGCTTATGTCCATATTCCATCCAGTCTATGTTTGACAGTCACACACAGTGTGAGAATAATTAGTTTTCACGATATATTTCTAGCTCAGGTTGAAAATCTGCAAATTTGCTTTTAATTGCCTTTAATTTTCCCCCTAGATCACCAGAAATATGCCTTTAAATAAATGTCTGCTGGATGTCTAAATGTTTTATGAA
Source organism: Synanceia verrucosa (assembly GCA_029721515.1). Lineage (NCBI taxonomy): Eukaryota > Metazoa > Chordata > Actinopteri > Perciformes > Synanceiidae > Synanceia > Synanceia verrucosa. The sequence goes on from CM056559.1 coordinate 1,969,793, forward strand.
CTGTTTTCACCACCTTAAAAGGTGATAATATGTCAGTGCTGTGTTCACACCTTGTTTTCGCTGCTCCCAGTGGGCCAGAAAAGTTAGTCGCTTATATAGCAGGCTCTAGTAGCCTGAAAATGAAGCGTTGCTTTTGACTAGAAATGGGCTTCATGACCTCATACTGATCTATCCACCCAATTTCTGCACATGAAAGCACTAATTAGTGTATGCATTGATATGACAAGACTGGAAAAGTGCACATGGTGTCAGAATAGTACATGACGAAGTTACAGTTGTAGTATTTTACTCAGTTCTTGGTGATTCTTAAGTGCAATAACTGTGATGTAGTTCTTACCATTAAAACAAAGTTTCCAGCAAGTAAAATTAGTAATGTATCAGAAACAAAATGAAGAAGACTACAACGGAGTATTAGGGCCACATTTAAAAAAAAAAAAAAAAAAGAGAAAAAAGTCATAATGAGATTAAAGTCATTATTTACGAGAATAAAGTCATTTATGAGAAAAAAAAGACATTATTTATGAGATTAAAGTCATTATTTACGAGAATAAAGTCATTTATGAGAAAAAAAGTCATTATTTATGAGATTAAAGTCATTATTTACAAGAATAAAGTCATTTATGAGAAAAAAAGACATTATTTATGAGATTAAAGTCATTATTTACGAGAATAAAGTCATTTATGAGAAAAAAAGTCATTATTTATGAGATTAAAGTCATTATTTACGAGAATAAAGTCATTTATGAGAAAAAAAAGTAATTATTTATGAGATTAAAGTCATTATTTACGAGAATAAAGTCGTAATTTAATAAAGTCGAGTACCAGGAATGCATTGTTCCGTTAAATATACAGTAATAATGACTTCTTGTAAATAGTGACTTTAATCTTGTAAATTTACGATTTTATTCTTGTAAATAATTACTTTAATTTTGTAAAAAAAAAATGTATTCTCAAAGTCTGTAAAAAAAAAGTAAATAATAATAATTAAAAAAAAATATTCTCAGTGTGCCCCCAGTACTCCGTTGTAGAAGATAGCACTTGTTTGCAGTTTTTCAGAGTTAGTTTTGAAATGTACACTGAAAGTTAAGAGTGATTGGATTCAAGCAGTTGTTAAACTATTATCTGATAAATAAAAATAAGTTGTTTGCTAAATATCCTATAATCCTAACTGGGCGTATCATTTAATGGATTGGTTAATATTTATCTAGTAATAATAACTATCAATGCAATGGACATAAATATAAATTCCAAGTGTGTGTATGACTAAGTTCTTGTATATTTTGTCGTCTGATAAATGCTGTGAGTTAACACACCGAGCTCACTGAAGAAACTGGTCTGTTTTTCTTGGAAAACTCTTCTCTTGTCAGTACAGGCATTTTGACAAACATCACATAATGTGGCTCATTAATTAATTCCAGACACTGCTTTATTTATTAAACTTAGTCTAAACTCTGGTGGAGGAATAAAATCTGAGCAGATTTGTGTTGATCTAATGCAGATTTAGATTTTCCAAACTGTGTATGAGCTCTTGTTGAACCCGCTGTGGTCAGTAACGTAGTGTTGAATTTAAACTCTGCATCGATCCTCATCTTCATCCATTTGGACGACAGTTGAGCTTTTCAAGCCTCTGCTGGAGGAAAATGGCAGAGATGACATTTTGAAAAGACGTGATAAAACACACATTTTCTTTTGTGCATTTTGAGTTTGGATTGAACTTCTTTCCATTGTTCCTGTTGGCTCAGCTGAGCTGCATGCTCACCACATGTGCTCTATTAGTGGTCAGGACTGAAATCATATGATTGATGGCGATCGAGAAAACTTTCCATGTAAACTCATGTAGCTCATATTCCTCTGATCTGATTTTGTAACTACACTTATTACCTGTTTTTGGACGATCACAAATGTTTGGACTTTTGTTGACAATTGCAGAGCGGAAATAACAACTTTAATCTCGTAAATTTACAACTTTTTTCTCATAAATAATGACTTTAATCTCATAAATCTATGCTTTTATTCTGGTAAACAATGACTTTACTCTCGTAAATTTATGACTCTATTCTCATAAATAATGACTTTAATCTCATAAATCTACGATTTTATTCTGGTAAATAATGACGTTAACCTCATGAATCTATGCTTTTATTCTGGTAAACAATGACTTTAATCTCGTAAATTTATGACTCTATTCTCATAAATAATGACGTTAACCTCATAAATCTATGCTTTTATTCTGGTAAACAATGACTTTACTCTCGTAAATTTATGACTCTATTCTCATAAATAATGACTTTAATCTCATAAATCTATGATTTTATTCTGGTAAATAATGACGTTAACCTCATGAATCTATGCTTTTATTCTGGTAAACAATGACTTTAATCTCGTAAATTTATGACTCTATTCTCATAAATAATGACGTTAACCTCATAAATCTATGCTTTTATTCTGGTAAACAATGACTTTAATCTCGTAAATTTATGACTCTATTCTCATAAATAATGACTTTAATCTCATAAATCTATGATTTTATTCTGGTAAATAGTGACTTTAATGTGGAAATGACTTTTTGATTCACATTTTAGTGCAAATTCCAGATCCCACTTTGGTTGTAATGATGTTTTGAAAAGCAGTCAGTCTTCAGGGTGATAAATGACTGTTTGATTGAATCAAAATGTTCCTTTGGAGATAAATCCTTCCTGAAATAATTTCAGGGAGGTTATAGATGCATTTTGTTAATGACATGGAAAATGAATCATCGTTTAGCCTCACGTGGGCGGTCATTTGTTTGAGTCGGATGTGATGTCGTTGGCATCAGATCACACTTTGGTTTTATTAAAACGTGTCACTGTGGGACTTTAGTCCTCCCACACAACACCAGGTTTATATCCATGTTCAACAGTGTTCACTTTATTTCACATGTCCCTTTCTCTTCAGTGTGAGCACCTCATGATAGGCTCATCTCATCTCCACATCTCGTCCACAGATGTAATCATGGTGTGTGTCACGCTGCCTCAATGCACTTGGTGATTGAATATTGAATGTATAATTGTAGAATCGTTTCACTGTACCTCCCATTATGCTGTATATCTTACAAGACATTTGGCCGTTAGAGTATATGAAAGGTCTTGTAGTCCTTCGCTGTTTTTATTAAAACTGCAGTCTGAATGTGACCTCACATCACCTTTTGGTTAATTGGATTCATTCAGTTTAGCGCAAATCTGACATAAATCATACAATATTTAGTAAGTAGGAACTGGGCTCAGTGTTTGTGTTTGTGTTTTCCACTCTGGATAGGACTGTGCATGAATCCAGCAGACACAAAGTGACCCATTTTGAGTCATATTTCTAGACCCACAGAATATTTTGTACTACGTTTCTGAAAACACTGAATAGCTCAAATGAAAGAAGAGACTCTCAGTGGTGTGTCCAGACTTTTTTTTTTCGCAGGGGTGGCCGAAGTGGGGCACTGAGTCACTGCGCATGGGTGCCTCCATCAACACAGTTCATAAGTTTTTGTCTTTTATGATTAATTTGACTACTAAAATTGCAATCTTAAATATTAATATAAATAGAACTTGTAATCACGACACAACAGAATATTTTTTCCGAAAGGTGCAAAAATAAAGACAATGCAAAAATATAAATCATAATATAAAGTGCTGACAAAATTCAACTAAATAAATGCAGGGTGGCACCTGGGGTGGCCAATCAGTTTTCAGGTGCCACCCTAGGCCCTTGGAGCTCAAAGAGTTAAAGTCCATGACCATCACCATCACGATGCGCATAATTAGAGTTATCACTCTGCCATCAGTTCAGGATATCTAAAATATATAATTGTTTCAGGGTCACAAGGTTCCTCCCCTGGCATCTACATCTACATCAGCTCATGAATAAATATTAGCTCAGTGGCCATTTTAAGGATTTTTTTTTTGGGCTCATAAAGTGAATGATTGAGATTGTTTAATCGTTATTCTATTATTATACTGAATGCACTGAATTTACACTCAGGGATAACACATTTAATGTTTTTGGGTGGAGCCTTGAATGTCCTTCAGCTTGCTGGATCCTTGGCTGCTGATGTTCTGGTGAAAAAGGCTGAGTGATGGCGAGCATGCGCCCATGAGTCCGGACTCTTTATCTGTAACGGGTCAGGATGAGTCTTCATGTAACATTAGCACCAACAAGGTCACAGCCAGAAGAACAGAGGGGAGCGTTCTCGCCATCCATCATGTGTGCTCTGCAGTGCTGCTGAACCATTTCCTGCCATGCTGTCACATTTTCTGTGAACAGCTGTTACAAGGAGAAACAAAAAACAAATGAAGTTCTCGCTCTTATTCTCCACTAAATACACACATTTTTCTTTATTTGGTTTGTTTCGCCACAGACGTGATTAGACTTGGCTTAATACCGCAAGGATAAACGAAATGACTGCGCGTCACACTCAGATATATTTTTTAGATTTTATTTTTACACACACATAAGAGAATGTTGTGATATTTAATATTTGGCTGTGGCAGTGTTGTGGCTTGTCATCCCCCTCGTGAAGTGTGATTAAAATGTGAAAAGATCTCTGGGTACAGGCAAACAAATTGCTAATTTGTACGCGAGAGATAAGAGTCAAAGAGCCAAGCAAGCAAATAAAAACAGTAAATCAAAATAGTTCTCAACCATGTATATATTGGACTGAATCATAATCACAAACAGAAGACAGCATTATAAAGTAACCTAAAAAAAAAAAATAACCAGATGTTGAAACGAGGAAGTGAAGGTCAGACTCGTATTGAATGTCCTCTCCCTTTTTCATCTGGACTTGTGTTTGATTAACAAAAAAATCTGCTGTGATATTCAATCCTCCTGGTGTCATTATAGGCCGTGATCACGCTAACCTGTTAGCCTGTGAAATGTGATCCTTCACTTGTGGTAAATTTCAGTTCCTGTAACTTCAGACAAGCTGCATGGATTCATCTGAGCTCTGTACTGTACTGTGGCTCTCCTGCTGTAAACAGCAGTTAAAGACATTTATTGAAATATGCCTTTTGGTTTGGTCAGATTAATTTCTTATGTGTCGTAAACCAGTTTTGTAAAAAAAGTTATTTTATCACACATATCTCTATGAATGACCGGCAACCTGAGCGATCAGCACAAATAAAATGGTGGATCTTCCTTTCATTGTCGGTGGAAACTGCAATATTTTAATAAAGTTTATGCACTGAAATACTCGTTGTCAACATTTCTCGGGATGGTTAGGGTTAAGGATAGGATTATAATAGAAATAAAATGCATATTTCCCATTAGAAATGTTATCAAAATGCATTTGAACTCATAAGCTATCTTAACATATTGCATTTTCCACTGAGAATGTAAAGAATATCCGCCATGTTTTGATAGCAAGTGCAGCCTGCATGGAAAGTCACATGATCATAACTCTGGCTCCCAGTTACGTGGGTTATATACGAATTATAGTGCAATACTTTTCGTAGTAATTTGTACGAACATTGGATGAGAACAGCCTGTCCCAGAAGCCCCAGAATTACTCACAAGTTGTGTGAAAGCGCAATCAGCGACCCCACATTAACGTCAAAATACGTCGCTGGCACTCAAAGAGTTAAAGGTGCCAGTAACAATAATGTTGAACAGACTTGCCCTTGTCATACCAAAAAGTCTCTCCGCACACTATTGTGAAATAATATACTGCACATGGTTTTGTTCATGGAAGTAATTACATGAGTAATCATCACTCACAGGCAGACCATAGGCAGAGACGTGAAAACAGTTCCTCTGGTTTTATGTTTCACTCTGCCCGGTAAAACCCTCTGGTAGGTCGTATGAATGGACTGCTAATAGCCGTATATACGCTGCTGCAGAGTCATTCATCTTGAAGTTATCAGCGATCAGAGTTTGCTTGGAAAGGAATATGAGTATCTATGAATAAACATTTCCAGACAGCCTCATTGGCTGGGAGGATTATTGATTAACAATTCAAAACAATGGTCCCTGTTATAAAAGAAAGCACATTGTTACACAGCTATTATAATCTTCCGTATAATGACTGAGACACATTTTGCAGCAGTGGCTTTGTTTCATGTAAAACTGTTGAAAAAACAGCTACGATAAATTCCTCTGTTGTTTGTATTCTGCAGCATCCCGACACTAAAACAGCTGAAAGCCACATTTCCATGGCGACACGTCGATGACACTTATGTTGTAGCTTCAGAGAGCCTTGTCATATCAGGGGTAAACACTGTATTTTCTCTTTTAATAATTCATGAGCCCAACTGTAAACAAATTGCTCGAGGCAAAGTGGTGATGCATGTTTAAATTCCCACATGAAGTATATTTTTTTTTACTTTGCATAGCACACGGAGCACAGAGAGAACCGCTCGCTAATACATGTGTTTATCACCGAGGAGATGGAATATTTATTGACCCTTCAGTGAATCCAATTGTCTTTGAGGTGAAGAGAAGTCGCAGAGATATTGTTTTGTGGCTCCAGTCCCTGTCTGACAGTGCATAAACAGCACAAGTGTTGCAAAATTAAATTCCTTGCCAGCCAACACCAACTGGGTCTGTTCCCATTTTGCCAAAAGAATCGTCTCATAATGAGATTAGATACCTCGGCTTCGGACGGCGTCTTGAGTTTCATTTTTATTTATCAATCATGCATGAGGTTGCAGAGATAAGACCAAGGTCAGCAGGCTCCCCGGCAGTGGGACTCCCATTAATACCACTGTCTTTCACACTCTAACTTCACTGCAGAGGCTGCACAGTGTGAGCCTGAGTAGCTACATCATTACACTGGTGCAGTCGTATCCACTAACTCTCACTGCGTGCACATGGACGAGCTTAATTGTATAATAAAGGCATGGAAAACATATCAAATTCTTGTGCACAGGCTAAAGATCATATCGGGACTGGATTCACAAATGAGATAGGAACCCCTGGCTTAAGACGTTGTTAATCTGCTTTGTGCCTCTTATGTACAATACATATTCCTGCATCCTGCTCGAGAATGTGTGTCGGGGGTTTCACCCGGAAGTGGAAGGAAGCGTCGACGCTGTCATAAAAAGTAATGTTGTAGCTGGAAAAGTCAAACGCTACCATGGCTGCGAAGAAATCAACTTGCATTTGGACGGACGAGGATATGGAGTTTATTATTTATTGTTGTTGCTAAGTAGCCGTCAACAGGAAGTAGTTCTAACACCACTTGGTGGCTACAGCGCCACCTAGCGTAGCGGAGTCAGCCAGGTCGCTGACCATTATCTGAAATAAACGAACTCCATGTGCACATGGATTTTAGGACAGACCACCTGCCAAGTTGCAAATTCGAATTTGGCGAAATCCAGTAGGATCCTACCATGTGACCGCAGTGACTGAGTGACATTTTAATGTAGGACATTTCATATTAAAGTGTCAAATGCATTCATCAAAGTGAGCAAATAAAAAAGAGAAACAAAACCTCTTTCTACTCATAATTGGGAGTTTGGTCCGTTGTTTGTAACCGTTTTTTCACGTTAGCCCAGATGTATGTATTTCAAAATACTTTGTAAATACTTTTAGCCCTAATTTCCACTGGATGTGGAACAATGCTGATGTCCATCGTCTGTCAATACCCACCAGATCCGCCGGACAGCTGGAATCTCACTGACTAACAAGATCTCGCGATTTCATGTATAATCGTGCGATATAGCGGGTTGTAGTGGAGCGTCAGTGAAAGAGAACCACCCTATGTCCACTGACTAGAAGGATTGTTTTATTTTGAAAATAAACCTGATGTTTTATTTTGTGTCTGTACACGACTTCCTGTCCCACACTATCATACACTGTGCTGCGACGTCCGACAAAAATAGAAGCTCTGTCGATTTGACGTCGGCGGCGTTCAGAGTTCGGAGGAAATGTGGGGTTAGAGACCAGCACTGACTGTGTTCGCCATTTTCCTAAAATGAAGGAAGGATTTTCCTCTTGTGGGAGTTCTGCTAATGCTAACAGAGCAAACATGAAGAGGACAGCTCCTTGGCCTCGACTGTGTCCAGAATGGGGGACAGTTGGCCTGGCCCAGATCTTGACAGGTTTTAACCTTCTGAGGCAGGAAGAAGAAGCCGACTCTCCATGTGGTCGAACAGACGGTAACGGGTGCATACATTTAAAACACACAATCACCTGCAGATTAATCTCCTGAGAGTGGCAGCAAAGATTACAAATGGAATATGAACTCAGTAAATTTAGCTCATGAAAATCACCTGCCTGTGGACTTGAAATGTGCCACGATGTACAGACGCAAAATAAGTCTGACTATTCATGCAGAGCGAGATATGCTGAAGGCAACACTGTCTGAATTAAGAAGTAGGACAGTCTGGACTACATTATAATTGAGCATATATAGCACTCGTTTGATTGATTTGTTTATCCAGTGGCTCTGAGCTTCTCACTGAAAAATATATCCGATAAATCTCAACATAAAGAGCGCCTTAAATGTATGAAAGACTGTCAGAAATAATTAGAACATACAGTGACAGAGAAACCAACACTAAAGCTGATAAGTTACACTGATGCCATTTTAACCCTGTCCAAAGTGTAAAGAATGACTCGTTGAGCTATTTCTATTAATATTTGAAGGTTTCTGGTGACACAATAACAGAGCTGAATGAAGTTTTGGAGGCCTTTCTCAACCGTTACTCAAATTATTATTCTTATTATCACCTGACTGAAGATGCCTCTTGTGTTTTCCTGGAATATTTGAGTCTTATCTTTCTCCTTTTCCTTCTATCACTTGTCATCCATCTGTCCTTCTTGTATTAAATCACTAATGTATCTCTAAATAACTGTGGATCCTGATGGTGATTATCCTAAACCACTGGAAACAAAAAAAAAAAAAAAGAGACGCCAGCAGAAAATAAACACAGTCATAAGCTCATAATCATAACTCACACCTGAAGCTGCAGCCATCACTGCTGTTTTACCCTTTTCTCCACACACTGTTCAACCATCTTCTGTCTTTCAGCCACTTTCTACAGAATTATTCAGCCATGTTTCCTCATGCTCTGTTTAAATAGAAATCCTTAAATATGGGCAAACAGTACTGTAGACATCATCAAGACAGAGGATGAAAATCCATCTTCTGTCGCTTAATTACATTATTCCTGTGCTCTCTTTGCTCTGTGCATGTCTGTTTGGTCAGTATAATAAACACTGGACTCTCCCTGACCTCCATGAGCGCCGAGCACTGAATATATTCTCAATAATCTACTGTGCATAAAAAAATAATTAAAAACCACTGCTCTCTTTTTCACATTTAATTTGCCTTTTAGCTCACTGGAGAGCTTTGTAATAAAAACTCTTAATTTCATGGTTTTCACAGACGAGTACAGACTGGAATTTGTCATTTCCGTCGATCAGAGGAAGTTAAAAGGTTTGGAGCATCTTGATGAAGAGGAACTCGATATATGAGTACGCCACAGTGTTGCTTGTTCTCCACAAATACACACATTTTGCATTACACACATCACATCACATTTTTTATCCCAACCAATCACCAGCTTCAGTTAAATCAGACCTGCAGAGTATTTTCTGAAGGCTTTTCTCATTGGAAAATCTGTTTTCGCTCTTTCACCAACAGGGTTTGGCCAAACTGATCCAATCCAAAAAAGTATTATTTTGAAAAAGCCTGTCCTTTTCCATCAGTTTCCAGTCAGAGTTTCTCAGATGGATCTGGCATATCAGGTTAATGTGACACAGGAGAGTCGACAGATATTTCTGATAGGCAAAAAAAAAGACAAGTTTTGGGCCAATTGTAAAACCAGAACAACTTCTGCATGTTGAAATAAAAATTTCAATAAAAATCCACATTCACCCGGTAACTTTGGTTACTTTAACTATGTATATATAAATATATGTGCGCACATATAATTGTGTGTACATGCATGTATATGTGGATACTGTATATAAAACTTGTTTTTTAAGCTGCATTTTAAATTTCTCAGTGGTCTTTGTTGCAATAATCACAATATCGCAATAACTCATCGTATCGTGAAGTCCTTGCCAACACCCACCGTACCACTGATGCAGTTGCAGTTTGTGCTGTTTACTTTATGACATTTTAATTTGCAAGCAGATGAAGGTTTTCTCAGAATAATGTCTGATATTTCCAGATGAATGTTCAGTTTGTATCTTACAGCGTGAAATCCTCTGTGCTGGATTTCATGCCAGCTGTTTGCTTTTCTTGTCCTGGATTACAGACGTACTGTACTGTAGGGATGAATAAAGAACAGGGTAGTTTGCATGAGATGTGATCACAGCTGAAAGGAAAATAGGAACAGTGAGATGCACAAAAGCTCTGATTTCAGAATAAAAAATCACAAGACGTTAACAGCGGTGATAATTTATCACCAAAGAGTTTGTCAAACTACAAAAGCAAAGCATTTTTCTTATATATTCCCACTTTAGTTTATAGTGTGTTTTCATTCTGTTTTAACATCCTACATAAAACTGTTTGTAACGCTGAATGATTTAAAGCGCTCAGGCTTTACTCAGCTGATATTTTCCCTGTAGTCCAAGATTATTTGTGTTCCTCGGAGTTCGATTTAAACCGTCTTAAATCAGAGCAGTTATTATTCCAGCTGTTGGGAAAGGCCAGGCTGGGACTGTCTGTCTCCACTGAAATGTTTTCTCAGCTGCTTTCCACCCGCCTCCCCAGACAAGAAGCAGGACGGAGCCTGGCTTCCACCGTTCAGGAGGCTTATTAAAGCGCTTTAAAGGATCTTTTCTTTTCTGTCCAGGTCTAAAACAGTCGTGCACTCTCAGGACTGACAGCTTGTTGGGCAGAGCCACCCCTCCCCACGACAGTTTGACCTTTTTTCCCTTCGTCCTCATTTTGAGCGAGTATATTCATAACACACTGGGATTTTCCTCAGGAGGGGCAATAATCTCTCAGAAAATGTGTTCGTACTTACCTTGTTATCAGCAGCATGTGTTCACATTGTCATGGTACCAGAATTACACTTTCATTAGCCGCTCAGTGGAAGAGATATTTTGGATGACTGTAAAATGAAACATCATCCAGTGTCTGTGGGGATGTGATGTTTTTATACAGTCTCTTTGGTTTTACAGTCATTCAGTGGCACTCACAGTTTTTCACTCAACTTATCACCTTTTAAAAACAGCTACAGGCTCTTATCATCTGAAGTCTATTCCGGCGCTCTAATTGGTCACACATATTTTCAGAGTAATTTCTGCAGCTTATTTTATGGGGGAAGTAATTTACACCTGAAGAAATATGTGACCTTCCCTCCAAATGATGCTGTAATGCTTGCATCAATATCACATGGCATTTATGTTTGCAGAAAATTGAAAATGTTTGAAAACAATTTCCTGTTGGCTGTTGACAAGAAGACACCTTGGGAACGGCTGTAATCATTCCACGAGGAGGATGGCATCATCATCCCAAACCCTGAAGGCTGTCGTCAAGGCAGCAGCATTATAGTGGTGTTTAACACCAGATTCACATCCAGTCGTGATTTTTAAGTATTCTGCTTACAATATATATGTTGTAGTAACTTGCCAGGTGCACAATTATTTCCAAACCTTGACATAAACGCCACGAAATTATGATCATCAAGCTGAAAAAGAGCTGAGAGCTCAGAAGTAAGAGTTCTTATCTAATGCTAGACACACCGATGGACCACTTTTCCACACTCAGCCATCATCTTGCAGGAGGACAAAATTAATAGTCTAAATTGGTATTTGTTAGCAGCATGCATCAGAGAAACTGTTCACATTTTAACTTAAAGTTCAACAGATGGCTGGTTCTCCAGAGACTTCTTCCCCAGACAAACTTTGTCAATGACTGAAACGATGCACAAAATAAATTTATGATACAAGCCATGCATTATGTTCATGTTTGAGAATGTTCTGCAGGGGAGCTAAAATTTGACTTAAAATAAATGTGTACGCTCAAACAGCAGGGGGTGCCACTTTTAATTTTGATCAAGATATGAGAAACAAGGTCATATTTTCAGTTAACCCTTAAACACCTGAGCCTCACAGTTTCTGTCTGGACTTTTTTTTTTTAACTTGGAAATAACAATATCTTAGTGTAGTAATAGTTAAAAATGGCAAAAACAGAATTTGATTTTAGTTTCATTGGTGGAAAAAATCAATGCAATTGAGCATGAATAACAGATATTGCAGTATTTAATATTTACAATACAATTCTGTGGGTCTTTGTCTCGAAATGTGTAAAAATTATCCATAAAATGAAAACTAGATACAGGCATTTTTTTACCACAGGGAACAAAAAAGCTGCTTCATCAGCTTCCAGGAGAAGAATGAGTGAAACTACCATAATGACACCATGTTGGCTGTAAAGAGCTTTCAGAAACCGTTGGATTTTTTTCCACCATTTTAAGGTTTTAAAGATTTTTTTTTTCGTTCGTTCTTACTACCACTGAAATAAAACAAAGAGCTGCGGATGTATCTGCAGTGAAAGCATCTGTAGATAAAGAGCTGAATGTCTGAATTCATATACTCTCTTTAACAAATCCATTGCATTGCAGACTATGCACCATAACCCTCGTCGCTCACCTTTCTCAAGACTTTCACAGCTGTCAATATACTGTAGGCGGCCTGAGCACTGCATGCACAAGTACACCAACCCTCTATATTAACCCGATCTGGAATTAAACTGTTTCCAAATCAATGCCTGTGCAGAAAGCTCATGTGCAGATGACTGTATTTTAACTATTACATTTATTATTACATTTTGAGCATTATTAGCAACCGTCACAATGAGCGCAGAGGTCAGAGACATTTCTATGTTTTATTATAGAAAGGAGCAGAGAGAGGTGAACGGTGGAGGATGTAATTTCAGCACAGTTTCAGAGCAACTTAACCTATAATCCAGCGCTCAGGTTTATTGCTATGGAGGTCACATGACCCATACACTACCCTGTTATTCTGAGAGCACTGATAATTATTATTTTGTCTCCATTATCAGAACCTGAGTCACTAAAGATTTTAGACTTATTGGGAAGCACTTCATTATGCTCCTGTTATTTGGCCTTTAGTATTTGCACAGTTCAGACTGCCAGCAAAATGTCCTCAGGTTTTTTTTCCCCCTGCGACTTTAGAACAGACTGCTGAAGGACAAATGAACGTCTTTCTCATTATTTTATTTGAGGCTAGTTTATTACAAGCTGCGACGGTGACTCTGGTGTTGTTTTCATCTTGCAATATCCCACTTTGCACTAAACCATTTATATTTGTCTTGGCAAAACATATTTGTCAAAACAAACAGAATGTGGAGAAAAAGTGGTGATTTTGGTGAAAGTGTCCTCTACTCTACCTCTGATAAAACAAGAATGGAACAAGGTAAAAACAAACATTTTTTTCATGATGAAATAGAGAGTCTCTTCTTTCATTTGAGCTATTCAGTGTTTTCAGAGTCATAGTACAAAATATTCTGTGGGTCTAGAAATATGACTCAAAATGGACAAAAATGCTAGAACAAGGCGCTTTCTAGAGTTAAAAGTTATTAATATTTACAAGTACAATAGTGGTAAAAGCAGCAGTGGAAGTAGTTGCAATGCTAAAAACAGTATTAGTTTTAACATTAGCAGTTATTAGAGAGTTATGTTTTATTAAATCATTTTTAATCTTTTATCTGGTGGTCAGAGAGAATCTTTTTCTATTTCGCCGTTACAGTTCTCAGCACAGCTTGGTCTTCATTAGCTGCAATAATCAGAGTGACTGGAGGACATGGACACTGAGTTACTGCAGGTGTTCACTGCACACTCCACATGTAACAGCTATGCTGTATTACCAGCGGTGATTGATCAGATGTGTGCTTCCTCTGTAACAGGGTGGTGTGTACGGTGTGTCATGTGAGCCTCCAGCCAGGACCGAGGAGCTCGCTGTAACCCAAGCAGCTCTTTGGCCCGAAGGCGCTCGTCTTGGAAATTAGTCAGTGTCTGACAGGTGGGGATGGATGCCTGTGATCCCGGCCAGATCCATGTGCTTTTTCACCCCCATCTATCATCGCCCACGGCCCCCTTTTGTCTCAAACTCCCTCCTTCACCGTTCCCTTCTGTTATGGACCGTTAATTCTTTGGATGAGTTGGTCACTGCTGGTTTTTGCTCAGAAAATAATGAACATGAACAGAATGGGCGGATATTGCCCATCCTCATCATTTCCTGTCGATGTGTTCACTCATTAACCACATCCTGCTCGAACTACAAGGCTTAAAAAATAAAAGTATTTAACTCTGCAGCTTCTCACACGATGCTATATCTCACCCGTCTTGCTGTGAAGCTGTGTGGGAGACGGATCGCCAGAATCAGAGAAAGCCAAGTTCGCTCTAAACTCGCCGGTATGATGCAGACAATCTGTTCTGCTTCGTGGTTGTCACTCTCAGCACACTCGTGTGTGTGTGTGTGTGTGTGTGTGTGTGTGTGTGTGTGTGTGTGTGTGTGTGTGCGCGTGCACTTGTGTGCATGCAACTGTGAATGTGAGTGGGTGTAAAAGGAAAGTGCAATGTGAGTAATCAGTCAATTTTGCTTTTATTAATGAGATGTGTTTTTAAGTAGCTTAAATGGGTCTGTCATTTTCTGGCGCTCTGTGCAGTGTTCAGGGTGCCTTTTCTCTCCCACCTATGGCAATATTGCTCTTTTGAGGCTCAGTATGTGGGATGATTGTTTCACACCCTCTATAGGAATTTTTCCTCTTAACACAGTTGTAAACTACCCGCATCAAGTTTAATAAGAAGAAGAGCCATAACATTAGACAAAAGTTGATATCACTTCAAAACAGTTACTGTCACTTTATACCCAAATGTATTCATTGAATACGACAGTTTTAAATATTTAATTCAGATTATGTTCTATAGTTTGTCTTCCAAGACAAAGTAGCTTCATATAATATCCCATCCAACATGCATCAAACGATTGAACGCATAAAGGCTTTAAGACAAAAAAAAAAAAGAAGAAGTCATGCATCGGGATATGGCTGCAAAAGCTGAGCTCAAAATAAATTACTAATGAACTGTGGTACCATTAGACAGCCCGCTTTAAGTCATATTTCTAGACCCACAGAATATTTTGTACTATGTCTCTGAAAACACTGAATAGCTCAAATGAAAGAAGAGACTCTCCATTCTTGTTTTATCAGAGGTAGAGTAGAGGACATTTTCACCAAAATCACCACTTTTTCTCCACATTCTGTTTGTTTTGCTCTCTAATCTCGATCGTCTCCACTTCCTGTTTTGATCTCTGTGGTGTATACTGTCTCTTTATGCTCTGACTACATCTCCCAGAAGCCCCAACATTACTCACAGGCTGTGTGAGACCACAATCGATGACCTGCTGCTGAAAAAACACCTTATTATTATGTCGATGGCACTCAAAAAGGTTAACTCTCTTGCAGGAGAAATGAGTCAAAATGTTGTTTTGGAGCACAGAGGCGACAAAAGTAGAGCTGCGTGGTGTTTAAGACATGAGGAGAGTGGAGGCACCTAACCTTTTGACTTGGAGAAGCCACAGCTTCCTCTCCCTCATTGGTGCAAGGTTCCCCACGTCTTCAATTAATATTAACATGATCAAAAGACAGTGGCTAGCCTCGGAGCAAACTAATGTGCTCGTTAGCATTGACGGGTGTGCCTGGGAGCATTAATGAAGTCAGCGTACTGTGATCATGTCCAGCTCATGGTGCTTTTGTAAATCCTGTGAATAATGTTCACTTGGATTTTACTTTTTTTTTTTTTTTTTTTTTTTTTTTTTACATTTTTTTAAATGCAAACAAATAGAACAGCTTTCTTTACATGTTGTTCCACTTGTGATGCTGGAAAACACTAAAAAAAAAAAAACAATTTTCCCTGCATATTTAGATATGTTACCCCAGGGATATGTTTAATTTCCATGGATGAATTGCCCCTCACATTCTCTCTTCCTAAAACTGACTCGCTGAAGTAAATTAGTTTTCACTCTTTTTCTTCGGGACAAGAGGTCACTCCATTACATTTTCTATCAACACCATGGATACGCTGCGCTTTATATTCTGCAGCAGAGATTATTTGAATTGATTGACCACTGACATTTTACAGCTGTTCCCTGTGATGCAAATTTTAACTGCAGGAGATGGCAAAGGGCGTGATTTTCAAAGTATCTGCACCTGCCTGCAGCCAGTCTGGGATGCAGACCGTGGCTTACCACATGACCATTTGAAAGATGACATTTTATCAAGGCCATCTTCAGTTGTGAGTATGGGTCAGTGCAGACAGCGTTCAGGTCAATTGTCCCCTGTGTCCACATGTGCTGCAAGGTGTCTGGACTGCCATACAAATTACACTCTCTCTCTCCTTTTCACCCTGCCACTTCCTGTCTCTCTCTCTCTTTTTTCTGCTCAATGTACACTGAGAAAATGTAGTCTAAACAAGGAAGATTACATCTAAAAAGCAATATGCACTACCGCAAAGGTGTAAAGCTGATAGGTGCCTTTGTGCTTCTAATTGGAAAAAAAATCTCCCATTAAAAATCCATATTCTGTGCTCAAGAGTTATCTTTATGATACTGGAAGAAATCGTAAAGAATTCTTAACGACTGTGTGAAGTGGTGATTAACTCGACTGGTGTGTGAAAATGGGAAAAAAAAGAAATATATACACGAAGACAAAGAATGCTCTGTGTGCTTCCACAGTCTGTTGCTATGAACCACCCTATGGGGCCTTGTTAGTCAGTAGCTACACCTAAGTGCAAGCAGCATGCTACCTAATTTGGCAGACAAACAGTAATTAGACGCCTTCCGTTCCTTTTTTTTAAACCAATGTTGTTTCAACCGTTCGTGCTCCAGCTCAGAGGAAAGGCAGCGTCAGAACCAAATGATGGATTTCGGTTCCACCTGGCCGACCTTTGGCCGAGGTTATCAAGCATTTGCAAACGGCGGCGTTGGTCCAGATTGAAATGAGAGAGCGGGATGGAGCTTCCCCAAGCGTCATGACCTTTGCTGGTCACTCCATCAGCTGCTGCTCACCGTAGACTCATTTATCAGGCGTGGTGAGGAAACTCACAGGTGCTGCCCTGGATGGGGTCTCATGTCATGCCGGGTCATCTCACACGATCTTTACTGGAGGCAATAAGCGAGTGGGCGGAAACACAGCCTTCATTGGTCAATACTGAGCAGGATAGAGTTCTTCTGCATCAGTGCTAATTTGGTCCATATCTCATATGATGGTAGACGACGTTCTTTGTCGTTATCGCTGATCTCTGACGAGCTGACAGACCTTTCGGTCATACAAGGATTTGAACCTGCATGCATGAACAGACTGAAAAGTCTTGGATCAACCTCTCTGTAACGACATAATAGCGCGTTGATTCTCGCTTTCAGAGTCAAATAAAAGATAAAACCACAGAGGAAAGAGTGCAAACAGCAGGCAATGAGTTCGCAATTTGCAAATAAAACTCCTCTGCTAAAATAACTTTATCTAAAACCTGCCTGCTGACACTGAATCGTACAGCAGAATTATGCTGGGTTGTAGCGGTGATACAATAATATAGGAAACTCTCTTTGCTGGGTGATTAAAGGTTAAACTATATTATTTATGGGTATCTTGGTCGATGACTTATTGACTGTTTTTCTTTTGTTACAGTTTCACAGGAAGGCTGAAAAACACTCCAGACTGTTGAAACCAGCGTCACAAAATACAAAATCCTTGGATTACTTCTATATAAAAGGTTGAAAGAAATGGTTCCAGCGTTGTAAAAATTCAGTTCATCCAGCTTCCTTTTTTATAGGCTGAATGTACATTTCTCACAGTTTAATTAGACATTTAACATTGATAAGTCTCATTTTATTCCTTTTCATTGTTAAAAAAAACAAATTTATTGACGATCTGTCCTTCACAGTAGTTTAAACCACTGTGAAAATAACGTTTCAAGTGTTTTCCTTTCATTGTATCATCTTAAACTAAGACTTCAATAGCATTCTTAGAATTCCTACATCATTTATTAATGTCAAACTCCTTATTAAGCTCACAGAATAATGAGCCGGTCACGTATCAACAAAGAGGACAGAGCTCCTTAATGAGTATTTTTGGCTGTAATTTCAGAAATTACTGACAGGAATGACAATTAGGAGCGACCCCTCACCGTTCACCAGCAGAAAGCTCTTCAAATGATAAGAAAATAAAAAGGAAATTGTATTCAAAGCCATTTATATCTGCTCGTGGCTGGTAGTCTAATTTTCAGAGGCTTGTAAGGTTTAGCTTGGTCTTGGTAACTCTGTGTATTAACTGATTCACACTGTGCTGCAGCCAAGCCATTTATGAATTAGCCTAATTACTCCACCGAATGCTAACAATGAACACATGGGGCACAACAGCCCTTCCTCATACTGCCACATACTCATACTGTGACATAAATATTGATGCTGAAATCTGGGCAAGTACTAAATTAATTACCCAAAATATGGAAATATGAGCTCATTAAAGTATGTCAAGTGCCATGGACAATGCATGGCTCGAGGGCATCCTCTAAGGCGCTACATTAAAATTACTTTGAAGGTGACTGGATCAGTTTATAAAGACGTGCTGATGCTTCACGCACCGGATCTGGATTGTAATTCCGGTTTTTAAGCTGGAAAAGAGACGGCAGCTGCTGTTAGATTATATCATATTATATTTATATGATGTGCATTTGCGCAAAATAGGAATTTGTCTCTGAAATAAAGTCTTTGAGTGCCATAAACATATATATATATATATATATGTTTTTCCATTTTTTTGGCAGCGGGTCACTTCTGGGAGATGTAGTCAGAGCATAAAGAGACAGTATACATCACAGAGGTCAAAACAGGAAGTGGAGACGATCGAGATTAGAGAGCAAAACAAACAGAATCTGGACAAAAAGTGGCGATTTTGGTGAAAGTGTCCTCTACTCTACCTCTGATAAAACAAGAATGGAACAAGGTAAAAACAAACATTTTTTTTCATGATGAAATAGAGAGTCTCTTCTTTCATTTGAGCTATTCACTGTTTTCAGAGACATAGTACAAAATATTCTGTGGGTCTAGAAATATGACTCAAAATGGACAAAAGCACTGGAACAAGACACTTTCTGGCACTCAAAGAGTTAAGAAATTAAACATTGATATTATATTGGAAGAAAAAGTATTGCGATATATTACCATATCAATATTTTTTCCCAGCTCAGAGACATAGTACAAAATATTCTGTGGGTCTAGAAATATGACTGAAAACACTGGAACAAGACACTTCCTGTTTTATAAAACGGCTTATCATGGATCAAGTTGGGCTTATATTCAGAGAAAGCTGGAGAGGCAAACAGGCTGCTGTGGTTTTGGTGACGTTCACTGATACTGTGTTTATTAGTTTCTGCTTATTGAAATTGTTTATTTTTCTCCTGCTGTGTTTTTAGAGTTAGACATGGTCAATAAATTCAGCTGCTTGAAACGTGCTGTTGATGCATGGTTTGGTAAAGTGATGATCACCCACTGAATTTGCAGACTGTAGTCAAGGTGATAACAGTCAGAGGTGGATGAATTGCCGCTTTTATGTGAGGAGGCTGAGATGTAAGAATAGAAAGTGATTCAACTGTAAACGAAGACTTGTGCATAGAAATTAACCCTCAAAGTTTGATTCTAGCTGTTAAAAAAACTAAAACGTCATATTTTCTTGCACACACTGGCTTCAGCGGTGTGTTTCTGGACTACATCTGTTCTTATAATGCATAGCGTGTCCACGCACTGAGGCATCATAACCCATATGTTAGGCTGTGACTCAAATCAACCCCTGTAAAAGTAATGACAGGCAGTTCGTGACACGCATGAAGACTCGTTTAAAAGTGAGCAGCTCGGCTGCGCTCTACGCCAGTCATCGCTCAGCCTTTTTGTGAGGGACGGTGCCGTGGATGAGGTCAGACCACAGACGCTGCTCACCGCCTCGTAAGAGCTGATGGCTTCGAGTGGTCTTTAGAGTGAGATCTAAGCAAAAAAATAATCCTGATTACATTCATATTCTGGCCATGAACTGATCAGTGAGGCAGCACTCAGCCTAGAGGTCGCCTCTTTCAATTGTCTCCATCAGTTGCAGATGACTCAACAAGGATCTGGCCTTTCTTACCACTGAAACATATATAGGTTGAGGAAAAAATGTGGTTTTCTTATATTTCTGTTTTTTTTTTAATCTCTCATAAATTGCAGCTCGTATTATCTCTCAGATTTTTATTATAATCTGCACCTTGCATTGATCCATAATTTGCACTTTGCATTCCTCTTATGTATCTATTATAGTATATACTGTCTATCTATCTATCTATCTATTTATCTATCTGTTGTGGTGTAATTTATTGCGAGTTAACCCTTCTTTTATAATTCATCTCATCTGTGTAGCATGCAGCATATTTGCATGCATCAGTGCCTGAGCTGCTGTACTTCTGAAGGGCTCTCTGGTGACATGCTACAACTATTTCCTGCTTAGGGCCCCATATTAATAAATGTCAGTGGCGGTGAGCCGGCCTACACACTGACTTAATGTACTGCTGAATCGGTGAATTGACCTTCGACCCTGACACCGCACTTCAGCTCATATTAAGACAACAGGGGCAGGCGCTGAGCTGCGACTTGATTTTGACGGACACGCAGTCGTTATCTCCGTCACTGATCATATGTCTCCACAGAGTAATGGCTCGGGTCACAGGGATGACAGAATTTCAAGGGCGAAACACAGCCAGCACTCCTGTTTCAGACAAATAAGTCAGCCAGTGTGTTAGCCATCACACGGGGTCCAATGTGACCACAGTGACGCAAGGTGTGAAATGCTGCAGCTTCATAAATCAATGAAAGCATTAACAAAGTGCTCAAATTAATCTATCCAACGGTAATGGCTGGATGGCACTTCAGGGCACTGAAGTTAAGTTACACCTCACATATTTGCATGACGCAACTGAGGACACCCTACTCCATTAAAATAATAAGTTCCCACCTCATTTCATTCAACTGCTGACTCTTTATTTAGCAGCATGGCCTTACAGGATTCTCACGCCTCGACGTGGACACCATACAGATATTTGAATAGTGAAACTTTTCCTTTTCAAAGTCTTGTTTTCCCGTCACTTTCACGAGTATTTCTGACACTAGTCCTCCAGAGGAAAGAGAATAGTCCGATTAGAAATGATTGCCTACTTGTCCCCAACACTTCCTCACATTATCGCCATTCACTGCGATGATCGTCCCATCTGCATGGTGGCGGCCCCACTACCAGCACAAGGACAAGAAATTGGACCTCAGCAGGGAGCTAAATGTGCCTTCAATCCCAACAATCCTTTTAATCTTTCATCAATCATGCTGAAGCGGCCCGGAGCCCTGATCCTATTATGTTTGAGGGGAATAGCTTGAATTGACAAACAAAGTTTGAGAAAGTTGTGATGGAGTCTGGGGTTGGCTCTGCAATTTGACAAGAAAATCCTCAAACCGATATGCTGAAATAGTTCAAGCGAGCAAACAAACAATTGGAAGTGGTATTTTATTTTCCTTAATCTTGAGAGAGCATTTAGTTTTCTTAGGCCACCGTCTGCTCAGACCAAGCTGCTTTTAAGTGGCCAATTTAAGAATAAAGCTGAGGAGTAACGGGCGGTTCATCACCACTGAAAGTTTCTCTAATAGCAATTTACCAAACATTTTAGATCCAAATGTGCTCCTACCTCAAGACTAATGAGCTGGAAAGGTGATTTAGAGTAAATAAGGGTGTTCTTATTAAAGGAAGGTGTTAACACAGCAAGCGCTTGTTTGTTGCCTCAGGTTTATATGGTTTAATTAAGATAATCCCAATTTTTTTATTGGGATCTGATATTGAACCAATAAATAATAATAATGGCAAAAACATCAAATAAAAAATGGCAGAATCTGTATATTCTTTTAGAACACTCCTAAAAAAATTTTTATTCTCCTGCTTTTTTTTTTTTATCAATTTTTTCAAGTTTTTATCAAGCTCTCTGTTTTTTTTCTTTTTTAGTCTCCATGTTTGTTTATGTACATACAGTACAGTATGTATACTATGAGTCTAAAAGGGCAATTTAGTGTGTTTTGCCCAATAGGGGAACACTTTAGTGTGCATTTTTGCCTCCCAAGAACACACTTTAGTGCACGTTTTTGCCACGTTATTGAATTTGTTAGCAGTTTTTTGTAAAAAATAAAACAACATAAAAATATTTAAGAGGGCTTATGAATGTTTTAGGGTGACTTCAGCACCCTTAAAATCGGTCTAATGACACCCCTGGCACCAACAAATCTATAATCTGAACAATTTTAGTTTCAAGGCTGAAATAACATGTAGAGAAGCAGTCAATACAGTCCATAATCTCAATTTTCAGCTTTAAGTGTGGTGAGATAAAATGGTATACAGCAAATTATTACCCATGCTTTACAGCATTTTACACACACACACACACACACACACACACACACACACACACACACAAGTGTGTGTATATATTAGTGGGTATTGGCAAGACTTCACAATACCTATCGCAATACTTGAGTCACGATATGATACATTATTGTGATATTGCGATTTGTTGTGATATTCTTCACAGATCACTACTACATCATACTGTACTACACACATACATATATAAATATATGTATTAGGACTGTCAAAGTTACAGTGTTAATGTGAATTATTTTTATTTTATTTTTTATTTAACTTTTTTATTTCAATGTGCAGAAGTCATTCATTAATTTTTTGGGGGGTTTGGGAATAATATTAAGTGTTGCGATATATTACCATATATACAGTATATATATAAAACCCACATACAGCATGCTTGTGTTTTGTAATGAGGAAATCATGAACAGAGAAAAGTGAAAGGAAAATGAAAAAAAGGGAACAGGGAGTGGAGTACAGCATAGCCAAGCATTTGCTAATTAAGAGTTTTATGGGCCATATAATTATAATTTGAGTCACAGCACTAGGACTTGATCCAAAAGCAAACACATTTTTCTTTGGATATTACAAGAAGATGTTACAGCGCTGCACACTGAAACCTCACAAGTTCATGTAGCCACTGTGTGTTAAGTTATTCACTGATATCTGCTGCATGCTGATGATAAACAGCGGTGTGAGTGAATGAATGAAGAAGAGCTGGATCTCCAGGAACACAGTTAACATATGTTTTGTTAGTTTTGTTCATTATAACAGGGATTATGAAAGCACAATAGGTACTATACGTTCATATAAACATCACTGTCACTTCTCTTCTGTATCTCCATCTGGATTTTTGATGAGAACAGCTGTACAGATGTGTTTTATGAATACATTCGTTGATGTATAGCTCATTGTGTGGTTTGGTCAGATTTGAGTGTGGATATTTTCTACTTCTTAAACGCAGTACTGCCTTCTGCCTATGTTGTTACTGTTTTATTTCTTATTTATTTATAATCTATTTCCTTATTATTATTTACAACTGTTTTTTTTTTTCTGGCTGTTTGGGGCAGCGTGAACTGGGAGTATCAGTAACACCATAGTGATTTTCAAAATAAACCTACATAAACCACTGAGGGGTGACATGTGAGGGAAAAACTAAAACAACATCCAGTGTGCTATTTCTCTTTGGATTTTGCTTTATGGACTCAGGCTCGTAGCATCAAGACTGTAACAACATAAATCACGTTTTCTTTCAGCTTATTCAGCATTAGGGGCGCTGGCCACCATCACACATGTGGTCAAAAAACTTTGCTTCCCTGTTTCACAATGTCATCACTAGGAGCACAGCTATGAAACACAACATTATTATTCATTTGAAGTCATATTTCCGGTCATCCAGCCAATATTCACTCTCTTTTAGCTCTGTTTTTGGTCTCTACTCCTTACAGTAACTGTTCACCAAACGATTACATTCGTTTTAAGGCCTACTAGAGATTTTGAAGTTATGAAGTTCCTCAAAAACAAGTGTTTTTCATCCTTTAAGTCGAGAGACTCTACAAAATTCCATTATGGGTGCATAATGACACTGAAGACTCTTGAATCTTGAATAAAAGCAGCACAGTTCGTACATCGTATCGTCCAGGTCATGGCTTTGCTCAGCTTTAAAATGTGTTTATTTGGAGTACAATATGCCATTTATCGGCACGTTTTTGCCTCCAAAATGGGAATTTTAGCATACATTTTTCAACAATCGGGCCACGCTCATTTATTTAAACTCACGTTCTGGCCGCTTAATATTGAATTTGTTGTCACATTTTGGTAAAAAAAAAAAATCATCAGCCCCTCTAAGATAGGCCTAATGATGCCACTGCCATTTTTTCTGTCTGATGGCTGAGTAAAGACTACCACGCTATAAGCTCCAAGAAGTTGCCTGCGTCAGTTTATTTTCTGCACATGGGGCCTCATGGAAAGTGGTGCATAACCAGTGAATTCCAGCCCACCACCTGCAAACAAACTGGCCTCTTTCCTCCTGTCGCCTGGGTCGACGGCAAATCTCACATTCCCACACTGACATGACCACAATACCACGCCAGTCCTCAGTTTTACATCTGAAAGCATATTTAACTTTTCACTCATGCATTCACAGCCAGCGAGGAGTAAGACTCTGAGCCTGGCCAAGATTAGCTTTTGGCAGACAATGCAGTGAATTAAAGGCCACACATGGCCCCTCTCTTGTTCTCTGGGTGACCAAACACACTTCCAGGGCCAGGAACTCTTGACCAGTCTTTGTAACACACAAGGAGAAACTAGGAATGGGAGATAAGTATATGGCAATGGATTTAAGATCAGAACTTGGCCAGACAAAGTGTTGTTGGATGGAACAAGACAGATGGTCTTTTTCCTCGCTAACCTACAAAACTCTAGTGTCAGAGGTCTGGGCAGAGGTGGGAAAACACTTGGACGTGCTGAAATATTTAGTTGTCTATTGAAACATAAGAGAGCCTGCCAGAATGTATTTATGTAGATTATTATTTAGACAATACCATAAATATCACAGTTAATATTGAGCAGATGTGGCTGTTTTTTCTTATATGGTTGACAAACAAACAGCAAATTTGACCAAACATGTAATATTTCATAATTAGAAATAGGGCTAACATAGGAATCTCTATGTAATTTCATTTAATTGCGGTATATAACTTTATGTTATCATTGAGCATTACTCAGCACACCAAAACAAGGACTTTGCATTACGTTTAATCATCTCATAATTCATATTTTTTCTGATATAATGTTGAAATGCTTGTTAACCGTCTCCACAGCCTCTAAAAACATTTAAAAACATCCATAAAACCACAGAAAGTCATGTCACATGTGTTGCCTTCATCCACGGCACCGTGAACATGTCACCATTTAATTACAGCATGCAACAAGATGTCTAGTTTTGACTGATTATGAGCTAATAATTGGTAATAATTAAGAGTCCTATTGTTTCACAGGAGGACAGTCATTGTTTGAGGCTTTATATAAATAAAATGAGTTGCACATTATAATTCCAGACTGGATAATTATCACGGGTATTTTTTCCTGATTTTTCTTTTTTTTTTTTTTTCTGAAGTACCAAAGGGGGCGACCACGCGCACTGGCTCGCTCATCCCTGCTCGTGAGCGGTGAGGGGACCAGGCAGCAGCCCGTCACTCCCTGCACATCAGCCGGCGTGTCACCTCATCTTCTCCGTTTATCCGGGGACTGCTCACATATTTCTCCCGGAGGATCGACACGGTGCTCAGTTAGGTGTGTGCCCGCTGATGGACATGTTGGACGGCCGCCTCTCTGCTCCATGTGTGGCTCTGTGGGAGCTGTGAGCAGCAGCAGGAGGAGCAGCAGCAGGAGGAGGAGGAGGAGGAGGAGGAGGGTTTCTTTGCCGTGTCGTGCCGTGCCGCGCACAGTGGAAATACACTGCTCCGGGTAGCTACTATCAAACGAGAGGGAAGAAGAAGAAGAAGGAGGCGAAGTAGAAACATAAGGGCTTTTTTAAGGGGGACATCTCAGACTGAAGCGGTGAATAGTGAACGGGACAGGCCTGCTGCACTGGATGTCTTCAGCATGGTAAGGTTCATTTTAGTCACAGATTTTCTGCCAGTGTTGCAGAAACAGCTGCAGGCATCATGCAGCAGCAGCAGCAAACACACAACTAATGCAGGAGCCTCATGTCTCTGTGTGTGTTTTTCTGCATCTGCACCGTGTTTTGTGTCATAAATGTGCATGTTCCTGCTCGGACAGATTAACGGTGCAGCACGGGCACAGGCTCTACCTGCTCCCCGGGCTTTGAAGGGTTTTGTCGGAGCGCCTCGACATCGCACTGTGTGAATTAAATAGCTATAAATAAATAAAAAAAAGTCCACAGTTTGCATTTGAAAGCAGACTCAGCTGCAGGGATGGCTGCAGCTCGCCCTGGATGCTGTGAGAGAAATAAAGGGCATAAATAAGGGAGAAAGGAGCTGTGCATATGTGCACACAGCTTGTCTTCTGTGGCGCTGTCCGGCTGCATTACTATGGAAATGCACATTTGTATTTAAAGAGGGAGAGAGGTGCACATTTGTTATGGTTGGGATTGTGACTGTAGCCCCCCCTCCTTTTTTACATACAGGTGAGTCCATATTGAAGTTTGTAGTAGCTCTGCATAGTGGTGGAGCTGCAGACCAGACCCAGAGTCTGCATGCTTGACAAGGCTTAAAAACAGCATAGCTGATAGTTATGCTGCAGCATCATAATTATAATAATTAATACAATTACAAACCTCCCAAAAATGCAGTGCAACCCAACAAATTGTCATAAATCATCAAGTAATTATAGTCGCATTGTTAAAGTCATATTAAATTACATTTTAGATTTACCGTAATTTGATTAGATTTTTTTTTCTTGTTAAATTTACGAGGCAAAGCCGAAACAACTGCATCATCACACAGGGTCACAAGCAAACCAATTAATTTAGGTGGGATTTATGAAAAGACCTCCCGTTTGAATGTCCTGCAGTTCACAAACATTTGAGACCGGAGGAGTGAAAGCGTGAGTAGCACCCCTGGGAGTCATTGTTGGGGCCCTGCACACGGCTTAGTGCAGCTCTGCACTTTGATTGGGCGAGTTGTAAGACTTAACACACACACACACACACACACACACACCTCAGTGTAGTGATGTAGTAGTACCCATGCAAGTGGTAGACTTTTAGTTTTTCACTCCGTCACATCAAAGATGACTGATTTCTTCTCCATTTTCTCCTGTGATAAACAAAAATAATGTGTAACAAGTGAAATGTTGGCTAAACTGATCTTGAGCTGTTCACACTTTATTTAAATACAATTTTAAATTATTAAAACTACTCTCTGCGTGTGGGAGGTTCTTATTTTTCTGCACATAACACAGCTGACCAGTGCCAAGCGTTGGACGTAGCAGGTTGCGTGACCTCAGATATTAGAGGTTAAATCCAAGGGAATCCAGGGGCTCTCCATCCTGCATGGCGAGTGTTTGGTGGAGTCATCAAATAAAGTGTGAAGTTGTTCGGTCCTGCAGAGGTTAACCTTTGTAGAACAAGGCTGCATTCTCCCAGTGGTCTTTGTCGTGCTGATGAGCTCTGTGAACCAGCCTCAGCGCTGCTTCTCTGCATGATAAGACGAGACACAACCCTCCCTTTGTGATCACAAATGAAAAATCTGTTGGTTGTCTTTTCGCCTTTGTTGTTGTTTCATTGTGAATTGAGCTCACGGCTCGTCCCCAAAGGACAGATTGCTGAAAGAAGGATGACATGGAAGTTGCAGTTGGACCTTGTTATGTCCCAGAAATGATTGTTGCGTTTGAACTGACGTTGGCAGCGTTCGGGGGCAGAACGATCACAGAGAGGAAACAATGAAATGCCTCTGCAGTTTTCCAGGGAGATATTATGTATTTCAAGTAATAATTGTTGTGAGAACTGGATGGTCATCAGGGGAGGGACTGGCTGTTTTTGATGGAAGCAGATACGATGGATGGTGAAAATCGAAAGCATGACCAACTGATTGTTGCATAGCAGTTGATCTTTATGGAGAGTCACTATTTTTAGTTAATTTTGTGCCGTTGCCTCTAATAACCCTGCACACAGGCTGCTCTAAAAGACTTTTGTGTTTTATATGTTTTATCGTTCTCACTGGACAAGCAGCGAACTGAAGTGAAAGTTATTTTCATGGCCATTGTTGACCTGACCAGGGTTTTAAAATAGATAAATCACATTTTGTTAGTGGCAGTGTGTGTTTTAGCCCTTTCAGAAAATGTCACGAGTTCCTTTTGAGGTGGTGAATCAAAAAAATGTAATGTGACAGATGAAAGCTAAGTGACTAAAAGAGGCTGGAAATTTCATTGCAGAGCAACCTTTAGTCAGTTTCACCTTGGTGCCATTGGCCTGGAAATAAACTTAAGAACTTACTACGCTGTAAAAATGTAGGAAGTCACACCAGTGGATAAATAAAGGGAAATATTATTCTGTTCCCAGATAAACAGAAATATTCGATTTTGTCTAAATTAATTGAGTTCACATATTTAAAAAAAGTACAGGAAATTATGAAGGGAACAAAATTAAAACCATAGATGTGTAAAAACGTCAATGTGGTTTTTCAATAGCAGACACAAGAGGGCGCTCTCACACAGCCTGCAGGTAATTTTTTGGGCTTATGGGAGATGTAGTCAGAGCATAAAGAGACGGTATGCAGCACAGAGATCAAAACAGGAAGTGGAGACAGTGGAGATTAGAGAGTAAAACAAACAGAATCTGGAGAAAAAGTGGTGATTTTGGTGAAAGTGTCCTCTACCTCTGATAAAACAAGAATGGAACAAGGTAAAAACAAACATTTTTTTCATGATGAAATAGAGAGTCTCTTCTTTCATTTGAGCTATTCACTGTTTTCAGAGTCAAAGTACAAAATATTCTGTGGGTCTAGAAATATGACTCAAAATGGACAAAAACACTGGAACAAGAAACATTCTGTTTTATAAAACAGCTGGTACTCAGAGAGTTAAACATTAGTCTTTGTGGAGTTGGCTGGAGGTTTTGGATGTGTCATCACATTATCTGGTTATCCTGGAGAATCACAGTCACTTTTTCCTCTAAAACCATCAGATCCATTTTTTTTTTTGAAAGAAATGAAATCTTACACCTGTTTGGTCTGAATCAGCCCCTGACTCAGTGTAGATTTCTCCTCCTGGGCTCCCAGCAACAGACTCCCCTTTGTGTCCGACATTTTGTAGTACGCATGTCGCAATTTTTAAGATGACTCTCATAGCTTGGGAAGCTAATGACAATCTGCAGGTGTGGTACTCATTATCCTCACATGCACCTCTTTGATAGATCCTCGTCTGACACAGTGGAGTGTTATGCTGCCTGTGTTCTTCTTAAAACCTCCTTTGCTCCACACTTAACTTTAGATCCTGTTAGACTCTTTAACAGAGCAGAAACATCATCCTCAGAGTAGACGAGGGAATAATCAGAGTGAGAGCGCGTCTACAACCACGGCCATTGTTGGAAGTCCCACTTCATGCATTAATCCTGCGTCTCTTGCATAAATAATGCAAACAGCCCTCGGTGTATGTTACGCAGAGGGGGTTATGTTGTTTAGGTTTTTGAAGTTGCCAGAGACCTGCGTGTCATTTTGTTTGAAAATGTCATTTGAGGAAAACATGAAACAGCGGTTCTGCTTCTGTAGGTGTCACGTAAAGATCAACACTTCGTGATCCAACACTCTGGGTATGCTCTGAATTTTGACAACAGGCTGCGTCAGAAGAATGGGTAAAGGCCATTTCCTCAGATGTATGAAATCTTAGACAAACAAGACAGACACGACCTCGGCAGCGTTTCTGCAATTTGAAGGGGGAGTTGCAGGCAAACGCCAGATAACTAGCAGAGTCTCAAAGGAAGCAGATTTTTGGGAGCCTGAATTTCAGATACAAGTGGTTCGAGGGGCCGTTGTGAAAATGAAAGTTGAACAGTCGTTAAATAAGCTGTTGTTAAACTTAACAAGGTAGTTGCTCAGCAGCCTTTGAATTACCCCAGAATCAAATCAAAGTCCCTTCTCCACAGTCCTGAAAAAACAGCATCTTTGAAATTCACAAAGCTGCTGCAAAAACACAAAGTCTCAGAGTGTGTCCTGGTGTACAGCAGAAATAGAGTACTTTACGTTTGAGCAGCCTGAGCAGCACCTACAGGCCTCATTAGATGTCTTTGAGTCTTTTTCATACATTAGAGGTGGTCTGGAGGTAGTGCCCTTGACTAACAGCGTCTCATGGTTCTGGACCAGTAGTGGGATGGGCAGCCATCTCCAGAGGGTCATTAGCTCTGATGGTTGCCTTCCATGCTTGTTAACAGCCAAATAACATGAAGCCGTTTCACAGGATCAGGTGCAGTAGTAGCGCTGACTCGTATCTCATCCCCATATTCTCAGATTGTAATGTTCTCAGCCAGTGCTGAACACTAGATGAATATGGTCGGGTAGTTTTCATGATGGAAGTTCTGGATCATCCGAATTAAAACATGTCAATCATAGTAATAATGTCAGTGGAGCTGTGCTTTATGGACAAAATTCTGTATCCCAATATAGCCAATTTTATATCCCGATAACAATACGAAATAGTATTTTTTTTCTGACGTAATATTATTTTCGCTTTCCATTGTGCTCTCCCCCGTCTCCTCTGTGGTGTTAAATCGCCAGTATGCTTTTATTCTGAAGGCTTACGTTGACAGTGACAGTTTGCGCTGTACTTTTACTGTGCAGTTTGGCTGCTAATAAAGATGTGTTATCGTAACATTGCACAGCTCCAGTTTTCAGTATCGCTGTTGGTTACAACACTAAATATGTTACAACACCCCAGAAAATAGCAGCTGTACTGCTACACTAATGCACACAGACTCTTCTTTCCTTTTCCAGGGTTTTTTTTTCTCTCAGTTGTCACTGAAGGATCATCAGGGCCTGAATCTAGTTTTGTGTTTGTCATTGTGAGCCACAGGTCACAGGTATGATGTCAGTAGATTTTAAATTACACTGTGTGCTCAGTCTAATCTGTATGTTTGACTGTTGCATGTCGTCTCAATCCAAAAGTGTCGGGAGGTGATATAAATTAAATGTTGATCATAATGGCACGACTGCTTCTTTTGGAAAATAAATTCAGTTTGGCAGGTTTGTCTCTAGACGTGTAACAGGAAGTTAAGTCATGTGTCATGGAACAGTTTGCTCTAATAGAGCATATTCGGGGTTGTTGGCCTTACAAACCACTATGTTTGATTGCCCATCATGCACTAAAAACCTCTTCAGTGATGGAGAGAAATTGAGACCGACCATTTCAAACTACTGCTCGCAGACCGACTCTGCCCAACTGTCGTGTCGATGTGTTTTACACCACTAGACTTAAATGCACTGCAGCAAATTGCCTTACTCATGTTGTTGTGTGTACACTGTAGCCTGCCACAGCTCTGGACAGCAGATAAAGAAGCCAGTAATTTGAAAACTGAACTTCAAGTCCTGTTCATCTTGAACAAGCGACAGGAACAAGAACATGTCCTCACAGTCTCTGAAGGTCGCATTAAGAGGCCGATTAGCCGACAGGCATCACGTTCCTCGCAGCTATCGCACTAACAAAGTGGCATCTTATATTTTCTGCATCTTCGAATCCTCCCACCATAACAGCTTCCCTTTTGGCATTTCATCATGACCTGGATAATCTTATGCAAGATAGTGAAACGGCAGTTAATTTGCAGGTAATTAAACCCTAGTGATTTACAGTTGGATAAGCAATACAGTGCGGCTGCAGCCAGTAAGGCTGTGTCATGTTTTAAATGATATGTCTCCAGCACTATCAGGACTTCTTTTACAATAATAGATGGTAATGCAAGGCTGCTTACATTCAAAACAGTCTAATGATTTTTAAGGGAGTGGTGGCAGCTCATAAACATTGATCCTCTACAGATAATGGGATATGAATTTGGCATTTCCCCCCAATCATAGTAGTGAGTGGTGGGTTTAATAAAGTGCCACGATGTCTTTGTTTTCAGCAGCACTGTGTGTTCTGTCAGCTCGTCACATCAGCTGTGATTTATTTGCATCACTGAGGGAGTAGTCGCTTCTGCAGTTAGTCGAAAAGCG
Organism: Synanceia verrucosa; assembly: GCA_029721515.1. Lineage (NCBI taxonomy): Eukaryota > Metazoa > Chordata > Actinopteri > Perciformes > Synanceiidae > Synanceia > Synanceia verrucosa. The sequence goes on from CM056559.1 coordinate 2,001,875, forward strand.
AAGGATGTTTGGAGGTCTAAAAAAAAAACAGTCTTTTTCAGCTGGGGTTGGCATCTGTCTTCGGTTCAGAATATACAAAATCTAAAACTATACCTAGAAAGAGCGCTCCAGTTTCCGATCAGGTAACCCCAATAAAAGCTGTTTTATTCAAGAAATTTTTTGTTCTTCCAATTTTTGTATGTGGGGGTTTTATTTTTGTCGTTGTTGATTTCTGTTTTTCATTTCCTTTTTTCAGTTTTTTTCCTGCACATGTTTTGTTTCGGGGTGGCACGGTGGTGTAGTGGTTAGCACTGTCACCTCACAGCAAGAAGGTACAGGGTTTGATTCCCAGCCCGGGGCCTTTCTGTGTGGAGTTTGCATGTTCTCCTCATGTCTGTGTGGGTTCTCGCTGGTACTCCGGCTTCCTCCCACCATCCAAAAACATGCATGGGGATTAGCTTAATTGTCTAATTTAAATTGTCCGTAGGTGTGAATGTGAGTGTGAGTGGTTGTCTGTCTCTATGTGTCCTGTGATGAACTGGAGACTTGTCCAGGGTGTACCCTGTCTTCCACCCTAAGACAGCTGGGATAGGCTCCAGCCCCCCCACGACCCTATGAGGATAAGCAGTAGATAATGGATGGATGTTTTGTTTCCCTCTTCAGAAGGGACTGGGGTGGAAATGGGGCATATTTGGACAGTTATCAATGAAATTTTTGGAAATCTTTGTGAAATTGAATGAAAATAAAAAGACGGAAAGAATTTAACCTTTTTGTAGGAACAAAACTGTTTTTGATGAACAAAAGAAACTCATGAATGTTTTTGATTAGTGTTGTGTCTGTGTGTGCATATGCAGTATTTATTATATATTCAGTATTATAGATATTTGTAAGGTTTAGCTTTGCAGTGCTGGAGTTCTTGTCAGAGCTCAAGCTAATTTCTTGCTGTGACTGAGGTGTTTTTAAAGGATATAAATTATGGCGACATTAAAGAGAAGGTGTAGGACATTCAGGAGCTTGTCTTACTCCTCACTGATGAAGTCCCTCTTAAGACATTAAAACATTTTCAGATCAGAGTTTTTGTTGGCATCGGCTTCTTGTCAGCATCTGTTAAAAGCTTGTCTTCCAAATTGCAGGCAAGTGGATTTATATGCGTCTAAAACTGCAGTGAAAGTTAATAAGTCATAGACCTTTTTACCATGATATACTAAATGGTAGCCATGATTAAAGGAATCAGTTTTGGAAGGTTCACGTCTATTTTTTTTCCCCATTTTACCCAGTTAGAAAATCACACAGATTTTTTTTTTCTGGGTCTTCTGGAAGCGCAGCTTGAAATATAGGTTGATTCGACTTATAGATGACTGCGAGATAAAGGAAGAGCTACTCTCAAAAGCAAGGAGATACACTCCAAAGCTCTCCAACATGAGAGGTTCAGTCTGCCACTACCTGAACCCTTTGACATCTACATGTTTGCAAGCTTATTGGAAAGCAAAAGAAATGCAAACTGTATATGCTTGTGAGGGTAAAAATGTTCACGCTCAGTGAACGTGCATAGCCTGCCTGCAGCCACGAGGATGGCTCTGGAAACGTTTATTTGGGCTGAAGAGTGATGAAATAATTTTGTGGTACGTAGTCTGTCTCGCACTAATCCAAGCAATCAGAGAGCATCTCACAAAGGAAGCTATGTCCCTTTGGTTATGTCCATGTGCATGTCTCTTCACGTCAAGGGACAGCTTTACAAGTGATCGTGTTTGGCTGTCTGACACCCATGACATGACGTCATGGTTTTTTTCTATTCTGTAACAAGATTTTTTCAACCCCTGGCTCTTTCAGAATTCACTTTAGCTTCTCCAAAATTCACTTCAGCTTCCCCAAGTTATTGAATCAAATGGGAGTGAAAGTATTTCCTTTGTTTTTGCAGAAAATAACATTTTTGAAAGCTGCTGCACACCTGCAAAGAGATGTTTTCAGGGCAAGGGAGTGCCGAAAAGAAGTTGTCAATATATTTTGCAAGTGTTAGGCAGCAAAGAAAGAGTGATAACTCTCAGGAGGGCTGGCCTTAAACTGTTATTCCATAAATATTAATAAAGCCCAGTAGCCTGTCTGGAAGGAAGCTAACAGTTTGGTCATGTCACAGACTGGGGTTCAGTGTGACAAGTCGTGAAAAGAGTGATGAGATGACAAAGGTGGAAAGATGACATTTAGTGACAGACCTCATTTTTCAAATGTGAAAGGAATGAGTGGAAACAGCAGCAGAGTCTGCTGACCTCCCCCTTAAAAAACAGTGACCCAGCAAACAATAGCTTTTAGCCCTGGCAGCTGCACTGGGAATATTTTCCACATTTAATTTCGGTCAAATTACAGAAAGGCAAGTAAGCTCATATCATGATATATTTTCACGTTCATGGTGTATTTTTTCTTTTCTTGCAGTCTAGTTTGTTTTTCCATACGTCTGCTTAGCTGGACGACCAGTGCAACCACCCAACAGTGCAGACACACATACTGTAGGAGGCTTAGCCTGCTGCTGCTGTTGCTCTGCCAACATGCACTTGTTGCTAGGCTTGGGTATCGATCCAAAACGTTTGATACAATGCCAATTTTGATACCGGTTCCAGAACGTAATTTTTTCGATACCCCAAAAAGTTATTTTTGTGTAATTTCCTCTTTATCATGGTGGACATACTAGACAATCTGATGATGATCAACAGGCTGCTACCAGTTCCTCTTTAGGACCCTGGGGAGCGAGAGTTTGTCTTATGGTGTGTTCACTGGAAGTCAGAACTTGGAGCTCAGATCATCTAAACCTCAAAGTTTAGTGCTCCCAGCTCTTCAGCCTTACAGATGAACAACAAAACATGGACTACTGTTTATGTCAGTAGCAGATAGCATGAATTCTGTCTGGCTGGTGATTCTGATTTGAGCTTGGAAATTTCGACATTCCTGTATAACTTTAATGCACCATGAAGCTAAACACACATGCCGAGCTCCCAGTTCTGCTGCACCCCTAACCCTGACATTAATCCTCTGTTTTACCAGAGATATTTGTCTCCTTATGCTGGAAATGGGGGACAGATCAGTTTCTCTAGAAATCTGAAGTGGACATGTCCCCCTGTCCATAGAGACATCTGAGAGCATGAATCACAGACACTTAGGTATCGGAATTTGGCACCAAAAAATTATAAATTTTTTGATACCCGACAGGATCGTTTGATCTTTTGGGTCGGTGCTACAAAAGTATCAGCGTTCAGTACCCGGCCCTACTTGTTGCATGTAGCTCAGACTTCCCAGCAGCACAGTGTTTTGTCATGCTCATAGATGTCGGCTGTTTCATGCAGGTAGTATTTCTGTAATGGCTGAGAACAACAAAACTATCATAAAAACTGAAAATGGATGATATGAATTGATATTCTGCAGCCAAGAATAAAAGCTAGGATCCCACAGCACGGTGCCTTAAAGGTGACCTGAGGTATATCCACCTTCACTTGATCGACTTTCAAGCTCTTGTCACTCATCTTGATGAGCTGTTCTTTGCTTTTTTGCTGTTGTTGTTGTTGTCCTCAAATCATGAGGCAGGATACATTAAGTGGCATGTCGTTCATTTAATAGTGGTTAAAAGCGTGTAAAAAATATGTGAGTTGAAGCTTGACAGAAGGATGAAATTGCTGTGTACCACTGATACTGGTGTTGTTCTGGGATGTGCAGACATCACCTGTGTGCTTGCTTTTCTGCAACATGTTGGTCTTTAATGGTCTGTAACAGTCTGGTTAGTTATTCCACCAGCATTACCACTATAAACTGCATGTAGATATGATTTAGTCACCCTTATCCAAAGATTAAACAGCTGTATTTACAGACGTTGCTCCAACATGGTAACTGTTCTGCAGAAGTCTCGTTCTTTTGGTTTATGGTATTCAAAGCATTTGGATTAATGGTATTTCACACCAACGAGGAGATAATTCCTGTGTGGTAAAGAGGTGTAAAACTGAGCAGCTCTGATGTTAAGATGAAGGTGTTAATTAGTTGACAAAAATCCTTTTGGTTCTAAAAGTTTTTTTTTTTGTGTGAATCCGTCTGACCTGAGATCAGGTGCAATTTAGTACAAAGAAAACAGATGAGAACAGTGATAGGTGCAGCACTTAATACATGCAATGCAGTGCACTTATTGTACTTATAGTATGCATGTTTTTATAAATATTAAAATCACCACTTTATTTTTACTTCATTCATGTTCAGAAATCTATTTGTGACGATGTGCATTCTGCATGTTTTGGAAGTTGCTTGTATGAGTCGTTAGAACAAGACTTTTTTTATGAACTGTGAAAAATGTGGCAAGTTACTGCAGTACAGTTTATACACGCAATCACCAAGGTAGCCTGGTCAATGGTCCAGTTTGACCAGACCAACCAGGGAAAGTCATGACAGCTAAATATAACAGCAGGTCAAGCTGCGATATTTAAGATCTCAGGGAATGTTTTCCTTGACAAGTTGTGTTATGCAGGAGTGCACACCACTCATAAACAGAAGAGTAAAGTTGCTCCATGTAACGATGCCAGCGTGACTTTTATTCTGAAAACAATAGCTATTCATCCTCAGATATATTCTCTGCGCTGCATGAGTCAGGATGGAGGTGTTGAGGTTTATTCATAGTATTTAGAGGGAATACCTGGCACAAATAACAATGCAATTTCTGAGTCGGAGATATTGTAGAAAAGCAGGCAACAAGGGAAAATATGGCCATAGTCCATTTTCTAGGTTACCCTCTGTCTGTCCTAAAATGTCTCACGGATCCTTTAAGGGCAGATATTCATCAGACTGAGCTCCTGTACTGTGTCAGGTAATGAGCAACTGCCATTGTTTCCAAAAAAAAAAAGACAGGAGACTGCTTACTTTGGTGATGTGATGGAGATTATGTTTTGTCCAAACTACCAAAAGTCCCTGCACATCTTCCTGCACATGCATTAATTGTTGTTACACTGTACATTCCTTCCTTCCCACATTTATATTTATTCACCAACGAAAAAGTTATAAAATATCTGAATATAGATGATAGATGTTTATAAGAGAGGAGTCGTCAGTCAGGCTCTAACTCTAGCAGTCAACATTTTCCTCAACAGCTTGATTTTGATGTGTTTACACTGCAAGAACACTTTGTAATAGCTCAAATAGCAGGAGGTGAGATGCTACTCTGTTAGATGTAGGAGTGAAACAAAAGTCGAAAGAACAGCAAAAGAACATTACGTGGAACAAAAAAACAACAAGCAAGAAACCTCTGAAATCTAATGATACATGTGTCCTGTCCACACATGCTACAGCGCTGTGCCAGTCAATTCTCCATGACGTCCACAGAGTTTACAATATCAAAACAATGGAAAAACAGCATCAGAGTTACATATCATCAGCATCTTTGCCAAACTCTACTGCCAAGTCCAGATAGCAGGAGGCAGTAGCGGAGTAGATGTACGTTGCTGCAGAACAGTCTTAAAGATATCATAGCTAAAGAATAGGGGTGTGACGAGATTATATTGTGAAGATATTTCTTGTTTAGTCAGTATGTCTCGTGAGCACAGGGCAGAAAGAAAACAGGAATCAGATGTTGAGCTATCCACGCTTCTATTAACACTGCTTCTAATGAGCACCAGCCCAGGGACCGTCTACAAAGTGCAACACCAGAACCAAAAAACAAAATGCTTTCCCATTATATGAGCTGCAGCATCACCACATTCAGCTCAGACACATCTCACCTCATTTTACTGATACTGCAATACTGATTTTAACAAAAAGTGATTTAATTTTTTTATTAATTATTGTTTGCTTTTATGAGAATCATGTTCAATAACTTATACAGTATGAACTGTAGCATCAGCAAATTCAGACTCATCTCACCTCATGATGCTGATATTAGAACACCAATTATGACAAAATATGATTTAATGTATTTCTATGAATTATTTAAGAGGTAGAGTAAAATAAACTGTTTAATAAAAGAAATAAGAAGAGTTAAATGACTGTTTGTACAGTCACATATTGCCATTTTAGTTTTCTTAAAAGTGATGTGAAATTATCGTCACACCCTTACTAATGAAGGACAGAAAGTTCTTTTTTGTTAACATATTTCTTTACTGGGAAAGTCAGTACTGTCAACATTTTTCTGTAGCTACAGAAAAAAACAACACAAAACAACATAACAGCAGATTTTCATCACCCATTAGCTATTATTGCTTCCATTGCATTAAGATACTCAGATACATCAACCCAGATAAAACTGTTTATTAGGAATCTAACAACAAATCAACCTTGTGTCAGTTTCCAGTTAAAAATACATCACTTCTGTTCACATAGCAGTGCTGTGTGTGTGATGGGGTAATAATAAGTGATGAAGAGAGCGAGCCAGGGAAACAGAAAGGGCAGCGAATAAACTGTTTGTGTCTAATTTGTACCTCAGCGTCTTGACGAAGACATGACAGAGCTGGAGCAGAAGGCAATTCAAACAGGCCTACGGGTCATAACCAGCATGGTTTTTTTGGTGAAATTAAATAAATACACTGTTACTGTCCATCAGTGTTTTCCCTCTATCCTTTCTTCAGCAAATGCTTCTAAATGGCTGAGTTTGGGGAAAGCTCGGCGGGCTGGCATGTTGTTTCAGTGGAGCTCTGCTATAGATGACAGGCATTTCTTTTGGAAACATACAGTATCTAACAGCCTTAATGTATATTTACAGAAAGGTTACAGTACTTAGAGGCATGTTAGTTAGAAGTGTAAGGCGCAGTGATGTCGACGTTGAGAAAACATGGCATTTTGAAAGATGTGCTGACATTTCCTTCTGTTGTCAGTGCTGAAATGACTTCACAGTGTGCTGGAGCTCACCGAGCATCCAGGTGTTACAAAGCATGAGATGTTTTACCTGCAAGGAGAATAAAGCTTCAACCAACCGCCTCCATGCTGTGTTATTTCCTGTGATATGCAGGTTTACTTCCATAGAATGCATCTGAATGTATAAGGATAAACTATATTTTAGTGTAACATAACATTATGTTATATCATTGCACTTGTAACAGCAGGGCCGGCTAGGTTACTGATGTTTCTTTAACTCTTTGAGTGCCAGCAATGTAATAATATGTCAAAGTGTTTTTTCAGCAGCAGGCACAAGAGGGCGCTCTCCCGCAGCCTGTGAGTAATGTTGGGGCTTCTGGGAGATGTAGTCAGAGCATAAAGAGACGGTATACACCACAGAGATCAAAACAGGAAGTGGAGACGATCGAGATTAGAGAGCAAAACAAACAGAATCTGGACAGAAAGTGGTGATTTTGGTGAAAATGTCCTCTACTCTACCTCTGATAAAACAAGAATGGAACAAGGTAAAAACAAATATTTTTTTTTCATGATGAAAAAGAGAGTCTCTTCTTTCATTTGAGCTATTCAGTGTTTTCAGAGACATAGTACAAAATATTCTGTGGGTCTAGAAATATGACTCAAAATGGACAAAAATTCTGGATGAGTTAAAATTAAAGTGTTCATCCGCTCCTGAGTATCTTTTATAATTTGATAAGTGAAAAGTCCTACGATCCTCTGACCACCACCGTACCACCGAACCTGTTGGGACAGAGCTTTCTAATCCACATGCCTTTTATACCTCTGCTTTTACTGTTGTTGTTTTCGTTTTTAGTGTAAATCGTCTTTGAGCGCTTAGAAAAGTGCTATAGAAATAAAGTGCATTCTTATTATTATAGTGTTCCAAAATTACATTTGCAGTATTTTGAATGCTTCGATTAATTGAATGACCTTCGGGTAGAAAACACTAATAAGCTGAACATCACAGTTACTGAGCATAGAAACCGTTTGATGCTCCTCTGCATAGGCGTGTGACCTTTTACACAATAACACAATGTATTCTTGGATCAGAGAACATATTCTGAATTTTACAGCCAGCATTTTGCATTTTCAGATATTCCTCTTGTACGTTTGGGTATGTATGCCATTTGATATGTAGTACATGTGCACTGTTCAATAAATAATGGGGTTGCCACAGCGTGCACGCATTAACAGCGTGGATCAACAGAGTTTCCCAATGCACTTCAAACCCTCCCAGTCTCCCAAGTGCCCCTACAGCCTTTTCCAGTTTGAAGCATCTGCCATAAAGCTGCGCAAAGTATTTCTATGTAACACATACATACATACATAAATAAATACATGCATGCAACCTCTCATCCTAAATCATTGTGGCACTGCAAAATAGAAAGCCCCAGCCCCCTCTTAGATAGCATACTAGCAGAGTGATAAATATCAGTGAACTGTGTGCAGTTTATTGATGTCACTTTATGGAGATAATGCACATCTCACTGCCTTTTCATACTAACCTGCAAAACCAGGCAGTGCAGCTTATATCTGTTAGTTCTAGTGATCTGGCCGACCTTACATGCTGATTACATCCTTCACTGTTGATGACATGATGGATACTGCATGATGAAGCCTCTTGATCTCACTTGACGCCTGTTTGGAGGCTTTTGTGGCTCCCTTGAAAAGGACATTATAAAAGTAAATTGACTATATGCTTAATTTTTCCCCTTAATTTCTGCATGTATGAAACAAATGAGCCGCTTTAAGCAGAGAGCTGTGGCACATCTCTGTCTCTACCTCTTGCCCACTGTGCCACCCACACACTGCTTCATGCCTATTGCTCGGCTTCCCATTGTTCTATGCAGTGTTGTGTAAAATGAACAACTTGGTGGAAATGCTTTCTTGCTTTCTGGATTTGTTTAAAAGCAGGAATTAATATTTTTTTCCTCTTTCTTGTTTGTTGTTGTTCTGTTTGGATTATAACAGTGATTAGAAGCACACATGGAGGTTATTAGTTATTGTGTATGGGCCAACTGTGCCGGTAGCATGGCAAATTTACTGTCCCCAGCAAAAAAAAAAAAAAAAAAAATCCTCTCAGTTTTCATCCAGTGATGGTAATCAATAGTGATGGCTCTGGTGTATGCAAATGATCATCAAGGCAAAAAGTGTCACTGTAATCATTTTGTGGTGACATGTTTCATACATAATGAATTCTTTTTCAATTTTGTTACCTACCACCAGGTTTTTGACAAATATAAAAACAGATGTTAAATAATAAGCGGTGTGACGATACACTCGGATCACAAGAACAAGACAATATTACTTTTAGGTAAACTACAATGACAAAATATATGACTGGGCAAACAGTCATTTAACTCTGTCTTTTATCAAACAGTATATTCTACCTCTTAATAAAAATACATTAAATCACTTTTTGTCAAAATTAGTGTTCTCATATCAGCAACATGAAGTGAGATGAGTCTGAGCTGAATGTGGTGATGTTGCAGCATATAAGAGAACGCTTTCATTTTTTGGTTCTGGTGCTGCACTTTGTAGACGGTCCCTAAGCTGTCTCATCATTGGCCGTGCTCATTAGGAGCAATGTTTTCTGTGGCTCACCGGGGACGCATCGTTTCGGCAAAAATATAGTCGTAACTCATTATGAGCCTCACTAACGTTACAGAAATGCATCGTTTGCAGCTTTAGATCATACTGGATTTGACTTATTGATCCAGGAAGTTTGAATCTGCCAATATCTTTCTAACTTTACTGAAGTGCTGCAGTTGCTGCTGTCCTTCTCCTTTGTCTTGTCAGTTTCTGGCAGACCAGACGTAGCAAAGTCTCATTACTGCCACCCACAGGTCATTAATTGAAACTTGGATAACTTAAAATCTGACATTGTTTCACTTTATTGTCATGATTTAATCTTGTGGTAAGAGATCTCGTCACACCCCGATAAGTAATATAATGTTATACGGGTCAACCAATTTCAAGCACATTCTTAATCAAGTTCTCTTTGAATCTATATGTTTTTGCTGGCGTTGAGTTGTTATTTTTTAGCGTTAGTTTTGCTATTGCGGTAACCTAAGGTCCTGTGGTGTGAGTTAATTACATGTGCGTCGTGAAAAAAGTGTGAGACAGGAGAGGACATGAAAGGCCTTGTATCAAAGGTTCTGTGCAGACAATAATAGTGCTGCTACAGTATGACTCAATGCTGTTAGTTACCGGTATTTTCTTTCAAGGTCTCAGCTCTTTCATATCTGTAAGCAGAGCCCGGCATATGCCTGAAATGTTGTTTTGTGTGCGCCTGAACACAAGCAGAAACATCCAAAGAGCTTATGTGATTTAGATGACTGGGAAGGCCGCTGTTGTGCTGAGTTGGAAGAATATTGTAGTAAAGAAAGGAAAATGCTGTGCCGTCATACGCCGCTTGACCCATAGCAAGGATTATTCATTGCTGTCAGCTGGAAAGCTCGTAACTCCTATTTTAGCTATTTATTTTGATGTGCTAACGTCAGGTCAAGGACTCGGTGTAGCTCTGTGGGTTGAGAACAGCTTTTCAGCACCATTAAGTGTATGCCAAAACTATAAATAAAAGTCTATATTTTTGTATTTTTATAATGTGTATATATAGAAGGTGTTTAGACTGGCCTATAGCTGGGTTTCTTCCATCCATCCATCACTTATCTGTAAGCGCTCCTTCTCCCTGGAGGGTCGAGGGTCGCAGGAGCATCTGCTCCCAGCTGACACTGGGGCGAGAGGCAGGATACAACCTGGACAGGTCGCCAGTCAATCACACGGCTGACACATGGAGACAGACAACCGTTCACACCTACAAGCAATGTAGAGCTGCCAGTTGACCTAACCTGCATGTCTCTGGACTGTGAGGAGAAGCTGGAGGAAAACCCAACGAGGGAAGAACATCCAGAAGATTAATGTCACTGTGATCTGAGCAGTTTGAGGACGGATATTTATGACTCATCACATTTGTAATGTTCACTAGGGCTGGGAAAAAATATTGATATGGTAATATATCGCAATACTTTTTCTTCCAATATAATATCAATGTTTAATTTCTTAACTCTTTGAGTGCCAGAAAGTGTCTTGTTCCAGTGCTTTTGTCCATTTTGAGTCATATTTCTAGACCCACAGAATATTTTGTACTATGTCTCTGAAAACAGTGAATAGCTCAAATGAAAGAAGAGACTCTCTATTTCATCATGAAAAAAATGTTTGTTTTTACCTTGTTCCATTCTTGTTTTATCAGAGGTAGAGTAGAGGACACTTTCACCAAAATCACCACTTTTTCTCCACATTCTGTTTGTTTTGCTCTCTAATCTCGATCGTCTCCACTTCCTGTTTTGATCTCTGTGGTGTATACCGTCTCTTTATGCTCTGACTACATCTCCCAGAAGCCCCAGCATTACTCACAGGCTGTGGGAGAGCGCAGTCAACACACCTGCTGCTGAAAAACCACTTTGATGTATTATTACAGCAATTACGGCACTCAAGCATCACATTTTAAATGATGTTGAAATACACCAATGGCACTCAAAGAGTTAATATTGATTAAAAAAAACAGTAATATTTGTCTTGATCATAAATCCAAAATGAATTTTGCACCTCCGCTCCTCAAGGTATGGCTGTATATATTTATACATATATGTACAGATATATTTACTTGGCTGTCATTCATGTGAAATTGATTCAGTGCATTGTGGTTGGAATTTCTTGCAATATATTGATTATAAGTCAACAAAAGTGCTTTTAAAGATTCTCATTGAAATTGTCCTTTCATTCGACTGATGTGCTCTAGAAATGAGTATTCTTTATAGAAGTATACTTACGAATTAAAACAGTACATCAAACTTCATAATGAAGATTTAGATGTTCTGCAAAATTAAATTGTATCTCACCTCAGTCCGTCACACTTTATTTTGAAAAGTATGCGTTAAATTATTGGTTTGTAGGAAGTATCATATTTCTAGTGCAGTAGTTATGGTATGTAAGGTGCGAGTCTTTTGTTTAAATACAGGTGTGATGAGCTGTCCGAGTTCATCTCCAAATTTTCCACATTGGATGAGGACAGATCAGTCTGGATCACCGAACATCATTTCCATTCTGTGTTGAAGGTCAAATGACCCGGCAAAGTAAAAGCCTATTACCATTATTCAGGTCAATTGAGGTGGCAGAGAGGACAGTGAGTGGCTGCATGTGTCAAGATGTTCACCGTTAGCAACAAAGATGATCCAGAAAAGGTTAGTGCTTTGCATGTTAGACTGAAATCGCTTTCAAAATAAAATACCCAGCCTTTTAAAAATGAAACTTCCTCTTTGATAAAAGAAAAGAGTTTGTTGGCTTCACACCTCTCTATTATACTTTTTTAATGATAGCTTTGATACAGACATACCTTAATTCTAGTTGCCAGTTATTCAGTATGAATGCATGCATATGAAAACAGAGATTAGGAGCTGGTTCATAATTACCTGACTTTAGGGCATAATAGGCTACTAGTCTTGTGTGAAAACGGCAATAGATTAAGTTCATCCAAATAAATAAGTTCATCTGGAGGTGTTTTGCCTCACTGCTTCTCTTATCCTTCTTCTGCTTTTTAAATTAAGGCAGCTCCAAGAGTAAGTTCTCTCCAACTGTAATTTTATCTTTAACTCTTTGAGTGCCAGTCACGTATTTAGATGTCAAAGTGTTTTTTCTGGCCCAAGAGGGCGCTCTCACACATTACTGTGAGAATTTTTGGGATTTGTAGTCAGGACATAAAGAGACGCCACAGAAATCAAAACAGGAAGTGGAAATGATCGAGATCAGAGATCAAAACAAAGAGAATCTGGACCAAAAGTGTTGATTTTGGTGAAAGTGTCCTCTACTCTACCTCTGATAAAACAAAAATGGAACAAGGTAAAAACAATTTTTTTTCATGATGAAATAGAGAGTCTCTTCTTTCATTTGAGCTATTCACTGTTTTCAGAGACATAGTACAAAATATTCGGTGGGTCTAGAAATATGACTCAAAATGGGTTTATAAAATACCTAGCACTCAAGGAGTTAATACGCAACAAAAGGTTTGTATTTTTCATTTCATCATCATTTTATTTCCTTCTTGACATGGGGCTGGAGCCCAATGTCTGCATGCTTTCTTACCGTGAATTCACAGAGTAAATTAGAGTTAAATTCAAATGGTTGGTTAATTTTATAAGGAAACAACAGAGAAAGAACAAGACTTTTCTTGGACAAGCTCCAAAACAAATGTTACTAGAGGAGTCAGCGGTGGCCAACACTCTCACATTTACTTTCATTTCAACACTGAGCATGAATGAAGCAGCTTTAAAGAGCTTTTCAAAGATGCTCTATCCATCTGTGTGTTTCTTCCTCATTTTCTGAGGAATTAGCACAGATAGGTATTGACGTGTATCATTATCTGAGGCAGTTAGATGACAGAATGAGAGTGTTTAACGTGAGGCAGCACAGGGAAGGTGATGCACAGGGATTTGAAGGAAACCCCTGCTTGTTCCCAAACTTGTTAAACACAGAGATGGTGTTAACGTGCTTTGTTCCTGCACTATTGCACAACCCCCACCTCCACCTCCACACACACCCCTCCTCCACTACCATATCCAAACACTCCTCCTTTTCCAAGTTGAGTAAACCTGCAGAGAAACAGCGGAGGAAGCTGGCCCTGATTTCAGTGCAGTGGAGGAGCCGGGGGGCCCAAGGGACACTCAGGTTACCAGCATCGAATCCTGCAGTATTAGCAGGGCACAGTGAAATAACAGCCTGCCATTTGGAACCTATGTTAAAGCCATCCGAGCCTCGCAGCGTTCAATCACACTGACCTCAATTAAGTGTTATTTGTTCAGTATTTTTATTCACTCCTTCCTTTGCCTGCAGATCTTTCTGTCTCGTGTAGTAATGTATGCTCTAACACACTGTGTCAGATCCAGAGCGATGGCTCTCTCCTCAATATGAGCTTTCCTATTAAACTTTAAGAGGTTTCAGGAGGGAGCACCTTAAGTGCAGGGGGATGAAGGCTTGTCTTTGTGTTGTGAAGATGCTCCGTGGAATGCCGGGTTAAGGGTGGCTGTTTTTTGGCGAGGCTTCGTACTCGTGACTCAAAGCAGCCTTTCTTGACCCCACTTAAGCAGGAGACAATGAGCACGTTTGAGCACATCTGCCCTGTTTTGAACCTTGATGCTCTACATGTTCTTCAGTCCTGCTCTTCATCATCATTGCTTTTTTTTTTTCCCCAGAACAGTTTAATAAAGTTGTCCTCAAATATCCTGAAAGAAAGTCAGTATTTGTCGACTTAATTAATATGAGGATCATCTCGACAGCGCTGTAGGCTGCGCTATATTTACTTCCCAAATCATTATTTACTCATATATTCTAAAATTAACTTGAAACTAGTGGTGGTATTAGCAAAGACTTCACGATATGATATGTATCACGATACTTGAGTCACGATATATTATTGCGATATTGTGATATTCTACATAGATCACTAAGAAATTTAAAATGCAGCCTAAAATACAAGTTGTATATACAGTGTGTACATATAGTAGGGCTGGTAAAGTTGCTGCGTTAACGTGGATTATTTTTTTAATTAAAATTTTTATTTCGGCTTACAGAAGTTGTTGGCCGGAAACATGACTTTTTCTGTGGGGAAAATCGGTATTAAGAAATTAAAAATCAACTTAATATTAGAAGAAAAAGAATCACGATATATTGCAATATTAATATTCTTTCCCACCCCTACTTGAAACTGTTTTTATTCCCATTCGTAGTTTGTATTTTATGGAAATATAATCGATTGGGTTGCATTAATTTGCCTTGTAATTTCTACCGTGGAGTTGATTTGAAGCAAAGTTGGTCGCCGCTCTGATATGAATTCAAAACGTTGTTCTGATGGGCACTAAAATGTTGAATCGGTCTCAGTAGCTCCATTAAGACTGCAGTTATTACACTTTTAAAAAAAGTCAATTTTAATGGCAGTTCCTTCCCACTTAACTCCTCACAAATTGGATGTGGTCTTGAGTGGCACTCATCTTTCAGCAACGGTCAGATTCCTCACAAACAAGGCAAAGGTTTGCAGCATTTAAGGAGCCATGCATGCAGGAACGCTTCCACCTGCCAGGTTTCTTCTTGTGGAAGCGATCAGGGTCTATTAGCATTTATTTTTGACGATTTAAAACAAGCACTTCTTTATTCTTCTTATGTTGTGAAATTGAAACTGTAGAAAAGTTTAGTGTTATGCCTTCAATTTATGTCATTGTTTTAAAGGGCTGAAAAAAAATCATTTTATTATCGGAGGTTAATTGGTTATCAGATTTTAGTTCCTGCTAAATATCAGCATCAGCCTCAAAAACTCCATATTAATCAGGCCCTACAATAAATTGACTATTTTCTACCAAAGATGTTTATGACATTTTTGGGTCTTAAATTATATTTGTTAAGGTCTTAAAAAGTATTAAATAAAATAGATAAATTTATAAAATTACAATGGAAAAACTTTAGTCAGGATTTACATGATACATTTCTCGAATTCAGACAGAACCAACAAGAATTATGGCATCAGGAAATTGTAAACTCCACATAATAACACGTAACAGCAGCCTTGGTTGACTTGGTTTGGATGGCATGAATTAGATGTTTTTTTATGTTGCAGCGACTTTCCGACATTATGCACAATTTTTCAGGAGAGGTTTTATCATTCAGATTTCATACTTTTATGCCTTTCAGTTTTCATGTTCTCTTATGTATAAAAACTTTGTTGTGGCTCCAGAGTTTCTTCAAGATGAAGGTGAAATAAGTGGAAGAAAGTGGACGTAAAGGAAATCTTCAGGGGAAGAAAGGATGCTGCTATCCTAATGGCATGAGATAAAGCAGAGGGGATTATTAGGACTGCATCCCATAAAATTTTAGCCCATGTGAAATGAAAATAGGCATTTTAACCTGACACAGTTGCATGCCGTTCGTTTTTTATTTCATTTTGTCTTTGGAAAAGACAAGCTTTCAGGATGACGCTGTCAGTCATCTGCACCACAGTCAAAACATGTCAGCTAAGTTCATGAGACATAAGAGACTGAGCCGGTCTCTTATCTGTGTTTACCTTTTGTGATGAGTGAGCACCGGTCAAAACTCGCCTTGTGCTGTGTGCCACGCTGTCAGCATGTCACAATGCTGGTTAGGCGCCGAAGATGTTGAGCAGATAGAGGCTGCACGCCTGGCGTTTTGAATCCTCCACTAAATATCCCCTGCTATCAGCGACAGGCATCAACAGGAGGCTAACGCTTATAACGCATCTCACAGGAATTCTTAAAAAAGGTGGCATGGGGAGTGCTGCAGGAGGCTTCTGAGCATGCTGTTATTTTTATTTTTACACATATCCACAGGACATCGTAACTGCTCAAACATAGATGTCAAAACAAGTAAGTCGCTGCATAAATTCAACCATTTTCTTCCTCAAAATAACGTTGCATTTACCAATTATTAATATGAAATGGAGGAGCACGTTTCTCTCAGCTGTTGTTAGCATATCCCAACCAAGAGTTCCAGCTCAGAAAGCAGTTTACCCCTGTATCCATTTGGTTAATAGATCCATTAAGCAGCATGGCGTGAGTGGAGTGCGGCTGCTGTGTGGAGCACAGGATGACGTGTTAATTCTGGGTAATTTATTACCCTGGGTGTCGCTGGGCGAGCAGCTCCTGACACTTCCTGTCTCGCTGGGATCGTCCTCAGCCAGCCTTCTCTGGGCATGGTCTGCTTAGCAGTGACTCCCAACATCCACTGATGCAAGTGTGATGCAAAACCCCCAGTGCAGGAAAACAACAGTGCACATAGCGTGGCATTATGTCGGACTGGCAGCCTTTGAAGGTGAGGCTAAAAGCACACCTGTGGAGAGGGAGAAGGTAATCAAATTTCCCCCCCAGTGTTATGGGCACTTGCTTGCTCTCATATGGTTTTTATTTATGGAAGTATCCTTTTCTGTCTAGGGCCGGGCCTTGATTAGATCACGGATGCTGATTGTGGCCTGGAGCTGTGGTGATCAATCCTAATTTACTTGGAGAATTAAATTTATACATAGGAGGATGCAGTGCCCTGCCCTGATAGATGAAAGGGCATTTCCCTCGTATGCATCAACAATCAAGATGACAAGGAAGAGACATCACATAGCTTTGATTTTGTTTCATTGTGTGTTTTCATAACATGTAACATGGAGAATAAAAGCTGCATTAAAGGCTGAGAGAGAAAGGAGCTGCACTGTTTGTGCATGAGCCTCCGTTCAGCCATCAGATCACAGAGTGCAGACCTCTGGAGGCAGAGGAAGAGGATTGTGCAGGTCAACATAGCACTGCCAAGCTACCCATCAGCCATTTCATGTCATGATCAGTTAGGGGCAAATCAGCATACACCATCTCTCAGTGCCCTGGGGAAATCCTCTTAGGATCCTTGTCTGTGCTGCAGCACTGAAAGGATGGCGAAATTCATTTCATTCCTGTGTGCCCTATGGAAGTGATGCTCTGTGTTTACAGGAGGCCTCTGCAGCAGCCACGCCTTCCAGACAGATAGCATCTTTACAGCCGGAGCTGTTGTCCAATCGATGGCGAAGCTACAGAGTGATTAGCCCCACCCAGAGGCTGCTGAGACGGGAGATGTGGGAGGTGTGTGGTTGTCAAAGCAGGGCTTGCAGAGATGACTCAGTTATGCACTTAGAGTAAGATCATTACCATGCAGGAACCCTCCGTCCAGCTTTGCTGTGTGTGCTCATTTTTTTACTGTTGATATTGAGCAGTGTCAAACAGCAGAGTTAGCTTGCTGCTCGTTGTGTTATCACATGGTTCCTATGTTCCTATCGTCTCAAGTCGGCCATGATTCATTTTGCAAAGCGCAGCGAAAATCTATATTATTGCTGTTGTGGGGAAAGTTAATTAGTTCAGTTTATGTGATTGATTGATGCCTGAAACAAATACAGCGCCTCGCACTGTTTGGTAGTCTACTTTCATCTGGGCTGAGTCTGTGTGTGTGTGTGTGTGTGTGTGATCATGACTTATTCATTTAGGGGTGGGGAAAAAACATTGACATGGCAATATATATCGCGATTCTTCTGATGTAATGTTGATTTTTAATCTTAATACTGATTTTTTTTCCCCCCAAAAAAGTCATGATTTGTGCCGTGTGTGTATTTATATATATTTATATATATATTTTCAGATGATGCATTTAATGTCAATAGGAAAACACAGAATTCAGAGATTTACTGCAAGTTCACGTTTTTGTTCTTGAAAGTTGTGAAATTAAAATTGTAGAAAAAAAAGTTACGTGTTAAATTCCTTCAGTTTATATCGTTGTTGCAAGTGTTAAAGGGCTGAAAAAAAATCATTAAAAAATATTATCAGAGATTAATTAGTGATCAGATTTTTTTTTTCCTGCTAAATATATAGTCATTGGTCTCAAAAACTTTATATTGGTCGGGCCTTACAATAAATTTTCTACCAAAGAAATTGAGCGTCTTAAATCATATTTGTTGCAGTCTTAAAAATGTATTAAAAAGTATTAAAATTTGACTTTTAAAATGGTGCAAGAACTCTGTTTTAAATTTCTGTCATCTATGTAGAATATCATGATGTTGCAGTAATGTATCGTATCATGACTCAAGTATCACGACGTGTATCATATCGTTCAGTCCTTGCTAATACCCATCCCTAGCGTACAGTATATATATATATGTATATACTGTTCATAAATCAATACTTCATTGTACTGTCCTGCATCTCAGATGAGTTCATGCGTCATGGTTTGATGATATTAAAGTTCTGCTATGGTTCCACTGTATCCAGTTTGGTGCACAGACTTGCTAAATGTCCCAGGAAAACCCAGCGAGGATCTTTAAGAGAAATGAAAGGAAACTACTGGTTCTCTCCTGCCTGTGACAGTGGTGAAGGAAGATTGGTAGACCTGACTCAGTCAGTGATCTGTGCAGTGCACTTCCTGATTGTGGGCCTACATGTGGAAATCTCAGGACCCCCACTGTGAGTGAATTGGTATCTGGCAGTACGACAGTACTATCTCACAGTCTCTTTGAGGCCAGTTCTTCCTCTCAGGGCTGCCATGTATCACGAGAGGACAGCTCTAAATACAGGTGTGACTGCACCTCGCAGGCTCTGAGGACATGTTGGATCTGAGAGGAATTTAGGGATGCATGTGAGTGCTGTTTGCTGGGCATTATGAGTACTGACTTCACATCTTTGTGGCCTACAGAAGTGGATGTGGTTTACATGGTAGCTTGCATATTAAGCAGGGTCACTGGAGACAAATTTGGATGCTATGATTGACTGAAATGTGGCTTGACTCTGTCTATATACTGTCTGGATTTACTGTGCTCTATCAGTTTTTAATTTGTGTTGTTCGTCCTGCAGGACAGTGATTGACAACGTCTCTATTTGGATTAGCCCTAATTTTTTCGTTCTTTTTTGTGTTTATCAAATGTTTAAAGGTAAATGCATTTTTAACCAGAAGTAGTGCGTGCACCACATTTGGATCCAATAAACAGCAGGGATCATTAGTGGCGTTGAGGTGTGATAACATCACTGAATCATTTGGTAAATATTGAATTTTCCAGGAACTGCAGCCATTACATTTTAGGATTTGAACACAATGACAGCAGTATGGGGGATAGCTGCTTTAATGTCGGTACCTTTAGTACTCTTCAGAGTCTTTTAAATTACCCGTGTAGTCTATTCTCAGGGTTGAATGGAAAAGTTATAAAGTGCTGGGAAAAAAACCCAATAAACATTAGCTTTCACCTCATTTTACATCCTCTGTTAAAGGTGATGTCAGTTGTATGAATATTGAGGCCAAACAGGTGTGTACAGTACCAGCAGTTACAGTTAGGAGTGTCAGAAAAACTGATCCATTTATTATAAACCAAAGGGTTACACCAATTTTAACCTTAAACATAAGAATATTCTACAATCGAATAGAATAAATAAAAAACAATTAGAAGACTCTGAAAAATAACCTCAACAAAACCAACGAAGATTTTAAAAAATATGTATTTTTAAAGTGCAAAATAACCACTGGTTTAAATTAAACATCAGCATGATGTCTGGAATGGACTGCTGGAGTGCTTTTATCAGAGATTTTAGATAATCTGAGAGTCTCTTCTTTCATTTTACCTATTCAGTGTTTACAGAGTCATAGTGCTAAATATTCTGTGGGTCTAGAAATATGACTCAAAAAACACTGAAACACTGGCAATTTCTGTGTTATAAAACGGCTGGAACTCAGTGAGTTAAGACACTGAAATCAGTGAATTTACTGAGGAATTTACTTAAGCTGATTAATCAATGATCAAAGTAGTGGGCTGTTTATTTAATAGCAGGTATCTAATTGATTAATCGTTGCAGCTCATGGCAACATAACATTAAGATCAATGAGGATCAAGTCACCACGTTTGAGCTGATGAGCTCTTCTAATGATGTTTACTGGAAATCAGCAGCAGCTTAAGTTGTGCAGCTATCTCTGTGTGTTACATACTCTACTGTATGTCCTGGTCTAATGAACATGAAATGCCTGAATTATGTCTATTGTAAAGACTAGCTATAATGTGGAACAGCTCATGTTTGTTGCAGTGAAACACTGATGCTTATTTAACCTGCCTGGTTGTCACATTGAGTTTCTGAGTTGATCTAATGCATAACTGCAAAATTGCTCCTTATTTTCCAGCCATGATCAAAAGCAACATAAGAGCAGCTCTCGACTTAAGCCGTCCAAACAAATTTTAATTATCTGTCTCTGCTAAAATCTGTTCAGAAGGCCAAGTTACACATTTAGAAATTTAATCAGCTGTTCCCAGCCACTGTTGCCAAGCAGCAGAGGTCCTCCAACATGGCCTCCAGAGAGCTTATAATGTCACCTGCAAGATGTTGATTAGCTCGAGGAGACTGATGCAGACTAGCTGGTCTGGGAGCAGAGGTCAACATGAAGCATGTGAAAGAGCAGGACTGATACTTTTGTAGCACTGACCGAAAAGCAGGTATCAACAAATGAGTAATTTATCAATGCCAAATTCCAGTACCTAAGTGTCTGTGATTCATGCTCTCAGATGTCTCTATGGACAGGGGGACATGTCCCCTTCAGATTCATAGAGACACTGATCTGTCCTCTCGCTTTCCAGCATAAGGAGACAAACATCTCTGCTAAAACTGAGGGTTAAAGTCACTGCAGCAGAACTGGGAGCTCGGCATGTGTGTTTAGCCTAATGGTGCGTTCAAGTTGTACATGAATGTTGGAATTTCCATGCTTAAAGTCAGAATCACCATCCAGACATAGAATTCATACTATCTGTTACTGAGGTAAACAGTAGCTCCATGTTTTGTTGTTCGTCTGTAAGGCTGGAAGAGCTGGGAGCACTAAACTTTGAGGTTAAGATGAGCTGAGCTCCAAGTTCTGACTTCCAGTGAACACACCATAAGACAGGGTCCTAAAGAGGAACTGGTAGCAGCCTGTTGATCATCATCAGACCATTGTCTAGTATGTCTACCATTATAAAGACCAAATAATACAAAACAAAATGCTTGACAATAATAATAAAAATATTTATAATGACGATGACCATGATTAAAGCCTAAATTATACAAAAATAACTGGAACCGGTATCGAAACAAACATATAGAAATTGGCACAAAGTGAATAGCTGTGCTGTCACTGCTTTGGCTTTTAGTAATGTTTGATTCTCTGTTCTTATCCTCACCACCCCAGGTTTTAGGCCTTGTATTATCAAACTCACCTCTCACAGTTAAGGTTTTTTTTGATCTGTTGATATGAGATATGATTTCTGCCTCCACCCCAAATATAGCGGCGCTAAATGGGTTTCTGTGTTGTGGAGCTGTCCATGTGACTGACCTTGCTGACGGCAGTTTTCAGGCCCCATAACTTAGGTAGAAGGTGTTTCTCATGAAAACTGTTCAGATAAACAGGGACGTTGTACTTTGGTACTTTGCTATATAATAAATTTAATTTGCCTCCCGTCTATTAGGAGCAGTGGCAGCAGGTTTTTGAAAACCTAGCAATGCTACGGACTCAGTTTGCATACAGTGAGGAAAACCGATCCTCGGGCCTCAGAAACAGCTCGTCGAATTGTTTTGTTCACAGAATCATTTATCTGCAGTGTTCGGTCCCGTAGACTCTCCTCAGGCTACAGATGCAAATCTCAAACATTTGTCGCAATTATTTTGACAGGCGCAAGTTTACAGTGAGTTGATTATTGCTTAGCTGGTACTGGGTTTAGCTCCACCGCAGGCTGAACTATAAATCAAACTCAGGTCCAGACTTTGCAGGATAATGCGAGCATTAATTGTAGACTAATGAGAGACAGGTCACCACTAGAGCGACCTCCATGAAGCACTTGAGCCCAGTGGAGAGAGGTCTTTTCAACCTGCATGAACCTCACAGTCTTGCCTTTTCTCAGCTGTTCTGCAGGATTATAGTGAAACTCATCAGTCCAGATTACTTATCACTTCCTCACATGCTAGCCTTCATCTACACCTGCACTGCAGTGGCAACAACCCAGCAAACATGTATTTCATTGTGGTTCAGCAGCAGTATTGATAAGTGGCCGTTCCAGCCTGACATAGCGCTGCTAACATTTAGCTGCGTTTGGCCAAGGTCAGAGCGTACATCGATGCAGAAAGTGAATAAATAGTCTGCTTCTCCCTGTTATTTACCGGGCGGGTTTAAAGGCATTATTCCAGCACCTGCTCCCTCTGTCAGGCCTAAACCTTGAATTGCTTACAGTGATTAGTAGCAGGGAGCGTGCTGCAGCAGCGCTCCCAGGCTACGTCTGTTTATGTTAAGGCTTTTACGCATTTGGTTTATTCGCTTGCAGGGGGCTCGCTTTTGATCCCGGAAGGAGGCGGCTGCAGAGGTGCCTCCCCTCCCCGGCCTGCATTAACTCGACAGAATTCAGATCTGTTTGGAAAACTATTCACCCCCCCACCCCCTCTACCCAAGCCTTTCTCCTCCTGTTGAAAACACACCTTTCTGTTGACCAAGGAGGCTTTTCTATAGAGCCCAGGCATGTGAAAGATTTCCAGAAAAGAAGTAAGTGGTGCCTGAGCTTTCCTTGCTCTCAATAGAGCCTGTAGACAATGTTCCTGATATCTGCCCAAGTTTCCCCTCTGTTATGTGTCCATGTTTGTCTGCAGTGTTGTGAGCTAACTGTCATTAATCCTTTAACTACGTGACCAGGTTAGATAATACCAAAAAACAACCAAAAATACATTTTACCTTGTATATAAGATACTGTATGTTGCGAGACCTACCCATGGTTACGTTTTATGCAGACTTCATAAGTAGTGATTTTGACTGGATTTATTGAATAATATTACACTTATATGCTTTATCAACATTCTTAAAAATGATATTCAGCTCATGCTCTGCATATCTGCTGTCATTTGTCTGAAAATGTCATCACTAATCAGTGACGCATTATGTCTCAATCTTAGTCATAGTAATTAGTAATAATACTAAGTAATTAAGTGATTTCACAGACAAGTAATCTGTAATCATTGTAGATTATACTCCAAGGGATTTGCCAAACGTTGTGCATGTCTATTTCCTGTGTTGCCTTAGAATGTTATTTGGTGATTTTGCATGGAAAATCTGTGACGTGTAAAGAGCAGCGAGCGGTTAATTATCATGGAAAACAGGGCCGAGTGCAGAGCGAAGGCTGGATTTATATGCAGCAGCACTGAATAGCAATTCTCAGCACACTGCTAATTGTTTGATGGATAGTACAGAGCCATTTGCATTTATATTGTAGCCCAACCGTCTCCCACGTATTTAGATCACATATTTAACTAACTTCTGACACTGGAGCAATGGTCACAATGATCTGCCCGGTAAAAACCACCACAGGTCGTCTGTAAGCTGCTGATGCAGTGGTGGCTGGGTTGTTTTATGAGTCGGTTGAAGCTACAGAGATTTTAATCCTCTTTTTTTACGGCTTTAAAGATGTCTTCTCTGGCATTATTTAGTATCAGGGCATTAAGAAGTGCTGATTATCCAGAATTAACTGATTACAATCTGAAGAAGGGGTATGCATGGGTACACTTACTAATAAATGAACATCGTTTGTACAGCAAGCAGAAATTATGCACTATTATTTCTTTCATTCTAATTAGACTTTGTTTGGTTTTGGATTGTTGGTCAGGAAAAAAAAACACTTTGAAGATGTAACTCATAATGAGTGTTCATGATATTTTTCTTAAATGCTAGGAAAAAAAACCAACAACATTGAAATTGATAATCCTTTGTTGCAGCTGATTGCTGTTTCATAAAACAGAAAGTGTCTTGTTGCAGCATTTTTTCTCCATTTTGAGTCATATTTCTAGACCTGTAGAATATTTTGTACTATGTCTCTGAAAACGGTGAATAGCTCAAATGAAAGAAGAGACTCTCTAGTTCATCATGAAAAAAATGTTTGTTTTTACCTTGTTCCATTCTTGTTTTATCAGAGGTAGAGTAGAGGACACTTTCACCAAAATCACCACTTTTTCTCCAGATTCTGTTTGTTTTGTTCTCTAATCTCGATCGTCTCCACTTCCTGTTTTGATCTCTGTGGTGTATACCGTCTCTTTATGCTCTGACTACATCTCCCAGAAGCCCCAAAATTACTCACAGGCTGTGGGAGACCACATTCAACGACCTGTTGCCAAAAAAACACTTTGATGTATTATTACGTCGATGAGTGGTCAGTCGCATGGACGTCAAAGAGTTGACAGTGCAACATTTTGGTTTTTGTGCTCATAAATCCTTTTAGTATGTGTTATAGAGCGGGTATGCAAAGATCTAGTGGTCCTGAACGTATCTGTGATGATTCAGGTATTTAATGTTGATGCACCATAGGAAACAAGAAGTGCAGAAACGAAAACATGCTGTGTTTCCAAGGTTCTTGAACTCTTCCAGAAATTATTTTTTTGCCCATCGTGTTTCTCATAATGTCTGAATCTGCAGTCACTTCCTCTATTTACACATTTCAACACACCCAGGATCGTATGCACATGCAGCATTACCTGCCACACTCTCTCTGCAGAAACACATAATTACTCTGCTGTACATTTTCTTTACAACCAGAGACAAACCGGGCTGCACCCTGGCCAACTGTAGACAATGCAAGAGAAAAAAATGTAGAGTGTGCAGTTGTTTTTAAGGGGACAACAGACCATCCATCATTTCTTTTGTCTATCCACAGAGACCTCAATTGATTTTGGATCAGTGCATAGATATGCAGTTAAGCTCTTTTTGGCACCGCTAACGCTCTGCAGCCTGAGAGCAACTTTGTCTTTGAAATGAAAGCATGTGATTGTTATCTTCATTTCAGAGATCTCAATCCATGGCAGCCATTTTTCACCGGTCTTTGTTAATAACTTTTCCAACTGGGTCTTTGTGAATGTTCCCTCATTAACCTCCTTCTTCAGTGTTTCAAGCTTCTGTTTCAGTCCCCGATGTCCTACCACGAGATGATAATAACACTTTAAAAATAGTCATCTTGTCACTTCTTACTTGGAGACATCTTGGTTAAATAAAACCTTCTGTTTATTATCTTCACACACCAGGACATTAGAATAATACAACGGTGGCATTTCCTTTGTTTTGGCTCCTTCTCGCAGGATTTAGACGTAGACAGATGAGCAGGAACAACAGCAATGATAATGCCAGATGTAGACAATTTATGAAGGGCAAAGCTGTTTAGTTTTTCAGTAAAAAAAATCCACGTAAAGTGGATACGTTTGAAGGACCTAACATTTGCATCCCATATCATCTGTCACTGTGTACGGCCTGTTGCTTTCCCATGGCCTCAAAGGTACATCTCACTGCATACCAGCCGCCTAATAATGAGGAGAAAGAGCTGTGCAGAGGAGCACTGAGTCGGCTCTTTGGAATCAAAAACAATGCACTTTGCAGGACATTCTTCAAACTTTACAAAGCTGCTTGTTCTCCGCTCTCTTGCATTTGCATAGCACCAAGCATCTTGACCAAAAAGGTAAAAATTAGCAAGCCATACAAGCTGCGTCTGAAGTCTTGGGAGCAGCTGAAGTGCCCTTACGGCTGCAGAGTGGGAGCGTTTTCTCCCCCCCCCCATGTGGTGGAGGTCCTGCTATTGAGGCCCCAAGTCATTAATCACTGGGATCTTTTCAGCTGTCAATACAAACAAAAAGAAAGCCCCAAACCCAACAATGGCGTCTTCAGTAAAAACAGTTTCCTTTTAAGCAGGGGCAAATAAAGTCCACTGGGGATTATTGTTGATTGTTCTGTCTGGCATAAATCTCATACAGTATTCATAAAGGGGCTTATCTAGTGGAAGAATCCTTGTCTGAACAACACGAGCATATTGTCAGTAAAAAGAGCAGATTTGTCATGAGTGGGTTTTAAAGGACTCTCGTCTCTTATCCACTGACTTGAGTCCATTTTGTGCTCACAGTAAAATAAACTTTCATATGTGGCAGGAAGTAGAATCATCCAGTGTGAATGCTAACTTTTTTAATTATGAGTATATCATTATGACAGCAGGAAAATATATTATACTGCTGCAATATCTGGCTCACTAGTTCCCTTTGTTCTGTAATTGAGCCTCAAAGTACACAGTGACCAGGCCTTTAATCAGGTTTGTATCCACATTGACGTTTGTTAATCCGACTCAATAACTTTAAACCATGTGGTCTGTTAGAATGAGCTGCTTCAGGTCACTGTTTATGTCACGTCTTACTAGTTCTTCTTTCCTGTTTTACCTCCCTAAAAGTAAGCAGCTCGTAGTATTTCTGTGATGTTATGTCCTTCAAGGCCAGAGGATAAAACAGATGAATGCTAAAATCCCCTCTCTTTATTGATCTTGTGCTCGGCATGCTATTTGACAGTTGTGGTTTTATGTTTCAGATTTTAATCATCTCTGCTGGTTTCATGTAGCCCCAGATTTGTTTGGGTCCTCCGTTTTCAACCCGCTGATGATTTGTGACTAATAAACAACACAATTCATGGAAGGACACCTGCCACTTTTACAGATGCTGGAGGCCCCGCGTCGTTTCTGTACACCACATAAAGCAGAATATTTGTGGGAGACTTGCACCGTAAACTTTATAGGTGCAAGATTTGTTGTGCCGTATTTCATTAAATCTAATCCTGGTGGTTGTCCCTGTGTGTGCTGAGCCATGCATACTCTGCTGGCTGGAAACAGGCATTTACATGTTATTTATTTCCACAGTTTCTTGGTTGGTGTGTGTGTGGATGTTTGTTTTTTAACATTATACACATTATATCTCTTCTCCATGGTTAATTAAATGATTCTGGATTTGTTGATGCACTTTGAAAGGATTGCATTTAATAATTAACACCGCTGTCAAGATGTATTTTCATACATCAAGTATCCTAATTTGTTTATGTGTTTTTTCTCCAACAGAATTCCTCAAACTAAACTGGCATCGTAACCCACATTTGATGTTGAAACTAGCGTGGAGGCAGCCATGGAAGTGAAGGAACGTCGACCCTACCGCTCACTGACTGCCCGGCAGGACTCAGAGCGCCGTTACACCAGCTCCTCTGCAGACAGCGAGGATGGCAAACCCAACCCCAAGTCCTACAGCTCCAGCGAAACACTCAAGGCCTTCGACCATGACTCAAGGATGGCCTACGGCAGCCGCATCAAGGAGATGGTTCATCACGAAGTGGACGAGTTCAACCGGCAAGGTGGGCCAATAGATGATATGAACAATATGGTTAATTTATTCTGTCAGTATATAGCAGTGCACAGTGGCATGAAAAAGCCTGTTATTAGGTTAAGGACACGTTACAGCCTGGCCTCAATATATGCGTCATTGCTTTTTAATATGCAGCCTCTCTGTAATTCAGTCACTGCAGAGGTCACTCTGCACAGTTTGGCTGGTTGGAAGTGAACTAAAACTGCATGGATGACATGACAGCTCTTTCAGATGTGTTCTTTGTACTCAAAGCTCATGTGAGGTGGCCTAACGTCCAGCTGAAGCACAGGTCAGCTAAAAAAAAGTGACTTTTTGAATCATGACGACAGGAAATTTCATCAGTTACAGGATCTGGTGAGATTTCCAACTCACCAAGGACTGCTTATGTCTCCTGACCTGCAGTCCTAATTCAAATTACCTTCCTGGTGAACTCAGGAGAGAGGAAATAGAAGACAGCCGTCTCAGTTTTCAAATGCAAGATTTAAGACGTGAATTTGGCCTTACTGTCAAAATGTGCAGGCTTTTAAAAAGCTCACTCCTGAGGGTCGGAACAATACTGATATCTGACATCAGGACGCTGAGACCCACAGAAAATTTACCTGCATCTTCATGTAGCTTTAGAAATTTTACTTTTAAAAGACTGCTGCACCTCTCAAGGCTGTGATATTGCTGCCATCTCCTTTTCTGGAATGAATACAGGTGATTATAGTGAGTGATGCGCTCAGTGGCAGGATTTTTTACCCGAGGTTTGCATTTATCGGTTCGGCTGCAGGGGCAGACTTTTCCCTTCGAAACCTCGGCTTCGGAGAGGCCCTCCCATCCCACGTAGCTACGTACAGGACCGACCTGGGGATGCCACACCGCGACTACTCGGTCAGCGTGGGCTCAGATGCAGACACAGAGACAGACGGCGTCATGTCGCCGGAGCACGCCGTCAGGTTATGGGGCCGCAGCAACACCAAGTCGGGCCGCAGCTCGTGCCTCTCCAGCAGGGCCAACTCCAACCTAACGCTCACCGACACTGAGCACGAGAACACAGAAAACGGTAGGACGCTTTCTCTTTTTCAAGCTTTTACTGTGCAGCTTGGAGATGTGTTTCCAGAATAACAACCTACGTCTTTGAGACAACAAAACGCCGTTAAATGATGATCATGTTGGGTGGCTTCTGTCACTGCTTGACAGCCTCAGGATGAGCGTTTTTTTCTATCTTTGTAGGTACATTTTGACACATTTACATGTTGGAACTCTTTCAACTTGGCAAGAAGTTGGTGTTTTTATTGAGCTTTTCAAATCTCTGTTTGCTTTTTCTTTTTGTTTAGGATTTTACCTCTTTAGGAAAAGACAATTACGAGCACAGTCAGAAACCTGAAATAGCATTACCTCTGCTGTTCATCACCCCCGGATCGTTTTATCCATGCTTTCTTCTTCCGTTGCGGTGTGTGTGTGCTTCACTGTGTATGCACGGACTCTGACAGGATTGAGTTTGGCAGGTTTCTTGGTGAAATGTGGGAAGCCGTATGTATTGAATTGATCTGTCTGTAGCTTGGCGTTTTTCCCCCAAGGGCCAGATGAGCCTTTGTGCTCGCTCAGAAGGTCACTTGAGCTCAGGGAATATGTAACTATGAACCATGGCAAGGGCCTAAAAATGTCAGAAGACAGTGGCAGTTCTACTGGAGATGAATTGTAGATCAGAGTGCTATAAAGTCATGATATTGCAGAATTCTGTTTGGAAGCAGAAATGCAATTTGGATCCTCACCTCAATCCCCCGAGCGCTTATTTCGTCGTTAAACTCAGTTACAACTCATTAATTGCTTGGATAGTGGAAGAAGAAGAGTGAATTCAGGCCAGTGTGGAGGCAGTACCTGGCAGACAGGTTTCCTTCACCCACATAGCTCTTTTGTGTCCATAAAGCCTGCTCCTTTCTGCATTTGTTTACCTGAATGTATGCCAGAAATGGATTCTCTGGTTCTTTTTGCTATGTGGTGAAATCTAAGCTCTGTTTCACATTATGCAAAGTTTAACCCAAACCTAAATCATGCATATTAACTGGCAGATTTATGGTGCCGTTCCCTGGATGCTTCACAGATAGAGGAACTCATCAAGGGGCCCAGCGGCACAATCCTAATTGCCCCGGCACAGCCTTGCAGAGAACCTTGTGAATAGTTTTGCATTTCAGAGTGTGTCACATTATGTATTAGCTTCTTATTATAACTGACAGAAATAACTCTTGGAAGTGGAATCCATTTGCCCGAACGAGTCCGGGAGAGGACGTGGCATCCCTCTGCTTGATCATCTGAGATGCCAGGGGACTTGAATTTGTCTGTATTGTACATAATTAAAGAGAATCTCCTCAGATGGCTGCTAAGGGTTGCTATGCTGGAATGTATTCAGAGTACCAGTAGCTGCAGCATCGTGCTACATATCTGCAAGACCTAATCCAGAGTCTAAGTAGCTTTTTATTCAACTCAGCCGAGCAGAAAGAGCACTTGTATTCAGCATTTAATTCAGTAATGCCTGATAACATACAATTTATATATGGCAAGTTAATTAAAATCCATCGAGCAGGCCTGCTTGTGTGTACTTTAATCTCTTTAAATCAACAAACCATTTACTCTGCTTTAATGTATTCAAGCCGCTGGGCAGTTCTCCCCCTCTTCACATGTGACTTACTTGACCCTGGTTTTAATGCATGCAAATAAGCGATAGCAATTTCGAAACAATTTTCTTGATGCTCAAGTGATTGTGAGGCCTCCCATACATACAGTGTTCTGAATAAAAACCCCGCGGTCAGCGATTCATTCCTGTGCGATGTGATGAAATGAGTCAGTGCACCAACTGCATGATGGGTAGACAGATAAAAATTTAAAGCGTAAACACCTCCATCAACCACTGTTAAGGCGTGTTACAAGACAGCTTGTCAATTAAAATAAGTATTAACTCACTGAGTGTCAGCCATTTTATAAAACAGAAAGTGTCTTGTTGCAGCATTTTTTCTCCATTTTGAGTCATATTTCTAGACCTGTAGAATATTTTGTACTATGTCTCTGAAAACAGTGAATAGCTCAAATGAAAGAAGAGACTCTCTATTTCATCATGAAAAAAATGTTTGTTTTTACCTTGTTCCATTCTTGTTTTATCAGAGGTAGAGTAGAGGACACTTTCACCAAAATCACCACTTTTTCTCCAGATTCTCTTCGTTTTGCTCTCTAATCTCGATCGTCTCCACTTCCTGTTTTGATCTCTGTGGTGTATACCGTCTCTTTATGCTCTGACTACATCTCCCAGAAGCCCCAACATTACTCACAGGGTGTGTGAGAACGCCCACTTGTGTCAGCTGCTGAAAAAAATTCAAGCGTTGGATTGTAAATGATGTACACATATGTCAATGGCACTCAATGAGTTAATTGTATGTAATTAATTCCTCCATTGGTGTTTTCTTACAGTACACACACACACACACACACACACACACACACTGCTGAAGGGCACCTCGGCACTGCCCAGGAAGTGAACCGGCACCTCTCCACACCTCATACTGACTGGTCTGAGCTGGATTTGAACTGGCTGCCCTCTGTTTCCCCACGGACCGCTGCTACCACACATGTGGGGGTTGGTTAGCGTTGAAAGTGCATTCATGCAGTGTGCACAGGTATGTGTGTGTGCGTCTCCTACCCAGCATGCCTCTTGTCCCGAGGGAGCCCCTTGAGGACGCCTCCAGCAGGCAGCGACTGCTGAGTCATTGCACATCCTACAGAGGCTTAACAGCGAGGAGGACAGCCCAGCCTGCTGGGTTCGGGGGAAGGCTGCCGTTATTGGCGTCCACCCTGCTGCAGCTTATCCAGATGTGTGCTCTAATCCCAACTTTCCCCCACTGCTTGACTATTATGTTTCTGTAACCATGAGAACCAGCAAAAAGCCTGCTGGTTGTGATTCATGTGTTCCATAACCTGCAGAGAAAAATAATGCGGCTAAGGCCTACGTACTTCCTGTTGATAGAAAGCGCCTTTATGACTGACGCTGGCATTTTTCTGCAAACAAAATGCAATTAGTTCCAGGGGGCGGTTAGTTATGTACTGATTCGCCATCCCCTCCATCCTGGGAGATCTGCTCTATGTTGATCAAAGACATTTATAGCCCAGCTTTGATCTGACTCTTAAGTGTGATTTAGCATTATTCAGAGCTCAATTGTTTTATTTAAATATTGCCAATGAATGGCACAAACACACAGTGTGGGACTCACTGTGTGATATTTAATTTTTGGAATTAGATTTTTTTTTTTTATTATTGCTCATTACTGAAATCCTGGTTGCTTGAGGCGTCGCTTCAGGGCGAAGCGTCGAGGAACTCTTCTAGTCAAAGTCCCTCCACGAGCTCTCAGCTGCATTTTGATTTTCTGCAGCACACAAGCAACTAGTGGAGGTTTCTGCTGAAATCACTGAATGTACTCTTATTTCAGTTTCATCTCACACACGATCCGTCCCCCACTTTTTAAACATGAGGAGACAAATATCACTGCTAAAACAGAGGGTTAATGTCATTACAGCAAAACTGCTGCAAAACTCATGGTGCGTTTAAGTTGTACAGGAATGTCCAAACTGTAAGTCAGAATTTAAATGAGAACCCCCTGTGAATCTCTATTACCAGACATAGAATTCATGCTATCTGCACATAAACAGTAGCTCCATGTTTTGTTGTTCGTCTGTAAGGATGGAAGAGCTGGGAGCACTAAACTTTGAGGTTAACATGATCTGAGCTCCAAGTTCTGACGTCCAGTGAACACACCATAAGGCAAACTCTCACTCCCCAGGGTCCTAAAGAGGAACTGGTAGCAGCCTGTTGATCATCATCAGACCATTGTCTAGTATGTCTACCATGATAAAGACCAAATTACACAAAAATAATAAAATAAAATCATAAAATAATCATAATAATAATGATATAAATACAGCTGACTCACAACTAAAGTGTTCCAGTATACATAGAGCCAGATCCAACCTTAACTTTAAGTCCTCAATAATGTCTTAAACCTGATGCAGGACTGGTGTGATGTGTTCTCAGTTTTAGTGCCATTTGAATCTCTGGCTGAACAAAAGGTTTATGATAATAGTGTATATTATTCCGTGCATGTATGTATAAGGGTAATATTAATTTAAAGGTAATATTAATTTAAAGTAGGCTGGACATTTGTTTAAGGAGAGGACTAGTTTGTTCTTGGAAATTCCTCCTTAACTGAAATATGCATGTTTGTAGAAAACATTATGATGAAAAATAGATTAGTTCTGTCTTTTTGAAGCCTGCTGTAGAAAGTTTAACTTATTCTGATTGTCCCTACTTTCCACATGTCCATGTCTTTATCGCACCAATCAATTGTGGGAGCAACAGATATTTGAAGCTCCTCCGCTGACGAATGATTTCAAGTAGCAAGCAAAAGAAAAAGACTTGAAGATGAACGATGGTCCTGTCTCTTAATTCAATTCTGTTTTTTTGTTCTGCATGATTAAATGTGAGTCATCAATCAGCATTTTTACCTTCAAAGCCCAGTTGCTGATGTGCTGATGTGCTCGTGCTTTTAGCTGAGCAACATTTATCGATGTTCATTTGTCACATAAAAAGACTTTTCATGTGGATTTACCATGTGTAGAGTACAGATTTGTTCACAGCTGTCTAGATATTTTTTTTCTGCCTTCACTGATGACATCACATTTTCATATTGAGATATGAACTTCCTTTCCATTATTCACATTTTATTATGTTAATTAAGCTGTTCTGCTTTGCACATAATTACACAAAAGCAAAACTGACTTGATGATTTGTCATGAATAATTGAAATACTCCACCAAAACAAAGAAAAATATTTTTTCTTCTAATCTTGGCAACATCCTCTCGTAGCATTAAGACACAAAGTGTAAAAATAATAGCAAAAATAGTAAGTAATAGCAAACTCTGCAGTGATGATGATCTATTCCCGTGCTTCCTGTGTCAGATACTTGTTGGAGGGTTCAAGACTCTGAAGAAACTTTGAACTGTTGAAAGATTGAGGTTAAGAGCTGCAGGGCGCGGCTCACTTACTGAGTCTTTGAATGCACCACGACTGTCTATGAGGGACAGGTGGTCCTTGTAGAAACATGTCGCAGCCCCAAAAGGCTGATGGGCTTTGAAAAGCAAATGTCTCACAGTGGAGAGTACATCAGCCAGTCCCCTCACCGTGCTGACAGTGATTGATAGAAAGTTTGTACACTTCTGCTTGATCTCGACCTGAGTCACATTTCCCCTTGCATAGAAAACTGCCTGTAGTTGTACAAAGAATCAGATTTTATTAAAGCTATAGTCTGTCATTCTATTCAGAGACACTTTTTGTTATACTGGGTGAAATGTTCCTTCCACCTGAGAGCAATCAGTACATTATGTTTTCAGAAAAAGGAAGGACAATAATCAGACAGCTGCAGGACTGTAAAAACTCTGACCAATCAACTGACACTCAGAGCCAGTGGAAAGAACCAATCAGATGCCTTCATGTCTTGTCCTGACCACGCCCCCCTCTGTCCCTCCCTCCTCCCCACTGTTGCTAACTTTGCTAACTTTAGCTTCTCTGTGGGTCGCTTGTATTGAGTTATAGGATATGACATTTTGACCATATTGCACAATTCTTTGAGTGCCATTGATGTATTTCAATGTCAAAGTGTTTTTTCAGCAGCGGCTCGCTGATTGTGCTCTCCTGCAGCCTGTGAGTAATTTTAGGGCTTCTGGGAGATGTAGTCAGAGCATAAAGAGACGGTATACACCACAGAGATCAAAACAGGAAGTGGAGACGATCGAGATCAGAGAGCAAAACAAACAGAATCTGGACAAAAAGTGGTGATTTTGGTGAAAGTGTCCTCTACTCTACCTCTGATAAAACAAGAATGGAACAAGGTAAAAACAAACATTTTTTTCATGATGAAATAGAGAGTCTCTTCTTTCATTTGAGATATTCAGTGTTTTCAGAGACATAGTACAAAATATTCTGTGGGTCTAGAAATATGACGCTGGCACAAGGCACTTTCTGTCAGTGAGTTAAAGGCAGTGATTTCAAAATGTTTGAACCTGAAATAAAGCCATGCAGATCTTCATGTTGTACCTCGCCAGCGTTGGCCACGCCCTCCTCAGTGAGTAACCACACGTCTTTGATGCACAGTTCACATTTACATTAAGTCTTTGAACCGATTCTCCGGAGCGTCGCCACCATGTTGGAAGCCGGTGGGGTGAAGTGAAATCAAACTTCCAATTAGACAAGACGTGTCTGCATGTTTGACAGCAGTGTGGTAGAACCACAGAGATGAGGTTTCGTATCGTGACCTTGGAGTAGAAGGAGCACACACACACACACACACACATAGTTCCAAGGGGAATACATAAGTAAGAGTATGAAACCAATATTCATTAAGTGTCAGTAATTTTTGTTTGGAACAAAAAAATTACAAAATTTCCACATCGATGCAAAGCTAAAACAATAATATTATTAGACTTTTTTATTTTAATGACATATTTGATAGGGCCAGTAAAGCCTTTCTTGTTTTAATCCTTGTTGTTTTTGTGGTTAACATATAATAGTTTTATGTGGTTATTTTACTGTAGGAAAGAAAGAATTGTGACTGTGTAATATGTCCACAGTGAAATTGCATTGTTGTAAATATCATATTATATTCAATGTTTTAACAGCTGATACTGAATGATTCCTTTCATCTACCCTGCAGGGTTTTACTGTCGATCACAGGCCTGGTTTATAATTACCTGTCTGCTCCAGAATATTCTGTAAGACCGGTCATATTTAATGTCAGTACATCACCTTTAATCTGTTAGTGTTTTCCTGTATATGTGCGAGTCGTGAATTCAACAAAAAAAAAAAGTGAGAGGGAATTAACTCGAGAATTTATTCAAAATATTTTTTTAAGTAACAACAGAAATGACAATGAATATCATTACCTTTTAACTGTAAAAAAATATTTTCTTTAACTAGCTTTGCTAAATTTGGGTTTCTAAGTTTTATTGCTTCTTTATTACAGCCAATGTGATTAAATTTACAGTCCTGCTTTCTAGAAGAAATAACTCATATAATCACAATTTTAGGATTGCAAGGCCATTCAAAGAATAAAATAAAATGGTATCTTTGATTTTTGTATTTGTTACCAAAACCAAACCTGACATACCATTTATACAGTCAAGTTCATTACTTATATCGGTTTTCTTGTTGAAACAAAAAAAACATTTCTCTTTTGATGCATCACAGCCTTTTTGTCGCCTGTGATGGATACACAGACTGTGATCATTTCCTGCAGTGTTTTCTGTAATACTGGGTCTGTTTTTCACTGCATCCACATCGAGCACAACATGGGAGCTTGTTCTGAAACGGTCACCGTAGCAGCAGAAAACCAGCGAAATGATGCTTCAAAGAAATCACCAGTGGCTTCCCGGCTCACAGCCGTGCTTATTTCCACCCTCAGTCCTTCTTGTGAAGTTATTTATTTGTTTACTTTTTTTGGCAGAGTCTCTGCTCAGATCATGGATTAGTAGAGATATTCTCTGGCTCATTTGCAGGCTAATTTGCTGGGTTTTAGAGGCCCTTGTGGACAGTTTTGGGCTGTTATCAGTGGAGCTGCATACCCGCTCCCTGCCAGTTTGAACCAGCAGCACATCAGGGGCCATCAGGGGCCTCACTGCAGCTCAG
Organism: Synanceia verrucosa; assembly: GCA_029721515.1. NCBI lineage: Eukaryota > Metazoa > Chordata > Actinopteri > Perciformes > Synanceiidae > Synanceia > Synanceia verrucosa. The sequence continues at coordinate 2,038,155 of CM056559.1, forward strand.
AGCTGGACATGGAGCAGGATGAGCCCTCCTCCATGGAGGATCAGCCCCACACCCAGCCTCACAACTGCTGCCCCTCTCTTAGCAATATTCATCCAACATACAGCCAATTATCTGTGCTCATGTTATATTTATGTTCGTTTCAGGAAATCATCTTCCTGCTTAGAATGGATGCAAATAAGAAGTCTCTGATTTAATATTCTGGATGTGGTGCTCGGTGCATATACTGACCTTTTTAACTCTTGAGTACCAAAGTCAGAGTGGTTATTTTTTGGCAGCGGGTCATCAATCGTGCTCTCTCACAGCCTGTGAGTAATGTTGGGGCTTCTGGGAGATGTAGTCAGAGCATAAAGAGACGGTATACACCACAGAGATCAAAACAGGAAGTGGAGACGATCGAGATCAGAGAGCAAAACAAACAGAATGTGGACAAAAAGTGGTGATTTTGGTGAAAGTGTCCTCTACTCTACCTCTGATAAAACAAGAATGGAACAAGGTAAAAACAAATGATGAAATAGAGAGTCTCTTCTTTCATTTGAGCTATTCACTGTTTTCAGAGTCATAGTACTAAATATTCTGTGGGTCTAGAAATATGACTCAAAATGGACAAAAAATGCTGGAACAAGACACTTTCTGTTTTATAAAACAGCAAATTTCCCATCTGTGGGACGAATAAAGGATTATCTTATCTTATCTTATCTTATCTTAACAACTGGCACTCAATGAGTCAAACAAGTCAAAAACACATCTCTCCTTCTATTTATGATGTGTTGTATATTTTAGAATCCATACAGTGAGGTAAACATAGTTTTAAATGAAAAGGAAAAAAAAACACACTGGTATCAGATCAATATTAGCCTTTTCCTTGACCACAAAATACTGTAATTGGTCTCTAGATGCAAGATGCTTTTTTTTTGCCTCATGCCCGTTCCACTGAGCATCTCATTTCATCTAATCACATTATAATTACCTATGTTTTTAAACATCATATATCAGTCTTTGCTATAAAAAACAGATTCAGTCGCTCTGAACAGCCAGTTTTCTCCAGTGAAAGCAATTAGTGATTATTATTAAGGCCGACGCAGAGATCATACTGTGCTGCTACCCTAGTATGACATAATTAAACTGCCATGCTGAGATTTCTCTCATTACTACAAGTATCTGATACTAGTTCAGGTACAGAGTTTATTTTACAGCATATCCATCAGTAAAAGCAGCTCTGGTAGATGGTTGATTTAATATTTTTATTCTGCTTCTCTCCATGTGTATATTAAGTATATATATATATGCTAATATGTATATATTAAGCTGAAAAAAGTAAATTTTCAGAACATGCAGATGACCTGCACAACATTTTGCTTCATATTTTTACCTGAAGGAGCTTTGAACCACATGTCCAACATGTATATGATTCATAATGTTGTTAGCTCTGCATTATTCTAAAAATAATCATCCCACTTAAGTGTACACACATGATTTTATCCCGGTATTTCCCACTCCTTGCTGTGCTGCTCAGGTTTGTACTGGATTACGTCTAGCTAGACACAGTGACATTTTACAGCCTGTGGATGTTGAAGAAAATAGCTCCAGACTTCATATTTTTCCCGCTCTGCCTTCGGTGGTTCGTCTAAAACTACTGCTGTCACACTGGAAACACTCGTCTCTTCAGTTTGTGCAGCAGCAAGGTGACAATGTTGGGAGACTTTTGCAGAGATGAACCTGGAGAGTGACGACAAACGAGCATCATGGTTCTCCACCTTGTTGGTATTGTTAAATGATATTTAAATGACATGTGTGTCTGAGAGGTGACCCTGCTGTCCCTGAAGTGTGGATGTAACGTTGAATTTGCTGAGGTTTTAAACATCACCTTTGTATTTTTCACCTCGTCAGAAGCTGCAGGTCATAACTTGTTCGAGTGCATCACTAATTAGATGAATGCCACCTTCGGTCCTGAGTCACACTTTTAATTGGTTTTAATTTTACTCGGTTGTCGTTGATCGCATCGTCTTTTGATGCTGATATTTCTGAAAAGATGCAGCACTGAAGAAAGCGAGGGGGATGAGCCCTCAGTGTCAATGTCATGTTTTAGTTCAAACTTTAAAAGTCACCATCGCATAGCTATAAAATGAGATTTGATTCAGGGTAACAAAAAGCTGCGAGGCCAGGTTTTTTTTTTTATTTCCCCCTCTCATTTGGTGAAGCTTTATTTATTCAGGGTGCTCCAGTGAGGGCTGTTGACTGTTGCATGGCTGCCCTGTGCACACAGGGCAATAAAGCAGAGGTAGTGAATTTATGAGTGCAAACAAGAAAAGAGAAACACCTATTAAAACATAAAAAGTGCAATTAAAATTTAATATAGAAAAGGATAAAGTGGGATAAAAATAAGAGACGTTATGCACCCGAGAAGTGTCAGAGAATATAGCCTGATTCATGACAGGATGCTAACTTTAATTAGTCTCTGATACACGAAAAAAAAATTACACAAAAAGACATAAGGTAAAAACGATTTAAAATAAAATCCACAGCGAGGGTGCAATGAACAGAAGATTGGAAATCCATCGTGCTTTGTACAGCTGCATCTGATCAATCACAAATTGATCGACCTCAATTCTGATCCTGCAGATCAGCTCAGGACACTTTATTAATCCTGAGGGAAATTCAAGAATATCCAGAAAAACAGTCAACACGGGTAGATGAATTGGATTAAGTGAGGTGTGGAATATCAGTAGGGTAAGATGGATTGGCAGCACTAATACATGATATTTAGTGTTTCACCGTAGAAGATATATACTTTCTGGTTCACCACTGCGATGTGTACTTAGGGTGTTCACAGCTATCTCTAGTTGGGGAAATTTTCGTACACTGTTGTCTGATGACATTTTAGTTATTTATTTGTTACATTTTACCACAGATGCACTTAAATTGTTGCAAAATTCTGACACAAACAAGCCTTATATGACGTTTAAATTTTAACTAAATGTAACTAAATGTAAATCTAGCAACTTCTGTTAAACTCACGACTCATTGCTATGTTGCGAACTCTCAGTGGCTTTAGTTGTAACATCGTATAAATTATATAAGCACTTAGAAACACCAGGCTCTTGACAGCATGTATTTTAGATCTAACCCTTTGAACTGTCATGTGCTCAGTGAGAGCCGGGCAGCACACACCAATCAATTCTTCAACACTCACAAACTGTCTGAAATGAAAAACAGCGAGCTTTTATTATGTAAGCTATCTGGAGAGTGTGATGATAGTCGTCGTTTAGCATGAAAGCTGTGGTGTTTATAGAAAACATAGGTGGCCTTCACAGTTCTCAGTGCTGCTAAAATTTTCATCCCTGTTGAGAATTTGGAAAGGTTTTCATTTTCAAGGCATACGTTCTGTCGTGTCTTTTATTGGGAATGTAGCTGCTTCTTATGGGTATACTTCAGAATTTTATGAGGCCAGGCCCAGAGTGCGCAGAGGAACGACAGGATGGGGATGGTGCCATCTTTGTTCAGCGAGGCCCCAGGCAAGCCACATGTAGCCCTAATGAGTCACTTACAATTTCAGGCTCCGCTTGCTCTCAAACACCAAAAGTAAACTTTTGTCTTTTTCCCCTCACTATTGGGGACCTTAAGAGGATTGTGGGGTCATTATTTATTCATGCCATTGTGTTTATTCACCAGCTTCTGTGTGTTATGGGAGAGGGAATAGAGCAGCTAGTGGAGACGCAGTAAAAGCTGATAATTATCCACTATTAGCATTGTTTTCTCAGCCACGGTTTAAGTCGGCTCAGCTGATGATCGAGCTATGATAGAGGTCCAGAAACATCCATTAAAAGCAGATTACCATGTGCGTGTCTTTGAAGTGTGAGCTCCTCTGTGGATGCATTTCTAAGCCTGTTTTTATGGCTCTGTTTCTGTTCTGTAAGAGAAGATCGAGCAATGTCAGGGATGCTGAAAAACAGCCATGACATAGCTGCAGGATGCTGTTAACAGTGAGAGGTGAGGAGACTGGAACCTTTACTTTTTATCCCAGAACAAAGAAAGGCCCAGGGGTGCTGATGGAAGGATTTAGCAATGTCAGAGCTAACATTGATTCAAAAGGCTAGCGAAGTCAAGAGAAAGAGGAGTCTTGAAAATGAATCAATTAGTGTGCTTCAGCTTCAGCAGCCAACTAATTGTCTTCTCCATTTATCATCCTGTAGGTGTCCATTGAGCATTTCTTATCGCGGACTCTGAAATTTCAGTTTGTGTAGGATTTCAAGTCCACATCTCCAGTCTGATTCATTCCTCCGTTTGTCACAAAGAAGTCAGAACAGATGGTGTCTTTCGGGTGGATTGCAGGGCACACCATGGACTGGGTGAGAGTGGCAGAAGCCAGCCAGGCAGGGATGTGGAGAGATGATGGCTGGGGAAGAAGTCTGTGCTTATAATCACCTGGAGAAGAAATGTCAGCTCCTGTCTCAGCCGCTCTGCTCCCTCCCTTTTCATCTTCCTAGGTGATACTGTGGAAAGCCTCTGGCATTAGTACTCTGTCCTGTGGAGGCTTTTGTGCCACCGCTGCTTTCCTGTGTTTGGTTTGATATTTCCCTCCTCTTCCATGCAGAGGAACAGATTAGCACTGAGTGATTGCATCCTTAAACTGCCGTCTAAAACACCCATTTCGAACTGTTTTTACCATTCAAACAATATGTGTATTAATGACCAGAGAAGTTTCGCTTGTTTTCTGGATTTACTCTAACCACCTGTTAATAACTCTGCATATAGGAGTGTACAGTTGTAAGTAATGGATGCTGGCTTTAAAGTGCTGATAGCAATGTTGTGGGCTGGACTTAAATGGAGATGTGCCTTCTGTGGTAATGCTGTTTTATTAGACGCAAATATAATTTCCATTTTCTCAGTAATGGCTATGTCTATAAAAAAACATTCATGGGTATTTACAATGTGTTTTCAACCTTATTATACATTATGTTCACCCTCTGTTATGATCATATTGATTCGTAGCAGGTAAACAGCACCGTCAGAGAAATGTTTATCTTTTTTCCAATGCTGGTTCGTAAAAGCTCAGTTCCCACTTCCTCTGCAAATGTGTCTGCTGTTTCTGTTTGGTACTGGACGATGTGCAGTGTCCTGCAGAATTACACAATTTAATTATATGACCAGGACAAATCCTTTTGATTTGATCCTTTTGATTTTGCTTTAATAAAACGTGAAAAAAATACAGATGACGTGTTTACCAGGCAGTGTATCACTAGGCTTTGCTGCTTTTTCCAAACTGTCCCTTTGAGCGTCATGCCGTCTCATTTATTTTGTTTTGTTTTGTGAGATGAGATCACCTATCAAGTCTTAATTTCATAAAAGGCTAGTTATGGCTCACAGCTGTGCAATAGAAAACAATTATGTCAATTTGGGAATCCTAATAATGCAAAAAAGTGAATTAAGCCATCTTGTTTGTATTGCCTGGAGAGGTCTGATAAGTTTGAAATCATTACCTGAGCACATAAACCTATAACTTACGTGCATATCAGTGTTCCCAAAATATAGAGGTGAAAACTTTTAATTAATTTGGCAGCAACTATAATACATTTAGCTCATTTTATTTCATATCAACATCTCAGTTGTGTAATCGAATCTCTTTTTGCATATTGTGGTTATAAAACATCAGAAATATTAAAATGTTTGAATAAACATTATCTGCACTGACTGTGTTTGACTAAATTGATACGGCAATATATATCACAATACTTTTTCTTCTGATATAATATTGATTTTTAATTTCTTAATATCGATTTTTCCCCAAAAAAGTGCATTTAAATAAAATTTTAAATTAAAAAATAATTAAAAAATAATCCACATTAACATGGTAACTTCAACAGCCTTAATATATATATATGTATATATATATATATATATATATATATATATATATATATGTACGTGTATATCTACATATACTGTATATGTACATATATATACATATATATAAATATGCACACATACTGTATATACACATATGTACATACATACTGTATATAAACAACTTGTATTTTAAGCTGCTGCATTTCTCAGTGATTTATGTAGAATATCACAATATATCACAATAATGTATCATATCATGACTCATGGCGATACATATCGTATATCGTGAAGTCCTTATATAATCGTGTCAATCTGTCATGAATCAGTCACTTCACTGAACTACTTTTGATACAAATATCTTCCTTTGATTGTTTTGTAAAGTTTCTGTCAGTTTGATGGACTACATTATTATCATCAGATGTGAACCAGTAAATTAAATACCTGGAATATCAAAATACTGAACGTCCTGTAAAACGCCTTATTGAATTGCAGCATTGCTCAACAGATATTGATCAGCAAACTCTGTGATTTTTAATTTCCCAGTATCCTGTATTTAGCACCTCATGCAGCCAGTCTACTGGGCTGTAAGCCAACATACACCACATCTTTCATCACGTTACGTTGCAAAGCCATCACTGCAGGACTTTGTTTCCTCGAGGTAGACTTTCTAAAACTGTCAGCGACACAAAGGCCTTTGAAGTTCAAACCAAGAGCAGTGATCTAGAAGACAAGAGGGCACATTTAATCAGTCATGGCAGAGCTCAAATACTGAAGAAATAAAACCAGTGTCATCAAACCGTCTTTCAGGGGTTTAGCAGCTGTAAAGTCTTTGTATTGCGCAGCGTTTTTCGGACATCTTGATCCTGACCAGTGAACATTTGTGTTGCACCTTGAGCTGAGCAACAGGACTTCATTAGCTGAAAAGCTGAAAAGGGAATTGATGATGCTCAGGCAATTCAAAAGCTATTAGATATCCAATTAAGGTACCTTGTCAGCTAAAGTAGCTTGTAGGCAAATATAACTCAATTAAATGACCATTATTTGTATCAGGTTTGGCGTAATGGGCTTGTTTAGAAAACCAACTGTTTGCTTTTCCTCTTCAGCCAGACTTACAATGCATCCTGATAGAGCTCTGAGAGCGCAATGGAAAGTGAAAATAACGTCACATCAGAAAATCTTATTTTTATCGTTATCGGGACATAAAATCGGCTACATCAGAATATACAGTTTTGTCCATATCGCACAGCTCTCCATCCTGAACAGCGTACTCATGCTGCAGTATGAATTAGTTATTATGACTTAATGTTCAAGTCGAAGCAACATGAAAACTCACAGCCCATTTCCACAGAGAGCTGCAGAGTACACACTGCTGCTGCTCATGACTCATTATGATGACCTAGTCTGTACAAAATGCTGTTTTTCCCAACCAGTTATTTAATGATTGCATGTAAGATTACCACTAACAGCAGGCATGCATTCATAACAAGGTCTCCAACAACTCACACTAGTTTTTACTCCATAAAGTGAGATGTGTCATGTGATGCCATTGGGTCCAAGTGGACTTTTTTTTCCCAACAGAAACACCTGTAAATATTTATTTTAGTGTGAACACTTGAATCAAACCTTATTTGGTTCATTAGGTACTTGGAGTTTTAAAATGCACTAATAGCTGAATACACACTTATTTTCCTTCCTAATGGATGCGGAGGATCGCCGCTAATTTCGTCCTTGAAAAAGCACCGCTGAGCAGCCTTCATAGGAAGCAGTGGGTCCCTGTCTGCACCGTTATATCCACGCTCAATTTAGACACCACAGAACGAACACATCTCTGCCGCCTTCAGATGTCTCCAAAGAGAGTTAATCAAGTGAAAGGGAAGCCTTCATACATGAAAGCTGTCGTTGGCGGCAGATCCTGCACAGAATCAGCCATTAATCTTAAGCGTGTCCTCCTGACATCTCTCCAATGATCTTCTCTTTTTTTATATAGTGAAATTAGATGTGTGCAGATTGAAGGATGTATAATGAAAGTGAAGCGCACATTAAAGAGGTCTGACTAATTTTGGAGAGAGATGTAAAGGTGCACTATCACCAATTAGTTCAAATAGAGCTGCAGGAAGCCAACTTGTACCAGAAATAGAGCTGTCTGGTGATGTGACCTCCACATGCAAATACAGAAAGAAGGGCTCTGAATAAATATCCACAGTCCAGCCTCTCCATGGTGGCTGGAACAGCAAAATTCAAGAGACAAACGGCTGAGAATATGACGCAAAGCAAGAAACTAAACGTGGCAACTTGGAGTGAATCCTGCTCCATCTACACCAGATGACAAAATCTGAGCAAATTACACAGCTTTCTACTTCTACGCCAAACTGCCGACCTTTCACACACCCTGTACGAACACATGGTAGAATAGTAACGTGATTTTAGCGTTAGCATTGGATAAAAACACTCTGTGATGATGGCGCTCAGTCCCTGCTGAGTCATCCCTGCATGCTCTGCATGCCACATGGCATCAGTCGACGGTTGTTGGGTTTTTTTTTCTTCACTCTTCATCTGCAAATACACTGCATTTTTTATAGACGCCGCCTGCAGCTGTTGTCCTTGAGCAAACAAGGAGTCACACATCTGCTTCACCTTACTCCGTGTTACCGAACATTGAAATAGGTGGTTGTAGATTTTTATTTACCTGGTTGTGTGTTTGAGGAATGACAACTTGAATTTTCTTTAATTCATTTATGAATTTCTCTGTACAGCTTCAGAATTCATCTCAATCAGAGGTCAGATCAGAAAGATGTTGACTCTTCTTACTCAGTTTATTTTCAAGTGATCGTCTCTGTTTGCCTCTTAAGCTGATGAGTCTTCTCTAATATGTTTTTTAACACGATGATGTTCAAGCGAATATTCATGAGAGGCATTGACTTCACTATACGATACATATCGTGATACTTGAGTCATGATATGATACATATATGATATTCATATTTACATATATACATACATATACACATGCATATATATATATATATATATATATATATATATATATATATATATTTTAGGGCAATAAAGTTACCGCTTTAACGCTGATTATTTTTTATTTTATTTTTTGTTTTATTTTTTCATTTCAATGGCAGAAGTCATTCTGTATTTACAATCAGTCCAAAATGTGACTTTTCTTGGAGGAAAAAATCAACATTAAGGAATTAAAAATCCAGCAGAATAGCAGAAGAAAAAGTATTACAATATCAATATTTTTTCCCATCCTTAATATTCGTGCTTATTGGAAGTGCTTGTTTCATACGTGGGTGTGTACATCTTTAACATGCCTCCACTCGTTAGTCAACACGTGCAGACATACATCCTCACATGGATCACATTAACATACTATGCAGAGGTTGGCAGACAGACTGTATCCACTCATCCTTTTCAGGCTTGTAATAATTCAGTGGTTTTGGCTCAATCAGTTGATTAATTGATCATGTCATTAATGAAGCTGGTAGGTGAAGTTCTGCCTCTCTTTTTGTGTTGTTGTGATCTTACATGGATTTGGACTCGTAGTCAGACATAATAAGTCATTTGTGTTTATTATAGGCATTTCTAATTGAAAAAATAACTGTAGTGTAGTTGTAATCGCAGGGGAAGGTGGTAAATAAATGAACAGTTTTATGGTGATATTGAATTTCCAGAAACTATACCGTATCACATCATATATAAGCCACATGTATATAATTATACATGACGTTTTGAAATGTATATTTTTCATATTGTTTTTGCAGTCACTGTGTAGAAAAGACATCCCTGCAGCGGCCTGTCAGCATTCATGCGTCCTCTCAAAGTTTTTAAGCACAACAAAGAACACCTACTTGCTTATTTATTGGAAGTTTTGCCTTGTAAAAAAATATTGATGCATAGCTGTCCGCCCACATTGGCATGTTTCTGCCGCTCTCATACTGTTATCAATTTTCCCTTGAAAATACATGTCATTCTTTGAACTGAGGCTTTGATGTGAGGCTTACAGCTTCTGTATTATTGTGAAGCCTCAACCACTTTGTTATGTTTTACAACATGCACTGAGGAACTAATGTACTTTTAAATGTAGTTTTGAAATAAATGATCAGAATCAATCTAAGGTGCAGATTTGAGCATTATTGCATGAATGGGCAGCGCTCTTGGATTAATTGTTACTTTGGCTCAGTTACACTCTGTATTGAGTAATGTCTCTGGGGAGAAAGGCTCGCAGTGAACTGCAATATCAGTGAGAGTTATCCTTAGCTGCAGATCGGTAACCAATTTGTTTGTTCGTTATTTTAATTGGATTGCTAATGAAGACTTCATTGCACTGGGTGGTGAGCTGTGTTTGCAGTCAGGCCTAACCAGGTAGTGAGTGACACTTCCTGAAGCTGTCAGGAACTAAAGCAGCGGTGCATGGTCCAGAGGGCCTCAAGTAAATGTCCCTTTCTGCTGCTGTAATATAGTGAGTGAGGTTAAAGGCAATCAGCTCTGGCAGCCAGTGAAACTTCTCTGTGGCTCCTGTGACTGAGGCCAGCATTAATTAAACACAACGAGACAGTGAGCCTCTGTGCTGCCGAGCATAACGACTTTGACCTCATTCAGGTGATGACATTGACCACTTTTAGAGGACCTGAACTCGCTGAGTGCCATCGACGTATTTCGACGTCAAAGTGTTTTTCGGCAGCGGGTCGCCGATTGCGGTGAGTAATGTTGGGGCTTCTGGGAGATGTAGTCAGAGCATAAAGAGACGGTATACACCACAGAGATCAAAACAGGAAGTGGAGACGATCGAGATTAGAGAGCAAAACAAACAGAATCTGGACAAAAAGTGGTGATTTTGGTGAAAGTGTCCTCTACTCTACCTCTGATAAAACAAGAATGGAACAAGGTAAAAACAAACATTTTTTTCATGATGAAATAGAGAGTCTCTTCTTTCATTTGAGCTATTCACTCAGTACGTTTACAGGCACATCTAAGATGAGCTATTGGCAATAACCGAGCTGAGGATTTAACTGGAGTTTCGAGTGTACATGAAAATCAAATTATTGAGTGAGGTACGTTCGCCTCTGAGACGCTAGGTGGCGCTACACGCCATTTCAAGTTGGAAGTCTTCCGGTTCTTCTGCTACTGTGTTGTTGTCATCCGGCTTCTGTGGTCTCGTCACTTCCGGAAGAGGGAGTGCCGCTACTCAATAATTCAGCTAACCATGGTTTGCATGCACATGCTGGAAAAGCTTGACTTTATCTGGCACGAACAGTCCGATTATAAAAACTCCAGTTCGGTTCGACTACAGTCGGTCTAAGGTGTATATATGGCTTTTAAAGCTTCAATATTAGCCAGACTAAGGCAATAAGTTGAATTTATCTAAGTGCACGTAAACATAGTGATTGTTTTCAGAGGCATAGTACAAAATACTCAAAACGGTCAAAAACACTGGAACAAGGCACTTCCTGTTTTAAAAAAAAAAAACCCTGGCACTCAGTGAGTTAATCTTTTCCTCTTTGAATCTTCTTTTTTGCAGAAATTACTGTAATATTCAGTCCAAGACCTTGTTGGGATTATTTCGTCTTTCAGTGCTGCTTCTGGTGCTTAGCGGCTGCAGATACAAGCTCAGTGAGCGCTGCTCTGTTCGGCCAAGTGTTGTTGTTTTGACACTCGCTGCATGTCGTGTCTCAGATGAATCCGGCGGCTTCTGGCGATGACTGCTCTTTTTCCACAGCTCCTCCTCTGCTGCTTGCACATCACTATATATTCAAGCACAACAGTGTCACGGTCATTAACCCCCAGCATGGCCGCTGGGCCTCTGCAGCCATTACCTGCACCAGCATCACAGCATTGAGAGAGAAATGAAGTGTGTGGTGTGAAGTACGTACAGAGCACAAACTGTGACTTTCCGGGGCTGTGGGCATTTGCTGCTTGCACAGGACTGTGGCTGATATGTTAATATCACTAATTGTTTCCTAATTAGATGTGAGTCAGTGAGTCGTATTTTAATACTCTTCAGGGATCATTACAGACTGAGAGGAAATTTATCTCTCCTGATGGATGACAGTCCAGTCAGCAGGAATTTCGACATCAAGACCAACGGGCTGATGGGAAGACGGGGAGAGCCGCGAGCTGATGGCTTTGTTCGCTGCAGTCATGTTACTTAAGCGCTCCATTTTCAGCATGGCACAGAGCTGCATCAAAAGTTAATCACACATTAATAGAAGCACTGTGGAGATTTAACATCCCGTGACAGCGTGGGGATTGGAGCCAATAAGCCCCGAAAGACGAAATTGTATGATATTCACATGTAAGAGTTGGGTTTGCATATTGGTAGCTATAAATAATCACAATTTCCGTAAATTATTCACATTCTGGTCGGTGTCCAGACTGATCCCTGTGGTATTTTTATATTACTGACAAGTAGGAACGCTGAGACGGACGCAGAGCAGAGAAGAAATGGGAAGGATTGGTTCAGGTTGGATTCATTTCTTGGCTGGCAGGGGTTATATGTGTTTCCACAGGAGGGAGTATTAACAACCCCGCCATGTCTGGGGACATATTATTCATGTTCCTCCTGCACAGTACATGAATTTAAATCTGTCGGTAGTGTTTTTTTTCAAAGGACAGCTACGCTACCTGGTGTTGTTTTGTGTCTTTTAGTTGATGTTTGTGACTCAAAGTGTTCTTCTCCTGTACGTTGGATAGTCTTTAAATTCAGAGCATATCTTTATTGTTATTCAGCTCTGATCAGTGGGGTAGGGTCGGCGTTATCAGCCGTATGAGCGCAGAGCAGATTGGTGGCGGTGAGCTCATTGTGTGGCTCATCAGTGTGGACAGCAGAGACTCTGCAGGGGTGGTCAAAGCACACAGGGAGACTTCATCTTCTCCATTATTTCCTCACAAATAGTTGTTTGCTGCTCTGTTAATGCTCTCAGTGTCTTTTTTTTTACTTTTTAAGTTTTTTTTTTTATAACTGAACCTGCACCTGTTCTCTTTTTTGCATTTAGCATTCCTTGTTGTTTTTATTTCTTTAAACCCATGCCAAGCACTCAAAGTCATTTTAGCTGTTTGCATTGTTTCTCCCAGCTGGGGTGAAGCAGCGGAAACAAAGGCAGATGTGTCACTGTTTGTGTTTGAAGTGTGAGAGTTAAGTCTTGCCTGTGTGTGTGTGTGTGTGTGTGTGTGTGTGTGTGTGTGTGTGTGTGTGTGTTCTGTGATGTTGCTCATGTTTGGGTGTGTTTCATTTCCCCCCCATGTGTTGTCTCTGTTTGTGGTCCACAGGTCCTCCGCTGCATTGTTCATCCGCCTCCTCCTCCCCTGTTGAGCTGCTCCCATACCCTCCCCCTTCCATTGCAGCCAATGAGAGCCAGGGAGGGTTGCTAGGTAACTGTGTGGCTCAGCCAGCCCAGGACTCTGACTCTGAGGATGAGTTTGGCCCCAATTCATTCTTAGTTAAATCTGGCTCAGGGAACCTGTATGCTCCTGCCACTGCTACTGCTGATGGTGAGTTGGTTTTCAAACTGCTGTTGCTTTCTGGAGGTTAGCCTCCCCCTGCTCCTGGACATGTTGTGTTATGGGTCATGCAGATGGCTGTGGGCTAGAATATGTCCCATTTATTTTTTTTTCCAAGCACCATGAGAGGGAGTTGAAACTTTGAGTCGATACGTAGCCTCAGGAAATGCACAGAAGTCTCTGAAGCAAGGTCTGCAAAGTTCAGAGGCTCTTTCAAAGAGACGGACCATTTTGGTTCAGGAGGAGATATTTGTCACACATTTCTCTGCACTTTCAATGCGTGCTGGTGGGAGGTCTCCAATGCCTCCATAGAATTTTCAGAAACAACAGCCTGCATTGCATCCTCCGCACCCCAGTTGCTCACCAGGTGCTTTATGCTGCTTTATCATCACATATCTCTGCAAGGACCGACTCTTTCAAGTTATATTTAAACAGCTTTCGCCCATGAAAGGCGTGCGGAAGTGTCTGATAACAACTCAGTCAAACTCAAACAGTGCTTCTTGAGTTAGATTAGGTTTGTGGTGTCTCATTAATAAATGTCAGCTCCTCGTTCCTCTTGAAACACTCCTGCTGTTGACTCAACACTCATTCACACTGACGGGATGACATCTGTGCTCAAACTGCAAACATGCTGCTGACAGCGACGGTGAAACACTACAGTATACTCCATAAACCACGCAGCAGTCAGTTTTTGTGTATTACACGTTATAATTTCTTTGAATATTTTATTTGGCTTGAAACTATGGGCACTAATGAATTGAGTGTGTGCATGTTTTGATGGAGTCATTATTTCATTGACTTGCTGTGATATTATTTGTTTGTTTGCATAGATTCATTAGACATGTTGTGGATTCACACTTGGCTCAGAAGGCCTTGATGCTTACTAATTCAATATACTTTTTTATAACACCACTGCATTGCATATAAAAAATGCATAGGAACATTTCAAGTATTTCCTCAAGGTAACCTGGGGAAAGTGGATTTATTATTATGGTCACAAAATTCCACACTTGGATCCGAGCAGGTTATATATTCCTGTTTATGATCCATCTACATGAAAATGTAAAATTGTTGTCATTCAAATCCAACGATTTATGCCACATATCTCCCATAAGTCATCAATTTGCATGCCGAATAGGTTTTTTTTATTATTATTTTTGAATGTTGATGCCTTTCATCTACAACAGCTACTAGCTTCTCCCACCGGCACAGCAAACACAAAACAAAATAAAATGGTCTAAATAATTGATCAAGCTTCCCAGTTAACTACCCAAAGGGTTGAATTACATCAAACTCCAAAGAGGCCCAGCTGAAAGGCTGCAGAATGGCTTATTAATCCCATCGCAAATCTGCCCCCTAATTCCACAGCAGCAAAGTGCTGGTCACCAGCCGGGACATGACTGTGCTTCAGGGGACATGGATGGGGGGAATGGCCTTTACTGTGGCAGATTTGTCTCGTAACAATGACACTGATTTGCATAGGTACAGCATTTAGCTAGGCCTGGGGCAGGAATGAGGTGCTGCCTCCAACATTCACGGGCTTTGACAGAAGCAAAAGCATTTCTTCTTAGTGGCTGCAATGTGTTTTCCTGCTTATATAACCAGGACTCTGAATATTAGTGGTGGATATTGGCAGGGACTTCACGATACGTATCACAATACTTGAGTCACGATACGATACATCATTGCTATATTGTGATATTGCAATATATTGTGATATTCTGCATAGATCACTGAGAAATATAATACACACATAAATAAAGAAATAAAAAATGAAGATCTAAAATAGAAATAAAAAATATAGAAATACAAAAATAAAACTATAAAACACCCATATTCATAGCGGAGATATGATATTTACAGCAGATATTTACAGCATAAATATGGTATTTACAGTAGAAATGTGATATTAACAGCAGAAGTTTAATATTTACAGTGGAATTGTAATATTTCGGGAATGTGATAAATAGCAGCATGGACTTAATATTATCACAGAATTAGCAGCAAACATGTAATATTAACAGCAGAGTTGTGTAGTAACACAGCACATATATATATATATATATATATATATATATATATATATATATATATATATATATATATATACATATATTCCTGTGTATACTTTCATATATATTTATATATTAGGGCTGGCAAAGTTACCGCATTAGCGTGTATTATTTTATTTTTTGTTTAAATTTTTATTTGAACATGTGGAAGTTGCTCTGTACTTTGGGGGGGAATCAATATGAGGAAATTAAATATTGATCGTTACTTGTAGTATGCTGTTATTGTGTATTATTTATTCATCCATTTATTTATCTACCTTTATCTAATCAGTCACATACCTGTTGTGTCTGAAAATCTGAGCCTTATACTGACTGTCTTTGGTATGGACACATACACATTGTTTTTCTCTTTTTGTGTATAATTTTAGCCTCTGATATTATGTCAGAAGAAAAAGTATTGCGATATATTGCCATATTGATATTTTTTCCCACCCCTACCCTGGATGCTCTTGTCCAGTGTGAGATCTTTCATGTGGCTGCTGTTATATAAAGAAGAGGTAAATTGTGCAAAAAAGAAGTTTCACTTTGAGCTTCTTCGCTGTCGTTCTTCGTTGTTTAATTACAGAAAATGTCTGACAGCCAGGAGCCAATTACAATCAGAAAGGGAACAGAGAAGAGCCTCCACTGTTTGTTCACTTAAACCACCTAATGAGCCATGTAAGCTTGCGCCATGCCTTCTCGAGCATTTTCCACATCACATCCGAATTCTTTAGAGGCTTGCAGAAGTTGTTTATTTGCTTATCTTGTAATTTAGTTTGAACTTTATTTACTCTTTTCTCTCCCTTTGTTCTGCTGCTTGAATTTAAGGAAGAAGTGTCTAATACATTTGAGCCAATAGAAAATGAACAACTGCATGGTTAACACTGATTTAAGTTAGATTCTAAGGGTGGGAAAAATATTTATATGGCTATATATCGCAATACTTCTGATATAATGTTGATTTTTAATTTCTTAATTTTGTTTTTTTCCCCCCAAAAAAGTCATGTTTTGGGCCAATGGTAAATCCAGAGAAGGTTCCGTGTGTTGAAATAAAAATTTAAATTTAAAAAAAAAAAAATTTTTAGGGCCAACAAAGTTATTAAGTTAATGTGGATTTTTTTTCTACAGTATGTAGAATATCACAATATATGGCAATATCACAATATCGCAATAACGTATAGTATCGTGATACATATTGTATTGTGAAGTCTTTGCCAATACCAGCCCTTATTAGATAGTGTCATATATATTTTTAGTAATTGCCTTGGTTGGTTATGTGTGAATATTTTCACAAAGGAAAGGCTAAGCTAAGCGCTCTCTGTGAAATATTTCCAGCTCCAAAGCTTTTGTGGCAAATATTCGATTATGGTGTAAAGTTAGAATACAAAACAGGGCTACACACAACTGCATAACCAACGTCATTAAATCTAAGATCACGCATTTCCTGAATATTCTAATTAAATTTATGGAAAGGGAATTCTAATGTGTTCTGTTTTATGCAGAGGGTAGAACTGGGGAAAAGAGACCTGTTGCCAGATGCACTGTAATCTAGCATTAAGTATGCTGCTCAGGTTTGCAGTGAAAATCACATTAGAAAAAAAAAAAAACATGTTATTTTCAAGCAACTTTGGTGAAAATAGCTGGAATATCAAATCCAATCTCTTTGACTTGCAGGTCAGTTATTGAAGAAATATTCAAATTCAGAGTTGACAGAGTGCAGGAGATGTTTACTTTTTTGCTGTCAGTAAACAACCAGTGAAAAGCATGTATGCCTAAAATAATTGGCTCACAGTGTCTCTGTTGCACTGGAAAACAGGTGGCTTTTTATCACTTGAGATTACATTCCCTCAAGGTCATCTTTGAGCCCACATACAGGACTTAAAATGTTATGCTGGATTCTGAACAAGTAAACGCTCTCAGCAGCATGTCGTTACTCACATTAGCAGCCTGCGAGGCTGCCGTGTTTATTTTTATTTTTTTCAGGGGGTTTGGAGTCGGTGTGAGGCTGACGAGGCTGCTCGCTGAAGCCTGCAGTCCTTTTGTGAAGCATGTGTTTCTCCGTGGCCCCTGGCTTTCTCTGAGGGCCTTCTTCCTGGGGAGGCTGCCAGTGGGGGCCCGCTGCCATGCTGAGCTGCAAGATCTGAGACCCTGCAACTTCTCCTTATTAGCATTTCTTAATGCAAAGCAGCATGGGGTCGCCCACTGTTGGCTTTCAGTGCATCCACCTCCACCTCACAGCTGACCAAGCAGGAATGCTTAGCTTGGGGACGTGGTTGTGTGAATTCAAATAAGTCTTCATTTGAACTGCTTAATCATCCCCCCACCCTGTGTCTGAAAGCAGGGGGTGTCACTCCAAAAAAGCAATTCATCCACCAGACACCATGAGGAATGAACTATGTGAATAATAATTTAATGAGTAGCACATGGCTCCGGCGTGCCATGCCCCTGTTTTTCTGGACATGAGACATTCCAGTTCAGAGCTGACATATCAAAAGGAATTGCTTTCTCTTGATTCCGATGCTGAGTTATCAATGAACTGGAGCCAACAGACAGTTTGTCCAGTTGCATTCAGCTGGATGTTCATCAGAACACAGAGAGCATGGATAATGCATTTCACATACCTACATATCTTCTTTTCATTGACATAAATCGAGATGCATTGCTTTCATTCCACGATAATTGCAGACCATCTGTGGCCCCCTAACAAAATCTTCCACCTCTTGGATGGATATGCAGCAGAGTGACACACACAACATAGCATGCATAACCACTTGTCTTGTTATTGCTAAGGCAGCTCAAAGAATGACAGAAAATCCATTTGATCTCAGAAATGGTGAGAGAAGCATATGCCTGGACTAGTCATCACGCGTTGGGTTGCAAACAGTCGTGAACATCCTTTTTTTAATTGCATTGCTTTTTAAGTAGGTTAGGTTCCCACAGGTCCTTAAAAAGTGTCTTAAATTAAAATCCGGGCAATTAAGGTCTTAAATTGTCTTAAATTTACCCTAAATTCCCTGTAAGTATTAAATTTTCAGATGGTGCGTTTAATGCCAAGAGGAAAACACAGTATTCAGAGATTTGCAGTATTCAGATTTGTTATTTTATTCACAAAGTTCACTTCTTTTTGAAAGTTGTGAAATTTAAGTTGTAGAAAAAAGCAAAATGTTATTCCTTTAATTTATATCGCTGTTGCAAGTTTTAAGAAAAAATCATTAAAAAAATATTATATTATATATACCAAAGAAATTATGGCATTTTTGTGTGTTAAATTACATTTTTTGAAGTTTTTTTTTTTTTACATTTTTTAAAAAGTATTAAATTTGACTTTTAAAATGGTGCAAGAACCCTGGTAATATGTTTTTATGTTTCTGTATTGACCTTTTTCTCTACGTTGTGTCCGTAGAATATTTATATGTAAAATAGCTCCTCTAGTTTCACACCTCATTTGGCGTCCTGAGTGAACGCTGGTGGCAGGATGTTATGTACGATAGAGCTTACATTCACATTCCAGAGGAGTATTCCCATGGAGAGAGCTGAGCGTTATACCCACCATGTGTTGTTTGTGGTACCTGTTACCTCTCAAATGAGTCCAGGAGAGACAGCTCGTATTCCCCTCAGACTCTTCTAATGGTGGAGGAAGCAGCAGGGCCAGCAGAGAGTGCAGCTTCACTGCCTTCATGACAAATTCTATTTGTATTTTTATAGACAAATGCTACTCAACTGGAAATTTTTCTCCTATGATTAGCCATCGGGGCTGTAGCAGTAAGCAGGTTTTAATGATTTATCTGGGAGCTTCTGATTAATTCTGCATCGAGTGTCTCACACCTCAGTGCGTTGACCGGGTGTCCGTGGCATGTCATATCATTTCATTTGATCAGGGGTGACCATCGGTGCTATGGATTTTACCTCGTGTCCTTGATCAGAAAAAGACACTGTTTCTGAACGTGGCATAAAGATGCAGCTGAGATTTCTGAGTATTTCTATTTACTGCTATAGAGCAGTCGAGTGATGGTGCAGATGCTGACATTTGCAGGGTTACTTCTCAGTTATAGAGTGGCATAAGTCAATCGCTGCACGCTCTGCATATCAGTCAAAATAACAGCTAAAGAAAAAGAAGCATGACAGTCTTAATAATTATCACATCTGAACTATTTAATGGGCATTGTTATTGGATATAACTCGATACAGTCTAACAAAAAAAATCCATCAGCTTTTCAGAAATAAGAATCACTCATATACCTCATACATAGGAGTACCAAAGCTGTACAATCCTCTAAATATGTCGTTTTTATTCTGCATCTGATTCAGGAACAACATCAGAATATGCTCAGTGATTGACTGTTTACAGAATATGAGCCAGATTTTTTTCAATCCAGAAAATTCAGTATGACACACTCTAAATAGTCATTTGTTGGGTGAACGTTGAAAAAATTATGGAAAGTATTTCCACCAAATTATAATACGTTAATTTAGCAAAAAACAGTTTTGTTGAGTGACATAAATGAAAATATACTGGGTCAACATAAGATGCTGGTGTTACTGTCACTTAATTATGAGTAGTAAATCCAACATGATAATAATTTGTTGGGTGAACATAAAAAAAAATATGAAAAGTATTTTGACCCAATTATAATGCGCTCATTTAGCGAGTGATGCAAATGCTAAGCAGCTAACCATAGCAACTACTGCTGCTATGGTTACGAAAACATTCGGTGTGTGAAATGAACAGAGCGGACAATAACAAGTGAGGTGACATTTCTGTGCAGGGGTTTGTTTTCAA
Source organism: Synanceia verrucosa (assembly GCA_029721515.1). Classification (NCBI taxonomy): domain Eukaryota; kingdom Metazoa; phylum Chordata; class Actinopteri; order Perciformes; family Synanceiidae; genus Synanceia; species Synanceia verrucosa. The sequence goes on from CM056559.1 coordinate 2,058,342, forward strand.
GTCAGTTATTTTAAGTTAAGTAAAGGACTTATCTTAGCGTCTTCACTGTCGACTCTCAGCATGTGTTTTGAACTGTAAAGTTTCGCACACTACTGCCACCTGCTAAAATAACATTACTTAATGTTGTTCAACCACAAAACATGACTAGATATGGTATGAAGCAGACACCTAATTTGGCTTTTTTGAGTGCATGTTCATGAATCTCACAGTTAATAAATACTTCAGGAAAAAAAAACATATTTAAAACAAGTGTTTAGAGAAAAATTCTCCTTAAATCTGGACATTTAGAATGTGGCTAACTAACCATTTGGTACGTCACTAGTTGGACCGTTGTCTCCCAGTGACTGTGACGTCTCACCATCAGAATCATTGCTGTTATCTCTGGTGGTGGGAGCTGAGGTCCTGGCTAATGAAGTGGATTTGCCTTAATTACTTGTCTAGAATAGCGTCAGGAGGCCTTAACCGGTGCGCACATCTGTTAGGAAGAGAAATGAAACAGCCACATTCCCAGCCTGAATGGATATCTTTAGACTTGTGTTTTGAATGCCATGTGAAAGTCCCTTCTCTGTCTCTCTGATTACAAATGAATCTCCTTTTCATGCCAGTTTCGTTGTGCAAAGCAGGTCAATAGAAAACCATTTATTTTTCCTGTCCTTTATAGTGGTGAATAATTGTTGCTGAATCACCACATCTGTGGGGGTTGTGCTGCTCTCTCTCTCTCTTCCTTCTTTCTCTTTCTCTTCTCTCTCTGTTCATCTCCTCAAAAATCAGTGACTGCTTACCTGGCTGATGGAGGATTATTGAGCGGTCATAAAAAATATATATGCATGATGCAAAACATGTTCACAATGCATTCAAATGGAGATGGTGTAAAGTAGGGATGGGTATTGGCAAGGACTTCACGATACATTATTGTGACATATTGTGATATTATATATAGATCACTGAGATTTAAAATGCAGCTTAAAATACAAGTTGTATATACAGTGTGTACATATATGTATGTACACATATTTATAAATATTTAAATTTTATTTTTTATTGACATTTTTATTTCAACAAGTTGCTCTGGCTTCTGGATCGGCCCAAAACATGACATTTTTGGGGGAAAAAAATTATATTGATAAATTAAAAATCAATATATCAGAAAAAAAGTATTGTGATATATTACCATTTCAATATTTTTTCCCCACCCCTAGTGCATATGCAGATAAGTCTGCAAGTGAAGTGGGCTAGCTCACTGTAGCAGCATTTTTGGGCATTGCATGTACAAATTAAATTAAATACTTACAAATTGTAATAATATAGCTTATAAAAGTGAATATACAAACTTCCAGCAGATATAATTCAAACTTAATCCAGCCACGGACATTGATTACTTGACTTAATTGTGAATAAACCTTACACTATATTCCATCATTACATTTTAAGATAATCAATATATATTGATTTATTCATACATATTCAGGGTTATTTATTAGCAAACTTATTTTGCTTTTACTGTACTGATTCATCTCGGTGGTCATTTTTGAGGTCATAATATAAGTCTTTAGATGTATTACTACAAGTATGGTCCTCAGAAAAAAAGACAGATCACTAGTTGGCTCACAGGAAGTAAAGCGTTTGTTTACCGAACATTAAATGCTTTCCAGAGCGGTGATGCATTTGTCCTTGTGATATATTTCTTTGCGTATGTCTGTGCTGTCCCTGTATCAAATTAGCATAACCTTATTAATGGCTTTAGGGATCAGGTACATTACTGAGCAGGAGGGAGGTCATCAACAACTGTGCAGATTTCCCTCTCAGCACTCTGGTGTTCATCAGGACGGCGGTGAGCCGCTCTCTCTCTCTGTGGATCGGCTAATTACCAGGGCAGCATTGTGCAAAAGTGTGCTCAGCGTGAGGCCATCTATCAGCGTGACAGAAGCATAATATAAGAGTGGATTTCTGTCAGAGGTTCATCATATAATAGAACATGTGAGTGCTGTATGTAGCAGTGAGTCAGGTTCAGAGTACACTCTGAAGGTGAGGGCTTTTGATGGAAACATGCAGAACGAATGACATGAATATAAATATATTCTGGTCAGTGTGTTGAAAACTTGTAGGATCTTTTTCCCTCAACACAACACACCGGCTCTGTTTCCACTCTAAACGCCTCAAGCACCGAAGCTTAATGCCCCTCAGTTTGTTTATCAATCTGCCTTGATTGACACGTGTTGATGTAGCAGCTTCATGTTCTCGACCCTTAGAAAAAAAAATCTGAAATAACAGCGAGCGTCTTCTGTTGCTTTAATAAAGGAGCTGATTATACAAAATAAGCCTTCTGTGTGTCTCTATTCCACTCTTTCCACTGTAAATTGGCAATTTAGCGTTGTGGATATGTGTGAAATAAAGGAGGCTCGCTGCTATAAAGGAAAGCCACTCTTTCACTCTTTGTAAAGCCACGAGTTCATTGATTGATGAATGGCTTAACAGATGTGGAAATAAATGGAGATAGAGTGCACAAGGACATTGGTCTGCTGTCCTGTGCAGCGCAGAGAGAACCAGCCAGTCCAAAAAGGTCCACAGGGTGCAATCTGTTCCTGTAGACTTCATATCCAATATTTTTTTAAATCCTCTGATCAAGCTGATACCAGCTGGCAAAAGACCTAAAAAAAAAAATAAAATGTTTGATAAAAATTTGGAACAGAACACTGGAATCCTGTCTAATTGGGGACCTGGTGATACAATACTGCACATCATGATATAAATATTATTGATAAATATTATTAATAAAGCTGCGAGGAGTACCATTTCTAGGACTATTGCTAGTAGGGGTGGGTACTGGCAAGGACCTCATGATACGATGCATATCACGATACTTCAGTCACAATACGATACATAATTGTGATATATTGTGATAGTCTACATTGATTACCGAGAAATTTAAAGTGCAGCTTATATATGTACACATATTTATATGTGTACATATACAAATATATATTAGGGGTGTCAAAGTTACCGTGTTAACGTGGATTTTTTTTAATTTTATTTTATTGTTGATTTCGTTTTTTATTTCAACATGCAGAAGTTGCTCTGGATTTACAGTCTGTTTTTTTGGGGGAAATATTAAGAAATATTAAGATATTAAGAAATTGAAAATCAATATTATATCAGAAGAAGTTACATGAAATTAGCTTGAGCTGATGTGCACCATGCAATTATACAATTATAGTATGCATGCTCAAATATCCTTCCATGGCTAAATAAATGCACAAAAAAGGTACAATGTGAGAAGTGGTCATTTTCAAGAAGCTGGTGTGTTTACTCAGGCTGGTCTGAGTAAATGGACTCAGGGCTCTGTGGGAGGCAGAAAACACTCAGAGAGAGCAGCTAGGAGGGATAATAGTGTGAGAGTGGTTCACGTAGGGCTCTTCAGTGAAGTTACTCCTTATTTTAGGTGCTATTTTATGTACTGCTTTTGAAACTATAGCTAATCAGTCATGTTGGGAGTTGAAATAAAAGCGTACTTTGAGGCACCGACCTTTTGGAATATGTATTCTCAAAGGATCTGCAGGAGTTCTGAAGCTCTGTTCCTATGTGTTTTTATTGTCTTTTATTTTATCTTATAGCTCATATTGCTCTCCTCTTTTTCAGACGGAGCCTTTCAAAACCACTCTCGGCTGAGGACGCCTCCTCTCCCGCTCTCCCACTCCCACTCGCCCAACCATCAGCACCATGCGGCCTCCATTAACTCCTTGAACAGGGGCACCTACACACCGCGGAGTAACCCCAGTCCGGCGCCCACAGACAGCTCTGCTCCTCCAGAGGGGCCGGCCAGTGGTCCGGACTCCGGCAGCACGCAGGACAACTGGCTGCTCAACAGCAACATCCCGCTGGAAACCAGGTAACCTGGTGCCACTGGACGCAGGTTTTCATGCTGTCTGCTCCGTATTAAATTACCACAGCGCTAACAAGGAGCAGAGCAATAAAATGGAAAATATCCCGCTACAGGCAAAGGCCTACATTTTGTGGCAAACAAGAGAAAAGTGCTGCTTTTGGGTCTCCGTCTAAGCAACTGAGTTTAAACAGCAGAGTAATTATGATCGCATCGGATATGAAACAGTTCTCGCAAAATTATATTCAGGCTCCCGTGAGCAGGCTTCAGAGCTCCTCCACTTCAGCCCAGAGTTTTATTTATTATTTCATATTAATCAGTCCTCTAACACATTTCTCAATAGGAGGCTCTTGTGTGAAGTGGATCTGTCAAGTGTTATTGTAACAAAGGGAATCTCTGTTAGTGCTTCTTTGGCTTGTTTTATTGCGAGGCGGTATGAAATCAAGAATAGCAAGACATAATATCCCAATCCTCATTATTGTTATGGTCACAATACCCTGCTAAGAGCAGAGCAAAACCGAGCCTCTGTGGTCGCCTGCTGAGCCCTTATAAACTGAAAGACAATGTGTCGCCTTGATTTTTTTTAAGGAGGATAGATATAGATGATTGAGCTATTAATGCAGTACAGTGAAATACTTATAGCTGCCTTGTATATAGTAAACACATTGTCATGAATGAAGCATGGCTAAAACACTGAGTAGAGTCACTGTCTCTGAGACGGTTCAGTCAACAGGAAAATGAGCGTCACTTTTAGCTGGTAGAAGGACAGTTAGTGGATAATGAATGATTACATGTCATGCAGCTCCAAAGTTAATCCTGCACAGGTATTCCCTGAGGAGCAGAAAGCAGATGGTGAATCTGCAGCAGCCACTCAAACCACACACTGGAGGACTGAAAAAAACAACCACTGAAGTTCTAATAATGCTGTTTAAACTATTAGTAACATTCACACGAACACAGAAATATGTAATAAGTAATATCATTCCAATAGCCATGTTTCAGTGCTGATAAATGCTGCACTGCTTGGTCTTCGTCTCCTCCGCCGCTGGAGAAATGCCAGCAGCTGATCGAGCCTCAACGTTGCCTTCAGAATTTGTGCCAAGCATCTCTCTTTCATTAAAAGTTGCATTCTTCCTGAAAAGAGGAGCTTTAGACACCATGAACAGACTTCACACTGACCTCGAAGGGGCACAAATCAAAAACAAGGCTTTTCTCTTGCACAGCTGAATGTGTTCGGCCTGCCCATTGCATGTGGAAAGCTCGTTTCTCCATTGCATTGCTGCAGTATTTCCTTATGGAACAGAGGGGGAGTGCATTATGGGAGAAAGACACATACATCTCTAACTAATGATACTATCCAGTGTTAATTTGTAATTAAGACGTTAAAAACATTTTGTTTTTGTGTGAACTAAGTGTTAGAAACCTTACGATTCTTATTTGTAAGTGATGCATTGTTTTCTTCCAATCACAACCTTGAAGGAGCCAGAATACTCTAATGTTTATCAGAGAAGAGCAGGACGCTTGCAGAGAAGGGCAGGGCTCGTACAAAACAAGGTATGGCAGAGCCCAAAGGAGGGGAGCAACAGAGCTAGATGTTATTTGTCTCACACCTTTTGTAGAAGTAGTTCCATAAGGGCCTCGGCTCCTTTGTCCCACGCTGTCCGTCTCGACCTCCATTTGTCGGTTGTTGTCGATGTTGCTCGGTGATCATGTTGGCATTTCTGTGTTTCTTGCACGCACATCTCACCCTCGCTTCATATCCATCTTTCCACCTGTGCGTAGAAACATAGCAAAGCAGGCATTCCTAGAGACTTTACAGGACAACCTCATTGAGATGGACATCCTGGCATCGGCACGCCGCGATGCCTCGTACAACGACGGGTATGTTGCATGTTTGCTATCTGGCTCACCCCTATTGCACAATCAAACAACTGCGATGCCTGTGCTATTTTCCCATCATGCATCCTCTGTTTTGAAATGCTGTCAATCATTAGTGTGTGTCTCCTATTTGTCCCTTCTTTGTTTGATACAACTAATAATTTGCATTAAGTCACATTGTTGGCTTTTGATTAATGTTAAGCATGACCGCTTTATGAAACGCAGTTGCCCATGTTATCTCCTATTGCTAGAATAGGACGTGTCCTGATATTAATACATGATATATGGTCTCAGTGCCTTTCCACATCATACATTGTAATGTGACATTCAATCACATTCATGTCACTGTCACTCAGGAGCTTCCTGTAAACTTGTCAGTGAAACGGCGTCGACAACGCCGCCGCCGACGGGCTGATCGTCTGGCTTTTGGACATGCAGCTCTGCTCACGTTTCCTCACATAGCCAGCCATGTTCTCCAAGGACGAATGAATGTGCTAAATTCTATATGCTGCATGTCTCCTGTGGACACATAGTTACAGGGAATTACTCTTCACCACGCTGGCATGAATCTGTAAACATGAGCCAGCTGTGGCCACTAGTCCTGTCCATTAGATTTAATATTGATTCACACTTTCCACTGAGCAAAAGCCAGCCTGCTTCAGTGTTCTCACTAATCTAGCAGGAGCGTGACTATGGCAACAGTATTGAATGTGGCTGGGAACAGAAACTGCACTTGAATGCACAGTAACCTACAGTATTATGATGGACGTCCCTGAGAAATGAATGTTTACTGTCATGACTAACAGAAGAAAATGTGATTTTTTGCTTCTTCTAGGCACTTCTTGTTCAAACCAGGTGGGACGTCACCCATGTATTGCACAACTTCCCCAGGATACCCTTTGACCTCCAGCACGGTGTACTCGCCCCCCCCTCGCCCTCTGCCTCGAAACACCTTCTCTCGACCTGCCTTCAGCCTGAAGAAGCCCTACAAGCACTGCAACTGGAAATGTGCTGCTCTCAGTGCCATCCTCGTCTCAGTAACGCTGCTGTTCCTCTTGGCCTACTTCATCGGTGAGTCACCTCTACCCATCACCTCAGGATGAGTCCGTGCTCCACTCCCATCCCACTATCACGCCTTCTAATAGTGTTGAAGCTGCACTCTGAGTGTCCTTATATAGATCCACACCTCAACCAAAATAACATTATCATTCACAGACTGAATCTGCAGAAATGGGCAATCCAGTTCCTGAAAAGGGTTGTGTAGGAAATTAATTCAAAAGACATCACACAAGAGAGGATGTGATCATATTTGATTTAAGATTCAATCCATCCTGCTTTTTACCAGATAGATCAAAAACAAAATAAGAGTAGCAGCAGCGTCTGCAGTAACACTAAAAAGGATAACACACAACATATGTTTAAGGAAGGAGGGGTTCAGGATAGTGCCGAGGGGTGGATATTGGTAAGGACTTCAAGATATGATATGTATTGCGATACTTGAGTCACGATACGATACATTATTGCGATACGTAGATCACTGAGAAACTAAAAATATAGATTAGGGCTGTCAAAATTACAACGTTAACAGGGATGATTTTTTATTTAACTTTTTATTTGAACATGCGGAAGTCATTCTGGATTTGCAATCGGCCCAAAACATTACTTTTTTGGGGGGGAAAATCGATATTCACAAATTAAAAATCAAAATTACATCAGAATTAAAAAAAAAGTATTGCAATATATTGCAATTTTGATATTTTTCCCATCCCTTGAGTGTAGAAAAGACAGGTCAATCTTCATGAACTGTAATGTAAAAATCAGGTATGTTTAACATGGATGTAAATATTGTTGAATGCCGTTTTTGCAGACAATTCTACATGAAAAAGCTTGGAGTATTTTATTCTAGTAATGAAAGCTCTGCCTGATCCTTTGTTACAAATTCAAATAAGAAGTTCATACATACTTCTGTTCAATATATCCCCCCATATATCCATCTGATTGGCTTTGAATGTCTGTTTAACATATAAATGGTTACACTGTTGAATTTGCTCCCGCACAGAAAAAGAAATAGTTTTTCTAATAGCAGGATGGTGAGAGCATTGTCGTTCATAGTCGATAAAAGAAGAGCCAGACCCTTCATCAGTCAGATAAATTAATTTGCTATAGAAATGCAGTATGCTGTAACAATCATGGAAGCAATCGTTTCTGCCTCTCCTCCAGGCTGAAATCTAAAATCTGATTATGCAGTTTTTTTGTCACCAGAGCCATTTCAATTGTTTAATTTGAAATTCAGAACAGCGCTGGATTAAAAAAAGACTCAGCTGGTGATTATTTACATATCCAGCAATTTTTAAATCAATGACGGTGGGTGTGAGAAAATTCGGGCTTTGGATTCAGCAGTGCGGAGATACAGTACATGTTTTCAGTTTACCGCCGTCACTTGGCCAAAAGCCAGAGAGCCCCATCAGCCTGATAGTGCTTCATCACACCGTGTAATTATACCCTGCAAAACTCCGACCGTCTCCCGACGCACCGCAAGTAAACATGCTGGAGACCAAACCTCACCCGAAGATCGGAATTTCCAATCAAGAGTGAGGGCCATATTTAATTAAAGGCTGATGAGAAAATACATTTAATTTCAAGTGCAATTAATTATTGAGGCCTGTAATTGGGAACTCCGGGTGAGATGTCTAATGAACCCAATTATGCCTCATGACAGATGTTTTGACTTACAGCGTGGTTTCGTTTTGTCACAGCTTGGTGATCGGCACTTTGTGAAGTACAAAAAGGTCGGAGGTTTGAGATAGCACTTCTTTTTTTTTTCTTCAGTGACATCTCGCTCGTTAGCACATTTGTTACATGTTCCTCAATTTAAGGTCATCAGTATCCTCCTGTGTTCACTGCTATTCAGCCTGGATATGAGGACGAAGCTTCTGTGCAACACAGAGTTTACATGTTTGTCTTTTAGTGCTGCTTTCTTTGATATTATATTATATATGTGTGTCATGTGATAGTTGCAATATGTAGATTTGTCAGTACTGGTGTTATTTATTATACTTATTTGTTAAGTAAATACTCAACAGCTGTTATTGTGAATGTTAATCTTAGATTGACGTATGTTCATCTATTGATGCAGTACATTACTTTAACTCTTTGAGTGCCATTGACATAATAATTCGTCAGAGTGTTTTTTTGGTCGCTTATCGTGGTCTCCTGCAGCCTGTGAGTAATGTTGGGGCTTCTGGAAGATGTAGTCAGAGCATAAAGAGACGGTATACACCACAGAGATCAAAACAGGAAGTGGAGATGATCGAGATTAGAGAGCAAAACAAACAGAATCCGGACAAAAAGTGGTGATTTTGGTGAAAGCGTCCTCTACTCTACCTCTGATAAAACAAGAATGGAACAAGGTAAAAACAAACATTTTTTTCATGATGAAATAGAGAGTCTCTTCTTTCATTGGAGCTATTCACTGTTTTCAGAGACATAGTACAAAATATTCTGTGGGTCTAGAAATATGACTCAAAATGGACAAAAACGCTGGAACAAGGTACTTTCTGTTTTATTAACGGACTGGTACTCAGTGAAAAAACCTTTGAAATTCAGTCCTATAATGTCCAGTATTCTGGAAATGCTGCATTCATGTGTCATCATGATGCAGGTTATGGTGTTTTTTTTAGCACGCTGCTGTTTCTGGTCAGAGCAGTTGTTTTGTCCCACTAGTGTACAAACCAAACTTACTTCACATTTGCATATGTTCATTAACATATTGGTAATCATTGCTTCATGTGCTCAAGAAAGTAGTACCGTATTGACAAACCCAGGTCTCACTTTGAGCTGTGGTGGCAGGTAGTCAGGGCAGGGAAATATGGATCTGGATTGGGTGCGATAGGCACAGTCATCACACCTCATATGGATCATTTTTACAGTTATTAAAGGCATGGTGGTAGACTGTTGCTTTCAAACACAATGCAGTATTCATGTGAAATATGTTGTGACGTTAGCATTAAGCTACATTCAAGTCATTCTCAAGCTGTACCACAAAATGAAACAAGTAGTTTAACTATAACATACTCATATACTATACGCCCTCAGATGTGTTTTTACTCGTTTCTGTTATTTCTTCATTTAAATCAGCCGTTTCTTGCTGCAGGGACGCCAGAGGAAACACTCCCTGATGCATCATAGGTGTAACAAGCTTGTTTAACAGTATACTAGAAATGAAAGTAGCAGACAGCTTGTTGTACTTTGTTTTTAGAGAAATATATCATGGGAGTGGTGCTATGTCCCGCGGCTAGAAACCTGCTCCACAACTATTTACTTGGAAATGTATTATTTATATAATTAAGTTCCCCCAGCATGGATATTGCAAAGATTAATTTACCCCAGACTTCTAATGGCTCTATTCTGAAGGAAGGAAATGCATCAGCCCAAATCCAGAACGTGCTGCATCATATATTTGGTTTCCCAGTATTTATGAATTTGTCGTTTTTGCCTTAATATGACCAGAATCAAACCCAGGATGGACGTTGTGGTTATACGGCCTCCAAGATGCTCCCCTAATGCTTTGCTCTGAAGAAATCCAGCTTGTCAGCGACAAAACGATGCTGCTAGAATGTGGCTGCAAAAGGTTGTTCCTTCCTAGTTTTTATTGTCAGGGTTCCTTAAAAAGTCTTAAAATATCTTAAATTTACTGTAAATTTGCTGTAGGTATTAAATTTTCAGATGGTGCGTTTAATGCCAATAGGAAAACACAGCAGTCAGAGATTTACTGCACCTTATTTTGATCACAAAGTTCACTTCTTTGTTCATGAAAGTTGTGAAATTAAAAAGTTGGAGAATAAAATTAAGTGTTATGCCTTCAATTTATAACATCGTTACAAATGTTAAAGGACTGAAAAAAAATTGCAAATTATTTTCGGAGGGTAATCAGCCTCAAAAACTCCATATTGCTCAGGCCCTACAATAAATTATTGTATTTTCTACCAAGAAACATTTTTGGGTCTTAAACTCTGTGTTGAGGTCTTAAAAAGGTCTTAAAATGTAAATTAAATTTGACTTTTAAAATGGTGCAAGAACAGTGAGTATACTTGGATATGATTCATGATGTGAACGTGCTGATTGAGAGGTGTAAATGCAGCTAGGTGACAAATGAGCAACTGATAGCTGAAATGTTTACTGTCTTTTTAAAAGAGATTAATTAACCATATGGTGAAAGTGTTTTTCAGTCCGAGGTGTAAACATGACAGTATTCTATGCTGCCTTTTTTAATTACACCTCAAGATAGAGTGCCTTTTTTAGAAGCTCACAGTAAGATGAGAAAACGGGCTTCATCACAGCCTGCCTTGAAGTGTGCGCTAGTTGGAAAGAGCTCTTCACATCAGAGGATAGAAGCACAGGAATGCTGGCAGATGACCCACAGCAATAAGATTGGCTGAGGAGTTTTCCACTACGGTACCTCTGTTCCCTAATTGGCACATGGTGTGACCCAACTTCCTGCCAAGAGATAAGCGAAAGGAGGGCGCAACTCGTGCTCGGGACAAAGTGGGCGATGCTACGAGGTGCAGCACTCCTGACAGGTCACAGAGACACAGCTTGTCTCTGCCAGTGGCCATCTCATTAGAAGTAGCTTGTTATTCCTGCAACCTGTCTTCATTTTGCAGCCAATTGCAGCAGCTTTCTGAGTGTCAAAGCACAATACGAAGTTTGAAGAGCTAGCTGGCTCATGTCCCATGCGGCGTTGAAGTAAATCTTTGGATTGGGCTGCATTTTCCATTAGCGGCCTCAGGGACGGATGGGATGAGGAATGGGGCTCGGAAAGACGTGATTACGAGGACACTTGGAATGACACCGTGCTTGGTGACTTTGCATCAGTTCTGCCAGCGACATTCACTGACTCTTTTTACATTTTGCCTGTCAGCGCAGAGCGACAAATCAAAAGGGATGTCTTTTCGGAGCTTACAAAACGATGGCCATCTGTCTCTTTGCCGGTTGTCCTCCACTGGACGCAGGACAGATGCTGGCATTGCAGTTGAACTTCCATCATTTTAGGGACGGTTTGTGTCGTGTTTTGCCTGATAATCATACTGCTGCTAGCTGTATTTCTGAGCAAATCCATGGAAATATTTCAGTAAAGGTGTCATAAAAATGTTAGGTATTCTGTGAACGTGCTGTGAAAATCCACCTTAATAATAAAAAACACTCTTAATCTTGGGCCAACTGCTCATAGAGATCTAAACAGAAGAACGAAGCAGGGGGTGGTCTCTGCTGTTATCTGTGTTTGATAGAGTTTCCTCTGGGGATGACCCGACACATTTGATTCATCAGACGCTATGTCTTGTTTTGATCAGCACTTGTCACGTCCATATAACACTTTCAGTCAATTATCTGTTAATAGCTGAGCCTGGGTGAGTAAACACCCTCTTATTCTTGGGGGATATCTTGCAGTATGTGATATCCATTGGTTAATGAAGCAACTTTGGGGCTACGACTATTAATAAAGTGATTTTTTACTCTGGTGAGGCTCCAGTACTGTTGATTCCTTGGCTGTTTTCACTGTTCAAGGTTCACTAGTCCTTTTTTCAGCTCAAGTTTGCCGTCCTTCCTCTGAGATTCACCTGATTCAGCTAGACGGTGCTGGAAGTTGCACAAAGAACTCCACTTTTTTCAAGTGTTTCCTTCAAGATGTTGCTCAAAAGATGTTTGCAAAGGATGACTGTTAAACATTTAGACTGACTTTATTGGAGTTTCCTGTGTATTTTCATCTTTATTCATCAAGTGCTAGCCCTTTTATAAAAGTTTCTTGTTCCAGTGTTTTTGTCCATTTTGAGTCATATTTCTAGACCCACAGAATATTTTGTACTATGTCTCTGAAAACACTGAATAGCTCAAATGAAAGAAGAGACTCTCTATTTCATCATGAAAAAAATGTTTGTTTTTACCTTGTTCCATTCTTGTTTTATCAGAGGTAGAGTAGAGGACACTTTCACCAAAATCACCACTTTTTCTCCACATTCTGTTTGTTTTGCTCTCTAATCTCGATCGTCTCCACTTCCTGTTTTGATCTCTGTGGTGTATACTGTCTCTTTATGCTCTGACTACATCTCCCAGAAGCCCCAAAATTACTCACAGGCTGCAGGAGACCGTGATCGGCGACCTGCTGCTGAAAAAAGGAAAAACCTTTACATACTTTTATGGCAGAGTTAACAGAATATAAATATTTCATTACGAGACAGGAGGAAAATGGAAAAGGTCCTGAGTGAGGTGAAACAACATGATGATGTTTGTGAATGTTTCTAATGGAAAAACTAAATCAAAACATCACTGTTGATCTCATTGTTATTACTACATCCTCTAACCTTGTGGGATGACTGGTAAACACAATTTTGTTCACAAAATTACACAAATACAAATAAGCCACAAAAAAGACAACGTGTAGGTGTGATCAAACTCTAAATTTATGAATAAAAAAATTGTAATGTATTCTTGTGTTGCAGTGGTCTAATAATAAGACCGTAAGAGTCCATTTAATAACAGGGAACAGTCAGTGACAGGCTTATTGGTGACTTGAAATGGTTTATTCCATTATGAAAAAGGAAAAAAATGAAAACACATTTGAAGAAGAGGACTGGATAGGTCTTACTCCCAGCTTGGGTCTGAAACTGTCAGATAATTTCACTCTTCATAATTGGATTGCGTAGTTATTTACTTGAGACGCTTAAGAACCAACACACCAATAAAATAGCTATATTGAGTTTCTGGGTGTTTTCTGCTGACTGCTGACTTCCAAGGTGGCTTTTGCCTTGCTAAGCTCGTCTTGTCCGTTTTCTTATTGGTGATCTGTCATGGTCAGCCCCTCCTCCTCTGTCCTGCGCTCTGCTGCCATTGTTCCAGAGGACATTTCTTTTGTCGACCTTGTAAAATATCAGCATGCTTCGTCCCCTGTCTTCACATTGAAACACCCCAGCGTCTCCCTGCTGATGTGTTTTTTCCTTTTGTCCGTAGTTTTGCAAGGCAATGGAAAGGTAATGGGGTTGGAGGAAGGACAGGGCCCTGGGGATGGTCCATGCCAATATTGGTGTGTTGAGACAGATGTTGTCCCATGAGGTCAGGATAGCATTCATCTCCTGATCTCACAGCTCAGCACTATTGAGAACAAATGTCATTAACCATTAAACCATGTATTGTTCTTGGGACTTTCTCCTTCTTCTTCCTGTTCCTCCATCTCACAGCTGGCACTTTTGGATAATTACCTTAAAAAATAAGTTTTTTTGCTCAGATAAAATGCAGTTCAAGTGTTTTCAGTTAATTCTGAGGTTGTCTTATGTTTGATATTTCAGCCATGCACCTTTTTGGATTAAACTGGCACCTGCAGCCCATGCAGCGACAGATGTACCAGCTGTCAGAGGACAATACAAGTGGCCTACCTTTTCCCACTGACCTGAGCTTACCACCGCTGGGCAACACCGGCTTGGAAATACCAGACCGCAAGGGGAAAGACGAGAGTAAGTGCATGTGTTTCTGCTAACGCTGAACAAAATCAACCTAAATGCATTGGATGTTTTGAGTTTGCATGAGCAGGAAGGAAAAGTTTTTCAGATGACATTTTGGAGCTCAAGTAAGTTTGTCACTATTGTGGCATCCAGTGACACACTGTGTTCACCCGTCTCCATGGTACGCAACGAGATCTGCATTGTAATCCTATGAAAGTTGTTGTAAGTGGGGAAGTGTTATTTGTTCCTGGAGGGAGAAAATGGGGCAGCTTAAGGGACTGAGTATCCAGGGGCTGGAGGGGGATTAGCCACTCTGTCCTCTTCACAACCGATGTGATCCTTTCATCTCCTCGTCTGGGCTGCCTTTCCTGGCAGCCACAGAAAGCATGTGCTCGCCCCACGGTACCAACTGCTCGACTCGAGGAAAGTTTGCTCTGTTCCTTCTCCAACAAATGCGCCCAGATTTAACCAGTGGCGGACTACAATAGGCAGGAGATGGGGTCATTACCATATAGATGAATCCAGGAGTTGTCTTTTTCATTTACCAGACAGCAGTAAGTGTGTTTAGCTAACAACAAGCACAGCTACAGATGAGCTTAGACCCTGCACAGCAGCCGGCGCTGATAGGAAATCAATAGCCACAGTTTTCCAAATAAGTCTCATTCTGCAGCGCTGTCGCCAGAAACAATGACGAGCTATCTAATGTTTTATCAAGGTGATGCAGATGGGCGCAGCCTCCCTTTCTGAGTCTTGTCTTTCCATCAAAGCATTATGTTGTAGTTAAGCTTGCAGAACAACAACCATTTATTTAACCATGAGGCCCATTATCACTGTTCTCAGCGTATGATTTATTTAAACAGCCTGATGAGTACACCGTTAATGTGCTGCATAAATGCAAACACACCCCAACATGTGGAAAATGAGCCTGTGTGTAGCAGCAGATCTGGGAGAGCGTGTCCTGTCTGCTCTGATAAAAACCATCGCCGCTGATGGACTTTTGAGAACACCGCCATCTGCCGCACCACGTGTAACCTAAAGCCGTGTCTGCCACCAAGTCCTGGGGGTAGTTTGTACGGACGTCTGCTTTAGTCGACGTCGGTGCTGAAATTAGCTCATCTACATGGGCAAGCAGATGTTGCCATTTCCACGGAGTCCAATATAAGGTGTATTATGGAGCATATGGGTAATCTTTGGCAGTGCATGTGCTGGTAGGAACCTGAGCGAGCTCTAGCTCCAGAGATCCCTCTCTGCTATAATGACTTTTACTTCAATTTCCCCCATTTTTCACTCCATATGTTGAACCTTTTAGAACTTTTTGCTTGAATGAACAAGAAATGTTTACAGATAAACAACTAACTTGCCCTGTTGAGTCAGCGACCTCAACAAAACAAACAAAGGTCGATCCCAGTTAACTCTTTGAGTGCCATAGACGTATAAATACGTCAAGGTGTTTTTTCAGCAGCAGGAAGTGGAGACGATCGAGATTAGAGAGCAAAACAAACAGAATCTGGACAAAAAGTGGTGATTTTGGTGAAAGTGTCCTCTACCTCTGATAAAACAAGAATGGAACAAGGTAAAAACAAACATTTTTTTCATGATGAAATAGAGAGTCTCTTCTTTCATTTGAGCTATTCAGTGTTTTCAGAGACATAGTACAAAATATTCTGTGGGTCTAGAAATATGACTCAAAATGGGCAAAAACACGACAAGGCACTTTCTGTTTGATAAAACATCTGGCACTCAGTGAGTTAATGATAGCATGTCAGTGCTTTGAAATAATTCATTGAACCCTTTTTTTAAAACAGATTTTTTTTGTAGTTTCTAAAAAATCAACACAAAACACGTCAGGATATAATTAGAACTGAGACCAGATCAGCTGTGGACTCTCTGTGGCATCGCTGGCAGTGGTCACAGGGGTCATTCATAATGTTTCTTTTTTCTCCGGCTGTCAGGGGATGTGATGGAATATCTGTGATATGGTCAGACTATCATGCTTCAACAGACAGACTCTCTCTGGATTAATGGCCTGATCTCTCTGACTGATTCACTTTGTGTGCAATGCAGGCAAATTGGACGGCTTGTTCCCGGATGACAGCTATATAGATATGGGGGAGATTGACGTGGGGCGCAAGGTCGCTCAGCAGATTCCTCCCGGTATCTTCTGGAGGTCCCAGGTCTTCATTGATCATCCCATGTACCTGAAGTTTAATGTGTCCCTGAGCAAAGATGCCTTAGTGGGGATCTATGGAAGGAGAGGACTACCTCCATCACACACTCAGGTGGGCACTATACTCATTCATTATACTCTGATGTGCTTATCGTTTGCCATATTTTAGTGTTTTCTGTAACAAATAGTTATGTTTTGTTTGGAAAAGACAATAGAAAACTGAGTCTGTGTCTTCATAGGATTCATCTTTTTCTTGCCACACAGAATATAAATTGGGGTATTGTTTAAAATAACCATGTAGGAGTGTTTCATGAATAAAAAAAATATTCATAAATCTCTCTATTGTATTATGAATCTTTTTCTTTGTTGCAGAAAGGATTTATGGCACATTTCTCTCAGGTTCAATATCATCAATGAATCACACAAAGATACAGGGCTCAGGGCCAAAAAGGGAGATTTTTCTTCACTCTTATTTCCCATGAATGTATGTGCAGCACATATATGGATCATGTTATTAATCATAACTGACTGCTTGGTTCACAGAGTTTCGATTTCTTCTGTAAATGTAACTGCAGTTCAACAAATTGTTCATCGTATGATTTTTGTTTGCGTAAACGTCTGTTGTGATTTATTTTCACGTCTCTTTTCGCTGGCATAGCGTAGAGTTTCTGTGTGGTTTCTGATTTCACATCGAGTGGCAGATGAGCTGAGATTCCTTCCTGATGTAGATTAAAATGAAATGCCGTCTCATTAGTATTCCGTGAGTCACCGCTGATGTGAAGCAAATTGTTGCAGATGTTATTTGGTACACTAACGTACATTTTTTTTAAGATATGTGGATTAATCCCATCCAGGCACGATGTGCTGACTTACTCCAGCTCCCCTGGAATGATGAGTTATTCATGCAGACCAAATGATGCTACGCTAAAAGCACTGGAGTCTCATGTGTCGCTCTAATAGCGTGTCTGCGGTCCGTCTATCAGTCTTTCTCACTTTCTGTGTGTCCGTCTGCAGTTTGACTTTGTGGAGCTTCTGGACGGCCGGCGGCTCCTCGCCCAGGACGTCCACGGTCTGACGGGGCCCGTGGCCATGCAGCGGAGCCTGGCACCCATCACCACACACGACACGGGCTTTATCCAGTACATGGACTCAGGCATCTGGCACCTGGCCATCTACAACGATGGAAAAGAAACCGAAACTGTCTCCTACCTCACCACCGCCATAGGTGAGTGCCCTGGGCACGACCTGCTGCTCAAACCTGTAATAGCAATCCACATAATCTCTATAATACCAAGCAGCGGCTCTCCACAGCAAACAGCCCAGACTTGTGACACGAGTCGGAGGCAGTTTTTAGCAGAAGCAGAGGAAAGCGCAGGTTAATCAAGGTGAAGTTGAATATTACAAAAATCAGGACATCAGTGCTATCCTGCCATGCCCCTGAGTAGAGCATCGAGAGATCATAATATCCTCATTAGCCTGAGTGTCTTCCAAGCGAATCAGGGGTCCAGCTTCTGGGAACCATTTGCATACAATTCAAAGTGTGATTGTACCCTCCTGCTAGCGTCATTTTTGATCACGATTTGCTCCAATTTCCATCTCCTTTCCATATATCAGTGAGGGGAAGTTGTGCCTCTCCACTGTGTTTCAGACTACGTCCTTCTTTGCGGAGGTGATTCTGTTTTGTATCCTCCTTTTTGTTCTCCCTAAAGCACCTTTGATTGGCACCGCTGTATCAAGCAAGGTGTGAGAGGACCCGAGGTGTCGACTTTCACAGGGATGACAGCTGGGAGCTGTTCTCACATGCTCTTTAATTAAAAGCTCCCGGGCCAGAGTCCATCTGTGACAGGGGTTGTGCCAGGCAGCAGATCGATGAGGAACCGTCCTCAACGCCAATGTAACACCAAGTGGAGACAGGCAAAAGATCACAGCCCCCTGCTGCGCCAACAACAGCTGTAATTCAATACTTCACATATGATATGACACAAGAAGGGGGGCAGGGTGTTTACTTTGGCTTATTTCTTCTTGACTGGGTGTGCAGGAAGGCCTCCTGAGGTTCGCATCCCAGAAAACACAAACGCTGAAGATATTCTGTGCAACAGCTGGGAGTGTGGAGAGGATAGTCATAGCTGGAGCTCTGCCTCTGTTCGTTCATATCAGAGGAAGGCAGAGGGGCCCTTTCTTAAATGGGTCACCGGTTAAGTGAGCCTTCAGCAGAAATTGAATCTCACCAACTGCCTGGATTGTATTGAGCCGTGGAGGGATAGGGTTGACCTTCAAGTAGAGCAGCCTGGGTGCAGAAATATATGTGAACAATATCGAGAACAGGCGCTCTGAGAGACACAAGCAGTATTGTTTATAAGACATTAACAATAAAAAGCTTTTAGTGCCACTGACAGTGTTGGTAGAAGAAAAAGCCTCCTTGTAGCACCTTGTGCTCTTCACATGTGTTAAATGGGGGCGTGTTGCTGTAATACATCTGGGGGGGCGGATAGAGCGTCCCTGTCTTTAATCTGGGATCCTTGGCTTCCCATTACTTGGCTGTGGCTCCATGGCGATGTGAAATGTGTCCCCCTCTGGAGCATGAAGCCATTTGTCCCTGCTGCCTGGTGCCAGACATGCTTCTGTCCAGACATGGCTTCCTCCAGTATACTGAGGAGCTGAGCAACGCAAATGGACCCAAAGACCCAGCACCGACGTCTTACTTTATATCCTGCTTCAGGATAAAGCAGAGGCTTGCTCCATATACAACTACCCATCATTCAAAGGTGCTGAGCATCCTCCAAGAGCATGGCACGGTGCTGATTAAACCTGCCTCTGTCCTCACCGACTGGAGAGACTCACACAATAGTTAGCTCCCCTGATGTGAAAGGGTAATGAATTTCAATGAAGCTCTGCTTGAATCCATGATTTATGCGTTGGCCTATGTCGAGTATGTGGCTAAGAGATATTCATGGCATTCCCTCCCTGCTCTCAGAGGAAACACAGCCAATAGACACGGGTCGTTCTTATTCTAAGCTGAACTGCCTGCAGTTCACCACCACTAAATGAAATAGGCTGCATTCGACGGCTTGTTGATCACCAGAGAAATAGAGGTGCGTTAATCTACAGTAGAGTATCTGCCTTCTTGATATGTCAGTAGTCTGCAGTTTCATCTTCTTCTGTCCCTGTTTACATGAGCTGCAAGATTCACGCCAAGACTCTCTCCGGCAAAATACTCGTAGTACTTCTGGGAGGAATTTTAATGGCCTGGTTTCACCAGCTTTGGGCAAAGAAGACCAGGCCTCGAAATAGTCATTTGTTGGGTGAACATTGAAAAAAATATGGGAAGTATTTCCACCCAATTATAATACACTAATTTAGCAAGAAATGCTATTCTGGGTCAACATAAGGTGTTGGTGTTACTGTTGCTTAATTATGAGGGGTAAATCCAACATAATAATAATTTGTTGGGTGAACATCCCAAAAAAAAATGTGGAAAGTTATTTCCACCCAATTATGATATGCTCGTTTAGCAAACAATGAGCATACTACTGCTGCTATGGTTAGCTGCTAATGCTGCTATGATTAGTGAGCACATTATGAAAACTTTCGGTGAAGAAATTAATAGAGCGGACAACAACAAGTGAGGTGACATTTCTGTGCAGGGGTTTGTTTTCAAGTCAGTTATTTTAAGTTAAGTGAAGGACTTATCTTAGCGCCTTCACTGTCGACTCTCAGCATGTGTTTTCAACTGTAAAGTAAAGTTTCTAAAACTCCCAGCTTGCACACTACTGCCGCCTTCTGCTCTGGAGTTGTACACATAATTTACTGTCTTACCCAAAATGCATTAGGTTAAATTAATTTCCACAATGTGAAGTTATTGCACATCATGCTAAAATAACATTACTGAATGTTGTTCAACCCCCTAACATGACCTGATATGGTAGAAGCTGCATGTTTTCTGGTTGGAATCCATCAAAACTCCACCAAAATGCTGATTTGCCTCCTCCGCCCTGGAGGATGGCCTCCCCTGCATCCCCTCTCTATCCCAGCTCTGGTCTTTCTGCTCTGCCTCCCTCTCTTTGTCTTTTCTCGCTGTCTTGCGTTGCATCCTCAGTGATGATTGACTCTCCAGAGTAAAGGGAGGCTGAATCCATGGCTCACATTTCCAGCCCTTTGTGGAGCACAAGAGATTCTTTGTTCAGTAAGTTTTGCCTCAGAGCCTCTGCTGCCTGAAGGCAACGGACAAGACTGAATATTTTTCAGCACCATTTCAGGCTTAACTCAGCGAGCGTCGTGTTGCTGTCAAGCTCCTCTGTGGTCACTCTTTCTAATGAAAGCCAGTGTCAGAGCATGCAGATGATCATTTTGCCAATTTATTTGATTTAGTTAGAGGGATCAATAGAGGAAATAATGAGTATTGTGCTGATAATTTGCATCACAGGAACAAAGAAAGACAGTCCAATGCTGTGCAAACAATAGGTAATGCTGAATATGGCGTCATATTCATTGGGAGTTGATTGGTGTTTCTTTATGGAAAGCATGTTTTTCTATAGTGGAAAAAGGGGAGAGACTTATTGTTAAGTGCATTAGTATAGTCAAGGACCTAGACAGTCAAAGCATTTATTATGAGCAGGTTGTGTTCAAAATTTAATTTGTCTTACAATTTATTACCTTTGTTATTATTTAATACCTTTCCTGTGCACGTGGTGAGACACTGCTCATTTTATTTAGTTAATTTATTTTTTTACAGAGCTGGTGGGCATTTTGTTTTCAAAGATCTAATTGATAATATAGTGAAAGAACACAGTAAAACACCACAGGAGGTGCTTGCTGTGTTCACAGCAGACTGAGAATCTGAAACGTGATACAGAAACGTTTTGAATCGCCCGGTTGCCGTGTGCCTCTAAAGCGGCAAATTGGTTTGTCAAATGATGCACGTCACTCGTCTCTTCAAGTGTATTCTGAAATTCTGAGAATACACATTTTCTTTGCAGAAGCTCAGATGATCAGAGCATGTTTACTCTTTTGCTGAATCTCACCACTTGGGTGAAATATTAGCAACACTCAAAAATATTCTGCCGTGAAACAGAAATGTCGACAGGATTGGAGCCTGTGCTTATCACTGTCATTAGCAAAGGCATAATAATCAACCCAAAGAAAATGTGTGGGAGGAAAATATTTTTTTCAAAGCACATTACTCAGAAAAGCCCCCCTGATTGCTCTCTTGCAGATTCTGTCGATGACTGTCCCAGTAACTGCTTCGGGAACGGCGACTGCGTTGCTGGAACATGCCACTGCTTTTTAGGATTCAAAGGACCCGACTGTGGGCGAGGTGAGTCACTCCCTCGATGTGCATCATTCATACGCAACGTTTTAGGGTGCCGACCAAATTACATTCGCTGCGTGACCAGAACAAAGCTGTTTTAATCTTTCAATTTCTTTTTATTGTACTTGAGATCTTTCTTATTAAATTAGGCGGTTCTACTCCAGATGATTCATTTTTAACTCTATCTCTGCTAATGGCGTGTTGCATCATGCATAAACTGTTGAATAACTGTCCTGTGCTTTAAATTAAAGGACTGCTGTTGAATCATTATTTTGATTATTCAAACTAAGGCCGCCTTGTTTTGTTTCGTCACTGTGTTAAGAGTGATGGCACTTTGTTTTGGTTACATCTTTACACATCAGCACCATTTTTATTCTATTTACAACAGCCTTTGTGTGGATATTAGCAGGGGCGTGTCTAAGGGGTGAAATCTGAAGGGCCATCCCGCATGAAACAAACTAAAAGATATGTAAAGTCAGCCTTTTGAAGTTTTTTATGATTAACTTAGGTTGATTTGATCAGCACTATATGTTATGCTTTTTATTATATTTATATTTTATATTTATATTTTTTTGCATTGTCTTTATTTTGGCACCTTTAATAAAAAAATGAAGGCTTAGTATTACACTTTTATTGTCCCATTCAGGTTTTATTTATAGTGCAGTTTATACTAACATTTAAGATTGTAATTTTAGTAGTCAAATAAATCATAAAAGACTGATCCTGCTGGTCACCCCTGCATGACTTAGTGCCCCACTTGGGCCACCCCTGTGAGAAAAATATGGATACGCCACTGGATATTAGATCTTTATGGTTTGGTTTTGTGAAAAACGGGACACAACTGTGCAGCATTGTGTTCTGTATATTTCACACTGCAACATTTAACGTTTTGGTCAGATCGAGGCTTTAAAGCTCACCGCTCTGTGGAGGCGTGGTTCGTTAAAATGGATGTACGTTATCTGCTCTTTTCAAAGCCGCCTGTCCAGTGCTGTGCAGTGGGAACGGTCAATACCTTAAAGGTCGCTGCATGTGTCACAGCGGCTGGAAGGGCTCCGAATGCGACGTTCCCACCAACCAGTGCATCGACGTCACGTGCAGCAGCCATGGGACCTGCATCGTGGGAACCTGTATCTGCAACCCAGGCTACAAAGGAGAAAACTGCGAAGAAGGTGATTGTTTTGATAAGTCATGGTAACGTATCCGAATCTTATAAAGTTCTGCACAATATGCCGTCTCAGCTTGTTGGTGCTTGACATTTTAATAGAATACTCAGCGGCTATTAAGTTGGTACGGCTTATTTAACAGTCTGTTCAGTTCTGTAGTCAAGACAGGACATCCTTTATGAAGATGGTTATAGCCATACCACTTCACAATATGCATCCTAGGTGACTTTTCCTCCATAAAATATGGATATAAAGCATTACGTTAATGGAAACAGTCCATTTATTGCCTGAAATTCTGACACAAAGTCTGATGTTAATCCATTAAGACCTCCACAGTCAGGATGCTGGGTAAGGCTTGCCCACATAGCATTGAAGGAGCCATTGTGTTTGTCAGCTCTTGAAGGCTCTCATTTCAAGATGAAAAATGGACCCTGGGAGTTTGACAAATGGGGGTTTGTGACACCCATAGCCCCCCATTCTATTTTGGGCTAAGCGTTAGCCAGAAGGAGTGGAGGGGAATGTGGACGAGGGCCCTTTAGCATTTTTACCTTTCTTCCGTGCGACCTTCAGCCATGATGATTAATTGCCAGGAGAGAGTTTCTTGTCAGTTAGCCTCTGATCTTTGTGCCTTGTGCCCAAACCATCTGCTGAGAGACGAGAGATCCTGTTTGTCTTATTATGACTGCCTTTATACCATTTATGTCATGGTAAAGGGGAGCTGCCATGGTGCAGCCTGCTGCTCTCAGTTGCTAGACGTTGCTTCGTTTGCCATCTGTGTGCACCATGCAGATATTGTCTGGTAGAGTGTTATTATGATCGTACAGTCCCACAACTCTCGTGCAGCCTTACAAAGGTAGCATTGATTTAACAAGCTGTCAAGGGACGGGCTGCTGTTGAAACAGGTATTAATTTGGTATTTGCATACAGATGCAGCAGAGGAAAGGCAGAGCAATGCTTCCTCAGTCACAGTGGTCCTCAAATAGTCTTTAAACTGGAGTGGAGCATGCCTATAGGAAGTCAAAACGTCGCCCAGGCTTCTCCTGATTTTACACTTTTCTCCTTTACATTCTGCTAATGTGGGTTTTGGTTTTTCCAGCTTTTGATCTACTCATATTTGAGACTTTCATTTTGAAGGAACATGCTTCAATTAAGGCACCTTCTTAATAAATATATCAGCAGGAGCGCAGGTTGTCCTGCATCATAATCCATTTAATTATTTTGATCGTAATCTTGCCTGCAGTTTCAGAGAAATCAGGCCTCTTTGTGTCATTATCTGTTCCCTCATACATTCATTGTACTTGTACTAAAGCCAGTTGCAGCTGAGCTGTGGCCCACTGCTGTTGTCATCCTACTCAAATAAAGACGCCAGATTGCCTCTGAAAGAGGGAAGCAGCAGGTGACCGCCGTGTCTCACACTGTCTCTTTGGAACTCTTTTAGTGGACTGCCTGGACCCGACATGCTCAGGCCGAGGGGTTTGTGTCCAGGGAGAGTGCCACTGCTTTGTGGGGTGGGGCGGGCCAGGATGTGAGAGCCCCAGGGCCTCCTGCATGGACCAGTGCTCCGGACATGGAGCTTTCCTGGCAGACACCGGCACCTGCAGCTGTGATCCCAACTGGACGGGCCATGACTGCTCTACAGGTGAGTGCTTCGCTCAGATGAGAGCAAACACTGGCAGGATCCTCCCTCACAGATTAGTGCTGATTTAACTCCGATTACCAAAAAGCCAATGCATTTACAGGAAATTATTCACAGGATAAATGAAATTAGTCTTTCTGTATGTTTCCAGCCATTGACATATGAACTTATGAATGCATCAGCTTCTTAACTCATTGAGGGAATGGGAAGTTAGGGAAGGTAATTTGAAAAAAATAGGCTGGTAAATCAAAGGGCATGGCCAGGGCAATGCTCCAAACTTTGATGTTTGAATGGGGAAAAACAGTTTTTCTGGATTTTGGGTGATTTGGGCTGACGTTAAGGTATTTTCAATTGCATTTTAAGATAGCAAGCTGAAGCTCCAGTCACAGGTACTCACACTAGTGCAGTTTAAAAGTTATAGAAAACTTTGTCCAAAGCTGTTTGGTTTGGCAACAGTGCCCCCTCCAGCAAAATTAGTGCTTTTGGACATGGCGTACATATCATGTCCTAGAAAGCTAACAACATACAGATTTGATATTATTTCACCGCCAGGGAACGTAATATCCAAAAATCAGGCTGGTAGGTCAAAGGGCGTGGCCACGGCACTGCTCGAAACTTTGATGTTCTGCCATGAAAAACAGCTTTTCTGGATTTTCTCCACTTTTTCT
Organism: Synanceia verrucosa; assembly: GCA_029721515.1. NCBI lineage: Eukaryota > Metazoa > Chordata > Actinopteri > Perciformes > Synanceiidae > Synanceia > Synanceia verrucosa. The sequence continues at coordinate 2,083,531 of CM056559.1, forward strand.
TTGTCCATTTTGCTTTCTAATCTCGATCGTCTCCACTTCCTGCTTTGACGTCTGTGGCGTATACCGTCTTTTTATGCTATGACTACATCTCCCAGAAGCCCCAAAATTACTCACCGGCTGCATGAGATCGCGACCAGCAACCTGCTGCAGAAAAAACACTTTGATGTGTAATTACGCAAAGAGTTAAAAGATGTCACAGATTTGTCACAGCTGCTTTCACACCAATCAGTGAATATTTTACACTCCCAGTGTTACAGTATGCATGTTTTGAACCTCTAATATTTTGCAATTTTATTGTAATACTGGCAGCAATATGTGTAATAGCCTTGATATCTCTGTCAGTTCATCTCTGATAAAATCCCTTTTTGTTGTAATGTCTTTGACTGCTTTGATTGCTAGGGTCCTCGCAGAAGTAAACATTTCCGATAATGTTAAAGAAAGAGGCTCAGACGAAAGCTTCAGTTATTCACACCAGTGGAGGTCCACAGCTAGCCATCAAACCGGGGTTGATTTTGCTCTGAATGTATTTGTTTTCCGGATGGTTTCGTGCTCCAGCCCCACATGGTTAAAAGAGGGAAACGTGCATAGCAGAGATGATCTAATGCAAGTTAATGCTCTTTCTTGCGTTCTGGCTTTCTTCACGTTGGCACAAGGCTCACAGCTGATGATAGCTTTTTCTGCTCTGGAGGATCGTTCCCATTGTGTTCATTTTGTCCACGGGGAACGTTCAAGAACAGGCTGAGCATAAGAAACAGTTTTACAGCTCAGGATATACCTTCTTGAGGCTCTGAGGATGAAAAAAAACCGTGCACACTTTAGGTTGAGCTCTGACAGCTGCCTGCCTGCACATTTACCAAAGAAGTATTTTAGTGAAAAAGCTCAGTGAACTCAGTGGTAGACTGTTAAAGAGCTGTCAAATGTGGGTGTCTAACATCACTTAACTTGCAGCGCTGGCAGATGTAAAAGTTCCTGAATTGTTTTTACTGTTGCCAGAAGAAGAATTTCACAATTATCCACACATCTAAAGGATCATATGAGACCATAATCATGTTTTACGTTTCTTCTTTGGCAGATTAAAGCTTCAGATGGCTCAGTTTGAACAGGCCTCTGATGTGCTGATAATCAGAACATCAGCTCTGTTTGTGTAGGAACTGATACAGCTACAACCTTCAGCAGCCAATTAGTATTCTCCCAGAATCATTTTGAAATGAGAGTATTAGTCCGGCAGTCACTTGGATCCATGAATCCTTTTATATTCCAGGCAGACACAGTGACCTATTAGGTAATCCCAGGGATTTGGGGGGGAATGGGCAGTTAGTCTGAGTTTGCCTGCCAGAGAAAGAGCTCTGTAAATGATGATGAGTTGGCTCTTTATCCTCCTTTATCCTGTTCATTGTGGAGCTTTCTGTGCTCTAATACAACACTAAGCTAGCACCGCTAGCAACCTATAACCTTGCAGAAAAAGAAAAAGATGGAAAGCTTTCAATATGTCATTCAAGATTCTTTAATCCCCCCTCCCCAATACTTTTAAGTCACAATCTTATTTTCTCATGTGGCTTCAGAACAGCCCAACCAGGGCGTGCACAGTTGGTAGTAATGCTGTTACAAGCCATAAAACAACGCCTGAGGTTTTATGTCCTCTAATATGTGTGTTTTTATTCCATTTTTGCCATTCTCCCACCCAGAGGAAAGTTTGTTTACACGGCCCTTCAGTGCAAATGGTAACGGCCATCAAGGGGATGGGGGTATTTCTCACTGTGGACTCCTCTGGCCACGGATAATGAGGGTTTGCCTGCAGGCTGTAATTGCATCTTTATCACGTTAAAGGTTTCTCCTTTGTTCTGACTGAACAGTCGTCTCACAGTCTGTTTCTTGTGACCGGCATGTGTTGTAGACACAGACTGGTAAATTCAGGTTTTTTTGTGCTAATTGTGTTCATTAGCACCTCTAATATTGTCCTTGGAGGATATAGAGGATGTAGTTTCACCATAAATAATTATTAGAATATGACTCTGTGACTGAATCCTGTTATTTTTCTGTTTGTTTAAGCAGCCATCTTCAAATGCTCCTACCTCTAAATCAGAAGTCTGATATAAAATATGCAATCACGTAGTTTAACAAAGTGCTCAGCTATAATTAGCAGGGGAGAGTGATTTCTTTCTTTTTTTTAAGAGAAAGTCCTTTAAGCTGCTAAAGTCATGTTATGGTTTGTTACTGGAAATACCACTCAAATCTAATTTGTAGCAATGGCTAAATAGGCACTGTAAAGGCAGTAATTGACTTATTAAAATGTTTTACCTCCAGTCCGTCCCCCCTGTGGCCATATTTGAATTGGCTTGGCTAATAAGCCAGGAATACATGGCTATTGTTCCTCGTTGCCCAATCTGCTAAGCCTCTTTTATGAAGAGGTTGGAGGTTTCAGTGAAAGTCATAATAAATATGTCAGTGTTTAATTTCGTGGCGCTCTCGTCTTGTCAGACTCTCCCTTGGGTTGATGGGATGTGGGGAATATCGCAGCCTGTCAGGGAGGTCTTTCAGCTGCCACACAAAAGCGTCAGCCATGCTTCGCTGTAGCTCAAAATCCTTCATCCTGTGAATGTACTTCTTTATCTGGTGCACTTAGGTCGACTAAAAACAGAATATTGACATCATATCATGCCTTTGATTATGACTTTAATGATTTTGTGGGGCCTTACTTCCTGCCTGCAGCCCACAGAGCTATGAACAATCAAAACACTAGCGCTGATGCTGTCCCTAGAAGTAGGAGAGGAGGCGAGGCTAAGTCCGCCACAATCCATGTCTTTTCCTTATAATGGACTTATTAGATTTGTATTGTCAAATAGGATTGCCCCTCATGAGGTGCAGGAATTTCTTTTCAGCTGCCATCAGACAAGGTAGTGGAGCGTGGCCGCCTTTCCTCGACAATAACTCCTGGATTTGTCTTTTCTCCACCCCTGTTGCTTCGTCCCGTCTCCGCCTCGTCTTCCCTTTCCATCCCCCTTCTTTCTTTTCTGTCCTGTCTGTCTCTCCCCCCCTCCCACTCTCTTTTTTGTCTTTTTCTGTCTCCCACAGAGATTTGTGCAGCGGACTGTGGTGGTCATGGCATTTGTGTGTCGGGCACCTGTCGCTGTGACGATGGCTGGATGGGCACCGGGTGTGACCAGAGGGCGTGTCACCCTCGCTGCAACGAGCATGGCACCTGCAGGGATGGCAAATGTGAATGCAGTCCGGGGTGGAACGGAGAACACTGCACTATTGGTAGGATGGGAACAGTTTTTTTTTTGTTTTTTTTTTGAGGGAAGGTTTGGGGAGGCCAACAAAGGCGCAGGAGTGCTGGGTGTGATGGGAGGGGTCCAGTCGGAGAAGAGAGGGGAAAGCATGCTTAATTGAATTTGTGCAACTCAGTAAAGCATGAACAGGTTTACTCAAGGATCTGAGGCTTGCCTTCATGCATTTTAATGTGGGAATGTGCTAAGGTGTCCTTTCATTTCACTCATCCTTTTCCTCATCTCTTTCTTTTCCCCCTTTCCATCTACTATTAATTTGTAATACTCACTTATGATGTGACTGCTAACTAGCCCAAGTTAAGTTTTCCTGATGTTGAGTGTCAGGATGTTTTTGAAAACATCGGCTCACATCAACCTAAAAAAAGTCTTCATTGTTTTGCCAGAGAGCAAAGTTGTTTCGTGTTCTGTGTTTAGTAGTGTTTTGTTAAAATCCTTTACAGATAAGAGGCAACTGAACTTTGCAAAATGTACACCTCACTTTTGATTGAAAATGTCGTAAGGAGCTGGTATGAATTAAAGCAACAAACACAAGCTGTTATCACAAATAAGCAGTTTGTGACCTCAGTGCTGGCATGATGACAGATATGAGTTATGGTGATGGATGTTCTCGAGTTTAACTGGAGTTCATTAACTCTCTGAGTGCCAGACGTTTTATAAAACACAAAGTGTCTTCTTCCAGTGTTTTTTTTACCCATTTGGAGTCATATTTCTAGACCCACAGAATATTTTGTACTATGACTCTGAAAACACTGAATAGCTCAAATGAAAGAAGAGACTCTCTATTTCATCATGAAAAAAATGTTTGTTTTTACCTTCTTCTTACCATTCTTGTTTTATCAGAGGTAGAGTAGAGGACACTTTCACCAAAATCACCACTTTTTCTCCAGATTCTGTTTGTTTTGCTCTCTAATCTCGATCGTCTCCACTTCCTGTTTTGATCTCTGTGGTGTATACCGTCTCTTTATGCTCTGACTACATCTCCCAGAAGCCCCAGCATTACTCACAGGCTGTGTGAGAGTGCCCCCTTGTGTCAGCTGCTGATAAACCACTTTGACAGCAAAATGCTTCAGTGGCATCATGATATTTGATGTCAAACTTCCTCCAAACATCAGAGGAAACTTGACGCCTGCTTGCAAGATTGCAACTTTACCATCTGCTTTTCTTGCTTTTATTTCATTTTTATTGATGGATTCACTTTATTATTGCACTTAGGTATACTTTGAGATGTTGGTACTTCCAATTCATTCTTCTTTCATCTGCGTCTACCATGTCAGATATTTTTACTCCACATTTATGTTGAATGCTGAAGTTACTGGTTTACACTGAAATGTGTGGAAGTCTTATGAGTTATGATGCATTTATCAAGGCTCTAGGTCCTTGTCAGCCACTCGGCCTTGTTGACATGGTAGCTCACTCATTATCAAGCTATGATCCAAGCACTCAAGCATCAGAGAGGAAACAATGCCATGTCTTCCCTCTCTGCCGCAGCCTTTCACTGAACACAAATTTGCAACTCCCACACACATAAGTCACAAGGGAGATGGGACAAAAGTTGCTCGTCTTAGAGGTGGAGTCTTTATTCCGTATTCAAATAGATGAATATAATTTTTCTCACAGTATTCTCATGCATATCTCAGGGCAGAGCTGCTCGAGCGCAGAGCCTTGACTCAGTCTGTGAATGTTTTATACGCTGGCCTTACATTATTGATGGGCCTTTTATAAGTGCCATATTGAGCTCCCCACTCCCTCGACAAGAATATTCCTCAGTGTCGTCCATTAAGAAGCCAAAGATCTCAATTTAAATCAATTTTCATTATTGAGGGCTCTGCACTGGCTACCGAGCCCCATGCTGTGGAGCACAGGACGTCCAATTTGGCCCCGCCATTGACGGAGCCTCTGGTGACCTCATCGTCTATAGAGGTGTTTCTAGATTAAAAGCGCTTTTTGTCGAACATCCTGACCTCCTGTGCCATATTGCTTGGGAGATTTAAGGGTGGTAATATGTGCATCAATCATGCTGCTTTTTGAAATAGTCCCCTGAGATATTCTGCAGATCCTGGCAGTTGATAAATGGGGACAGATTGAAATGTTCTTTCTGAACATATCACTTTTTTACCCTCTTTCTTTTCTTTGTGTTCCACAAACCCCCCAACTTATTTTCCCGTCTCCATCCCTCTCCCTCTGTGTTGAATTGTACTTGTTGTGCTGCTTGTAATGCATGATTTTGCTTCATGACTGCACTTTTTCCTTTTTTTTATTTACCTTTTGTAATGTGAACTAACACCTTGCCTTGCTGTCTTGTCATGGAAGTGGCACTGTTCAAACCTCCCTTATATGTCCTGTCTTTTATCTCCCAAGCTCACTATCTGGATAAGGTAGTGAAAGGTATGACATTCCTCCTTCCTTCTATTTTGCCCTCCTCCCATTGTAACTTACATTAACAAACCATGCACACACACACACACCATGCTCTTCCCCTACATTGACATATGCAAACACCATTCACCTCTTGTTGCCCTAAACAACTCATTCTAAAGATCCCCACCACCCATCAACTTTTTGCCATATTGTCACGCAGTAATCGCCACTTAGCACTTTCACACCTGGTGAGTTGAGTTGTGCTGCTTTCTATACATTGAACATTTGGTTTGTGTGTGGCCTTGCTTTCTCAATAGGAGGGGTGTCGGGAAAGGGGCTTCATAACCTGAGCCATGCATTATGGATGAATGTGCAGCTGCGAGCGGGGCCTGATAGGTGCTGAGGCCGCATCCTCTCTAATTAAAAGAGTTCATGGTCTGGTTGGTGCAGGGCAAGCAGGGGGTGGAGGATCTGCAGCAAGCCTGTCTTTCTGCCTGCAGCACCCTCTCTCGCTATCACTGTGTCCTTGGTAATGGACCACCTGGCATGAGAGCGGCTGCCAGAGGAGTCCTTCGAACACTTGCAGCCTCACGTTTGGAGCTGTTTCAGGCAGCGCTCAGCAGGGGCTCCTCTCTGAAAGGGCTGCCAATTAAGTTGAACTGGTGCCAGCAGAGAGCGGATCTTTATTTATCCTCGTAATAAACATTCGGAGCTTACTAATCATCTGTCTCCACTGGTCTAACCAGAGTTGTTTTGTCCATTTGCTCAATAAAAGGACGGCTAATGTCCATCCAAACGTGTCTCGGAGGCAAGACGCTTTCTAATGGCATTAGCCTTCAACCGTGAGCCCCTGTCTTCAGGGAAACAAGGAGGACATGGGGCCAGGATTATTTATTTCTCTTATCATTTTAATGCTCCACAACTGATCCCTATTGTTCCATAGTTGGCATCATCTTTTTTTTTTTTACATTTATTCAAAGGAGGCCAACAAAAAAAACACACATCTACATGTAAAGAATAGATGAAAGGCAAGCGAGAAAACCATACCATGTTTCATGAATTGTTCCCAGACAAGTACAGCCACATTATATTTTAATACTGAACCAGTATAACAGTAAAATATTGAATAGTGACTTTCTATAGTAGACAAACAGGAAGGAAGCACAGAAAGGTCAGGGCTCTTTTATTTTATTTTATTTTATTAGAGGTGGTTCAATAAAACTAAATTAGATTTTTTTACCATTTATCAGACATACATATAATATGTGTTATTGATCCATGGCTGTATGATGATGCAGAGCTCAGCTATCTGCGACACCTGTCTGTTGTTAGCGCTGTCGCTATCCTCTAGCTTCTTAAATACACTACTTATCGCTGTTCGCTTCTCGTCACTGTTTCATCTGATGTTCCTGCCTTTCATATGTTCACCGCTCTCCTCTCACTCCTGTGTGATGTAAGAGCATTGAGACAGCCGCCTCAGCCTCTGTAGCTGATAAAATGGGTCAGCTTGGCGTTCCTCCTATCAAGGCAGCTTGCTAACAACACAAACTGTCACAGACGTGTGCGTTTGGTATCTTGAGATGTTAGCCTCTGCGTCAGAATCACAAGGTACCACATCAGTGCCGATACAGGAGAACCATGAGGATGATTCACCTGTTGCTTTGTCCCCAGGGGTCAACATGCCCTTACACACCTGACTCTGTTTCATCTATCGTCTCTTAATGACAGAACACAAACTCCCTGAAGGGATAGTGTTATAAATTATTAACAATATGGAGACAACCAAAAGCTAAATCTGTTTTGTTGCAGTTCTTTTATTTTGTGATGGTCGCATTCAAAATCACATGCAGGAATGCTGGCGTATACGCCAGCGCACTTATTATCCAGCTGTAGTAGCATGGATACAGGAGGCCAATCTACTGCAGTAATGACTGAATATTGATTCAGAAGATCCCTCTTATCTGATTTTACTGTGAAGGGATATTAGACGCTTCACAAAAGGTGTATTGAATTAATCAACTTCAGCTGGGAGTCATTATAGCTGTCGTCACCCATTTTAATACATTACTATTGTTTTCAGAGAAATATTTGTAATGTTTCTATATGTAATATTTGTTCAGGATTATTATTCTGCTCTGTGTGACCTCTGTCTTTGTCCTTTTCTGTTACGCAGAGGGCTGTCCTGGTTTGTGCAATGGAAATGGTAGGTGCACTCTGGGTAACAGTGGATGGTACTGTGTGTGCCAGCTGGGCTGGAGGGGCACTGGCTGTGACACCTCCATGGAAACTGCCTGCGGTGATGTCAAGGACAACGATGGAGGTAAAATCACAAACAGCACACAGCAATGCCTTCTGACATTGGCCTGGCACCAACAGGGAGTCTAAACCACATGACGACACGACCGGACTGTGCAATGAACCTGTGTGCTGGGGAATATACTGTACCTGTTTGTGCTTTCCAGGCTCAGCTCTCAGCGAGTTACCTGGACAACAAGGTTTTATTAAAAAGCAGAGTAGCCGGGCCCTGAGCGTCGATGCTGGCCTCAGGAGGAAGTCCCTCCTCTGCCCTCTAACTAGCCCCGAGCAGAGCCAGGCAAGCTCACAGAGCCAGCCAGGGGGCTGCAGCACTCTGGAGGCCAAATGGAAGACGTGACTTCCTTTCTTCCAGACCTCATTCAGGATTGAGCTATGCGCTATTATTTATGCACCTCCCCCCCACCCCTTCCCTAGAGCTCCCCTGGCAAAGAAGGGGTGCTGCTGGGGAAATGACTGACTCCTGACAGCAGGCTTTATTTTTATCACCCATCTGGCCAGATATGCCCCTGAAAGCAAAGGGTAGGGAGTCCATTGACCCACTTTGGTAAAGTAAAGTGCGTCGCACAGCAGCTCTTAGTTCGACTCAATTACAGATACAGAACCAGTGCTGTTCATTTCTCCACTCATGCAGCCGTCAGAATGAGTGACTCAAATGTACATGCTTAGTTTATTTTGCCAGGTGTGTATTCAGGCTGCCTTGTTTGACCTTGTCAGATGGCCTGGTGGACTGCATGGATCCAGACTGCTGTCTGCAGGCGACCTGTCACACCACCTCGCTGTGTGTCGGCTCCCCGGACCCCCTGGACATCATCCAGGAGACACAGATGTCCTCTGCACAGAGCAACCTGCAGACTTTCTACGACCGGGTCTACTTCCTGGTGGGCAGAGACAGCACCCACGTCATTCCAGGAGCTAACCCCTTCGATGGAAAGTGAGTGACATGTGTATTAGCAGACACCGCTATCTGTAGCAAACGGTTCGTCTCCTGGGAATCAACATTCATATTTTCAGGCATCAAGCTCATGCAAGATCACACTCGTACTCATAGTTATTGTTGAATTTGAAGCTTGAGTGTGGAACTTTTGTCTCCCCCTTTTGGCAGTGAGAATAATTCCATAAACACTGCTCACACCCACAGTGTTCGTCCTCCCCATCGGCCAGTTTCTTATCCTACTTTAATCCTTCCTCTAAACGCAGGACCACCCACTTCACAAACATCTCTTGGATGCCTCTTAAGGTTTTCTGCCAAATCTTCCATCATACTTGCTGCTTCATCGCTTTGGGCGCTGGGTGACGTAAAATGCACCACTGGTGCACATCACCAGTGGATATTCATTTCCAGCCACACACTCACATTTTAATTCAGCTGGAGTTGAGTCTGATTTAGTGATGATGTTTCAGGTAAACACAGATCAGTCAGTGGCTTTCACTCTTAACTCATAAAGTGTCTTGTTCCAGTGTTTTTGAACAGTTTGAGTCATATTTCTAGACCCACAGAATATTTTGTACTATGACTCTGAAAACACTGAATGGTTCAAATGAAAGAAGAGACTCTCTATTTCATCATGAAAAAAATGTTTGTTTTTACCTTGTTCCATTCTTGTTTTATCAGAGGTAGAGTAGAGGACACTTTCACCAAAATCACCACTTTTTGTCCAGATTCTGTTTGTTTTGCTCTCTAATCTCGATCGTCTCCACTTCCTGTTTTGATCTCTGTGGTGTATACCGTCTCTTTATGCTCATTTACTCAACATTACTCACAGGCTTTGGGAGACCATGATCGGCTTAGCCAGTGTACATTTGCTTTTTTTTTTTTTTTAACTCAGACCAAAATGTCTGTACGAAGGAGAGGAGGCTGAAATGAGCGTGCATCACTAGAAAGATGATGGACAGATGATGATGGACAAACATTGGATGTGACAAAAAGCAAAGAGCATCCTCTGCATGAAAGCCATCTCGTATTCATGTATTGTGATTACTTTTACTGTAATCCATCTGAGGCTTGCCCCCAGAGGCCGAGCCCACGACGCGCCATCCGTGGAATCTGAGGCGCCTTCGTATCAGGCAGGATGGCTGTCAAAGCCCCAGCAGAGTCCCCTGCCTCTCTCCTCCTTTGTCTCCTTCTCTTTTCATCTTTAATCGCTGTCACCTTATTTGCATCCCACTTGCTTATGGATCTCTCTCATCTCAGCTTATTAGACAAACAGTAAACTGAGCCTAAAATATGTTCACATATTCCAAATTTTCGTCTCTGGTGATAAAATTGTATAAAATGGTGTCAAAAACACCAGATAAATCAAACAAACTTCACAGCACAGCAGTTGTTATTAGATGCTTTTTGCTTCTTTTTTTTTCAAAGTGGTGGCAGAGGGTTGTAGTTTTAGACGTCACTATTTTTAGTCCAACTTTGTTCTTGAAGGGAAATCGATTTGAAAAGTGTCCCTGCTCAAGCAGGATCTTTTCCATTAGTGTAATTTGCAGCACAACACATCCTAGCACATCATTTTTTGCAGTGATGTTTTATATGGCTCTTTTATTTCCCAGTCCTGATCAGACAGAAAAAATAAACACTTCCTGTTTTTGAACTTTCTGTGATAGGGTCTGTACTTGAGAAAAGCAAAAGTGACATTTTTCCCTCATTGACATTTTTTTGGCCTTCAAGAACCACTCAACATTTTGCATTGGACAGAGGAAGAAGAGTAATACGCTTGTCTCTCTCGCAAGAAGATGCAGCCATAAATAAGTAAAATCAAGAATCCAGAGATGAGCTTCGAGATCGGAGGCCTTGGCTCACCTAAAAATATCAGTGATAATCTATTATTCATGCTTGGTATTCATTCCCCACCCACTGACAGATATGAACGGTTATGACGGGGGGCTCTGAGCCTCAGCATCATCCTGATATGCGTCCTCTGGTCACCTGATCATCTCTTTATTGATCCATTAACCGCTTCCTCATGCTAGTAGACATGTCGGAGTGCTATTTCTGATGTTTCCCACCACAGAAAGCTGCAAAGGTGCCACTGAATAAAGCATCTGCCACTGCATAAAACCTCTCCACTCTCCACCATGACACATAATACAAGAGCCTGCCAAGGCTCGGCAGTGGATGCTGACTAGAATAGCAAACAGCGACTTTGTCCATGGAACAATTTGGGCAAAGATTGATAGCTGCTTTATAATAGCAAGGCAGAAGCCACTCGCTTCATTTACAGGCTTGCACTTTCATTATTTTATTTATTACTCTTTTATTAGCATTAGGCCATTAGTGCCAGAAAATCCCCTGTTTGTTTTCCTCTCAGCGTGCTCTATCCCTTTTAGCTGCCTTATATATTTGGAGCGCTAAAAACGTACATTGACGTCTCCTCATTTTACGCTCCTCAGTATGCTGAGTAACATGCATGCAGGCAGGGAAAGAGAGGGCTTTTATTTGCATCAGGGTCCACCCTCTAATCAAGTCATTTGTGCAGGTGATGATGTTTTTGTTGCTTCGGTGCAGTGATGGTAGCATTTATTAGCCTCGCTAAAAGTTCTCTCTACTTAACTCTGGCAGGGGTTTTTTTATTTGGTCAGAAATACTACTGATCAGTGTCGTTTCCCTACATTTACATACCGATAAAGAGGCTTTTTTTTCCAGTTTGGTGACAAATATATATTGTGACTGCTGTATTTGTAGTAGTTTTAAGTTAGGCCGCATCCTGACTCCACATCCGTAACTTTTTGAGTTATTTTGCAAACTGACAAACCAACAAATTACCACACAAATAAACAAACCCCGGTGAAAACATAACCTCCTTGGTGGCGGGGGTAACTTTAAATAAGAAGTTGCGGCCGCCTTGGCGGAGGTCTGCGCTCTCTGAGTGCTTAACTTTTCTAGTTGATGTAAGTAATAGTAATCAACAATAATTGAGTTACCCTTTGGATGAAGTAACTAGTGGCTGTTTTTCTAGCACAACACTGATTGCCACAGGCCCTCTTAAAATTCAAAAACACATATCTGACAGCAAACTGGAGTTCAGTACAGAAATGGGACATTGATTTTAGAGTCTAACCTATTTAACAGAACACTAACGAGAGATGATTTTCTGCTGAGTTCATTTTTCACATGTCCTCACTTTGCCCTCTGTGGATGATCTATGATAAACTGGAGGCTGGAGATACTGTCAAGTCCCGTTCGACTTTGTGTGGATCCTCTTGGACTAGAAATCTCGTACGAAGGGAAGTTTCTGCTTCACGCTTCTTTTGCCGCTCTTTCTCTTGGTTCTGTTTGATGTCAATATTTAAATCATTTGTCTCGACGGCGAGGAATCATTTCCCCGTGTGGTTCACAGAGGCAGGAAGGAGATAGTTCCACTTTCACAGCTCCATCTGAAGGAAACGTGGATGATTGCCTCTTCAAACAAGACTCTAAAATAAACTGTTGGCATGAATGATTAATTGTAGACAGCCAGGCCTGTGCTGCCGGGTTAACTTTAGTGGTAATTCTGTGTAAATTTATCCAGTATATAGACAGGTCTTTAGGTATGAGCCCAAGGATTCGGAGCGTATCACAGACTCTATCTCTTTGCTTGTTTACAGTGCAGTGGTGGACAGCCAAGGTCTTCTGAAGGAGACCTGGCCTAATTAACATAAAACTGGGTTTCTGGGGACCAGGACACTGTGGGGTGAATGATCTTGCCTGTGGTAAGGACATGTTGAGGGCAGTTACTAACACACTAGTGTTAATTGTTTCCAGTACGTGGCAGTGTTTAAGACCCAGATGTATTAAAATAGCCACGGTCTAATGAAGAAGTGGCAGCAAGTCATTTGTTAGGGGACCAATTTTTTTGCAAACGACCACAGAAACAACGACCGACCACGAATGGGGCTGCGCTAATGACAGCGTGATACAGCGAGGTCTCAACTCATCAGTTCAGTAAGACTACGAGGTGAATTTGGATGACTTCCTGCTATTGATTGGTGGGGACTGATGATCAGATCTAATTTATGCAGCTTCTGGAGACCTGATGTCAGTCTGGAAATCTGTCAAGTTCTTGATAACCAGCCAAGCAAGTCTTGCAATCTGCAGTCCTATTATTTTGCTCCCTTGCATTCAGTAATGGAAAAGATAAATCCTTTTTTTTAATTAGAGCAAAAGCAAAGTAAAGCTTCCTTATCTCATTATCCTCACGTTGTGGATGGAAAAACCCTTAGAGACATCAGGTTGTTCTTTTAGCAGCACGGCTGTTTGTTTTTATTCTGTACAGTGTTTTGTTTTGTTTTTTTTTTGCTTTTTTTTGCATACACTGTATGCTTTTTCCACTGAAATGACTTTTAAAAAGTAACCGCTCTTTCTTACTCTCATGCAGCCACGCTTGTGTCATCCGTGGACAAGTAGTGACGTCGGACGGGACACCGCTGGTTGGCGTCAACATCAGTTTCATCAGCAGCCCGTCCTACGGATACACAATCAGTAGACAGGATGGAAGGTAAGAGCTCTCTCCAAGGGAAACAAGGGATGCAATGCAAATGCCACCAACCGCTGCCTAAATACGCTGTTCAAAGACGTGACAACGATATTTATTTTATCGTCAAATAGCGTTGTTTATCTGTGCTGAATTCTAATGACGGCAGGAAAAAGAAAAACACAGTTGCCGCTGCAAACTGTGTCTCCATTGATCTTCTATGTGCTTTCATTTGGTCCAATTTTGGAGTTCTCGGCTCAATTCCCAGAGAAATCAAACAAAGCCCTTCTGGTACGCTTATAAGTTATGCTTCAGTAGCAGCAGGGAGGGGAAAGAATAAAATATGCCAATTCAAAGCAGCTCACTGGGTGCAGATGGACATTATTTATTTGACAATGGAAGATTTAGAGAATTAAATGAGACATTTAAGTTTAGGCAGCAGCCCTACAATTAAATTGCTTTGCATCTGTCTCCTCTTTTGTTGTAGCTTAATGATAGTTTTTTGTCAGAGATGTCAGCAGTGAAAAAAATGATCCCAGTCTTAATTAGTTCTTTGGTTGTTTTAAATCATGTCCATAAAATAATGCATATTCACAGATCGTTACCACTACGAGCTTCATTCCTGCACTGTTTCCCAACCTGGGGAAACAGTGCAGGAATGTGGGGTCACAAATAATTAATAATTCATTCATTTTTACAAAGAAAACTAAATGATTTTTATAAAAACAGAAAGTACTTAGTGCCCACATCATATTTCTAGACCCACAGAATATTTAGTACTATGCCTCTGAAAACAGTGAATAGCTCAAATGAAAGAAGAGACTCTCTATTTCATCATGAAAAAAATGTTTGTTTTTATCTTGTTCCATTCTTGTTTTATCAGAGGTAGAGTAGAGGACACTTTCACCAAAATCACCACTTTTTGTCCAGATTCTGTTTGTTTTACTCTCTAATCTCGATCGTCTCCACTTCCTGTTTTGATCTCTGTGGTGTATACCGTCTCTTTATGCTCTGACTACATCTCCCAGAAGCCCCAACATTACTCACAGGCTGTTTGAGAGTGCTATCAGCGAGTATACATTCATGACACTCAAAGAGTGAATTAAGAATGATTGTTATAAAAGGACATAATACAGACAAGAGTTGTATTCAAAAATCACAAGAAATAATGTGCAGATTGCATTCATTATTTGGGTAAATTGTACAGTTCATCCATTATCCTTTTTGTCACTTATTGTTGTAAACTGAATATGATATGAAATATTCTTAGAATATGTCACTTAGTAGTCAGTTTACTTAATGGCAAAGGGTTCCTTAAGAGAAAATGGTCAGGAATTATTGCATTAGAGCACCATTAGAGGCCCTTAGTGAAGTGCTCTAATGAAACAAAGAGTTAGCTGTTTGGCTCAACGCCGGCTGCTCTGGCATCAGTTTAGTCGCTCAGAGAAATGAAGAGCGAAACCTCCGACTAGATTTGACGTGTTTCTCGGAGCGACAGAAAGGCCTCGGAGGGAAAAAAAACTCTGGGTAACAGTGTCTCTATAATTTCCGCTCTTTTCTGAATATGTTTTTTGGGATCAGATTGCACACACTCACAGCCTCGCTATCTCTCACAGGAGTCAGTGTTAGGAAGGTTTTGTGGCAAACCAAGCCTCTCTATCACAGCAGCACAGCATGAATTGGTGTTTGCTCTCCAAGCCCCACTTCCTCCTGACTCTTTTATCAGTCGGTGACACTCTAAAGGCCCGCATCTTTGCCGCCGGTTTGATCTCGATCATTCTTGCTTCCCCTCATTTCTTCAGTCTTCTCCTCTTTTTCCAAGTTTTACCAAAATCTCTCATCTCTCTCATCTTCACCTTCCTCACGTAGTTCATCTGCTCTCCCTCTCCTCCTCTAATCTCCCACTGCCCTTAAGCCTTTCCTTACTGGCCACTACCCTTTTACTTATTTCTTGTACTTTCCTCGAGCCCAGGTCTCATGTCCTTTCCACTGCACTGGCTTCCCTCATCTCTATCCTTTCCCCATTTATGCATGTCCTATTTTTCTTATGCATCACGCTGTTTTTCCCTCGCACAGCTCTATACTCTCCTCTCCCTTCTAGCATGTGCGTAAACACTACTCCATCTCCCAGGTTCCCCTGTAAACATGCCCAGTCTCCTGCAACTCCCCTGCAATCACTGTAAACTGGCTCAGTGCAGCGTGAAATCAGAAATGCACCTGTTCAGCCACTTAGAAATGGGAAAGCTGTCTCAACTCATTTTTATTACGTGTTCTTTATTGTCCAAGGGCTTAGGTTTTAAATTACCTTTTCCCACTATCTTGAAAAGTTTTCTGGCCTAAACAAAACAGGTTAGTTTAGTTTCGTTCCAGCTATGGAGACATTTTTCTGACTGGCTGAGCATTGAGACACTCCGTCATCCTTTCACGCTTTTCATAAAAATGCTGACACCTTTTCCAGCTTACCTAATTCTAACTACTGGTGTTTATTTTGTGTTTTTGGTGGTTGATTTGGTGGTTGACAAGGATCTAATTGGCGAGGAACTAATTCTTAACTTCAAACATACATAAAGTATGCTTAGTCATCTCTACAGTCACCATTCACTCCTACAGAAGTGCATGTCCTTGATTCACTTAAACATTAAGTGCATACAGACCAGTTCATTACGCTGGCTTAGAAAAGATTGCATATAGTCTGTATGAGGCCCACGAGGTTCATTGGCAGGGTTAACTCTTTGAGTCTGATGCATTCCCAGAGGGCACAAGCAAGCAAGGCTGCTGTAGGTAGCTTAATAAGTTTTGTCACATGGCTTAAGGCTATTGTCATGATTGATAACAGTCAGTGAATCCCTTCATCGATTGGCCACGCTGCCCATGGGTATGTGTCCAGAAGTGTTTGGAGCATGGCTAGCATGAGCAGACTGTATCTGCAGCCGTGTGGTGGATGACGGATCACGGCTGCAGCCAGCAGTAGGACTGTCACAGCCTCCATCAGCTCTGCAGCCTCCACCCTAGAAGACAAACTCACACCTGTCAAGGGCAAAACACCACATGTGGAACAAACTGCTGAGTTTAGATGGTGCTGGTGAGGACCCAGGGCCCTGTAGGTGATCGGGTCTTAAAGAGAAGTGACAAGAGCTGCAGAAATCCAGTGCATGCTGTTGTCACCATGCAGCAGTTCCACATGATGAAATCACCAGAGTGCAGCCTGTTTACTGAGAGCCACTCAGGTCAGACCAGAGGCAGAGGCCCTTAAATGCAACAGTAGATGGGATTACATTGCAGGGCTTTTAGACTGATGTTAGAGTGGACAGCCTTCATCTTAGGGATCGATCGCTGCTGCTTCCATCCTACAGCACAGATTTCTCTCTCTTTCTGTCACGTATTAATGTGAGCAGTGCGTCATGTGCCGACCTTACAGAATGCTTCTACTTTTTTCCATTCTGCAAACACAATCTACAGATTATGACAGTAATTAAGATATGTGCTTCTAACGTCGTGATTAATCGCCCTGTTGTATTTTCAGCCTGTGTGTGCCTGAAAGATAATGCTAAATTCTTTCTTAAAAGCCTTCATTTAATAAAAGATGCAATTTATTACTGTTTGATCTGTTATAGCAACACTTAATTAGAAAATAGTCTTTATATTCAGGATAAACTGTTGCATGTTTTAATCCTCAGCACATTACATGCATTGGTAATTTAGTATTTGAAAAACGTGTAATCTGTCTCCACTGTATGTGAGTCGGCATTCATCCTCTCTGACATTGTGTATGTCTATGTTCCAGTTTTGACTTGGTGACCAACGGGGGCATCGCCGTAGCCCTGCACTTTGAGCGCGCTCCATTCATCACCCAGGAGCACACTCTCTGGTTGCCATGGGGACGCTTCTTTGTCATGGATACCATCGTGATGCGGCACGAGGAGAATGACATCCCCAGCTGTGACCTCAGCAGCTTCACCAGGCCCGTCCCCGTCGTGGCCCCAGCTCCGCTCACCGCGTTCGCCGGCTCGTGCTCCGAGCGGCGCACCGTCGTACCAGAAATCCAGGTGAGCGCTCAGCACCGCCACGCTCCTCGCCGCCCCTGCAGGTCGTGATCTCCTCCGAATGATTCATTCCACACATCTGGAGGAGACCCTGACGACTATGCATCAAGTACAGGCGTAATAGTAGCTCTGGTTCACGGCAGCGCTGTGATTTCATCCCTCTAGTGTAATTGGTCTGCAGAACATTGGCGATTCACTGCAGAGTGATGATGATTACCTCGCACAGAGAAAACAGCCTGGACATTTTTAATTTCTCCTGGGCTGAGTGTTGAGCATTCAGGTACCAGGAAAGAATTATAAAAAATCTATATAATTATCATCTGTTCAATGTGATTTCTTGACTGTAGATGTTTTTGTACGTATCTTGTGGCCTCTGTCTGTCTAACAGCCTTCTCTAATTACTTTGTCTCTGACTTTGCTTCAGAAGATTTATGGCGTATCGGTGAATTTTGTCGGCAGTCCTGTCTATTAATAGTCGTGTTGCCTTTGCTGTTTCTGGCGCTCTCTGAGCACAGTACAGGGATGTGATCCAATTTACACTCAGAGAATTCTGATCAATTAACGGACCATGGCCACACTCGTGTGAATATTTGAAAAGAAGCAGATCTTCTGACACATTTTGCTGTGGGTAGCTGTTTTAATTGTTGCATCTTGTCCTGAATTGTGCAGACAGGCGACAGGTCACTTAATTAGAGCGGAGAGCATTTGGTCGACTCTTGATCCTAAATATGAGCACTGGTGAGTGACCTACTGTGGCGTTATAGAGAGATCACAGGTCTGACCTCAGTGGAAAATCCACTTTTATTACTCTATAGATTACAGGACTGAGCGCTGAGTCTTGTGATGCAATGTGGATCGCAGGGAAGACTATTGTCCTCATGAAGGACTTGTTCATATGAATTAAATTGTGAAAATAATCCCTTGAGTACATAATGAAGAAATCCTTCATTGGATTTCCTGTAATGTATGAACATAATTGTCCTCTAATTGACGTCTTTAATCTTCCCATTGGTCGATATGTTTGGTTGGAGGCAGGACTGACAGGTTTCCTTAGAAAGTCTTATAATGTCTTAAATTAAAATCCAGGTAATTAAGGTCTTAAATTGTCAGATGGTGTGTTCAATGCCAATAGGAAAATTCACAGTATTCAGAGTTTTACTGCAATTTTGCATGTTATTTTATTTTCACTTCTTTCTGGAAATTAAAGTAGTAGAAAAAAGTTAAGTGTTATTCCTTCAGTTTATATCAGCAAGTGTTAAAGGGATGAAAATAAATATTTTTGGAGATCGGTTATTGGATTTTTTTCCTGCTAAGTATCGATATAGGCATCAGCTTCAAAAACTCCATAGTGGTTGAGCCCTACAATAAATTGATTATTTTCTTAAATTATATTTGCTGGGGTCTTAAAATGTCTTAAAAAGTATTAAATTTGACTTTTAAAATGGTGAAAGAACCCAGGACTGAAAATAGTGGCTAATGTCACAGCGACCGCTGACCAAAGGAATGACAAATCTGATAATCTGTGTGAATTAAAGGACATGTTGGAAATAGATTTTCAAGCACTTTTTACACAGTTTCCAGTTCCTGACACTTTCTCTTTTTTGTCCACAGTCTCTGCAGGAGGAAGTGTCCATACCAGGGACGGATATGAAACTGGGCTATTTAAGCAGCAGGACACCAGGCTACAAGTCAATCCTGAGGGTGACGCTCACCTACTCCACCATCCCCTTCAACCTGATGAAGGTTCACCTCATGGTAGCTGTGGAAGGCCGGCTCTTCAGAAAGTGGTTTCCTGCAGCCCCAAACCTCTCGTATGACTTTGTGTGGGACAAAGCTGATGTCTACAGCCAGAAGGTCTACGGTTTGTCTGAAGCTTTTGGTGAGTGATGCTCTTTAAAGCATGGTTTGTACGTTCTGGGTTATCTATCCAGAGCCTGTGCGTCACTACTGCTTGTTTTCTCTTTCTTCTCCTAGTATCTGTGGGTTTTGAGTATGAGTCATGTCCAGATCTTATTCTATGGGAGAAGAGGACGGCTGTTCTTCAGGGCTATGAAACCACTGCCTCCAGGCTGGGAGGATGGACCATCGACAAGCACCATGCTTTAAACATCCAGAGCGGTGAGTCAGCTTCTAATCCCTTTTGGATTTCTATTCCCAGCCACTCATTCATTAAAACTCCTACTCAAAAATATGATACCGAATAAATCTAAATGCTAACACACATTTTATTGTGATTTTATTTAAAACCACAGGGAGGTAAATGATTCTGTGCCAGTGCGTTTGCACTTTACTAAGAATTGGGTCAGGGAAAAAGAATTATCATCAGTTATTTAATTTTAAATTGGAAGCATTTAACATTTTGTGCTCAGATTAGTGTTTTACATGATGTTTTTAGGGTAACATTGTCCTCCCTCTCTTGCAGTTTGAAGCTTTTTCACCTCAGCAGTTTCATGTAGCCTCCTTCAGACAGACTTTTTTATTACTGCTGTCCAGTTTTTAGTTGAGGGGGGTCAATTTTCTTATTGCCAGCAAATTACTCCTGAAAGGCAGAATTAGGAATGAGGAGAGCAGCAGCTGTCACTAGCCAGGCTTCCCAGTCTGTTTGTGTCTGGCAGGGCTCATCAGAGGAGATGAAGCATACTTATATGAAAAGCGCTCAGGAAGGTGCCACTTTGATCTGTCGCACCAAACCTGCTGAGTCTGAATATGCCGTCCGGAGGAACGATGGAGCCGCCACTTGCCCCCTCACCACCTCTACCCCTCCTCTGGCACCTCCTCGTCTTGTTCATGCCCAGCATTTTTAGAATCATCCCTAATTTAATTGCTGTCAGTCTGCTAGTCCCAGCAGCAGCAGCCCCTGATATTAAATCAAGTCCCAGGAAGGAGATGCTTGGCTGATCTTTTCTGATAGACCAAATGTTGTGCTGCTCAAAGAACTCAGGTCACCAAAAGCAGAAAAAAACTACAGCAGACACGCAGATGCTGAATTTCAAATATGATTACATTGATTGGGCGGCAGGAACATCTTTACATTAACATATTTGAACGTTTTCCAAGAGTAGATTGGCAGCACTAATGGAAACAGTGTGTGTGAGTGTGTGTGCGTGCCTGCACATAAACTGTACTCATGCAGCTTTTTACTCGTGTGGAAAGCAGGCACAATGCCATTCTTAATCGGGTAAGTCTATTTTTTTTTGTGATTGCGCCTGTGTGGTAATTTTCGAGCTCCACGAGATTCCACTTGTGCCAAGGGCTTTTTGGTCTGCATTTTGGCGTGAAATTGCGCCCGTGTTTCCATCCGCCAAGACCACCTCTTATTGTAAAACACGGGTAATTTTCATAGCTTCAGTCGGCTGGGATGCACACACAGACCTATTCAACATCACATCAGATTATTCTCTATGTGTTCACTTTCTCTCTCTGTTTGAAAATATACTTTTTGAAGTGCGATCTGGAGCCCCTCTGAGACAGGGACTGTGAGCACTGGAGTATTTGTCATCGGTGATGTGTTATCGAGCAGGAAACATCAACATTTTAATCCATTTTCATTTTAATCCTGCATGGTGTTACACACACATCAAGCAGCGTTAATTAACTGAATAAATCTTCTGACATGGAATTTCCAAATATATATATATATGTGTACGCAGCCCTCCTCTGTACGACTCCACACACCAGACTGGACTCCTAGTTTACATGCAGCATCGGCGTGTCTGAAGCCTCTTCATGTAAATAAAACAGTTTTATAGTCAAGTGATACTTCAAACAGTATTTTCTTTGTATAATCAGATAAACAGAATTATTTGGGTTGTTGTTAGCTGTTTCTAGTATTTGATATCAACCATATAAATAAAATTGACGGCTTCATGCAGTCATAATGGTTGCACAGCACATTTCACATGAATGAATGAATGTTACTTGCTCATAAAATATTTTAAGTGCCTCCAAAAGTTGATATAATCTGCCGTTGACAACATATTTTGGGTGCTATACATGTACATTCATTACTGGGCTGCTATTTAATAATGCCCCTCGTTTTACAGGACATTTTTTAAAAGTTTTTTTCTTAAAAACTGGTTGAAGACACTAAAGAAAATCAGAGGAGCTGATTTTACCTTTAACTGCCTGCAGATTAAGGTTCCCAAAATTGCAAAAATAGAGATAAGCTGCAACCAGATGGTCCATTAAGTTTCAGGGAAACAGAGCCCAGTGTTGAAAACGCTGAACAGGTTGCAGGTGTGACTCTTGTCTTCGCCCTCGTCAGGTATTCTTCACATGGGCAACGGGGAGAACGTCTTCATCTCCCAGCAGCCTCCAGTAATTGGCAGCGTGATGGGGAACGGACGCAGGCGCAGCATCTCCTGCCCCAGCTGTAACGGCCTCGCTGATGGCAACAAGCTGCTGGCCCCCGTGGCTCTGGCCTGTGGCTCAGATGGAAGTCTGTACGTGGGCGACTTCAACTACGTGAGGAGGATTTTCACCACGGGGAATGTCACCAGCGTCCTGGAGCTCAGGTAAGATCCACTCAGGACTGTGCAGAGGTCATAAAGCACTGAGGTCGATGGAGATAGACACAAATGCCCTGAAGGTCCAGGATTGATGGTGCTGCCTGGCTCATCCACCTGTATCAGCTGGAGTTTGGCCCTGATTGGAGCTGAGGAGGATGTAATGGGGTCTGCAGAAGAAAGATTAATTTCTTTGCTGAAGTTCGGTACAGTTTGGGATTAAGGATTCTGTTTTCTGCCCACTAACCTCTGTTTTTTTTTTTTTGTTTTTTTTTTTAGTTCTTTCCACTTAAAACTAACAGCTGTCATTTCCTCCTCTTTTTCTTTTTCTGCTGCTCTTGGCAAACAGAAATAAAGACTTCAGGCATAGGTAAGCCTCACGGTGTTTCAGTATCATTCAGTCCACATGACCATTTCACACATTTTGAGCAATGAGAAGATATCATCTTAAATTTCTGTGTCGTTGTAATCTACGCAGCGCTGTGTCTTTATGCTTCATGAGCGTATCTATTTTCTGGATTCAGTGCCAACAGTTTCTTTTTTTGCACCGGTATGTGTGACAGAAAAGAGAGAGTGCAGCTAATTGTTAGCTCAGTGGAGGCTGCACTTTTTTTCATGATTTTTTTCATTATTTCTCAAAACAATATGTATATAGATAGATAGATATGCATATTTAAGTACTGAGTACACTACACTGCACTGCAATGCCATTTTGCATCCCTGCAGTCTGTATGAAGCTCTTCATTTCCAGGTTTTGTGTCAGACAGAGAGGTGTTAATGTGGTTCTACACTCATTATGAGACTGTGATTTATGTGGCTGAATATATTGAATTATATCTATATAATGAAATACAGATCAATTGTTCTGCATACTACAGGTTCAAACATGCCCACAGAATTAAATCAACACCCTCCTGACAGTTTCAATAATTAAAAAAAACATGATGTTTTTATACATGCAGTCAGGTGAGGATAAATAATAAAATGGCAGCTCAGGGTAGATTTTAAGATACAAAGATCACATTTTCTCTGCCAGTTGCTGGTGAAGGAAATCCGTGTGTGGTCTGTAGATACTGTGTCTCAAACAAAGGGTTATTGATTGATTTTCCATCAGAGGGTCATGACTTCAGCTGAGGGAACAGGTGGTCAAAGTGAGGATGAAAAGCCAGCCGATGCTCACTGTCACTGGCATCTATTCTCAATTTACCACATTAACAACACACCCAGTTCTCTGTTGCTTTTTCCGTCTCTCCACACTCTCTCTTTTGTCAGGAATGAAAAACACTCCATACACACTCATGTCATGTTTGCCAGAGCAAAGCCAAAGAAATGTCAGCGCTCTGTCCTTTTGCTCTTGGTACTCCAAACACATTTACATATTAAAAAGGAGATTTATGTAGGAAAACACAGCATGTGCCTCCTGTTCATGTGTGAGCTGGTGAGGTGGGTGATCTCACTGCAATGTTCATTGACCCCCTACTGAGGATGTCCCCATCCTCTCCAGCCGCGCCAGCATGCAGCAAAATCCAATTATCTTCTACAAACTAGATGTTGTCAGTGAATATAGATGGAGCATGTGGCCATAGCTCAAGGTCAGGGAATAACGCCTCGTAGTTTCAAACACTGTGGGGGACCAACGTTGCTCCACATGTCACTGCGAGCTGATAAGGTATCAGCTGATTGCACATGGCAGATCGAATGCAAAGAAGAATCCAGTTATTGAGGCTTGTTACTGACCTACTCTTTTATTTTAACTGTAAGCCAGCCAGCAGTACCTGAACATACTGTAGCCCAACATGTTAGTCCGCCTGGTCAGTGGGCTGACTGTGACATGTGGCCTGATCCTGTCATCACTGATTCATTGAAGGTCAATTGTCATTTAAAATAAGGCGCCGGAATTGACAGTCCCACAGACCCACTGGTCTTCTTTCTTCTCCTATTATAAAAATATAAGCTTTGGCGCTGTCGTGCCAACTGTAAGCCCTAAAAGAACCCTCAAGGTTATAGTTGAAATTCTGTCTTAATCCACTTTGAATGACACCCTGCTGACAGGTCTCTCGGTAATGCTTATCAGCTCTGGCAGAACTGTGCTGTATCCTGCCCTGATAGCTCTGCTTATCTCTGAGGTGGCTCTAAACACTACACTGCTAAACGGCTTCCTGAATCCTCGTTTTTACTTGTTTTAAGTCATTTATTGGTAAAATACATTAACCACATTGTTGTAACACTTAATTAGCTAATTAATAGAATTAGCTCATGTGGCTGGTGCCTGTAGAGAAAGGTACTGTGTTTAAGATGTCTCTTGCCTGTAGTCTGATATATATAGTATATATAGTTTTGGGTATTTTACTGATAAAAGAGTACTTCATTCAATACCTTTTTTCTACTTCATTCATTATTGGGTGGGAAAAATATCGATATGGCAATATATTGCGATACTTTTTCTTCTGATATATCGATTTTTAATTTCTTGATATCAAATTTTTCCCCACAAAAGTCATGTTTTGAGGCGATTATGAATCCAGAATGACTTGTTGAGATAAAAAGTTAAAAAAAAAAAAAAATAATCTGCATTAACTTCGATAGCCCTAAAATATATATGCATGTGTATATGTATGTATATATAAATAAGAAGCTGCATTTAATTATCTATGTAGAATATTACAATATGTCACAATATCACAATAATCTATTGTATCATGACTCAAGTATCGCTATACGTATCCTATCGTGAAGTCACCAAAGCATGACTTTTTTTGGGGGGGGAATCTTAATCAAGAAATGAAAAAACAATGTTATATCAGAAGAAAAAGTATCACGATATATTGCCATATTGATTTTTTTTCCCATCCCTACTTGGTAGTGGTAGTTACAGTGGTTGGTTGGATTGTTGGGATTGGATGTTTTGGATGTTACAACCTGTCTTGGTTTTACTTTTCAGCAGAAGTTTATAACACGCTGGAGTCCTAATGGAAACAGTCCTCTCTGACACTTTTGTACTTTATCTCCAGTCATCTTTGTTTTCTGACACCTATTCTTGCCAGTAGATCACATGCATGCATCCAGCCACAGCAGGATTGGTTATATTTGGTTCCATCTGTCAACCTCCTGTGGATATGAAGGATTATTCTGCTGACTTGGTTGGGAGTTTAATCATTTTAATCTCTTCCTGACGAATGCATAGTGCAGCTCTGTTTGTGATTCTAATGTATAGACAGATAATTTCACAAAGATTTCTTGGGTCTCGGAGTATTTAGGGTTTCTTTCTAACTTTCTTTCTGTACTGCAGTGAGTCCCACCAGACTCTTGTTTCTCTGTCTTCCTGTTGTTTTAGTAATTTGAAACTAGTCTATCTGTATTTGTATACATGTGCAGTATTTTACGTGAACATATCCATATGCATATATTCAGATGAGTGCAGTTCTCGTTCTCTTTTGACAACAGGGATTTGACCGTATTGTAGATGAGCTTTAAGCTCCACCAGTATGTCATGTGTAATCTCATTCTATTTTGCCTGTTTAATCTTATTCCATTATTCTTTTTCCATGTCCGTGGTTTAAACTGTAATTGTGCCCAATCGACTCTCTAAATGGCTTTTGAATCCATTTTAATTGTATTAAACAATGTCTCTTATTGAAAGCGCTGCAGCCCTTCCAGCTTTATTGACTCGGGCCTCTTCTTCTTCTCTCAGTAACAGCCCCGCTCATAAGTACTACCTGGCCACCAGTCCGGTGAACGGTGCTGTTTACCTGTCGGACACCAGCAGCAGGAAGGTGTTCAAGGTGAAATCACTGAACATCGTGAAAGACGTGGCCAAGAATCTGGAGCTGGTGGCCGGCACCGGTGACCAGTGTCTCCCATACGATGACACTCGCTGTGGCGATGGAGGGAAGGCTGTTGAGGCCACGCTCACTAACCCCAGAGGTATAGTATGGATGCTGTTATAATTAATGCACCGTGCAGCTCCAAGTCACTTGGGAATCTTGTTTTATCTTCTGGTTTCAAGTAGACTCGATTGCTCGATAGCTGAAGACAGTAATCCCAGAGGCTCGATCAATACACTGAAGTTTTCATGGATTCAGTTTTCTTGCATCCATCACTAAATACATCCATGAAGCTCACTAGCCTCAGTTAGTTTTGTTTTACAGTATACCTTTTCTTGTGTTTTAGGATGATGCATGCTTACTTGTTATCCTACACTGAGGTGACATTGTCCCACTAAAATGTGCAGCTTGTACTGCATAGTCCAGATTTACGCTGAAAATACAATGTTTTATTGTTACTAGGGGTGGGTATTGGCAATGACTTCATGATACAATATGTATCGCAATATTTGAATCACGATGCGATACATTATTGTAATATTGTGATACTGATGATATTCTAGCACTGAGAAGCAACTTAAAATTCAAGTTGTACAT
Organism: Synanceia verrucosa; assembly: GCA_029721515.1. Classification (NCBI taxonomy): domain Eukaryota; kingdom Metazoa; phylum Chordata; class Actinopteri; order Perciformes; family Synanceiidae; genus Synanceia; species Synanceia verrucosa. Next base: position 2,109,905 of record CM056559.1, read on the forward strand.
ACAGTATGTACATATATTATTTTTATTATTATTTGCATTTTTACAATTTTTTTCTTTTTACAATTGGCCCAAAACATGGGAAAAAATAGATATTAAGAAAATTAAAAATCAATATTATATATAGATACATTATTGTGATATATTGTTATATTCTACTTGGATCACTGAGAAATTTAAAATGCAGCTTGAAATATATAAATACAGTATGCACACATATATGTACACATATATTTATTACACATTTATTTTTATATATGCACAGTACATATATTTATATATACATATACACATACATTTTAACATGTGGACGTTGCTCTGAATTTAATCGGCCCAAAACATGACTTTTTTAAGGGGGAAAAATCGATATTAAGAAATTAAAAATCAATATTTATAGCAGAAAAAAAAGTTTCACAGAATATATCGCCATGCTGATATTTTTCCCACCCCTAGTCATTACTACTTTCGGCCAGCTGCTTGAATGTAGTTTGACAGACCCTGAAGATGCATAGCTAAGGTTAGTATTTTCATCCTCACTGTTGTTTGAGTGTGAGACTGCACGAGAGACGATATTGATGAAATTTTAGTTTAGTAATTGAATCAATGCATACGGTGCTCTTCATCTATTTAATGCGTCTATTGTTCTCTGTTATTGATTTTAAAAAAAAAATCAATCCTCCCATTAGCTTTCATCGCCATGATTAGTCTTTCTCTAATTTTTATTGTGGTGAAAACTGTCTAATTGTCATTTGGAGGTGCTCACTCCTCACATTAATTTAGAGATAAAACAGCTGATGGATATTTTCCTCTTCTGTCCTTTTATCTGCAGGCATTACAGTGGATAAGTACGGTATAATCTTCTTTGTGGATGGGACCATGATTCGCAGGATTGATCAGAACGGTATCATCTCTACTCTTCTGGGTTTCAATGACCTGACCTCTGCCCGACCTCTCAGCTGCGATGCAGTGATGGACATCTCTCAGGTACGACCTCACTGACCTGGGCGGCCGCCATGTGTTGTGCTGCCTCTCAACTGACACCAGTCTCCTTGAGTGACCCTGGTTATCAGGATGCTGACATCCTCATGTGAGCTTTTGTTTCTGTAGCTGGAAGCTTGTAGCCTGGATCTAGTGGCCCTTGGCACAGTTCTGGTCCACATTTGTTTATTGGCTGCACGGTGCCGGTTTTTATATCCACAGGACTTGCAAAGGAAAGGTAGAGTGAGGCAGTTGGAGCCTACAGGCATCTAGCACTCTGTTGGGATTGCACTGCCAGCTTCCAGACTGAATACCTTTTTCCTGTGTTCTCTGAAGCCCATGTCAGTGAAGCTGCTGCACCTGTGATTTACCATGAATACAGGCTGATGACTGAAATAGGTCAGGTCAGATTTTTATTATTCCACAAGAGGAAGTGTGTTATGCAGCACAAAAAAACTTGATATGACAATAGAATAGAATAAGAATAATGTGACTGGCAATACAGTTAAGTAAGAGGCAATGTGTTGTGTATTTTTACACTTGTTATACGTTTGTCACACAGAGAAAATTAATATTTCAACGTGCACCCAATTTTTGCAAAACCTGCATCTCTAACAGAGACGAGGTCGTGGAATTTATTAAACCAAGGATGGACTCTATTTGATTAAGCCCCAAACACAGCTGTGCCAGCCTGGTGGTTTGCAAAGTGTAAGTTACTTTATGGTTAATAAGCAAATACAGATAAAAAAAGGAGCAGTTAATGGGACTCTGTCCAGGGACTGGCACGAACATGGAAACACAAATGGAAAGCGTGGTTGACCTATAGCTGCAGGGGGATGATGGGGATGGCCTTTAACCTCACTGGCTTCATTCACACACACATGTTCACTGATGCACACATATGTACCAGACCACTGCCTCAGACAGAGCCCATTCCCCAGGCAAGGACAACGCTCTGAGGTCACATCCCTCTCGTGCTCACTGACTTCCCTTTGGAGGTGACGAGACAGACTTTTGCCTACCCCAGCAGCCTTTGCACGGCCATCTTTTTCCTGACATTGTCATTTTTTTCAGCCCAAGTAGTTGAGGGTTGTTACCTTCCCCAGTAATAATTTATAATCCCAAAAATGAAATAATGTATATGTGTACAGTATCTATTAGGGGTGGGAAAAATATTGATATATCGCAATATTTTTTTCTTCTGATATAATATTGATTTTTAATTTCTCTCTCTCTCTCGCTCTCTCTATATATATATATACATATATATATATGTATATATATATATATATATGTATATATATTATTTATTGCAATCTTGCATGTTATTTTGTTCACAAAGCTCAGTTCTTTGTTCTTGAAAGTTTTGAAATTAAAGTTGTAGGAAAAAGTTAAGTGTTATGCCTTCAATTTATATCGTTGTTGCAAGTGTTAAAGGGCTGAAAAAAAAATCATAAAAAATATTACCAGAGATTAATCAGTTATCAGATTTTTGTTCCTGCTAAATATCAATATCAGCCTCAAAAAATGGGCCCTACAATAAACTGACTATTTTCTACCAATAAGTTGTTATGACATTTTTGGGTCTTAAATTAAAAATTTGTTGAGGTCTTAAAAAGTATTACATTTGACTGTTAAAATGGTGCAAGAAGCTGATTGAGAACAACTAGTAAACAGGTCCTGTGAGGGATTGGGATGCCGGTGCAGAGAAGATTTCTGTGTGAAATGATGTATTCAGTGGAGGGAGCAAAGCCTCCAGCTGCCCATATCGAGCCCCAGGGGAACCCCATCCCTCTCTTGACCTGTGCTTGCCCCTCCTGCACACAAACACAAGCGCCTATAGATGCTCAGCATCCACCACCCACAGCAGTGAGGACACAGGCAGACTGCATCTCTACAACGATGACAAATCGCAGCAGCACTGCCAGAGACACTCAGACAGTAAAAAGCATCCATTAAAAATTCATCCAGGGCACATAGCTTCCTACTTCAAACACTCCCCAACCCCTCACTTAGGAGCAGGGTTTCTCTGGAGGAGGCTCATCACACTGGTCATTACTTGTGCTGTTCCTCACCTGTTCCAGGCAAAAAATAATGTCAGATTTCTCTCTCTCCTCTGATGAGGTCATTGTTATCTCATCATGCCATCTGTGCGCTGAACGCACTGCAGAGAAATTTCTCTCTCAATTTGATGTAAAGCTCTGTGAGATTTATTTCTTTTGAATTTTTATTATCACACGAAAGGACAAGAGGTCGACCTCTCTCAAGAATCTTTTAATTTGTTTATACCAAGGCCTTAGGTCCTCGTTGTTTCATAAATCTGTTTCTCCTCCCCATCCCTGCTGCGCTCAAACTTAAATGGAAGGAAAGCATGTCTTAAAACAAGATCACTTGAACATATTTCAAGGGTGTTAGCTTCAGAAATCTTTATCAAGGCTCTGACTGTGACATTCAATTCAAATCTGAGAGGGACTTCAAATAATGACATACTACTCCTCTTCAGACAGGCGTCATGCTGCTACGAGCAAAGAATGAAGAGATTTCTAATGGAAAAAGGAATTATAGCCAGTGCAAATACGTTTAAAGGTAGTTTTGTGTTGTGTTGGTCCATGGCTTGTTTGCTTGGGCGATGTGCGCATTTTGTTTTTTGTCACTTCTTACAGCCTTCCCGTCGTATAAAGGGGAGGAGGGCACGATCGGGTTACAGCATATGGGACAGCAGCTCGGCAAATATCCCCTCATCAGTCAGAGTGGCGTGAAAACCTCCTTACAGGCAGCTCCCCCGAGCCACTCCACACTCTGCCTCATGAAATATTTAACCACTGGTGTTGACAAGAAATAGGTTTTAAGAAATTGAAAGTCTCCCCTTCATTTCCAAAGTAAATGCGTTTTCTGCTCGCCGAAAGACGACACGTATCCACTGCCAGTCCTGTTTGTTATATACAGACCAAGATATGTCCTATTATATAACCCTCCTCCATTTTGTGTGGGATGATTGGAGGTTGATGGGATGTGAGCTGTGTGTGATGCTCAGATCTATTTTTCAATCAAAGGTGGACAAGTGCTCTGCTTGTACAGAGTGGCAGGGATTCAATGACATGACCGATGTTAAGAGTAAAGTACTCATCATCGTAGAATACCTCCTCAATTTTTTTTAATCATTTGATCTTGTGTACCGTTAGCAGCCTTTCTGCTCTGCTCTATTAGAAGTCAGATGTTTTGTGCTGTGTAACGCAGAGTGAAAAGAAGCAGAAGAATATAACAGCTTTGACGTTTTCACCACATTTATCAGTGGAAATAATTTCCCTGAGGTATTTTAACCGTAAGAAACCTTTGGTGAATTTATTGTTTGACCACAGGACACTTCATGGCCAAATATCATCTTTTATTTACTGCCATAGATACTCACACTTTTTGTTTCTTTTAGCTTCCTACTCACTCACTCCTGACTTAAATTATAGTTTTTTGGAATTAACTCACTGAGTTCCAGCCCTTTTATAAAACAGAAAGTGTCTTGTTCTAGCTTTTTTTGCCCATTTTGAGTCATATTTCCAGACCCACAGAATATTTTGTACTATGACTCTGAAAACACTGAATACTTCAAATGAAAGAAGAGACTCTCTATTTCATCATGAAAAAAATGTTTTACCTTGTTCCATTCTTGTTTTATCAGAGGTAGAGTAGAGGACACTTTCACCAAAATCACCACTTTTTGTCCAGATTCTGTTTGTTTTGCTCTCTAATCTTGATCGTCTCCACTTCCTGTTTTGATCTCTGTGGTGTATACCGTCTCTTTATGCTCTGACTACATCTCCCAGAAGCCCCAGTATTACTCACAGGCTGTGAGAGAATGTGATTGGCGACCTGCCGCTGAAAAAAACACTTTGACGTCAAAACATGGCAAAGAGTTAAAGAGCGTAACATGGCCGTCACGATGGCCTGATGCTTTCTCCCTTCAACTCTTGTAATAAAGGTTGCTGCAACATTTTTAGGTCATTATGATAAATGAATCAACCATAGTAACAGCTACATAAATTCATTCACCTTCCCATTTCCCAGGACAAAAACAATCCTAAGGCCGCTCTCATCTAATGGGTTGCCTAAAATCTGAACCTGTCTTTGTATGTTGGTCCAGGTTTAATCAATCTCCTTTGTTGGTGCTCTAAGGCTTCTATTGAAATATGGCACTTCATATTATGTTCCCGAGAGATCCCCCTGGGATCAAGAGTGAGAGGGAGACCAGCAAATAGGATGAATCCAATCATTCCAATTTGTTAAAAGCCTGATATATTGTTAGCAGAACAATAAGTCATAATTTAGGAGGCCAGAGGCAGGCGAGGCTTTCATTTGGTAAGTGTGCTCCAGTTTCTGTCCAAGGACTCTTGCAATCTCTAGTCATTACAAAATTAATAACCCAAAGCAAGGAAAAACCGTGACTAGATAAAGGTGAAGGATGCAGAAGCCCACTCCTTAGGTATTCTCATCATCAGTGTGCTTTTTTCAATTAATCTGATCAGTTTAATGATCTCTCCTCATCTTTCTCATCACTATTGTTGTTATCTGTGATGTTAAAAATGATGTTTTTGTGTTTCCCCTTTTAACAGTACACCAGCTGCTATTTTCCTCCTTATCCGATAATAAATCGTTTCAAAAAATGTTTTTGCTTCCAGCGTAAGCAATGAGATAGCCCACCTTTTCACAGCAGCCTATCTCTTTTGTAAGCACTTTTCAGTGATTCTTCCCTCGAGGGACTGCTTCCCTCTGATAAAGTGAAAAATGTCTGGATCAATAAAAGTATAGTCTGTTTTTTGTGACCCAAAGCTGATATTCTTGACATGTTTTTTTTTCCCTCTTAGGTGCGTCTTGAGTGGCCCACAGACCTGGCGGTGAGTCCCATGGACAACTCCCTGTTCGTCCTGGACAACAATGTGGTGCTCCAGATCTCAGAAAACCACCAAGTCCGTATTGTGGCGGGGCGCCCCATGCACTGCCAAGTACCTGGTATTGACCATTTCCTCATGAGCAAAGTGGCCATCCATGCCACCCTGGAGTCCGCCAATGCCCTCGCTGTGTCCCACAATGGTGTTTTGTACATCGCTGAGTCAGATGAAAAGAAAATAAACCGAGTGCGACAGGTGTCCACCAATGGAGAGATCTCCCTGGTCGCAGGGGCACCGAGCGGCTGCGACTGCAAGAACGACGCCAACTGTGATTGCTACTTTGGCGATGAAGGCTACGCCAAGGATGCTAAGCTGAATGCACCGTCTTCTCTGGCGGTGTGTCCAGACGGAGAGCTTTATATCGCTGATCTGGGCAACATTCGTATCCGTTTCGTACGCAAGAACAAGCCCTACCTGAATCCCCTCAGCATGTACGAGGTGTCCTCTCCCATTCACGACGAACTCTATCTGTTTGACTCCAACGGCAGCCACATTTTCACACAAAGCCTGACTACAGGAGACCACCTCTATAATCTGACGTACACAGGAGCAGGAGATCTGAGCAGCATCACAGATAAGAACAAAAACACTGTGAACATCAGACGAGACACGACAGGGATGCCTCTGTGGCTGATGGTCCCTGACGGGCAGACATTCTGGTTCACCATGGGCACCAACAACGCTCTGAAAAGTGTCGCTGCCCAGGGCCAAGAGCTAGCCGTAATGACCTACCATGGAAGCTCAGGACTCCTAGCAACGAAGACCAATGAAAATGGATGGACAACTTTCTTTGAGTAAGTACTATTAACAAATCAGAAATAGATTTTTACCCAATGTAGCGCTGAATGCTAGGGTGCTTTAATGAGTGAGTGTTATTGAGGAGCACTTTGACATCTGAGTTTAGCATTTTGGTACATGAGCTACATTTCTATACGTCGATGTCAATGTCATATTGTCACTTACAATACGAGACCCGTGGAAGTATGGGTGTAATCCTGTTTGCTGTTATCATTCCAAATAGGATTACTGGATGATATGTTGCTCATCTGCACCCGTTCTTGCAGTGACAGACTGCAGACCATCGCTGCTTTGCAGTTGTTAGGTTCAGGAACAACATCTATCTGCCGGCAGGCGCATTTTAGCTGCAGGACTGCGACGAGGCACGGCAATATATAAGCATAACAGAACAGCCAGAGGTAGTAATTGATTAAAGCTCAGCACACATTGTGAGGGAACAATTGGAAACACTGCAGCGCTGGAGCTCAGGGTTTGGTGTTCTCGCAATCTGTCCCTTCACTTAATATACTGTACCCAGGGATGCTGTGCTAACGGGATGTCATTCCAAAAGTGTGATTAAGCTGGTCAGACATCTGTTACACCTCGCTGGAGGAATATAACACTGTGACACTCAATCAGACGCTCTGTTTAATCTGAGCAGACATTTATCACCTGTGTTTGATTTGGTCGTCACCTGAGACGGTTGCATAGGCATTTCTCAAGGTACAGGGGATTGCCTACGGCTTCAACAAATCCAGTGGGTGGTTGGAATTCTGAATTATTTCTCTTTGACTTCCTGTAAAATGGATGCTGTTAATACAAGGGTCGAGAACATTCTTCCATAAGACAGAGATAGTGAGGCGCCAGTGACAAGACTGGATGAAATACAAGTGATAGATGTTCAGATAGCCTGAAAGTCTCGCAGTGAATATATTTGCAGCATCTGGATGTTGTTTTACTTCATAACATTGTCACCTTTGATAGTTGATGATAGTATGTATCTTAACTCAATGAATTCCAGCCGTTTTATAAAACAGAAAGTGTCTTGTTCTAGCATTTTTGTCCATTTTGAGTCATATTTCTAGACCCATACAAAACCACCACTTTTTGTCCAGATTCTGTTTGTTTTACTCTCTAATCTCGATCGTCTCCACTTCCTGTTTTGATCTCTGTGGTGTATACCGTCTCTTTATGCTCTGACTACATCTCCCAGAAGCCCCAACATTACTCACAGGCTGTGGGACAGTGCCCTCTTGTGTCAGCTGCTGAAAAAACACTTTGACGTATTATGTAAACAGTCGGAAAATATAAGCAGAGATACATATATATATATATACGTATATATATATATATATATACGTATATATATATATATGTATGTATGTATCTATGTGTATATATATATATATATATATATATATATACACATAGATACATACATACATATATATATGTATACGTATATACGTATATATATCTACGTATGTATACGTATATATGTAGAGAGAGTGCAGAATAGTGCAAAATAAACAATATAACAATATAAAAACACTGTCAGAACATAAAACACTATAAGCTGCCAAGTAAAAGGTTAAATGTCATAAATTTGACAAATGGCAGAAAAATGGCCTGTAGTATAGTACGGTATATTCCAGCAGGAGGCCAGTTTCCCATTTATTATTTACTGTAAAATGGGAATAATAAAGTTACAGAAATAACAGGCATCACCTAAATTTCCAAAACATACTGTTTGTATTTAGAAACTAGACCTAAAATGAATAAAATGAATTTGGAGGAGTTGTTTTGAAGTTAAACCATGACATCATATTTACCTACAGGCATTCATCCATGTTTCATTTTGACCCAATAAAGACTTTCTTTTTTTTTAATAATTAGCTTTGAAGGTTACTCCATAATTTGGCATCATCAGAAATGAAAAGGAGCCTCCGTTTATCTCTGCTCAGCAAAGTGAGCTGTTAAACATTTCCCCCCTTATTAATCAGTGTGTACTTACGTCCTGTAGTGTATACACTGACAATAATTTGGATGAGTGCAAAAATAAAACACAAAGGAGTGACCTGAAAAAAGCCATCTGCTGCACCGTCTTTCCTCTGACAGCCTCATTTGCTCTGACATTTACTGTTTACGCAGACGCTCCACTGACCTCCTGATGTTTTTGCTGTCATGATAAGTGTTCATGGCTTACTGTAAATCTCTTAAATCATGTAGTTTTCTGAAGGATGCCTAATTGTTTCTCTTGGCCTCTAATTAACAGGACAGTAATGGCTCTAGTCACTGTGTCAAACCAATGTTCTTAGGATGATTCAGTACATCAACGATAACAAAACAGCTAAATCATATCAAAAAAAAAACAGCTGTTAATGAAGTTGAAGGCTGTTGCTCTCACAGTCATCAGTCACATGTGTTCCCAGGCAGCGAGATGAAGTGAAAATATGAGAACTCCAAACAAGACCGAGGTTAGCCGTGCTGGAGGAGACGCTGATAGGAAATGTCCGGCCTATTGTTGGGCCTCAGCATGAAAGGTCACGGAGCTAGCATGTGACACAGAGGTGATTCAATTCAAATAGACTTGTGGCCATTCAGGAGGAAAGCAGTCCTCTCCCTCTGCTGAACACCCTGCCCCCTGTATGCCTCTGCTGTCCACAGAAAGCAAGCTAATAGGCAGCCAAGGCCGTTAGCGCTCAGCGCCGCAGCCCGAGGAATCGCTCGAGCACGAGGCCCTAATTGAGACCGAGAGTTTGGGTCAGTGATCGAGCTGGGGCGTGCAGAGTGAGATTTCTGTCTTACGGACTCTTGTCTTTTGTACAGAGGTCCAGTTAAAGGTGGTACAGTGCAGGAAACTGAACACAGCAGTATCAAAGGACATCAAATGAGTTCGATATGAATTAGACTACTGCTTAGTAGGGGTGGAGTAAAATATTGATAAGGCAATATATTGCAATATGTTTTCTTCTGGTATAATATGATATGAATTGATTTTTAATTTATTAAAATAGATTTTTTCCCAAAAAAAAGTCATGATTTGGGCCAGTTGTAAATCCAGAGCAACTTCTGCATGTTGAAATAAAAATTCAAATAAAAAAAAAAACTTAATAAACAAAAATAATCCACATTAATATATATATATATAATATATATACGTGTGTGTTTTGCACCATTTTAAAAAAAAACACCAGGAAAAAAAATCTGATAATCAATTGATCTCTGATAATGATTTTTGTGATTTTTTTCAGCCCTTTAACACTTGCCACAATGATATAAATTGAAGGTATAACAATTAACTTTTTCCTACAAATACGTGAACTACTAACGTGAATTCTCTCTGAATTCTGTGTTTTCCTATTGGCATTAAACACACACTGAAAATGTAATACCTTCAGCAAATTTACAGTAAATTTAAGACAATTTAAGACCTTAATTACCTGGATTTTAATGTAAGACTTTTTAAGATATCACGGGAACCCTGTATACAATGATCTACTGTATGTAGAATATCACAATATATCTCAATAATGTATCGTATCGTGATTCAGGTATCGCGATACGTATGGCATCGTGAAGTCCTTGCCAACACCCACCCCTCCTGCTTAGTGTTTTTCCATCTGTGAATGTGTGTCCTGTGTGCAGCTCAGATCAGATAGCATTTATCTCTGGGAGATGATTCCTCTCCCGCTCTTTCCTTCCATATTGGATATTTGAGATGGCAGCGCTGAGGAAATATCCGTAAACCAGCACCCGCCGTCTCATTTATTAGAGGCTTTATTATGGCAGGCAGCAACATTGAGGAGGGCTTTCCGATCAGTATTCAGCGCAAAGATAAAAGTCTTTGTTCTAAGTAATGTACCGTTCACTCACTGGCAATTTGAAAGATTTCAAATTGTTCTAGGCTGATGTGCTCCCTGAGCGAAATGAAACAATCTGGCCACTCATGTTCCTCTCTGTGATGAACTGACTGATTTGTAGGCTGGGGAGCATCTCCTCCAGGAGTCGCACCTCACTGCTCCTGTTTCATAGACTGTATAATGAGATTAGGTGATAGCACTAATCTTTTAAGCTAATAAGCAGTTTTCCAAATGTGAAAAGGTGTGTGCTTTCTCATCATGGCCATGATAGTTTTTCCTTGACAGTGGTTACTGTTTTATTTTCCTCTGTGCGATTCCATCTCTTAAAAGTTACTGACAAACTGAGGAGCTTTTATATTAAAGTCACAAAAAGTTTACTCCATTGAGTAGCGAACTGCTGTGGATACTGCACACACGTTTTCAAAGTCACGCTGGTTGCGCTTCAGTGATTAAAGCTGATAGTTGTGAGTTTTATTACCTCACACTGCCAACATTTGTGGTTTTTGCTGCTGCATTTACTGCCAGTGTTGACACATTTCCACAATCTGTGACCCCAAGAGGAAGAAACCTGACGAAGAAGCTCACAGTTCCTGCTTGTAATTACCACCAGAGCAGTATAATCTAGATAACAACTGGCGGTCACATTTATGCATTTATGCATGCCTGATGTGCATTTATCAGCTTATGACTGCCTGCTCTTAACTCAAGGCTCTGTGTTTACAGTTTATGATAGTGCTGTGCTTTATACACACTTTCATGTACTTCCTCGTAGGTACGACAGTTACGGCCGTCTGACTAATGTCACTTACCCAACGGGCCGAGTGAGCAGCTACCGTACGGACGCCGACAGCTCGGTCCGCATCCAGACAGAGGGCTCCAGGAAGGAGGACATCACCATCACCACCAACCTGTCAGCCTCTGGCGCCTTCTACACTCTCATGCAGGGTGAGTGTCTTTTACTGTGGCTCACAAGAGGACACCTTCTTTAAGGTAATTTGTGTCAGTCAATGTGCCAAAGGCTTTAACTTTGCCCCACTTTTACTTTCTGCTACGCTTAAGTTATGACAAGACTGTAAATATCATCTTTTCATGCTGCATTCACAAGGTTTGTTTCACACAAACGACTAGTTCATCCTGAAGGCTAATGTGGACGTCCACGTCCAACTGATATTAGAAGCTACTTCCAATGAAAACCCTCTTTCAGGAGCACAAACAGAAACTCTGTTCATCTCAATGTACTGAGGTAGAGTTCCAAAACGTGGGCAAATAAAACTCACACTGTCTGCATGGCTGTATTTGAGATTAAAGGAGCTAAATGCAAGATTGGGAAGAACCACATTGCCTTCACATGACTCTCAACACTGTGCCGATATTGAAGAATATTCTAGATTGGTATCAGTGACAATGGGCCCAATCCACAGGGGCAGATCTAGTCAGTGTAATTCTATGCTATGCGCTGCAGGGAGGCTCGCATTTGTTTACAAAGTGGAGCGTACAAAGTTTCGTTATAATTTTTTTATAGGGCTGTCATAATTAGTGATTTAACTCACAAACTGGACAAACTTGGACAAACTGCCTGAAATGTGTTTCCAGAGACGTGCTGGCAGGTCATGAAGCAGAACTCCATTCAAAAATCAAAGAAACTTCTAATGCAGTCATAACTAACGATCAAACGTGCTGATTTAATTAGATTAACCCTCTTTTCTGAAACAGTCCAAGCGTCTCCTGTAATTCGGCAAACAATTAATCCACCAAAGAGCATCGTTGAAGTATTAATTTAAGATGTGAAATGGACAAAAAGGAAAAGAGAAAAAGACGTTATTTTCATAAACACAGAGCTTATTAGAGCTAATGTGGTGTCACTCTGATTTTAGCAGCTTATATAAGATAATATAAAACTTTATTCATCAAGTAAAGAGATTAAAAATTATTTAAAGGAGGTTTAAGAAATGCTTATATTCAATGCAAATGGTGTAAAAATGCAATATAGTGCAAAACCAATAAGATGAGCAATAGAATATACAAAAATACTACAAGAACATGAGAACACAGTAAGCTGCTAAGAAAGAGGTGTAGTGTTGTGACGTGTTGATAAATTGACATGTTGTAATGAAGAGTGTTATAGTATGATGTCATTTATATCTGTTTATTTGTTTTTCAATGCTGCTTTTCTGTATCGGGCAATACTAACCCTCACGTATCGGTATCAGAAGTGAAAAAAGTGAATCGGTGCATCCCTAGAGCTTACCCACTGTAGAGTTTGCTGTTGTTTTAATAAAATGTGTAAGGAAACTCCCATTTACCAGAAATGGAAACATGTATTGACTTTCTGTCATAAAACACAACTCATAAAGCACAATGCTGGTGGCCCATGTACGAGGGTCTCCATGATGTGGCTTCTTCCACCTGATTTGTCCCACACATTTAAGCATTGTGACATTCGGTTTTGTACCTGACCAATTGCTTCATTGATTACCCGGTGACAGCTTTGAACTTTAATAGCTCAGTTTTCAAAAGAGAAAGCCCTACACGCAGCCTTTCCCCGTTAACATCTGACTCATTTTTGACATGTACTCCATCCTCTGGCCCTACCGACTCACTGCAAAGCTGAAAGAGAAGATGAGGATCTCTGGTTTCTCAGCAGACTGGTCACCTCCACTGTGACCTTGTCCCAGACATCAGCTAGTGAGAAGAGCGGCGCCAGGAACTCGGCTCTTAATTAACTTACCATTGTCTGCTTTGTAAGCTTGAAACTGGGTGATCACATAACACGTGAAGATTCCTTTTTGGTCATCTGGGTGTGTTTTTGTCCTCTTCTGTGCAACACACCTCAGGCTTGTTAATCATGGTGGAGCTGAGAAATATTTCAGGAAACTTTAATCAGATGTAATCAAGAAATATGTCATTATCAGGGTTCCTGCGGTTCCTCAAAAAGTCTTAAATTAAAATTTGGGTAAATACGTCTTAAATTTACCGTTAATTTGCTGCAGGTATTGCATTTTCAGATGGTGCGTTTATTGCCAATAGGAAAACACATGATTCAGAGATTTACTGCAATTTTTCACGTTATTTTGTTCACAAAATTCCCTCCTTTGTTCTTGAAATTTGTGAAATTAAAGAAGAAAAAAATGAAGTGTTATACCTTCAATTTATAGCATTGTTTCAAGTGTTAAAAAAATTCATAAATTATTTTAGGAGATTAATCAGATTTTTTTTTCCTGCTAAATACTGATATTGGCATCAGCCTCAAAAACTCCATATTGGTCGGGCCTTACAATAAATTATTGTATTTTCTACCAAAGAAATTGTTATGATATTTTTGGGTCTTAAATTATATTTGTTGAGTTCTTAAAAAGTATTAAATTTTACTTTTAAAATGGTGCAAGAACACTGATTATGCACGCATAAGGAAATTTTGTGGAGCCTCTCGGCTTAAAAGCGCACATAAATAAGAAATAAAAATAAAGATATTAAAGATATAGAAAGACAAGTATAAAAAATATAGTATTTACAGAGGAAATGCAGAAATGTAATATTAATATTATTAGAATTAACTGTATTAAGTAGTATATATCTACTTGTTGGATGTTAAATTCTAGTCAGTCAGGTGAAACTTCAATATTCAATAGAAAATGATCTGTTTTATCTGTGAAGTAACATGAAACACTTTGGGGGGAGGGGGATAAATTGTGTCCCCACCCGGTGAATCACCCCCTGACCTCCTTTTTGGAGGGTCGGTCCCAGAGGCCTTTGGTCAACCCCTGAAGTGTCTGTATGATGGAGAGAGGTAAGGACCAGAGCAAGGTCAGACCTGCCTCCTCTGCCAATTTCTCTGGTCTCTCAGGCAGAGAATGATCCCAAACTCCTCTCACAGGATGTTTATTAAAGCGTCACTTTAACCTGACACGACAACGTTACGAAATCACGTTTTATGGTTGTTTTTTTTTCCTTTTTCCTGCTAAATGAAGTCAACTAATTAATGTAGTGTTTGACAAGCCATTCATTTTGCCCTGTTCTTAATGAGAATAATATTCAGTGTGGGTCCCTGTCAGTCTGCTGACGGGAGGTGAGAAGGAGACGTTCCTCTGATGAATGTCCATGAGATGCTGAGTGGAAACATTAGTCACTGGTCTGGAGCTGGAACACAGGCTGTCGTCACCTCGGGACAGTGTGTGTGTGTGTGTGTGTGTGTGTGTGTGTGTGTGTCGCCACAGGCAAACCAGCAGCTTTGATAGTTTTCATTCCCCGTATCCTCAAGGCTGCTGCAACAGCTGTAAAACTTTACTTTACTGGCGCTGTGAAACCTCTCACTATTGATCTTTGTTGTCACACACCCCACATTATTGCAGGGGTTCGGTTAAATACTGCTGCTAAAGGCTTTCTTTTTGCTGAGCAGCCTTTTTAGGTCATTATGTTTGCATCTCATGTGCGATGAATATTAGATTTAGTCCTCTTGCATCAGCTTCAAGACGCTCTGTTGTTTATAATCCTGATCTTAATAGTTTTTCCTTTACACCCTCAGATCAAGTTCGGAACAGCTATTTCATCGGTCTGGACGGCTCGCTGCGGCTCGTGTTGGCTAATGGCATGGAGGTGTCCCTGCACACCGAGCCACACTCGCTGGCCGGCACAGTCAACCCCACCGTGAGCAAGAGGAACGTAACGCTGGCCATCGACAACGGCCTCAACCTGGTGGAGTGGAGACAGAGGAAGGAGCAAGCTCGCGGCCAGGTCACTGTGTACGGCCGCAGGTTAAGGGTGAGCATGTTAACACACACTTTAAAAGGAGCTTAAGGTGATTATTTAAGTGGTTGTTTTTTTTTTAAATTTTATTTTATTTCCTTTTATCGAGTGCAGTCATACAATACAATCAGATTTTCACATGTTTACATGTGTTTATGAAGCAATGCTAACAATGCTAACAATGCTAACAAAGGGTCCATTCATGAGTCCTAGCCTCCATCATTGACCGTACAGTATGTGTCCATCATCCACATAGCCACCACTAGGGCAGAAAGAGAGAGATAAAAAAAAAAACATAATAAATAAATAAAGTAACAATAAAGATAAGAAATAACTAAATACAAATACAATAAACATAAAACAAATACAAACAAAAAGAACAGATTGAAATAAAACAAAAATAAGTAAAAAAAAATCAATTAAAAATATTTATAAATAAAGGAAAAAGAAAATTAAAGAAATAAATGCATATACATACACACACATACACATAAAAACATTAACCACCCTCATACTGTTCTGATAAGAGAAGTCAGTAAAGTACTTTTGTGGTGGTTCAAATCAAAATTCAGAGAGGCAGGTGACCTCACCAAGTAACCTTGCATCAACAGGTCTCTTTTTATAATGAGATAAACACCAAATGTTTGACCACAAAGCCTCTAGAATGACCCACTGGAAATTGCTATGAACACAGGGAGCATCTATAAAATATGTATCCTGATTGATTCCTCTTAGATTTGCACAAATACAGACTTGCTTAAGTTGTCTTCCCGTGTCTCTGGGAGGCCACACGGCTAATGGCGGGGTGCCACTTCATCTGTCGCTGGCTGCTCATTTGATGGCCCCGCCGTCCATTTGGAAGTGAAAGCTTCTAATGTATGTTACAGACAATGGCCCCAGGGGTGAGATGGGAAATGGGAGCAGCCTAATGGCAAGAACAGAGGGGATGAACAGAGCTGGAATCATCGAGCGACCTTGAGTGACATGTCAAGTGATATTACGTGGGTGGCTGGATGAGTGTGGCAGCGAGCGAGGGAGGTGGAGGGGTGGGGTCACGCTCCTTTGTTGTGCCTGGAATGAGCGAAGATGATGGACAAAGGCAGCTTTCCAGTTTGTGACTGGATTTGTTTCGCTGTGAAACGATGTGTCGAGCTTCTCGTGTCTTCTGGCTAAATGGGTCATTGGCGGTCCTCGCTCTTTCGACCCATCGACACGTGTGTGTGGTGGATTTTTTTAAGGCCGGAGGCATTTTTAAATAAAGAGAGCAAGATGAACAAATACTTTAGTCTTTTATTCTCGTGCACGAGAGGAGACATGAATACAAAGTCCAGGAGGGTTTGCAGCAGATCTCTATGAATAAAAAGAATATTACATACAGTATTTATACCAGAGAGGAACAGTGAGAGGATGCTAAGCTCCAGTCATAACAACAGGTAAAGACAATAACTGCAGATTCCCACCTCGTTCTCTTTCCATCTGACTCATCGTTCAAAAATACAGACAATATTAACCTTCATTACGCACATCAGGAATACTGAGTATATTGTTAAACAACCAATCATGACCTGCCATACTGATATATTGAGTATAATGTATTGATATATAAAGTAAATATTGAGTATAATAACTTTCCATCACTTCTCCAAGCCTCTGACAGCATCCATGTTTCTGAAGCGAATGTAAACGTACAGTCATGGGAGCAGTGTTCATTTTGACAGCAAATTTTGATTAAGTCTTATAGTCTTTTAACAAAAATGTTACATAGTTTTAGTCCAGTTCTAGTAGACTAAATATCATTACATTTCCGTCGACTAAATCTACAGTAGATTTAGTCAGCAGAAATCTCACAGGTTTAGTTAAAATGTGACGTATAATTTAAGAGTTTTTCTAGAAATTTCAAACTCACATACTCATGAAGGAACCATTTATGAACCTGTTATTATGGAATACACCAAGGTTTGAATGTGCAACCTACAGACACAGATTTATCTGTAGTGATGTCTTTTTATTTTAAAATTAGAAAGACGTAACTTTCCTCTAAAGACCCAAGTTGGGGACTTGATATCGATATTTTAATATTATATTAGTATATAAATATAGTTTATAAATACGTAGTGAGCAGAGCCTAACTGAGCTTAATCATTGTTCCCCCAGCAGCAAAGTATGTCAGGTCACATGACTTCTTCTGCTGTTTTTATTGGATTTTAATTCAAACATTTTCATCCTCAGGTTAGTTTTTAATTGCATCACTGACCGATTCATCCCTCTTTAACATTTCTTCTCGTTTTTATTCGTTGATGTGTCAGTTGTTTTTGTCATAGTTGTTGTCGTCATAGATTGTTTTTTGTTTACTTATTGTCTCGCTGTTGTTGACGAACATTATAACGGAGTTTTTGGGAGAAGGAGAACCCTTGTTATAAATTGTCTTAAATTTACGGTAATTTGCTGTGGTATTACATTTTCAGACGGTGCATTTAATGCCAACGGGAAAACACACAGGAAAAAGTCTTGCAAACAAATGCGTGTACTGGAGACTGCTTTAAGTGTTAAGAAATTGTTATGACATTTTTGGGTCTTAAATTATATTTGTTGTGTTAAAAACCATTAAATTTGACTTTTAAAATGGTGCGAGAACCCTGTCTCTGCCTTAGCAAAAACAAAAGAGACACCAGTTGGAAAGATTTTCTTTTCTTTGATAGTAACATGAGAATAAACATAAGTGATGTTATTGAAGAAAACAGAGTAACTGTTGAATTAAACAGGAGATCAGATGAAAGACATTTTCAGTCGTGAAACAACAGATTGATATTGTCGTTGGACAGGAGAACCATTGATATTGATTGAGAGATCAGATGTTGTGATGGTTTTATGTTGGAGACCGTTCAGAATGGAACTTTGTAGGTCTGCTGTACTGTAATAGTCTCTCCTCTGTTTCTACTTTCTTTGACAATTTCCTTTTAGAGGCGATGTCCAATTTAAGAATAATTCCTCTTGAGTGGGTTTGCGTTCTCTCGGGATCTTGGGATATCTGCTGTAAGAGGTTTTTCCACCCTGTTGAGTCTGTGGTGAAACAGATCCTGGTACAAAAAAACTCTGTTTCGTATCTCCTGCTGAAAGAAATATCACTACAGTAGCATCTTTTTGGACAGACAGGTCTCTATGAAAGAGAGGACACTACTGCTGTTTTTTTAGGATGGTCAGTTAGCTGTCTGTAAGAATCTGAATGTAAATGCTGCACTTATTTCTTTGCTGACTTTCCCTCCTCCATCAGTCTTGGGGCTCAAATTGCTTGTGCTTGCTTGTGCTTTTAGTGTAAAGTAATCCTCTCAATTAGGTATCAGTGACATTAATTGCCTCTGGTGTAATTGCCCCTTCACAGATGAGAGACCTAAGCATGCCTTTCTCAATGTGAGATTTAAAAAGTTTCAGCAAGCCCCCCTGCGCCCTACGGCGCCCCCTGTGGCATGCGCTTGGAAAGTAGCCAGAAGCAGCTTTGTGAGCTGAGAGTGCTCTGCCAATATTTCACCAAGCCAAACGGTAAAAATATGTAGATAAAAGCTACTGTGAGGAACTTTTAACTGGATATAAAACAATCAGTTTATTACCGATGCCTTCGTTTGACTGACATAAACCATCAACGAGAAGATTGGCCGTATCTTTTTAGTTATTTTTGATGTTTCTCATCGGCGCCACCGAGTCCGATTAAGACAAATTCCTGCAGGTTTACCAGAAACTCCTGCAGCTCAGACTCCAGCAGTGCCTCTGGCTGCAGCCAACCCACCATGTACAGACCAGATGTGGCATATCTGTGGCTTTGGACCTGCAGGCGGAGCTCCAATGGGAGGTGAAGAGCAGCAGCAACAGCTCCTCCTCCAGCCAGGAGCAGATTCAGCTTGCTGTTCAGTGAGGGAAGGTGGCAGACTGTCAGACTGAGCTGAAATCAAATGAGAACGCTCAGAAACACGACTACTTTGGTCCTCAGGACCTCTAGAATCCTCATAGTAACTGAGGATGCTGCTGGTATTTGGCAGTTTGATGATCTTCATGCCTCCTAGATAAAGCTTGGCAGCAGGTTTGTAACTGTGCAGACCAGGACATGGTCTTCAGGGTCACCATGAGCAGCATTTTACATTCAAAAGAAGACAAAAAAGTGAAGTGTAATTTAAACAATGTTGTGACTCACACAGGAAAAGAATGAGTTTGCAGAAATGGTTATATAAAATGGGAGTCATCCCCGCCTGGTAATTCTTTTCAGTAGGCAGTGAAAATGAATTTAATGATCAATGTGGCCCTAATGTTTCTTGCATGAATAGGTATACTCCCACTTAGACTCCACTACATTTTTGCACAAACAAAGAAATATGGTAATTCTTATAATTTCATCACTTCAGTGGCTCCTGCAGTCCTGAGATACAGCGCCGCTGTTGTAATTAAAAGCTGTGAAGAGAAGAATATAAAATAATCACTTTGTGATTAAAGCTTCCACCAGTTCCTCTCAATCATTTCAAATCTCTAAACATGCTGCTGTGGTCATATTAAGCCCTGTTTCCTCTCCGGTAGGTTCATAACAGGAACCTGCTCTCATTGGACTTTGACCGAATCACCAGGACTGAAAAGGTCTACGACGACCACAGGAAGTTTACGCTACGGATCCACTACGACCATGCCGGGAGGCCCACTCTCTGGGCGCCAAGCAGTCGTCTGAATGGAGTCAACGTCACGTATTCTCCTGGAGGGCATGTGGCAGGTATCCAAAGAGGCACCATGTCTGTACGCATGGAGTACGACCAGAATGGACGCATCACCTCCCAGATATTCGCTGATGGTAAATCATGGAGCTACACTTACCTTGAGAAGGTACGGACTGCTGCTGCTGCAATGATGACACACATTTAATATGAAGCGGTAGGGTCATGTTGTACTGATGGATTCTGGAGCTGTGATTGTGTGAGGAGATTTTAGACCAGAGTTAAAAGTTAACTTGCGATACTCCAACAGTGTTTGTGCTGCTTTATCAGGCTCCAGCACAGATATCAGCAGAGATGTAATTAAAACCTGTCTGCTGCTGCACAGATGTTATACTTTGTTACCTCAGTCTGACAGCAAAGTTCAACCTGAAATAGCTCTGATGAAAAGAACAGAGTGAAATGTCACTTCCTACTCACTAATTGAAGGGAATATTGTTGGGGAGCAGGTGAAAAGCTCTCCAGTTTAGACATGTAATGTTAAAATAGCAGCCTTGTTAATAGTCTATAGTCAGTTTTGCAGCGACCTCTTCGTGCTGAGGTGCTGGCAGCCTGTTATGACAGCCTTTGAACTGGTTTAAAGACGTCACTTATTGGTACAAGAAAGGCACAAATGGGAATTGTGAATTTGATTGTGAAATTATTTCTTAAAGAATCTGAATGTCACAGGAATAACAACACCCCTTTCAAGCCTGGAATTAGAAGTCGTTATCAGACTTGCATAAATAACGTCTTCTTTGCTTTGGTGGCCCAGTGCCTTGTACGTTCCCAGCCTCCACTTAGTGACACAATTATGTCTCCTGCTTGACATCATTAATGGGTATTTTATTTTGAAATGGTATCCAGTCCTTTGTGATAGTACTGCATGTTTAGCCAAAGAGCATCTTTCACCGTATTTAAATTCACTAAATTATTGTAAGAATTCACTTTACAACAGATTCTGTCTCTCCTTACAGTCCATGGTGCTGCTGCTCTACAGCCAGAGGCAGTATATCTTTGAATTTGACAAAAATGACCGCCTCTCCTCTGTGACCATGCCCAACGTGGCACAGCAGACCCTGGAGACCTCCCGCTCCATTGGCTACTACAGGAACACCTACAGGCCCCCTGAAGGTAACGCCTCGGTGCTCCAGGACTACAGTGAGGAGGGCCAGTTGCTGCAGACCACCTACCAGGGCACAGGCCGCAGGGTCATCTACAAATACGGCAAGCTTTCCAAGCTCCTGGAGATTCTCTATGACACCACACGCATCGGTTTCTCCTACGACGAGGTGGCCGGCATGCTGAAGACCGTCAACCTGCAGAGCGAGGGCTTCACCTGCACCATTCGCTACCGGCAGATCGGCCCGCTCATTGACAGACAGATTTTCAGATTCAGCGAGGAGGGCATGGTCAATGCCAGGTTTGACTATGTTTATGACAACAGTTTCCGTGTCACCAGCATGCAAGCTGTCATCAATGAAACGCCGCTGCCGATTGACTTGTATCGCTATGACGACGTGTCCGGCAAAACAGAGCAGTTTGGCAAATTTGGAGTGATCTATTATGATATAAATCAAATTATCACCACAGCAGTGATGACGCACACCAAACACTTTGATGCTTATGGCCGAGTGAAGGAGGTCCAGTATGAGATCTTTCGCTCGCTCATGTACTGGATGATGGTGCAGTATGACAACATGGGACGAGTGGTGGCCAAGGAGCTAAAGGTCGGGCCGTACGCCAACACCACACGTTACATGTACGAGTACGACGCCGACGGTCAACTCCAGGTGGTCTCCATCAACGACAAGCCTCTGTGGAGGTACAGCTATGACCTCAATGGCAACTTGCACCTCCTCAGCCCTGGAAACAGCGCACGCCTCACGCCACTGCGCTATGACATCAGAGACCGCATCACTCGCTTGGGAGATGTCCAGTACAGAATGGACGAGGACGGTTTCCTCAAGCAGCGAGGTAATGACTACTTTGAGTACAACTCAGCGGGCCTGCTGGTCAAGGTGTACAACAAAGCGAGCGGCTGGAACATTAAATACCGATACGACGGCCTGGGCAGGAGGGTGTCCAGCAGAAGCAGCATGGGCCACCACCTGCAGTTCTTCTATGCGGACTTGTCCAGCCCCACTCGGGTCACCCACATGTACAATCACTCCAGCTCTGAAATCACCTCGCTGTACTATGACTTACAGGGTCACTTGTTCGCCATGGAGCTGAGCAGCGGGGACGAGTTTTATGTGGCCTGTGATAACATCGGCACCCCTCTGGCCGTGTTCAGTGGCTCAGGCCTCATGATCAAGCAGGTCCTCCATACAGCGTTCGGAGAGGTTTACCTCGACACCAACCCCAGCTTCCAGCTCATAATTGGCTACCAAGGAGGCCTGTACGAGCCTCTCAGCAGACTGGTCCACATGGGCCGCCGGGACTACGACGTCCTGGCTGGGCGCTGGACAACACCCAACCATGAGATCTGGAAACGCATCAACAGCAACCACATAGTGCCATTCAACTTGTACATGTTCAAGAATAACAATCCTCTCAGCAACAATGAGGAGATAAAGTGCTTCATGACTGGTGAGTACACTTAACGACCGTAACTAGAGTTCTGCCAAAAAATTGCATGTATGATTAAATCAAAGCATCCAAGCTGCAATCCTCTGCAAAGCAGACCTGTGTCCAGGTCATATGACAAGCGTGGAGTCAGTGTGTATTTAACACCCAGAAAATGGAAAAATGGAAAATAAGAAGCATCCTCAAAATATACAGAATAATTATTTGAATCATTTCCAGGGAAGTGACTGTGTATACATAGCAGTTGACAGGTGTAAAGTGAGTCCTGGAGCATTCAGTGATGCATATGGCTTTTTTTAACAGTGTTAAAATTGCATATGTGCAGCAGGAAGTGATGTCCTCATTCCTGAGTGAAACATATTGCTAGCAGTTCAGCAAACCATACTTATTTTCCTTTTTTTTTCTCAAATTTGCTGTTTTATTCTAAACAGCAAACCACAAATGGAAAAACAGAACCTGCCAAAGTTTAATTGAAATGCAGCGTGCTATGGAGGCTTTTAAGAGCTTCCTCACAGGGACGCTGAGGTTGTTTTTCGGCTCTGGTTTTCGTGTGCAAGCCTTCATATGTGCCCAGTGGCTATCGTTCTGAAAGGGAACCATGCTGTACGGCAAAGCCCCCTCCATTGTTGAACACTCAGGTCCCTTCCCAGAAATATCACATGGTTCTGTGCTGCTTTGTAGTAAGGAGGAGGTAAATGGCAGTGAAAGCACCCCAGTGGAGAAGGAGAGCACAATGGATCCATAGAAACCTTAGCCAGCGCTGGTTGTATCAGCCTCTTTGGCTGGAAGGAAAACAACATTGTCAAGGATACTGGGTGAATACTCTGTAGTTGAAGCTGGATCTCATTCACCAGTGGGAGCTTTAATTGTCGATGTTCATTCTGCAAGTATGTTAGCTATCAAATAATTCATTTTATACATTTTATTGATTTACCTATAGACAAAACTGAGAGGAAAAACAGTCCCTTCTGATCACGTGGAGTCCAGCCTTCACCAAAGCCATTTAGCCGCGACACAGAAAGGTGTTCAGCTTCGCGGTCCACCATTAGAGGCTGAGTGGCATTTGAATGCTAAGCAGACTGTTAGATATACTGTAGTGGCTCTGCCTCAATAGTGATTGATGGCGCTGACATTTCCATTCCTTTCAGTAAATTATCAGGGTCCTTTCATTGTCCTCAAACAAATTCTTATTTAAAAAAGCTTTGTCAGGTGCCACAATGTGCCAGTGCCGACCCAAGTGTCACATCACTCTGCTGTCCATAACAAACACACTGAATGGGCCAAGAAAGAAATGGTTCGGATTTAACAGGCACGTGTGCAGCCTTTGCTGTGCTATCCAGAATTAATGACAGCACCTATAACCACAGTGCTGGTGGCTGATATTAGACGAACCACATCATCACGATTGCATGGATCTGAATCTCAGACACGTCACTTTCTTCAGCATCTCATTAGGGGAAAAAATGATTGCAGAAGATACCGCTGAGTCCTCAGAATATCTCGTGTTAAAGTCTGGCTCGCTTTGAAATGACATGACATTACAGTATATAATTATCAGCGTGGCGCACACACTCAGATGTCACTCGGCTTTTCTGGGACCCAGCTGTGTGTCATTAGTGTGGCACCTGCAGGAGTGGACGTGAATCATTGCCACCATCTTGAGTGTTCATTAAAGCTTGTCCACTTTCACAAACAAATCAAGTATGTCAAGGAGACGGCCACTTGACCGCACAATAAAATTTCAACAAATCAATTCTTGGTGAGGTGGGAAAAATGAAGATAAGTGTATTTGTATTTCAATATCTTGACCCGTTCTCCACAGATGTGAACAGCTGGTTGGTTACCTTCGGCTTCCAGCTGTACAACGTGATCCCCGGCTATCGCAAGCCGAGCACAGAGGCCATGGAGCCGTCCTACGAGTTGGTCCGCACCCAAATCAAGACACAGGAGTGGGATAGCACCAAGGTAAACCATCCCACCTCTCACCTTGTCACAGATCAACTTCTCCAACTCTACTTCTTTCCAGCATTGTTAGCAAATAGACACGCTCTGTGAAACCATGCTCCCAGAGGAGCTGCCAGCTATCAGGGCAGAACACAGCCCAGTGAGCCAGGTCCCTGCCCCGAGTCCTCATCTTGGGGAATGGGGTCAGGCTAAACAGCTCTTGTAATTGTCTTGCCATTAGGGAAATTCACCCTCCATTCCCTCCACCACTGCCCATTGATTTCATCTCAGTCTCACACCGTTAGCCAAAGTCTGAGAAGTAGTAGACATGCTCTAATTCCCGCGTTTATCAGCCCTTTTAAGTTGCCTCCAACTCACCTGAATTATTGAAGAGGCCACAGTTGTCTTGGGTTTGGTTACAGCTAGATGAGTGAATCAGGAGGCACTCTGGCCTCTACCATAATAACACAGTGGGCATTAGTTATAAAACATTTGTCTGTCTAACAACCACCAGGATGATACAATGCAGGGTGATCTAAACCTGTGGCCTCTGATCTGACCAACCAACCATATTAGGCAGACAGGTGCTGTACTCTCACTTTCACTGGAAATAAGAAGAATTTAAAGCATTTACAATAACAAATACACCACCTCTTATCCTCATAGGGTCAGGGGGGCTGGAGTCTATCCCAGCTGTCTTATGGTGAAAGGCAGGGTACACCCTGGACAAGTCTCCAGTTCATCACAGGACACATAGAGACAGACAACCACTCACACTCACATTCACACCTACAGTCAATTTAAATTAGATAATTAAGCTAATCTCCACACAGAAAGGCCCCGGGGGCGGGAATCGAACCCGATACCTTCTTGCTGTGAGGTGACAGTGCTAACCACTACACCACCGTGCCGCCCTATAATATGTTTTATTATATTTTATTCTTGTGCTTTATAGTATATGAATTTAAAATGAAAAAAATGAGGGGAATTTCAATATGATACAGGGTTATTGTCAAAACCCCCGTTTGTGCCTGACACACCAACATTCAGGTATTTGAGAGGAGTTATAAGGATGGTGTTGTGGAATAAAAAGAATAAATGCAACTTTTTCTGCACTCACTTCAGACTTCACCATTCAATCAACCTTTTCAGTGTAAGGAAAACTGAAATCACTTGGTAGTTTTAGCAAAATTACTTCATAAGTTTAATTGCTAAAGAAATCACCCCTGTATGATGCATCAGAATATGTTATTTTAATTGCTTTATTACTATTTATAGAGGGGCTAAAAGATTGTTTATATATTTTACCATCAATTTCCTGGAAGGACTAAAATAAAATGAGTCTCATGTTGTCTTCACTCAGAAGCACTGAAGAGAAGTAGGTCCATTTGAGTAATAATAGCACTAAACTTTCATCTTCAAACAGCCTTTCAAGTACATATTCAAGAATACCCATGATAGACTATAATATCTCTAAAGTTGAGGCTTTAAATAGCAAAGTTAGCCTAGATTTGAAGGTTTTACAGTGTTTATGGGGGAGATCTTCCTTCAGCACAAATAAATCTGGAGTATTTACTGTAAACAAAAAGTCAGGAAAGGATGAGGTAATTTGTCTTTACTCTGTGTATGAGCCAAGGCATGGTATTTTTATCGAGAAGCTAGTAAATGCCATGTTGATCCTCAGTGCAGATGGCCAAAACAGCCTAATTAAACGCAGGGTTGTTTGAAGCATGAATATGGCTTCACATGTAGGTGCATCCTGTTCAATTGGCCTGCCCGCTTTTCGTTTAAGTCCCTATTTCGCCGTGCTGCTGAATCTGCACGCAGATTGAAAAATGCTGTGAGGTGCCAGACAGATGAGGTTTGTGCCGCACGAGGCTTGATCTCTCATTCTGGGTAGCGCTGGAGGCTGATTGCACCCCACACCATGTGAGTGATGCCTCTCTGGAGGCTGTTTCAGTAAAGTGGAGGACATTGCCCCCTCCCCACCGCCGCTGGGACATGTGACCGGGTCACACTGTTGGCACGGTAAACAAACATGGAGTGGCACGGTGTGAAGTGTCCCCCCAGGTCATCCCTCCCAAGGGCCCCAGCATCACGGCTGCAGCCTCCCCCCTCATATGTTTCCTCTTCATGCAGGATCTAATGTGGTGTCACGTCAAAGAGCAGGCAGATATGCCGGTCAC
This sequence comes from Synanceia verrucosa, assembly GCA_029721515.1. Classification (NCBI taxonomy): domain Eukaryota; kingdom Metazoa; phylum Chordata; class Actinopteri; order Perciformes; family Synanceiidae; genus Synanceia; species Synanceia verrucosa. Next base: position 2,136,646 of record CM056559.1, read on the forward strand.
TGCTCCGCTCCTCATCCCCTCCCGATCCCCCAGCCTGAAGACGAGGACAGAATTAGAAACTGTCACGAGGACTTTGGATGTGACTGCCTGACTCCTCAGGACGCTCGCTGCCTCTTTTCGTGGGCGTTGGCAGGAAGGCACCGAGTTTGAGAGCCTTTTTGTTGAGGCCACTGCCTCACTGTGTCGGCCAGCTTCCATTTCATATCACTCTCCTCATTTTAATGTCTCTCTTTCCTCCTGAGGAGCATTTCTGGTCAACTAGTATTAGGACAGCTGCTGTTAGCTTCTGGTAGTTGCCAATAGCTTTTATTAGCTGCTGTTGGCTTTTGGTAGTTGTCAGTGGCCTCTGTTAGCTACTGTTAGTTTATGTAAGTTACTGTTAGTCTCTGGTCATTGCCAATAGCTTTTATTAGCTGCTGTTAGCTTTTGGTAGTTGTCAATGGCCTCTGTTAGCTTTTGTTAGTTACTGTTAGCTTATGTAAGCTGCTGTTAGCTTCTGGTGGTTGCCAATAGCTTCTGTTAGCTGCTGTTAGCTTTTGGTAGTTGTCAATGGCCTCTGTTAGCTTTTGTTAGTTACTGTTAGCTTATGTAAGCTGCTGTTAGCTTCTGGTGGTTGCCAATAGCTTCTGTTAGCTGCTGTTAGCTTTTGGTAGTTGTCAATGGCCTCTGTTAGCTTTTGTTAGTTACTGTTAGCTTATGTAAGCTGCTGTTAGCTTCTGGTGGTTGCCAATAGCTTCTGTTAGCTGCTGTTAGCTTCTGGTAGTTGTCAATGGCCTCTGTTAGCGTCTGTTAGCTACTGTTAGCTTATGTAAGCTTCTCTGAGCTTCTGATAGTTGTCAGTAGCCACTGTTAGCTGCTGTTAGTTTCTATTTGCTTCTGATTCTTTGCCAATTGCCTCTGTTAGCTGCTGTTAGCCTCTAATAGTTGTCAATAGCTGCTGTTAGCTTATGATAGTTGCCAGTAGGTTCTGTTAGCTTCCGTTAGCTTCTATTTGTTTCTGATTGTTGCAAATAGCCTCTGTTAGCTACCGTTGGCTTCTTAAAGCTTCTGTTAGCTTCTGACAAACATGTTACCAGCTGATCCTGGTCATATTTGGCACAGCATGGCTGTCAGAAGACAGTAATTTCACCCTTTTTCAAAATATCATGCCTGTCACAAACGATCAGAGAGATGTGCATTAGCTGACAAACACCTCTGCCCTACCTTGACTATATGAGATCCATCCACAGCTTCAGAGCACCATGGGTTTGTTATTTGACATTGATAATGGATGTGAAGTGATTATATGATTAATTTATACACACAATGTTTAATCAAATAAGAATATGGGATTAATGAGATGGTTTCTGAACCATTTATTATTACAGCTTTTCAGTTTATTGTTGAATGAAGTGACTCAATAAAAGTAAAGCTTTAATGAACTTGGAAGAAAATTTTAGCATTGAATTTTTTATAGTATTGTATATACCCAGATTTTTTGGGGGGTTTATTTCCTTCTGATTAATAAACTTTATTTTTAAAAATGTGTAAATGCTGTATATACTCATAGCTTTGAATTACGAATGTTTGATAAATGGAAGCATCAGAAAGCTGACGGTGCTGCTTGGTCCTCACACACTCTTAGGATTAGATGTTTGGGTAAATATCAAGAAGCGCATCTTCAATCAAGCTACTGAGTGATGTAAATGTGTGTAAATCCATAAACACGAGATGCGTTTTACTGTCCGTGTAGATGCTGCGGGGGCTGAGTGACTGAACAGCGTTGTCTTTGTTTTGCAGTCGTTGCTGGGTGTTCAGTGTGAAGTCCAGAGGCAGCTCAAGGCCTTTGTGAAGCTGGAGCGTTTCGGCCAGATCTACAGAGCTAAAAGTGCCGGATGTCCTCAGACAGAGGACAAGATCATCTTCGCCTCCGGCGGCTCCATCTTCGGCAAGGGGGTGAAATTCGCCATCCGAGAAGGTCGCATCAGCACTGACATCATCAGCTTGGCCAATGAGGACGGGCGCCGCATGGCCGCCGTGCTGAATGACGCCTTCTACCTTGAAGACCTCCACTTCACCATCGCTGGAATGGACACCCACTACTTCGTCAAGCTGGGCTCAGTGGAGGGAGACCTGTCCCTCATCGGCATGACGGTGGGCCGGCGCACTCTGGAGACCGGCGTCAACGTGACGGTGTCTCAGGTTAACACTGTTCTCAATGGCAGGACTAGGCGCATCACCGACATCCAGCTACAGTACGGCGCACTGTGTTTGAATACGCGCTATGGCAGCAGCGTGGATGAAGAGAAGGCCCGAGTGCTGGAGCTGGCCCGGCAGAGATCTGTGGCTCAGGCTTGGGCCCGGGAGCGCCAGAGACTGAGGGACGGGGAGGAGGGCTCGCGAACCTGGACTGAGGGGGAGAAGCAGCAGCTCCTGGGCTCAGGGAAGGTGCAGGGCTACGACGGATACTACGTGGTTTCAGTGGACCAGTACCCTGAGCTGGCAGACAGTGTCAACAACATTCACTTCATGAGACAAAGCGAAATGGGCCGAAGGTGACATGAACACGAGGCTCTGGAGTGACAGACTCACATGTAGGACATGGGACTTCTTGCCAAAGACAGTTGTGTACATGACCACTTTTTTGTTTTCTTTGAGTGTGCTCAACTCGGTTTTTAATATACTGTAAAAAAAGAAAGAAAAAAACATGGTTGCAATCAGTTGCACTGTATTAATAGAAGAGTGCCCTTCTCCTTTTGAAGATTCTTTAACAGTCTTTGCCCTCCAAGTGCGGCTGCTAGAGGATGAAAATGTGCGATGTCTGTGACTCATTTTTGTGACTCCATTTTCCTCGTCCCTGTTGGTGATTCTGTTCAAAGAAATCCAAGAGGAGTATTGGTAATGCATTATGTTCACTGGCTCACTCTGCTGCCAGACTTGCAGATTGTTATTCATAAGCTTGCTCCATTCTGCCTTTTTCTGCGCCTCAGCCAAGGAGATTCCTTCTCTTTTAATCACTTCTTTTTATACTTGAAGCCCTCATAGTCCCAGTCATCCATAAATAATGAGAGATTTCTGTTGGCGGTAGAGCCCTCCTTCAAAACTCCAGCTGAACTTGTCGAAAGCACCTTCATTTGTGTGATGTGATGTTTTGAAGAGGAGGGTTGATACTCATCTGTGGTCTTAGCTTAGGAGGCTTCAGTGCACTCCGACTGTGCATGTTGACCGCCTTCTTTATGAACTACAACATTAGCAACACTGCTTAATCAAGCTTAAACTGTATGGTAAAGCCAACAAAGGGATAAGAGGTCACTATTTTAATTTCCGTGTATTTTTATTTTATTTTTTTTAGCAAGAAAAAAAACAAAAATGTTGAATATATTGTTCTCTGCTCCCTTTTATTTGACTGTGGTCAAACAACTCGCTAATGAAAACAGTAAAGAGCCAACCCTGTAAGAAAATACTGTGGAATTTATGTCTGTATTAAACAACAAAAAGGTATTTTACAGGAATGGTTTTGATTTACATTTTAGTTTTGTTTTATAAATAGCTATATGAATTAACAGTATAACAAATGTGAATTTTAAAAAAATGTGAACTATTGTCCCTTTTATTGTTGATTGTTGTACTTGAACAATACATAAGGGTGTTTCAACACATGGAATAAATTATGAAAGGTGGTTTAGTTTAATCAGTTACTGTGTTTTTCATTAGACCAACTACATTTTGCTGATCTCAGTTGCATTTGTTCAGTCAGTATTCCTCACCACGGCGTCCAATCAAACAAAGCTTGGGATGAAAAGATTTTTAAAAAGTGAGACTACAAACGTGGTTAAAGATCCCAGTCTCATCAGTGGTTCATGCTACATTAACATATTGGCTGCTGAGATAAATCCATCTATCGTTCTTTTATTTGTTTTTTAAAATGAAACCGAAACTAAAAAAATCATTTTCTCAATATTCATTCCCAAAACAAAAATGAAAAAAAAAACGGGTAATGACTTGTTTTTCTGATTTCCGATGGAAAAAGGGAAAAAATGGATAACAGGCATTTCCAGCGTTCCAATTCGATATTTTTATTTGCTGCAAGTTGCGTACTGCAGTCCAGTCAGACGACTCTCGCAAATTCGTGGTCAAATGAGCCACTCGTCATTTTCTAGTGCACAATTGACCAGTGAATAGGCATGCGTATGCTTTGTGCCAGAGAATTATTACTCACAAAGTAGTGTTTTTGGTAGTACTCTCATGCTAATGATGTTTTGTGGAAACAGAAAAGCTCCTGTTAGCCTCAGAGCCACTTCGCAGTGATCACTGAAAATGACGAGCAGCTCATTTGACTGCGAATTTGCGAGGGGCAGTTAACTGGACCGCAATACGCAACTTTCGGCAAATAAAAATATCCCAATCGGATGTAAAGCTGGTCCTGTTATTTGGTTTTTCTAAATGAATATTGAGAAAACATTTTTTTTTAGTTTGGTTTTTGTTTTGAAAAACAAATGAACAAATGGTACACGGATTGAGACAGACAGGCTCTGCATTGTGTTGTGGGTGAGATGAAAGATAGAAATTGCCTTTGCCCTAAGGGCTGCCTGCAGGTCAGCATCAAAAGTGCTTTCACTCTCCAGAACAGGGCTCCACTTGGTCCCATGGCTGGCTGAAATGCATTAGACCTGCGGGTGTACGAGCTCCCGTTTACAGACTAAAGGTCATCTATACGCGCCAACCTTGGAAATAACCCACGTGGACACATTCTAGCCCCTGTATGTCTGCATCCTCCTCAGTGGCGACGGCAAAGGACAATTCTCCTCACTGGAAAGTGTCATTACGTGAAAACTCAAGAGGAATCCAGACTATTTTGGAGATGATGACATTGATTTGACTCCTGGTACTTTCTGAACTATGTCAAGCCACTACACACTCTGGACCGTATCATTTTTCCATCGAAATATGAACTCGTTTGTGTGTGTTGGGGCAGTGGAAGCATGATTGAGTGTCTCGGTCTGTAAAAACGTTAAAGCAAACAGTACACGGTTATTTGATTTTTTTCTTTCTGCTGCTGCTGGTTGATTCAGTGACGTTTTGTTTCCCAAAAAAATATGTATGTTGAACATTATATGAATGAAGGATATTTGCATTGTGGAATATTGCACTGAGAACTGTTGCGTCATAAGACTGTATCTTTTTCTAACGTTCTGGACTCATTTTGAGTTTTGGTTTGTTCCCAACACTGTGTTTTTAGCGCTTCTCTCTGACCGTGTAAATATGAAGACATCCAAGTAAGCTGTACATAAAATGCAAATGTAGATACCTCTTAGAGCTACATCGGTGACCCTGTGTAGTCTTAAGGTAGAAAAAAAAATAAAGGGAATATTTTGTGTTTATTTGGGCGTTTTATTCTCTATATTGTACAGCGTGTTCTGTATAATATAGTCATATTTTTTCTCATCTCAGACTGAGACGTTTCTTAATCTTTACAGAGTTGTTTTTCTGCTAAACTGTAAATTTAGTATATTATACATAGAATAATTATAATAATAAAAACACATTTCCTAAGACTTACATTAGGCTAATTTGATGCGATTTGATAATGTTAAATTGCACCATGTGCTGTTATTTAGTTAAACACGCTCTACTACCTGTTGAGAATCCAAATCTTAAATTAGATTCTCACATGGGGTGAACATATGGCTCGATCACCAGCACATAAATGCAGACTATTAATAACAACATCTCTACAGTGAATTTATTTCGCTGTCAGAAGGCGAGGAAGTCTCAAGGGAAGCTGAGCAAACCTTGACTATTAATTAACCCGTCGAAGTTGAAGACTGATCCTTTGATGTTACGAAAGGCACCGGGAGACGGAGCGCTTTTAAACTTGATAACTTTGTTGAAACAAGCGGAGCTCAGGGGCTAATCCTGTTAGCAGGCGGGTGGCTCAGGAGTTAGCTGCCAGTATGTGGTTGTGTCCAGGGAGCCTGGAACATTTACACTGCAGGCAGAGAAGAAGCATCACGACCTGTTTTAACTGTTTGTTCTGTCACAGACATGGGTCAAAGGAAGCAATCACACCCAGATTATTTGCTTTTGTTATTTTGACACTTTTCTTTTTTTTCCAGAGCAAATTTCAAAAAGATGTCTGTTGTCTACGTTGAGACAGCCTGAGCCTCGAGCCCCACATGCCTCCAGTAAAGAGGATTTCTTTGCAGGGAACAGAAAGTCCTGCAAGCAGAGAGGCAAAGTGTCCTCTAGCCTGGAGGACCGTCGTCTTTTGGGAGAATCATAATAGCAATAACTTCACCTCGGCCCCTGTTGCAGAGTTGCCACAGTACATTCTGATGATTTTCAAATGTAACCAGGTCTAATTAACTAAAACAGGAAGTGCCTTGTTCCAGCATTTTCAGTCATATTTCTAGACCCACAGAATATTTTGTACTATGACTCTGAAAACACTGAATATCTCAAATGAAAGAAGAGACTCTCTATTTCATCATGAAAAAAATGTTTGTTTTTACCTTGTTCCATTCTTGTTTTATCAGAGGTAGAGTAGAGGACACTTTCACCAACATCACCACTTTTGTTTGCTCTCTGATCTCGATCGTCTCCACTTCCTGTTTAGATCTCTGTGGTGTATACTGTCTCTTTATGCTCTGACTACATCTCCCAGAACCCCCAACATTACTCACAGGCTGCAAGAGACCACAATCGGCGACCTGCTGCTGAAAAAAAAACACTTGGACGACGAAATACGAGCCACATCAAAGTGCACTGGAAGTAATATTTACTGTATAAATAGCAGAGGGTCACAAGCTGCACTGTTTTAACCTCTTGAGATGTATTACAAAAAAACATAATGTGAAAAAAAAATGCATCTTGGAGCATTTAACTCTTTGAGTGCCATTGACATTTTTGTGAGTAATGTTGGGGCTTCTGGGAGATGTAGTCGGAGCATAAAGAGACGGTAAATATGACTCAAAATGGGCAAAAATGCTGGAACAAGGCACTTTCTGTTTTATAAGCTGGCACTCAATGAGTTAAGTCGGCCCAAATGACATGTACGATATCAAAAAGTATAATACTGCAGTGCTTTTCTTTTTGCCTGGGAACAATCCGTCCTGTGATGCTGATATTTTGCACTTAGCCCCATGCTCCTTCATTGAGTGGTGAAAACAAGGCTGAGGAAAATAGCGTGTGCCGGAGAGTGTTGAAAAAAATGGCTGATATTGATGAACGACCTTATTAAAAAGTCACAAGTTCGATGTTGTCATTTGTGGTGCGAGGTAGTGAAAATCTTTAAAGTAACACGTCGTGATGGCTACAAATAACTAATGATGTCCTGCACCAAACTGATCCAGGATCTGGTGTCTCTTAAATATATTTGTGCCACATAAATCAGTTAAATCAATTTTAAAGAAAATGTGTTGTCGTAAAAGCTGTGTCTGCAGGGTTTGGTTTCAGAGTTCAGTCAGCTTCCTCCATTAACTCTGAATTTGATCCCAAATTCACTTAACACCTACCACTAAATTCAAATCTGACGAACCCCTCCCAGATATTAATGTGAGAGAAGAGAGGAAAATCCTGGTTCTAGCAGGCTTTCACCGCTGACAGGGCCGGGGAGGCTAAACTTTTCTCTAAAAACCATGCATGAGCTATTTCCCATTACCTGTGCTGAGTCTGATGCCGAGCGATATCTTCACACTCCATCTGTTTTCCCTCGCTGATAATTTGAACACTCTGAGCCCAAGTGTTGGATAAACACTGGCAAAGGTATTTGCTGTTAAAATCAGTAAAAGGTTTATTCCTGCTGAGGCCAGCCATCCATCCCCTCTATGAATCCTCTATGCAGTCTGAAAAAATCACCTCTAAAATGAAACACCTGTTGTCTCTCCTTCCCTTCCGCCTGTCAATCTGAGGCTCTGTCATTCCATGACTGTCAGCTGCATTTATTTGACTCAAAATCAGTGATGCTGTTGACAAAGAGCAACCCCTTGACACTGTTTTTTTCTGTTTACAAGAATTTGAAGCATCCCAGACGAGCTGCACTTGTTCAAGATTTCCCAACAGCCATAAAATAACTGGCAGGTGTGATGGTCCACATCTGCTGCATAGCCTGATAAGAGCATGTGCCTGATGGGTGGGACAGCTTCAGATTCTGTTTTTAATCATTCAGGTCTGCATTGCCCTCTCTGCCAGTTATGCAAATGGTGAACCAATCATAAAAGCTAATGGGGCAAGGAATGGTAAACCAACTGGCCATAGAGAAGTGAGGCTGGGTGTTCCTCAAGGTGTAGGTCTCATTTGGATGCCCACCGTGATGACAAAACACAGCAGCAACAGAAGCACTCAGCAAAAGGGCGAGCGTCGGAAATGAAAGGGAGGCGATGGTTTTGAAGTGTCATATTTCTGTGGGTCACACAAAGGCCAGCGCTGCCTGTTGTACAACTGACCTGCAAAGGGAAAAAGGAGACGGTGCAGCACTGGCACCTTAAGCAGTACAGTGCTGTATGCTCGTAATGTGAGAGGCTTTATTTTCCAAAAATTAGATTTACGGTATGAGCCCTGTTGGAGTGACCGTAGTCCGCCATTATGGAGCAACATAACCTGACAGTTTCGACCTCTGTGCTGGTATGAAACCAAGATAATCAATATTCAGTGTAGTAGAGCCACATCAAACTGGAAGTAATATTTACTGTATAAACAGCAGAGGGTCACAAGCTGCACTGTTTTAACCTCTTTTGAGACGTATTACAAAAAAACATATAGTAAAAAAATGCATCTTTGAAAAGTGTTTAACTCTTTGAGTGCCACTGATGTTTTTCAACAGTTTTTTTGGCAGCAGGTCACCGATCGCCGTAATTGGCCACAGAAATCAAAACAGGAAGTGGAGACGATCGAGATTAGAGAGCAAAACAAACAGAATCTGGACAAAAAGTGGTGATTTTGGTGAAAGTGTCCTCTACTCTACCTCTGATAAAACAAGAATGGAACAAGGTAAAAACAAATATTTTTTTCATGATGAAATAGAGAGTCTCTTCTTTCATTTGAGCTATTCACTGTTTTCAGAGACATAGTACTAAATATTCTGTGCGTCTTAAAATATGACTGAAGATGGACAAAAAACACTGGAACAAGGTTATTTGATGACATATAATTTAATGGACTCAGATGTGTGTTAATGTAATGGGTGTTTTCTCTCCATGAAATATGACAATTCAGTTTCTATTCTCACTCTGATCTCCATGGATTATGTCGGAGTCGACGCTGTGTGAAATTAATCCTGTCGGCACAAGGTGAAACTCCTCTTCAGACAGTGTGGCTCCTGTTTACTGGACTCCAGCAGGGTCTCCCTGGTCCTCTTGGTCTTGATGGACTCTCTGGAGGCTGAAGCCACAGCTGCAGCTGCCGCCTCCCATCACATTTTCCTCTGACAGGTGTGAACAAAGGACCGAGAGAAATGTCACTGCAGCAATTTTAAGTCACTCGGACACCGCTCGCATTCAGGAGTGAAGCTGCCTTTGCACATTATGCAAATCATATTGACAGCATATCTGATGCTTTTATTAGGCTAATTATGCCTAAGGTCAAATCTGTTCATAGCCAAAGATCAGTGGCCGTTCAAACAAAGTGTCTGGCAGTGTTTGGGTTGCCTGAAAGGTTAGCTGATGCTTAATGTCTTGGGACAGCTTATCATGTAGCACTTTACGTCTATGTAAAAAAAAAAGGTGTTATTGATTTCTGCCTATGATGTGAGCTCCAGTGATGATCAGTCAGTGTTTAGCCCTGTAGCGGTGATGACCGGACATGGAAATGTGTTTTGAAACATGTAGGTAAAAAAAGATCCACCTCTCTCTATCATGTGAGAGACAACTTTAATCACAGACGGAGGCAAAGAGGAGCCGTAAAGATAAGCTTCATCCTCAGTGGAGACTCTCTGTTGTCAGGGTTAAAACAAGGCACATGCATATTTAATAGACTTGAGCTGCTGCAGAGTATTTAACAGCAGGCTGTATTAAAAATATATAGAGCAGTGGAAAAGGTTGTGTATTCTTTAAATTAGTCAGCTTTCTTCAGGTCAAAAGGTTAAATTGATGCAAGAATGTTCAAACCTCTGGTTTCTCTCTCATCCAGAGTTAGAATGAGCTTAATGTGTGTTTTAAGGCTTTTAATTGATCTGACAGTCACTCACACACCTCTGGTGGAGGAATACTTTAGATCGGTTTGTGCTGCAGTTTTAGATGTGTGACAGTCACAGATAAAACACAAACTCAAACCCTCACTAAGGGCAAACTGCTTAGATATGTCACATCACCTGTCTGTGTGCTTTACACTGTATAATTTATGACTTTTGTTTGGCACAAATCCCCAAAATGCTCTTTGCCACAGGCTTATTCTTATCTCCAGTGGCTCTTATAGACACATATCCATCCAGTGTTAGACAGCTGTTTAACATCTGCCTTGCCATCCAGAGTGCCATCACCCAAAATAGAATTTAATCAATTGAAAGACTGAAATAAACATTAGTAGTAGTGATTAGATAAATAGAGGGAAATACAGCAGAGACTTTGTTTTCATTGTCCTCCTTTGAATCCTGCTGTGCGTTTCACTTTGAGACACAAAGCCTGAAGACAGTCTGACAGAATTATTTTGGTTGCAGAACCTTTGGGCCCATTACGAATCCTATTATGTAGATCAGCCTTGGGGAATGTATTTCAGCGTTGTGCATTTGGATTGCGACACGGCTGGCCTCTCATTTCATTTACCCATACAAATAAGCCTGCCAGTCCAGCTGCTTTAAAGTTGTGGAGGAATTTTTAGCACATTTCACACAGGGACTTGTTTTCTTTCATTTTTTTTCCCTTCCGACCAAATTCTCTTTAAATGTAGCCCATCAGACACTCGCTGACACACACCACCAGACCGCTGGCAAAGCATGAAAACACAATGACTATTGCTGTCAGGGGGAAAAAATATTTAACCTCCGGTTTTCAAAGTCACTTCCCATTTGAAAAATCTTTTTAGAGAAGCTTGAATACTGCCTTTGTGTGACGCGCCGAACATAATTTAGATTTGAAACAGCAAGACAAAGACAGACACAAACAAAAAGCATTTATTGGATGATTCGCATTGCTATGATCCCTCCAGGCTTCTACACTGTTGTTCCAGTGCAAAGCCATTGTTTATTGGTAAAAACATCAGACCAGGACATGCACATGCACAGATTTTAATTCTAATGTGCACTCCTCAGCTACCTACTGCACTGCACTTGCAAACATGAAAAACACTACAGGCCTGTGATACAATACTGCTGATTTTCAGCACCAGTTGCCATGGAAAAGAAACCAGTAATAGCTCTCAGTCAGTGATATCCCGGTGCACCAAAAACAGCTTTTATTGGTACTGGGGGATGTTGTCAAAAACAATCAAATCTGCATAAAAAATATCACGGAAGGAAGAAGAGCAATTTTCCACAGCTGGTTCTGCTTTTTTTTTTTTTTGAACATTAACAATGTCACAGAAAAAAATGGAGCTACAGTGTGAAATAAAATGAATGGATAAACAATAAGTTGCCATTTAAAAAAAATGCTCCGCAAAGATAAAACATGTTTTTTGTGAACACACAAGACATCAACTCTTTTCATATTTTTTTTGTGGAGTAGCACAGTGCCAGTAGTGCCAGCTCCCAGGTTACACAGCATGTGTTTTGTTTAATCAAATAAAAAAAGATGATATTTCAGTCTGTCTGTTGCTGCACAACAAAGGTAGTTGAATGGAAAATGTCTCGATGAATAAATGAAGCAGATGCAGCTGGACGGTGTTGTGCTGTGGTGGAGTTTTTAAATTATTTTTAAAAAAAAGTATTATCTTCTCTGGGTGTACTTTATTATGATTTTTTTTTAATCTTTTCACAAAATGTGCACCTTGTTTCGATTGCAGATTTTGAAAAGACTGCCTCTTCATTTTGAGGCTGGTCTTAATTGTTCTATAATTAACACAACAGCATATGGGCAGGTCTTTGTTATTATAAATACACTGAAAAATAGAAAATACTTTGGTTGAATACCCACATCTTCAGTTTGATGCAGTGAGCGAGTGCAACCGAAAAGCCCGCATGGAAACCCAAGACATTACCATCCATTGTTGGGCTAATTAGAGGGTATTTGGTGTGTCTGGATAAACTGAAGTAATTAGTCATAGATTTACGGTTGGATGTCTGCTGAGACAGCAGTGGCTAACATTTGCTGAAAGGGATTATTTTCTTTGTGAGGAAGCAAAATGAGTGGAGACTGCTTTCTAATATGATTTGATAAAGTATATTATTTCACATTTCAGGACAGGACAGACATGTGTTCCAAAGACACTGAACTACCACAGTTAAGGAAGGCTTGAGGAAGATTTAAGAATTATTTTCCTTCCAACAGAAAGGGTTACCTGCCTGGCTACCTGCGCGCACTTTACGCATCACCTGACTCCTCCTCCACCTGAACATGGCCGCTGTGAGTACTGATAATATCCGTGTTCACTGCTCACTTTGGTTATGAACATATACATATGTTGATATTTATATGCTAATAGTGGAGGAAGGCCTGCAGGGACAGGCTGTCAGTGTTGCGCATTTCTTCCCAGATTTAGCGACATTTGGAGCTAGTGCTGCTCTCACTGGAGAAGAACTTCTTAAGTCTAGTCTACTCTTTACTTCTCTTTATGATTACATGTAAATGTTCGTGCCTCAGAGTCAAATTGGACCTGCTGAAGTTTCCCAAATTTGAATTACATTGTGCGTCAAGGCTAATGCGGCATTTATACTCTTGTGCAGTGATGTTTTATTGCTGTGAATGAAACCAGTTATCATTCACTTATCATCAGCTCGTTCCTGTTTAGACAGGGGAGCTAAATGAAATAAATCAGCAGGGGAAGGACGCATTAATGATAGGGCTGTGGAGGAATGCTTCTGCACAAACAGAAAAAAGCACCATAACCCTGCTCATTTGGAATGTGTTGTTAGTGAAATGTTCATCATTTTCCTGGCATCCTTGTGTCTGCCCTGTAAAAAAAAAACAAAAAAAAACACAGTGCTTATTGATCAGTAGAGAGCAAAGTTGGCTTAAAGACTTAATAATGTTCTGATTGGATGGATGGATGTGTAGAAATACATAACCTCTGGAGGAGGGCATAACTATGCACTTTGTTAGGCAGCTCAAAATGTCCTGAAAGAGTTGTAAAATCAGCTACAGATCATAAAAACCCCATGGCAGGCATTTTCCTCTGCAAACCCTGACAGAAAATATATACGACACGAGGACATTTTGATGAGAAAATGATGTGCGCTGAATGTTTTTTCAGTCATCTAAGACCAGACAGAGCATGAAGCACAGAAAAATACCATTCCTTAGGCAGTATGGTTTTAATATTTCATGATGACAGCATGTAGTCAGACAATTATACAGCAAACGCTCCATGTAATATGTAAGTACCCCCACACTCATACTGTACCCTTCACAAGAAAAGAAAACAAATGGCAGCTTTTTCTTTTGTGACCTATATAAGATACATTCCTGCATCACAATTAAAAGTTTGTATTTAGGATCATTCTGTAAATGATGATGAGGGAGCCGTTAAATTAAAGAACCTGGGGAAACGAAGCGCAGTGTATCCTCCATAAGCTGCAATGATGAGTGGTGCTGCTGTAAAGGGCAAAGAGTTTGGCTGTGTGGAGGAGAATAACACTGTGTGATGCTGTACAATAGTTTGATATCACTGCTCTGTCTCTGCTTTTCTATTTTTCATCATCTATTATTAGTCATCTCAGGGGAGTTTGACTGTGGAAGAAAAGAAAAGGTTCAAGAGGCAAACCGTTTTTAAGGTTGAACCTGTGATATTGTTAATGCACGATGGGAATTTCCTTTCATTTCTTTTTCATTTTGTTCTATGTTTGGAGCTTGTGATCAGCAAAAGATATATGTACTGTTTGATAATCTGATGTACAGTAATCAACAACTTCACTGCTGCAAGATGGTCGCTTCCCAAAATATACTGTTGATTTTTGACATTTCCTCTGTGAGTCAGTGCACAAAAGGAAACTATAGTGTAATCAGAGATATAAGCACTGTTCCATAGTTGGAGCTGTAATTATATGGTGGCTGGGGATCAGACCCGAGTGGAGATTCTGCTGAAGTTTGATCAGGAACAGGGAGCCAAATTAAACAGAAGTGATAGCTCAGGATCAGAAAAACTATTGTCCATCATATGCAGATGGAAATTTAGTGTTTGACGTGCCTCATCATACCAGACATCCTAGATAAATATGATTCTTTATTTATCCTAAAAGAGGCAACATCAACAAACCTTCCCAGAGTGCTCTGCATATTGGCGTCACAAATAATGAATACTCTGCTGAAAATATTTAACAATATTTTTTTTTGTTTACTCTATAACTCATTGAGTACCAGCCCTTTTTTAGTGCCGGTGTTTTTGTCCATTTTGAGTCATATTTCTAGACCCACAGAATATTTTGTACTATGTCTCTGAAAACAGTGAATAGCTCAAATGAAAGAAGAGACTCTCTATTTCATCATGAAAAAAATGTTTGTTTTTACCTTGTTCCATTCTTGTTTTATCAGAGGTAGAGTAGAGGACACTTTCACCAAAATCACCACTTTTTGTCCACATTCTGTTTGTTTTGCTCTCTAATCTCGATCGTCTCCACTTCCTGTTTTGATCTCTGTGGTGTATACTGTCTCTTTATGCTCTGACTACATCTCCCAGAAGCCCCAACATTACTCACAGGCTGCGGGAGATTGCGATTGGCGACCAGCTGCCGGAAAAAGGAGAAATATAGACCTATATATTTAAAGGACGTAAATATACGTTCTTGGGACTCACAGAGTTAACATATTGGTTTAACATTTTTCAACTAGCACAGTCACACTTATTTGATTTTTAAAAATGGGCTCACGGTATGAAACTGATCACTTGAATTGGCTGATCGTTTCCAAACAGTGAACGTCTTGAGCATTTAATGGATATTTTCTCTAAGCTGCAGACTCCTGAAGCTGGTCCATTAGATGTGAACCGACACAAACACAGTATACCGCTAGGAACTGGAGAGTCATGGGTGAACTAGTGTAGCATCCCAAATCTCGTTCAGTAAGGGCTGTTAGTTCCTTTTGATTTGTGTTCGGCCGCCTGTCACCCAGACCCATTCCCTGGAATCACATCACTATAATGGTCTAATCAGCACTTAACGAGCCATGTTACATAAAATCAATGCACCCTTCCATTTGAAAATGCAGAATATTTGGAGGAGCTGATGGGGGCTCGTGGAGGGAAGAGGCAGGAGATGCTGTCGATATGCCGCCGCCGTCATCGGACGAGCAGGCCTGCTGAGAGCGGAGGATGCATCTGCCCTTTAAGTTCAGTGATCCTCCTGAGAGCCCAGCTTTTACAGCAAAATCCTTTGTTTTGCTGACTAATGGTGTATTGATTTTAACAAGTTGTTAAGCCCAAATCACGTTGTCAGACCACTGCCAAACAACTCCTCTACCTGTGGAGCTTCCAAGAACAGAGAGATGTAGCTCCCCTCTGGATGTACCATTTGACTTCCCTTCTTGATTTATTATGTGGAGAGAGTGTAAGCAGGATAACGCTTCACTGTGGGCTGTTTTTTATTTGATTGCTACAGACAGCAGAGCATGCTTTCTTCACCGTATTTCATGCATATATTGTCTTGTCGTTTGTAGGGTGAAAATATAAATACATGTGACACACCGTCAAGCATCACGCCCACGTGCAAGTTGTCAGGGAATGTGTGAAGTTACAAATCAAGTTTCAGGTAAATACTGGGGGGATCTCAATCTCACTCTTCCTGTTGATGCAGAGAAAATAGTTTGTGGGTGAAACCTGGATTCACTGTTGCACTGGGCTATGTGCCGCCGATAAAAGCCAGCAGGTCCTTTGCATTATTCTTGATAGAACCGCAGAGAGAACATAACAATGGCAGCTTGTTTCCATTTCAGTAGACCTTGGAGCTGCAAATGAATAATATATTGAAGGCAACTCTGGGGTAAATGAATAAATCTGCAGTAGGTGGAGATTTACAAGGAGAGGAAAGTGCCATAGAGCTACAGCACTACCTTGTGGTGAAGTCAGATATTGTATAGTCTGCTGGAAGATGAGAAGGAACATTCATTCATTTTATCTTCATTCATTTTGAGGTATTTCCTAAAAAGGGGTATTTTGTGGTTGTTTAATTTAATTGTTGAATGACAGCTTCCCCTGATTGGTTGTTTGAATATGTCTGATGTGGAGTCACCACATTTCAACTTTGCTCCATGTTTGAAAGACACAGGAGCATATGATACAGACCTCAACAGATTGCCCATTATATTTACTCTCTGTCAATGAAGCTGGAAAATAGATTAGTCCTGCTCCCCCATTAAGATGAGACCATGTGCATAATTGCTCCCTCCATGCTGGAGATAATTAATATCAACGACCCCGGTGACTTTTCAAATGCATCATGTTGGGTTTAATGATGATGTGTCATCAGCAGCCGGAGGTGGAGACACCCAGCTCTGTGTTTGCTGGCAGGCCCAGACCAGGGGCTCCAGAGCTGACAGGCGAGACCAGGTGAATAATTGTCTGTGGCATCTTATTACGTCGCTGGCAAGGTCTGATTTACTCCAGCAGCGAATGGTGGGAATAGACCCAGTGTCGTTGTGGGTACTGGATTAACGAGGTTTACGCACAAATGGACTTCACACTGACGGCAGATACATCGTGTAAGATTAAAGAGGATGTCCATGTGGTTGTGATAGCTGTTCTGCTTGCCCCATTACACCATTGAATAATAATAATAATGTGTTACACTTTAGTGTTCAAAAATGTATTTTATTTTCTATCTATCCATCTATGAATCATGTTTTTACCTATTGTTGAT
This sequence comes from Synanceia verrucosa, assembly GCA_029721515.1. Classification (NCBI taxonomy): domain Eukaryota; kingdom Metazoa; phylum Chordata; class Actinopteri; order Perciformes; family Synanceiidae; genus Synanceia; species Synanceia verrucosa. The sequence continues at coordinate 2,153,558 of CM056559.1, forward strand.
ACATAGTGCATTGGTTATTAAAATATGTATTATTCTTTCAGAGCAGAGAACAGTAATTTGTGTTATTTTTTTTAATTTATTTTGTAGTATTCCCTGGATTTGTCCTTCAGCTATACTCCATCAAAAGGTAATATTAGAGTTCTTAAAAGCAATGTCATCATCTGCATGCTGTTCTTCCCTTGACAATCCTCATAATGCCTTGTTGTCTTATTAAATATTAATATTTAGCATAACATACATAAAAGATTCATTAAACAATTAAATATAAGTAAATATTGACATTATAACCCTTCTCATTTCTATTACAAGTGGGCTGTTCAGGCTCCTATTAAAAAAACTACAACTCCCTTAAGAAATGAAGCGTCAGTAAAATACCGACATCTGATTGGGTCTTCGTAACACACGTGACTGAATTGGACGAATAGCGAAAGACCTAAACAGGAAGTGTCAGCGTCCGGCACAACGTGAAAGTCAAGTCAAAGCAAACGAAAGCAAAACGTTAAAAATATCACTGAATATGTTGTTTATTGTATCTTAAAGTCGTCGGGACTTGTTGTGCTTTTATTTTATTTTCGTGTCGCGATGTTTCAGGCTGCAGTTAAAACGCTTTCTGCTGTAACAACCACACCAGTGACTCGGAAAATACTGTTTTGTTTTCGACATTATTGTAAGAAGACACCAGTAAAACTAAGAGTATCCGAGGCTCTTTTGGATGCAAAATTGGGAGCAAATGTGAAAATACAGGTAATATTAATACCTACTTTTATCGCCTCGTATTTTCTGGTAATTTGTGCTAACAACTGTTCCTCAGCAGCACACAGCTTAGTGTAGTTACAATCAGACTATAACGGTGTTGTGTTTTTATACAGGAATAAATCAGCTTGCATTGTATTTAAAGACTAAACCAAGGATACACCTTACTGTACATGTACCAAAGTTTGCACAATTTATCGACAAAGAATGAGTGGTAAAATTATTTAATACTAACATCTGTGGTTTATTAATTTTGTATGTGTTAAAGGAAATTTACATTGCATTAAATATTTTATATTTATTTATTTATTATTCTTTTTACATGCCATGTTATTTTCTTAATGTATTTATTTGTTGTTTTTGTGGGGAATTGTTTTCTACTTATCGGTTTGTTTTTCTGACTCTTATTGTCTTCATGTTTTGTTTTTACTAAATTATGTTAGATTTTTTTGTCCATGGTGTCAACCCGTGGCCTTTTGACATCTCCTGCCATGTTTCTTATTTCTTATTATCTGGATTAAAGTCTGTGTGTGTGTGTGTGTGTGTGTGTGTGTGTGCATTTATCACAGTATTTCTGTTTGATGAGTCTCTCTCTTGCAGGGATGGGTTCGCTCTGTTCGAGCTCAGAAGGAAAACCTCTTTCTTCATGTGAATGATGGCAGCTCTTTGCAGTCGTTGCAGGTCGTAGCCGGTTCAGAGCTGAATGATCCGTAAGCACTTCAGTCTTATTTCCTGTAAATAATCCTTCATAATACCATCTCAGGTATGAAAGATGCAACATTGTTCTCCACTCTTTTCTCTTTTTTTCCCCTCAAATTATAAGGTTGCTCACCTTTGGTAGCGCTGTTGAAGCCACAGGTACTCTGAAGAAAAGTCCACACCACAAACAGGCAGTTGAACTGGAAGCCGACCAAATCCATGTAGTTGGAGAATGTAATTCTGTGGTAAGGAAAATATCTCTTCAAACACGACGTGCTCGTTACACCTCATGTTATGATCACTGTATAGGAAATATTGTCTAATATCGTGGCTTTGTCTTCTTGTTTCAGGATTTTCCTTTTAAAGTCAAAGAGAGACACAGTCTGGAGTATATCCGCAGGTTTCCTCATCTCAGGTGCAGAACAAATGCATTTAGCTCCCTGTTGAGAATACGAAGTGAGGCCACTGCAGCAGTTCACTCATATTTCAAGGTGAGAACATCAACTTTTCTTGAACAGCATGCAGAGCAAGACAGTTGGTGATTATTTATGTGTTATTTACCTCCAGGAGAATGGCTTTGTGCAGATTCACACTGCGGTCATCACCTCAAATGACTGTGAAGGAGCAGGGGAGCTCTTCCAGGTTGAGGTGAGTATAGATCTGCCTACAGATGTCAGCCGATGGGTCACATGTGGCGTCACCTCCAGTGTGTAATCGACAGTCAGTGCTCTTTATTGATTTAGCTACAGATACAGATATATAGAGAAGGGACTTAAGGAGAGGGGAGATGTGTGCTTTCCTTCTCCTCTTGGTCAGATCTGTATCTTATTTAAAGCTTTCTTAGGTAGACCAGAAAGTAGAGATTTGCAGGAATCAAAGCTGACACCTCTCAGTATCTGCAGGGGAGAGGAATGTTGCACTTTAAAAATATTTCTTAGGTGGAAAAAGAAAGTTTTATTAATATTAGAAGCACAAGAGAGTTTTTTTGTGTTTTGCACCAGAGATTTTCAGCTAGTGCAGCATCTTTGTTCTGATAATTAAAACCTCAGCCTGAGAACAGAAGGATTAAATAGATAGATACTTTTTCATCTCACAGAGAAATTCACATTGTTAACTCACTGAGTGCCAGCCATTTTATAAAACAGAAAGTGTCTTGTTCCAGCATTTTTGCCCATTTTAATTCATATTTCTAGACCCACAGAATATTTTGTACTATGACTCTGAAAACACTGAATAGCTCAAATGAAAGAAGAGACTCTCTATTTCATCATGACAAAAATGTTTGTTTTTATCTTGTTCCATTCTTGTTTTATCAGAGGTAGAGTAGAGGACACTTTCACCAAAATCACCACTTTTTGTCCAGATTCTGTTTGTTTTGCTCTCTAATCTCGATCGCCTGTTTTGATCTCTGTGGTGTATACCGTCTCTTTATGTTCTGACTACATCTCCCAGAAGCCCCAAAATTACTTACTGCGATCTGCTGCCGAAAAACCACTTTAACGTATATTCGTCGATGGCACTCAGAGAGTTAATTAATGACATTGTTTGAACCCTCAGAACCTGTGCTCTTTCTGCAGCCTCCAGGCCCAGAGAATGAAGAAGATGGGACGTTTTTCTCTGTCCCAGCCTTCCTGACTGTGTCTGGTCAGCTTCATTTGGAAGTGATGTCAGGGTGAGATAAACTATATGAATTTATCTGCTTCGGAAAGTAAGAGGCGGACACACACTGAACATTTCTAATTGTGCTGTGTCACTCAGGGCTTTTTCCAGAGTCTACACATTTGGGCCAACCTTTCGGGCTGAGAACTCCCAAAGCAGAAGGCACCTGGCTGAGTTTTACATGGTGGAGGCTGAGGTCTCCTTCACAGAGTCCTTAGATGATCTCACTAAGGTACGCTCAAAGACAAACTCCGTGATGTTAACCAGAACTGGATGTTGGTTAGCATGCTATCAGAGTGTGTGAACATGTGCTGCACATCAGCAGAAGGTGTATCCTTCTTTCCTCTCGGAGTTGCTCTACATACTTGTGAGGGATCACTTCATTGAGAGGAGCATTAAGTCGGCTGGTGACCTTTGATAAACCACAGACTAATTCTTTAAACATGAGGATCTTGGATGAAGTGAACTGGTGTCACATCAGTTTCTGTGTATTGAAGTTCATGTTCACACTGACTTTTGAAGTTGCCCTCATGCACAGTTGTGCAGAAAAGCTTTAATTATTAAGCTGAGCCGCTGTCTGCAGGTCATGGAGGACATGTTCAGGTCTGCCACGGAGCATGTCCTGGCTCGCTGTGCCGAGGATGTGGATTTGTTTCACAAGCATGTGACTCCTGGACACAGGGTGAGTCCTGAAGGACACTTATTCAACCTGGCTCCTTAAACCAACAAGCACTTATGTCACCTTGCTTTTTTTTTCTGTCGCATCCAAACACTCAGAGCGCCGTAGAAGCTATGCTGAAGAAGAGATTCCCTGTGTAAGTCTCTTTTTTTTTGTCAACATGACGTATAAAAGCTGAAGATTAAAGTCAAATGTTGAATGAATGATCTACTTTTTAGGATTACCTATCGTGAAGCTATAGACATCCTGAACCGCAGCTCTCAGAAGTTTACCTTCCCAACAGATGTAAGCGCCGATGCTTTATTTTCTCCTTGAGATTTTTCTACCCATGGAGCTGCACCATGACCTTCGCTCTTCTTTTCTACAGTGGGGCTGTGACCTTCAGACAGAGCATGAGAAGTACCTGGTGAAACATTGCGGCAACGTACCGGTCTTTGTCACTGATTATCCCTATGAACTGAAGCCGTTTTATGCAAGAGACAACCAGGATCACCCCGAGCGTACAGTAAGTTACACTGTTTGAATGAATGATTTAACCGCTCGATTCCTTCCTTGTAGAGTCACTTGGGTTATCGCAGCATATTTGCATATCTCCGCTGAGTCCGACTGTGGTTTGTGTGCAGGCAGCTGCTGTAGACCTCCTGGTGCCAGGAGTTGGAGAGCTCTGTGGGGGCTCGCTGAGAGAGGAGAGGCTGGATCTGCTGAAAGCTCGGCTGGAAGAGTAAGAGCGACGGGGGAAGGCCCACCCCACTGTCTTTATTCTGCTGTTATCAATATCTGCTCAGCTACTTTAATTAATTGAGATCAAACATAATCCCATCAGGCATTTGTTTAATTAAGTCATTTAAGAACAGAGCCAAACACATTTGGGTGTCAAAAACAGCCCACAAACTGAAATAAAACAATTTATTAGGGGCTGTTTTGATCAGAAAACATGTGATTCATCATGTGAATCACATGTTTCATTCATGTGATTCAGAATTACCTTTGCAAAGTGGCACCATGTTTTTCTCACCAGCCAATCAGAGCAGCTGAAACAGACAGACAGAAACAAGGTGGCTTTTTGAGCATTAAAGCATGTAAATATAATTAACCTGAAAATGAGCATTACGTGTCATATATGAAGCTCTTACATTAATGATCATACTTTGCAGGGTGGGACTGGAGGACACCTACAGCTGGTAAAAACACATTTACATTGACACTTTTAAGTAAATGTCCTAAAACACCAACAGAGCTGTGACAACAGAGGTATTTATTTCTTTGCAGGTATCTGGATTTGAGGCGTTTCGGCTCCGTCCCTCACGGTGGCTTCGGGCTGGGGTTCGAGCGATATTTGCAGTGCATCCTGGGTGTAGACAACATAAAAGATGTGATTCCTTTCCCTCGGTTTTCCCATTCCTGTCTTCTATAAAACACAGCCCAGTAGATATTCTTTAAGTCTGTAAAAACATCAAATAAATGTGATGTTCACTGTTGTTTTCATTTTGATTGGTTTATTTTTGCTGAAAGTTTGAGTTTGAGATTTAGAGAATTTTATTTTAATCTCTCATCGGTTGTGCAGGACTGTTACATCACATTATAATTTGCATGTACAGACTTCTTTAAGTCAACTTTAATACTTTTTAAGACCTCAACAAATCTAATTTAAGACTGAAAAATGTCATAACAATTTCTTTGGTAGAAAATAGTCAATTTATTGTACAGCTTGACCAATGTGGAGTTTTTGAGGCCGATGCTGATATCAATATTTAGCAGGAACAAAAATCTGATAACCAATTAATCCCTGATAATATTTTTTATATTTTTTGTCAGCCCTTTAATACTTGCAACAACGAAATACATTTAAGGCATAACACTGTATAATTAATTTCACAACTTTCAAGAACAAACAAGTGAACTTTGTGAACAAAATAACGAGAAAAAAATGGAGTAAATCTCTGAATTCTGTTTTTTCCTATTGTCATTAAACACACCGTCTGAAAATGTTATACCTACAGCAAATTTAGGGTAAATTTAAGATAATTTAAGACCTTAAATACCTGGATTTTAATTTAAGACTTTTATGGAACCAACCTCCATATTTAAAAACTGATTATTTTCAGAGCAAATATTTCAACTTTCCACAAGATGGTGCTTTTTTCCCATTACATCCAGCTTATAAAATGTGAGTCTCTTTCTCAGTCATCTATTGACATTTAACTTGACCTTTTTTTTCTCCCAAAGCTCCTAAAATCTTATGTCTCCATCTTATAAATCTGGTTCCTATTTATCTGTTGAGGCGCACAGCACACACTGGATGAAATAATGTGAAATCTGTTTTGTTTCCGCTTTTAAATTAAATCATTTTACTTAAACACCTGTTTTGTGTGAAGGTAGGTAAACATTAGGACACAGAGCGGCCCGGTGCTTCAGTGTGTTTCAGCTCGTTTGTGGCTCTTGGAGCCACTTTGAGGCCAGCAGCTCTCCATCCTGTTCCTCCCAGCAGCCCATCCCTCCCTCTGCTCAGTGGGCGTGGTGTGAGTTGGGAAAACAAACTGCAGACACCCTACGGTACTTCCTCACCCTGCATCAGTTGAGTTTCCCCGCGGCTCTTCGCCAGCTGGTCGTGCGCCTTTTTTTCCTCCTTCTTCAACTTGCGTTTTTACGCGCCGGTCGTTGCGCACGGCACCACCGCGACCCACTGGCAACATCCCCGACCCGCACTACTTTGATTGTTAGCAAATGGGGGGAGCAGACTGCAGCAGCGAGAGCCAGACGCCGACAGCACTTTGAAGAGACAAGCCTTCAGGAACCGTCATGTTCCAGTGACAGACGGCGGTTATAGAGCGAGAAGAAACAGCAGACTGACAAACATGAGCGGCGGAGAAATCATCTTCCAGGGCTGGCTGAGGAAGTCACCGCCAGAGAAGAAACTGAGGAGATATGTAAGTGAACCCCTCTTTCTTTATTTCTGTCTTTATTCCAGAGTTTCTTTCCCTGACAACTGCTGCTCTTTGCGTTTTCTTCATCTGCGTCTCAAATAAGTGGCTCCAGTTTTGGAGCAGGTGCACCCCACCACCACCTGCACCTCCCCTCTCTTTTTAACGACCTACAGGAGGCACCACGTGCTTCTCTGTAATCTCACATACACTCTGAAGCCATAAGACTGGAAAGGGTTTTTTTTATGATTATGCCAGTTATCAGGTTTGACACGCAGCCACCCACTGTGGGGTCCTGTGACAACATGGACATAATACCCAGCAGCTGTCTGTAATTTGGACTAAACAACTCTCAGAGGCACCATTTGGCCTCATCCGATCATGATGAGGTAACGTCTAATCAAGCATTGATGTGGCCAGTTTTCATCTTGGCCAAGTCGACTAATGTCACCCAACAATAGTGATAAGCGCTCAGCTCTTGATAAGGCTCTGTAAGCCAAAGCTGCTGCCTCCTCGCTGGGCGCTGGGCAGGGGAACGGCTGCAAATCAGATAATAGGATTTATGGAGGCAGATAGAACCATGAGACAATCTCCTATAAATACAGCTGTCCACTGTTTATGCGTGGTGTTGCATTACCAGGCCTCTCCGTGTTCCTACGAGCTGACTTTACCATGATGTCATCTCTGTGTTTCATCTGGAAATCCATCCTTGAATGTCTTCAAATGCAGCCCCCCTCCATTGTCCTGTCGTTTCCTCATTGTCTTCCACTTAAAGCTGCCTAATGTTTACACAGAGACCACCGCGCTCCGTATGGAGCGGCAGCTGCAGTGGCACGGAGGAAAAAACTTGCTTGCCTCATTGCAGTGCTGTATAAACAATGAGGGAGAAAAAAACCCTCACATAGGCATAATGGAGCTAAAATAATGGCCTTCCTCAGGCAGGAGAGCAGCGTCTCAGGCCTTCTCACTCTGGTGCTCACCCTGAGCAACAACCTATAAACAACTGCACACACACACACACACACACACACAGAGCCAGAAAACAGTGTCATGAGATGGAGTGTCCAGAACAGGCCGACTTGTGAATGCGATAATCTGTCCATCTCAAATTCCTTCCACTTAAAGTCAGGCTATGGACAATCGGCACCATTTACTCACCAGTATTGCTGTCATCTGACATGTCCTAATAGAGAGGGATATTTTCAGATACTACTTTCACATACTTGCAAACATTCCAGCCTGAAGGTGTGTTGTGTTTCTCAGCAAACATGGTGGCAAGTTTGATCGGTCATTATGTTGGAATGAACCGAGGAGGTGTCAGGAATGTACTAGGCAACACGGCAATGTATTTTCTGACTGTTGTGACTTTTTTTTTCAGGAGATAATGTGCAAGTTGAGTGTTTTAATCCTTAACAATGTGTCTCCTGTCAATAGTCCACCTCGTCCTCTCCTGAGTTTGTTAATCAGTAGTTAGTCGTTTGAATCATTGTGATGAAAAAGTCTCCTGTGACCTTCCACAGATGGTTTATATGTCGCAGCAGAGGTGGAGAATCCAGTGCAGAGTCAGGAGAGAGTAAGAAACTGGAACTACAACCACAGGACTGGCATGCAAATCATTATGCAAAACCAGGGAGCAAAACACTTGTGGCAGTTGGAACCTGGATGCAGTCGGGGGTGGAGACAGGAGACTCGTCCTGGTTAAACGTTGGCTGTGTGTCTACAAATGCGAGTAACTCTGAGCAGTGACTCACTCTTCCTACAAGAGCTCACTGCTGCACAAACACATGATGTGGAGCGTAAACTTCCAGCGATCATGTGACAGCGGCGCTGCACACGTTTGCAGCTCCTTCACAAGGAAAACAGTCGCGCTCTAATGTGTCAGCGCTGCTAAATGAATCGCTCGGGCTGGAGTTTATCTCGTCTCGGGGCTGATCGAGGCTCCAGAGGTGGGCCGGGCTTTAAGGCCAGGTGGGAGGGGCCTGCTTGCTTTTGTTGAACATTGTCCAGAATAAGCAGAAGGAACATGAAAACAACTGAGTAATCCAGCATGAAGCCAGCACCTCTTGCAGCACTGTGTTCAGACTCTCTGTTATCATCAGATAACCTGTCACCTGTTCACAGAAGCTCGTTCTCCTTGACTTAATAAGATCTGCAATAAACAACCCCTCTTTGTGTGTGACGTCCCAGTGTTGACATATGCATAATATCAAGTTCTCCAAATGAGTCATGCACGTATAACCTGCCGATATGAATCATGCATGCGACGTGTCATACTGTAAACATTTTAATTCCTGTTCTGTGGTTGGGATCGAGCTGCCGGTGGCTGAACCCTCCCATCTGGCCGTTGCTGTACGTGACATCACAAACGTGTCTGTTCACATACACTAAAGCGCTGCCACATTCCAGACAGATCATATCGGCGAGGTGATAGCTGCTCTAGCACTTTGTGAAGGCCTCGCCGCGTCGCCCTGGTGATTGGAGCATCCAGCTGGTTGGTGAGGCAGGCAGAGCGGAGGAGCAGCCACATGTGTCCCGCTGTCAGCTGCCGGGTCTGCCGTTGTTTTGCAGAGGGGCTTTGGGAAGTCCTTGCCCTCAGAGGTCAACGGAGAACGCCTCCCAGTTCCTGCTTTGACAGACACCCAGCACTCACACAGACATTTTCCTTGTTCCACTTCATCTGTGGGCCTTTCCCCCACAAGCTGCAAAACTGTTATGTGACTGACTGCAGTATCAGAGTCAGATTCAGTTGTCAGTGTTGGATGGGTTCGTCTAACGGGATCCTTGTGATTGAGATGAGGCTACAACTGCAGAGCTTTTTCACTGCTTGGTTATTTTTAACTTCATTTACTTCTTCCTGAGATTGAAATCTGATTAATGAATTATGTTGCAGTATAAAAATTTCCAGAAGTAGAGTAAGATGCCAGTTAGAATTTCCCAGAGGCCTTGTTTTACGCAACCATCAGTCCAAAACTTCAGTATAAAGAGCTGCGAACAGGGAAAGTCATGTATAAGTCACGATTGTTTGTTGCAAAAGGATGTTTTTTTTTCATATTTTTCTTCTTCAACCTCAAGTTGTTTTCTGGACATTCATTGTGAAAATCCCAGGGTGGCCCTGTTTGAACCTTTGTCATAATATCCTGTCCTTTGCCATGAACTCTGCTTTAGCCTTTGTGTTTTCTGCCCAAAACTTAATTATTGCACCACTAGCAGATGCCAGACTTCCTTTGGATGGTACCTCCAGGAAGTGTTGTGACAGAGCTCCCATCAAGCCTCGATCAGCGCAGCTTAAATACGGCCTTTCTGGAGGAAACCGGATCAGCAGTGAGAAAGTTTTCACTTATTAGCTGAACACCCGGTATGTACACAACCACAGGAATGATCGTTTTATTTAATGGTGCTTAAAATAGAAAAAAAAATGAGTCACGTTACAGCATCATAAACACAAACAGCTGACCAAAACAACTTCTGGGATCAATCTGTTTTTGTTTTTGAGCTGTCTGCTGATGCAGAGATCATAAAAGAATGAAAATAGGAGCGCATTGAATGAACCAGTGAGACATTTGAGGGTTCAACTTGTAAGTACAATATGTTTTTTGATATTATTCTGATCATAACTGGCCACTGATCACAGTATGTGTTTTTTTTTTTGTTTTTTTTTTCTAACTAAATAGAAATCCAGTTACGTCAGGTGACCGTCATTAGATTGTGGTCAGTCAGTGGAAATGGTACAAAAATTTTAATACCAGGGGTAACATTTGAGGTTTTACTGTGACATACCTGCTTCACTGATGGACAAAAACAGTGATCTGTGTTTCTTTTTTAGCATTTATTTACCCCGGAACAGATGATTTAGCACACCAAACCCTAATTTCCACTGGATGCAGAACGATGTGACATCCACGACATCCGTCGTCTGTCAGTACCCACCAGATTCACCTGTTGTGGCTCCGCCAGACAGCTGGAATCATGAGATCTCGCAAATTCATATATAATCAGGTGATACAGTGGGTTGTAGCGGAGCATCGGTGAAAGAGAACCACCCTGTGTCCACTGAGTAGAAGGAAATTCTACGATTTTATTTTGAAAATTTTTTTTTTTTTTTTTGTGTCTATACACAACTTCCTGTCTGCCCTGCGCTGAATTCATGCTCCGACGTTTGACAAAACCAGAAGTTAGGGGTTACCCTTAACTTCTGGTTTTGTCGGTGCATTTTAACAAAATTTTCAAATGCTCCCTATGAACTTGCTCATAACCTTCAGACACTTTCTCCCAAAGTGAAATGGAAGATCATTATGAAATATGATTTCAACAGCTAAATATGCTAAAGTAGTAGCTTGATGTGAGGCGTACTCTTTCTGCCCCGCTGCAGCAGTTTGTAGGAGTTGGAAATGTGTAAGATAAGTGCATTTCGACCAAGGTCATGGTCTGGGTGGTGATATTAGTCAAAATGAAAAATGCTCCAAGCATGCACATCTTTATGTATTTGGTCACACTGTTGATTATCTTTCTCTGTAATTAGAGTATTGTCTGATCGCTTATGCCCCCTTAAGACTTAAGTTCTGTGTAACTCTGATGTTGATAGTTTAGATAAGGGATTATTCTTCCTGTGGAGATCTAGTGATGAGTCATTGCAGTGCAGTTGTAGGAAATGAAATGTCTTACAGCTGAAGCTCAGCTAAGCCAGCTCTTTAAGTCAGACTTACACTGAGACATATTGAGCCATTCAGTCAAGATAAATGACCAGCTTGGCTAACTCTATCCTGCAGGATTAGGTTTATTTGGCTTTTTTATTGTGCTGTGCAGAAATTCCGTTCATTTGTGAAAGAAGAAGACTGAATGTCTCTTTAATAATGACTAAATTAATGCTGCACACTTTTGTAAATTACTTTTCATCATAATACTAGAAAGTACATTCAGATAGATAGATGGATCGATGGATATAATGTCTGCAAATAGTGTGAAAACAGGTCCATGTATGGGAAAATTTATTCATTAGTCAGCATGCTCTTAATTCCATTGATGTAGATACTGGCACTGTGTTGGACTGGTTGTGCAGGATTCCTCCACATAGCACCACATATTTTACATCTTGCAGGTCATACGTACTAGACCCTGAATGCATCAGGGCCTCACAGGTCCTGTGATGTGACTGATGCTGTGACAGATGTGCTGAGACTTTTATGAAAATGTTTGGCTCTTACTAAGGTGGTTTCAGATGCACATCAGGAGGGAAGTCGCTCTCTTTAGTGCAAAGAAACCAGGAGATGCTCTCGGCTCTCGGCTCGCCCTCCACACAGGGACTGCAGCAGATGGCAGAGGCAGGGGAAGTAACACAAAGAGTTCTGATTAAAGATAATGCTCCCCGTTAGTCAAACTGTCAGGGCGGGCTCACGCTAAATAAGCCCATCCTTTTGCCGCTATGGAGACATGGCGAGAGATTACTCATTTTCCTAATGATGGAAGTGTTCAGTTGCAAATGGAGTCTGATTATATCTACTGAGAGCTTTTGAGAGGTTGTTTTTCACAGGATGCGCTGCAGATTTCGCAGATCGTTGCTCCCGTGAAGCGAGTGAATGAGCACAGTCGGTACCAAATGCAGCGTCCCTCTTTATCATCATCACACCTGTAGGATGGAGCTTTCCATCACCATCATATGATGCCGTATTTCCTGTAATGCATCAGGTTCTACTCTACATGCACTAAATGGGTTTCAAAGGTGACGTCTTGCTCAGAAGGAGAACATGGATTGAGTGGTTCTACACAGGAGGGAAACATCAAGTGTTGCAAGCATGTCTGTCTGGCTTTATTAACACACAAGAATTTACTCTAGCTCTTATCTGCATGTGTTATGTCTTGCAGCTGCCGGCCCTCCAAGGTCAGTGTTTTCACTGTTAGGAAACCTGAGCAGTTTGATTTAAATTAAACAGTGCTTTAATGCATCCATTGGACTTAAACGCATGTTAACATCTCTTCATGTTTACTTCTCTGGGTACGCGGTCAGGACAAAGTCACAAGCATCTGGATCTCCTCAGCACTGGAGACAGGTAAAAGGCTGCACATTGTTGGTACGTCGCTGGACTCCTGTTTTGTTTGTGTTGTGAGTTTATGGGATGAGCTCCAGAAACATGCGTTATAAACTTTGTCTGGGACGGCAGTCTGCTTAAGATCTCGCTCAGAGCCAAGATGGGCAGTCCCGTTTGAACCGTAAGACTTCACCATGCTCTCACGACCAGGTTTATTTAAGCTCACTGTTACATAAACTCATGTCACGTAGGTAAATACAGATCCATGACACCTGTCAAGCACAGAAAAGGTAGCAGCTTCATAACATGTTGTGTATTTTTATTTTTGTGCTGTGTGAATGGTCAGGCGATGGTCTTGCATTTCCTCACATGCTGAAACTCGCGTCGGTTCCTGGAATGTGGACTGACGTGTGACCCACTATTGATTAGGGCTACATAATCAGGGCTCTGTCGTCATTGTGTGCAGCAGCCCGTCCAGCTTTGTCCCCTCTCAGCACATTAACTAGAATCACAAGTGTTGAGGCATCTACTCATACAATCGTAGCCATTATAGCAGCCCCGCCTCTTCATTCTTGCACTGCGAGTCCTTCCTCGCTGCTGATCTTTTTGTTCAGAGGTGTTTCTGCTAAAGGAACAACAAATGAAATCACTGATGTGCTAAATATTCCTCTTTTGTTCTTCTCTAACTTTGAGATGCCAGGAAACAGCACCCACGGAGAATAGATGTGGGATGAATGCATTACAGGAGATTCATGTAGGAGAGCTCTTATTTAGAGCCAGAATAGCTGCTTCATGCTAACATACGAGCATCAACCAGCATCAGTCATCATAAAGCTGATTGCAGCGGTTAAGATGGATGTCATTCCTTGAAGGATATTAACAAACTCAAATGTCAATAAACACATCTAATCATAAAATAAGTGCTCCTAAATAAAATATGAAATAAAAAGTTCAAAGAACACTATTGGAGCATCCCGATGTGTGAAATATGTGAAAGCTCAAACTGATCTGACAGAACAAACAAAGAAATATGTTCCTGTAACAACAGTAAATCTAGATTAAAAGACAAAGAACAAGAAGGTGAAGATGGAAAAATGGTAGCAATAATAATTGTAGTGAAGTAACATTTTAAAAAAAAACCAATATAAACAAAGCAAATAAATAGCAAATTCACCCACCATTCCAAACAGCTCATTATTGGCTGCCCAACCATTTTCCTCTTCTTAATCGTCCCCATGCTCTGCTCCTCCCTTAGCAGCCCACCAGTGGGACCTCTGACGATGCTGATGGGATCCTCTCACGTCACCCTTTACTATAATTAAGCAGTAATGGCCCTGCACCAGTGCATTTCCATGCAGCCCCATCACAGTGTTTTTAGTGCTCTGAGGCCTCCAGTGTCACGGGAGGTAACCGGCCCTGCAGCAGCTCATGTGATCTTTACAAAAGCTGCTAACAGAGGAGACAATGCACACTGTGTGTAGGGGTGTAGATTAAATCATGATGATATTTCTCATTTAGTGAAAATATGTCGTGCAAACACAGGGCAGAAAGAAACCTATCAGACTTTGAGCTATCCAAGCTTCTATTTATGGCCTGAGGGTGACAGTAAAAGAAAGTGAGAGGAAGAAGGAGAAGGAAACTGCTGCACTTCAGTAAAGTTAAGCTGGTTTTACACCGAACGTGCAAGAGGGGGAAAAACATGTTTGTAAAGGATGGAGAAAAGCTGTGGGCGAGCTGTGGGACATGAGACTGTAGCTCCTGGACGAGCCGAAACTCTCCCACATCCTGTCTCCCCTCAAAGTGACATGTACCCGATCTCATCATCATCATCAGCAGCAGCAGCATAAATGAAGCCAGGGCTTTCCATTCACTTGATCAGTAGCCTAGCAATGTGGTCGCGGTGGTCTGCGCTGGCTTGCGCCGCACTTTCCGTGTTCGGTGTGAAACCAGCTTTAGAAAGACAGTGGCAGAATTGACCTTCCTGGATTAATACTTTAAATACAGTGTGATCTGAAGATACAAACATTTCTGCGGTGTTGGTGAGGCTCATGATTTTTACTGAAACAATGCATCCCTGGTGCTCTACGGAAAACATTGCTTCTAATGAGCACCAGCCCAGGGACCGTCTACAAAGTGCAACACCAGAACCAAAAATGCAAGCGTTACCATTATATATGCTGCAGCTGAATTATTTAAGAGGTAGAGTTAAATAAAAGAGATTAGTTTTCGTAAAAGTAATGCGAAATTACCGTCTCATCTCGTGAGCTGAGTGTATTGTCACACCCTCGTACTGTGTGTAGCCACTGGAACCTTGAACTTGAATAACAGATGTGTTTAGTTTGCATGTTTGCTCATGAGCATTTAAAAACCTCTAGCTGCTGCTCATCAGCAGCCTGTTGACTCAGCCTACTACTACTACTACTCTCACACACGGCTTTATTGCCAAACAAGACACACATTGGATAACTGTTTGGGCCACAACCACCTCCACCACCACCAGTTTCATTAGCTGCTGTTACCAGGACAGCAGAGTGATGAGAGGTTCAAAGACACAGCCCGGGCTTGTTTTTTTACAGTGTTTTGCATTGGATATGTGCAGATACAATAAGTGATGACAGTGAATTATCAGCGGTAGCTGTGTATTTGTCTCTTAAAATGTGGCGTAAAGCCTTGAAGAACTATCAACACATACCAGACAGTTGTATCCCCTCGGTAAAGATGTGTTTGTTTTGCCATTGTTTTGCCATCTGCAAAAAATAGAACAAAACGTGTCCACATATCAACATGCAAAGAAACAAAAGGAATTGGCAAGACAAACCAGTTTTGATCCTATTTTTAGGCATAAACTCGCTCAAAAGATTGTTTTGTGTGGTTTTGTTATTAGAGCTTTTCCTTCCCAGTCATCTAAAATAGATGTGTTATCCTTTGTGCTCTGCTGTCGACTCTGTCTGTAGCTGGATGCCTTCAGCACAGGACAGACGAGCCCATGGTGGAACGAGGTAAGGGATGATTGGACTAAACGCTGGGCGCTCTTCTTCTTCTGGAGAGCTTCAAATGCTGGCATTTTTTTGACAGTTTAGAGCTGAGAGCCTGAGAATCTAAGGAGCAGCAATAGTGAAACTTTTGAGTTTGTTAAACTCAAACCTCAAGTAGAACTTTTGTGTCGTCCTAAATGCTTGTGCTCATATTTGACCTTTATATGACTTTTATCTGCAGAATGAGCAGCAGAACATGATGAACAAATGCCAGCACGTCCCATGTTGTTTGCAGTGTCATTTTAGTGTGTAATCAGTGGATCTAGTGGACTGTCCAGTCTAGTTATTAACAAGGGCATTGGGTCTCTGCTGAGCCCTTTTTTCCCTGAACAGTGATGCAGCTCAAACCGAAGCAATGAGGGGGGAGGGGGAAGTTCGAGCCTGGAGAGTTCAGCCTAGTTTTACAGCTTCAGCGCTCACTTCCCAGCGCTTAGACAGTGATCGATGGGCTTAGACATGCTCTGTAGGACAGGCGGAGGGTGGGTTAGCTCATTTAGTGGTGTCCTCCTCCCCCATGATTTACTTCGCCGGGGAAGTTTGCTCAGATTCGAAAGAGTGCGTGAGAGAGAGCGAGAGAGGGAAAGCTGAGCTGCCTGTTGTGTTGTTGAAAAGGCTGATTTGAAACTGAACACTGACATTTTCTGTCATTTTCCATGCAGCATGGAGCTCAGCACAATGTGTTACAGAGGGGAAAACATTATGCAACCTCATGCAGACCAAGCTGCAAATAAATTTGTTCTCGATTTAGGCAGCAACTTCTTTTCCTGTGGAAAATACTGACTCTATTTTTAGCATGATAAGGCCTCCTAAATGAGTTGCCTTCCCTCCGTGGCTGAGAAATGTGGCTGTCCTGGGTTAATATGCCGTCCACAGCTGAAGGATGCCTGGAATAACCCAGCTGGGTCGCTCTGACCTCCTGAAACTGGGCCGGGCTCCAGCTCTCAATTAAGTGATGCTCTTTCTTTCCAGAAAAGGCAATAATATTGAAATGGGTTTGCAAGAGTTCTAGCAGTTTCTGTAATGTTTAGTATGAAATAAGGACAGTCATTCTCCAGTGCAGTCATTTAGAAGGAAACCGATCACGCTCTCACACAACCTGTGAGTAATGTTGGGGCTTCTGGGAGATGTAGTCAGAGCATAAAGAGACGGTATACACCACAGAGCTCAAAACAGGAAGTGGAGACGATCAAGATTGGAGAGCAAAACAAAGTGTCCTCTACTCTCCCTCTGATAAAACAAGAATGGAACAAGGTAAAAACAAACATTTTTTTCATGATGAAATAGAGTCTCTTCTTTCATTTGAGCTATTCACTGTTTTCAGAGACATAGTACAAAATATTCTGTGGGTCTAGAAATATGACTCAAAATGGACAAAAACGCTGCAACAAGGCACATTCTGTTTTATAAAATGGCTGGCACTCAGTGAGTTAATATCTGCTCTTTACCACTATAATCTGTATTAGTGAACATTCAGGACATCCTCCCATAGTGAGAAATGACCTAATGCACAATTCATCAGATAGCGCTGCTTAAACTTTTTGATAGTGGGTCTTACGGTAAGATGCACCCAGCAGCACGGCTCTACTATCAACACCATTAAGGTCAGGCTGCGTCTTTCAGCAGTTCATCATTCTGACAGAAAATAAAATGGAAAAAGTCTTATACCCCAATACCTCAGGAGTGCCTCCGCTACACACCGAAGATAAGATCGCTATCTGCACTTCCTGGGGAAATAAAGAGAGAAAACATGTTGCTGCTAACATTTCAAAAATAATAATTCAGTAATGTTTCGCACGAAGAAGGATGGAACTTGTCTTAAAATATAATGTGCATGGTTGTGTCACACTCACAAGCAACAAGGTAAACTGAAGGGGTGCGGCTTATGATTACTTTCTTTATCGATTTATCAAAATAATTAAAACAAATTCATTGATTAAATCAACGACAAAGTGTATTCTAATGTGTTGTTTGGTCCAAACTCCAAAGATGTTCACCTTAATATCTTATAAAATAGAGAATGGAACAAGGTAAAAACAAACATTTTTTTCATGATGAAATAAAGAGTCTCTTCTTTCATTTGAGCTATTCACTGTTTCATAGTAAGGCATCACACAGTGACCACTGAGCAGAATGCAGATTACAGCTTCATGTAAGGTAGACATAGCATTAAGGATGGCTCTGTTCTGTGTGGACAGGACACTGAAACCAAAGTAGCTAATTAAGCCAACGTTATCGGAGGTCTATAAGACAATTTCTATCTCCAGAGGAGAATAGGGATACCTCTATGTAAAGCCACCCAGAGGGGTGGTGCAGTGCAGTCCATGGGTCTGGTTCGAGGGGGTTGTGGGTAAGTTAGCCTTGCAGCAGTGTCAGTGTTGATGGAGAGGGAGGGGGCCTACAGGATCCTGTGTGTCAGCAGCCTCTATGTAAGAGACGCTGCCTGGCGGAAGTGCATCACTGGCAGATGTCCAGAAAAAAACCCTGTCGACCCCCCTTCTCTTCCTGGTCTATCTTCCTCTTTTGTCTCTGAGCTCAGAGAACAGAGGCCCTTTTAAGACAGCCACTGGGAAAACATATGGACGCCACTGTTCTTCCTCTCTGCTTTTTTTTTCCTCCACCAGTTGACAAATGCAGCAGTGGTGCTGCTGGTGTGAAATCAACATGTCACATTGTAGGTTTGTGTCATAAGTGGAGCGTGCCCGTCTGCTGCCTTTTATGTGGTTATGACGAGGGCTGTTTACTCTGCAGCTCCACGCTGAGGCCAGGATGGAGGCGGCTTTTGATTGGAGCAGAAGGGGAGTCATGTGGGAGGAGCATGCAGGCTTATAATGAAGTTTTCTCAAAGTAATTCTACTTCTCTCTTAGCTCACGGATGGATATCAGCACAGGAAATGCGTTGGGAGGAAGTAAAACACCTGCTGCCCCCCCAACCACACACACACACACACACACACACACACACACACACAAACACAGACTTTAGTTTCTTTGCTGTCTGTCAACAGCTCACATCACAACTGAAGCCCAGCTGTTGAGTCTGTTGCCACGGCAACATTCTGCACAGCCTGTAGTAAGACAAACATATGTCATATCATGAAATAATATTATTTAGCTGTTTTTGCATGTTCTAATGTTCTTTTCCTTTTCCAGGCGTGGAAGAAACGCTGGTTCATTCTTCGCAGCGGCCGCATGAGCGGTGACCCCGATGTTCTCGAGTACTACAAGAACGACCACTCCAAGAAACCCATCCGGGTCATCGACCTGCACTGCTGCGAACAGGTGGACGCCGGCCTGACCTTTAAGAGGAAGGAGTTCCAGGACAGCTTTGTGTTTGACATCAAGACCTCAGACCGCACTTTCTATCTCGTAGCTGAGACCGAGGAGGAGATGAACAAGTGGGTACGCTCCATCTGCCAGCTGTGTGGGTTCAACCAGTCCGACGATAACCACGGTAGGAAACCCTGACCCGTCCCTTTTTTACCTCTACCAAGCTATTAAGTCACTAATGAACTGGTCAAAAGAAACACCTTAATGCTTCCAGAAGGGCTGGGGTTGTTCAGAGTTAATCAATACCATACCTTTGTTTCAATAACTGTTTCAGAACGAGACCTTCTTCAATATTTCAGTATGTTATTTTTGTGTAATTTGGTCTAGACAATGGTCTGATTATGATCAACAGGCTGCAACAAGTTCCTCTTTAGGACCCTGGGGAGTGAGAGTTTGTCTTATGGTGTGTTCACTGGAAGTTGGAACTTGGAGCTCAGATCATCTTAACCTCAAAGTTTAGTGCTCCCAGCTCTTCATCCTTACAGACGAACAACAAAACATGGAGCTACATCAGTATTTACAGTAGCAGACAGCATGAATTTTGTGTCTGGTTATTGAGATTCACAGGGGGTCGTGATTTAAATTCTGATTCTGAGTTTGGAAATTCCGACGTTCAGGTACAACTTGAATGTACCATGAAGCTAAATACAAACACAGGGCTCTCAATGCTGCTGTCCTGACATTAATTCTCTGTTTTACTGGTGATGTTTGTCTTCTTATGCTGGAAAGTGAGAGGACAGATCAGTGTCTCCATGAATCTGAAGGGGACATGTCCCCCCCCATGTCCCCCAGAGCGGAGTCTGGCACCGAAAAATTATCCATTTTTTGATACCCAAGCTTTTCGGTCAGTGCTGTTCGGTGCCCAGTCCTAGCTTCCAAAGTGAGAACATGTCTGAAATTATTTGTCAATTAATGGATTTTTCAATCAAAAGAAAGTCAGCAACACATCTGATATGACACAAATTTTTCAAGTTATTTATCAAACAACATTCTCAGACTTCTCAGTTATAAATTATTATCTACTTTTCTCTGTTTTATGTCATAATAAGTCAGAAAACGCTTTGGTAGTGGATGAGCAATCTAATGACATCATATTACCTTTGATTGGCATTTACAGTTTCCTGACATGTTGTAGACATGTGTACTCTGTACAGTACTGTACATTTGCTCTATATTCTGTATCTTTACTGAATGAACAGAATGTGTTTTGGTGTTTTTAGGCTTATAAGCAGTAGAAAACAAAGCGCCTCCTCCCTTTTCGTCCCCTGCTGTGCTCTCTTGTGTTGTTTGGAGCAGATTGCATCTTCGTTTTCACAGAGAATCAGCAGCAGAGATCCAGCCATGTGATATCATTGGCAACTGTGTTTGTTCCATCTTTGTTATTTGAGAGAGTGGAATAGGAACATCCCTGCCAAATAAATGGACACAGTGTCTGAGAGCGCTATTGATTTTTCTCTTCATTTGTTTTGTTAAAGCACAGCTCTGATCTCTGCTGGCTGTATTCAGCATGATGCAATTTCTTATTCTTGATATGGTTCATTTTAAAAAGGGAGCAGCAGATGTATGAGAACGACTACCTGTAGTTCTATCAGGGTTCCTTAAAAAGTCTGAAAATGTCTTAAATTAAAATCTGGGTCTTAAATTGTTTTAAATTTACCATACATGCATACATACCATAATATTGCTGTAGATATTAAATTTTCAGATGGTGCGTTAAATGCCAATAGGAAAACACACTATTCAGAGATTTACTGCAGTTTTGCACGTTATTAGAAAAAATAAATCAACTGCGTGTTCGAGGCAATAAAAGATGGTGATCCAAACTGTTCTCCTTAGCTGCAGTAAAGTGTTGTTTTAGCTCATGATAGCATCTCTGTCATACCTGACAAATTATCCAAAACATATTCACAGTAGCGTTTGTAAAGCATACATCTCATATTCATCTTCCCACCCATCCGCTCATGCACTCATGGTGTTGTTTTCCCACCACCTGGCAGCTGGTGGACGTTAATCTTTGTGCACATGGTCGATCATTTGTAACATGCAACATGTCCAGGTGTGGAGCAAAAAACAGCTGTGCAGTAATGCTCACATCAGCAGAGCATCCCCCTGGTCCAGGTTCAGTGATTAGCTGTGAATGTGATGTGAATGGAGAGCAGCCAGCAGGGTGTGGCTGGACAGTGAGAGGGCTTATGTCATGACAGCTGTATCAGTGATCACACTCCCTATAGTGTAAACATCAGGTTTTTGGGTCATGTAACTCTGTTTTCACTGAAATGAGTAAGTCCTTGTTTCTTAGAAGTTGTCAGTTCTTTCATCCAAATGCATTTTTCATACTCTATTTTAGTCAGTGGCAAATTAGAAATTAGAATTTAAGCTTGTTAGCTGTTCCCTGGAAAAATACAAACTCCTGCACATTCTCAGCATTATTTGTGCCAGAGGGCTTTAATAGAACACTGAATGATTTTGACAAGCATTAAATAAAAAAAATAAAATAAACCCCTTTCTTCAAAGGCTTCAGTGCTCTAGACAGGCATGACAAGCTTTTTTAGCTCTTATATCTCTTGTTCTTATACCACGCAACATCTTTAAATGCTTTTGTACAAGTAGTTTGAAAATAACTATTTTGAACTAAACCTGGAAGTGTTGGTGGTAAAAATAATGTAGCATCATGTTATTCTTTAACTCTGAGTACCAGCATTTTTATAAAACAAGTACCTTGTTCCAGCGTTTTGAGTCATATTTCTAGACCCACAGAATATTTTGTACTATGACTCTGAAAACACTGAATAGCTCAAATGAAAGAAGAGACTCTCTATTTCATCATGAAAAAAATGTTTGTTTTTACCTTGTTCCATCCTTGTTTTATCAGAGGTAGAGTAGAGGACACTTTCACCAAAATCACCACTTTTTGTCCAGATTCTGTTTGTTTTGTTCTCTAATCTCGATCGTCTCCACTTCCTGTTTTGATCTCTGTGGTGTATACCGTCTCTTTATGCTCTGACTACATCTCCCAGAAGCCCCAATATTACTCACAGGCTACAGGAGACCATGATCAGCGACCTGCTGCAGAAATACGTGAAGAGTTAAGGGCATGGCTGGTCAGACTACCGTTGGTTCCCTCCCAAGTCAAGTCTTAAAGGGATAATTTAGATGTTTTTTTAGTGTGGCTGTATACTTCCAGTGTATTGTCTGTAGTAGATGACAGTTTGGAGAGTAGCAGCATGGAGGTAAAGCAGTGTACTGCTGTCGGTACTGTAGGTGATAAACTAACTATTAATAGTCCTATCTGTTTAAGTACTCCACGCCATCTTGATTAATATAAAATGGTTAATATGACCTTTGAGATCTGATGCTGTTTGCTTACTGATGTTCAGGAGGATTTGCTTCTTCTTCCTGGTGTCTGTTGTATTTTCTTAAACGAGCACACACTCCACATGCGCTGCCTTTTCCAAGGAAGAAGTCGTCCTCTCTACCTCTGAATAACTCAGATTGTTGTCACTTCCATCAACGCTGGCCGAGTGTTAGGGCTGGGTATTGTTAAAAAGTATTTGATACAATGCCAGTTTCGTTACCTTTGTTTTGATACCGGTTCTTGAACGATCATTTTTCAATACATCAATAAATTATTTTTGTGTAATTCACAGACACTTAGGTATCAGAATTTTTCACTGAAAGATGATTCATTTTTTTGATACCTGATAGGATCGGAGCTTTTTGGTCGGTGCTGCAAAAGTTCGGTACCCAGCCGTACTGCCTGTTATGTGTAATAATGCGAACTATAATTAGATTTTTACAACAGTTGTCCTTGTCAAATCTGTTTCAGTATCCCAAAATCTCCCCTGGCTGTAGTTTCTGTCATAGATACTGCAGATACAAACAGAAGTGATTTATCAGTAATTATAGTTAAAAATATTATGTGTTGTGTTGGACAGAACAGTTGAACAAAGGACAGCATTTTCACTTATGAATAACTTGAGGGGGAATTGTTCAGGATCAACTAATCAATCGTCTGATCACTACTTGTGAGTGTGTTGCTCAACAGGAATTCATCAAAGCAGCGTAGTGACATTTGTGAGGGGGAAAAAAACCCCAGAAAGCTTCCTGGTTAACAGAGTGACATGGCAACAAATTCAACATGTGGAAATTCTCCACACACGGAAGATGCTTTTGCCCAATCGGACCGGCAGGAAGTAGCTGCATCGATGTTTGAGGCACAGCTTCACACCAGCAGCTCTTATTTAACATGCTGAGCTTCTATCAGACCATGCAGAAACATACTTTAGTGATTATAGTTTGATGACGTCGAAGTGACTTAGACATGCGGATGGTAATTTGAGCTATCACAGGACAATTGTGCATGTTGACAGTGTTTGGTAGGAGCCACTCCTGTCAGACTGGGAGTTCCCTCTCTGGAAAAATAACCCGACATTCATTCTTCTTTTGGGAAACAAGCTCACAGAGGCAAACTGAAAAGGTGTGCAGCTTATTAGTTTTCACACAGAGCCAGACAGAAGATGTTAATCAGACCACATCAGCCTGGTGTGTGTCACAGGTTTATGTTTCTGTTACTGCACACACCGTCACATTTGTTGTTCTCAGTCTGCGATTAGTGTGAAAAAGATCAACCAGCTCAGCAAGACAATAGTCTAAAGATGTGAAGAGGTGTTTGTGTTTCTAAGAGGATCTGTGATAGGCAGGTAGAGTCCTGTGTTGCCTTCAGGGGCGACCAGGAAGGTTGGAACAGGGCAGCTCACTGTTATTCACCTGTTACTGTCGGTCATTATGTTTTGGTGTTCATCACTCTAGGTCCTTAAATTATACTTTAAATATTAGTTTTTAATTATTTTGTTTCATAAAGAAATAAAAAGATGGTTGTTGATTTATTTGTCTTATTTATTAATTTGCAGATGTTCCTCTGTCTGATCCAGTTCACATACTGTTTCTGGAAAAATAAATAAAACACACAAATGAAATTCTGAGAGAAGGATATCGCAAATTCTGGGCAAATAAAATTAAAACTACCTGCATGCATCTTAGGAAAATACAAATCTTTTTAGGGCTGCAACAACAAATTGATAAAGCTGATAAAAAATGGATTATTAAAAGTGTTGCCAACAAATTTCATGATCGATTCGTTGTGATGGTGAGTAATATGTCAGTCACCACTACATCACAGAGCTCACAGAGCTGAGTGGACGGATGCACACTGCTGTAAAACACCACAGAAGAAGAGCAGAGTGTGGTTCAGCCTGTGTACAAGACGGCAAGCTGTAGTTTTTTTTGTAATTATTCATAATTTATTACTTTAAGAGCTCTGGGATGTTCATGCAGCAACCTGTGATTTGTGACTTTTCTGTTCTGTCGTTTTGAGGTAATGTCCTGATTTTAATAAGAGGATGGAAATTTTAAAAAATGCTTCTTTTTTATCTGATTAATCCAAAAAATAATTGACTGATCAACTAATTAATTATAAATATAAGCATTAGTTGCAGCCCTACATCTTTTTCTTGTGCAGTGTTACAACACACACATGTCCACACACACACAAACATGTTCATTCCCTGTCCTCTGGCTTCTAGCAAGCCTCCACCATCCCTCCCAAAGTGCCCTTCGTATGCATTGATTTTTTTGTTGAAATAATGAGACTCCATGGCACTGGGAGATCAGGTTTCTGCTGCCACAGAGCTGTCCGAGAACAGTTTGCTGCCGTGCATCACACAGTACCATGTCTGAAGCTTTGCTGCAGACTTTAGAGCACATTGTGCCGCACAGCCGTCCCCAAAGCAGTCTGAGGGTAGACGTTTATGATAGAAATGCAATAGAAAACTAGCTTTAACTCAACAGACTGATGCATGCACATTTTCATGTGCATTCTCCAGAGCAGCTGGACAGTCAGTGCTCATCGTAGCACATCTCAAGCACACAGCTCTGTTTTTATCTGTTGGTGGGTGTGTTAGCGCTGTTGTTATCAGATACTGATGGCTGGGTGTGTGACGAGTGTGTGCACACATGGAGCTCCCACCCCCGAGCACAGTCTAATGAATGGAACATCATCCCATCAATCACGGGCTTTGTTCTGCGCTCTCCCAGCTGTTTGAACTCTGAGACGAGGATAATCTCAACTCAGGGATGAGGTTTTTACTTGTCAGCAGTCCTCTCTCTTTTTTTTTTTTTGTGATGGCTCCCACTGTTTTGTTTTCCTCTTCGTTTTGTCTGTTGCCCTGGCTGTTCCTCGAAAAAAAGTAAAAAGTCAGTATTGTTTTTCAGTTAAACTGTTGCTCTTAAGATGGAGAGAAATGGAAAAAATGATATAACTACTAAATCAGCATTTCCAACAGCAACCTCAGCAGTTTTTGTCAAATAGGCACTGAAAAGAGATTAGAGTTATTCAGATGGGTGTTACATTAAACCCTGTTGGCTGCAGATTGGGTGACATTAGTCAACTTCATGGTGTCCTTTTCCAAAATTCCAAAATAAATGTTGCTGTTGAGGAAATCTTGTAATCTACTCCGAACTTCCCCATTTGCTCATCCTTACATAATAAAAGCAGAGATTAGTACTCTATGACTGGACTCGTCAGCCGTGATTAAAGAGGAACTCGCTTGAGACGTAGCAGCAGTGGCTCTGTGTGTGTGTGCTGCAGAAATGTCAGTTAAACTGTGACTGTTTGCAACACAGATCCTCCCTTGACAAATCATTGCATCCCAGCAGCAGCATCACGTGAAATCTAGCTATTTTTTTTAGAATTTTACATTGTTGTTAGGAGTAAAAATAATCTTGAATATGTTTTGATGATTTTATGTCACAAACATTTCTGCTCATACACGGAGCACCATTTCTCCCAGAATATTTGGTGTCCCGTATCTCTGGGTCATAATCTTTGTGGATTTATGTGAGTCTGGTTGTATGTGCAGTAATTTTTCATCTTTAAGTTGGCATCAGCTCGACTGTTCAGATGACAGCTTTAATGTCGGCCTGTGGCAAAGCCAATCACTCTAATTGGTGGCTGCTACCCAGACTCCAGTCTGTACATGGAAACAGCACATAGACTCTTTTGGATGGGGATCTTTTCTTTGGCTGACTGTTTATAGGTAGATGTTTATACCTGTCTTCATTTTGTAATCAGTAATTTGGATCAGTGTCTGGCTTCTGTTATGCAGATAGGCCTCCCTCTTCTGTCACTGTACGCTCACTGTAATTGGTAGGCTGGTAGCGTTAGCTGTAATTACAGAGCGGCCCTCTGTGTTCAGGAGTCCACAGATCTTTCATGCAACTATTTAGATGCAAAGAAGTTTATGCAGACAGCTGTTTACAGATTCACAGCACGGCTGCATGCTTCGAGTATTTGCATTCTGAGGTCAATGCTGCTTCTGTTGTACTCTAATAAAAGTCCTCCTGAAATAATACAGGTGCTACAATTTTTAGTAGACAATATCACCATAATCACCTGCATATAAACACAGTTGAAAGGAAGTGAATCAGCCCACAGCCTAATGTATTCACTCTTAAAAATACTACTGTTGAAGTTGAGAAGTGTTGCATTCAACCATAAATACTTTTAAATTTCACCATGCCATGTTCCCATTCTCAGGGTTCCTGCGGTTCCTTAAAAAGTCTTAAAATATCTTAAATTAAAATCAAGGTAATTAAGGTCTTAAATTGTCTTAAATCTACTGTAAATTTGCTGTTAGTATTAAATTTTCAGGTGATGCATTTAATGCCAATAGGAAAACAGTGTTCAGAGATTTACTATGATTTTGCACATTATTTTGTTCACAAAGTTCACGTCTTTGTTCTTGAAAATTGTGAAATTAAAATTGTAGACAAAAAGTTGTGTTATGCCTTCACTTTATATCGTTGTTGCAAGTTTTAAAGGGCTGAAAAAAATCATAAAAATTATTGGTCGAGTCCTACAATAAATTGACTATTTTCTACCAAAGAAATTGTTATGACATTTTTGGGTCTTAAACTGTATTTGTTGAGGTCTTTAAAAAGGTCTTAAAAATGATTAAATTTTACTTTTAAAATGGTGCAGAAAGCCTGATTCTGTAATGCGCTGCATGATCAGAACAAACCATCCTTTTTGTCTTGGCTCGGCACTTTCCAGGTAAAACCAACACTCAGATCATTAAAAATGAGCTGCTTTTTTAGACCTCGACCCTCTCTGTCATTCTTTGCCCCTGACATGCCTGAGCCCTTCAGGTGATCGATCAGTCAGGTGTTTTGAGGTGAATTGATGTCACGGTGTATTCGGAGGCCGGTGGTCACGTGATGCCGTGGAGCGGCAGGAACAGGGCAGTAATGTGATCAGGGAAAGCTCCTGAGCGTCTGCTCTGCTTAATGCTCCTCTGAGGGAGAAGGAAAATGTCTTTTTGGTCTCGTCAGACTAACATACACAACGCCGGTTTCCCTCTTCCTGTTGAGCGTCTCTGCAGTCTCTCAATCTCTTTTATCCATGCATGTCAGTGTCATGGAAAACTCCCAACCCCCCACTGCAAACCACACATGCAAATGCACCCACTATGTGGCTTCATGGGACACTGTCCCTTTAAAGAGCCGCTGGTCCAGCAGATCCATGCAGGACAACAAGTCGTGTATCTATGAAAACAGTTTAATGCTCAGGTGGTTGAGCTGCTGCTCTTTATCAGGTTGCAAACAGAGCGAGCAGGTAGAGGCCTTTTTTAGCAGCGCTCTGTCAGGACCTGCGGGGATCAAAACTATTGCCTGACCTTCGTGTCACGAGACGGCGTCCCCTCCCCTCCACCAGGCCACCCTGCAGAGTCTGAGGTTAATTTGCACCACTCCTTGTAGCTGTCTCAGCCTCTGAGGCTATATTTCCAAGTGCAATCTCATATGAAACCATTAAGGAAATTGCGTTTTGTGCTCAATTTGAAGGCAGGTGGATGACGTGTGCTTAAGATGATCATCTTCCATGGATGATGATAATAATCCTGATGAAAAGCGTCCCGCTTTGACAAATTTCAAACGCTCTTCCTTCATGTTTCTGTCTCGTTCTCTTCAATGGGTCAGTGGTATTTTCTATTTTTATATCTTATTGCAGATTAGATTATCAGATGTCCTCGTCTAAATCTAGCTGGACTGAGAGGAAATGAGCACCCTACAAAGACGCTCTTGTCCTCGGTGATCCAGCAGGGTTCTAATTTTGGCCCCTGAGACCAGCAGCCGGCTTCTATTAGATTATGGCCACAGAGCAGATGAGACATAGGTGATGTATTATAGATCATAATTGGAAAACTGCTCATGAACTTAGGAGCTCTTTGACCCGGCCTTATGTCGCTCCCCAACCAAAAGGCTCTTTTTACTGCACTGCTGGTGTTTGTCTCTTTTAACTGCCTTGTTTGATGTTTTAGCTTCATCGTATCTCAGACAACTATAATTAGCCTTTATTTTTACTCATGCCAATCCCTCCCAGTTTTATTACTTTTCTTTGTATTATAATAACTTACCGCTAAATTTGGTTAATAAACATTTACCACCTTGTTCTGAGTGTCACAGTACATTAGCCAGTGGAGGAAATATTAGCAGACACACCTCGAGGGAGCTTTCAGTGTTTATTTTTCTGCTCTTTTCTCTATTTCTGTGTTGTGGACTGACTGGATGGAATTTCTTCCCGGTGCTAACATACATCATCAGACCCATTAGTGTCAGTGATGAGCCATGTAGGCTCGTCCGTCAGCAGACCAGTCGTCTTTTCTTCTCCTCCTGATGCTGACAGTCATGTGCACTAATTAATCAACAATCTTGTAGGACAAAAAAACACAATATTGTGGACACACACCCCATGAAAATGAACAAGATTGCATTTGAGTCATTAAGTCTGCATGTGTTTTTCCATGCAGCTCTAGCGGGGAGGGTGGGGGACTGTCTTTCTACAACAAATCAATATATCTACCCATGTTAGTGGGCCCTAGTACTCACCGCAGTGGATGAAAGCTTTTACAAAGCTTTTTGTGGAGAATGAAGATGATGCCTAACCAGCCTGGAGAGAGAGGGATCACTCAGAACAATGGTGTGATTGAGGATCATCTCGCTGATGTCCACTGGCCTGGGGACCCCACAGCAGAGGCCTCTTTCCCTTCAGGCATGGTGTGACCTCATTCAGCTCACTGGGCTTCACAATAAACCCCCCCCTGCACCACATTAGTGCGTAATTTGTGTTTTTCACACTGGCTCTGGTCATTGTGTATGGACGGCTCACATCGTGACTCACACAGGACTTTAAAGGGCAGTTTGACCCTCAACATGCTTTGGAGAGGTCTGATATAAAGGAGGAGGAGAATGGTGCAGGAAAAGCAAAATGCATGTCCATCTGTTAGAAAGTGGACTACAGATGATTTTCATACTGTACACACATCCCAGCTTCTATCTATCCTTGTAAGTTAAACAACAACAGTCACATTTTTATAACATTATTTGATTAATCCACAAATACATCAATCAATCTTCATTTAATATTTATATACTAGCTTCATGTCATTGTTCTGGGATAAATATGGCTTGCACAGTGAAAGAGAGAGATAAGTATCAGCAATAGATGTTTTTTTTTTTTTTCCCCTCCCTCCCATCAGCTAGCGTTGCACAGAGCACCATGGGTCGATGGATCGGTGGGCCGCCCACTCTCTACTCCTACAGCTCGGTGTGCGCCTCCTCATTTTGGCCCCCTGCCTAGTCTATTTGCAGCATTCCCTTCTCAGATTTGTCTTTTCTTTGTAGTCTCTCGATGCAGATATGAGGGATGAGCAGGCCATGAGCACGCTGCTCACACAGTCCTGCTGTGCAAGACAATGCAGCTCAATAAAGTCAAACAAAGCACACTGACCGTGGTCAAAAGGGACGAGGTGGATCATGTGCTGTTGAATCACTCCAGAAGGCAGAGGGATACTGTTTTCTCTCCTCCCCTGAGACGGATCCCTCGTCTCTATTGATCAGAGTGCAGACTGAAACCTACTGAATGCCAGACTCTGTGCAAGGCAAAGTCGTGTTGAGGCTTAAACTCCACGATTTAATGACACACTGCCCTTTGACGTCAAGGACGTCTTAAGGGATGAGTATATGACTGTCTGCAAGAAAATACTTTTAAATTCTCAAGACGAGGCTGAGATGATGTTAAAATCTGGGTAATTATGGCATTAAATTGTCTTAAATTTACTGTAGGTATTAAGTTTTCAGATGGTGTGTTTAATGCCAATAGGAAAACACAGGATTCAGAGATTTACTGCTATTTTTCACGTTCAAAAAGTTCACTTCTTTTTTCTTGAAAGATGTGAAATTAATGTTGTAGAAAATGTTAAATGTTCTGCCTCAATTTATGTCGTTGCAAGTGTTAAAAAGCTGAAAAAAAATCATAAAAAAATATGATCAGAGATTGTCTATTGAATTTTTTTTCCCTGCTAAATATCGATATCGGCATCAGCCTCAAAAACTCCACATTAGACGGGCCCTACAATAAATTGACTATTTTATACCCAAAAAATTGTGCTGACATTTTTGGGTCTTAAATTATATTTGTTGATGTTTTAAAAGTCTTAAATTTGACTTTTAAAATGGTGCATGAACCCTGCAGTCAGTAACTCTCGTTCCTCCTGTCTGCAGATGGCAGGTTGCACCATATGCCTCGTTCTGGAGGAGCAGATGTCATCGGCTCGATGGCGCCGCTGACCGGGGAACGCAAGTCCTCTGCCCCCATCCACTCCAGCCAGCCAGTCCTCTTCACCTTTGACGTGCCTGTGCGCCACTCGCACCACAGCTCCCTGTCCAACAGCGCACCCCAGGACTACCTCCTCCTCCACCAGTGCATGAGCAGGAAGACAGAAAGTGCACGGTAAAGGTCACGACCCTCAGGCGTCCTGTGTCAGTTTCCTGTTATCCGTTAAGGCAGGTCACCACACAGGTTTACGTCGCTTCCTCAGTCTAGAAGCCCCTAAAAGATTCGAACTACTGTCACAGAGGAAACATTAGCAAACTGCTGTGTGCTAGTGTGTATTGTGTCCGTTTTATTGTGTATTTTATATCCAATTTTTCATCTAATTACAAAAAATTGAATTGACGAATGTACGACAGTCTAAAATTAGACAAATAGTTTCTATGAGTGGCAGCCTGAGAAAATCACACAACAACAAGAAGGTTTTTGTAATTTACTATAATTTGATTTAATATAAAATACTACAGCGATAGGCAGATAATATTTTCTACCACACAGTAATGTAATATGGATCGTTATTTGATGATAAAATAGCGTCTATTTATGGTTTTTCCACTCTATGAAATACCAGAAAAATTGCTCATATTGACTATATATACTTTAAATCCAATTTTACCATAAACAATGACATTTAATATCCAAACAAAATAAGCAACATAACATAAGTGATGATGTGTTGAGTCACTGTATGCGTTGTATTGTATCATGACTCAACTTTCGCGGTACGTCTCGTACGACAACAAAGGTTTTCCATTTACATTGGCCTCAGCTCCAGCTGCTGCCATGCCCGCTTCACGAGTCAAAAGGCAGCTTTATAATGATGCCATTCAGCAGATAGCCGGCACAGTAGATGATCAATGAGGTTGAAGCAGCAATTCATCACTCGTATAGGTTTAGACACACAGGGTGGAGCTGCCCTCTCAGCCACACGATTTGCACATAAATCTGCCGTGTTGGACCGCTGTGAAACCCAGGAAATCCAACCTCACAATCCATCTCATCAGCTTTAGGCAGATATGTCCGTCACTCCCTCACCAGCTTCTGCTCCGTGGCTCTGCTAATTAAGACAGGCATCTGTTGGCGGGGTATGATTCAGAGTCAGAATGAAACTTGCTCTGATGACCAGTGGTATGAATTAATCTGTGTGAAAGGCCTCATGCAGCCTCAGTGATGGAAGGCCGAGTGATGAACAAAACTATTGACTCTTGAAATCCTGAAGAAGAATTGATGAAACCCAGCAGCGTGCCATCTGACATGAAAAAGAAGAGAGCAAAATGTTATGCCAGTGGTATTACTTTGATGCATTATTGTTATCATTTATAATCCAGATTGAACATGGCCGTTAGAAAGCCGCAGTGCAGCTGACACTCACAGATTAGTGCAGGCATAAAGAAACCACTCACTGAGGACGTTTTTATCTTTGCGTCGGCCTGCTAAGTCGGGCCATTGCTCAGCT
This sequence comes from Synanceia verrucosa, assembly GCA_029721515.1. Lineage (NCBI taxonomy): Eukaryota > Metazoa > Chordata > Actinopteri > Perciformes > Synanceiidae > Synanceia > Synanceia verrucosa. The sequence continues at coordinate 2,185,835 of CM056559.1, forward strand.
AACTGGCTAGAAATGTCTGAGCTGTAGGCTTGCTCTGGTTGCCACTCAAGGTCAAGCCCTACAAAGGAGCCAGAATAAATGAGGCATGTCCCTAGGGTGTCTAACCGAGGCTGAGGAGCTGTGGGAAAGTCCGGGCTTTCTGCCTCTCAATGTGAATGCCCTCTCCCTGTCAACATACAGAAAACATGTCAGCAAATCAGCTTCTCAAGCAAATGTGAAGAATACTAAAACAGAAAGTGTATGCTGCATAAGTGTGTTCAAGCTCTGGTGACAAGGTGTGTGTGTGTTTTTTTTTTTTTTTTTTTAACTGTGCTGAGACCTGAAGCGCTACAGTGCCATCTAGTGGTTATGTGGGTAACAGAGGGGACAGTAAAGATTTACAGTGTGCATTTGTGTTTGTCCGTGTTGCAGGAGTGCCAGTTTCTCCCAGGCTACACGAAGCAATGTGTTTGTGGGCAGCGACTCTGCGGTGCAGAAACTCTCCCATGGCTTTTCCCCCTGTCTGAACGGCATGGGTGCTCAGTTGCACGGCTTCTACAGCCTGCCCAAGCCAGGAAAGCACCAGTTACCTGGGCAGGACGACTCCCCCCAGGAGGCCTGTTATGTGCTTCCGCGAGGCTACAGCTCCGAGGCGCCGGCTCACAGCGGTCTAGGTGATCCTGAGCTGGAGAACGAGGAGGTGTACACGTTCAAAACTCCCTGCAATGCCCTGGCCACCATGCAGAGCAACGAGCGTCCGCACGACAATTACGACCTCCCAACGCCTCCTGGCTCCTTCTACCAGATCCCCCGGACTTTTGATAAGAATCACAACGCCCTGACGCCCTCCAGCTCCGAGTCGTCCTGTGCTCCCCCTCCTAGGCCCCCTAAACCCAGCCAGGGGTCGGAGGGGCAGTGGGGGAGTCCTCAATCGGTAGGAAGCCAGAACGGAGAGATGACGCCTGCTGTGTCGGTTATCCCACGCAGGAATACTCTCCCTGCTGTGGAGAACATCAGGCTGCACAGAGGTACTGCTTTCCTAACCCTTTAAACAGCTGAGCTGACTCATACATGTCTTTTAACCTGTTTCCTGTTTTTTCAAATGCAAGTCTGACTCGATCGGTGCCTTCTCTTGTGGTGTTGCAGTGACTTTTCACTTCTTCTTCCTCTCACTCTTCCTCTGTCTCTCTTTTTACTGATTCAACACCAGCAGCTCAGCAGAAACAAACAGGCCAGTCCAGCAGACACTGTTCTGTTGAGACGCTAATGAAATTCAAGCCGCTCCAGAATGCCTCGTTCCAGGCTGATAGGCAGTGAAGAAAACACCGGCAGACACAATGCACTGCCTCTTATTACGCTGTGTTCTCTGCTTCGCCTTGTACAGCCACAGACTAAAATTGACCTGTACCCCTTGTTAGTGAGGCTACAGGCTGTTCACGCACCTGTGCTGCAAGGACTAATTATAAACCAGCGAAGCGTTTAATGAAATGTCACTCGTGTTCTGTTTGTTTCATTAGAAACACGACTTTTCTCCTTGAAATGTCAGGTGTTTTTTGTCTACATCAGCCTATTTTTGCATTGTGCTATTTCACCTCAGGAGCATTTATTTATTTATTTATTTATTTTAAATATTGATTTCCCTCCACAGGCTCCTCCTTTGAAACGAACAGCCATCACCGTCCCATCCATTTCAACAGCTCAGGCCAGTCTGTGGAGTCTGTCAATGATGGCTTCAGCTCCTACCTGGTGAGTCACTTTCTCCCTTCAGCTGCTGTCGGTGGGAAATCACACTCGTATCAACAGAAAACACATTTCTACTATATTTACTTGAGTGCTGCTGATTCCCATTGTTACTGAGTTTTAAGCGAGTCGTCTCTTTTGACACCAGAGGACCAAAGCACCTCTGACTCGCTCAGACAGCGGAAACTCAGATGACAACTATGTGCCCATGAATCCTGGCTCGTCGCCACTCAGCGCTGCCCAGGCTGACAGTCCTAAAAATATCTACATCCCGATGAGCCCGGGGCCACATCACTTTGATTTCCCAGGATTCTCCGCAACATTACCTGCCCGTAAGGGGAGCAGCGCCTCCCTGTGTCACCGGCCCAGCCGCCTCAGCGATGTCACGCCACCACCCATCAACCGCAACCTCAAACCCAACAGGAAATGTGAGTTTTTGACAGCAAAGTGTGTTTTTGCTCGTTCTTTTTTCACCTCTAATATGTGCAGTGTGATTTGTTTCTACAAAGACAGTCAGTACGTTTACATGCACTTCGAGAAATTCACCTTATTGCCTTAGTCTGGCTAATATCAAAGTTTTAAGTCTTAAGGGGACACTATGTAATTTTTAATTTTATTACCTCAAATCATCTTCATTTATAAATAGATCGTCATTGGTGTAAAATAACCTATGCCAACAATCTGACTTATCCTCCTGGGTGAAGAATCAGTTATCTGTCTTTACATAGAGCGGGTCGCTCATACGGAGGCTTCCATGTCTTTCCGGTTTACAAAAAACTACGAACTGCAGAGAGGGACACAAAGCACTACCTGCTAGTACCCAGAGGACAAAATGCATTTCCACATTTTGCGATTCGCTTTTCACAGAGAAGCAAGGTGGAGCCGTTGGTTTTACTTACCCAGCACTAAACTAAAACCTGCACTGCACTTTTGGTCATTGTGCAAGACCATACTTATGCCGCGCCGAATCGTCATCGCCAAAAAAGCGTAAAAGGACCATAAAAAGACCGGAGCTCCGGGCTGGGGATGCACGGTGAGTGGACGCCCAGGTGCGCCCCATGCTCGGCCGGGGCCCGCCGGGAAGTCCTCCAGACCAGAGATGGGCTGTGGAGGTCGGGGAGAAATGGGGTCAGGGGCTGGGGAGCTGCGGTGATAGTGGCCGACCGGGAGTTGACCCATTCTGCTTACCATAGTTCATGTTGCAATGCATGCAAAGTCAAATTTAACCACTAGATGGGAGAAAAAATTACATAGTGTCCGTTTAAGAGCACCTTAGTCTGAGCTTTTCCGGCATGTATATGCAAACCACGTTATCCGGACTGCTGACTGTTGACTAGCGGCGCTAACCCCTTCCTGAAGTGACGAGCCCACAGAAGCGGGATGACAACAACACTAGCGCCACCTAGTGTCTCGGAATGGAACGTACCTCACTCAATAATTCGATTTCCTTGCCATGTACGCTCTGATATTTGGGAAACTCCAGTTAAATCCTTAGCTTGGTTATTGCCAATAGCTCAGTTTAGATGTGCATGTAAACACACTGAGTGACTTGTGTGAACGGTGCCTGCTCTTGTTTACCACAGCGAAGCCAACACCTCTTGATTTGAAGAACAATGGGATCATTGATGAGCTGCCGTTTAAGAGCCCAGTCACCATGTCCTGGACACGGCCCATGTGAGTCTCATATCAGTCATTCAAGCTGGATTACTCAAAGCCACACACACACACACACACACACACACACACACACAATTCAATGGTACACACTGGTGCTGTATTTCGTTTGTGCCTGAGGTCAGAAGGTAGAAGCACTCACAGTTCTGTCTGCTTCGCTTCAGGCCTGCTATGAACTCCATGTCCTCCCAGCACTGTCGACCCATCTCTACCCAAAGCATCACCAGCACAGACTCTGCAGACAGTGAGGAGAATTATGTGGCTATGGTGAGTCCCAGTAGCTGGAGGGGAGATCAGGGGAGCCCATTGTCTTCTTTGTTTTAATGCGCAGCTTGTTTGCGTGCTACGCTTCTCAATCTGCACCCCATGTGAGTGAAACCTCCCCTCTCGTCTCCATTAGCAGAACCCGGCGTCTACCTCCCCGGCTGTGAGCGGCACCAGCAGCCCAGCCCCTAGGAAGTGCGGCAACGTGGACTACCTTGCACTGGACTTCCAGCCCGGCTCACCCAGCCCACACAGAAAAGTAAACAGAATATTTTGTAGGCTTAATTTGCAGCAGCATGCGTTCTTATTTCCACCACAGAATCTCACTCATGCCTTATTTATCATTCTGCAGCCCTCTACGTCCTCTGTGACCTCCGATGAGAAGGTGGACTACGTGCAAGTCGACAAGGAGAAAACCCAGGCGCTGCAAAGCACCATGCAAGAGTGGACCGATGTGCGGCAGTCTACCGAGCCTGCCAAGGGGGTCAAGTCCTGACACTGACCTGTGCAAAACAATATAAAAAAAAAAAACTACCAACCTGAAGTTGAGCGTCTCCAGTATCATGATTCTATCATTACTATGAATACTGGTTGGGCTTCTCTGAGACTGAACTATTTGAACACAAAGCCATAACCTATTTTATGCCTGTTCTCTGTGATGACTTTTACTGCAATGCACTGCTAACATGCAGGATATCAGGCCACACAGGTGAAGCGCCCTGCCAAAGCTCTTCATGCAGACTGTTAATAACAGCCTACAGACAGTTGACTGCGTGTATGAAAATATCATCCTTACTCATCAGTCCATCCTTTTATAAATCCAGTGTTTCATCAGAGCCCACCCCGCCTGTCAAACATTCAGCATCTAGCAGGTAATTAACCCGATTGCTGCCTTTTAAAGAGCAGCACAGGCTAATGGTCAATAACCAGATTAATATACTGTGAGAGGACGCTTACTGGTCTCAGGAATGCCAAGATGCACTCCAGTTTTGGCATGCAGGCAGACTCTCTCTTTTCACTTTAATCTATCATTTGCTGAGTCCTGCAGAAGCAGTGAAGAGATTATTTTCACTGCAGGCAATCATTTCAGCTTAGCAGTGCATGTCTGGTAGGAAGAGGAGGGGGAATACAGCCATACAAATATGTTAGGGCCCGTGTCAGAAGCCCTAATGATGACTGCACGGCTGGTGCCTCAGTTTCAGCTAAGATCCATGTTTAAAGTTGTCAGGCAGGTACAAAGTGGGTAACGCCCGAAATGTACAGAATGAAGGAGAGGAGGACAGAAAAGGAGACGAAGCATCTTGTGTCTGACTTTGTTCAGGTAATTTTATAATACATTTCACTGTAAATGTGCACTGACCAGGAAAATTGTTGAGTTGGAGAAAGTAAAAATAAAGCGGGCGGTTTACTTTCCAAGGAGTTTTAAATATCCCCTCTCTCTCTCTGGAGACCATCAATAAAAGCTAAGTAGAAGGAGAATAGCATATTTACAATTTCCGGCTCTAGGGTTTGATGCCACACACTACAGCTGTATTTCCCGTATGTAAATTATTAATAGAAAGACATATTTGCAGCACATCTTGTCGATTGTCTGGTGCACTTGTCTGAGACAAAAAGGTGTGCCACAGTAAATCTGCATTGTGCTTTTCTCGCCCGCCAAAAATGAAGATTTGCCACTGATCATAGTCACTGCAAAGAATGTGTTTTTTTTTTATTTCCTAAACTCGTTTATTTGTTTAATTTGCCTTATATTTTCATTTCTGTTTTGACTGTAAATTTTGCCTTGAAGAAATGTAATTATTCAAGTGAGAGCCATATTGTATTTAGGACAACTGAGTGATCAGTTTCTAGTTCAGCTGAAGTCCAGTATTTCACTGTGGGCTGGAACCACTGAAGGGTGAATACCTGTTTGATCTTTCTGTGAGTAGTGTGGCCATGCAGTGCTATTGGTGGTGTTATTGATTATTTCATTAAGATTTACTTCTTAATGTTTTTCTACCATTTTTACTGCGTTTTGTATTCTTTTTATCAGTCTTTTTTACTGATACATGTAAGACAGTGATATTACCTACACAGGATGGGGGCAGGCTAGATTAAGCTAAGTTTGTTACAGTGTGTAGTTTATTCTTTTTTTTATTATTATTATTATTCCCAAATTGAATTTGTATGATCTGTAGATGAAATGGGGAGGCTGGCAGTTTAAGAGAGGAAAGAAAAGACTGAAGAAAAGCCCGGCGTCCTGTCAGCCTCTGAACTGAAGTGGATGTGTAATTTATTATGTAGCGATGCCCGTCGTAGGCAGAAGAGCTGTGTATGTGTCGTGGTAGATTGTGAGTCGTAGTATGTTAAACGACAGCCTGACTGTGCGCCATGGAAACCACTGCTCAGATCTGCTGTCAGTCACTGGGTTGACGTACTGTATTAGCAAAGATCACTTTTTTTAACCACTGTTATTGCTACTACTGTAAAGCCTTTGCAGATTGCTTGTGTGTTAATTTATTAATTTATTGTGCATTTTGCATTTAATAATTGTAAAAAAAAAACAACAACAACCAGACAAGGAAACCGTCTCGCTCTACTAACACTGATGTATGCAAACTGTCTTGACTTGGTGAAGCAATATGACAGACGATGCCTGTGTGATGGTGATGTTGGGATACACAAGAAAACAAGACTCTGTTATTCATGTATTATGGTAGACTTAAACTGTGGACATAGAATAAATCAAGAAGTGAAAGTTTGCTGTCATAGTTCCTCTTTAAAAATAAAACGAATCACTGTTTTTCCTGTCTGTCACCCTCACTGAAGCTGAATGCCTGCTGCCCCCTGCTGTGCCGGACAGCAGCTGCTTCCACATGCATTGATAGGATAGCAGAAACATTCACTTCACAGACATGCCGTGAAAAGGTGAATTAAACTGCATCGTGACTTAAATTGGAAAACAATTCATTCAATGTATACTTAGAAATAAACATTGCAAGAATTGAGAAAGTCTCTCCAGGATCTTTTTAACATGTGTACAGTATTAGATGCATGTTTTTGTGGTTCTTGACATGACTTTTATTTTCCAGTAATGAACAATGATGTGAGTAATATCTCACGAGAACACAAAAATGACTAATCGGCTGAAAATTTCAACTGTGACTCTGATGACAGATCAACCAGCTCACTAAGAGGGGAGTGAAAAAATAAAAAGTGCAATGAAAAACATATTTGTACTACCTCCTTTCACAGGAATATCAGATACTGTAAGTTTGCAAGTGTTTTATGACAGGGGACTTTACCATTTTTCTGTTGGATTTCTGTCAGACATGTTAAAAATCTGCATGCATTCTTGTACTATCATTCCTTTTACATTTTGTTCTGTCTGTCTGAGTCCCTCCTCCAGGTCAGCAGGATGGAGATGTTCACATAACTGCAGAGTCAACAGGTTGGTGACCACAATATCCCAAATGTACAATATGATATCCAACTTTGTCCCTGTGTCAAAGCCTTCATCACCTCCGTTATACCTTTTAATTGCTTCAACAAGGTTTCATGGGAGTGCTTTCCTCTTTGGATTGTGCATGATTGTCCCAGTGGTTTTCCTCTGGGTGCTTCACTTTCCTTCTGCTTTACAAAAACATGCATCCTGTCTGTGATTGTAAGGGTTGGTAGTGGGTACATCTGCAACCACGTGACCCTCAGTTTATTATGTTTGTGATTATTAATTCCCGTGGTATCAAATGCATGCAAAACCAACTGAATATTTCACCCCTGTTAGTCAGCATTCTACAGCTGTAGTACAAAGAAAGGTCCATAAGTTTGCAGGCATGGCAGCAGCCCTCAGTTCCTGAAAAATGAAGGACCCGCCATGACGGCAACCAATCAGCTGCTTCAGTTCAAACGGTAAACAGGTAGAGAGACAGACTTCAGCTTGTCTGCGGGTTTACTCGATATGTTGGCTGCAAAAGTCGAATTTCATGGGAGCGTCGCTTAATTTGGGAGTATGCTTCACTTTGGTGTGTGACTTGTGCAGCTTCTAGTCCATTATTGTGACATTTCTGGAAACATTTGACGCGTCTTCCAGCCTGCTGCAGGGCACTGACCCATAAAACACAACCAGTAAGTCATACTACAGACTCTTTTTACCATGCATGTATGTACCTGGCTGTGCCACTGCTCTGTCAGCGTCATGCATGTCCAGTTTAACAGGGATCCTGTGCTGTCACGACCTGATGCCCTGCAGGACAGAGCTGCATGCCTTCCCTCCACTAGAGAGCGCATCTGGACCTCTTTCCAGCCGTGCTGGTGTGTCATGTCAGAGCAGGAATGCTCATACAATGAGGCTCTGTGTATTGTACTTGTGCTATTGCCTCGGTGCACCACACGGACAAACGATTGTCAATGGACTATTTGAGACGGATCTCAATCGGTTTATGCAACGGATCCCTGCGTCTGAGGCTGCGAGCTTTTTCACTTGAAATCTGCAGCCAGACCTTTGTTATCTTTGTTATCCGGATGGGAAGAGGAGGACAGCGAGGATTCAAGGCAGAAAGGACTCAAACCGAAACAAAAAAATGCCGTGAGTGTGGAAGTTTAGTGGCTTCAGTGTGCTGGTAGATCCTCCTGTTCCAGGCGGCCGGTCGCTCACTTTGTGCTCCACTTGTCAGCTTGTTACCGTTTAATGTTAAAGTGTTGCACAGTGTCGGATAAAGTCAGATGACATAGTAACAGATCTGCCATCCATGGGAGTGAAGTTGTGCGTGCTGTGTTTAAGAATGATCCAGTGGCTTCATGTTGGCTCTGATTCATGTGTGCGCACAGTGGATTCACTCCAGCTGTTGGTAAATCACTTCACTTTTAATTATTAGCTGACAGAGAAACAACTGGGACTTTTGACGCCTCTGAGGAGCCGAGCATGACTTCATACTGAGCTTATCTTTTACAGGCAAGTGCCTTTAATCTGGACATCACTGTAACATTCCCATCAGCCTGACGAGATAATTGTGCAACTTTATCTCTGTGCAAATATCACACACTACATCGTAATTGTCTCCAGTGACTTGGTGCGTGCAGTGCAGGGTTTTTCTTTCCACATGGGATCATAGCTCAGTTCCTGCGTCTTGTTTCTTTCCATGCCCGAACTGTGGTCCATTATTAGCTCAGTGGACCTCAGTCTGTACCAAGTTGTCCTGGACCTGCGGGCATGGGAGAGGCGACCCCTGCTCAGTCTGCTGCAGGGACATTCGCACCCATGTTGGGTGTCGGTTTAGGAGCTATGCCCGGTGGGGTCGGCAGCGGCCCGGTGGTGTCCAGCTCCAGAGGCTCTGCGGTGCCACAGCTGCACAACGCCATCGTGGAGCGTCTGCGCGCCCGCATAGAGCTGTGCAGGAGACACCACTCCACCTGCGAGAACCGCTACCAGAGGGGCCAGGCCGAGAGCTCGGACCGGGAGCACGAGAGTACCCTTCACCTGCTCAACATAGTCCAACAGGGGCCTGGCAACCGAAAGGTAAAGGGCAGCCGGGGCTCGAACCAACAACCTCCAGAGTACAGCAGAGCCAACGGAGAGCCAAAGGGCGCAGAGGGCGAGCAGAAGATCAACACGCGTATAGCGGTGAGTTTTGGGGAGATCCCAGTCAGTGATGATGATGATGATGCTTGTGATCCATGGTGAATTATGAAAGTGACGTCACAGCTGTTTCATGCGATAATGAGCAAACATACAGGACGACAAAGGCATTTTTTCTGCATGATATTTGTCCTCTGCCGTGACTTCAAACAGTTCAGGCTCAGGACACACCAGTGAGGCCACGCTTTAACACAACAGCAGTACACTCCAGCATCCTGGGTTCGCTGATTAAAGGGGCCCTTGAAGTCGATGTGATGATACCGGATCAGGAAGCCAATCCAGTCAGAGGAAATTGTTTTGGGGTCATTGGGCCATGGGCATGTTTTGCATTTACTGCAGCATCTCTACTGTGCAGCTGATCCACACAGAGGGATGCACATGTGCTGTTCTGTGGCTGCTTTAACCCATTTCAGATGCACCATTATGTCTGTTTGCAGTGCAGAGCTGTCAGCTTCTTTTGTTACACGAATTACCAAATCCTCAAGAGGATGCCACCTGTCATTACCAGGGTTTCTCAAAGTGTTTCCTAACAAGACGGTTTATTTGTTTGTTTCTGAGCGATCGTGTGTCAAGTACAGAGCGCTGTGACCCCATTTTGAGTCTTCAGAGAGAAGGATAGTGTGGATAAAAGAAAGTATAGTTTGCATTTTTTGCTTCTACAGCAGAGACCCGTAAAGGATAGAGGCGAGGTGGATTGGGCTCGCTGTGTGCCTGCTGCTAGTGCTGATAGGACTCACTTCCTGTATGCTAACTGTTCAGGGCACCGCCAGGGAGATAGGAGATTTATTTAGTTGTTTTCTCTCATTGGGCATGAGGGAGTTCAGCATGTAGACTATCAGTGATTTCCCAAGCAGAGTCTCAGTGTAATGTCAGAAGGGGGAAAGCTTGCAGATGTTCCTACTCTCTAGATTTGCTGGAGATGCTGGATGGAAAAATAAACAAAGTCATATTTTTTTTCCAGTAAAGCAATAAAAGGGCAGCGGTGATTGCTCCGTCGGTTCATTTATTGTCATCACTGGAATTGAGCACGGGATAGCATCTAGTACATGTCAGGATTAGCTCGATCTAGAAGAAAAGTTGATTTTAGTGGGTAATGGCTTTAGCTTTAGTTTTGGTGCAGCCTTGGAACATGATCTGAGGCAAAACACAACAACAACTGGGATTACACTGAGTGTCTGAAGGAGGTCAGGGAACGTCATTATCATGCACCGTTTCATTTTTACTGCTGTTGACTCTGGAGTAGCGTGTTCTACATAAAACTGATGAGTGCAGCAAGATGGTGAGGAGGAAATGAAGTCCTGGCGCTCATGTTCATATCAACCCTGAGGTTAATGTTTTTCACAAGTCATGATGATTGGGAGGAGCAGAACAGCCCCCTGTAATGCATTTATACAGCGTAATACTGCGGTGTAGAGTAACTCTTGCAATTAAATACTTTAAAGATTATTTTTTAATAATTTCTGGCTGTAAAAAGAGCACAGCTTGTGTTTCAGATATACCCTGGGGTGCAGTAGTCGTTCAGCATACTACATTCTTCTGAATTAAAAAGTGGGCTCCTACAATGGCCACATCTGTGCATGGTATTGACTGTTCACATTGGAATTTGCGATGGAAATGTACACCCAAGCGAGGGGCAAACAACACAATGGATTATGAGCGGCTGGGAGCGCAGAGTGAGCAGCACTTAACAACGGTGCTCATTGAGGCCAGATTAACAAAAGGATATTCTTTTAGATGAAATTGGAGAAACGGGGAAGAAGAAGAAGAGATGAGAGCTTCTTATCCGGTGACTCAAACGATTTTTCTTAATGCTTGCGTGAAAAGCTTTTTAGATATTCATAGATTTATTGTGTTTTTTTCACAACCGGTTGTCTTCAGTCTTTCCTGTATACCTGTATCAGTAAATATATTCAGCTCAGAAATGGGTCAAGGTAGAGATTATTTTGTACAGACGTTAAGTTTCATCAGATCAGTATACAATCTAAAGGCTCAACAAGCAGAGTTTCAGCATTGCCATGCCCTATTATCGTGCCTCTAACAAATGGCTCATGAAGCACCTCATTGAAAGATGTGCTGGTCGTGTAACTGTTTGAAGCACAAGGCCCCCATATAAATGTTTAGAGCCACTGAATACATTTCCTGCACGTGTTTACTTTAAGTCAAACAGGCCTTGAAAAAGCAGTAGGCGAGGGATGCCTGCTGATTAACAGTCCTGTGTGCACTGGGAGGATTTTGTTATTTCCCAGTCTTGTTCTAGTGACAGATCTGGGAACTATAGGCCTGGAGCAGCACACTCTCGTAGAGAAAGTGCTTTGTATGCTGATGTGTTTACCACACGACAGCAGCTCTTTTTTAAAAGCCAGAGTGTGAGGCATCTTAGTCATTTACAGTGGTAGAAAACAGAAGCCACGTAACCACAATGTCTCCAGTTAGAATGTGGCCTTTATCTACTGTGAGCTGCTCAATAAAGCCATGGTGCCAAAATTTAAGCTTCATGTGTTTGGCTCACGTTGCAGCAGCCTGTGCAAACGTAATGTGCAGAGTGTTATATTTTTTTTAACAGCAGTTAGTGATTTCTTTCTTTTTTGAAATGCATCATTTCCAGTGCAGCACTATTTTTGTGACACTTTTGTATTTTAACTCTTTGAGTGCTATTTCGACATCAAAGTGTTTTTTCTGCAGCAGGTCGTCAATCATGGTCTTCTACAGCCTGTGAGTAATTTCGGGGCTTCTGGGAGATGTAGTCAGAGCGTAAAGAGACGGTAGATCAAAACAGGAAGTGGAGACGATCAAGATTAGAGGGTAAAACGAACAGAATCTGGACAAAAAGTGGTGATTTTGGTGAAAGTGTCCTCTACTCTACCTCTGATAAAACAAGAATGGAACAAGGTAAAAACAAACATTTTTTTCATGATGAAATAGAGAGTCTCTTCTTTCATTTGAGCTATTCACTGTTTTCAGAGACATAGTACAAAATATTCTGTGGGTCTAGAAATATGACTGAAAATGGACAAAAAAAACGCTGGAACAAGAAACTTTCTGTTTGATAAAACGGCTGGCACTCAATGAGTAAACTCCATTTTGTTCAGCAAACAATAAATGCTGACAATGAAATCAGAAACAATCACACCTTGATTCATCGTCGCTGAGAGCTACAACCACCAACTTGACCGGTGGATTTACGCTTCACTCATAAAGCACGGAGGGTAAGAAATGCCTCGTTCTCTTGTGGTCATGTATGATAGATGAGGTGTGGGGTGGGGTGTGCACTGTAAGTGCTTCCTGGCATACCCTGTTTGGCTGTTGAACTGCCTGAATCAGAGCTGCCGGTGGTCTGATCTCAGCCTGGCTCGGCTGTGATGTGAAACAATTAGCCCAGGTCCGTGGGGGCCACCCACAGTGAAGCCCACAGCTTCACCCGGCCCTGCAGACGCTGTAGGCATCCATGTTCAGCCCACAGATCACTCCCATGCTGTCATGGGAGGGCTGTAGTTTTTTATTTTATTTTATTGTATGAGTAGCTGGCTGTCAGTTGGTCTGAATAGTGAACTACTTTAGTGAGGACTGTGGGTGCTGTTTATTGACAGCGTTAGCACTGTAAGCCTGATGTGATTAAGCTGCTCTCATTGTACGGACTGTAGCTGTGAGATGAGTCGAGCGGCTCGCAGTGCTCTGATTAGAAGACATTAAGATAGGCCTCCATATACTGCAGTAAAGCCATCTGTTAATCTCCTCCTTCTATTTGGGATTAGTGCTCAATCCAAGATATAGTTTAAACACAATCCAATTCCACTTATGCAAAGTGTGTCTGCGGATGTGTTTTTATATAATAAAGGACATTTTACACCTAATTTTAGACTGTAATAACTGCTAGTTTTAGTACTGTTTTCATATTTTTTTCATGTTATTTTTATACAGCTTTATACTACTAACCCTGCACAGATTGATGATTGTTGTATGACAGGACTCAGGTCAAACCCATCGTAAAACAAGCACATATAGAGAGTTAATGCTGTAGAAGACAAATTTATATTATTATGATATTACTGCAGAGTTATATCCACCTGCCTGATTGGCACTGAGCTCAAGCTGATGATGGAAGCAGTTTACTTTTTTCTCATCAGTGTTGAGAGTTTATAGATCCATAGACCGTTCATAAAGATGGATGATGGGGCTCTGCTCCCTCCCTCTGTACACAAGAGAAGCCAAACTATCCCAGATACAGGAGCTGCCATCTTAAGACACTTTTAGGGAGCTGTCATGTCGTTTGTCTTTATTTAGTGCCTGAGTCTGGTCCAGCATTTTTAGGCTGTGTTTAGGAGACATATCTGACACTGATGTCTGTAGCAATGATGATTATATTACATTATAAAAGATATTATATTATGTAGATAGTTAAAAAGAAAATAGTTCAGCCAAAAGGGTGTCTATTAGGGCTAGGTATTGTTCAAAGTTTTTTTTGATATGATACCAATTTTGACACCTTTGTTTCCATACTGGTTCCGAGAACGATACTTTTGTCAATGCCTCGATAAGTTATTTTTGTGTAATTTAGGCTTTAATCATGGCCATCATTTGTATTAATTTATTATTATTATTATTATTATTAGTAGTAGTAGTATTATTATGAGTTCAACGCAAAAGATTATTCTTGTTTTTTTTTTTTTTTACATCAGTATCAGATACCATGAATTCTACGTCTGGTTATTGAGATTCATTGGGGTTCTGATTTAAATTCTGACTCAGAGCATGGAAATTCCGACATTCACGTACAACTTGAATGCACCATGAAGATAAACACACGTCAAGCTCCCAATGCTGCTGCAGTGACATTAATCCTCAGTTTTATTGGAGATGTTTGTCTCCTTATGCTGGGAAAGTGGGGGGACGGATCCATGTCTCTATGAATCTGAAGGGGACATGTCCCCCCTGTCCTTAGTTCACACACACTTAGGTATTGGAATTTAGCCCCGAAAAATTATTCATTTCTTGATACCCGATAGGATTGGAGGTTTTTGTCGGTAGTTCGGTACCCAGCCCTCGTGTTTGTTGACAATACTGGACCCTTTTGTATAAATGCTGCAAACTTGTTAGATTGAAATGAAAGATTTTAGCTAATAATATGTAAATATGAATGCATTATCCCCCATTCACAATGTTGCATAGATTTCTATTGATAAAATCACACCAACAAGCAGAGTTTTACGCTGTGGAGTCATTGGATAACATTTGCTGAAACAGTTGTCTTCCTTTGCTCCCAACTATTTCCACTCAGTGTGTTGTTATGTCTTCTGATTAACGCCACATGAACATGAACATGACTGCAGCTCTTTAGCTGTTACACATCAGCCAGATTTACTGACTTCTGCTATGAAACAACTTGCCTTGTAACGTTATGTTCTGGACATTCCAGTCATAACTGAGGGCAGTTCATAAATTTTTAGCGCCAACTAGAGCTTGTCTTTTAAGGAAGGGGGAAGTATGTTCATATCGCGCTCACAAAGCTGATGCTGTGGCTCGTCAGTTTCCAGGAAATGACTGCCTCTGGATGACATCTGTTTGGACAGTGTGTTGATTCTGACTTGGTTAATAGTTGCTCTATCATCTTCTGGCTAAATCGTGCATGAAATGAACGTCTCTATTCCCCAGTAAACACGTTTTTATGATAACGTGGGCATGTACATGTGTTCTAAACAGCTTAGCTACACATAAATTCTGTGATGGTGATTGCTATGTGCTCCAGGGAGAGCAGGGTACAGGCTTCAACAAGCTTCTCCTCTGGTAGCCAAGCCAGACAGCAGATCTCTGAGAGGCACAAAACAAAGTTCAGAGGGGCTTATTTTCCAATCCCTTTGAGTTAATGACTGCATCTATTAAGTACACTGTAGAGACAGAATTTTCAGCTTTTAGTATTATCTAATGTCATGATGGCATGAGTCAAAACCTTCAACAAATCATTTCTTCTAGTGTGATTATGTGTCAAATGAAACTTAGAGTGGTCGTCCTCTGGAGTTTTTGTTTTTGAGGACATCTGTAGTGCTACGCTAAGCATCTCCTTTCCCCGTCTTTCCAGCCTGTTGCTGACTCCACTTCCAAACAGTGCCGTTAATGCCAGAAAACGTGCATCACTTCCTGTGTAGTGGATTTTTCCCAGAAAAGCCTTATGAGACATGATGTGCTGTAAAAGCTTTTCACATGCTGAGTGTTAATTCAGTGCATGATGGAGAACAATACAATGTCAGACAACTTAGGCGTTGTTTGGTGAAAGTAAAAAAAAATAAAGTAATAAAAAAAATAATGTTTATAGGGGTGGAAAAAATGATCAGTTATCACCTGAACAAAAGCTTATTTTATGAGGAAGATTATAAAAATCACTGCTGTGATTAAAGACTGTGATTATCCCACCAATAATGATTTCTTCCTAACTTAAAATATTAGTGTTGTGTTGTTTAAGAATGAATATGAACATGTTTTCTTTGCATTATTTGATATCTGAAAGCATCTTTTTTTATTTTGACCACTTGTCATTTTCTACCAATAATGATCTAAATGGTGATATTTTCATTTCAAATTTGACAGAAATGTTTCAGCACTTTATAGAATGAAATAAAAATGTTCATTGTACTCAAACACATACCTATAAATAGTAAAACCAGCAAAACGAATCATTTTGCAGTGATCTCTTAATTTTTTTTGTGTACACATACATTTTCATACATGGATGTATATCACTTGTATTTTAAGCTGCATTTTAAATTTCCCAATGAATTATGTAGAATATTGCAATATACGTATCGTATCGTGACTCAAGTATCACAGTACGTATTGTATGCCGCTAATTGTTCATGTTAACTTTAGTCCTACTCTGATTGGTTGACGTATTTAATGTTAGTTTAATGGGAAGTCATGTCAGTCCCATTTGTCTTGAACAGACAGCACTCAGTGAACGTGGAGTCATGCAGAAGCAGCAGCATCGTGTTAGAAATGGTGCTCTGTGAATCTGGGACGTCTCTGTACCTGGCAACATTTGCATTGCCTTCTCCTCCTGGAATGAGCACACTTTCATTATTTCCTGGACTAATTTAGACATTGTGAACAAGTTCCATGCCACCATAAAAACATGCATATAAAATAATAATAATAATGAAACAAAGAAGAAGAGCTTCCAGACGCCCAGCGGGGCAGTGGAGATGTGTGTCAAATCAAAGGCATTCATGGATCATGTGTTATCCAGTATGTCTAGTAGTGGCGTTTTAAGAACCCCACACCCCACCCCGCCGCACACACCGCATGTTTTATTCAGCAGCCTATGGGAAGACTGGCTTTGAAGAGGGCTGCTGAATTTGTGTAGTAGACCCATCTCATCCTCAGTCTTCAAGGGATGATACCATGTAAGTGCATACATGCTCAGAGGAACTCTGGCAGTCCAGGTGGGCCAGGTTTGCTCTGCTGCTGTGGGAGGTGTGTACCAGCCTGGACCCTCAGGGTAAATTTAGCCTGTCCTGGGTTAAAATAAAAAGCTTTCCTCTGTAGACTCCTGGTTTCAGTCCTTGGCTGTGGCCTCTAGCAGAGCTTGCAAGGTAACAGCATTACAGTGGGACACAGCTTTAACATTGTAAAAAATACATGATCAGCATCAACCTTGCAGCTTCTCCTCCCTGGTGATGCAGGTTGAGTTGTGTTTGTGTCCACTCTGCTAATTTACACCCAGTGCAGCGATGAATAACAGGTCGTGGCGTTGTTTATTCTCTCATGACAATGAAAAAGAAAAAGTATAATGTGATGTGTCTAATGCTGGGACGGTGATTTATCAACAGCTGATCGGTGTATCAAACTAAAGTACCAAACATTTGGTTTAATCTTGTCAAGTGTGGGACTTTGCTGCTGTTCTCAGTCTGAAAAGGAAACTATTGGATATTATTAACTGAACACAAACGCTATAGATTAGTCAATAAGAAAATGCAAGTTAGTCGAGCCATTGTTTACATGAAATAGTGTAACCTGCAATCTGCTAGCTTCACCTAATATGCTGTACAAGTGTAAATTTCCTCGCTGATCACTTGCCTGTTTATTACACCGTGCAATAGACTCTTGTGTGGATACTTGTTTCATGTTTTGAATATGAATTACCCTGCTATTCAGTGTTTCATCCAAGTGAACATTTCACTGGGTTGAAATACCTCCATCCCCAAGGGGTTTGGATTAGAGAGTCCCCACTGTATCCCTTTGTTGTTGATTCGTGCTTTCAGCATGCTTCCCGTTGTTGCCAGCACCGTGTTTGAATTTCCAGCATTATGTGGACCTCAAGACACAAAAACAAATCTCATCTGCCCCGCTGAAGTCAGTGGGGAATTTTTGGAGGACTAATATATTAACGCTCCGTCGTGGCTTTTAAATCCATTTGGCTGAAGAAACATAGGTTTTCATGGCTTTTCATCATCTGCAATTTAGACATAAAATATATGTGAAGCTTGGGGCAAGAAAGGCTCGTGTTTATGTACATCTGTATCTTCAGAGGGGCCTCGTCGAGGTAGTCGTTCGTGCCCTGATGCGATTTCTTCTGCTGAGGGAACTCTTTGAGGTTTGTCAGGTTTTTCCTGCTTGACTTAATTGAAGAGAGGGCAGGATTGTGTGTGTGTGTGTGTGTGTGTGTGTGTGTGTGTGTGTGTGTGTGTGTGTGTGTGTGTGAGGGGGGGTGGAGGGTAGAGCCTTGGAGTGTCTTTCCACAAGTGCTGAAACTGGACCCCTGTGGGAACAAGCATGTTCAGGTGTATTTCCTGTGCAGTGCATGGAAGGTGAATTGAGAGGACAAATTGCAAAAAAATAAAAATAAAACTCAAGCAGAACCGTACTCTCTTGTTTATGACAAAGCCTAGATGGTTTCTGTTTGACTTTATCTCTCATGTTGTGGTTTTGTTTTAGAGCTGACGCTTGTGCGATGCTTGGATAAACAGGAGCTTATCTATAACTGCTCTCACACTTATCTGACAGTCAGCCACCTGATACGTCAACAGATGTAAACACATCGGATTATCTCGCTTGCTGCTGGAGAACTGGGTGTTGAAGTCCACTTATGGGTGTTAAAGTAACGTCTTCACCTTGCTGAATTTCTTTACTGCAGCCTCGCTTTCACAACAAGACTTATTTATCAGACAAAACCTTGGGAAGCCGAACGCAATCAGGCGTCTCTCTCCTCTGCTGAGGAACAATCGGGTTCAGAGCGAAGCAGCTTTCTTTGCAGGACTTCAAACGGCCTCTTCTCCCCAGGGTCATTACCCCGCTCAGGAAATGAGAAAGTGGGCTCCTGATGTCACTGGCAAACCCCTTGCACACAATTCTGGGTTAAAGTGGGAGGGGGGAGGGGAGGAGCCCGCTAGCTCAGAGTTCAGACATGTTTACATTAGCGCTCAGGATATTTCTCAGAGCCAGGCCAAGCTGCTGAAGTTCCCAGGCTCCAGAGATGCACGGTGCTGAAAGGAGGCACAAGCGTTCACTTCTTCTTCTCTCCTGGCTCCCGGGTCATTTGCATCATGCTAATGTTCTGTCCTTCACAGGATATTATAGAAATATATGAAAGTCACACAGTGTTTGCAGGTCTGAAGTGATGCTGCTGACATTGTTGTAGAAATGAATGTCAGGAACTAATAGCAAATTCAGCTCAAGTGCGCGTTGTTACCATTTTCGTCTCTAGTCCTTGACATCTCCTTTTCTTCATCTTCTTTTTCCTCTGAAGAGAAAGTGTTTAATATGCATTACCACACACACACACACACACACACACACTTTCTGTGTCTTAGCAGTGACAATAACAATATGATGCAAAACACACAAGTTGAAGAACATCCTGTCTTCTAATTTGAGCATTTAAATTAGAGTTAAATATCGTTTCAGTGTTGCTGCAGCTCATTTGACGTTTTCATAAATGTCTTTTTTCTCTTTTGACTCGTTGCGCTGCAGTTTTATCTACAGTAGGAGCGTCATGCATGACACTCACCCTGCCTCATGCAATTTAATTCGTTTGGCCGTCTGTTTGAAGACGTATCTAATATTTTCACATCATAGCTTTTCATAGCTTTGGCCATTGCTTCTATCAATGCTGCTGTATTTTATGTAATGTTGTACTTGCCAAAATAATTGCTGATATCTGGGAAAGTGACGACATTAAAAGGAGTCAGAATGGGAAACAACAGAAGTGTTCAGACCATCGAACAGGTTTCAAACCAACCCCCGGGTTTGTTTTGAGGGAACAAAGAAAACCTTTGTTAGCTGTTAACATCCATCACAATTTCACTTTTCACTACTGGCCTCAGTTTCCCAGTGCAATAAAAGATCTTTTTGGCTTTTAGCACCACATAAAATGTCAGGTAATCTGGCTGAATTGTTCGCCGTCTGCTCATTTCTTTCCATTATGACAATGCTACAGTGATCCCAAACAGGTACACCAATGATTTTAACCGGTTTAATTTAAGAAAGTTGTAACATACTGGAATTTATGATTTTAGAACTCTCAGGAAACTAAATCCATGTCATTTTGATTATTATTAGCTTATATAAGATTCAGCTTTATTGTCATTACACCAGTCACCAGTATAAGGTAGAGAAATATAATATATAACACTGCAGCTAAAGATCATTTTCACCATCATTTAATCTGTTGATTATTTTCTCAATTAATCGTTTAGTTGTTTGGTCTATAAAATTATGAAAAGTACGATGATCTGTGGTCTTATTTACTGTCATAGAGAAGGAAAAAATAAAAGAAAATATTCATATTTAACTCACAGAGTGCCGGGTGTTTTATAAAACAGAAAGTGTCTTGTTCCAGTGTCTTTTTTGTCCATTTTGAGTCATATTTCTAGACCCACCGAATATTTTGTACTATGTCTCTGAAAACAGTGAATAGCTCAAATGAAAGAAGAGACTCTCTATTTCATTATGAAAAAAATGTTTGTTTTTACCTTGTTCCATTCTTGTTTTATCAGAGGTAGAGTAGAGGACACTTTCACCAAAATCACCACTTTTTGTCCACATTCTGTTTTGCTCTCTTATCTTGATCGTCTCCACTTCCTATTTTGATCTCTGTGGTGCATACCGTCTCTTTATGCTCTGACTACATCTCCCTGCTGCTGAAAAACCACTTCGGCGTAGTATTATGTCGATGGCACTCAAAGAGTTAAGAAACTGGAATCACAGAATTAATTTGATAGTTAACAACTAATTGATTAGTTGATTTATTGTTACAGCTGTAGTCAGATATAAAGTAACTAGATATCAGTCACATCGTTGTTGATATTTGTGCTCTATCAGCCTTCAGCTGTCACATCCTGAGTCAGAGGTTTCAGCCTGTCTGGAGCTTCAGATCCAGGTCTAGAGGAGGAACATAGATGGTCTTGTTTCTCGCCTCGGCGCTGCCAGAAAGGCTGGGAAGTGGCAGCTGGAATGTTTGTGTTAGAGCTCTGCTGTGGTTCGGTGTCACGGTGCTGAGCTGAGCTCCGGCGCCTGATCTACCTCCACCTCACCTGGAGGAACCAGACACTGAGGAGGTGAAACCAGGGAGCCATCTCTGGTCTCTGTCTGCCCCATCCAGTCAACAGGAAGCAGGTCTGTGGTGACAGAGGGGCTGCATCTCAGCCTTATGCGTTATGCTCTTTGTTCTGATATCGGAAAAAAATGTATTCATTAGCAAAAAACAGAATAAACAAGCTGCACTTTTGTGTGCACGCCACAATTTCAAAATAAAAAAGTCAAACTCAAAGTATGTACACCTAAATGCCCTCATTAAAAGCCATAATAATGGATTAATAACTAAAATAGATATAAATACATTTACATCATGTACAATTATCCCACTGACATGGTGCTCCAGAAACTGAGAAATGGTGAGCTAAGTGTAAAATTTAAGAAATATAAAAGGAAAAATGTGGCCATGACAGGAGAATAGTTCAAAGCAACCACAATGCAATGTTTTCTAATCAATATTTACCTGTACATGACATAGCTGATTTAATGAAGATGTAATGAAATGTGTGTCATGTTCTATATTGTAAATTCTATCTAAATACCCATGAAGGGTTAACGAGCAGAAATGATGAATGAAAGAACAGAGTTTGCAGCGTGTAGGTTTTTCCGTAATGTCAGCCAAATTGTTTCAGTTGTGTAAACATAACTGCCATCGTCTTCACTTCTTAGCGTGTGATTTGCTTAACATTTATGGCAGTTAGGAGACTATGCTGTGATGTCGCACCATTACAGGGTACATGGGTACATTTCTATGAACCATATTAATAAAAAGAAGTTCAGGGAGCTGATCCTCTGTAAGGATTTATTATTATTTATAATATTATATTATAATTATAATATTTATATATTATTTATTATTCTTCCCCTTCCCCTTCCTCTCCTTGAAAAGCCTCTGCACACTCTCCAAATCAGGTTTCCAGCGGTTCCTTTTGTCTTAAATTTACTGTAAATTTGCTGTAGGTATAAAATTTTCAGATGGTGCGTTTAATGCCGAAAAGAAAACACAGAATTCAGAGATTTACTGCAATTTTTCACGTTATTTTGTTCACAAGGTTCACTTCTTTGATCTTGAAATTTAAGTTGCAGAAAAAAGTGAAGTGTCATGCCTTCAATTTATATCATATATTGTTTATACAAGTGTTAAAGGGCTGAAAAAAAATAATAAAAAGTTATTATCAGAGATTAATCTGATTTTTTTTTTTTTTTTCCTGCTAAATATCGATATCGACATCAGCCTCAAAAACTGTGTTGGTCGGGCCCTACAATAAATTGAATAAATAAATTTTCTACCAAAGAAATTGTTATGACATTTTTGGGTCTAAAATTCTATTTGTTGAGGTTTGAAAAAGTATTAAATTTGACTCTTAAAATGGTGCAAGAACCCTGCAAGTGTTACAGAAAACGTTCCTATTTCTCTGAAATTGTTGTTTTTCCCCTTTTACTCTGTAAAAGTGTAACGTATGTTTGATCCATCTGGTAAAGCCTTGTGGTCAATGTCGCCTGATGTCGTGAATGATCCTGTAATATAGTTTCCCTTTTTAAATTTTAGTATTTGGGCCGACTTGTTCTTTTGAATTGATGCAAACGGTCATTAAGTAAGTCACGGCTCATTCTCCTGCCTTTCTGCTCGCCGAGGAAAACTGTGATGCTGCATTCTTCTCATATCTGTTAGTGAGAAAGTGGAGTTATTATGTGTGCAAATGCATGATAACGAGAGGGAGAAAGCCAGTGAGGAACATTCCTTTCTCACTCCCACTCTCCTCCACCACACCCCCATTGCTACTCACTGCCACCCCACCCCCAGTTTCCTTCCTGTGCTTTTTTTAGAGCCTATTGGATGTTTTTCCCACATCCGGCAACAAAGCCAGCCTTTTTATGCCATAATAACCCACGGTGTCTTGTGGTTCTGCTACACACATGCATGGTCAAACGTGATAAATGAATCGAAGCCGCTCTTCCTCGGCTTCACGTCCTTGCTCACTTCACTTGACAGATTGCTCAGGTAGTCCAGTTGGGTGGGGTGTGTCCTTGAAGAGCTGAAATACTTTCTGTCCTGTACTGCAGAATATTTTCTGTAAACAGTGTCCTGTAAGAGTGAAGTGTTCTTGCTGACACTGAGATGTTTATGGGTTTATTGGTTGTTAATATCTTTGACTTCAGCTGTTCTACTAAATAGCAATTTAAGAGCCCTTATTTTGATATGAATTAATATGATTTACATTAGTTCTTACATCAATTTAACAAGATCAGAGTGTGAGAGAATGGTGCTATTGATGATGGTCTGCACATAATATGCCAAGTGGATCCATTTTTAATGATATTAACCTCATGGAGATGGTTTGTACTGTAACTTGTTCGCAATAACTCTTTGAGTGCCACTGACGCGTTTCAATGTCAAAGTAAAGTGGTTTTTCGGCAACGGGTCGCTGATCGCGCTCTGTGAGTAATACTGGGGCATCTGGGAGATGTAGTCAGAGCATAAAGAGACGGTATACACCACAGAGATCAAAACAGGAAGTGGAGACGATCGAGATTAGAGAGCAAAACAAACAGAATCTGGACAAAAAGTGGTGATTTTGGTGAAAGTGTCCTCTACTCTACCTCTGATAAAACAAGAATGGAACATAATATTCTGTGGGTCTAGAAATATGACTCAAAATGGACAAAAAACGCTGGTACTCAAAGAGTTAAGCAGAAAGAACAAAAGGAGAAAGGGACAGCAAGAACAGTAAGTTTAGACAAAGTTGTGCAAAAATTAAATCTTCATGGTTTAAAAAAATCATTTGTTTGTAGTTCAAAGTGTCCTGTCAACAGTTTTATGAAGGTAATTTGTAATGGTCTGTGGGGAAATTTCTTTCCTTGGCCTCAGGGGATTTTTGTGCTGCAGAGCTTTTAGCTCAGGGACAAACTGGCAGCAGGGCTGAGTAGAAACACCGTGTCCAGCTCTCATTCATGATGTTGCCTCCTGCAGGCAAACAATGCTGTTGCAAGTTTAATACATGCACCATAGAGCTGCAGGGTTTTCTTTACTTTTGGCTGATTGGTGCTTCTGGTTTGACTCCCAGATCTGCTGGTCTGAAACTGAACATGTGGTCCTGTCATTGGACGATTACTGTCATGTGATTTACATCAATGACACACTTTGTCAGTAAAATCACCTGTGATTCAGTATTTGTTCACCATAGATTTCTTCTTCTCTTGCATTTTAACATCACTTGAATGGACCACTGTCCAGAATCTACAGTATTTTTAGCCTAATGCTCATTATAATGGTGCGTTCATTATACCAGAGCAACTTTTCAAAGCACTGAGTGGAATACTGGCACTTGTGTTTATCAGCGTTTGTCCTCATTGTCATTCCTAGTGAATTAATTCCCTTGGTGAGAGGGAATGTTCCCCTCTATTATGCTGCCTTGGCTGAGTTTGAATCACCGAGCTCATCTGTTTTGCCTGAAGTCGTCAAAGCGAGGGGAAAAAAACAGCTGTCTCGTCAGTGAAGGGGCGCTTAGCTAGTCGAGCTGTGAAATGCACACAAGCAAGCAGGATAATCTCATCGTCCTAGACCAAATATCATCATATCTAAGGATGGAAATGCAGATAATTCCATGTGCACAACCTTGACCTTACAGGGATGTAATTTAATGTGACAACAGCATCATGTGTAATGTAATAATATCCCAAAACACTGGCACCGAAGGGAGATTTTTGTTGGTATAGCAACAACATACAAAAGCAGCGTTTGAAATAATAATACATGTTTACTTTGCTCAGCATTATGCTAGCTAGACAGGGTTCCCGCTGCTCCTTAAAAAGTCTTTAAAAAATCTGGGTAATTTAGGTCTTAAATTGTCTTAAATTTACTGTAAATTTGCTGTATGTATTGATTTTTCAGACGGTGTGTTTAAAGCCAATAGGAAAACACAGAATTCAGAGGTTTACTGCAGCTTTGCATGTTATTTTGTTCACAAAGTTCACTTCTTTGTTCTTGAAAGTTGTGAAATTAAAGTAGTAGAAAAGAGTGAAGTGTGCAAGTGTTTATATCGTTGTTGCAAGTGTTAGCTCTATGAGTGCCTTTGACGTATTTCAGCGTCAAAGTGATTTTTTTGGCAGCAGGTCACTGATCGCAGTCTCCCACAGCCTGTGAGTAATGCTGGGGCTTCTGGGAGATGTAGTCAGAGCATAAAGAGCCGGTATACACCACAGAGATCAAAACAGGAAGTGGAGACGATCGAGAAAAAGTGGTGATTTTGGTGAAGTGTCCTCTACTCTACCTCTGATAAAACAAGAATGGAACAAGGTAAAAACAAACATTTTTTTTCATGATGAAATAGAGAGTCTCTTCTTTCATTTGAGCTATTCACTGTTTTCAGAGACATAGTACAAAATATTCTGTGGGTCTTGAAATATGACTCAAAAACTGCAGTTTATCTGGCATATGACAGCCTCTGTCCGGTTCGGTGGTTGTTGTTGTTGTTGTTGTTGTTGTTGTTGTTGTTGTTGTTGTTCAGCCCGTTGCTACAGACAGGGCAGGAGGAACTGGCCTTCCTCCTTTAGCAGATGCTGTGAAGATAACCACATGGTTTCAAGTCCATCATCTGAGCACTTTTCTTTGCTGAATTTTCAGGGTTGAATCTCACTACTCATTACTAGTTTATGACTTTGTTCTGAGTGTAACTCAGCTGATTTAGTTACAGTAGAATTGTGTTTTTTATCGTCCTTTTAGAATCAGAATCTAAAGAATTAATGTAAGTTAATGGCTGTAGTGATTGTGTGTTTTACAGTAGTGGGATTTAAACCACTGACAAATGTTCACCATCACGAACAGTTTGTCTATTTCCAAGCAACGGACTAGATGTTTACCTGACCAGAGGACCTGCTATTAATTGCTGTGGGCTATTTTTGGGAAGCCTAGGAGATCATTTTTTTCCAGTGCCTTTATCAGCACAAATCCTCTTAATCGGCTTGAAATCACAGCCGTTGCTTAGTGTCTCCCATACCTTTGAATGAACGGCAGCGATCACATCATGGGAAAGTTGTTTTTTTCCACTTAGACAGATTACCTGAGAGCACACTTTGTCTCTCTCGCACCAGCTGCGACATGTAGAAAGACCTGGAGCGTTGGTTCATGGAGCTCACTTAGACTCTGGCTGCATGCAGGAACTTGCTCAGAAACACTGAACTCTGCCTGCCTCTGTGAGAGCCACCGCTTGCCCTGACGGCGGCTTTATGGGAAGCAATTTGGGCACCATTTGGATCGAAATTACTCCTATTTGCAGGAAAATACACGTTTTACCTTTTGCATGAAAGCTGCCCTTGTTAGCCAGAATTTCTGCTGTATTATTATAACTGACACATAGTCTTGACCGGTGTTGGGTAATGTTAGCTTTAACTAATTACTTTACAGTTGTGCAGCTCCTCGCCATTTGCATGAGTCTTTCACTGCTAACAGACACTTTATGCCCCAGGCATGATTTAATAAGTGATTGCTTGAATTGCACAGAAGGAATTATGTTACTTGTTACAACAAAGAAAGTAATCTGTACTCTTTATGGGTTGCTTTGTAACACTATTAGTTGGTTTGACATGTCACCGAGTGACTAATGTGTTAACAGTCAGTTTATATATATATAGTAGGCAGTGTAATCTACCTGAGGTTTCATTTTTTTGTTGCAGTCTGACTTTTCATCAGTTGTTTTTTAGGCCACAGCTATCTGAAATCAAGGCCAGCAGTTTGTTGTGGATGATCATATCTAACTGATATCTAAGATATGTCAGCATCATGTGATGTTTTGCTTTTGTCCTTCTGGGAAACATCAGGCTGATGATATATTTTAGAGGTCACATATTTTGTGCACCATGCTTCCCAGTGCTCCCACCAGAGCTCTGCAGTGTTTTCTGTGTCCAGCACCGGTCTGCACAGACCTTATTTGGAATGTCAGAACCGATAGGAGTGGGAGTCAAACAAAGCTTCCCACTCATTTTTTTCTTTTTGCTTTCTAGCTGTAGCAGGCTCTTTCCAAACCAAACTAGCAGAGGATTGTTTCAGAGCAGATTAGTGTGACTGCTCGCGTGTCCAGTGCATGTGTGCACAATTTCAGCGAAAGCTGAGAGAAATGACAAAACTCAACAAGTATATCCTTTTCAACTAGTGGATTTTTCCAAGCTCTGTCTCTCCACTGAAGCGGTTTAAAACACTAAATGTGTTTCCCCTCTCTAAAAGCATGAGGCTTATCAGGACCTGGCTGAGTGAAGCAGCATTAGCACAGCATTAACCACTCAGCCCAGGTTTCCCACGGGAGATAAAATGGATCCTTGTTTCACTGGGAAATCGCCACAGCAACGCTGCTAAAGAGCACTTTGCTGCAATCACATCAGATATTGACGCGTATTGTTTCCTGATTTGGAACTGCAGGCTTGAAAGGAGCATCGAGGAATTCATAATTCAAACAGCTGAGTGATGGGACATAAACAGGAGATTGTAAATAATCACTACACACTAGCTGGAGAAGCTGGGTGATGGTTTTTGTGTTGCTCAACCCAGCAGTGGCACTGCTGGCTCTCGTCGCGCTGCAGCTGCATGCTGAAGAGCAGCCAGATGTTTGGGATGGTGAAATGAGCCCAGCGAGCAGGAAACAGCTCTGCATGCCATAGGAACCGTCTTTGAAAACAGGAAGGGAACTTGTTCCCTGCTTATGGGCCTTTTCCTGTGGCATGACCGGAGGCAGGCCTCGTGTTTGACGGTTGCTGGGAAAAAGGTACTTGTGGTTTTGTGGCAGTGGCCTTTTAAGGCCACAAACTGTGCCGCAGAGATTTAGACCTGTTTTAACAAGGGACTTGTTTTCAGAGAAGTCCACTGTCTTATGTTGCCTAATATCCACTTCACCTCTGTAACTGTTACATTTTTGTGATAATAGACTAAACAAATCTGTGGAAACTAATGTCATGTAGCTCCAGGCATAGAGCTCAGTGCTGTTATTATTGTGGTTCACCTCTAAAGTACTAAATTACTAATCCTGACATACATTTCTCATGTCCTTAGTGACCCCATATTCTTAAATCTTTGCTGTTAAGAAACATGATTTGTGTTAATCTTCCCATACCCTCAAGGTTGCCAGTCTGAAAATAGTTCACCTCCCGCCTCTCACATGAGTGGACACAGTGCACATACAGGGTGCCAATTTAAAGGAACATGGTCATCATTAGGGCTGGGCGAAATAAATGATTCGTTGATGCAGATAAGTTCAGGATTCATGATTTTAAATATTAGTTGAGTTGTCCTGCTGCAGAAACTCTCCTGTCTACCTGCTGCATGCATGCACACCAAACAAGGTTTCAGCTGCGATGACGAGCAACAAGCATTTACAACCTGCGACGTATGGCAGCATTTTGGATTTTATGAGGTCGAAGGGAATGTGCGGGGCAAATTAAATACTTGAGAAACACCACAAATTTACAAAACCACATTTCGCATCGCGATACTACTTGGAGTTGGAGAAAAGCGACCCGTTCAAACGGGTTACTGAATCCATTGCAAAAAAAAGAGAAGGAAGATCAGAAAGAAAATAAAACATATAAAGTTTATTTATTATTGATTGTTCATAGAAAGTCATATAGCCTTTTCTCTAGAGGGCTATATGAACAATCTTTATATCTATATATAGCAATATATAGCTTTTTTTAAAAAAAATATGTATTTATATTTTAAAAAATTATGCATGGAAATATACAGGTTTGTTTTGGTTTGGTTTTTTTTGCAACAATAATCTGAATTTGAACCGAATCTTGCGATACAGTCCCAAGAGATTCCCACCCATAGTCATCATCATGGGAGATGCGTCACATGCACAGCATTCAGCTCTTCACATGTGGATCGGCGTAGTAAGAGCTGACGGAGGGTGTTTAAGCCTGTGTTACCAATAAATTAAAGCCTTTGCACTACAATAGCAGCTTAGCATACACACATTGGATTACAAGTGTTGTATATCTGTGACTACAACTCTGGGACTTCTTCCCGTCCATCGTGTCTCTATGTGCAGACAAAGGTGGGAGTCGTCTTAAATAGGAAGAACGATGCTGTGAGCGAAGATCAGGATGTGGCAGTTTGAACACATCCCATAGTTTCCCACTTTAAATAATTTATTGAAGGGATCCCTGTTACTGTGGAAGCCACAGTGATGCATGCTGCATGATGGGATTGAGCCCTCGGTGCTCCTCTCAGTAAGTGTCTCTGCGGTTAAGGATGACATGTAGATGAGAGGCGACAGCAGTGTCAGGAGCTCTGTGAGCCACATGGCCATGGGTGATGTGATGTGACGGCTTGTCACTGCGATGTTGGTGACCTGTGGTACGTATGCGGTGGCACAGCCTAGCTGGTACGGCGGTGATGCCCCTCCCACACACACACACACACACACACACACACACACACACACACCATATTTGTTCCCAGGGTCGCTTCACCACGTCGCTGTCACCCTGGGAATCTGACAGCCAGGAAGCACAGCTCTTGAACTCTCCTTGACAACAGAATACGCTCAATACATATTACGTACTACTAATTAACCATTCAAACTACCTGACCAGGTAAACAGTGATCAGATAGAATTCATTTTAGCAGTGGTTCTCAACTGGTCTCACTCTGGGATCCACATTTCCCCATGGTCCTTAAGTTGCGACCCACTTTTATAGAATTCAAACCAAGCAAATTTATTTTTTATTAAAAAAAAAAATACCGACTTAAGTCTATAACATAAATACCCCAGTTTTATTTAGTGAAGTGCATTTCAGAGCACACAAACTAAGGATGATAACTACTAAAGTTGCATATACAGAAAATATCAATGTTGTTATCCTCAATGAACGAAAAGCCACATTTCAGATAGCCCGGATCGTATTTATGTTTTGCCATCTTACCTCCTCCTCGCAACACAAACTGAGCATCAAGTACCTTAAATATTTACTTTCTTGATCAGCTGTTCGTGACCCACTTTTGGGTCGGGACCCACCAGTTGAGAACCACTGCCTTATAGTAAAAATCAGCTTAATGACCACGCACTCTCAGGGCTTGTTAAAGAGGCCCCACCTATTTTTTTTCTGGGGTCGGTGATTATTTTCGGAGTGGTTTCCTCCTGCTCCTTGAGCCCCGGGGATATCACATTAAAGTCATCTGCTTGATTCTGAACAAAGACACGCCAAAGCAAGAACTGATTGGAATGCTGGCTTTAATCTCTGAGTTTGCATAATGGGGAGATGATATTTAGGAAGTGTCTCCAACAGGATTTTATTATTTTTTTTTCTGTGTGCAATCTGCCTTTTATTAAAATAGCAAGTTCCTCCATGGAATGTTGGAGCTGAGCTACATTAACTGTAAAAAAAATCTGCCTTCAGTAAACATAATGGATGATTTCTCTTCAAAGGAGCTCTTATCATCTCTTCCCATTTCCCAGAGGCTGCCACAAAGCTGCCTCTCTCTCTTTTTTCCTGCTGCCGCTGCTGCTCATCCTTCTCCTCCTGCCTGCTCTCTGGAGGGCAGCCTCAATCTAATACAACTGTGTCAGGAAGTGTGGGGATGCAAAGTGCTGATGAGCCAAAAGTAGCCCACCTCTGCAGTGTGCAGCTTTGTCCCAACACGAGCCAGCCTGATTAAGGAAGCACACCATGAACCTACAGTATACTCACTATCCCTGTGCCACCTTATGGCACGAGCCCTGTAGAAACAGATTAAATAGGTTCCTTCTGTTAATGATGATTTCTATTCCAAGTAGTCTGTTTTGAGGGGAAAAAAATACCAGAACGCAGGTTTTGTTTTTTAAAGCTAATGCCAAAAATAGCTGCCAATATTTTCAAGAGACGGCTATCTAACTTATTTTGCCTCTATAGATACTGAGTATGTTTCCAGCTGGTCTGGATGTGATGTGCCATGTTAGTGTCTCTGCCAAAAGGGTTATTTTTTCTGTTTAAACAAAAAACAACAACAACACTGGCCAGGTTTGCATAAAACTTTATGTAGCATTGTCCAAGGATGAAGAACTTGCACCAGATCAGCTCGAAGAAGGAGGGAAGAGATGCGTGATCTGACTGTAGAGCGAAGAGTTGTCATCATCAGAGGGAAAAAAGGTGAACGAGGAAGCTGGTGCTTCTCTTAAAGATGGCTAATGAAGTACCTAAGTGCACCCTCAAATGATGTCATTCTTGTCTTTAAATCAAATCTATGTGAGTATTAAGTAATCTTAAGAATTGTTTCTGTTCTCTCTTGTTGGTACGTTTCTAACATATTAGTTGTTTCACACAGGGGCGTCACTAGGTTTTAAGGCCAGGGGTGCATCCTCAAGCGTTTTTACCCTCTAAGAGGGCACTTAAGGGCAGGTTTTTTCCTCCAAAGAGGGCATTTTAGCAATGTTATGATTCTTTATTTAAACTCATATTCTGGTCACTTTGTATTGACTTTGTCGGCACTTTTTTGTAAAAATAAGTGAATAAAATTTTTTAGGCGGGTTTAAGAATATTTTAGGGGGGCTTCAGTAAAAACAAACCGAAGCTTGACAATTAGAAGGATTAAAAAAAGAAAATGGGTTAGAGGGGAGGCAGAGTGTGACAGCCTCCCTGACCTGATTTGACTAAAACTTTAACTTTAGTCTCGTGAATGTACATACTGTATCCCAGCAGCCTCTGCTCCCTCACCTGCCTTTTAAATAATTAAACCTTTCAACTTATCCAGGATGTTTTAGTCACTTTCTGTGGATAAGGTATAATGGCTTACAGCTTTAGACAGTTGGTAAACCCTATAATTACACCAAGCCCTTCACACTTCTCAGCGCTCTGCAAGCAGATAGTTGAATTTTGTATGACATTGGCACTGGTCTGAGGGCTCTTGTTTCTTATCTGGCAACGAAAGAGCTAAAATCCCCTCTTGCAACAGTATGCAACCTGGAGAACCACATAAATATTATGTCTCCCTAGGAACACAATAGTTGTATTTATTCCTTTATTTTGGGACTGTTTTTTTTCCATGTCGAATGCCGAGAGGAAGGTTTCGAAGTCTCACAGGAGCGGATTGCAACATGTTTCAGGGCTCTGGTGAATAGATTAAAGCCTGGTGAGCTTGGTCTTTTGTTGAGCCACGCTCTCAAACACGAAACCTTCGAACGCTCACAAAGCTATAGCCTTCAAGCATGCGTGGCTCTGAGGGCTGTGCCGCTGGACTGACAGATGGTACCAGGAGGTCTGGTGTTGCGTCCCTGTGACGGATCACCCGGAGCCCCATCCACAGTGCTCAGCATCACCACACTGCTCAGCTTGACACGTGGGCTGCCTGCCCTCCAGCTCCCAGGAATAGATAGTCTGTGTGGACACAGCCAAGGTCAGGTTCCTCAGTGCCACTGTCAAAGGGCATCGATGAGCAACATCAAGAAGGTCATGCTCAAAAATGAAATCCAAATTTGTGATTTGCTAAAATTGTTTTCTTGGAAATTGTGTGTCCACTTAACCCAAGGCACATAAATTAAATAGTAGGAGAGGGTATGACTTCACCATACGATACGTATCGCCACACACACACACACACATATATATACGTTATACATGTATATATGTATATGTATACACGTGTATGTATGTGTATACGTATATATATCTATATTTATATATGTATGTATGTGTATTTTTATGTATTAAAACATGACTTAAAAAAACAATATTAAGAAATTAAAAATCTATATTATATCAGAAGAAAAAGTGTCACGATATATCACCATATCAATATTTTTTCCTAGCCCTAATAAATAGAACAACATTAACCAGATCATATGTACGTATTTCAGCCTTTTTTTCCTGTTATTTGTACGCCGCATAATCGCTTCAGACAAGAAAACCAGTAACTGAGCTTCAGAGGAGAAAAACATACATTTCATCAATCATAGCATCCGTAGACCTGGTGTGAAAGTAGTAAAATAAAAATACACCGTTTAGATTTCTAGTGAGCTAATTCTTTTTTTGGCCTTGCTTTAGTAAGGATCAGATCCTTGAATGGGTGTTGTCCTTACTACTTACACTACCTAGACACTGACATTTCTCCATGCAGCTGTTCTTTCATTTCTAAGATGTTCGGTATGTAATGCATATGTTTGAGCCTCTCATGCAGCAGGAGTCACTCTCAAAGTGATTCAGAGCTTCTAAGCTCATTAAATGTTAATCAAAAAATCTATTTTCAGATCACATGGAGATCTGTCATGAGGATTTCAGGCCAGCTCGGAGGTCACCGCTTGTGTGTGTGAGGCGCTCAGTGAACAGGGTGGTCCTTAGATGTTTTTTTAACCCAAAGAAAGGATGCACACATGAGCGGTCTGACCTTGACAAACTCTCAGCTGCTCTTCTTGACTAGAGTCCATTTTTTAAATTTGCAGCAGTGAAGCTACCCAGGCTGTCTCACAGTGGCTTTTTGCAATGCATCCACTGCCCTTTCCATTATTCATGATGTGTTTTCTCAGACAGTGCCTTGAACCACGAGGAGTACTCCTGTCTGTCTTATAGAAGGCCTGTTTTCATGTGCATTTGGAGAAAAACAGATGTCCAGTAGTCTGTAGAGAAGCACAGTGTTTAATAGTCTGCTGAGAATGAGATCTCCTGCAGATGATTTATGAAATATCTCCAAGTTAAAATGCATCTCTGTGATTCTCCGTATTGACTTGGCATCACCCTGCCGGTCATTACATCATCTGACAAGACTTCTGTCTGTCTCGTCTCTGTGAAAAACTTTTCTTCTGAGGTTCACTTTCACTTTTAGCGCCAAAATAGTAGTTACTCTTCTTTTGCAAGCATTACGTTTTCTACTTCATTTTTAATATACAAAAGGCTAATACATTATTTAAAAGTAAATAAAAAGACTGAATTGCACCACACTACTATTATTTTGGTCCATTAATAGCTGATCAAATATTAATGTAAATCTATTCATAGTTATAGTATAATTTCTTACCTATTATTTCCATTAATTTCAGCATTTGGGAGCTTTGAGTCAGGTCATACAGAACATAACATGTTACAATATGCATGAGTCACATGCCAAGCAAGAATATTTTAACGCATGAAATTACCAAAATTTTTCATGACTTTGATTATTGTTTATTTTCTGTTCAGTTTTCTGAATATTATTTTTTTCTTTCCACTAGCAGAGGGTCTGTAGATACACCATCAATAAAAACAAGAGTTTTCAAACTGGGTTTCTTCCTCTAGCAGCAGAACTACAGTGACAGCATATATTTGACAAAAAAAAAAAAAAGCAAAGGAAACATGTATTCGCTCTGTTTTTGTGTGTCTGCACACTGTTTTTTCTTCTGTCTTCACACTGGTGTTGTCATGGAGCTGAAGTTTTTGCAAGTTGATTTCCCTTCTGTAGGAAACTGAATGGTTACTGTAACTACTCTATTTGTGATCATATTTAACTCTTTGAGTGTCAGCCCTTTTTTAAAACAGAAAGTGTCTTGTTCCAGTGTTTTTGTCCATTTTGAGTCATATTTCTAGACCCACAGAATATTTTGTACTATGTCTCTGAAAACACTGAATAGCTGAAATGAAAGAAGAGACTCTCTGTTTCATCATGAAAAAAATGTTTGTTTTTACCTTGTTCCATTCTTGTTTTATCAGAGGTAGAGTAGAGGACACTTTCACCAACATCACCACTTTTTGTCCAAATTCTGTTTGTTTTGCTCTCTAATCTCGATAGTCTCCACTTCCTGTTTTGATCTCTGTGGTGTATACCGTCTCTTTATGCGCTGACTACATCTCCCAGAAGCCCTAACATTACTCACAGGCCGCAGGAGACTGTGATCTGTGACCTGCTGCCAAAACAGAAAAAAATGTATATATACTTTTATGGTACTCAGGTGTTCTATTTTAAAGGATGTAAATATATGTTCTTGGCATTCAAAGAGTTAACAGTTGAGCAGTTTCTGCTTAGTAAGCTGGATGTAAAGCTGCCGTTATGAATGTAACTGATCATTTCATGCTGTCCCTCTCAGCACATACTTACACTTATTAGCTTTAATAAAGGAAGTTTGGCGAGTCACAAATACACCACATTTGTGCCTTGATTAAAATGTGAAGATGGATCTTGAAGATGAGCAATTGTTCGACGCGTTAGCAGATTTAATACAGACACGAACAGAGCAGAAATGTAGTGAACTGCAGGATTCACTCACAACCCTCAGGCTATGAATCATCTTAATGTAATGTGTGCCAGCAGGTGGAAATGACTCAAATTTGTTCCCACAGTGAAATATGCAACACACTGATACTCCTCTACTGCACTCAGGTTGGTGTACAAGCCAAGCCATTTTGTTTTTCCATGCAGGCACCACACTGAAAGATGGTTAGATAATCAGTCATTTTTATGTGTTCACAACACATGAAAGAAGCAGCTTCATTGTTTTGTTGGAAGGACAGTGAAATCTGCTCCTGAACATTTCAGTAATCTCAATGTTTGCAGCGACAGCGTGCACATTTTGTGAAGCTGTTTGACGCTTCACTTTTAGTTGTGAGTCATGCATTACCTTAAATGAAGATGGGGGGTGGAACAAAGGGAAGTTGGATATCTGCACCAGCATGTTAAGCAGAATCTCAGCCACAAAGGAGAAACTCTATCTAACGAAGAACAATGGAAGAAAATATAATGTATGCAAATGAGGGAAACAAAGACCCTATTCTTCCCTCCGCTGTCTGTCGGCTCTATCAGAATCCCGGCTATCTCCTCAGCCCATCCACTGCATCGCAACTACATCATCTCAACACATTTTGTCTCACCAGTGCGTTGAAAGTGTTTTAAATGTATGGTATCTGAATATATGTGACGTGTCTGGCTGATTTATGTCACAGTACAGTATTTGAGCTGTCACCGCTGTGAATTAAAGCACCGTCTGTCTATTCATAAAAGCAATTTTCCCAAATTTCACAAGTTGGTCAAGTGTGCAGCATCTGCAGGCCTTGGAGCAAATTGTGAAATTTAATTAGCTGACATGGTGATACTGGATGTAAAACGCCATGCACCCGTACTCAGAACTATCAACATGATTTAAAGTGGCTCACAAGACAGCGACTGAATGGAGTGGAATAATTAAAGTCTGCTATGAAGATGTTCTCTTGTCTTTGAACAGCATTGCCATGGAGGTCTTTCTTGAAAAGGGCTTACCCTGTAAATATTAAGTGAATGAAATGAAGGGGAGGTGAAGGTAGTACATATTTATAAGAGGTTTTTTTTAAACTCCTTTCTTTTGTGTTTTGCAGCTTCAAGGATCTTTGCGAAGGAAGATTGAGGGACATGCACCAGGGCAGGCTCCAAAGCAGAATGGGCTCTCCTGCGGCTTCTCTGGATCAGACTTTAAGAGGGTCCGTGTGGATACTGGTGGTCTTGGACATCAGCCCTGCAACCATAACATGTCCCAGTCTCATCCTCTGCAAGGCTCCTCAACTATGGGCATGCAGAGGAAGAATTACATGATACCCCATGGAGTGGGTTCAGACATATTCAACATGACCCTGAAAGAGATGAAAAAAGAGCCCGTTGAGGTGCAGTCTTGTGGCCAGTCAAACGCAGAGATGATTTTTGACTTCAAAGATGAAGGTGGTGGTCAGATTGACCCAGAGCTCCAGGATCTGTTTGATGAGCTGACAAAGACGGTGCCGACGCTGAATGACCTGGAGTTTGAGAAGATGCTGAAGCAGGACGACGCTTTTGGTTTGGATCTCGGCCGGCCGAGCTCCGCGGGAGCAGCCGCCAGTCTGTGCTCCCCGATGGACAAGCCGATAAAGATGGAGCACTCCCCAGATTTTGGCCACGTTCACTGTTGCTCGCCACAGCTTCGACCAGCCTCAGCAGGTCCCTCCTTCACACTGACCAGCACTTCTTCTACCACCACGTTGCAGAAGGCTAACACTCAGGCAGGCCACCCCAGAGCCCTGCCCTGCTGGCCAGAAATATCTCACGCTGAGCAGCTGAAGCAGATGGCAGCGAACCAGCAGCAGCCCAGCACACTGCTCCATCACCACCACCAAACACCACCTGCAGGACTGACCAACTGGGCTCCTGCCATGAGCACCCACTCCTCCACCAGTGCTTTTCCCCAGGACAAGGTGTCCAGCCCGTCCCCGCTCAGCCAGCAGAGGATCAGCTCTCAGAGTAAAGGGATCAACAACTGCCTCTTCAAGTCAAACGGCCACAATGGCTCTCATCATTTGGACATGAAGGTTCTCAGCACCAAGCCCACGTTACACTTCAGCCCCAAAACACCCCACTCTGCCAGCCAGCCGATGCCCATCATGGCGAGCTCAGTGAACAAGACGTCAGCCCAGCAGCAGCAGTTACCATCGACCAGCCAGAATCAGCCGCTTTCAGCTCTCCACTTCCAGAACCAACAGATCTCCACGTCAGGGAATCTTTGCCTGCAACCCAAGTCGGTTCCTGCAGGGCTGCCATTCAAACTGTCACAACAGCGACAGGTAAGCAGTTCAATGACCTCACACAGGATTGCTTTTAGGTAAAAAAAACCCTGCAGTGACCCTGAGCGGTTTTGACAATATGGAATGTTTTAAACGTGGTTAAAGATTGAAACAAAACAAGTTAAATAAATTAAGTTTAGTTTGGTTTTACACAGGACTCATTGACTTCCGTGCAGTGTTTATTTGATCCTCTTTATGTTGGATATCATAAAAATGTCAGATGTTTTCCTTAAAATGTAGGTTGCAATATATTTTCTATGGCAATCTAATTTTCTAGGAGGCCAGACTGTCATCTGTGTGATTATGATGTGTAGAAATCAATGCAATGCTGTGCCATGCAATGCAAGGTTTTTCATGCAACATGTGCATATGCTAGTTAATCTATAGTGCCATGCCTTAAATCACACTCTCTTGTGTGATTTATTCAGCAGATGTTGAGTGACTGGCTTGTGTTTCATTACACTCCTAAATAATAGCATTTTTCTCCTGAAGGTTTGGTAGCAGGATGCTGCAGAGCATCATCAGTCAGCTTCCTCAGTGTCTGGAACGGCAGTGATGCAGCTCTGTTTGTTTTGGGACTTTATTTTCATTGTTCTCGCTGCTTCACTGTCTCTTTGCTGGCGTGTCTCCCTTGAATATGTATTTCCCCTGAAAGTGTTTTGACGGTGACACAGATTGCCAGAGCATGGTAGATTAACATGCAGGACTTCTAATTTCTCTGCTTGTCATGGTGGCTCCCCGTCAGGGCACAGATATGCACAGCGGGATTTGCTAATTGGAGGTTGTTAGCTACAAGGGACAAGTGGTGGAAAATGACAGTAATCTGCTTAGCCTGGTGCCGGAGGTTGAATCACTGATTTGTTATGATTGGGGAGATTTAGTCCGTCCCCTCTTTTTCATTTTGGCTCTCACAGTATCTGTAGCTGTCTTTGTGTGAAATGATAATGCAAACCACACAAGAGGGCTCTCATAACCTCTGCAGATCAAGAGCAAGTGCTTGAGTGACTGGAGGGGAGGGAAGAAGGGAGGAAGGGAGGGAAGGAGAGAGGGAGGGATCCAGACATGGAAGTAAACAAGGTAGGATGACAAATACATCGTCACACAAACAGAACCAGTTTCACCACTACACTGTAACAAAGAGCCTTTTACACCCTAAGGAGAACATATGTCCTTAAAACTTCCTTCAGGTCCCTTAAAATGTTAGCTCATTAATATTGATGTATTATATACAAAATATTTAATTAGATGTGTATCAAAATGATAATACAGCATGTTTAAAACAGGGTTCCGCGGTTCCTTAAAAAGTCTTAAAATGTCTTAAATTAAAATCCAGGTAATTAAGGTCTTAAATTGTCTTAAATTGTAAATCTTCAAATTGTCTTAAATTTACTGGAAATTTGCTGTAGGTATTAATATTTCAGGTGTTGTGTTTAAAGCCAATAGGAAAACACAGAATTCAGAGGTTTACTGTAATTTTGCATATTATTTTGTTCACAAAGTTCACTTCTTTGTTCTTGAAAGTTGTGAAATTAAAAGTGTAGAAAAAAGTTAAGTGCTATGCCTTCAATGTATATGGTTGTTGCAAGTGTTAAAGGGCTGAAAAGTCATCAACAAATATAATTGGAGATTAATCAGATTTCTTTTCCTGCTAAACACGGCCTCAAAAACTCCATATTGGTCAGGTCCTACAATAAATTTTACGAAATTTCTACCAAAGAAATTATTATGACATTTTTGGGTCATAA
This sequence comes from Synanceia verrucosa, assembly GCA_029721515.1. Lineage (NCBI taxonomy): Eukaryota > Metazoa > Chordata > Actinopteri > Perciformes > Synanceiidae > Synanceia > Synanceia verrucosa. The sequence continues at coordinate 2,224,859 of CM056559.1, forward strand.
ATTCTATTTGTTGAGGTCTTAAACAGTATTAAATTTGATTTTTAAAATGGTGCAAGAACCCTGTAAAAACAGTTTAAAAAAAAAAAACAGTACATGATTAAAAATTACAGTTGTGAGAAAGAAGAGGAAGAGGCCAGATATCAAATAATGAAAAAAAGACTGAAATGGATTTTGATAAATTATTAAAACGCTAACTTCTCCAAAAACCCAGAGCTCCTTGAAGCAAACACTCGGTCACCTCTGGTCTTTAAAATGCTCAGGACATGCACCTTTTTTCTTGTGAGACAACTTTCCCAAAGACGCCAGTTTGTACAAATAATGTATGCAAACATGAAGCTAGGGATTTAATAGCGTAGGAATAGAGAAGAAGAAATCAGAGCCACTATATAATTTTAGAACAAGTGTAGAAAAAGCTGATAATGGTGTTTGTGTTTTGCAGTCAGCATGGGTAGTGTTAAAAGTGGAGCTAATGAGGAAGGGGCAGCTCACACAGAGGAGGAAAAAAGAGTGGAGTCTCTAGTTCCCACAGTGAACTGAATTAGTAATGGCAGAGAAATAAAGGTCCTGAAAGAGTGCCCTGATCCCCTGAGTAACACCAGCAAGCAGCAGTGGGTTTCCCCTCCGTGTGAAGCTCCGCTGCTTGTTTGAAGCTTCTTACAGTTTAATAATCGGCTGCTGAGTCAAACATGTCAAAATTCAAATCTGTGAGGTCACATAAAAAAACAGTCTGAGTAGAATCTGTGGCAGCTTACAGTAGAGGACACTAATGCTTTGTGAAAGTATACTTTTTCTATTAAGTATGCCAGAGTATAACTATACTATATATTAGTATAGAAGTATATACTAAGTATAGCAAGTGTACTACGGACCATTGTAGTGTACTCACAAATATACTGATTTCAAACTTCTTCTGACTAAATTGGAACATTTTAAGTTTATAAAATTATACTTTAAGAGTACATTATAAAGTCATTTTAAGTTTACAAAAGTACATTTTCAACTATACACTCATCTATATACTACCAGTAGCACTACTTATAGTTCATGTTAGTTTATTGATGTATACTCAAGATAAACCACCAGTAAAATCTTTTATATACCTTCAGCTGTATATATCTATTTATATCTATATACAGTATATAGAGAGTCACAATTCTGCCAACAGAAAATAGCTAATAACTGTAAGATCATACACTTATTTACTCTTTATTTATACTTTAATTTGCTTTAGTGAAAGGTGATAAACCTCGCCACTTGTCTCAGTCATGGTGCAAACAACTGTCCAAATTTAACGTGATAAACATCCCTTTCTATTGTGTACTTGACTCAAGACGTACTAAGTATTAATACTTTTTCGCAGAAAGAAGTAAAAAGTATACTCAAGAACAAGTATAAGCATTAAATTATTAAATTAAGTCTTTGTATTAATGTACTTAGTTGTAGACATTTCTTCATACTCTCATCATAGTACACTTCTCTATACTATTCTTAAGTATGTAACGTATAGTATAGAAAAAGTAAATTGCCTCAGTTTTAGTATAAAACATGTATACTTGTACTACTTTTTGCTCAGGGCTGAGTTACTGTGGTTGGTTGGCAGTGCTATTTCAAGGACAACATTCAGTCACATCAGTGTTGCTCTGCAGCCTTGTTGTGTTTCGGCTAAAGAGGTCCCATCACAGTGTAAATAGCTAAATGAAAGACAGTTTACATTTATTTGGCGGTGTGTGTGCTCCGCTCCGTCAGATCAAACTAAGACACTTTAATACAGATTTCAGTTTAAATGCTCCTTACTGATTGATACACAGACGATCAGTTTGTAGGTGAAGTATTCCTTTAGGATTAAGGTTTTCTTGCTGCATGTAATGAATGACTCCTGGGCTTTTGTTGATGATCCTGTGGCGCTCCATCCCTCAGTAAGGACAGCAGTGGGGCCACTGGGGTTGAGCCTACCAGGTCACTCCAGCAGGGCTGTGAAGGGAGTACTTGTTTCCTGGGAAAGGGAGCAGCGGCCAAGTCCAGATGCCGAAGCGCTCCCCAGGGACGATGTCCCGAGTCCAGGCTGGAGGAAATGCAGTGTGAGAGCCGGCAAGGCTGGGCCTGGATCACTGTCAGCTGCCTGCACTGCCGCAGGATGGGAGACTAAATCACTGCTCCTTCTCCGAGGCCTGAGCCACATGTGGTATTCATTAACAACAAGCTTGTGAAGAATGAGAGGGGGGAAAAAACATGGAAAACAGCTTTATGACACATCGGGATGACAGAGAGGATTACTCAGTTGTACATGCTGAAAACACCCCTCATTGGATTTTTTTTTTTCTTACAACAAAGATGGAAAAAACCCTCTCCAGTGTACCTCTGCAGGGAAAATGTCTGTGATGGTCACAATTTCTCACAGTCTCGATAACTGGATAGAGTGAATCAAAGCCAGCAACCGCTTTCTAGAGTAACAGGAGAAACCACTGTTTTGATGTTTCAGTCCCTGTGTAACCTCATTGCCATGCTTGGTTTGCTGTGTGGGTTGAACTCGGCGAGAAGGCGAATATTAGCTCATGTGAAATGGCTTGTGACTCCTGATGAGTTTCAACTTCCCTCATTCTCTAATCCTGTCTTGTTAGTTCTCCAAATTTCAGCCCCATTCATTATCTCAGGGACCACAAAGTCACCACCCTTAAGAGATTCATCTTCTGCAAAGAATCTGTCCTCTAGTAACAGCCTCTGCTCTGGGAAACATTTTAAATCAACACAGTGACTGACATTGTACACACAGTGTGTGTGTTGACGTGGATTTGGTGCACATTAACCTCCTTCATGACAAATGTTTGCAGCGAGAGCATCCTTGTGTCCACAAGAAAGAGAGGTTTTACTTGGAGCGCACAGCTGCCTGAAAAAGCTGAGAACAATATGCATCACAAGGACATGTAACATCTGAAACACAGTGAGGGTGAAAGCTCAAACTTAACTAAAGGCTCGTTTTCATTTGAGTGCTGCCGACCACAACATTTTAATCAGTGTGATAGTGTCAGGAGCCAAGTGGGTTTCTAGTGGATGGAATGCTTTCTTGCCAAACACAACGCCGTGATCAGTAAAGGAGAGCTTATTAAATGGAGGTAGTCATGGCGCTGGCGCTTAACTCCCCATTGGCACACATTTCCTGCTGTCTCAGGGATTCTTTCCACTTTCTTTAGACACAATTATCAAGGGAGAAGCAGGCCTTGAGGAGGGCTCGTACTCCCCCTTCCAAAAAAAGCTGCTCTTCAACTCTCCCTTTTTCATCTGCAGAGGGAGTAGCCTTGACCACATTCTGGAGGTTCAACAGCATCTTTGACACAGATCTGTGATGTCCTGTACAGTTTTGCCCTCTAGTGGTCAACTCTTATCATTGCATTTATTTGTGTTACTTCACAGCTTTCATAGCACTTGGCTCTAATTTATAAATGGAAAAATCCATTGACACATCCTGTCTCTTCATCTAAGGGGGTTCCTCCAGGTCCGAGGCTCCCCACCAACGGGAGCTTAGGAGTCCTGTCCGCCCAGTCGCAGCCGCGACCCCCAGCGCCAAACAGCCAGCAGAAGGGCCCAGCCAAAACTCAGGCCATGCAGAGACAGCTTAATCAACAGCAGCACACCATTAACAACTCAGTAAGCTACATCTGAAGTCGTACAGCTTTCACCAATGAACTCTTTCAGTGCCAGCCGTTTTATAAAACACAAAGTGTCTTGTTCCAGTGTTTTTGTCCATTTTGAGTCATATTTCTAGACCCACAGAATATTTTGTATTATGACTCTGAAAACACTGAATAGCTCAAATGAAAGAAGAGACTCTCTATTTCATCATGAAAAAAATGTTTGTTTTTATCTTGTTCCATTCTTGTTTTATCAGAGGTAGAGTAGAGGACACTTTCACCAAAATCACCACTTTTTGTCCAGATTCTGTTTGTTTTGCTCTCTAATCTCGATCGTCTCCACTTCCTGTTTTGATCTCTGTGGTGTATACCGTCTCTTTATGCTCTGACTACATCTCCCAGAAGCCTCAACATTACTCACAGGCTGTGGGAGAGCTCTGTCGGCAAGCCACTCCCGAAAAAAAACACTTTGACGTTGAAATATGTCAATGGCACTCAAAGAGTTAATGAGCAACTTTGTGAGAATTTGGTAGAATTGATTATTCTCTTAATTCAAAACTTTGTATTTCCTTTTAAGGACAAAGACAACACACATGATCAGTTCAATCGTCATCTCACGAGACCGCCGCCTGATTACAAGCAGTCCAGAAGTATGGTAGGAGTTCAGCAAGGAAACATCTTCACAGGTACCGTGTAGTTCCAGTCAATCAGTTGTGCTTTAAATGCTGACGAGTGATCACTGTAATCGGTTTTTCCTGCTCTCTCTTTAGGTCAGAACTCCTCCCAGTCGACCAGCAATGGTCCTGAGAATGACCTCCAGTCCATGTCTTGTCACCTCCCAACTGGGTCTGGTTCAAAGATGAGTCCTTCACCGTCGGACCGCAGATTTGGTATCGGGACCGATTGTCGTCCGAGTTCTTGTATCGGCCAGTTCCAGCATCACAACAATCAGAATCGATTTGGACTAAATCAAAATAAAACTCGGTTTGTGGGGCCAAACTCGCATGGAAGTTCTTTTGGGATGAACAATGTAGCAGGTGTACAACACCCGAGAACAGCTGACCTGCACTCCCCCGGGGTACCAGGACAGGGTCTCGGAGGCTTAATGAAAAATGTCAACATGGGTTGGGGCTCAGCTAACAAGCAAGCGACAGCTGGACTCGGTGTTAGGCGGCTACCCAATCCCTTACAGGCTCAGGGTGTGCAGCTGGACATGCCGAACCACTCGTACCAACAGAGGCACATCGGCCCTCCCAACCAGGTAGCACCAGACATTGGGATGCTTCCTCTTAATCCTTCGATAAGAGACACGGGCCCAAGACCAAGCCAGCCAATGATGGGATCTCCGTCAGCAGTGGGAAACCTGAACCAGGCCTCTCCTGAGCAGAGAGTACCAGCAGGCAGCTTTGCTGAGCCCAGTCCCAGCTCCAGCAGCTACCAGAATAACCGGGTCAACCGACTGACCTTTGACTTCCTCCCAGAGGGAGACAACACAGTTCCAGGAATCAACACAGACTCAGACTTCATAGACTCTCTGCTCAAGTCTGGCTCTGGGAATGATGACTGGATGAAAGATATAAATTTGGATGAGATTCTGGGCAGTCACTCTTGAATTTGGGTCACAGATTGCAAAAAAACCAAGCTGCCCCTCAAAGTGTAGAGGTTATGGGTGTGAGGGGGAACATTTGTAAATAATGTTAAAATGGAATTTTATAAACTCATATTATTTGTTATCCAAGTATACTGTATTGTTTTGTTTTGTATTTACTGTGAAAGGAATTTGTGCTCTGTCTATTACTACTCTGCATATTTTATTCCTGGTATATTGGTAAAGAAACTACTTTTCTTTGCAGTCTCTTTTGTCATATTCATGCTGTAGTTCTGTCGTCTAGGATAAAATACCAAATTCACACTGTGAAAAGAAAACATTGCTGTGTTGCTTTCAAGTCCATTGTGGTATTCCAAGTTAAGTTTTTAAATCTGCATCCACTATTTAGCATGAGACGATATTTACCTTCAGAAGTTTTGCGACCACACACACACACACACACACACAGTTTTGCCACAACAAATGTTTTCTTACGTATCGTTCTGTGGTAGTTTTTGATGCAATTTAAATAATGTAACCATTCTTTTTTTCATGCAATATTTAATAATTATTGGGATAGTAATGATACATTATAATACATGTAATTAATACAGTTGATTTGAATAAATGAATATACAAAAAGTTGTTCTCCAGTAGATGTTTTGCCTTGAAATTTAGTTATTGTATGAAATACAGCTGTTATTTTGTTCATGACTTAGTGTTCGTAAATGTCATCAGCTTGCAGAATTTATTTTTCATATACCATCACCTCGTCCCACAGCCCAGTATGTTCCACACAGAACAGGTAAGATTTTAATTCAGGAATCTGATTTATTAAGAAATGCACAAATCGGGAGATTTTATGGTAAACTTGAGATTTGTGCTTCATTGTGTACACTTTTGTTTGTTTCCCGTGTCATTTTTTGTATCATATCACATTGTGTTGTATCACTTGTGATTGTCCTTCCAGCACCTACCTATCAGCCAGGTGAGACACTTTCCTTACTGATGGCTTCAGATCTCCAATTTTTAAACTTCAGTGATTATTCAAGTTTATTTTGAAAATTCAGAAAAAAACATCTCTGCCTTTTTTCATATACTTTCAGGTAAATGCCTGAAATACCTATATAATACATGGAATATACAATATACATACAAGAATTTTATTCTGCAGTTCTTCACAGAGACCACTAGATGGCAGTGAACAGTCATGATTTTAATTACGCAGATCATCTCCTCTAGTTGAACAACTGACGACCATTTTCATTTGTTTTTTACCTTAAATTTAAAAGCTGTGACTAACTTTTAAATTAGTAAAAGAGAGGAATATAGTATGCCACAGTAAAAGGTCATATTACAATGAATTCATTCAATGTACTATTATGAAGCATTTTGAGTGTTTTTTATGACATCTTACCACGTGACATTTTTTTACTTTTTTGACATACTATAGAATGACTTTAAAAAAAAAATTTGACATCCTAAAAGAATGACTTTTTCACCGCTTTTGAAAACATGAATTACCATAAATTCATTCACCATACTATTATAAGGCATTTTGAGCAATTTTGAGGCCATTTTACGACGTGAGTTTATTTTGACTTTTTCGACATACTATAGTATGACTTTTTTTCCCAAAAAAATTGATATCCTAAAAATTGCCTTTTCACCACGTTTTATGACATGACTTACCATGAATTCATTCAACATACCATTATAAGGCATTTTGAGTGATTTTTATGACATCTTATGACATGACATTTTTTGACTTTTTCGACATACTATAGTATGACTTTTTTTGTCAAAAATTTCACATCTACAAAAAATGGTCTTTTCACCACTTTTGAAAACATAAATTGCCATAAATTCATTCAACATACCATTATAAGGCATTTTGAGTGATTTTTATGACATCTTATGACATGACATTTTTTGACTTTTTCGACATACTATAGTATGACTTTTGTTGTCAAAAATTTGATATCCTAAAAAATGTCCTTTTCACCACTTTTATAAACATAAATTGCCATAAATTCATTCAACATACTATTACAAGGCATTTTGAGTGATTTTTATGACATCTTATGACGTGACATTTTTTGACTTTTTCGACATACTATAGTATGACTTTTTTTTAAAAATTTGACATCCTAAAAAATGTCCTTTTCACCATTTTTGAAAACATAAATTGCCATAAATTCATTCAACATACCATTATGAGGCATTTTGAGTGATTTTTATGACATCTTATGACGTGACATTTTTTGACTTTTTCGACATACTATAGTATGACTTTTTTGTCAAAAATTTGACATCCTAAAAAATGTCCTTTTCACCATGTTTTATGACATGACTTACCATGAATTTATTCAATATACCATTATAAGGCATTTTGAGTGATTTTTATGACATCTTCTGACGTGACATTTTTTGACTTTTTCGACATACTATAGTATGTCTTTTTTTGTCAAAAATTTGACATCCTAAAAAATGTCCTTTTCACCACTTTTAAAAACATAAATTGCCATAAATTCATTCAACATACCATTATAAGGCATTTTGAGTGATTTTTATGACATCTTATGACGTGACATTTTTTGACTTTTTCGACATACTATAGTATGACTTTTTTTGTCAAAAATTTGACATCCTAAAAAATGTCCTTTTCACCACTTTTAAAAACATAAATTGCCATAAATTCATTCAACATACCATTATAAGGTATTTTGAGTGATTTTTATGACATCTTATGACGTGACATTTTTTGACTTTTTCGACATACTATAGTATGACTTTTTTTGTCAAAAATTTGACATCCTAAAAAATGTCCTTTTCACCACTTTTGAAAACATAAATTGCCATAAATTCATTCAACATACCATTACAAGGCATTCTGAGTGATTTTTATGACATCTTATGACGTGACATTTTTTGACTTTTTCGACATACTATAGTATGACTTTTTTTGTCAAAAATTTCACATCTACAAAAAATGGCCTTTTCACCACTTTTGAAAACATAAATTGCCATAAATTCATTCAACATACCATTATAAGGCATTCTGAGTGATTTTTATGACATCTTATGACGTGACATTTTTTGACTTTTTCGACATACTATAGTATGACTTTTTTTCTAAAAAATTTCACATCCAACAAAATTGGCCTTTTCACCACTTTTGAAAACATAAATTGCCATAAATTCATTCAACATACCATTATAAGGCATTTTGAGTGATTTTTATGACATCTTATGACGTGACATTTTTTGACATACTATAGTATGACTTTTTTACACAAAAATTTGACATCCTAAAAAATGTCTTTTTCACCACTTTTAAAAACATAAATTGCCATAAATTCATTCAACATACCATTATGAGGCATTTTGAGTGATTTTTATGACATCTTATGACGTGACATTTTTTTACATTTTCGACATACTATAATATGACTTTTTTTGTCAAAAATTTGACATCCTAAAAAATGTCCTTTTCACCACTTTTAAAAACATAAATTGCCATAAATTCATTCAACATACTATTATAAGGCATTTTGAGTGATTTTTATGACATCTTATGACATGACATTTTTATACATTTTCGACATACTATAGTATGACTTTTTTTAAAATTTGACATCCTAAAAATGTCCTTTTCACCACTTTTTAAAATATGAATTACCATGAATTCATTCAACATACCATTATAAGGCATTTTGAGTGATTTTATGACATCTTATGACGTGACATTTTATACATTTTCGACATACTATAGTATGACTTTTTTGTCAAAAATTTGACATCCTAAAAATGTCCTTTTCACCACTTTTTAAAACATAAATTGCCATAAATTCATTCAACATACTATTATAAGGCATTTTGAGTGATTTTTATGACATCTTATGACGTGACATTTTTTGACTTTTTCGACATACTATAGTATGACTTTTTTTGTCAAAAATTTGACATCCTAAAAAATGTCCTTTTCACCAATTTTCAAAAACATAAATTGCCATAAATTCATTCAACATACCATTATAAGGTATTTTGAGTGATTTTTATGACCTCTTATGACGTGACATTTTTTGACTTTTTCGACATACTATAGCATGACTTTTTTTGTCAAAAATTTGACATCCTAAAAAATGTCCTTTTCACTACTTTTAAAAACATAAATTGCCATAAATTAATTCAACATACCATTATAAGGCATTTTGAGTGATTTTTATGACATCTTATGACGTGACATTTTTTGACTTTTTCGACATACTATAGTATGACTTTTTTTGAAAAATTTGACATCCTAAAAAATGTCCTTTTCACCATTTTTGAAAACATAAATTGCCATAAATTCATTCAACATACCATTATGAGGCATTTTGAGTGATTTTTATGACATCTTATGACGTGACATTTTTTGACTTTTTCGACATACTATAGTATGACTTTTGTTGTCAAAATTTGATATCCTAAAAAATGTCCTTTTCACCACTTTTAAAAACATAAATTGCCATAAATTCATTCAACATACCATTATAAGGCATTTTGAGTGATTTTTATGACATCTTATGACATGACATTTTTTGACTTTTTTGACATACTATAGTATGACTTTTTTTTAAAAATTTGACATCCTAAAAAATGTCCTTTTCACCACTTTTAAAAACATAAATTGCCATAAATTCATTCAACATACCATTATAAGGCATTTTGAGTGATTTTTATGACATCTTATGACGTGACATTTTTATACATTTTCGACATACTATAGTATGACTTTTTTTGTCAAAAATTTGACATCCTAAAAAATGTCCTTTTCACCACGTTTTATGACATGACTTACCATGAATTTATTCAAAAAACCATTATAAGGCATTCTGAGTGATTTTTATGACATCTTACCACGTGACATTTTTTGACTTTTTCGACATACTATAGTATGACTTTTTTTTTTAAAATTTGACATCCTAAAAAATGTCCTTTTCACCACTTTTAAAAACATAAATTGCCATAAATTCATTCAACATACTATTATAAGGCATTTTGAGTGATTTTTATGACATCTTATGACATGACATTTTTTGACTTTTTCGACATACTATAGTATGACTTTTTTTTAAAAATTTGATATCCTAAAAAATGTCCTTTTCACCACTTTTAAAAACATAAATTGCCATAAATTCATTCAACGTACCATTATAAGGCATTTTGAGTGGTTTTTATGACATCTTATGACGTGACATTTTTTTACATTTTCGACATACTATAGTATGACTTTTGTTGTCAAAAATTTGATATCCTAAAAAATGTCCTTTTCACCACTTTTAAAAACATAAATTGCCATAAATTCATTCAACATACCATTATAAGGCATTTTGAGTGATTTTTATGACATCTTATGACATGACATTTTTTGACTTTTTTGACATACTATAGTATGACTTTTTTTAAAAAATTTGACATCCTAAAAAATGTCCTTTTCACCACGTTTTATGACATGACTTACCATGAATTCATTCAAAAAACCATTATAAGGCATTCTGAGTGATTTTTATGACATCTTATGACATGACATTTTGACATTTTCGACATACTATAGTATGACTTTTTTTGTCAAAAATTTGACATCCTAAAAGTGTCCTTTTCACCACTTTTAAAAACATAAATTGCCATAAATTCATTCAAAAAACCATTATAAGGCATTTTGAGTGATTTTATGACATCTTATGACGTGACATTTTTTGACTTTTTTGACATACTATAGTATGACTTTTTTTTTTTAAATTTGACATCCTAAAAAATGTCCTTTTCACCACTTTTAAAAACATAAATTGCCATAAATTCATTCAACATACTATTATAAGGCATTTTGAGTGATTTTTATGACATCTTATGACATGACATTTTTTGACTTTTTCGACATACTATAGTATGACTTTTTTTTAAAAATTTGACATCCTAAAAAATGTCCTTTTCACCACTTTTAAAAACATAAATTGCCATAAATTCATTCAACATACCATTATGAGGCATTTTGAGTGATTTTTATGACATCTTATGACGTGACATTTTTTGACTTTTTCGACATACTATAGTATGTCTTTTTTTGTCAAAAATTTGACATCCTAAAAAATGTCCTTTTCACCACTTTTAAAAACATAAATTGCCATAAATTCATTCAACATACCATTATGAGGCATTTTGAGTGATTTTTATGACATCTTATGACGTGACATTTTTATACATTTTCGACATACTATAGTATGACTTTTTTTGTCAAAAATTTGACATCCTAAAAAATGTCCTTTTCACCACTTTTAAAAACATAAATTGCCATAAATTCATTCAACATACTATTATAAGGCATTTTGAGTGATTTTTATGACATCTTATGACGTGACATTTTTTGACATAAAATAGTATGGCTTTTTTTTTAAAATTTGACATCCTAAAAAATGTCCTTTTCACCACTTTTGAAAACATAAATTGCCATAAATTCATTCAACATACTATTATAAGGCATTTTGAGTGATTTTTATGACATCTTATGACATGACATTTTTTGACTTTTTCGACATACTATAGTATGACTTTTTTAAAAAAATTTGACATCCTAAAAAATGTCCTTTTCACCACTTTTAAAAACATAAATTGCCATAAATTCATTCAACATACCATTATGAGGCATTTTGAGTGATTTTTATGACATCTTATGACGTGACATTTTTATACATTTTCGACATACTATAGTATGACTTTTTTTGTCAAAAATTTGACATCCTAAAAAATGTCCTTTTCACCACTTTTGAAAACATAAATTGCCATAAATTCATTCAACATATTTTGAGTGATTTTTATGACATCTTATGACGTGACATTTTTTGACATACTATAGTATGACTTTTTTTTTAAAAATTTGACATCCTAAAAAATGTCCTTTTCACCACGTTTTATGACATGACTTACCATGAATTTATTCAAAAAAACATTATAAGGCATTCTGAGTGATTTTTATGACATCTTACCACGTGACATTTTTTGACTTTTTCGACATACTATAGTATGACTTTTTTTTTAAAATTTGACATCCTAAAAAATGTCCTTTTCACCACTTTTAAAAACATAAATTGCCATAAATTCATTCAACATACTATTATAAGGCATTTTGAGTGATTTTTATGACATCTTATGACATGACATTTTTTGACTTTTTCGACATACTATAGTATGACTTTTTTTAAAAAAATTTGACATCCTAAAAAATGTCCTTTTCACCACTTTTGAAAACATAAATTGCCATAAATTCATTCAACATACCATTATGAGGCATTTTGAGTGATTTTTATGACATCTTATGACGTGACATTTTTATACATTTTCGACATACTATAGTATGACTTTTTTTGTCAAAAATTTGACATCCTAAAAAATGTCCTTTTCACCACTTTTGAAAACATAAATTGCCATAAATTCATTCAACATACCATTATAAGGCATTCTGAGTGATTTTTATGACATCTTATGACGTGACATTTTTTGACTTTTTCGACATACTGTAGTATGACTTTTTTTAAAAAAAATTTGACATCCTACAAAATTGGCCTTTTCACCACTTTTGAAAACATAAATTGCCATAAATTCATTCAACATACCATTATAAGGCATTTTGAGTGATTTTTATGACATCTTATGACGTGACATTTTTTTGACGTTTTCGACATACTATAGTATGTCTTTTTTTGTCAAAAATTTGACATCCTAAAAAATGTCTTTTTCACCACTTTTAAAAACATAAATTGCCATAAATTCATTCAACATACCATTATAAGGCATTTTGAGTGATTTTCATGACATCTTATGACATGACATTTTTTTACATTTTCGACATACTATAATATGACTTTTTTTGTCAAAAATTTGACATCCTAAAAAATGTCCTTTTCACCACTTTTAAAAACATAAATTGCCATAAATTCATTCAACATACTATTATAAGGCATTTTGAGTGATTTTTATGACATCTTATGACATGACATTTTTATACATTTTCGACATACTATAGTATGACTTTTTTTCCAAAAATTTGACATCCTAAAAAATTGCCTTTTCACCACGTTTTATGATATGACTTACCATGAATTCATTCAACATACCATTATAAGGCATTTTGAGTGATTTTATGACATCTTATGACGTGACATTTTTTTGACTTTTTCGACATACTATAGTATGACTTTTTTTTTTGTCAAAAATTTGACATCCTAAAAAAATTGCCTTTTCACCACTTTTTAAAACATAAATTGCCATAAATTCATTCAACATACTATTATAAGGCATTTTGAGTGATTTTTATGACATCTTATGACGTGACATTTTTTGACTTTTTCGACATACTATAGTATGACTTTTTTTGTCAAAAATTTGACATCCTAAAAAATGTCCTTTTCACCATGTTTTACAACATAACTTTCCACGAATTCATTCAACATACCATTATAAGGCATTTTGAGTGATTTTTATGACATTACATTTTTTGACTTTTTCGACATACTATAGTATGACTTTTTTCTCCAAAAACTTGATATCCTAAAAAATGGCCTTTTCACCACTTTTTAAAAACAGAAATTGCCATGAATTCATTCAATATACTATTATAAGGCATTTTGAGTGATTTTTATGACATCTTATGACATGACATTTTTTTACTTTTTCGACATACTATAGTATGACTTTTTTTGTCAAAAACTTGACATCCTAAAAATGGCCTTTTCACCACTTTTTAAAAACAGAAATTGCCATAAATGCATTCAACATACCATTATAAGGTATTTTGAGTGATTTTTATGACATCTTATGACGTGACATTTTTTGACTTTTTCGACATACTATAGTATGACTTTTTTTGTCAAAAATTTGACATCCTAAAAAATGTCCTTTTCACTACTTTTAAAAACATAAATTGCCATAAATTAATTCAACATACCATTATAAGGCATTCTGAGTAATTTTTATGACATCTTATGACATGACATTTTTTTACTTTTTCGACATACTATAGTATGACTTTTTTTTCCAAAAATTTGACATCCTAAAAAATGGCTTTTTCACCACTTTTTAAAATATGAATTACCATTAATTCATTCAACATACTATCATGAGGCATTTTGAGCAATTTTGAGGCCATTTTACGACGTGACTTTATTTTGACTTTTTCAACATACTATAGTATGACTTTTTTTTCCAAAAATTTGATATCCTAAAAAATTGCCTTTTCACCATGTTTTACAACATAACTTTCCACGAATTCATTCAACATACCATTATAAGGCATTTTGAGTGATTTTTATGACATTACATTTTTTTTGACTTTTTCGACATACTATAGTATGACTTTTTTCTCCAAAAACTTGATATCCTAAAAAATGGCCTTTTCACCACTTTTTAAAAACAGAAATTGCCATGAATTCATTCAATATACTATTATAAGGCATTTTGAGTGATTTTTATGACATCTTATGACATGACATTTTTTTACTTTTTCGACATACTATAGTATGACTTTTTTTGTCAAAAACTTGACATCCTAAAAATGGCCTTTTCACCACTTTTTAAAAACAGAAATTGCCATAAATGTATTCAATATACTATTATAAGGCATTTTGGGTGATTTTTATGACATCTTACCACGTGACACTTTTTTGACATACTATATTATGACTCATTTTCTAAAAATTTGACATCCTAAATTTCAAGAACAGTGGTGAAAAACAATATTTTTAGGACGTCAAAATCTGGAAAATCGTCATACTATAGTATGTCAGAAAGTTTAAAAAATATATAATGACGTAAAATGTCACAAAATTACTCTAAATGTGTTTTTATCTGATGTTGAATCAATTTATGGTAATTTATCTTGAGAAATAAATTTCATAGGATATAATTTTTGTTTTTAAAAAATGGTCACACTCTGCAAAGTATGCTGTAAAATGTCCTCAAATGCCTTATCATAGTATGTTGAATGAATTAATGGTATATTGTGTTTAAAAAACAACTACAGTACATTGAAAAAAAGTAAAAAAAAAAAAAAAAAGAAAGAAAGTTATCAAAAATCCTTATCATATTGTTATTCATGAATTCATGCTGTAATATTTGGAAAAATGTCAAAATGTAGTAGTATAATATGTCAAAAAAGTTTTTTTTTTTTAAAATACACAACAAATGCAGTCTTTTTACAGTATATTTTATGATTTCATGGCATATCATTGGGCTCATCTCTTGAGATGAATCTGCCCACAGGGTGGAGATTGACCATCTCAGAACAACTCAGAGCTCAACCCCCTAAAGACAGCGGAGATGACGATGGACTTCAGGAAGAACTCACCTCCACCTGTCTCCATCACTCTGTGTGGCTCTCCAGTCAACTCTGTGGAGTCTTTCTGCTTCCTGGGCTCCATCATCACCCAGGACCTCAAGTGGGAGCCGAACATCAGCTCCATAAGAGAAAAAAAAGCCCAGCAGATGTACTTGCTGTGGCAGCTGTGGCACCACATCATCCGAGTTTTTGCATTCATATTTATTCTTAGTCACTTTATCTTCGGTTCTGATCTCTGCATGACATTTACATTTTCATATGTATATATGTTTATGTTTACATGATTATATGTCAATATGTCATGCACCAAGTCAAATTCCTTGTTTTTGCAAACTTACTTGGCGATAATCTTGTTTCTGATTCTGATTATGTTGGGAAAAAAAATGTAAAATCGCCATTTCATAGCATATGTTTACATAATGTCATGTACTAAAATGTAAAAAAAAAAAGTATTTAAAAGCATTATTACAGCAACTTGAATGACGACATGCTCATGTAACTATTTTTGCATGACTCAATAGAGAAGGTAATCACAGTAAAAGTATTCATGAATAAAAGGTCCTTGATTAGCAAGAATAACATAACACATGAATGTTGATGTGAGAGACAACAACCAAAATCACACTGAATGAGGAGTGAACAATATCTTTATTTTAAAAACAAATACAAGGCACCTGCTCGGAGGATTACCAAATAATGACATGAACAATATTTATTCAACAATATCATGAATAAACAGCATAAAAAGTGCTCAAAATGTCTTTTAACGTATGTTGAATGAATTCCTGGTAATTTATTTTGAAAAAGATGTTGAAAAATCCATTTCAGAGGATGTCTAAAATTTAAAAAAAATGGTCATACTATAGCATGTCGAAAAAGTCAAAAAATGTCATGTTGTAAAAAGTGATAAAAAGTACTGAAAATTACTATTTAATGGATGTTGAATGAACACATGGTAATTTATCTTGAAAAGAAGTGGTATAAAAGCAATTTCATCGGGTGTCAAAAATTGAAAAAATGGTCATACCATAGCATGTCGAAAAAGTCAAAAAATGTCACATGGTAAAATGTCATAAAAAGTACTCAAAATATCTTTTTAATATATGTTGAATGAAAACACGGTAATTTATTTTGAAAAGAAGTGGTAAAAAAGGTTTTTTCATTGGATGTCAAAAAATTGAAAAAAAAACCCCAAAACGGTCATACTATAGCATGTCGAAAAAGTCAAAAAAAATGTCATGTTATAAAAAGTGATGAAAACTACTGAAAATTACTTTTTAATGTATGTTGAATGAACACATGGTAATTTATCTTGAAAAGAAGTGGTATAAAAGCAATTTCATCGGGTGTCAAAAATTGATAAAATGGTCATACCATAGCATGTCGAAAAAGTCAAAAAATGTCATGTCGTAACGTCATAAAAAGTGCTCAAAATGTCTTTTTAATGTATGTTGAATGAATAAATGGTAATATATTTTGAACAGAAGTTGTGAAAAAGCAATTTCATCGGGGTGGCAAAAATTGAAAAAATGGTCATACTATAGCATGTGGAAAAAGTCAAAAAATGTCATGTTGTAAAAAGTGATAAAAAGTACTCAAAATGACTTTTTAATGTATGTTGAATGAATACACGGTAATTTATTTTAAAAAGAAGCGGTAAAAAAAAGGCTTTTTCATTGGACGTCAAAAATTTTTTTAAAAAATGGTCATACTATAGCATGTCGAAAAAGTCAAAAAATGTCACATGGTAAAATGTCATAAAAAGTACTCGAAATATCTTTTTAACGTATTTTGAATGAATTCGTGGTAATTTATTTTGAAAAAAATGTTGAAAAATCCATTTCATATGATGTCTAAAATTTCCAAAAATGGTAATACTATAGCATGTCGAAAAAATAAAAAATTGTCACGTTGTAAAATGTCATAAAAAGTGTTCAATATGTCTTTTTAATGTATGTTGAATGAATTTGTGGTAATTTATTTTGAAAAAGATGTTGAAAAAATCCATTTGATACAATGTCTAAAATTCCAAAAAATGGTCACACTATAGCATGTCGAAAAAGTCAAAAAATGTCATGTTGTAAAAAGTGATAAAAAGTACTCAAAATGACTTTTTAATGTATGTTGAATGAATAAATGGTAATATATTTTGAACAGAGGTTGTGAAAAAGCAATTTCATCGGGGTGTCAAAAATTGAAAAAATGGTCATACTATAGCATGTCGAAAAAGTCAAAAAATGTCATGTTGTAAAAAGTGATAAAAAGTACTCAAAATGACTTTTTAATGTATGTTGAATGAATACAAGGTAATTTATTTTAAAAAGAAGCGGTAAAAAAAAGGCTTTTTCATTGGACGTCAAAAATTTTTTAAAAAAATGGTCATACTATAGCATGTCGAAAAAGTCAAAAAATGTCACATGGTAAAATGTCATAAAAAGTACTCGAAATATCTTTTTAACGTATTTTGAATGAATTCGTGGTAATTTATTTTGAAAAAAATGTTGAAAAATCCATTTCATATGATGTCTAAAATTTCCAAAAATGGTAATACTACAGCATGTCGAAAAAATAAAAAATTGTCACGTTGTAAAATGTCATAAAAAGTGTTCAATATGTCTTTTTAATGTATGTTGAATGAATTCGTGGTAATTTATTTTGAAAAAGATGTTGAAAAAATCCATTTGATACAATGTCTAAAATTCCAAAAAATGGTCATACTATAGCATGTCGAAAAAGTCAAAAAATGTCATGTTGTAAAAAGTGATAAAAAGTACTCAAAATGACTTTTTAATGTATGTTGAATGAATAAATGGTAATATATTTTGAACAGAGGTTGTGAAAAAGCAATTTCATCGGGGTGTCAAAAATTGAAAAAATGGTCATACTATAGCATGTCGAAAAAGTCAAAAAATGTCATGTTGTAAAAAGTGATAAAAAGTACTCAAAATGTCTTTTTAATGTATGTTGAATGAACAGAGGTTGTGAAAAAGCAATTTCATCAGGGTGTCAAAAATTGAAAAAATGGTCATACTATAGCATGTCGAAAAAGTAAAAAAATGTCATGTTGTAAAAAGTGATAAAAAGTACTCAAAATGACTTTTTAATGTATGTTGAATGAATACAAGGTAATTTATTTTAAAAAGAAGCGGTAAAAAAAAGGCTTTTTCATTGGACGTCAAAAATTTTTTTAAAAAATGGTCATACTATAGCATGTCGAAAAAGTCAAAAAATGTCACATGGTAAAATGTCATAAAAAGTACTCGAAATATCTTTTTAACGTATTTTGAATGAATTCGTGGTAATTTATTTTGAAAAAGATGTTGAAAAAATTAATTTCATACAATGTCTAAAATTTCAAAAAATGGTCATACTATAGCATGTCGAAAAAGTCAAACAATGTCATGTTGTAAAAAGTGATAAAAAGTACTCAAAATGACTTTTTAATGTATGTTGAATGAATACAAGGTAATTTATTTTAAAAAGAAGCGGTAAAAAAAAGGCTTTTTCATTGGACGTCAAAAATTTTTTTAAAAAATGGTCATACTATAGCATGTCGAAAAAGTCAAAAAATGTCACATGGTAAAATGTCATAAAAAGTACTCGAAATATCTTTTTAACGTATTTTGAATGAATTCGTGGTAATTTATTTTGAAAAAGATGTTGAAAAAATTCATTTCATACAATGTCTAAAATTTCAAAAAATGGTCATACTATAGCATGTCGAAAAAGTCAAACAATGTCATGTTGTAAAAAGTGATAAAAAGTACTCAAAATGACTTTTTAATGTATGTTGAATGAATAAATGGAAATTTATTTTGAACAGAAGTGGTGAAAAAGCAATTTCATTGGGTGTCAAAAACTTCAAAAAATTGTCATACTATAGCATGTCGAAAAAGTAAAAAAAATGTCATGTTGTAAAATGTAATAAAAAGTCCTTAAAATGTCTTTTTTAACATACGTTGAATGAATTCATGGTAATTTATTTTGTAAAAAAATGGTGACATATCAATTTCAGAGGATGTCTAAAATTTCAAAAAGTGGTCATATTATAGCATGTCGAAAAAGTAAAAAAATGTCACATTGTAAAATGTCATGAAAAGTGCTCAAAATGTCTTTTTAATGTATGTTGAATGGATAAATGGTAACATATTTTGAACAGAGGTTGTGAAAAAGCAATTTCATCAGGGTGTCAAAAATTGAAAAAATGGTCATACTATAGCATGTCGAAAAAGTCAAAAAATGTCATGTTGTAAAAAGTGATAAAAAGTACTCAAAATGACTTTTTAACGTATGTTGAATGAATAAATGGTAATATATTTTGAACAGAAGTTGTGAAAAAGCAATTTCATCGGGGTGTCAAAAATTGAAAAAATGGTCATACCATAGCATGTCGAAAAAGTCCAAAAATGTCATGTTGTAAAAAGTACTCAAAATGACTTTTAATATATGTTGAATGAATACACAGTAATTTATTTTAAAAAGAAATGGTAAAAAAAGGCTTTTTCATTGGACGTCAAAAATTTTTTAACGTATTTTGAATTCGTGGTAATTTATTTTGAAAAAGATGTTGAAAAATCCATTTCATATGATGTCTAAAATTTCCAAAAATGGTCATACTATAGCATGTCGAAAAAGTAAAAAATTGTCACGTTGTAAAATGTCATAAAAAGTGTTCAAAATGTCTTTTTAATGTATGTTGAATGAATAAACGGTAATTTTTTTTGAAAAGAAGTGGTGAAAAAGCCATTTCATTGGGTGTCAAAAATTTAAAAAAATTGTCATACTATAGCATGTAGAAAAAGTCAAAAAATGTAATTTTGTAAAAAGTTATAAAAAGTATTCAAAATGTCTTTTTAATGTATGTTGAATGAACAGAGGTTGTGAAAAAGCAATTTCATCAGGGTGTCAAAAATTGAAAAAATGGTCATACTATAGCATGTCGAAAAAGTAAAAAAATGTCATGTTGTAAAAAGTGATAAAAAGTACTCAAAATGACTTTTTCATGTATGTTGAATGAATACACGGTAATTTATTTTAAAAAGAAGCGGTAAAAAAAAGGCTTTTTCATTGGACGTCAAAAATTTTTTAAAAAAATGGTCATACTATAGCATGTCGAAAAAGTCAAAAAATGTCACATGGTAAAATGTCATAAAAAGTACTCGAAATATCTTTTTAACGTATTTTGAATGAATTCGTGGTAATTTATTTTGAAAAAGATGTTGAAAAAATCCATTTCATACAATGTCTAAAATTTCAAAAAATGGTCATACTATAGCATGTCGAAAACGTCAAAAAATGTCATGTTGTAAAAAGTGATAAAAAGTACTCAAAATGACTTTTTAATGTATGTTGAATGAATAAATGGTAATTTATTTTGAACAGAAGTGGTGAAAAAGCAATTTCATTGGGTGTCAAAAACTTCAAAAAATTGTCATACTATAGCATGTCGAAAAAGTAAAAAAAATGTCATGTTGTAAAATGTAATAAAAAGTCCTTAAAATGTCTTTTTTAACATACGTTGAATGAATTCATGGTAATTTATTTTGTAAAAAAAATGGTGACATATCCATTTCAGAGGATGTCTAAAATTTCAAAAAGTGGTCATATTGTAGCATGTCGAAAAAGTAAAAAAATGTCACATTGTAAAATGTCATGAAAAGTGCTCAAAATGTCTTTTTAATGTATGTTGAATGAATAAATGGTAATATATTTTGAACAGAGGTTGTGAAAAAGCAATTTCATCAGGGTGTCAAAAATTGAAAAAAATGGTCATACTATAGCATGTCGAAAAAGTAAAAAAATGTCATGTTGTAAAAAGTGATAAAAAGTACTCAAAATGACTTTTTAATGTATGTTGAATGAATAAATGGTAATATATTTTGAACAGAAGTTGTGAAAAAGCAATTTCATCGGGGTGTCAAAAATTGAAAAAATGGTCATACCATAGCATGTCGAAAAAGTCCAAAAATGTCATGTTGTAAAAAGTACTCAAAATGACTTTTAATATATGTTGAATGAATACACAGTAATTTATTTTAAAAAGAAATGGTAAAAAAAGGCTTTTTCATTGGACGTCAAAAATTTTTTTACGTATTTTGAATTCGTGGTAATTTATTTTGAAAAAGATGTTGAAAAATCCATTTCATATGATGTCTAAAATTTCCAAAAATGGTCATACTATAGCATGTCGAAAAAGTAAAAAATTGTCACGTTGTAAAATGTCATAAAAAGTGTTCAAAATGTCTTTTTAATGTATGTTGAATGAATAAACGGTAATTTTTTTTGAAAAGAAGTGGTGAAAAAGCCATTTCATTGGGTGTCAAAAATTTAAAAAAATTGTCATACTATAGCATGTAGAAAAAGTCAAAAAATGTAATTTTGTAAAAAGTTATAAAAAGTATTCAAAATGTCTTTTTAATGTATGTTGAATGAACAGAGGTTGTGAAAAAGCAATTTCATCAGGGTGTCAAAAATTGAAAAAATGGTCATACTATAGCATGTCGAAAAAGTCAAAAAATGTCATTTTGTAAAAAGTTATAAAAACTACTCAAAATGACTTTTTAATGTATGTTGAATGAATAAATGGTAATATATTTTGAACAGAAGTGGTGAAAAAGCAATTTCATCGGGGTGTCAAAAATTTAAAAAATGGTCATACTATAGCATGTCGAAAAAGTCAAAAAATGTCATGTTGTAAAAAGTGATAAAAAGTACTCAAAATGACTTTTTCATGTATATTGAATGAATACACGGTAATTTATTTTAAAAAGAAGTGGTAAAAAAAAAGCCTTTTTCATTGGACGTCAAAAATTTTTTAAAAAAATGGTCATACTATAGCATGTCGAAAAAGTCAAAAAATGTCACATGGTAAAATGTCATAAAAAGTACTCAAATATCTTTTTAACATATTTTGAATGAATTCGTGGTAATTTATTTTGAAAAAGATGTTGAAAAAATCCATTTCATACAATGTCTAAAATTCCAAAAAATGGTCATACTATAGCATGTCGAAAAAGTCAAAAAATGTCATGTTGTAAAAAGTGATAAAAAGTACTCAAAATGACTTTTTAATGTATGTTGAATGAATAAATGGTAATTTATTTTGAACAGAAGTGGTGAAAAAGCAATTTCATTGGGTGTCAAAAATTTCAAAAAATTGTCACACTATAGCATGTGGAAAAAGTCAAAAAATGTCATTTTGTAAAAAGTTATAAAAACTACTCAAAATGACTTTTTAATGTATGTTGAATGAATACATGGTAATTTATTTTGTAAAAAAATGGTGACATATCCATTTCGGAGGATGTCTAAAATTTCAAAAAGTGGTCATATTATAGCATGTCGAAAAAGTAAAAAAATGTCACATTGTAAAATGTCATAAAAAGTGCTCAAAATGTCTTTTTAATGTATGTTGAATGAACAGAGGTTGTGAAAAAGCAATTTCATCGGGGTGTCAAAAATTGAAAAAATGGTCATACTATAGCATGTCGAAAAAGTCAAAAAAATGTCATGTTGTAAAAAGTGATAAAAAAGTACTCAAAATTACTTTTTAATGTATGTTGAATGAATACACGGTAATTTATTTTAAAAAGAAGTGGTAAAAAAAAGGCGTTTTCATTGGACGTCAAAAATTTAAAAAAAAAATGGTCATACTATAGCATGTCGAAAAAGTCAAAAAATGTCACATGGTAAAATGTCATAAAAAGTGCTCAAAATATCTTTTTAACGTATTTTGAATTCGTGGTAATTTATTTTGAAAAAGATGTTGAAAAATCCATTTCATATGTCTAAAATTTCCAAAAATGGTCATACTATAGCATGTTGAAAAAGTAAAAAATTGTCCCGTTGTAAAATGTCATAAAAAGTGTTCAAAATGTCTTTTTAATGTATGTTGAATGAATAAATGGTAATTTTTTTTAAAAGAAGTGATGAAAAAGCCATTTCATTGGGTGTCAAAAAATTCACAAAATTGTCATACTATAGCATGTGGAAAAAGTCAAAAAATGTCATTTTGTAAAAAGTTATAAAAAGTACTCAAAATGACTTTTTAATGTATGTTGAATGAATAAATGGTAATAGATTTTGAACAGAGGTTGTGAAAAAGCAATTTCATCGGGGTGTCAAAAATTGAAAAAATGGTCATACTATAGCATGTCGAAAAAGTCAAAAAATGTCATGTTGTAAAAAGTGATAAAAAGTACTCAAAATGACTTTTTAATGTA
Organism: Synanceia verrucosa; assembly: GCA_029721515.1. Lineage (NCBI taxonomy): Eukaryota > Metazoa > Chordata > Actinopteri > Perciformes > Synanceiidae > Synanceia > Synanceia verrucosa. Next base: position 2,248,667 of record CM056559.1, read on the forward strand.
TGTTGAATGAATACACGGTAATTTATTTTAAAAAGAAGTGGTAAAAAAAGGCTTTTTCATTGGACGTCAAAATTTTTTTAAAAAAATGGTCATACTATAGCATGTCGAAAAAGTCAAAAAATGTCACATGGTAAAGTGTCATAAAAAGTTCTCAAAATATCTTTTTAACGTATTTTGAATTTGTGGTAATTTATTTTGAAAAAGATGTTGAAAAATCCATTTCATATGATGTCTAAAATTTCCAAAAATGGTCATACTATAGCATGTCGAAAAAGTAAAAAATTGTCACGTTGTAAAATGTCATAAAAAGTGTTCAAAATGTCTTTTTAATGTATGTTGAATGAATAAACGGTAATTTTTTTTTGAAAAGAAGTGGTGAAAAAGCCATTTCATTGGGTGTCAAAAATTTCAAAAAATTGTCATAGTATAGCATGTGGAAAAAGTCAAAAAATGTCATTTTGTAAAAAGTTATAAAAAGTACTCAAAGTGACTTTTTAATGTATGTTGAATGAATAAATGGTAATATATTTTGAACAGAAGTTGTGAAAAAGCAATTTCATCGGGGTGTCAAAAATTGAAAAAATGGTCATACTATAGCATGTGGAAAAAGTCAAAAAATGTCATGTTGTAAAAAGTGATAAAAAGTACTCAAAATGACTTTTTAATGTATGTTGAATGAATAAATGGTAATATATTTTGAACAGAAGTTGTGAAAAAGCAATTTCATCGCGGTGTCAAAAATTGAAAAAATGGTCATACCATAGCATGTCGAAAAAGTCAAAAAATGTCATGTTGTAAAAAGTGATAAAAAGTACTCAAAATGACTTTTTAATGTATGTTGAATGAATACACGGTAATTTATTTTAAAAAGAAGTGGTAAAAAAAGGCTTTTTCATTGGACGTCAAAAATTTTTTAAAAAAATGGTCATACTATAGCATGTCGAAAAAGTCAAAAAATGTCACATGATAAAGTGTCATAAAAAGCACTCAAAATATCTTTTTAACGTATTTTGAAATCGTGGTAATTTATTTTGAAAAAGATGTTGAAAAATCCATTTCATATGATGTCTAAAATTTCCAAAAATGGTCATACTATAGCATGTCGAAAAAGTAAAAAATTGTCACGTTGTAAAATGTCATAAAAAGTGTTCAAAAATGTCTTTTTAATGTATGTTGAATGAATAAACGGTAATTTTTTTTGAAAAGAAGTGGTGAAAAAGCCATTTCATTGGGTGTCAAAAATTTCAAAAAATTGTCATAGTATAGCATGTAGAAAAAGTCAAAAAATGTCATGTTGTAAAAAGTGATAAAAAGTACTCAAAATGACTTTTTAATGTATGTTGAATGAATACACGGTAATTTATTTTAAAAAGAAGCGGTAAAAAAAAGGCTTTTTCATTGGACGTCAAAAATTTTTAAAAAAAATGGTCATACTATAGCATGTCGAAAAAGTCAAAAAATGTCACATGGTAAAATGTCATAAAAAGTACTCGAAATATTGTTTTAACGTATTTTGAATGAATTCGTGGTAATTTATTCTGAAAAAAATGTTGAAAAATCCATTTCATATGATGTCTAAAATTTCCAAAAATGGTAATACTATAGCATGTCGAAAAAATAAAAAATTGTCACGTTGTAAAATGTCATAAAAAGTGTTCAATATGTCTTTTTAATGTATGTTGAATGAATTCGTGGTAATTTATTTTGAAAAAGATGTTGAAAAAATCCATTTCATACAATGTCTAAAATTCCAAAAAATGGTCATACTATAGCATGTCGAAAAAGTCAAAAAATGTCATGTTGTAAAAAGTGATAAAAAGTACTCAAAATGACTTTTTAATGTATGTTGAATGAATAAATGGTAATATATTTTGAACAGAAGTGGTGAAAAAGCAATTTCATTGGGTGTCAAAAACTTCAAAAAATTGTCATACTATAGCATGTCGAAAAAGTAAAAAAAATGTCATGTTGTAAAATGTAATAAAAAGTCCTTAAAATGTCTTTTTTAACATATGTTGAATGAATTCATGGTAATTTATCTTGTAAAAAAAATGGTAACATATCCATTTCAGAGGATGTCTAAAATTTCAAAAAGTGGTCATATTGTAGCATGTCGAAAAAGTAAAAAAATGTCACATTGTAAAATGTCATGAAAAGTGCTCAAAATGTCTTTTTAATGTATGTTGAATGAATAAATGGTAATATATTTTGAACAGAGGTTGTGAAAAAGCAATTTCATCAGGGTGTCAAAAATTGAAAAAAATGGTCATACTATAGCATGTCGAAAAAGTAAAAAAATGTCATGTTGTAAAAAGTGATAAAAAGTACTCAAAATTACTTTTTAATGTATGTTGAATGAATAAATGGTAATATATTTTGAACAGAGGTTGTGAAAAAGCAATTTCATCGGGGTGTCAAAAATTTAAAAAATGGTCATACTATAGCATGTCGAAAAAGTCAAAAAATGTCATGTTGTAAAAAGTGATAAAAAGTACTCAAAATGACTTTTTAATGTATGTTGAATGAATAAATGGTAATATATTTTGAACAGAAGTTGTGAAAAAGCAATTTCATCGGGGTGTCAAAAATTGAAAAAATGGTCATACCATAGCATGTCGAAAAAGTCAAAAAATGTCATGTTGTAAAAAGTACTCAAAATGACTTTTAATATATGTTGAATGAATACACAGTAATTTATTTTAAAAAGAAGTGGTAAAAAAAGGCTTTTTCATTGGACGTCAAAATTTTTTTAAAAAAATGGTCATACTATAGCATGTCGAAAAAGTCAAAAAATGTCACATGGTAAAGTGTCATAAAAAGCACTCAAAATATCTTTTTAACGTATTTTGAATTCGTGGTAATTTATTTTGAAAAAGATGTTGAAAAATCCATTTCATATGATGTCTAAAATTTCCAAAAATGGTCATACTATAGCATGTCGAAAAAGTAAAAAATTGTCACGTTGTAAAATGTCATAAAAAGTGTTCAAAATGTCTTTTTAATGTATGTTGAATGAATAAACGGTAATTTTTTTTGAAAAGAAGTGGTGAAAAAGCCATTTCATTGGGTGTCAAAAATTTAAAAAAATTGTCATACTATAGCATGTGGAAAAAGTCAAAAAATGTCATTTTGTAAAAAGTTATAAAAACTACTCAAAATGACTTTTTAATGTATGTTGAATGAATAAATGGTAATATATTTTGAACAGAGGTTGTGAAAAAGCAATTTCATCGGGGTGTCAAAAATTGAAAAAATGGTCATACTATAGCATGTCGAAAAAGTCAAAAAATGTCATATTGTAAAATGTCATGAAAAGTGCTCAAAATGTCTTTTTAATGTATGTTGAATGAATAAATGGTAATATATTTTGAACAGAGGTTGTGAAAAAGCAATTTCATCAGGGTGTCAAAAATTGAAAAAAATGGTCATACTATAGCATGTGGAAAAAGTCAAAAAATGTCATGTTGTAAAAAGTGATAAAAAGTACTCAAAATTACTTTTTAATGTATGTTGAATGAATAAATGGTAATATATTTTGAACAGAGGTTGTGAAAAAGCAATTTCATCGGGGTGTCAAAAATTTAAAAAATGGTCATACTATAGCATGTCGAAAAAGTCAAAAAATGTCATGTTGTAAAAAGTGATAAAAAGTACTCAAAATGACTTTTTAATGTATGTTGAATGAATAAATGGTAATATATTTTGAACAGAAGTTGTGAAAAAGCAATTTCATCGGGGTGTCAAAAATTGAAAAAATGGTCATACCATAGCATGTCGAAAAAGTCAAAAAATGTCATGTTGTAAAAAGTACTCAAAATGACTTTTTCATGTATATTGAATGAATACACGGTAATTTATTTTAAAAAGAAGTGGTAAAAAAAGGCTTTTTCATTGGACGTCAAAAATTTTTTTAAAAAATGGTCATACTATAGCATGTCGAAAAAGTCAAAAAATGTCACATGGTAAAATGTCATAAAAAGTACTCAAAATATCTTTTTAACGTATTTTGAATTTGTGGTAATTTATTTTGAAAAAGATGTTGAAAAATCCATTTCATATGATGTCTAAAATTTCCAAAAATGGTCATACTATAGCATGTCGAAAAAGTAAAAAATTGTCACGTTGTAAAATGTCATAAAAAGTGTTCAAAATGTCTTTTTAATGTATGTTGGATGAATAAACGGTAATTTTTTTTAAAAGAAGTGGTGAAAAAGCCATTTCATTGGGTGTCAAAAAATTCACAAAATGGTCATACTATAGCATGTGGAAAAAGTCAAAAAATGTCATTTTGTAAAAAGTTATAAAAAGTACTCAAAATGACTTTTTAATGTATGTTGAATGAATAAATGGTAATAGATTTTGAACAGAGGTTGTGAAAAAGCAATTTCATCGGGGTGTCAAAAATTGAAAAAATGGTCATACCATAGCATGTCGAAAAAGTCAAAAAATGTCATGTTGTAAAAAGTGATAAAAAGTACTCAAAATGACTTTTTAATGTATGTTGAATGAATACACGGTAATTTATTTTAAAAAGAAGTGGTAAAAAAGGCTTTTTCATTGGACGTCAAAATTTTTTTAAAAAAATGGTCATACTGTAGCATGTCGAAAAAGTCAAAAAATGTCACATGTTGTAAAATGATAAAAAGTACTCAAAATTACTTTTTAATGTATGTTGAATGAATACATGGTAATTTATTTTGAAAAAGATGTTGAAAAATCCATTTCATATGATGTCTAAAATTTCCAAAAATGGTCATACTATAGCAATGTCGAAAAAGTAAAAAATTGTCACGTTGTAAAATGTCATAAAAAGTGTTCAAAATGTCTTTTTAATGTATGTTGAATGAATAAATGGTAATTTTTTTTGAAAAGAAGTGGTGAAAAAGCCATTTCATTGGGTGTCAAAAATTTCAAAAAATTGTCATACTATAGCATGTGGAAAAAGTCAAAAAATGTCAGTTTGTAAAAAGTTATAAAAAGTACTCAAAATGTCTTTTTAATGTATGTTGAATGAATAAATGGTAATTTTTTTTTAAAAGAAGTGGTGAAAAAGCCATTTCATTGGGTGTCAAAAATTTCAAAAAATTGTCATACTATAGCATGTGGAAAAAGTCAAAAAATGTCATGTTGTAAAAAGTGATAAAAAGTACTCAAAATGACTTTTTAATGTATGTTGAATGAATACATGGTAATTTATTTAGTATGATATTGTGAAAAATCCATGTCATAGGATGTCTAAAATTTCAAAAAATGGTCATACTATAGCATGTCGAAAAAGTCAAAAAATGTCATGTTGTAAAAAGCGATAAAAAGTACTCAGAATGACTTTTTAATGTGTGTTGAGTGAATACATGGTAAATTATTTTTGAAAAGAAGTGGTGAAAAAGCCATTTCATTGGGTGTCAAAAATTTCAAAAAATGGTCATACTATAGCATGTCGAAAAAGTCAAAAAAATGCCACGTCGTGAAATGTCATAAAAAGTGCTCAAATGTCTTTTAACGTATGTTGAATGAATTCATGGTAATTTATTTTGAAAAAAAAATGTTGAAAAAATCCATTTCATACAATGTCTAAAATTCCAAAAAATGGTCATACTATAGCATGTCGAAAAAGTAAAAAATTGTCACGTTGTAAAATGTCATAAAAAGTGTTCAAAATGTCTTTTTAATGTATGTTGAATGAATAAATGGTAATTTTTTTTTAAAAGAAGTGGTGAAAAAGCCATTTCATTGGGTGTCAAAAATTTCAAAAAATTGTCATACTATAGCATGTGGAAAAAGTCAAAAAATGTCAGTTTGTAAAAAGTTATAAAAAGTACTCAAAATGTCTTTTTAATGTATGTTGAATGAATAAATGGCAATTTTTTTTTAAAAGAAGTGGTGAAAAAGCCATTTCATTGGGTGTCAAAAATTTCAAAAAATTGTCATACTATAGCATGTGGAAAAAGTCAAAAAATGTCATGTTGTAAAAAGTGATAAAAAGTACTCAAAATGACTTTTTAATGTATGTTGAATGAATACATGGTAATTTATTTAGTATGATATTGTGAAAAATCCATGTCATAGGATGTCTAAAATTTCAAAAAATGGTCATACTATAGCATGTCGAAAAAGTCAAAAAATGTCATGTTGTAAAAAGCGATAAAAAGTTCTCAGAATGACTTTTTAATGTGTGTTGAGTGAATACATGGTAAATTATTTTTGAAAAGAAGTGGTGAAAAAGCCATTTCATTGGGTGTCAAAAATTTCAAAAAATGGTCATACTATAGCATGTCGAAAAAGTCAAAAAATGCCACGTCGTGAAATGTCATAAAAAGTGCTCAAATGTCTTTTAACGTATGTTGAATGAATTCATGGTAATTTATTTTGAAAAAAAAATGTTGAAAAAATCCATTTCATACAATGTCTAAAATTCCAAAAAATGGTCATACTATAGCATGTCGAAAAAGTAAAAAAATGTCATGTTGTAAAAAGTGATAAAAAGTACTCAAAATGACTTTTTAATGTATGTTGAATGAATCCACGGTAAACTATTTTGAAAAGAAGTGGTGAAAAAGCCATTTCATTGGGTGTCAAAAATTTCAAAAAATTGTCACACTATAGCATGTGGAAAAAGTAAAAAAATGTCATATTGTAAAAAGTGATAAAAAGTACTCAAAATGACTTTTTAACATATGTTAAATGAATACATGGTAATTTATTTAGTAAGAAATTGTGAAAAATCCATGTCAAAGGATGTCTAAAATTTCAAAAAATGGTCATACTATAGCATGTGGAAAAAGTAAAAAAATGTCCCCTCGTAAAATGTCATAAAAAGTGTTCAAAATGTCTTGTTAACATATGTTGAATGAATTCATAGTAATTTATTTTGAAAAAGATGTTGAAAAATGCATTTCATACAATGTCTAAAATTTCAAAAAAATGGTCATACTATAGCATGTCGAAAAAGTAAAAAAAAAATGTCATGTTGTCAAATGTAATAAAAAGTCCTCAAAATGTCTTTTTAACATATGTTGAATGGATATATGGTAAATTATTTTGAAAAGAAGTTGTGAAAAAGAAATTTCATCGGGTGTCAAAAATTTAAAAAATGGTCATACTATAGCATGTCGAAAAAGTCAAAAAATGTCATGTTGTCAAATGTAATAAAAAGTCCTCAAAATGTCTTTTTAACATATGTTGAATGGATATATGGTAAATTATTTTGAAAAGAAGTTGTGAAAAAGAAATTTCATCGGGTGTCAAAAATGTTGAAAAAGTCAAAAAATGTCACATCATAAAATGTCATAAAAAGTACTCAAAATATCTTTTTAATGTGTTGAATGACATGGTAATTTATTTTGAAAAGAAGTGGTAAAAAAGGCTTTTTCACTGGATGTCAAAAAATTCAAAAAAATGGTCATACTATAGCATGTCGAAAAAGTCAAAAAATGTCACCTCGTAAAATGTCATAAAAAGTGTTCAAAATGTCTTTTTAACGTACGTTCAATGAATTCATGGTAATTTATTTTGAAAAAGATGTTGAAAAATCCATTCAAGATGGATAAAATGCATCATATTGTTTATCTCAATTGATTCCAGTGGTAGAGTCTCTACTAGGAGTGCTGGTGGAAGGTGGTCTGCAGGTCTGGCTCCATGTGGTCCACCATGTTTATATTATAGTGTTCTCAGCTATACATCAGGAACTCTGGAGATGGGGACAGTCCTTGGGTTTACTTTTTTTTCATTCCCCTTGTCATGAATAAAGTGGAAGATGGACAGTCAACAGAAAACCAGAACTTGAAAAGGAGCTTTGTATTAATTAGATAAAAGGTTCCTGTCTGGTTCCTTAAATGCCACAATGTAATTTGGTTCAGATTAAGCAAAATGTTATTTGCTGGTATTAAATTTTAGTTATTTTCATCATAAACAAGTCAAATACAAGGTGTCATGTGAAGCTTATTACACCTCCCCTTGTTGATTGAATTCATTTGTACATTTTCGTTATTTATAAACTAAAAATGCTGAAAAGTAGGGAACTCAGTGAGAAAGAGTTTCAGTTAAAGTGAAAGATACATTAGTTAAGTTCTGTATATTAAATACAAAAGACTGGTGTTCACAGGTTTATACGTTGATCATTTCATTTTAAGATATTTTTGCCCACTTAAGTGTGTCACACCCACAGTACAACAAAAGTTATGTTAACATGATTCATATAAAATACATATATAGATGATGTGTGGTAAACTTACAGCATTTGTTTATCCCACCCACATGCATGCTACTGCAGCATCCCGACAAGAGCCGCATCCGACTTCAATCTGTCGACGTGAGTAATCAAACCGTCGCAACAACAAAGTAATTCTGTGAATCGTGTACTCGATTGTATTCGGTTCAAAACTCTGAATTTCTGACGATGAAACTGCTAAACGAAGGAGAAGGTACTGCTAACCGCTGCTGCTAACAGCTAACCGCTGCTGCTAACAGCTGTAGTATGATCACAAGCACAAAACGCGTGTAAACAACAGTGGGTTTAGCGAAAGGTCTATAAAAGGAGAATAAATGTTCGTGCTTGAGCCCACGTTTATAAGTATAACAGGTAATTAGCAGCTGAAACCACAAATATCACAACAATAAGCTCAACAGTTCAAACAACAACAACTCCGGAAACCGGAAGTGACATTGTACGCCCACCATATGACGTCAGCACGTCAGCCGCTCAAACTCAACGATACATTATTTTGTCATGTAATTAAATCATCTTATGGTATGTCATGTTGATGAATTTGCAAAATATTTTTTTGTTAGTGGACACGAAATAAAAAGTACAATATGAACTGTAGCTTCAGTACCTCAAATTGCTCTCAAATACAGTAAATGTAGTGATTGCAGTACCTTTCCACCAGGGTTAGGGTTAGTGGAATAATGTTTACTGTCACCCAGTGGTCAAAGTGTGAAACTGCACCACATGAGACAGACTTAAATATGCTATTGACTGTAACAAAAGGCACCTCTGCAACAGCTAAGCTTGTTATTAATTTACTCATCACAAACGTTTGCATCTGCATTGACCTGTGACTATAATTTGCATACATTATATACTGTATATACATACATTCAATGTTAAATATAAGAACTGTGTGCACAATAAAAGCTTCTGGGGAAGATTCAGACAAGAATGTCCTATGTGCGTATATGTAGAAAAGTGTTCTTGGAAAATATAAACACTGCAATATGATACCACACAAGGAAATATTACCACAAAGTATATAGTTTATTTCAGGCCAATTTCAAAGTATCATATGAAGCAAGATATAATGTAACAGAATTTATTGTCTAAAACACATGCACATATCTATCAAAAAAATGAACAGATCATTACTGAATATAAATTCATTTCATGTGCATTTAGAAAACTCTAAATACAAAATCCTTTAACTTGTGTGATTAGTTCTACTGCTACAATGACAGTCAACAGCTAATATGCTCCAACAATTACACACTAAGTAAGCATAAAATCAGGTTTGTGTGGCAAAATGCGTCATTGCATCAAAATGAAAACTCTGTAGCTGTGCAATACAAGCACTGTAGTGTACCACTCATTTTAGTTGCATTGTTCTCACCAACACTGTTTATCCATCTTAAATCCACCATCGACATATGATTTAATGATCAATAAATTCATAACTAAAAAGAGGTTTCTCACACAGAATAAAAAAAAAATGTTCATGATCTCTGATCTAAAAAACAATATTGTTCCATCAAGTTAATGCTACCAATTAAGTATTGGTTGTCAACAAAATCAGTGTGGCACCCTGCAAGGCCTCAACCAAGGGCATGCACAGCAGGCTGATCATTCAGGTTACTGCAGTCATGCAAATATGTAGTCATGGTGTAAACATCAAATAATGTGATTATGAGAGATCTGTCAGTGTGTTGTCTCCACTGCAGCTGTAGCTGAAGTGTTTCTTACTCAGAGATAATGTAAACATGTGAGCGCTTCCAGAAGAATCACTTTGCTTCTCTGCTCTGAAACCTCATCCTTAAATCTCAGGGTTAGTCACTCAAAACAACCATCATGTCTATTTTTTTTTTTTTTTTTTTAAAAGAACCTCTCCACTACACCTATTCGGACATGTCCATTAACACTTTAGACTACGTCGTTTTCTCATTAGCTTATACAGTGTGTTCATCATACAGAGGCTGATTTACAGATCATATCGGTTCTGGACTCTGTGAAAATGGAAGCAAAAATTAAGTGTTAGCGTCATTAAAAGAACATCTTTGGAATCTGCCACAACAATTCCTGACTGAGATAACTGATTGTTTCAGAATTATTTCACGAAATATTCAACAATCCGCATAACTCAGCAACGTCAGTCAAACCCTGGCCTTCTTATTCTACCCCTCGACATGACTCTTAAACCTGCTCAAACTTGTCCAAGCTATAAACCCCTCATTTCAACACACAGCACCTCACAGAGGGGTTCCCCTCCCTCCTCAGGAAGACTGTTTTCAACACTGTAACTCCTGTATACCTCACATTGTGACGAGTTTTAATTGATCAAAGCGCTGTAGTTTCTGCCTTTTTGGTTAATGTTAAGGAAATATAGTAAAAGCTGCATGTGACCAACAAATAAACAGAAACACTTATATGTATATAGTCAATCAGACAAGAAGAGAATCAGCTAAAACGGTTTGAAAAAAAGAGAGAAAATAAAAAAAAGCCAAAACTGAATCATTGTGTGTGTCTTGGCTTGACTTCATCTTGGTGAAGTGGTGTGCTGTGATAACAATCAACCCTGTTAAAAAACGTATTAATTCATCGATGAAACAAATTCAAAACAAGAAGCAAAATGCCATTTGATCTAAGCTATCATATGTAGTTACCTAAAAATAAAAGGATACTAAAAACATAAAACAAAGAATGAATCATGAATTAGGCTTGGATAAGACTGAGATACTTAGAAGCTAGGGTTTAAAAAACAACAAACAAATCCCTAAATCCCCTTAATGTGTTTATAAAACAAAAGTACAATTTTGATTATTGAACATTAGATAGAGGAAAGTGTGGCTGATGTAAATGACTACAGCCAAATGCTTATTGCTGCATTACAGAAACTTAGTAATTGTTCGTGATGCTCGCGTGTCAAAAAATACAACTGAAGGCACTTGATCTATCAAAAGGTTTAACTTAGACTTGCTGGCACAGCCAAGCAGCAATGTAGTCGGTCCCCAGGCTACAACCCTCACAAGAAAGCCCAACCCCCCCCCAGCAAAGCCAACATGTCCAAACTGGGCCTCACATTACCTTTACTCCAAATCAGTATTGTTCTTTATGCTTCAAATACATCATTTTTGGTTTCTCAGGCTCGTTGAAAACAAACAAAAACAGAATAAAAACACACAAGGCCAAATATAAAGCTACTTAAGCTAGATGCAATAGTCCCAAACACAGTTAAGTAGTGCTGCTTCATGCTATATACTGCAAGAAAAAGAGGCACCAGAGACTCCAGGAGATGACAGATGACGGCAGTCCTTGCAGAAGAGTACATGCACCCGCCCAGCTCAGCTTTGAGGGGAGACGAGGGGAAGGAACGACCCCTGCTCTGGGTAAAGATGCTCTAGATTCACTGAGAGATTTGTGAAAGATTTGGGGACCCTTGCGTAATTGTCTGTTCATGGGCCAGCCTTGAAGACACAGACAAAACAGAGATAACACACCAGTGAAAAGAAAAGAACAACACAGCCTCAAATGAGGTTGGCCTTACACGCCGAGACAGAGACAGAAGTCCAGAGAGGCTTGCTGAAATGTCTTGTAAAAGCATCTATGACTCCTTCACAGATAAGAGCAGGCAGCAGTTCAGAGCGTGGGAGTGACGAGTGACGAGCGCCCTGCTCCGATCTTCTATAACCACGTGAGGAAGCTCTCCTTGTCGATCTTGGTAGCTGCCAGCACCGTCTCCATGTCGTTGAGGATGTCAGAGCTCAGGGCCTCCTGGAGACTGGGCATCAGCTCTTCGCCCTCCACCGCCATGCTCTCGCTCTCTAGGGTGCCCAGGTCCACGTCTGTCCCCGGGATGGCGTCCAGGTAGTCAGGGAAACGACTGGGCTGTGATGCCATGGAGGGTGGAAGAGGGTCCCCTAATGCACAGGAAAACATTTTTATAAGGGACTTATGATGAAAAGGGATGTCCTGCTCATTTTGTTATAGCAGCTGGTCCCAATTTTGATATCATGATTATTGTTGACACTTGTTTATTTATGTCACTGTTCATAGTTTTTTATATAAACCCTTGTAAAGTAGCCCTATCCACTTTGCTGCTGTAACACTATATGTTCCCCTTTGTGTATGTTGGGCAGTAACGCGTTAATAACGCCATTACTTTTGACAGTAACTAATACTCTAACGCATTATTTTTTAAATAAATAAACGCAGTAACTGTTATAATATATTGCGTTTGTCCGTTACTTGATAAATGATTTCCTGATTGATGAATTCAGATGTTTCTATGGACAGGGGGACATGTCCCCTTCAGATTCATAGAGACATTGATCTGTCCCCCACTTTCCCAGCATAATGAGACAAGCATCGCCGGTAAAACAGAGCATTAATGTCACTGCAGCAGCACTGGGAGCTCGGCATTTGTGTGATTCAACTCATGGTGCATTCAATTGCACACAAATGTTGGAATTTCCAACTTCCAGTCAGAATTTAAATAAGAACCCTGTGAAGTCGGATGTCCGACAGTTGGATTAATCGACCAGATGTAGAATTCATGCTGTCTGCTACTGAGGTAAACAGTAGCTCCATGTTTTGTTGTACGTCTGTAAGGCTGAAGAGCTGGGAGCACTAAACTTTGAGGTTAAGATGACCTGAGCTCCAAGTTCCGACTTCCAGTGAACACACCATAAAACAAACTCTCACTCCCCAGGGTCCTAAAGAGGAACTAAAAAGTTACTCTTAACAGTAACGCGTTATAATAACTGTCACTCTTGTTACTATTTTTCAGTAACTAGCACAACACTGGTGACAAATAAAGGATTAATCTTATCAACAGCTTATCAGAGCACGCTGTCCTTCAGGCTCACCTGTGTCCATCTCGTCCACACTGTTGAGGAAGTCATCTGGAGTGCGAGGGACGCTGTAGCTGCTCATGCTCAAGCCGCTGTCTGTGCTCTCATCCCTGGAGTGGTAGGTCCCGCTGAGAACGCCACGACCAAGAAATGTGGGTTATGAAATCAGCGCAATCACAAATATACATCATGACTTCCATCAAACAAGAAAACAAAAAAAGCAGCTTGTCTCAGCAGTCAGTGGATGACCTTAATGACCTTCACTTAACTACTCTGAACCTGAACTGTGTGAATCCAATTAACTGATCCAACAAAGCAAACACAGTCAGTTATTAAAAGCACACAGGCTGGAAAGTAACAGTGTGGCCTTAATTCCCTCCGGAGCCTTCTGCATACATCCATGTTTTAACACTTGTGTCTGATTGTACGCCTGCGGTGACTAATCCAAGGCATCACCAAGCTTCGGCGTTTCGGCAGAATACCGCAAAAAGAGCAACAATGATTCAGGCAACGGAGAGAGACAAAGAGGCAGAGAGAAGACATTTGACAAGCCAATACTAATTAGCAGAGGAAAAATATGTAGGCAGAGTATGGCTGAGGCAGGATGAATGAGGCCATTGTGAGTGGAGGGGAGTGGAGGCAACCGGGGGAGGAGGGGAGATTAGGTCGGCCTGTCTACTGACTGGACCACATGTTCTCATGGCCTGCTTGCTATTCAGCTCTTTTCCCACTTCAGCCGTTCACACAAGAACTAGAGCTTGAACTGCTAGGACTGATTTCCCAGAATGCCATGGAGCAGCGTACAGACAGGAAGGGACAGGAGGGTTTAAGTCTGGTTTCAGATCCAGTGTCAGCCTGTTGGGTTTAAGTCCCTGCTTCTCACACTACATAGAAACACAGAAAATGTTCACTGCTAATTAAGTTCTGATTGTGTTTATTTCAGGATCTGGACACCAGAGGTCATCATTGTGCAAAGCACAAAGCTGCTGGTCTGAATCAGACTTTACCATGTGATGTGGCTAAGCCCAGAAACTGGACTTCTGTTTGTACTACTTGCGTAACTCGGGGAGCTCAAACAGCCAGGTGCACAGATTTTCGCCCAGGTGAGACTGTACTCTCCTCAAGGATTTTTTTACTCCTCCAGAGTCCTGCATGAAACCAACCTGTTGAGGAATGGGTCAGAGCTGTTGGCGGTCATGGTCCGGGCATCCTGGGCCATAGGGGAGGACACAGGGTTCGTGCCGCCATCTTGATCCATACTGGTAGGCAGCTGATTCCTTATAGCCAACTCCTGTGGGCGATAAAGCACAACAACACCATCAAGCCCACACCTAACCTGAGAAGCTAATTACACACAGCTATAGCTTCATAAAAACATGCTGCATAAAATGAAGGAATTACAGAGACTGCCACCACGGTGCTCTCCATTCCTCCCCATACAGAGTGTCACGTTACACGAGGGGCCGACAACAGTTGGAGACAATTGTTCTCTGCACATGCTCAGATCATGCTCTGATCAGATAAGGCGACGGATATGAAGTCATGTTGTTCTTTTTCCACCTCCTTCCTCTAGCAGACCTTGGACAAAACAGTGTCTCCATTTGAGCTCTCCTGACTTAAACAGGAGCATAAGCCACAACAGAGGCAGCCAGTGGGGTTAGAGAGTTAGGATGGCATTTTGTTTTTTTTTTAGGAAGGATATGAAATGCAGCGCGACACTTCAACCTTAGCAGGCTTTCATCAGTCATGGTTGAGGGAAAATGTTCTTAATTAGCCCTTAATAAAGTGATAAGAAGCTTTTTCATTCTTTGTTTTTGTGCTTTAAGGGGTTTCCTTCTATAACAACTTCATTTATCACATGTAAACAATCTGGATTTGATTATGAGGGCTGTGTACTGTAAACAACTCCATGCTTTTACTGGCTCTCTTTTTGTGCATGAATGAGCACCGTCAGCACTGGACCGCCACCAGAAAGTTGGCTACAGCGCAACACGTTCTCCATCATCCTTCTGCCATGTGGAAGCCATTTGGGGCGAGGCGAGGCAAGTATTGCCCCAAAGTTGACCTCCCTTCACCAGCATATAGTCAACACAACTGCACGATTCTCTGCTCCAATCAAGCTTCTTTCAAACATCTGAAAAGGAATTTGGTGTTTACCGGACATCTATCAGTAGCCTGATAGAGGTGCTACTGAAATATATACAGTCTGATCTGTGATCCCATCTCCTCATTTTACTTTCCATTAAGCTCCTCATTTTACTTGCAAGTGAGGGTTTAGATAATAGAGCACAATCAATGAATTCCCCATCCAGCTTTACATAAACACACACCCAAACCAGGAGAAATCAGCTGGGAAGTCAGGAAACAGAAAATGCATGCACCGAAATAACCTGGCTGTTAACTCTTTGAGTGCTATCAATGTAATAATACGTCAGGGCGTTTGTTCGGCAGGGGGTCGCCGATTGTGCTCTCCCACAGCCTGTGAGTAATATTGGGGCTTCTGGGAGATGTAGTCAGAGCATAAAGAGACGGTATACACCACAGAGATCAAAACAGGAAGTGGAGACGATCGAGGTTAGAGAGCAAAACAAAGTGTCCTCTACTCTACCTCTGATAAAACAAGAATGGAACAAGGTAAAAACAAACATTTTTTTCATGATGAAATAGAGAGTCTCTTCTTTCATTTGAGCTGTTCAGTGTTTTCAGAGACATAGTGCAAAATATTCTGTGGGTCCTTAAATATGACTCAAAATGGGCAAAAACACTGGAACAAGACACTTTGTGTTTTATAAAACGGCTGGAACTCAATGAGTCAACATTCATTTGGAGAAGTAAAAAAAAACATTTTAGAGCCTAGTTTAGGGTTTTGACTTGGTGAATAAATCAGGATCTGTGCTAACCATTTTACCCTAATCCCTAACCCTGTTATGCAAACCAGATTTCCACATGACGTTTCAGAAAGTCAACAATAACCAGGTTACCTAAGCTCACAGAGCATGTGCTCTGAGGACGTCCAGTGAGGACAGTAGAAATCATTGTCATGTTGGCACACAGTCAGGTCACTTCCTACACGGTGAACTTTAAACAACCCATGGGAACGCCATGGTCAACAAGTCCCAGCTCCCTCGTTCATAATAATAAAGCTCTGTTTGTGATGTTTGAGTAAACTACTGGACTCGGCTGCACCACCCTGTGTGGGCGGCACCGTGACACATCACAGTTAGGAAGTGATAAAATTACCACATATGACTCATGACACTTTATTGCAGGGTGGCGTAATAGTAAGGACTGATCAAAGGAGCTTCAGATCTGCCGCTATACCTCCGAATGATGACTCATACTTAAAGGCCTATTTACGATGGTACGTTGTATTTTACCACATAAACGTTTTCCTGATGACCTCTGAACTTGTGACCTCTTCCTCCATGAGGCCACAGCATTCCCCAAAAGGACTTTGACTATTTTCTGAAACACTTTAGTACTGACTGCTGACCTGTGGTCTCTGCCGAAGCAGCTCCTGTTGCTTCAGTCTCAGCCTTTCCTTCTCGATCTGCTGCAGTCTCATCTGGTTGTTACCTCCCATGACTCCAGGAGGGATCTGCCCTCCCTGCTTCACTGGAGCACTCTGGGTGATCCTCTGCTGGTTCAGGGCTAAAGGAAAGACAGAGAGGAGTCATGTTACCACTGTATAACGTGTAGTGTTCATTTTACTCTTTGCACACTGAGACTTCAAGTGGTAAATCTGAACAAGCAAAACATCTTTGGGGAAAACACTGAAAATCCTCTGACTCAGTTAAGTGGGATGGGACTGTTGTTTTTTGCAACGCAGTGAGATACAAACAGCTTTAACAATACTCACTTTCAAAACAGGATGTATAAATAATATATATGGGATCTCACCTAATGCCTGGCTGCATAACGAGACCGACAACTTGAGAGTTTTGTCTACAAAGTGAACTTGTGAAAGAGTGGAGCAGCAGGTTGTGTAGGACAAGGGAAGTCCCAACACTAGTTTTTCACCTGGTGTCTGAAACAACCACTCTTCCTGTAAGACCTGATCCCCTCCCACTCACTGACTAAGACAGGCTCTGTTAGTTTAGTACATTGCATCAGTTATGACTGATCCTTGCTTCCTTCTAAACAGATTATCCCTCACGCCTCGGTGCCCTGGCCTACCCAGCTTCTGTAAACACTATCAAAGTTCTTTCCCCCAGCAGATATCATTGTATTTTGCGCTTACAAGCTAACTGCATGTTTACATTATCAGAACAAATGTGTGTGTTGAAAACACAGCTGTTCCCCAGTGAAACCTTTGTTATTCTTTACTCCAGCGAGGGTGGGCCTAATAAATATGAGCAGAAAGCAGCACACCAATGCATGCAAAGTAGGTCACACATTTTAGCACTATAGCAGGGAAAGAGAGGTAAATGCGCTTGACCACGAGGGGTGGAACAGTAATGGAAGCAATGGGGAGAGCTGTTTGCTTATGCGCTTGAAGCACCAACCAAAACAAAGCCTTTGACGGTGGGGGGGGGGGGTCCTGCCGCCCCGGCACCTTTCTCATCACCATTCAATCACTGTCTGTTTACACTATCTGAGGAGCTGAATGAAGCGTGGCTCTGGGCTCTCCATGGGAAGCTGTGGAGGCCACGCCCCGCCCCGTCTGCCTGCCGTCACCCCCGTCCGTCCACGCTGCCTCCCCCAACATCCCCACCCCAGCATACACCACCGCCTCCTCTCTCCCACACATCCACCGAAGCCATGGGAGTGGGTTACTTATCTTCAGCAGATACTGAGAGCTTTTGTGGCTGGATCGCTCCACCATCAGGGCACCATTAGCTGTTCTCAAGGAAGAGTTGCTGCACATGGGCCATGTCAGCAGCTTCAGATCTGAATAAGACCTGAGCTTTGAGGCAGAGGCAACGCATTAAAGGGAAAATACGGGTTGTCTAATGTTTATATCGATATCTATAACAATAAAGTGCTCATGTGATATCCTTTACAGGAAGTCTGACAAGGAACCACAACGAGACAGAGAAACCTTTTTGGGATTAAAAATGAAAAGTTGCTGTCAAAAATATGACCATAACTTATCTTGAGTCTACTTGTGTTTCTCACGTAACGTATTTACTAATAATATTTATATTATATGAAATCATTATTGTGAGTACAGAAGGGGTGGGAAAAAATATAAAAATATATGGCAATATATTGCGATACGATTTCTTCTGATATAATACGGATTTTTGATTTCTTAATATCGATTTTTTCCCCAAAAAAGTCATGTTTTGTGTGAGCAACTTCCACACGTTGAAATAAAAATTAAAAAAAAATAAAAAACAATCCACGTTAACGCAGTAACTTTGACAGCCCATATATACACACACACACACACACACACACACAGTATGTACGTATATATATATATATATATATATATATGTATAGATCTTTGTAGAATATCATAATATATATCGCAATATCACAATATCACAGTGATGTATCGTATCGTGACTCAAATATTGCGATATTTGCTATGCTATGCTCCAATACTGAACTAGCAAAAACTACTTAAATAAAACTAAGTTAACTTCAATTGGAATTTTTCATTTGAGTTTTGAAGAAGAGTTTAGAATAGAATAGGATTACTTTATTGATCTCAGCCTGGGAAATTATTAAAAAGCCAGTAGGGCATGATACTCAGTGTTGCCGAACGCAATCCAACAGCTGAGTTTCTGCTGAGGTCAAGGACTCCCACACAGCCCAAACAGCTAAGAGTAACTATGCACAAACAATGAGCATATCGAAGCAGGGAATTACATCTGTGGGTGAGATAGGAGCGAAGGACGGGTTCAGCTCAGGGCCAGAGCGATAAAAAAAAGAAGGAGGCCAGTCCTGGCTGAGAAGACAGTGTGTGTGAGTGTGTGTGTGGTTTTGGAGGGCTGGTTGAAGTCAGCAGCACATATGGGCGGTGATAGCTGGTGGGCCAGGCAGATAAGAGACAAGTTAATGCTGTCTGCCTTTTGTCTTCTTCACGCACTACTGCAACACAACGAGCCAGCAACACAGGCCCTTATCAGCACATCGCCCTGCCAGGCACATTACACAACAGGATCACCTGGGGCAGGTAGAGCCGAGGGTGTGCCAGCTGTGGGAAGTTCACTGTGTGACCAGGGTACAGCACCTTTGAAGGCGTAGTAAATATTTGTCTGCTGTCAATTTAACAAGTTTTTATAAAAAAGGGCCCTTGGGAAGGTGTTGTGTTTCTAGCGGAGAGATAAGCCGAGTGGAGAAACAGTCTGGATGTGATACCAACACTCTTTTATCATCTTGTACAACAGTAAGGTCTGTGTTGACCTGGCTCTGCATGGCCAGGAGTCAGGAAATATCAACAGCGTCGGCCGGCCCACATGGGAGTTACACCACGACACAACAGACTCAAAACTGGAGGCTGATGAAAACTTGATCAGATATATCAAAACATAACACTTTTATTCCTCATACTACTGTGAATATCCTCATTAAGGGGTCAGATCACCTACCTACTTCATCTAGAGCAGATGTGACATCAGATGTTTTTAAAATAAGTATAACACTGCTGTTCTTTTCCAAGGCTTTTTCACCCAGCACAAACTGAATTCTCTTCACCTCCATGATGTTAAGTGAAATCTGAGATGTCTGCAGATAAAACCACAACAGCAGCCTATCCATGTAAATAGACACCCCAGAGATGAGAGAGAAAATATGAGGCGAACCTTTAATCTGGCTCAGAGGCAGAAAAACATCACATGACAGATAATATAGCAGTGTGTTTAACTGACAGCTTTGCATTAAGGCTTCAAAGCCATCCATTAAAATCGCAGAGGAAATCTGTCTATTTGTGCACTCCAGTATCCTCCCAGTATGTTTTACCCTGCTGTTCCTGCAGAGCCGTACATACAGAAAACAACATATCCACTCGGGCCGGGCCCCCTTTGGCCTCAGACACAGTGCACTCATGGCTTGTTCGCCGTTCACCACCTCTTTGGATCTTAAAAAGAGGATGCATGCTTATCCCGTCGGCATTTTCCCTCTGTTCCTCTGTTTTTCTTTCTTCCCCTTTTGCCTTGCCTCTCCCTGCCCCCACCTCCCCTCTCACATTGGAGTTCTTTGACTGAAAAGGTCTGGAACAGATTAAGAGTTGGACCACAGAATAAAGAGGCCTGGCAGAGATTCAAGTCTGTCTGGGGCTGAGCAGAAAGGGGCTGTGCCTGCACTGGGCCTCACGCAGGGGAAAGCCAGCCGGCAGCAGCCCTCAGTTAAAGGCGCTCCGCTGCTTTTCTTCTCAAAGCTCAAATTAGCCTCCACTATCAAAGCAGCTGGCTTATGATTGGAGACCTACATAGCAGCAGTGTACATGTTTCTGGAGCAGAGGAGCCCATTGCTACGCAAAATGAAAAACAAATACAATAACTGCAAAGAAAACACTTAGATTGTCCTTCAAGTGCCGAGCCACATTACCACATGTCAAGCACTTTGACTCACTTAGCTTACAGTTAGCAATCTGTGAAATAAAAGTATTATATACAGTACATAGCAACAGATATACAGCAACAGAAGGAGAATAACTCTCTGAGTGCCACTGACGTATTTCATCGTCAAAGTGGTTTTTCGGCAACTGGTCGCTGATCACGGTCTCCACAGACTATGAGTAATGCTGGGGCTTCTGGGAGATGTAGTCAGAGCATAAAGAGACAGTATACGCCACAGAGATCAAAACAGGAAGTGGAGACGATCGAGATTAGAGAGTAAAACAAACAGAATCTGGAGAAAAAGTGGTGATTTTGGTGAAAGTGTCCTCTACTCTACCTCTGATAAAACAAGAATGGAACAAGGTAAAAACAAACATTTTTCTCATGATGAAATAGAGTCTCTTCTTTCATTTGAGCTATTCACTGTTTTCAGAGTCATAGTACAAAATATTCTGTGGGACGTTGGCACAAGTCACTTTCTGTTTTATAAAACAGCTGGCACTCAGTGAGTTAAGTACAGAGCATGACGTTTGATGGCACATAATGAGTTAACGTGATCACTCTCCCCCTCGCTAGCGTTCAGGGGCCCAGCAGCCTTGTGTGTTCAGGACTTATAAATCTTCAAAGAGCTTTGCCGATCAGAGCCGCCATCCCTTCCCAGCTGCCCCACTCCCCTTACAACTCTGTTTTGAACTTTCCTGCCTGCCTTCAGATCAGGGCTCACAACTGCTTCCAGAAGAAGTGCCCTTTAAAGCGCCTGGGCTCGATTAAAAACAAAAGACAGCTCAAATTAAGCAGGATAACAGGCTGTGTGCTTGTTCACACACTCTGACGGAAACGCTGCTGCGATGAAGGGACAGCACCTGAAGCGTCAGTGAGTCATTGTGACATAAGCAGCAACCTTCACCTCTGGGAGCGCTCCTTACGCTCAGCCCCGTGGCCACAGTGAAACGTTAACACACCTACCAGGTCCTGTCACTAATTCACCAAACCCTGGCCTCAACGCTAACTGTCAAACTCAAACTCAGCCCAGAGGATTAATGGAAAACTCAGCTGTTGCTGCAACACTAAAATGGCTGACAAAAGGTTAGGTGTGGATGTCGAGGGTGGGGGTTTGGTGAAAATCTGGTTTCAACAACCAATGGTACGCCGAGTCACCCCAAAACAATGCACGGGTTCAAATGAACAATGAATCACACAGAGCTGAACTCACTGCTACAATTGTGGTGACTCATCTTTTATGGATTATCCAGAGCTTTCTACTGGGGAAACTGATGTGGCAAACCACATGAAGCTAAGAAACTCCTGCTATGACTCCCTTTTTTAATTTAAAATCAAATATAAATAGCATTAGAGGAGCTAAAATGGCTTTTAGGTGCCTAATAATAGTGTCTTAATGACAGAGAACACTCAAGGTATTTTAGTTAAACCAAGAACTAAACTAGGAAGGAAAATCAAACTCACCAAAGCGCGGGTCCAGTCGTGGATCGAGCCAGGATGTGGTCTTGTTCTTGTGGTTGATGTAGTAAATTTCTCCCTCTGATGTTATAGCTTGTTCCCAGCCCTCGGGGAGAGGACCTGACGGATGACAGGCAAAGATAATGTTGGAGAAATGCTGGCGCTTCAGTCACGGCTTTTCTTTATTGATATTACAGCACAGCAAGCAGGAATGGTGATGAACTGAAACAGATAGCCTAACTGAAACTCCCTGCATAATTTTTATTTATTATTTGGAAAAACAAAAAAAACTATTTCAGAGAAAAGCAGACAGTCTGCAATCTTATTACTGGGTTTTAATTAGTGACAGAAATGAGTGCATCCTATTAATGTAGCTGTTAACGGTGGGCTTGATTTATATTACTTTATATATTTTGTATAATTTATTAGTTGACTAAAGCTGTCATGACATAAATGTAAAGTATAATACCTGATGCTGAAATGTGGTGGAGTAGAAGTATAAATTAACACAAAATGCAAACTACAGCATAGTATAATATTTCAGTAAATATACTTAGTTACGTTCCACCACTCATTAAAGAACAGCACTGCTCCTGTGAAGCAGAGCAGGTCTTTATTCACTGATGTCAGCATGTGTATTCACTCAGTTACACACTTGTTAATGATGTGCTAACTCATTTTAGCAATGAATATCTATAGAAATATTCATCTCCTTCCAACCTGCCTGAGTGACGAGTTTCACACGACACTCAACCACCTGAAAATCCACAAAAACAGCCTGAAAATGAAGGAAACCTGGAATGATTGTGGGCTGTGTAAAGAAGAGCTTTAGGACAGTTTGTGTACACCTCATTTATTTGATTCTGTTTTACCTTGTTTTTATTTTATTATGTATTTAGAGTGGCTTTGTTCCACTGTTGCTGCTCTTAAGTTGTTTTTTAATAGATTTTTCTTTACCTTTGCCACTGTGATGCTATAAGTTTTCCTGTCGCGCATTAATAAAAAAATCATCTAATCTTATGAGCATGTCAGTCTGTGTTTGAGGGACGTGACTTCGTCAAGGATGATTGGCTATAATTACAGCAGAAACATAAAGTCAATAACATGCTGATGTGAAGATTTGGAATTCGAATTACACAAACTGTACAAAAGCAAAAAATAATTTACAACATAACATAAAAATTGTGGGTGTATTCATGGAGTGGTTCGATGAAGAAATTGCAGGGCTGGTGAAATTAGCACATTAACTCAATTAATCAGCACTCTACTTGGACAAACTATCTGAAATGTGTTTCTAGAGACGTGCTGGCAGGTCATGATGCAGAACTCTATTCAAAAAATCAAGGAAACTAACAAGACAGTCATAACTAACCATCAACTATGCAGTTAAAACTAGATTAACTATCTTTTCTGAATCTGTCCAAACTTCTCCTGTAATTCGGCAAACAAATAATCCACCAAAAAGCATCGTTAAAGTGCTAAATTAAGACGTGAAATGATGAAAAGGGAAAGAGAAAGAGACATCCTTTCCATAAACACAGAGCTTATTAAAGCTGTGGTGTCGCTTTGATTTTAGCTGATAGTATTATAATACTAATATGTGTAAAATTAAATTTCGGGCAGTTTGTACCATTGCTCAAATTAGCGTGTTAATTTTGACGGCCCTATTGTTCAGTATATTCAGAAGTTGCGGTTTATGTTTACTGTTCAATTTATTATTATTTAGAATATCTATCCATCCTCCATGCTGACAGAAGTAAACAGCAGTGCTTTGAGAATACAGAGAGTTCACCTGTAAACTCTGTAATTTGTGAGTCACGGAGCTCCCAAACATGTCAGACAGGACCTGTCACGTTCTACCCCGGTCTTACCTCACCTAGGGCAAATTCCAGGTGCATGGCCGGAGCTGAGCTAGACCGAGCCTCAGTGACAAGTAACAACTAGACTCCACCGCTCCTGACTTCTACTGTATGTGCTACAAAAGTTAGCGAATGACCAGAAGTAACCTCAAGCTAATAGAGTTTAATGTCTGCGCGCACATACCACTGGCTGGGTTCATGAGGTTCTGCTGCTGGACTGGCACAGAACTGGCCGGGGGAGCCTGGTTCATCTGGAGCAGGGCCTTACGAGGATCCTGCCAAGTCGTGGTCTGATCAATGTGGCTGCAAGGAGACAAGATAGGCAACATGAATGAGTCCTAAAAATCACCATCAACATGTTTCTAATCAGATTCAAACCAGGAGCCATATCAGTATGAGACAGGTCACATGCAGGAAGTGATGACTCAGAGCAGTTTGATGAAAACACTGAATGTAAGCCCTGCTTTCTGTAAACGATGACTGTTACAGGAAGCCACGACTCAATACAGGACTGATTTATTTTTTTCCCTCCTATAAATCACTTCAAAGTTGTATTCCATGAATTAAAATGGAGAAGCTGCACTTATAAGCTAGAAACAGTGACTGTCGGTAAGCTGAAAGTGTCTTTATAAAGAGGCGATGATTGGTTTCACAACAACTATTGTAACGCCGGACAATGTCGCTCCATCTATTTTATGGCTCGTCTTTGCCGGGACGGGAGCGGGGGGGCGGGTTGGGGGGAGGGGCATTGTGTTGCATTCTGTGAAGGCATTGATAATTAGTGCTTTGTTGGTACTTGTTGCTTGATTAAGATGGAAAGCTAATACAGGAAGCCCTCCTCTCCCGAGCAGGACCCTCTCTATTGAGGGAGGGTCAGTCCCAGGGCTCAACGCAGGGGGTCCTTTTTCCTGGAAGTGGCTCGGACACTGTGGAGTGTCAGGGGGCTTTAACAATCTGGCGCCACATTTACAAAGCTTTCACCTGCTTGACAAAGGCTCAGACTGAGCTACGACCTAAAACCCCACTATTCACTTGTTCTTTTTGTTTTGTTTAGGTTTTTTTTTTTTTGAAACATCCCATTTAAAAAATAGCCCCAAACCCACCTCAAACAAACAGGAACCAAACTCCAGCAGAACTATTTCAATACTAAGAGTTTGTTCATGATGCATTCAAATATTACCCTCTGTGATCTATGCAATAGCCAAGCGCTTCCACCAAGTGAGGTTCATTTCGACCTGCTGTTAAATTCGATCCCACAGCGCCATCAGTCCAGATTTTGGAACAGCTGGGTGAAGTGAGAGATTCAGAGTTTCTCTTGGCCTCTGCTAATCCCAGCCAGCCTGTCTGCTCTCTATCCCAGGCCAGAGAGCGAGAGGGCCTGACTCAGCACTCCTCCCCACCCCCCCCACACAATGCAACCCATTTTGAAGCCCCCCTCTTGTTTATGCTTTACTGATCAAAGGAGCTGCCAAATCCCCTACCATACCCTCCCCCAGCCCTCACACACACACACACACACACACACACACACACACCACAAACCAAGCAAAATAGCTGGAACTGCTCAGATTGGAGGGGCCCCCTTGAGAAAGAGGGGTCACAGGGAGCGGGGTGGGACAACTACAGAAAAGAAAAAAAAAGTGAAAGAGGGGAAAAAAAAAAACATGGACGGAAGCAATCCCTCTGAATTCCATTGGCTGCATGAGTTGCTGTGGTCCTGTTGCACCGAGTGGCCGCCCTGCCCCCTTCGCTGCCTCCTTCCCACTCTGGAAACTATGACATTTATTATGGAGGGGAGGGGAGAACAGGGGAGGAGAGTCGGAGACGAGCGCTGGGATAAGGGAAGGAAGGGCTTATCGTAAATGAGAGCTGTGCACATCCTGGTACACAAATGCCGAACAGAAACTCTACAAGTGGAAATACATACAAGCTCAAAGCCTCCACGAGCTGTGGCTGTGAATTCCTCCCCACGCCCTTTATTTAACATGTGCTTCTCTTTGCACAGATGAAAGGACAAATATTGAATCTTCCATCAAACCCCTCATGTTTGTAGCTCGAATCCAAACAGATGTAAACAGAAGCCTGACATGAAAACAGAGGTGATGATTATCAGAGAGCCTGTGATAAAATCCACACAGAGAGCTTCAGGTCAGCGCTGCACTGTATTCAAAGAGCGCAGGGAACTGGTAAATAAGTTACCCAGAGCCGGTAATTCATCACCGCATTTTAAAACTAAAAGATAATCCATTTGCTCAACTCGGCCCGGGCCATATATGGCCGTCGCTTCCTGGCGGCGAAACATAAAACAAAACAATGTCATGGCAACTGTCGGGGCGGCTGGGGGCCACCAGTTGCTGTTAGGAATTGCTGATGATCTGTAACCTCCACAGTCACAACTGCTCGGTGTTGTCTTTACATGTCTCTGACACCATGGCGAGCTCAGCAGGACGGACACCACACCCTCCCCCAACCTCTACCCCGGGGCGGCGGACGCAGAGCAAACTGGCTGTGGGTTACGCCTCGTCCACGCTGAAGCAGTTCCTGCTGAAAACAACGCTCACACTGCTGTTTTACACTTCACGACACGATACATATCGCGATACTTGGGTCACGATATGATACATTATTGCGATATATTGCAATATTTTACATAGATCACTGAGAAATTTAAAATGCAGGTTAAAATACAAGTTATATGTACATATTTATATAAGATAAGATAAGATAATCCTTTATTCGTCCCACAGATGGGGAAATTTGCAATATGTATGTACATATGTACACAGATTCATATATATATGTATAAATATTTATATATACAGTACATACATATATATTAGGGCTATCAAAATTACCGCGTTAACGCAGATATTTACAATTGGCCCAAAACATGATTTTTTTTAGGGGGAAATTTATATTAAGAAATAAATAAAATAAAAAATAAATATTATATCAGGGAAAAAAGTATCGCAATATCAATATTTTTTTCCGCCCCTACTGTTTTTTCTCATTTCTGAAAACTGTTGTCTGTTGTCCGATCAGACATGCCAAAACATTACGATGATGCTAAAGGTGACTCATTATCTCATCTTAACGAACCCTTTCCCAGCTGTTTCAAAGTACAGTTTGATGCACAGAAATATTTTTTATTCTTTCACTATTTCTACATAACAAAAATATATTCATGTAAAAAATACATTTTATTCATCTAAGAATTGTACATTAAACATTTCATTTGCAATTAAAAACGTTCTTCGTTATTTAGTACATAATGTAAACATTTATTCTATTACTTATTCTATTATGCCTTTGCTGTTTTTTTTTTTTTTACAGTAGTTTGTTTGCGGGATAAATAAAAACAAATTCTATTCTCTGAATTTATTTTCCATAAGTAAAACATTTTCTGATGAAGAACACTGCAAATAGAAAGCAGTGTATCTGCATCACTGTGGACATTGTGTATTAATTAGAAAACTTCTTCATGGGAAACTGACTTTAATGGCAGGTACTGCAGCTGTGGTTCAAACATGACCCGTTATCAAGCGCGTTGCCTCCAGTGTGCTGCTTTAATGGCTCTTTTTGTTTTGCTCAAGCTATCATCATGGTTGACTGTGGCTCAGCGGAGCACAGAGTTGGACTCTTGATCCACCCGGCACTTGACATCTCCTTGACTGATGGCCCAATTATGAAGGTGGCGTTTATTGTGCCAGCGTTATTTATAATGTGTCTTGCTGAGGAGGAGGGAGGGAGGGGCACCTTTGGCATAAAGGCTAAACTTGACTTTGCTTAAATGATTTGGCGTTCAGCTTCTTCTGTTTGTGCCGTTCACGTGGACGACTTATATTTATTTTTAACTCTATATATATACACACTAAGATCATTCAAGATGGAATTAAATGTACAGAAATTCAAGTGAGCTTCCTCACACAGACTTCGCCTGTTTACATCCATGAAAACTGTGGTGTTCACATGCGGCTTTGAGGAGAATGTCCTCTCCAAAAATAAGTGTGCTCCATGGTTTAAAGCGCTCTGCTACCTGCCAAAACAGCAGATCAAAGCCGGAGTCCAGGTCAGATTGGCTGTTTATTCCACTGAAAGGATCTCTCTTCAAAGCCAGATGTCGAAAAGCTGCGTTACGCTGGTGTAAAAAAGGGAGTGAAGCATCGGGGGAGTGCAGTAATGATGAACAACACCCCACAGCTGAGTTGACAAGTGTTTAAAAAAGGGATCCTCAGGCCACGGCGGCTCCACCCAGGGAGTAAATGCTTGGAAGGTGGTTGAAGCCGATGACTAAAGAGCGCACTGAGGGAGGCGAGATGTAATCAGGCCTCTAAGATGAGGATGACCACCTCCACTCTGGTTGACTGGGGATGCCTGGCTGCCTCTCTATCAGCAGGACATCATCAAGAGAGATTATTGGGGCAACCTCTGTGACCCCTTTGTGGCTTTAAGTTTCCCTTTGAAGGAGGGTTTGTATCATGCCACTTCCTAACGAAGCAACTAATTCTCAAAGAACCGGGCCGAGTGTGAATGTTTGTCTGCTGTTTATTTTCTAAGAATAATTCAAAAGTGTGATTTTAGACAGACACTTGAGAGATCAGTCAGTCCTAAAAAGTTTTTTTTGTTAT
Source organism: Synanceia verrucosa (assembly GCA_029721515.1). Classification (NCBI taxonomy): domain Eukaryota; kingdom Metazoa; phylum Chordata; class Actinopteri; order Perciformes; family Synanceiidae; genus Synanceia; species Synanceia verrucosa. Next base: position 2,277,179 of record CM056559.1, read on the forward strand.
TCTAACTTCTGCAGTAAAGTTAACTGAACAATAATTCAAATGTATGCTTGCTACAACTGAGAGCACATATAGATATGTTTCTTTACTTTGTCATGAGCTGGTTGGAGCACTTTTAACCCCACCTGAGCCAGTCCACCTCTCAGACACTGCAGATCTCTGTGGAGATGCCCTCAGTGACAGTGGAGGCATTGATGTCTGGGACAGAGGTGTTACATCAAGACTTCGGTAAACACTAGGCTGACTTTCTCACAGTCCCATTTGTGTACCGAGCTGACAGGCCCCAGTTGAACAGGAAGGCCCTTGTCTGTGTGTGGTCAATAAACCAAAAGTTTGTCAAACACAAAGTTGCTCCAAATGAGGGCTTCCAGCTCGCTCTTCCCAGCACCATTTGTGACTCAGCGAGTGGCCTCACTTCACAACAGCTTGGTTTGAAATCCAATTTGCCAACTTATCACATCAAGCTTCAAGCAGAGCTGAAGTAAAGGAGATAACAGTTGATACTGGGAGTATTTTGGCTCTGATGTTTACATAAGATGCTGAGAGTGAGAGCAGTGTTTGCCAAGAAATACAACTGAAATCCATTTCAGACAGATAGAACATGCCATTAACTAACATGGTGCATGAAAAAATGTATTTTTCAGTTTGCAAACAAAGGAAAATAAAAGAATGCTCTTTCTTGATATTAATATGAGGCATGCTCATCTGCTGGAGCGTGACCTCACAGTCCAAATCAGCAGCAAACAGATCCAGACGATGATCTTTCCTGCTCTCTTTGACTTGTATTTAGTGCAACAGATGTTCAGGAAACCCCACATATAGTTCACAATGAAGCTCTATCTGTGTCTGTGTAGCCTTCCTGGTTAACTGGGAGCGTGAAGCCAGAAAACAAATTAGTATTAGCCTATAACAGACTGTGAAGTGAACAAATCAGGTGAATAATTTGATCATTTACAATCACAGTTAAGTGAAATTTGGAAAGTCAGCCACTCAGCTATCCTGATTGTGGGAAACCAGGCTCATCAAAACAGTTTAAAGTCCAAATGGGAAAAGACAAAAGTGTCCGTCAACACATGGCTCTACCTGCCCCTCAGGGCACACAATAGCTGCTCCCCCAAAGCTTTCCTCCGCTCAGGGCTGACTTCCCACGGACTAAAAGCTCATTCAAAGCTGCATTTAATAAGCGGCCGGAACCAGTGATTACCCCTCCTGGTTTACCGGTGTGTCTAAATTAGAAACCTTCATTAGTTTATGACCCAGCCCTGGAGACCGGCCCTACCCCCCATCCCAGCACCAAGCAAGGTGACCCAACCTCCCTGCCCCTGCTGTCATAAATCAAAGGCCACAGCAAACTGCTGGAAGAAAGAGGAGGAAAGGTCAACAGACTTTGTTGACACTCTCCCAGTCCTCTCCCAGCTTAAGCTTTCTGTTATTTATGTAACAATCAACAAAAAAATACAGATTTTAGCTGGAGGCTGCTCATATCTGACTCCTATTTCCATCAGGGTCACAACCAACTATTTAAATCATTAAACTGCTGATCGTTTTAATATTGATATTTTTTAAATCCTCAGAATTGAGAAGCTTCATCCATCTTTATACATGACATTACTGAAGTTACACATTCATAAGTGCTCATTTTAATTTTCTGAGGACAGAATAATCACAGCATTTATCAGAAAGCTGCTGATCACTTATTAACAACTCCAGCTGATGTGAAGAACACAGTGAAACTGGAAAGAAAGCCACCGCCCTCTCTTGCCGCCATCTTTAAAACTTCATGTCAACCATTTGTCTATTTTGGGAAGGCTCACATGAGTCTCAACAGGCCTGTGGTCTGAATAAAGATCACTGTTTCAGTGCCGGGACAAAGGGGGGGCCGGGGTTTCTCCTGGCCCCTCTTCCAGTCATCTCCACATGGCTGCCATTTAACTCCATTGACACAAAAGAGGCACCATCACAGCTCTACGGCTCCATTCATCCCAAAGCGGAGCCTGGCTTTAAAAGGGAGCGGGACGACGGCGGCGGTGCTGCTCTGACTCACCCCCCCCCCCACCCCCAACTGTATGAGCCTATGGTGGACTAGTAAACAACAGAGATTATTCCAAATAAAAAACTTTCCCTCTGCACTGGTTTCTCTCTAAGGACAACAGCGGTCACCTGAGTGAAATGTGAACCCCCCCCCCCTCCCTCCGCCGGGCTCTGCTAGCTGGTGACAGCCTCCCCACCCCCACCCGTCCATCCACCCACTCTCTCTCTTTGCTTCACTCCTTCTGCAACACATCTCATCTCAGGCAGACAACTCCTGGTTATAAATAGGGGAGTGTCTTTTCCAGCAGCTCTGCTGAGGCCGCCTGTATTCCAGATCAAATATCTGCACTTTGATGCGCCGCGTATGGAAGCTGTCTCCTGGAGTTTTCCTCGCTTTGTGCTACACTTATAGCCGTAAAACAACCAGCTCTGAGCACAGGGATGCAACTGTTTTTACGAAGCCAAGGAAGGCAGGATGATGTGATTTTAGAATAAGTTTTTTTTGTCTGCTGACAGACGTTACAAACCTAAATTGTGAAAACGTGGTTACAATGATCAATCGATCGATGAGTCAGAGACACAAACTGTTTTTGATGCAATCCTGTTTTTTCCCGTATAAAAAGCAGAAGAAGAGGAGCAAATTAAACATTGCAAATACGTCAGTTTTTTTCAAAATGAATACAAACCATCAAAACTTGAGAGAACAACAAACTTTTGAAAGTCATAAAAGTGAAACTCTTCCCCTCTGTGTCTGGAGGCACATTAGATCAGTCAGTTTCTAAATCAGTGCAGTGAACCTCAGAGAATAGTGGGCTCTCTCTCTCTCACCCCACCCCACACCCCCAAGTCTTTTTGTACAATTTTAGAAGAGCCTCCTCTGAACGGCACAGATGTTCTCCAGATGTGCAACCTTAAAACATCTGGTACTGAAGGCTCTCCTTGGATTGGAGTAAATTTGAGGCTACGGTGTTTGTTCAGAGAGTAATATTTCCTAGGACAGACAACGCGTTGCCTTTGAGCGGAGTGAGAATTATGACTATCAAAGTCAGATGATCTCTAAAAACATGAGCTGCAGAGGGTTTCATAAACTGTGGACGCTGCCACAAACAGCAGATTATTTTAACAGAAATTATTGACGAGGACGGCACTTCTATCAATAATTCAACCCATCTTCTGGCAGAACTACAGAGAATAAAGTGAAATACATATGATACTAATAAAGAATAAAACGCCAGCCCAACAATCCAACATGGTCCTGATGAACTGTGCTGTTTGAAAAGTTAGCTTTGGATCATGAATGTGGAGGAGTTGTGCACAGATGAGCGTGTCCTCTGCTGTCTGGGGCGGCTACAACCAGCCATTGTTTCTACTGAAACCTGAGCCCAAGAAAAGGAGCACTACTTACAGCAGCAGTCCCTCAAAAGACTTCTCTCTTGTTTGCAGAGGCCGCCAAATTCAATAACCTACAATTCAGCTATTGCAATTGTCTCCTTTTGAGCACACTGGCCACCATTGTGCACGGCAGCACATTTGCAAATTATTGTCAGCATAATGTACACTGAACAGAGCTGCACTGGACCGGTCTTGGCCATTATTGCGAGCTAAAATGTTGCACTCTGAATCTTTGCAGATACTCCAGTATTATTTTTAATGTGCACGCTTTACGCTAACGACCGATGATGTTGTTTGTTTGTTTCGAACCTGTTGAACCTGTGATATAAGACAGCAGATTTCCCCACACTCACATAGTTAGAGAAGGTGCTCATTACTGTCATAGATTAATTTGAAAGCTGTCCATCATATAGGCTTCATCAGGAAGTAATGTGGTGCCAGGAGGACATAGAGATGCCTAAAGGGCTGAGGTACATTGATGACTATGTGACTATACATTAATAAATGTGAACAATCCAGGTGTGGACACTTGTTGCCAGCATACTCACTTGAGGAAGTATCTCTGGCCAGAGGCAGTCTTGGCCATCTCCCACCCCGGGGGCAGCGGCACGTCATCAGGAATCTCATATGAAGACTGGCGGAGATGTTGAGGGGAAGGTGGAGGCATGCCAGCCAGAGAGCCACCAGTAACAGCTCCCAGCTGCAGGGAGGCCGGAGACGAGTGTGCACGGACGTGGTGAGGTGTGAGGACGCCGCCGCTCCCAGCATCAGTGCTGGCCTGTGATGAGGAGCAGGATAAATACATGCATGAGTTCATCTTATTGTTAAGAAGCAAAACTAGTGTTGGAATATGTTCATGGCAAAGATAGCACCACAAAGCCATGGATTAATGAAGAATTTTTTTCATTTTGAATGGTGTATCTGAGGCCAGTTCACAGAGTTTTTGTCTCCATGAATTAGTCTGATTTCAGTCACTTCTCATAAATCACCACACATGTGTTTTAGTGAGTTCTTTTAATCCTTTCTTGAGCATGTGTTGGCAGGTTTGAGGGTTGTTTGAGGATGAGAGGACCTGAGGCCTGGTCGGACTGAAAGAGGAGCGCAGACTCTGACGCATGCGCACTGGAGACTTAACTACAGCGACCACAGGCAACAGTTGTGTTGGGGGGGGGGGGAAAAGAGTAAACAGTACGAACTCAACCATCAATTAATTTCTTGATTGCGAATCATCTCGATCGTAAAAAAAACTCTCTTGGAGCTTCCATGTGAGTATTTCCACATGACTGCTCTCCTATTAACGCACAGCCAGGCACCTCAGCAAGACATTTGCACATAAGTATAAGTTAAATACCGTATATGTTCAGCCAGTCTGACAACTCACTCACAGTGTAATAATACTGTCATAGCATTTATCTCAATAAGGTCTGCCGCTAAGGACAAACAAACAGGGACACTTTGGTCACTGTCTAACTTTTACGCACAGGCCCCGCGGGGCTTTTCTTTGCACTGATTTAATTTTAATAAACTACAACTTATTTGGAGATCCAAATGTACTGCAATCAAACGCGTTAAAGAGTCTAAGGTAAATACAACTAAATACAAGTGGCTACAGTTTGGGATGTGACTACAAAGAGCCTCTGAAGGCGCACTGGTGATATCCAGAGTAACTCCTCAGTGACTGTAGGCTACCAGTCACGTACTGTGGGCCTGATCCTCCACAGGATGGGCCTGGCTGCAGTCGTGATTTCTGGGAAGGGGGCAGAGGAGAGACAGGGCGGGCTTACTTGTCTGGAATGGGACTTTGGTTCAGGGGGTTTGAAGAAGGAGTCTGGCAGCTTCCTCATCCTCATGGGCACGGAAGGGGGCACGATAGTGTTTTTCGGGTTCATCACGGCGTTAAAAAGAGCCTCCAGGTCGGTCTCAGAGTCGCCCCGTACATGGACGACTTGCTGTCCGGCAGGAGGGTTGTGCTGGCTCGGATCCATTGTCCCAAAACACTCTGCGAACTTTATGCGGCCGAAAATGTCGCGTTCAGAAAAGTCTCAAGAAGAAGTTTGCGTCAATCACAAACTTTGTGTTTTTTTTTTCTTCCACACAGCAGTAAATCTCGACGACAGTCAGTAAAAGTTATTCCGAGTCATTCTAAAAGTTTAACAGTCGACTAGTTTATGTTCTTCCAAAGTGTGTTAGCTGTCGAAATCTGCAGAGAAAGACTGCGCTTTCCTGGTGTTTCCTGCTGGCATACTGGATGTAACAAAGCGCATATCTGGATCTGTGTTGTCGGCCGCAACTTTTCCAAAACAAAAAAAAGCAGACGCGGCCACAAAACTGAAAAAAACAGCAAGAAGAGAAGCTGGAAGAGTCAAAGTTGAGCTGCGCTTCAGCCCAGGTGAAGCTCTGACTGAATACTATCACCAGAAAGATTCATAGTCCGTACGACAAATCTCCGCAGCTCACTTTCTGGAAAAACTTTTGCTCCAGTCGGTCTAAACTTTGGGCAGGACATCAAACTTTATGACTCATGGGATGTTGCTCCAGAGGCGGAGCTTGGCTTTAATTGGGACAAGAGTCTTTAAAGGTACAGTCAGTGTGGCCCTGCAGCCCGGGGGGCCCTCCGTGCGCCTCCGTGCCAAAACATAAACTTCCATTGACTTATACCAAAAAGACCCAAATATTTAAATGTGAAAATCCCCTCAACAGGACAGGATTCCGCCTTCATCTGATTTTCCTTATTCAATAATCTATCACTGGAACATTAATTATTACACATCAATTAGATAATCTGGACATTAACTACTTAATTTAAGTGTTCCTTATTTTGTTTTCTTGAATACAACAAGGACCCCTTATGAATTACGACTGAGCAAGACTGCAAAGCAAATAGAGAAATACAAGAATTATGCATGTTTCATAATTCATTCAGCTAAACTAACATCACTTTTTTAAGGAGAACATTTGTATGCAGAAGCAACATGAAAACACATAACTAAGCAAAAAGTTTGTGTAAAAGTTTTTAGAGCTCTTAAAAATTCTTACATTTATCCTACTTTTTAAATGTGTCCTTAATTTAGAAGATACATTACAAATATTATATATTTTGGCTGTGGATTATTATTTTACAACTCAATGATGTTGACAATAATTCACACCCTCTCTCTCTCGCTCTCTCTTAATGGTACTTTTTTTTTTTTTTTACAGTGCTCATGAAAAGTAGATCCATGCAGTTCCCACAATTGTTATGCTAATGAGGCCCCTCTTCCATTGAGAAATCATTTTGTCAAGATCCACTCTCTTTGGATACTGAGGCTCTGTTTCAACTCTTTTTCCCATCCATCCACTGAATGAATGATTATGGAGCCCTATTAAATACCCGCAGACACTGTAAAGCCCCAATGAAGAGATTATTAAAGAGTTTTGCTCTGCCAGTCACACGTTCCTCAACAGATGCACGTCTCAAATTTGATTTCTCCACATGCGATTGATTGAACTAGCATTTAAAGTAAGTTATTTCACTTTGAAATATCTAAAATGTGCAAAACTAAAATTAAAATAGCAGCATGCAACATTATAGTATTGTATTATAGTATCCCTCATTGTACTTTCAACATGCTTCAGTAATCATTCCACTTTTGTACATATTCACAGAAGTTTGTCTAATTTGATGGCACATTAAAGGATTATTGCGTTGCTTAATGATTGTGCCACATATCCTGATGCATGAATGACACATTCTGTGCACACATGCTGTCAGTCAAGAGATGTCCATTGTCTGGGAGAAAGTGGTCATTTTCACATCATTGTAACGCACTCAGACACATTAAAGAGATGGACTGCAGTGTCCCAGCAGCCCTGAGGAGACCACCCACCCTGCAGGGTTTGGTCAACATCTCCTCATCCCTCTGAGGCGGCTCGCTCTCTCTGGGGTTTGCTTGGATCCTGCAGGATATTACCAGAAAACATTTGGGTTTCTGGGATCTATTTCACTGAATGTATCTGAGGTCCTGAAAGGCAGGGCAGCTGCAACAGTCTGCATGTTTAAAGCACTTTGGTGTGCTGTTATTATCGGATATAATGACGCACAGTGTTGCTACAAGCAGCTGGGCAGATGGGAGCTTGAGTGCCCCCTACAGTCTTCAATGGGCATAGATCACAACACACAAACAGTGGAAAGCATGCAATATAATAATAATGACTATATATACAGTCATGGAAAAAATTATTAGACCACCCTTGTTTTCTTCAATTTCTTGTTAATTTTAATGCCTGGCTCAACTAAAGGTACATTTGTTTGGACAATTATAATGATAACAACAAAAATAGCTCATGAGAGTTTAATTTAAGAACTAAGGATTATTCATTTTCCATGGTTTTCTTGATAATAACCAAAATTACTTAAATTCTTACATCAATAGCTATGGCATTGTACCGCCAAAAACACTACTTTTAAGCATTCCATGTTTTCTTTTCTGTTTGCTTTAAACACATGATACACACAAGAGTTAATACTTGATTGCATAACCATTGTTTTTGATGACTGCAGCCATGCGTCTTGGCATGCTCTCCACCAGCTTCTGACATTGTTCTGCTGTCACAGCAGCCCATTCCTGTTGGACAAATTCAAACAAATTTTCTTTGTTTTTGGGCTTGTGGTTCTCCATTTTGAGTTTGATGATTTTCCACAGGTTTTCAATTGGATTAAGATCTGGTGATTGAGCAGGCCAAGGCATGGTGCGAATGTTGTGGTTCTCCATCCAGGCTTTAACTGACCTTGCCGTGTGGCAAGGGGCATTGTCTTGTTGGAAAATCCAGTCATTCGAGGCAGGAAAGAGTTTTCCAGCTGATGGAAGAAGACTGTTTTCAAGGGTAGTCCTGTACTTGACCTGGTTCATTCGGCCTTCACACAATTGCATTTGCCCTGTTCCACTCAGACTGAAACAACCCCAGATCATGACTGATCCACCCCCATGTTTTACTGTAGGGGCAAGACAGCCTGGGTTGTAAGCTTTTCCAGGCTTCCTCCTAACCAGTAAGTTGGCTGGAGTGGGCATCAATTCAAAATTGGATTCATCACTGAAGAGAACCTTAGCCCAATCATCAACAGTCCAATCCTTGTGGTCTCGAGCAAAGAGTAACCGGGCCTTCCTCTGCCTTTCATTGATGAAGGGCTTCTTGCGTGCTCTGTGTGACTTCAAACCAGCTTCAACAAGTCGGTTTCGAACTGTCCTTGCCGAGCAAGTCACATTTCTCGACAGTGCCCACTCATTTTTAAGGTCCCTGGAGGTCTGACGACGATTCCTGACACAGGAACGGATGAGTGCACGGTCATCTCGTGGGGTAGAAAGACGTTTCCTGCCACGGCCAGGTAGCAATTTGGTAGTGCCATGTTCAGCTTGTTTTTTTGTTGGAATGAACGGCTGTCTTGGAGATCTTCAGTTTTTTCGCTACCTGTCTCTCACTCATGCCAATTTCCAGCAGTGCCAAGATGGCTGCCTTTGTTGCTTCACATAATTCTTTTGTTTTTGGCATTATGTGAGAGCTGACAACTTCTGAGTTGTGCTACGGCTTGAATGTAAGCAGGAAACCACTCTAGGCCTTTGCATGTGCAGTGCTGCTTGTGACATGAAATGGCCTCTTATATACCCTGGGAATCAATTAAGCTTAAGAATGTCAAATAGGACATAAAGTATTATGTGACCAGCTGCATTTTTTGTTGTGTTCATTGTATTATACGTTTAGTGGTACCAGATATTAGAATGAACAAGAAATTGAAGAAAACAAGGGTGGTCTAATAATTTTTTCCATGACTGTATCTATATTTCTGTCTACTTTCCTCAAAATAAAGTCAGAGCCACCTCTGAATTATGTGAGCTTTCTGTTCTTTTCTTTTTCAGAAATCATACATCATTTTTCAGTTTTCCTCCATTTCATACCTCAGCTGTGTCAAAGTTTGTGATGGAGTCGACAAACCGACCAGTTTCAAGCACCTTCATTAAAATAAGCTGTAACCTACTATCTATAAGTGTCTTTTTTCATGCACCCAGCTAATTATTCAGTTTTTCAGACACAGAGCCAGACCAGACGCTCATTCATTGCATGTTAAATGAACTGTAAAGAAACATGAGATTAAGCTTCACAGCACAAGCTCCAACATGCATGTGTGGAAACTTCTTGCCTTATTTTCAGCACTCTTGCCTTTTCTTGTTGGGTTTCTGGGTGTTGGGCTGGTTAGAGGCTTAACTGTCATTAAGCTCGTCGTTGTATTTTAAAATGACAGTGAACATGGTTGCAGGCAAAAGGGAACAGATTTCAGAGAAACCCTGTACAAGGAAAAGCTGAAAATACATCCAGTGCTTAAGGGCAGAAGAAATCTTTCAGTAATCTGTGTGTGAGGACGATGATAATAACAAGAGTGGCACAAAGACTCCAGTTTGAAATCACCTTCAGAAACAGATTAATGAGTTAGAGCATATCATAAGAAAGCCTACTGTCTGTCAAGCCTTCTCGAGAACAATGGTGATATAAGAGTTGGCTGGATGCACAGATGAATGCCACCTTTTAGTTTCCTGTTTCCTTTAGTTAAATACTCTTCTTTTATATTCTGTTCTTTCATTTCAGCCTGGGCTTTTGGTTGGATCCACTGTGTTTCTACCGGACATATTTTTGCTTCAGTGACACAAATATCAGCACTGATTCATCAGTTAAAGTGTCATTGTTTCCCTCTCTTGCTTTATGCCCATTGGTGACCAAATGACAGCGATGTCCCTCCTCAAATAAGCACAGTGGACACCTTTTGTCCTTTTTACTAGAGACCCGTTTTGCTCACACAGTTTCTCAAAAGCTCCTCTGCTGCTGCAGGCGTCATCTCACACCAAAGCCGAGTGCATTTTCGTGATGATGCATGACTATACGTGGCAGTGGGACACTGCATTCACAGCTTTGTTAACTTGTTGAAACATTCAAGAATGTATGCGTGTATAGAAACAGAAACCTGCAGTTAAACCCAAGAAAATGTCATCAGAGATGAGAGTCCGACTCGGGCTTCCTCCACCTCTGTGAACAAGTCCTAGCAGGCTGACTGAGGGGCAAAGCCAGACATGCTGGTGAAGGAGGGGCGGCTGAACTCACAGCAATAATCCCTGCAGCTTTTTCCAACTGATGCACCTATTTTTGGCAAAGGAGCTAGAGAAACATATAATTAATAACCATGTTATTTCATAGCAGTAGCAGACAACTAAAATCAAATGAAAACAGGCTTTAGTCTACTGCTGTGATTTAAGAGCATTATTAAGTGAAACAGGACCTGAGGCAAGAGGAAAGATGAAGTCTGGAAGCTTCCGGCACAGCTCACCTTGTTGAGCCAGTAGGTCGCACCTATCATCCTTTCTAGACAAAGACACCTTCAGCGTTGCAACACTTTCCACTCCCCAGTCTATTTATTGACTGCTCTATGCATCATAGAGGAAACACTGCTCAGCACGCTGCGCCCAGCCAGTTTATCAGTATGCTGACTACAGGATTTATTTGGTTCACTGCCAATATAGTCCCAAAATAATAATTACAACTCAACTATACAAAATAAATACATAATGAGACAGCTTTGAAAATAAATCTTAAACAAACCTACGGCACATTTTGCAATCGATTCTGGGGATGTGTCATTTATGAGAAGGGCTTTTTCTTTTGTGAATGCAAAAATAAGTTGCATCATTTTCAAAGGCACTTCAAATCTGATTTCTTAACAAAAGCTCAAATATTTCTTTTGTAATAATGTTCAAGCACACGGTGAAAATAAAAAAAACTAATTCAGCAACTTGAAAGTTGTCTCTACAGTTTATCGCTGCTGATCTCTGGGATCTGGTTTTAAAGGAGATTAAGAGGATGACAGGAGGGAGAAGACCACTGTGGACCACACAAACTGTAAGTCACTATTTCCTCTGGTACTGAGAGCGGTTGTTAGCTGAGGATGCACGATGCTTCAGATGGTTTGTCACTTTCACTTCCCTCTGAAAACAGTGAAAGACAGTGAGTTAGTGATGAAACCTGTTCAGCACAGTCGCCTGTATGTGTTGAGGCGACCGATGAATCCCTTAGAGACTGTTGCTTACAGAGGGTGCTTCAGAAAGACCACAAGTGCCAGGATGACTCCCCACGTTTCCCCGAACACCTACAGTACAGACAGTAAGAGACGTCAAGGCTTTTCTTCAGATCACAACGAACTCGCGAATCACTTCACTCACAGTACAGCTGCTGGTTGAGTCGGTCCAGAGACAGGAGGAGTTTCTGCTCTTCCAAGGAAATGGCGGTGAGCCCCTGCCGTTGGCTGCGCTGCTGGACTGTGCCAGCCCTCTGTGTTTGGGCCGTTTCCACGGCAGCCACAGTATCTGCTCCTTCCTGCAGGCCTCCAGCGTGCACTTCAGCCAGGTGTAACTTGGCTGCACTCATCAAACCTGACGGCACAGTTAAAGTCACATCAAAGACTCAAATTCTCACCTGTTTGCACTTTGCTTTTGTTGTTGTTTTGTGTGAAACACCACTGTGCTGCTATTAGCTCAGACCTCTCATTTTACTTTAACTTTAGGAACCGTTTGGGTGCTTTTAAGTCCTACACTCAACTCAACTGAAAACAGACATTATGTTGTAATACTGGTGTTAACATACATTCTAAGTTTGTCTGAAATCTCATAGAAACATAAACACAGTGATCATAACACCTTCATCTGGAAAGGCCATGCCATAAGAGCTGGAAAACAGTCCGACAGGCTCTGTGGTGTGTTTTGGTGGCTGCACAAAACAAAATAAACATATGTTAGTCTTAAATGAACAAACGATTTGAACACAGGGTAGGTGCTGAAGTCATAAAGAATATTTATAACACACTGCACAAAAATATCTAGGTGCACCAGAACAGGTAGAGCAAGTTGTAAACAAAAACATTATGCATCGATGCTTATTTTTGTAAAACACTGACAGCTCAAGTCCGTCCGGTACGTCTCGTCTTGAAAGGCATAAATCATGGCGTCTAGTCAGTTTTACAAACTGGAAAGGACAGCATGAAAGAGACTGGAAAACTGATTCAACATGTCCAAACACACCCATTTACTGATCTTTAGCATTTATTCTTCCCCACTGCAGCGTGTACCTGAGAGGGCGGATGAAGCCTCCTGGTCCCTGAGCCTGGAGGCGGCTGGCTCTGCTCCATGCAGGGTTTCCTCACAACGTCCAGCGTTTGTCTTCTGAGCATGGCTTTTCCTGTAAGGAGAGGTAGAAAACACAACTACAAGATAAATAATGAGGCGAGCCAGGCTCTGTGGTCCATGTATGCCATATATATACTGTATGAAGAACATTATTCTTAGTATTATAATTATTTGACATGTAGGGAAACTTTGATTCACTTGGAAGAGGTACGAGGGATGGTAACGTGGGACACACTGGATGACAACAAGCTAGTGTGTTGTGAGAAGATTTTCGGGTCAACTCAGTCCACTTTTCCAGATGTATTACTGCCTTCCTTTTTCTCAGGATATGAGGGCAAGACTTCACTGACACAGCATGTCGGTTATTATATAGATCGATTAAAATCAACTGCTGAATTGTGCCAAAGAAGAAAGGAAAAAAAAGGCAGAGCTTCCCAGAGAAAAGGGCATCTGTTGGAAATCTTAAATAACTTTGCAAATTCAGAGTAACACACTCATTCACTGCATTTTTCTTTCTATGTGATGGTTAGTGGTTAGAAACTGGGTGAGGGGCTGTCATCCAAATAATACTTTACCGTCCTTGGTTGCTAAGGCGGTGCGCACATCATGCCAGATCTGAGAGATCTCCTCTTCTGTGGGAGTGCGGTCTGAACAGAAGCCCCTTCTCCTGCTGCGGCCCTGAGCGTCCTGATGACCTGAGCTGGCCGTGCCCTTGGAGGCGGGGTAGGTAGTACACGAGGGTGGCACCAGTGTGTGCATCACAGCGCTATCTGTTCTGATGGCATGATGTGTGTGAGGTGAGAAGAAGCTGTCTGAGTTCTCCTTGTACAGGGCCTGTTCAGCCACAGCCTGTTTACAGTGGACAGCAGGATCAGTGCCATATGGACGCTTAGCGATGCACGCTGTCTTTTCTGAGTCCATCCTAGGAGGTGGCTGAGGCGCCATGAACCTCCCTTGGGTTTTGGCAATCTGACTCACTTCGGTGGCAGACTGGGGTCGTATGACAGTGCCCTTTCTAGACCGTGAGGAAACAGGACCCGCTCCAGCTCTGGCAGAGCGCTCTCTCCGAGGGACCTTGGGGCCACCGGACCTGGTGCTGCTCCGCGGCGCCTTGACCTCCTCCCCTTGTTCTTGTGGCAAGCTGACTTGAACCCCAACATCTGCCCACGCTTGCTTTGTAAAGTGATAACCAGTGGAGGCTGGAGGGGTCACGCCGGGTCCAGGCCTGGAAGCCCCTGAGACTGCTGTGAGACTTAGCTGGTGGTCCTCGGAGTTGTCATTTGTGTGAGGAAGACTGGAAGACTTGCCTTTCATCTGCTTCGCTATGTTCTGTTGTTTGTCCTCTTCTTCCACATGTACCTCATCAAACCAGCGCAGCTTCTTCTTCACCGTGTTGTTGCCTTCCACATGCTTAACTTTGGTCCGAGTCAACTCAACACTATCTCTGATTGCTAAAGCTACTTGTTTTGCAAAAAGCAAATCTCCTGCGCCGTACAAACATGCAGTATCTGCTGACATGTATTTGGATTGCTTTTTAAGGATCCCTTTGATGAACCTGACACCACATACTGAATGAGGTGTCCTCGCTGAAAAAGGCATTTTTTGGACTTCCTCCTCAGGACACTTGAGGCACTTAAGAGCATCAGACTGAATGTTAGACAAGCATGTGTGTTGCAGCGATGCTGAGTTTAAGGGCTTCTCAGTTTTGGGCTCCAGGTTTGAAACCTTGTTGAGGTTGTTTATGGAAGCACTGGGCTCTTTCTGGGACGACAGATTGCGCTTCTCTTTCCCTGTTTGCTGAAGACTTCCTTCTTGTGACGCGTCATCTGCTGTGCCATTGTTCATGAAAATATTGGGCTCTGGGAGAGCCCCGAACAACATGTCTTTGCTGTTGCCATTTTTGGCAGGAAGAAGAATTTCTGTAGCTGATGGATGTTTTAATTGTCTGTCATCCAGTACAGCCTCTTGTTTAGGACGTGAACACTCCAGTGCTGTGCTGCTATTTCTAATGTTGATGTTGTCACTGGGACTGTTTTGGGAGGAGTTCACCTTAAAGTGCTCTGGTTCTGCAATAATTATGTCACAAAGAGTTAATAAGTGGTTGTGCAGAGCAGGCCGGGTCTCTGTTTTAGGTGTCTGCTCGACAGGTGTGAACTCCCAAGGAGCTTTGGAAACATGCCGCTCATTGTTTGGCCTTTCAGAGTCCTCTTGTTTTATCTGCTTCGGTTCATGCAGCTTTCTTGATTGGGGCAAGTTGTCACCAAGAAGCATCATCGCTGAGACTGAAGTCAGGTCTGATCTTGGACCGAGCAACTCTGAGTCAAGGCGGGATGAAGAGTAGGAACAGAGAAGCTGTTTGTGGATGGGGTCCTCATTCAAACTGTCCTTACTGGAAAGACTTTCAGAAATACAGCAATCAGACAGCCGGCTGTCCTGAAATATGGAAACAAAAAAGTAGAAAATGACATGATTAACTGCATCTACTCCATGTTTCTGTATACAGTATATACAGGGGTGAAACTGAAATCTAAGATAAAAGTTGTTTGTGTCTGAGAGGGAGAGAGTCCAACAAAGGAAATGAGGTTATCTCTCCAAAAGTGAACATAGGCACATTTTAGTCAAAGCTAAGTTTACCTTTTATTTCTGAAAAGCTTTCATTTCCCGCCCAACTCTTACAGAGTGAGGTCAACTTTTCAAAATTTGTTTCTTAAAGTTGACGAAAATTCTAATTGCTGCACAAACAAGGGATTTGCATTGATGTTAAGCACATAAAATTGTGCAACACCATTTAAAATCACACTGTTATGAAAGGGTCAACCTGGTTAAATAGACATGTAAAACTGCAGGGTTCAGACTCTGGTTTACTGGGTGGACATGAGATCCTACTTCATAAAGAGAGCATATCTGTGAACGAGGCTCTGTGTGATTGTCCTCCTCTTTGGACTGGTAGAGAAATTTGATATTTCAGGCACATATCAGTACTTCTTTTCAGAGACGAGAGGCGTGCCTGTGCTGCCTGTGTCACTGATGGAGGCAGCTGTTTTTCACAAAAGCAAATCAGGAATCTGAAACAATAAAACTTCCTTTAGGGGGAGTTTCTGGTGTCACAATGGTGCCCCCTACAGGGCTACTTGTGCAGGATAAGGTAGATGAAACTGAAGTGCCCAAGATGGTAGATCAGAAAGTTAATGTCATAAAAAAATAAAGATTTGATGATCAGATACTTGTCCAAAAATATTTTAGAAGCAGACAATGGTCACCCTCCATTTAGATAGAGCATGAAAAGGCAGCCCTACACATGGGAACAGATTACATAAATATTTTTTTTCTTCTAATTCACCAAGAGTGAAATAACACTTCTTCTTCCTGCTCATTCAGCTGAAATAACAAACATACCTGAGCGCCGCCATCTCGTTGCTTCTCTTGTGTCTTCTCACTTTGTTGACTGCTCTTACAGCACGTCATGCTCTGCTCCTGGAGCAGTTTAGTGTACGCCTCCACAGCGGAGAGAGCCTGGTGGTGGGACGATTTAGAAACTGTGGGAGGCTTAGGAGATGGAGTGCAGCTTCTTTAAGAGAAAACAGAAAAAAAACAAGAAATACGTGTGACTTCTCTAGCCGTCCAAAAAAAGTCCACAAAATGTAGGACAAATGAGAATGATATTGTTTTTACCTGCTAATGTTAGAGTTGCTGGACATGAAAGAGGACTGCCGGGTGTACAAGCTCAAGGAGCCTTGAATTTGATTGAGCGCATCCTCAATATTTGGAACATTTCTCCTAAAAGCTGAAACACCACAAAGGAAATCACACAAACAACCTGAAATGTGTTCAGACTGGTAAGAGGCATGCTGAGATGCATCACCAACGTTGTCTGCGTCTCTGAGAAGGAGGTAAATGGGCTCTTTGGAAGCGCTCGGTGGCGTCCTGCACTCGCTGTCGACGCTGCTTTAGGACGCATTCGATGTGCCGCTGCTCCTGTACGTCCCACTGCCTCTGTCTTTCCTCCAGAGCCCTGAGCCGTGGATAAGAGCAGAATCACATTTTAATTGATTAAATGTAGACTGTCCGTGTTTTAGATACAGTAACCTGAGTATGTTTTACCCATTAATAAATTAAAGCTATCACTCACTACTGGGTTCACAGAGAAAGTCAAGAATAACATGAACAGGGTCGACAATTTTAAGCATTTATGGTTTTTAAAAATGGTAATAACTGTCAACAAGTGTGTATTTTTAAACAGCGAACAGAGAAACAGAATAAAAATAAACTCAAGAATTTAGCTAATATCTGTCTTTCAGACATTCTGAAACAGGAGTAATAAAAGAATAATGTACTGAGGCAGGAGTTTAGTCATGTATAAAACTGCTACATTGCATTTAATATTGTTGTAAAAACTCTAAAACTACTCTAAAAGTTTGATCTGTTCATTAAGTTTTGGTCATGCACAATTTTCATTGGGTGTTTCAAACATTTCATGTAATGTTAATGTCTGCCTGATTTAATTTGTCGCTCCTTTATAAGAGCAAATATAATTTAAATAGATTTATTTTCTTATACAGACATGCGTGCTCTTTAACTGTTAACCTATTATATTTAAGGAACAATAATGATCTGCTTCTTTAAAGCCAAAATCTTTCTCTGATGATACACCTCAGTCTACAACTATCCATGCTTTAACCTGCTCTGTCGAGCTCTTAGTTTAAAAATAGCACCACTGTCTTCCTCTCCTAATAGCTATGGAAACACTAATGTAGAAGTTATAAATATCTGGAAGGGATTTTAGCCTCACAAGGTGCCAAATTTAGCAGCTTTAATCATCACAGAGGTGATGCCTCAGTCACATTTACACTCTGGGCCAACACATCTATTTTTAGGTTTAGACTGCAAAATCCTGTCAACATCGTCCATCCCTCAAAGACGTTAAGCTGCTGTCCAGAAGGTGCAAACTGTGCACCAGCACCAGAAATGATACACAGACCTGGCTCTCTGGGTCGGTTTGTGCAGCCTGAGATGACACAGCATGTTAGTGCTAAAACTAAAACAACAGTGCATCCTTGTCAGACACTAAAACTGACCTCCTGCGTCGGTTGGTCTCCTGGGAAAACTTGCGAGCTCTGGATCTGCATAACTTCTGCTCTTCAATTAAAAGTTGTCTCTCGTCTTTGAGGCCTCCGTCAGCTCCCAGCCTGGAGTTTCTGTCAGTGAGCAGCTAAGGAGAACAGCTTTAAATCATAGATATGAGTCACCTGAATGTCACCTTTGACCTGAGTGAATGAAACTGATTCATGTTAAGTTCTCATCAATTATAGAGGTAGGCTACTATGGTCATCTACTCAAGTGTGGGACTCTCATAGTGTATTTCCATTTAATGCTACTTTATACGTATACTCCACTACATCTATTTAGTTACTAGTTTCTTTACAGATTCAGGTTATTAAAGTAAGCACATAACCAACAAAGAAATAATAATTCATTGCTATGTGTATATATATATACGTATATATATACAGTCATGGAAAAAATTATTAGACCACCCTTGTTTTCTTCAATTTCTTGTTCATTCTAATATCTGGTACCACTAAACGTATAATACAATGAACACAACAAAAAATGCAGCTGGTCACATAATACTTTATGTCCTATTTGACATTCTTAAGCTTAATTGATTCCCAGGGTATATAAGAGGCCATTTCATGTCACAAGCAGCACTGCACATGCAAAGGCCTAGAGTGGTTTCCTGCTTACATTCAAGCCGTAGCACAACTCAGAAGTTGTCAGCTCTCACATAATGCCTAAAACAAAAGAATTATGTGAAGCAACAAAGGCAGCCATCTTGGCACTGCTGGAAATTGGCATGAGTGAGAGACAGGTAGCGAAAAAACTGAAGATCTCCAAGACAGCCGTTCATTCCAACAAAAAAAAACAAGCTGAACATGGCACTACCAAATTGCTACCTGGCCGTGGCAGGAAACGTCTTTCTACCCCACGAGATGACCGTGCACTCATCCGTTCCTGTGTCAGGAATCGTCCGCCAGACCTCCAGGGACCTTAAAAATGAGTGGGCACTGTCGAGAAATGTGACTTGCTCGGCAAGGACAGTTCGAAACCGACTTGTTGAAGCTGGTTTGAAGTCACACAGAGCACACAAGAAGCCCTTCATCAATGAAAGGCAGAGGAAGGCCCGGTTACTCTTTGCTCGAGACCACAAGGATTGGACTGTTGATGATTGGGCTAAGGTTCTCTTCAGTGATGAATCCAATTTTGAATTGATGCCCACTCCAGCCAACTTACTGGTTAGGAGGAAGCCTGGAGAAGCTTACAACCCAGACTGTCTTGCCCCTACAGTAAAATATGGGGGTGGATCAGTCATGATCTGGGGTTGTTTCAGTCTGAGTGGAACAGGGCAAATGCAATTGTGTGAAGGCCGAATGAACCAGGTCAAGTACAGGACTACCCTTGAAAACAGTCTTCTTCCATCAGCTGGAAAACTCTTTCCTGCCTCGAATGACTGGATTTTCCAACAAGACAATGCCCCTTGCCACACGGCAAGGTCAGTTAAAGCCTGGATGGAGAACCACAACATTCGCACCATGCCTTGGCCTGCTCAATCACCAGATCTTAATCCAATTGAAAACCTGTGGAAAATCATCAAACTCAAAATGGAGAACCACAAGCCCAAAAACAAAGAAAATTTGTTTGAATTTGTCCAACAGGAATGGGCTGCTGTGACAGCAGAACAATGTCAGAAGCTGGTGGAGAGCATGCCAAGACGCATGGCTGCAGTCATCAAAAACAATGGTTATGCAATCAAGTATTAACTCTTGTGTGTATCATGTGTTTAAAGCAAACAGAAAAGAAAACATGGAATGCTTAAAAGTAGTGTTTTTGGCGGTACAATGCCATAGCTATTGATGTAAGAATTTAAGTAATTTTGGTTATTATCAAGAAAACCATGGCAAATGAATAATCCTTAGTTCTTAAATTAAACTCTCATGAGCTATTTTTGTTGTTATCATTATAATTGTCCAAACAAATGTACCTTTAGTTGAGCCAGGCATTAAAACTAACAAGAAATTGAAGAAAACAAGGGTGGTCTAATAATTTTTCCATGACTGTATATACGTATATACGTATGTGTACATATATATATACGTATATACGTATATAGTATATATATATATATATATATATATGTGTGTGTGTGTGTGTGTGTATATAGCACTGTGCTTACTTTTACTTTACTTTTGCACTTTTACAAATGTAAAATGTTGAATGCAGCACTTTCACTACTGTGAAATCCCTACTTTTACTAATTTCCTCCACAGGTGTTACTAAATTAAAGGCGTCAGGCTAACACACATTTCTACAGCAGCTCTGCAGACTAATAAGTCAACGTTTGTAGGATACGAGTGGTAGAAGAAGTTGCCCTGAACAACTTGCATCCTCCTCCGCAGCTGGTTCTTGTTGACAGCCGGCAGACATTCAGGTTCAGCTCCCTGCTAGCTTAGCTCCTTTTTAGCTAACGTCAGCGGTGCTCCGTTCAAACTCCTTCAGAAATCATCGCATCCACATCGCAGTAACGTATCCTGAAGAACAACAGCCTCTTTAGTCGTTTTTCAATCGAAAAGTCCGAAAAAAATCGGCTGTGTTGTGACTTTTCCAGTTATCTGTGTACTGTCCTCCATGATAGCAACCGAGGACGCAGTTCCTTGACAACGGCGACGGTAGTGATTGTACCGGAAATGTCCACCAGAGGGCTCTGGGCCAATGAGCGTGTGCTGCCTTCAGGTACACCCGGAAGAGTCGTAAAATCACGAATAGAATAAACGCAACAAAAACAGATGGATTAAATGAGAGAAGAAGGAAGAGATGTCGCTATAAAGAGTGAGGCTATTAGGTTCATACCATGTGTTATATAATTTAAATTTACAGCAAAGGTAAATACAAAAATATTAGTTGAGCAGACCTACCTTTGAACACTTAGTAAGCCAACAGCTTTTCAGTGAAATAGCTTAATAGTACATTCAAAGTCATGAATGATTGCATGATTTATAAAAAGTAAATGTTTTCCTGATTTAAATTGGCATGCAAAGACATAACATGTACCTTAAAAATAAATATAGACTAACAAGTAAAGTAAACTCAGGTCAAACTATACATTAAACCTGAAAGATTTACAGCTTGGACATATTTACAGTTATGACCTCGACACATACTGTATGTGGGCTATCAATGATTTTTTTTTTTAAATAAATAAATGAATGAATGAATGAATGAATAAATAAAATATGACAGATTTTTTAATAAATACATAAATAAAGTAAAGGATTATTTGTTGAACTATATATACAATTTTAAACTGTATCTGCTCCTGTATAAATTGTGCTCTCCTGAAGGTGTGCTGTTATTACCTGTTACATTTGATGGCACCGTGAGTTAAGAGGATTGAGGAAAAAGCTTTTTTCCAGATTGTTTATGCTGTCCTATGGATCAAATAATCTATTTTTAGTGCGCCATATTGAGTATTAGCGGTGCTGTTTGCCTGCAGCCTGCACACTTACCATTATAAACAGTTCCTAATAAAATCACATCTTAGATATCTGCTCCAATTAGCGGTGCAGCCAGTAATAACTGTGCATTATTGTTGCACTTAAACCCTCTATTAGTTTGATAAATTTCTTTAATATATTTGTTTTGAGGAAAATCAAGGAAATTAAACTGATATAATCTCCAAAAAAGAACCCTTAATGTGCTCCATAAATGCTATTATCCCATGAAATAAAACACAACCAAAAAGCTGCTGGAAAACCGCCCAATGAGCGCGCAGAGGCGGCACCGTCAGCATCCAGAGCCAAGGTGGGACGCAGGGCAGAGTCAGTCAGACAGGTGGCCAGGAGGCTGTCATGAGTCCGGTGCGCAGGAGCTGCAGCTGGTCGCTTTTGGACGCAGTTTGTGGTCTCAATGAAGTGAAAGTGGAGTCATCAAGTCTTCTGTGAGGTGAGTGCAGCATGTCAGACTTCTTAACAGCCTATGTGACACATACTGTAGCTGCTGAAGGCTGGAGGATGCATAGTGAAGATAAAGAAATCCCATGCCCTCGTTCCAAAAATCAACTGTCAGTAAGCTTCAGGCCCATGATGGAACCCACAGTGACTCAGTGATCTCATCCTGCGGTGTCCCTTTTTCCAAATCTCCTTGATGTCTCCCTCTCTGCATGAGGCAGCAGACGTGACAGGGAACATTTCCTTTTAATTTACATGTTTAGTCCTCACATCTCTCCTAATGCAAAATGATCCTATCATTAGAGTAATGATGTCACCAGCACTTTTGTACTCTCATTTTGCTTTTTCATCTTCCACAGTGTCACCCGTCAGTCTCCTGTCATGATGAAGAAGAGCTGCAGAGCAAAGACAAGAAGGCATTCTCAGAAATCCAGGCAGGTAAATACACATAGAGCAGCATTTCTTTTTTTTAATTTTGTTATATTTTATGTCATATTGAGTTGTGATTTCAGCACATTTCCTGGTTGAACAGCAGAACACACATTATATAGTCTCATCTGATATAGACTAGATTAATAATTTGTCTGTATTAGGATAGTTATGTGAAATCTTATTAACACTAATTATGATTGAGTGAAGGGATGCTGTCACCATCGATCATCATCTGTGCTCCAGAGATAACCACGTTATTCAAATGTATTTACTGCATGGAAAGTAGATTTACTCGTTTGACAATAACAGAAACATAATTAGAGATGGTCACTGTGTGGTCATATCAACATCACACTTAAATCTGCAAATATGTCTTCCACTGGACTAATGATCCGAACATTGTTGTGTAATATAAAATATATTTGGTTGACCATCCTGCTGAGGCTGAGGGATGAACAGCTCCATGAAGTGAAGCAGAGCAGATGATGAGTCTGTGGGTGGTGTCACACATGTAGCGCGAGATATAATTCAGCCCAGACCAGCTGCCCGTTGCACACTGTCCATTCATTACTGAGGTCACTGCTCTCTCATTCCCAAGGTCTTTTCTTGAAATATAGATAGGAGCTGATGTTGATTTTCCTAAAGTAATGCATCTGTTTAGCAAGAGAAAAAGTCACTCTTGCGTCAAAAACGCCTTGAAAATGAATTTAAGTTTAATTTCATTGATATGCAACATCAAACACATCTTCAGCAACAGTACATATTTTATCCTTATATTATAATACTTGGCTCAATTTTATGCCAGTCACCCAGCATCAGTTACCCGTGACAACCAACCCTGAAGCATCCCCAACTGGGATTTTGTGCCTAAGCTAACATATAACTATATGAACTATAGCTCTTCATTCATACTTTCAAAGGTAATAAGTGTTTTTATTATGAACCCAGTGTGTGAAAGCCCAGAAGAGAAACACAGAAAAGATGGCTCTGATTCTGTAGGTGACCTCTGACCCCAATCCTGAAAAGTTTAGTCCCAAAAATTTTAACGGCACCCTATAAGGAGCAACATCTAACCAGCAGATCTCTACCTGTGTTTAGGTGGAGCAATGAAAGAAGAGCCATGATGCCGCGGCAAGTCGTGGCCAAACACCGTAGACAAGTTGTACGGGGAGCCGGGTACCTGGATCATGCTCGGCCCTCGTCCTGCCTCTCCATGACAGAAGAGCTTTTCTTAGACGCTGCAGAGTATGGAAACATCCCTGAAGTGAGGCGGATGCTGGAGGAGCTGCCAGACCTCAACGTCAACTGTATGAACTACATGGGTCAGAATGCATTGCAGCTGGCGGTTGCCAATGAGCATTTAGAGGTGACCAAGCTTCTACTTAAGAAGAAAGACCTGTCTAGAATAGGAGACGCCTTGCTGTTAGCCATCAGTAAAGGCTACATCGGTATAGTGGAGGCCATTCTGGGCCATCAGGCCTTTGCAGACGGCCAGAGGCTGACCAACAGTCCCAGCCAGGCGGACACGCACGATGACTTCTTTGCCTACGATGAGGATGGTACACGTTTCTCCCAAGACATCACTCCCATCATCCTGGCTTCCCAGTGCCACGAGTATGAAATCGTGCATATACTTCTTTTGAAGGGGGCCCGTGTGGAGCGGCCTCATGACTACTTCTGCCAGTGCAGGAGCTGCAGCGAACAGCAGAGGCACGACTCATTCAGCCATTCACAGTCCCGCATCAATGCATATAAATGTCTGGCCAGTCCAGCGTATCTGTCCCTCTCCAATGAAGACCCAGTGATGGCAGCTCTGGAGCTCAGCAATGAGCTTGCAGTTCTGGCCAACATTGAGAAGGAGTTCAAGGTACAGTTATATACAGTACAGTTATACCTTTTTACGTTTCCATTCAAACACATATACACACTAAATATGCCTGCATGTTTTTTCTGCATTTCAACAGAACTGCAAGGGATTTGCATTGCTTTCTGTCAGCTGATATTGTTCACATACACTGCAACTGGAAATAAACTGGGACACACTGAGAATGATGTTTAACATTACAGTTTTATAATATAAAGGATATGTACATAAATGTAAAACTTTTTACAGTGTAGGCCCTTTAATTTAAACGTACCTGATTTGTTAACAACCTTCTCTGACAGATCAGATAGATAGATCCATAAGAGGAATGCAAGGTGCTAATTCTGATAAAATAAGAGAAATATAAGACAAAAATCTATCAGATTGTGTTGATTAAAAGATTGCAGGCTGCAGTAACTGTTTTAATATGTTGTTTTTTGTGCTGTTAGTCAAAAGTAGACGGTGCTACTGATATTATCTTTTTCTGTTATAGAACGATTACAGGAAGCTGTCCATGCAGTGTAAAGACTTTGTGGTTGGACTCCTGGATTTGTGTCGAAACACAGAGGAAGTGAAAGCCATCTTGAACGGAGACGCTGAATCATGTCAAAGCTCCGAGAACTTAGGCAGACAAAACCTTATCAGGTTAAAACTTGCAATAAAATATGAAGTTAAAAAGGTAAACACCTTATTTTTTAGGATTATAACTTTCAAGTTCAACCTTTCGTTGATTAAATTATCTCTCTCTCTCTCTCTCTCACACCAAATTCACATAATCACCAACAGTTTGTGGCACATCCGAACTGCCAGCAGCAACTCCTCTCCATCTGGTACGAGAACCTGTCTGGACTACGTCAGCAAACCACAGCAGTTAAAATCCTTCTTGTCCTTGGTGTAGCCGTCGGGTTGCCTGTCCTGTCCTTCATGTACTGGATAGCGCCATCAAGTAAGGTCAGTTCCAAAAAATCACACTTTGTTTTAATTTTTATGTTTAGGTCCAATCAGTGTTCAATAAATTCCTCACAGAGTGCAATTTGAGCCAGAAAGACGAACTTGCATCTGCAAAATCTGTTGTTCCTCCTGCATCCACTGCTGTAAATTAATATCTGTGAACAAATCAATGCTGCAGCTCCTCAAGACCAACACAAGTTTCCCTTATCGTGCTTTGAGAATTTATTGATCCAACTGTCGAACATTAACCATGAACACTGATTGGACATCCACACGAATGAGCATCCAGACACATTTCTTCATCTCTTACTGCGTGATGAAGATGACATTGTGTCGGAGGCTGTGTAATTCCTTTGGCGCAGCTGAAAATAACGTTTGTAACCCTGTTTTTCGTTCTCTGACCCGTGTCAGTTAGGGAAACTCATGTGCGGACCTTTCCTGAAGTTTGTGGCCCACGCTGCGTCCTTCATGACGTTCCTTTGCCTGCTGGTCCTGAACGCGGCAGACCGTTTTGGGGGAACATCGCTGCTGCCTAACATGACCACCCACGACCATCCCTCACAACTGTTTCGTATGAAGACCACCCCCTTCACCTGGATGGAGATCCTCATCATATCCTGGGTCATAGGTCATGAGTGTAAACATACCCTGACCCTATCCCTTCTACATTCTCGTTACTAGCAGCTCAAACCGTCTCTGTGATGTTCGTGTGTCTTTCCGCTATGCTAATTTATTCCTCTCCCATCTCCCTGACACTCCCACACTTTTACAGTTAGAGCACTCTGCCGTGCATCTTGGGTCAAGGATATGACACGCCATTGAAGGGCTGTGATTTCCAAAACATCAATCACACTAGAAAGTGGCCCCACAAAGATAATTATGTATTCTTACCACGCGTGCCATAATAAATCAGATCAGTAATGACTTTTCAAAGATGAAAAAAGGCAAGGTGACACTTTCATTTGGCTCTACAGGCCAGACTTCAGAGCCATACATCACACGCTTTGCCACTGTATAGTGTCAGTAAAATGTGGTTTGACTATCAATTCATTCCATCATGCTCATATTGCATAATGTCCAGATCATATCAGATATTATTTCATGCGACTGTCAAACAATATATATGTATTTATCTCCTCCTACAGGGAAGATCTGGGAGGAATGTAAAGACATTTGGTCGCAGGACATCCGGGAATATATCTCAGAGCCCTGGAACCTTCTTGACTTTAGTATTTTGGCCATTTTCATGACTTCTTTTATTGCCAGATTAATGGCTTTCTGGCATGCATATTCTGCCCAGTGTTATGTTGACGAGCACTACGCTGACCTGTCCAACAGGACTTTACCCTTTGAGATACAGTATTTCCAGCTGGGTAAGTGTCGACCACAGAATTCACATATTTTAAGTAGTAGTACACATATGAAAACTGCCGTGTTGCTTCTTTGCAGCTCGGATCAACTGGATGCCCTCAGACCCGCAGCTTATTTCTGAAGGCCTCTATGCAATCGCAGTAGTGCTGAGCTTCTCTCGCATCGCGTACATCCTGCCCGCCAACGAGAGTTTCGGGCCTCTGCAGATCTCTCTGGGGAGAACCGTAAAAGATATCTTTAAGTTCATGGTGATCTTCATCACAGTTTTTGTAGCTTTCATGGTGGGAATGTTCAATCTGTACTCGTACTATCTTGGAGCAAAGCGCAACGATGCCTTCACAACGTGAGTGTTGAATTAAAGCGATATAAGACTGGCACTTCACTGCACTACACTTATTCACTTCCTGTTTCTCTGTTGCTCCAGGCTGGAAGAGAGTTTTAAAACGTTATTCTGGGCCATCTTTGGCTTATCAGAAGTGAAGTCGGTGGTCATCAACATTGACCATAAATTCATTGAGAATATCGGCTATGTTCTGTACGGGGTGTACAACATCATCATGGTCATCGTCCTGCTGAATATGCTCATCGCCATGTTCAACAGCTCCTTCCAAGAAATTGAGGTACGTCTTAATCTTCCATCAACAAGTATTTATTTTGTCTTGTATACCATCAGTGATGATTAAGGCCATAATAATAAGCAGTTAATTTGACAAGAATGCTAATAGATGTTAGGATATACTGCTGGTTTATGTTTAAGCTTCAGTCCAGTTTTGCATACTTAATATTTGATGTTGATGAGTAGATGGTTGCACTTTAAAAATGCATCAAATGCTCTTCCTACCCTTTCTCCTGGTCGGTGCAGGATGATGCTGATGTTGAGTGGAAGTTTGCCCGGGCGAAGCTCTGGTTCTCGTACTTTGAGCATGGCGGCACGTTGCCTGTACCCTTCAACCTGGTACCCAGCCCAAAGTCGGTCGTCTCCCTCTTGCTGGGGGTATGGGAATTTCTCTGGGATACACCTAAAGACAAAAACCAGGAACATTTAAATGATGAGATGGAGCTCGACAAGGTGAGGCAGCAGCTGCTGACATGTCTTATATTTTAAATAAGGAAATTATCAACTTATTTTTGTGAATTAGAGGAATTTTACGTCTTCTGGTAAAGTTCACCTGCATAATATGATACTCTTGTGTCACCTTAAAGCCTGTTTTCTTTTGTTGTTTCTAATGTTAGTTGAGGCATCAGGAAGATCTGAGTGTGGAAACATCGCTTTGTCCAACCCGTCACCAAGTAAAGCAGTTTTCACTTCATAATGCTGATTGACCTGTTAATAACTAGGCTGTTTAGTGTTAGGAACTTATTTTAGTTTGTCATATCTAGAGGACACATTAACTATACTCTACCATCAGACCTAAAATAAGTGAGCAGCTATTTTTCTTTTTTCTTCATCAGTTTGAAATCCTCTGTTCTTTACTGCAGCATATAATGAATCGCCTCATCAAAAGATACATCTTGAAAGCACAGAGAGATAAAGACAGTGATGAAATAAATGAAGGTGAGTTCAGCAGGTTTCCAGTGCCTTTCTTATCTGGACCACTGAATTCACTTTACTGTGCCACAGGTGAACTGAAAGAGATCAAACAGGACATCTCCAGTCTGCGCTATGAGCTGCTGGAAAAGGCGAACCACGACATGGAGACGGTGGCAAAGCTCATCAGCCAACTGGGAGAGACCATACATGATCAGCAGAAAGAAGAGCAGAAGAGTGAGCTTTAAATGAAAGCTTAGAGATGCATTTACTATTATTTATTATCGCATTTGCTGAAAGTTACAGACTGCAGCTTTAATGAGGAATAAGGGCCTCGTTTATAAACACTAACATGGATATTGTTTGAAAAAAATGGAAATGGTTAATATCCTTGATTGTTTTTCTTGGTCTAAATGTCGGAGAAGTCATGAAATTGTTGCTGTGTCTGAACAGTTAATCACATGGTGGCACTAATGGAGCTGTTTTCTTCTAATATGCACTACTGACTGCTAACATATGATGGTGCTGCCTGCCACCAGCTGTTTCAACCATTCAGCTGATGGTTCAGTGATTTTTCCATCAAGAAAAGACAGAAAAAAACATGTATATGCTTGGATTTGTCAGTGGCACGTTCATAAGTCAGAGCTAACGTTAAAATAAATGAAAGATTATTTAAGTCGCCTAAAATCAATCAGCAGGACTCCACTTTTTCATACAGGACGTTAGCTTTTGCATTTTTAATGTTGTGTTTTATTAAAGGATCAACAATAAGCATTATATTTAATAACGATCATTAAAATATTTCAATTGCCTCCACCTCATGGAGTACAGAGTGTTTATGGGTGTTGAAAGCAGACGCTGCTGCTCTCTCACTGTGAAGCAAGACAGGCGTCTGGGAACAGTCTGACCTGTCAGGTAGACAAACAGCTCACCTCCATCTGCAGTCAGGCCAGAAGAGGAAAAGCTACCATCAGCTGTCAGGTCCCTGCACAGAGCCACTGGGAAAGGAAGCATTTATCACACCATTATGCATTTTCACCTATCAGAAAATGAGTGACTCACAGGAACTGAGGGCTGGTCAAACGAGTGTCACGTTCACAGATTGTCAAAAAAAAGTAGGTCATTGCAGCATTTTAAGTCCATATCATGTAGATTTGAGTGTTATCTGAACATGCTGTAGGCAGCAGCATGAGAATCCCCTCTGATACTGTCAGACAAATGACGTAGGTCGGAGATAGAGCCAAGGTCCATGTGTGCATCATGAGCACATGCATCAGCAACATCCACGCTCAGCTGATTAACATGAATAGTAAAACACTCTGCTATCCAACCAAGATAAAAGACATTTAAAGTACACAAGTAAAGGAGGTTAGGGTGCCAGCTGCACTAGACACAATATATAAAGGAATATTCTTCACTGTCACATGCTAATTAGAAGATATCTGAAAATTAAACTAAAACAGAAATGACCTTTTGCAGAAACCATAAAAGTTCATTTCTAAATGCACTGACATTATTACAGACCTTTAAAAGGAGCAGGAAGTGAGGTGAAGAGGTGAAACTTCCTGAACAAACCTTAACAAGAACTCACGCTGACATATTACAGACCTTACATTCCCTTCATTAACAAATAGGACAGATGTGATGCTGCTACAACAGATGTAACTCAGAAATAATAATATAGTGTGTGGTACAATTAGTGACTTGATGAAAGCATTTAAGTATCATTGTCTCATCTAATATTTCCTCATTTGATCATGAATGTCGTCACGTTGTACCTCATTCAGGAGCAGTAGGGTGGAGACTAGTGGCCCTTGGATTTGAAGTGGTCCATTCTGCTCACAGGCTGGCTGTTTCCATACATCTCTGCACTGCATCCTCTGGAGGACTGGCTGTTTATTTTGAGTGAAATCTATGGAAAGTCTATGACAAATAGAAACAACACCCATTTCAGCTTTGAGACATGACCCCAAAAATAGGAGCATTGGACTAGAAATCTGTTCATATATTCCGGGATGATTTTCTCGTAACTGCGCACTTTTTAATTCCACAAAGTTTTTAACTTTCATTTTCTGAGCAGGTAAACTGCACGAAATAGACTCCTGTGTGACAGGAAAGGAAACAGTGCTCACGTCTCTTTCCTCGACGGGGAGGAGGATTTACAGGAAATACCGTGAGCAGCAGTTCATCACAAACCATCCAACCGTCCGGACGCACTCCAGTCTCCGCTGCGCGCTACGGGGTTCAGGATGGACAAAATAAACGGGAGGCTGAGCGCCATCAGTACTTCGATCGCTGATTCAACCGACACAAGAGTGAGCGACCTGATTGAAGCTGGGTACATGAATACTAAATTATCTAACGAGCCACAGTCTCTCACTTGCATGCCATCCTCCGTGCGTAATTTTGGAACCGCCGGCACACCGTTCCACGATGAGGGCGCAGTCTTCAAAGACTGTACCATACTCGATGTGTCGCTCGCTGGGAAACAGTTTTATGACCGCAGCAGTAACTATCTCAAGTGTGACAGTGTGCCATGGGAAGATTTTGGAAAAGTTCAGAGGACCAATGTGGCCACACCGGAAAGTTTGCATGCAGGCGCACCTTTAAGCCTCTCCTCCACACCCGGAGCGTGTAAGTTCATCAAGGATGAGAAGGAGCCCTCTGTGATTATGGACCCCATCTGCCCCAACTTTGACACATCATCGGAGATACCTGCCCTCGACACCTCCACACCTGCTGTGGGGCTGAGTGATGGGGAGTCGACCAGATTCTCGCCGGCTGCTGCGGGTCCTCGACCGAGACTGGAAGGCTCGCCAAACTTCCTGATCGACCTGAACCAGACCGAGCTGCCCGCGACGCACAGCCAGGTGAGAAGCGACTCCACGCCGGGTTTGTGCGGGAAGGCGGTCAACTTTGACGGCAACACGCACGCAGCGCAGCAGCAAATGACCATGTATAAGAGCGAAGCGGCCCGTTGGCAGATGCAGACCTCCACAGCTGAGCCCCAGTACTGGTGCCAGTCCACAGCTGTGCCCGAGGACCAGTTCAACCACAGCGGCTATGATGGGATCCAGAACCAGGGCCTGGCTCAGAGGAACCCGTCACCTTTCTCCTCATTCCCTGGGTAATTCACCGTGATGGAAACTCAAAAGTTTTTAGTCAAAACTGAGTCATTTTAAATGTAAGTTTGCAATATGCTTGTGTGAAAGAAGAGTTTGCCAGACTTATATAGGCTACATAAAGAAAATATTATACGTGTAAGAGAAAAGAGGACTCACATCTGTCTCTCTTCAACTCTAAATTTGTACTGAAAAAATATACAATTTGTTTTCGTTTCATTTTTTTCCACATCGGAACAGAAAAAAGACCTTAAAATACTTAAATAAAAGAAAAACTCTGGTCTTTAGTGGTCCAGCAGTCTTCCCTTTAAAGCAAATATTAAAGCAAGAGGCCTCCTTTAATTTACTCAGGAGTTTAACTAAAGCAAAGTTTAGTTATTTCCTTTCATCTAATAATGATAATAATAAATTTCACCTCCTTGTAAAACATATTAACATCAGGGTTCGCTGCTTTCAGACAGCATAGATATGATTTTACATGCACTGATCATGTGTTTTGTGTTTTTCCAGGATGCCTCCTCAGAGACTGTGTGTGATCTGTGGCGATGAGGCGTCTGGATGCCACTATGGAGTCTTAACCTGCGGGAGCTGCAAGGTCTTTTTTAAAAGAGCAGTTGAAGGTGAGCAAAGAGCGTCTGAAATAACGTTTCTGTGACAGTTATGAAAGAAGATTTTTAACATCTGGCCAGTGTTGACTCTTCAAACATGCATGACTGTTTAAAAAGTCCTCCCCTTTGTTTTTCATTCCCCTACTCCAGTCTACAGCAACCTTTTTTTTCTGTTGGTGCATGTCTAGCTTCATGACCTCTGTTGTTACTTTATTACATCATACTGGTTTTTATGTCTGCAAATGGAAATGTCTCCTTTGCCAACTTATCTAGTTCTTTCTGTTGATCAGCAGGCATGTCCTCAACAAATAAAGAAAAAGATAAGAAGAAAATAAAGGTAGACATTACATGTTCACCGCTGATGTCACAGGTCTACAGTGAATGCTGGCTTACAGTGAATTACAAATTTGACTGACCTTCTAGCAACAGTATCACACTGACCAGTGTTCACCCTGTCCTACATCTTCGACTTGTTTCTCCTTGTTATCTTGCTGTGCGAGATATATAAGAGCCACCATGTCTCACCACGGCCGTGTCACTCTGTCCTCACAGCCTTGCCTCTATCTCATTTTCTTCCTTAGATCTCTCCTCAGTGCAAATGGAATAGTCATGTTAATAGTCAAGAGCCCTCCAACACTTTTCCCCCCTCATTATGTGCCTCTCCTCCTCCCTACGTGTTTGAAAATCAAGTGCTTGTTAAAATTAGGTGCGCTGTCTGTACCCTTTCACTCAACAGGCCATCACAGCTATCTCTGTGCCGGGCGAAATGACTGCATTGTGGACAAGATCCGGCGGAAAAATTGCCCTGCCTGTCGCCTCCGAAAGTGCTATCAAGCAGGAATGATGCTCGGAGGTACCATTTAGTTTCTTTTTGCACGCTAACGTGGAGCTAATGCAGCCATGAAAGTGATTGGTAACATGTTTTCCTGATTGGTATCAAAGAGAATGTGCTCAGATCAAAAAGAACAGACAAAAAAACCCTTTGCATAGATGGGACAAGCTCTGTGACGTGTTATCATGGGTTCTCTAACCAGGCCTTGTACTTGTGTCACAGGCAGGAAGCTGAAGCGTTTCGGGGCCTTGAAAGCCTTTGGCATGGCCCCGTCCCTGATGTTCCAGTCCCACTTGGCCATGTCCAGTGACAATCAGGCCCTGAACTCCATGTCTTGCATACCAGGCATCCGCGAAGTCCAGCTCTCCCAACAGATCATCAATATCCTGGAAAACATAGAGCCGGAAATCGTGTACTCTGGTTTTGACAGCAGCCAGTCTGACGGCCCACATATTCTGCTCAACAGCCTGAACAGACTCTGTGAGAAACAGCTGCTGTGGATCGTCAAGTGGTCCAAGTCCCTGCCAGGTAACAGCTCAGGGTCACCACGATGGTCACTATGGGGATCCGCTGGCAGGTCTAACCGAAGGTTTCAGCCTTAAACACTGACTGAGATAGAAGGCCATGAATATTGGTTCTGACAGAGATGAGTCCAAGTGGTGTAAAATAACATGTCTGTCACAGGAAATGTTGAAATTAGGCTTTTAAACCAATAGGATGCACCGCAGGTTAGCAGTGCACATGTTCTGATACGCTGCATCAAAAAACACAGGATTTTCTTTTCTCTCAAAGGGTTTCGTAATCTTCACATCAGCGATCAGATGACCCTCATCCAGTTCTCGTGGATGAACCTGATGGTGTTCTCTCTTGGCTGGCGCTCCTTTCAGAACGTCACCAGTGAATATTTATACTTCGCTCCTGATCTGGTTCTCAGTCAGTAAGTAACAATCATCACACCAACAGTTTGAGTTTTCATTCCTGATGATTAACAGCTACGCAGACAAGGATTTAGGATGAAAAAGAGGCTGACAGAAACTTTATTTGTTTTTGTCTGTCAGGGAGCAAATGAGGAGATCTCCCATTTATGACCTCTGCCTGGCGATACAGTTCATCCCTCAGGAGTTTGCAAATCTCCAAGTTACCCGTGAGGAGTTTCTCTGCATGAAAGCCATAATATTACTGAACACAGGTAAACATTTCCTCAGCCAGACTGAAGATGACTCACTGTTTGTCTCCTGTATGAATTAACCACAGTGTTGCTAACTGAGCTGTGAAGCTTTTATGATCATCTGCACAATAAAGGGAGTGTTGTTCAGGCCGACTCGACCTTGACAAGATTTATGTAGCAGCTGCTATCAAGTACTAGTTTTACACTGACTGACAAAAACGGTCTTTAATAGCAGCATATGGTCATTGTTGACATTGTTGTCCTACATTTAAAAGTGCATCATCCAAAGACTAGTGTTTTATCTGCTCTCAGTGCCTCTGGAAGGACTCAAAAGTCAGGCAGCATTTGAAGACATGAGACAAAACTACATCCGGGAGCTGACCAAGGCCATCCACATGAGGGAGAAGGGCCTGGTGGCCAGCTCGCAGCGCTTCTACCACCTCACCAAGCTGATGGACGCCATGCATGATGTACGTTCCTCAAAGCGATAGCTCAGTGTTTAGGAGTTGTATGAGGTATTTAGCCATAGTCAGAGTATTACAGTAAATGACGTGACACTGGAGAAGCTGCATTGTAAAGAGCTGTCTGACTGTAAATATATACTAAAGAGGTGAGATAGTCTAAATATAACACACATTTAAATTGATATTTTTTCTTCTAACATTATTTTTTTATGTAAACCATGTAATTGTGAACCAAAAATGTAAAGAGCAACAGATGCTGCGTAGTGGGGAGGTCGGAACTTCTGAACTTCTGTACTTAAGGTGCAACACAATCTTTACCTAAACCTAACCAAGTGTTTTTTGTTACTGAAGTTCAAAACTTATATTATGGGATTTCTGTTGTGGCGTAACTTCACCAGTTTGTATGAACCCAAAACTCTTTTCCAACACGGAAGTAGATTTGTTGCTTAATCCTAACTAAATGGTTTTTGCTACCTATCCCTAACAAAGTCTTTCTACGAAGATAGAAGTTAATTCTGAAAATATTTCGGCAGAAATTGATGCTGGACATTTGTAGAAGACACAAAAAAATGAGTAATAATTGTTGTGAGATATCGTTGTATGAGAATACGTTGATATACTGTCGGTAGCATGATGACTAATCACACTTCAAAAACACTTAACCTTCCTCTTAATCTGCTCCTTTAATGAGTACCAAGACAAACCTGGATGTCTCTTTTTATGACAGATAGTGAAGAAGGTCAACCTGTTCTGTCTGAGCACGTTCATCCAGGCCGACGCCATGAAAGTGGAGTTTCCAGAGATGATGTCGGAGGTCATTGCCTCCCAGCTTCCCAAGGTCCTGGCAGGCATGGTGAGGCCCCTCATATTCCACACCAAGTGATGGTGTCGGTACAGGCATCGCAAATCTGCGGAGACATCTTGTGACTGGATTATTCGCCTCATACTTACTGGATTCTTCATAGCTTTCACTACTGCAGTTCCTTAAATGTTTTTTTTTTTTTTAGTGCAGAACTATCTTGAATATTATAAATTCAGAGGCATCTATCAATAAAGCCCCTGTATAAGCCAACCTTCTCCATCCTGCCGCTTGTGTGTAGATGGTACTGACACAGTAGGGATACTGCTAGATATACTGGTATTTTTGTACTGACTAAAGGAAAGAAATACTAACAGAGACATGTCATTGTTAATTAAGGGAGTTTATAATAAAGGGAATTATTTTAGCGTTAGCAGCTCAGTGACTCATCGCACCTACATCATGGAGGAGAAACTGGGACGATAACTATCTGAAGATAAAATATTTGATTAAATAACAAACGTACTGTGATCTTAATTAAATAAGGAATAACTATTTATCACCGCCAATGCTCTTAAAGTGTTATTTTCTGAACTGATGGAGGTAATAAAATGTTAAGTTCAAACTATTTTTCTTAAACTTTTGAATCATACTAGAAGAGAACTGTATTATCTTTTTTCCAGTGAAAAACACATGAATTTAAAAGCTAATACACTATAACACATCCTGACCATTCATCCTGATGACATGAGCACTCACAACAGAGAATTTGGACCATAAATCTAATAAATCACGCTGTTTATTTATAGACATGTTTATGCACCGTCAAGACACAGCAGATGATTGAAGGAAACAAGCGTGCCACATAAAAAAGGATGAAGCGTTACATATTTAGGATATGAATATCATTTCCCCCAAAATTCAGACAGCGAGGGAGTGTTATTCCAGCACGAAGGTTCAAGGCCACCTCGCATTTTTAAAGATGTAAATGGAAAAGAACATCCTGATCTTGGCGAGATCTCAAACGCATTTTTCGGCCATCAGACATCTTACTTTGGAGTCTTTTTTTCAGTTTGTAATAACTGAAAAGCAAAAGAGTTGCTGCTTATTTCCTTTCTTTTATCTTTTTTTTTCTGAAACACGATCAGCAAAGTTAACTTTTTAGATACTTCTGGACTTTGTACTTTGGAAAAGCTGCGACAATAATAGAAAAGTTAAATATTAAATGGTATCTGTAACGTAATATAATCTGATACATGTCTAGTTGTCATTACTTGTACACCAGTGTACGAGCAGTGAGTACTGTACCACAAGAGGCACCAAGCTCGACCACATGAACATCACATTCATGACTATAAAAACACACAATTTTACATATTACAGCATATATTTGATGGGATAATTCATAGTAGAAAGTCACACAAAGTAAATATCTTTGACTAGCGTACAGTAGAGTAGCATGTAGCTAACCAGAAAGTGCACTGCAGCAGTGAGCAGGTTCAGTGGATGAACAACGATCACCAAGCTTAAGGTGCAAACCCATCATGCTTTCAGCTTCTTCATCACTACAATTATGTTAAATCACAGTTTGTTCAGTCACAGCGAACAAGAAATGTTTATGAAACTGCTGAAAGGAAAATGTTACGTTGATAAAATGGGAAAGTTTAAAGATAATATATTTCTGGGAATAAAACTTGTGAAACTGGATGAAATTGTTTTGTGATTCTACTGGAGTTAAAGACATCAGTGCACTTGATGGGTTTGATATTTACATCTGACAATAATGTAAAAAGAAGCACTTCTTAACCTGCGACTCTGCAGATTCCCCGAACATTTCACACTGAAGTCATTACAGAAAATGAGGCGCACAGGACGCAGTGTGCCCTGCTTCATATCTGCTGTCAGGTATTACAACAATCAGTGACGTGGAATATTGATTTTTCTTTCATGGATACCATGAAAAAGATGTCATGTTTACCAGCTTGTTAGAGAAAGACGACATAGTTCTCAGGGATTAATCCCGTCTTTCCTTCGTGTGTTGCTTGGAGCCAGCCGGGTTCAACAGAGGGGTACACTGCAGGACGGAAAGAGAGAAAACACTCAACTCTTCACCTCGTATGACCTGATTAGAATCACTGAGGCTGGATTTGGTTGCACTATTTCCCAGACTTAGATGCTTTTAGGCAGAAAAATAAACATTTAAAGCAGAGAAAACTCAGGGTCAGACTGCTCTTTGAATTCAGTCCCCACGGAGCATTTTAGTGGGCTTCAAAGCTTGTCTTGCTTAATCACGCACATACAGTATGAGCCATAAAAACATCAAGGTTAATAATTGCTCACATGCACCAAAATGAAAAGGAGCAGCTTTATAAAGATTATCTGCTGGAACAATCTATGCTAAATAAGGATGTGGAGGAAACGGGCCCGTTAACGTTGAAGGCAGTAAAAGGGCTTCTGCTAGGCGGTGGGAAGCGTTTGTTGACGTGTTTTTGTTTTTTTTTTTGCATTTGGCTGCTGGCTCTGCTGCCTGTGTTAACAGGGAACAGGCACCGGTGCCTTCCATCACTAGGTTACAGTGACCTGCCTGCACTGGTTGTGGGCCAAATCTCCTCATGGAAAAGGCAATAAAAAATCCTGAGGCTGTTTATACTTCGGTGATACACATGAGGGCGTCACGCTAAGAGCAACAGTCATTTGATGCATCCACATAACACTGGGGACAGACGGCCTGTGTGTACACTGTCCAAATGTCCCATCAGTCCACACAGAGACTCATCTGTGCCGCTGTGAGCACTTCTGCAGCGCTGAGAACTGTCATATGAAGTTTATAATGTTAGCCGGCTCACCGTTTGAGAAGTGCGCCCCCTGGGGGAAGCTGAGCTCATGGCTGTGCTCTGCCTCACAGGAAAACATCGCCTTGGCATCTCTGTTAAAGACAATAAAAACAAAAACACAGGATTGTAAGGCAGATTTGAGGAGAGGGTAGATTAGTTAGGTTAATCTGCTGAAGACAGCTAACAGCACCTTCCAACTGGAACAGACTGCGGGGAAGATGCGTTTTCAAAAAGCAGCGCCCTGGCAGCGACCCTGAGACAACATGAAAAACGACAGGGATGAGTCCATTTGATGGATAAAATAATCAAAATGTTTGGTAAACGGTGTCATCCAATGCAAACATACTCCGTACAAACAGAATAAGTAAAATAGTAGTGCTGTGTATTTTTATGTCACAAAAACAAGTATGTCCACTTTCTCTCGGCCCCACCAGCATCTTCATTGTTTAGAATGGGGTCAAAAGCGTAACGACACAGTACAGGAGGTTTCCTTCCTCCGGGCGGACCTGGCTCCAGCATCCATCTGATTTGACTTTAACTGTATAACAAGGCAGCATTTGACCCTTGCATGCCCCAACCTTAGAGTCAAGGACGACAGAGCCCAGGGCAAGCTAGGTGGGAGCTATACAAGGAAACTACTTAAGAGACTGTGTGACTGGCTTCTCAGACATGACAAGTCAAACAATCTATTTGTCCCGGGAGAAGGAGTGCCGACTGCTGCTGGGTCACATCAACCCGAGAGCAGGCGGCGCGTAATTAAAGCCAGCTCTCCCACCGGAGAGGAGAAGACATAAATCTCCTCACACATACTCATCTGATCCTGGAGACCTCTCAATGCTCAATGCTCATAAACAGACGAAGGAGGAGGGTGACGAATCAGAGAGAAACAATGCTGAGCTGTTGTCCTGCAGCCTTCTGGACTTACAGATATTTTTAAGGCACTTTGGTTTTATATATAATATACATATATATCCACAAAACTATCAGAGGACAGCAACTGACAATTACTGACATTATTTTCAAAAGTTCAGACTGGCTACAGGACTGCCTCCGAAATGCTGAGTTTGCTTAAAAACCATTACACTGATCCAGGTCTTTGGTAGCCGTTGCTGTTTGAAATGTCTGTCCTGCAGCGGATCACTTGTTTCGGGGGGAGGTCTGGGTGCTCTGCAGGCTTTAAGCTCTCATCGGGCTCCAGTGTTGAAAGACTTTGGACAGATCCAGAGCAGCTCCTGTGGCCTGGAGGGACACAAATATAATGTCTTCTTATAAATGACACTCAAACAGCACACACACTGCACCAAGTAACTGGAATGAGTCATGTAAATAATATTTTATCGCTGCTGTTTAAATTGCACTAAAGTCGTCTTTGACAGGAATGACTTTGAACTACATTACTCTCAGGTTTATTCATTCTGTCCTGAAAATGACAGTTTCATGAGGTTTCTTTCCACTTCATTACTGCAAGGGGAAACAAAATCAATGCACTAATGTCAAGCATCCTTAAACTGGTGATATTTGATGATGAGCCTACCTTCAGATATATGCAGTGATTTCAGAGAGGGGCCAGCTGAGCGGTTCAGCAGGACTGGCTTGAGGTCAATGCGGCAATGTGGGGCTTTTTTGGGGGCAGGAGACAGTCTGGGTGTGGTGCTGAATGAGGACAGGCTGAGAGCATCCTCCGACTCCCCGTCTGTACGCCTGGCCTCCTCCCTGGAGCTGGACTCTGGGCTGCTGACCCAAACAACGCTCCTGGGGCCATTTGAGAGCTGTGATGGCGTTCGGCGGAGCTCCAGCAGCGACTTGTCCTTTACCACAGCAGAGGAAGCTGTCTTGGAGGAGCTATTCTGCTCAGAGGAGTGGGAGGACAGAGACTCCATGCTGCCCATGCGGGTGCTACTTGGACTACTGCTGAAAGTGTCACCTATGCAGGGACCAGAGAGGAGGCAAACAAGGCCCTCATTAAAACCTGCAGAAAAGACTTCTACTCTGAAAAGACCAGCTGGAGGCCAGACTGGCTTTCCACTTTTTTAAAAAACAGCAAGGTGAATCCTTCAGACATTTGGTGATCCCATGTGTGCAAATGTCCAAGAGATATTAATTGGGAAATCGTGGTGTGATGACCTGTGGTGGGAACCACTGCTGTGGTACTCACTTTCTGCATCAGCCAGGCACAGTGTTGGGGTGTAGAGGCTCCGGGGCTTCCTGGGCCCCGTGGACAGACAGATGGCCCTGTTCCTACGAGAGCCGGTCTGGCTCTGGGGCTGGGGCAGGGGCACGTTCGGGTCTGGAGGCTGGTGGAAGATCTGGAGGTCCAAAGAAAAGCGCACTGGTTAGGACACAAACGTTTTTAAGTTCATGACAAATATTTGCAGAGTCTTTCTGGCCAGTATAATGAAATGAGGATCTATACTGCAGAACTAAGGATAACACAATGCTGAACTGGACATGACAAAAACATGGAGAGCTCCTAAACAAGCTACCTGTCAATCACAAAGTAGCCCAGCCCTGAAGCATCCCCTGCTTTATGGTTTATTTGACTCTAAATGAGATCATAATTTACTAAATGAACATCAGGCTGGATTAAAACCAGAGATGGAGACCATAACGTCATGGTTACAATGTTTACTGAGGGAATAAATCAAGAGAGGTGGAGTCATTTTCTATACAAGCACACTTCTC
This sequence comes from Synanceia verrucosa, assembly GCA_029721515.1. Lineage (NCBI taxonomy): Eukaryota > Metazoa > Chordata > Actinopteri > Perciformes > Synanceiidae > Synanceia > Synanceia verrucosa. Next base: position 2,317,453 of record CM056559.1, read on the forward strand.
AGAGGAACCAGAGGAGTTAGAAAGAATGCAGGTTCAAGGAACTTCAGCACTGGTTAAATTAAAACTGGGTTTAGAGTCTCCAATATCAATTGAGAGAAAACACAACAAGACTTCTTGGTTCTTGGAAATATGAAAAAAACAAGAAAATAGTGGGGTAAATGACTCACCTTTTTGAAGTTCTCGATGAGGATTTCCATCACGATGTTCTGAAACTTGATGTTCATCATGGCGGCCACAGTTTCCTCTTGTGACCGCATCAGAGTGGGCCCAAAGATGACGCCCAGGTTGGACACCGTCATCAGATTGGACTGGCATTGTGTGGAAACACTGCAGGTAGAGGACATATGTGCAGGGAAATATCTTAACAATGTTTAGCTCTTCAGCTACTGACACCTACAAATGTACTGAGGTGTCTCGAGCTGTGAGGACAATTTAAACCTGTCTCTTCATGAAGCTGCTGGAGACCTGATTAATTACAGGCATACATACGTGACCAGGTGTTTTATTAGCAGCTCCAGCATTTCCTTGTTCCTCTCAGGCAGCTTATGAACCAAGGCATGGACGGCACACACCCTGTAGTTCTGGTCGTCTGACTCTGAGGAAAGACGAATGGACAGAAAATGATCCAGAGGCTCAATATGTAATATATATGTGTAATATAGACATCAAACACAGGTGCATGCTCAATTAGTGGGGAATCTCAAATGTGACCAAGAATCTGAATGAATAAGGCGTTAGAGAAGCTTTTCCTAACTTACTGACAGCCATGATGAAATCTTTGTGTAGCTTGAAGGTCATTAGAGGCTCAGAGAGGCACCTGGTGAGTAAAGAGAACAGCTGGCATTTATTTCCTGAGTGACGCAGCGCTTTTAAACACAGCCACCTTCCTTTGAGAAGAATACATGAGTAACAGCAGGAGGTTTCAAAGAGGCATTATGGAGATAATTATGAATCCTGAAAGCGACACACAGCCGGTGGGGCGAGCTGACCTGAGGTAATTTTTCAGGCCGCTGGTGATGGTTTTGTTGTCCCACGTCTCTGGATCCAGGTCCACATCCACAGGTGCCTTGGATGCTATTAGAAAGTCATTTTTCTTTTTATAACACCGGTGCATCAGGCTGCTTAAATCAGCATTAAAACACTGTCGGTCCTCTTGTGTAGAGACTCAAGAAGAGAATCTGGTACAAATGCACAAGTTGAGGTGCCTCACTTGTGTTGGACAGCAAGTTTTTTTTAATTTCATTTAGACATTTCCTATTCAAATGTGTGCAAACATGATTACCCCGGGTCATCTAATAAAGACACAGTAATGTGGAAGCAGACGGCTGTTACACTGTCACACCACAAGGAGGACCTCTTTCTTCACTCTTCTCTCAGCTCAATCTGAGACGCCTGTCAGAAATGAGCTGCTCATAAACTAGAGCTTTAAATGAATTCATAGAAAGAAGAATAAGGCGTTTGAAATTTGGCATTTGGGAATGTCATTAAATGCTAGATATACAAATATAAAAAAAAACTATAACATTATGATTGAAAGCCTGATAAAAAAAAAAAAAAAGAAATTTTGGCTGCCATGTTCATAGTTTATATTATAATGAGCTTTATTCTGATTTTCAGGTTGCTTACAAAATACTGTGTTCATCAGCTTCTGTACTTTGGAGTTGACTCCTCCAGTTCTGTAAAGTCCCATCGTATTTATGCCTGCAAAACAATGAAAACATTTTTGACTGATTAGTTAAGACTCATCAGGTCAACCAATAAATGAATCACAGTGTAATTCATAATCACAACAACCAGGCATTTGTCACATGAAAGCTGAGAGATTCAAACGCCTCACCTCTCATCTCCACCAGGTCAATGCACTTCCTCACGAAGTTAAAGCCCGCCTCATTAAGAAAAGCTGTAATACAACATGAGAATAAGGGCTGACACGTCAATTAGTGCTTGGGTTAACCAGGCAGCGTGCAGGAATAACAAGCTCTCACCTATGCTTGTGCTCTGACTAATAAGACACAACCCTCATGCTGGAAGTTTCCCTTATATGTCAGCTGAGTGGGTGTATGTCAAGTATGTGTGTTAATGAACAGAGATATCTTTAGGTAAGACGTGTGTTGAGGATTTTATTAAGCTTAATGCATGCGTTTTAATCATGAAAATGGTTTGGAAAGATAAAAAAAAATACACTTACTCTCTTCCTTTTTGCTTAATATGGCTGGTAGATTGTATATCTAGAGAAATGTTACAAAAATCATTAAGAAATGTCAACAAAATCTCAGAAAGAAAAGAATTATGGTGTATATTTCCCCCCCACAGTGGACTGTGCTATTATTAGCACAAGTAGAGGGTGAGGTCATAGTTTCTTAAAAAATCTGGACCTGAACCCACCAGAAGAGGGTGCCAGTGACAAATGATTCAGTTCTGCTATTGTTTTCTTGTCAAACACACTAAAAGCCATTCTGGCCAACCAGCAGCCATCTCAAAAAGCCAAAATGTTAAAATGAATCAAAGACAAACAGGCAGAGTTCCTCACCGGCTCCTTGCCATCCATGGCTTCCAGCCACAATCTTCTGTTGGGCTCTGACAGTGCCTGCAGTGTCATAACGCCATGCCTGGAAAGATTTCAGAGAAAAGCTGCTCTCAGTCTGATCTCACTGCCTTGGGGCCCCTGGACAGACCTTGCTTACATTGGCTGAGGCCACTATAAAAGGACTAGAGTGACTAAAATAGCTCATGTGCAAATGTTTCAAACTGTGCCCTCTGTTGGCTCGGTGCTTTACATTCCACTCCCAAATAAACACTAAATATTAAGAGTTGTTTTTTGCACCCAACATGCACAAAACTTAAGCATCGACATCCAGTTCTTGTATTGCATGTTTCACTGTGTGCTTCAAACATCTCTGAGCATTGATGCACAGCACCGCTGCAGGATGTAGCAACCAAATGCTAACATTATCTGAAGATACCAGCAAACAAAAACAAACAAAGCCCACCCAGTAGTGACAGTTAGTACCAGCATGGAGCCATGTCAAGTTGCAGGTGATTTAACAGTTAATAATAACCAAATTAGGAAAAAAAAAACAGTTCTTCTGCTCTTGCCATGCAGATGGTTTTGAATTCATTTGGCCTCCATCCTCCAGTGGGGGCGACATAACTTGTGTTTTTTAATCTAGACAGACTGGGTTGAAAAAGTGAGTTTTTACCGCAACATCCTTTCCTGAAACAGTGACCCTGTGTTATCAGTTTTCTTTGGAAATACTTTCTGCTATAAAAATAGTTGACAGAGTGGATTATCCACAGTGCTGCTGGTGATGCTCTTCCTGATTTCGCTGCTGGTGAAAATATTCATTAACTTTTCTTTTTCACCACAAATTAAATCCATTGGGTAAATCCATTTGCATGGCTGAACAGCCCTTCTGTACTTTGTGAGAACCAACTCTTCCTCTGATACGGTTGGCCTGATTCGGGTGCAACAGTAGGTATTTATTCCAATCAGGATGAATGGATGAGCTCAAAAGCGATTGGAGCTTGGCCCACATTGTCCTTGTGGTTGAAACAAGCACCTCGGGGCCATCGCCGTTTATGATAAATGAGTTGTCCTGCAAATAAACTGCAGTTATTGTCCATGCTCAGCAACCCTCACCAAGGGTGAGCAGCACTGGCCGTGCTGCTGCTGCTGGGCAACAATAACACACAGCGATGAGCTAGCACTATAATCTGAAGTACGCATCATGATAATGAGCTCGTATCAAGCTATCAGAACGTCTGACTTCATCAATTCAGCCACTCTTCATCAGCGGGCAGCCGTCATGAAGGTATCAGATCTTTAGCCAATCCCTTATCCTATTCCCCAGCACCACTTTAACTCTTTGAGTTCCAGTTGTTTTATAAAACAGGAAGTACCTTGTCTCTTGTCTTGTACTCTGAAAACACTGAATAGTTCAAATGAAAGAAGAGACTCTCTATTTCATCATGAAAAAAATGTTTGTTTTTACCTTGTTCCATTCTTGTTTTATCAGAGGTAGAGTAGAGGACACTTTCACCAAAATCACCACTTTTTCTCTAGATCCTGTTTTTGTTCTCTAATCTCGATCGTCTCCACTTCCTGTTTTGATCTCTGTGGTGTATACCGTCTCTTTAAGCTCTGACTACATCTCCCAGAAGCCCTAGCATTACTCACAGGCTGTGTGAGACTGTGATCAGTGTCCTCCTGCCGAAAAACCACTTTGACGTATTATTACGTCGATGGCATTCAAGCGTCTGATTTTAAATACCGTCGAAATACGTCAACGGCACTCAAAGAGTTAAATACCAATCAGTTATGAGTGTTCCCATACAGCGAGAAGATGTCAAATTTCTAAAGAGAGGCAAAAAGATCAATTGATTCTCAGAATGACATAAATCAATGTATCTGTGTAGAAATCATTTAAGAATATGTCTGCATCCTTAAGCCTGTATTGACCAAGTGACTGTGTGAGTGTGAAGAAGGCAACAGCATTTCATTAGGAAGTTGGATTTGGGTGAATGATATGATTAGCAGCACACATGCAGCACATGCAACTCTGCTCTGAAAGGCAGCACTGGTCAGTTCACATACCGGACTTTACAGAAAAACTGAAGCGGTCTGAAAAGAGTTCCACGATAGATGTCATTTCTACGTTGACACGAACACAGAGAAAAGGGTAAATATCGATGTAGTGGACATACAACAAAACAAAGGCTGGGAGGGAGAGGACTAGAGGAACATGCAGGAGGCAAACAGAGCTGAAAACATGACTGCTAAACAATGAGTCTTTCAAGATGTTAATCAAACCTGAACAGCTCTTACAATGCTGAGTACTCCCATAATAAACTGGGTTAATTACCACTATCAATTGGGTTCAATAGAACACAGAATGCATGAGAGCAAAAACAAAATCCTACATGCTTTTCCTCAGCTTTTACATAGGTTAGTTGTAAGAAAAACATTTACATGAATTCTTCACTGTTTCTTTTTGGGTAACTTTTGCTTTGATAGAGTGATAATACGCAGAAGACATTCACTGTTCTAACTAGTGATGGAAAACAAGTGTTGACATGCTGGAGGTGGTGTCAATAATGTTAATAAGGATGATTGCTCTAAATATATATATAATAATGTGATTCAGACATTCACAGACCTCTCCACCACCTCGATGTCAAAGCAGAAGCGCTTGTCGATGGAGTCTGTTTTCCTTCGGATGCACGACTTGAGCTTGAACATCTCCGGCTGGTTCAGGACAAGACCATTCTGAAAAATGAAGACATGGACATACATGGAATAAAAAAAGACATACATTTGAATGCACAGGCCTTCATATTGGATTCTTCCTTTGCAAAGTATTTATAAGTCTGAAAACAGAGATCCAGTCATCCTGTTAGTAAATGCAGTTTGTTGATCTAATCCAGGGTGCTTTAAATCTATTCTCTCTTGTAGGCAGCAAAGGTAGCTAATGCTACCAAAGTGTTGTACGTGTTAATGAGAGTTAATTAGAACATTTTGGTCGCCCAAAATACCCAAAAAGCATTCGGTTGTACTGTTCAAGCCTCTTGTGTCACGTCTGGTTGCAAATAACCAAGATGGTGACAGGCATCATGCAGAGCTCGAGGCTTCAAAAGGCAGTCCAGAAACCACAGTGACCTCCACTTCCTACATACAGTCTATGAGAAATACACAAAGTGTGACACCATTAACAAAGTGTTTTCGTCGATCACAGTCTCCTACAGCCTGTGAGTAATGTTGAGGCTTCTGGGAGATGTAGTCAGAGCATAAAGAGACGGTATACACCACAGAGATCAAAACAGGAAGTGGAGACGATCGAGATTAGAGAGCAAAACAAACAGAATCTGGAGAAAAAGTGGTGATTTTGGTGAAAGTGTCCTCTACTCTACCTCTGATAAAACAAGAATGGAACAAGGTAAAAACAAACATTTTTTTCATGATGAAATAGAGAGTATCTGCTTTCATTTGAGCTATTCAGTGTTTTCAGAGACATAGTACAAAATATTCTGTGGGTTTAGAAATATGACTCAAAATGGACAAAAACGATGGAAAAAGACACTTCCTGTTTTATAAAACAGCTGGTACTCAAAGAGTTGGTGCATCTAAAGTCTCATTTGTAAGTGGACATCTTTACAAATGACAGTGTACGAAAGGAGACTTCCTCTGTTAAAAGGTTATTTTCCTTCCCCCTTTTCTTGTTCTTTGTGGACTTTGTTATCTCTGAACATTTTTGCGTTGAGTTAGAAATTCTTTTGTTTTCTGTTCCCAAGTCACAGTCCTGTCATCTAGACTTTTTTTTCTTTTTTTTCCCTCTGGGTTGAGACACTCTTATAAGCCTCAAGGGAGTTCTTTGTTTCACCCACACAAATTATATTTGCTCAGTCTTTTCTCAGCTTTTGTAATTTGTGTATGCACAACTAAAGTGAGCTGAAACCAGACTAAACTACCTGCTTCCCGGCTGATTTATTTTCAGCGTTGCTCATGGTGAAGGTCTTGCTGCCTTTCTCATATGTGCAGTAGTGACGTGTCCATGTGCATCCCAGAGGACCTGAGATAGAGAAATGAAGAAAATAGAGCTTGAGACAAACTATTTTTCTTTGAATCACAGGCTTTTGGAAAGACTTCAGAAAATCAATTTGCAATTAAAGCGAGATGAATCAAATGTTGTTTATCGCTGCTGATAGAAATCTACCATTTGCGGATCTTCCTCCTTGTGCTTGAGAGCACATCAAAGTGAATCGGTAAACAGGATGAATTATGAGTTCTGTATGAGAGGATCTCCTCAGAGGAGGCCTGGGAAAACTCAAGACATGTTTATGGTGATTGATGTAAAGCCGTGCACTCGTAAGTGGAGGGGGCTGGCTAGAAAGACTCACGTTTCTCCTGGACGTACAGGAAGCCCTCCATCGTCCACTGGCCCGGCGGTTTATAGTCCTGATCTGCAGACCGTATCCTCTTCATCAGCTTCTCCACTTCCTGCTTAGTGCTCACAAAGTTGTTTCGTGTCTGCACAGAAAAAGCAGGATTGGATTATAATTGCATTAACAGAGGACGTCTTGTATAACTGCATTTACTTTTCTACAATTTCTCATCTCAAGTGCCCTTATATTGCTATACATCAAGGAGCAGAAGCAAAACGTCAAACATCTGAGAGACGCTGCAGGTTTGTTCAACAGCAAGGGAACACCTGGGGAAAAGAACACACTGGCAAACTATTTGAAAAATACAGACTCTGCATCACACATCATATCAGATTTATACTGGAAGAATACACCAGAAGTGATCCAAAATTAGGACACAGGCTCAATTGTTAATGCTCCCTGGAATCCTCTTTGTCGGATTCAAAAAGGTCAGCGTGAGACGGTTTAATATGATCGTCTGGAGAGGTGCTGAGACAGCCTCACCTTCTCCCGCTCCGATTAGAGCCCTCTGCATCTGAGGACACGGAGAGAGGGTCATGCAGTGGAAATTGTCGGGGCAGTGGCGCTGACATTTAGGGTCAGAGAGAAAGTCGAGCCCTCGAGCTTCAAGTGGTGAGGTCATGGTGATGGAAGGAGAGGGCACGGCAGCAGCTGTACTTTTACTCCCAATTCTAACTGTTTTTTTACCCAGTACCATTAAATGGCCTGCAGTAACCGCCTGCAATACAACACTCTGAAAATATTGATCTGTGCAGCAAAAAAATCTCATTTAATCACACAGCTATCCATCCACTCTGCTTGTTATAGCGGGGTATGATAAGCTGCAGAATCTGATTATGTGGCTGGTTGCCTTTGTGTACAAGCCCTCAGGTGCTGAGACTTACGTTCTGTAGGTTGAACTGGAGCTGCTGTTTGTACGGCTCAAACTCGTGAGCCAGCTCGTATCCTTCATGGTAGAATGTGAACAAACCCTGGAGAAAGGCCAGGAGCTGGAGTGGAACAATAGTTAAGGATGATTCACTGAGTTAATATAGAGCTTGATTACTAATTCACACGAGAGAGCACATTTTAAAAAGGAGCATTGTAAGATAAAATGTTCCATTTTGAACACCCAAAACGATAATCACGACTATAATCGCACAATTATCATTCAGCGTCTCTAAAACATGGGAAATCCAGTCTGTAGTGATTTTTATCTTTCAACCATGGATATAATTATAACACAGTTGCCAGAAAAGTACACAGTTTGCTTTAATTCTGTGCAGGTTGTCAGAGTAAATGTCACACTCACCCACCTTTAGAGTAAAACGGTAATTATGATGTACATATTGCATTGGCAGTTTGAAACTAATTTATTTCTTATTAAAGGTGCAGTGTGTAACATTTCAGGGGATCTATTAGCAGAAATGGAATATGGTATTAATAACTATGCATTCATTAGTATTTGATTTCCTCACCTGATATATTAAGAGTACATTGTGTATTTGTGAGCTTAGCATGAGCCTTTAATATCAGGACATCCTGTTGCTGCTCCATTCTGACTTTCATGTTTTTACGTGACCTCAAGGCCACCTTAGTTCTCCAAAACGTTTGTGAAACTGCAACGTGAGCTGTGCAATGTGAGCGCTAAACGTGACGTTACCACGGTTTTGCATCCTGCACTCTGTCTTAACAAGGGAGGAGTGATCAGAGGGGAACTCGGTTGGTTGCAATCTGCAACCACACCACTGTCCCTTTAAACAGGAAGGTACTTTGTCAAAGAACGAATGTGAATCTGCCAAATGAAATATTTTCATCTTGGTGCACTGAATATTACAAAGAGAGAAAAGTTTCAGAGAGTTGCTGTTCTTTATGGATGACAGATATTGATCTGATTCGCTGTATAACACACAAACATCCATTGTAGAAAATAAAATCAGTTGTTGATCCCATCTCAGACATGGAGGATCCCACAAACACCGAGCTGTTCTCAGTCAACTCTTCAGACACAACCACCGATTTTATTTCCAGGATGAGCGAATCAAATGTTCAAGGATGAACCATCTTATCTGTGCCCAGATTCATCACTGCCAAGGTTGACTTGTCATTTTTCCCACCACTACCTGGGGCCTGGAGATTTACATTTCTGGCCTGGGTTCTGGCTGCGCTGCCAGTGGGTGGAAACAAATGGGAGTTTTGTTTTTTAAAAACATTCACTTTGCTCACATCTCACATTTTCAGACATTTAGCACCTGGAGAAGATAATGTTTCCTGGTAACTTCTCTGCTGAAGAAGTTCGACTCAACATACCTGTGAGGTGGAGGTTTGATCTGAACTTTGTCTTGTTTTGGTTGACAACAATCACTTATTCTATTCTTATTCTTATTTTACCCACTACCTTCCCAGAATGGCTCGACTATATTACAGAGAATACATACAAACGTAGCCCTATACCTGTGAGAGATGTATAATCATGCTGGACTTCTTTAGAGTAAGTAAAGACTCTGTGCTTAATTAAACTAATCTTTTAACTACATATTTAGCGAACAGGACATCATCATTTTTTTTAATCACATAATGAGTTTTTGTCTATTTATTTTTAGTCACTTTATCATCTTCGGTTCTTATCTCTGCACTACGTTCACATGTTTATATGTATACAGGTTTATGTTTATATGTCACCAAGTTAAATTCCATGTTCGTGCAAACTTACTTGGCGATAAACTTGTTTCTGATTCTGATTTCCAACATGTATTCAGCACTAACTGAGCACAGAAATGTGTACAACTGATATTTCTCTTACCGGCTCCACGAACTCAAATTTCTTCTTTTCTTGCACTTCTTGTATTTTGAAAACATACTCGAGGGACGCATCATAGAAGAGCTGTCTTTCCTTATCAATCTGTGTGTCAGCCTGAGAATGAGGAAACAAACCAGGGTCAGCGCCACAGCAAAGACAGGGTCAGACAGGAAGAGCGCTGTGTGGACACAGAGTTAATGCTTACATCTCCACCTGGAGACACTTCTTGGGGAGGTAAAGCAACGAATAGTGCACATACACTGGCTTTAATTTTAGGACACGCTTGTGCATAAAAGCATTATTCAAAGACAAGCTGGGAGATCAGAAAATTTGTTTCGGTTTTACCTCCTGCAGATACGCGTCCTTCTTTTTGGATGATAAGTTGAGGTGTTTCTCAAGCGTGGAGTAGTATTTCTCTGTTTCCTTATCAAATTTCTTCTTCCCCTCCTAAAAGAAGGTAAACAAGACACACAAAAAGGGCTTTAACATCACCAAAAGTGTGTCATTTAATCCTGATGTGGGTGTGTGTGTCTGGACTGCCACTAGGTGGAGGCCCAGCTACGCTTTCTCATGCCATTTGCCTTCTGTCAATAGATTATTACAGGTCATAAAAGGGGCATATGACTGCGTAATGATGAGGAGACAATGCTGGCATGGTCAATAAAGACTATTCATTATCAATAGGGCAATAATGCCTCAGCTGGGGACACAAGTTCACAGAGAGACACATAACAGTGTATATCATCAATAGCATAATGCATTTGACAGGACTGGCTGGATGAGGTTTCCTTCCTTGTCATGCTCCATCTGCAAAGACAAGTCGAGCTCTAGAGTCCCAAGTCCTGAGATTCAGACAGGGTGTCCCAGGAGGCTCTGAGGAAGGAACAGGAAATGGACTTTTCATGCCAGATGCCAATCTATAAATGCATAGGGAGATTGAAAATTTCATTCACTAAAAAAATAAAAAAGAAAAAGACTTCCACTTCGCAGACTTTAATCAAACTCTGCCCGAGCAGATAGAGCTGTCTGTGTGAGTCTGACCTCTAACCAAGCTTTGCCCACTTAATGCCCATCTCACTATGCAAACATTCACAGAGGGGTTAGTGGAGAGGCAGAACAGGAGGCGCTGGGGGTGAGGACACAGCCAGTGTAACCAGATCCTGCTTGTTTGTTTTCATTCCCATGGCCCTGAAATTTAGCAAGTCTAATCTACCAGCTCCTGATATGACCTAGAGCAGTGTTCTGCCTCAGCAACCCCCACAGCAGTTTAACACAGCGGAGGAATTCACCACAAAGACACCGTAACCCTCCTACATAACTATTACAATACACAGCAGGAAAAAAATCAATAGATAATTTCATGTAGTAGTGTCTTATTTCCATCTTTCTTGTCATGTCTGGCCCAGGAATGATCATTTCAGGAATGGGAGGGGGAAAAAAAAATCAATATGCCCACTATTCAGAAACTGAAAAATGAACAGGTGGATAGTAAAATAAACATATGATGAAATAGGATCTCATGCTGACAGGAAATAAATTTCCCTTAAGGATGGAGTGTTTTTCATTCTAAAACAAAACTGTCTGCCATTGTGGCAGCCGTTGATGTGACGTTATTTTGTGAGCATGCATTCAGCTAAAGCCCAGGGGAAAACACACACATACACACACACACACACACACTGAGGATCACATTAAATTAAGAGCTTTAGGTTTAGCTGAGCCTTGCAGTCACAGTAGGAATCCTTCAGTACTGCTGACCAGTCTGAGTGTGCCTCACAAAAAAAACCCCTCCTCCGTACGTCTGGACTAACTCTTTCACACTTCCAAAGAGCAGGGAGTGACTCAGAGCTGCAGCAGTGAATCTGTGAGGCACTGCCAGCCTGATTAAGTCACCCAAAGTGTCCAGCTTTGTTTTGATTCAGACAGGACGTGGATAAACTGCCACAACCTTAATGATACCCTCGCAGAACACCAGGTGTTTGCCAGTTTGTCCATGTGGTGATCGCATCCTCCTCCTCCGCCGGATATGTTTGTGCAATCACAAAAAATATGAGCGATACACGTTGGAAAGACAGGAAGGGAAGAAGTGCAGGCAATGGCTTTGAAGCCCAACATGTGGTGGCAAAGGACACGATGTGGATAGATATAAACCCCGAAGAACACATGAGGAGAGGGAGTTTCTGACACAAACTAATGAAAGTGGCCCCGGAGTAATCAGGTGTCTGGCAATGGATGAAGCCGAGGCATTTCCCAACACTCTGTGGTGCACAAAACACACACAACAAACCACCACTTGGGAGATTTTCTCATCTGATTGCTTTATTCACCCTCATGAATAAATCAGATGCAGGAAGCGAATATTCTGATGCGGATCCCTCTGTAGAGGAATCGTAGCTGTTAAGAGTACTCTGATGCCGGCTGTAGTACGGATGAGTTTGCTAATTGCTAATACGACCAGAATAAAAGAACCGCAGGCAGTTTTTCTTCTGGTCATCAGGTGTTCTCAGCGTGCAGAAGAAAGGATGCTGGGAACAGGCGTGAAGACGGCAGGAGGAATATTTGGCCGCATAGCCTAACACTGCCAGTTTTGACACTGGCCCTAATGAGCCTCAGGGCCATCATTTCTGAGCCTCCCGTCACCATGGTAACAGATGCAAGCAGCGTAGGGAGGTCTGATGTGTCTGTGCGTATACAGAGGAAAGAACCATAGATATCTCACACCACTTCCGTCCAACACCCTGGAATACCACAAGCATTAATGGCACAGCGTATTTTCATTTTAAATTCTCAGAGCAGTGACATGAAAGGGAAAACGCTGCATCCTATCTGTATGAGCTCATTAGAAAGCGCTAATTGGAGCAGGGGTCCAGAGTGGCGATTAAATAGCAATAGCCGGGTTATTGCTCACCACACACACGAGCTGCAGCTTCAGTTCTCCCAAAAAAAAAACTCCCTCCTCACCTGAAATCCCACTTCCTGACGAGAGATCACAGAGAGTTAGAAGTTGGCCAATTAACGTGGAATAATTAGTAACATCTGCTTCTGAAGAGTTGAAAACAAAGACATAATTCTGAAAATAACCATATTTAGTGTGTGTGAGGCAAATCTTTCATTTAAAAATGACCATTTATCAGTTTGCTCTGACACATGATGTAATAAATGTAAAGTAACACAAGCAAAAAAGCCCCATATACTGAGCACACATCGGTGAACACTGAACAAAGATATTTCCTTTGCATCTGATCTGAGACCAGCTCTGAATGTCTGAGTAAAGCTGCAGGAGGAACAAAGATGCTATCTTCCTTCAGACTAAATCTGTGCTCAGTGATGACTGAGGAGCTTCCTCACATTAACCTGATGGTGTTCATGAAGCGATTCATAGATGCAAGAGGTGCAGATATGTATTAGTCAGAAGCTTTTTTAGTTCAGTTTCAGTCTGTCCAAAGCTCACCTCAGTGTACCTTAAAGGAATTCAGACTGGTAAAGATTTTAGAAACATGTTTTGTTGTGTTCATTTTAACATTAACTCATTGAGTTCCAGCTGTTTTCTAAAACAGAAAGTGTCTTGTTCCAGTGTTTTGAGTCATATTTCAGGACCCACAGAATATTTTGTACTATGTCTCTGAAAACAGTGAATAGCTCAAATGAAAGAAGAGACTCTCTATTTCATCATGAAAAAAATGTTTGTTTTTACCTTGTTCCATTCTTGTTTTATCAGAGGTAGAGTAGAGGACACTTTCACCAAAATCACCACTTTTTGTCCAGATTCTGTTTGTTTTGCTCTCTAATCTCGATCGTCTCCACTTCCTGTTTTGATCTCTGTGGTGTATACTGTCTCTTTATGCTCTGACTACATCTCCCAGAAGCCCCAACATTACTCACAGGCTGTGGGAGACCGTGATCGGCAGCCCGCTGCTGAAAAAACACTTTGACGGTGAAATATGTCAATGACTCTCAAAGAGTTAATCAAATGCTCTGATAAACAAAAAGAGAAAAGTCAGTGGCTGCTGCAAACTGTGATCAAGCTGTCCAGTTATTTAATTCCGCCCAAATGTAACTTCATGTTTATGGGTTGATTTTTATTGAATTTTTAGAGGGGTTACAAAAGATTTAAAAATCTAGTGTACTCTCAAGATCGCTCAGCCTGCCTTTAAGTGCTGGCCTGTCTCAGACGTTTCTAGTAATAAACCTAAAGACAGGCTGAAAGGAAAGGTTCACTACAAAAAGGGAGCGACATGAAACAAAAACAGTCAGTCCTGTGTTCAGAAAAGCAAACACACCGGAAGAAAATGCAATAAGACTCAAAGTTCTTGTGTCAGAATGAGTCCATGCAGTGCAGATACTGTCTGTTACATACAAGCATTTTAGATTAAAACTGTCCTGACACAGAAAAAAAGACATCCGTACATACAGCAATAACACAACAATGACATTAGTTGTCCTGAAGAAACAACCGTTTTAAAAGTTTTAATTATTAACAATAATAATACTGAATTATTACACTTTTAGGCCCACTACCTTTTATCTAATGCTGTATGATGCTGTGGTTCCTATATGAATTATTACATTTTGCTTTTTCAAAGGCAAGAAGCTGATATATTTAGAGCTTCTTTCAAACAGGTAAAGACCGACCTCTCAAGGTTTGACTGTTTCCTGAGACTCCAGTAGAAAAAAGTAATTACTTTCTGAAAGATTGTTTTAATGGTGTTTCTGCTTTATTGGGTAGGGCACAGCGGAGACTGATGGGACAGACATGAGAATAATGGAAAGATATATGTTTATTCATGCATGTTGCTGTTGTTGCTGTATAAAGTTTGAGTCATCTGCCGAGCTGTCGCCTTCATTTCTTCTGTGCTCACTGTTATTAGAGGAGGTGTTTTCAAAGCCTGCTGTTTCCTGTCTTATTGCAGCGTGCGTTTCTTTGACTAATCAATGATAAATTAGGTGACAAAGTCTATTATGCTGCATGTATCTCCAGGTTCCATCTTTGATCATCATTTTAAGTATATTATGTGTGAATAGCTCAGCTGATTCAGGTAACTACTAGGTTAGCTGGTTGTCAAAAAGAGTCATGCAGCCGAAACATTTCAATTCCTTCTGTCCATGTAAAACACTTTAGAGCTCCAGCTTTCTTTATTTTTGCAGCAGAAAATGTCGTGCACTTGGGTTACGTGTGGAACATAACAAAACTAACAAAACACCTTTGCACCTTATGGAGCATTTTCATTTAGAAATATTTTGGATCGATATGTTTGTGGGTTTATTTAGTAACATTTTACACATGAAACATGATTTCAATACTTTTATTATAGTCTAGTATAGTTGATTAACTAACAAACAGTTAACTTAGGTTTGGTGTTTTAGGGATATAAAGTTTTTAAAGATACTCAGAGCAATTTTATGAAATCAATGCAGGAACTGGCGGCTCTTTTCTGTTGCAGAGTTCAAAAGGTGAAGACTTCCCACTCCATCCTGAGGTTAATAAAAGTATAGAATTGTACTGTATATATTTGTATGATTTAAAATCCCTCCAAACCACTTAAATTGATCCTTTTGCTCTACAGTGTCCTGCATTATTTGGGATTTTATCTCATAAATCCAAATATTAATATTTCTGCCTCTGCACACTCTGCACACCTGTTGTAGATGAGTACAGCTCAAATTATTGTGCATATTATGACTGCCATCTGGGTCTGTCTATGCTAATCACACCCGGCTAGTGAGGGACCCCTGTGGTGCCCCTAATGCTGAAGACCCCTGGAGGGAATAAAATATTGTCAAAAAGTCTGAGATCAGGAACGCCACCCACTAGTCAGACATGCTGGTATTTTCTCAAGAACGAGTCCTTGGGGTTTTTTAAATTTTAAGTCCTTAGAGAATCTGACAAGCAAAACACACACAAATAGTGTGAATACACTTTGGGCAGTTCACCTCTGATGGTTGGCAGTTCGTGGAAAGAAAATCGCCATAGCAACAACAGGATTATGAGCGCCTTCAGGCCCAAGGTTGATGAAGTTAGTGGATGAACAGAGGAGCTGACTGATCAAACATCAGATGATCCGATTTTTAATTCCTCATTTCACTTCTTAACTATTGTTCTTTGTCTGGGAATTTAACAACTGTCAGCTCACAAAAATGGATCTGAAACTGTTTCAGTTCCACATCCCCGTTTGGCAGCCAGCACATGAGGTAAATCCAAAACATGACTGAATTCTTGTGGCTTTCTCGATGAGTATTTGTTTTATTCAAACACATTTGGTTCAGCCTTGTGTGAAGCAGACTGTGCTGCAGTCAACGTGCTGCTGTGTTACGGCCCTGAAGTGTTGTGCTTGTGCCTCAGCAGCTGATACACTGGTACGTAACCTCGGTGGGATTACTCGGGCCGTATACCCAAATAAGGCAAGAGCTCCTCGTCTGTCCATCTGACGTCTTCAGACATGAAGCGCAGTAACTGGAAGGGTCAGACAGCCTGCAGATCCCTCCAGATTCTCGGAACAGTGGAAAGTTGCTCAGCCACTCGTGATGTCTGCCTTTTTATCTCACTCTAGTTGGGCTAATGTTTAGCGGGGGATGGGCCGTGGGAGGAGAGAGCCATTAGGAGGAAGTGGTCGGAGGAAATAAGAGGTAGTGGGAGTGACGGGGGCTGGGGCTTTTAAAGAAACCATTTTATAAACATAGAGAGTCGGCACAATAACACTGAGCACTGTGATGGGGGACAGTGGGAGAAAGAGATGGCAACAAAATGTGCCGTTTTATAATGGTGCCGACATGCGATGGTTGAGACATGGAGCGACAATGGTTATTCAGTCTGGACTGTAAAAAAGATTGATGCTCACACCTCAGACACCAATGAAGGGCAATAAAATGACTACTTCTGCAGACCAGTGTCTGTCAAGTCATGTAAAATAAATGAAGACGGGCAAAAATGAGTGACTTTGAGGCTGGATGTCCCTTGCAGTGTTTGAGGTTATGTAAAGATGTGTTAATGATTCACAGAGTCCAGTGTAGAGTTAGCAGAGGACTCAGAAACTCGGTGGGAGATCTGAGTTCTGCCAGCGTCTTCATGTGTGATCTCATCAAGGGAAAGACCACAAACAAGTGGCTGCACTTTCATTTTATGCCTTTGCGTTGGCCAGGAATGAAAGCATGGCTTGTAGCAACAAGCCCACACTCCTCTCTGCAGTCAAGCCCGGCTCCAGCAGCACAGCCACAATGGACCCGGGATGCCTTCGAGCAACACTCTGCTCTGCAGAACCCCTACCGATATCAATCCTCTGTGGCCAACAGGTTAGGGAGGAATGCATTGCATGTAGCAGTATTACAGTAATCAGACTGCAAAAATGTTGAATGCAAGATATTAAAATCTAAAAGTTCACAGCAATCAGATGATAAATGAATTAAAATGTTTTCAGCTAGAGCTGTGCAACATGGACAAAATTCTATATCCTGATATAGACAATTTTATATCCCGTATATGATACAAAGGCTGCAACAACGAATCATGTCATGGAGCTCACTGAGTTGAGTGGACGGATGCATACTAATTATTCATAATTTATTACTTTAAGAGCTCTGGGATGTTCATGCAGCAACACTTTGGTTTGTGCACTTTTCTGCACTGTCAAAATCAGGACATTATTTGAGATAATGTCCTGATTTTGACTAAGAGGATGGAAATTAAAGAATGCTTCTTTATCGAATAATTTAAAAAAATTATTGACTGATTAATCGATTATTAAAATACTCGTTAGTTGCAGCTCTAACATATATGATACAGTATTTTTTTTCTGATGTAACATTATTTTCACTTTCCATTGCGCTCTCCTCCGTCTCCTCTGTGGTGAAACCAATATGCTTTTATTCTGAAGGCTTACTTTGAGAGCGACCAGAAGCTATGGTTGCGCTTTACCTTTGTTTACTCCCTAGCTACAACTGCCGTAAACATGCTAGCACAAAGCAGCAGCGTTGCTGCTGTACGCTAACGTTAGCGTAGCAACAGAGCTAACCAAGTAGCTACACGTTAAAATTACGAATAAACAACAGACGCTTATATCATAGAATACGGTAGACATTTTTATATTGCACTACAATATATATGGTAACATGACACAGCTCTATCTTCAGCATACAGAAGTGGCTTTGAAGTGAGAACAGCATGAAGACATGACATGCTGTGCAAAATCCATATTTAATATGCAATTTATATTTGGAAATAACACTCAGAGCTCTGTTTGTTGATATGTAACTGTTCGGTTCAATAGCCCATGCCACCTTAAACTAAAACTAACCACCTTAACAAACTGATGATCTTTTCCACACTCAAGTCTTAATCTCGTAAACTGTCGTCTTTGTTTGCATCTCCCATCAGTCTGATTAAGCCACTTCTCTTGGCAGTGTCATGTTTTACTTTTAATTAATGACTGGCATATTTTAGGTGGAGATGAAGTTGACGAGGATGTCAGAGCACATGAAAAATCCTCCGCTGTTCAGTCGCTAATTGTGCCGGTGTTCAGTTGCTAATTGCTTGCACCATGTAGGTGGTCTCTTACCTTTGCGGCACCAATTTGCTCCTTCCGAAATCTTTCCAAGGGCGTAATCAACACATCATCTGCATTCTGAATCTGAAATGACAGATAAGGAAAAAGACAGATGTCAGACTGAAGGATGCGATCCGACTCACCGCGACCTTCTGAATAATTCAACATTACGACTAGATGGAAAAAAATATCACAAAAACTTTTAATCTAGTAGTCATTCGGTTTTATTACAATGGGATTGCTTGTGCCGGTAAGTGCATGACACACAGGAAATTATAGCCCTGAGCATTATCCAGCCCAAGTCAAATACAGATGCATTGAGTCCAAACACAAGTGGAGGATAGAGCAGTCACATTCATTAATATCTCTTAAGCCTGCGACAATGAACAATGTGCTACTGCGAGGTACCCAGAATGGGCACAGCAGAGATGAGAGATAGAGTGCTCAACAATAGTTCTGCTCGACGGAAGAAAATGGAGCCTTTTTATGTGAGCCGTGAAGCACCAGCATTGTCAAAGCTCGCTGAATTACGACATGGCACAGCAGACGAGGGAGCTTTACACCTGCAGCCTGCGATGCATTTAAATGTTTGAGGTATGTCCTCACATATCGGTGACCTCTCCTGGAGTAAAAGGTCTCTCGCGGAGCCCCAGTCGTCTCATTCCAGACAGAAACAGATTAGGTCTGATATACTGTGCCAATTGCAGTATCTACGTCCAACCCCCTGCGAGTGAGCGTTTCGGAAAGGTGCCATTAAGGCGCTTCTGAATTTCCCCTAGATGGGCTTTCATCCACTGAGATCAGATGACATCAGAGCAGTGGGGATGCTCTACAGGAGGCCCCGTCACAAACGACGTGGCTCTTAGGTTGATTTAAGGTGTTATTCTGTGTGGTGAGTGGATGTGATAAACTAAGGGCTGAGCTCTATAATGCATCTATGATACCAGCACTAATTTAGAGGTGTCGGCTCAGATGGACTGTCAGCTTCTCAGGTTCAGCCGTCTGAACACACCGTCTTGGGATGGAGTTTTTGTTTTGAACCATTAATCACAGCACATTTTCGTTGTCCCAAAATAACCCTGTCAGCTCCATCAACCAACCAGAACGAGCGACTTGAAAAACAAAGCTGCAGTCTCTCTGAGCCTGCAGTGTTTCCACCTCCTTTCATATGCTGTGTTGTAAGCTTGTACAGGCAACTCGTACCTTTGTTGTAATAATAATTACACCGTGACGTTTGTGCGCCTTCAAATACAGACGTTTCACTTTCAATTATGGTGGTTACACTAAACAATTCTGAATATTTGCTGTCTAATGCTGTTACCTTACTCTTTAGAGAGCAGTAAACTGAGATTTCAGACATCGGGAATCAGGAATTATCATTTAGCACCATCACTGATGAGTGCAATTCTACATAATGATCATTTGCACATTTAGAAAAGACCTTAAGAACTGACTTAACAAAAAGTGGTGTCGATGGGATTGACAATATGGTTTTCGCTCCTTTTTAGATGCATTGGACAGTGAATGCATTTCACACAAAAATACTGGACTGACAAGCCCACTAGTATCTGAAGATTATTATATCAGAAGAAAAAGTATTATACATATATATAGACATATTGCCATATCACTATTTTTTTCCATCCCTAGTAGAGATTGCTCATTAGCTAAAATCTAAAAACAGCATAGCTTTTGTCAAACAGTCAAATAGAAATACAACAGGTGAAGAAAGAATAATAAGAAGAAATAACTTGGATTATGTTTAAATCTCCCAGACAACACAGTCACTATAAAGTACATAAAGAAAATGCATAAGCTTCTGTTAGATAAAGCATGCACAGTAATTTGGTTACAAGTGGCACTCCATTAGGAGCATGGAGGCCATGTGACGGTCATCAAATCTAGCCGTTATAATCCCCCAGTCATCAAAGTCATCATGTTATCTACTGTGTCAACAGCCAGAATTATACTTCTCTGCCAGTGGGATAATGTAATTTCCTCTGACTTATCTCCCATGCTTTCAGTCTAATTGAGCCTGCAGTATTACCGTGCTTTAAATGTAGATTTCTAATACCGTTCTGTGCTTCTTCATTTCCAGTTAAATAGACAGAACAATTTCATATATAACACGTTAAGCTTTTGAGATTATGGTCCAATATTGAGAACTGATTGAAAGCGGGTTAGTTATATTCTTTCAAAAAGTTACTGAAACCTCCATGTGCAACATTTGGATGTTTTTGGACCATGGTCATTTGGGGTGGGTATGGGCAAGATGCATATTTCGATATTTGAGTCACGATACGATATCATTTTTTTATTTGAGGGATTTGCAATCGGCCCAAAACATTACTTTTTTTGGGGAAAAAAAATCAATATTAAGAAATTATTAAAATTAAAAATCAATATTATATCAGAAGAAAAAGTATTGCATTATATTGCCATATGGATATTTTTCCCATCCCAAAATACCATCATATTATAACATTAGAGTGCAGGAAGTGGCAATTACCACATGCAACTGAGATGGCACAATATAGACAAAGGAGATTAGAGATGCTCAAGATTTCTTTTGACTTCTGATTATTAATTTCCAATAAGCTGATTCAGATATTTACATTTGAAAAAGGCCAGTTCATTTAGGACTCAATGGATCATTTCGAACTGCCATTATGCTGAATGCTCTCTGCAACAGCCTCTCTAAACAGGATTTAATCCATATGAGCAAGCACAGTGTGATGCTTGAAAGGGTGCAATATCGCTAAGCAGTTTCAATAGCAGATAGGGAGAGGAATGTCAATGTGCTAGATTTCCTTTACTCCTGCCTTTAGCGAGTGGATCACAGGTGATTGCTCTCAGGTTAATTTGCAGGGACACATCAGAAAGCCACCAAGGTCGGACCAAACTGAAATATGCTTTTAATATCTTTTTAATTTAAGGTCTGTCTATCTAGCTATTCTAAGCAGTCTTAAAACACAAGCAGGCTCCTCTGCTTTTTCAACATGTACAGTATATCCTGTCTATAATTTACCGTCACGGTGTGCAGAACCATCACCCCGCTAAGCTCTTGTGAGTATAGCACTCATCACTTCATTGGCTCACCGAACAACCATGTTTGCTCTGCATTATACAGCATACTGTATGTCAGATTCTTTGCAGGGGATCTGTTGGTGTGATCTGCTGAAATGTGCCTATAGGTTATAATCACTGTAGCATTTAACTGAATATTGCTCTGCCTCACCGCTTACCCTATGTAAGTCTATAACTGGGTAGTAAATAACTTTTATAGGCTTTTTGCCAGTGCCGTTTTGACAACGTCCTCACAATGAAAGCCAGCTTAATGCACCTAAAGCCCTGCTGCTTCACTGCAAATCAAAAAAAAAAACCACACACACACACACGCACACACACACACACACACACACACACGCACACACACACACACACAGAGTCCTGCTATTTTTCGCTGGATGAAGAGGCGTCATAAAAGCCTGCTTGGCCACCACGCTGCATTCAAATGCACGCTATTTTTATTGTTGTTCAGCAATTTCACTCTCACATACAATACCCGAGCAAACGTGGATCCAGGCGGAGAAGAGAGTTCTGGAAAAATGCGACTGGGCTATGACAAGAAAGCCTTTTTGTTTTATTTTCAAGGTTAAAATATCACAATTTAGTAACTTCTGACAGGCTGAAAAACAGGTTGAAGAATTGCTCGATTGTGGACCAACACATTACACACACACCTACTATTTTCTACATGTGGACAACCTCCTTTACATTACATTATATCATAACGCAGGCTTTGGGCCAGTATTGATTTATTTCAGTGTCAGCTAGTTTACACGAGCAGACTGAGCAAATGAAGTGACGGGGAGTCAAGAGGTGACCGAACACCATGCAGCCTCTGCAGATACAAATTTAGTTTTGTGACATCACAGGTCAAAGTTCATTAAAGTTGAACTCTACATGACGCAAATATGCAAATTTGCTTTGCCGCCAGAAGGAAATATTTTATCCTGGTTACATTAACACCAAATCAGGCTTTGCTGCATTTAGCGCCGGGTTGAGTGGAGGTGTGAAAGTCACTTTTAAACAACATATTTACTTGCAAAAACTGACTCGAAATGTTGGGTTTTAAACTGGCACACAAGGCCATCACTCATTGTGAGTGATGACATAACATTACACACAAAATCTCCCGGTCCGACTGCTGGTTATGTGATCGACCACCACAGACATCGAGACATCGGCTAAATGCACCGTATTCACATGAATGAGAGGACTGGCGTTTTTCAGCCACAGAATGGAGGAGAACGGGAGGTGAATTTTGTTAATTTCGCATCCATCACAACTGATCTGGCAACATCAGAAACACAAGTAAAACATACTGTCAGTTTAATTTAAAGGTAAAAGCAGCAGTCATATCACGCTGTCCATCTGTTTATAATTAATCAGGAATATTGCGGGACCATGAAGACGTCCTGGTGATAAATATGCATTTATTGATTAAATTATGCATATTGAAAGTGGCCTTTGTTCTTGGGAGTGATTACATGCTCCTCCATTAGGTCATCAGCTAAGTTTCGCTGTCGTGTGTGAGTGATCGACCGAAGCCTTTGACACTCAGACGCTGATCTGAATGTGTCACTTAATTAAGTGTGAGATCCAGCAGAGAGATGAAGGAATGATAATAAGGTGTGCTGCTGGACATTCACGGTGGAATAACATGGTGTGTTTTGTGAGCGCCGGACATCTGCACTTCTTTGTCATGAGTTGTATTCCGGCTAATGGTCGCCAGCAGCAGCAAATTAAAGCATCAGCATCACTCGCACCAATGATCACAATGACAGCAGCAGCAACCAAAAGGAATTAGCCTTACTCATTAAAGTAGGTGTGAGCAAAGCCCCCACAACCTAATTAATGTGTTAAATGCATAATAAACATTATCGCCCTCATCATCTCGATAGAATAAAACGTCCCATTTCATGCTGATGCTGTGACCTTTATAGTGCCGTAGTGCTCTGTAGTGTTTCAGCCACTTCTGCCTGCAGACTGTTTTTGAGGGAGGTGTGGTGTGTATAAGTGTGTGTGGCAGGGAGAAACAACCTCATTGCAGAGCTAAATCTCTATCTGGTGCAGTACTGGCACCTGCAGCAAGCTTAAAAAAAACCCTCCTCCCCAACTTTTATGAGCTATGAAATGAAAACAAAGCTTCTGCAGACAAAGTTGCAGAACAGTGGGAGAGGAGATGTGACGCGTCCGCCCTGCATTTCATCGGCGAGCGAGCTGTTAAGCAAGGATATAAAGCAGCTGCTGAAAGAGAGACAGTAACTGGTTTGTGGCTCTCATGAGGATTTTCTGTTGTTTGTTTTAAGTACAGTTTGGCTGCCTCTGATATATTGTAATGTGTTTTGATGCTAGAGTCTAAGGCTGCTGTCGAGAATTTGTCTATGTGTGTTTATCCTGCAGTTTCTCCAAATGAAGAGAGGCTATCTCTATTTAAATGTACACCACATACAAATTTAACCCATCCTGCACAATCAGTACACTCATGTGTGCTCTACGTTTTAGTGATTGGGTGACATCACAAAATATCTGTCTATATCTTGACTGCACTTTTTTAATCCTGTGTATCTGTAGTTTGTCCAACATTTTGTTTTCATCAGTGTAATACAACTCACTTGACACATTAAATACTAACTCAGCAGATGGAAGGAAGCAGCACCTTAAAATAGTGTTATTATTGTTTGGGCAGTATACCTGAGAGTTAAAAGAGGTCGCTTTGCTGTCAGTTAGCAGGTCAGATGATGTGGAGACAGTACAGCTGTCCTCATGCTGCAGTCCCACAGCTCTGAAACTAAACATTTACAACACCAAACCAACTGTCGTCATAAAAAATTCAACCGCATCCTAAAAAATGTAGCTAGCTGTCAGTAAGTTAGTAAAGCTGACAGGGGAAGTTTACGGAGGATCCTGAGTGAGCCACATAATTTGTCTGCAGAAATAACAGAGATATTTAAGGACCATATTTCACGTATTAATTAATGTATGCCCGGTGAAGCTCCAGGTTGATATATGGGAACATAAAAATGATCACCTAGGAGAGGTATTTTAGCACGTCTGGCTCTGTGAGATGAGCGAGCAGGAAATACATGATGTCAGCAAACAGCTCTTCTCGTGACTGTCTAAGTAGCTGCTTTGCTCTCCAAGCTTTCCAAGAAACAGCTGTCTGCAGACAGAAGAGAAAACGCTTTCCATCACAGAAATCTGGGACCTTGCTATACTGAAGTGACACACAATAAGCAGAAATACGTTGCTGCAGTGCAACATGAATGCCCTTTAAAAGAGCAACAGTCATCAGCTCCAGTCTGGTTTGTTCTCCTGGTTCTCCAACATGTGATCTGCAGATCCACCTGGATCCAAATCCAGTTAAAACGGATCCTTTTGTTGGGCTAAACTGGACTAACGAGCTGTTTTCTGCAGCTTTTGTGAACGATTCATAATCCCACAGCGCAGCGCTAGTGTTGCTGTCATCAACGAAAATTATGACACAGAATTTAGGATGTTTAGTATAAATAGTAAATATAAATATAAATAATAAGCAATGTTGAGCAGAGCATAGTCCATGTATGGAATGGATGTTTATAACATAATAATATAATATTGATTTGTGACTAAATGAAATTGGTTGACCCATTGGTTTTGTCTATAATATACTGGTTAGTATTTTGACTGGGAAAAATAGAAATTAAAATACTATTTTCATTGATTAAAACTAAATAATATCATCAGTGTTCGTCGAATAAAACTTGACGACAATACTCATGGATCATTCTGACTAAAATAAGACTAAACGCTCGATAAAAACAGTATGAACCTAACTAAAACTAATAAAAACTAAAATGCCAGTGTGACTAGACTAAAACTAAAAGTAAAACAGGGACGAGTGTTCACTGCACCAAATGAACGTAAAAAGCAAAATGTGGAGAAGCCAGATAGCAGAAATGTTTGATCCGGTCCACTCCAAATACTTCTCAGCCCCTCATTAAACAACCTAGCATGGATGTTGCTGCGAACAATGACTGCCTTTATTTCACACTGTTGTCTCAGGGTCAACAGGACATTCCTCAGCTCACAGACCAGCACAAAAGTTAGCCACAGAGCAGAGTTACTGTTCTGTTAAATCCAAGAAAAACAGCAGTAGAGACACAGTTCTCTGGCTTAGACAAATTATGTATAATTGAACGTGTTTAAAGGCTCTCAAAGAAAATGTAAACCAAAGGAAAACTCTCAACATGGGAAATAAATGCAACGCAGTGCAGCAAATCAGCACTTAAGGGACCGTGAGGGTTACTGTTGTTGTTTATCTCATAGAGAGGAACATAATTACAAGACGTACCCTGCACATATTTCTGAGCAAAATGAAGACGCTACAGCTTGTTGAATATTATACGAGATGGGAGAAATGGCTCGAAAGAAGAGTTTGTCATCTTTGTGTGCAATTTAAAACAAACTAAACACTGACTTCATATCATTCATGTCTACAGATTCATTAATGAGCTCAGAGTGCAAAGAGTCTGTCAAACATTAAATCATTTTTCAAAATGCAGAGTCATGCTGTGATCTGACTATTTTCTATCGACTATGCAAATAAATTTTAGATGAAGACGGCTCACATCGGATGCCTCTGCTGACCATGACATTGTCATACTTAGTGCAGAAATGAGTTATGGTCAAAACTATGTTTTGATCACCAAAGTCTAATCAGTTTACGCCAAATTTAAACGAACAGACAGACAACCAATCGTTGGCGCAGAAATAAAAACATAAACAGCAGGGGGCTCAACAGAGGTCCATCACCATTTAAAAACACAAAAGGAAAAACGTCTTTCCTTTTTTCAGCAGCAGGCACAAGAGGGCGCTCTAACACAGCCTGTGAGTAATGTTGGGGCTTCTGGGAGATGTAGTCAGAGCATAAAGAGACGGTATACACCACAGAGATCAAAACAGGAAGTGGAGATGATCGAGATTAGAGAGTAAAACAGAATCTGGAGAAAAAGTGGTGATTTTGGTGAAAGTGTCCTCTACTCTACCTCTGATAAAACAAGAATGGAACAAGGTAAAAACAAACATTTTTTTCATGATGAAATAGAGAGTCTTTTCTTTCATTTGAGATATTCACTGTTTTCAGAGACATAGTACAAAATATTCTGTGCGTCTTTAAATATGACCCAAAATGTTCAAAAACACTGGAACAAGGTACTTTTTTTTTTTTAAAAAAGGGCTGGAACTCAATGAGTTAATGCAAAAAAAACAACAACAGGAAAACAGCATCAGTTTTCCATCCCAGCCATAAAAGGCTGCCTCTCAGGAGGATACGATCATCACTCCAAAAAGCCACAACAACAGGGCACTGCCCTTCCACTCCTAAATGCCATCCAAGCTCAGCGGTGCTGAACCTTCTCAAGCCATGCAGAACTTGAACCACTTTCTTTCTTTCTATGCCGCAGAAAGTGTTATCAGCAGGGGAATTATAGCAGAAATCTTTTTTAAAAAGATAGATTTTGGGAAGTCTTCCTGTGGAATAACACACTTGGGTAGTTGGTAAGCCAATCTGAAAGTGCACAAGCAAAAAGATTTCAGGCCTGGCCACCTGCCAAAGCAACAGACAATAAAACGCTTCATGCTTGACAAGGACCAACAGAAAGAGGACTGCTGCTAAGTCCATCCCGTATGCTGCAGAGGCACCTCCAGTGAGCTAGTTAACATTCCTCAAAGGACACAGGGCTTCATTTGAAACATGCAGGTTTCCTTTCCATCTGCTTTGAAATGTCTGCCTTTCACCGACTCTTATCATCTTCTATTTTTAGTCTCCACATTCAGTCCAGATGTGAAATGGGAGTAAGGGGGAATGCTGCTAAAAGTCTATACCCACTCAGTGCAGCGTGATGACTTTCTTTATTAATCAATGCGTGGTCACAACTTCCACATCTGTCCGTGTGCCGTGATCTATTAGCATCTACAAACCTTAGAAATAGAAACAACATCTGGGAGCCGTTGCTGTTTCAGTGTAGCAGAGAGTCACGTCTCAATGAGTATAATTCACATTAATTCATGCTTCGCAGATACAGTAGCATACTGTCCTTGTTGAGATACATTTGGTGAACATGTGTTGAGTTGAGATGTGCTAACTGATTCGTGCAAACCAACCGCTTTCAAATTAATAAAAACCAGAATTTCCTGCCTTTCACACCAGCTCACCCGACTGTTATCAGGCCATTAAACAGGCACTGTTAGCCACGTTAAGGGTCATTAAAGGTCTATTATTCTTACAAAGTAAACGAGTAAAGCTACATGATCAAACATAAAATTTATTTTTAGAGGATGTTTCCATGTTCTTCTATTCCTTCTTTCAGTGATTTACCTTGTCTAGACACTAACTAATATACTAAATATTTATTACTATTATTATCATATATATCATATTTATACAAGTATACCTGAGAGCAAGTTAGGGGTCAAGTTTTTCGTTTAAAGACACAACTGTGCTATATGATGAAACCTACCTATTGACTCACATCTATGGTGCTCACAGTGAATGATAACACTATTCAATAGCTTGACAACAGTCTGATCGGCTGACCAGATGTGACAGCACTGATGTGGAAAACATTTAAGGAATTTCCTCTTTGTGCTCTTCCAGTGACACTGAACAGTATATCATGAAATAAAATGTGTTCATTGTAAAGTGCTCTGAAACATCATCTCTGATGTCCTCAGATGCCTCAAAGATATTCAGAGGAGAAAACAAGTTTTTGTTTCTTAACTCTTTGATGTAGTTCGACGTCAAAGTTTTGTTTTGGCAGCAGGTCGCTGATCATGGTCTCCTGCAGCCTGTGAGTAATTTTGGGGCTTCTGGGAGATGTAGTCAGAGCATAAAGAGACAGTATAGAGCACAGAGATCAAAACAGGAAGTGGAGACGATCGAGATTAGAGAGCAAAACAGAATCTGGAGAAAAAGTGGTGATTTTGGTGAAAGTGTCCTCTACTCTACCTCTGATAAAACAAGAATGGAACAAGGTAAAAACAAACATTTTTTTCATGATGAAATAGAGAGTCTCTTCTTTCATTTGAGCTATTCACTGTTTTCAGAGACATAGTACAAAATATTCTGTGGGTCTACAAATACGACTCAAAATGGGTAAAAAAAAAAACCAAAACGCTGGAACAAGGTACTTCCTGATTTATAAAACAGCTGGTACTCAATGGGTTAAAAACCTACTAAAACCAATTTTTAAAATAGTTGGTGATTAATTAATCGTTGCAGCACTAGTCTCAACAATTAGTTTGTTGCCACCAACGTGTATTTTATAGTAAAACAATGAAAAGTTGTCAAATGACATATCAGTCACATATTTGGTAGTAAAATGGTCTATTATCCTGGTATGGACGTTTTAATAGAGCAGAATATAATATCTACAATAATATATAAATGCACCCACATTTTCTGTTTGAACACTAAGAACACGACAAAAGAATAAATCTCATTTGGGTTTAACCAAAAACTCATTTAGTCTTAGCTGACAGCGAGCAGCTCTCTGATGTTCACAAATATTGATATTGATTGAACTGTCGTCGGCCATGGAAATAACATACTGGAATTCTTAATAAAGTGGATTCAATCTGACCACATGTGAAGAGCTATTATACTATCATAGTACATGCAGTGAGAAAGCCAAAACTAATAACAGAAAGCTGAGGAAACAAACTATATGATGAAAAGAACAAAAAAAGGATGGTGATTAGGAAGCGTTTTAGCTACTTAAATGAAATCAGCTGTTATGCATTGAACCACGTTCATTCATAATTATTTCTTCTTTGTTTTCAGCTATGAGCAAAGTCTGTCTAACGCTCATCTTGATTCACAGCAGCAGGACATCTGGATGGAGTTTCTGGTGTCCAGTTTGTTCGTAGTTTTGGTGGGAATAAGGATCATTAATGCAGTTTACAAGTCTATGTTCATTTGAGCTACACTACATAAAACAGCATTTTAAATATTCATGACAGAGCTCAATTTATGCCACAAAACTGTGAATGAAACTGAGAGCCCAAAACCATGCTTGATGTAGGTCATATCCCTGGCAACCTGCCTAATAATCACTGAACTCGTCCTGTTTCTATAAAAAAAAGAGCTTGAAGATGAGCACAATATGCAGTACCTTAGAAAGCAACGTCACCAACAGTTTTACAACAAAGTGAGGCAAACATTAGCAGTTCACAGTTCATTTGCAAAGAAAAAAAAAGGGTGTTTTCACTTCAAAGGTTAGCATCTTCTTGGAGAACTACATAAAAAAGTCTATATATGACTTCAGTTACATTGCTGACAATTGTATCCCAAGAGGTTTAAAATACTTCCAAGTGGAAAATAAGCTTTACTTTCTGTATTGCCAGCGAGCAAGAGCTGTAAGTGCAGGGATCAGAGCAGTGTTTCCTGCGTACTCCTGTGATCTGATGCGACAGAAGACCGCGAGGTGAAGAGGAGCTGATGTAAAGAGGATGCCTTTCAAGCAAGCACAGAGTTATACGCTATATGAGGGAGGCAGTGTGTGCTGTGAATCGGGTTTTACTCATTAAATCGCAGCTGAACGAAGTACTGCATCCTATAGCCTGTGTGACTAGTCATAGCCGCTATGATTTATGACGTTATTTCCATTACTTTGCCATCATGCATCCTCCTCAGCTCTGGTGTCATTTCATTTCTATCAGCTCAGTCGTATCTCTGCTCGCCAACTTTATTTGTTTTCCTTTCTCCCTGCACCCAAATTAAATTCTTTTAAACAAATAAACCTGCAAGTTAATGTACTTTAATGTGGGCATGCAAATAAAGCTGTAAGGCAGTGCTCATCTACATTTCTGACCCTAAAATCTACACTGTCACCTTTATGACATCCACAAAGATCAGTGTCGACGGCCATCAAATGACCGCCGCTACACCAGAAAGACAGCGTCACGGCCACGTGTCAGAGGCTAGTCTGAGACCCAAACACTATGTCACATCCTGTTTTTTTCCCCTCATTCCAGGAGAAAATATTTTCAAGCCCTGCATAATTGCTAAATTAGCTAGATATCACTAGTTCAGCCTGACACGGGTGTCACAGGCCATGCATCATCCACAGCAATTAAATCTGAGTTTTGAAAGGCCATACGAATTTATGAACGGTGCCTTTTTATGCTTGTCAAATTGATTAGGATGACACGATATTCCATAAAGCTACATGGTCTGCACAGAGGTGACCCACATCTTCAAAGGGCAACTCTTTCCATCATAAAACGGAGCTGTGCTGTGAATGTCAGGAGGAAAAAGCTCACACTTAGTCACGTACATTTCAGTCCTTATGCTACCATCTATAGGACGAGCGTGCAGAGCTTCATGTTGTCTGCGCGTCCACATGGAAACGCTTCGGCATATTCTCATATTCTTAGAATTACCTTAAACTTCATAGAAAAGCTGTACTCCCCGTTTAAGCTGTTATTCCAAACTTTTCTGGATCAAACACTCTCAGACGGCCTGTTAAAAGTCTGCTCCTTCACGGAGAACCGAGTCCTAATGAAAATGTCTTAGGTAGTTATAAAAGCTATGACTGCCAACCTGCAGCTGAGCTCATTTGCATATCAGACTTGGCAAATCAGACGCGCAGCTGAAGTATGTGTGGACTGAGGTAATTCCTGCCTTCAGGCACCTCTCAGTACCTCCCTCTGAAACGTCTACTTGTGGAGAATAAATGCAAAGTGTCGGCCCAGCAGAGCAACGAGGTAAGGAAAGAACGCAGTTAACTATAAAGCTGGAGAGCACTGAAAGAAGTGAGCAAAATAACAACGAATCGCATCAAAACGCACGAGCATGTCAATAAAGTACAAGACAGCCTTTGTTCTGCTGTGCTGTGAATATCCTGTACCTGTTCCTCTCCTCTTCCAGTTCCTACTGCTGCCACTTTGTACCACTTAAAGGAGATTCGGGGTCGTTTCTTCCAATAGTAGAGCACCAATTTGTTTCCACAGCCGAATGAGGTGATGGACTGAGAAAGTGGCAGAATCCACAGGTCCTACTTACATCGGTTTAGGGACAAAATTAGGAATTGTGCACATTCCAGCCGTTTCACCTCCACTTCACAGCAGTCCAAATTTACCCCTTGCTATTTGGCTGGTCCAGCAGGGAGCCCAGCGGCTATTCTGGCTATTCACTTCATAAAAATGGCAGCAAACTCAGCTATAGCACTGGAGAGAAGATGCTGCTATCATGGCAGATTTTTGGGATTAACAATAAATAATGCGACAAAGTTTGACTACATTTTGGGAAGGAAATGACAATGGGTTTTCTGTTCCCTTTGCTGCATGTTCACTTTATGATTATCCCCCTAGAAGTCGTTTCCTATAGTGAGACCACGTTTATGACTATAAAATGACCTGTTGTGACCTCCAGGGTAATCAACCTCTATAATGACAATAAAGAGGTTTCCAGAACAAAAGAGGTGCTCGTCATCCAGTCACAGAAAAATGTAATTCTTGCAGAAATCTCCAAAAGTAAAAAACTTTAGGTACCAAATCGCATCATTTGTAAAAATTCTTGAGAGGTCAAAATTAGGTTGAATTTAGCACCAAATCTGCATAACAAAACTTTTTTTTGCAGCAGCTCGTGTGGTGTAACAGAGCATTATCTTATACATGCTCACAATTTATCTTTTTTGTGTTCTTCCTCTATTTTTATTACATATACAAAATGTATGAAATCAAACTGTATACGTGTATTCTTACCAAGCGTCTTCTCTCCTCTTCGACGGTGGTCAGCAGCTGGGAGAACTCTTTGAATGACTGGGCTGAAATACAAAGACACGCCGTATTAAAGATGAAATAACGTACAGTATGTTTGATCAACAAATGCATCAGCATGTAGAGCACATCCTGCACTGTGTGTTCACTGCTGAGCGAGTACACAGTGTTGTTACATTCGGATGATTAAAAAAAATATATACATTTTAACGCAGTGGCTTAGTTGTAAAAACATCAGACGCTGCTGGCGCCCCACCAGTGCTGTAGCACGGTGCTAAAATGTTTATTTGCACTGCAGCATCACAGCTTTCAGTGCAGCACATTTCAGAACCTAATAAAATCATGCAGCTGTCCAATTTAAACCCAAGACTTGCAGTAAAAAACAATACTTCAATTGAATGGAAGTCGCTGATTGCTTCCCTTTATTTTCCTCTCCTGCAATATACTGTCACAATGTAGCGCAGTGACTGATGTGGTCCAGACATGTTCACGCCATCTGGGCTGAATGGAGTAGCTTATATTACATTGTGCAGGGCCACATGAATTCAGCATATAATACATCCAACCTTATCTGCCAGAGAATTGCGCCTTGATAGCCTCACACCTTCATTAAATAGAGGGCCAGATCTCCGTTGGTCAGCCCCGGTGTCACCCCGTGTCCAGCCGTTTAGCAGCGGCCGAGCGGCTCTGCTTGCCAACGCAGTAACATCATTATCAGCTGTGACTGCATGGCATGGGGAGCCATGCATCATCTTAGACATTTTTTGGTCCATTTACACACCAAAGCTTTTAAAGAGCAGGCGGCAATGATTTTGTGCCAGTGATCCTGCAGGCAGGCTGGCCTCCTATTAACGCCGCTCGCTCCTTTATCAACAGCACAAACCTCTCAGGGGGTAAAGGGCACAGCTGGAGCCGTTGATGGGACAAGATTACACTCTGAAGAAAGGAAATGGGAGTCAAAGTGAGGTTACAGCTTGCATATCATTCACTGGTAAATGGAGGGAAAGGCAATAGACCTGATGAATCACTGGATGAAATCAAATTTACTTCCACAAGAGTGTTGGCGAATAAGGAAGCTTATGCAAAAATAAAGAGGTACATTTACTGTTCAGTGTTTTCTGCATAAAGATGCTGGACATATATAATATATACTATCATATACTATAAATGTGATGTGTTTTAATGGTGCCTTCCTGCTTGATATTTAATTTTTTAGATCTAGACCTCCCCTCGTCCCCTGAAGGCTCTGAGCAGCTCTTGGAGACTAAAGGATCGACCTTCTGAGAGAAGGGCATGTAACTTTTCCACACATCTAAATTTCTATAGCTACATCAATCTTTGGCCCCATTGATTCCTGGGTAACTGGCGTAGAATGTGAATGTCACAGCAGGAAGTCATAGAGAGAAATCAATAAAAGGTCACGATGGCAGTCCGTACAGGATCTCAGTGTTATGAGGAGAAGTTGGGAGCATCAAAGTGAACTACTCCAATATCATGGATCATGGCTGGCATTCTCAAAAGGGTCCAGCTATGTCAGTCAGAAAATTCAGTGTCGCTGATGACCTGATTGATTTCAACAGGCTGTTTCATTTTTTTTCTCAAATAGTAATCATGACTCGTTCTCTCCAAGATGCTGAGAGAACACGGCAGCACGGAGCATGAGGAGTTATTTCACAGTTGTTGTGGATGCTCGGCGTTTAAAATTCAGAATACTGTACAGTGTTTATTTCACATCATCAATTACATTTTTGAATGTTATGTTATATGTTGCATCCATGGTCAAGTCCTCCCAAGTGAAATTACTATAGTCTGCATTACACAGTCAATACAACACTTACAAACAGATGCTCAAATGACAGAGCACAGCCAAACCACTGGCTTCTACTATGGCAGCGGTTTGCACTGTTAGCACTGAGCAGGTCCAGCCACACAGCAGCTCAAATATACTGTTCAATCTGAGCTCAACGCTGCTCTTGATTGAAAGCCAGGAATGGGGCACATTGTCTCAAATTAAAACATGCTTGATTTTAATGAGGCTTGAATTTGGCTGTGGATTTTTCCTATAAGTGTAATTGGTCTGCTGCTGCATCCCTGCCCATCATCCCGCCTCTTCAGCTGTGGGAGGAAAAAAAAGGAAAGCAGGACTATTCATTATGCATTCAGATGGACATTACAGCCTCATGTAGAGGAGGTCGATATCTAGTCTAGCCCTCACAGATGGACAGTAATTCAGCATTCTCCAGCGCCACGAGCGAAGGACTCAAGCTGGGGATAACGAGCAGCGTTAAAAAAAATAAAAAAATAAAAAAATAAAAAGGCCAGACTGGGAGTCCTGCCCATTAGAGCCACAGAGGGCCTCTGCACAGCTGCTTTCATATTCCTGTTGGAGGCTACGAGGTTTGCACCTCCATTAATCTCTGACACTGATCACAATTAGTCCCTTTGATCTTTTATAGGCTTGGGGAAGATACAGGGGAAGCATCATAAGCAAATCAATAGCATTAATTATGCATGCATCACAGACAACTTTCAGATCTATAGTCAAAGTCAAATCCCATCCAAGAAACTGCTTAATATTTTCAGAAACAGTGACCCAGGGATAACACGTCTTCTGTTTTGTTTCCTTTTTCACTGATGTAAAATTACATCATACTCTGAGCACTTCTTATGATGTTATTTCGTATGACAGGTGGCTGATGTACAGTCAGTGGTGTTCAAGTTTGTCCCAAGAGAAACAGGCTGAGAAGATTCAGACTGATGGCAGCAGAGAAAACCACCTTCCCTCCATATTCTGGCCAAAATGAACTCACCAATGTTCACCTCGTCGTCCGTTTCTGCATCACCGATGCACTCAAACTGGAAGTCCTGCAGGGACTGGGAGAACTTCTGGACGGCAGCAGAAAGATCTGGAAAAGCAGGAGAATAAAACGCTGCAGAAATGAATCACTGGACACATTGATCAAAAATAAATTGGCAGCAGGCTGATTAGAAAAAAAAGGTCAATATAACTATTAACAACAAAACAGTGGAACTTAGGAAAGCTGTTTTTTTTTTGACGGCTTCAGGGAGAAGCAGAGCGAAATAATACACTTCTATGATGTGCTGACTGTCCAATTCCATGCTCGCTGACATTCATAAGGAAGCAGCTCTGTGAGTGACTGCAATACCTGTTAAATTTACTTTATCGCTTGTCCATTGATCATAATGCCGAGATCTGTCCAGAAAAATTAAGCCCAGCTGAGCTGCCTAACCTTTGTGTCAAAAATGATATAGTGCACACAGAGAGTTAAAATCTTTAGAAAAATCCCACCTTTGGACGCTCTCACCCCAGATATAAATTTATGGAGTTTATTGCATTCCAGGGGATAAAGTGCTGTCCTGTTTTCTTCACAGGGACATTTGACTTCTTTTTTTGTAGTTCCAGATAAGAAAAGAAAAAAAAACTCCTGATTTTTATTCAAACATTTACTGGCGATGTCAGTGGAAACGCATCTCCATGGTCTCAGGATTTTTCCAATCGTAAATGTGAATTTGACAGTTTTTGATGACTTTAAATAACACTAGCTACGCACTTTAAGAGTACTACTGGACTTGCTTAGATATTAACAATTATTTCCATTGTTGATTAATTTGCTGATTATTTTCTCGACTGGCTTTGTGTTCCATAAAATGTCATTAAAAAGGTGAAAAATGTTGATCAGAATTTCTCAAAAAGCCAAAGATGACGTCCTGAAATGGTGTTTTGTCCACACATATTCAGTTTACTGTCATATTCACATTTAAGAAGCGGGAATCAGATCATTTTCATTTTATTTCTCAAACTGATTAATTAATCATCAAAATAGTTGGCGATTAATTGATTAATTGTTGCAGTTCGAACAAAGATCAGCCTCACCAGAATCTGTACTTGACCAATATCGACCATCTCTGTCAGCTTAAAAACCTCACTGATTGTACCTTTAATTGTCTCAGACTCATCTTGAACATTTTTTTTAAAATTTTATGTGTTACCAAAAACTCCCCAATTAGCTGACATCAAGGACTAAAAGCTGAACTGCTTGACAACAGATTTTCAGGCTTTGGGAAATCTCCTCTGAAATAAAAGCATGTATAAACGCCCCAAAAATCTCTCTGTAGTTAAATTATCGAACATGTTTGTATTATGGCAGGAATTTTGAGTTATGAGGGGGAAATAAGTCTGAACAAGTACAAGGCAGGGCAAAAATAATAAAACTGTAGAGCGACTGCATGCTAGAAGGAGCTACGATCTGATCTCAGTTCGATTTACAAGGAGAAGCAACGTAGCGGCTTTGTGACGCACGAAGCAAAGTAACTGGAAAAAGCTGACCGAGCGCATGAATCATTATCATGCAACTGCTTTCAATTTGTTTCATACCTCAGTTACATAAAGGTTAGTGAGTGGGTCTGCTGTGTTCGCACTGGGACTACATTCTTGCTGAGGTGTTGCTAACCTGTGTTTACAAGTACTTTAAAGGGTGGGACGGAGGTTCAGCACGTAACGTAGGCTTTTAACATTTCATAATTTCCTCTGAATTTATAATTAAAGGCAGAGACGGAGATTTGAAAATACTCTGACATTTTAGCTATCAGCCCACACGGTTTGAAACGTACACACTTTTCTCATATCCAGTGACTCACTAATTGCTTCTCCCTTCTCTCTGCTCACACAGACACTCACTTCAAAGGACTTAAAAGAGTCTTTGCCTGGAAAATAAGAAAATGCACACATTAATATCAGCCTGCATGCTGCTCATGTGACAGAATACTGGCAAATGAAGGTTGTGGTTGTGGTGAAATGCATTACAGCAAGTTTTGTTTGCGTGTATGTCCAGTCACATATGCTTTTCTTGGTATTATACATACATAATCTTACAACTCACA
The DNA here is from genome assembly GCA_029721515.1 of Synanceia verrucosa. Taxonomy (NCBI): domain Eukaryota; kingdom Metazoa; phylum Chordata; class Actinopteri; order Perciformes; family Synanceiidae; genus Synanceia; species Synanceia verrucosa. The sequence continues at coordinate 2,354,437 of CM056559.1, forward strand.
CTGTTTAATGAATTCAAATCGACTGAAGGTTAGCAGCTATGACATGACAAACCTTCAAAAGTCCAGTGTTTTCTACAACTCATTTGTCTGAAGTTATGTTTGAAAGTCCACAATGGATACTGTTTGAGATCTATATGGCTCCTTCTGGGACAACAATGGTTTATCTAAGAGGCATGCCAAAGTACAAACCAGCCTTAAAAGCCCACAGAAATCAATGCTCTCATCTCCACTGGGACATAAATTCATGTGAAAATTGTCAGCGAGTATCGTTTTCTCTACCTAAGAGCAAGCGTTGTCTTTCAGTGTATTTTAGTTACTGGTCGAAACAGACAAACACAACTTTACTCAATGACACCACCGACTGAAGGGCTCTTGAACACATCTTCACTATATTCAATGAGTGTGTCTGACTGCTTGGAAATGTTCCTGAGTGTAATTTTTCCACAAGACATATCATGCAGGGGTGTGGTCCCATCATTTCTGCTTTGACTCAAAAGCTTCTGATTTGAAATCAATAGCTGCTGCAGTTGGCTGGATATGTTCGCAGGGTCATCAATAATGGATGATCTTCGAGGCCAACCTCAAACGACAAAGCTATTGTTATTTTCAACTGAATTCTTAACCAGCACCAAAAAAACAAGGAAATGAGCGAGCCTTAAAAACTCATCACAACAAGTTCTGTTTCTGTTCTGCAATCAGACAGTTCCTGATCAAGGAGTTTTTAAAGGGTTATGAAACTATGCAAGTAGCAAGAATACTAAATAGATGTTTGTTCTTAAGGCCTGGACTGGACAAGATCCAGACCCAGAACCAGAACCACCACATTCGACCGGGTGAATATCCCGATACGAAACAACCACCACCATCGCAAATAAAACATTTTTGGAAACATTCTTTGCATGTTGTTGTACACTTCTTCATTTAGTGTCTGCAGCTTGGTGGTACCTTCTGAGCACCACATCATTTGAACAAAGGAAAAAAATAAAAAAAATAGTGATCATGTTAGCATTTGTCATTAGCATTTCACAGCTACAGCTCCCATTGGGCCTTGGCAGCACTTCTGCATCAGTGATGCTCATGGGAGATGTGGCTGAGAGAGCTGCTGGAGCAGAAGTGGGACAGTCCTCTGGCTCTCTACTCCTGTGTAACTAAATACTACACTACCCACACACTTTGGAATAGCAAGCAAATGATGATGCACCATCTAAAGTAAAGTACTATGAATTATCATCAGTCAAATGTTCTTTGCAGCTGCATCCTGTGTATGCTTTTGCTGGTTTTAAATGTTTTTCTGTCAGAAGAGAAAGAAGACGTTCCACCTTGAATAAATACATTAATAGGCTAAATGTTTGCATATTTGCATCTCAATTGTGAATGAACCTTGTGTAAGTATGCTGTATGATCTCTGAGCTTGCCTGCATGATGAGGCTCTCAAGTAACACTCTGTTGCTGCTACACCTCAACGTGAACATATGCACGAATAAATAGTTTAATTAGAGCAGTGTTCAAGAAAGACCATGCACATATGCATTATTTGTTTGAAGTTTGAGAATCATCACAAATGACTTTGGCCCACTGCTCATTAGTGGGTAGAGGGCTGCATTGCTCAGGCGGTTACAGAGAAACCAACTCTCGTGAGGTGATCACAAGACTGAGCAGCAAAGATGAATGGAAAAGGACTCAGTATAAAGGAAGACAAATGAACAGCTTATATTTTTTTAACCTTAGGCAAGCAGTAAAGCAATGACACGCTGTGGGTGCAGGAAACAATGCAGACAGAGACGCTCTGCTCTCAGCTGGTAATCACTAATTGTTGAGTCTACTGCAGATTTAAAGGTCCCATATCATGCTCATTTTCAGGAATATCAAGCACACTGCAGCAATACAGTTAGCAGGAGAGGGGGCGTGGCTTTGGATGGAGGGGGTGGGGCTTATAGGAGGCTTAAAAGAGGTGTCAGAACACCGCGATCAGTGACCCGCTGCCGAAAAACCACTTTGAATTATTATTACGTCAATGGCACTCAGTTAAAAACTCAAATACTCTGTGCAGACTTGTCATTTCATAATATTACAATGATCAATCAAAGCGTATAACAGTTGATGAAATGTAAAGTGCCATACAGCAGCGGGCCAGATAAGCCTCCTTCTGTAAAGAAAAGGAGAAAATAGAGAATAAAAGACAGAAAAAAAGAGGCACTTTCATTGGGAGTAGGAAGTAGAGACTTCAGATATTTCATCTCTTTTGACAGAAGCAGGAATTTGGTGCATTCCACTTTGAGCGTGAGAGGTGAAACAGCTCCTCTGTGCCGCCGAGTAATAAAAGGAAAGAAGTGCAACTTTGATAAGGTCTGAGTCTGAAGATGTTATTTACCACATGAAGTGCAGTCAGTTGAGTCAGGGAGGTAAGAACAAAAGAAAGAAAACGACCTAAATTAGAGCTTTTGACTCATTAATACTATTTATATCAGCACCTTAAAACAGAGCCTTCTAATTTCATTACACTCAGGAAATATTTCATCTTACCCTGCACTAAAGCTTCTTCACACAGTGGACATGCACAGAAAGCGTCCTTCTATGGAGGATTTAACCAGAGACTGGAGCTGTGGCCACCCAGCCAATACGTCACATGACCAGACACAGCGGCTACTGCAGTTAGAGTCCAGTGTGTGAGATGTAAGAGAGAGGACTGTCAGTCAGCACACAGCAAAGCCCCCTGGGAACACCCTTTATCTCGTCTCCAGGGCAACCACATACGACCAAATTCCATCTGCTGACATCCCCCGACCAAACACAGACAACCCTGCAGGAAAGTCTGCAGCTTTACTTACTTCTATTTGGAAAATAACCATAATTTAAGGACATGTAACAGTAATTTAGATTCTCACAGTTTGACTCCTATATATCATGCACATGTGAGGTTTCATGCAACATTTGAATGATATAAGTATGTATATAGATTAGCATCTCCTGCAATAATTTATTTCAATGTCATTAAAAATCCAACGCTTGAGTGCCATCGATGTAAAAATACGTCAAATTGTTTTTTTCGGCAGCGGGTTCCCAATCACTACACTGATCACAGTCTCCCACAGCCTGTGAGTAATGCTGGGGCTTCTGGGAGATGTAGTCAGAGCATAAAGAGACGGTATACACCACAGAGATCAAAACAGGAAGTGGAGACGATCGAGATTAGAGAGCAAAACAGAATCTGGAGAAAAAGTGGTGATTTTGGTGAAAGTGTCCTCTACTCTACCTCTGATAAAACAAGAATGGAACAAGGTAAAAACAAACATTTTTTTCATGATGAAATAGAGAGTCTCTTCTTTCATTTGAGCTATTCAGTGTTTTCAGAGACATAGTACAAAATATTCTGTGGGTCTAGAAATGGACTAAAACGCTGGAACAATCACTTTCTGTTTATATAACAACTGTATTTCTGGTTTCTTCACTCCTCTGTGACAGTAAACTGAATATTTTGGAGCTGTGTACAAAAAGAGACATTTGAGGACTTTGCAAAACACTGATCCACATTTTTCACCATTTCCTGACATTTTACTGACCATACAACTATAATGGTGGTGGTTTATTTGTCATTTCAGAAATACATGCACACCAAACACAAAGGTGGTCCATTTAGCAGCAGTTTCTCTTGCTTCATGTTTCAGTTTCCCTGCGTGACACAAGTATCACGGCGCTAAAGAGAGACAAAGTGCACTGACAAAGATCAGGAAAGAGGAATAAACCGACAGTGATATGAGAAATAGAAGTAAACAGAGCAGAAGAAGATTAAGTCAGCCTGGAGAGGTCTTCAGAAATCTGTTTTAACAGTCAGTTCATGTCAGCTAATGTTGGCCATGTTTCATTTTGTCTGGAATCAAAGACAACATAAATATATACCCAAGAGGACGGCAACAGTGGAATTAGCATGAGTTAAATGTTTGCTATGAAAGAAATCAGCAAAGGTGCTTCCTTGTCAGCTCTTTTTTGACAAACGTAAAACATCTGCAAACTGCACAGCAAAGTCCCTGTTTTACACACACTTTGGCTGCAAGCTCTTAAATGATAAAGTATTTCAAACATGTCGAGGCACGTGTGCAGTATGTGACCAAAGTAATCATTACAACACTGATTCCTGAGCAGCAGCCCTGTCCACGAACCCACCTATGAATATTCTTAGTGGTTTTAATGAAGTGCTTTAACTCAAATGAGTGCAGAAAAGCTTTTAAAACCTCATGTCAAGAGCATAAATGTGTTCCATTAAAAAGGAGCAGAATTCACCTCCAGCTGCTGCTGAAAAAAGAGGAATGCACTCAAGGTATTTTCTCTTCACTATTTACAGGGCACATGCCCAGGCTTAAAGGCCAAGTCCATTATTGTCATTATTATTATTATTTTTGGAGGGCTTTTTATGTAATCCTGTAGCTTCCCACTGTTCTTCCTAATGTAGTCAAATCTGCACATTCAAATTTTGATGCCGTTTTTTGTGAAAAGCAGTTAAATCCTTGGCTCGGTTATTGCCAATAGCTCATCTTAGATGTGCATGTAAAGCAAACAAAAACACACATTGCATCCATACATGTTTGTGTTATTTTGGATCAAACTAATGAAAACAAAGGTCTTTTGTACAGACAGCTCGCTTCCTGCACATCAACATCACATTGAGAAAGGCTTTAGCTTGCCAGTGAGACACTGCTGATTTCAGATGAGAAGGTCTTCAAAGGGGAACGCCTCCATGCACCCGGCTTAATGAGAGACGGAGGGATGTCTTTGATGCAGCAGTGGGGTGCATTGTGTCTCTTTGATTCCATTTGGAGGGATTGTAACGGAGGAGCGGCCTTTCAGGTAAGGCCTCTTCCACCTGCTTACTATTACGTTTGACTGTCAGCCGCCCAGCAGGGGAGGAAGGCCAACCAGACGAGCCACGGCACTCCTGCCGCATACCGAGCGTTTCCCAGCGTCGAACAAAGCCATCTCTAATAACTGCTGTAGCAGCAAGCAGTAACTTCAAGTTCAACTAATTTTAAAGTGTAAGATAGCTTTTACATGGCTGAATAAAACATGAGATTAGAGAGCATAGTCTCTGGAGCGCAGTGATACAGCCAATATGTTACTATTCACTCTCTGAGTGCCAGCTGTTTGATAAAACAGAAAGTGCCTTGTTCTAGCGTTTTGAGTCATATTTCTAGACCCACAGAATATTTTGTACTATGACTCTGAAAACAGTGAATAGCTCAAATGAAAGAAGAGACTCTCTATTTCATCATGAAAAAAATGTTTGTTTTTACCTTGTTCCATTCTTGTTTTATCAGAGGTAGAGTAGAGGACACTTTCACCAAAATCACCACTTTTTGTCCACATTCTGTTTGTTTTGCTCTCTCATCTCGATCGTCTCCACTTCCTGTTTTGATCTCTGTGGTGTATACCGTCTCCGTCCGTGTATACTTTGACATATTATGTCAATGGCACTCAAAGAGTTAAAATGCTGTTAAAACACGGCTGATTCCCAGAGAGAGAAATGAAATTTCAGGCGTTCTTACATGTTTTTTGAGAGACATGATGTTTGTCTCTGGAATAAACATAACCAGTAATCTTGTTAATAGCAATCTGCTGCCTATTATCTACTTCAAAGTGATTTAAATATGTTTTAACAAAGTTCAGGTCACTGATGAGAATAATACAATCACTTTATCCCTGCAGAATCCACTTCTCATCCATCTAAACTGTTTAAAACGATTGAAAAACGTCAGAAAGTGATGCCGGCTCTTTGATGCGAGGCTGATGCAATGCTGCAGCCTATTCTTAAGCTCCAAAGAAAAAGATCAGAGTTATTAGGCCTGTGATTCAGCTGGAATGAAAAATTGCCAGCCAGGCCAGACTCCATTGTTCATCACAGCCTTTAGACTGAACCAAGAGACACGCAGACAACACAAAGACGAAAAAGCACTCAGAAAGAATAAGCACAATTTCACATTTATAGTAGCTGGCACTGAGCTTTTCAGAAATAAAAACACACTGAGAGAACTCAGTTTAGAGTCGGTAAGAACAGCAAGCATAGGGCCAGGAGCATCTGTGTGGCTGACAAATTTACCAAATTCAACCTCAAAACCCAGAATGTAAATGTTTGCCATGAGCCCAGGTAGCCAACACAAATCAGGTGTTGTTTTCCACAGCAAGACAGTGACTATTGTCCTGAGCCCTGTATTTTAGGAAGCAAAGCACTTCTTAATAGTGAATAATGAATGCTGTGGAGGAGAAACACAAACGTATCACCTTTTACTTTTTGCTGTGAAAAAGCAGTGTCGGGCTACTGCGAGCATGAGGACAGCATGCTCGGTGTGACAATCACTTTGACTGACAGAGCAACAACAGAGTACTTGAGAAAAGACCTCAAATCTGGAGTCTAACACATTTCCCTGCACAGTCTGAAGGGAAGCAGCTTTTAGGAATACACCGTCTAATCCTTTTATCAAAATCTGTCCACAAAAACAGCCGAGTCCCTCGCAGGGCTGCTGCTGCTTCGCTCAGCTTTATTGCTCACATAATGCACTCCTGTACTTCATTTCCATTACATGAGTTCAAATTCATCAAAGCAGCAGAGATACATTATAAATGGTATAATCCTGCGACACACAGCCTGCTTTGCAGTCATATAGGCTGACAGACACCCACACAGTGAAGCACAATAATGTCCAGCCAACTGCTATCTGAGGGAGGATGGGGGATGGTTTTCAGGCATGTTTACAGGACGTTTCCTGTGGCCGAGCCTTGGGAGCATCATCAGTCCGCACACAAACAAACACTCAGAGTTCCCAAAACTGAGAGCTACACATCAGGTCATTTAATAAAGCAACACTCGCTATTGAATCTGCTGAAATAACTCCAAGTGATGCTGGCTAAATAGTGCACTTTTGTATAATGACACCTCTGCACGTCAGCCTTTCATTAGTGCATTTATCCCACAAAGGGAGCATCACTCCCTGCTTAGTTAGAGAGAGCTAACATAGTCATGGGCTGTCTTCTAGTTAATCTGGCTGCACTCTTGACAGATTATCAAAAATAAAATGTGCAAAAAACCTTACATGAGAGAATTACTTTAGTTCTGCAGATATCTGAAGGGCAGCGGTGCATAAATACACATCCTACCTGCTACCGCTGTGAACCAGGAGCAAGCTGTTGGCTCATTATTTTGCAAATATGTACAAATTATGTGTGAAGGACACAAGCCCTTGCCCCAGAGGCCGGTCTCTGAGGACTCCATCACTGCCCCCAGACCAGCTGTGGGCCTTCCTACACATTCATCAATGACATTAAAGTAATCCATATTGTGCACGTGCCATGGTTGAGCTATATCTCACAGTTGTAACAGTTTTTAACTAATCTCATTTTTTAGCCAATAACTGCAGAAAATCTGTGTGACATCACCCTCCACCCTCTGGAGGAGGATGTAAAGCTTTGGCCTGCAGAGCAGCCCGCTAACCGTACGCTGCAGGCTCTGTGTGAAATGACGAAAGCCAAGTCGACAAGTGCCTGCTGAAGAAGAGTCATCTCGCTAAACAGTCTTAAATATTGTTCTTGGGAGGCAGCCAGTCAATCCACAGTAAAAAGGCTAATGAACGTTGGATTAACAGCACGTGACAGCCACATGATGAGGAAGACGAGTGAACGGGAGCCCGTGTGCTCGCTGTGTGTGTTTGATGTGATGTGATAAATATGATGAGGTGTGCTGATGTACAGTGATGGATGAGGTGCAGCGGCACAATGATTCCTCTGCCCTGTCTGTTATTTTATATATATATAAATTCAATTTTTTCTTTCAAATCTTATGCAATTATTCGCTAACGTGAACCATGACTATTACCTGGCTGTAGCTTCATATTTATCACACAGACCACACTGATTAGAACTGCACTAACATCTACTAGTCTCATATATTCTGCATATTTGTGCAACACAATGGTTTTATGTATAAAACCACACACATCATGTTGTCGGTACACAATGAAAGAGCAAAATCTGTAACGTCTGTAAGTCCAAAATAAAAAACAACTGACTGCCTTTTATTACAAACATACAATTAAATTTAAAGTTTGCAAGAAAGAAAAGTACAAAATGTTTGTGTGTGCTGTAAGCTAGAAGCAAAGAAAATGTGAATCTATAAAATCTAACTAATTAAAATAACTTGACACTATGGTTAGCTCTGACCTCAAACTACAGAAGTAAGTTAATTAACCACAAGTGTAGCAGCTGACATTTATCCCACATCATCTCACCTTTTTAATGGCAGATTTCACGTCTACAACATTAGCCTTCAGTGCGTGCCAAAGTTAGCACATCTGCTACGTGTGGTTTCTCCAACCTACTCACAAAGAGATAATTAGCACCTTTAGTGTTTTCAATTACTGCAGTCAAGCAGAGGGATTAATAAAGTCAGCAGTTGTTATTTACAGCAGGTGTGAAAAGCCACAGATAGGACGGCTAAGCTATTTACAGACAGATACACACACCTGGAACACATTATCAACGGGATTTAGGAGACCAATCCCCATCCTGTGCATTAATGCATACATTAAGATGGAGATAGGACCAAAGCTGCAACAGCTTTTTATCAACATGTTCACATATAGAAGGAGGATACAGGTGAATTCTACATATTTACATGAAGAAAAGGACGTGCCAAGATGATTGATGCTAGCTGATTAGATTTCTTTACTACTTCATAATACACTACATGTATCTCACACACACACACACACACACACACACACACACACACACACACATAACAGTGAATGCAGTTTCAGTAATGGTGTGGAACCGTTTTACAGCTGAAGTATTAACATGAAAGTCAACCTTGGCTCAACGGGCCTCATTCACACAGACAACACATGTGAGGACAGATGAATTATGGTCACTGTTCCATCCTGAAACATGAGATGATTACTATTAAAAAAAAGGGTCCATCACAGGTCTTCCGGTAATGTCTCCACTGATGGCGGGTCATAAAGGGTCATAAACCTCTGTGGCGTCCTAAGTTAAAGACCATCAATAATTTACTTCCGTCTGCTCGCTTTCCTGTGCTCTCACTCCGTCACCGACTGAAACTGGGCTTTCCACTTTAAAGGGCTGTTCCACTCAAAACACAAATACGACCCAGAGTTCCTCCCTATAACTAGTTAGGGTTCAGGGCTCCTGCACCGTTTTAAAAGTCAAATTTAAGACTTTTTAAGACCTCAACAAATATAATTTAAGACCCAAAAATGTCACAACATTTTCTTTGGTAAAAACAGTCAATTTATCGTATTTATCACCAATGTGGAGTTTTTGAGGCTGGTGCCGATTAATCTGTGAAAATAACTTTATGATTTTTCAGCCCTTTAACACTTACAACTATATAAACTGAAGACATAACACTTAACTTTTTCCTACAACTTTAATTTCACAACTTTCAGGAACAAAGAAGTGAACTTTGTGAACAAAATGTGTAAAACAGCAGTAATCCTCTGAATGCTGTGTTTTCCTATTGGCATTAAACACACCAATAAATTTAAGACAATTTGAGACCTTAATTACCCAGATTTTAATTTAAGATTTTTAAAGGAACCGCAGGAACCCTGGAGTTGTGGCCAAATCTTGGGGTTATTTACTGGAGTAGTTCACACTTTAAGCTTCAGTCAACATCCCTCTTTTCTAAGTTTTCTGCATCGATAAACCAATCAAAAGCAAACTTTCAATTCACTTCCCACAGTCTTACATGCATAGCTCAATCCGGAGCACCGAGGTCTGATTTGGTATTGGTCCTTTGACATCCTGCTATCTGCCATGAATAAACCATTCTGCAGGGTATTCCTGTCCACCTGTGGTGCCCTGCCAGCTTTCCTGCAAAAAAAAAGTCTGAAATAGGTTTGGCCTTCAGCCGCCCTCAGAAATAGTCAATTCTTACAGCGCTAAGGCACAATGATCCAAATGCTAAGTGCTCCTCCTCACTGTGTTTGTTGATGACAAATGTACCCACAGAGACACTGGAAGAGAGGATCTCACTATAACAAGCTATCGCCATCTCAAAATGTCACCACTGTGGTTAAAGCAAAGGAAGAGGAAAACAGAAGTGGGATATTATGCACATTACTGACTCAGATTAGTCCATGGACATTGATTATACCCAAAATACATTGTTTTATAACCTGCAGATATTTTTTCCTCTGGCACAAAAACTATTCAGAGTGCACACACAAACACAAACAGATCCAGACCAAAAATGTGTTGCAGAGAACTAAGAAAATATGAGCATTTTGAGCTTTATTGTGAAAAGTTTAACAGTAGTGCATGAGAAAGATCTAATCTTTGAAAAACTATGCTCATGATGACATCTGTAAGATTTCAAAGTGCCAAAGGAAAAAAAAAGCAGTTCAGTTTTGGTTAAACTGTTTTAAATATGGAGGACGTCGTCAGGAGCACAAGAAGGACCCAGTTTACTGTCAGGATATGGTGACAGTTTTCTAAAACTTTTTATCATATCTGCTGAGCGCCAGCAGCTTCATCCAGTCAGTACGTCCACAGCATGGTGGTGTTTTACTGTTATACTGCATATATGAAAAGAGAGGATGATGATGATGCTTTCCCACAGTGAAGGTTGACATGACAACGCCAGGTTGAACTGTGAGTTTTTCTAGCTGTGAGTGATGGTTTGTGAGTGTACTACAACACACTGCTGTGGCCTTCCCTCCACCCTCCACCCAGCTGGCTATTCTCCATATTTATTAGCCTATATTTCTAATCTTTGCTCATTTCACAGAACACTTGTGACGTGAGCAGCCCAAACTGCCATCCCCTCAGGGATACAGCAGAACAGGAAGTCCTCTTTAATCAGCACGGAGGAATTTCAGAGGACAATGACCCCCATGATGACAAAGGGATGCAGCCTCATCCAGGCAGCCACACAGCTCTCATTCATACACTGTCACTCACCTCTCCCAGGGGACTTGAACGCCTCTTTTATTAGTATTATTATTATTATTATTATTATAACAGACAAAAGCATATTCCACCTCTGCACTGATGGATGTCTATTAAAGCAGTGTGAAAGCACCTTCTGACTCTTAAACAGAGGCAGAGAAGGAAAAAATATGCAGGAAATACAATTCATGACAGATAAATATAAGTATTAATTTCCACTAACATAAATGTTTGGCTGCTGCTTCAAAGCACACTTTAACCACCTGTGATGAAAGCCTGCTGTGCTGGTTTTCAGCTGGATAAACTTGTGGGCTACTCACTCCTGAGCGCAGTGATCAGCATGTTTCCATCCTTGATGAGCTCCTTGATGAACTTATTGGTGCGCTCCAGCTCGATTTCATGGCACTTCAGGCGCTCTCTGAAGTCCGGACTGTCCAGGAAAGAGTCGCTGAACTCCAGGGTGGGGAGTCCCATGGTGACGAGAAGCTTCCAGCCCGCAAAACTCAACTAAACCTGCTTTTACTTTGCATCACGCATCGCTGGTGTGATAACAAAAAAATCGTGTCTCTCTCTGCAACTTCCCCCAAAAAAAGTTTTCCTGCTCGGCTCAGTCAGTCCCTCACTTCCGCTTTTTTTTTTTCTGCTACCTATGATAAAACAGAGGTCGTGTGACTCCTGCTGGTTAGTTTTGGAGACTTTCAGACTATTTCTGCAGAGCACTACTTTTGATTTTTAAAGGCCTAGGTTAAAAAAAAACCTGTAGAAATGGTACATTTAATATAATAATAAATTGAAACACATTCACAGGCAGTTTTTGGGGATTCTGTGCACAATTAGACCTTCACCTCCTCTTCACTTTCTGTGGATTTTAACAGTAAAAAAACAGTGGAAGAATGCAGAAAGCCCACATTAACAAGGTGAAATACACTTTTATAATGGAAGACATTTTGCACAGGTGTAAATAATGAAATTAATGATGGCATTTCAGGTATGTGTGGAACAAAATATAAAGAAAGGTCTTAAAACAACATAGAGATGAGGGACTATGAATGTATTTTTTTCTCCTGCTCTCTTGTTTTTCTCTTAGTTTTACTTTATTCATTGACATTATTTGTTAATACTTATAGTATTTTATGTTGTCAGAATTTAGTCTGTTATGTGCAGGATGTTTGGAGTTACTTATGGGGTCTGACATGAAAATTTAAGGTGGTCAGAAGGATGAGGTGAGGGAGTATATAACTTAAACTTCATCCCGCTCCTTTTCGAATGTTTTCTCTTCTGTTTGTTGTTTTTTATATTTGGAATAAATAAAATAAAAAAATATAGCAGAATATCGTCACCCTATTAAAATAATGGCCTAAGTCATTTTTTCAAGTTTTTGGGAAAATACAAAAAAAATGGTGGCCAGCATTATCAAGAGATGATTTAAGCCAAAAACTCATTTTCATTAAAAAAAATGACTTAGACCATTATTTTAATAGGGTGACGATATGCAAACCTTGATGATGCCCAAACCTGCTGTTTGTACCTGACTCAACATTTTGCAGCATCCATCTGCTCGTGCTACATGCACGCTGCTTTGATCTCGTTAAACATATTTTAAACCATCCAAACAGATTATTATTAGCAGAATTTAGTACCAAATCTCCTCCTGCCTCACATCCAAATAAAACAACACACCTCTTGTTCATCAGTACTCAGCCTTTTTATCCTTTGATCCTTATTATTACACCAGATTTTAGGCTAACCGGTGTCACCAGTGGGATTACTTTAAAGTGATGAACTGTGTGCTGTGTAGAAATGCATCTCACTGGAATTAGTGAAGGTTTGAAGGTTTGAGGAGGGGAATCTGAATTAATACTTGGTGTATGCAAGAAACTAAACTAGACCTTAATTGGAGTCAGACTCGTTTGTCACATTCTCTCGTGATAATGATGTCACACTGAGTATTTTCAGTGTGACATGAAGCAGAGGTCTCTGTCACCATGTGGCTTATGGATGACTCTTTTCAGAGAGTCAGGGCGCTGAGACGAGGATTTATCTTTGAGCAAAGTGTAAAAAACAATCCCAGCGGAGTTGCAGCACGGGCTAGAACCAACACACACACGAGTGAGAGCGCATTAATAATTTAATGCTTTACTATCAAGAGCAGAGCAGAGCAGAGGCTCTGTGGGTGTGGACGGGCATTTGCTCCGAGTCATTTTGGAAGGTAGCCTTGTAAGTAAGCAGCAGCCTAATAACCTAATAAGACCTGCTTTGACTGTAAGGTGGTGCAGAGATAAATCATCAGAGACAGATAACCTTCCTGGGCAGGGTCACATGTCGGCTTGTTAGTGTGCGTTAGCATCATATTCCAGCAACGTCCACTACAAACTACATTTTAAAGAATGTTTAACAGTAAATTAGGGGCAGTGTGTTGTCATCATGAACTATATGAATGCCAGGAGGCTTCATGTGACCAGGTACACATAATTTAAGCAGCATGCTAGGAATATTTTGTCAGAGCTACGACAGGCATGCCTCCTGCTGCACCTGGGGACTGCAATGACATTATGAATCTGCCAAAACAAGGAGACTTAAAAGGTTGCTTCCTATGTGTCCTATGACTGAGTGAGACAAGTCTGCAGCTTCAAAATGTCGATGTCCAACCGAGACTGTTTCAGAAAGAAATAGGATGTTTTTCCTGAGACGTGAGAGATGGCGATGGTGCCCTAATGGAGGAGACTCTCATTGCAAACCATAAAACAAAAGATTGGTTCTTCATTTTAAGGTCGTACAGGCTCCTACGTCTGCCTGTATACATCCCCAGATAAAATGGCACATCACCCTGTTCTATTGCCTTTTGTTGGTTCTTATTATTTCACCTCTGGTACAGGTTTGATGCAGCGTTACCCTTTTTCCTGACACTGATGTTGGAAGTGGAACAAAGAGTGGCCTCTGGCTGCACCTGAGGAGTCGACCTCTTGTTCCTGACACATATGCATTTACAGTAATCTCAAGACAATCAGAAACCCAGAGTGGACTACTGGGAGGTGTGGTCACCACTACAGTCATATTAAAGTTGCATGTGACAGAGCTTTGCCTGGGGAGATGTGATTACTGCCCTCATGCACCATGCATGTGGTGGGAAAATAACAGTAAAGCTAAATATGAGCTTTTTGGGGGGATTATGCAGAAAAAGTAGTCTGAAATATTGCCTTAACAACATACCAGTTGAGGCTTGTGGACAAGCGCTTAGCAGGATGAAGCATGGCTAATTGCAATTTAAAATAGCTGCCTGTAGAGTCTTTGAGGGAAATTTGGTTTAATTAAGATGATACTCAACAGAGAGCTGCATCCCTGTACTCTTCTCTCACACATGCATATTAGTCATGCAAACACAAGTGTCTTTTTCTGTGACTGTGCCTATGGAGACCAAGCAAGAAGCATAAAGAGACACAAAACACACACACACACACACACACACACACACACACACACACACACACACACACACACACACACAGGCCTTTTCACACTGAGTGAGTGAGACATCTTGCACATATCTCACATGTGGGGGAGGAAATCAGATATGTGACACACATCTTCCCACGTCCTCCGAGTCATTCTTACTGCATCAACCAGAGCTGCTCTGGCCTCAGCTGATGGAGGATGGAAAAAAGCAGCTATGATTTCACCACAGATATCAATAATCCATGCAGAATAAGTATTGATTAGGTGCGCGATGAGTTAGGCAGCTTCTGATTAGACTTCCTCTCTAACACTTCATCACAGCGGAGCAGTCGGTGCATGGCTGGTCTCCTGGTGGTGGGGGACATGATGGGGTATGTTGGTTCCCAACATGACCCTGTCAGATGCAGCTCCCGTGCCATCGTTCTGCAGCAGCAGCCCTCAGGGGTGCAGTTAGTTACATCGACACAGTGAGAGGAGAGGATGTGATACATTAGCAGGAACCCTGTTGCTCCCAGTTAATTGCCAAGTGCACTCTGCAGTACTGAACTAGGTTATAATGTGAAAAAAGAGTCTGCTCAAAGCACAGCTCTCAATTTCCCATCTGAGAGTGCAGAGGCGAGAGTTTAAAATGTCACACTTGACATGTGTCTTACAGTCCTGACTACCAGAGGAAGACGTTTCAGCCACAGCTGCATGGTGGGGGACAGCGTCACACATATCGTAGGTGGATTTAAATCAGTAGTTCTGTGTAAATTATGCACAAAAGGATGCACTCATAAAAAATGACAGGATTAGATAACTAAGCTTTTCATGATGGCAATTACCTCTACATAATATGAGCTGTTTTCCCCAATTAACAGTTGACACTGCCATGCATACTCTTCATTTAAATCAGTTGTTAAATCAGGTATTAAGGTAATTGCACAATTTCCGGGTGGCACTCAGCTCAGTTCCAGAGGAGAGCTTTTGAGAACAAGACCTGTCACTGTTTTCCCAGCTCATGATTAATGACCCTAATTTAGAGGGTTTTTTTAATCCAATCATGCTCTGACATTTCCTATCAGATCACTCCTTCCTCATTCTGTCTGTTGTTTACCTCCTGACAGTGCAATCTGCCAGCGTGTCGTTGACGACTCCCATGTCCAGATGACGTTTGAGCAGTTATGCGCGATCACCTCGTCTGCTAAAGCATGCCAGTGTCCACAGGGATTCCATTTATTGCTTTTTAGCACACGGTGAAAATTGGGGTGGTAAGCTTTCTTTAAGCTTGAAATGCCACGGCTGCGTATGAGTTGAGTCTGGTGTCAGGTAAAGGACACATCCTTTGGAAAATGCTGGAGGAAGAGAGCAAATGCGATCCAGCACACTTGAAAGTCTTGTCTGCGTCTCTGCATCTCCAGCTTTTGACTTACAAATCCTCTGAGCTCACATACAGTGAGAAGGGTTGTCCACAGGAGCAAAGCACTTTTACTTTTTGCTTCGCTGACCTTCATAAGGTGATACATGCCCAGGCGGACTCCAGGCACAAATTTAAGCCTGGATGATAAATTACAGGAGACTCTCCAGCAGCATTGTAAGCAAACACTTTGAGTGCTTTGCTGGGACTTCTGCTTTAATTTGGAGCTGCAGACATTTAAAAAGAGACTCCTGAACCACAGCGAACCCCCGTCGACCTAAATAAACTCCTACTTGGCACCTCCACCATGTGGCCCCACACTGTGAGGATGTTTTGGTACATCACCAACCATCAATGTAAAAAATCTGTGAGACAGAGAAAAGTGCTTAAGAGATTTCAGAGTGGCTGCACTAGAGAGAAGTCTTTGTTCTTATCTTAAATCCAGATATAGGACGCAGGTTAGCACTTTAAGCTGGCAGCTGCTTTTGATTTCCTTTGAATCTCTGAAAAGACTTTGATTCCATTTTAGCTCAAAGAAGAATATTTCACATCTCAAAAAACATTGAAAAATGGATGATTCACTTCTTTCTATGGTTAAGAAAATAAATTATATCCACCTTGACCTTTGACCATGAGGCATAATATTTGGAGAAAAATGATTGTGATGATGATGTACTAAATATGGTTTGAAAATGTGACTCTACCTGACATAAAAGCTGCTTCTATTTTTCAGATGGTTCATGTTCATCTCTTTTCTCTTAGAAAAAATGAAATCAGACAATTCTAAGGGACAGTTTTTGTCATTCCAGTTAAGTAGTTTTAAACATGACAGTTTTAAAGACGCATGCAGTAACTGGAGTTCTTTATTTGACGATTCATTTTAACCATCTGGGAGTTACGAGCACAGGATCCAGTGGATATCCTCGTCCTCAACCAGAAAACAACAGATTGCTTGTAAAACTGGATCTCTCTCTCTGCAGCTCAGTCCAGCTGGACACTGTGACATCATGTCTGAGTGCCATTTCAGTTAGAAGTGATGCCACAGATTTTCTCTTTTTTTTTTTTATCCAAATGTGGGTTTATAAAAAAGTTTATCAATAAACTTAATTTAAATAAATTCATCTCAGTTTATTGATATTTCCCCTACAAAAATGAATCATATCCAGTACAGCAAGAAATAATAATAATAATAATAATAATAATAATAATAATAATAATAATAATAATAATAATGATAATAATAATAATTATTATTATTATCATTATTATTATTATTATATACATCGATTCATTATTGTTATTATTGTTAGTAACAATAATGAATAGATGTATATAATAATAAAAATAATAATAATAAATTAGATTTGCATGGGTGTTTTACAAATGAAAACTGAAAGCACATATATGAAGGAGCACTAATCCCATACATAAAGAGATGCGCCAGTGAAAAATAAAATAAAAGTTAATAAGTAAGATGTGGATGAGAGAAATATAATCTCAAGGAGAGAAGCATTTAAATAAAGGAAATAACCACATGCAAACATGAGACGTGATCTATTATAAGGAGCACAGATAGCCAATTTAAAAACAAAAGTTCTAAATATATAAAAACACTAAAATAAAAAGTACCATAACATAGTAAAAAAGGCTATTTGAAGTGAAAACATTGCATAACATATTATAAACTACTCTTTGTTTGAGCGAAAGTTTTAATCGTTACAGTTGTCATGTTCTTACAGTGTATGAGGAGACCTCTCTAACGTGTGCTTTTATGCATTTTGACAGGCTAGACGTTTATATTAAGAGCATCTCTGTTGACTAAAAGTGATCACAGAATCTATTTTCAGCAGCAACAAAAATATCCAGCAGGTAGGCAATCAGATATCACAGTGCTGTTTGCAAGACCTGAGTCCTGTTCAGCCCTTTGCCGACGAGGCTTTCATTGACTGTTTTATTAGTATTCCTCCAGCAGACCTCAGAAAGCTGTTGAGACGCTCTTGATCAGATAAATCAGTATTAGGGGTTTTCATCACAGGCAGAATTACACAGGTCCTCTGAAGCTTCAGACTCTTCCTCAGGGACGCCAAATTATAATTTCACATTCTTCAAAAAGTTTTCCAATCATCTTCCCTTCTCATGGTTAAATTTAAAGCCCATTATTTTATGTCACCTGCAGTTTCTCTGTCCAATATATATTCTTCTGCTGACAGAACAAAAGGGGCCCAGGGCTTTAACTTCCACAGAGCTGCTAAAGGTGGAATCAAGCAAACAATTCCCCGAAATACAATATTGCACCATAGTGAGAGAACCTAGAGGCAGAGGAGGGGGTATTATGTTTTTCAGGGAAGCAATATAAGTGAGCAGTTACTGAGGAAAGGCTGAATTATTTTACCATCTACTGTATTTCATACAAAGACAATTAAACATCTTTTTTAAATAAATTCACTGGTACTTTTTATAGAAAATCTATATCACGATACAGGGGTTACATGTCAATATAGTGTGATGTATTCTAAGGCCATACATTGCAGTTTTTGTTGTATAAAGAGCACCACTATATGATTCAGTCAGTCTCACAACATATAATATTGTGAAAGTCACCTTTATACTGTAGTTATTTGTCACATTCAGTAACTGACACAAGGGCTGTTTTTGGCTGTTGGTGATAAAACAAAAAGTAGTTTGGAGCTGAGCTCAATGTGTGAAAGAATATTAGTGAGTTCACATCAGGAGTATGTGCTCGGCAGGAAAAGCTTAATAACGGCTCCAGTTTTGCAGCAGCACATGGCTGCACTGCCGGTGATTGACTGATAAAGGCTTTGTTTGCTCTCTCTGGGATCCCACGGCTTTGAGCCAGGTAAGTGAAACGGAATAATGGGTCACACCTGAGAAAGAGCCCACACAACAAGAAGAAGCATGCAGCTGGAAGGAGAACCAGTCTGCATTGTTATTTTTCTGTTATACATATTAAAATAGCCGTTGTTCCTGTGATTCTAATGCATTTTCACAGTCCATCAGTGAGGTGCAGAGAACATCATCTGACAGGCTAAATGCTGCCACAGGGCAGAAAGGCTAAATCCTGAGCACTGGCACATGAGAGACAACAAATCCATAACAGCAGCCGTCTCATCAGCAGTTATATAATCCTGAATGGGCTCTATGCCTCACGGACTATGAACCATACTGCATCACAGCTGTGCTTTCTATCAAGCCACTCTGGATGTTTGTAATGAGACCCTAAAACAAGGATTTGGATGGCAGGTAGCTACGCTTTCCAAGTGGCTAATTGTGCTAATACAAAAACAAAAACAAAAACAACAACTAGTACTTCAGATCGTCATAAAACATGGTAGAATATATCATAACCATATATCTTAAAGATCTATAGCCACCACTTGAAGCCTCATGTTGTTGTTATTCACACAAGAAGCCCCAAAACTACATTTTCAGATGCATAAAAAACGTGTTTGGTATTCTCAAACCTTTCCTACAGCCTGCTGGATAAGAGGTGAAACGTCTTTAACCAACCTAAAGCAAGTCCAGCTGACTCTTTTTGCTCTTTTTGATTCACCTCCACCTGGATGACTGAGAACCAGTGAGGAGCAGCTATCACCGCAAACTTCCACATGTTGCATTGAGTCTACTGATTTTTTCCACAGAGCAAGATCAACTGTGACTCTTTTTATTTGGGATTTTTTTTATCCATGAAGGGTTTATGTCTGTAAAACTTTCCTTGAGCCGAGAAAAGCGGATCTGTGCATCTCATTGGACTGAATAGTCACCATCTTTGGGATGGTATTCAGCTATAATTTACATATAAATCAACATTTACTATAATTTATGAATGTACCTAATACACAGCCTCCTCTGACTTCAGCAGTAATTTTACTTGCTGATCACTGAAACACACTTCATTCATAAAAACTCAAATCCATCCATCCAGAACCATCTTGTTAGTCTGGGTGTTTTCACCAACTCTAGTTTGGTCGAAATAAACGTTTAATTCACAGAAACAGCTGTTATACGCCGTTTGTGCTCCTCAAAGCTACCAGACTCCACCGATTTGACCTTTTAGAAACTCTACAGAAAGAAAACAAACTCTGAAAGACAGAGTAATTTAATAATTCATATATTTCATAATTTATAATGTGTCTGTTTTCTAAAGTTATATTGTCTCGCCTTACTGCCGAGGCTGACAAGGATAAAGTGGTGGTAAAGTGGAAGTTTAGACCTCCTGGTGGCACTATAAATCCCACCAGCTGTCCAGGTCATGGTGATTTATGTCTGTACCATTACTGTATATGGGAATCCATCAGAGATGTTGACCTTGAGTGTGTCAGTCAAGATCAAAGTTTTGGACTGATGGAGAGACACACCTATCAGGCTGAGAACAACCACACTTAAAAACACCCGGACTGACCCTTTAAGGCCCCCAGTGTCCTGGAACAACGACGCAGTCACTATTTGATATGTGACACCAAAGCTGGCACCATTTTTAATAAACTAGTATAGCATAGCATGACCAAAAAACAGTTTTTTCTCATCACAGTGCTGCAGACGCTGCTCACTAATGTCAAGTTACATTATGCTAAACACTACAAAATCAGCCCAGATCCAAAAGCCAGGTGAGACCAGGACTAACGGCGGTCCTGAGCGTCTTCAAAACCGTCATCCATCTCCACACCAGAATGTCCTTACACAAGCACAAAGCTGCTATAAGCAATGGAGAGTAGAGACTGCAGGTGACAGAAGCTCAATAACCCAAGGTCAGGGCATTTAAGAGACAAAGACAAAAGGCTTATCTAACCACTTTTCGTTTGCCTCTCATCACCAGCAACGCCAGTCAAACCGAATGAGTGACAGCTCCCACTTTAAAGATTTATGCTAATCTAAAAGGTTGTGTTGAGCTCGCCACGTCCACCGCTGTTAGGACAAAAGACGCCCAAAACAATTAGGACGATCTCCCTCTGATATTTATTGTCTGTTGCACTGAGAAATGATAGAACCTCTGTGTTCAACATTGGGAAATAGTGGCTCACTCTGTCTGGATTTATCCTTTTCTAGAGAGCAGATTATCACCCTGGTGATAAATGTGAGTTATTGTGGGAGGAGGGGGAAGGGACATTTGATATTCTGATGCTCAGGTGTGACAAATCCCTCAAAACAGCTGCAGATTATATAAACAGGCAGCTCAGAGAGGGATGTGACACAGCTGGATGATAGAAAACAATCAAACTGATATGATCTATGTGGATGTTATGAAGCCCTTCTGGACATCACGATACGGGTCACTATCAACAGATGTTCTCCTGGACGATATAATAAAGTATATGTTTGCTATTGGAAGATTTAGCAACCTGAATATCATCACACTTTACTCAGTAATGCACAAAAAAATAATAAATCCTTTCACAACGATGCTAGAGGAGTTTATATTTTCATGGCCAATCCAACAATTCCCACAACAGATTTAATTTAGAAGTCTGCAGACAGCTTTCTGATATTGTTAAACCGCTATAGATTTTGAGACATTAGAAGAAAAGGAGACTATTCTGTGCAGACAGACACATTGATCTGCCTCTGAATTCATTAGACAGCCAGCAGAGCAGCAACATGGAGACTGTCGTTCCCCGGTCAGATTCAACCTCTGCGTCTTTTAAAAGGGACGAAACATGGAAAACTGTATTTTTCATCACACATGATGTGAAATAAGACAACCCAGTCAGGTTTTTATGGGCTGGCTGGATCAGAAAACATCTGGCTCCCCTTGACAGTCTTATTTATTTTGACTGTTGGTCATTAGTGCTTTTATTTTATATATTCCATACAATGGGTTTTTTTTTTTCACATGCTTGTGTAGATAACAGTCCTGGCTATTATTTATTTCTGTTTGTCCTTAGCAAATGAGTCCAAATCTGAATCAGAGCAGCCTTTTTGGAGGTGAGTCTTAACTTTTTGAGTGCCATTGACAAGTTTCACAGTCAAAGTGTTTTTTCTGCAGAGGGTCACTGATGTTGGGGCTTCTGGGAGATGTAGTCAGAGCATAAAGAGATCCATCAAAGATTAGAGAGCAAAACAAACAGAATCTGGAGAAAAAGTGGTGATTTTGGTGAAAGTGTCCTCTACTCTACCTCTGATAAAACAAGAATGGTACAAGGTAAAAACAAACATTTTTTTCATGATGAAATAGAGAGTCTCTTCTTTCATTTGAGCTATTCAGTGTTTTCAGAGACATAGTACTAAATATTCTGTGGGTCTAGAAATATGACTCAAAATGGACAAAAACACTGCAACAAGACACTTTCTGTTTTATAAAGTGGCAGGAACACAAAGAGTTAATGAGTCAGGTCTTAAAACTAAATTGAAAGAGGGTAAATACAGGACAGTATGACTGTTTTTGAACCCCAAAAATACTCCTACAGCCAGTGTATTTCTCTCTGTTTTTTTAAATTTCTTGGATTTCAGACTTCTTCGTGTCGTTGCTTCACTTTTCCATGAACCTCTCTGCTTTTATTTACAATCCCAGTAAAAGTTATAAATAGCCGGCGAGCACAGGATTCATGGGTGAGCGCAGGGCTCATTAGTATGCACGGCATGAATGATAAACCGAGTATGGATTTCAACAGGGCCCAGTGGAGACGCTACGCATGTCATAACATTATGCCAGGGCTGCAGAGTTGCTGCAGAGTCTCTCAGCGCTGCCAGGAGCTGTCGAATGTGCGTTCACAGACTGTTTTCAGTGTCTGGAGTGAAAACTGCTGAGGCGATCGAGCCGGCAGTTAGAATTGAAATCACCTGCTGAAGATGCATCATCATTTAAACGAGTACAGGAGTCACCGTTCACGTGTCCATGTTGCTCTCATGTTCCTGCTTTTCTCTTGTATTTTGGGTTTCTACTAGAACTTGTTTAATATGCTAAAAACAGTATTTTTCCTCATGCCGTCTGTCTGAATATACCTGTATGCATCCTCTGCCTGAGGCGCCTGTCTCTTTAAGAGCTGCTCTGATTAGCTTGAAAAACATGGAGCACCTTTGCAAAGGTACTTCTCAAGCTGTCGGTGATACAGACTAATGAGTCTGATGTGACTCAGGAAGGGAAAACAAATCCGACTGGTTTGTTGAATCATGTTTTCTGATCAGCCCAGTCGTCTCATGTCACAGTTTGTGGGTTTATTGCACCTTCACGTACCCAGATGTCGCTCTCATTCAAGCTTGTAACCTACAAAGAAATACGCAGAAATACAGCCGTCCCTGCTGTGCGTACACAGAGCGACTCATAAACATGGCTGTGTTCATGCCAAAGGATCGAGGCACCGGGTGGAGACCACTTGAGCCGAGGCTGACATGGACAAACTGCTGAAAACTGAGGGCTACATGTCATTGTTTTCACAAAACGGCCTGATCTGAGGATTTGAGTGGTCTGCCATTGTTTGACTAACCACAAAAACAGCTTTTGTATGGAAATGTTAAACTGAGATTAGCTCCAGAAGTCCAGTAGGCGACACAGAGCCTCAGAAGAGCGAGCAGTAATCACAGAGTGGCTCCGATGGTGTGGAAAGCCCTGCCACTTCAAACGAACGCACAGCTGCTCCGAAAGAAAGCCAAAGGAAATCTCTGAAGATTATCCACCAATTGCACGAGTTAAGACATCCAACAGGATATTCAGAAAACCATATTACATTGATTTTGTGCCAGTGTACGATACAGTAAACATATCAGTGGCTCTATTGATTTCACTGGTGCTGTTTCTGTAGGAAAAATGGACGTCTCGATAACAAGTATATTCATGCAAAAATCTCTATTATAGTCAGAACCTGCAGGATCCTCACCATACGTTGAAAAATGGCACGTTAGAGCTGCATTTTATTACAGTCATCTATCAATATATGAGGTTGTCGTTGGTGCTGTCATGCAGTGTCTTTACAATAATTTCAATTGCGCCGCAGCATCAGATCGTTTAGATTTTACTAACATAAAACGGATATCCATAAATCATTTTTCTACACGCACTGGTTCCTCCAACCCTGATATAAATTCTTGGTTGATAAAATGAATAAATGGTCTCGACAATATGCTTATCTTCTCATGTGCGGCATCAAACATGTGTGCACGGTCATTTTCAAATGAAAGGCGTCTTGTTTACTGCGAGGAGTTTGCACGCTGTGATGTGTGGAGACGATAGCGCCGACGGCACCCACTATTATTTGAT
This sequence comes from Synanceia verrucosa, assembly GCA_029721515.1. NCBI lineage: Eukaryota > Metazoa > Chordata > Actinopteri > Perciformes > Synanceiidae > Synanceia > Synanceia verrucosa. The sequence continues at coordinate 2,378,448 of CM056559.1, forward strand.
GATTTATTGTAAATCTCTCAGTATGGGCATCTGCTTTGTTTTCACATCTTTACTTTCCAGCTCCCTGTGGCTCTCTCCTGCTTCATCACGACCATAAAGGAGCCGTCTGATTGGTCTCTGAGACGTTAATCAAGAAGCCCTCTCAACAGTAAAGACCTTGATGTCCGGTCCACCTGAACAGACAGGACCGCCATCTGTGGTCCATCCCACCTGTTTGTAGAGAATTTTCAAAATTAATTTGGCTTATTTTTCCTCTGCACGGCGAAATCAACCTGACTACTAAAGAAACACGATCTGCACATGTGACATAGTGGTCTGAATGAAGGGTGAAGTGCACTGCTCTTGAGAGCAATTTCCTCATTTGAGCTTTAAGTCAATAAGGTCAAACATAGGATATTAATCACCGGAGCTGAAAGAAAAGTCTCAGTACCAAAGAGAAGTTGCTCTTGGTGCAGCCTATGAGTGTAAACCAAGATTTTCCAGCCTACAGCTCATTAAATCTGAATTGGATTTCTTTTCAGTCGCCTGTGTTGCAGATCTGTATTCACCTCGGGTGATAAACCTCTCCTGGCTACCAATTAACGGCAAACATTTACATGCACAGCCCAATTTAAATGCACCACCGTCAGAGAAGACATGCTCAATCACCTTTGAGTCTGTTCCATTCATCATGGTCTGTCTTACAGCTCCTCGTATATCGACTCTGCCGAACATGCCGCCGCCTGTTTTCAATCGACAGTCCTGGTGGACGATGGAGCTCGACAGGGACTACACCTGAGGTTACTGCTGGGCCTTGATGGCGTGCACCTGTCATACAGGGAAGACAGCACCTTGTGTAAGAAGCCACAGGTGAACGATTTGAGCCGCGAGCGTTTTGGCAGTCTGCACGGTATCGACGGCGCCATCGATTCCATGAGTATCATTATTGTATCCGGCCTTTAGATGTTGGCTGCCTGCAGGGCATTTGAGGTGTACACCGACATGACCTGCTGTAGCCGGCTAGCTCACACTGGGAGGTGTTCCTGAATGCAGTTAGCATGCAGAGTTGTTGACTTTTAAAATGTTGATTCATCAAAATGACATTTACATTTATTACTTGTAAGACTGATAAGACAAATCCATGCTGACATTTTGAATACTGTGAGAACCGCTAATTAGAGTAAGCTCAGGCTTCATTTTTGCTTCAGGTTTGTTTCATTATTAGCTAAAAGAAGCCCAACAAAAACACTGCCTGGAGGAGATGTGTATGAATGGGCTTAAAGATACAGTCTGTAAAGTTAGAGAGCTAGCAAGATTTGAAAGCTGCACCTCCTCTTAGCCTCCTCTAAGCTCCTCCCCCTCCTCCCTCCAAAGCCACGCCCCCTTAAACTTGAACATCTGACAGCAGGATTCAGCCGGGGAGAGGAGAGCCGATATGCTACATCACCACAGGTGTAAAACGTCCCGTTCAAAGCCAATATAGGGGGCGTGGTCAGGAGACATGGCTGCATCTGATTGGTTCCTTCCATTGGGTCCGAATGTCAGGGATTGGTCAGAGTTTTTACAGTCCTGTAGCTGCCACAGAGGTCTGATTCTTTTCCTTCCTTTGTCTGAACACATAATGTACTGACTGCTCTCATGATGGAAGGACCATTTCACCCAGTGGAACAGAATGACAGACTGCAGCTTTAAATGGTTTGGGCTAGCGCAACTTAGCCACGGCTGTCGCCTGGTAACACTGGACTCCTTTTTTAACCCCTTAAATGCCAGTTCGTCTCTGTGTTAAATTGTTGATGTGGATTTTACTGGTGGAGGTTACTGAATTATTGTGTGGGAGGTTGGTTGGTTCATGTAACTAACTCGCTTTAATAAAGATAATGTGATGTGTTTCATATTCTGGTGAGATTTAAACCACGAGCAGAGAGCGCAGAAAACTGCACGATCAGTTCAAGACTGTCATCTGTTGAAAACACGTCTCTGAACTTTTCTTTGTAGCAGAACAATAATCTGTGATACACGTGCAGTGACTTTCCCACCTGTGAACATAATGTGGAAAGGGTTTGGTGATCTGACCTGGACTTGAACCAGCAACCCTCCGGTTCTCTACAGACTGATCCGCTGCTGCTTTTACTCCAGTGGCATTATCCTGCTTTCTTCCTGCTCTTATGGTTTCCATCTTGTTAGGGTTTACAGACCTTTTGAATAACATAATAAGCTCAGTCATCTTTTTACGATAAATACTAGCTCCAAGGAGTCTGAGGAGCTAATTGAAATCACTGTGAATAGACTGAAAAGATGCTGATCTTGTTCCGTCTGTGTTTTTTTTTTTTTTTTTTTTTTTAACTGAGATCGGACTTAATGAGCGCTTTATGCTCCACTCCTTCCATGCCGGTTGTCACATAATACATTTTGATTTCATGCATCATGAGACAAAGAGTGCTTCACTGAATTATTTGAAATGCTCGTTCAACAACGTCCTCACCAAAAACACTTGGATGGTTGCTGTTCTAGTAAAAGGGAATAGAAATAAAACAGCTGTTGTTATTTTGCACATTGAGAAATTCCAGTTAAAATCAGGCAAAGCTGAAACGGCGTCCACTTTCTGACACGGTAATTCTCGAATCTCAACTGCACAGTCTGAAATGAGCAAATACGAGGCTCTCTGGTAATCCAGCCAATTTAAACTTGGAGAAGGAAAAGGGAGGCGAGGAGAGTGTGGCCTCTTTACTGTTTTATTACTGAGTTTCACTTTGAAGGAACCCTCAGATTGCCTGAACTGATCCGGGTTTTACTGTGGCCTGCCACCCAGGGAATCTTTAAATCAGGTAATATGTCAGCCCCGTGAAAGGTTCGCTGCACCTGGCTTTACTGTAAAGCAGGCAATGAAGCTGTAAAAGGCCAAGCAATGAACTGGATGCTCCCTCGCACAGCCAGACTCCAGACTCAGGATAAACCCAGCATTTACCTTTCTCTGCTTCCTCCATTTTAAATGTGAGGGTGGTCCGTCAGGTCAGGACGCTTCAATCCGGAGGAATCCAGGAGATTAAAGAACTGATGAGACTTTGGTTCATCTCAACCTGAAAGCAATGAACAAAATACTGAAAATTACCTTCAGATCTTAAAAAAGTCCTAAGATAAAGGAAAGTGTAGGAGGGCTGATTCAGTATAATTTTTAGACATCATGAAACCTGAGAAATAAACCTACCAGCTGTGTAAAATCACAGGCGCTCTACTAAACAATGACGCAGCAAAGCCTCTTATTTTTAGCCTTAAACAGCAGGTCGAATCCACCAGGCAGCCTCGACACGACATGTGACCGTCTGCAGGCATAAACTGGTTTATAGATGCTGGACCTTCTCACATTAAGGTTCTCTTTCTTTCTTTCTCATTTAAGACACAAATTCGATGATAAGTGAGGTTCAAAGTAAAACCTGCAGCAAGATAATGACTGTTAAGTTAAATCAGTCGCTCAGCTCAGCAGTCTTCACTCTCAGGACAGTCACACTCATCACTTCACATATTTATACTCCCCAGATGAATCTTTATGACATTTTATTTAAGGTCACCAGCAGGTAAAAACTTGCAGTTGGCCACCGCTTTAACCCTCTGAGACCCAGCGAGGCTCATTTTGTCCTTTTCAAATGGAGGACGGTGGGTCTTCAGGGGGACGTAGCAGCTCAGCAGTAGGTGTTCATCATCTGAAAGCTGGGAACCTGAGGAACAATTTGAAATGCTAGAAGTGATTCAAGCCAAAAATCTGAAAACAAACCATTGATTAATAATAAATTAAATTAATTTGACATAAGAGCTTAGAGCTTTGTAATAGATTTTTTTTTTTTTATCTCAAAGGTGTTGCAACATGTTGATGTTTGTCTTCTCACCATCAGAGTAAAGGAAGTTCAGCAACAGTGAAACAGCACAAAAAAAACCTCCTCCCTCTGGACAAGAACAGCACATCAACAAGAGAAATGTTATACAAGAAGTGCAAGCTGAACTTCCTGAAGCTGGCTGGATGAAGTCCTCGGTTCTGTCCCACTTTGCAGTGATTAACAGGAAAAGTCTCCCTGCCTCCCTCCAACCAGTTAACGAACCTCATTAAACGCTGTGAATCAGTGGAGGAGTTCCCTTCAGCAGAGCGCTCAGCTCCATGATGAACAGCCTGTTTGATACTGAAGGCAGAGGTTTGTTTGATGACCAGACTGCTACCAGGGTCAGCTGAACTGGTGATGGTCTGAACATGGAGGAGGACCTCCTCCTCCTCCCAGGTGATGCTCATGAGGCCTGCTGTGGGTGTCTGAGCAAAGCAAGAGCTTCCTTAAAGTGGCAGAGCTCCATATTTAAAGTATGATTGTTGTGAACATCACAGTATGGACATGGTGTCTTAGTAAATTAATTTGAGTAAAATGACAAAACATGAATGAAACGTGACTAAACTTGAATAAAATCTTTATGCACATCAGGGGCCAACTCCCATGATCCCACGCTACTCTGTGATGTCATCAAGCTACTCCTTTTTTTATTGCTTTAAGACAGAAATTACATGTTGTGCATTTCAATACTTAATATTAAATTGGCCCAAATTACATTTCTGCTTCCATCAGGACTTTGGTGACCTCTTGACCTTCTCTGTGGGGTCACCGTTGAGGGAAATCATGGTGACCTGTTCGGTTATCTAACACTGACTGTGGAGATCAGACTCTGCTTTGTTGCTTGACCTTTAAATCTCCTTATGCAGCCCTCCTCCTCCTCCTATATACTCCGTGCTTAGATTATCCCCAGATTTACAACCATCCCATAATAGTTCATCACACAATGGGTCTGAAAGAAAGGCGCTTGGATCTCCTAATTGAATCACCACGTTCCCCAGTCTGCAGGGATTTGACTGATTTCCAAGAAATAGACATTCAAATGTGACTTTTAATTCCTGCAATGATTCAAGTCAAAGTGTTTCAGCAGCATGATCCACCGTAGCATTTTAGCTCGACATCAACCTTGGATTTTTAATCAAGAAAGTCTGAGGAAGAAGAGCTGCATGGTGCCTCCCATCACTATATTTTAGCGTTAAATTTGGCAAATATTTGGGAGTGGAAAAACACGAGGGGTGGAAAGTTAAATCAGGAGGATTTGTCTTCTTTTCTTCTCAGATTTCCTCTTAAACGTGGCGCTCTAACGAGGCCTCTCAGCAGGGTGCTTTTACTTTTCATTTGTATGAGCGAGGGTTCACGCTACATCAAGAAGTCTCCCTCTAACAGTACACCATCTGCTATCAGGCGACGGCTTTTGTTGTGGAAAATTAGAAGCCGGTTTTAGTGCATCTTGAGTCAAACTTTATGTTTGATGGAGGCTGTTTTTAAAATAAAAGCACCCTCGCATGCTAATGTAGACTACTTACACTGCCGCACATTATCAGGATTAAAAGATGTTTTCTTTCAAATATATGAAATGTTATTGGACTTAGACTTAAACCTTACGCCATACTTTACTACTACTCTAGAGGGAAAAATGAGGGGATTTTTTAAACAAAACAAAAAAGGAAGGACTCTTTTATGTCCTGGAAAGCTCAACAGCAGCCTGCGCTCTGTGGCTTCCTAGCAGCTCTGCTGGCTTTAGAGGTCAAAAGACAACTTCAATTATAACTTCAATAATTACTGGACTGGTGCCATACAATGCTGGATGTTGACTCTCTGTGCAACGCTGCTCCTTTAATCCCTCTGTTCACAGTCTTCAGCAGAACATGGCACACCTCCCTAATTCTCATTCCCTGCCATCCCTGCCGCTGCCGGGGGGAACCAAAGTCCAGACATCACAGAAACCTCCTGCAGCAAACACAAATTAACTCGCTGTATCAGATGTCCCGACAGTTATAGTTTTACATTTATATATACCAAAAAGCACTGGATGTCTTGCACCACAGCACCGATATGAAGAAGAAATAACTCAGATATCTCACTCTGAAAATGGCCTCATCTGGAGAATGTTTCATTAGCACAGAAGATTTCACTTCACACACAGCTTTAATTATGCTATAAGACTATTAACAAGACATACATTGGTAGAAAAGTATGAATCCAGAACAGTTAATTAAAGCTTATTGAGAGACAAAATTGAATTAGGGTGAAGCCACAATCATGGATTTTCATTCAGTGCGTGACTCAAATGCAGCATTATTACATTTTTTTTCTGTTTGTTCCTTACATGGTAAAAAGCTACTCACAGAAACATCAACATCAGTGAGACAGGAAATGACTGCACACAGAAAGTGTCTCACAGCAGCATCTGTAGGACTGTCCAACTCTTTCTGCAAAATTCAGTTTGAGTTTTACACTGTGACCCGTCTGCAAAGCAAAGTCGCAGCTCAGCTCTCAATCACAAAGCGAATCCTTCAGCAGCAATGCCACCGAGACAATTTAACTTGACTTTTCAAGTCTTAAAAGGCTGAGGGACACAAGTGGACGGATGAAGACAGGAGCAGGGATATCTGAAGGTTTCTGTTGACAAGGAGAGGGACTTTTCACACCACTGGAATGTCCCCTGAATAATATTTACTGCAGCGACTAGATTATGAATAAAGTACATCATAAAGAAGCATATGTCCTTCAAACAGCAAGCGTCCGTCCTGTTGGGAGCGTCCTCAGAGGAGAAATGCTGTTGAGATTATAAGATCAAGGAAAGAGATTTTTTTTTTTTACATTTCAGCCTTCAAAAAGGACAGCAAAGTATTCAAACATCATTAATTTGTTATATTCAAGTCAGTGTAATGTAATGGAAATCTGTAAAACTGGTGTTTTGTTGATCTCCTGCAGAATATATGAAAATGAGCTATCACAACATGGTGTAAAAAAACTAAAAATCCCAGTAAATCCCAGTAAATCACACCCTCACGTGCACTCACACAGACACTGACATTAACCTAGGGGGAGTTCACGTTTTAATTGCTGACACTATAGCTTCTGGCTCTCTGAACCAAATGGGTCCCTGTGCAGGATACATAATCCATTATCATAAATCAGATGCACCAACACAGGCAGGTGCTGCATGAATAATTAAAGGTTGGTACATTAGCACTTGTGTGGCGGTGTGTGTTTGAGCCGACGTCACTGAACGGGCTAAAAGCAGTAGAGTAAACAGAGAGAGCAGACCGAAGTGAGAGCTCTGACAGAGGAGGAGTGTCCAGGACAGACAGGGCTCGGAGCAGTGTTCGTCCTCTGCTTCTGCTGTGTGGTCCTGGGCGGTATCTCCTGTGGTTGAGCTAGTACCCTCGTCTGAACCTGAATGGGGGGGGGGGGGGGGCAGGTTGATCTGACTCCATAATGGAGAGTCCAGGGAGCCAGAGGCAGAGCAAGCAAAAGGTCTGCTCAAGCAAGCAGGGTTTAGGACTACAGATCTCCATTCTAGCACTAATTACACTTGAGGCAAATTCATTTGGATTTCTGCCCAGCGAGAGATAAGCTTTTACTGCAGACGAGGCAGGAGAGGAGGGAGCGATACTGTTCATGCTGCTCTATTTGGCTCTGCATTGCTTCTTTTATCACACAAAGACGCCAGCCCACTCTTTACATGACATGTGCTCAAGGCTCCCTGCAAGACAAGCAATTATAGATAAAACACAGGATGACAGTGTCATGGTGAATTTGTGTTGTTGTTGGGGATTATTTTAGATTTTTTTTGTCATTTAATCATTTTTATGATCAACTCTTTGAGTGCCATTGGCGGATTTTGACGTCATTTGAAATGCCTGAGTGCCACTGACGTAAAAATACATCCAAGTGTTTTTTCAGCAGTGGGTTGCCGATCGTGGTCTCCTGCAGCCTGTGAGTAATTTTGGGACTTCTGGGAGATGTAGTCAGAGCATAAAGAGACAGATACGCCACAGAGATCAAAGCAGGAAGTGGAGATGATCGAGATTAGAGAGCAAAACAAACAGAATCTGGACAAAAAGTGGTGATTTTGGTGAAAGTGTCCTCTACTCTACCTCTGATAAAACAAGAATGGAACAAGGTAAAAACAAACATTTTTTTCATGATGAAATAGAGAGTCTCTTCTTTCATTTGAGCTATTCACTGTTTTCAGAGACATAGTACAAAATATTCTGTGGGTCTAGAAATATGACTCAAAACGGACAAAAACACTGGAACAAGACTATTTATTTTGCTATTTATCAAGCAAAACTCATTTGTCTCCACCTTCCCCAGATGTGTCAGTTTGATGCTTTTCTTTGCTTTATTTAACGTTAATTGAATATCTTTGGAAGCTGGACGTGTTTTTGACAGATTATATGTGGCACTATAGAATGTAAAAGTTAGAAAAATACAAACAACCACCATTTAAAAAATATACATCACATTTATTTGTACTGACACCAAGAGTCCGTACAGTCGTCTTTGTCTATTGATGTGTCCGGGCGCTACAGGTGAGGACCTGTTTCTATCTCCATACATCCCACATCACTGAGCGTTGCTTAATCACTACCAAAACAGAGAGTTTGACATAGCTGACACACACCACTGTGTTTTTCTCTAAAGGTAACACAATGTACAAAAAGCAAGTCTGGAAATAGTAAGATTCTTGGTTTCATAAAAAACGTCTTCCTCCTCAATGTGTGAATAAGAAAACAATGCACTTATCTCTACTCAGCTTCTGCTGCATTGCTTGTGAGGCAGCCAAGGGGTAAATTGACGCAGATAAGTAATGAAAAGAAACAGGCCGGCTGATCCCTGTATTACTACCACAGCAGCTTTTGAGGAATTGTTCATGCTCTGTAGAGCTGGAGGAGCCGTCTGGAAGTGGTTAGGTGCCAGTCAATGAGAGGAACACATGATGTTAAAGTAAATGATATAACAAATCTTTCCACACAATGTACAATACGACACTATCGTGATGCTGGAAAGAACGGTGCAAATTAAATGTCCAGGAACTTAAAAGGATGAAGTGTGAAGAGCCGTGGTGGCTGGCAGGCTCGACCCCCTTTGGCAGGCCTCGGCCCTCTGGGATGGGACGGGCCAAAGCAAGCAGGCAGTCAGAGGGAACAAGGGAGCGGAAGACTGGTGGCTTCCTCCATGGACATAAGGACGGCTCTGTGGCCTCACCAGGAAGCTGAAGGCACCAGGAGAACCAAGATCAGTGCTGTCCATGTGAGGCCCCGCGGCAGGCAGTGCACTGAACACTGCCTGCTTTTTGCTCGAACGCCTAAAGAGAAGAGAAAATGCATTCATTTTTAATGCTAAGTAACTCCATTGATCTGTTGAATGAATTGGTCTCACAGAGGAAGAAATTATTGCTAAAGAAAGCAGAGAGTGCTGCAAACTTTCTGTCCATCCTGTTGCTTGGAAGTTAATTGGCTGTGTAAGAGCAGGACTGTTGTGTGGGCGAGGTAATTAAAACAGTATTAGCCAAAGAAAACTTGGCTGCGCCGACTCAATTAAGAGCAGAGCATAAGATCGCTACACAGACAAAGCAGCCTGGCTGGGCTGCAGTGGGTAGTTAATGGAGCTTACCGGAGGAGGTGACCACTCGAATCTGGGAGCTGACCGCTCCCTCTCCCCCTTCACTGAGGGCTCGCACCTCAATGATATAGGTGCCTCCCTCCGGCAGTGAGAGCATGGTGGAGGGGTTAATGGTCCTGGTCACCTGGTTGTGGCCTCTGCCTTCCTGTTTCAGTAACACCTGCAGGACACGTGCACATAGACACTGAGTTATTTCAGATGGACATGAAACGCTCCCCTATTTTAATCATCACCTTGTTTGGAAGTGTCTTCTTTAAAGCTGCTCCACATAAATCCACACCGCTCTCAACGAGGAGTCGTCTGTGCTAATAATGCTAACAGCAGCAGTGCTGACAGAGCCTACAGTGTTAATCACACTTCAGCAACAACGCCACGGGTCGAGACAGCGTTATCAGCGGTAGCTGCTGTAAGGGAGCGGCAGCCAGAGCACTAAAACTACTCCTTTATATCTGTATGTAGCACATATCTGATCTAATTTAATGCTCTGGATCCCACATATAGAACATTTAAATAGTCAGTGTTTAGTCAAAGTTAGAGGACTGTGTGCAGAGAGGAGCCCACTATGATTACCAAGCTTAATCGTGTTGTAGACGCTGATAACGGCGAGCTGAAGCGATGGTTTACACTTCAGAGCAGCCTCATAATATATTCAGCAGCGCATTTTCTTTTTCTGGGTCGATGTCAGAAAGATTCAGAAACAAATGTGTGATATTTTGTTTCCGACTGCGATGATAAAAGCCTCTGAACTTCTTTACCACAGGGGCTGTCATAACTTCACAGAAATATGGTTAAAATAATAGAAAGTAAAAACACCTCAGTCAATCAAAGGTGAGACTGAAGAGATCGATCTTTACCATGTAGCCGATGACATCAGATTCATTTTCTTTGGCCTTCACTGGTTCCCAGTTTAAAGACACGTTGTTGCCCTCTTGAATCCACATGAGGTTGGTTGGAGGCTGAGCAGGAGCTGAGAAGAAAACGAAAAAAGAAGCCACTCAGCTGAAGCCGACTTTTAAAGGGTCAGTGTGAAGGATGAGTCGACATCTAGTGGCGAAGATTACAACCAAATGGACTGAGGAGATGTGTTCTTTTCTCTTATGTTAAGTCAAGCGTTCGTATTGAATTGCTGTGGTGCAGGACATCAGTAATGTATCTGTTTGCAAACAAATGATCAGTTATGTCAAACTGGTACAACAGCCCAGATGATCGTAGAAAGTCCTGCGCTACGGTGAAATGAAAATACCACAGTGACTGCATCATATTCAGATTTTTTTTAGACAAAGCAGCACTATGTTTGGAAAACTACCATTTAAAACACACTGCTGAAGTAGGCCTTTTGTTTTTGAGAAACACTCCTTTAACAGGGCTACTGCAGCTGTAGTGCAACGTGACGCCATGCCAGCGCTGTACTCACGGGCCTTCCTGGTGCTGGCTGTGACAGCAGCGGTGGCAGGACCCTGGCCGATGCTGTTGAAGCCTTTTACAGTGATGAGATACAGACTGTTGCCTTCTAGTCCTGTCAAGACCATGGACGTTTCGTTTCTCACAGTTCTTTGTTTTTTCCCCGACTCCTCCTGCTCCATGTCTTTCCAGTAGCTCACCTGTTTACAGGAAAGGAATAAAAAAAAAACCCTGCTCTGAAACCTCCGCAAGCTTGAGCAAAATACCAGAAACTGCATGCAAATGTGCAAGATGATCTGACTACATTGTGTTCTCCACTATTATTATTATGAATATTACAATAACATATTATATTCATTAAACATTGGTTGTTTTGGGGACTGTGGGCAGGATGTGGAGGACAGGATGTGGAGAACCTCCATGTACTCCAAAGTCAGTCATGGAGTTCCTCAAGGTTCTGTGCTTGGTCCTTTATGTTATTCGAAAACACTCCATAAACTTTCACTGTTATGCAGATGATAAACAGATGTATTTGTCACTCATGCCAGACAAAACCAGCCAGTTAGCTAAATTACAAGCACGCCTTACGGACAAAAAAAAAACAAAAAAAAAAACAGATGACAGTGTGCACACCTCGTATCCTCTCGGTCTTCCGGGGCCTGGACTGGGCGGCTTCCAAGTGACCCTAATCTCCGAAGAGGAAATGCTGGAAGCTTTCACATCGGATGGCGCTTCTCTCGGCTCTGTGAAGTTCAAATGGTGGCGATCATAAAGCGCTGAAAAGCATTTCTTCTGTGCTTTTCTAAAATGGATGCAACTCACCCCCCTCTGCAGAGTGGATGACGACGACTCTGCTGAACGGTCCGTCTCCCTTGTTGTTGTACACTCCCACCTTCACTTCAAAAGGGGTGAGGGGGGGGAAGGTCTCGTCCCGGTATTTGTACGTCGTAGAGTCCGCTGAAGTCACCATCTTCTCCTTCCAGCCTCTGGTTCCGTTGGCACGAAATGCGACAATATACCCGAAGCCTTCGCCGTTTTGGAACTCCTCAGACACAGGCTGGAAATATTAGAAAGAAGGAAACACTATAAGCACAGAGACTGAGAGCGAACCTGCTGCACACTTCCTCATTTAAACAGCCTCTTCAGTGCTAGCAGGGCCCTCATTGAACAGAACACGACTTCTCCCTCTTCGGTCGTCCCGTATAACCAGCTTTCAATTTCCTCCCCATTTACTGCTACTGTCTGCCAGTGTTAATAAAGATGCAGTCAGTCTTGAGTAATGGAAACAAATCATATCTGGCTCACTGGTGCCCATTATGTAGCTATTTATCTTTCCATGTCTGACAGGAGGATTTTTGGGACACTGTGGTTTTTTTCCTGAAGTGGTGAAACTGAGGGTCGTCTTCCACAGCTGCTCCGCGCTTAATCAAATCAAATGCCAATTCATTAAGTGAGCTCGAATTTAATTAAAATGTGAGCTGCAGGGATTAAATCTTTGGCTAAATTTAATAAATGACAAACACCTGTACACCTGTTTTTGGCAACAAAAAAACAGCATGCTATAATGTGTGGATTTGCATCAGCTTCAAAGTAATATTGTCCCCTGAAGGCACCACCCAAATTAGCCATCTAGTCTACAGAGACGCTGGTGGTGGATGGAGATGCAGTTCACATCTCATTCAATCACCATGACTGCCTAATTACAGGGATGATCAGTGGAAATGAATTAGCTTCCATCAGAGTTATTATCAGAGCTGGCAATGCTCTTAAAGACGTGCTGAGGAATATGGGTCTTTAAAAAAAACAGCATGAACAAATTAGCTGGTTAAGTCTAGAAACACTTGCAGGTTTGGGACGGCCTCAGATAAGTGTGAGAGGGCTGATGTAAGCGAGGTAAGTCTTGTGGATGAAATGGTGGAGCGTGCTGGGCTCAGCGACGATGATGGTGGGGGCATCGCTAATGGTCCTCCCAATGGCTCCCCCAGAAAAAAAAAAAAAAAAAGTCTCTCACCGTCGCCTCTAATGAGACGGCTGAATGAAGCTGCAGAGCCTGTTCAGTCATTCATCCTGCTTAATAACCCTGCCCACCATGGCCGTCCAGCCTCTGACACTCTCCACAGATGATTGGAGAGGCAGAACTGCCATGCGATGGCATGCCTCGACTGCCAAAAAGGGCTAACATCCCTGCTCCGTCTCCTTTAATATCCACCTCCATTGATCACTGACCAAGTCCTGAATTTTTTTCCAAGAGCATTTCAAAATGAGAAGAAATAGTGCAGAGCTACAGCTACTTAAATGTCCTGGGATACTCCTGACAGACATATAGAGGGGCGACACACTATTCTGTCCACAATGAGCAGAAAGGAAACATGAAAGATGTACTTTCAGTTTTTCAACATCTAAATAATGTCCACGTTGTACTTGTTGGAGAAACAAATCGTTTCAGTCATGGTTTGTGACTGAAAAAGCTGCAGCTTTCTTTCCTTAAGAGGGAAACTGTGTCACTCCGTAATCAATAAAATGAATGCATTGGCTTGAAATGAGTCAGACCAAGCACTGATCATGCTTCTGTCTAACGTTTGACTATCCCTTAATTGCTCCTCCAACATGAGTCCTGCATTTATTTATATTGTGTTACACTAGCTACCAGGACTGGCAAGAACTCGTGATACGATACCTATCGTGATAGTTGAGTCACTATACGATACTGTTATTGCGATATTGTGATACTGCAATATATTGTGATATTCTACAAGATCACTGAAAATTTTAGAATGCAGCTTAACTCATTGAGGTCTAGCTGTCTTTTAAAATCGAAAGTGACTTGTTCCAGTGTTTTTTACCCATTTTGAGTCATATTATATAGATCCACAGAATATTTTGTACTATGTCTCTGAAAACACTGAATAGCTCAAATGAAAGAAGAGACTCTCTATTTCATCATGAAAAAAATGTTTGTTTTTACCTTGTTCCATTCTTGTTTTATCAGAGGTAGAGTAGAGGACACTTTCACCAAAATCACCACTTTTTCTCCAGATTCTGTTTGTTTTGCTCTCTAATCTCGATCGTCTCCACTTCCTGTTTTGATTTCTGTGGTGTATATTAACTGTTTGTGTCCCGATTGCAAATCACAGACGCCCCGAAATTACTGACTTTGACGGCGTCCTCGTCAATAACACTCAAACAGTTAAAATACAAGTTGTATTTACAGTGTGTACATGTGTGTGTGTGTGTATATATATATATATATATATATATATGTATATATCTACACATACAGTACATATATTACATACATATATATATTAGGGCTGTCAAAGTTAGTGTATTAAGATGAATTATTTTTTTTACTTTATTTTTTATTAGAATTTTTTAGCAATGTGCAAAACATTACTTTTTTTGAAAAAAAAAATCAATATTAAGAAATTAAAAATCAATATTCTATCAGAAGAAAAGTGTTTCGCGATATATTGCAATATTTACTACTAGCTACTCTAATGATGCTCTTTATATAGCATAATTCTCATTTATAAACAGGAAATTGTCTACAACTTAACACCGCCCCATCTGGAACGGACATTATCCCCCATAATGTGCCACCGAGGGCCACTTCTCATGTGAAGGTTATCTTCCCAGTGGCAGTTGGGCTCCCATACTTAATAACTACAAGAATAACTGTCAGTTGCTTCCACATCTGTTCCCTGCTCCCCTGTTAATATATCCTTCAGCTGATCTCATTTGCAAATTTCTCAGTGTTGCTCATAGTAATTCTGCACATGCTGTGCCCTGAACCTGGCTGATAGTCAAGCTGTCCACTGTGGAAACAGTCCACACTAATATCCTCTTTACTTGGTCTGGAGAGTTATTACACTCTGTACAACCATTGTCAAGATTGAAAATTACAAACAGATATTCATAAACACCTCTGGATTTATTGGGAACGGCTCTGAGGCGCAAGGTTAATCGTCAGCGCACCTCTCTCTGGTGGGACCGAATTTCAAATTCTCAACAACTTAATCACTGCTGCTCTGTGTGATACATGGCCCAGCTGGTCTTCACTGGGCGTCAGCAGCAAATTCTTCCATTGTGACCCAGGTGTGCCCTCGAACCTGAAGCCTGGATGGTTTAACACATTTACAACAGAATAAAGTGGGAGCCTGTTTAAAATGCACTGAGCTGTGATCTTATTCATTATAAAGCAGCCCTGCTTGAAATGATAATCCACAAAACACCATGAACAATCTGCCAAAAAAAAACAAAAAAAAAACATTATTTCAAGGTCTGTCCTAAATACTCCATGTTTCGCTGCTTGCATTATGTTCTTTTCTGCTCTCATGCCTTTATTTCCCGTGGGACCAATACAGTTAAATCTTTTTATCAGACAGGTGCTTCCTCTTTACAATAACCACTCCAACCTCTGATCTTGTGGAAAAGCATCCTGCCTCAGTCTATCATGTCTTCCCTCTCAAATGGAAAAAAGGTCACTGTGCACTAATGATGGGTCCTAGGAGCTGGACAGGTAGCTGTGAAGACAAGTGTTATCCTGCTGGACATAATGTGCGGCTCTTTCCACCTTTTCCATCAGCTTCCCTGCTACTGTAGTGACGTTCCTCATTTTCCTACTTAAGAGCACATTAAGACAGCGGACCACAAACTGTCACACCCTAAATCTTCCATCTCAACCACCGAGCTGCATTCTGCCAACCTGCTTTTTACAGCTCTCCAGCATTCCTGCCAATTTCTGCACATCACCTTTTTTTTTTCCTTTTCGTTGACTCAACCTGTTTCTGGCAGTGGGCAGCATGTAGACGCTCTCCTGTTTCCACTGGGACGACTGCACACTAAATGTCCTTTCCTGGTGCAGGAAATGTCACTTTAACACTTCTATATTAAACCCTGCTCTAAATATGCCAGCAAATCCCTCAATACATCTGTCTTCCTGCCTTTAAGAACATCTCCAGACTCTTATCATCATCTGTCTGAAACGTTCCTCTGTGTTTTAATTAGATCCCACTTTGATGGCTGAATAGGGCTGCAAACAAACACCGTTCCCCAGCGCCGGCTGAGCGATACATCACATCTCACCTCAAGTGAATGCAACTGACTGTAAACTAATGCAATCGTCTGTATATTTTAAAATCATTATAGCGTTTCCTTCAAGCTTAGGAACCGCGAGGACTTGCATCGTCCATCAACCACGCTTTATCCCCTTAATAATGTCTGACAAGTATTCCCATGCAGCAAAAAGTGAAGGTTTTTAATGAATGGCACATGCAGTAACAACCTCTACATGATTATTAAGTCACATTCACATGCAGGATTTATTACTCAGTGACAGTTAAATTCCTCAGGGAACACTGGCAGAGCTGTTTCAGCACAGATGTTTAAGGGGAGCCTTGTTTCCACTCCTGGATTAAAACAGCGACTCTCAACCCGCGGGTTCACAAATGTTCTCAGCAGTCGGTGGGTGATGATAAATGCTCTTACATACACATTTATTAGCACTTTCTCGAGTTAAATGACAAATATTTACACCCCGTATGGTTTCTTCCTGTATTTAATCATGCAAAAATCCTAAAAATAATCATCCTCAATCATTCTGGGCTTTAATATCTGTAGTTTTCAGCACTGCAGGATCACTCCGCTCTGTTTCAGACGGTCACGAGCAGGAGAGGTGGCGTTCATTTTATAAAAATGTATAAATGCAGTATCGTCTCAGCTTGTTCTTTCTTCCATCTGGCTAGCCCTGCACAGGGGGATTAGATCTGGGTAAAGGTGAGGGTTGAATACTTTTGTACATTTAGAGAAGACTAACAACAGTGCGCTACTTTTATAGGATGCTAACATGCTCTATACCCATATTCACTTGTGCAGCTCTTCCTGAAACGATCAATAAGTGAGACATTCATTTATTCAGCGTTTTACAGCTGTAACCACAGCGTAAACACTTTTCATGTCAAAGACGGTTCAGCGTCATCAAGCCATGATGTCTAGACCGCCCAGAACTCCACAGCTTACTGTAGAGCTCAGCCTTTCACATTTTCAGCTGATAGTTTCTGTAAACTTTGTCTCACCAGTTTGTCAAAAACCCAAAACCTTGGTTTTCTGACATAAAATCGAACACATTTCTGGAACACCTCTACATTAGTGTTCTGCTAACATAAAGCAACACATTGACAGTCGAGGCAGGTTTACTATATGCAAGCATCTTTAGCACTGGAGATGTTGATCTAATCTATTGACTGGGATGGCATTGATTTTTGCATTTTAATTAGAGTACAGATGGCAAAGTCTTCAAATTATACTGGAAACGTCAGCGAACCCTTCCTGATAATTATTATTCCAGTTTAATTAATGCCTGACCTGTGGCACTTTCTGCATCAGTTTCTTTAGATTCTTCTGTAAAGTAGGCATCTTGAATTTTAAAGCCCTCTCTCATAGAGCGTGAATGTATGTATATCATCATTATATCATCACTGTGGAGCTTTGAAAACACACAGGAAACAGGAAAGTGCAAGTAGCTTCCATTTTCTATTAACTCCTGTTTATTCAACAAATGTCTGTCTGCTCCAGTGAAACCAGAGCCACCGTGACATTTGCTCATGTGTCGTCACGCCTGTGCTACAGAGGCAGTCTGGCAGAGGAGCTCACCTCCCAGGAGATGACCAGCTCGTGTCTGCGACCGTTCCCTCCGCTAACGTTGGCCGGTGCCACTGATGGGACTGTGAAGCACAAAGGTTGACAAAGCATCACTGACCCAACACTGCATACTCACTTCAGCATGTTTGTGAAAGAAAGAAAACAGAAAAAATACATCCTTTAACTGCCAATCCTTAATTTATGAGCACATACATTTGAGCTAAACGTGGACTTATCACTTCAGTTTGTCATAATGACACAAAAACATTATTTTTGAGTCAACAGGTCATAAGTGAAAATAAAACTCAAATACACAGCAACCCCGAACCCTAACCCCGGTATTTAAAAACCAGTCTATATATATATATAATTGAATTTCATACTCACATTGAAATTTGGATTATAGATCATAACTTAAAGGATGATTTAGCACAACTGTGTGCAGTTACAGTAATTAGTCTGTTAATTACGTTGAAGAGATAGGACAGATTAAATATGCCACTTCCAAATGACCACTGACCTTCGTAATTATAGTATTTTATAGACGAGAACGAGCAGCTAGCGAAGCAGCATGCCGGATGCACGCTGTCTCAGTCAATTTCTGCTCGCCGTCAATACTGTGTCTCTGCCTCGGGGCATTAAAGGACAAGCTGCTTTAGCAGACACACTAAACTTGTTGAAATTCATGTAAGCAGCTTATTTCCAACCCTTCTGCCCAATTAAAACTGAGTAAATTAACAATGGGAATGTAACATGGTCGTGAAGCAGCATGTGGGCGCAGCAGCTAAGCTCTGCAGCTTTCCAGAATAAATCATCAGCGCTCAGGTGTTTGTGTTGCTCTGTCTGTCAGGCTGACGGCTTCCTGTATTTACCTGCTTCTTTAGTCCGAACTCCTCTCGAAGGTGCACTTGGGTCTCCAGTTCCTATCGCATTGCTGGCCACCACCCTGAACTCGTACTCCACCCAGGGGTTGAGCTCCACAGCCATGGCTGACTCCATGTCCCCGGTGACTGGGTCTGGGTCTGCAGGTGACAGGGTCACAGTGTTCCAATGATGTTATATAGCATAATTCTCATTTATTAACAGGAAATAGTCTTAACTTAACACCGCCCCATCTGGAACGGATGATAAAATGCAGCTTAACATACAGTATGTATATACATATTAGGGCTGTCAAAGTTACCGCATTAACTTTTTTAAAAAAAAAAAAATAATTTAAATTTTTATTTCAATGTATTTCAACAATTGGCCCCAAAAATTCTGGGAAAAAAAATCAATATTAAGAAATTAAAAATCAATACTATATCAGAGGAAAAAGTATATGTATTATTTTTTCCCACCCCTAATATTGAGTGATAAGTGCAGGAATCATAGAGCTTTAAATGCACAGTTTGCAGCAGAAAAATGATGTTTAGTTTTTTTTTTTAATGGCTGAGCATTCAAATGTTGTGTTCAGGACTGGCAGAGTGTCGCAGCATCACAAGTATCTGCTGAAGTCTGTGGGCCACAAAGTCTACAGGCTGTCATTAACTGGAAAAGATTATATATGATTAAATATGAGGACTTTGTATCTCTGTGTCAACTTGTCCAATTACTTTCTGTTCCCAAAAACTGGGGGAAGATAATTACTGCGATGTTCACACCTGTGTGTGAGAGCTGCGAGGTCAAGCTTTAACCTCACAGCCATTGTTTCATTTCAAATCCAGCATGATTAGGAGTTCAGAGCCAGAAAACGCAGAAACACACCATTGTCTTTTTCAGTACTGCAGAGCATCACGCCCTCCCTCCACATTCAGTGACTTGGCATATTGTTACACCAGGTGGTGACGATGCATAATTTACTTGAAGCCTGCTATGAAGACTCTGATGTTCTCACAGCTTTAGAGCACATTAGGAAGTATAACTCTTAGCATAGAGGGAAGCTGATTTTTCAAATCGCGTTTCATAGAGGATTTGGAGAGCTGTGTAATTATAAATCACACCCTGACACTTAAAAACTGGGTTTCTGAATGCAGTTTGAACAGAATTACAAGCAGGTAACAGGACTAATCTACTTTCTTCAGAGCTGCTTCGTCAATATTGATCCTGCAAACAACAAACAATGAAACAGAGGTCTCTGTGTGCTAACTAGGAACTTTGGAGAAGCTGAGGAGCTCACTCAGTTATCATCCAAAGCTGCTCACGATGACACCACTCTGTCAAGCTCTTCAAACACCAGCTGATAACTGTGTTTGCAACGAGCGGGAGCTAAAGGGCCGATCCCCTTCATGCTAATCAGAACAAGTTCAACACTGACGATACATCACACACTCCTAATTGTGTTTTATCAAATGAAAAGTGGGTTGAATAGACACGATGTGAGAGGAGTGTATACAAAGAGTGATTTATATATCTGTGGGGATGAATCATTATCACACCTCAAACTCTGCTATTATTATCACACGGCATATTAAGATGGATTACACACAATACTTAGCAAGCCTTCATCCTTTAACGCTAAGTGATAGTAATTGATGGTATTTCTGTCAGGAAGAGGAAAAAAAAGAATCTAATTCCCTTTGAAGCAGTGAAAGTGCATCTATAGTAAATTAGCATGGCTACGTCTTCTAATTGAAGCCCAAAAGGTTAATTTCCCTTTAACCACTGACACGACACAGAGGAAAATCCAAAGCGATGGCATTTGATATCGGCTCACATAGCTTTTTTTTTTGCTAAGAGCTTGTAAAGAGAAGCTTCTTCAAACAGAAGATCTGAGGGAAACAAAAGTCTGAAACTCTGGCTGAGAGTTTGACAGTGAGCCATCAGTCTGCGGACTGATATAAAGACTCACAGTGCATCCATTTGTGTATCTGCAGTTCCTGTGAAATAAGACGACAAGTCTTTCAGCTACGTCTCTGTCACATTCAGCCTCATTAGAATAAACCACCAACAGCTTGAGAACTACCTTTGCAAAGATACAACATTGTGTTTCAGACAGAAGGAGAACTTGTATATGTATGTATAAACAAAAATTATGTTTTTGTTTTTTTTTTGAACATTAACTCATTGAGTGCCAGCTGTTTTATAAAACAGTGTCTTGTTCCAGTGTTTTTGTCCATTTTGAGTCATATTTCTAGACCCACAGAATATTTTGTACTATGTCTCTGAAAACAGTGAATAGCTCAAATGAAAGAAGAGACTCTCTATTTCATCATAAAAAAATGTTTGTTTTTACCTTGTTCCATTCTTGTTTTATCAGAGGTAGAGTAGAGGACACTTTCACCAAAATCACCACTTTTTCTCCAGATTCTGTTTGTTTTGCTCTCTAATCTCGATCGTCTCCACTTCCTGTTTTGATCTCTGTGGTGTATACTGTCTCTTTATGCTCTGACTACATCTCCCAGAAGCCCCAAAATTACTCACAGGCTGTGGGAGAACTCGACTGGCAACCTGCTGCTGAAAAAACACTCAAGTGTCAGATTTCAAATGATGTTGAAATACTGTACGTCAATGGCACTCAATGAGTTAAAACATATGAGCAAATTAAAGTAGAAACCCAAAAATACAAATAAAGTATGAACTTGAAAATGAGCTTGACATGTCACCTTTAAAAGTCTGCTACACCTTTTCCACAAAAATGATTACTGATGTCTCTTGAAACCAGTAGCCATGCTGCAGCTGACCTGATTCTCCAAATGCGTTCATGACTTTGGGCAGGATCAGGGCCCTGCAGTAACCTCACAGGTCTACAGGCTGCAATTTGCTCTTTATTGATTACCTGTTTTGACAGTTTGCCAGCCTAATGAAAATGGGCTGCGGGCCTGTAAATTATAGGTGCTGATAGGGCTGTGGTTATCCAGGCCACGAGTCCAGGACAGGGTGGCTGTAGTGTCAGTGATCTCCTCCACTATCACCACTCCAGGGGGTCCAGGAGGACCTGGTGGAAGGAGGGGAAAGACAGATTAAACCCAGCTTTGAGCAGCTCGATCACCAATGAATGTTTCAACAATGTTGTTGATCTACACTGGGTCATATTGTGATTCTTCATCAATATACATTGTTGCTATTAGATAATGGATGTGTACACATGGCGACAACATTAATTCTCTGTCATTGTCTTTGCACAAACAACAGACAAAAACACAACATCATGAATTGAACCAGGATTCAGGCTGACGCAGATCTGCTGCCAAGGACTTCCAAGCTGATTCAGGGATACTGAGGCTTTGTTTTTGGGGGGTTTCGGAGGCAGGTTGCCAGTTCTGCTGAACACGACTGTGTGGTAGACCTTCCTGTGTTCTAATACAGCTGAACATATGTTTACCTCACTCTTCAGAAGTAAATGTAATCTGCAAGAGCAGCAAACGTCGAAGCACTCTGGGGGGAACAGCTGTAAATGAAAAGCTGGCAGCTGGTGCGCTCAATGAAACCCAATGTACTGTGTCCCCAAAAAGTGCCCATTAGAAGGTTGCACTGAAAGGTGCATTTGCATTTCAGGACATCAAGATGCATTTTGTGTCACTATGGGAACAGTACCCTCTTTTAATGTGCCTCCTCTATATCCCTGCTGTATTCGTGCTTACTATAATGTTAAATAAAAACCATTAAATACATCAAATGTTACACTAGAGAAGGGCTGTATAGTGGAAGTTAATGTCACAATGTATTTATAGCTATATTTTTGTGATAGAAGATCTCTCAAAGGCATCTAGTGTTTAGATTCTCCTCTAACGACAACACAATGACTCCCGTGATTATACACTTAAGAAAACCTTGATATAATACTCCAAAAAGGTCACGTGTGATGTGACAAATGACGTAAGGTTTAAAGTAAAAATACAGTGTGGTGTCCTGTCATGTCATCTCCAAAGAGAAGCCAAAGCCTCAAACATGACCAGGAGCTGCACGGACAATAATCATTACATTAAACTCAGAAACTGATCACTGGACATCTGTTTTACAGCGTATATTAAACCTGCTCATGCAGACAGACCGTCTGTGCGGCCGTTCTCACAGTGAACATAAAATTAGTCAAGATCAAAAGGTCATGGGGGGGAAAATGTGGAAACAGTGCTGCAAACTTTCAAAACTTCCAAAGCTGCAGCAATCTGTTTGGCACCACTTTAGACTGACAGAAAACACCACGCTTATTTCACAGCAGTGACGCAAGTTAAGAATAATTCATTCACTAGCATGTTGGGTCAGGAGGGACAGCGCCTCCACTATCAAGCTCACCTCGAACAAGAAGCTCAGCCTCTGCAAACACAGTGTCGGCGCTGGTCTGGGCCCGGCACCCGTATTTCCCAGCATGCTTCAACAAAATGCTCCTAATCATCAGATCCACTGTTGAAGACTGCTGCAGTTTGGAGGGAAAAGAATAAAAAAAGGTAAGGTGTTAAGGAGGCGTAAATGTGCTTGTGATTCCTTTACATCTTGTAGCGGCTCATGTGGCTTCAGAGACTCCTGTTTAATTCAGGTGCTTGCTTGCTGCTGTTCGTATTTCCTCTGTGTTGAAATGAAAAATGCCCGAGGCGAGGCTGGGAATAATTTGAGGTCCACAGGCAGCTGTTTAGTACGAAACCTGATTAAAATTACAAACCACACATCAGCCAGGAATCTGCCTGTAAAGGTTTGTCACTGCAGATACGTGCTCTCCAAAGGACGGGAAGCGGCAGAGGACACACCAGGACAGATGTGAGTTTAACCACCGCTGCTGATGGTGACATAAAGAGGACTCTCTGCTCTCTGGCAAAATATGTTTTCAACTTCATTTTATGCTTCAGTCAATAATTTTTTTTCTGCATTATCAATTTAAATGCTCTGCAAAAAATATAATAAAATTGAGATTGATGACACTTAGTCAAAATGTACTCTGTGTTTCAAACTGATGCTTCTAATAAGTTAAATATATACAGTAATGTGACCATTTCAGCTGTTTAACACATTTAATGTTTAGCACATCCTGTCCTGCTCTGATACAGACCAGTGTGACACATTCATAAAGATTAACAGTGGCATAAGTCTGCATATACAGCTGTATACTGTAGACCTGCCTGTTGTTGTATTTGTACACTTACATGCTCTTATATCATGGTTTATCTTTGTTTTGTAGTTGGTTAATTCATTTCAACAGCTCTATAGTATGGTATAGTATATACAGTACATATTTTGATGTTAATTAATGATTGATTATTAAAGCTGCTCAGAGTAATAATGCTTCAACACTCATAACCCCCTGGTAGGTTAACCAGAGGAAGATGGAACTAAAACATGGAGGTCAGAGAGAGAACAGAGGTTCACAGATGAAGGGAAAAATGACAAATTTAACAAGGTAACCTAAATGTTTTAGCTGTTTTATTTATTTATAGAATTTATAAAACATCTCTGTCAGCAGAGCCTTGACTCAGTGTGTAAAACATTTTTACAACAGGACAATTTCACAGGTGAAATTCAGACAATAGACTAGAGTCTGATCTACATGATTAAATTATTCAATACAGATCTTTGATGACAGTCTGACCTTTATCAGAACAGGCTCTTTTTAAGATGTGTGGTGGAAATAACATGATAAAAACGCTTTTGCTCTTACTCTTGCTCTTACTGTTTGGATGTATTCAAAGTGGCCGCCGTCCCGCTGAAAGCTGATTGGTCTCTGGTTGAAGAACCACTGGAAGGCCACATCCAGCGACGTGTCGTGTGTCGCCTTGCAGCTCAGCACCACGCTCTCCCCGACGGTCACCTCCACTCGGCTCGGGCTCAGCTCCACACGCATGGCCTCTGGAAGCACAAAGCTGCTGCACTGTCACCTCAGGCTAACCAAAAGCTAGCGCCAAGCAGCTGCATTCGAGACGAGCCGAGCCCAACTCGGGCAGAAAACACTCTTTAAATATCCTGCTCCTGTCTAGCCGGCGTACAGTGCATCTATGAGGACTTTACGCTGCGTCCTTGTAATGTGAGTCTTGAATGTGAGAGCCCTTCGGTTCACGGTTGAGTGAGCACAATAAATTTCCCGGCACCAGAGCAAAGGTGGGGTGGGGAATGACATTGGGGACTGTTTACTGGTGGCAGTCTTGTGCTAATTTGGCAGAAAATAAAGGCCCCCGGGGCATCACTTACCTTTTACCCACAGCATGGCAGTCATCTCTGCCGAGCCCAACTGATTCTCTGCCCGGCACACATAGTTCCCCTCATCCGCTCGGCTGGAGTTAACAATTCTCAGAGTATTGTTCCGCAACAACATCACCCTGCGAGAAAGGACACAAAAATCAATACTGGTATGAGAAACAAATAACACGTGCAAACTGTTGCTCTACAAGTTTATGCACTATGAGGTCACATGTTTGTGGATGTGTCAGGTTTCAAGAACAGCAATATTCACTTGGGAGGAGTTAAAAAAACAGATATTTTTGAAATAATCACCCACTAGAGATTAGAGAGAGTAAAATAATAAATTAAAAAAAACAGTGTGTATCGTGAATGATTATCACTGGACTAGTGTTTGTGTTACAGCAAAGCTCAGAGGACTGAGGGGTGAGAGTTCATGCACCATGTTAAAAGTCAAATTTAAGACCTTTTTAAGACCTCAACAAATTTAAGACCCAAAAATGTCACCACAATTTCTCTGGTAGAAAATAGTCAATTTATTGCAGGGCCCTACCAATATGGAGTTTTGAGGCCGATGCTGGTATCAATATTTATCAGGAACAAAAATCAGATAACTGATTATTTTTTTTCAGCCCTTTAACACTAGCAACTACAATATAAATTGAAGGCACAACACTTTTTTCTACAACTTTAATTTCACAACTTTCAAGACAAAGAAGTGCACTTTGTGAACAAAATAATGTGCAAAATTGCTGTAAATCTCACAATAATGTGCTTTCCTATTGCCATTCAATGCACCATCTGAAAATTTAATCCTTTGACGCCTGAATTTATTTCCAATTATCAAAACATTTTCTGGTGTGTGTTTTTGCCTTTAAGTAGATGCTAAATGCTTGATGCTTGAGAGTGTTAATTTGAGTATAGCACATAAAAATCGAGGTATGATGCAAATTAGCAACAACAAGCAACAAAGGTAAAAAACCTGTTCCCATCTCAGGTGTGATGAGCAATGAACTATAAAACACACATTGTAAACACAAAACACGAGCAATAAACTATAGGGTTAGGGGTAGGGGTCCCCTCTGACCTGTCCTATGAGAAACTAATGCTTGCAAAAGGTTCCTAGGTATGTATTCTTAATGCATCGACCAGTAATGGAGGAATACAGATGCTAATGCTATATGCATTTGGAGTGGAAGCGGTTTGTTGCAAAATCACGACAATAGGCATTAAAGGGTTAATACCTACGGCAAATTTAACACAATTTAACACCTTATTTACCCTGATTTTAATTTAAGATATTTTAAGAGTGTTTAAGTCAAGAACAGTGCACCTGTGTGACCTTTAGCACATTTAAACGTGTTAATAAATGTGATGTGCAGCAGCATCTTGAACATGATTAAAGCAGATATTCAGTACAAAAGAAAACACACTGATGTTAAGAGCAAAGAAAGACACGACTCTGAGATCCAGTTTAGCTACAATGATGCTCTGTATCTATCTGATCTTCTGCCTTTTGAGTAATTACAGGAGAATTTAAAATTTGTACAGAAAACTACACAACATGAAACAGGATTTCTTTTTTGTTTCCTCTGTCTCATGCATCAGTATCTCCATAAATCTAAATAAATGGTGCATTCATCATGCACCGCTCATGGATCCACCTGACAAACCCTTGATGCTGCTGCATTCAATTAATCTAAAGCAAAAGCTGTCAAACCAAGATGTGAATATAATATCACTGAGATGTGCTCCTGGGAAACACAAGAGAAGAAACAACAACAGCCCAATATCAGGAAATATGGCTTCAGAGCAGGAATCAAGTCGTGAGTCTATTTCATTTGATTTCAGCTCTGACTGCAGGACTGGTGATGAACATTTCTTCACCAGAAAATCAGTTTCATCCTAAATCAAACACTGAAAATGATGTGTGTGTGGGAGGTATCTCATCTTTTTAATCTAATTCATACTGTTTGGCATTTATATTTACAACACTAAGCTCTTTCATCATGAACACGGTGATTGGAAGTGGCAAAAAGGAACTATTTGGGCGTGACAAAATCTGAAGCAATCTGCAACCAGGAGAGGTTTTTTTTTAAATTAGGAAGGGGATTCACATCCGACAAGGACACAGGCGGGAAGGACAGGACTGGCTCTGCTGGGTATGCGGGATATGCAAATTAATTCACGCGTAGGAAATGTAAAGCACACATTATGAGACCACAGCACACCTATATGGCATTTCTAAATATATACTGTGCATTTTTTTATCTAAAAGATGACCAGTGAGTGCTACAGGAGACTCTTTATTTACATGTGAAATCAAATAATTTCAGAATTTTTAGAAAAATTGCCAAATTATGCTCTGTCTGAGTCCGACACAAAGAGTCTGTGGGCTTCGACTGAATCTGCCACGTACTTTCAAACTAATGGGATTAATACTTTCTGTTTAAGAGACAAAAGCCCCGAACATTAGTGGAAATCCATGTTAATTACAAACCTTCATTAAGTCAGCACAGCTGTCAATGCCAGATAAACGTGAAGCTGTTTCGATCCCCCCCCCGTTCTTCCATGAATAGAGCGTCTCGCCATCCATAAACTCTTCACTTGACTATGGGAAATGGCAGAAAATCCTTGCAGGAGTCACCCTGGCCAAGACCTGAAAGTTCATTCTTCTTGTTTATTCCAGATAAAAATCATCCTTTCACAAGGTTGATCTCCAGCTGAGCGGTGACCCCCTCAACTCTGCCTTATCCACTTCATTAACTCACTACGCAGCGGCACCACTAAGTTGCATCAAACATCCTATTAGAGTGTCAAACTCTTAATTGGATTTGTGTTTTGTAAACACTTTAAGAGAAAACTGCGAGAAAATCTGAATGTGGGATTTTTTTTTTTATATGATGAATGAAATGTCTCACAGAGTATATAATGCCAGCATTTAATAGTGAATGATAAATGACTGAGAGGAGAGAAATTAACTGTTTTGCCAATAGTGTGTGTTACCTGAAGTCAGATAAAAATAAGCTCAAGGTGTTCAGACAGGTATGAATCTTCACAACACACACACAAAAAAAATAGATTTGCAAGGGTTTGACAAATACCTCAAAGGCTTTATCAGATCCAGACAAGACAGGGTCATTAATCACCATTTTAGGGCAACACACTCACTAACTTATCCCCATCCATCAGCTCCACTGAAAATAGACACCCCAAAAGTAGCTCTGAGGAACATTTTTTTAGTGTGTTAAAATAATTCCCGTTCACCGGCTGCCTGTTTGAAGGAGCAGCGCTGAGGATGTGATTATCAAGCGGCTGCCCTTGCTGCGAGGCGGCTGAACAGACAGCTGACTCTTGGCTGATAAACAAAGGTCCTGTTCTCTCACTCAAAACTTGGGATGCTCAGCAGTGACTGATAATTTCAGCGGCGTCGCTCAGTTTGATTGATGGACCCCGGCCCTGCTCAGCCCCCCTCTAGGTGCAGTGGAGAGGTGTTTCTCATAAAAGATGATGCATCAAACTGCATGCGAATTCCAAATGCAATTGTGCGCTCTAAATTGTCAGCATCCCGGAGAAGGAGGTGGGGCTGAGGACGAGTCTCCAGAGCTTTGCCGGTACCTAAGGTGTTTTATTCTAGCGGTGACATTTAATTTCAGTTACAGTAATGAAACTGTGATGTGTTACAACAAGACAGGGATGCAATCCCTGAAGGGCCTGAGTCGGAACGATAACATTTGAAGTTATGCAATGAAACCATGACGGAAAAACAATATGAAGATATTGGGGGAGACAAACTTTTCATGAATTCATACATATTTTACAGGGCAATTAACTTTCTCTCATAATATTCTATTCTCTAAACTGCGCAGAGGAAGAAAAAAGTGATGCTATTTATAACACAGTAAATGCAGTGCAGTCTGCAAAGAAAATGTAACACAATGAAAACAGCAAAAGAGATGTCTTCCTAAAAGTGTGAAACAGTTTAATACACTGCTGTACTATGGATGCACATTAAAGAGCTCAAGGCACATCATTACTTCAGTTTCATGGTATATAATGATTTCGTAATTTGAGCTAAACCACTGCTACCGACTGAGGTATCCACATATGGCTTTAATATCTTAAAAATAACTCATAATATATTAGTCTAATGCAGACGATGATGAATCAATGACCAGGAAATCTTGAATTCTGTTTAAATTCATTGGTTTTATTTAAATACTAAGAGGAATATTTAACTAGCTATGACACCAGCAAACAAGATCATCAACTATATTTCTATATTAGTTAGTCTTAAAATCTGTGCCAGCAGGTCTGAGTAGTTCACCAGAAAGTCCTTCAGCTCAGACTGTCAGACCCTGCTGCAGTCAAGTGAAAGGCTTTCTACAAAATAAAAGATGTTGGGTGCTTAGAAACACGACAGCTGTTGTCCACAAGGACTGCCAAAATCAACACTAAATGAAAGTGCCAATATGTGCAGTATGTTGCCATGAACTCAGTAATTGCTGTTATTGACATGTTGTGCTGAAAAGAGTCCACTTGAGGTGTGCCAACATCTGCACTGCTGAAGTGTCCTTGAGCACAACAGGATCCCGGTCAGATTTGGGGCTCTTATAAGCGCTCTGTAACTGGAAGATTTTCTTACATACAGATATATATATTCCACGCAACAAAGCATTCCCACTGACGTGAATAGAGCTAGGTATTGTTCAGATTTTTTTATACAATGCCAAATTCGATACTGGTTCCAGAACAAGACTTTTTTCGATACCTCAATAAGTTATTTTTGGGCTTTAAAAATGGTCATCATCAGTATTAACTTTTTATTATTATGTTATGATTTCAAGTCAATAAGTTATTTAGTATAATTTGGTCTTTATCATGGTAGACAAACTAGATAATGATCTGCTACAGGTTCCTCTTTAGGACCCTGGGGAGTGAGAGTTTGCCTTATGGTGTGTTCACTGGAAGTCAGAACTTGGAGCTCAGATCATGTTAACCTCAAAGTTTAGTGCTCCTAGCTCTTCAGCCTTACAGATGTACAACAAGACATGGAGCTACTGTTTATGTCAGTAGCAGATTGAATTCTATGAATTCTATGTCTGGTTGGTGATTCTGACTTTGAGCATGGAAATTCCAACATTCGTGTACAACTTGAATGTACCATGAAGCTAAACACAAACGCATTAATCCTCTGTTTTAGTGGAGATGTTTGTCTCATTATGCTGGAAAGTTTGGGGGGAAGCAGATTGGTGTCTCTATGAATCTGAAGGGGACATGTCCCCCCGTCCATAGAGACATCTGAGATCATGGTTCACAGACACTTGGAAATGTCGGAATTCAGCGCAGAAAAATTAAAACATTAATTTTTTGATACCCAATAGGCTCTGAGCTTTTTGGTCGGTGCTACAAAAGTACTGAAGTGTGGTATCCAGCCTTAGTTGTGAACCACGATGCTTCCAAAGAGCGGCTGTACCTCCTGTTCTGCTGGATCCTTCGGTCTCCTCTCCTCCAGGTTATCCGTGGTTTAGGCGATGCTCTGGGTTTGCACTCCAGCGATATGTCTTTTCCAAGTGTGGCTATGACCCGTACGGGATTGTGGACAAAAACAGGAGCCGAAGCTGTGTGAAAGAGGCACACAGCATTTTAACATGGAGAAAGTGGACACACACTAGCGCACTAATATTCAGACCAGAATTATTACTATATCTATTATTTTATATAAGTTTGGCTCTTGTCAAAACAAGCAGGTCAAATTCCCATTAAGCAGTTAATATGTTAATATTTAACAGTCATTGATCAGCTTTGGATAAAACGCTGAATTGTGAGGTTGTCTTTCTGTCCCCTCGTGGAAAAAACAATTTCTGTTAATTTAATCTTTTGATTAATTGCGTGAAAAAAATAAAAGCGTGACACTCGTAACAAGTCTTCAACTGTGGCATTTCAAAGTAATTATTTAAAAAATGCTCCAGGGTTCAGAGTGACGCATCATGACTCAAAAGACTTGATCAAAATGTTAATGTGTTTAAAGGTAATGACGAGATTTTCCACATGAATTATTACATAGCTTTCTTCTGCACAAACACTGACTAAATACACATGTATACATCATCTAACATACCATAGTGTGTCTTAATTCTGTGCCCACTACAGGTCTATAAATACAACGTTGTGTCGTGCAGCCTAATTACTAAATAGCTGTCATCTCGTTCATGATGACACGGTTGGATGATTTGTCCTGCTTTCATGAAAATTGCTTTTAACCCATATTTAACCAGCCTGAGTGAATAATAAATATTCTTAATGACTTGCTCCAGAGAATGAATGAGGCACTAATGGTCTAAATAAGGCTTCAGGCTCTAACATTGCTGGTATACAGCTGTATTACACATCAAGGCCATCTATGGGCTGCAAGGCTCTGTCAGCTGTGATTATTCAAATCCTGAATGATGCTTTATAGGTGACATTATACACAATGACAATTCAATCCCAGCTGTAGCTACAGGCTGACCCCTCTCCTTGAAACGCTGCTGTCTTTGAGGCTGAGCGGCTGCCTGAGTGGCAGAGGTCCCTCTGGACACGGGAAGCAGCAGAAAACAGAGCAGTTGCTGTGTGTATTTGTTTTAATCAGAATAAGAGCAGGCCTGCAGCTGGTGGCAGCAGTGCTCTTATTGCTTCAGCTGCCACCCTCCCAGAAGAGCCGGATCTGGGACAAGATCAGAGGCGTGAGGGCAGCCGCTGCCCCTGTGCAGCCTGCAGTGATCGCTCATCTGCAGGCTGTTATTAGCCATGTAATCTGTCCTGATAGTGTTTGCTTGTGGACATCTCTGCAGAGCACAGGTCACCGGGAAGACATGCCTAGGGGTGTAGTTATGAAAACATTCATCAGCAGCTTCCAAGCATCATCAATGTGACTGTGACTCGCTTCCTCATCAGCTCAAACAACGCTCATTCAAATCTACGACTCAAAAAGTGTCTGTTTTGCAAAGATTTGAAACTTTTTTTTTTTGAACAGATTCCCCTTCAAAAAAGGGCACGCCACGCAGACAGTAAATCAAACTGTCCCTCCGGGAGACACGAAAGGGGAATGGGTGTCACCAGATGTGTCCCAGTACAGAAGATGACAGGGAGAAAATAGTGCATCAACACACAAGATATAACAGCCACTCAGCGCCACCGTTATGGCTTTAGCCTGAAGGCTTACATGTAGCCGTTTCCTCGTCTGTTAGCGTCCTTGCATTTTCAAGCACATGTGACTGCTGTTTTGCCATTTACAAAAAAAAAAAATAGTCGATGTAGTGGAGTGAAAAGCACATTTCTCTCAGAAATTGCACATTTCTGAATATTTGCACCTCATGTTTTTGTCTTTTTTACCACATAATCAGAGTTTTTGATATTTGTTCTTAGTCACTTTATTATCTTCGGTTCTTATCTCTGCACTACATTTATGTGTATTTATATGTAGAAAGGTTTATGTTTATATGTCATGCACCCAGTCACCAAGTCAAATTCCTTGTTTGCACAAACTTACTTGGCAATAAACTTGTTTCTGATTCCTGAAGTAGAAAACACAAAAGTAAAGCACAAGTAGCTCAAATCTGCAGTATATTACTCGGGTAAACATATTTGTGTTGGTGATTATAATTGATTATAACATGATAATAGCAAACAGTGACTAATAAATACTTGATGAAAGTCGAGCCAGAAGTGAAAGTTTGTTTTTTCTGAGTAATGAGGATTGTGATGCATTCTGCACTTTGATGACAAACGATGGAGCGCAGATAAGACCCTAATGGAGTCATTAAACTCCATCAAAGAAGCCATTGATGTCTCTCTTTCACTGTTTGCTCCCATTAGTGTAAATCTATACCTACAAGTCATTGCTTTTTATTCTCCTCAGATATAACGAAGAACTGCTCCAGAAGCTCCTGAGCTCGATGTGGACAGACACCTCATTGAATATGACCATAAGGGCCCTTCTTTTATTCATGCCGTCCACTGAGCTGGGTTAAATCAGGGACCATTGATTGGCAATCAGCACACCTCACAGTTCAGCGTTCCCCACTTGCATTTCAATCTCCCTTACCTATCGCCGGGTACCTTATTCAAATGCCAGTACTCAGTGTGCAATCCTAATCTTCACAGAGAAGAAATATGCTTCGCTGAAATAGGCCACACATTTCTTTTAATGACCTGTTTTCTCAATTACCTAAAATCTTGAGTTCGGCGTTCGAGTAGATGGCTCCATACTTATTTCCTGCTACACACTGGTACATCCCCGAGTCGGTCTGCTGCACTTTGTGAATGATCAGTTCTCCATTCACGATCTCAACTCGACCCTGGGACAAGAACAATGTATTAAAGAACATCACATCTGAATACAGTGCTGCACATGATAATGCTGCATATAGTGGAATAATTCAGGTGTTTCATGGTGCAATCAGTGAAAGGAGAGGGTGGAGTGTGGAAAAGGAAGGTACCTGGGATGTCAAGGGCAAACCATTACGAAGCCAGTGATAGGTGGGCCGGGGCCTCCCCATGGCCTTGCACTCCCACTGGAGCTTCTCTCCGCTATCCATCTGAGTATCATTAATCATTCTGACCCACTGAGGGAGGGCTGGAAGAGGGAGAAAAAAAGACTTAGAATAAGTAATATATCCTTGAAACACACACAAGGCACAGGTATGGTCACCTGTGCTCAGAGGAGAAGGAACGAGCTCTACAAAGAGGCCAAATATGGTCTTCAAGACGTCTGTTTTGTGTCCTTTTTATATCGCACATTTTGTTTTTGTTGTTCTTAACAGGCTTTTGATGTTCATCACTTCATATAAACATCCTTGAATCCACCCTCGACACTGCATTTCACTGCTCTGCACTTCAAAGAGATGTATCCAGCGATAACACATTTTCTTTCTCCAATCCTCCTTTAGGCTCCTTAACCCTGAAGGACTGAAGGGAAATGCAAACACGTTCAAACACCATCCGACCATACTGTTAGCCTACGGTGTGTAAACAAACCATGTACCTATCAGCTGTGACGTAACCGGACCTCACCATTTAAAATGTGGGTGAGTGGTGCTCGCTGTCGTCCCACATTTGTGCATCTGAAACAGAAAACTCACATTTCATCGCCACTAAATTAAACATTAAACAGGCATCTCACACAGCAATAAATGAGGTGATCGTCCTACAGCCAGCTGACTCCTTCTTTAGGGTTTTACAGTGATACGAGGAGGACTCACACGTCCTCATCTCAAATTAATTAGCCATTCCTCGTCCAGGCCAAAACGGCAGCATCGTGCTGCAGAGAAAATGGTTTAACGTTGTCCAGTGCAAAACTAAACGTGTCGCATGGAGACGCTTAAATTTCTCAGCGATCTATGTAGAATATCTCAATAATGTATTGTATCGTGACTCAAGTCTCACGATAGGTATTGTATCGTGAAGTCCTTTCCAATACCCACCCCTACTTTACAGTCTGTATGAGATGCAACAGGAAGCCACCAGACACCAGTGTAAATCCATCTGCATCCTTACTGCACAGTCGGAGCGACCGATGAAGTAAAAAGAGTGGAGGCTGGTTGAGTCATCCTGGACTCTGCTGTTCATGTCCTGTGTGAAACCAAGCCAACACTGACTTATTTATCTCCTAACAGCACATACCTCACAAACATTTTAACCCAAAACCAGAATCTTTTCGATGCACTCGTGTGTGTAAGTAAACCCAAACACAGAGCGTCTCAGTTTGAAGCGTAGGGCCACTGATGTGTTGCCTGAACATGCAGGGCTTGTTTCTGACATAACGTCTCTTACAGCAGTTAAACCAGAACACCAGCACACTTCTAGTCAAGCACGATAAACACCACCGCCAACCAGAATAACACGCTTACAATAGGTTGATAAAATGATGACTATTCTTTTCAGTATCAACAGAAAACACAGTGGAGAGTTTCACTGACAGGGAGATGCACTGTCCTCTCCAAGTGTGGATGACATTTATATTTTCTGTATTATTTTCCCTCTCCTTTCCTTTCCTCTCTCTGTAGCGTACTTCCTTGTGTTTCCAAGGCTGCATCCACAGCCTGCAGAGAACCAGTAACAACTGAGGATCTGAGCTCAGTGTAGGCTCTATCTATTTTATGTTTTCATCTCACAGTCTCTTTCCATCTATTGGGTCTTACAATGTATGTGGAAGTGTTTTTTTTCAATTCCTGCACATTTACAAGAGTATAAAACAACATTTTTACTGAGCCTGGAACATTAACCTCCTATCAAATTAACACTTATGGCATTATTTTACACTTGTAAATGGATACGGTGACATCAAGCAGTATCTGTTTTATAAAGTTGTAATATGGAGCACTTCAATGAGAACATTTAAATATAAAATCGTTTTATCTTGAACAGCGTATAGTATTACACACCTTGCTGGACACAGTGGCGTGCATTGCATAGTTTATATTAATTTCTTGGACCGTGTGCAGAAAGGAGAAAATCCTGCCATTGAGCTGCTTCTCCTGCAGCAACATGCCGAGCACGTCCTTTGCTATTCTTTGCATATGGCCCCTTCAGTAGAATACTTTTTGTGTGTGTGTGGTTTGATTGAATGATTACGGTCAGAAAGGTCTTCCTCACAATGCAAGTTCAAACTTCCAGCTGACCTGTGTAAATTACATTTAGCGTGAGGCTGCTACAAATTAGCTCGCTATTCTCCTTGTGATGTCAACAGAATGGAGGTTGCCAAGAAGTGCAGGTCTGAGGAAATGTGTCCTACCAAGGCTGAGACAGTCCATTATGTTGGTCCTGTGCAACAGACAGAGATGAACGGCGGACACACAGCCTCACAGACAGCTCTACAGCTTGATAATAGAAAAGCTAGTAACTCAGCAGACTTATTCCAATCTGTTAACTGGAACTAATAATAAAAAGCCAGTGATGAACATGTTATTGGTTAATATCTGCCGTATGTTTCACAGAGGAAACTGGAGGCTCTGACTGTACATGATGTTTGAAGGCTAAAAAAAAAAGTGAAAAACAGGAACAACGACCAGAGAACAAGAGCTGCTCAGACTCACTGTAGACCTGCAGATGTCCTTTGAAAGCTGTGCCTCCTCTTGGATTCTCAGCTTTGCATTCATAAGTTCCCGAGTCCTCCAGTTGAATGTTGGGTATTTCCAGCACGGCCTGGGACTTCCGAAGTCTTGCTTTTTTGGGGATGTTGCCGTTTATCTTCCTCCAGGTTATTGTTGGCACTGGACTGAGATGAGAGAAGAGCTGGATTATACTCAGCAGCACAGAGTAACATATGAGTGAGCAGTATTTACACACAGTATATAATGCAGGGTATATATACATATGTATACACATATATATAGAACCTTCCTGTGCAATAACGAGTAACAAACAATTTAATTTCTGCTGTTCGCTCACTTTTTTGTAGTGCTAAATGTGCCTTATTACTGTAAATATCAGCATATATTTTCTATATATTTATTTGTGTTTTTCTAGTTTATTGTTTTTTAACTTGGCTATTACATTTAACTGAGCACCGAGTGGAGCAGCGCTCCTAATTTCATCATATAATGACAATAAAGCAGACAAAAACAGAAAGGCACATTATTATTTTTCGATTGAGATGCCAGCTTGCAGTCACTTGCTTGTTTTAGTTTGATTGATTTCTGACTTCTCAAAGAAATCAGTTTAAATTCCTCACTCCTGTGAGCTCTGTATATAATAATATAATAATGATTCTATAATAACTATATAATATAAATAATAAATGTATAATATAATCGATAACCTCTAGTTTTCATCTGTGGGAGAAAACTAAGTCTTTTTTTGGAAATTGTTGTTGTTGTTCTCTTGACTACACGATTGATTGAAAAAAAAAATTAAATAATAAATGTCATTTGTTGACTGTTTTGCCCAACAAGAGACTTTTGAAATTATAACATCTAACTGTAACAATCATACAACCTCTAGACACTAAAATCTATATCCTAATATATATATCGACACACCATGATGAGCATTAAAGGTTGGTTCTGCTCTACATGTAAATCACTGACCTTTTGACAATATACCATCCATTTACTGAACCAAACCATGGACACGACTGTCGGAGGGACACGGACGAGATTCAAATGAGGCCAAACAGCCCAAAAGATTTTTGTGATTAGTGTTCGAGCGCTGTCATCCATCCCTGTTTATTCATGGACTGCCCTATAGATCCCAGTGATAGATGGCCTGCGTATGCAGAGGGACAGACTAGCTCAGTATCAGCACTGC
Source organism: Synanceia verrucosa (assembly GCA_029721515.1). Classification (NCBI taxonomy): domain Eukaryota; kingdom Metazoa; phylum Chordata; class Actinopteri; order Perciformes; family Synanceiidae; genus Synanceia; species Synanceia verrucosa. The sequence goes on from CM056559.1 coordinate 2,415,341, forward strand.
TCTTGTATGACAACTAGATTTGACAGGTGTCTGAAAGATGGAAATGTGACACCGTACAAACCTCCAGTGAACCCATCAATCATTTAGCCAAGATGAAAACGTTACATCCCTGAGCTTTTTTTTTTTTTTTTTTTTTTTTTATCTGGTCTAAATTCACAAGGACATCGATGTGCTCTCGGCTGCCATGGACTCACATTAGGATTCACAGCATGTTTTCTATTAAACAAAGAATTTCTCCACAAAGAGCGTCTTTATTTTGGACAGGAGTTTAGTGTCACTTCTTTTCTGTGGGTAGACGAATGCTTTCAACATTTTCTTTTGCTTTATATTTCTGTACAGCTAACTTGTTACCTTACAGCTCACATTCAGGATTCCTCACATTTCTGAGACTGTGAAGCAACACGCTGAATAATAGGTAGTAGTTTCAAGTGCACTTCAATTATTTAAGTCCCACATCTCTGCACAGGAATTTGGAGACAAAGTCCTGTCAGAAAGACACAGCATATGTGGTGATGCCACAGTCATAAATGGTCATAATATTGCCACTTTAACTTATATTAACAATCTCTGACAAAGAATAATCTAGCTTTTTTTAAATTAGTTGAACATCAATCAGTTCAGACAGCTCTACATGTTAACTCTCTGAGTGCCATTGACGTAATAATATGTCAAAGTGTTTTTTTGTCAAAGGTCGCCAATTGTGGTCTCCTGCAGCCTGTGAGTAATGCTGGGGCTTCTGGGAGATGTAGTCAGAGCATAAAGAGACAGTATACACCACAGAGATCAAAACAGGAAGTGGAGACAAAAATGGACAAAAACACTGGAACAAGACATTTCCTGTTTTCTAAAACAGCTGGAACTCAATGAGTTAATAGTGACGTTGTTCCTGTATGGTTACTATCAGGTCAAAATCAAATATCTATTGTCTAACGTCCATTTATTAGTACTTGGCAGTCTCATTTCAATGCCCCTGTGGGGTGTGAGAATGACATTTGCTAACAACAGACACACAGATTGAATCAGCACTCATGCATACGGCATGCAGTCGTTATAAAGCCTTTCCTTATATGTTACTGATGGAGAATTTTTCACTCCGAATCAGCTCTGGACGAGCCAGAGAACAGAACAAATGCACAGAGGCCTCGAGGGGCTGGAACATGAGGGTGAATCTTCCAGAGTCTCTGGCAGGATTGCTCTTTGGAGGCTGAATAATGAGCAGCAGGTCTGGATGCGTCCACAGGACTGAGGGCAGGCGGATGGGAAAAGGCTCACTCAGTTTACAAAACACTGTCTTTTCTACGAAACTGCTGCCATTAACTCCTGAACTCACAAGCGGAGGTCATGTCATTTTATCCAAGTGTGCAAACTGAGTATTTCATGCCCTGACATCATGGAACATCAGGTGTTAGACTTTTCAATTTAAGAATGGGCCCATAGGCACACTTTGCAGATCTGAATTTGCATTCCACACAATTGCCAAGCCCTCATCTGACTTGTTCTGTAATAATGGCTGGAAATTAAATCTAATAACAAAATATGGCAGAGAATTGGTTTGTTTCAGATCATTAAGATCCAGATATTAGTCCACCATTTAGCTCATTTGCTGAGCTGTCAGTGTTTGGTCCCTCCAGGAAATTCAACACTATTTTTAGGGAGACTCTACCTGGAACAAAAGGCTACATATTTTCTGTACGATCTGAGCACAAACTCTCTTTTCAAAAAATTTAACCATAGAACCAAGAGGATAAAATGTGCTGTCATTAAGTGGCACTTTCTCTGGTCCTTGTGGTCCTGCAGAACTCAACGAGCAACGTAAATGTAAGGGTTTCAAGAGTTTGATTCCCTCTGGGTCACTGAAGCTAAAAGTATATCCACTACTCTAAGGCAATCTGGATGAAAGCATCCGCCACACGCCACATATTATATTTTAAGAGGGAACGAGTGGGAGAATGTGTAACCCATCACATGTGCGAAGCCTTTTAAACTACGTACTCCAGCAGCTCCAGAAATGAATGCAGCTAGCAGCGCTGCACTTCCCACTTTCTCCTAAATCACACTGTGAGTTTTAAATTGGATTAGTGCAACATATAGGTAGTTTATCATCTTTGATAAACAAGTAACAACAACGGGTATCAACAAGACAATGTGCAAGATTTTAATTTCTGCAAATGTGCAGTAACTTCTGTGCACCAATAACTGAGCCATACTACTGTAAACATTAGCTTATTTTCTTACAAACTTTATTTATGTGTTTTCTATTTTATTTTACTTCAAATTGACTATTTTTTACATTTGACTGTGCACCAAGTGGAGCAGCGCTCCTAATTTCATTGTATGTAATGATTCTGATTTGATTTGACACAGGGTGGAAAGGTGAGGCTGAGGTGCAAAAAATAAAAAGTTTTCTTAATATGAAAGCACGTAAATATTCTAGTCGAAACCCAAAATACAAGCATAAATGTAAAATAAGCATTATATATGTGATGAATCACAGGAAAGTTATAGAAATAGAAAGATAAAAGTGACAAAACAATAATCATAATCAAAATAGTCTTCCATTTCTAAAGTCTATGATATTATAAGGTGACAGGAATGCCAAACTATGGGACTATTTCATTTGTATTGCCTCATTGTTCTCTTTACCCTTGACTGAGGTCTACAGAGTAGAGTCACTGGTAAATATCACAACAGACAATCACATGAAGGAGCGCTGGCATTCACACACAGAGCTTCTCCACCTCGTCTTAGATAGCGGTGCCATCATCTATATCGATCAACGGGAGAACAAAAGCCATTTTAACTTCATTTTCAGAGCTATATAAAAACTGGCATTTCTTAATAGGATGCATTGATAAATCATTCATCTCTATATAAAAGGCTAAGTCACTGTGTGACTGAAAGCCATCACGCACAGATTACTGTCCTGTGAGCATAAAGCTCCTGTTTAGCCTGACAGCAAAAACTAACTAAATTAACGTGGATAATTAATTGAAATCAATGAAAACACATGAGGTCCTTAGCTGTGTGCATGCGACGCTAACTCTAGTGACTGTGGTAAGTGGATTGAAGTCTCTGTGGACTGAAGTGTTTTCCCTCCTGGCAGACAGCTATTACCAATTTCATTTTTCCACAGACATAACCTTGGTTTTCTACATTCATTTCAGACTCTGAAAGCACCCAGGAAACACAGACACATTTGGGCTCTCAATTACGAGAACACATAGGTCCCTAGGGCTGAATTCTCTATTCAGCCCCCCACCCTGTGCACTAACATGCCATCTAACAGCCGAGCTACGATGCTGCACTTCTCTACACTCACTTAACATCCCGCCTGAAGACAAGATATGCCTGGTCCCCTTTCAGGTAATGGAATAATGTAATTGAAGGAAGAGAGAGAAAAAAAAACCACAGGAGTATTATCTAAAGGATCTCTCAGCAACACAGCAGTGTAGTTTACTTTTCCTGCTGATTAATACCATGCTGCTGTTATAAACTATTTCCTGCATTTGTGCAATATGTCCTTGTTTACTTACTTGCCCAGAGCGAAGCACTCCAGCCTGACTGTGACTCCTTTGGCAGCCAGGACAGATGTAGGGAAATGCACTTCAATTTTGGGCTCATATTCACCCATGACACCTGGAAAAGGTTAAGAAAAGATGAATTGCAGACATTAGGACTAAGCAGATTGAAGCCACTATTTACTCCCCTTTTTCCCATTATCTTCGTCTTTTCTTGCAGCACACTGCACATAGTGATTTAAAAATAATAGAGAGGCCTCGCTTCCTGTTTTATGATGTGCAAAAACATGCAGAAAAAAATCTGAATTTGCTTAAGATTCCTGAAATGTATGTAGAGGCCTCTTAAGACACATTGAATCTGCACATTATGCACACAAGTTGTGAAATCTAGTGAGGAAATTGCCAAGTGCGCAACACTGATAGTCCAGATGCCAGCCTGCAACAACAAATACGGCTACTGTTAGTCCTCACAGCTGCTTGAGGAAGACAAATACAACAAAAACTGGTTTTGAACAGCACTGCCAAACCTTTTCTATAGTTGTAAGTGGTCGAATTTCTGCACAGGTAGCATATTGCCATCTACCGTATGCATGGCCGCAAAGTTTACATAAAAACAAATGTTAGAAAAAGCCACAAAAACAAACCATTAAGATGATGCACTAACAAATATTCTCCCATGAAGACAGGGAAAAGCGGCGTATTGTCCTAAAGAATCCCACTGTGAAGGACACAAGTGATAACGTGTTATCAGTCTTGCTAAGTGCCACTATGACTAACACCTCCTCTCTCAGTCACAGCCAGAGGACACGTTTGCTTTGCTTATTCATCGGTACGTTGAGGCGCCCATTTATATCCATTTGCTAGAACACTGTCACACGGCGTTGAGCAAATTTGGAGTAACAAAGAAAAACACCTTCATCTGGGATTAAATTACTATTATGGGTCTTATTAAACGTGAGTTTGTGACATGAATATTACATGAGCATAATCTTTACATGACAGAAGCAGTGATGGGCACACTGCTAACCCCAGAACCTTCACACATCAGACCATATCCAGCGCTACACCACATGACCAGGAAGACAAATTACCGGCATGACATTTGAGAAACCATAATTACACCCCCACCATGTACCTGACACTTTTTATGTGATAAGGAGTGGGGTTATTGAATTGTGGCCCACTATGTATGGTAAAGGAGTTTTATGATATTTGTTCCAAAGAACTTTTCAATTTCAATCTCATTCTCAACATTTATAGCTCCAAAGCAGCCCTTCACATGTAATGAATTTGCAATATTTCATCGGCTCAACATCATATTCAGCCTCAACCTCGGCTCGGTGTGCTAAAACATTAACAACTTTATGTTTTATGTTCAATTTTATTTATTAATCACAAGAAAATTACTTTTTTTTTTGTCGTGCTTTCTACTTCCGCGAACCGATTTCAAAGTAAAATGCCAGTTTGTGACCTCACTGATGCAGGTGTTTCTGTTAGTCTTAACTCTGTGTTAAGAAAACAGAACAAATAATACATAATTCCAAATGTAAGAAAATTATTCTGTGGATTTGTGTTTTTTTTTGTTTTTTTTTTAACAAGATTGGACCTGTTGTGAAATGGAAAAAATAAAAATCAAATCAGATTTTCCCCATGCCATAGTAAAACTGTAATAGCTAACTCCCTACTAGTAATTGGGCTGTAACGCCCCTAATATAGTACTTATTGAGGAAGGCATCAATCCTCCATCTACACTGCAACAGCATTAAATAGACAGAAAGATAGACAGACAGACAGACAGATAGATAGATAGATAGATACAGCAGTTTGAAAGACACACAGGGGCATGCAGGGTTCAAGAAGATAAAAAATAAAATATAAAGTACCAAAATATATACTATAATCAATCCATAAGAGGAATGCAAATAGAATAGAAAAAGAAACATCTGACAGGCATGCAGTTGCAAAATGACAGTGTGTAACATACAGTTGTATGTAATGCAGCCGTACGTCATACAACACGATTGACGTTAAATAAATAAATTTAAATACAGATTTTTGATGATTTTATATATTTTCAAAACCGATTCTTTTTGAGGTTAAGGTTGTAAATGTGCTGAATGTTATCACAATAAATGTAATAATTTTAAAAAGCATTGCAGGGAACGGCCCTGTCACTCCAGATAAAAACTGAAATGATGCTGTTCCATAACCATAACAGTGGTGTATTTATAGTATATTATATACGGTAAGATGGAGCTTTCTTGGTAGCAGAATATGTGCATTTAGGGTAAGGACACTACACCACCAAACGTGTTGGTTAGTAAATGACCGTGCTGATATCCAATATGATTATGGCCCTATGGTCTTCAATAACAATGTATATGCCCATATGGACACGCCATGTGCCTGCAAGCATTATGTTTCACTGACATCACTGTCAGTGTGGAGAGAGAAAATGTCTTATGACAATAAGAACACCATCAGTACTGCAGTCCCACTGGAGGCTATACCACATACAGTATCTGTATGGCAAAACAATGGTTAAAATGTGAGGTATACATACACATACACAGTAAATGAGTTTTAATTATTAACACATAGCTCAGTTTAGTGCTGTAAAAAAATAAAAAAATGGCCTGTAAATATGCTTGACAATTCCTGTTAACATATTCGTAGTAAATAACTGCCAACAAAAGCAATGTTTCTCAAATAAATAATCACAAAAAGTGACAATTTTACAATGACCTGGCACTTATTAAGTAGATGGATGGATTTAAATAGTGGACGGAGTCATCATGACGTCATCCATTTGTGGTCAACGTCAATCAAGCCCATAGCTTTTTTTAGACATCACATATTACTGGATTTCATGAAAATAATTTCTATTGACCATATTTGGTCATAAGGGGCGGAGCCACCAATCCTGGAAGAAGTTAACAACAATTAGCTTCCTCAGTTGAATGTAAACTTGAGTTGAAGTGGATAATAATCTTAGTAGCTGTTATAATATATACTGTATGTCCACCTTTAAGAAATATTAGCGTTAACTTACATATAAGAGGAGCTGCTGGGTAACTTTGTTGTAGCTGTTAGCTAACTGTTAGCTCAAATGTTTGTTTATTTTAACTGCGTAGAATGTTTGTTAACTAACTTGACCTAACTTGTTATTGATGGTGAAATGAAAAGCGGGAAGACAAGTTCACGGACACTTCGCTGACTCAGCATTGCTATGCCTTTATACTTCCGACATGACAGTGACCTGTCAATCACGCTGTAGCTACGCCCCAAAGCAGCTCCTGCTTTATGTGTTTTTTTCACCGTATATTTGACCATAATGCAGTAAATGGACACCATGTTGTATTATAAGGGGCTTTAAACTAATCATTGAGACCATAAACTCATGTTTACACTGTTTACAGAGGGTCATTTTCCCACAGACTTCACTACAAACTGTCTTATATTTGAAACCACCAGTATCGCCCCCTGCTGGCTGGTGGAGAGAATGAACGTTTAAGTCACTTCCTATGGGCTTCACTGAACAGACCCCAGTGTTGCCCACTGATTTTTGTTATTATAACTGATACACAAAGGCAAAATATTGGTGAAAGTTAAAATGACATAATAGAAGGTAAAATTAAAATTTCAAAGTTAATGCTCCCTCAGTGATATTATGCACTTCCTTTTACACTAAGCAGACAAATCAGAAGGAGTGTGTTTTTAAGATGAAGAGCATATACGGTTAAAAATAGTGCCTTAGAGCAGAGTTCAGTGCTTGGCCCCGCTCTGCTCAAGGTGGATTGTGAATTGCAGATCAATGGCTTCCAGCAGGGTCTAATGGAGCCCAGATGCTTGTTGTGATTAAGAGAGTTGGGGTTGGAGCTGACAGTGGTGAGGCGCACACACAACCAGCTCCAACTGCCTACTGGGTAATAATCGCTCACTTTTACCGAGGCACAGATTGCAGCGTCTGATTGGCCAGACTCCAATGACTGAGGGGTGCACACGGCACACGACATGAGAACATTTGGGGCGTCTGCTGTGAGGTGTGCCAATGCAATTTTCGTCAATTTTAGACCCAAATTCACAATACAGAAGCCGGCTGAACATCACGAGATTTGCAGCCGCCAAGGCATCCTTGGCACCGCGGAGCTACAGCTGTAGAGATTTGATATGGCCGCGTTGTGTTGCAGGTGACAGTGGCGTCTTTCAGCCCATGTATCACAGCCTCATTACCGATGAACTCTGTATGCACGCTGCAAATTTCCTCTTCCATCACTCATCCTCTGAAAAACTAACAAGAAAAAAAAAAAAAAAAAAATTATCCCACCGTGAAGCACATTAAAACGCTTCCAGCAGACTGACCACAAGCCCTTCTGACTGTTTTGCATCTCAGTTAATGAGAGACACAAACCAATTTAGCATGGTTATGTGCATGAGTATGGGCATTATGCATGTCTCTGAGGGCCGTTTCATACAAGGCTATGTAAATACAGAGTGGGAATCTTGCTGGAAGGGATGTAATCCTTAAGAGGTGAACTTGTGTTGCAACATTTGGAGGCCTTTTCACAGCCTCACTGGGGACGTTTGAAACCTTGACAATGACAGGCACTTGTGTGAAGGATGGACTTTTCTCTGTGTAGTCACATGTAACAAGCCTGTAGGTGAAATCCACACCTGAATCCAACCAACATCTCTGCAGCACGGCTCCTGAGAGGCCAGTATAAAGAGTGAAATCCCATCCACAGCAAGGGCCATTGATTCAGTTAATTTTATGCTGGAAAATGATTTCCCCGACGGCCAGTTTTACCAAAGCACATTGTGAGCGAAGAAGGCTCCCCACACTAATGTTAAAGCATTGCTCACTCTCTATTTACAGTGTGTATGGAATTCATAACGCCTTTCACTAACACGAGGCTCAGCGGGAAGCACAAGACCGACCCACTTTTATTAACCTATCTGATCTGAAATGTTTCATCCGATCGCAATGTGACACAACAAAACGCACCGGCCGAGTATGAAATATGCTTTTAGATTTTCATCTGCACGAAACAAGTTCAGAGGAAGGAAGCACTGCAATAGATAATAAATAAATAAATAAATAGATGTTACACTCTCGAACAGAGAGAGGACTGTGATATTTTCTACGTGGTTTATCCAATGAAAGCCGTTAGGTTTGTCTGTATGGGGCATTTATACAAATCAGGGCCCATCGTGTGAGAGAGGTGCTATAAATCTGAGAGCCTCACCGTCGGTTTTCAGCGTCAGCGGCGTCGGAGGGCTCAGAACCCTGGCATTCGTCACCGTGTTCTTCACCAGACAGATGTAGCTTCCTACATCAGAAGGCTGCACCTTGGAGATGTACAGGTTTCCTGTGTCCTGGGAAATGAATCGCCGACTGTCCTCAGCAACGAACGAGGGGAACTCGTTAAACACCCAGCTGTACATGATCTCTGTAAGAGCAGGTGGAGAACATCCAGGTCATCTCTGTGCTTATTTTTTGCACTAATAATAGTCAATCCTTGTAGAACAATGACAGGTAGTTACTACCCCTCATGCAGAATATGGAGCGCTAAAATGTGACATGTTCTCTGTTGCTATGATCTGAAATATAAATAGCACAAAGTACAGTGTGAATGACACAGTAATGGGTCTGGAGCCTTTCAACCAGCAGGTCCATGTTCCCATAGCGAGCTATTTTTAAATTACGATAGCAACATTTGTGCCGTTTTTTCTTTATTTCTGCTGCTTCGTTTCCGTACGTACAAACACACAACAAACGCTAAGGAGGAGTATTACCCACTGATAATGCCACCACTGTTAATCACTGCTCAAAATGTATGAATAATAAATGACAGGAGTAATGACTATGGGATTTGTACAGCAACAAAGGATCAGCGTGCTCATCAGCATAAAATGACTTAGTCTATACTAAGTCGGGAAAACTATTAGAGGCCCCCAACGGTGAAAAAACAACAATTATTCAGGGCCTTAATGAGCCTGTTGCAGCAAGTTTATTTTATACGATGCAAACCAAAAAGGTGAAACATGCATATGATGAAACAACACAGAGCACAGAGGAGGTTTTTTCATATTTTACAGCTAATAATCTTATCAAGCTTATTAAGGTATTTGCATCTAGGTTGAGTCTTTTATTCATGAATAACAGCATGTGATAGTGTAGAATATAAACTCCTGATCCCTTATAAGTACTTATAAGTGTTCTTAACAACACACGCCGATACACAAATTAAGTTGGCAAAAAAAAAAAAAAAAGATTTTGCAGTTTATTAGAACAAAATGTGGCTTTGCAGAAAAAAAAACAATAGTTGGCAAAGTGACCCTGGAAAGGAAGAAGTGGGTGATAAGAAGGATGGATGAATATGACTGTTTGCTTTGTGTCTATTGATCATAGTTCAAACTGTCAAACTCAGGGACAAATAAATCTATTCTGTAGGCCTTAACGATATTTCACAAATCTTTAATTCTGCATCCAAAGTCTGATCTGGAGGAAATGGGTGGCTATAGGTTCTTTGGACTATTAAAGACCTCTTGGTAAAAAAATGAATAACTTTGATCTGAAGTCAATTCAGCACTCGCTTGCACATAGCTTGTTTAATCACCTGAGAGGACTACTTGATAACAAGAGATAGACTTAATCCAGACTGTCAGCTCCAACAAAACAGTGTAAATAACATATATAATACAGAATAATACATTATTTTGTACAGAAGGAGCAAAAAGGTTTTATTCAAACTGTTTTCTCTTCATGGAAGTAAAACACTACTTAGCATAAAAACTGATCATGAGCCATGAAATGGAAAATAATAACACACATTTCACATCTCAGTGATTCCAAATTATTTCCACTCATGAGACCTATCTAATTTAAGTGGCATTTTAATGTCTCTGAATCTTCCCACGACCAGTTTAACCCAAACATTGTTTAATACTCTTTAGTCAAAGTGTGTGTTTCTTTGTGACACGGTCTGTCTCATCAAGCCATTCATCACACCGGCAAACATTAAGGCTGTGACATTATCTTTATTTATGTTCAACAAATAAATTATAATCTCACCTGTATTTGTTTGAGTATAATCTGTGAACATGAAAAATAAGATTGAAAATAACAGCTCAACAGTGTGTTGACGTTGGCCTGCTTTTTACTAATATAAAAGAATAAAATAAATAAAATGATAAAAAAAATAAAATAGAATAATTTTCTTATTCATTTCCCACTGGAGGACAAGTTATAGTAATAAAGAAACAATAGAATAAGTAATAATATTAATAAATATTTACAAATATGTGCTAAATAAAAAGGAAGAAAATATACATTTTAATTGCAAATAAAACGTTAATTAAAATTCTGAAAATTAATTAAAATATGATAAATAGATTTTTATTTGTAATAATGTGGATGTGCAAATTTTTCTGTGCAAAAGAATAATGCAAATTAAATAAAATATGGCGATCCAGTTGTAGTAACGTCAGCCAGTGATGCTGATGTTATAAAGTTTTATGTCAGAAGTCCAATATGTCCAACATGTCAGCATAAATGTTCTACCAATGTAAGAATGTTTACGTGACAAAGCTGGCCACTGACTATGAATAAAGCCAGACTTAAACAAAAGCTGTCATTTTGTTTCATAGCTTCAGTTCAATGACCATTTAAGTTTGACAAATATTTAACGTTTTCCTCCAGCAATATTTGCCAAGGTTGTTTTATCAAGGACTTTATGTCTCACTGCTGTAACAGTTACATATGAAATGCAGTTTTTACCTGAAAAACACAGTGGAAGGAAATAAGAAACCATCCAAAGCCTTCCAGAACATTTTTATAGTCACAACAATATTACTTGGCAGTGATATTCAATATCCTCCAGTTATTCTGGGCTTCAAGTGAAAAATAAAGTGTCACTTTGTAGATCTTGTAGATTTGTTTACAGTCTTTGGTTCGTAAAACGCTGATTTGACAACCTCTGTCAGCGATTAGAGCGTTAACAACAGACTTTTCATTTTGATGATATCTGATATAAATCACACTGCTCGAATTGGGACTTTTAGAGCCTGACTGGTTATTCATAAAGCATATTCTGTATTGATCCAGTCGTTCAGTGACATGAGGGTCTTGCAGCGTGTCATCATGACTGCAACATGGGTCAATTTTACAGCTCACAGCTGCGAGACTGCAACAAACGTTAAATGACAGAAAATCACTGTTTCCATTGTGCTGATCTCACTCCATAACATTGATTCTAATTGTACGTCAATCACTGTTTTAACTGTGGTTAAGATGGAGAAACATGCACAGCACCGTGGAGTCACCTGTAAGCTGTCAGTCACTTAGCATTGGTAATTATCTCCTTTTTATCAGCCATGCTGTCACGGACTCTCTGGTTGCTATCATGTCATTCAAATCATTCAAAATGGCAGCCAGAAAGAGGAGCTGAAGAGCACTTAGCAAACATTCCCGCGGGTGCAGCGTGGCGGTGTGACGAACAGATGCAAACAGAAAGCCTGGATGATTCATGGCTCACATAAGAGCTTACATTAGAGGACGACTGCAGAGTGGGATATTCAAGACGCGCTGTTAAAAAGCGGCGCCTATGCTCTGCCTATGGGAAATAATTGAAACAATTTCTTTTCATTTCTAATGACCCAGCAAATTTGATCCGTGAGAATCTGCGCTCTGTCACGGTAACTTATTGCACTCGTCGTTTGAACGGCATGGATGGATGGAGAGGAAGGCAGACGGGTACAAAAACTAACCATCAAAATAAAATGCAATAAATAAATGATGGAAACGATCATTCACCTGAGCACAATAACGGCAGCATTATTTGTCATAGGAACTGTGATGAATAGTGATGAGTTCACTGATAATCCCAAAGGCAGTGAAGAGGTTTTGTTTGTTTTTCTGGCTGTGACTGAATGTTACTTGTCTTACCTGGTGAGTGAGGAGGAGGAGTACACATGAGCACCACACCTTGGCCTTCACGCACTGAAACCCCACCTCTGGTTTTCCCACCGAAAGCACCGAGATCTGGAACACAAAGACGCCAGCTCAGTGAAATTCAAACCTGGAGGCACGAGGATGAAGCTTTCAACCATTGTCCAGTTATCAGCAGTGCCACTTTGGGCTTCCCTTGGTCATGTGTGATTTTTGACGAATAACCATCAGTAATGTGAACAAAGACAAACTATTAGAACAGTCAGAAATGGCATCAGTTTACTGTAATACAGCCTTTAAAACCAGTTAAAGACAACACTTATAATATCACTGTAGCTCCTACTGACCATCACCATGGTTATAAATAGTAACTATGGGTCAGTGACATCATGCACTTTACATTCCCATCCACCACCACCTAAATATTGTCTAATATGAGTGTACCACAACAAGAAGACCAGGAAACCCTTCAGGTTGGTATAACGATCATCTAATGAACTGAACTTGAAATTCCTTTTTCTTTACCAAACATTACTGACTTCAGTGTCCTATTGTGGTAGTTTTTTTCCATGGAGGTAAAACAAAACAGGTTTAATGTGAAATCCCAGGACTGCAGCCTTCTAGACTTTGATTGTGCCTGCTTAATTTCCAGTAGAAGCATCGCCAAAATGTGGAAATAAAGTGACAGGCTGCTGACCTGGGGCAGGTCTCTGTGTCTCCACCACTTTCATTTCATCACTTTGAGAGGCAGTGTTTACTATTACCCTGGAACTGTTGGATAATTATGCCTCTGAGCGACTTGGGAAACCTGCATTTCACCTGCATTTCAGAATTTTCTGGCACGTCTAATAATGCTCATGGTTCATGCCGTTCATCTTAAAATGTAGAACACTTTCAACTTCCTGTCATAACATCAAAATGGTGTCTTGTACAATTTTGGCATCAGTCGTGTTATACATTCAAGTTTGGAGGAAAAAGGGAGACAAATGCTAATTACAAAACATTAAAAAAATAGTAGAGGATGGGTGAATATTTAACTTTTTCAGTAAAATCAACCAGGACCTGATAAACAGTCTGGACTTGTGAGCATTCGCCCCACACCACAGATCAATCTGACCGCTTTCTGTGCTAAAAACTCCAGTTTATCAGCTCCACACAGTGTTGGAACAATACACAAAGCAAGCTGCCATGCTCACAGGTAACGGCACTGATGGAGGTGGGTTCTGACAGCTGAGTCAGCCAGGTGCGCTCACCTGACGTCAACAGACTGAATCTTTTACCTGATTCCCACAGATTGTTCGGTCAATTCAGCTTTGGGCGTCTCTATTCAAACTCTACGCTGCTGGTTTGTTACTAAACTGTTTCAATGCTGGATTCTGACTTGCTATGTGTGCTGAGTTATTTGTGATAATAACCTGCATCCAGCATACGGCGATGGAGCGATGCTCACTACTGATTCACCAGCAGCTGTCACCAGTCTGTCTCTGCTGTCAGTGCAGCTACCTTCTGCCTTGTTTTCCTTTTTAAAACCATGGATCAATGCAGCTACTGAGGCTTTAATGAGAAAATACATATGACAGGTTGAGACTGAGTAGATTGATAAGGAGTGTCAGCACTGGAATGAATGAGTGAGTAAATGAGTGAATAGATAAAACACAGGCAGAAACACCAGCTTCTGTAATTACTGACCTACAACACCAGCTGTTGCACTTGTCAGCAAACACATGTGAGGATGTGTTTTTCTGTAGATCGCAGTTCCCCTTCAATTATTCAGCCAGACTACAGATTGTAGCAGGAGTGCCTAATGTAATGCATACTGAATGCAATTTTCATCTTCATGGATTTCCTTTTTGCAACAGATGATAACAATTCAACCTATATTATATCTAGTTTAAGAGACCCGTTTCACTTGGGAATGCTGGGAAACGTCTTCAGCTACACAGGAAAACACACAATTTACATTTCAGGCAGCAGCAACAGTTAAATATAATTATAAATAAGTTGTGGTTAGAAGGCATGAGAGATAACAGTATTTTCATAAATGAAGCATCCATGTTTTATGGAACCAGAAGATGACCATTTCTCATTGCAAACCTTAGTGATGCGAGTCAATATTAATGACTTTTTAATCATGTGAATACAGCACGGTCATTAAAGTAAACCTATGTCCGCAGACAAGCTGAAAGTCCAGACATGCAGTGATGAAATTTGCAGGAAGCGCAGAAGCAGGTGCTCAATACAAATTAGTTATTTCAAGACGAGTATGAATTCAATCACTGGGCATTAACTACTGATCATCCCCGATTTGTAAGGTGCATGTGTGTGTGTGTGTGTGTGTGTGTCTTCCAAGTCATGCAACCCATTAATTTCATTACTACTGTACTGCTCAAAGTGGCTCGATACCTGAACCTGAGCCAGCCTCTCGTCTGCAGAGAGAGAAGTCTTTGGGGAGGGAGATCAGAGGCCTCCTTTCTGCCTGCTGCCTTCAAAGTCACGGCTGAAAAACAGCCCAAGTGTGAGTTCAGCAGCTCAGAATTTCAAAACAAAGTGAGAAAAAAAGCATCCTACTGAAACATCTTTGGAGCAGAGTACATGGCCAGTGGATAGAATATATATAGAGATCCTCGACTGAACCTGTCCTCGTGCACTCTTCATGCCGACAGCTTGACTTAACCTGCCGCACTAGAGGGTTCAGTGGAGAGCTGCAACAGGAACGTGACTTCAACAAGTGACCACAATTAATTTAAATTAGGCTAATGCGATTTTTATTTTTAACCAAGATCTATCAAAGCTAATATTTCATCAAGTCATCTCATACACAGTGTGGAAGGGCCACTGTAGGTAGGAGACAAAACTCACCTTTTACAATAAATTGAATAAACTGTGGGAACGCCAGCTGCCGTGTGAATTTCACTGCCTCTTTGCGTTTTATTTTGCTCGTGGGTTATCAGGTAATTTCTATCAGGAGTTTAAAGGTAGCATCTGTGTTGATTTTTCAACCTGTTTACTCTATTCTCCCCCCATAAATTTGCTCTAGTCTCAGAGAATATTCTCATAACTTTACACCTTTAATCTTGGAGTTATCTGGTCCTTAATTATCTGTTATTTAGCACATTAAAATGGTACTCTGATAGACGCAAACAGTAAACAGTAGGAACAGAGACAAAATCTTAAAATGTCTTCTCTGATTAACTGGTAATATAGTGAATACTCAACTTTCACAAAACCAAACCAGCCAGAACCTGCTTAACAAATCTAAACGAACTGATTTCACGTGTTCTTTTTAGTACTTAACCATTCAGGTCAGTTGGCTCAATCTATAATGTGACATCTATTAATGTGACCTGATATCTGCAGAAATTATAGGTTGAATTTATAACTGGGAGTGTGATGTTCCCCACCTCTATGTGGCCTTAAAATACATGAACATGAGTCAAGTAACTTCATCTCAATTCTTAACAACACATAAAAGTATATAATCACTTTCTGAAACACTTGGATAACGAGGGGAAGACTTGCTCGTGTGCATCTGAACTAGTTAAAGTGAAAATGTGCGGCGCTGACATGAAAAAGTTGGGCTCCACGCTGAGTGATAAATACCCACCATTTGTTATGCTGAGAGAGAGAGGGAAGGTTCTGCATCCAAATGTGTGCTGCAGGGCACCTCTTTGTTTGTGAGGCGAGTCTTTTGAAGAGTAATAGGCTACTACACGTCGATGTTTGTACTGCATAAAGCCGACAAAACACTCAGACTCTTGATATGCTACGTAGCCATGGACAGGATTAAAGGAAAAACAAATCTGGTCATGGATGACATGTCTGAGGTTCAGGAGGCAACAACTACTGAGCTCTCATGTCACTAGCTTAATTAGGAGATGAATAAATAAATCATGTCCTGCTACAGGGTTCTTGCACCATTTTAAAAGTCAAATTTAATACTTTCTAAGACCCAAAAATGTCATAACAATTTGTTTGGTAAAAAAAACAGTCAGCCTATTGTAGGACTCGACCAATATGGAGCCAATGCCGATATTTAGTAGGAAAAACAGATTAATAACCGATTAATGTCCGATAATATTTTTTTATGATTTTTTTTTATACCTTTAAAACTTCCAACAATTATATAAATTAAAGGTATAACACTTAACTTTTTTCTACAATTTTAATTTCACAACTTTCAAGAACAAAGAAGTGAACTGTGATCAAAATAACATGGAAAACTGCTGTAAATCTCTGAATGATGTGTTTTCCTATTGGCAGTAAACGCACCATCTGAGCACTTAATACCTACATCAAATATTAATCATATTAACAGTATTGAACCTATATCCACAAATAGACTAAGTAACAGTGTTTCAGTTAAGTGATGATGAGATGTGCCACCATTACACAAAGAATCATCATTTCTGACTGGTTTTATCTCAACACAACAACAGCTGGTGACGTGCTGGATTTGTTGCTGACTCAATAGTACCACTGATAAAGCCACACATGTTTATTCAGTGAGTGGTATTTTAGGGTTGTGGCTCCAAAGCCTCAGGCCACAGAAAATCTGCTACTGTGCCGAGGAAATGATGTGATTTGGCAACAGAGTGGAATATTTATGAAATAATTTTCTAGCCGATTATGGGTTATTTTTTGCTGTAATACCTTGAACTCTGTGGAGCCTGTCTGTGCTGCATCTTTCCACGTTACACCCTGTCACGCCCCCCAACAACAGGACACTGACTGGCCTGTCTGTCATTTGAACTAGAAAATCCAATTCTGTGCAGAGGTGGCTCAGGTGAAGCCGGTGTGTGACGAGTGCCAGTCAATCACACATGACACCAAGCAGAAAATTAAGTTCTCGTAATCAGAGCATCTCAGTGTCGGCCTTTAGTCTTGTACGGCAGTGACAGCTGATAAGGCCATCCTGACCTACAGCATCAAAGTGAAAGATTACCTGTCAGGTAAACTCTGTTATTTCTGTCAGCACTTTGGTCACTGTTTGCACTGTTAGTGCTGTCACCAGATGCAAATGACTACTTAGACTAAACTGGACTTACAGAGATACGTTTGGTTTAGTTTAGATTTAATTCAATATCTTTCTTGGTTTTTGGGAGGATGATGGTGTGTGTTGCATCTTAAGGCAACAGATACAACAGAAGATATTTATGAAGTCATTGGGTGCACTGCAAAACAGAAATATAGCAATATACTGCCCTAAAATATTGCATATCATCACTGTGAATCTGATGATAGAGTGTACATATTTTACTGATGTTATACATCTACAGTTCACTGCACCTTACTGTTTATATTGCTCTTCTTATACTTCATATTTTAAACTGTAGTGTATTGTAGTGATACCTTTTCTGTTTTATGTTGCTTTTTCTATTTTTCATATTGCTTCTTGTTGCTGCTGCAAAATAATTTCCCAGGTTGGGATCAATAAAGTAATTCTATTTTACTCTATGGATAATATAGTGTTGAGCATAGAAATTATGCAGAACTAAAAATTGTCGAATATTTTTTGATCACGCTGATGTACGTGAAACTTTGTGAAGGTAAACAAACATAAAAAAAGCCTTTAGGCTCTGTTAGCCTGAAGAAAAAGGCACTTTTATAAAAAACAACTCCATTCTATTTTGTTTTGTTTACAGAGTTTCAGGCTAATGCAGTTATTTGTTTCCTGATCTAACAACTGTAAGTCCCCAAAACAACACATGAGACCACATCTGTACTCTACTTGCCGGCAGCATTTCAGAGAGTGAGAACAGTGAGCTCCCTGCAGACATGCCAATAAGGCAATTATGGTCATTGCTCCTGAGAAAACAGTGGAGAAAAGCAACAACGCACCCTCCTCTGAGCTCAGTGCCCCTGGTCTCTGTTTGTGTGTGTGCTGCCTTAGCCTGTGATGATGTTTCGGAGTAAGGCCAGGGGATTACGGGGTGAAGAAATGTGCTTTTTGCTCTCATTTACCACTGGGACGTGGCATTTGAGGGCACATACCCTGTTAGCAGTGCAACTCAACAGTATCAGATGGAGCCGGTGGGGAACTAAGGTAGCGTGGTGTTTATTTACCCCGTAACCTGGGGCAGGTTTATTTGAACTCAGAGTTAGTCTGACAGACGAAAACATAGATTTCTCCAGTTAGATAGTATTAGGGGTGAGAAAAAATATCAATATGGCAATATATCGCAATACTTCTTCTTTTAATATAATATCAATTTTTAATTTCACAATATAGATTTTTTACCCCCCAAATAAATCATGTTTTGGGCCAATCCAGAGCAACTTCCACATTGAAATATTTTTTTTTATAAAAAAAAAAATAGAAAAGCACTCAGAGAGCACAGACCTCCGCCAAAGCGGCAACTTTTTATTTAAAGTTACCCCCTCCGCCAAGAAGGTTATGTTTTCACCGGGGTTTGCCTGTTTATTTGTATGTTTGTTGGTTTTCAAAATGTCTGTAAAAGTTGCATATGAATTTTGCAGAAATTTTCAGGATTGGCCGAAAGTGGCCTAACTTAAAAGTGATTAATTTTTGGTGGTGACTGGATCCAATTCAACGGCACCACCAAAAATGAATGAGTTTTATGTTAGACTACTTCTGACCAACCCTTAATATTTCCTCAAAATCTGTCCACAACTTTCTGAGTTATTTTGCAAACCAACAAACATACAAATAAACAAACAAACAAACAAACCCCGGTGAAAACATAACCTCCTTGGCGGAGGTAAAAATAATACACCTTAATGCATTAACTTTGACAGCCCTATGTATGTATATATATATATATATATATATATATATATGTACGTGTGTGTGTGCATACATTTATATAAATGTGTATGCACACACACACACACAGACACAGCATATTTATTATCTGACCTTGTGTTTGTAAAATATCACAAATGTTTGTAAAACTAAATTCACTCACATGCAAACTGCAAAAGAGCTTCTCGACCCAGGACGGTCCCGACGCTGTTCTCTGCTTTACACTGGTACTTCCCGTAGTCACTGATCTCACTGGCATTGGTAATAATTAGGTTTCCATCAATGAAGCTGTAGCGATAGTCTGCCTCTGCATCCACTTCTGTCCCATTGATGTACCAACTGAAGAATACATGAGAAGAATAGCAGATTTAAATGCATTTGTGATGAATGGCACTCTAATGAGCTGTGAAAGTAGGACTGCAATTAGGAGACATATGTCATACCTGTATGTGGGTGGTGGATTCCCCTGTGCTTCACAGTGCATCACCACTTTCTTTTCATCAGAATCCAGAGGAAAAATAACATCATCTGGCTCATGGATAAAAGCAGGCCCAAACTCTTCACTTTCTGTGAGGGGAAACAAAGAGATAAAGACAAGGATGATTGCAATTATCGCATCATGAGCGCCATCGGTTTTAACATCCAATTACTTTTTCTATTATTCCCCAGTTTGTGCATATTTCCTCCCAACCTCTATTACAGGAAACGAGGGATCCATTGTGAGGCGGAGGTATAAAACAATAGACTGTGAGGAGAAGCTTCTGCAGCAGACAACAGAGTTTCTGACAGGTGATGACACCACTGTGATAGATTGAATGACTGATCTGGTTGTAGTAATCCACACGGTCCCAATGTGTTTTCACTGAGAAAGCCTGGAGGCTGCTGCTTCCTCTAAAAGCGTTTGTAATGATACAGTTAACCTGCTTGGACATTATTCACATTAAGAAAATGTCACAGCACTAAGCACAACCTTAAAGCCTTCATCCAGTGAGTTTTCCATCTTTTGGACTCAGTGTTGTGTGCCTTGAGGTGCTAAAGCTGTTAACAAGAGTCCTCCTAACACACTGAGTCCAGCTCCAGGAAAAGATCTCAGTGAACACATTCAAATGAAATACATATGTAGAAACCATAAGAATACAGGAACTATCATTTAGCTCTTTTTACCTGCTTCTAATGTTATTTTAAAGAATGATTTGACCATCCTGTCACTGAAAACAGTTTATTTTATTTGTAAGGATTGGAGGGGAATGTTAACAAGCCAATCTTTTATTTTTTGCCAGTCCTCTAACATTGTTTACTATCCCCATAACAGTCTGTGGCTTTTTTATAACAAGCTCGACAAACAAGATTACAAGAAACAAAACAAGCCTGTGGTCAAAATGTCCCCATTTGGGACACAGACACTGGTAAATTGTGGGAAACTACTGCTGCTAGTAGCTCTTATCTTTGGGCATTAATATTGTATTAGTCGCAGTGTTTGTGTCATAGCATAGTGCAGGTAACTCAAAAGTAATCATCTGTCATTTAAGACACAGGGTGCTATTCATGTGCCATACTGAGAGTGCAAAGGGTTGGTTGTTTTTGTGGCTGGAAGGTGGTGGTTCTGGTGGAGATGTGGCATGATGCATTATCAGGTAATAACCACGGTTATGAAAAGCGGAGAGGTACGTGCACTGGAATCAGAGCACCTTTATAAAACGGGCTTTACTGGAAGTGTTTTGACGAAGATTAATCATACAAATACTGAGCTGAAAGGAGACAGAGAGCCACATAAATCACAGACAACATCAATCAGTTAGTGACACTGGAATGTATTAAAACATCGTTATCAGATGTGTAAATTTAAGGTTCGTTGGCGTGGAAAAAAAAAATCACTACTACTACAGAGCCCACAGTAGCAAATATTAGACAAGCAAATCCAAGGCAGGATTTAATGACTAAATACAGAACTTTTAATTAAATTAGAATAAGATTTCCTCATTGCCTAGCAACAAAATATTTGAGTTCCTAATGGTATGCAGGGAGATGATGTTATTTATGTTTCCGTAGCTTGATTATGTCTATTTAAAACCTGCAGCACACCTTCAGAGTATCTCCACCTAAGCTGTGCACTTTATTGATCTGAACGCCATCCTCTGTCCACGTATGAATATAGTTTGTGCCTGAGCGTCTCTGTTCAGCTCTCCTCTGTTCCTCCACTCTTTGATCCAGCCGTCTGTTAACACACAAGTGATGCACTTCATATCGAAGGTTTCCTCACCACAGTACAGTGCATCTCCAGAAAATACATCTGAGCCTTGAGCTCCTCAGGAAGAACGGCATCTCTTTGAGATCGTCAATTTCTGAAAGAGAGTTAATGATGTACACAATACAGCAGCTGCATTTTTTACAGTGTGTAGAAATCCATGTTTGTTTAGAGATGGCGTTACATTTAATCTGGTACATAAATAACACCACAACGCAAGTCACCCTTTATATTTCTCACTATTTAGGAATGATCTGATGACAAAAAAAAAGAATCACAGCTTCTTTTCCTCTTAGGGTATGTGCAATCTTACCGGCCCTTTATCAGCAAGTTACTGCTCCACAGGGAAATAACAAGCTTTTGAAATGATACCCAAACCAGTGGAGGGAAATTAAGTGATGCGTATGAAGCAAAGTCACTCAGTGGTTGTAGTTTTTCTTGTGCTAACAAACAGAATTTCTTTACACAGCTCTATCTATCAGAGAGCACAGCCCTTCATTAACTGCAAAGAATTACATATCATTAAATATGATGACACCCAGTTACACACATTTCTTCATGAATAAAAAACTATTCTATGTCTCATATTTTTTAATTCAGTGTGCCAAAAACAATAATAATATAATTTACATTTGAAGCTGATCAAAATCAGTAAATCATTTATAATATAGTAGACAGCTGAGAGGCATTGAAAAAGCAATGACAGCTGAAAATAGCCACATATTAGCTTGACATTAAAATATTTACAGGAATATTTCACCCACAAACTGACCTTTGCTCATGAAATTACTTTCTCTGTCTTAGCTGAATGCCCCCATGGTGAACGGAAACACAGAAAAGTGAAGTAAAGCCCGTCCTTCACTGTGTAAGACATCTCTCTGTCTTTAAAACAGATTGAAAAGGTCATTTTGTGGGTGAAATATTCTTTTAATAACAGGACATTTCAAGCACAGTCCGCACAAATAGCTCCAGCAAAGTTAATTGTACATTTCTGTTTTTTACGACACCTATTTGCTTAATTATTTCTTAATTACTGAGCTGTGTCCACCTGCAACACATTAAAGAGTTTGAGGAAAAAACAAAACAGATTTGAGGGCTTAAGGACATATGGTGTGTGTGTGTGTGTGTGTGTGTGTGTGTGAATACACAGGCATAGATATTACTGAATCTCTCAGCCCTCAGTGCCATGGCCATCTGCCAGTCAGAGCCAAAAAAGCACTCTCCCCTTTAAGGCTCCAAATGTGTATTACTTTTTGGCATCCATTCCATCCACTGAACATCAATCCAGTGCAATGGTATAATGCTCTTGTCACCACTGACAACGGAGAGCCATTACTCTCACCTTGGTTATAGAGATGTAAGTCATTTTATGGTCACACAGTGATAATGCCGTCAGAAAGTAAAGTAAGACTGGCAGAGACGCACAAAGAAAGAAATGAGGAAAGACGGAAGAAGGAAAAAGTGCAAAAATAAAATGACAAAAAAGTTCATTGTGATAGATTTTTTTTAATGTATTATCTCGTTACTTCTGCTTCAATGTGTGCTAAGATCCTTCAGATCCTACTTCAGATTTCCACTAATTAAGATAAGCACTCTAAATGCAATGAGCATGATGTGATCAGTCATAAATTAAAGGTGGGTTCGTTATCGTTGTCGTTTCAAGGTTTTTAAATTACTCTGTAGCTTCAAACAGGAGAACCTTATGTATTTAAATCTGACATTCAAATTTTAAAAAACTGGTTTCTGCATGACACTGCTCCATGTACAGTTTGCTATAAACATCCTAAAACCAGTGTATTCATGTTACACCAAAGTAACTTGGACAGAGTAGCAACAGGAAGCAACACACTGCTGTGGACGCCACGTTAGTTCAGATCCAGAGATGCAGCGGTAAACTATCAACTCCTGTGAGGTAAAAATACTGTTTCTGTGAATGTAGTCTGGTGCCACTGAAGACAGTATGGAGAACATAATGGCTTTAGTTCCCAATCAGAAACTTTTTTTTAACATATATCAACATTGGTAAGTATCAGTTATCGGCTATGACAGCAATATTAATATGAGATATCAGTATTGACTGAATATATCATATCAGTACATCCCTGTTATATTATTCTCTTCAAAGCCACCAGAACGAACAAGAATTTTACCTTGCAAAATGTGGGAGCACATCACCAACCCAACTTTGAAAGCAATAAACTTATCAATGTCGATGCTTTCTGTGACCCATGTAGATTTCTGTGAGGGTGCTTCCATGTTGTCTTTGGGATATTCAGTCTTCCCTTTTGACCCACACATCCATCACATCTATAGTGTCTATACTGACAGGAACACAGAGAGAGCTGGATATTGCCATGATCCCACTTCAATTTCACAAAGGGGCGTGACCCTGGTCACTGCAGACAGCGCACAGGGATGATGGATAGGTGGGATTCATTTCTAGAGCAGAGACTAGACATGGAAGACTGTTGGCAGAAAGAAGAGATACCAGAGCACGTTCACACCAATCATGTCTTTTTGTTCACAACTCTGCAGCGTCCACTCCTTTGGTCAGGTTCATTCCAGCAGGTGAGGAGCTGTGACATTCACACTAAGACACTAACCCCTAATTTCCACTGGATGTGGAGCGACGCCGACATCTGTCCATATCCACCAGATGATGCAGATCTGCTGCGGCTCCGCCAGACAGCTGGAATTTGGAGATCTCCCGAATTCATATATAATCGCACAATATAGCAGGTTGTAGCGGAGCGTCAGTGAACCACCCTGTGTCCACTGAGTAGAAGGAAATCGATTATACGATCCGCCTCGAACACAGGTTATTTTATTTAGAAAATAAACCGGATGTTTTATTTTGTGTCTGTACACGACTTCCTGTCCCATACGATCTGCCCTGTGCTCAATTCACGCCTCGTGCTCCGACGTCCGACAAAAATAGAAGCTCTGTCTGTCGCTCATTTGTTTCGGCAGGCTTCGGCATGTCGGCAGCATTCAGTGTTCAGTGGAAACTGACACATTAATTTGAATGGAAACGTATCGGGTCCGACAAAACATCAGCGGCGTTCTGCATCCAGTGGAAATTAAGGGTAAGACTACCTGAAAATGCGGGGCGGCACGGTGGTGTAGTGGTTAGCACTGTCGCCTCACAGCAAGAAGGTACCGGGTTTGATTCCCGGCCCGGGGCCTTTCTGTGTGGAGTTTGCATGTTCTCCTCATGTCTGCGTGGGTTCTCTCTGGTACTCCGGCTTCCTCCCACCATCCAAAAACATGCATGGGGATTAGCTTAATTGTCTAATTTAAATTGTCCGTAGGTGTGAATGTGAGTGTGAGTGGTTGTCTGTCTCTATGTGTCCTGTGATGAACTGGAGACTTGTCCAGGGTGTACCCTGCCTTTCACCCTAAGACAGCTGGGATAGGCTCCAGCCCCCCCACGACCCTATGAGGATAAGTGGTAGAAAATGGATGGACTACCTGAAAATGCAGGTCTCAGTTCTGCATGATGTGACAGGAAAACACAAAAACGTACTGACATAAGGTAGTCAGCAAAAAAACCCTGATGAAATAAACTGAAGGCAAACCACACTTTACAGATAATCACTCTGTTTTCTAATGAGCACCACAGCGGCGAACTCATGCACACAAGTGTTCATTATCCCTGGCTAAAGCATCGAGTTAAATACATGCAGGCAGTTTCCAAATTGTGCTATTAGTGACCTATTTGACTTTTATGTAAATAGAGCTTGTTTGCGAGTGAGAGCGAGAACTTTAACGAATCAAAACTTTTTTTTTTTTTTTTTTTAAACGATGTGTGGGGGGTTGGTTTTACCTTCACTGCGGTAGTCCTCCTGAGAGCTGAGCAGACTCAGGGCTGACAGGGGATGGCTGGAGAAAGCAGGCCAGTCAGGAGTCACCAGCCCACCGCCGTGCTGTCGAGGTCTGCTGCGCGAGTCCAGCACTGACGAGCCGTACGGTTTCATTCGTAACACGGCTGCGTACGATACGGGCCGCGCCGCAACGGCTCTTGCAAAGTCTGTGAAACAGAGGTGAGACAGTGAAGAGTTAATTCATACACTGTCCTGTACAAACATAAATTACCTGTCCTGAGGCTTCCTCTATTAGTTCCCTGTTCGAGGTATTCTTTGGATAGAACTTCACGATAACCATAAATTGACAGTTAATAAAACTTAGTTAATAGTTATTTTAGTGCTATCCAACGATGAAATGATTATCAACATTCACCAATTATTAGTAATGCTAAAACTTGTTATTTTTTACAGTTTATTGCTGCATACTGTACATTATGTAGCAATAAACATCTATAAGGATGTGTTAATAATTGAGATATTATCTGAAAACAATAATTAGCATAATAAAGCATCTATAAACATTGTTTTTATGGCTATTATAAAGCTGCAATTAATACCTTTAATACCTATAATAATAGATAGTTAATACTTTTTAGTGATTAATAATTAGTTTCTGGCCCTGCTACCAGCGATGTTTATAGATGTTTTATAAAT
This sequence comes from Synanceia verrucosa, assembly GCA_029721515.1. Lineage (NCBI taxonomy): Eukaryota > Metazoa > Chordata > Actinopteri > Perciformes > Synanceiidae > Synanceia > Synanceia verrucosa. The sequence goes on from CM056559.1 coordinate 2,441,337, forward strand.
AATTTCATCTTAAATCTTAGGTCTTTTGGTAATAACTAGCAACTATTTATTGTGGTACTCACATATGTTGGCAACAATAAACTGTAATTGTAAAAAAGTGTGAAAAATTGGGCCAGTTTGATGATGATAGCCTCCTCCTCTATAACACTGATGCCTCTGAATCAGTTTCCAGTGCACTGTATGAGGAATCATGTGAAACACACTCCTGTTCTTCCAGGAGGGATCTGGCTGAACACAAAACAAAGAGTAGAGACGGCAGGATGAGAAGATGTCACGATCCAGAGACAGCTCTGAAAAAATACAGAGCGCATTTCCTCCAGTCTGCAGAAAAAAACATGTACTGCTGAAAAACCATCGGCATAGTATCTGTGATGTTTTATATTTCTGAAGAAAATCCACACCCAGGAAACAAGGTGGAGATTTAAAGCTTTAAAGCCTCAGTGAGCCGACTGTATATCGATTCCTCTTTAAGTCGAATATCCACTTAAAGTAACAGCTTTTAAAAAGAAGTGAAATTATAGGGGTGTGTTAATATATGGTGATACTTTTTCTTCTGATATAATATTGATTTTTAATTTCTTAATATAATTTTTTCTTAGCCCCCCCCCCCAATATTATAGCACAATAATTCATTGTATCGTGACTGAAGTATTGCGATACGTATCGTATTGTGAAGTCCTGACCAACACCCACCCCTAATACTTCAGATAAGAAAACTTACATTATCTGTTTCTGGAAGAAGCTTCTAGCACACATGTGCAGTCACCATGTAAAGGTGCTCACGGTGCCTGGGGGTGAACACATGCACTTCTCACAAAGTACAACACAAACTGCATATTCTGAAAATCATCCTGTCATCAAAGTGTGGAAGTGAATAGATGGTGTACGTGGAACAGAACAGAGGTTGAGAGTGGAGGTTGAGAATAATATCCTGTCTGAAATGTAAACTATATTTGAGGCTGTCACTAGTCATTGCTGTCAGCCGACTCTTCCACTGCTCACTAGTGAGGAACTCAATCCACTTCATGTCGGCTAATGTTTCTTTTATGACACTATAAATGAAACAACTTCAGATTACACACACAATTAGTCCATCCGTGACAGCTGGTCATCAATACATGTTTCCCCAAAGCAACTACACAATACAGCTAAAACAAAGAGCTGGAAATACTGACGCTACGCCGCCGTCTCTGCTCGGATATAATGCTGAAAGAAAAATGGAAAAAGCTAGAAGCTCGAAGCTCAGCAAGAGTCTAATCAGAGGTCTGCGGAGGGGGGGTGGGAGTGTTTTGCACTGCATGATAAAGTGCTATAAAAGAACTGAACAAAACTGAGAAATAATTATGTGCCCTTGGGGACTTGTCAGCCGCAAAAATACTATCTACAAATGGAGAGCGGGCAATTACTGTAGTGCATATTATGAGGAGGAGAATATGGAATTACGTTTGAAATTAAAGGTGTTGCCAGTTTGAAAATTGATAAGCAAAGCAATTAGTAGTTGGTTGGCAGTGAGTTAAATCATTTATCATTGTGAGAATCAGCTTGATAGAGGTGTTAACCTCATTCCCACTGCTGATGCACTCGGGTGGCTAAACAGGGCAGAGTCTTCTTCTCTGTGATCTGATGAATGGGAAACTTAAAAAAAAAAAAAAAAAAACGTTAACTACAGGTGGGGAGTCAAAATGAATTTGAGTTAGCCCATTGGGTGACTGGGAACTTTCCTTATTGCCGTACTTTTATAATTTTAATCCACTGTCTGCTCTTTGGCACCATTATCACTGAAGATCATTATTTGTTCATTTATTATGGGGCGGCAGGACGGTAGAGAGGGTTACCGGTTCGATCCCGGCCTGGAGAGCTCATGTTGAGGTGTTCCTGAGTAAGACACCGAACCCCTAACTGCTCCTGATGGGTCATGGTTAGCGCCTTGCATGGCAGCTTCTGCCATCAGTGTGTGAATGGGTTAATGTGATGTATAATGCAAAGCACTTTGGGTATCGTTTCAGGTATAATAAAGCGCTATATAAATACAGACTATTTACTGTTTGAAAAAGTAAAAAGAGCAACACCAGTAAACAGTGAGGAAAAGTCATACTAATACTAGTAATACTGATTCTCAAGACTTATTACCTCCGCCAAGGAGGTTGTTTTCACCAGGGTTTGTTTATTTGTTTGTTGGTTTGCAATATAATTCAAAAAGTTGTGGACGGTTTTTGACAAAATTTTCCCGAGTTGAGTTACTTTGCAACCCAACAAATAAATAAGCCCCAGTGAAAACAACCTCCTTGGTGGCGGGGATTACTTTAAATAAGAAGTCACCGCCTTGGCAGAGGTCTGCGCTCTCCGAGTGCTTTTCTAGTTTTCCAAATGAAATCAGTGGTCAGAACATCATCTATAGCTGTTTTAAATTAGCAGACTGGACTTTAGCTAGTTTGTCCGTGTCTATACATGACAACACAACATCTCTCTGACAACCGCAGCCTACTTGTTAGATTATAACTTGAGTTGATAAAGGCTAAATAATATATGTGATTGTGACTGTAGCTACAGTGTAGAATAATAAATGTAAGCATTAAAGACACAACAGAGCTCGCAGTAACCCAGCGGGACACAGTGCTGAAGCAGCCTCTCACTCCACATTCAGGGTGGCTAAAGTCACCCAGTGTTTATCACGGTGTATATGTGACATAATCAAAGCTACTGGACCGAGCTGTGGGGCTCTGTGTTATGATTATGGCCCTGTGGTTAGGTTCAGAGAACGAACAAACAGTTATTATGCCACAGTGTCAGACTGGACTCAGTGGGTTTGAAGGCTTTATTTGGAGGACATGAGAGTGATACTTCCTATCCCCTATTACTTATTATTACAGCTACAGTATTACAAGAAGTGCATTACTCTTCATGGTTCTGTTCTAGTTGGACTGTTCTACACAAAATGGACTCTATTTTAGTTGCATTACGGGCAGCATACTATGTAAAAGTGAATGAGTCCTCCTGTCCGAATGTACAGGAGAAAAAAAATAGGAAATACTGCAGTAAAAGTTGAATTAGCAACAATCAACAAACAATCTTTGGTTCCAAATGTTTAAATGTGAAAAACACAACCCTGTTCTTCAGCTTACTGCTACTTCACACAGCATTTTGTTATCATTAAGCTTGTTTGTAAAAAATAAAACTGTGTTAAAAGTGTGTTATTTGGCTGCATATCCTGTGACAAAAACATGACCTGTGTGTATGTGGCCCACAAAAGAGGGATGCTGTGATAATTGCATTTAGTTTTAAAAGGATGTTTGTGATTATAAAATAACTGTATTACCAAATACCGAGCAAGGTCAGAGCGCAGGCAGATGAGTCTGGTGGGGTTTGGAAATCCAATTGTGCTGCAACTGCATGATTTAAATATCTATGGAATGAATGAAGGACTGAGGAGGGTGAGAACAGTAGGTCAATAATCCATTAAACAAGCCATCATGTCAAAAATACCATAAAAGACAAAGAGTGCATCACACCCCTGGGAGCAGCACACCTCTGTCAAAACAATACAGACCTCAAAGACTCACATTTTATATTCAAAATGGATATTTTTGCAGACGGATGACAAGTTTGCACCCCTGTTAAACACGATATATCTGTGAATAAAAGCCTGAACATGCTGCATATTGTTGAGTCAAATGCAAGTTATAAAAGGTCCTTCCTTTTCCCAGAAAAATACCGTTCCAGACAGGGCTAAAGCTCGACACGTAAAAAAAAGTCTCTTTTGTTTGTTTGACCACTGAAGCTGACAGCCACTTGCTCTGGTCAGCTGTCACCTTCATCTGATAAAAGCAATGACCCTTGCAGATCCCGCTGATCCCTATCTCCCAGAGGGTAAAAAAATCAGAAACACTCATTGTTGTCAAAAGAGGTGCACCTGCTGCATTTTAGGGAGCTCCAGAGCATCGCTATCGCTGATCGTTTCAGGTCTTAACACCACCTTCATGATAACATCTCCAGAGGAGACGAGGGCCACGTTACACCTGGACAAAGAACAAAAGGCCAAACACTCCTGTTACCTTGTCCCCATTATCAGGCTCATGTTAGACAGCTGGTTTACATAAGTGAGGATTAAATTCAGTGCTGTGAACAAAGTTATCACTCAGAAGACTTAGCATTTGGGCTGGGTATAGTTAAATTTTTTTTGATACAATACGAATTTCGATACCAGTTCCAGAACGATAATCTTTTTTCTCAATAAGTTATTTTTGTGTAATTTGGGCTTTATCATGGTAGACAGACTAGACAATGGACTGATGATGATCAACAGTCACAGGTTGCTAACAGTTCCTCTTTAGGACCCTGGGGAGTGAGAGTTTGCCTTATGGTGTGTTCACTGGATGTCAGAACTTGGAGCTCAGATCATGTTAACCTCAAAGTTTAGTGCTCCTAGCTCTTCCAGCCTTACAGACGTACAACAAAACATGGAACTACTGTTTACGTCAGTAGCAGATAGCATGAATTCTGTCTGGTTGGTGAAATTCACAGGGTTCTGATTTAAATTCTGATTTGGAGCTTGGAAATTCCAACATTCAAGTACAACTTGAAAGCACCATGAAGCTAAACACACGCCAGGCTCCCAGTGCTTCTGCAGTGACATTAATCCTGTTAATCTAATTAATCAATGTTTGTCGCCTTATGTAAGGAAAGTGGAGGGACAGATTGATGTCTCTATGAATCTGAAGGGGACATGTCTCCCGTCCATAGAGACATCTGTGAGCATGAATACCAGAAACTTAGGTATCGGAATTTGGCACCAAAAGTTGATACATGTTTTGATACCCGACAGGATTGGAGCTCCAAAAGTATGGAAGTTCTGTACCCAGCCTACTTAGCATAGCTTTGAAACAAGGGACATGCAAACGAAGTAACAACAGGGGTGAAGGTGAGGCTAAGGCAACATGACATGTCTTAAGCTAACAGAGGGGAGACCTGGGGAAACAGGGAGAAACTCATCCACTTGCATTAGGTCACTAGTTTGGCACGGCACAGGACACAACACACAAGATTCTGGTTTGCCTGCAGCCTCCCAACGACTGTGGTGTAAAAAATGAGTTAGAATAACATACAGGAAGTGGGTGAGGTGCTCATGGGGACTCAAGTAGACGGACATGATTAGCCATAGCCACAGATTAATGAAGACCTTCACAGGGAGATATTGACTGAAGCTGATTATCCTTGAGAACATTTATTCAGCAGACTATCATTACACATAGAACAATCCATGCATCATATGCAACCTCACCTCACCTCCGATCACAGCGGATACTTAAAACCCAGTCTTTGCTCCTGATCCTTGACTACAGAGATGGTTTGAGCCGGTTCAACCTTGCCAGAGTGACAGAGCTCTGTGATGTATGGTATTATGTTGTCATGTCTCTCACTGGGATGTATGGATGGGCTCTCTCACTGATATTCACTTCTTCTATGTTTAATGCCCATATTGAAGGTAAAACTCAATTCCACAGAGACATGACACAAAAATCACGTTATTGGCTTCAGGCTCTGTGGCACGTGACAGAAAAACTCCATTTCACCAGCTTTTGGCATCAGCACAAAGGCTTATTGTGTGTACTTGTGTACCCTGAAATGCCAAATTCAAAATCCTGGTACTGATCCTGGCGTTGATTACTGTACAGACCAAAAGATGCTTTACCCCCAAGACTTGAATGCTGAACACATCTTTCTCATGCTTGCAGAAATCAACATTTACTATATTTTCTTTTTTTCCCCCATTTCATTTCCTGGGCACAAGTTGTGAGTATAAAAGAGAAGCTGTCACCACTCAGGCTCTGCCAGTTGGAGGAAGTCCATTAGTCCCTGATGGTGAGACACACAAATAGATCCCAAAGTTTGTGTATTTGGAGACACAAAGATAACAACATGCAACTCCTCATTATTGTTCTAGGCAGTGATTATGCCATTTAGGTTAGTGGGATGTTGGCAGTGTCAATTAAACTCTATATTTCAATGTTTATTTTTCAAGGTATACAATCACAGCAATCTATTCATGCATGGTCCAGCTCTGAACATGCAAATCCTCATCCAGTTCCCCATACGCAACCATTTTTCTGCCGCATGACTCTTTTGCCCTTGGTGAAAATGACTTAATGCATCACTTATGCAGCACCACCACACATCTATACTGCCAGCAACTCATTTTTAATATAAAGATACCACCTCAGTGTTAGTTGAGAAACATCTGGATTACCATTCCACACTCAACACTCCAATATTCAGACTTGGACTAGAGGGAGGGAAAATGGTTCCAGCCTTTTTAAACATGAGAGAAATCCAATTGTGCAGAATTTAAATAAGTGTGGAAGGTGTGAAGGACAGGTAGAGAGCAAAATACAAAAAGAACAGGGGGAACTATTGTCTTCTAAGTGAGCATTTTCAGCATATTCAGAGAGAGCAGTAGGTCAATAATCCATTACACAAGCCATCATGTCAAAAGTATCATAACAGACAAAGAGTGCATCACACCCCAGGGAGCGGCTGCTCATTGCTCCTGCTGCTGATAATAATGAAAACCAGTTTGAAGTGCAGCACTCTTTGCTGAAACGTGACACATTTCTGACAGTTGCTCTAAAATCATACTCAGCTCAAAGCGCTGCTTTAGGAAAAACACTGTTTTTATAGACTTTAGTCTTTGTTACCGATGGTCCGACATGAGTGATGTAGACTCTACAGACTTTAAAGCCTTATATTTTGCCGTAAGTGCACTTAGAAAGGTGCCGAATAGTAAAAAAACAAAACAATTACTATGACAATCAGTTCCCACGACTGACAACATGTGATGTCTAGTGGCTCAATGTTCTCTGTGTTATCAACAGACTTTGATTGGATTTCAGTAATTAATAAGTCAATGCTCTGCTGTTAATTTGTGGATGGATGATGGCAGGAAGTCATGCTCCTTGAGGAGAAAAGCCCACTGAGAGTCATCCCCCTGAAATAAGCAAACAGGAATGAGCTCAGGAAATTTCTCCCAAGGCCAAAAGAACAAAGACAGCAAACACAAGTAAAGACCTGTCATGGCTTGTTATGAGACAACACTATGCCTGGGGACAACACTGACGGATGCTGCGCATCTTCTTTTCTTGTTGTTTTTTTTTGCCCATAAAATTTCATTTGTCTACACAGTTATGATACGTATCTCCTGGCTCTCTCATTGAACAAAAACAGCATTTTTTTAAAGACAGAACTGCATGAAGTATGAACTTCACCGCCATCAAATAGAAATGAAAGCAATGCACCGGAAAAGTTTTATTATTACTCCAAGTGCACAATCTTAAGGACTGAAAATGAATGCAGTGACCAGTCAATCTCAATTAAACATAGAGTTTACAGAGAGTGAAAACACTATTACATATTTATCCAAACTGAAATTTACATGTTACACACATATGCTGTATAAATATACAGTATTATTATAGATTATTATCATTATTGTGTCTGGCTAGGACACCACATAAACGTCCTTCCTTCCACTCAAATGCAGTTTACTGTCGTGAAAAGTGTGGCAATAATGAAATGATTCATTCAAGGGGAATTATTTTGAGACATAATCATTACTGAAAGGTTAATGAGTTGGAGTTTAAGAAATTTCACATTATCATATTTGACTGAATGTAAAAACACGAACAGCACTCCTCTTTTCCTTTCCCATAATGATTCCAGTAATTTCCTGAATTTCCCTCAGGATTAATAACACATCTATTAGTATGTCTCTGTCATTCACATAAAGTATTTGTAGGAGCTTGTAGTTTGGCCTAAAGTGGGAATATTTTAACAGGAAGTTTGAATATGTTTACCTCTGATAGTAATTTTAGAGACATAATAGTCAGATATCTCTCTCCACACGAGTCTGGAATGTAAAGGTAGAAAAATCAATCCCATAATAAAACCCTTTAAAGCCTTTGAGAAAGCGCTTAGCTGTTTTTTCGGATAGGTAATTATTTTGCGAAGCGGTAAGACAACAGGAGTCAATGTAACAAGTGAGGGTTGAGATACTGATAATGAACAACTTTAAACACTCAAGGTAGCACAGAAAACCAATGCAGCGAATGGACTCAGCTGAAACAACTGCACGAGTCACACAGTCCCTTTCTATTCACTTTTCTTTTCCCATTTCTGCTCATGATGATTGCAACAACAACAACAGCAGCACCTCCTGCACTGTGGCGACTGTGGCCTTTGCTATTATCCCACATAAATCAAAGACACTCACAGCAGATGTGACATTTCTGAAGGACATCTTAAGTGCTTGTGTTGGTTGGGGAAAAACTTCCAGTACTAATTGCACTCAGCAGTTCCAGTATTGTACAGTACTGCAGTTGAAAATGTGTCTTTGACCTTGTGTCATTCTTCAGTTTGATTCACTTAAGACTGACTGAATAGTAGAGGTGTCCCGATTCGATATTGATATCGGATATCGTTCTGATTTCAGCAAAAAATGAGTATCGCATTATATCGGCCTGCATCTAAAATCTCTGCTATAAACACCCTGATACCATCAGTCCATTCCAGACTCCGCTTCAGCTCTTCTATCCAGCAGAGCCAGCGATGTTTTTTTCTCTGAAAAAGACTTAAGTTTCCCGTTGTGGCACAGAACCAGGAAGGTTAATATAAGTGATCAGATTTCTGAAATGAAATCCGGGGACATTTCCAGCTATAATAACAGTTAATAGAGTAGCGATCATCTACCGTAATAACTGTTGTTCTAGTCTGTGCTCAACATGCTCCCTCAGGCTTTCTGCTTCCTACCCGGATACCATAATAACCATTGTTCTAGTCATCATGCAACACTTTTTTCCTCGATCATAAAACTCACCCCAGCGCGTCAAAAACCGACGCTTGGTCAGGTCTCATATCATCAGTTTTTGACACAGGAGGCTCTCTATTGCTCAGAGCAACCTTAACCTTAGGTTAAACTAGTGGTTATTTTGCACTTTGTTTTAATTGGATTTATTGAGGTTATTTTTCAAGGTCTTGTTATATATTTTATTTAATAGTAGAACAGGTTGAAACTGATGTTAATGATAGATAGGTCAGTTTTTTTTGCTGACTGTTGTTCTCTGTTGGTGTAATATAAAGCCTTTGCTAACACTCCATATTACAAAATAAGCAATAAAAGTATGTATGATTTGTGCTGATCGGCATCGGCAAATACTCAAGGCTGCAATATGGGCATTGTATCGGAAGAGAAAGTTGTATCAGGACACCTCTACTGAATAGTTTTACACATATTTTTTGTTTAAATGTACGATGCTGCTCAAATCAAATTAAAATGGCTTCACTTCTTTATAAGCAGGAGAGGGTGGCAGCACAGATGTGACAACTAGATAATGAAGGCCTCTTTCCTTTTCCCTTGAGGAATTTAATTCCACTCTATCATGCCTTGATCTGCTTCAAGAACCACACAGGACCCACAACTTGAATTTTCACTGTAATTTCCTTAAGTGTGCTAATATCCACCTCGCTGCCTTGTTCTGAAGGCAGATGAGCCTCCTAACTAGAGGTGACAGAGGCAGGATCTGACACCACAGAGTAGTAAACCAGGTGAGAGCGGGCTTTCCTTTGCTATTTAAAGCCTCTTGTTTTGTCAGTGAGGTGCTATCTTTAAAAGATACCCTCAGGTCACCTCACCATTTCTTCTGCACTCAACAGGGAGGCAAGATTTACACTTTAAAGACAACCGTTTAAAATGCTCATTATTAGACCACAACAACATCCCAAACACTTATGCAAACAAAGCCACAGGCCTGTCTTCCTGTCGGCGTGCATTTAGAAACATGTACAGTGTTCACAGTGCGATATGCATCATACTACAGTGCTGAATCTGCTTTCTCACTGACAGCCTTCTCTCTATAGAAGCCTTACACTGCTCCAAAGAAACAGCTTAGCTGTTGTTTTTACTGCATTGTTGCTCTATGTAAGAAGAACATACCCAATTACTGCAACCCAGTGACGCAAGCTGCAGCCGGGTACAATAGATGAGGTATCAAGTGTGAGAATAAAAACACTTATTTACCCTGGCTTGAATGTAATCAAAAAGTATAAGCAAGCATATTTGCCCTTAAAACTGTGGGAGAAATGACAAACTCCTCAGTGTCATCAAAGTTACTGACAGACAGAGTAGCAGTGTGACAATGCCAGAGACTCCAGAGAACTAAGGTTACAATAAAGAACCATTCTACATCATGCAGCTTTTGCCCTTTAAATGTCTTTACAAGCTACAGTGGAGCCAAGGTGATGCTTGCCATCACATCAGCAGAACACAGCAGGCCACTAACCTGTGGCATCCAAAATGTCACCTTTCAAAACTTTACTTCAAAACGTTACACACAGGAAGGTCACACCTTGCTAGCCTTGCGGGCCTATTTCTGGTGCTTATTATACCACTTTTGCTGTCCAAAGCATCATGCCCATCACATATAAAACAATCCAGCCTTTCTGCTCTAGAACATGTCGACAGTTTGCTCAGAATCAGCCCCTAGAGATGAGGCTCAAAAGTTAAGAAACAGCCGTTTCCCTTTAATGGCCTGGTTTAACGAGCAGATGAGTGAGGTCAGCTCTGTGTGTTTGACTCCCACAAACACGAGTGCATGAATCCAAGCTGCAAACACAGGCTATAGACTGACCAATGGAAACGCTTGATCTGAAACTCAACACAGAGCCCAGGGCAGCTGGTTTGAATCGTTCCATTCTGTGCACCTCAGATTTTTATCAATAATGTTATTTCTTATTGTGGTTACTTTTACTGTATGCCTAGAGATACTGTATACTAGATTACCAACAAAATAGGGGTGGGAAAAATTGATAAGGCACTATATCACGGTATTTCTTCTCATATAATATTGAGTTTTAATTTCTTAATATAAAAGTTACGATATGGGACGCACGTTGAAATAAATATATATAAACTGCATTTTTAGCTGCATTTGAAGTTTCTCTGTGACCTATGTAAAATATACCAATATATCACAATATTGCAATATCGTATCATGACTGTATCGTATTGTGAAGTCCTTGCCAACCCGCCCCTACATCAAAAAGTCAATCATGATATGAGCAGAAAACAGAAAAGTAGTGATTTATCATTAGGCATTTGGGATTTCAGGCAAGTTCTTTTCATTAATTTAAACTGCACTGTTAACTATTAGGTCGTACACCATTCATGATTTGTAATATCCTAACAGTATCACTCATTTGGTGGTTGCCATGCAGCAATAAATAACAACAAATAGAAACAGAAAAAGCACAGCAAACTGCAAAACATGCTGTCTGAAAAGGCCCTGAGGTACAAGCAGAGGATACTTAATTATTAATCAAGTAGTATTTCTGTCAGGCTGGTCTACCCTGTTATTCAAATGATGCCATGCAAACAGTCAGGACCGTGAAGCTGCAGTAGTGATGTGGCCTCGTCACTGGCTGATGCTTTTTGTGAGAGCGCCTGCTGTTTACAGCCAGCACTGACCTTTAGTGAAAAGGTGTGGACAGCTGTCAAATATCCTGACTCAGAATAGGAATGCTCAACGAGCCGTGGCATCTTCCCCTCTGCTCTGATTAAAATGCAAAACTCATCATTTCAAACGTGTGGATTCTTCCTCTCCTGTTGTGACAAGACGCAAGACGCCTCTCACATCCATAAATGATGATCCCCGGCTGTGTCGCATTCACAGCAGAGATGTCGTTACAGTGGATTTCTGTGTGCGCTGTACAATGTCCTTCAAGATCAGCGATTAGGAAAATTGTTCCATACAGCTCTTTCTAACACCTCGCATTGACACTGCCTTTGAATGTCTTACCTGAAAGGCCACTGATGACATACAGGAGGAGAAATGGTTTCCATGGTGACCCCATACTTGTTGAAGAGGGTCCCTTCCACAGGAATGTTAGCAGGTCTGCTTCTTCATTAAAGCTCTGTCTGCAAACAGAAAAACACATCAGCTGGTCAGAGGATACATCCTGTTAATCCACTGTGCTACTCTCAATAAATTACATTTTTTGCATTTTGGACCACTTCAGGATTGGGCAGAGGATACCTTTACTGATCTGTTGCATGTTAAATGAAACAGTTTTTTTTCCAGGTGAACTCACTGCGAAAACATGAAATATGTTGTTCCCTCTGCAGAACAAGAAGCCTGTGAAGTCAACAGAGCCGAGTACTTCTTGTTATTTGTACTATATGTGCTACAAAAGCCTTGCTGCTATTCATAGCATCACTTTGAAATATTCAAGACAGGCCATGGTGTTGTCAATGTATGTAGTAGATTCCTGACTTTCTTCATTTAACACTTGAAGAAAAATCACACATTAGACTGTGACACTCACAGCACTAACTAGGTGTGGAATTAGTGATGAAATTTGCAATAAATAACTGCCGCAAAGTTACAATCTAGTCACATATTTGACAAACAAAACCTTAAGTAGCTTTTGCAGTTTTTGCAGAGCTTAAAGCAAATACAAACACAAGTTCTCATATTCAGAGTAGCAAACAGGCACATGTGTGACTTCTCATTAAGTCGACGCCTGGCATTAATATGTGCCCTGTGTCCATAATGACATGTGATTGCTCAGACTGAAAGGACAGACATGAAGCCTGAGGAGAGAATGAGCGTCATGTGTGAAGAAGTTCAGGAGAACGAGTGCAAAAGTGACTCTGTGGTTTACACTGGCACACAGAGGAATCAGCCTGTCTGTAGTCATCATGCTGCAGGTTGAGTCATGCTCACATGTGGATTAGAAACACTTGTGCTTTTTAACAGCAGGTGTAAAGAGGATATATGCTCTAAACACATAGTGTGAATGGTTTGTGAACAGCAAACAGCTCTTTGGCTTACAGTCTGAGTAATGTGCTGCTGCGAGCAAGTATAATATAATATGTACCTTTTAGCCAGTACTAGATGTTCTCTAAATTAATACAACCATCTACATAAACATTAAAGTGTCCTGGCCGTACTAGTCAGCAGAGCTTCTGCATCACTGACAGGATTCTTGCACCATTTTAAAAGTCAAATTTAATACTTTATAAGACCTTCTTAAGACCTCTGCACAAATAATTTAAGACCCAAAAATGTCAAAACAATTTATTTGGTAGAAAACAGTCGATTTATTGTAGGGCTTGACCAACATGGAGGTTTTGAGGCCGATGTTGATACTATTTAACTTTTTTCTACAACTTTAATTTGACAACTTGCAAGAACAAAGAACTTTATGCAAAAAATGACGTCTAAAATTATAGTAAATTATGGTAAATCTGTGTTTTCCAATTGGCATTAAACGTACGTACGTCTGAAAATGTAATACCTAAAGTAGATTTAAGACAATTTAAGACCTTAACTCTTTGAGTGCCAAAGACGTACATGTACCTCTTTTAAAATACAACGCTTGAGTGTCATTAACGTATATACATGTATGTGTTTTTTGTTTTTTCGGCAGCAGGCACAGGAGGACGCACGCCTGCAGCCTTTGAGTAACGTTGGGGCTTCTGGGAGATGTAGTCAGAGCATAAAGAGACGGTATACACCACAGAGATCACAACAGGAAGTGGAGACGATCGAGATTAGAGAGCAAAACAAACACAATCTGGCACAAAGCACTTTCTGTTTTTTTAAAAAACGGGCTGGCACTCAGCGAGTTAATTACTCAGATTTTAATTTAAGACATTTTAAGAATTTTTAAGGAACCACAGGAACCCTACATATGGTCTTCAAATCTTACAGTAGCTGTTAACACAGAAGCATCTGAGAAGCCGTCAGTCAATCAACTCTTACTGAAGCCTGTCAAGAGGAGAAACAGACATGTATCTTTACCACAGAGAGAAGCCTTCAGTGCCGTCCTCCGCTCTTTTAAAGTCCAGCCTTTCATGGTATTTCACTGCTATAATCACAAACACTGGCATTCAGGAGAATATTACTTGTAAAACACTGCGTCTGTTTGCACACAGCGCTAATGTGAAGAAAGTATGATCTGCTGACCTTGTTATTCCCATCAGTGACATGCATGCTTCTGTTTCTGATATTTCCTGTGTCTTTGTCAACATGAGTGGATGTGTGCTCCCTCTCTGTTTCCCTGCTCTCTTATCTCACTAACACACTCTCTCATCTTCATTTAAGTTGTCCGTCATGTAGGTCATTAATGCTGGGACACAGACAGCTCTGTGGGTTGAGGGAAGCATGTCCACATCCAGCGGGAGTCGTCTCACATTCATCATTTATGCCTCTGTGTCTTTGCCTCACCTCGTTTGCTCCCCGTCCTCCCAGAATGCACCAGCAGTAGAACTACACAAGCAGTGACTCCACAATTAGGCTGTCTGTTATTTAGAAACAGACACAGAGACGTAAAGAGCTGTTACCACCATCTGTAATCTGCTACTCCTCTCTGGAACTTTATGCCTTTTTTCTCTGTAGCTTTAAAATAAGGACACAAACTTGTTAGCTTTGACTTTCTTTGCTGCAGATGTTCAGTCTGGACAGCAATCTGCTCATCCTCCTTCACCTCACTAGGACTTTCCACTTGTGAATAAGCAGCAGAAAAATGAAACATGGTGATGGCACATGAGCACAAGTGTACTGCATACATTAAAATGCATGTCACCTCAGGAAAGGGAGTCTTGCCTGTCCCTTCTTTTCAGCGCTGTACTCTATTCTTAGCTGCACAGGTCAGCTTGTTGTCAAACAAAGCCCTGGGTACGTGTCGGACTCAACCACTGGAACATCAGCCCTCAGTTGAAAACTGGAGTCAGGAGCGCGTCTCTTCCTGCTGTACCATCTCTGGCCTGGCAGGCCTGCAGCCAACACCATTCAGCCTCAGCTACCACCAAAACACACAGACATGCCCTGATCTGCAACTGGAATGTGACTTTGACTGAATACATGTTGCAGCAGCAGGTGCAGTTTTGACATTAACTGCAGCAAAATTAGCAAACAACACACTCAAACTAGAAAAGCACTCAGAGAGCGCAGACCTCTGCTAACTTAATTAAAGTTACCCCCGCCGCCAAGGAGGTTATGTTTTCACCAGGGCTTATTTGTTTGTCGGTTTGCAAAGTAACTCAAAAAGTTATGGATGTTTTTTGATGAAATTTTCAGGATTGGCTGGAAGTGAGCTGACTTAAAACTGATAAATTTTTGGTGGTGCCAAAAATCGGATCCGATCACCACCAAAAATTAATCAGTCTGAAGTTAGGCTACTTTCAGGTGTTCATCAGAGAGCATGGATCGCTTGTGTGCAACAAGTAAAGTTGGTCTGCACTAGGGGTGTCTACTTGAAAGGTATGATACGTATCGCGATACTTGAATCACGATACATAATTGGGATATTGTGATATTGCAGTATTTGACATAGATCACTAAGAAATTTAAAATGCAGCTTAAAATACAAGTCGTATATATGTACAGTACATATTTATTTATACATACATATACACATACATACATATATTAGGGCTGTCGAAGTTAACGCAGATTATTCACTTTTTTTATTTAATTTTTTATTTCAACATGCGGAAGACATTCTGGATTTACATGACTTTTTTGGGGGGAAAAAATTGATATTAAGAAATTAAAATTCTATATAATATCAGAAGAAAAAGCATCGAAACATATTGCCATATAATTTAAATGAGTCTGCACTCAGGCAACGTAAATTTCAGGCCAGACATGTCCTTTGTGGCCTCAGCTTTCAGTCAACTATACATTTTATATGGGAGACAAACTGTTTTTGATTCACAAGAGACAAGTCTACGCAAAGCAAATATGCTGAAGATAATAGCATGAAAACATGGGCTCAATTAGCCAGAAACGCCTGGCAATGAAACATGAAACAAATGACAGGCAAAGCATTAACATAAAGAAACACACCAATTACACAGACTAAATGATTCTAATTTCAATATCCTCTAAATTACATCATGTGGCCACTGTATATGTGAGCTGTATAATCTCCTGCTCTGGTCTGTCAAAGCTGCACACTGTGTAGCACTGTGCTGTATGTGTCAGGATCTGCCTCACTTGTGTCCAGGTTGTCCCAGCCCAGCCAGATGGTTATTAATGAGGCAGTGTGCAGGGCGCAACAAGGTGCACTGACGGTTCACGATGTGATGCATCTACTTAGTCTCTGTGTTTCCACAGGGCCTCTTACAAATGACACAGACACAAACATCGCCCGATGTCCACACAAGCTCTATTCTCATCAGTTTTATTGTGTCACTGCAGATAGGTCTGCCCTCTCTTGGTCAATAAGTCGATTAATCTGTCTATTAGTCGTTTTACAAGAAATGGATGAGCACATCCCTGCAGTTTTACCATGATGTGCTTTTTAAGTACTGTCATAGTATAAACACATGGGAGCTAATATTTCTGGAAATCATTAGGGGAAATTCACCACCTTCTTACAGATTATTGAACAACCAGCCGTCACGAAAATCTAACCTTTGTATTCTTCACCAAAGGTATCAGAGCAACAAAGTTTGAATCATAAGAGCAAGCAGAGGCCTGGATGACACCCAGATATATCCAAATCCTGATTGTAATTACTGTTTTCACACCCTCTCATCTCACCTTGCCACCGTTTCTAATTAGATACAACTTGTGCATCAAGGAAGGTAAGATCAGGAATTTAATCAGTGCCATTGTTATATATAACACACACTAAAACACACACACACACTGCTATTTGCATTGTTTTATTATATACATATATGTTAGAAGATAGTTAGAAGATATATATATACACACACACACACACACACACACACACATACTGTCTATACTGTAATGGTACCTATAGCAACCTAACCAAACATGTGCATTCTCATCATAATATAATCATCCTAAAATATGTGCAGAGAGGCAGAGAATGAATGACTCTTCACTGCTCTCTATGACACTCATCTCTGCTGTGCTTGCTCACTGATTTGTGGATATTGTGACAAGAACACTGTGTGTTACAAAATTTTTTTTTTACAAATTCATGTCAGCACTTGCTCTGATCTGCTACTGTGAATATCAGACTGACTTGTGGTGCAGCGTAGGGGCAGGAAAAAATATCAATATGGCAATATATATCGTGATGCATTTTTCTTCTGATATAATATTGATTTTTTTAACTTGTATTTTAAACTGCATTTTCTCAGTGATGTATGTAGATTACAATATTGCAATGTTGCATCGTATCTTGACTCAATTATCGCGATACATATCATATCATAAGGTCCTTGCCAATAACCACCCCTAGTGTAGCAGTCATTTTTTTCAAGGTATAGCTGATAGCTTCAATATATTAAAAAAATACGCCTTTGTGGAGGTGAATCGCTGCACGCTGCTGTGGCAGAGTGCTTTCGAAAAGCCACCTCTACCTCGTTAACAGTGACACTTGGTCCTGGACTGCTTCCACACATGCTCTGTCATCTGTAAATGTTAAGATAAGTGTACATGCCATCATGTACCAACAAGAGCCAGGGTGGATTCTCCCTTCAAAGGGCTCTGTCAACTCCAGACCTGAGGAGATTTGTGTGGCGCTTCCTTCTATGTTCCAGTGTGAACAAAAAGCAGCAATATTTTTAGGTCAAGCACACAGGGTTATGGCATCCGTGTAACATAGAAGCTGCTTCCTGATAGATGTGATGTCAAAACAAAATGGTCATAAATCAGTGTTACAAATTATTAGAGCGGGTAAAGATTAAAATTAATCAATCATTAATTCATAAAAGTAATTCAAAAAATTGGATTAATTTTTTACTCTTTTAAAACGGTAAAATTACGGTAATTTCATTCATGCCTCTCCAGGAAGCTGTTAAAGCAGCTGTTTCTGAGTGTTTTCTTACATATAGACTAGTCAACTAGCCTAAGCTAAAATCAGTCATTAACATCATCCCTAATTTCCACTTTAGTTAAAAAAAGATGGCAAACATTTTACATGTGCACCTACACAAGCTACTGAACTCTTTAGGATGGGTCTGGTTGTACACACTGCAGGTTTTAAATCCCAGTGCAAGGGGATGAAGTTAAAACATGATAATACAGAGGATTACTCCCACCAGTTTTACACTTCTGAACAAGCCTGTTGTTAAATGGACATATTTTCTGGATTAGCCTTTGGCGAGGCTAAAGCCATGACAACAGCTAAAAGAGGGACCAGGTGCAGGAGGGGAAATAAGGATGAAGTGAACACTGTCCATCAGCAAACAGCGATGTATATATACATATGTGTGTATATATATATATATATATATATATATATATATATACACACACACACATGTGTGTATATATATATATATATATACACACGTATATATATATATATATATATATATATATATATATATATATATATATATATATATATATACACGTGTATATATATATGTGTATATATACATATATATACACGTGTATGTATATATATATATATATATATATATATATATACACACACGTGTATATACGTATACGTATATAAATATATATATCCTTTAAGGCAGGCTGTGCATCATTTGTCCTCAGCTGGTCAACTTCCAGCTCTTCACATCACTTGCCACTCATCTTGATGAACTGTCTGCTTAGCAACAGCATGTAGCCTGGCGGTGATGTAAACAGCATATATAGAGCCATCAAAGGTGGTGTAGAAGCAGGTGTTGAATGCAATGAATCTGCGAGCAATGTCCACGTTCCTACTGCTTCAGCAGCACATTTACACATATTTTTCCCCCTCAGCTGTGGCCAACAGGCCAGAAAATGAAAAGCGACTGAAATCAGTGAAAAGTCAATTTCAGGCAAACAGCAGGAGGTGAAATTAATTTGTTGCATAATTTAGTTTTTGAAAAAGCTTGTATTTTGTAACTCTGTAGTGTTTAATAGATTCACAGATTTCCACAGATCTTTGGTTTTTCCATCACCTCAACATTCTGAAGATATGTGACGGCTCCAGCTTATCAATTAAATAACCCACAATCTCAAGTCAACTACATTCATTACTATTTTCTTCACACCCAAAGCATTCGAATGTCATCGCCCGCAGCTACTAAAATGCCCATGCCCACTCAAAACTGCATTTGCACCAGAAAGACCTCCAACACTAATTCAAGCCTCCACTAATAGAGCGTGCACTTCATTCTGCGTCTGCCTCATGCACTAAACTAAGAACTGTACCCAGAATGACTCATTAAACATGTAAAACCACGTTTACATGTTTGCTGTTAGAACTAGTTATCTGTGAAAGGAATAAAAATGCTAAATACCAGATGATGATTAAGTTGTACAGCAAAAACTCCAGTCAAAATCAAGTGAAACATGTTGACTAATCACAATAAACGCTGAATATTCTACACAAACAGCACTAAGCTTTTCTGGTTTAATAATGTTTTAAAAAAATATATGATCAAAATGGTGAGTGAACTATTTTCCCCTGAGGTAAAGTTCAGGGTTTGATATCATCATGCTTTAGAATTAGTGCAGAAGTTTCAAGTGGTGAAAAGCTGAAATCATCAAAGCAACATGGAGCATTCGCTCATTTCCTGCTTCCTCTGATATGGCCCTGGTGTGCATAATAATATGCCTGTGGACGTCTGCATCAAGCCCACACACACACACACACACACACACACACACACACACACACACACCTGCAGAACATCTCTACTTTGTCTGAGGAGTCCCAGAGGAGGCAGCATGGTCACCTTTTCATGCAGCTGTACATGAAAAGGTAACCAGTTTACTTCATGACCAAACTTAACATCCTGGGGATACTGTGATGCTGCCCTATACGAGCAGTTTGAGTTTCTACGAGAACATGTTTAAATGCTTTCATGTTCAAATAAACACATGCATTCACCCTCTGTATGGAATGAAATTTTAATGCCCATCTCTTTAAAACCTCCCCCTGCTGCAAAAGCCCCGTTTGCTCTGATTGGTTGGTGAGAAAAATATGCGGCACCTATGCAAAGGTAGTTATCAAGCCGTAGGTTCAAATGGAGGACAGCACTATCTCATCCAGGCAGCCCACAAAAAGCTGACTAGGTCGTCATATTTCACAGATAAGGACATATATGAACAGAAGCAGAGAAAGGGGGACTTTTCCTTGATACATCCACTTTAACCATCATATTTATTTTCATTTAGACTCCACTCCAGCGTTTAGCTTTATTTTTCTATTCTTCTAAATTTTTTATGTATTTTATTCAATTGTAGAATATTCTTGTGTTTATGGTTAAAATTTATGTAACCAATTGGTCATAGGAGTGGGGAAAAAATATCAATATGGTATATATATATATATATATATATATATATATCGCCATAAGTTTTCTTCTGCTATAATATTGATTTTTAATGTCTTAATATGGATTTTCAACCCCCCCAAAAAAGTGATGTTTTGGGCAATTGATCACGTAAACGCGTGATGTGTATGTATGTATATATGTATATCTACATGTTTAGAAATACATGTACATGTACAGCTTATATTTTAAATTGCTAAGTGAACTATGTAGAATATCACAATAATGTATCATATTGTGACTGTATTGTGTAAGTATTGCGATGCATATTGCATTGCGAAGTCCTCACTAAATCTCAACCCTTATTGGTTAATAACAAGCTGGTCATTCTATGTGACAAAATAAGTAATAATAGTATGCATGATTCATGCCGATATGGCATTGGATAGAGATCAGTATCGGATAATACTCAAGTCTTCAATATCAGTGTCATATCTGAGGTGTTATGACATAACAGAGTAAGAATCATTTTGTCGCACATAACAATCCCATTTGTCCCAGTATTTCTCTCCTTTCTCCTTTTGGAGCTGCAGAGTAAAGGTCATTTTCACCATAACCCAGACAGAGTTCACAATGTCCATAAGAATCCTCATGGTGGGGTTGTTTCTCTGCAGCATTTAGTTATTGATTGTTTTACCAGCCACTATGACAATCCTCAGGAGGTATGCGTCCCTTTTGCTGAGGCCTTCTACAATATGTCCAAGATACAGGAAAGTGAAGGTGATGTTGAATGTTACATTCAGTATCTCAGCAATTAATTTCCCCAGGAAGATATAATATATGGACAAGACCAAAAAAATATGGACCTCACCACAGCACGATTATTATCTCCATTTTACTGACCACTGAGAGGAAAACCTCTCTCAAATTAAGCTGCAACTATTAAAATAACCAGCTACTTTTTTGATAATTTATTAATAAGAATTTCCACAAACAACAAATCAACTGATTGAGAAAAGAACTCAAAATAATCACAAGTTGCAGCCTTATATTTTGGAATATTGCGCCCTACATTTAATAAACTGTATATGAATAGTCAGACTGTCATGATGATGATGTCGTTTACAGACAAATCCTGGAGCTGCTTCATAGACAGTATATAATGACACAACTCCTGGGACACGATGACAGTGCCCACGGTGATTCGACTGGGACACGGGGACATTTTCTGAATCACAACTGAAAGACCTACATTCAAATAAAACTCATTTGGATGCAATATTTAAAATATGAAAACCCTCTGAGCCCACAGCATCACTCATTAATTCAGTCTGGCTGGATCAGCTCCAAAAAGGTCATCTGATGACATCACCATTCAAGTCATGATGCTCAGCTTTACAGCTTAGAGAGGCAGTGGATTTTTACATACTGAATTTGCTGCAGAAAACATTCTGAATATCAAAATAAATGTTATGTTTTAAGAAGATTTTTTAGCAACATCTGGAGACTTTTAAAGACTTATAAGTATTGGTGACAATGATTTACACCCTGCTCCTGATCACTGTTATATACACACACATACAGTATATACATGTATATGCATGGAACAAAAGTGTCTGAAAACAGACCTTATAACAATATTCAGAGCAACTCTGCGGATGATGTCGATTAAAAAAGGGTCATTGATGGTTATTCAAATGGGTAATGAAAATCTAATTGCTGTAAACACTTTAATTATCTGCTCTTTAGGAGATATGCAGTGTAATAACCATCAGCGCTGTGTGCCTGAAGCTTCAGAGGTTTTGCATTCAGATCTCATGTATCTGCTCACTTCTTCTTTTTGATGCTCAACCATCCATTCAGCTGGAAGGCACGTCTAGAAGTCTGTGTCAAATCGTGCCCCAAAACCTCCTAAATTGGAGAGTAAACTGGAAGCTGCCGCTGTTTGTAGCAGAGACAATTAGGTTTTTTTTTGTGGGATCCTTGCAATAAGTCGTCACAACGAGAACGACCCACGACTTGAGCCCTGAAAAATGTCTCTCGCACACCCTCAGACTATTTAGTGTGTATTAGTGCAGATCCAGCAGCAGCTCCTGCACAAAAAGACAGAAGAGACAAGCTGTGCCCACGCTTCACTGGTACACAGCGAATAGCTTGAGCAGAAAAATAAAAAGGGCTTGTCACACAAAACAGGTGGGATTCCTGGAGATGAGTGCGTATTTTCTAACTCTGGCCTCGTACCTGACATTCAGACTGTACCTGTTGAGGCAAACCATGTGTAAATGTTCACAAACTTTCCTATTCACCATTTGAACCCTTTATGCGTCGGCATCTCCTTCGTCACAAGCGACAGCCCAGAAACTACTGACCCGTTTTTGACAAAACTTGCATGAGTGATGTGTCTTTTTATTTAGAAACAGCATTTGCACTGAAATTGTGAGGATTTGTTGAAGGGGCCCTGCAACAAATAAGGGAGAGCACATCTGCTGTCCTGCTTGACATGCCATTGAGGTTTTTTTGCAGAAATGCAAATCATCATGAGAAATCTCCCCATACTGACACAACCAATCGTGTTTTTCCAGATGTTAAAAAAAAATAATTTAGATCACAATAATTTCAACTCCCCTTTGATCCCATTCATTAAAGGTCTTTCATGACATAACTTAAATGAAGAATTAAGCCCCCGTGATCACTGATGACACTCTCCTGATACCTTAAATTGATTTTTTAAATAAGGCTATTATCAATGTACTGTGATGAAGCAGCACAGACAAATCCTTACTGCACATAGTGGCTCTCCTCATGTATCTCCTCTGTACGTTTTTTTCATCCTTTCTACCACATAGTATAGCTGTCTCAACTCTCTTGCTACCGCTTTTCACCCCTCAGTGGTTTTAATTGTCCTGATGACCTCAATCAAAAGACAATTACCAAAGAGAAGAGCAGCACAGGCAATTATTGTGTTCAACATGAGACAGAGCGCACCTGAACGGAGCTAGCACCTTTCACTGTGGTACAATTACATGTGCAGCCGCTGACGCCTGTCGTGATGAAGAAGTGAGCATGAAGTATGTGCCTGAAATGCTTATGTGTCCTTAGAGAGGACTGAATATGAGAAGACAGTGACACTTCAAAGCCCAATGAGCAAGGTGCTGCTGTTGGAAGGTGTGTGCAAGGATTCAGGCCAAGAGGAGATGGAGCTGGAAAATAGGTTAAGAGGGACTGCAAGCACACAGACATTCATACTCTCCTATTAAACACCTGAAACTCATTTTCTCACTATTTGGAAAGCCTCTGGACAAAAGCTTGCAGTCCACTGATTATTGACTGTGCAGATTGTCACCGCAGTAAGAATGAGGCATGTGCTGCAAATATAGATCAGGAAATGCATTGTTTGGCTTTGTTAAAATCCATCATTGTTTCAAGAATCGATGCAGGGATGCACACTAAGGCTGGTGGAATGACATTGTCATTTTCTGGACGGAGGGAGGACTGAGCCACGGGAGTGCTCATCAGCTCTGCAGCTGCTGGGGATTAAGGGAAGACAACGGTTATTCTGTGAGGCCAAATTCATCACCAACGATTTAAACATTTGGTAACACTTTCTATGACGCTCGTGCATTCTGATATTACGTATATACTAGGTGTTATAATCTGCTTATAGCACACTACAATTATAGTTACATGCACTACATACAGTATTTGTAATGATTTACAACAATAATTATAATGCATTTTAAAGCATTTCATAATGACTTATAAGGTCAAGTGTGATAATTACGCAAAAGTGCTGCTCACTCAGTTTTTACAATGCTCAGTGTATTAAAATTCACATCGTTGTGATAAATTAAAACATGTTTTATGATGATGTTTGCCACTGAATCTATGCAGGAACAACTGCAACAACATTATTATTATTATATGATTATTATTATTATATTACATGGCACCTTATGAAGAGATTAGAATTCATTTTAACAGTGATTATGATATATATATATATATATATATATATATATATTATACTGTATCACATACTATGATCCTTGCAATATGCATATAGATCATTATAAGCCTCATAATAGGTTATGATTATTGTTATTATTGATATAACATCACTAAGTATCATACTATAATATTGTTCAAAACCACAACAACAACAGCATCAAGCAAAAGCTGCAGAGTTCAACACATTTTAAAACACCACAGTCATCTCCTCCTTTTTAGACCACTGGCACTATTTGACCACACAACTAACATCTTAAAAAATGAGATTATTTCTTACTGAGGCACCTTTCAGCATTTCTATTCACCCTTCTCTTCCAAACAATGCTATTTTTAAAATAATTTCCACTTGATCAGAGCACACATCACCGTTAAAAGGTTGAAAACTGGCCTTCAAATGATGTGTGCAGCTGTTTCATCATGCCTCATCAATCCAGGTGTTGCCTTCAAAATATAAGCAAAGGTAAGCAGGGAGACCTTTCCTTTTTATGTGTACTAAAGAAAATATAAAAGCACATGCTTATGAACATTTGAGGCCCATGATGAGTTTGTATTTATATGGTGAATACACAGTGAAAGTGAACTCAGGACTGATGACAACAGAACTGGTAATAATACTATAATTTCAACCAATTAAATGAGGCCAGTTTCACATTCTTTGTTTTATTTTATTATATGTCTACATTATACTGCTCTTGATAGGAAATGTGATATTTAAATAGGCTAATCAGTGGATCTAGTCGTTATCTCTACACTAAGTAAAAAATAAATCCTGAAAGCGATCAATAAGCCTTAGTTGGAAAGTTTCTCTGGAAGTGAGTGTGGCTGAGTCATGCTGGTACACCCAGCCCACTGCCTTCACTCGTGTCAGAGCAGCTTTGTGCGTTTCCTCACTTCATCTTTAAAAACAAGACATCCCACAGAACACCAGGGTTTGCTTTCTTACTGCTGAGATTAAAGCACATATAACACTAATTTTAAGGGCTTTGCTGCCACAGTTTCAAATTAAACCAACTTTGAAGATGCCTGATAACAAAGTCAACAAATCGGATAAAGATAAACAAATCAGTATCAGGTTTTTATAACCAATGTTCAAGTGCTGTAGGCTTCAGCATTTCCAAGCCTCCCTGAATGCAGCATGCAACACTGAATGGCATGCTTGATGACGTATTATTACGACAACAACAACAAGAACAACAAGTGGATCGCTAGCCGTGGCTAATACGCTAGCTCCTCTGGTGCCTGACTAATGTTATTTCCAGTGCGTCCTACAGATGGTAAATTTACCATCACACATGAGGAAAACGAAATATGGCCATCATAGAGCCCAGTAAGGATCAGTTTGAGCTTCATTTGTTGAACTTTAAAGGAGGTTAACTACTAGTCTGGACTGAAGCTGTTCAACTGTTTTTGCCTTTTGTGGTTTTATTTACACTAATTTCTTAGTCATACAAAAGAGCAGGGTGGATTGAGCCCAGTTATAGTTCCATTATGACCAGTTATAAGATAAGATAAGATAAAACTTGATTCATCCTGAAGGAACATCTTTCACACCAGCTGCTATAAACAGTAGGAAAAAGTAAGGAGATTTAAAAGATTTACAAAAGTACATTCAGTGCAGAAAATTGCAAAAATTCTTTATAGTGCAAAACTGATAGCAGTAGCTATACAAAGACGATAAGAACATGTTCAACATAGCCATTCAAAAAATAAAAAGATTAATAGAAATTTTCCGTAACTCCAGTTGAATCTGGTGTCTTATTTTGCACCAAACATTTGGAGCTATGTTACATTTATGAATGCATGCAGCACGGCATCACAATAAAATTAGTTAATTTATTGAACAACAGGAGATACAGTTTCGGTGTAAAAAGCAGTTGATATCAGAATCGGAAATGAAGAGTTGGGCGTATCGGAATATCGGACATCAGCAAAAAAGCCAATATGAAGCATCCCTACTAAACAGTAGTGACACCAGCTCGCAGAGACAACACCAGACATCTGCAGACATTGTATAACATTAAACAAACTGGGAACTCTACAAATAATTAGCAACAAAGGAGCTTAAAAAGTCTATAAAATGAAGCTTGTTGAGGAGCGGCCATGTTGGTACTCCTGCCTGTCGTTTAAGGTAGTAGCAGGGTCATAAAAACTGTGTTGCCATATATAGAGCAGTTTGACATAGCTATCTATCGACTAAAAAACAAAGCTATCCAGAAGGTAAAGCATAACTGGAACTTGTTTGTGAGGTGAACGAATGCAGCCAACAGAAAAAAGTGTCCCAGATGTCGGTGATGCTCTTAAGAGTGAACACTGGAGGAACTTTAGTGCTGCGAATAACACGTGTTTACCTCCAGCAACAGCATCATTAGCTACACCTGAGCTGAAGCAGGAGCCTCTTCAGCCTGCTCCACTGGATCCAATGAGCAGCTGCTGATACACCGGATGCATTGTGCTTTGATTTAATTTCATAAATCAAACTGTCATTTCATCGTCCTTACTGGTGTCCTATGAGCCTGCGTTTAAATCAACCCTTTTATTCCACTATGAATTAGAATAAGAGTTCAAGGAGATGTAAACAACTTGATCAGAACTCTCATTTATTTCAATAAAAGGTAGGTGGAAACATTGTTAGTCTAATTGAAAGATGAGAACATTTTCTCAGGTAAGTGTTCTCCATTTAAACTCTGTTTTCCCAAAGTCTACACTCTGTATATCCTCACTTCCTCGAGTTAAGACAAAAACGTTCCCGAGGGATGATGCACCACTTACTCCTCTATCGTTTGTCATTTCCGAGTGCTGCCTCCCACTTCTCAGAGTGATGCATCACCCTGAGGAATCTTTCAACATGTAATATTGACTAGCTTCAGAAAGATTAAATGAAGGCTTGTCTTTCTGTTTTAACCCTCACAGAATATTGTGAAACAACTTTTATACAGCTGTAAGCTAAAAATGTATTGGACATAGTGCTGCACCATTCTTTCATAGGCATGCTCTGACGCATGTAAACACAAACTAATTCTATCTATAGATATTTTTTGAGAAAAATAAAAAAAAGCAGCAATCATGAAAAGAATGACCGCCGACTCGATGGTGGTAAAGTTTGACAGCGAATGAGTGTGAAAAACTCAATGTAAAATGTAATTTCCCTCATTGAGGGATTAATAAAGGAATTCTTAAAACAGCTCATTTGAGCAAAGTGCTCCTAGACAACTGGAGTAGCTGAAAAATGTGGTGTGAAAGCAGGTGTGTGCCCAAACCAGCAAATAAAGGCTGTTGGAGTTAATGGCTGACCCAGACCTAATGTGATACTAGTGTGCTGTTAATAGAAACTACAGCATGAACACTTCCTGCACCTGCTTCACAGTAAAAGCCACATGGAGGTATGAGTATGCTATTTGCTGTTCTCAACACCAGGTGCCACATCTCTTTCTGGGAAGGTAATTTCTGGAAAGAAGCAATGAATTAATACTTGTTTGTTCAGTAACGCACTGTTACCCGAGAATTTCCACCTATAGCATCCATATCGAAGATGGCAAAAAGGCGGGACATGTCCCCTTCAGGTTCATAAAGACACTGATCCATCCCCCCACTTTCCCAGCATAAGACATCAACACAGACATCTCTGGTAAAACAGAGCATTAACGTCACTGCAGCAGCACTGAGAGCCCAGCGTTTGTGTTTCGACTCATGGTGCATTCAAGTTACACAAATGTTGGAATTTCCAAACTCCAAGTCAGAATTGAAATCAGATCGACATAGAATTCATGCTACTGATGTAAACAGTAGCTACATGTTTTGTTGTAAGGCTGGAAGAGCTGGGAGCACTAGACTTTGACGTTAAGATGATCTGAGCTCCAAGTTCTGACGTCCAGTGAACACACCATAAGGCAAACTCTCACTCCCCAGGGTCCTAAAGAGGAACTGGTGGCAGCCTGTCATCATCAGACCATTGTCTAGTATGTCTAACATGATAAAGTCCAAATTATACAAAAATAACTTCTTGAGGTATTGAAAAAAGTATTGTTCTGGAACTGGTCCGGTATCGAAACAAAGGAAAGAAATTGGCATTGTATCACCAGACACAAATTCAACCAAAATGTCATCCATTTTCTATCCAGTCTACAGCTTAGAGCTGTTACTGTATGCAGAGACAATCAACAAGGTAGCACACTTGGCAGGGGTCAAACGCAAATTATGTATTAATTACTAATAAGCATGTCAGTCATGGATAGTCAGTGACAACCGATGGCCGGCTTTTGGCTGGGTGTGTCGGGGTCCTGATGCCTTAAAAAGCTGACACAAGCTTCGGTAAAGGGTCTGTTTTATTCTTTGTCTCCTATCATAATGGGGCGCAATGTAGTCCGATCATGAATTTCATTTCGTAGGCAGTTATTGCATGTAAAGGTATATATACATAACATATGTCTGCCAAAGGCTATAACCCCTAAAATCAGTTATTTATGTCTTATATATAAATATAAATTCACTGTTTCCTTAAAGCAACGAGAAGCCATCAAACCAGACACTCTGTGTTATCCCTCTGTTCTGGCTAAACCTTCTGTTTACTGTCTGGATTCCTACAAACACTACATGGTATGTTCAGCCTCATATTGCTCATATTTAAATGCTGCAGACACACAGACGTCTCAGTTTTAAGATCCTGAAACTTGGCACTCAATAGTGTGGACAGGAAATGGCAGAACACTGATGAAAATTGAGATTTAATGAGTATGTGATGCAGCACATGAGCGGACTGTCTCAGGGCTCTTTGTTGTATCTCTACAGCTCAGGCTGGCACAGTTAATACACCCACTTGTGCATGAATACTACACCACTATAATCTAAAATGACTGGCTGCTTTAAAGACAGATAGATAGATACTTCATTAATGCCGAGGGAAACTGAAGAAGAATTAATTAAAAGAATTAATCTCAATCTGAACGACCGGGGTAAGGTACCAACCATGTTTTATTCTGTAAAGTAGCGTACGGTCTGACACTAACTGGATGGATCAGGATGCATCTGATGCATCCAGTTAGTGCTTGTACAAAAAGGAAATAACAGCCTGTTATAAACAGTAATGTAATGGAAGATTGTGTGGCTGACACACAGACTACAAATTTAAAATAAAAAATTTAAAAAAATCACAGCTATCAGCGCCTTTATGCCCACTGCTGCTTTTCTTGTAAGAGCATGTTAGAAAAGTAAATGAAATCATAAGTCATCACAAAGCAACGCTGACAGCTATTCGCTTGAGCCACGTAAATTTCATAGTGCTGGAGCTGCTTTCTGAAGAGCGTTTCTCTCCCATGTTACAGAATCAACAATTATAATACATCTGAATATGACATGTAGCCTGTTATTAGTGGATACCCATGTTTTATTCCCCCACTTATCAGTCTTTTTCTAAATCCATTAAACAATAGCAGAGGCAAAGAGAAAGCAAAGGCACAGATGGCTTTTTAAAAGGCCTTGCTTTGATGGCATTATCTCTGTGAGTTAGCCAAGATGCTTTTAATCCTGATTAAAATTCATACTTTGAATTATGTTGATATCTGACTGAATGCAGACAATTAAGGGAAGAAGCAGAGATGAACACTGAGTGACAAGCCGGAGAGGAAAAGAAACCAGCTATTAAATTAGTTGTGAGGTAAAGGTCACATCTGACATAGCTATAATGCCACCCTGATTTCCCTTGCTCAAATCAAAGGGCACACGTTGCTATGGTAACTATAGTAAAGTATAAAAAAGTAGTATGTGTGCTTTGGGAATCTCTAAAAAAAATTGCTTTCATAAAAATGTGATGGTGTTGTGACAGAGGTCGCTGGTCGTTGTTAACGTCTGGTCACTTTTTAAGACTGAAATGCAGCCGAGAGTAACACTAACACTCATCTCCCAATTCTGCACAGTCCCATGATATATAGATCTAATCAATTCTCAATTTATCTGAATGTGATCCCCACCGTCTGGCTCCCTGGGTGATCAAGTGCATTCATCTCCTCTAAGGAGAATACAATGATGCTACATTAGTAGCTGAACATCCCTTTTAAATCTGTGGTCATTAATTGAAATGAACAAATTATTAGTGTTTGCTGAGGTAAATGTGATTCTGCTGCACCAATAAAAATATGATTAATGTATAAATTCATGGACTCAGACCTGGATTTAACAACCACACTAAGACAATTACAAAGTGAGCGTACAATCGCCTAAAGAATATATCAAGGATTAAAGGACTTAGGTTTTTCTGTTTGCTGCTGCTTTGTGTTAAATCACCATAATTGCTAATTTCTCTGCACTGCCTGTCCTTGATACCCATCTTATTCTATTTTAGCTTGTTTGAATGTTCCATCCTCTTGGCCTTTTAAGTGTATATTAATGCCCTTCTGTGGCACTCTTTGTCTCTGTGCTTTTGATGTTTTATGTAAAGCACTTTGCCTTGCCTTGTTGCTGCTGAAATGTGCTGCATAAATAAATTTGCCTTGCCTAAACTCTTAAGAATAAAAAATGCATTAGACCAAAACAGTAGTGCAATTATATTAGAGGAAAAGACAACATAATCAACACGGTCTGAGTGGAACTCTTCCTCTGGCTGTATTTACAACACCTGAGCTCTCTTTAAACCACCTACTATAACAACAGAGTATGTAGCCAAAGTATAGAGTTTGTATGTGTGAATTAAATGTTTATGCTGCAGAAGTACAGAGACAGAGAA
Organism: Synanceia verrucosa; assembly: GCA_029721515.1. NCBI lineage: Eukaryota > Metazoa > Chordata > Actinopteri > Perciformes > Synanceiidae > Synanceia > Synanceia verrucosa. Next base: position 2,472,317 of record CM056559.1, read on the forward strand.
GGGATGGGTACTGGCAAGAAATTCATCATACAATACACATTGTGATCTGTATGTATATACAGTATGTACAAAAACAACATGAAAATCTTAAAAATCAATATTGTGCAGAATGATAGAGAAGCACTGTCCTGTTCTCTGACTGATGGTGACCTGTACGTAAAGCGACATTAAATGCGTTGTCATATTTGGCCTGTGCCTTTAAATCCACGGTGCATGTTTGTTACTTGATTGTTCTGGTGACTGACACTGAATGTGAACATAACTCCACAGAGTCCCTTTAACAGCAATGCACTCGGCTCTCAAAGCTCTTAAATATCGACTGTTCAGGCTTCCAGGGATCAAACTTAAGGATCCCTTCATTGCCAAGGGCAAGAAAAACACAACGTTGGGCTAGTAAATTTACCAACTCACGTGCCAGATTAAACCAAAAAAAGGACAAGGAAAAGGCCAGGTCCAGTTTGAGAGCACCCTGTGAACACTGTCCCTCTGAAACGGCAATAATTAAAAGAGGTAGATCCAGCAGATCCATGTGTCTGTTCCAGCAGATGTTTAAAGTCACTGATTGATCACAAACCTCCAGCTGTTGAACAAATAAAAGCTGCTTGTCAAAGGCTCAGATGAGAATTCAGCAAGTCAGCGGATTAACTTAAGCTGCACTGTTTTTTAATTTTATTTTGACAGTTTAAGACTGCATTTCGATATTTCAATTTACGTATCTGCTAACAATACTGTTCTGTCATCCCTTGCTGTCACACCTCCCATTAATCTTCCATTATGTTAACTATTGCATTTATTGATCTACCAGACGGCTGGAAAATGAGACAATCCAGTAGCCTCTCACCTGCTCTTCACAGGTTGCTTATCTGATCGTTTTATTAAGAGCAAATCACTCTGAGAGACGCTACTGGGAAGACTGAACTTTGACTTGTGAATTAGAAAGTCAACTGTGTGAATGAATTGCCTCACAGAGCTACCTTGAAACGCGCCACAATCATTTAAAACCAGAGAAATACCATCAGAGCACAAACCAAGGTTTTTTGTAATATTATGACATTTGTCCTTTTTTCTGGATCACTGCAGCCTCGACGCTACCCACACTGCACGCTGACAGCTGATAGAGAAACTGTGGAAAACCAAACATCTGTATTTTACACACAAGAGTAGCTTTGAATAAAAGCTTCAAAGTGCAGCTCTCTGTCCTGTAAAATGCATCAGTGCTTCAGTCTTATCTCAGCGCCTAATGAAGCTTCACATCATCCTGATATCTGGAGGACATTTCACTGCTTTGAATCCTACACTGACTGTATGAAAGCATGCACCCTGTACATACTGATGTGCAGCTTCCTGGTTAGTACTGCCAGTTCACATTCAGTTGGTTATTCACTTTGTGTACAGGTAATGCATCAGATCAAGACTTTCATCAGGAATTCACTGGTGAAAAACACAAAATAACATCAATCATCATTCATTCATACGAGTACAGCGGCATCACCGCAGAAGAGAACGACACTGAGGAAATTATTCTACGTCTTCCTCACTTAAGTAGAATAAATCCAGTGTTTGTCACAAGACGATGAACAGCGAGGCGCTGCTCGAGCACAGCTAAGCACAGCAGCCCTGTTAGCTGTATCCTGACAGATACCACCGCACACATTTCATCTCTCGGGAGAAAGGAGGCATGAGAGTGGAACGTACAGTAGCGACTCATCATGAAACTGCAGGATGCACGACTTAGTGCGGCAAGAAAGGTGAACCTCAAACACTCCTCTTCCTGATAATGTGCAACTTTCCTGCTTTCTCTTCAGAAAATGTCCATAATGTCACCGTGCATCTTCACCATGAGTTAATGGACACAAAGATGCCCTGGACTTAAAAAAAAAAAAAAAAAAAAAAAAGATAAGAATGTGATCCAACACTAGTATAGCAAAATATATAGTATATAAGAGGAAAAAGGTATAATCTGATAGGAATCATAATCATTTCTTTGTTATATTACGCAGAGCCGAATGTTTTGAGCATTGATGTAGATAGTTTTAACATTGTGAAGCTCGACAGAAAACGTAGGCATAACGTGTGAAACAAGTGTTAAAAAAATGCTTTTTCTAATCTTACAAAAGAGAAGGAAGGAAAATAAGATGTATGTACAGTATGTAGTATAATGAGGAATATGTTATATTCATCCATTTTATTTCATTTGACAAACCTCGTGTGGCATAACATAACTGAACAATACATCTTGGCTCCAAAATGAACTAAAACAGTGAACGGTTCATTTTAGCATCAGTGAAAACTGCCTTCTTAAAGTCACAGTGGACAGAGAAAGGTGAGATGAGGAGGTGAACAGTGCAGGAACTGAATCTGAAATAGAGCTGTGCGATATGGACAAAATTGTATATCTTGATACAGCTAATTTTGCATCCTGATAACAACATATATGTACGATATAGTATTTTTTCAGATGTAACATTACTCTCCTCCTCCTCCATGCTGCTTTACCTCTGTTTCCTCCCTAGCAACCAGTGCCATAAACCAGTTCTTGCTGGTGACGTAAACATGCTTCCACAAAGCAGTGGCATTGCTGCAGTTACATTAGTCTTCATAACATAATGTCTATGCTTCATACAGTGAACGTTTTGAACTCTCATGATACATTTGGATTATCCAGCGGTCATTCTGACGTCTAAACCACAATGAGAATAGCTAATATTAGCACGGTGACAGAGCTAACCAAGTAGCCTACACATTAAAACTACGATATTAACAACAGGGGCGGCACGGTGGTGTAGTGGTTAGCACTGTCGCCTCACAGCAAGAAGGTACCGGGTTCGAATCCCGGGGCCTTTCTGTGTGTCCGGGTACTCCGGCTTCCTCCCACCATCCAAAAACATCCATGGGGATTAGGTTAATTGGCTAATTTAAATTGACCGTAGGTGTGAATGTGAGTGTGAATGGTTGTCTGTCTATGTGCCCTGCGATGAGGTGGCGACTTGTCCAGGGTGTACCCTGCCTTCCGCCCTAAGACAGCTGGGATAGGCTGCCCCCCCCCCGCGACCCTATGAGGATAAGTGGTAGATAATGGATGGATATTAACAACAGACGCTTCTATCCTACGATAGGTATTTCTATATTGTAATAATCTCTAATCTGAAAGGTGGAAATAGAACTCAGATCTCCACTTTAAGTAAAAGAAGTCATACTACTAGTGGAAAACACTCAACTAAAAGTCCTGCATTAAACACAGAATCTGTATCAGACATCAAACAGTGATATGAAGCCAAGTACTGAACAACATTTTAACTCTGAGTGCCACTGACTTGTACGTCTTTTAAAATACAACGCTTGAGTGCCATTGACGTATATGTTGGGGCTTCTGGGAGATGTAGTCTGAGTATACACCACAGAGATAAAAACAGGAAGTGGAGACGATCGAGATTAGAGAACAAAACAGAACCTGGACAAAAAGTGGTGATTTCGGTGAAAGTGTCCTCTACTCTACCTCTGAAGAGGTAGAGTAGAGGAATGGAACAAGAATGGAACAAGGTAAAAACCAACATTTTTTACATGATGAAATAGAGAGTCTCTTCTTTCATTTGAGCGATTCAGTGTTTTCAGAGACATAGTACAAAATATTCTGTGGGTCTAGAAATATGACTCAAAATGGGAAAAAAACGCTGGAACAAAGTACTTTCTGTTTGATAAAACAGCTGGCACTCAAAGAGTTAATGAGCTGACTGAGGTTACATTCTGCAAAAAAGCTTTGAAAAGCATCTTAACGGTTTGTCACATGAGTCAAACTAAATCTTCCACACTTCCAATCTAACAGGAACATATTTTTTTAAAGCTGTTACTACACAAGTACACAGTATTTAAGATCCAATTAATTACTGGAAAAATAACCTGCAAGGGTGATACATGTTCTTTGTCTTAGGAGAAGCTTTTACCAGAAGCCGAGAGGCAAATTCACATTAATGAGCAAGCAAAGAGGATTGTTAACCAACGGGGCAGGGAGACTTTTTTTATTGGGGTTAAAGATCAAAATGTAAAATGGTAATTATACATAATCAGGTATAACAACAAATGTTACATGAAATTTCATTGATCTCTTGAGGTGCCTTTAATTTCTGTCGACACTGCAGATGCTGGCTCTTTATGTCTTAGGGGGTTGGACTTATTAAGATACAGCAGAAATAGAGAAGGACTTGTTAAGAATGGTTTGGGCTGCAATGAATTTTAAGTGGGGAATAAAAAACACTCCCCCGACTAATTCTTTGGAGGATCAATGCTCTGTCTGAGGTAATGAGAAACAGAAATAAATGGAGAGTACAAAGAGACTCTGAAACAAACTGAGGACAAGAACATCTTGCGACCAAGTTCAACTCCAGGTTATCCATTTATTCTCCCATTTATTGCCTGCTGCACAAAGAACAGTTAACCAACTCAAAAATAATCAAAGCATGCACATTTTTTGGACTTTCTTGAACCTGAAGGTCGAAAGTGTGTCAGTAATTTCAGCTAATCTTTCATTTTGTACTATCAGCGTGATGCAGATACAGCCTTAGAGCCTATATTTGACCGTATTTGACTCCCCTGAAACCCCATAGCCCGTTCTTTACACCTTCATCTCGCTAATCTGTCTCGAGCATGAGATTGTTAGACGTTTGGAAGATAAAAAAATCAAAGAGTGTTGTGCTTCATCACGGCTCTGGAAGATAAGGCCCTTTACTGTCACATAAAATCAGGAGCTGCCTGGTGAAAAACACTCCATCCCGGGGCGATTCCCCACCATCACCATCATCATCATCACTACTCTCTCCATAGCATCTCCACAAATACATGGTGTTCACTTCGCTGACAAACTACCTCTAAAGCAGACAAATCAAACCTTCCACCACTTAATTCACCACAGCTTTGTGGAACGAGCGCTGCTGTACAGATTGTACATTACAGACAAAATGTTTGCTCTGTTGTCCCAATAACTGCCAAATATTAAAAAATGAACACCACATCTTCTCAATCTGCTTTCCCATTTCAAATACTACTCACACTGCCTCATTCCATACGTACGATTAATAACCTTTAACATTTTCACAACCACCCATTTAAGCTGTGGCGTGGAGGACGCCTGCAGGTATCTGCAGATAACTTGCTCAAAGTTGAGACAACGAGGGCAGCCAAAGACAAACAGATAAAGGGACTGCATAATTAAGCGACCCGAGGCTGTGGGACGTGTTAGCGAACCAAAACATGTTATTTCAGCCATTTAAATCGGCTGCTTCCAGAGGAAGTGCAGAATGCCAAAATCAGGAGAGGAAGGCCACACGTTGACGCCGTCGTGTCACTCGTCTTAATTAGATTATCGTTCAGCATATGTACACATTTGTCTTGGTGCAAGGATTTGTTGTACAATCTGTCGGCTGCATCGCCAGATCAGAGCATTAACAAAAGAAATGCAAGATGAAGATATGAGAATGAAGCTGCTTCCCATAAGAAGGCTCACACAACACTGTAATCTAATTAACAGTGCTTCTTTTGTGGTTCACACATGCTTCAGGGTGACAACATGAGTGTGACTTCAGATTGTCGCTTTGACTCACTGGACGTCAAATTCAAGTCATTCATAACAGTGACAAGTGGAGGAGCGAGCAGAAAGTCGCTCTTTCCTACGCAGATGCTTCTAAGCAATTACAGAAATTAAGTTGTCAGATGGGTCCTGAGGGATGTTTGTCTTCCAGGCTCTGCAGGACCAGTGGGCCTCCCTTACCAACCAAGTGATGGATAGGAAGCGAGCCGAGGACGGGGATCGCCACATTTCTTAAAAAAAAGAATGTCTTTAATCGAACAAATACACATCTCATGTCTCACCAGGGACAGATGTCCAGGACCTCTGTTCTTAGTCACTGTTTTCAGATCACCCTTGCAGCGTGAACAGAGAAAAACATGTTGTTTACAGATTTCAGGATGGCCCACAATTTTCCAACATTTCCTAGCTTCTCTTTTGTGTCACCACAGAGGAACAAACACTCTGTATACAAACCCCATTATACACCCTGTGCTACCGTAGCACCGTCATGTGGATGTGTGTGTCCACACTGTATGGAAAACAGACAACAGGGACATGCTTGTCCACTTCCCCTCTATTAGTCTCAGATTTGTCGGTGAAAATAGGACTCCCTTGGGTGCCACTGTCTTGGTTTCTATCCCTGGCCTCTCACTTGTCACTGCTGGTATGCATTTTTTTTTTCCCTTCAAGATTCCCAAGGGCCTTGAAGGGCTTTGCCTTCACTGCCGTTGTCATTTTCAATTAGCTGTACTAATAAATCCATGTCCGCTGGCCCATGTCAATAATCATTTCATTTAAGAAGATGGGCTGTAACTTCAAGACATATTCAATTTCCATCAAGGTTAGCCAATCTGCTAATTTGCATTTGCTCTCACACCTGCCCCCAGGTGGATTTACAAACATTTTATACCATTTATTGCAAGCAAATAACTGATTTACACCAAATAAGGATAGGGGTAAGGTCTAATTTGTGGCACAGCTGTTCATTCCCTCCACGTACTCCCCTGATATGCAGGTGGAGCTTCCTTTTGATTAGGACTTCCACCATACATGTCTCGGTGAGACGACGAACCATTTTCAGATGATCTCATGAAATTAAACTAAGTAATGGAGTGGGCTGCTATGAAAACCGTTCAAGCACATTAGGTCTCATGAAATATATATGTAGATTAACATTATGGCAAATTATTGCCCATTTAAAAATCACAAGAATGCCTCCAAGTTAGACTTCCATCATTACGTCTTAATGGATGCTGTGCTGTATAACACTAACAGGAAACTATGGCAGCATTAGACTGTGATGTGGGTTACATGCTTTTAACACTGATTTACAGCTGAACAGGTGAGATCAAAGATGGCATTTTGTATTTCTTTGTTAGCGCAAGACGACATCCTCAAGATACTCATTTTACTGTCATCGAGGGGGAAAGAAACCAGGAAATGTCCACATTTAAGGAGCTGAAACTGACTTTTGTTTTTCCTCAAAATAGTTATGTCAAAAATCAATTAATTGTTTTATCTCTTCAGTCAAACAGGCTTTACTAGGAGATGATTTACTGGGGGAAAAAAAATGAAAAAAGCAGAGGCAGCAGTATGCAAGAAACTAAAATGCCAAATGCTTTACTGACGAGGCTAGAAATTCTTTACACTGTAGAAAAATTGAGTATTGATTGAGTCCATGTTGCAGAGAATACAGTACAACTACAGTACAGTGTTGAATGATCCGCATGCAAAACACTACAAAGAATATAAATTGTGCATGAAGCAAAAAGAGAGATGCTTCTTTTCTCTCACACTCTGTACAGTACATATATTTGAGTATGTAACTCAAACTGGGGGTCAGGGTCGAGCATCGCCATCCATGGAAAAGCAAAAGAAAAAAAAAAAAATCTTGTGCGGAGAAACTCATTATCACATCTCTTTTCCTCTTATTGTTGACTTTTCTTTTTGTCATGAAATCTCAGCCTCTAAGCAACATGTTGAATCAGATTCAGCTGTTTACATCAGTGACGTTTCCATCATATCTGAGCGTAACGGTCAAACTGTGCAGAGACTGAAGCATGTACAAATTAGTGTCTGTATTTTTGGAAACGGGAACTGGTCCAAAGGTTCATGATATAAATCTTCTCCAGTCTTGAATATTGTAGTGACATACTTAGTGACTTCAAATTAGAAACTGGCCTTAAAATAGCGCGATGTTGTTTCTTCGAGTCCCTGAACGGACCTGCATTAAAAATGAGGCACCGAAGCAGCAGGGGGATTTACTGACAGCAGACACACTTTTGTGCGTTGTGTTTTCCTCTGGCAGACTCTATTCTAGCTGCCACCACTCGGCTAATTGCTGTCATTGAAAAGACAGTCACACACATTTCAAGAAAGAAATGGAAATGATATTCCTGATAGAATAATGGCTTAATAATAATACCCCTCCCTTTCAGTGCATCATCCAAACACAGCCCTGTAAAATCAATAAGATCAAACGGCAGTCTGTGAGCCCTTAAGCTACAATCACAGCCCGACTGTCACCAGCACAGTCAGATGATAGCATTATACTAAACATTCAACCGCAGCGAAGCCACAAAATTCGAGTTTGGGAAATCTGCATATCTCTGATCAGATAATTCCTGTGGGTCTACTTGTGTGGTAAGTGGTGTGTTTGATGCCTCCTGCTCTGCTAACCTAAAGATGCACTCCTGAAAAAACAAAAGCAAGTGCCTCTGCCCTTGCAACAGAGAGGTTTTCTTTCACAAATTATATCCAAGGATGTCTCTGAGCTCCTCAGATCTCACCACACTAAATACATCCCAAAGTCTGATGATGGCTTTGCACATAGGACACCTTTAATTTGACCTCAAACCTCATTTCCCAAGGCATAACAAATAGCAAAAAAATAACTAATTTTAACACTTTTTTGGACACATCCAGCTTAATTTTGGCTCCTGTCACTCTTCATGAAAAGGCAGAAGTTACTGGAACATCATGAGGAGAAATAAGACAGGAGCTTAGTCAAGAACTTAGTCTGACATGTGGCTGAATGACACCTCCCAGACCAGGTGAGCTGCTTTTAGATGGTACTATTCAGATTAATATCTGCAGCATGGTGAGCACAACTTCTGTCTTTGAACAACACACAGCTGCAGCCACATCATGACACGAAACACCAAAGTGTGACACTTTACTCACTGAAATGTTAAAAGTCTTCCCTCCTGTCTGCTTGTCCTCTTCTCTCCCAGCTGGCTGATCGTGGTGCCCGCCGTAGTGGCTCTCCCTCCCGGACCCAAACGGCGGAATGGCAGCGGTGCTGCGAATATCAAGTCTGGGTCCTCGTCTCCGTCGCTCTATGAGGCTAACCAGCCTAAACAGTACATCCTCAAGTGGAAAAATAGCAACAAATAGACATTTTTTCTCTCGGTGTGCAGGGATTTCCCCTTCGAGTTAAAGGCAACCTTTTGCTCCACTTCAGGGAGCGTTGTGCTCGGTGCTGTGCGTCGTGGTGTCCGGAGCTCTGGTTCCGTCTCCTCTGTCAGCCTCCACCGCTGCAGCCGGCTGAGGCTCTCTCTCTGCGGCGCAGCATCCCGTCTCACTGAGCTGCGAAAAAAAAAGAAAGAGGTGGCCCTCGGTTAGTTGTAAAGAAGGAGTGGCATGGCAGCAGTTTCTGGCAGTGTGTCTGTTTATTAGCAGGCAAAGTTGGTTTAATCAATGGAGTAAAAACAAAATTACCTTTAACGCCCTTCCTCAAATCTCCGCTATTGACGGTGAAACCAATTTTGACCCAAAATGGAGGCTACCTAAACACGGCTAAAAGTGTTTTAACGTCATTAAATGCCTCACCTACAGAGCTTCTTCGGAAGTTAACGTTATGTTTCTCCTTGTTTTTAATCTATATTTTCATCATTATTTAATGACCAAAATCACTTGTTTAGTAAACGTAGAACTTTTCAAATTTAACAACAGAAAGTAGAGTTGGTTTCCCTGGCCCTATCTTACCGAAATGTTAGCTTGTAACCTGCTAGCTAACAGTTAACATTAGCTAATCAAATAGATGATATACCCTGTTCTGGACCCAGACTGGATTAATGTGTTTAGTTTCAATGTGAGCCAGCATTAGCTTAAGCAAATACTCTAATATAAAACATCTAATACAATACTGCCGAATTTAAATACCTTGTTCGGCGTCCTGCGCAGCCTCAAAACGGGCGCTCATTTGTTCCTACCTTTTGGAGTTGCACTTGAACGCAACGCTGTATATCCTCCGATGGTGTAAGACGGTTGGCTAAAAGCGCTGTCACTCAATTCTCTGATTTCTCATTGGTTGAAACTGTAAACAAGCCGCCCCCTTCCCTCATGTGCTAGCTGTGCCACCTCGTTAACGGAATGTTAGCATGCTGAAAAGACAGACCTCAGTCAATGCCTAATGGTCAAAATAGCACACATTCGTCAGCAAAAGTAGAAAAGACGATTTGCATGCGTATTGTACACTTCGTCGCTGTGATGTGGACGTTAGCACACAACGAAAGACGGCCACTGAAAGGCTAGCACGGAGCAACAGACAGGCCGCAGGCACCTCCTCCCTCCGGTTGTTTTTTCAGGAACAGCATGGCCTGAAGATGACAAGGTATCAGCTGCAGAAGTTTATCATGCAAGCATCACCAGTCATGAACATAGAATCACTGTATCATGATACCATCGTTATCATGTACAAAATTGTATTGTATTGTCATGGGGAGTACACCAGATTTGTGTTGCTATTTTTTTGATGTTGTGGAAATGGCCACCCTAATGCTAACTGCTAAATACGGAAGCCCTGAGAGGCCATGGTTTATCTTTTTTTTTAAACACCGTTTTCTAGTTATAACAAAATACTTTGCTCATTTTCTCGAGATAACAACAACAAACAAGCTTTGTTATCTCAAGATAATGAGAAAAATAAGTCGTTACCATGAGAAAGCTGTCAAAACGCATAGTATTCTAGACTACATCATGTTGGATAGTTTAAGTAAAACCATTCCCATTACGACCATCAACTCCTACAAAATAAAACAGTGTAAATAATAGGTAGGTATTGTGACCATCAGAGTGCGCTGCACAACTTGTTTTCCTGCCATTATTTACTACATTTTATCAGATTACCACTAAGTGACTTTTATTGATAAAATACTGACAGTTAAGACTTAACTGCCTTACCCAAGGAGTTTTTGACAATCCTCCCTTGACATTAAACAATGGCGGTCAAGATAAAAAAGGTTTAGTGGTTTTCTCTTAACCCAATGCAGCACAAAAAAACTAATTTTACCTTATCAAAACCATTTCATTACCATGCATTTACAAATTTTGTTTGGTCTTGTGCATTCAAAGGATATTATAAAGTGTCTGTGTGTCATGCAGCAGCCCTTTAAACAGAACAGTAATGGTACTAGACTGGAGAGTATGGATTAGTTCCCTCTGTTTCATGTATCAGTTACATAGCTCATATTGCCACCCTCTGCTGTGAGTATTTGACTGACAATATGGAGCTAACAGCCTATCGCTATCCTCCATCATTAATTAAACAGTACCCATGACTGAGTGCTCTTCCTGTTGCACAATTGATCCATTCCAGTGCTTGTAGCTCTTATCAGCTCTTAGATGCCATCTTTTTAAAAGCACTATCTTAAGCAGCCTTTTTGCAGCTGTGCTTGTTGCCGCTGATATTATTTAGAGAGCTTTGCTTATAGTATAAAACATATTTCAGAGGACAGGGATATTATTTCCCATGCTTGTTACCTTTAACTTAGTAGTTTTGGGCTGAATAATGTTTTCGATTCAAAAGATGGTGTATTAAATTTATCTTGCACTTTGAAACTACACAGCAGTGAAACTGTTCAGTCAGTGTTGTTGTTTTGGTGAATATACTGTATGCTGTTCAATTATCTTGAATGCAGTCGCTTCTGTTCAGTAGTCAGTCGTTGTCATCACAAAACAAGCAGACAAAATGAGACTAATAAAGCTCAGCGAAAGGCGGTTCTGTCGAACGCTTTATGTGGGGCATGTAGTGAGGCTTTACAAAGTGAAAAGAACAACAGCTTTTCATTCAGGGACCAGAGTCATCTTGCAGGTCCACCTACTGAAGGTGCAAATGAGATAAGGAGAGTGTAATTAAACCAAAGATAAGCCAGAAACATGCACCCTAAAGCCACACTAAAAGCACACTAATAACATGAATTTGTTTACCTGCCAACAGGAACAAGATGGGAAGCCTGCTCGCATTTCAAAGTCCACTTCCTGCAAATTTCTGGAGTACAGTGCAGACTTCAGACTGCCATTGGGACACCTGAGAGCATGACATATTCTGCACCTGAATGGTATGTAAACTGCAGAGTGCAAAGTTGAGTTAAGGATGCATTTGGACCAAACTTTACAAAGTTCCCACGCTGATTTTACAAAACTTCAAACAGAATTTTCATGTGCAACGTAATTACAGTCAGAGGCAATAGGAAAGCATCAGCTTTCACCACTGATGCTCACTAAAGCTGTCCTCAGAAAATGACAACATGTTGTTGGCACTGAGAACACAGCAGTCACATATAATTAGAGAGGTGGTGCTCTACTTAAGGAAAATTGTTAGAAATTAGCGCCTGACAACACATGACAAGCGTTGACGTGACGAGCAGAGTGGCAGGATGCAGGACTTTCCCAACTGTTCGACAAACTTTATAAGACAATCGACGGATAAAATCTGTCAGGTGCTGACAGAATGGAGGAAACTAACCTCAAGCAGCCAATTATGTACAGTAAATGTTACGTGGACATGCCAGACAAAGGCCAAGCGTGTGAAGCTGCTTGAATAGTGGACTTGAATGGTGTATTTTTGGCACTGGGTTTAAATTACTCTCTTTATAATTAAGATACAAGCTAAGTGTTCTGACAGCAGCCAGTCCTGACTTCCTGGGTCTTATAGGAATCAGCAGAAGGCCTGGAACACCTGTCTGATCAGTCATACCGCTTGGCAGAACCTGTCCTTTACATAATCTTCCTTCACTCAAGTCTGTCTTTTTCTCTGTCAGCGCAGGGATGAACACTTTCACACTTCTAACGATGTGAGTATCTGACATCTGCGGTTTGCAAGGTGATGTGTGATGTTGTAGCCCACTGAATCCTGATTTTCCAAGAAAAGGCAAAGGAGATGGCGGTCCTCAGCTTTTGAGCAAACACAGCACTATCCAAGAACAAAACGTCTTAATTTATCTTCATTACACTCCCAGAGAGCTGCGTTGTGCTACACTGCTCTCTACTTCACTACTGCGCACCGTGCTTCTGAACCAGACAGTGCAGCATATATTCCTGGTGCAACCTAATGAAATACATGTTTAAATATTATACTGTTCTGTTGTAAGGCTCAGGTAGAAAGTCACTTTCACTTCACGGTCTCCCTCTGTATAAACATCAGGACAGCATAAAGGTTTCCCAGTACAGATGGTGGGTTGCATTAACATGCTTAGCAAATTTAAGCAATTTATATTTATTGCTCAGCAGATGCTGACTATATAGAGGTGGTAAATTATAATTTGGTTGGTAGACTGATTCTTTTCATTATTGGCAACACCAACATCTGCTGGGTAGAGTGCTTATGCAAGTGGCGACATGGATTCTTTACTGAGGGATGAAATTTAAAGCAAGTAGGGGACGGAGAGTGAACAACAGAAGTCACCGTGTGGATTAATTAAAATGTTTTATTTTACCAGGAAGCCTTTAGTACAGCGCTCCAACACATGTAGCATGAGAATATTCTCCACTCGAGGTCAATTTACTTGCTTATCTGTGAACATTTAACTATTTACAGTGTTCATGGTCCCTACAAACCATTCAACACAGAGATCATGACATCTGAGAGTGATGCTTGACATCATCATGACATCACAGTTTCTGCAGCCGAGAAGGAGAGTCATGGGTGGAGACAAGCTACGCCTTTGAGGTGGAAAAGGGCAGTCGCGGTGATTTGATCGACGTGGTGTTCGAGGGAGAGTGGAGTGGAGTTATTGATGGGAGGCAGACATTGTGGGTGGCTGCTGTGAGGGATATGAGACCTATGATGATCATGTCTAATTTATCACAGTGGAGTTTGAGGAAGTTGGCTTGCATCCATGATTTAATTTCAGCGAGGCGGTCGGTCGGTCAGGGTGGAGTGTGCGGCAGTGGTGATGGATTTAGTGGAAATGTAGAGATGGACGTCGTCGGCGTAGCAGTGGGAGTGGAGGCCATGGAGGCGTTTAGGGCAAGCAACCAGAGGACCAAGCAGTGAAGCCAGGAGGACGCCCTGGGAAAAGAGGAAAAGAGGAGCAGCTCTTGATGTTGAGAAACTGCTGTCTGATTGTGAGGTTTGACCTGAGGGGAGGGCAGTGACGGTGGCGATTCAAGGCGTGGTTGATGGTGTCGTTGTGTCTGTGCTGCATTGTGAGCGCAGACTGACTTGAAATGGTTGGAACAGGTCAGTGGAGATGTGGTGGGTTTATTATATTATCTAAAGTTACCCCCGCCGCCAAGGAGGTTTTCACCGGGGCTTGTTTGTTTGTCGCTTTGCAAAGTAACTCAAAAAGTTATGGACGGTTTTTGAGGAAATTTTCAACAATGGCCGAAAGTTTTAGGTTAAGTTTTAAGTTAGGCCACTTCTGACCAACCCTGAAAATTTCGTCAAAACCCGTCCACAACTTGTTGAGTTATTTTGCAAACCAACAAACAAACAAACAAAAACATAACCTCCTTGGTGGAGGTAAATATGTTTACATTGCTCTCTGGCATACACTGCTCACTCTAAGAAAAGTATTTTTTTTTATAATTTATTGCAATATTTTACAATCCATGTACTCTGAACAGAACAAATAAAGAAGACAAACAGTGATCTGTTCACACACACAAAATAGCAATAATTATAATTCAGTTCGATGGACATGCACGGTGCACCAGTGATGAGAACTGCTTTAATTTAGGACAGAACAAGAAGTTTGTCTTTTGGACAGGTTGGGGAAAAAGAGGGGTATTAAAAGAAATAATAATCAAAAAAATAAATTATGAATATATGGAATGCATATAGAAAGTCACATTTAATTGCCTTTGGTTCAGCAGTGGGTGACACTAATATAACTTAAACCTAAATGGCTTAAAGCATCGGTAATCAATGTTCTTATTTGAACAACGGGCCAAATTAAAGCTGCAACTAACGATTACCTTCAGAGTTAATTAACCAAGCAGCTACTTTATGGATCAATTGATTAGTTGTTTGGTCTATACTGTCATAATAATTTTATATTTATATTATAATTTTAATAATTCTGACCACACTACACCCCTGAACCTCAACACTGCTTCACCACTCTACATCTAATCTGTAAGTATGTACTAAATGTATGTTTTACATATATTATATATAGTTATATATACATGCTATATATTATAAATATATCTAAAAATGTGCAATTTAATTTCTGCAAATGTGCAATAACTTTTAGGAGCAATAACTGTCTTACTACTGTAAATATTAGTTTATTTTCTTACAAACTTCTTTTCTATTTTGTATTTTTTTAAGCTTGTCTATTTTTTAACATTTGACTGAGCACCAATTTCATGTTAGGCACATGACAATAAGGGCTTTTGATTGATTTCATTGATTTTGTTAAAACAGAAGTTGAAGATATAAAATATTGACTAATTGACTGATCGATTATCAGTGTAGCTAGAGGGCCAGCTGCAGCATCCCTCAACCTTTTGTTCACTTTTAAAGGAATAACATTAAAATGTTTAATGTTTCAGTGCCAGCCGTTTTATATTCTAGTGTTTTTGACTATTTGGAGTCATATTTCCAGACCCACAGAATATTTTGTACTATGTCTCTGAAAACACTGAATAGCTCAAATGAAAGAAGAGACTCTCTATTTCATCATAAAAAAATGTTTGTTTTTACCTTGTTCCATTCTTGTTTTATCAGAGGTAGAGTAGAGGACACTTTTACCAAAATCACCACTTTTTGTCCAGATTCTGTTTGTTTTGTTCTCTAATCTCGATCGTCTCCACTTCCTGTTTTGATCTCTGTGGTGTATGCTGTCTCTTTATGCTCTGACTACATCTCCCAGAAGCCCCAACATTACTCACAGGCTGTGGGAGAGCGCAATTGGCGACCTGAGAATCAAATAAGCTTCTTGTTTGGCTCCTCTGTCTCCTCACTAAAACGTTGTTGAAGGCGTCCAGCTGCCTCAGCGACCCGTCGATCCACCTGCAGAGAGCTGAAGATTGTCTGCTGCCTCCCTGCAGAAATACAGAGTGCGTTTGTCAGCTTGTGCCAGCAGAACGCTTGTATCTGAAATGGGCCCCATCAGAATCATCTAGTGGAGATAGTCACTCTGGTGCTGGCTGTGCTGCTGAAATAACACACTCCGACTCCATTCAGCTGTGATTGGAAATAACAATCATAATTACCACGGCGTAATCATATCCCTCAGCAAAACTGTCACCAGAGAAATACCATTACTCTAATGTCATAACAAATCAGCTGGTTTCAAGAACACAAGCTGAAAGGAGAAGAGGGAGGGGAGGTTGGACTCTATAATTGGAAAGGTTCAGTATCATGTATCATGTAATTTCAAGCTGTTCTGAAAAAAAAGCTGTGTCAGAATCCCGTCTGGAGTTGGGTTTATGCCATAGTAGGTTGGAAGATACTTGTTTTGTGTCTACATCTCAATAAATTCATACTTCCAGTCGCTCACAATCCCACCACTGTCAAAAAAACCTCCATAGAGGAGTGAAGTTGAAGAAGAAGAGTGTCCATCGAGGCTGACTCTCACCCTCTGTCTATACTCTTTCTCGGGGAGGATTCCTCATCTCTCATGTGGTGGACCATTTGTCCTGGAGTAATTCATTACCTGTTCACTCAGTGGTGACAACACCTCAATTCCATCTGGCTCTACTGTCTCCTGGGGCCTCGCTAGCCCCAGAATAACAAGGACAGCCACCAGGAAACATATTTGCTCACCTATTACCTTAGTAACTATGTAATGATTGATTCCTTGTTGGATTATCCATGTGTCACAGCGCAGCCAAGAGCCTCTTTAATGAGAGAGGCAGCACTCATTCCACCTGTGACTCCGCTCCGGATCGCAGATGATAAACCGAGCACATACCAAAGAATATGTGACAGCCGCCGTCGAGGTCGAGTGATAGGCAGTGTTTCGCAGAGACAACGAGTATATTATGAGTCAGCTGGTGCAAAATTGGTTCTGTGCCGAGAGCCTGAATGATGAAAATTGAGTCCTTACAGAGAGGAAAAAATCATATTCCACTTGGCCATCATTTAGTTAACTGACCAATTTCACCCAGGGGACAAAGAAAAACACACAAACAAGTAGAATAATTGGTGCTTTGAAATGACTCGTCCTCATCTAAATGGAGCTGCATTCATTCAGTTTTATAATTTCACACCAAATGACAAGGATTCCTCCAAAGGCCGTAATGTTTCCATCGTGCACGATCAATAACAAACCCAAGGGCAGATGTTTAACAGCGCTGTCACAACCCGATAGAAGAGGCCACCTCACGAGGCTGCAAACAGCCATGGCGTTGCTTCAGAGGCCAGCAGCTGTGTCTGACAGCTGGACACGTTGTCCTCCTTTCCCCCCACAGGAAGCTCAGGAAAGGCGTTCCCTATCCCGGAGCGACGCTTTGAATCCATGTTTGATCTCAGTGATATCTCACAGAGAAATTGCAAGGTGTGACGCTTCCTACGGCGCCGATCGCTTCACATTTAGCTAACATCTTAGGTGCGTAACTGATGCTTTCATCTCGTGTGATTTTCAGCGGATTTAACAGTGGAATAAGCTCCTGATTGCAAATATGAAAATCATTGCTTTAGAAATGAAGTGGGGTGCAAGCTTCGGGGATTCATTCAGGAGCCAAATTTTGGATTATATGATTGTTCCAGAGTGTCTATCGATCTATCTGCTGTTACCATGGTTTTTTTGCCGTCTACAAGGCATCATTAGGATTTGAATTTGCCTTGCCTCCACCCCCACATCTCCCAGTCTTTTACTCTTAGGATCATTCATCTGGGATGTGTTCCAGCTCGGCTAAAATTGATTAATAGTGGCTTTAATTCCACAGAATGCTGACTGCAGACTCGGCTGTGTGTCTTGAAACATGCTCCTTCTAGTCTCATCATCACAATGTGTGTTTTGGAGAAGTTAATGAATAAGTCATTAGGAGGTGACGATGACTGATGTGTTCGAAACAAACAAGCTTCCATCGGTTGCCGCCAGAAGCAGAAAGGATGCCAGACAAACTGCAGGTGAACCATCTGTAGAATTAAGCGTTCATCCCTCACATGAACAATGTCTTCTTCATGACAGACTATTCATTAGGAGGTCTGCTCTTTAAGGTGAGCAGAGTGCAAACTTAACTAATAGATATCATCATGAAATCACTTGATTACTGACATTAAGACATTTATTTTGTGTATTTCTAAAAATAGATGTTTGAATATGCAAATAATGGAAATCAGCTCACCAAATATGAGTTTGCATATATACCCAGACAAGAAATCTGCAACACTGGATTTTGAATGTCACTTTAAATCACTGTTAAACCTAGTATTTTTTTTTTCACCAGATAGCCTGATGCACCACTGTGCTGCCCTTTTTATCACTTCATAAATCAGAAAATACTGTCAACAGCTGTTAAAAAATACAATTTGGGCATGTTTTTAGGAAAACAAATAATATATGAATCAGGCTATGAATGATCTATGATATATGAACAAATGCCTCAAAACATTGCAGGAATAAAAATGGAAAGTTTGGTTGATGAAGAGCTGCCAAAATGGAGAAAAGAGCCTTTAAAGATATGGATTATCCCCGTTCATAGATACACTACACACACTAAAGGAGCTGATTGTTTACATTAGAACAATTATTTAGTGCTGCAAGTTTTCTGAAAGGTTTAAATATGCAAATTTGGCTTTATTTCGCAGTATTTGGATGTTTTTTCTCCACTGTAGTCTGAAAGAAGACTATGGAAGGCAAACAGCTCAAAACTTCAAAACTGAGTATCTTTTGGGATTCCTCATGGGAAGACGTCAGTGTGGTGTTATGCTTACCAGAATTTCAAACCCTTCAAGACTTTATGATTAGCACTCTGATCCAAAGAAAACATGTTTCATGACTGATTGGAGTGGTTGCCGTAATCAGCTCTTAACATATAAAAGGCTGAAGGTTGTGCTGCTCGCTCTGTTGACTAAAGGGCATACAAGCAGGGTTTCCTCCTGCAGCTTTATGCTTGGCATCACGGAAAAGGTTCAGAAAAAGCACTTAGATGATGAGAGGCTCCAACCTTTGCTAATGAAATTCTCTCAGTGGTTTGCAGCTCTTCGGGTCAGGGTGGTACAGTAAGGAGAACAGACACACTTTATCACCCCAATCTCCGAAGTTTAGATCTGACTCTGGATCAGGTCACATGTTGCCCGAGGCTCATCGAGCTGCAGACTGTCAGACAAAGAGGAAACGAAAGAGACACAGCAGCATGTATGAAAACACGTTTTACATTCAGTGTCATTCTGCGCGATTTGCTGCTGCATTTGTCTATTAAAAAAGACAAATCTGTGATTTAGAATACCCACCAGACAGAAGGGGATGTGAAAACCTTCTAGAAACACCTCTTATTGTTGCAAACTCAACACTGTGCCCTCCCCAGGCTATAATACAGCAGCGAAAGGTAATAAGCTGCTCTAAAGACGAGAATTCATGCAGAGACAAGCTGTTGGAACAGCTCTAAGTTGCTTTGCACCCAACCCTTCAGCAAAACAATTTCAAATGAAGAAGTGCTGTGTAAAACATAAACTCATATAATTCCAGCCTGCTTTTAAAGTGCCTTATAAAAAAAGAAGCAGGGAAGTTGTGGAGGAGAGCGCTGCAGTCATTACACATGATTATGTTAAAGCTGGGTGATGCAGGCTCAACATAAGGACTGTAAAGGTTGTTGTTCGCGATCCCCAAACAAATTCTTTCAACACAAACCGCCGTTGTGTCCTTTAAAATGGTTCCCTTGAGGCCCGAGTGCTAATATGAGCACAGACTGGGGTTGTACTGGACAGCCTCCAGATGCTGTGAGATGTGCTTCACAAAAAGTGCTTGTTCACTGTTTCTAGACGAGTAAAGGTTTATTTATGGTGAGTCATGGTTTAATCAGTAGTGATAAGGATTAATGGGGGTGGTATTAGCATCCTTTTTTCAGAATTACATCTTGAATTTTAAATCTCTTAAAGGAAAACATGTAATGATAGAACATTACAGACATGTTTTAAAGAGGACATATGTTCATTTCCAGGTTCATGCTTTGGGTTCCTGCTGAAACATGAATATGATTTAATGGCTTGTCTTATTTCACAGTATGTGAATATAATATAATAATAATAATCTGAATATCCAAATACACCAAAAAAAAATCTTTAAGATGGCTAAAAACACACTACTCACTACTTAAAGCTTCATCATGTCAGAAGAAACATTTCCTGTTCCTGTCATTGCTTTGTGTGTTTATGAATCAGCTTTTATCAACCTAAATAGATTTATTTTCCATAAAGGAGTTGTTGAGTGGTATTTTATCTCCTCAGTAAATATCTACAGATCTCTGGCTTTCAGTGGCCTTTAATTGTCACCAATAAGGAAGCTGCATCTACTTCTGAATATAGAAGAATAGCTGGTGTCTTGTTCCAGCGTTTTTGTCCATTTTGAGTCATATTTCTAGAGCCACAGAATATTTTGTACTATGTCTCTGAAAACAGTGAATAGCTCAAATGAAAGAAGAGACTCTCTATTTCATCATGAAAAAAATGTTTGTTTTTACCTTGTTCCATTCTTGTTTTATCAGAGGTAGAGTAGAGGACACTTTCACCAAAATCACCACTTTTTGTCCAGATTCTGTTTGTTTTGCTCTCTAATCTCGATCGTCTCCACTTCCTGTTTTGATCTCTGTGGCATATATTAACTATTTGTGTCCCGACTACAAATCACAGAAGCACAGAAATTACTGAAGGCTGCAGGAGACCTTTAACAGTGGAACTCGTGAATGGCAGAAAAGCACTCAGAGAGCGCAGACCTCCGCCAAGGTGGCGGCGGCGACTTTTTATTTAAAGTTACCCCCGCCGCTAAGGACGTTACGTTTTCACTGGGGCTTGTTTGTTTGTTTGTTTGTTGGTTTGTCGGTTTGCAAAATAACTCAAAAAGTTATGGACGGATTTTGATGAAATTTTCAGGGTTGTCAGAAGTGACCTAACTTAAAACTGATTAATTTTTGGTGGTGCCATTGAATCGGATCCGATCACCTCCAAACCGACTAACTCTGAAAATTTTGTCAAAATCTGTCCACAACTTTTTGAGTTATTTTGCAAACCAACAAACAAACCTGGTGAAAATATAACCTCCTTGGCAGAGGTAAATATGCTCAAATATTTACATCTTAGCAGACCTGTAAATATCATGTTATACTATATACTCCTTATAACATTATGTTCGTAGGTGTGAAGCTCTTTTCTGTCACTTTCCTTGAAGCAGTCAAAGCAGAACACATCATTAAAATGTTGGCTGGACTCTTGCAGACCCGTACAGTTGATTTAACTCTGGCTTCCTGTGATCACTGAGCAGCTCCTGATACCTTTGAACCTCACATGTTATTGTCCTCCTCCTCCTCCAGTGGAAACCGCCTTTACGGGGCTCAATGGGAATTATTCACAGTCTCCTCAGGGCTCTGACAAGGTCGTGGGCTTTCTGTCTCCCCTCTCTGCTGGCTTCTGTTCTGAACCGTAATTGATTAGGTTAAACAGCCAGAGAGGGAAGGTCACGCCTGTAGCGGCTGATCTGGAGGACTCTACAGCACACGTGGCCACGGACACATGCTCTTCATCACCTGGCGACAAACATGGACTTTAAATTTAACACGCTCAAAACCGCCAGATCGTCTATCAGAGGCAAAGACTGAGATCTGCTCTTTTTTATCCCTCTGTAATGAATGATTTTCATTTTAAAAAATGCAAACATATTCGTTTTGGTTTCAGGAGCCTGTCAAAGGAGAGTGCCCGGTCACACATTAGTGCACAAAGAAAATCTCAAAATAAATTCCAACAGGAACATTGTTCCCAGGAGGAGATGGAGTGAAAGGATGCTGTGCTCAATTTGTGCAGCGCCGGCGCCTCTGAATCAGCTCGGCTTCATTAGTCAGACTAGAATTGTTCTTGAAGGACATAAAACTGGCTGAATTGAGAGGTGGGCATGATGTGGGTAAAATCAGGGGAAGATCTGGGTGTTTTATCTGCTTTGGAATCAGTCAGCCAACACAGCAAATCCAGGTTTCTACTATTCCTGACAATGCTCACAATGTGAGCGCCACACAGGCACAGAATGGAAGAAATGCACTCGTCAAAAACAACGAACATTTTCCCCTGGAAAACATTTGTTTGACATGTATTTTTTCTGCTCTCTGATGGCATTCGTGTTAAGATTTTGGACGTAGAACAGAGATTCCACATGATGTGATAGCAAAAAGAAAATAAAAACGTTTGATGCTAAATTGCACTTTCCATCCTTGAGGCTCATCTCCTCACACAGCAGATGAAAACAACAGCAGCTCGTTGTAAAGGAGGATAAAACTTCACATTCCTCTGTTGTCTCTCTGCATCGTCAAGAGGAGTAAAGCCGTGGTGTTTTCTGTGCACTGCCTGCTGTTATCCACAAACACTTTCATAAACACACAGTTATATTTTGCATTTTGCAAGTCCATTGCAGCTGCAAATGGAAAATAGACAGAAGATGCATTGATTCAGACACATTTTGAATTTGCTACAAAACAAACCATTTAAGGGTCAGTTCAAGCAAATTACCAGAGCAGCACACACACATTTCCACTGTACAGACATATTTATGGTTGATTTGAAAAGTCAGTCTCAGAGGCCTGTTTTCATTCCCAGGTCAGGAAATACTGACACACTGGCAAACCCTCCACTGTCCTTTTGGTTTTTACTATTTTTATTGAAAAGATCAAGCATCATCATCATTTTCTTGTAAAATACTCGGTGCAATTGACGTCCGACGTTGTCACAAATTTATTAAACAATGGAAAAATGTTGGCTTTCTCTTCCTCCAAAGATCAGATAACACGTTTCATATGAGCCTTGTATGAAACACGAAACCATACAATAACGTTGCGAAATGATTGTTTCGGCTTCTGCAATAAAACTACTTAGTTATGGTTAAGAAAAAAAGATCACGTGTGTTTTAATATTAATTTAACTACATAACAACGTAACGTAACAACTCAACAAGACTGATATTGATATCAGATATCCAATATCAGCAAAAAAAAAAAAAGATTGCATCTAAAATCTCTGATCCCATCTAGTCCAGCTGTTCTATCCAGCAGCGCTGCATTTCTTGGATTTATTCAAGTTATTTTTCATGGTCCTCTATTTTATTTGCTATTTATTCTATTCAATTGCAGAATATGCTGATGTTTAATTTAAACTAGTGGTTATTTGCACTTTAAGAATACATATTTTTAAAGTTTTTGTTGGATTTATTGAGGTTATTTTTCAGGGTCTTACTTTCATTAAGTAGTAGATTATTCTTATGTTTAAGGTTAAATTGATGTAACCCACTGGTTAATAATGAAAAGTTCAGGTTTTCTCTACTGTTGCTGAATATTGTTCTCTGTTTGAGTAAATAAGTAATGAAAGTATGGATGATTTATGCTGATGTTGTATCAGATCAATGTCAATATTTGTCCGTACTCAAGGCTGAAATATCGGTATTGTATCGGAAGTGAAAAAGTTGTATCTGAATGACACTGAAAGATGAGGACACAGTGCAGCCGTCTCCTGTCCTGATATTCAACACACCCCTGGTTTGCTGAAATATTCAATGTCAACAATTTTAGCGGTAACTAAGCTGGAAAAATGCATTTTCAGAGGAAGGCAAGTGAGAAAACATGTTGTTTTTGGACAGTTAGCCAGATGCAACACTGAAACTGTTTTCTCCAGAGCAGGATTATTCAGAGAATGATCCATGTAATATTAGAATAATATCCAGTGAAATGCATGCATTTAACTCTTTGCTGTGTTTTAAATTATTAATTACCCATTCATCTGAATGCAGCTGCTAGTTTTAATTTACTCCCACTGACCAGGGATCATTGTGACTCAAGATAGATGAAATTCGGTACGAACGGCTGCATGTGAATGAGCAGCAGGGCTCTGTTATCCCGATGCAGAGTGGAGCTCAGAGGGAGGCAGAGCCAGAGCCATGATGAGTCCATCCCCGGCAAATAAATTGGGGGTGACTTTGTGAGGGCCTTGAAGGAAAGGGAAGGGAATGAGAATGTGCTGTTGCTACGCTGCAGGATGATATTCATGGAAGATGAGAAGCAATGGTAATGTTATAGGTGAGGGAGGCGTCGAAGCTTCATGAAAGGGTGAAGGACGGATGACCCCGGTCACTGGCATCGCTGTGGAAGAAGAGGGAGCGTCAAACTGAGTCGACACTCACGTTTTCATCAGTGACCCAGGAGGAATACTACCCAATAAGTTAGCAGGACCTCGGTTCGTCGTGTTATCTTTTCTAGATGCAAAACAGAAGCTTGGAAATGAAAATAAGTGAAAACAGAGAGCGTAGCCAAGTGTTATAATATTCCTGGAGAAATGCTTTTCCCTTTTTTTTCTTGACAGCATATCTCTAAAGGCTGTGCTATCTTTTTTTTCTATTAAAGGGCAAAGCCTGATTTGAATATTCATAAACAGCATTCTGTAGACCTCTTTGTTTGAATGCATTAATAAAACAACAAGTTTTTTATAATGAATGCAGCAGTAAAAAGGCTATAAAAGTGTAGGACTTTCTGAAGGAGGTCGTTAAAATTTGAGGGAATAATAAGGCCCTTTTAGAGAATGTAGCAATGAAGTTGAGCAATTAAATTATTTAGACCTCCTGCAGAGAGAAGCGCTGCTAATTAGCATCAAACTACCTCAGCGTGATGAGATGAGCCAGTATCACACAGGTGCAATTGTCACTTTGTTTTGTTGAATAATGAAGAAGCTGACACTTGTTTCCAGGGCTGCTTGCTTCTCGTTCTGAGATCAGCGCAGGAAAGTCTGCAGAGCTGCTCTCTGAAAGGCCACAAATATCACTTCTACTGTATGTGTAATCTTCATTTTCAGGCGTTTGAAACAATCACTCAGCTCCGCCTATGAAAGCCGAACACTGAGTGAAACAAATTAGCTGACAAGCAGAGCGTTCTGCTAATGAAGCGGGAATTAAAAAGGTGTTTGATGGGCTACGACAGCAGGTACTGGTGTGCACATATCTAGCGCTGCCATGTTTCAGCGTTGTGTGTAATCCTGTCACAGTGCATCTCTGGGTGGAGGAGTGTGACAGTGAAGCGGTGAAGGAAGGGAGCTGGAGAGGGTTGCTGGGGGTCTGAGCGCCCAGCTTTTTACCCAGACATGAGGATGAGTGGCTGGCTGCTTGCAGAGGAAGAGGAGCACCCTGCCGTGGAGTGAAGGCAGCGTGAGCAGGGACAGCATGATGAATGAGGGAGGAGAGCTGCAGGAGGCCATAAATCAATACCTCCTCCTCTCTCCTCTCTTTTAAGGTGGATACTCCCATCCACATCTTCTTGTCCTGTCTGGTTTTAAAGATGATGGAGGAACACCCCTGAACCTAACTGATGGGCAGCTGTTAGCGCTTCCTGCGCACCATCCAACGGATGAAGTCACCCTCTGGAGGGGACTTATAAGGCTGAGTGCGCTACCGCTAACTGCATCCGTCCGACTCTATCAATGATTGATCAAATGCTTTGTAGCGTCTCCTGAGCTGAGATTTGAAACCCTTAATCCCATCCCCATTAAAGGTTCTTCTTTATAAAGACACATTGCTGAATAAATACACTCTCTGCAACACCTTGTTAATGCAGCCAAATGTACTTTATTACATTCATTTGAAGGGACGACACGGGGCTGCAATTAAGACATTGAGTGCCAGTGACGTATTTCGACATGGTTTTTCTGCAGCTGGTTGCTGATCGCAGTCTCCTGCAGCCTGTGAGTAATGTTGGGGCTTCTGGGAGATGTAGTCAGAGCATAAAGAGACGGTATACACCACAGAGATCAAAACAGGAAGTGGAGACGATCGAGATTAGAGAGCAAAACAAACAGAATCTGGACAAAAAGTGGTGATTTTGGTGAAAGTGTCCTCTACTCTACCTTTGATAAAACAAGAATGGAACAAGGTAAAAACAAACATTTTTTTCATGATGAAATAGAGAGTCTCTTCTTTCATTTGAGCTATTCGGTGTTTTCAGAATCATAGTACAAAATATTCTGTGGGTCTAGAAATATGACTGAAAATGGACAAAAACACTGGAACAAGACACTTTCTGTTTTATAAACCGACTGACACTCAATGACCGAAGACTTTCAGCTATTTTACCCGACATTTTCCTCCAAAATTATCAAAAACATGTTCTCACTTACTTCCATATCCTCCACCTGAATACAAAATGAATTAAATTCTGTTTGTGGTGTTTATCAAAAAGAAAAATTGGATTTAAAAAAAAAAATCATATCCTGGATATCACATTTCAGCTGTTGACTGGGTTTTTACCATTTTCAACATCATGTTTGAGAAATTATCTGTCCTATAATTAATACTTTTGGTTGTTATTTTCATAACTGAACAATCATTTGAGTATAAAATTTATAATGAAATCTGTAAATATTACAGTCTGTCTTTTTAAATTTTGCTACTTACATACAAATCATCATTTGGAAATATAACAACATGAACATGAGCAAAGTTAAAGGTTGTCGAAATCCAGTCCTCAAATATTTTATTTTTTCTTCTTTAAATCAACAAACTGGATGGGAGGAAATCAAGAACAAAGTGAACATTTATCTCCATCTTATGTGGTCGTTGTGTAGAGTTAACCTACCTGTGCAGCAGGGATGTGAACCAGATTGACAGCTCTTAAAAGGAGGGAAAGCTCTGGTGTGCGGCCCTTTTCTGTGACCAGCAGCAGCACACTGAGCTCCTTTTGGTCACACCAGTGACCACCAATGAATCATTAAAGGCTCCACACGCTGAAAGCTGACATATCCCATTCAGCTTTTTCTAATCAAACCGTTTGAGTAGCACAGGGCTACTTTAGCCAGCCCAGCCTCTGCTCTGCTTCCTCCATTATTGACTTGTGTGTATCAGGACTTCCCATGAGTATCGAGCAAACAGCGTGGCCCACAGAGAGCTGGCTCTCATCATTCCCCGGCTCTTTACTCGCCTTGACAGCATCTACGAGCAAATATTTGAGCTGAGATAAGATCCACATTAGCAGGAGATCTAAATTTGCTGGAGGAAATAACACGACCACCTCCATCATTTCAAGTGAAAGTGACTTTACTTGAAACCAAGTGTAGCACACAGGGTGGAGACGTCCTTTGAAGAATAAAGACACAATGGAGTCGGTTGATTGATTCAGTTTTTCATTTTAAAACGCTCACTATCCCCACATCAGCGGACAAGTTGTCAACGGCATGTGCAGACAGTGAAACTGATGTTTCAATGATGTGCGACAAGTTCTGGTTCAGTTTTCGCAGTGTAGAGACTTAAGCTGCATTAATGATCAGCAGAGCAGAACTGTCTTTACTGGACCTGTTGGGACAAAATCAGCAAACTTGAGTCCGTCTCTCAGTGGATCTTCGTCTCACTGAAGCTCGAAAAGGGACAAAAATAAAAACGTGAGTCGGCACCAAAGCAGAGAGTCAATGAAGCGAGTAGAAAACACACCCCAGGTTCAAAATATTAATGAAGCCCAAGGTTGTTGAGGGAAGAGGAGCTCAATAACTTATTAATGTGGATTTGACACAAAAAATAACTTGACAAAAAAAGCCCTCCTCGGTGCAATAAACAGGGCCCTGAAACATCAAGCATGTGTCGACAGCAAATTGATGATATCAAATTATAAACACACAGAAAACCACATTCAATCATGCATCCTTTTATATTCGGGGAACAAAGCGCTTTCTTCGAGAAAACAAAATTCACTAACACAAATGGCTTTTCACTCGACTGCTAAAAGCATGTCTTCACAATTTGTAGCGCGGGCTGTTTTTCTCTGACATATCAATATCGAGATTAAGCCCAGAAAAGAGAGAAAGGAGCAGAAACAGCGAGCGGCAGGAGGTATACTTGTGGTTCACAGCAATCAATATAGGTATCAGTGGGATACTTCCAGCTGCTGGCTGACATCAAAGCCTGACTGGAGGGGGCTTCTCGCCTCACGCCATGCAGATTGTGCAGCAGAAGAGTGCTGGAAATGAAGAGGAGATGTGTGGGAAAAAATGATCTTTGTGCCTCAGGATTGAGATGTGTTTGCATACAGTGCACATCCAAGAATTCACCACGTCCTCATGTTTTCCTCCCAGTTTGTGCTTTTTTTAGGGGTGAGACGATTGAGTGGGAGTTGAGCAAAAGTTGTATATTTGGTCCGGCCCTTCTTGCTCTGTAAATCTAAAGCTCCGGGGGGGCTTGCAGATTATTTTTCAGCATAACAACCTGCAGCTCTGAGTATAAGTCTTCACCTTCACAGTCTCCTTTCTGCTGTAGCCCAGAGGAGCGCACAATGCACCTCACTAATGCTTCTCTCTGATTGTCAATCAGTTTTATGTGCAAAAGAACCGAGCACTGCTCTAATTGTGTTTGCATAAGATCTGTTTGGTATTGCATTGGCAAGCAGCGCTGAACCATTCGCTTCCACCTCACTGAACAAGAAAATAGGGCCTTAGTTATGTTGGCAGGGAGGCATAAATCTGCCACTCCTTGGGAACCATCACACCTCTATTGGACTGCAAAAGTTACCACATGTACACTTACTGAAATAGTATTTGAAAACGAATAAGTACTTTGGAAGAGCTATTAGCTGGAAACACCACATTATGTACGTGGGCACATGTTGTTTTTCTCATGCTATAGTGGAGGAAGTGGAGCCTTTTTTTTCTGTGGAGGGACTGCCAAACAATAATAATACATCAAGCCCATGCAAAGCATAACGTGTATATGGCATATATCAGGACTTCAGTAAAGCATGGCTCAAACAGGAGCTCAGCAGATTCAAAGATGACGGACCGAGCCAAAAGTATTCATTTATTTCATAATAAAACTACCTGAACTACCAAACTACCAAACAAACAAATTCTTGAAAAGAGAGATGTTCCTCAGTTCAACAGAAGTGCACACATTCTGCTTTCTGTCATCATCCAAAATTGACCTCATGACCTCGGAAAAAGTGGAAAAAACAGACTTCTGGAGGGACGACAGAGCAGGACGGACGCTTGAGTTTACGTCAGCACAGAACGCTGCTAGAACTGGAGAATTAAATTCAGAATCATCGAGGGGGATGTTTCATGATGACCAAAGAAACAGGTAATAAACTAATAATAAGATGTCAATACCTGAGGCTGACAATACCATGGCTTCATTTCTAACTGGTCTGGATACACAGAGCTTAAAAAACAGACAGTCGACGTCCAGACAGACTAATTAGTGAATAAAGGGAGTTCAGGAGGACGTGGCCTCCATATAATTTACCTTTAACCAAGACATTTGGAGCAAAGCATGAAGGAAATCTGACCAAAAGACACAACAAATGAAAGAGGTGTGAATCTGTGAACACCATGAATTAGGCCCAAAGCTACTGACTTATTGGCAAAACCGCTACGGAAACTGCCATACAACCAACTTTGAGCCACATTTAACATTAAAACGTGATATAATGTACTATCAGCAGCTCTAACTAAATGCTTGTTATACTCTAAAAACATTTTCTGTTTGGTGTCTTGACAGCGACACACATTTTGACGCTCCAAGCCGTTCACTTTTCAGTTTCTGAAATATTTACAGAGGATTTCAGTGTTTTCTGGAGGTGTGTACGTCATGTGAGATAGGAGTGAGTATTGGCAAGGACTTCACAATACGATACGTATCGCAATACTTGAGTCACAGTACAATACATTATCGTGATATTCTACATAGATTACTGAGAAATTCAAAATTTTGCATGATCTCTTCCTGCTGCATTACCAGATTTGGAAAACACTGAAGTGTTCCTACGCTATGAACAACTGATGAGTCATCTTCTGTTCAAATAATAAAAACAAAAACCCTGCAGTTGAGGAACATCTTGAGAGTCAGGCAGTGTTGGGTCAAGTGATAAAGTGTTGTGAAATTAAAAATGTTTTCCACTTGTTCTGAATCTGCCGTTATGATTGCTAATGAGCACAGTTTAATGGATTTCTCAGTGTTTTGCGGCCTCACGTTGAACAGCGCTGCATCACGGCAGCTCTCTGGTTTAAAATGGATGAAAACTATGCAGGCCGGTGCTGCAGGTCCTTTTTTAGAAAACAATTAATCACGCTGGACTCACACCATCTCAATATTGCAATTAAGGAAATAAATGCATGTGTGTAAACCAATAATGAGCAAAACAAACAGCATCAAATTCAATAAGACAAGCTGTCACATCCATCACAGCTTAGCACTGGTGCTGCTTTATTTTAGATTTTTCTTTTTACACTGACAATAATTAGATCAGCAGCCACCAACTGAACCTCCCATCCTCCATTTTCTGCTGGAATTGACACTAATTTTAATTTAATTACAAAACTATTAATCGTCTCTTTTAGCTTATTAAAGATTTGGATACTGTGCATCGTGCAGATATTTTCTCTTGCCGCAGCAGGAAAATGTCAAATCGAAAACCTTTCTTTACTCAGCTCTTTGTCAGGTCCACTTCATCTGTATCACTGTTCAGCTTTTCCAGCATTTTTATGTGCCAGTGAGAAAACTACGACCCATAAAATGATGTCCAGGCATGCACAGTCCTCAGATGATTAATCCTAATGAAGCTGACTTTTTACTGAGCATGACCAGCAGGTTCAAATCCCACCTGACCTGCACACTTCAGTTCACGACATGATGCATCTAAACCAACTCAGCACAGCGCTGCTTGGAGCGAAAAGCTAACATCAGCACATTTTGCTCCCGACATGTCACATTTGCTTGTTTCACTTTGTTTTCAGCATCAAAACCACCATGTAGGTACCCTCAGAGTCATTTAGGTTCAGGGAAGAAATACATGTTTGCATAGTAAAAAAAAGACTGTAAGCTGATTGTTATGTGACTTATGGAGGAGAAACAACAGACTCCTGGATGTTTTTTTTTGTTATTGCTGAACCTACTCACCTCCCACCCTCCTACTCTGTCTTTTCACTCTTTATATATAGTTAATGGACACCCAGTGTGTTTACTACTGTTGCCAAAAGGTGCCTCAACCGGTAATGAACACTATAAATTTAGATTTGATACCATGGGAATGAGGAGCTGACATGCTAATACACTCAATATGACAATGCTAACATGCTGATACTATGTTCAACACTGATACTATCAGCATCTGAAGCTGGACACTGGAGGCAGCCGAGCAGGAAGAAGAGATGCCCGGCAGCAGAGATGGAGCAGGAGGCGATGTGGAGATGTGGGTGGTAGTTTCTCCTCCTCTTCTCCTGGCTCCAGCAGGAGGCCTGTATGGATGTAGACTTTTCTGGCAGCACATGTGAGGAAAGCCTCTCACCTGATAACTGAGTGTTATAAAGCACAGAGTCCTGCAAAGTTCTTGTTGCTTATACACCTACTTTAGTCCCTGCAGAACCTCCCACACGAAAAAATGAAAGTACCTGCATCGTTTAGTGGCAAGCATGTCGCCAACAGGACAGCTTATCATCACCAGGAAAAACACAAGAAAAAAACTGTTTTCCACGCTGAAAAAAAACAAACAATAAACAACAGTTCATGTTGGGTAAAAGTAAAATACAAACTAAGTACCGTTATCATCCTAGTAAAAGGTTCATTTTATACACAGAATATACGTCAACATATTTTCACTATATTTTATGACACCAGCAAGACTCAGCAGCAGATAAACAGCTGGTTAACGTCACTCATCTGAATTATTCTGTTATTAAGCGTCAGACTGCAGGATTGTGTTTTTATATTTACTGAGTGATATTTTTATAATTTCTTTCAACATGTTGGAAAAGCGACTATGGATGCTGCAGTTTGCATGAGTTTATAAATGAGGAGCTACGTCTGAAATTAACTTATAAAATGTAAAATACCCAATGCAAATCCTACTGGCCTTTTATGGTATGCATTCATGTAGTCAGTGTCTTCAGGACATGTTCTTGCACACTTTTAGTGAGTCTACATTGCATGTTACAACTTAAATTGAAAGAAAAACAAAGGAAGTCAAGTGTCTGTTCTAAGGTCGAAGAAAAAGTGAATTAAAGTCCCCCAAAATGTTTTTTTTTCATAAATTCTATGTTTCTGTGAGGAGGCAGGCCTATGAATAAATGTATACTAAAACAACAGCTGCATGCGGCTCGCAGCCTAATGGGAAAGAACATTACCCCCAAAACATCAGGACCACACTTTTCTGCTTCCCAATCGGAGCTGGGATGGAAATGGCCTTCCAAATTCTATCTCCAACTCCATCCATTAGTCTGCCGTGGATTTCTTACCTCTGACATCTCAATCAAAAGTGGAGATATTGCTCAGAGAGGAGGGGAACAGATGTTCGGGGCATGTCAGCAAATCACTCATAACAACATCACAGCTTTTTTAAGTCACTGGCGATAAATGTAGCTTGAAATTGCAACTTTTTTTCCCCCAACGGAACAAAGTGTTTGAAGATCAGCGACTGTGAAAGTAGACGCAGACGTATTATCCAGTAATGACTGACAGGCTTCATGACGTATTGCTGCAGGGAGAGATTTTCTTTTCAAGGCCGACACAGATTTCTTACAGTAAGGAAGCGCAGAGGCGTTTTTTAGTAACCTTTGTTTTTGTGGTTTTATCGACTTCATGTGACATGAATATGAAAAATAATTTAGCAAGTCTAGAAAGTTTTAGTTTTACAGCAGTCAAAGGATCAGACTGTAAAATATGTATATTTTAATTTTCATGTGACGTCACGCTGATGTGCTTTTTTACTTTTTCTTCCTCATCACCGTGTGGACGCCAGTATTTCTCTCCAATCCACGTGTTTGATATCTGTTTCTGATTTTTGATGCTAAACATAAAATGTCTGCTAAACTGTTAAGTTACACAGCAGTTTTAATTAAAATGAGCTCCACCTTTACCAGCTGCACTTAGTTTTTTGTTTTGTAGTTTTTTACTCACTGTGGTCTCATTTTTCACTACTAAGTGAAACACTGCACCTCTATAGATCGTGGATATATGGACTGATGCAAACACTGCATGAAGACATAACTGAGTTGCAAAATAGAAAAGCTATAAATCATGAGAAAAAAGAAAAAAACTGAAATTGAATTTCTTTAATTCTGGTGTTTTTGGTGGGTTTGTAAATGCCAGTCATTAGTTAATCTGGAAGGCCTTCTACTTTGGTGTCTATCATTTCTTTTTCCTGGTTAAATTATTTTTGTCTTTATAAAGGACAGAGTTTGTCTGCACAGATTCTGAGGCTAGTTTGTATTTTGTGTTATTGAGCTGTACAAATAAAACTGACTTGACTTTTGAGTATTTTTTCCTCCACTAACAGAGAAAAACAGTGATAACGATGTTTGGAGTGTGATGCTACAGTGAAGCTAACTATGCTAATGCTAATGCCATGAAACAAAGGCACTTGAATCATCTTTCTGCTGCTCTTAATGAAACTCTTTTTGATGATCGTACTGAAACGTTATCACTTTGTCATTTCGTCAGTTGGGTCGATTTTCAAACCATCATAATGAGGAAGCGTTATCGACTTTAAACATGTTTGTACATGCTTGCAGCTGCCTCCTTAATAATTAATTGGTTGAGCGTCATCACTGAGGTTTGGAAAAACAACCTTAAGAGTTCGTTAAACCTCGCAGG
The DNA here is from genome assembly GCA_029721515.1 of Synanceia verrucosa. NCBI lineage: Eukaryota > Metazoa > Chordata > Actinopteri > Perciformes > Synanceiidae > Synanceia > Synanceia verrucosa. The sequence continues at coordinate 2,505,854 of CM056559.1, forward strand.
ACTTTTCAAGAGCACAGGAAGAGCATGTGCTGAACACAGCATGTATAATGACCCCCAGCAGAGCCATCAATAACCATAATGGTCATCTGGACATTTATGTTACAGTTACTGGGATGAAGAATGAGCCGTTTAAGTCAGAGGACAGCCTTTATACACACTGATTATCAAGTTTTCAAATGGCAAAAAAAAAAAATAACACACACGCTGTTATTTGCTTTTTGCAAATAACAGCTTTTAATGAGTAAACTGGTTTCTGACTCGAAGCTCCTCTAATCTGAAATATTTTAGTTATTCTTTAGGAAAGAAAAATGTTGATTCGATAACTCTGATTTTAACCACTTAAGCAGCCAACCTGTGTATCTGGTCTTCACTGTCAGTTGCCTCTCAGTAAAATGGATTCATCTTTCATTCCTTAAGTTGACTTTAATCATACATTTATGCACGTAAAGCTTTTCTTAATTAATAAAATATGGATTTCTGAATAATTCCTCGTTCCTTTGGATACATTTTCAATCCTGCAGATCTTTTAAAACGCTCCATCGACATGAATACATTTTATTTATAAACCAGCTGAACCTCTCATAGATTCTGTTCATTACACTCATTTGGAAACTAATTTGTTTTTCGTTATTAGTTCATCATTTATTTCTGAAGCCAATGTGACGTTCTTACATCAAAAATGCATTTCTCTCTGTTCTGCCTGCGAGATAATTAATGTGAATAACAGAGTATATGCAGCACTACATGAATATAGATAAAACTGAAGAAACCAAAATGCACTTTCTCACTGATTCGTCTTCAGGAACCGTTGAATAAAACATGGAATTAAAAATGTGATTTATGGACGAAAAAAGGTTTGTTAATGGCAGACTGCGACTTATTTTAACATCAAACTGTGTGTTTCAGTTTTATCAGCCTCATGAGTGTTAAGATGCATTGGCTGTTTAATCACACAGCATTTAATTAAATCAAACAATAAAACACCAAAGTATGAAAAATAATTTTTGCTGCAGAAAGTTTAGACTTGGGCCGGATCGTTGAACTTTTCCCCTGGCAGACACCAAATTTAAAATCAGCTCTGATACTTTCTGTTAGTCTAAAGTGTGGTGTAAACATAATATGTGCCAAGTGTTAATTAAAATGTTCTGAAAGTGAAGCAAAGATCAAGCTGGAAACATGACAGACATGCTGTTTCTAATGAATTTATATCAAAATATTTTTTTTTTTTAATGTTTTAGTCTCTCATTCTGTTCTGATTTTTCTTTACATGCAGTTTATGGTCGTCTCTTTAGTCTCGGTGTTGTGTCTCAGGTCTGTTAGTTAAACTCTTTCACCTGCTGCTCACGGTGTTCACAGTCACTCACTGATTAGATGAGCTACAATCAGAGCAACTGCTCCACTGAGAGTCTTTGTTAAACACCTCTTTCTTCTCAAAGTCAGCATGCCATGAGCAGATGTGAATCACAACATGTTTAGTTGGACTCTGGGATCCCTGCATGCAGTTCTCTTTGTTCCTTTTGGTTGCTTGTAGTTATTATCATTAAATCCTGAGATAAAGTCCCCCTGCAGATGTGAGGTTGAGGTCACATGCACCAGAAGTGTGTCAGTGGATTAGTGGCTTCCCCTCTTTGCAGCAGAGCGACCACACTTCCCTGCATGAACACATATGATTTTAATCACTGCTGCCACTTCTGTAACTCTTCATTTTCTTCATGAAGCTCAGCCTCTTTCAGGCATGGGAACTCTGCAAACTACACCATCAATGAGGTGTCATGGTGATGGAGTCAAAAAGACTTTCAAAGTCAAATTACACTCATGGAAATCTAATACTGATATCAGTCAGTTATCAATCACCATGTCAAAAGTAACTCTTTGAGCTGTTTTATAAAACCCAAAGTGCCTCGTTCCAGCGTTTTTACCCATTTTGAGTCTGTTTTCTTGCCATCGTAGCTTCTCTTCTATGTAGTAAAACAGAAAGCTTGCAGCTCGAAGCAGAACTCTGCCATCGTTTGAGGCTGGAGCTCCAGCATGTACAAGTCAAGAGCTAGAGAGGGGGGTAATACCCAGAGGGCAGCCGGGAAAGTGCACTTCCCTTTAATTGTGGTTTTATGCCTAAAGCTGGGCTTCTCAGTCCACGTTGGGGACTCTGGTGACACCGGTGGGCTTTTCTAGCAAAGAGCTGACTGTGACCTGCAGCGACATACAGTAGACGAGACTCACAAACCATCATCCTTTAGAGGTTAAGGAGAGAGCTTTTCTTCTTAACTCCTCTTTTCTCTTTTGATGTGATTGTTCCTGCTGCTGCTATAAATAAACGCCTTAAACTCACTCAGTCCGTCTCCAACGCCAGAGATGAAGAGCATCTGGAGAATCTTTTATTCCTGGTGTTTGAAGCTGAAGAGGCATAATAGATGTTCCTGGACAGTCCCACAAGCCATCAGCACAGTCTGAACTGTAAACACCACGAGTAAAGCTTGCTGGACACCTCGCTAGCATGCTGAATGAGGGAAACAGCAAACGCAGCGTGACCGAGGCTAATCTGCAGCCGTCAGGGAGCTCTGAGGTGGATTGAATTGATTGATTGTGATTAGTGGCTTTGGCTGGAATCCTTAACTTTTTTTAAGAGAATTGAGGAGACAGTAGAGCACTGGAAATTAGTAAAATTAGTACTAAAACACTAAGTACTAAGTACTATCAGTACTAATACACTGATAAACATTAAAAACAAAAATTGCTGTAGTGGTTGCATCTAATAAGTTGACCTTCAGTCTGTGCTAATTAGAAACACTTTTCCTTCAATAGAGTGTGTTCTAATAATCCTTTCCTGCAGCTGCTGCAAAGCAAAGTTTGCCAGGCTGTTGATAAGACTCGTCCTTTTTACCAACACTAAATAGACTGAGTTAAACCAGGTATTGACTTTTGGATTGACGTGAAAAGCTAATGAGCCCAAAACAAACAAGTTTTCATAAAGTCTTTTCATTTATCCGTCCTGCTGGAGGTTCAGCTGCAGGTCCTTTAATTCCTCATCGACAAAGACTTTCAGTGTGAGATCTCAGGGTGTCCTCTAATGACCACCAAAAAATGTTTTTACCGTGTTCCATTCTTGTTTTGCCAGAGGTAGAGTGTAACATGGGTTCAGTTGAAGTAACGTTTTCCCTCACAAACACAGGGCAGCATCTTGAAGAATCCTATCCTGTAGTAATGTCAACATGAAGATAAAACTTTGACTTTTTCTCTGTCATTCAGATCAAATATTTTGTATTCTCGGATGCCGACAAACTGCCCGCTGATGCTGTGATTACATCAGATGGCGTTTCTCGCTCGCTCACATCGCATGTCAGATCTAGATACCTTCATCAAAAACTCGGTGGCGTCAGTTAAGTGAAGAAAGAGAATGTTTGAAATGTGAATTTCTATTTTTAGTTGTGAGGCTTTGGACCGGCTCTTGCTGTCTAGACTCCAGAGGAACATGCATCATCTCTTTCCAGAAGACACTTTAACCTCATTTGGCATCTGGCCTGAATGACACACACTCAGTATAATGAAACAGAAGCCTTGGGCTTGTGAGGATGTTTTTTTTTTGCGTTTTGTGCATGTCTGCCAGCCTGGGTAAATGCCAGTGTGTAAAGTATGTATATATATGCCTGCATAAAGTCTAGACGTGGTTGTATGGCAGCAACATCTGCAGGGGTCGTGTGAGAGTGCTGCATGGAGGAGCAGCTGAAGACGCCTGATCAGTGTGATGGATGCCCGTGAGCCTTATGAGCACACCGACGCACACACACCTGCCCCACTTATTGAATCCATGAATCAATTTAATGAGTGGAGGACGGGGTCAGGACTTCAATAAACACCCCACCAAGCTTTCAAATTTAATGTCCGCCCAATGAATGATACTGTATGTTCGACAAACGCCCGTCGCAAAGCACTTCTGCTGCAAATTGGAAAATGGGTTTTGAAGCAATATCCATGTACAGTAGCCACCGTGCTGTCGACTGGATGCCTTTTACAGCTTGTGCATAAACATTTCCAACTGTAAATGAGTTCAAACGAAGAGCAAAGGAGGCTCGGCTTGTGTGCGGTGGGGCGAGGGAGTGAGACTTGAGAAAGAGAATCAGACATCTTCCACTGGTAATCAATACTGCAGCAGTGACCTGAGCGTTTGCTCTGTGATTCATCCCATTTAAGAGCAACAGGGCTGGCTGTCTGACAGAGACAACTCCATGATTTCCCTCTGGATTCAGCCATGGCAAATCCACCCGCTTCACCTGGCCACCTCTTCATCTACATAGACCTGAGACCTGGAGCCGTCATGCCGCCTCCTGCAGTAAACCCACCGCAGCGCTTTGTTGTGAAAATCAGCTTGATATGCTATGCTATGCTAATTGGTGCACCTTTTTTAGCCACTTAATAATGCAACAACGCTTCGTTTTCAGCGTAATTTCAGGGTAAAGCCAACCTCTTGGTCTTCACATGCTGCCGGATTTAACCACGAGCACGTTTCCAGTCATGAGGTCATCCAAAGACGACGCGCAAAGGACGAATGGTTGCTATTTAGATGTCTGTGGCGGCAGCATCCTAGTAGTGAATGCATTTTTCTTCATCCGTTAGAGACGTGGGGGCTAATGGAGCATGAGAGTGGCCGTTCCCCGGCGTTGTGTAGCTGAGTCACGCCCCCGCTTGGAGACGAGCTGCAGGCAGACCGAGAGGCCATGCTGTGAGAGTCTGGGCCAATTCAGGGGTAAACATCGGAGGCAGTAATTGGAGAACAACACAGCGGGGAATTTCATACATTTCTGATCCTCGTGGCTCAGTCAAGAATCTCCTGACTGTGGACTTTTGGAGTTGAAAAGGAGTGATTGTCTGTATGCCAAAGGTCTTTTCAGTTCCCGTGTGGATTGTGCTGAGCTCCCCACGACACGCAGTGCACATTTTATTTCATAGGTCAAGATTTCATTGATTAAAAAAGCACAACTCATAAGAGTTCCTGTGGGTCGAGGCGCTGATCTAGGGGTTGTACATGTTAATACAGACGTGGATAAAGAGCTTGTTTGCTGCTGCTAACTCACCAAGCTGTTGCTGTCCATCACTTTTTCTAATTTAGTGGAGCTCCAGTGGAGCTATTAGTCCTGTATTTCTAATTAGATTGAATCAATAGCATTAGTCATCCATTACAGGAGTTTAGGGAAGTCCTTCTCAGTCCATCCCTCTGTCCTTATGTTCTTCTAAAAGCATTCATTCTTTGTGTTTGGATTGTAAAGGCAGCACAATATAACACAGTTATATAAGCTATGCAAAAACGCTACCTTTACGAAGCTCATAATGCCAATTTTATTTTGTCGAGGCTCTTTCACAGAGATGCGCCTACTTCATGGTAATTTCCACAGCATAGTTTGTGATGTTATCATCTTTTTTTGTAAGGTGTTATGCCACGGAGCTGGGCTGTGAGACAAAATGACAAAAACTCTGTAATGTAATGCATATGCATAACAGCAGCACACAAATGCTGCAGACGTACATATCATTTGTGCTGCTAGTTTGATAAGATCACACACACACCTCGAAGCTAAACTTGTTGGCAAAGCACAAGGTTGGCGATGGGAGTGACGTCCTGTGGTTCTTATCAGTGTCGGCTCCTTATCACTCAGCCTCACAACAGCAGAAACACACAGAGACTGTTTTGGCTGCACAACATGAGAGGAAATTATCTTTATCAGTGTCTGTTGCATGACATTCTGCTGTGTGGGTCCCAGATAAAGATATGCATTGCAGTCAGGCAGCACATACTGAGAGAAAAATATGATTTATGTCCAGATGTTTTACATACAGCACCAACATTCAGGAGATCTTCAGCCACGCCATATATCTGTGTCTTCTGTCTGACCGTCACAAACAGTATTAGGACATTATTTTCTACTCTGTCATGAGGCCCCTGTGATCATAATAGGTCTAAAAGTCTAATGAACAGATTTTTGAGGTTTTTTTCGGTTGGTTATTCCTACAGCAACTGCTCACCACCAGACATGATCACTGTTAAATAGTGACTTGGCATTTACATTTTAGTCCTCATTAACTCTTTGAGTGCCATTGATGTATTCAACGTCAAAGAGTTTTTTCAGCAGCGGGTCGTCGATCGCGCTCTCACACAGCCTGTGAGTAATTTTGGGGCTTCTGGGAGATGTAGTCAGAGCATAAAGAGACGGTATACACCACAGAGATCAAAACAGGAAGTGGAGACGATCGAGATTAGAGAGTAAAACAAACAGAATCTGGAGAAAAAGTGGTGATTTTGGTGAAAGTGTCCTCTACTCTACCTCTGATAAAACAAGAATGGAACAAGGTGAAAACAAACATTTTTTTCATGATGAAATAGAGAGTCTCTTCTTTCATTTGAGCTATTCACTGTTTTCAGAGTCATAGTACAAAATATTCTGTGGGTCTAGAAATATGAAGCCACTTTCTGTTTTCTGAAACGGCTGGCACTCAGTGAGTTAATGCACATTCATACATTAATAAATTAATGGATCAAATGCCACTTAGAAAGATTTATCACCACATTTTGCAACCCTGTGGATCTTTTCAGCCTCATTTAGCTCTTGTTTTGGTTCAGTTGGGTCTCCCCGCTCTAATCAGCCCCCTGTAGTCACTCTTCTGTGATGAGTCAGTCAAAGATAATGTTTGAGAAAGTAGCAGCAGTATAATATAATCGTGTTTGGCCCTGGTGCGTTTTGTTTCTCGGGCCCTCCCTCCAAACAGACATGGACGTGGACAACCACTTCAGACAATTACAATGGCTGCATGGAGAGACTCACCATGGAACTCCCCTCCTGCAAACCAGCCTTTGATCAGAACCACAGAGCAGCCAGATTTATCAGCAGTAATTTAACGAGCTGCTGTGGACTCCAAATGTTGTCACAGTAGGTGCACATTAGGGAGGTAATACTTGCTATTACTTTATATCACAATCCCTGATCCCACTCCATGATTACAAAGAGAAAGCTCCTCACCCATCAGATGTGCAAGAGAGCCACCTACTATAGCAAAGCTTCCTACATGGACCTCTAATCATCACATGGACAGAACCATGATGTCAATAACAAGAGCACAACGACCACAGAGCATCCATAACCACTTTATATGGAAATATCAGACATGCTTACAGACATAGCTGCATCTCTGTTTAACTGTGCCTAAAATGTTAAAATAAGTACATGGCCTTAAATATAATGATCATTATGGGCATTCGCTGCAGGCTTTCAGCCACAAAACAAGCAGAAATTGCTCCATTGCTGTGTAATGCTGTTGCTACAGGACACACAACACTTATCATATGTGGAAAACACAAGTTTTCCAACACATTTCTGTCTGAGAGCTGGAGCAGCTTTATGCTCTCCTGACATTTGTGTGGCAGAGAACTGTCAAACCCAGACAGATGCCGAGCTTAGAGATAACAAATGTAACACACACACACACACACACACACATTTACAACCAGGCGAGCCACGCTGGACGTCACACAGACAAAGAGTGAAAAACTGGAGCATGCATGTGGAGGTTTGGCAGCTTAGATTTGATATTTTTCACTGTGTCATGTACATGAATGAGAATATGAACATTTTACATATAAAACACGACATCCAGAGCTGATGAATGGCTTCAATGCACTTTATTATTTAACTTTTCCACAACAAGCTTTTATATGATCTGTCATTTATTATGGCTGCATATCGGTCATGATATTCTCTTTGCACTTATTAGCTCCCCACATTATGAACACAAGAGGACTGAAATGTCTCATTTACAATGTTTTGAGATTTTGTCATTCTTCAGCGTATTTTGCATTAATGATGACGTGACATAAAGCACGCTGCCCTGCAGGGGAACCTACACACACTTCATTACAAGGTACTTTTAATTAGTCTTTGTAATTAAAAGCAGAGTATGAGGTGCAGAAAGGCTGGGAGCATAAACATTTGCATGTTCAGTGGTCAGTTAGCAAAGCGTCTCATTTTACTCAGTCAGGTCTGACAGGAAGCTGAGAGATGAGAGGATGAAGTTTGTTTTCATCATGTTCTCTTCCTGTTTGTGGCTGACCATATGCTACAATATGTAAGATAATACTCACCCAAAGGCACATAAACTATTAAACACAACCTACAGCTGTGAGGTAATGTGCAGCGTCTATTCTCTGGACTTTATGATGGAGATGGTTTATGGTTTTAATAGGCTGAACATTTTTTTATTATTATTTTAACAAGGTATTAAATTCCCGAGCTCTTCTGAAAAGGAAAATAAGTGTTTTGTTTTTTTTTATCACAGCATTTCAGTTCATATGACAAAAATAGAAAAATGTGCTTTATTCAAATGTATTTGTTGTCGTTGTCTTTTTATAGAGAGGCGAGTTGTCCAGTACTAAAAAAAAACCACATTCACATAGAGAAACAGAAACACAGAAAAGCAGCAGTTCCTTCACTGGAAAAGCTCATTTTTGCCTTTTTAAAACGACTCAAAAAGTACACAGTAGTACGCACACTGATAAATCATGTTATGATCTGATGAACGAGTAAAGTCATGGTCCAGACTCACCTAAGGGATTTTACCCAGGAGCACAAGATGAACTGTGTATTCATGTTTTAATTTTAATTTAAAGTTTTAAAAATTCTTTGAAGGATCTTTAATTCCTCAGCCCAGAAGTTTGAACCCACGCACTATTTGAGCTCCATTTTGAGTTGCCACATTTTCGTTTTCATTTCGCATTTCCATAGCAATCTGCAGCTTATTTATAGGCCTCTGCTGGGCCGAGCGCTGCAATAAACACAGCACCAACAGGGTTTCACGGGTGTTTGGAAATTCAGCTGTAGCACATATTTCTCTATGTCGTCCCAACAGTTGGCCTTATTAATGTGTTTTGCCAGGTATAATAAACAAGATGGAAATCCCAAAATAGGGGCAATATTTAAGAGGAATAGCAACAAGGAGAGAAAACCGGGAGAACTAGTTGAGATTTATAGGAAGCTCTGCAGACCTTATAATGTGCTTGGTGTGTTAGAAACAGGCTCGACTTCAATACACAACTTGAAACCAGTGACGCTTTTATTAGTCCTGCTGACAGCTTTTCAATGCACTGAATATTAATCAAGTTGGATTTTTTTTTTCTCTGCCATCCAAAGTCATCCAGTCACATCTCAGAACATTAAATTAGAGTTAAATGACATGGAGCTAGCATGAATCATTAACCCGTAGCCTCAGAATTGCTCAAATCCACGCTGCAGAAAATGGACAAGCTGTAATTATCCCCTTTTGAGCTGCCAGGTTGCATAAGAGCTCGAGCCGAGTGTTCAAAAGACTTTTATTAAATGAGATCCCGTGTTCTGTTAAACATTGTGTTACTTGGAAATCTGTTAGAAAATCATAAAGTTCAGCTTTAGTTTAGGAAGCTGGCTAGTTTACGAGTGTAAAACAACAAGTCAACCCAGCATGCACTTCTAAACGTTCATTTGTTTGATCAGACAGTCTGGTAAACACACAACAACAATGGAGGAAATCAATGCAATAAGCAAATAGTTGCATATTGGAAATGCTCCGCCATCTTTGTTTAAGTTCAACTCCAACGACGTGCTTTAAAGCTACAGTCTGTCATGTTAGCGAGCACCTCCTCTCAGCCTCCTCTAAGCTCCTCCCCCTCCTCCCTCCAAAGCCACGCCCCCTCAAACTTCAACATCTGACAGCAGGATTCAGCAGGGAGAGGAGAGCCGATATGCTACATCACCACAGGTGTAAAACATCCTGTTCAAAGCCAATATAGGGGGGCGTGGTCAGGAGACATGACGGCATCTGATTGGTTCTTTCCATTGAGTCCGAATGGCACAGATTGGTCAGAGTTGCCACAGAGGTCTGATTCTTTTCCTTCCTTTTTCTGAACACATAATGTATTGACTGCTCTCAAGATGGAAGGATAGCTTTTATAAGAATAGCTATAATATAGAAAATTATTCTGGTAAATTTAGCAGCAACTAATCCATTAATCAAACCCCTGATTTAAAGCACTTTCACCACTCTATGTGAGAAATCTAACCACAACTGCTCTTGTATAACAACAAGACACTGAAATAGCAAAGCCTCTCTCTTGATGAAATGTATTCTGATTGCAGAGCCTATATAGAGCCAAGCAGCTGCCTCTGATAAGCTGTTCATTGTAATCTGTGCCAGGTGACACAAAAAAAGTTGTGTGCAGACTTCCAGATGCAGACTGTGGCTCCGGCACATTTTACAGGGGGTGGAAAATGGGTGTCGGTAGGTGTAAACGGTACGGGATGGTAGTTCAGCCAGCCTTAATGTAAATGAGAGTAATTAGATAAAGGTAGTTAGACTGGATCAATGCCCCATTATGGTGCACAACTCAGCATTTGTGCCAGTGAATGAAAGAGATGGCATGAATGACAAGAGACAGAGCGAGAGGAGGACAGATAATGAGCTACAAACTAGTGCTGCTGTTGAGCAGCGGGGGTTCATGTTCTGACACCACCGAACACTGATACGATTAAAAGAGGCAGATTTGGGTCTCCTCCATAAATGATATGCAAATGAAAGTGTTGATGCATCTCACATACATCCCCATCCACCTGATAACCCTTCAAAAACACATTGTCTGTCCAAATAAGCAGCGGCACAGACTCAAGGTGGATTTAAACGAGTCTGTATTAAAGCCAGCATTTTCAAAAACATCATGAATAACAGCTTTTTGAGCTCACATTGTAACCCCAAATAATTGAACTCATTAATGTTGTGAACTGTCTGACATCAGCAATAAAAGAGAAGTGTGTGAGTGACATCTAGTGGAGGACACTAGCATAACATCAACCTGATGAGGTACAGTAAATAGTAAATCACCTCGAACTGCTAATGATATTATGAGATTTTAAAATCTCGTTTAATTAAAAGGAACTGTTATTTCAAATGTTGCTACAAAGGGAACATAAAAACAGCATACTGACAACGTTCTGCACACACTGATGCTTTCGAACGTGCCGTACTTAAACCGTTGTGGACGTGGATTACCTCATTTTACCACCATCACCCTCTCACAGTGCAGTAGGGGTGGAGGCTGTAACTTGACCTTGTCTCTTAATGGCTGTGGGACAATAGTGCCCCGTCCCACTGGCCTCTCTGCCCCTCTGTTGTGTCTATTTATAATGTCCAGACACAGTGCAGAGGTTATGCAAACACAAGGTGACAAGCAGAGAGGAGCAAAGGGTGAGGCGTTTTACTGCTATTGTTCCAGCTGATCACTTTTACAGACGCACATGTTTATTTGTGTTTTTACAATAGAGCTCTGATGTGTTGTATATTTTAAAATTGTGAATTTAAAGTCATTCTATTCTGTGTTTCAGTGCCTCTTCAGATGATCGTGTCCCTAAACCATAATGGTAAGTGTCCTCAGCTTATTAAAATATGACTCTCACAGCACAGACATATCTATCTACATTGTGTTACTTCTCTGTTAAGGTGAGGAGGAAGATGCCTCATGAGCACTGTGACAAGTGTTACAAGGTCCACTGTCAGATCTCCGTCTCGTGTTTGGTCGTCAAGTGTCGTAAAAATTGTGGCGCCTTCTTTCACACATGCAAAGAAGAGGAGCACCAGCTCCTTTGTCCCAATGAGACGGTCCCCTGCCTCAATGTCCACTATGGCTGCCCTCTTACCATGCTGCGCCACAGGCTGGCCAAACACCTGGAGGTGTGTCCTGCCAGCGTGGTCTGCTGCTCGCAGGAGTGGAACCGCTGGCCTGTTTCACAAACTGATCTGACCTTCTGCAGAAATGTCTTGGAAAGCCCTGGAACTGAGCTAAGCCTGGATGTTGCTATGGCTCTCAGGGACCAAGAGCTGCTGTTTCGATCCATCAAAATGAAGAACATTTTTCCTGAGTTGATGGAGAGGGATGCTGCCCTTCAGGATGTTTCTGCTGGGGTCAATAGCCCTGCGGATGAAGCAAGCTGCTCTTTACATTGTGGGGAAAATACAGAAAAAGACTGCAGGAGGATGGAGGAAAAAGAACTGAGCCAAGAGGAGAGGGATGCTTTGGCAACGAGCAGGGATGTGGATGGTATTCAGCACTACAGCTCCTGGGAGAAAATATTCAACAAGGAGATGGAGGGATGCAAGCAAACTGTCAAAAACCTGAATAACAAGGAGGAAGAGCAAGAATCATCAACCTGTCAGGAGGCAGGAGGCTCACGGCCGAGCCAAGAGGACGCTGCTGCCGCTTCAAGCAGGGATGGTGCAACTGGTCTCGCCCCATGGCAGGACGGGGTCCTCCAGAGGTTGAGCCAGGAAGTCACCATCGCTGAATATAACATGTATCTGGTTCATAATGGCTCCATGTTGATCAACTTTGGCCAACTTGCTGCTTGCACACCGAGAGAAAAGGACTTTGTTTATGGGAATCTGGAGCCCATCGAGGTGAAAACCGTGCGCTCCTTTAACGTCCCCACCAGCTACCGAGCAAAGAGAAACTACCTGAAGGATCAGAAGGTCAAGGCCAGCGTCGGCACTGACACGGCAGATTTGGGCGTCTCACTTGAGGATCTCCCGAAGTGTGATGAGGTTAACGCCACACTCCTGCACTCCCTGGAAAAGGAACTGAAAGGTCATTTCATCTCAGAGAGCGTGGGCAGAGACGGCCTTTACGTGGACATAGGGACGCAAACCTATGACTTTGCCTCTGCTCCGTTCAAAAGGGACGCATCGCTGGCTGACGTCATTGCGGACAAACCTCACGCCCTCCATGTTCAGGTAGATTCAGAATCCGTCACCAGACGACACAACAAGACGAGCTCAGCCTTCAGCTACATGTGTGGTCGCTTCTTTCGGCGCGATGAATACCGCTCTCACTTCAGGAATGTGCACTGTGACATCCAGGCCTCTCTGAGCGGCTGGTTCCAGCAGCGCTGCCCCTTAGCATACCTCGGCTGTGTTTTCACCCAGACAAGGTTTCACCCTGCAGGTCATCGAGCTACAGTCAAATACTGTCAAGATGTCAGCGCCCTTGTCCTGCAGCCTGAAGTGCCTTCATTCCCCTGTGAGGGCGTTAAAACCTTGAGCCATCAGAGAACCGTTGCACATCATGTGGATCCCCTGAGCAGCCTGCCCCTGGAGATCCTGCAGCACGTTGCTGCTTACCTTGACAGTTATACATTATCTCAGTTGTCCCAAGTCTCCCATCTGATGAGGGAGGTGTGCACCACATTGTTGCTGGAGAGAGGCATGGTCTCCCTCAAGTGGAAGAAAAAGACGTATTCCCACGGGGGAAGCGCCTGGAAATGCAGAGAGAAAGCAAGTATACTCTACTTTTCTTTCACTCTTTATGTATACGCTCATAAATACACTGCTTGGCCAAAAGTAAGTCACCACCTGGATTTAAGGGCCCTCCATTGGATAGGTGATTGTGTTATTTAACCCTAACTGAAATACATTAATCAGTTTCAGAGGGGTCACATTACTGGCATTCATTAAGTAAAATATCTACAGTCATGGAAAAAATTATTAGACCACCCTTGTTTTCTTCAATTTCTTGTTCATTCTAATATCTGGTACCACTAAACGTATAATACAATGAACACAACAAAAAATGCAGCTGGTCACATAATACTTTATGTCCTATTTGACATTCTTAAGCTTAATTGATTCCCAGGGTATATAAGAGGCCATTTCATGTCACAAGCAGCACTGCACATGCAAAGGCCTAGAGTGGTTTCCTGCTTACATTCAAGCCGTAGCACAACTCAGAAGTTGTCAGCTCTCACATAATGCCTAAAACAAAAGAATTATGTGAAGCAACAAAGGCAGCCATCTTGGCACTGCTGGAAATTGGCATGAGTGAGAGACAGGTAGCGAAAAAACTGAAGATCTCCAAGACAGCCGTTCATTACAACAAAAAAAAACAAGCTGAACATGGCACTACCAAATTGCTACCTGGCCGTGGCAGGAACCGTCTTTCTACCCCACGAGATGACCGTGCACTCATCCGTTCCTGTGTCAGGAATCGTCGTCAGACCTCCAGGGACCTTAAAAATGAGTGGGCACTGTCGAGAAATGTGACTTGCTCGGCAAGGACAGTTCGAAACCGACTTGTTGAAGCTGGTTTGAAGTCACACAGAGCACGCAAGAAGCCCTTCATCAATGAAAGGCAGACCGGTTACTCTTTGCTCGAGACCACAAGGATTGGACTGTTGATGATTGGGCTAAGGTTCTCTTCAGTGATGAATCCAATTTTGAATTGATGCCCACTCCAGCCAACTTACTGGTTAGGAGGAAGCCTGGAGAAGCTTACAACCCAGACTGTCTTGCCCCTACAGTAAAACATGGGGGTGGATCAGTCATGATCTGGGGTTGTTTCAGTCTGAGTGGAACAGGGCAAATGCAATTGTGTGAAGGCCGAATGAACCAGGTCAAGTACAGGACTACCCTTGAAAACAGTCTTCTTCCATCAGCTGGAAAACTCTTTCCTGCCTCGAATGACTGGATTTTCCAACAAGACAATGCCCCTTGCCACACGGCAAGGTCAGTTAAAGCCTGGATGGAGAACCACAACATTCGCACCATGCCTTGGCCTGCTCAATCACCAGATCTTAATCCAATTGAAAACCTGTGGAAAATCATCAAACTCAAAATGGAGAACCACAAGCCCAAAAACAAAGAAAATTTGTTTGAATTTGTCCAACAGGAATGGGCTGCTGTGACAGCAGAACAATGTCAGAAGCTGGTGGAGAGCATGCCAAGACGCATGGCTGCAGTCATCAAAAACAATGGTTATGCAATCAAGTATTAACTCTTGTGTGTATCATGTGTTTAAAGCAAACAGAAAAGAAAACATGGAATGCTTAAAAGTAGTGTTTTTGGCGGTACAATGCCATAGCTATTGATGTAAGAATTTAAGTCATTTTGGTTATTATCAAGAAAACCATGGAAAATGAATAATCCTTAGTTCTTAAATTAAACTCTCATGAGCTATTTTTGTTGTTATCATTATAATTGTCCAAACAAATGTACCTTTAGTTGAGCCAGGCATTAAAATTAACAAGAAATTGAAGAAAACAAGGGTGGTCTAATAATTTTTTCCATGACTGTATAAGGAGATTGCTGAAATAGGGCCTTCGCCATAGTCGCTCCCACCCTCTGGAACTGTCTCCTCCCTCAAATCCATGCCTCAGACTCACTACATTCAGTCAAAACATGGTTAAGAACTTATCTCTTTCAGCAAGCATTTAACCTCCAATAACCTTTCTTCTGTCTGACGTGTTTTTCTGTGTAAAGTGTCTTTGAGTTTTATGAAAAACGTTATATAAAACGGATGTATTGCTATTATTAAAAACTGGCAGGATAGTGGTCAGAAAAAAATCCTGAATAATTGTGAAAGGCGAGCACTTCAACATTTGGTGACATCAAATCATAAAAAATCAACATTACAACTTAATGAAATGTTCAATAGTGAAAGTAAGAGCATTTCCACATGTACAGTGTGAAGGGAACCCAAGGGATGAGGACTAAACAGCGCTAAGAAAGCCATTTATCAGTGAGGCTAATAAAGAAAAAAAGGCCTCAGTTTGTGAGGGAGCATGAAGTTTGGACTCTGGAGCAATGGAAGAAGGTCATGAGGTCTGATGAGTCCAGGTTTAGTCTGTTCCAGAGTGATGGAGCATCAGAGATGAAGTGATGCTCCCATCATGCCTCGTGCCTCCTGGCTCTATGGTCTGGGCTTGTTGTAGTTGGTCAGGTTGAGGTTCAGCAGCGTTTTGTGACCAAAGACTGAAGTCAGCTGACTATGAATATACTGCATGACCAGGTTATTCCATCAATGAGTTGGAGCAAATATGCCAGGATTCATCAGGCTCACACATTGACTGACCTGCAGAGACCTGAGACCCACTGACCTGAGACATGTGCTGGAGAAGATTTTCATCATCAAGACAAGATGATGATGAAAAATTAATGCGAATCTGGACAGGAATAAATGCTTTGACATTGCAGAAGCTTATCAAATAAATGCCACAGTGAATGCTGCACGAATCAAAGCTCAGGGTGGGTTAATGAAATGACTTTATTTTAGACTGGGCAGTGTGTTTATTATTGTTTTACTGAATGAGGTCAAGTCATATATTATTATGATGTCAACCTTACACACAGTGAAGGGAAAGTAAACTCAAGGCCAAACTTCTATATCAGTTGCCCTTCAGTATCTGTGCCAGATATTATGTTTAGTGTCGTTGGGAAATCTCAGTCAGTCCTGCAGCATGACAGCTGCTGCATTGTAAACACTCTCCAGATTCTCCGTCGTCCTCTCTAACAACATTACCCACTGAATCTCAGTCCTGTTGGCAACAGTTAATGGGCTCCCACCGAAGCAGCCACAGGAGATTCACCACGTTTTCCTGTGTCCTTATCATAGACTGTATGTAAGGAGTCTATCAGTCCTTATCATGAACCAGCTGCATGTGTGGTCAGGCACCATGATGGACTATTTGGGAAAATTGCATTTTATTTTCTCTGGTGTCCAGGAAATGGGCTAGGAAGAAGACAGTTTCACTATTACTGAGCTTTATAACGTGTTGATTTTGTTCTGCAGCATGTAATTCTTATATTGGAAGCACTTCTAGTACAGAAATAAATGAGGGGACTTAAACCCATGATGGTGTTTACAGTAGACCACTGAGGTCAACCTCTGACCCCATCAGTCCAGCAGGCTACAGGGACGCCGAGAGGTCTGAGCCCTGATGACGCCCCAGCTGCCTTCGTTTTTGGAGATTATCTAAATCCAGTTTGGAATTATGAGCGCTGTGTTCTGTGTTCTGTATCACAGTGACATTTTGACATTGATTTTCAGACATGTGACCACTGATTTATGGCCATGTAAATTCATTATGCTGCCAATAAAAGAAGTCATAGGAAGGCAGTATACGGCACATAAAAGAATCACAAATATTTTGTGCACCAAATCTGGTGAAAATCAGATGAAAGAAAAGCAAACCTGTTGTTATAAAAGCCTAAATGTGGAGTAGATTAATTAAAACTAAACTGTTTTAATTTTGCTGTTTGGTTGGCTTTCCACCAATTCCATTAAAATGACAAACAAACTGCTGGAGGAAATAAAGGATAAATATTGCATAAATGCATAAGTGTGTGTTTTTGCATGGACTCGTGCAGATGATATCAGCGGTGAGGAACGGCCTGAGGCCTCGCTGCCAGTAAACACAGAGCCGCCACAACAAGTCAGTGATCATTCATGGAAACAAGATGCTGAGTGTGGAGGCAACAGCTGAGCATTTGCTCCCCAATGAAGGGTGTCATCTGAATGAACGTGTGATGGATGGATACAGAAATATCACACCAGGGCATGTGATGAAAATACCCTGTGATATTGACTGTGAATGTGTTGACAGCAGCCTCATACACCTACTCCAGCCCTGCTTCTGTGTTTTACAGGTGTGGGAGTTCAGCTCTGTGTTTTCCTCGGTGGACAGGTGGAGCTTCAGCAACACTCCCTCCATGTCGGATCACCTGAAAACCTGCTCTTTCTACCAGAGAGAGGAGCGCTCTGAGCCGGTGGCTTTAGCCTGCCTGGGAGAGCTCAGAGACAAACACGGAGAAGTAAAGCAGAAAAGATAATGCTCACGGTCCCAGAGCTCAGTGGGCAGACGGCAACACGAGCGATGCTGTGTTTAGAATCACTCAGACGTGATGTGTATCCCTGCATATATAAGTCCTGTATAGAAACAAAAGGGGATTCAGAGCTGAGATCTGAAGCCCTGCAGGCAAACACCGTACATGTGTGGACTGCAATTTAGATGAGCTTTATCTAGCCTCTATTTTCCTGTATCATCTCCTCTAATTATTGTTATAAATCCTGCTTGTAAGTAGGCAAAATATTTAGATATGGCTCTATGCATTAGGTGTCTATTAGAGTTGCTAAATAATGTATTGATGTGGTGTTTGAGAGGGCTTCTTCTCTGACTGACTACTGTTCACTTTACTTCAGTCATTGTGAAAAGAAAGGTTTCAGCAGATGTTTCTGCTGTTGACTGTTTTCTGAAGGACAAGACTGACATCTGCTGGAGGGAAGCACAAGTGCCTCGTCTTTGTGGATAAAACCAGTTTGGTATTCGACATGTCCTGGATGTGTAATAGCACAGCTTTGGTTCAATTTAGAAGGAAGATGTGATGAAGTACCTTTGTGTGTGACCGTATAATAAATCTGACTTGCACTTGGCCTCAGTAGTCAGTAGTCGTTGGAATAAAAGAAACACTCAGTGTTAAAAATACTCTTTTTTTATTATCATTAACCACAGGCTTCATAAGAGCAAAGGTGAGACGCTGTTCACTACATCTCAGACACGTCGGGGTTTCGTAGCTTGTTCATCACCTCTGACAGCATTTTGTTGCACAGCGCTGCGTACGGATTGAGAACGACGGCCTGCTGTCGAGCAAATTCACTCCCAAGTGCTGCTGCTTTCTCAAAATCTGCTCTGGCTCCATCGCTGTCGCACGCTAATCTACGCAAAAGGCCTCTCTGCACCAGTGCTTGGCAGGCGGTTCGACCGAGGCCACCGCTCAGAGAGATGGCTCTGTCCAGGTCGGCCATAGCTTCTGAGGGGAGAGGAGAGCACACAAACTGTCAAATTCAATAAGTCGGTGATGTATTTCAAACTGCACATGAGCAACAAAGTGAAGGAAACAACAGTACTATTCAGACCATGCTCAGGTAATCAGGTGTTTTCTTCAGCATGAACAACAACTGGCACCACTTAAGATGATCCAGAGGAAAACACCTACACTGCTGTACATCCAGTGTCTGCAGGCCTGCCACTGTTGTGACACACAACATGTTTAAAGGAGCCAGCTCAGAGCCTCTGTGACGCTGCTGACAAAGTGCATCAGATAGACAAAGCTGTGATACGATGCCACGCTGGCCTCGGACTCAACAGCCTGGCTTATTATTGGGTTTGTGACATGTACCTGCTGTGTTCCCCTGCAGCCGCAGGGCCTGAGCCCGGTTGTTGTAGGCTGAAGCTCGCTGAGGCACGATCTGGATTGCCTGGCTGAACAGTTGAAGTGCGGCTTGCAAATCCCCAGCCTCTGCTGCCGAGACACCCTGCAACTCCAAGTCTTTCACTTGCTTCAGCAACTCTGTGTCAAAGCCACTGTCTGGCAGGGGGAGATAAACAGGTTGAAAAAGCACTCAAACTCAATTGACAGGTACCGTGGCAAGGGAAACACAGAGATGTCACCCAGAACTCAACGTGGATTAAAATGTCATGTTTTTTTTTTTAGTGCAGGAATGGGATGCGTTCAAATAAATTCAATACGCCGTGAAATGATAAACATAAAAAAGCTGTGACATGATATGCAGCGACACATCAAGTCAGAAGCTCACGCTCACCATCATCAGCTAATTCCTCTTGGTTCAGGCCAGGGATGTCTCCAAAAGGGCTGGTGGGGTTGAATATAGCCTGGAGCACCGCTCTGTCATGTGCCGAGGCCATCTTACCGTTGTCTGTGCAGAAACAAGGACACAAATCATGACACACAAATTACAGCTGAGTGGAGAATTTTTCCTCCCCTAACTTGAGCCTTTTCCAGCAGCCAATCAAAGAAGGGGGCGGAAGCAGAGGTGGACTTTGCACATCTGGAGTTGTTTAAGTCAAAAATGCAGACCAGGCCTGCAGGCTGCCAATGCTGTTATAGAAAGGAGAATATGTTCTCAGAAATATTCATGATTTTTGCTCATGAAAAGGAGCACACGATTTGACACTTGTGCTGTCCAAACCTCATGGGATTTAGATTTATTCATTTATCAAAGAGATCCCCAGGTTTTCCTGCACAGAAAAACAAACATGCAGAAACATCCAGAACATTTATATTATCAGCCCTGTAGTTTGCAGGCTGCCCAGCAGGTGCTATGATTGTCCTGTAAACCAGCCGGCCCCAAACATTTTCAGCTAAAGGACTCCTGAGCCGACACAAATTAAACCCCAAAATGACAATATATTGAGAGGATTTTGAGCAGAGTAGTATTAGCCATTTTAGCAGTGTAGTGAGCAGTAAAGTGAAGTGCTTCACTCCAGAAAGTGGACTTTTAGTGGCACATTATGGTCCCACATCACAGCTGGAATTCACCATGTGACTGATATTTCAATTTATTCTGCCTGGAGCCGCTCTTACAGGACAGACCAGTGGTATTTAATGATGGAGCATCACTGCACCAGTGATAATGTTCAGGCAGGTAGGCTCCAGTAGTCCAGAGGAAAACACTGTACTGTTTATTCCACTTGTTCCTATATAAATTCATATTTTACATAGCCTAACATATATTATATTATATAAGCCGCTCCCTTCCAAATGATCATAATAAATGTCTCAGTCCAGCTGTGGAGGCACTTTAACTGATGTTGGAGGGTATAAATAAAATAAGCAGGTATCAGACGCCATCCTCACGCCACCGGAAAAGGGAAGCAATCGTCGCCATGGCAACAGAAAGACGCCTCCTGTGCAGGAGTAGTCTTCCTCCATTGAAAACTGATTTCAGACGGGAGGCGTGCACTCTGTTGCAGTTTGAAAGTTTGATTGGATCTGATTTTATCCAATCGCTGAAGTTTGGTCGTGACGTATGTAATGCGCCACTAGCATTCAGACTAGCCAACTCCTCGCTACTAACGGAGCTAGCTGAAAAATAAGACTTTTATTGCTTTTTTTAAAAGCCACGACATTTTTACCAGCAATAAAACTGGTTAAACATTCCTCTTGCTCCGACTTAAATTGCTGAATATTTGGGAGCCTAGCTATAAAGGACTGAATGGCTTCCTTCACTTCCGTCTCCGCCGCCGTTACCGAACTACAGTTAGGCTACAACGCAAATGCGGCGCATATGTTTGACGTCATCGTTAAAGCCCGCCTCCTTCCGTCCCCCCGCCATTCGCTGATTGGCTAGGATGGAAATCATCCTGAGAAATCGAGTCCAAGGGATCAAACTCAGCCGTAATCTGCAGGGAAATGATAATTGATCAGAAGACTGCGGCCAGGCTACATCAGGCGACACCTCAAATCATTTTAAGTGACACCACAAGCGTGTAGGAGGCACTTTGGGAGCTAATGCTGCTAACTTCTGTGGCTGGATGACAGCTAGAGACACGTGGTTTTCCAGTTGGATCACTGCTTTTAATCCAGAGCTTTTTACCACAAAGGATTTATTTTCAACATGAACTTTTCCTGACTGTAACCAGGTGGATTTGTTGCCTAAACCTAACCTAAGAGGACCTTTGGCTGGAAGCACAGAGAGAAGAAGCTCCCCTGATTTGAAGGTAAGACACACACTCCATCATGGCCTTCATGCAGGGTGGAGATTGGATGTTTGCTAGTGGTTTAGTATTCTGGTGCACAGGTTTGGTTTTTAGATGCAGCACGGTTCAAGGTGCTGCACAGATAAGATGATAAACTACAGGTTCAGGTTGTGTTATAATAATCAATCATTCATCATTTCATCAAGTTGTGGAGGACAATATGGAGAATGATTACTATGTGCTTTTTCTAAGGTCTCTCATCTCCCTGTGAAATACTCCCTCTGGTTTCAAACAGATATTCAAATGAAACCGTTTGAGGAGGAAAAATCCCTCTTTGGTTGATCTTCTCACATCTCAAATAGACGTTTCTTTGGCTGAAAACAGCAGGGATCTTCTGATAGAAGCTGCACTCAGTAGATCTCTGGTGTTAGCATCGTGTTTGACAGCACACACAGTTAATACATGAAGCAAATATTGGGCTGATACTGAATCAAATAGCTGGATGTTTATATACCATGCACATGAAGTATTGGGATTTCAATCCTGGTTAAGTTTTGGTGTTTAATGTGTTGATTGCAATTTATCAGGAAGCACAGGGTTTTACTTAAGTGGATGGTGGATGATCAAATCAAATCAAACTTTATTTGTATGGCACTTTTCGTACATCGCACAGTTCAAAGTGCCTCTCAGATGCTAAAAACACACACAGGCATGGCATGACACCGAGACCTTAAGTGAGGAAAATCCACCTTTGGGAAACTGGAGCTGAAATTAAAACCTGAATAATAAATAAATCACTAAATATCTATAATAAACGAATAAATTAATGCAAAAGACTAAATAAGTTAAATAACTTAATAAATAGGTGGATTAGTAAAAGAAGTCGTGTGCTTCTGTTTTTTTCTGCTTTTTGTGTGTGCACACCTTAGTCCACCATCTTGTGTCAGACCTGTCATTTAGAAACAAACAGGAAATGAAGCATGTGAGCTCTGCAGGGATTTCCACAGCAGCTGACTCACGTATGGAGGCAGAAAATAGCTGTTTCCAAGAGAGCAGCAGCCAAACTCAGTGAAACATCAGCACAGGTGAGGTTGATCAAAATAGGTTTGACTGAACATGGAAACACTGAGGCTTGTCGTGCTTCTCTAGTCACTGTAAGTATCTGCAACAAATGTGTGTAAGTGAGTCACAGAGATGAAAATGGTTCCAGCTCAAAGCCTTTTTCAGTTGTTTCCAATTACCGTCAGCAGTGATCTGGAACCAGACGGAGCTCACGGAGGTGTGGGCTTCAGGGACCTTCGTAAGGACGAGGCAGAGCTGATGTGGAAGTGGAGCAGCAGAAACACAAAGTTTACTGAGAAACGGTCCTCAGCTGACAAAGATTTAGGTTGTTAGTGAGTTTTAGTTTCGTGCTGCTTAAGCCTGAGGTGTGGTATCATGCACACATCATACCAGCTCCTGTTGTTAGTCATTTTTACTTTGTAGAGGAAAAATGTAAATATGTAATTTCACTTCCTTCCATGTGGTCAGATGCTAACAGTGCCAAATGATGGAGTGGGCAGGGAACAGCAGAGTTTTTGAAGGAGAGGTGGAATATTGATTCACAGCAAGGCTCAAGGCAAAGGAAATGCTTTTGTTGTTCATTTCCTCTAATTCTAGGACAGCTAATGCTGCAGACCTTTCCTGCATAAAAGCTGTCAGAGACGTACTGTACAGTAACGGGAAATTTCACCATGCAGCAAATTGACTTTGCATAAATTTCATTACATTCTCATTATCAACCATCTCTCTTGCAAATTTGCTCAGCTTAAGATAACTATGTGCTGTCTGATACAGCGTCAGGGTCTGTCAGATAAATCGTATCCTCCCCAATAAAACAGCTAATGAGATGGCAATGTCACACTAAATAATGGAGAGATCAGGAAATGACCAGAGACATGGTTATAACAAATCATTGTTCCATCGTCAATTAATTAATCAATTAATTATCTGATTGATCTTTTTTTTTTTAAGTTTTCAAAGCATAAGTGACATCTTCAAATTACTGTCAAAAATATTCAATTTACAATCATAAAAACTGATGAGTGGTCCTGTGCTTCTGCTTTCATTTGGTTAGGTTGAGGCAACAAATCCACTTTGATATAAGTATGTTTATTTGACTTCTGTTTCTGCTGCATTAGTTAAATAGACCTGTGCAAGTTCTGAAACTAAAAGGTGAAAAAAGTGAGTATTCAAAGAGATGAGTGTGACTCATTTTAAAGGAACATTACAAGCCTTAATGACACCTGCTTTACTAATTTATACATCCACTGCTCCAGTCCTATGCCTAAAAGGCAATTAAAAACCCTAGACAGTAAAGTTATTTGCCTAGGAGATAAAAATCCAAGAGGAAAAGAGGTTTTCTTTCTACCGGTCCAGAGAGCTCCTGCTGATTTTTATTTCTGCTGGGTTATTCCGGCTCCCCATTCACCAAGTCAGCACAGACGGTTTGATCCTCCAGGACTCCCATTTTCCACAAGGGTAATAAGAGTTAAAGAGTGAGGTCTAGGCTATCATGTTCACGGTCACTCAGTAAGCAGCAGATTTTCCACAGAAGCACAGTTTGTCCCTCATGGCCTCCCCTATAGTGCAAAAAGTGGAGAAGCAATTGTGTGAGGATTATCAGTCTCCTATTACTGCAAATGTCAGTGCATCAGCACCGCTCAACGTGATTATGTCAATAGGGAAACACACCGGCAGTGTTTACAGACTCCTAAACCAAGAGCTGGGAGAATGGAGTTGCTTTTGCCGTAGGCCAAGAGGGAAATTAAGAGCTAATCAAAAAACACTGACCCTCTACAGCTGTAAAACCTAACATATAGCACTGAACACATCCTTTGTATCTCCTCTCAGCCATTACAAAGACAGTAGATAGATTAACTCTGACTGCAACAGCACAGTAGAAATGATGGAGCAACATTTATTGAAGTTATGTGTTCATTATGTGTTCGGCAGACACAGTGGACATTTTAAGAACACACCAAATCTGAATGAGTAAATCCATGATATCAGATAAATCTTCTGCAGCTGGACCTCTTCTTCTGCTGCTGCTTCATAACGTCTGGTAAAGAAATGGACTTGGATATCATAATAACGACGCTGAGAGGCTTTAGCTCTGCTCCACTTCTGTCTGTGAATCTGACATCAAAGCTGGAGCTCCTAATCCCTCTGCCCTGTGGAGGTAAACAGGGGCCCTTTTTGTCGATACCTGGTCTGTTACGATGGCGAAGGACTATGGCGTGCTGTGCGGGGGCACCCTGAGCTGGATTAAAACAAAGTAATCCGCTCTGTGGAGAGACGGCGAATAGCCACAGAGGTGCCAGAGGTTAAGCAAATAAACAATGTGCTGCTTTTTATGGGAAATCTTTAGCAGCACCCTCCGTGCTGCAGCACAGTAGCTCCACACCACTTCCTGTCTCTTGTTGCCGTAGACATGCTGGCTTTATGTACAGAGCATAATAGTTGGCTCCCCACTTCTAGGCAGTAACAGTCATATTTTTATTCAGAATGTACAAAACACTGAATAGTGATATGAAAACAATGGATATCTGGAGGAAGTTGTTTACTGTGTGCTGTATGTCTACACCCAGGCTGCAGCACACACTCTATATTATGCATTTTATGACATGTTGTGAATTAGAAGTTTTCCGGCACCCCCTGTGAAGGAATATAGAGAGGCATTGCTTAGTTTATGGTTGAGGGAGGCTGTCAGTGCTGCTGATGTCTCCTGTTGGGGGAGACAGCATCATAAATCTCTGCTATTCACTACCAGCTGGTGTTGTTGTTGGGTTCTGCACTGCATATGACTGCATTTTTAATTCAAAAAGTAAATATAATGGAGTGATACTTAACACCTTCATGTATGGCAGAAGCTCTGAAATTAGAACAAATTATTTATCTCACTGAGAGCCATTGACGTATTTGTACCTCATTTAAAATCCAATGCTTGAGTGCCATCGACATACAGTACATACAGTATACCTTTATACCTTAAAGTGTTTTTTCGGCAGCTGACACAAGACTGTGAGTAATGTTGGGGCTTCTGGGAGATGTAGTCAGAGCACAAAGAGACGGTATACACCACAGAGATCAAAACAGGAAGTGGAGACGATCGAGATTAGAGAGCAAAACAAACAGAATCTGGACAAAAAGTGGTGATTTTGGTGAAAGTGTCCTCTACTTTTGATAAAATGAGTTAGTGAGTTAATCAGCCAATATGAAAGTCATTGCTGCAAAATGGTCAAAAAAATGAACATTTTAGTAATTTATTTTAGTGGTTTCATTGTTGGTGATCGGTCACTAGGTACGTGCCAACATTATTTACAGTATAAATATGTCCATGCTTCTTGTTTTTGAACTGTCACTACGCTGCTCTCCTCAGGCTGGATTTCATGCCCAAGATAAGATAAAACTTTATTTATGCTGAGGAGTTGTTGTGCAACACAAATTGGAAAAGAGAGCAAAGAAAGTTGTTGTCCAGGGTACATTTTAAGAGCGGAGTTTGAGTCTGTCAGCTTTTAGGTGCTTTCAGATCACACTCACTTTTAAAGAGTAAAGACTAAAAAGTGGTCCTAGAGCTGGAACTGAATGATGTTCTAACAGAACAAGACACAGAACAATCACACCAGCAAAATGATTTGTGTCTTAAGAGCAGCTCTGTCCCTCAGCATGCACTCACTCCTCAACCAGCCAACCATGATTAAAACCATGATTGCATCAACCGGGGCACACAGGAGAAACAAATAAAACCGAATAGCAATTTTGGGATTTGGGATCTGTGGACATGTTACTGTAATGTTTTCCAAAAGTAATGTGGTGGAGCGTGGCCGGAACTGTCATAACGAACCGTGGATGATTTATGGTTTACTTGGGTAGAAACAGAGGGATGTGAGTGGAGGTGTGCACCACCTCTCACCTGCTCAAAGTAAACACACACACACACACACACACACACACCAACAAATGTACAACTAGTGAGCTGAGCCAGTCCTATAGATTTCCCCTGGCTGATGTTCGTCTCAGGCCTGCTGGGAATGCTTTGCAGATGCAGCATTGGATCGTTGGTTTGGAGTAGTGTGGTAGTGTGAAGCAGAGAGCAGTGCAGCTGTGTTGTTCCTCACAATCAGTCTAGTGTCACTAAAGGTGCAATCTGTAATCTGAATTTAAAAGGGCCTCCACACCAGCAGCATTCAAAACATGAGTGCAGCTGCTCAATCCCATAACTGCCACTGACGGGCAAATATTAGACAAATGCTTCCTCCTTGTTGAAGATTACATTAATATTATTGGATATTACTGACCCAGTTTACCACCGCTGCCCTAAATTAACTCACTGAGTTCCAGCTGTTTTATAAAACACAAAGTGCCTTGTTCCAGTGTTTTTTTTGTCCATTTGGAGTCATATTTCTAGACCCACAGAATATTTTGTACTATGTCTCTGAAAACAGTGAATAGAATCAAATGAAAGAAGAGACTCTCTATTTCATCATGAAAAAAATGTTTGTTTTTACCTTGTTCCATTCTTGTTTTATCAGAGGTAGAGTAGAGGACACTTTCACCAAAATCACCACTTTTTCTCCAGATTCTGTTTGTTTTGCTCTCTAATCTTGATCGTCTCCACTTCCTGTTTTGATCTCTGTGGTGTATACCGTCTCTTTATGCTCTGACTACATCTCCCAGAAGCCCCAACATTACTCACAGGCTGAAAAACTACTTTGACATATTATTACGTCAGTGGCACTCAAAGAGTCAACAATAGTGCTGATTATCAAAATATTTTTAAAGTTTCTGCAATGGTTAATCCACCAGTATGTGCAAGCTCTTTAATCAAAATAATATCTATTTGGTGAAATATAATTATTGTTGTTATCTGGGAATTTTCACATTTACGGTTTTACTAAAAAAAAAATAGGAAAAAGCACATATTCTGTTAAATTCAGTTATTTCCTGTCATTCCTGAACTGGTTGTTTGTTATTCTGGATTCATTTCTGAGTGTTCTGGCTCAAATGTGGGTTTAAAACAGTGAATACAACTAAAAATGGTGACAAGTAGGGAACTCAGTGAGAAAGAAAGTACCGCTGGAGGGTTTGAGGCTCTAATATATTTGCTCATCTCTGTATGAAGGTGTACCATCCACCTCTTATTTTGTAGGGTTGTGTGTTCTTGACCCCATCCCAGCATGCACTGGTTGGATACACCCTCAGTATAGAGAAACTCTTTTCCCTCTACTATATGGCCAATTTAAAGTGTCCAGTTCACTTTAAGTGAAGTTCCCAGTATGAGATTCTTTGCAGATCATCATAAAACAAAGTCTTGCAAATGTAAGAGATGCATTCATTTTCATTCACATGCAAACAACTGTACCTCTGGGGAAAAAACATCATGATATGATCACACTACAGAGTCCAGATCTACAGCTGGGATGTTTTTGCCTGCCTGTCTTTTGGTGCAATAATGCAGCAGCTGCATGCATTAGAGCCTGCTGCCTACAAAGAGACTACACTCTGCTGAGACAGAGCATCCAGTTCAAGCCCTTTCTGATGAAGCCAAAGTAGCTCAAAGCCGACTGAAGTAAACTCTCTAAATTCATCCGCTGGGGACCAGAGATATACCGTCAGTTTGCAGAGTGCTTTAGCTTCCTCGCAGCAGCACAGGGGAGTGTGTCGAGCTCACTGTCTGCAGCAACGCTTACCCTGTATAAGTTGTTAACATCAATCCCAGATGATGCACCTGCATGTGCAACCTGCAGGGGATTATACACTATATCATAGTTAGAGGCAGCGTCTCCAACAGGAAACTCATTACAATTTGTCAAGTGATAAGTGATAGATGAACAAATAATGCACACATTCACACTCGCTCTCTAAATATGGCAACAAGGGTGCTTTATCTTAATACTGTTCTCCTATACAATATATATTTTATGGTGGATTATGTGTTGTATTTTTTGTGATTCTTGCATTGAGCGCTATAAAGTTAAAATATCACCAGTGTCCCATTTATGAGGAAAATTAAATTTTGCTTTTGAATTTATGAATGCCTGTATAATGCAGGTATTATCCCTCTCCCAGCACATTGACGGTGTACACACACTCAGCTATTCAATCAATGTTATTCCCCTGCTCATCTGACAGCTCTGTCTGGGTTTATAAGCATGAGTAAGAGTCTCCCACTGTGCTCCAAGGACTAGCTGACGTTTTGGATGGTATTCAGGGTATCGCTGGTAGACAGAGTAACATTTGCCGGTGCAGAACTCAAATACTGTTGAAATAAACAGTGTCAGTTCAAACAGCCATGGTGCGATCGAATATTCTGTCAGTCTATGAGTTTTTGCAGTAACAGTGCAGATGCTGATAATTATGTCTCTTTTATGTGACATATCTGCATCAATTTATCAGATAAATATTCAAATACAAACAATTTAACACCAATTATCGTGCAGCGTGATTCATCATACCTGCACCGACAGGGAAAGAAAAGAAATATAAAATGCTGTCCCACTTGAATTTTTCCTGGAAAGCACTGCCGTCACATTTCTCATGCATTTTTTAGTCAACTGTTCTCATGCCAGGATGCACTTGAAAAAGCCTATCTGGTCTTTGTGAGAATCCATCTGCATGTCTTTAAAGTCCTCTATTAGAAAGTTAAATGAGCACATGAATATCCCTGGAGATCGTTTACCTGCACTGGATGGAAAATAAGATTTTTATGGTGGAGTAGACATTACAATACAGCCACAAAGTAGAATGAATAGCCTTGGTCCAAAGCTTATTTAACACTTGATGTCATGCGGCTACATCATTTGTGCAAGCGGGATAACTCATTTGGAAAATGAAAAGTCCCTTGGAGTCGTGTGTGAGATCTAATCGGCCGTAATATTGTATGGTTTGTAGATTACTTCTTGTCAGCCACTTCAGCGGGTGCAAAACTGGCTGGTTAATGTGTCGGGCCTGATTGTGTGAAGGACTAAGTGTGGCTGTATACGGCTCTGGAATTTGTTTTGAAGAAACCTCATTACAAAGATATATTGTTCACTCTCCATCTTTTCTATGAAAATGTCAAACAGCTTACAAGAAATAGGAAATTCAGGAAAAAGCATGGGCTGTGAAACAGATGATATTCACAGCTGTTCACCAGCTAGGCTACTCAGTATCACAGAAGCACATTTGTTGTTGCAGTTCTGCATAGTGACCAAAGGATGGCGCCCAAAGACAGAGCTTTCCAGGTGTGCTGCTGGTCACTTCAAGGGATTCAGTCTGTCAGGTTGAATAAAACATGATGCTTCTCCTCTGCCTTCAGCAATATCAAAAACACTGAGACTTCATTTCATTCCTGCTAAACTTCCATTTGATTACTCCTTTGTTTTCTTTTAGCATTCAAGTATATCAAGGGCTTATCACTCAGAGAAAGGTCTCAGATTTTGTTTCCATTAATATAGGTCAACAAGGTGCATCGAAACAACAAGGAGGAATGTTCATGGTAAATTTGCTGGCCTCTTTCTGTGGTGACTCATCATATCTGGAGGCAGCATCATTTCCTCGTGGCTCAGTCACGTCTTTCTGGAGCTGACCGCCCACTCACGGCTCCCATGTAAATACAGTTGTTTGTTATGAGCGAAAAGTTGGAGGTACTGACCTCAGTCCAGCTCTAATTAACCAGCAGAGCGCTGCTACGTCCCACACCATTAACCTTACAGGAGTGAGAGGTTCATAAATGGCAAAGGCCAGCCCTGTGAGACGAAGCCCACTGATTTCACAAACTCAGTCACTGCTGGTGTTTTTATGTCAGCATTAATCTGTAGGCCTACATATCAGAGCAGAGAGCCAGCAGTAAAGCCTGTTTCCAGTTACAGTTTCTTGAAACAACCCAAAATGGCTAATCTTTACATGCTGGTGATTAACTAATTATCCAGTGACCTGCTAACGCAACATTATCAGCACATAAAAGTGTTGGTATTGGGCATTTCTGCTTAACAATGGATTATCTTCTATGAAGGCAGAAATCTGCCGTTCAGAGAAGTGAAGCTGGTGCAGATCAGCCAGCAGGGGGCGACTCCTCTGGTTGTATATAAGTGTATGGAAAATGATCTCTCCTGACTTGTCACCTCAGTAAACACTGAACATGGGTTCATTGTCTTAGTCATTAGTTTCACAGCATGATGTGACCACAGCGCTGGCTCCAGTCTTGGAGTTTCCTTGTTTTTGTCTTTGGACTTTCAGCTGTAAAATTCTGGTGGCTAAAAATATATTTTCGGTGCAAGCTAATATCTGCATGGCAACAGTGTGACCATGGTTTGGAAAAGATGTGTTTCTGTGACGGAAAGCAAATCCAGTCAGACATGCTACATGCTACGTACAGTATACCACTGCTTTTGCACTGAGGACACTATTTCCACACTTTGGCGTTAAACTTTTGTATTGGTTGTAAAATGTGAAGGGTGGAATCGTCCATTAGGGGTTTATAATAACTACCTTCTGGGATTAGAGGCAGCAGCTTTGGTTACTCGTTTACCTAAGCTACAGTAAGTTTTAGGTAGTCACAATCAAATATTGATATCGGATATTGATCCGATCTCAGCAAATAAACGAGTATTGACTTATATTGAATTATAAACACTCCAATACTATAGTATTTATTTTTTTATATTTATATCTGTCTTTATTTTTTAATTGACATGTGCCTTTAAGCTAAGAGACTATAACATTTCGTTATGGATGCATACTGACAATAAAGACTCTTGAATCTTGAATCAAGCACATGTTTCCTGTGGTGGAACAGAACCAGGAAGTTAAATGATTTATTATTTATCTATTTTATTCAATCGGATCAATATTTGCATCAGCCAATACTCAAGGCTGAAATATCGGTATCATATCGGAAGTGAAAAAGTTGTATTGGGACACCTCTAGTTTTAGCTCAGCATCAAAGCAGGAAGTAAAACACGATTCTTCCAGTGATTTGAAACACCTTACCCAGAATTCCCACCAATGACGTCATCGCTACATTAGTGTCAAGTCGCATTGATTCTGACCTCCAGTCTGAACACCGCTGGAGTCAGAACCAAATAAAGGGAAGAAAAGTGAAAGATGTAGTGAATACAATGACATGTTCAGAAAGTCGGATTTGTGTGATTTGAGTGGCTTCCTGTTGGCACCATGCCTCACTGGGCACAGAAATGGAATTGGCTGATTCAAGTCAATTTTATTCATATAGCCCAATATTATAAATTACAAATTTGCCTCAGGAGGCTTTGCAGTCTGCACAGCGATACGACTCCTCTGTCCTTTCCATGGGGATGTGGTTGTGGTGGGTTTTGGATGTTGTTCTGTCTCTTACCAGCAGTCACAGGGCTTTTCTGTTTTTAGGGTTGCTTGAACTATTTTTTTCCCAGCATTCACCAAACAGTTTGGTGTTTCTTTGTTTTCCAGATCATTATTGGATCACAATTATTACCATGGGTGATTTGACTCGGTTCTAATTAGATGCATGTTGAGCTGCAATGGTTAGTTGATTAGTTGATTGTGTCATTTTTCAAGCAGAAATGCCACAGCTTTTTCTCAAATAAGTGGATTTCCTGCTTTCATCTATTTGACATTACTTCTTTGAGTGCCAGTCTTATAAAACAGAAAGTGCCAAAATCACCACTTTTTGTCCAGATTTGTTTCCTCTCTAATCTCGATCGTCTCCACTTCCTGTTTTGATCTCTGTGGCGTATATTGTCTCTTTATGCTCTGACTACATCTCCCAGAAGCCCCAAAATTACCCACAGGCTGCGGGAGGCTGCGATTGAAGACCCGCTGCTGAAAAACCATGTTTTATTACATCGATGGCACTCAAGCGTTGGATTTTAAATGACGTCGAAATACGTCAACGGCACTCAAAGAGTGAGCAAATATCACATGGTTTTGCAGTGACGACCTGTTGGACTGGGCCGTATAGATGCACACATTCAAACCTATAAGCTTCCATTTAACACTTTCAGTCTATTATCAGCACCTGGGCAGCTCTTATGGAGAAATATGAGACTATTTCACTTTGTAATCTGCTCCAAACTATAGTCCTTTCCTTACCTAGTATACTTTTCAAAGGTCAAAGAATCTCTGGGAGAAATAACCATCTGTTTCACTGTTGTCTTACTCTGTTTGGGGATGTTCGGGGAGAGAAAATACAGAAGAAGAGCAGAGAAAGGTCCACTGTCAGTCTAAAAAAACTGAGCTGAAAATCAGCCAAGCATCAGCTTGTGCTCTACTTCACTGTTTGATAATGAGAAAACCCAGTTTTCCATCTTTGGCAGCGTGTGCTGATTGTAGGAGTGTGTCGTCTCTCATTTGAATTTGCTTGGTGGAAACACTGTTTGTGTATCAAGCAGTCATACGTTGTATATCAAAGTTTATAGAAGGTGAGAAAATGTGGGAGCAGATGGTTATTTCTACTGGAGACTCTCAGAAATACATTTGACGACAAAATGCTGCACATAATGATGTTAAATGGATGTAATGGGAGAAGGGGCAGCTTGATATCTTGGAATTTCAAGCTGATGCTTTTTCTTCATCAGCGTCTAGTCATTTAATTTTATTTTTATTTCCTGCTTGTACAGCAGACCTGATTCAAGCTCAATTTCCACCACTGAAAATCCTTCTTGTCCTTCTCTTACCGTCTTCTCTGGTTGGAAGAGAAGAACCTCCACACAGGCAGCATAGAAGTTGTGTCATTGAAATAGTAAAACAAGGAGCAATTACATTATTTCACTAGTCAAGAAACAAGATAAAAACACAAAATCTGAGGGAAAAGGTGCTAAAAAAAGGTGAAAATATCCCTCCATGCAGCAAGATACATTCACATAACAAAGTCTCTTTATTTAAGATGATAAAGTTGAACACTTAAAATAAGAAATTAACTTTTAAAACTGATGATTATCTAACACTAAATATTTTTCTTATCTTGGTAAAAAGCAGCAGCAGTGGGATTGTGGGACTTCATTAATCCTGGAAAATATGTCACTGTTTTATCCAGTAGGGTACTTCATGCCACCATGAGGAGGGAAATAAGTCATGGTGCATCTTTAAGTCGCCACATAATCTAGACAAACATTTATCTAACCCTAACAAAACCTCACAGTGAGTGCAGTACGGACAATATTTGTTTCTGGCTTTGAGGATAGAAAACAAACATCCGTGGAGGAGGCCGGTACCCACGGCTGGTCCTGCATGTCGGCTGAGTGGCAGGTGTCTGAACGATGTCACATGATATGACAGGAGGCAACACCCTGCCGCTAATTTATTCTCCTCTTAAAGGAAATACCATTTCCTGTCTGCCTCTCAATAGTACATATCACAGAGTTAACGAATTCAGAAACAAAGTGCCCCTCTCTATTTATCAAATCCATCTTGGTGGTGGAGCAATTATTATTTTTGTGTAACACAAAATGTAATACTTTGACTGAAGTGTGAGGCTGTGAGCATTTTGTCAGAGGCTTCCAGGTAAGCATGTAAATAAATGGATGTCACATTAATAAATGTATCAGACTGTGAAATCAATTATAATTGATCTGCACATTTATGAAACTTGGCAGGGACATTTATTAGGCTTCTGTGGGTTCAGGGTTTGATTAAATGGGCTGAGCTGCTGGCTCTGGTTGTTTCCATGTGAAAACAGTACGTGGTTGTGCAGCACACAGGACGCATGAGACGAAGCAAATCAATTAAGAGATTAAAATAAGAACAGTACAATTAAAACAGTAAAATATGACCAGTAAAAGTTCAAAAAGGGCAAGACCTCTGGTTCCTTAAAACGTTTTAAAATGTCTTAAATTAAAATCTGGGTAATTAAGGTGTTTAATGTGTACTACAACAGTAGCTAAATTGATAAACATTACACATTTCATGAAAATAATAACTCCTCCTGAAGCTAAACAAATAATTACCTGTCCAACCAGAAACTTCTTCATCACTTTTCAGACCCTTCAGATGTCTCAGTGTCTCCACTGATGTCCACTCTGGTTTGTCCTCTTAGCTTTATCCAGAGTTTTGTCTTTCAGTCTTTTCTTCCTCCCTCTTTCTTCTCTTTGCCTGTTTAGCAGGGTGAGCTGTCAGAAGTAACGATGGAAGTGGTATTTATGGCTGCATTTTCTCTGACATTGTTCCATACAGAAGGGATTTTCCTGCTATCTCTGTATTTCTGCAGAGGAGTGTGCTGGATGGGAGGAGGGGGGGACAGAGCAGGATGAGACATGAAGGCATCTGATTGGTTCTCCTGTCTCGCTCCGAGCGGCAGTTGATTGGTCAGAGTTTTTACAGTCCTGTAGCTGCCACAGAGGTCTGATTATTTTCCTTCCTTTTCCACACATAATGCATTGACTGCTCTCAAGATAGAAAGAGTATTTCACCCAGTAGAACAAAAAATGTTTCTGAACACAATCATGGATTGCAGCTTTAAAGGGCTGAAAATAAGTAATAAATACTTATTATTGGAGATTAATCGCTTATCAGATTTTTTTCCTGATAAATATTGATATCTGTGTCAGCCTCAAAAACTCCATATTGGTTGGACCCTACAATAAATTTATTATTTTCTACCAAAGAAATTATGATATTTTTGGGTCTTAAATTCTATTTGTTGCGGTCTTAAAAATGTCTTTAAGAGTATTAAATTTGACTTTTAGTGGTGCAAGGATCCTGAAGACCATTAAGGGCTGGCAGCCAGTGGAGCGACGCTAAAAATTAAAATTAATTAATTGAGTGCCAGCTGTTTTATAAAACAAAAAGTGCCCTGTGCCATTTTGAGTCAGTTTTCAAGAGAATATTTTGTATTATGTCTCTGAAAACACTGAGTAGCTCAAATGAAAGAAGAGACTCTCTATTTCATCATGAAAAAAATGTTTGTTTTTACCTTGTTCCATTCTTGTTTTATCAGAGGTAGAGTAGAGGACACTTTCACCAAAATCACCACTTTTTCTCCACATTCTGTTTTGCTCTCTAATCTCGATGGTCTCCACTTCCTGTTTTGATCTCTGTGGTGTATACCTTCTCTTTATGCTCTGACTACATCTCCCAGAAGCCCCAACATCACTCACAGGCTGTGTGAGAGCGCCCTCTGGTGCCTGCTGCCAAAATATGACGTATATATACGTCAATGGCACTCAAAGAGTTAAATGTGTGTCACATTTTGCATTACAGGTAGACCTCTGGTTGTTTGTTCTAACATGAAGCCTGAAGCAGATTTTAATCTGTGGTTCATTTGTGCCACATGGGTGACATGTTATATTATTATTATAAATATTATTATTATTATTATTAATAGTAATATTAATATGTTGGATGTGCAGCTCAGCTGGTCAAAAGTAATCTATTAATGAGGCCGTCATGGTGGAGAGTGGATTTAATACATTCTCTGCACTTCAGCCATTTAAATAAGGTACAGTCAAGATAAACAATGAATTAGCTTTTAGTGGCATCAGCTTTGCATTAGTGCATGAAGTGCAATACAACGAGTCTTTCTTCTCTCCGTCTCTATCTCTCTCACACACACACACACACACACACACACACACAACCTACCATTCAATTTCAGTAATCACATTTATTCTCACCATAGAGTGTGTTGTTTCTGCCAGGAGCCAAAATGCTGGAACCTTTCGTCAACATCCTGACACAATCACAAGTCAGATGTCTAATTTACATTTGGCCACATGCCACTGAGCTAATTAAAGATTTAAATATGTTTGGATGTTAAACACAAATCAATAGTTCTTCTCTTTAGACACTTTCGTGGAGTCATCAGTTGGAAAGTTTAGCAAACAATAAGTTAGTTGGAGAGGCCTGGGAGCTGCACAAGAGGCTCACTCATCGCTCCATATCGCTGCCCTGTTATTCTCTCTGTGTGACGCAATAGAAATGATGAGAGCGCTAATTTATTTCCACTCTCTTTCACTTTAATTGTCTGTGAATGTGCTGTAATGACGGCTCTGTAATTATGGTATCACTGGCTGTGATGTGGGAAATGTCAGATGCAGGCTCTCCTAAATTAAAAATTGCGTTGCAGTGTTCGTCCCTTAATTCATTCATTGTTCGTCACTCACTTTGGATCAACATTTTAAAGGAGACGTGTCGTGCTCATTTTCAGGTTTTCACACATTATTTCTCTCATACTGGCTGTATTATGTGGAAACCAGTGACTGCACCTCCTGGAGTTTGCAAATGACACCACTGTTATTGGACTCATCCAGGACAATGATGAAGACAGGAGGAGGAACAGCTGGACTGTACAGCACTGTGGCACCACCACCTCATCACAGACTGTTCAAACAGTCCTGTCCTCTTGGTCAAGACTGCTGAGAGAATCATCAGTGTCCCCCTGTCCTCCCTCCAGGACCTGTACTCCTCCAGGATGAGGAGGAGGGCAGGGGACATCTTCTCAGATGCTTCCCACCCAGGACACTATCTGTTTGACCTGCTGCCCTCAACTCCAGGAGGTGCAGTCATTGCCCACATGAACCATCTAACAGACTGCTCATACCTGAGCAATATTCAATAAACATTTTCATGTGCATTTTATTTGATTCCATGTGCAATTTATACTACTGCAGTTGTTATAACACCTGTACACAGTACTGTCTTAGAGAATGCATTTTATTTTATAATTTTTTTGGACTTCTACTTCCTTTCTATTTCTATTTTTTGTGAGTAAGTATTTTGCAGCAAGTCAAATTCCCTGTGCAAGTATACTTGGCAGTGGCAATTTGTGCAACTCTTTGAGTGCCATCAATGTAATAATATGTCAAAGTGTTTTTTTGGCAGCGGGCCGCCGATCATGGGCTCCCGCAGCCTGTGAGTAATGTTGGGGCTTCTGGGAGATGTAGTCAGAGCATAAAGAGACAGTATACACCACAGAGATCAAAACAGGAAGTGGAGACGATCGAGATTAGAGAGCAAAACAAACAGAATCTGGACAAAAAGTGGTGATTTTGGTGAAAGTGTCCTCTACTCTACCTCTGATAAAACAAGAACAAGGTAAAAACAAACACAGAGTCATAGTACAAAATATTCTGTGGGTCTTGAAATATGACTCAAAATGGACAAAAACACTGGAACAAGACACTTTCTGTTTTATAAAAAAAAAAATCTGGCACTCAATGAGTTAATATACCTGAACACACACAGTCTGCAACTCTTTGGTTGAGTGTCTGTCTCTTTAAGAGGCCCTCCTGAAAAAGCTGTGGGTGATATATTTTAATATGTAGATAATATATATTCAAGCTCTCAGCAGTGCTTCCTCCACACTATATTTGGCATTTTTATGTTGTCCTGAATAGCATTAGTGCAGGATAACTTTACATGGCATTGTTTACTATGACTAGCTACCATTTGGATCATGGTTTGGTCTTTCCATGTACTACATCAACAACCCTAGCAGAAAACTTTAGCTTGTAATGCCTCATTACAACTGAAAAAAAAGCAAAGTCAATGAATAAACATTTTCGTCTTCATCTGGAATATATCCTAGTGAATGATTCCCTGACATAAAGGAGAGGCTAATCAATGTTGATGCTATAAAGCTTGCAGACAAACGGCCGAATGCATTTTCAGCTTGGGAGGTAAAAAGTAAACTGCATCTTCATTCTGTTATTTTTCACTTTGTTTTGAGCCATGAAGAGTAAATTCTTCTTACTGCAGGAGACTCAATAAAACACAACGACAACAAAGAAAAGTCTATCTTAGCTTTGTGTCCTGTTATTTTATTTTTTCGTTGTTTTTCTAATATGTGACTACAGGTTTCAGTGTTTTATTCCATCAAATAAACCAGGAACTCTGTCTTCCTACAGTCATTTCCAGTTTCAGTCTTGAACTTTTAAGGCTGCCGGCATCACAGGGTTGAGCCACACAGCAGTTGTCTGGTCTCCTGCTTTGGGAAGAGAGCACTTCATGATTGCAATTAATCTCTGGACTGTTTCAGGCAAAGTGAATAACAGGGCCATTTAGAAATCGACGTGAGCTCTCCTCCACTGGCTGCAGGGACTTTATTAGAAATAAACTTTCTTGTGCGACACGTTGAGCTACATAAATAAAGTTGAGCAGATCTTAACTCGTGAACCAGTGTGGATAAAAACAGCAAAATATTAAAGTTGATTGTCAGAACGTTAACCTCTGCTTCACTTTATCAGCTGCAGTGTGAAGAGATAAGAGTGCAGAGCAAGAAAATTATGAAATGTGTCACAGTTTAACTACTTTTTCAGTTCACAAAAGTGGTTTTATGTCATTGGACTTTCCCCTATAAAAGTTTTAGAGTAATAATGGAGCTGCACAAAACCTTTACTCTGATAAATGACATTCATGTGACTCTCAGGCTGCAGCTCACCTAGATAACACATCCTGTTGAAGGAACATGGCTCTAACTGCTATTTCAGGGGTTGCCATGCTTTTATTTTTCAAAAACCTCCAAGTAGAAACTCATCAGGTTAAGAGACCTGATGTTTTTTTTTTTTTGTTTGTTTTTTTGTTTTGCTGTGACCTGGAAGCACCAATCAAAGTCACACCCAACACATTACTGAGTGCTGCTAAACTTCTTTTCTTTTGTTTTCAGCAGGAGCACTTTGCCTTCAAATTATGCAGCTTTTATCGAGACGCAGCACCGCAGTCAAGTTTTAGATGAGACAATCAAACTGAAACAGGCTCCTCATAAGAGCAAGGACAGCGATCCATAACCTGCCTGTGTCCTTTTCAATGACATCTGCCTCTCTGCTGCAGCTCCTGCTTATATAATATATTTTTTCTGAGTTAATTCATATTTGAGGGGATCGTTCTATTCAGGCCAAACTGGAGGGGTCTTATTGGAACCGGGTTGTTTACCATCCACCGCTAGCGTCCATGCTTACTTCCGTAAACACTGAGCACGCTCGTTTCCAACCACCAAGCCCCTTTATTAACGCTGCAGCCATGATTGATCAGTGAATTAATAATCGCAGGTGTGTGGTGCACAAAGTGCTGCATGCCACATGGTGGGCGTGACCAAACAAGGACAGGAAGCAGCGTTGCAGATGCAAACATAAGAATATTCGACTATTAAATATATTAACAAATAATAAATAAATTAGACACACAAAAATATTTCAAAGTATAAAATAACTACTAGTTCAACTTAATCATAATAATATTCTACAATTGAATAAAGTCTGTAATGGACTGCTGATATCCAAGGTTTTTGATGCAGGCCGATATACTCGTTTGATACTCGTTTTTTGCTGATATTGAACCAATATCAGATTGGGAAACCCCTGATATATACTGTACACTGTGCAACACAGAAAAGTTGCTTCATTAAAATGTGTTTTCATGTGTCACTGCAAGGCTAGCAGCCACCAAATATATTGACGTGGACACATCAATGGTACAACGAGTGAGCGTTATTAAAAGTTATGTGGTATAATGAGTGTTATGGCTCAGCTCTTCGGCCAGAATAAACAGGGACTAACAAAAACCAAAAGATTGCTATTTAAGCAACAAATGAAGCCAAATTAAAGAGTTGACTTGATTAAATAATGTGGGGAGTCACGCTGTGTGATATGCATGAGTGGAGAATGTGGACATGGATGAAATAAGAAAAACAACATTACCAAACCAAGAGATGCCTGTGAGGAGAGGGAAGCCAGAGAGAGAGAGGATAGCAACCAGGACTCTAGACCAGGGAAACCTGGACCCAGGTGGTCCCATATGGACCTGAGGATCCCCTGTAGATATGTGGAAAACAGGGAAAGACAGGAGTCGTCACACGAGTAGGATGGACAAACACAGGATGTTCACATAAGAAGGTGGATTCATGTATTTTCTGTAGTGACGTCCATCCGATCGTTTCACACCATTAACCACGTGTCTTATATAAAATACACTGCCCTGCACGTTATAAAATGATGGTAATTATCCTCATGAGAATTAAAAATATAAAAAAGTGCAACCTTTCCATCCTTTCATTCCAAGATGTGCCACTCTTCCTCTGTTTCTTTTATCCAGCACTCCACAACAAACTTCCCCTTGACACTGTTTGCCTTTTTCTTCCTCATTAATGTAATTGGAGCGCACAGAAATGCATTCATCTCATTTTCACATAATTTGCATCTCTGAAAAGGACGCTCTAACCCGAGCGCCAGAGAGACGAGATGTGTTTTTATCACACATCCACTTTAACACTCACAACCAAACATGGCGGTCTGTGCTGGAAGGAAACGTACCTCAGATGAGCTCTTATGGGCTCCTCTACTACAGCTTCCAGTGACATTTAATTTGTCTAATGAAATGGTATATTAGACTGACAACTGCGAGGTGGTAAATCTGTTTTTTGGCACGTGGAGCAAAATGTTAGGGTATAAAAATGATCAAACTCTTAAAGATGCTGCACAAAAGCACAGCTTTCAGTGAGTGGCAGTGCGAGGCTCTTCACAGCACAAACACCAAATGTAGCATTTTATTAGGACTCACATGTGACATTCTCATCTGTGGCCTCCTGGAGGGTTATATAACTCAAACATCCCTGCAGCCAGTGAGACAGAAAATGTCGTCTTCAGTTCACTGAGGCATACCAGCCTCTGACAAGCATTACTGTGGCCCCGTGCTTCCTCTACATTGTGAGCATGAATACATTTCAATGACTCCCACATGCTCAATCTTTCATGACAGCAATGTGTGTGAAATCTTAAGCCAGCCTCCCTACCTATAGTGCAGTGCCAGGTGCAGCGGCAGGCTGCTAAGCTGACTGGCAGAGGAAGAGGCGTTTCATTTTTACACACAGTCGCAGTTTGCTTCGCTTAAATCCTGCAAGATGGTGTAAAAGGAATAACCCATCGTTCACGAGGACTCAAAAACAAGAGAAAACTTTCCAATGAGGAAAAAAAGAGTTGTGAATTTGGTTCGCTCCACATTAGAGAAGATCCTTCTACCGATAATTGAATTTAGCTCCTTTTTAATGGTCAGATAAGAGTGGAAATTGACTGTAAAGGACAGTATCACACTCTGAGCGCTAATCATCTTACTGTGTAGAATCAATTGTAATGCCGTCTATTGCCACATGGATGGTGCCAGCGCTAAACATGCAGCAAAGAGCAGAGGCTAATGATGCTTGCCAATGGGGGCTTGAGTTGATATTATAACAGATTGCACTTCAGTCAGGGTGTAGCCAGTGGGAGAAAGGAGCGGCTTCTTTATTCATGTAGAAAATTGCGAGCACAAAGAAGAGAGGTAAACGTCATGGATGGGAGCGAGTTGTTTACACTCTAAGGGAAATTTTACACTTCAAAGGATTAACTGTGTCTCAGTTTTGACAGTGAAAGATAAAGGTTATTTGAAATACATTCCTTCCCCTTTATAGTTTCCAATCCAAGAAGCCATTATTGGTCCTGTAAGTGTCTCAGTCATATATATATATATTTTTTTTTTTTCGTAAAGCTTATCAGAGCGCTCTTGTGATGAATTTGCAAATTTGAACAATAGTGTGTCCTCGTGTGTGAATGTTAACTTTCTCTTTCAATCCCCACATCCTGCGAGCCCTGCCTGCCTGCTGTGTGGCACATCAAAGAGAAGACGTGGATGTGGGATTCTTATTAAAAGAATGAAAAATGTGAAGGAAAGATCAAGTCCTGGGATATAAAGTTGCTGGCATGAAAGATGGTGCAGTGGCTGACAAGAACAAATGAAAAGGATCTAGATTTATTATCAAAATGATACACACATATCATCAATTTCTGTAAAGAAAATGAAATAAAAAGGAAAGACATGCAGCATTTGCTGCACATTTTCTTCTGATGCAAGAGACTGTCACCTGCAACTCTGGCCAGGAAGGTCTCCCCTGGGCGATTTATTTCAAACGCTGTGCAGGAAATTCATCAACATATTACACAAATCAGAAAAGTTGTGGAGACTCTGCTTGTCATCCGTCACAAAGATGAATTTGCCTCAAACAGACCAGCTCCAGTGCTCCAGTCACTGCAGCTCACAGACTAAATGCTCTCCTCCACTAATCAGGACTCCAGTTTTTGCGCTTTGTATTCGAACCACTTTGCTCTTTCGCCACAGTTACCTGCGTGACTCGTCAAATAAGTCGTCGTCTCCCTTCTTTTGATGTGCGGCGTTTTGTCGTCTTTCTGCTAGAGCCCTTCTCAGATCTCACTTTCAAAATGTCCGTCTGAGCTAATAAGATGAAAAGTGGTTGGAGGCACAGGGAGCATCAACACCCTCTCTGC
The DNA here is from genome assembly GCA_029721515.1 of Synanceia verrucosa. Classification (NCBI taxonomy): domain Eukaryota; kingdom Metazoa; phylum Chordata; class Actinopteri; order Perciformes; family Synanceiidae; genus Synanceia; species Synanceia verrucosa. Next base: position 2,548,446 of record CM056559.1, read on the forward strand.
TGAGATTAAAGCACCGTTTCTGTGATGAAAGTGCTCACTTAGATGTTTTGCTAATTTCCATCTATTTCATTCTCAGCACTGTCAGCTCCCATTGTTAGGATTGTGTTGGTGTGGCAAATTTCAGTGGAAATATACAGCTGCTAGATCTGCATAAATACTTTCATCTAAAAGTGAAATAGCAGTAACGTTACGTGACTTTATGCATTCCACCAGTCTTCACACTAAGATCTCTGCAAGTTTACATCCATCCATTATCTACCGCTTATCCTCATAGGGTCAGGGGGGCTGGAGCCTATCCCAGCTGTCTTAGGGCGGAAGGCAGGGTACACCCTGGACAAGTCGCCACCTCATCGCAGGGCACATAGAGACAGACAACCACTCACACTCACATTCACACCTACGGTCAATTTAAATTAGCCAATTAACCTAATCCCCATGCATGTTTTTGGATGGTGGGAGGAAGCTGGAGTACCCAGAGAGAACCCACGCAGACACGGGGAGAACATGCAAACTCCACACGGGATTCGAACCCGGTACCTACTTGCTATGAGGCGACAGTGCTAACCACTACACCACCGTGCCGCCCAAGTTTACATTTCTGCTGTAAATATAACATTTTGCTGCAAAATTGCGTTTCCCTGTATATACAAAATTTTAGGGGTGGGGAAAATGTTGATATGGCGATATATCAGGATAGTTTTTCTTCTGATATAATATCAATTTTAATTTCTTAATATTGTTTCTTTTCCCCCAAAAAAGTCATATTTTGGGTCGATTGTAAATCTACGACTTCCACACGTTGAAATAAAAAGTTAATTTTCACAGTAAAGTTCTCAGCGATCGATGTAGAATATGACAACATGTTGCGTATCGTATCGTAACTCAAGTATCGCGATAGGTATCATATCGTGAAGTCCTTGCCAATACCCACCCCGATTAAATGCTGCAAGTATTACATTTCTGCTGTAAATATTATCTGCAAATAGGAGTGTTTTATATTTTTAGATTTCTATCTTTATTTTTATTTCTTGTTTATGTGTTCCTTTCAGAAAATGTCGTTATGCGTGCATAATGACAATAAAGACTCTTGAATTTTGCTGATTGATGGTTGCTTCAGGTGTGCTCTGGTGATGATCAAGTGTTGCTCCCCATTTCTGTGATTAAAAAGCTCCGTGAGGAAGAGATTGAAAAAGCACTCGCCACAGGAAGCCATCGAGTTTGACCACTCACAGTGATTTCCACTGTGTTCTTCTAGAATGTCGAAAACTCTCTCATCTCTTCATCCTTCTCTGGTTTTCCCCTTTTTTCTGTCTTAAATCATCTTATGCTCGTATATTTGACATAAGCAAATGGAGGTAGAGGGTAATGAGCATGTTACAGTTCAGTGTCTCTACAAGATCTCTCTCTTTTTTTATGTGGCACTCTTTTTTTGTCCTTGAGCAATATCAGTGTGAGGCAATAAAACCTCCAGGTACACCTGAGAGAAGTAAAAAGAAGAGAAGAAATTGCCTCAGTGCTTAGTGAGCCACGGACAGGGAAGAAACAGAAGCTCATCACTGCTGCCTCTTTGTACTAAAAATCAGTGTTTACATGTTCGTCCTCATCTTTGGGGGTCAATCCTCTCAACAAATAGAAACATAGCACATAGAAGAGCTCTACCAGTCCAGTTTCCAACCTGCTGATGTACACAAAGACATCACTTTGATTCGAGTTTGAGCTTGCAAACCTTAAAATACCATTAAAAAAACATGCTTTGTTTCGTGTGAACTAGCTCCTTGCAATTTGATGACAACCGGCACATTTCTGCGCTGTTGTGTTGATGCCTTGCTGCTAGGTTGTTAGGTTGCAGGTAAGTCACTGCTGGAGCTGCGAGAGACAAGCAGGAGTCTTCACCATATGTATCAGTATGCAGGTGAACAAAAACACGAGGCAGAGACTCCAGACTGGAGGTCATAAACATTCAGATAAACTGAGAGCATCACTAAGAGGAACAACACAGGGGAGGAGGGAGGAAGGCTGATGAGGTACAGGTGAAACTCATCAGGGTGGGAAACACGTGGGGCAGGAAGTGAACTATACCAAAATAAAGCAGGAAATAATAAGCAGACACAAGAGTGGAATGCAAATGAAGATTTTTTTTTCTTATAATCTAAGGAAGTAAAGTCATCCATCAGACAACATCTTTTTAAATCCTGTCACACATTTTGAGGCAGATTAACGACAGTATCAGATAATTTTCCCAACAGGTAAACAAGGTAAGGTTTGTTCTCAGAGAGCCTGTGAAGTTCATGCTGCATGTATTTCATTATCATCACATCTAATCAGTGACGAGTGCATGAGATTAGGTTGTAATTAGGCCACTATTTTGTGAGCCTCCTAAAATGTCAGTGATATCAGAGAGCATGAAGGCTGCAAAAGAGTGAACATAGTGACGTGTTCGTCCCTCAGAGGTGTTCACGGCACTCGCACTTTGCCTGCAGTCAGGCAATTACATGCAGTAGTGTAAGCTCGCAGGAGGAGCTGGAGTGGAGCTGCCCACGCTTGGTGAACCAGAGGGGGAAGAAAGAGGGAGCGAAGAAACAACGCACTGCACATGTGCTGTGGCTTTCAAAGGGACCTGAGCATGGAGTGACCATTAGAAGGCATCAGCAGCCGCCTCGAGTGTTTTCTCCCAGAGCAAAAAGCTCGAGGAGAGAAGAAAACTGGAAAGCACTCACTCATAGACTGGTTAAATCTCCATTAGCATCTCATACAATTACTGGAGCATGCTTTGTCTCAAATTATTCAGTCAGCAAATATACAGTATAAGGATGAACTGTACAACCTTGTAAAGTCAAATCCATCTGAATTCATCCTGTTGCTGGAAGTGACTTCAGCTTTAGCAGGTTTGCTGTACTTAAGGTAAAACTACAGAGCCGCACTGCAGAAAAGAGGTGTCTAAGAGGTGTCTAAAAACACGAAATCTGAGGAAAAAGGTCCTCGAAACAAATGAAATTATCTGTACATGTAGCGAGACAATATCACTTGACAATATTCATTGAAGTAAGATTGTTAAATCTAGAAATAAGATGTTTTTAGAAGACTTAAATTAAGCAGAAAATCCTGTTTTTAATAATAATAATCAGCTTTATTTGTCATATACACTAAATTTGTCCATTTAACCCTCAGGGAGCAGTGGAGCCCCCTTATGATTAATCAAAATCTTGCTTTTTACAGACCCAAAGTAAGAGAAATAGACTAAACATAGACTTTAAACACCTAAAATATGTCAAATATACTAAATACAAGCATAAAACAAGCAGAAATGCTGGTTTTAAGATGAGAGTACTTAAAATCTAACTTTTTAAAGACCTAAAATATGTAAAATATACTAAATACAAGCATAAAACAAGCAGAAATGCTGGTTTTAAGATGAGATTACTTAAAATCTAACTTTTTAAACACCTAAAATATGTAAAATATACTAAATACAAGCTGAAAACAAGCAGAAATGCTGGTTTTAAGATGAGAGTACTTAAAATCTAACTTTTTAAACACCTAAAATATGTAAAATATACTTAATACAAGCATAAAGCAAGCAGAAATGCTGGTTTTAAGATGAGAGTACTGAAAATCTAACTTTTTAAACACCTAAAATATGTAAAATATACTAAATACAAGCTGAAAATAAGCAGAAAATGCTTGCAGATATTTTTGTGTGATTCTTGAATCAAGCAACTTGAGTTTGTTACTGAATCTTTAAACAAGATTTATTTGTTGAGACTTTGTGGGAGAGATGTAGTATATCTTATTTTAACAGTTATTTACCTCATTTTAAGATTTCCTGCCTATTTGAGACAAAAAAGATAAGGTTATACTTGGTTTAATATTATAGTGTAAAGTTGAACACTTAAAGTAAGAAATTAACTCTTCAAACAAGATAAATTATCTAACATGTCCATTTTTTTTTTTTTTTTTTTATCTTGGTAAGAACCAAATAATTTGCAGTGCAGGCACATTAACTGTCTTTGAAATATCTTGTTAGCCAGTGAAACATACCCAGCTTGGAGGTGTTAAATAATAGAATCTTTTATTATCATTTTTACCTGAAACAGAGCAGACGCCACTGTACTGCTGCAATGAGAGATGTGGAATACATTTATTTCACTTTGGGGCTTCTTTCACATCTGCATACAGTAAATGGGTAGTACAAGAGTAAATAGATTTTTAGGACAGAGGTGTTCATCTTAATAATATTCCAGACCCTTTCTAACTGAGCAAGAGCTGCTCATCAGCATTTTTCTTCAACCCTCTGCAGAGCCTCCTCCATCTAAAGCTTGAAACTCACATCCTGGATCATTTTCAGAGCTGCTTTGCTGAGCAGCAGTTGACCCCTTTCAAAATAAGAGCCAGCACGTTATCAGATGCTTCTGCGTCACTTTACGGTTGCAGTACACGTGATTAATGTTGTCAGTTCAAACAAAAACACAGGTTTATGTTCAGGAAGAAGCTCTGTGCTGTGTATCTCTGCATAGGGCCCAGAATGGACGAACCAAACACTAGACCTCCTACAAGCTGCACCCTGGACAAGTTTCACTTAGATACAGTACACACTGCTCCTTTAATATTTGAATGGACGATGTGAACCAAGGAAGTTGCTCCTATCCAATTTCAATATGCAGGTTTCCTCGTTACTGTTTGGCCAAATACTGAATTTAATCAAAATGCATGATGTGGTTATTCAGTGGAGGAATAATTTGTGTCTGCCTTCTCATTCTGTCGCCTTTGTTGAATTTTTGCACTTCAGCACAAACGACTTTTTACAGAGCTTTAAACGTTCTGTATTTGATGTACATTTCAGGTATAGATTCAATTATGAGACTGTAACGCTCTGCCTTGATAATGAGGAGGCTACAGCAGCACATTTGTGTTTTTTTTTTTAGTCTCAATGTTTGTCTTGGGTGCAGCACAGCAGGCTGCACTCCCCTCATACAGTCCTTCAAGGATGAATGTTTCTCTTTGCATCCATCGTGCATTGATTATCCACAGGAAGCCACTCGTGGTCTGAATAGCGTTGACCCGTGATACCACAACCTGTCATCATGAAATGTCTGTCTTTCACTGAGATGAGGGGATTTTTTTTCAATGTCCTCCACCTTGGAAGGGAGAAGCTCATATACGGTGTGAAAGAACAGGTATTATAAAAGTTTAAAAGTGCTATGTACTGTGAGGTCTATTCACGGCAGGGACAAACTGTTATCCTCTCTGCATATACCCAAACAATGTCTATTTCCACCATGTAAAGACTGCTATTATTACACCAACACTTTCTAGTTTTACTCCCCTGTGCTTCTAGTTTGTGCCTCTTTCGGTCTTATATGTGTCTGTGAGATTTACTTTCTCTTAAGATACAAAGAACATCTACTGTTGTTCAACCAGGTGTTATACAACAGGATAACAAGAGAGCTCATGGCAGTAAGCCCCAGATAAATAATGTAGTATGCCTTATCAAACAGTGCACTTCAAGGAGCCCGTAGACACTAACTGGATGTTGATATTGAGTCCCTGTGTCGTGAAATCATCAAACCTTCGGACCTCCTGAGAGCTCTTCAGTGACTCACCCGAGCTGAAATCACAAAGCAGGACGTGGAATCATTTTATCGAGCAGTTTGCACCTGGAACTGCGCTGCTATACATCTGAACTATTAGCAAAGGCAGGAGTTTGTGCCTGCAGCGGTATGCATGTCATTAGGAACAGTTATTTCACAGAAATATGGATATCCAACACTTTCAATCTGTCAGAGCTCAGTTGAGTCTGTTTCTGTGCTTACCTCGTGTTTAATCCTTCAAATTTACCGTAGAAATAAAAATGAAACACACAGAAACATGCTTGTTTCTCGCTCTTGGCTGTCTCTGCTGATGCACACAGTGTTCCTCTGTCTCAGCTGTGGTTAGGACAACAGCACACAAAGAATTGAATTTGCAGTGTGAACGCCTCTGGCACATTAATTGGAAAACGGCATAATCAAATATGCAGTACATTAATGTGACGTGATTTATGCTGCTCTGCTTTTTGGACACGATATCACAATCTGCTTATTCAAGCCAGCGGTGAAGCTGAAGAATGAGGAAAAAACGACTGCGGGATACAGATTTTTTTGTTATCCTTTACTGGCACAAAACTTTCAGTCTTGAGTTGCTTTAACAGAGCTGTAAACATGGAGGGTTGAGCACATGAAGTAGATACACTTTATATCTACACCTGCTGTAGGAGCCTATATCACAGAATTGAGCTAGAATGAAGAAAAAACCTTCAGATGTGAGGTTTTGGTGTGATATTCACTCCTCCACACACAGGAAAAACAACCGAAACAGATTAAAACTGAGAAAGTCAGTCACTGTTGCCTATAGCAACTGTTCCTGACTGTAATGCCATCGCTTCCTCATTGCGTCCATTTGGTGTCTTTTGGTATAAAGTGATCACAGACCAGCCAGGTTGGTAAACATGAGCAAGCTGTGTGCCGTTTACTGACTGGATCTTTGGATATTCCGGTAAAATCTATTCAAAAAATAAATGTGTTTCCGGTCGCCGTTCAGAGCCTTAAAAAGTTGTCTAGTGTCGCGTTATTATGTGTCAAATGCCTCCACTACATTTGTGTGTTTTTATAAAAAACAGGGAGGCATGATGAGAAAAAGCTAGCAGCACTAGATGGTTGCATGTTATAAAAATATGAGTCACCAGTCACGTCAACGTCTGTGCATAAATACTAAAGTCGTCTTCTCATATTAAATGCAGTCCTTCTAGTAAAGTCAGTTTACAGCCGCGGCTGACTTGAGGTTGTAAAAGGCCAAACAACAGCTTAAATCACCAGGCAAAACTTCCGTGGCGAGTAATTGCAACGCATTATCTGATCAGCGGGATGCAGAATATATATTCTGTTGGTTCTGCATCATCACACTCATCTGTCTCATTGTTGTGGAGGCAGATTTGAGACAGAGCCAGATTAGAGCGTCCTCTGATGAATGCTTTGGAGATACCACCTCACAGGTATACCGCTTTTTACACAGAATTGCAAATGTGGCGAGGCAGCTTGTGACAGGGTGGCTAGCGGTGTGCACCCAAGTGATACAAAATGCAGCTAGATAGTAAATCACTAGCTGTGGCTCCTGGGCTGAGAGCACCGGTGGCAGTCACACCGCTGAGCCACATCGGGGATGAGGCAATGTATTGGCAGCGAGCTGAGGATGTGTTTGAAGTGATGAATAGTGGAACCCCAACACACAACATATCTGGGCACATCCTGTCTTGCTTAGTATACAGCCAGGGCTTGCTTTGCAGGATGAAACAGATTCATCTCCTCAGCCCGGAAGCAAAGCCCTTGTGTTTACTTCACGTCCTGTGTTTCTGCTCAAATGTGAGCGCCGTCTGCACCTTTTCAGATTTGAAAATCCTGCGTGCTGGAGATTCCGCCTAGAAATGCAACGCAGGCCTTCAGATGCGGCACTTGGAATCAATGTTGAGTGATGCTTTGTACCCGGTGTGCAGTTTGGAACAGCTCCCCATTCCTGGCACAGTTCATGTTTGTAATCTACCGTTTACGAACACATAAAAATATCAAGAGGCAAAACAGGACATCTGTCATGTTTCCCTGCAGAAAAAGCACCTGTGTCTGCTGTGATTGGATAATGGCCAAAACAACTGATGTTCAGGTATGAGCGACTGTGCAGAGTTTGTGCCACGGAGGCCATGTCCTTTAACAGCCAGGTCACAGGAAGTGTTGTAGATTCAATATGAAGGAACCACAGTGGATTAGTCTTTCCAGGAATCATGACCCGGTTACTCACAATGATTCATTATGTTGGCTAGGAACTACTTTCTTTCTGCCAAACTACGCCTTGCAACCATATCACCACACAGAATGAGAGCGAGATGTGGACATTAATGGCGTCCTTCTCGGCTGAGCTGTAACTTTAGTTAGCACAGTGATGCTAGATGAGCTAGCTTAGCTTGAGTAGAGCTACGCTTCCTCGTGCATAGCAACACACAGTTGTTCATGGAGCTTCAACAGCACACACACATTCTGCATGCTAATGCTAAACATGCTAATACAGTTTGCATTCTTTACTGATGTGTGGAAATATTACGTGCATGTATGTGGCATGTTGCATGCATGTAAATATCCAATGCTGAAATACATTCCTGCACATCTGGATATCTCCAATACTCTGCGACTCACACCTGAACTGATAAATAACGCTATAAAGAAGATAGTTTAGGGAACTGTCCCTTTAAGCCATCGTGTTATGCTGACCTTCAAGTCCAAATTGCTCCTTGCATTAAACACTTGCAAGCATTCTGCTGCTGTCTGGACGTTAAAAAAGTTAAAGCAGCCGAAGAGGAAGTGGATCGTCTCTACGACTTTCCTGAAGCTGTCATTCTTGACATCAAACCTAAAAAAGAAATCAATCCTCAAAATGTATTTTGAGCTTTCCAGTCTCTTAGCTGCACTGCAGGGAATGAAATGTTGTAACTATAAATGAAAAAAAGCCCACATCTAATATCAGTACATGAGAGTCAGAGTTTGTGCTCCTTGCTCTCACTGAGCGCCTCTGAAGAAATAAGAGGGAATGTAGAAACGTACATTTTGCAGCCCTTGTCACAAGGGATTATTGGAACGTGTTACACAAATATGACAAACTCATGATAACACTGACAGGATGGAATTGGAAATGTTGTACCCAGTTGAGAAAATTTTACTTTTACTTTTCACTCGTATAATGCACCAATACCTGCTGTCAGTGTGATATTCTCAGTTCTTGGTGCTGCTTGAGAATATTAGAAAGAGCCCTGATTCCTTTCTAGAAAGTGCCATACTGTTTTCTCCATCACTTCACGACACCACACCACACACACAACGGCACCTGTCATCAGTCTGTTCAGCAGGCCGCTAACATCAACCATGTTAAAATAAGATAAGTCTTTATTCATCCCACAGATGGGGAAATATGCATCGTTACAGCAGCCAAGTGGATGGAGCAACATTACAAGGAGGGCCTATAAAAACTAAGAATAATAACATCAGAAGAAAACAAACAAGTGGAAAAATCCCAAGGCATCATACATACAATAAGTGAATAACTAAGGCATCATACATACAATAAGTGAATAACTAAGGCATCATACATACAATAAGTGAATAACTAAGGCATCATACATACAATAAGTGAATAACTAAGGCATCATACATACAATAAGTGAAAAACTATGGCATCATACATACAGTAAGTGAATAACTAAGGCATCATACATACAATAAGTGAATAACTAAGGCATCATACATACAATAAGTGAATAACTATGGCATCATACATACAATAAGTGAATAACTAAGGCATCATACATACAATAAGTGAATAACTAAGGCATCATACATACAATAAGTGAATAACTATGGCATCATACATACAATAAGTGAATAACTATGGCATCATACATACAGTAAGTGAATAACTATGGCATCATACATACAATAAGTGAATAACTATGGCATCATACATACAGTAAGTGAATAACTATGGCATCATACATACAATAAGTGAATAACTAAGGCATCATACATACAATAAGTGAATAACTAAGGCATCATACATACAATAAGTGAATAACTATGGCATCATACATACAGTAAGTGAATAACTAAGGCATCATACATACAATAAGTGAATAACTAAGGCATCATACATACAATAAGTGAATAACTAAGGCATCATACATACAATAAGTGAATAACTAAGGCATCATACATACAATAAGTGAATAACTAAGGCATCATACATACAGTAAGTGAATAACTAAGGCATCATACATACAATAGAGTGAATAACTATGGCATCATACATACAGTAAGTGAATAACTATGGCATCATACATACAATAAGTGAATAACTATGGCATCATACATACAATAAGTGAATAACTAAGGCATCATACATACAATAAGTGAATAACTATGGCATCATACATACAATAAGTGAATAACTATGGCATCATACATACAGTAAGTGAATAACTAAGGCATCATACATACAATAAGTGAATAACTAAGGCATCATACATACAATAAGTGAATAACTAAGGCATCATACATACAATAAGTGAATAACTATGGCATCATACATACAGTAAGTGAATAACTATGGCATCATACATACAATAAGTGAATAACTAAGGCATCATACATACAATAAGTGAATAACTATGGCATCATACATACAGTAAGTGAATAACTATGGCATCATACATACAATAAGTGAATAACTATGGCATCATACATACAGTAAGTGAATAACTAAGGCATCATACATACAATAAGTGAATAACTAAGGCATCATACATACAATAAGTGAATAACTAAGGCATCATACATACAATAAGTGAATAACTAAGGCATCATACATACAATAAGTGAATAACTAAGGCATCATACATACAGTAAGTGAATAACTAAGGCATCATACATACAATAAGTGAATAACTATGGCATCATACATACAGTAAGTGAATAACTATGGCATCATACATACAATAAGTGAATAACTATGGCATCATACATACAATAAGTGAATAACTAAGGCATCATACATACAATAAGTGAATAACTATGGCATCATACATACAATAAGTGAATAACTATGGCATCATACATACAGTAAGTGAATAACTAAGGCATCATACATACAATAAGTGAATAACTAAGGCATCATACATACAATAAGTGAATAACTAAGGCATCATACATACAATAAGTGAATAACTATGGCATCATACATACAGTAAGTGAATAACTATGGCATCATACATACAATAAGTGAATAACTAAGGCATCATACATACAATAAGTGAATAACTATGGCATCATACATACATTAAGTGAATAACTATGGCATCATACATACACTAAGTGAATAACTAAGGCATCATACATACAATAAGTGAATAACTATGGCATCATACATACAATAAGTGAATAACTATGGCATCATACATACAGTAAGTGAATAACTAAGGCATCATACATACAATAAGTTAATAACTATGGCATCATACATACAATAAGTGAATAACTAAGGCATCATACATACAATAAGTGAATAACTAAGGCATCATACATACAGTAAGTGAATAACTATGGCATCATACATACAATAAGTGAATAACTAAGGCATCATACATACAATAAGTGAATAACTATGGCATCATACATACAGTAAGTGAATAACTAAGGCATCATACATACAATAAGTGAATAACTAAGGCATCATACATACAATAAGTGAATAACTATGGCATCATACATACAATAAGTGAATAACTATGGCATCATACATACAGTAAGTGAATAACTAAGGCATCATACATACAATAAGTTAATAACTATGGCATCATACATACAATAAGTGAATAACTAAGGCATCATACATACAATAAGTGAATAACTAAGGCACTTAAGTGAATAACTAAGGCATCATACATACAATAAGTGAATAACTAAGGCATCATACATACAATAAGTGAATAACTATGGCATCATACATACAGTAAGTGAATAACTAAGGCATCATACATACAATAAGTGAATAACTAAGGCATCATACATACAATAAGTGAATAACTAAGGCATCATACATACAATAAGTGAATAACTATGGCATCATACATACAGTAAGTGAATAACTAAGGCATCATACATACAATAAGTGAATAACTATGGCATCATACATACAATAAGTGAATAACTAAGGCATCATACATACAATAAGTGAATAACTAAGGCATCATACATACAATAAGTGAATAACTAAGGCATCATACATACAATAAGTGAATAACTAAGGCATCATACATACAGTAAGTGAATAACTAAGGCATCATACATACAATAAGTGAATAACTATGGCATCATACATACAGTAAGTGAATAACTAAGGCATCATACATACAATAAGTGAATAACTAAGGCATCATACATACAATAAGTGAATAACTAAGGCATCATACATACAATAAGTGAATAACTAAGGCATCATACATACAATAAGTGAATAACTAAGGCATCATACATACAATAAGTGAATAACTATGGCATCATACATACAATAAGTGAATAACTAAGGCATCATACATACAATAAGTGAATAACTAAGGCATCATACATACAATAAGTGAATAACTAAGGCATCATACATACAATAAGTTAATAACTATGGCATCATATATACAATAAGTGAAAAACTAAAGCACTTAAGTGAATATCTAAGCATCATACATACAATAAGTGAATAACTAAGGCACTTAAGTGAATAACTAAGGCATCATATATACAATAAGTGAATAACTAAGGCACTTAAGTGAATAACTAAGGCATCATGTATACAATAAGTGAATAACTAAGGCACTTAAGTGAATAACTAAGGCATCATATATACAATAAGTGAATAACTAAGGCACTTAAGTGAATAACTAAGGCATCATGTATACAATAAGTGAATAACTAAGGCACTTAAGTGAATAACTAAGGCATCATATATACAATAAGTGAATAACTAAGGCACTTAAGTGAATAACTAAGGCATCATGTATACAATAAGTGAATAACTATGGCATCATATATACAATAAGTGAATAACTAAGGCACTTAAGTGAATAACTAAGGCATCATACATACAATAAGTGAATAACTAAGCATCATATATACAACTTAAGTGAAAAACTAAGGCATCAAATATACAACAAAGTTGTATATTTGATGCCTTAGTTGATGCTTTTTCTTCTGATATTGATTTTTAATTTCATAATATTGATTTTTTTCCCCCCAAAATAGTAAAATAAAAAAATAATCTGCATTAAAGTAGTAACTTCAATAGCCCTAAAATATGTATACATATATATAGAATATCATCATATATCACAATATGGCAATAATGTATCGCAACTCAAGTATCACGATACGTATTGTATTCTGAAGTCAGTACCCACCCCTGGTATATTATGAGAGAGCTGCTCTTTCAACACATAAATATGAGTATTGATATTGATACTTGATTGATTGTTTCAGATCAGCTAAAGGAATCAATAACAGTCTGCATTTGTTTCTGAGGTCATGTTACTGTTTGAGATCACATCTTCAAAAAGTTTCTTAGCCTTAGAAAACTTAAATGACCCCAGCGGAGCAATTTGTGGTCCAGCACAGTAAACTGTTATCGATATAAATACGGATAATTCAAACATATATTCCAGTCTGAGATAAAATGGGTTATGGTTTTGGACGTCGCCCTGCTGCAGCTTGTTAAGTTGGCTTATTGCCACAGTAACACCTTTCTGTCATCACTTCTGTAATGTTTCTGGTTCAGTGGTTTCTTCATCACAATGTTCAGCGTGTCGTTAATGATGGTAAAAGGTTATGATCGGTGTAAGAGGCTGACCCAGACAGATTCATAAAATAAATCTGGATTCATTGGCTTTTTATTTTATTTATTTTTTGATTTTTTTTTTTTTTTTTTTTTTTTTTTTAAACTTTCTTTTATAACATCAGCCCTGCATTCTGCTCACTTTTAATGGAATGATGAATTGTGCACTGGGTTGTTATTTTAACCACCATATGGCTGTCACTTAGGAATTAATTAATTCCATTTATTTCTTCGGAAAGGTGCTGCCTAGTCTAAATTACCTAAATTGACATCAAAATACAGCTCGCTCAGAGCTTTTAGATCACCCTGCTGCTCTCACTACACTTTACCATACTTCCTGTGCTGCTCCAAACACATCTACATATTATTATAAGGCTGCGTGCACAGTCACTATTCCAGCCTTGCTTATGGTTTGATATACACAATTTACTCTGCTGCAAAATACCCTCGGGGGTGTAGGAGAGAATATATTTCTTACATATTTATCCATTTCACTTGACTATGTGGTTTATGATTGATGCAAGTGAATAAATGTGTAATCCAAACTACAGCTCAGGGATGTAAATGTCAGCAATCAGTTAATACAAATAATAAATGCTGTTTTCTTCTTTATTGTTCACTGATTTTTTTTTTTTTTTTTTTTAAAGAAAAAGTCAAACGTGTGAAGGAATGCGTGTTATCTCATGACGGTCTTCTCTCTTGGTGCCTCGTCAAACAATGCCATTATCCCAGATCAGCATGTGCTACTTGGGTAGATAAGAACTTGTAAATTATACAGCAGTTACAAGAGGCAGAGAGTAAATTCTCCCCAGCAGCTCCATTAAATCAGTTCTACAGAAAGGTGTCTCCTCTGGTTTGAACTCATGTATAGTGAAGTCTTTGCAGCACAGTGCCTCATCTCCTTTTTAAAATACCTCTCACTTGTCCTCTGTGGAGGTTTGTCCTGCAGCACATATTACTAAACAGTGCAGTGAGTGGATGGACTCCTTTGGAGATCCAAATTCTAATTATGTAAATGAGTGAGTCTTTATTTTAAGATAGAACGCCGATAGTGAAGTCTCCACTTTTGGGTTTTGGTGGGTGGGGGGGGTCAGCCTCTTCTTTTTTTTTCATTAAACGTCCGGCTTTGAGGTATCGCCGACAACGTCTAATGATTATTCTGCATTAATATGCTGATCAAATCTTGGGTTCCAGGCATAGATGTGGCTTTTCATCCTTGCCATCCTGGCCTCACATTTCCCTCAAATTTTTAACATCAACTATGCACAAGCATCATCAGTGCAGGTTTGGGCACGCTGTACCTGCTACAGGGTCACTTCCCGACATCACACGGACGATGGTGCATCCTGACTGCCCATTAAAGCTTCTCCTGACTGCAGACATCCTCTACGATCTGTTTGAATGGGCGGTGTTGTGCATTCTAAATGCATCTTGCAGAGGAAGATCACCTGCCTCTGAAGAATGCTTAACAGTGCCTCTTTCATTTTCCCCTTCAAAACATGAAATTGTCCTTCTATTGCGTATAAAGAAGAGATAGTGATAGCTCTCTGCAGCAGGGCGTACCACCAGTTGAGCTAATGTAGGTCATTGCCAGGGAACAATGCGAACAAATTAGTATATATCTGCTGGTTCGGTGTTGTCTCACCTCATTTTTCTGAAGGAGCGTTGGGAAAGCTTTACAGCGAGCCCGTGCATTGCTTAGCATGAAAAATTGTATCTTTGCAGACGTCCTGTGGTGACGCTGATGCAGTCAGAGCCAGTACATCGTACCTCGCAGCATCACTGTCACATCTATAATCACAGTAAAGAATGTCCTCTCTGAAGTGAATGAAACGCTTTTGCATATGATCTTCACTCAACACAAAGTTCCGCTCATTTGAAAACATGTACTGTAGCATGTAGGGGGACACGACGTGGATAGTTCATAACTCAGATATTCAGGTTGAATCCCACTGAGCGCAGTTACAAGCCTCTGGAAACCCTGCTGTGTTTGGAGATTTGTATTTCACAAACAAATCTCTGAGCGGTGGTAACTGTCATCCTGAAGGTCAAGATTTTCAATAACCTGCCGTCAGATTTGGAGATAGCCAAGGTAAGAGGAGATGGAGATAGAATAAGAAAAAAAATGATTACAGAGGAATGTGGCATTTTCTGGATGAATGCACTTTGGCACTCGGAGACTGATTGTGAGTGACACTCTATGACCAGTCCGAGGCTTTCTGAGCATCTGAGCATCTGTGCTGTCAGCGACGGCGAAGGGAGGAGGGCGATCTGCTGGTGTTATCATGTGCCTGTTATCCTCCAGCTGAATAACTTACAGCTCGAAGATTATATTCGACAACAGTACACAGGGAGAATAAGTGATGTTGGCACTTCTTCCTTGTGCAGCACAGGTCTGTCAGGTGATTTAACACACCTGGCAGCCATATTAGGTCCTCAGCTTTCAGCCTCAGCGCTTTCTAACAGCTGATTGTGTTTCTAAACAAAGCGACAACTTGGATGTATTAAACATGGGAAATTGATTTGCCCCTAATAAATGTGATTGATTTCGTGTTGGGATGATGTCAGCTTGTTTGCTTGCAAACGACTTTGTCTGTTAGCATCACTGTTATCTGTTACCTCATCTGATGTTCACACTGGATGATTAGAGCTGCCAACGCTCTGAGGCGTTTTAATTCTGTAATTTTCTGATTTATTAATCTATTAAGAAGTTAACACATTTTGTGGTTGATGTTTGGTTGTGTTGGGTCATGTTGGTGGTCAAACAGAAAGCTCTTCTGGTTTATTTTCCTCATTAATCTGTGAAAAGGAAAGAGAGAAACAGAAAAATGAGTCAATACTAAATGCTGTAGTATTTATTTGCCTCATTTGAAGTCACATTCAACTATAGCTGTAGCCAATACAGCAAGCATTAAAATAGTGCTGCCAGCTGTTAATGGATATGTCCTGAATTAATAAAAACACAATAACAATAAAACTATTAATATTTAATAACAATACAAGCAGCCAGTAGAGTCTGAGTATTAGCATTAGCATTAGCATGCTTTTGACCCTGACAGGTCTCAGCAGTGAGGTGTAACACTGATGGCATATTTTTTTTTTTTCTAATAAATCATAATTCTGAGGTGAAAGGACATGTTGTCCAGTTTTGGACATACATGCATATTTAAACCTACCATAAAAGTGCATTTCAACTTCTCAAATATCTACAAACCTACAGAAGTTTCTTTCTGAAAGGATGAAAAATGATATTATGGTGCACATGATTGAATTTGAATGCAGCGTCTCTTTGCCGATATAACGCTGTCTGTCTTTAATCTTTCAGTTGATAGGAAGAAACTCAACATGACAGCACTCTCTCTCTCTCTCTGGGACTTTTTCCTGATCTTGCTGTTTGGACAGTTTTCTCGTGAACCTCCATAATGTTGTCAGTAGTGGCTGCTTGGAGATTTATGATGCAATTGCAGAGCCTCCATAAAAAAATGTATGAGTTCAGTAAACACTGAGGACAACATTTAGCTTACATTTCTGCAACCTTTTGTTCCAATAAGAAAGAGTAATTGTGAAATGTGTGAATAAGGATGGCCTCTGTGGCTTCATCGTGGTCTGGGGAGATTACATATTTGAAAGCATGATGTGATTGGAGGAGCGCACATGAGCTGCATGAAACAAAGGTTTTCTGAGGCAGCTTTTGTTCTCTGCAAAGCTCCTGTTGGCTTGACCTAAGCCAGGATGACATGTTCACCTCCTATCCTCACTACCTATTTCTGGATGACTGTAACTTACTCTGACATTGCTAGGGGCAGCACTTCCTCCGTATTACTCACAATATAAAACCCATCTAATATATTTTGGCTGTTATTTATCTCAGGCAAAGAATGAAACAACATTTCTGAGGAGGTAAACGGGAATGGAAAGTGTTCTGGACCAACACGGCTCATATTATAATGTGTATAAACATTCTGAAATATTTAAACAGGAAGCAGCTCAGACATTAATTCATTTTGTTCACATTCAGTAGCAGTTAGGTTGAATTATGGGGCACGCACTGCAAAACAGCACTGCTGTTTCATCTTTCAGGTTAATCATTGAGCTGCGGTGCAATAAACAAAGAAGAATGTGCTCTGATAAGCACAGATGTACATTTAAAATAGATGAGACTGCACGGATTAAAACTCAGGAAATGCACTGAAGGAGGAACCAGGATTTGCTCAGTTTACAGTACAATCAAACATGGATATGTGTAATTACTGTTAAAATATTATTAATACTACAGGGCTGATATTTACAGGATACCAGAATTTTTCTCTCTCCTACTGCAGCATTTTATTTTGTTAAATAAATATCTTGTATGTCAGAGAAAGAACTACTTCAACATTTAATTGGGAAGAAATTTCCAGTTGAAATGAATCTGGAAATCTTTGAGAACATCCCAAAAGGCACGGTGAGCAGTTTATAAGCTTAAGTTGTACCTACGTTAATCATTGTGCTGTTTAGTTAATAATCTACAAATATAAAGTTTATCTTTCTACTCCCACAAGAAGACCTTGGAGCAGTCTGCGCTCAGGTTCAAAAAAAGGAAGAAGTCATTTTAATCAACCTTTTCTCACCACACATAATAGGCTACATTTTGCTATCTAGTCCATCAGGATAATCACCTTTGCCTTCTCCAGGTGAACTCTGGATCAAAATTAAAATCACAGGAGCCAACACAAAGAAGTCCTTCAGAGGTGTGACAGAGCAGGAGGGTTGAGGTGACGCCACTGTTTTCTATAAAATGTGCCCGGAGATTAAAAGCAGCCGGTTAAATGGAAACTGTTGGATTTCCTCTAATCAAAGGTGCTCTATGGATGGCAGAGAAAAATGAGATGCATCACAGGCGGTCCATCATGCTGAAGGCTGCTGCACTGCGAACAGCATCCAGCACCATTTCATCTGTTATCATTCTCCATCTCATCTGTGAGCAAAACTAGAAAATATTACCAATCACATAAACTGTGAGTCAATAAATCTGCCTTCACCTGTGAGCAAAGCAAACACAATTTCATGGTTTGTGAACCTCGCAGCTCGTTGGCTAATATTGACTCAACTGTAGGAATGTCGAGCAAATTGTCAAATCAAGTGTCGAAGCGTCGCCTTGTGATTGAGACAGAGCAAACAAGGATCATGCTATCCTTCTTATTGGGCTGTGTTTGTGTGGACTGCTGAGATGCAGTCAGATCCTGAGCTCGGTACAGAGCTCTGGTCTATTTATAAAGCGCAGGGCACTCGCCTGTCCTCATGAATAAACCTTCCTGGGATGAGTGCTTCCTACCGGGACGACAAAATGGAAGCGAATGGGAGGGTAATGTCCGTACTTCCATCGCTCTGAGACAGAATACATCAACAACTTCAGCAAGTACACGTAGAAAAAACACATTTTATTCATCTAATTATTGTGTTTAATTCACTTTTCATCTACCATTCAAAACTTATTTCTTCCTTTTTATTTAATGCAAACTGTAAATATGAATTATTACTTATTCTATTTTCGTTTGGAATATCTGGACAGACCTGGACTAGTTAGTTGTTTTGTAACAATATTCACTTTTATCTAACTCATATTAAATAATATTATTTGTTTATTTAAAAGGATCGTTTATTTATGGTGTTTTTTGCAGATGAAGGGAAACACAAGCTCATCTTAAAGGCTGTGAGGCTGGTACAAACGATTCTGACCACAGATTTAAAGAATAAATGATTTAAAGTCATTTTGTGTGTTTGACGTTTATGATTTTTTTTTGCATCTTTACAGTAAGTGTTACTGTTGTGGACTGAGGGAGGACAACAGGAAGACGTATTGTTTGATGATTAAAAAGCTCAGTGACCTCTGGACAGCAGTCTAACAGAAAAGTGATGACTCATGCATCCAAGCGGCATGACTCAGGAGGACACTGTGACTCGCGATGAACTGAATATCCTGTTTTTTCATTCTTGCTCCTTCATATACGTTATAAATTGCTCACCCGGTATCCTGCTCAGCCTGGCCCACATGCTTCATGTGTGTTAAAACACCAGAAAGTTTCTGCAGAAAAGTCCAACAGAAGTAGTTGATAGCAGCACAGGGCTGCTTCGTTCGGGCCAAATTTAAAGGAAATGCCGGTCAGATTTCACCTCCTCCTCATATTTAACATCACAACGGCAGCCTCAGTTTACTTTTTAATTCCCATCTCCGGCAAAGAACACAACAGGCGGCTGCACTTGTAAACAACTGTCTCCGTTTTTTCCATGCCAGTGCTTTGACGTGACCCTGAGGTGATGCCAGTGGGATTGACAACACGCTCCTGCAGGGTTTTTGGATTTGGAATAAATCACAGAGACAGGCCCTTCCCTCTCTGTGTTGAGCTCCTGGACACTAATATATCTCCCATATAGCTCTGTGGCCCAGTCCCTCCGTTCAGACGAGAAAAACGACAAGGTGCCTTGGGGGGAAAATGAATTGCATGCATGCAATTTACTAATACATGAGAGAAATAACACCTCATAAATGTCGGTATGGTAAGAGGGGAGAAGGTGTCGATTTGACAGCAATTAATTTATTCCCAACGCTGACTGCTTTAAATACAGAGTGAAGGTGTGAGACGTCAGCAGCCTCATCATGTTAAAGCTGTAACAAACGAGACACAGCAGTGAAAAGAGCACAAACTGTGAGTGTGAATGCAGGTTTTTACGCCCAAAGATGGCTGAAAGAAATCACCAGTTCTAATTTTATGTAACTTTAAACATAGCTGTATAAATCAAATTCACTACAGCGACACATTTATCATATTTCGAGCTGTTCTTCAGCGTGTGTGTCTCTGAAATTTGTTGTCATTTTCCTTGTCACGCATAAGAAAATTAACCCTTAATTTTTTTTGTGTTGCGTTTGATTAGGTTTTGCCAGAAACGGTCGCAGCGGGGGGATTGCATTACACCCAGATTAATGCAAAGCCGGTTGGCAGATTATCCTATGGCTGCATCGCTTCTTATTTCACGGGTAAATAAAGAGTCGAGAAGACATTAGAGACTACTCTCGTGTTTAATCAAGTTACAGTCGAACATTATTTGCATGACATAATAAAACGTGTCATTTCAAGTGGATGTTAAGCATTTATACCACACATCACATGACCTCTCAAAATATCTCTGCCTTTTTCATATTTTATGCCTCCTGCCTAATTTAAAGGAAGGAATTAGAGCATAAAATTACTTAGCTCTCTGTGGGGGAGGAGCGGTGGACACACACACACTCATGACATTAAGCGCTATCCTTTTCCTCACCCTGAGCTGATGCCAACAAAAGAGATATTTCTTTTGTCGCAGGATGTAAAAATGTTCAGTGTGTAGCCTCGCTGACATCATGAAAGTCCAGTGTGTGCAGGCAGATCACTGTCATGTGTGGAGCTATTCAGCAGCAGCAACACATGCAAACTCATTTAGATTCAAATCCAAACATGCAGAGCTGCTTACAGAAATACAATAACGTGATTAATTCAAATGTAAATATTGTACATCGCTCACCCTCACTGTGTGCAATATCAAATCCATCATTCAGGTCATTTCAAATCCAAGAATGGAATTTTTAATTACACAATATTGAACACAAACAACCCTGTTCACACTAAATTTGTAATAAATTATAATAAGTTGTCCATCACATCTCAAATTAAACTGACAACTGGTTGACCCGAAAACGAGGGAAATGGAATTATGTGCCAACTTGGAGTTGTCCAGTGAATTATGAATATTGATTTGAACGAGCTGCGCTGCCTAAAACCAGATTAACTACATGTGGGAGTCTTTTTTAATTTGGATTATTTTCAGTCTCATACACACAATCAACAAAAAAAAATTAAAAAATATCCATCTGTTGCCTTTAATATTTAATAGCAATGATAAACCGGCAGATTTTTTTTTTCTCCAGCACTGCACCAAGACGTCTGAGCTGTGCTTCCACTGCATGTTACTCTGTGTCTCTTTTCTAGTAGTCAACACAGAAAGGAACAGATATACTGGTACCATTCACAACTTTTTCTCACATATAACCATTCTAATGTGTAATGAACTGAAATGAAGTGGACTGCTTGTCAGAAACGTGCCACTAGTGATCACCGGCTGGCTGCAGATAATGCAGCAGTGAGAGTACAACAGCTTGGAGGATCATTAGCCGAGGCAGTGCTGCCATTGTTTGACACACAGTCTGTATTAAGTTCAGCTCTACTCCCAAAAGCCAGACTGTGTCTGCAGCATTTCATTCACAAAGCAATGTAAACAGTGATCTCACCATGCAGGTTATACAGATTAAAATAAGAAGTGCTGTGCCAAAAAGAGCCACCCTAATGAGTCCTCTAAACAGAGGATCAAACTCAGTTCACTGCACGTTTATCTGTGTTTTGTGACTCTTATTCAACCAGACGAGTTAAATAAGGACACTTCAGTCATCGGCCTTCTGGGGGGTCGCTGAAGGGAGATGCAACCACACACACACAAGTACAGTGTGCACACAGTGTGCCATGACAGCCTTATATTCCCAGTGACAAGTGATACATTTGCTGCCTGATATGCTGCAGCGCTGTAATTGTAATCTCGCTCTTTCAGATTTATTTAATGTCAGAACACGAGTCACGATTGCAGCTGGCACACCGTGCAGAGAGCAGATGAGGAAGCAGCCTTCATCATGGATATATGGAGAACATAGTACCTCATCTCCACCCTTCCTTTTTTAAAAGCAAAATAAAAGTCCAGTAGGGAAGCTCCAGTGCTATACAGTGAGTGAAGTGTATGTTTGTGTCTGTCTCTTGCTAAGTATTCACCAGTTATAAGTGAGCTATATTGCACGTGGTAAAAGGTAGAACATAGGACACGACAGGAGGAGTCTCTTCTCAGCCCTTAGAGGTTCTCCAGGCCGATCTCTCTGCAGCATAACAGGATGTAAAACATGCATGAGTAGCTCGTAGCATCATGGGGAGCATTAGCCAAGCCAGCCTTGACATCTCTTATATAATGCTGATAGGGAATGCAATGCTGGGGTCTTTTCGCAGTCTTGTGGCACTGCAGCTATTTCAACAAAAAACTATTCCATCTCACCTCCCCTGTAATTCTGCCTCGTCTGTAATTCTTTTATTATTCACTTCTTTTTTTTTGCATAAGTAAAGTGAACGACCTGTGTGTCGAAAATGGACTTAAATGCACTGCCTTGCTCACACCAGATGCACATAGTGCTCATTGCTCAGTCAGTCATTTCAAATGTAGAAAATTCATTACGCACGCTTCATTGATTTTAAGCTGCATTTGCATTGTGTGGAGCCTTAGGTGATCACTGTGTTGGAGAGAGAGGACTGTTTTACTGGCAAACAAAACTCCAGCTAAAGCAGACACTAAGCACTTTGTTTTCCAGCTTTCTTTCAGGGATTCATTAGAATATCTTTTATGAGTTAATAAAAGCAGGAGTAGATGAAAAATGACATTTCACACCATAGAGCCTTTGATTTTCTCAGACCAGCGTGCTGAAGATGATTTGGTTTAGCTGCAGAGCTGGAACATTGCTGGCACAGTGATTAGAAAACTTTAAAAAACAATGCCAATTTTGTCAGTTTTTCAAATCAGTGGTCTTTCTTTTCAGCCCTGCATGTGTGCATGCACTGCTGCATCTACAGTGTGATCACAGAGTCAGGCTGTGGCATGTTAATGCATTCATTTAAGTCAAACGTAGCACAGCCTACAGCTGCTCTTCTTAACCTTCTTAAGTCTGGCTCCAGTCCTCCATCATCAAAGTGCCAGACAGCACTTTGGTCCTGTGGAATTAATTAATTTCCTCTAACCAAGTCACTTCATTTGAAGAAAAATTGAAAGAAAAGCTAAATATTTGCTTTATTTTACAAAAAAAAGGACTTTAACAAATCACAATTAGACAATATGTGATACTTGTGTCATAATTCATTAACACCTGGGAATTATTATAATTTAGAATTATTTTTTATTAATTTACTTATGTACTTAGGAATTTTATAGTTTATAAATAAAAATTTGTAAGTATAAATTTATAAGTAAAAATTGTGATAATTTATAAGTTAAAAACTATTATTCTTTATAAATAAAATATATGAGAAAAGATCTAGTTTTTATGTTTATTATTTCAATTAAATTTTAGAATTTATAAATAAAATTATAATTTTTAAGTAAAGATTCTTATAATTTATAAGCAAAAATATTCTAATTTATTTTTTTAACTTTTATTTATGGGCTTGTGTCAGAGTTCATTAACACCTGGGAATTATTATAATTCATAAGTATTTTTTCATAATTTACTTATTTACTTATACATTTTTTAAGTAAAAATACTATAATTTATAAGTAAAGATTATTATATTTTACAAGTAAAAATTTCTAGTTTTTCTATTTTTATTATAAGGCTCTACTAGAACATGTTTACATGCGTTAATGTTCAAAAACTGAGCTGAATATACCTGTATTCACCCTCTGGCTGAAACATGTCTTTTTTAGTGCCTGTCTCTTTAAGACTTTAAGGCTGGTGAGAAGAAAACATGGCGCACCTTTGCAAAGGTAGCTCTAAAGAGCTGTGGCGGTATATTCTAATGAGCCTCAGTGTGACAGAGGCAAATCTGAACGGTTTGTTGAATCACGTTTCCTGATCTAGACAGCCCATAATAAACTGACTGGGTCATTTCATTTCACCATTCGTGGGTAAAGTCTGCACTCTGAACAAACACTGGAATCAATACAAACCAAGAAGCAGCCTTAAATCATGGTTGAAATGTTATTATTTTGCTGATTGACCCCCTCTATGTTGTTGCTCTCTGTAGAGGCTCATTTCCAGATCGCATCCACAGAACATTTATTCATATTTTGTTTACAGCCGGCATTGACGTTGTGGCTCCAGCTTCCATGACGCTGCCTCTCTGCAGGTTGCCATGGTAGTTAGTTGGGAGGCTACCCTAAAATAGGCTCATGCTAGTGAAGTGCCCTTGAGCAAGCCACTGCAGCAGCTCCAGGCATGCTGTTGTGCAGCTGGAACATCACTGTGACCTCTGTGGGAAACCTCTTTCTCATGTGGGACTGTGCAGCCTCTCATGTGTAAAGGAAGCTTCCCTCTGTGATTACAATAGAAAATACACAGAAATGTTTAGCTCAACTCAAGGAAAACCGTCTTTCTCTGATGAGAAAAGGTTTCAGTAAATATGCAGAAATTGCTCTCTACTGTTGCAATGATTAGTCTAAGTGCTAATCAGTGTCAGCCATAATTACTGAATGTTGCCTGTCTGTCGCTTCGTGGCTCGATAAACTGTTTTGCTATCTTCCGCCATCACATTTTATTTTGTCTGTTGCTTTGGAGGACATGAAGAACTGGGCTGTTCCCTGCCAGAGGGAGAGGCTGGTCTCCAGGGAGAGTTTGCGACAGGCGTGATTATCATCCATCTGTTCAATTAACTGTCAGCTTTCTGGGAAATGAATGAAAAGGGTGCAAAAAAAAAAAAAGAAAAAAAAAGTACATTGATAAAGTCAGAAGACAAATTGAAACAGTGGCCTCATGCATTTGTAAGCATGGAATATGAAAATGGACACATAAAATGCAAACTGTGAAGAAAAAGGGTTTGCTAATTTCTGAGAAGAGCCTCACAAAATATGCATAATATCGATAGCTGTCCTCTCTGACAAGTGATAAGGATAATGAGCTTTTCTTCCTCCTCTGCTGGCTTCAAGGAAATCACGTTGTCTGTGTTACAGATGTAAGTCTCATTATCTGACCTACGTTTCTTCACTTCAATTCCCACAGTCTTTGCTCACTAAGCGCATCAGGCTGATTAAAGAACTTTTCTAGGAGACTAAGCCTGTTTTATGCGTGGCTCCTCTGTTATCACACCACAAGCACAACCCTGTGCTCTGCTGGCCAAACAGATAGAGGAGCCTTCGCTTCCCAAAGCTGGCTTTAACTCGCACGGCGGCTCATCACCTTCCTCCATCCCTCAGCTTCCTTCAACCAACATCAGTCACTCCCGTCCAAGCGCCCATGCAGCGAACACAATCACACAGCATCTTTCACACTGTTTGGTTTGCTTACATTTCCTGTCACATATTGAACTATATCCCCATGAGGAGCAATAACAATTGATTTTTTTAAAACCATAATCAATAGATCTTTGGTCGATTGCCCACGACAACTGATAATCAAATAATAACACATCATAAAACATTCACGGTTCATCACTGTAAAACAAATTCAATTTATTTGGATTGTTGCTCAGAGTTTTAAAAAAGCATCAAAAAGCATCAAAAACAACTAAACAGTCAAAAAAATCTCACTGTTAACTAAGAACGAACAGACGATTAGTCGACTAACTGACTCAGAGTGAACGTAATCATTAGTTTATATGCACCTAAAACATGGTTTATATTCTGAATGGACTGGTTATTTCATAAAGGGAGTGCATTTATTACCACAGGTACATTTTGATGCTGTCAATACTGATGAATTTTTAAATTTCATTCATCAAATGAAAACACAGTCAAGATTCATAAACTCCCAGCACACGCCTGGTGTGAGCTGAACGTGTCCTTGACGTCTTTTTCACTCTATTCATTATTTATAAAGGAGGAAAAAAAACCTCAAATGTTAACTTTGTATGTAACGCAATTCATTTTCATAGGATTTTATGTTATAACAAATATAATAATATTATTATAATGAAAAACGCAGAGGATGTGGTCGGTGCGTGACACCACAGTGGAAAGATCGCTATGGAAACGTGACTCAGACATCCAAACAGGACACAGTTTGTGGGTGAGATGATGGTTGACGTCCTGTTTGACGGCTTCTTCCTTCTTCTATGGTGAAAGTAAAAATGTTGTCAGGTGGGATTATCATCAAAAAGAGCCTCAGAGCGTCTGGGTCTGGCCGCATCGTGGGACTGGCTATTTGCTATGTTTCCATGACGACAAAATGATATAGTTAAGGGGGCTCACTTTGGTTATTTTCATGCTTTCAGGTACAGAACAATTATTGCACTTTTTGGAAGTCACTTTATTTGATAAATCATGGCCGATCCAGTACATATCATAGCATTTTAAAAAGAATGGAAACATGCTGCTATTTTCTCAAATTTCCCCACCAAGGACAATAAGTTCATCTTTTTCCATTTTGTGTGTCCACAGCAAAATGACCCAGTTTCTCTTTATTGTCCCAACAAGCAGCCGTTCAACGACCATTTATTTTAAACAAGCTGGAAACACAGCATGAAGGTCCATCCATTATTTAATCAATGTTTGCTGCAGTGGTGACAGGGTACAGGCCCAGACTCACTGGATGGATGTACAGTATGCGGCTCTACTCCACCCTCTCAAGGTGTTTGAGTACAGTGAAATTTGGATATATTTTGGATTCATTCATTCATTTTCTGCTAACTGCTGCTAACCCTCAGGTTCAGGGTCTTGAACCTGATTCCAGCTGACATTGGTTAAAGGAAGAGATGAGCTGAACCATCACAGGGCAGACACCTGGCTTAATACCCATGGATGTGACTCTACGGGTCGTGTTAACTCTGAACTTTAGTGCAGGCGTCCGGAGACACGAGGAAATAACATCCCACAGGATTTTTTACTTCACGTGCAAACTGTCTGAGCCAAAGTAAATGGAAAGTAGCCATCTGAAATTAGCCATGATGCTAACTGTATGGAGATCCTCCTCTTCACCTCCGGCGGCTCCTTCATGAGTTTTGAAGTGGAGGGTTTGCAGCCTTTATACCACCTGGTGGGCTCTGTGACTGAAGTTAAATGCATCAGTGTGAATGTTCTGGCTCTTATCAACACATCGTGCACATATGAATGGTGACGTCACAGTCTGCATGGAACATTTCATTCATTATGTAACTGTGATGGGCTGGATGTCACTTTGAGTTCAGCTGAAATTATGGATCCAATGTTGGACACCAGAGACTCAGACTCTGTTCGTTTCAGTGGTGGACAGCCTGTCATGTCATGTCAAGCTGCCAAAGTTAAGGGTTAGTTTTTGTCTTGAGTTATTTATTGTCATTGTCAGACATATAAGTCTGATGTCCGTTGTCCGTCAATATGCACCAGATGCGCTTGCTGCGGCTCCACTAGACAGCTGGAATCGCAAGAACGAGATCTCGTGAATTCAGGTATAATCGCGTGATACAGTAGATTGTAGCAGAGCATGAGTTAAAGAGATCCACCCTGTGTCCAAGGAGTAGAAGGAAATTGATTATACGATCCACCGCGAACACGGATTTTTTTATTAAATAATAAAACATATATGTTAATAAAATAAAAAGAAAATAAACCAGATTTATTTTGTGTCTGTGCACAACTTCCTGTTGACGTCCGACAAAAATAGAAGCCCTGTTGAATTGTTTGGGTAAGCACTGGCACGTCGGTGGCGTTCTGCGTTCAGTGGAAATTAGGGGTAACACAGCCTGGTGCCACTTTATTACACTACTAAAGTGGGGGACAAAAAAAACTGTTCTGTATTTTGCTGCATATGTGAGGCCGTCCTCTAAGAAACTCAAAAACCTGAATGCAGTGTTTTTCTCTCCTGGACTGTTATGAGGAGCTCTATGGTGAAACCTTTCTCTTTGATGACTGACCGTATCTGAAGGGTGAGATGCTGTGATAGTTGTCAGCCTCTGGGCTGAAGAGCTCCTTGTGTTTCGATCATCACCAACATGTAGACCTGCTCTCCTCCTGGGAGGAACCGACGCCTGGGGGGCGTTCAGGGAGCAGCAGTGCTCCTCTCTATAATAACATGTCAGACACATGCACAGTGCTGGATCAGTCTGAACCTGTCGCTCCCTTTGGTGTGATCATACAAACATGTACCCAGCTTTTTAGATAACAATTTAGAACAAATGCTGAAAATGATTACTGAGTATTTCCAGCTCTCGGCTCCCATCACGCCACCAAAGCTGCCCTTGAACTCAGCTACTTGATGATCACAGATACATGATGTTATAAGTCAAAGCCCACTCCTTTCTGCTGTATTGTTGGCTATATTTTGGTTAGATCAGCAACATTCACATGCTGAGGAAAACGGTCTGTAATCAATTTCACCATCCTGAAGTCTTATCAGCGGTGGCAGATCCTCTTTTCTTTATTTATTTCTGCTATCTCTGCATGCTCAAATGTACCTCTGCTGGGAAGAAAAAACTGTTTTTCACAACAACTTTATAAGACAGGTTGTTACCAGGAGGTGAATGCTGATAACCCCCCCGGCATGCTCATGGGTATTATTCAAAGTCAGGCAAAAAAAAAAGAAAAGGCTTCAGAGATAGACTGGTGGACTGTTGGGGTTTCAAACAGGAACATGAGACCAACATGACAGGATCACGTTTTATTCTGATGGAGAGCGCAGATTTGTGAATGTGGAGCTGTTGACTGGGTTTTATTTTCTGTTAGATGCCTCACATTCCTGCAGCGTTCTTGCCCTCTTTGGATCAGATTGCACCTTATCAGAAGAAACAGACTGCGCAGAGCTATCTTAAGACACTGCGGCGGGCTGCGCTCTCGATCCATGTGTCACTCGATAGGCACATTAGCCACATCGTTATTGCGGGCCCAGTGACGGCGCCGAATACTTTGAGGTAACCCCCTGTTGTCACACTTCCTAAATATCTAATTGGAAACCAGATGTTTCTCTCACATAAGCATTAAAGAGGATTGATCTGGAGCTGAATCCACACCCCCACTGTGATGATACCAGAATAAACAGGATGCATGGGGATACTCCAGTTATAAAACGAAACATGTTACACCGAAATGTGTTACGTCTCTCTGGGGTTTTACCTCAGACCAGAAGTGATAATCCCATAAGTTGTGTCTTATTCTTCTGATGTTGCAGCCATAATGAAGTGTATGATGGAAACGGTGCAGCCTGCAGCTAGAATTTATTCAGACAGACAGAGTAATTTTGTCTTGTGTGCACCTCCAGAATGGTCCCTGTGATGAGCCCTGTGTCACTGCCCACCCATTTGCTGATAGCCCACTGGTCACTCTCCAGCTCTCTCATTTTCTCTCTGCAGGCCTTTGAAGCCCCAGACTGAAATTAAAGATCCCAGATATAATCCTTTCCTTGCAGCTCTTCTCTCTCCTTCTTGCTCTGTAGTTTAACTCTGCAGACTTTGCTTCGCACAGTAACGTCTGTTTGTGTTCAGTAAAATGTTATGGATGTTATCATGGAGATGCACAATCCATCTTATGTTTTTGAACACCTTCACCTGAATACTTCACTTACTTTTAACTGTTCTCAAACAGTTAATGTTTAAAATAACCTTTCAATATGCAATCGTAGTCCTGTATCCTCATGTTTTCTGTATTATTTTATATTAGTTGTTGTTGTAAGTGTCTCACATGGACATGGTCTTGATCTGAAATCTGTTGCTGCTGGGAGAAAGTGCTAGAAAAGTGTAGCTTTGTGTTATCTAAAAGATTTTCCGTATGATTATGGCAAAAATGCCAGCAGTGCTCTATAGTTAACATTCCCATCTGATGAACATCAGTACTGTACTCTGCAGCTCGGAGGTTTATTTCTCTGAACGGTTCTTTCCATCATGTTTTCAGACACTTCTAATTAACAAAACAAGCACTTTTACTAAATATAACATGACATGTTACAGCATCTCCCTCAATACCCACAAATTATTTGGTTCTTACCAAGATGAAAAAAAACTTTAGACATGTTAGATAATTTATCTAGTTTTAAGAGTAAATTTCTTGTGTTTGACTTTGCACTATCATCTTAAATCGAGCACAACCTTATCTTTTTTGTCTCAAATAGGCAGGAAATCTTAAAATGAGGTCAATAAGTGTTAACATGAGATATATTACATCTCTACCCCAAAGTCTCATCAAATACGTTTTTTTTTATAAAGTTTTAAGATTCAGTAACAAACTCAAGTTGCTTGATTCAAGAGTCAAAAAAAAAAACATCTGCAAGCATTTTCTGCTTGTATTTAGGATATTTCACATATTTTTTGGGTCTTTAAAAAGTTAAATTTTAAGTAATCTCATCTTAAAAGCAGCATTTTCTGCTTATTTTATGCTTGTATTTAGCATATTTCACATATTTGGGGTCTGTAAAACGATAGATTTTGATCAGTTGGGAGAGTGGTTGTCCCTGAACTCCAGGGTCATGGGTTCGATCCCCCTCCTGCTCTCTGCTGCCTTTATGACAAATAAAGCTGATCATTATTAAAACCAGCATTTTCTGCTTATTTTAAGTCTTCTAAAAACATCTTATTTCCAGATTTAACATCTTAATTCTAGAAATCTCGTCACGTGAAATCATCTCGCTGCATGGACAGATTATTTCACTTGTTTTGAGGATTGTTTTCCTCATATTTAATGTTTTTACCTTGTTTTTTTTCTGCAGTGCATTCATCACTGAGACACAAAACATGGGAACGAGTGTTGAGGTTGTAACGGACTAAAGTTACTCTTAAACTTTCTCATGTGCTGATTTTGTGACTACAAATCCTGATCCCACTCAGGTGACAGAATAAAATGAATCACCTGCATGCAGTGCGTATCCTGAAAGCCTCACAGAAGAGCTATTGATTGAATTTGGATGCACGTCTGATGGCTTTTATAATTGTTAATATCGATGGCGGTGCAGAATATTGTGATGAATACGAGCTGTGAAAGCTCGCTCTGTCTGCTGCCACGCTGTTAAAGGCAGTAAAGTGGATATTTGTGGAGTGCAGACGGTGTCTTGCCCTCCTATGCTGCACTGATTGATTAACCTTTGAATATCTTATTGTTGTAAAATGAGATTTTTTTCCTGTTTTGATGAGCAGCTGTAAGAAATGCATATTATCAAATGTCACATCATCAAGTGCAATCCAACTCAATCACATAAACAAACTTTGAACAGAAAATGCAGGAGCACGAAGGTGATCGTGCAGCTTTAAGGTTTCTTTTCATGCTCAAACCATTTTTTTTTTTTGCATCAACGAAAAACTAAACGGCCTTTTGTGTCACCCTCTCCTGATACATTTATGCTAATAACCTGCTGGTAAATAAATCAAGAAATATAAATAGAAGTTCAGAAAGCATGTGCAAACACTTTTAATGATGTGTGCTTTAGAAATAAAGAAATGAAGTGGCCCGCCTCAGGCAGCAGTCTGGAATAGCCTGAGCGTGATGCAGACAGCATTTCAAAATGTCCAATCTAGGTTTTTGTACATTTACTTTGCCTTCATTTGCATCGCCCATGGA
The DNA here is from genome assembly GCA_029721515.1 of Synanceia verrucosa. Classification (NCBI taxonomy): domain Eukaryota; kingdom Metazoa; phylum Chordata; class Actinopteri; order Perciformes; family Synanceiidae; genus Synanceia; species Synanceia verrucosa. The sequence goes on from CM056559.1 coordinate 2,580,156, forward strand.
GAACAACATTTCCTATAAATCCATTTCTCTTTCTGTCATCACCCAATTTTTGTTTGTTTGTTGCGTTGGATTACTTACAGTCGGGAGCACAGGAATGGCAATCTGAGAGAAACATAACGGCAAACAACCAGTCTTATTGCAATAAGTGATATGTGTTGCTTACAAACAGCACGTTGGGGGCGCAGTGTTGTGGAAACGTTCGCTCAACAAGGGGTTGGGTTTAATGATCATATCATAGGTGACACAGCAGATGATAGACAATATAATTATAAACAGGCAATTTGGTTAACTTAATGTTGAATCATTAAGAGGATTGAGAGTGGGAGAGAAACAGAGCAGCTGTGTCACCTTCAGGTGTCCTCCTCAGAGTCTGACAGAAGCAAATCATGTTTTTCCTCTTATTTTACAAAATTGCTGATCTCATGTCCATGTTGACAACAGTGTGGAGGTTTTTCCACACTCCTGTTTGACATTGTACATATTTGCATCAAGTCTTTGCTCCACTAGAGGCGTGGTTTGTGGTTTGTGGGCGTAGCTGTGTTTGACTCACTGAGTACCAGTCGTTTTATAAAACAGAAAGTGTCTGGTTTCAGCCTTTTCGTCTATTTTTGAATCATATTTCAAGACCCACAGAATATTTTGTACTATGCCTCTGAAAACAGTGAATATCTCAAATGAAAGAAGAGACTCTCTATTTCATCATGAAAAAAATGTTTGTTTTTACCTTGTTCCATTCTTGTTTTATCAGAGGTAGAGTAGAGGACACTTTCACCAAAATCACCAGATTCTGTTTGTTTTGCTCTCTAATCTCGATCGTCTCCACTTCCTGTTTTGATCTCTGTGGTGTATACCGTCTCTTTATGCTCTGACTACATCTCCCAGAAGCCCCAGCATTACTCACAGGCTGCTGGAGACTGAGATCTGTGACCTGCTGCTGAAAAACCACTTTGACGTATCATGACATTGATGACATTTTAACAAATATGAAATACATCCGTTGCACTGAAAGAGTTAAATATTCCCGTGGTGTCCTGAAAAACGAGGTGACACAGAGTCTGTATTTTTTGAGTCTTGCTGGCTTGTTTTCCAGTGCGCTAAATCCTTGTTGTGTGCTACCAGGAAGGATGTCAATTATATTAGGCATTTTATCAGTGAGGACAGGCCTGGAACATTTTCTGCAAATTTGTGAGGCACATGTGCTAAACCGCGGCTTTGAATGCTGCCACAAAAGAGGGATTCAATTCGTTCTCCATTCAGCAATCAATTCAGAAAAGTGGATATTCTTCAACATTCAAAACACTGAAAAGCTTCTGGCATGAAAAGGTTGTCATAGCAAACCAGGAGATATCAGAGCAAATACTCGACCATTAACAAATGAGACAGTTTTTTTTTCTTTTATTGACACTTTGAATTGATTGGATTGAAAGTGAATCAACCCTGGCACACATGGACACGGACAGTGACGCTAAATGGTGTCTATTTTTAGCACTGATGAGTGAAATAAACGTGGCTTATTGCCATCAGGATGGTCCTGTGATTAGGACACCATGAGTGATTTAGGGGGCGGCTGATAGCAGCCTCACAGTAATCATTTCTTTTTCATGTGTGAGAGTTTTAACAAGGCAGCCAGTGAACGTGGCTCAGCCATAGGACGTCCAAGTGGCTAGTTGAAAATGAGCCAGTTGATAGATAGATAGTTAAATCCATGTAACTCAGCGAGCGCCGCCATGCATGGGATCCATCTCATTATCCTCAGAGCAGAGATTTTATCCTGCTGCCACAGCAAAAGTGCCTCCGTGCTCAGATGGAGCTGTTGGATTGTAATCACAACACTTGTGCACAGTTTCGTATAAAATGGATTAATATGAATGGATTAATATAGCTTTGAATGTGGGGAAATATAAACAACTCATCTGGACAGATGTGCTTTGTAACTTGTTAGTTCAGTCTTCATGTTGTTTTTTTCAGTTCCTGTTTTATTTTGTTAGGTCTTGCTTTGCTTCCTGTCTTTGTTTCCTCCACCTGTACATGATTACCTTTTGTGATCGCTCCTTGTCTTTTGTCTGTTTATTTTTTTTTTATCCTCTTTTGTACATTTGTAAATCCTGATTTTCTAATGAGGACATTTGTTGGTAGATTTCAGTTTTGTTTCTAGTATTTAGCATTTCTTGTTTTTCCTTTTTTTGGTTTGTGGTCTTCAATGTTCAGCCTTTCTTTAGTTAGTTTTTCCTCACAGTGCGTAGCCCTTTATTGGGTGATATAGTTTTGTTTATGGTATTTTTTTTAAGTTTCATACTATGAGCGCTGTATTAATTATAATTCCCACTTTGAGAGCACCCTTTGGTTTTAGTTTGTCTCCTCCTTAAGACTTTTTACTTTGTCCTTCAGCCAATATATTTTTCTTATCTTATCAAGTTTATGTCTCCCTTCCATGAAGTGATTTTCTGTTGGTACTGTTACGATTATTTTTAATATTATTATTATTATTAAAGATTTTTAGTCTGCTGCTTCTTGTGTTTGGCTTCTTCCACTTGCGCTGCTTTTCTTACAAGCTTGTATTAAACTAACTTTGTGTTTTATTGGAATAGAAGACTGTTTTATTCATCCCGCCACAGCAGCATAGACAAATTACAGTAATTAAGAAACAATAGACAATAGCAATGACGTAATAGAATAAATATTTACAAAATGAAAAGGAAAATCTGTTTTTAAGGATCTCTGAATGTACATGAAGTAGCAGAGAACAATTCAAATTAAGTTTTAAATACTAAAGTTTCAATTATAAATTCTGCTTTAATCATTTTAATTCACACTTAAGTCACGTCAGAGTATGTTAAGATGTACTTCCTGTTGGTTTTTTTGTGGACCGGCACATGATGCTCACTCATTAGTTGTAGTTTACTGTGAGCTCTTGTTCCAGTGTCCTCTAGTTAACTGCTGAGTAACAGGATGTGAGTCGGCTACTTTATTAGAGATTGATTTCCTCTTTAAGTTGTAAATGTCCCCTGAAGGAATGAGTTACCTGAGCTTCGTTGGCTCCACACATGCACCCACATGCACACACATACATCATCCTTGTTTGTCTTTTAAAGTGAAACACAGGACTCATAAATAAAAGTCTGAGTACACCATGCTGAAATGCTGCAGGCTACACTGTGTCACATGATTTTCTTTGGTTAGTCGTCATTTTTTTATGTTTTAAAACACAAAGCACAACAGCTCTGAACTATGGAGGCATTTTTCATTTGACTTGACAGGGAAAAATCACCTGCACTGTGGCAGTAACAAGGTCTTTTGTTATGATTAGCGGATATTTTGTTTTTATTACAAAAGGGATCTAGCATTATCAAAGTTTTTTTTTTGTCATTATCAGGCACCTGTGTGGGTCATTGTCGTTGCCAACAAAACATATCGGCATTATTTACCACATAATTCAGGCATCAATAACTGTGACGTGCTACGAGTAATCACTTCTAGACCTAAACCAAAGATCAGTTTTAAACTAGAATCTGCAGGTTAATATAACAATATAATAATACACGTCACACACTGTATATACAGTGTGTGACGTGTGTGAGATCTCTGCTTTATTTGAAAGGATAAAGAAGCACATTTAGTAATTTTGCCCTCCTTAAAGGAACAGTGTCACCTACACATGTTGTACATGTCACATGACACTTATCAGAGATATATTCCCATTTTGTCCCATTGAAATGCAGAAAATGGGCACAGGTCAAATATCTCTATGTATTTATGTATGTACATTTTGAACACCAGACCAGACCAGTGTCCATAGTTAGAAACCTCATAAAGCATTTATCTTTGGTTTTTAATTTGTCTGACACTGAGGTAACCAGAGGTGAGCGGACTACGAATGACTTCCTCTTTTTTTCCCGGTGATCTTGGAGCACATGCTACTAATACTGTATGTCACCCCTTTCATTTGTATTTTGAGAAAAAATACATAATACTATATAAATAAAAATGTTAGAAAAGGTTAAAAGGTGATAAGAGCTTTCTGTGAGGAGATTTTCCACCTCATACAGGGCAGAGTTCAGGTCAAAGGTCTTCAGGATAAATTAAAGATGGCAGCAGCTGGATACCACTGCTGGTGGAGTTCCTCACTATTTTTCTGTCTATAAACGGGCGACAATCCTCTGCGTCCCTGTCGATCAGCTGCTGGGAGATTGGTCACTTAAAATAATCATTCAGTAATTTTTTCTCCGACTAGCCAAAGTCTCCTGGGTGAAATAATTACTCTCCACTGTGTCCAGTCATCACTTTAAATTGGTTTACAACAATGGAGTTGCACTGTGTTAAATGGTGAGGCGAGTCAGTTAACAGCAGCCAGCGAGTGGTCTTTGCTTTTTCGACATGTTAACATGAGAAACGATCTGAGGCCCTGTTTACACGAGAACGCTTGCAGCTAAAAATGACAAAATACTTTATCGGAAGTGCAGAATAAATAAATGATATTGCACAGGGTGTTTGCTCATGCAAAATAAAACATGATTAATGTAGATTAAAAGTGAATAATATTTAATTGTGATTAATCGAAATTAATCCACGACAACCTGTGATTAATCTGACTAAAGATTTTAATCGTTTGACAGCCCTAGTATATGTAGATATATGATATAAGATGCCGTGTGAGGGATCATCATAGATATAATTTAACCTTGACATACAGTAGATTTCTCTATCGCATGTTTGCCATCCTGGGGAAATTAACAGCTTTGGATGAGAAGAGCTGTCTGCTCTCCAGGGAGGCAGACTTGGGTCGGACCCAATGCAGATTTCATGCTATTCTGGACCGCTAAAAACCTGGACTGAGTTCTGCTCATGAGCACGTTGCCAAACTTCTGCTGTCCTTTTTGAGCTCACAATTGCAAGTTTGTGACAGCTCGCATTAGGTCACCAATAAGACATGCCGCCGCGTTTTAAAAATCAGGGTTTGCATCTCTGAGGGAGGTGATGACAGGAAGTGAGACTGAAGCAGATTGTGTCACAGTTATTGATATAGAACATAATTGTTATTTAAGTGGATCAGGATGTTTTTCAACAGAAACTGTGCCTATTGGTGGTTTTATGGGGTTGTAAGGAATCACATGTTAATGTTTCCTCAAGAAGCCATCACTCAGCTTTGAGAATTTTCAGAATGAGAAGACATAAAACTTCTGTACTTTCCTTACTACAAGGAAATAATTCAACACTGATGCCTCTACATGACTTACATACTTTGACGACAGCGTCACAGGAAAAAATTGGGTATTTTTTGTATTATAGCTATTCTGAATGCCTGTCATCGGGCCTGCAAAATCACATTAAAACAATTTACGGCACGCAGCATGCATCCTGCTGCAGGAAAATGAGTTTTCTGGGGAAATAACAAAAAATGAAAGCTCCTCGCAGCATCCTTAAATAAACACATTAGTAACACTGTCCTCAGCAAAATACCACTTACTTGCTTTTTGCAATGAAATGCAACAGCACCGTTTATTTGACGTTGATGTATTAATCAGAAAACTCTTCCTCTGTCACCTTTGGGCTCGCCCTGTAATTTAGCCATTGCTGCTTTTTCTTCTGCATCTTCAAATACTCATTATGCTGGAACTGTTCTGGATCTGCACCGAGGCTCAGGCCCGGCCTTGAGCTCTGGCATGAGCTGTGGTTCAGAGCGAGTGTTATCGAATTTCATCAGCTCGTCTGTAAATCAATCATAACCTCGGCGATCCATTGAAGAGGGCGTCAGAGTTAATGCACCAAAGGCGAGGGGGCAGACCTGGGGTTTTTCAGCCATTACGGGCCGACCGTGGAGCTTTTTGTTTGGGAGATTTTGTCTCGAACAGCTTTAAGTTGTTCAGTGCCTTGCTCAAGGGCACATTTATGGCTGTTGTCCCAGAAGGAGAGGATTTCAGTTCCCTTCCTCCCGTCCACATTTTCTGAGTCTATCAGATTTTAGCTGCTACCCATCCCTGCGTACCTCCAGGCTGCTGCTGCACTGACATTTCAAGGTTTATGAGGTAAAGAGTTTCTCCTCTGAACAGTGAAACTCAATGTAAAAATTGACATTGTTAATTTGTCTGGAGGTTCTCAGCCATCCAGACATTTGAAACCTCTTGGATGAGAGGTGAAACGTCTCCAAGAGAGTCCAGTTGACTCTTCTTGACATTAATTCACTGTATATTTCATTCAGCCCAGGAAATGCTCCTGATGGACTTTGTCTTTGCACACAGACAGTAGCATGTTTCAGCTACACTATATTCACTTGACATGATCCCATTTAGCTCAAACCACTGCTTTGAGATAAACATGCAGGATTTCAAGCAGCAGCTGTTTGGCTTTTCTCTGCAGCTTTGAATCAGACAAAAGAAAGAAAGCGTCAGGTCTCACAGAGTTTATCAGTGTGCTCCCTGCACGATGCTGCACTCTGCTTTCATTGTGTTTAACAGCATTGTAGGCATGTTTATTAACTGCACACTCACATGAGGATTTCCACTTTGCACAGTGTGATTTATGTCGCTGCGCCCCAAACACCACGCTGACCCTAATAACCAATTGGCCCAGTGCTGTTTTGTCTTGCCAGGTAATTTTTCTTGGTGTTCAGCAGATAATTCTGGTGCTGATAGTGAATCAGGACCGAAGACAGGATTCTGACCACGTACAAGCCTGCAGACTCCAAACAACATAATCAACAGTGATATTAATGGTCTCAGTGTGCTGTAATTATCTGAAGAAGGACTGTCCACAAGAGGGAAGTGTTATCACATTCATACCCCCGTTCATTTACAGGCAGCACCTTCATAGGCCTGATCCTGGAGAGATGGATGGACTGGTGTAAGAGGAGGGAAGGAGGGAGGGGAGGAAGCAAGGAGGGGGCTGGATAGCTCATCTATAACTGAGGATGTGCTTCCCTCTGAGATCAGCATCCAGTGATGCTTCCCCAGTTTTAATCCTCATCATGAGGATGGATCAGTGTGGCTGTTTGGGTCATATTTCAGCTGACATGTTTGTTAGACTTTTGGTTCACATGAGGCCTGCTGTGCTGCAGGGGTCATCAAGGGGATGCAAACACACCAGCGGCCTTCATAAAATCCCTCTGGATAATGAGATTATACGATTTTCTTTATATATGTATGCAACATAGTTTTGGATTTCAAAATACATCTCACCAGGCCGTCCTTCACTTCCGCATGACTGTCCTCTGGATCTCAGTCCTCCTAAAACTGTTCTCCTTTTGCGCACATTTTATCACTTTTTGCTCCTGATGAGTCCTTTTAAAGATCTTTAGACGCGCAGGAAAACTTTGACACACACTTCATATATGTCTCCGCCACCAGGCTGCTGTGCAGTTTTTTCCATGCTGTGCTTTTTGCTTTTTTTTTTTTTTTTTTTTTTTTTTTTTGCAGGACAATCCAGGCTCCTCCTTTGCACAACGTCACCAGATCCCGATCTCTCCCAGCGCGTCCGCGATACTCCGCAACAGACTGTGGAGGCAGATCAGCAGGGCGGTGCGCAAAGCGGGATCAAGCTACACTGTTTCAGCACAAAAACATCCAGGAGGAAAGGAGAGGGGGGGCTTCCCACCCACCATACCCAGAGTTACTGCAACTTCACCGACCTGCTGTGCCGAAGAACCGGGAACTTGAGGAACTAAACGCAGAGACGGTGCCAGCAGATTATCTGTTCCAGGTGCTGTGGCAGTATTTCCCAGAAGGAACCAAGTGTTGGGAACTTCCAGCCTGGAAGGAGGGACAGAGTCCTGCAGCCGCTGCGGTGGAGGCACAAACAAAGGCTGCATGGTTAAACTAGAAGAGCCGCTTTCACACCAGCACAACTCTCCTTCCCTTCCCTGAAAGACTCCATCACCTAAACTGCACATCTGCAGCCGCTCGGATCTCATTTCGGGGATCCAGACCAGCCTCTACTTGGCGCTAACTCTGGAATCGCCGCAGCCGTGAAATTGATGCTTTGGCACGGAGACGCGCAGCTCCGAGCCTCCAGTTCCTCCAGTTAAGAGTCCTGCTGCTTTGCTCAGCGAGGGAGGCGGACTAGTTCGGGCCGAAGTGGGATTTGCAGAAGTTGCATGCTTGGTCTGTGTCGTGTCGAGTGAGTTTATCCACGCGCTCAGTTATCAGACGAGATCCGGCGGATAGTTGAGGTGCCATGGCGACGCGCGTGGGGATGTGGATACTCCTGCTGGGGCTGCACGTCCAAGGTGAGCAGCAGGGATCCTGTCACACATATGGCATTCATTTCACCATCACCTCCACGCTCCTGTGTGTGTGTGTGTGTGTGTGTGCGTGATGTTTTGCAATGGCACGAGCTTGATTAACGCATGAATGGGTGGATCGATAAGATGGCGCAGTTTGTTGTTGTGCAACAAGATGTGCAAATGAGGGGGGGAACAGTGGAAAGTGTTTTCGGTGTTAGGATCAAACCAGATGAAGACACGGCTGCAGAATACTTATCGGGCTGCAACACGCTGGAGTGAGCAGAGCTGCAGGCAGGTGGCGCTGTGCGCGAAACTTTCCCACATCTGCCTGTCATGGCCTCAGAGCTGCTCAGGGATAATTGAAACCTGTGGCCTGTTATCTTTGGCTCCAGTCTCTTGGTTGAATATTGCAGGTTAAATTATTAAAAGTTAAGGATCCATCATTTTCCACTCGTTCATTTCAAACTGAATTAAATCCACTGTTTTCGTATTCAATCATGATAATCTGCTGAGGAAGGGTGACTCAGGATGAGGTGACATTTGTCTTCAGCTCCAGTCGTACTTTGAGGAATCGTCCTGAATACATAATGGATTTTAAGAGTGTGTGTGTGTGTGTGTGTTTGGGCTGCAGGATAAATGGCTTGATCATTTGACATAGATCATCCTGACATTAAAAGGGAACGCCACCTAAATGAAGCTTCTAAGATGATATTTCTCAACAGTCACAACCTGGTGATGTCACGTTTAAAGTGTGGAACGAGACACTGATTATTTCCTGTTTTGTACCTGAACAGCTTCATTCTATTGTCGTGTCGTCAGTTGAGGAACAGAAAATGTTCCCATTTCCTCAGATGAGTGCTCTGTTCATGGTCTATGGAGCACTTCCACTCTTTCTACCCTCTGCTATCACTCACTTCTGTACCGTTCGACCATATGAAGAGTAATTTGTGCGTAGTCCCCCTTTAAAGCTTCTTCACCTGGTTAAGTTTAATATTTGACTCATTATTCTGCTTGTATTGCCAACAGTAAAACCACGTTGTGTGTAAACGCCTGGCTGTTTGTGTGTGTGTGTGATCCATTACCCAGAGGGGTTTTAAGGCTTAGTTAAGAGTTTACTGGTTTGTTGACATCGTGGACAAGTAAATTCTGCCTGGCGCCCCTATTTTAAGAAAGCAATGGAAGAGGGGTCAAGTGTGGTCAACAAATGTCAGATGGTGTCTTGAATAGCGCTGATAACCTCATTTTCCCTGCAGCTTGTTCCTGTTTTCTCAGTGTTTAGCTTGGCCATCTTTTCTCCAGCCTAATGAGTCCAAAAAGTATTCAGCTAAATAGTTTTGTCACATCTGATGTGTTTTTTGTGGCGTCACATGTTTTAAGACTGATTGAATACTTTGATCAAAAGCCCGGTCTGATTTACACTGAGATGATCCCTTTGCTTGTTGAGAAGATCAGGATTAACTGGTTCCCTTGGGATTCACGGTGGAAATCTTTTGAAGCTGTTCAATCAAGGGAGTGGAAAATGTCTCAGAAATCGCTCTTAAAGTGTCCTGGAAACGTCTTATTTGAGTAAAGCGGGAGGTGTTTCCTGAGCAGGCGCATAACTTTATGTCTTTTACTTGTTGAAGCTTAGATTTCTGCTTTCAGTCTGGTCTTCTTGAAGGGCCTGGAAAAGGTTTTATGGCAGCAGTTGTTTGGAAGCGTTTCTTTTGACATGCAAAAACAAGAATCTGCTCTTTGTCACTGAGGTTAAAGGGCGTTGCCATAAATGCCCACCGTCTTTGATGGCTTAATTGATATACAACATGTTCCAGACTCTTCCCTCATTATGGAAGCACAAACAAGTGGAGAATGCAAGTAGCAGCAGACCCTGGAACGGTTATCCATCAGGGAAAAGCCTTTGTGATTGTCATAGTAATAAGCATTTGTTAAAAACCAAAACACAAGACTGAAAATATTCTGAGCTGCTCGCGAAACAGATTATCAAATAAAGGGAACATTGCAATAATGAATGTGTGAATAATAACAGCAGCTCTGCTCCTGCCTTCTTATATTAGCACTGGGTCTCTCCAGTGTTCCAGTCTGGTTTTTAATTGAGTGTGAACACAGTTAGCATCCAGGTGCTTGTTTATGGCTCGGCTCCATCCAGGGGTCCTGATGCTCTCCCAGCCCGTAAAGATATCACTCTCAGGGGTGGGATAAAGAGATTTTCCAGCTCTAATTCCTCATCTTAGTTGGATTAAACATTTGGGAGATGAATGCTGAATGGTGCAGGGGCATCAACTTTGAATGTACTATTATTCACGGAGGGAAATTGTGCAGTTGTGAATTCTGATCTTTGTAATGACTTGGCAGCATTCAGGCTGAAGTCAGGCTGCTGGAGACCTGTTCAGCTCCGTCCATCACTTCATGCACGCTTTCTTCACTTTCTCCTGGATGTTTGGCAGAAGGGCCGGTGATTCATCAAATGTGATTTTCAGTTACAATTATCTAAACAAGATAATGGAGATGGAATAATGATTGTGCCTCGTTCAGTTTCACAATGATGCTCTGTTTTTTTTCTAGTCTTATAAATCCTGTCCGGACGTGTCGTATCTAAACAACTACAGTGATTAAGGTTATAATGAAAACAGTTAATTTTTCTCTCAAACTGCACAAGATGCATCTATGTTTAAAATGTTCTTTTCGAGAGCATGCATTAAATAATAATATATAATAAATAAATAAATAAATAATAATAATGATCTCAGTATTGATCAACACTAGGGCTTGGAAGAAATATCAATATGGCAATATAGCGCAATAACTTCTGAATATCGATTTTAAAAAAGTCATGTTTTCGGGGCTGATATATCGTATATATCTATGCATATATATATGAACATGGATATTTACTTGGCTGTCATTCATGTGGAACTGATTAACAGTATTTTCTAATTCCTCTGATTCAATCTATTCTAAATTCTCCACGGACGTAGATATCGTGATGTATCATGGTTGGGATTTCTTGCAATATATAGATTAATCATATTACGCTGTATCATGATATTATCGATATCGTGATAGTATCGTATTGCGAGGTACTTGGTGAAACCCAGACCTAACCAACACATTGAAGCCGATGATCTTTGCTGACTGTGTTTTTTAACAGCAGTTTGATCATCACCTGACCCCTCAGGTGATGTTTCCTGTTTCCTTTTTTATAAACCTCCTTATAGTTTGACTCTTAAGGACCAAACTGACTGATTCCTTTGCTCAGGTCCGTCACTAAAACCTGAACCTGAAAAACGTGTGTTTTTCAGACTCAGTTAAAGCTCACTGAGGTCTACGTCTGCGTGTAAAACGTCACAGACTTCAGCTGGATTGATTGATTGAACAGTCTGGGGGTCTGAGGACCATCCAGGCGTGTTCATAAATAGTGTTGAAATAGATGTGGAGCTCTGCAACAGGCAGGGAAACTCTCTGAAGCCGCTCGACCACTGTAATTAGCATTTTGACTTTCTGTCTTTTGAAGAAAAACTGTAATTGCTGGTCCGTGGCATTTTACATTTCATTCGGATGACAGTTGCGATGAAACGGGGAGAGTCACCATGGGATTGTTGGGCCTTGATGGTTTGAGTGTGAATGCAAATTGCTGTGATCCTCGTCCCTTTGGGGAGTCTCCCTTTGGTTCCTGCTGAGGTGATGGATGGGAGAGAGAGAGTGCCGAGTCCTGGGCTGACAGGAGATTAAGCTTCCCTTTAGCCATAGAAACTAATGGAGGTACTCGGCCACTCAAACTTCATCTCTTTGAGCATTTAGCTCATTGTGGTTCTGCTGTCAGCTCTTTAGCAAATCCTTCTCCAAACACCGTCTCTGTGAAGCGTCTGTTATGATTCTGGAAATGGAGTTGCCCTTCATTAGTTTCTTTTCTTTGGCAAAATATTTGAATCGGAGGGTTTTTTTTGTTCCACAGTTGTTGGTCTGAGAGGCTCACTCTGAGCTTTCTTTGTGAGCAACACAGATTAATAAAACATGATGATAAGCACTGAACCTAAATAATGGAAAGGTTATGACAAAATAGAGTGTTCTGTGCGTGCGCAAGACTGCACAAATACTATTATAGGCTGCATGTATGTTAAATTAAGCTCAGCCCTCAGATTGTTTGGGGGTTATATGCAGGATGTTTGTCATGAAGATGAAACAGATAACTGGATGAAGCTATTTTTAGGGGATATGGAAGGATCGTCAAATATCACACAAAGTAATGTTTGTCCCAGACACCAGCTGTCTAAGGTTACCACAGCTTGTTTTGTCAGAACATGCAGTTCAGTATCATATGTCATGTTTTCATCTGGCTCTTATTCTGTGGTGTGCTCTGTCCTCTCCTGTACGTCCTTCACACCACACACTCACCGTGTTGGATCAGGATGAAAAACACTTTTTTTTTTATCAGGAAGCTGCAGCTGCAATTTTCTGCTTTTAAATCCTTGAAATTCGTTTCTGTTTCAACTCAAATCGCAGAATCAGCAAAGTAAGGAAAACGAAAATCAATAGATGGGATCAAATCTTGCCCTCAGCTTTTCTGAATTGGCATTAATCTATGGAGAAGTTTTATTTCTGTTTAGCCAACGCTTGTCCAGGGATTAAATGGTTAAATGTGTGCTCTGCTCTAGAGGATCTTGTTTCATATATTTCCCTTGCAGTTTGTCAGATCGCCCTTCCAGCATCTGAGGACAGTCTTATTATGGATGGATGTGAATCGTCTCTGAAAAAAACTAAATAATCTCACATGTTGGATGGATTCTGACAGTCTGCAGTGTTTTTATTATGTAGCTGCATCTGGGCTTGCACCATGCTTACTGGCTGTAATCAGTCATTTCAGTTAACAGCAAATCATATTTATCTCTTTGCAGGAACTGCATCCACATCTTATTTCCTGAGCTGGTGTGTGAGAGGAATGCTGCCTTTTAATGTCGTCTTGTATTTTCTGCTTCGTCGGTTTAAAATAAGACGTCATATGGGAATAACATGCTTTGTGTCTGGGTTTACAACTGGGGCATTTAGTCACGGGCTGATCTGGGATTGAGGGAGTAGATAATTCCTGGTCTTCCCACTAAGACGGTGTGCCTTTAAAATGAAGCAGGTCTGATGAGTGCAGCCCCACCACCCCCTTCGTCTGAACAAGTCAATTTGCAACAGGCAGTGGGTCTGATGTGCCTCTATTAAGGAGCAAAGTAGTCCTGATAACCAGTCAGTGGATGAAGAGCAGATAAAAAGTGTGGAACCAGATTTGGACCTGATCCCAGTGCTGCGTTGAGGTTGTGTCCTGCTTTTCACTCGCAGCTCTGCTTTGTGAACTCGTCGAGGTGGACTGGGATTGGTTTTAAAACTTGGATGAGTTGATGCTGTTGCCATGTTCTCTGCTGCTGTTTGACTCACATGGATTTTGTGCTGACTGGTGCAGTCTGTTGACAAGCACTGGCCTGCACTGCTGCCTCTTCCTGTCCTGGGTCAGACCCATATATCAGCTGGCTGATGCACCAGGCCAATACAGGCCTTAAATTAAATATGTAATCACAGTTTCTCCCTGACAATGGTGTCAATACCATGTCACTTTTTGCCACTATTTATCAATCCACTATTAACTCATTGAGTGCCAGCTATTTATAAAATAGAAAGTATCTTGTTCCAGTGTTTTTGTCCATTTTGAGTCATATTTCTAGAGCCACAGAATATTTTGTACTATGTCTCTGAAAACAGTGAATAGCTCAAATTTAAGAAGAGACTCTATATTTCATCATGAAAAAAAATGTTTGTTTTTACCTTGTTCCATTCTTGTTTTATCAGAGGTAGAGTAGAGGACACCAAAATCACCACTTTTTGTCCAGATTCTGTTTGTTTTGCTCTCTAATCTCTCCACTTCCTGCTTTGATCTCTGTGGTGTATACTGTCTCTTTATGCTCTGACTACATCTCCCAGAAGCCCCAATATTACTCACAGGCTGCAGCAGATCGCGAGCAGCAACCCGCTGCTGAAAAACCGCTTTGACATCGAAATACGTCAAAGACACTCAAAGAGTTAAGATGTAATATGGATTTGTTTTTCAACCTGAGCCATGTTTTCTCATGTTTTTGTGTCTAAAAGTGGTTCAAGCATCTTTAAAACTGTCTGAGAACATTATGGAGGGAACCCCACAGAGAAATCCAACCATACCTGTCTCTTGAGTGTCTTGCTGTGAGAAGTCGGGTTGTATCTGCTCTCTATACTCGGGCTCAAATTAGACGGACAGCCATTGAATTTAAGTGAGTGACTCTTTCCATAATGTCAGACACTTCGTATAACAATCAGAGCCTGTCGTGGCAAAAACAAGCCACAATATCACCTTGTTGCAGGTGGTGAGCAGCTGCTGTCTGACCAGTTTCAGAAAGTATTGTCCCTATTAGTCTCTAAGACACAAACATGGGACAATAGAGTCTAGGTAGTCTAGGAAAAATACCAAAATTACTCTAAGTATAACCATTTTCAGTCATAAGAGTCATCTGTAGTTACCTCAAAGTACCGTTTAGTCTGTTTCATTGGCGTTTTGATTAAATTTTGTACTTTTGACACTAATCTCTGCAGAAAATTCTGTCTGTATTCTGACCTCAGACAGGTCAGCTTACAAGACATTGACTATTTACACAAACTGTCTCCAAATTCTGACTGAAAACATCCGTACTGCTGTCAGAAAACATATCTGTCAATCCCATTTTCGGCCCTCTAGCTCAGCTGGTGCACATGGCATCCACTGTTAAACACCCTCCAGGGGTGAAGAACACAGTCAAATGAAAAAAAATGGAACATTTCTAAAATAGTTTCAATCTTAACAGAAATGTTAAGAATCAAAGCAGCACAAAAACTCCCCTCGT
The DNA here is from genome assembly GCA_029721515.1 of Synanceia verrucosa. Lineage (NCBI taxonomy): Eukaryota > Metazoa > Chordata > Actinopteri > Perciformes > Synanceiidae > Synanceia > Synanceia verrucosa. Next base: position 2,595,258 of record CM056559.1, read on the forward strand.
TGTTGCACCCAGCACTCCTGTCGGCCCACAACTTTACATTTTTCTCTTCTTAGGCGTGACCCCACCTCCTCCTCCCCGTCCTCCTCATCCTCGCTCTGCCTTTGAGGACGGCGCTCGCTGAGAGTCGGATGGTTAGCACTTGGATACAAAAGGGGGTTTGTTTCATGAAATGTTTCCCTTTTTAATGAGTGATGGTGTTCGCTCATTTAATATTCCACGCTGATATCTCTCAGGGAGCTGACTGCGCTTCAAAGCAACAGCATGGTTGTAAATGGGAGTGGGTGGAGGGAGGAGGGCTGATAAGGTTGCAGGGTGGGGGGGCAGCGTAGAAAACACAAACACAGATTTATTTCTTCTCCCTGACATGCTAAGCTTCCCGTGTGCTGCAGCCCGCTGCAAAGCTCCTTAGTGGCCTGGTGAAATGTGATTGATAACACGTCAGCTCCGTGTCCGCTCTCTTTCCTTCTTTCTTCCATGTTTTCACCTTTCCCCGCTGTGTTCGACTTTCAAGATAATTGCTCAATTCCAAAGGATTTCAGTCATGAACATTTCTGAGAATATTCCAGTTCTTCTTCTGCACCGCTGACACACGCTTTGCCAGCGCTCGTCATTATGCCGAGATTGAGGTCAACTGTATACGAGTGGTAGAAATTCTTCATTTCGCCTCGCCTTTTGCATTTTGTTTGTTGGCGCAAGTTAGCTTTGCTGTGAAAGAGATGGAGATTAAACACAGAGTCGACCCACAGTTTGCGATTGACCCCTCCATTATGTTGGTGGGGTCTGTTTCAAAGCAGCTAATGTAGTCTGCTATTGATTCCCCAGTTTCAAGCGTGGCTGAATTTGACTCCAGTGTTGCATTGTTTTCACAAAGTCAGAGTGCATCCGCCTTCTTCTTGTTCGTCCTCTCTCCTTTTTTTGTGTTTAGCAGCAGGATTCGGTTTTTATATGTGTGTGGGTGAGTAATGGGGGAAAGGGGTTGTGTTTATCCCTTTATCTGGAGCTCTTACAGACAGTCTGCGTCAGCACTGCACCTACTTATTGACTTGTATGCATAAAAGCAAAGCTGTAGGGTATGGCTGTGCTGTGCTCCAATTATATTTACTCCTCTAAATGCAGCACGTTACATCACAAACACACTGTGTCGCATGCTGTTAAAAGGGGAAAAAAAGAGGAATAGATGCATTAAGAGACATTATATGATCATGGACTCACTCCTTGAAGATGCACACATGATTAGGAGTGAGAAAAAAATATCAATAAGGCAATATATGGCAATACTTTTTCTTCTTATAAATCCAGTTTTTAATTTCTTAGTGTTTAATCAACATTTTGTTTGCAATTAAAAATGTATTTACTTCCTTCTGTTTTATTTAGGACATATTGTAAATATTTATTATTTGCTTGTATTCAGAGCATCCAGGTCATCATTGACCTCAGCCTGTCAACTAGTTGCCTTTGACTTTTCCTCTGTTATTTTTTACTATTTCCCCTGAAGCTAATCCTTACTAATGCAGAATAGCTGCATATAAAATGCCTCCCCACTCCCACCCACCTCTCCTCCTCCTCCTCACTTCTTCTTGCCTCTTCCGGCTGAACAACTTTGCCAGGGGTTTCCACATGGGAGCTTCCAGTCTGGCAGCACATGTCTTGCTTGGCTGTGGGTTTGCAAGTGGAATTAACCAGTCAGGAATCTGGAGAGGTCTTTGATACCAGTGGAGGAATCAAGCGGGGCCATTTTGTAGTTTACAGTAATTGTCAGCTGAGCCGTGAAGATGCCAAATGTCACGTCAGGCCAGAGAAACAGAAGGTGGTGGTGGGGGATGGTGGGATGGGATGGGGTGGGGTCAAGGTCCCCACCCCCCCTACTCTCCCACCCACATGTCAAACATATGAGCTACAACATTTACATGCTGAGTTATGCAGATATAAGTGGCCACTATAACACCCACTTGGTGAACCTGCACCCACGTAGCTCACCGTCTCACAGAGAGACAGCGAACAGTGCAGCTCTCTGCCTTTCTTGATGTATCCGAGTTGAATTTCCTCCACTTTAACCATATGTTTGGCTCACATAGTGCACGGCAATTGTAGCTGTTTATTTGGATGCGGCGGCTTGCGGTTGTTCCCGGCGCTGTGCACCTTCCTCGTCTGCATTATGCAACTGAAAATAGACGCTAAAGAGGACCAAATGTTGGAATGAGAAACTTGATATAGAGGCTGTGTAATACTGCAGCATAACCCTTGAAATACCTCTCCTGGCCGGCGGACTCGTACCTCTCTGGACGCCAAGTTTCAAATTGTTCTGCAGAATGGGTTTAATGATCGCACCTAGCTTCCCTCCGAAGTCGTGGAAGGAAATTTGTAAGGGAAAATAACAGGCTGAATGTAAAGAGAAGAAGGGGAAATGAAGATTTACATGTGGAGCCTGCAGGGGATGGGAGTGTGCAGAGGGTCGTGCTGTTCCTGAATGAGGCTGCGTTCCAAACGGGATTCTAGTTTGCCTTGAAAAAGCGTTCATGGCTGCAGTCCTATTCGGGCACATCAGGGCGGCTCGCTGGAGGAAAAGACTTGTGCAAATAAAAGTTTATTTAATTTTTTCCAGCTCATTAGGCTTTTTTTTTCTTTTCCTATGTGGGGAGCCATGGGGACCCCCCAAACACCCACCAGCTCATATTCTCCATTAAAGATATCTTCAAACAAATGTGTCGCCTGTTGCATAATTGTAGGAATACTAGGACACGTAAAACAGTAAATTAAATTAAGAGCTCCATCATGCGCTAAAGACCATATCGCTAGCCTTTCTTAATTTGAGTAATGAGCAATTCAGAAGCTCAATCAGATCTTTTGCAACAAGTGGGTTCAAGTTGAGATTAAATTGAAGCCCTGTGTTTCAATAGACTGCCATGAAAGTACTTGGGGGGATGGAACTGATTGGATTGGCCCTACATCGCCATGGGTGCATTTCATCCATGCTGTTTGTAAAATTTCGGTGATGCTGAAAGAAAAAGAAACAATTCCTGCTGGAGTGAGTGGCGCTCTGGTGGATGTAATCCAGATAACAGGCTGTGTGGGATTTAAAGGGTTAATCCCATTGATTGGTTGTGGATTTGCTCGTGGGGTTCTGGGGAAGTTTTGAGATATTCGTGGTGTGAGCGTTGCCCCGTACCCCAATCATTCCTGTGCGTGCATGGGTGGGTGTTTGTTTTTCCTGGGAAGAACCAGGAAGTAGTCCACTGAGGCATGAACTCATATGTGTGCGGATGCATACGTCCGAGCGCATGCCGGCCCGAGGCGAAGGCAGCTTCACATTGCCGGCCCTGCTCCCCCACCCCCCCGATCCTGACCCACTTTCTTTTCCCCGCTCGGCGCTCCCTCTTTAATTGCCGCGCGGCACACTGAGGCCATCTGCTCAACTGAGGCCCGTCGCCATGGAGATGCTGGGAGGCTTTTCGGATTTACTGTGGACTGACCAACAGGGAAATAGAGGTCAGGGAATGGCGGTAGAGTGCTGGACAGTCATAGGGGCACTACAGCTGTGTTATGATGCAGTCAGATCATCTCAAAGAAACATAAAAACTACATTCAGCTGCTCAGAATGGAGGCACGTGACACTCCTAACATGAAAGAAAAAGTTTTGTACATATTGTATTTCTTGGAAGCCCAGAGGGGGAATAAGTAGAATATCACATTCTGCTATGAAGGTATTTTTCCACAAAGGGCTGTTTGTCTGTGTTAGCATCATGACTTCGTTGTCAGATGTGTATTTAGTGTCATCTCATCTGTCTGCTCCGATCACATTAATCTGTGTTCCTTTGCATGTTTTGCTGCTCATTTCTTTTCCAATGACACGCCTCGGCGAGGAAGAAGTTGTGTCGCGTTTCCAATTAACACTCAGGCGTAGTTTAGCCTCCTCACACTGTCGCTGACCCTGTGTGTCGTTAAACATTCAGACAGTCCACGTCTCGTCCACACCACCATTTAGCCAAACAGCTAAATGTGGCATTTTATTCCAGCAGAATGTTTTTTACTTAAATCGCTCTAATGGAGTCTTGGTATTGACCTCTGGCACAGAGCGCAGCTTTGGGAGACACTTTTTGTATTTACTCTTCTTTTAAAGGTCAATATTGGTGGCTGTCATTTCTGAAGTGCCATTTATAGGTCAATACCTCATTAGTAATCTGGCAGAGTTGGGATCAAATGCATCTGCTGTCTTGTCTGCAGCCATTTCCACTTTCAAGTTCAGAGAAAAGATACAGGATTGTGTTGCAAAACCTGATGTGGTTGATAGGGCTGGGAAAAATATCAATATAGCAATATATCAGGCTACTTTTTCTTCCAATATAGTATTGATTTTTAATTTTGTAATATTATATTTAAAAAAAAAAAGTCACGTTTTGGGCCGATAAATCCAGAATGACTGTATGTGTATAGATACAGTGTTTACGTGGGTGTAATTCATGTGAAATTGCAACGTTTTGTTATTTCTGTGAAGTGGATTCAGTAGAGTCAATAAATTCTCAATTTCTCCAGAGACACAGATATCGTGATACATATCGTGGATGAAATTTCTTGCAATATATCCGTTATTGTATCGTGATATTATTATTATTGTGGGCAAAATATCGAGATAGTATTGTATCGTAAGATACTTGGTGATACCCAGTCGTATTGTTTGGTATCAGTCAGTTAGTAGAAATAAAGGCAGATTTTACATTAAGGTCTAACAGTTATCTTGATTATTATTATTATGTTCTACTTGATTGATCTGTTAATTGGAATATAATAGAGAGAATGTGTGGTAGCCTGTTTGTTGTGGTATGATCTTGATGATTACTAGATTATTAACCATTAACCACCGGGCTGCAGGAGTGCTGCTGCTGTAGTCAAAATGTCACTGCAGAGAGACTTAACTATGATCGCCTCATGAAATCCTGCTACATTGTCTGTTTCTAGCAGATTGCTTAACGGGAGTCAGACCTCCTACAGAGGCGGTGACAAGGCTCCCACTTTGATGTCGTCACTATCTGCATAGACGCCTCACACATCTCATTTCCCTCCACCTGCCAGTGATGGAGTGACACAGGAGGCTGTGACAGAGGAAAAGGTAGCTCTGTCAGTTTAAAACCCTGTGAGGCGCTTGATCTCTGAGCTGCCCAAATGTACAGTCAGGGCTGAAGTTAACAAGACAGTGTACCCGGCGCCTGTAATTGGACCTGGCTCTTTTCAGCAGTGTGAAGAGATGTCAGCTGGCCTGCTCTCCAGTCAAGGTCACAATCTCCAGCGCTGGATGGGTTGGATGTGCTCCTCTTCGTCCGATCGCAGCGCTATGCTGTGGGCAGCACCCAAGATTACGTGCATGGAGAGATTCATTAAACCGTCTGATGTTATGCTATGAATCCAGACGCTCTTGCCCACAGTTGCCCCTTTAAGCTGTGTTGAATCTGTTCTCCATTGCCGTTGCGATGCATTTCTAGCTCGACATGCACTGGTGCAGCGAAACAAACTGTCTTTCCAGAGGATTATGTCGTGTGGATAGAGCTAGTTAGCTGGAGTGATTTTCTTATCGTCCTTTTTGTGCCAAACTCCTGATTGCAGTTTGAATGGAGGCCATGCTAAAGGAGGACTCTAATTACCCTCCTCAAGTGCACATGCTGACTATGCACTGGTGCCTTTTTTGATTTGTTTAACAAGGGCCGCCTGCCTCCTCTCTCCTTATTTGAGCTATATCACTACTTTTAGTCCCACCCAGCTCCAGATTCCACTCTGTAAACCGTGTCCATGGCTGTTTATGCTTACTAAAAAGCATTTCATTCCCTTTTTTTTGGACAGCAGGGGAAAGAAAGGTTGTCTGCTATTCAACAGAATGCAATCTACTCCACCACTCAGAGGAATATTTATTTATTTACTCCACTGATGCCATTTTGGTCTGCAGAATCCCTGGAGAGGAAAATGCATTAAGCCACTCACTGTATTTACTCGTGTTGGATTGATGCTGATGTGTGAGGGCAGGCCAGAGGAAGGAAGATGGGAAATTGATCATCGGCGAATGAGTGTCAGGGGAATCTTGACGTCCACAACTGCTTTTCACGCTTTGAGCTCAGAGAATCCATCAAGCAGAACCTCAGTGCCATCTGAGAATACATCTCACCACACAGATTAAGGCATGGCTGTTTGTCCGGACACACACACACTTCAGTGGTGCGTTTTATTTGATTGTCTGGGATAATTGACTCACCCCTGCTTGTTTGTAGCCTCCAGGTTGTTATAGAGAACCCAAATGTCCGTGACGATCAGAGCTCTAAAAGTATGTATCTGTAAATAATGAATGATGAATCCTAGACTTACAAGTCCCTCTCAGTGTTGATGACATTGATTCAGAAGCACAGAGAAAACAAATCCCACCTAGTGAAATCAGCAGCATTTGCACCAGTCCCATAAACGCCCTAATGGTTTGCAGCAGCAGCAGCAGTGTTTGCCTGCACAGACGCCATCATCGTCATCATTCCTCTGCAGCACCACCTCTAAAACACCGTCTGCTGAAGTCTCACCCAGGATAAACACAGAAAATGTCTTGATATGTTTCAGGGGAAAACCTGCAATCGGCAAAATCTGACTAACAGTCTCATCCTTAATACCACAAAGACTAAAGAGGTTGTAGTCTTCAGGGGGACCAGAAGAACTGATCCTCCTCCAGGCTCCTCCAGAGAGAGACAACACATTTAGGTTCCTGCAGACTTCTCCTGGACTACAAACACCTCCACTAAGGGACAACAGCTGCTCTATTTCCTGACAACTTCTTGCATCACACTCCTACATATCAGCACTTTTGGTGGAAAAGGTGTATTTGTCATTTCCTCCTCATACACTGTGTATATTTTGTTCTAGTGTGTAGTTTTTATTTAAATCTCAGGGAGCACTGCCGTAATCTTGTTGTGTTGTTGTCTGCAGCAGTATAATAACAATTGAAAAAAAACCTGAATTGAATTGAATCACAGTCACCGGAGCACCAGCGTAATCAAAACTGTCACAGCAGGAGAAACTGGTTAAGAAGAGCCGGCTGTGAAGAAGGCCACGGTGGCATTATGCTCCAAGGAAAGTGGCCATTTAGATAACTGAAAGCTAATGGTATTATGTTAAAAACACGCAGAAGTGATGGCTGGATTAGCAGTTTTCTGCACTGTGTAAAATACTCAGCAGCAGTACGGGTTTATTGTGGAGGATCTCTCTATTGAGTACAGAATGACAGTGGTAAGGTAATCCCCAGAGCAGAAGGTCTATTTTATTTAACATTCACACAGAGCGTCTCCAAAACGAAGCACAGCTAAGAGTCTGTATTCTGCAAATATGGCTCTGAATAATGAATGGTATCCTTTTAAACTTCTCAGTGAGATAAACAAAAGCCAGGAGTGAAAGGTTTACCTATGTGCCTTTTGACGTTTACCTTCCCACACACCTTGAACACTTCTCATCTGACATATATATTTATTTTTTTTTAAATTTAAAAAGCCTGCAGACAGTTAAGAGGGGAACCAATTAAAACTACCACTAGATGCTGTGTTATATTTTGAATTAAAGGCATTTCAAGGATGGGTAGGAGGATCTCTGGGCCATGAATAAGCCCTTTGTGCTGCATGTGTAGACTCATTTGTTTAACTTGTCTCCATGTAGACGGTAGGCCTCCTGATTTCCATGCAGTGCAGAAATTAGACTTTGTGAATGATGAGAGGATTACAGGCATTACTCTTTCACAATAATGCAGGTTTACATGAAACTTAATTGTTGGTTATTTCTTTGCAGGAGTCTAAAACTTGTCCCCACAGGTTTGATGCTGAGCTGCTTATCATTATAGCACATTTTCCTCTCAGCTGATTTGGTTGAACAAAGGTTTAAATTTAAAAAAAAGTAAAAGCTGCAAACTGAATTAATGCACATATTGTGATGCAGCAACAGTAAAGAATTGCCACTTTATTCAGAGGATTTAATTACTATTCTTGACTGGCTCTGTCTCAGATTATTCCCCACCATGACTTGAACCTTAGATTTATGATTAATATTTATGGGAGGCTGTCAGGAGATGTCAGCTCTGTGTGAATCAACAAGGCTTCAAAACTCAAGAGCCGGTTGATGTGTCATAAATCAAAGGACGAGTGGGGAAAAATCCCACCAAGATGAATAAGAGAGGATCATTTTGAATGTTGTAGGCGTACTCTGTGATGGATCACTACCAAGGTTTGCTCCGCCTCTTTCTACCCTCTTTTTAGTATTAGAGGAAGTGAATGAGCAGCATGACCACCACTCATCCATGACAGCGTGTGTGTAGGTACTACGATACTATCCAATCCCTCAGCGCTTGCTTGCATGTGTGGCAGTATTTTTAGTAACACGCACACGCAGCCCTTCCAACGCGATGTGTCAGGGCAGCATCATGTTCAGGATTCAGTCAGATGGTCCTTAACGCTTCGCCCCAGAGCTCTGCAGCAGGGATGTGTTTGTACCCAGCGCTGGAGGGGTTGGGGGGAGGTCACGTGCTGACCTCATTGTGTGCACGAGTAAGTGCACTCTGCAGCATCAGTGTGCAGCTCCCATCCACATAATGAGAAAGCGACTTATTTCAGCGCTTATAGCTAATAGATTGATTTCCCTGGCACACACATCCCAGACAGGAACATTTTTTTCTTCTCCGCTCAAGTCGGCGAGAGAAGCAAAGGCAGCAGTGAAAAATGAAAATGGACCCCTTCTCTGAAAACGGAAAGATTTAATATTTTTATCCCTAGAAAGGAACTGACACGCTTTATTACTCTTTGCCTCAGCGCCCCCGCCCATCCCTCACAGGGCTCTGTGTGCTACGCTAGTGCTGCGCTGCTATGGAAAAGCACTTTGCAATGAAAAAAACACATTGCTGCTTTGGTAAACACAGAGGTTAATGTCTTATTTACAAGCTGCAGCTCCCCACGGTCGACGCGTTGGCACAAATGTTTCTCTGTCTCTTGGCAAAAGGTGATCCAAGACAGACAGATCCATCTTCCGCTGTCCTCCTCTCGGTGTCTTGGCCTCCCATAGTCCCCCTTTTCCTGGACCTTCAAAGGCTTGCAGCTGGCCTGCTTTCTTCACTGGTACATTAACTCCCGCAGCCTGCGTTGCTTCACTGGAGCAGATGCAGTCAGAAGGAAACAAAGCCAGCAGGCCGGGGGGTTAATGACACTCATCCAGGGGTCTGTTGCTCTGTTGCCAGGTGTGTAACACTCAGAGTACACTTGGCTTCCTCTCATTGCTGCTCTTTGACCTCTGCCTTTCACACCAAGTGCAGTATGTGTATGTGAGCACCTAGAGAAGATCCTGAGCCTCCTGGATTTCCTTACAGCCTTCCACTTTTCATGCAGAAAGGACAGGAAGTGAGGTCTCAAGTTTTTACCGCGAAGTAAAATAATTCAGTCGTCACGAAACGCTTCACCTGATCTTTTATCTGGTCGTGACCAAAGATCATCAACAACCCTCGAATTCTGCTTCGAGGACCAGTTTGTGGCAGATGACAACTAAAAAAAACATAAGGAGGCAAAACAAGTAGAGCTAACACAGAGATTGTCATTATGATTGCATTTTTTTTTTTCCTGATAAATATCAGCATCGCCCTCAAAAACTCCATATTGACCGGGCCTTACAATAAATTGACTATTTTCTACCAAATAAATTGCTATGATATTTTTGAGTCTTAAATTATATTTGTTGATTATAAATTATAAATGTCTTAAAAATTAATTAAATTTGACTTCTAAAACAGTGCAAGAATCCTGGTAGAGTCTCTCGGCTTAAAGGCACACATAAATAAGATGTAAATATAAAAATGTAAAACACCCACATTTGCAGAGGAGATTCAGTATTTACAGCAGAAATGTAATTATTTTTTAAGAATTAAAATTAGGCTAGTGTTTCCTGTTACACCTTCATGACATTTGACTTCGTTCTGCCTCTCTTAGACCCGGCTCGTCTCCGTACATAGCGTCGTTCTTTCTCCTTCATTGATTTGTGACACTCACATCGTACCTCAGATGGTATTGCTTGTGACAGATTGCATTCGACTAGACCACAGTTGTACATCAATATGCCAGTGAGATGTTCTTGGCAGCATATTGTCTTTGTCTGCGTTTGTAAGCAGCAGGGAAAAGGACTTATTTCTCAAAAAAGGGAATGGTAAACACCTTCTGGAGCGTTCAGCTCATTTGAGAATGAGGTTGATACCTAGCACAGAACATCAGGGTTGTCTCTCGCCCTTGTATTGTTACAAAACATAATGCTGAATTTTCCAAGCTGCTGTTGCCGCAGTGAATTTCTTGCTAAGTCTGTTTCATGCTTATCATTTCTCTCAGTTCCCAGTGATGCACTTGTGTGGGAAAATGCCAATTCCCTCTTTTGAATGCCTCTCCGAAGACACAGCTGCCTACTTAGATAGCTAATGGCTGTGTTTTGTGCCGCGGCGCTGCGAGCCGAGTGTGTCTGATGGCATTTGGTCAGTCTGCCCGAGGCCTGGTCTGTCATGGTGGATCAGGCCAGCCAGTGGCCGTGACTCACACATGAGCCCTCTGGGTGCCCAGACCCACAGAGGAGTTTAATGTCCAGCACCAGGAAATACATTTGTCTGTGTTTGGGGAAGTGTGGTGAATATTCTGTCCTGGTACCAGCTGGGCCTGCAGAGGTGTTTTCACAGTGCTAAAGGTGCTTCTCAGTGAAACCTCTGCAGCTCTGTGGCATCTGCTTCCTCAGGTTTTCAGCTTTTTCACAAGCTTCTAATCACTTTCTGCCTGCTTCCCAGGAGCAAATGTGAAACCTCTCATGACCTTGGATGAAGTTATTTAGTATTTTTTATGACATAATAACAACAGGACAAACAGAGATGATCACTGTCGCCGTCAGCACCAGCTTCCTGTTTCGCCTGCCTGCCTTTCTGCTTCCTCTGATGCCTTCATCTCACACTCTGACGTATTTTCAGACTCATATCCATCAATAGATGTTGGTAAGCGTCCCCCTGTTCACTGGCCGTCGTATAACATCATCTATCATCCCGGGGCCTTTGTTCAGCATCCTGTCTCATGCAGCCAGTGTGAGGGTGGCATTCTGTTTGACAGGCCGCTGCAGATGCTAAATGACAGCGACACAAAGAGGAGGCCCACCACACAGGTCCTGACAGGGCGGTTTTCCATAGACAACAGGCTTGACTTGACTTAAAGGCCCAACCCAAAATCAGATTACAGCACCGCTCTGACACTTCTTTGGCCTGTTTCTGATGTTTGAAACACTTTTCATGTGGCTGCTGAACGCCAGGAGTTTCGTCACCTTTTGTTGTTGTTGCTTGAAAATGATCATCAAGTGTCTTTGTGTGTGCGTTTGGGCAAAGTTTGAACGTGAATCATTAACTCGTGACGCCAACCGTGTGTCCTGCTGAAGTGTCCTCCAGCTAGAAACTCAACCATCGTCTCTCCTCTCATTTAAAAACAGGATTACAGCGTTTGCCAAACGCCTTGAGAGTAAATGTGATGATAATATTCATTGTGGTTTTCCAGTTTACCTTGTATCAATTTCCTCTGATGCCCTGCAGGAGGACTGCTGCTCTGAAAGCTTTTGTTGAAATGCAGAATATAAAGTGCGTTCCTATCTGCAGTCACATCTGTTGTCGAGACATGGATACGTCTTCCCGCTGTCGTCAGATTACACAGTCTTTGCCATTTGCAAAGTAGTCTTTCTTGCTTAGGTGTGTCGAGGCTGGTTTTGGATTCACATCGGTGTCCTTTGTGCTTGTGCAGTTACTGTATCGGTTGAGGGCTGTAATTTACAGGATTAATGTCTCATGAAAAGCTTTATTGTCTCCTGTAGTGCAGTTTTTACGATCATGTGACCCTAACGCCCATGTCAAACGTCATCAGAAATGTACAATTTTCCCATCACAATGTGTGTGTCCAGCGCCACGGCCTCATTTCAAAGCTCTTTCTGTGCAACTTTGACGTCCAGTCCGTCACATTGTGTTCGGTAAAAGGAAAGCTTCTAGTGAAATATAAATGCAGTATATTTATAGATCTGAGGTGGATTTGCAAGGACGTGCCTCTTTGAACCCAACGCTGAGTGAGAATAGAGATAAAAGTGAGGACATGCAGTGTGTTACACTCCCACAGGTGACTGATTTTCCCCTGCAAGAGCCAACATGTTGACACATGGAGATTCAGTCATGGTTGTTAGTCATGTTTGTGAAATCACTTTATTCTCCAGCAGGATACAGTTAAAGTGTAGGTTGGATTGCAGGCTAATTGAAAGTTGTTGTAGCTGGGATTCAGAAGAAAAGATGTTAAACATGACAAGCTGGTGTATTTTTAACATTTGTGCTATTTTCTCGACAACGCTTGGCCTTGTTTGAATGAAGATATTGGTAAAGGACTGTGCAGCCTTGGTGGAGTTATGCGTTCTCTGAGTGCTCTCAACAGGAGCATTAGGTAATATTTGACCTTTATTCACATTAATCCGCTTCCAGAGATGTGAATAGCAGTGTCTATACAAGGCCTTGTGTTTTCTCTGGAACTTCCCCACTTCACTTTAACGTCTCCTTCACAGTAGCCACAGTTGACACTAAACCAACGGTTAAGCCACGCTTTTAAATTCAGGCACTGTAACGGAAACATTTTTTGTGGTTAAAATGTGGAAAATATTGCACTGGAACAGCTTTGTTCTTTATTGTGTGGCTGTGATTGTAAGTAATGGAAATGTGTAGAGAACAGGCCTAGCTTTGGATGAAAGGTGGTTAAAATGATTCAGATGACTTGTCCACCTGTTTGTGTGTCTGTCAGTGATCACTTTTAAAACCATTAGTGGAGACATGGCACTGAGCTTTTGAAGCTGGACACTGATCTGCAGACTGATGGCTTATGAAGCTGTCGTCATGTGAAGGGTTAAAGGGTCACCATGAGGGGGGTGTTTCAGGGCCTTTTATTAAGCCATGTCTTGAAAGGCAGACTCACCTGACGACTTTGTCGTCTTTCTGTTAAAAAAAAACAACAACCTTTATGCCTTATTTAACGGCAGCATTTCAGACACCATCTTTGGGTACAACACAGCTACAATTCTTTTCTCCACACTGGATATGGATCCAGTGTGCAGCCTGGTGATTCACTGCTGAGGAAAAAGCCTGAGTATCTCCAGAGAAGTGCCTAAATGCTTGTCATCTGCTTCGGCATCAGCGTCTTCTGGATGACTTAATGGACTATCGGGATAACATGTCATACATGGGTCTGACATAAACACTGCTGATGTCTGACTGACTCATCAAAAGAGGGCTCAGTTTTCTCTTTGGGGTCGTTTGCAGTTTTGTTCGTCCGGACTTTTGTCGTTTATTTATAGCGCTAACCCAGCGAGGCTTTGTGTCCGTGTGCACCACCTGATCCCTAAACTGTAACAGCATCCCTGCCTGCACCTCGCTGAAATTCCAGCCTGCTTCTCACTGCTGTTTCTTTTACAAGCCGCTGCACACTTTGATCATTTACATAAATAAGACACTGAGCAAGCAATGCATTTTGTGTTAACAACACAACCAAATGTGATTACACAGTCATATTTAGATAAAATGCTAACAAGCCTTTTTTTTGTTCCAGGAAATGAGGGTTTAGTAAATTGCCGCCCTAACGCTCTAATAAGCGACAGGTGAGAAGCGTCAGAGAAGCCCGCTGCTGTTTCTTGTGACAGCTTCATCTGTGAAAGCATATTCTCCAAGGGCTCAGAGCCTGCCCAGGGATCGCTGAGACCGTTTAAGATTACATGTCTGCTGGCAGGGAGCAGCAGATAGGTGAAAATAATTGGCTTCGTCACCATCCTCCCCTCCCCCTTCACTCCTCGTGATGATGGCAAACGGAGTGACACAGTGAGGCGCGAGGAGCCCAACCCTCCCAACACCCACCTGAGCTGGTCGTCCGTGGGATATAATCAAGAGAGGGAACCCTTCTGCCCCCGCTGATTGGGTGTAAAAGAGGTTGCAGACCTAGTTTCATGCAATTAGTGGAGGGATGCCAGGCGCTAATGGAACACAGAAGTGTTGGCAAAGCATTATGATGGGATTGTTGGGGCCACGGGAAGTGAAAAGAGAGGACATTTGCCCAAAGGAAGAGTAGCAGCGTACAGTACCTGAAACAATAAACTGGAAAGGACGTGGGGGAAATTATCCAAACACAGCATGCTTATTAAGGAGGGGCATTGTGGGAAAGTGAGGCTGCTCAGTACAACATGAAAAACATTATTGAAGTAATGCAGATGGTTAGGCGCAGGGGAGCGCTCTGGAGGGAAACAATAGTGAATGGGTATTTCTGTAGTAATTAAGCTCTAATTTGTGTTGACGGCGGATGTGGTTGTTGATGCTTTTGCGAGACTCTGATTGGTGACAGCGGAGGGGAGGAGACCTTTTGTGTCCACACAAAGCTTCTCAGAGGGGGAGAGCAGCAGAACATCGCCACTTGGACGTTTGTCATGTTTGTTTTAAATGTCACATTTTGAATAAGCATCACAAAAGTAGTGATGCTTAAGATACGCTGCGTCCCGCCGCTGCCGTACCTCAGACTGAGGAGACCTGGCAGCTTTTCAGACGGTGTCAAATTAGTGCCGAAAAACTCATCTGCGAGTAATTTAGCTTGTTTATGGACTTTAGCATTAACAAGGCACCCTGCTGAGTGTGCGGGGCGATCGTGTCTGTGTATGTTTGAGTAAAGGGGCTGCAACAAAGGGTTCTTTTCATTATTGATTAATGTGTCAGAAAGATTGTGGTAAGTGGATAAATCATTTAGACAAAAATGTCAGAAAAGTGTGAACATACCCATTAGAAAGTCTCAACCAATAGCTCTGATGGAGGTTTGTGAAGCAAACATTTGCTTGATAAACGACGTAAACAGTAAATTGATTATCAGAAAAAAAATTATAATTAATTTTCAGTCAGTTGACTAATCGCTTCAGCGCTGAGATCAGCCTCCAGATATCCACTTCTCTAATAAGGGACAGCAGACAGAACGGCGTACTTCAGTTTGATTGTGAAAAGGTTGATGCATTCTTAAATCTGCAATGTTTTATTCATGTCATGTCTGTCAACAAGGAGGCATGCGACGAGCAGGCGCTGCAGAAATAAAGCTGCACCACGGGACAGAAGTGGAGCACTGCTAGTTCAGCAGAACTCGGGTCGCCTCGGTGGCGTCGCTGTTAGTCGACCAATTAGAAGACACAAACCATCACGGATTGCATGAAAGCAGCGCAGATAAATTGGGAGGTTTTCTGTAAAGTGTAGCAGAGTGAGAGGGGATCGTAATGCCGCCACCTCCGCCTCAGTTTTTCAGCTAGATGTGAACACTTTCTCCAGCAGTCTCTCAGGTGCTCCTCCACTGCTTTCTCTTTGTTTGCCCTTCCCCCTTAAGAATGCTGCGCTGCCAAAGTGTCACTAGGGGGTTTTAAATAAATAATCACAATATGCACTTATCAGATGACAGCTCTGCATTCTCTGCACCAGCCACGCTCGTCTCCTGGAAGTTCAGGTTTGAGCCATGACAGGAAGGACAAGTCCCTGCCTGCACCTACGATGCCAAAGCAGCCGTCTCTGTTGGAACAATTACTCATAATAACAGGGGCTCAGCCCTCTGAATAGGCCTGTTGTTTAGCAGTTGCCATGCGAATATTCCTCACATGAGTCATTCTTGATACTCCTGAAAGCTGCACAGTTTACACAGACCTTGACATCGGCTCGCTGTTGGCTCATAGATGTCGTAGGTGTTATCCGACACAACTGTCACCTTGCGGAGGCCTTAAGAAAAAACCTGCATTTGCTCGGAATAAAAGGAGCAAACAGATGGAGGGTGCTTCCCCTGCAGGAGAGCCTGCTCTGTTCCCTCCAGAGGCCCTGCGTCCTTGGTACTGATGGAGGAAATTCATGAGTGCTTGGAGCTTTTTCACAGCTCCTCATACGCTCAGATCCTCATGGACAGAGGCAGGCGCTGTCAAACCTCGAAGGCAGCCTGAGCCATGTTTGACTGGCAGTGGCGTTCGCTGGGGTTTCCAGCGCCTCATATTGGCCATGTTGCGGTTAGTGAAATGTGTGGAAATTATACGTGTGACTCTGGCCAGAGAGTAAGCTGCGGCAGAGGCGGCCACGCCCGACTCGCCCACACGTCTGCACCAAACCGAAAAAAAAGCAGCAGCATCATGGCGGCATCAGCTGTGGACTGAGCTGTTAAACCGGTCTGGGGATGGGAGTCACAATGTAGAAAAGCCGTTAAACTCCCCCTCAGGTGGTTTGAACTGGTGTGTGTGTGCGTGTACGTTAGTCAAAGAGGGAGTGTTTGTGTTTGAGTGTGTTTCCATTAGGGATTTGTTTGAGTTTTGGAGCAGCGTATTGAGTGTGTTATTTAGACTGACTGGGAAAGCTGTGGATTAGTGAGGTCCAGTTTGCACAAGTGGACCCTGCCATTGCTAAACAGGGTTACACACCTAAATGTGGTGATGGAGAATAAAACACTGAGCAGAAGTACATTTATTCCTGCTTCCTGTTGCATGTAGAAGTACCCCAGATGTCTAAAAATTGCTCACTTTTACCCAGATTTAGCTTTTAGTTTTAACCCAGACTTCTTTTGACCTGCCAATCATTGTGAATTCCAGGGTTCCTTCTTGAATCTGCCAACTCAACAAAGCAGCTTTGATTATACAAGAAACATTTACCCTATTTAAGAAGAAGTGAGGTGATTATTTTAGATGTGTTTCAGGCAGTGTGACACCAATAACAATGCAGGTTTTTTCCTCTCAAGCTTGCAGAGCTGTCAGTGCCAGACTGACTGCTGTGAACAAACATGTCTTAATATGGGAGCAAGAGGATCATTGACGAAAGACGGTATTTTTTATTTTTAATGGAAGCGCCAAAGGCAACCGAGATGCATTTATTCACTTCATTATATCCACTCATACTCCTGATATGTTTACCTGAGACATTCATTTGGAAAATGAGGCAACAAAAGCACAATTTGCTTCAGCTTTGAAGGCAATTGAATACATATTTCTTTTAAAAGCCGGTGTAATATTACAGTAATTATTAATGATGTCGCTTGCTTTAAAAATGAAAGACGCCAGTGCTGCCTCCTCGCAAAATGACACACAACTCAAATTTCGTGCATTATGGAAATTTCACGACAAAGGTTGCGTGGCTTTAGAAAGCTGGATCTGTTTTGTCACAGATACTTTCTGAAATATCACAATTTCACACGAGGAACCATGAAACAGCCTTATCAATCCAACAGCAGCTGCGTTAGCTGTGCTCTGTCTGTCACAGAGTTACTTAAAATGCACCGACCTTAACTCATTGAGCTCCAGCCGTTTTATAAAACAGGAAGTACCTTGTTCCAGTGTTTTTGCCCATTTTGAGTCATATTTCTAGACCCACAGAATATTACTCACAGGCTGTGACAGACTGCGATTGGCGACCCGAAAAATCACTTTGATGTATTATGACGTTAAAGAAACTCAGTGAGTTAGTAGAAACTATTTGATGTGTCATATTTTCTGTACTGTATGCCCTGAGTTTCAACTCTATAATAATAATAATAATAATACCTTTTATTTATAAACATTTTTCATTATAAAATCATTATAAGTGCTACAACGTGAAAATAAAACCCAAGATACGCAGTAAAAGCACTAAAATCAACAAGTAAAACCAGTTAATCAATCAATAGTAAAGAAAATTAGTGTGTAAATTAAAAATAAAGAGGTTATTTCTGTTGCTTTATTGACCTACGCTGAACCGACGGCTGCTCGTCTCCAGATACTGAACAGGAACAGGAGGAAAACAGATGAGTGGACATGGCTGCTTGTTCACACATTTTATTGGACCTTGTTATTAAGCAGCCCGTCTATGGTCTGTTAATATGACAGTCCTGTGGGCTCCTTCTTTTTACACCCACGTTTCTTCTCAATGGCACATCTGTTCATGCATCTGTGAAGCCGGTGCCAAGGCTGGAAACCAGGTGTGCCGCCGAGCACGACCCAAGCATTACACAGAGGCTGCTCATTTCTCAGGAAGTGCGTCGGTCCGTCCCTCATCAGTGACTGGAGACTCTTTGAGGCCCACACAGCAAACTGGAAGCGCTCCGCCAGCTTCACCGTAGCCTTGTTTCTTTATTTAATGTGTTTTGTAGGATCACTGTTTCGACAGGCTGCCTTTCTCAAACTCCAGCGAAGGCAGACTTGTCAGAAAAGGCTGACAACAGCCTGTCAAGCCTCAGTTTAACCTTCTACCTATTTGTTTATCATATTTGCTGCAAGCGTGCTCCTTTTACCAGGTACATTTTCACATTTTTTGAAAGGACTGCAATATTTTTGACATGCCTCAAGTGTAACAAAAGCATCACAATTGCAGGGAAAGCACGGTAACAATGTTCCTGCTTTATTTGCCTCCAAAGAGAGACTATTGTAAACTGCATTAGTGGTATTACATTTCTAAAAAAAGGTCTGAAGCTTGCTTACAGAGACGCTGCCTCACATGCCAGGATCATAAAGAGGACATATCATGAAAACTCACTTTCTTCCAAAAGAGACGACCCAGTCAGTCTGGGATGTGCTTGATAAAGGGCAGGCACGCCGTTCCTTCTTCTCCTCTGTCCGTCAAGAAATAATCTCCACTACTGATAGAAGCGATGCTATGCTAACCTACGCTAACCTCCTCAGGAGCCGCCATTGTTGCTCCTGTCGTCTCACACACCTAAAGATCCTGAAGAGCTGCAGCTCTACACAGAAAATAATGTGTCTTTTCATCATTAAAGCATGAAATCTGAAGTACAAGCAGGAACCTGGAAATGAGCATGATATGGGACCTTTAATACCAGTCAAGCATGGCGGCTCTTAGTGTGGGAAAACTACCACTTCACAGTTAAACGCCTGAAAAGGAATATATCCTCTTTTTGTCGTGCACAAGCATGCATATTTTTTCTGCCATGAATATTAAAAATCTACGTTTTTACCCAGGACCACCTGTAAGCAGGTGGGACTACAGACCCTGTTTACAACCAACACCACCTCCAGCCCTGACATGCTGGTCTGTTATCATTTCTCTGTCCTCCATGGAGACATTCCTGCCTGCATTTACACAACAACGTACAACATAGAAGCATAAACAAGACAGCGATGCTGAGACTGCACAGGTCGTCCTTCACTCGTTTATTGTTAATAGATTTAGTCATAGATGGAAATATTCTGTGGCGTATTCCAGAATAATTACACACCCATCACAATATAAATACATATTTAGCTGGATGGCCCTTTGCTGTCCTTTAATTAGCTTAATTAAATCACTCATCTGTGTTCTCATGGTCTATAAATAAGCCTGGTTTTATTCAGCTGTTCCTCAAGGATATTTTCTGCTGCTTTGCTTCCATAATGCAGTCCTAAGCTGTGCACTGATGCTCATATGAAAATTTGATGCACTACACGCTCGGTTCTCCTCCATCGCTGCACAAGGGGGCAAAACAAGCCTCCCTCCATCTCTCATTCCCATTTGATCCGGCACCCCAGCTGTTCCTGTGCTCTCCATCCACGTCCTGGTTCCTCAGCCTTTTCATCCTCCTCGTCGCTTCAAATGTGCACAAAATCTCAAATTTCAGGCAGGTATGTGAGCCTCTGTAGCAGCAGAGGGTTACTTCTAGGTTTCAGAAAACAGGCTTTTCATGAAACATCCCCTGACCTTGGCTGACCTTTTTTTAAGGCGTGAGGAATTGCAGCAGTGCAGGAACATGTTTTCTGAGTGCTTTTAAAGAGCTGCCCAGGGAAAACTGCAGCTCCGTCCTCAAATAGGCTGTGGTCACCGTTTGTTGCTATTTTTCAAATTAATCCCGTGAAGCACAAGTGTCTTTGAAATGACCTTGTAGTTATTCCTCCAGTAATCCCTCATCAGGAGCTCTCTTGTTTACAGTGTGGGTGTTGCACATTGAAAAGGTGGAGTGCTAAACACATAAAAGGAGGCAGCAAATAGAAGCGCTGCCAGATAAAATGAACGTCTGAGGAATGAAAGTGCTCATCTCTGTCTTTCCCTTTCTCATCCCACTGTTGGTCCATTATTTAGTGAGGCTCTCTTCTAAAAGTCACCCGCCCTCTTTCATTGTGAGTGGACTGCATAATACTAGGACAGTCAATGTTTGGGATGTGTGAATGGAAATTAAACCACAGATCTGCTCTGAAGACAGGAGGGTTCCCAGTCACTGCTGTAGATGGCCTTTTTGTTGATGATCTGCTGCATGAGTCAGTGAGCCGTGCAGAGCTGGTCATGTAGTCCGACCTTGCAAGGTCAGTCAAGGACAGTGCAGTCTCAAGGACAGGACACACACCATGCAATACTGCTGAACTGCTATTTTATTCATGCTCTTGCTGGGTTGAACACATTGAATATTTAGACGAGCTGAAATTTAAATGTATCCCCGACGTTGTTTTTATTCATTAGGGGCTCAAGGTTTAGAGGCGGGCCATTTCAGGTCAATGAATTCCAAATAGAGTAGAACCTTATTTTCCCAACTTTAATCCTGTCTGTGGGAGTTTGAATCTAAATTGCTCTTTCGCTGAATCATGAACTGCATGTAAAATAATTCCCGAGTGAAGTGTAGTTGATCTGCGACAGCACCGAGAGCATTTCCTGTAATCTGAACACTTTCTGTTCCTGATGTTCATGCAGTATTATTTTAGGTGGCGGCGGGTTCAAGGGCATCTCTGCTAGCTCTCCAAACATGAACTGCAACCAGGAAAGAATATCAATAATGTGTTATTGTCACGCTGTTATGATGAGGAGCAAACAGTCAGTCTGTGAACCCGTCGCCTCAGATGTTGGGTGAACCCACATTTTAGATTTGTTTTTACTTTTGGTGACATGTATTGAACTAAGCTCTTGTTAAGGTTCTTCTAATCAGAAACTCTCAGTCACTCATGATTCCAGCACTTAGGGGCAGACCACTGATTAAAATACCATAATTATTTTTGGCATTATAATCATCAGTTTCACTGCTTTATGAGGGAGAAATTATATTCTTGTCAGTTCAGTTATCTCTGGCATTTGGAGACTGTTGAAAATGTGGATCCCATTGATTGCAGAAATACGTGGCTTTTCAAAATAAATGCATCCATTGTTTACGAGCCTGTATCCTTCGACAACATTTTAGCATTTCTATTTATATCAATGCAGCAGACCTTTGTGGAGCTACACATTTTTTTCTATTCATCACTCTCATGTGAAGCTAAAACACAAAACACATAAACTGCAAGTCAAAGCTTCTGAACGTCACTGCCTCTCAACTGATGCTCAGACAAGCAGAGAAGGACCGCCCGACCTGAAGACTGATGGTCTGTTTGACTCTCAATGGGACCATAGTTTACTAAATGAACATCACGATGTAGTGAAGAAGACTAGAAAGTGGAGACTGACACCATAAACTCATGTTTAGGAAGTTTACTGAGAGGATAAATCAAGTAAGAAGTGTCATTTTCTATTCGAGGAGTCGCCCCCTGCTGGCTGTTAGAAAGAATGCAGGTTTTTCTGCACTGACTGCTGCCTGTAGCAGCCTCTTTGTTTCGTTACCATAGCTACCATGAAGCATCGTCAGACCAGACCTTTCTGAAATTGCAAACACCTGATTTAACAAACTGAAGTCAGGATTCAGTCAGAATTTTTACATTTTTATTTGAACATTTAACAGACCTTGTGCCTTTATCAGACACTTGCATTATCACACAAGTGAAAAGCTCCTTTTTTTGTGCACAGATAGCAGCCGTCCAACTGTTATCCAATCCAATTATACTGCCATCCACCCTACGGCTAATCAAACTTTTAATTCTCTCATGGTGCCTCACTCTGTAATTGGTTTATGCAGTGAAACCAACAAACAGTGCACATCTACACTAGTAATCCCCTGACAGCCACACATGCTGAGTCGGCTAAATTAGCACGGAACAAATAAACAAAAAAACTTCAGAAAAAAAGTTAAAGGAAATCCGACCCTTGTTAGTTGGATGTAGCCGACCAGCAGGGACCTGTCATGGAGTATTTGGAGAGGGGTTAAGGGTAATTCAGAGGGATGAAGCGCTAAAGTGGAAGAACGATTATACAGTGAAATGTTAGATTGCACCATAATTGCTTCACTTGGTGCCAATTTGATTTTTTTAACAACCTACAATCACAGAGAAAAAGTAATTCTCTTTGTTTTGAAGTGAAAAAGCAATAATGTTAGTTATTTGCTTTTCTTTCATTCTTCAACAGGAGTGCTTGTCTCCTGTAATGACTCTACGCTGCACCGAGTGTGTTAATATAAACCACAGCCTCCATGGACACGGGCTACTTAAAGACAGGAAACAAAGCCCCAGTGTTTGTCTTCATGCACTTTACCTGTTGTGCTAGCAATAACACCATGGGTGTGAGCGAGGTAACTACTAGGTGTGTTATTCCTGTGAAAAAGTTAAAAGCAAAGAGCAACAAAGGGAGCATAATTTTCCACGAAGCAGCGCCTGGAAAGGTTTGACAGGGACAGAAATATGCTCTCCATGCTGCAACATGAACAAGAATTCATCTTGTGGGAATCCAGCGCACAATCCTAAGAGGGCTCTTTGTACAATAAGCATGCAGAGGTGTTTGGCTGACTCTCCCTCTGTGGGATTCTGTCAGCTCCGTGCAAACATGTGCACCGATTGCTCTTGGAGCTGCCGCATGTTGACCCTCAGCCAGGGTGAGCGTTCATGGTGTCGTTGTAGAGAGCATGAAGGAGCTGCTGTGTGTTTATAGCAGTTAAAAGCAGTGACGTCACTAGGTCTATTTTAGAAATATTCTTAAGCCCCCCTAAATAATTTGGTGTTGGTTTATTTAATTTATTTATGACACAAAGTGCTGACAAATTTAATATAAAGTAGCAAGAATATGAGTTTAAATACATAATCATATACCCTAGAATTATTCATATGTCACTTAAATATAGTCATGGCCTAATTGTTATAAAACATGCACTCAAAAACGTGCTCCCCTGTTTGGCAAAACATGATAAACGCCTTGTTGGCTGGTTAAAACATGATAAAGTGCCTTCATGCCTATTTATATAGACAAATTAATCTCACCTGGGGGCTAAGCCCCCCGGCCCTAAAAGCCTAGTGATGGCCCTGGTTAAAAGAGCAGCATAAAACATGCAAACCTACCAAAGGAAAGCTCTACAGTGTGCTTTGAGCCCATAAATGATGCTGATAGGCTTTCCTGCTGTGGTAGAAATGGCCGATAGAAGTGATCTGAATAATCACTGTCTCAGTCAGAAGCCTTTGTTTAGATTAACTTGTGAAGCCACTTCCCTGGGGTTTGAGCGTCTCACTGACTCATTTCGAGTTGTGCAAGGTAAATCATGTCCGGGCAGGTTTGTGACGTTGTTTATGCACTTCTTCACGTATTGAAACCCAAGCAGCTGGCTGTACGGCTTGCGACTCTTACATCCTGACAGCGGGGATCCTTCACATGTTCACTGGAGTGTGCCGCCGGTGCAGCCGAGCCAGCTGATACGAAGGTTTAGAGCCATCAGCAGAGTTCAACAATGTTTCACACTCCTGCTCTGGAAGAAAAAAAAAATAAAAAAGCAGCACAAACAACCTTGGAGTTGTGTCCCGTCACAGTTCATCAGCCAAGCAAAGTCGAGCCGGCTGAGCTGTGGGAAAGAGGGGAGCGTCACCTCGGCCTGTCCAGGCCTGCTCACCCTGCAGGGGAGTGGCAGCACATTAACAAAGCGCCTCGGCTGTCCTGCAGCAGCAGCAGGGTCTGTCCTTCACCCAGCTAATCAGCCAAGGAGTAGGACACAAACCTGGCTGCCCCGCGTCCTGCTAACAAACCGCTGATAAGCATCCCCGTGCAAAATACCAGGCTGGATATGGCCGTTTCTGCTCGGCTGGCCTCACTGAGAGAGGGCAAGCGAGGCTTTGTTATGTGGCATTCTTCTAACTAGGTCACAACAAGTTTCATTTTAGTGCAGCCAGGCGAGGTCTACCCACAGCTAGAAAATACATGTATAAATATTAAACAGTTTGTCTTTTTTATTCATGTTTTTTTCTCCTCCTCATGATGACACGATTAAAAAAAAAAGGGCATGGGACATTTATTTATATTCATAAATTAAATTGCATTTCCTAACTATAGCAAAATGATGCTGTACAGTGATAACTGTTAAATAACTAATTGTTTGGGGAATAGGAATACAACACACTGCTAATTGCTGCGCACCATCTATGTTCCCACCTCCCAGGAACGTCTTTGATCACTGCTGGAATACAAAATAATATATACTGTTAAATCTAAATGTGCTCGTTTGTTTATTAATCCGTTTTCATTAGGAGCAACAACCTGACGTATTAATAAGATAGTAATATTCTCAGTTCTTGTGTGTGAAGTCATGGCTAAATATCAACATGAAGTTTTATTTGCAGATTATTTTTGCATATAACAAATTACTTTCCATCAGATTTTAACAGCTACTGTTTCAAAACACCTGAGCCATCTTCACAGTGAGGTTCGACCAGCAGGCGCTGTGTTTCAGGTGTTGCCGCAGAGGCTACTGATTAATATAAAGCATCCTAGCCGATAAAAGCCTGGAAAGAAGTGCTTCTTATTGTCTCTGCCCTGCACCAAACATCAGCCTCCAGCTTCTGCAGCTCCACGGACACCAACACATCTATTATGTATGAAGGGTCGGCTGTGTCACTGTACAGCATGTGAGCATACATTGCAGCCAAGCAGGTAAAAGCAGCTTTAAATCCTCCAGCACGCCACAGGCCTTCATCAGTCAGACATTTATTGGATTTTATTCTGAGACAGTGACGCTGGGTTACAGGCCAGCATATATTTTGGAGCCTTGAAGTCTTTTTTATTATTGATTACAGTTCCAGTATTAACCGTGTTCCCAGCTTTGAATAGCAAAGCTGCACTGCCAGTTGTTTTATGTGATTATTTGTCCTCCTGTTTTCTTATTCTAAACATATCCATCATTCTGGAATTAATGCTAGCTGTAATTACCAGCCCGGTATGCATGACAGATTAATGCACAACACGGTCTGAAATTAGAAATACTTTGAACAAGATTAAACACTAGATTATGCCCAGAAGGAATATCCCTGTCACAGCCCACTGCCCTTTATTTCACTCCGGCCTGCATTAGCCCATATGTCGAGCCTTATTCCAGCATCCATTCACAACACTTAGGTGTGCATTGCAGTACGAGTCTCTACAACTGTGAATGCACAAATGAGGGTTTGTCAGTTGGCAAGAGACGGTGGTTATTCCTGCTCAAACATTTCCTATAAACTCTGCAAGGCTGAGGGAGTGTGAGAGCTCAGGGTCCTTTTGCAATCTGTGGAAGGCACAAAGTAGATGAGACATTTTCACCTTAGCCTCTGTCATGTGTAGGCAACAGATAGCCTCATGCACTGTGGCTGTAAACAATGGCATTTATTACCCTGGTGGCAGTAATTGTTCCCCAGGTGTCGGTAAAAAGGCCAGGCTGCAGGGCTAAGGTGTGATCCTTAACTAACCATGAACTCATTTAAATCTCATTCTTCTAGTTGTTACTGCTCGTCAGTAATTACTCTGAATGCCACAAGTAACGGTACTAGTTTTATTGTCAGAT
This sequence comes from Synanceia verrucosa, assembly GCA_029721515.1. Lineage (NCBI taxonomy): Eukaryota > Metazoa > Chordata > Actinopteri > Perciformes > Synanceiidae > Synanceia > Synanceia verrucosa. The sequence continues at coordinate 2,620,928 of CM056559.1, forward strand.
GCAGTGTTTCCTTGTAAACACTTTTTCTACATGCATTATGCAAAATTGCAGAGCAGGAAATAACTATGAATATAAACACGTCTTTCTTCAGAAGCCTTTCATTCGGCAGAGCGGTTTGAATCAATAAATAGCTGAATAAAGAATGAGTAAATGACGAGGCATTCGTTATTGCCACACAGTTTGGTACCAAAAACTGCAGCGAGGTTCGATTCCCAGTCGTAAATAAGTCCTGCAGTATCAGATTTGATGACGCTCCCTTTCCCAGTGTGGCTGCAGGACGCTGCACCGCATCTTCCCTCCTGTCCTCATGACCTTGTTTGAAACAAACTCCCATGAATATAAAGGGAAAAGAGAACATAGGCGAGAAAGGACCAAAGAGCAGCTGCAAATGCAGATGTGACCCAACACCTCACACTTTCACCATTTCCTCCCACAATCCTGTTTTCACACTCGCTTCAAAACTGCTGGAGAAGTGCGACCTCGATTCTTTCACCTCAGGGTTGTGCTACATCTTCATCACAGATTCCTCTAAATATGGAAACTCAAAGTGACGAAGCACTTCTCAGATTTAGTCATTAACCAGTTCAGAAATAACCCCACGCTGCGATGCTTCTTCGTATTCTACCTTTGTCGTCAAACGCTGAAGCGTTTACATTTGATGTATTTTATCATTAGTGAGACGATAACATGATGACTTAACATTGTCAGAGTGATTCGCTTTAGTGGGACAGATGAAAATGAGCAGCTCTGATTCTTTGATGCTTGCCTCTTAAAAATCTCTTTGTTATGCAAGTCACTTTATTTTCTCACAGCAAACAGGAACGAGATTACAGACCATATTAATGTGATAAAAACTGCAGCACAATGCGCCTCTGTGTTCAGCCACTGAATCATATCAAGAAAGACCAGCTAGGTGACTGTGTGGAGGAGGGAGCCACAAACCTGGGAAACTGGAAGTACTCTGGAAGAGATGAAAGTAGTGGCGAGTGGGACACGCTTGGAGATATCTATTGGTGAAAGGCAGCCACCCCTTGAAGTCTTATCCCACGGCTAAAGCTATGGTATTAGGTTTCATTTGATAGATTACTGTGAGATACAATGTCAAAAGAAGAACATTTTCTTCTCTGTGGAGCTCTGAGTGGAAAGCCGAGCAGAGGGGGTGAGGTCGGTAAGGCATCCAGGAGCACATATCTTAATCACTATCATCCAAACTCAAGCTGAAGTAAATTGAAATGTCCATTTGTGGATTATGACTCCAGAGAGGATGACCAGCTGCTGCAGAAATCCGGTTACGGCAAGAGAGAAAAAAAAACGAGTCGTCAAGACGACACAATAAAGGAAGTGATTCGAATACATTATTTGGAGAGACTTCAAGTGAACTTCAAACATCTCTTTAATGATCTGTAATCCTTTGGCAAATCTTCAGTGGGCTCTCAAATGTATTTTTACCAGGATGTGGAAATCCATGATGAAAGAAACTGGAAAAAAAATAAATACATTACAGTGTGTGCTTGTCGCTCTCTTTCTGATGCCCTTAGTTGTGCAAAAGTATGGTCATCACCCACCGAGAACAACACTTTTCCTTTTTGATATGACGAGAAGCAGAGGGAAGTAAAAAGAGGAAGAGGTGAAAGGTTCTTTGCAAGCCAAAGTAGTGCTGTCAGGAAGAAAACGCTGGGTCTTAATGGAGCCATTGATCCAGCGCCAGTGGAGGACACACCCAGTAGGGGACTGGCTCACAGCGAGGAGACAGGTGTTCGCTCGATATCTGTCCCACTTCTCTGACCTTAAAGCTTTTAATCAGCTCTGCCAGGGAGCTTGTCAATCCTGTCAAACAATGAACAGCCCGCAATATAGACACAGTAAGGGAGGGCAACACGAGGGTAAAAGCTCCAAATAATACTCCAGCAGCCCGAGGAAAAAGAGGAAAGGCTCATGCAGTGTGCAGCTATTTTGTCCGGGCTCCCACTGGACCGGCCCCGGTGCCTTTAGAGCCGGCTCCAGCGGTAGCCCGAACCACGTCAGCACATTTCAGAGGATAAAGAGCAGGCGTTCACGTGAGGTGAGGTTGGTCGTCTGGGATGAAGTCTGTTTGTGTCTACAGTAGGGGTTAGGGCTGGGACGATAACTGCATCACTGCAACACCACGTCATGTGATGCAGAGTTTGATATAAAATATAAACCGTAATGTTTAGTGATATCCTGTTTTTAAGGATCGATGGAGAAACTTTTCACACTGCAGCTCAGCAGCGGGCCAGTCCATTACCCGGGGTGTGGGGGAGGTGGTTTTTAGATTATTATTAATTAATTAATCATTGACGGTAGCGGTGGGGGTAGTGGGGTTGCGGCGATCGCGGGGTGCCGTAGTAAACCACCATACCTCATCGATTGGGTGCTTCATCGCTGCGGTAATAAAAAGTAGGGGTGGGTATGGGCGGGTATGGGCAAGGACTTCACGATACGATACACATCGCGATACTTGAGTCACAATATGCGATATTGTGATATTGCAATACATCGTGATATTCTACATATATATTCTTCCGTCACTAGCATCGTGACAGATGAAGCCTAGCATGCTAATCAGACTTTTTTTCTAATCTCCTTTCAGAAAAACCGTACGTTCTTCCACTGGTTGAGTGACAAGGATTTCTATCCAGCTTAATTGAGTTGTAGACTCTCCCTGCCTGCTTCACTTTCCCTGCTTCTGATCAATAGTAATACACTATCAGGCTTTGTCAGCTATACTTTATTCCTTCGCTTCATCAAAGCGCTGCGAGCCACAAGCTGCTTCATTCTCACAGGCTCATTTCGCTGCATCCTTCTGCACTCCCTGTCCGAATTGGCACGCTGTGAAGTTTTAACTACAGAATGTCTTTTAACATGCAGGGTAATTACTGCGCCGGTTTGATTGCAGCTAATAGCACAAGCTGTCAGTGGAGTAGTCACACAGCAGTCACACAGTCACAATTTGGCCACACTGAAACTGCATTGAACCGCACAATTATCCCCAGTTGCTGGCAGCTCTCCTCGCCATTGTTCGTTTTATCTGGACGCCTCTTAGTATCAACTTCGAAACTTCAGTTTTGGGATTACAGCAGCAAGTGATTCCACTGCTTGGAGTCTGGCTTCAGTTTTATTCAACACACTCTGAATCGTGTTGAATTGTACTCCTTGATTTTAAACAGCGGTGGCGATACTTTGAGGGGGAAAAAAGAAAGCTGTGAGTTCATTTCCTGCCTTTTTGTGTGCCCTACAGCCCACAGCCCACCCAGCACGCTGTTTACAGATGAAACTGAAACCCAGAATCATTTAGGAACTTTTGATTGATCACTCCTCCCATTCTTTCTCTTATGCCTGTCTTGTTTTTCTATCCTGTCCATCGCTGTGAAAAAAACCAAATGTTTTTTTGTGTCCTGGGTCTCTGTGTCAATACACATTGTTAGACATCCAACTGCCAGCAGAGACTGGAGTAACTCATACCACCCGACTCAGCTTTCAGGCTGTTGCTCTCCCCTTGCTGTGGCTTTGTGGTTCCTTACTTATGTCTCCATGCCAGTTGCTTTTCTCTTGAAAGGCTAGTTGCAAAATGTGCAGACACTTAAGTGCTGTTATTTCATGTGTTTGTTTAAAGCCCTCCATCAAAAGAAAAAGTCACAACATGAAGAATAAAAGCCTCGGTTGCCAGAAAAATAAAGGTCCAGAAGAGTGCTTCCACTGATATGAATATGAAGTCTTTTAAAGTAGCTTAATTTGTGTCCAAGCTGAGAAGAAAAATGGATGTGATGTGAGATATTTCAGTGTGCTGATGTGCTGAAAGACGGATGGAAACACACTGAGCTGTGAGAAAGTGGTGTATATGGTGAGGCTCTGAGACGGGTGGGAAAGACAATACTGATCGCAGCTGGAAGGCACATGCACTGGAATATGAACATGGTCCTGAGATGTGGTGAGCATTCCTACGGTTATATGTATGTGGAACATGGAGCCTTACTCGCCTTGGAAAGATAGGCTGTGGTCGTGGTTTAGGAAATGTTTCAGCCCGGGTCTCGGAGTTCTGCCGAGAACCGCTGGATTTCATCGAGGTTTATGATCAGAACACACATGAAAAAGGGGAATTTGGCAAAGGCCCGAGGCTAGCATTTATGCTAAAATGCTGCATGTTCCCATGTAGCCATCTCTGCCACATTTTGTTTACATGTCGTATTTACCGTCCCTCTGCTCTGACTTCTGTACGAGTCAGTTCAGAGTCAAGGTTACAGAGAACTTAAAAATGATGAAGAAAAAAGGCTGGCAATGAATATCTCACTTAAACCGCAGCCTGTTAAATATGCACATGTGAAAAATGATTTTAATAACAAGATAAGATAACACGTTGAGGGGTAGAATAAGTGTAGCATATCTAACTTTATCAGCTTAAGTAAGTGTGCACATCCATTCCTCCAGTGCTGGAAACAGGAGACTAATCCATGCCTAAATGATGTGACTGCAGGGCAAAATTCATAATCGTGTTTATTTGTACTTAATTCCTTCTACACGTGTACGGAGATGACTGGTTCGTTACAGTGACTTGATGTTATTGCTTTCAGTTTGCATGAGATTTTTATTTTTATTTTCTGAGGGCCGGTAATCAGCTAAAGATGTGCCGTTGTGATAACACTTGTTTTGACCAAATGCACGGCTTTTGTCAAAGCCCTGTGGTGACGATGACCCGGACACATACTAAGTGTGCTTGTTAATTGATAGTGGACTGGGGCTTCAGCCCACTGCCCACTCCAGCTGGAGTGTGAATTCCCTCTCCTATATGCTAATGGCTCAGCTGTATAAATGGCCTGTGAGAGGGAATAGCTTTGCAGCCTCCAACAAGCAGAGCCGTGTGCACGATGCCCCTGCTGTCCTGTTTATGTCCCAACCACAATTAGAGATGCACTTTGATGACAGCCACTTCTTCTCTTTATTTTTTTCCAACCCCTCTTTAAAAATGTATGACATGCATAACATTCATTTCTTTCAAGAAATCTTCGGAGGCCGCTCCAACGTAACGCAGAGTGAAAATATTTGAAAAATCACAAGTGACTCTGATCAAATATTGATTGTGCGTTCTCCTTTCTTGGTTTAATAAGCCACTGGTCATGCACCAGTGCTTCTCTCGATGTATGCTGGACCTTAAGGCTTTCTCTCCTGCATGCCTGCGAGATATCAGCTGGCCTTTGTCAAAACAAAAAAGGCAGAAAAACTCCACAAGTAAAGGTCGACTCGGGTCAGACGCCAAAAACGATACTCTGTGCTCTCACTGAGTATTTCTAAAGGTCACCTTCCACGTAGCGTATAGATTTACACCCATCCAAAGGTCTCCACAGCACGTCCACTTCCTCCCTTATGCGTGCAGCCGGTGATTGATCATCCACTTTCAGCTGTTAGATTTTTGAAATCTTAATGTTTTCTAATGTATACAAACAGGAGCACTTAGCATCATCACATGGGAGGATTCAGTGTGTGCGCTCTGTGCAGGACTTATCTTTACTTGTGGACAATGGAACAGATGGTGTGAGAGAAGGATTTGTCATGCGTGGTCGTCCGGGGCCAGACTCTTTCTCAGCACTTTTTGGCAGGACTTTATATGCGTTTCATGCTGTATTTGCTGAGCGCTTAGCGGAGGTATGGGGTGCTGCTGTGGCGCTGGCTCACACTGAGTCACCCCCAGCCCATACGTCCCACTCCAAAACCATTCTCACACATAATCCTGCGTGCTTCATTGTCCAGTGCATATATTCAGAGATGTTTGTGGCTCATAGTTTGATAAACAGCATTAATACTGACTCATGCAGGGATTAGGGCTGCAGCTAACGACTCTTTTTATTCCCATTTTCTTTTTCCACATATATCTATAAAATGTCACAAAGTGTCATACCAATTTGACCGTTTACATCTGATTAAAGTTGTGTTTTATTTAAAGTTGTCGTTATGTGAAGAAAGTGAAAGCATCACTTTTTAAAAACTTTCAGAAACAGAAAAAGCTTGTTTAGGTTTAGAGAGCAAAACCACTTTCTCACTATTCATCTTTTGGCTTTTAAATAACGACGTTTGAGTAATGAAAGTGAAACAAAGACAACTTGATCCATAGCTGTTTGTCTGCAGCTCTTTACTTCTTTTTTTTAACTCTTTTGGGTTACAGCTATGATGGCTAGACTCGACTACACATGAAAACATGATTAAAGCCTACTAGAGGGTGTTAAGGCCCCTCTGACCCACATCTATAAGGCTTATTAACACTGATGACACCCATTTAAGAACCTGATGAACACTTAAGGGGATGTCTGCAAACAGACAATGATATAAAAAGCAATAAATCGGTCTAGCATGTTTGGCGTTGAATGATTGAATAAGTAAGGTGTTCTTGTACTTCACATTCATAGTTGTTTTTGGGTCATCCTGGTCCTCTCTGACCTTTCCCATGAGGGTTGCATCCTGACCTGGGGGCACGAGGAGAAGCGGTGCTTGTGTTGTTGTAGCGTAGCGTCCATTGTGTCAGAGGTGTTCACCTAGCCTCTCTGTCACCCTGCGCTAATGCTGAGATTTCCACGGGAGGTGTGTCGCCTGCAGCATCGTCTCGTCTCCGCTTTAATATCCTGAGTGCTATAATCTGCTCACCACGTCTGACCCGCTGCATGTCACTCTCACTGCTTACCCTCCCCAAAATCCTCTACATCACATTTATGTAACCCCCCACCTCCACCCCAGGCCTGTACCTGCAGCCGCCGGCGTCTGAGACCATCATGCATCGCTCTGCAGCTCGCCCTTCGCCCCCTTTTTATTTATTGATCAGCTCTTCCCTATGAAGACAGCTGCCCTCGTTTGAAAGCCAAGCACAACTTTTGCATTATTGAAAAATTACCAGCGAGCACGGCTGTGTGCGCTGAGCCCGTTCTGTGGATGAGATGCTTTGTTGACTAATTGTCTGGTCTAAGTGCTCCCCAGCGTCTTGGCTTGAGATCTGTCTCATAAAGCATGTTATTATCTTAGCTCTCACACCACAACATTTCATTTCTGATCCCACACTTTGACTCTCTCACTACCTGGATCTGTTTTCCCTCTCAGTTTCAGTCAAACATTACGACTGTAACGCTCACAGTCATTCATTTACCAGGTGTGGGGGGGGCTCTCCTCCCTCCCGTTCACTTGTATCCGGCCTTTTGTTTGCTGACAGTTGCTCACTATCTGGTATCAGTGGGTGATGTCATCTCGCCATTTGGTCAGGTAACGTCAGTGCTGTTTATTTTGAGTCGTAAAGCCGAAACCGTGGTGGCCTTGTTTAGTTAAGCTGCAGGGGGAGGGAGGAGGGTCACAGCTCTCTGATACTGTGTTTACTCTCCATTCGTACTATACTCTCGCTCTATCGCTCTCTGTCTCTCCAGGGCTAAAGCATTATTTTATTTTTGGTCCAGCTTTATTTGTCATTGCCGCAGTCAAAGACAACTAAAATCCCAGATTACGTCGAGCATATTTCCTATTAGAGCAGAATAAAAATTACAGGAAATCCTCAGGCGCTGTTACCCCCTGTGTATATTAATATTATTAATGATAGGAAGAGACTCCTAAAAAGGACACACCGTACTCCACTGTGTCGTCTATGTTTGCTTCTTTGAACTGTAGTCTGATAACAAAATGGAGCAGCTGCAATTTCCAGTGTTTCATTCATGGATGAGTCATTATCACGCTGAAATAAGATGAGAAGCTCCGTTGCAGGCGAACTGATGCGTCCCCTTGACATTTGAAACGCCTTAAAGCTGCTCGAGGGGAGTTTGCATGGGGGGGGTGCTCTGAACATCACGTTGCCTCAGAAACGCCATATGCAGCTACATTAGGTGAGTATTGGTGCGCACGGCTCACTGGCCGATGCTACGCACTGCCAACCTGAAAGTTGTAATATTATAACCCATGTGGAAAACAAACACCCATCGGGAATAGTTATAATGCAGCGTGCCTTTCATGGAGCAGTCCCACACTGGGAAGTTGCCTAACATAATAAATATTCCCAATAATCATTAACGTTTACAGCTCAGCAGATGTTGCATTGTCTCAAATCTGAAGCAGATAGTGGGAAAATGAGGAGCAGCTCTACTATCCATCTGTTCTGGTGAGGTTTCGCTTGCCTCTGCAGTTGAGTGTTTGCTTGGGGAGGTAGAGGGTAAAGAGAGCCGGTTTGGCAGGTACACCAGTGTTTACCCAGGAGACCCAGCTGATGCACCATCACGCTGCGTCTGAGTGTAGATTAAAACAAATTGTCTGACATATTCTGCCTCTTGCCGAAAAGCTGCATGGACACGCTCAACAAAAAGCAGCATTAAACATAGAATATGGCTGCTCCTGCTAAATGAAGTGTGCTATTTGGATGTATTAAATTCTCCTGCGAGATAGCTCCCAGTTATTGCTAATCATTTCTGTTATAATGCATTTTGAAAAGCACTTCTGTCTGTTGATAGCATCAGCTAAATGCCACTAGTTGAGCCCCAAAATACTGAAAAAGACTAGAAATGTCCCACCAGCGTAAAAAACAAACGCTAATGTGTGTGTGTGTGTGTGAGAGAGACAGAAGATTTGGACTCCCCCTTTGAACACCTCATGTGTGGTCATGAATGGGGAGCACAGAGGCCTGTGGCATTACCGTGGGAACTGGGACTGCATTAAACAGTTATTATCCTGAGTGGCTCAATCCATGCTTTATCTAAGCAGCATCCCACTAAAGAAAGTAACCAAGCATGTAGACATGAAGTGTCTTCATGTGATAAGCTTTAAATCTGCATTTGGCACTAAAATGCGCTGATTTATCTGCTTGCATCACAAAGTGGAGCTGCAGTTGGCGAGACTGTTGCATCTCATGTCTTAAGTTTGGACAGGAATTGTCCCCGTTTATTGGAGGACAAAAAAGAAAGCAGCCCAGTGAAAATGGAAACTTTTCTTTCTGCCCCCTAAAGGCCCGAGAAGAGGACGTTTATGTCCAAGAAGGGTGCAGTTTAATGACACCACATTACACATTTTCTGGGTTTTGAAGTCGTCCAGACTTCAAACGGCGGCATCTCGCTGCCATTTGGGACTGACAGTGAGCTAAGTTGCCTGGTGCAGTTTTAAATAGAAGACATTAACGAGTGCTTCTTCTAAAATATGCATTGAGTCCTATTTAATCTTTGCAGTGAGAGGTGAATAATTCTGAACTGTATTTGACTCAGGCTCAAATGGATTTCTGTTGCATGAGCTTGGCCCAAGCAGTGGTGAATGAGCCAATAATTGTCTTTTGAAATATTGTTGGGTGTAGGCCAGTTCAGCTGAAATAAAAAAAAAAAACCCACAGTCAATAGTGTTACATATCTATTGCGAGATGAGCTGCCAAGTAGCAGTTGTTTTATGAGAAAGAAGCTTCCTCGGCTTTAGGAGAGGCACACTGCTTTTTAATTTTGGGTTTTATGCCGTTGTTGGCTCTGGTTTTACATCACGCTGAATAATATCTGGGATGATTTTTTTTTTCCTCTGCAACAGAGACAAAAACATATATTAAATGTTAATGTTATGTTTCTTATTCATATTTGAATCAAGCTTGTTTTTCAAATGCATGTTTGTTTTCCCACAAAGATAATAAAACGTCTGAATGATTTAAAACAGACTGCACCCTCCGGTTCGGAGAAAGGAAGCCAACGTGGAAGAGCCTTGAAGCTGCATTCTGCCTATCAGCCTGCAGGGGGCGACTCCTCTGATTATATAGAAGTCTATGAGAAAATGATTCTACTTCTTTTTTATTTATTTTAGTCCCTCAGTAAACATTGAAAATGTGATTTTATGGTCTCAGTCTCTAGTTCAGAGTTTCCTTAGTACAGCAGGATGTTCATTTAGTAAATTATGGTTCCATTTAGGGTCAAAAAGGCCGTATTTACCTTGTGATTAACAGGTTGCTACCACGGTGTTGTCCATGTTTTCACCTTCAAACTCTCACAGTGTGATTTCACGTTCTAAAAATTAATTATAACCTAAAATGTCTTTTTCAAAAGCCAAGATGGCAATGGCTCCAAAATGGCTTTCCTGTCCACATTCACCCCTCAGCTTTTTGATCAGAGCCCTTGGCTCTGACCATAGTCCCGCAGGTCTCTATTTTCCTGGATATTGTCCTCGCTGCGTTGACTGAACGCTGCTATTCGGTGCAGGCCGTTGTCCAACGTGCCGTATGCAAACAGCACAAAGCACATGCTTTCCCTCGCTGCCTGACAGGCTGGATCTTTTTCACAGTCGAACGTCCTGTGCACAGCTCTGTGCCGTGGCCTTGGGAGTCTCTTGCTATCAGTGCGGGGCCAGACGGTGGAGCAGCTGTTTTAATAGTGCCCCTTATGTTCTCGTTGATCCAAGTCCGCTCACCTGGTGTGAATCAAGCCACTCTTTTTTTAATATTCTGCCAGCTTAGGCATACTTTGTTTGTACTACTGCATTTCCTTCCAGAAATAGGGCTTGTCTCTCCACTGGCAGCTCTGAAGACAGGCAGTGTCTAGCCTCAGGTGTATTAGAGCGTGAAGCCACCACCCCCTTCAGTCACCCTCTTGTTAGTTAGAACAAAGCAGCATAAGGGACAATGGCAGCACACCTACAAATCTCACCAGAACTCCTCGGCTCTCCATGTCCACCTCTCTCTCTGCATTTCTGCACCACTGGCTCTCATCACAAAGCCTCACCAAATCTACCTTCTTAATGCCTCTTGCATGTACGTGGCTCTGCTCTGCTGTGGCTTTGCCGCTCTGTGGTGTAGTCTGTAATTACAGCTCTGCTGTGTGCTTAGCCAAGGACTCCTCCAGTCCTTGAGTGAAAGGGGTCCCCGTGGGCGCCCTCGGCCCTTCACCGAGGGGATTTGGGCTCTGTGGCTGTGTAATTATGCCTACTCCTCTGGTTTCCATTTCCATTTGTTTATTTGGTTCAGAGTGGGGGAGCATCGGCCTCAGAGGAGGACGGGGGGCTCCTGCTGGTGTGGTTTTAGCAGTCAGGTGGGTGAATTCTGGCCAGGTACTGTACATATTTATGAGCTGACAGCCCCCACTTCTCTCCGACTTAAGATTAAACTTTAACTAGTGTTGTCACACTGTAAATTGTGTTTGCTGTTTTATGAAAATATCACTGTATAGCTGCCACCAGTGGTAATCTAAGGTGTGATAAAATGGAGTAAAGCGTTGCCCCGAGGTGCACAAGGACACAGGTGTTCCTCAAGGTACAGATGACAGGGTCGCCAGTCCTTCCTGTCAAACTGTATTAGTAAATCAATCTGTCATCGTCAAAGTTTAAATCTCTATAGAGCGATGTGGTCTGAAGGAAATGAAAGATGATGTGTGCTCAGTAACTTCAAAAGGTTGTCACTTGTTTTGTTTTTTTTGGATGATTTGATGTAGGCAGTGGAGGCTGTACTTGAGAGAAAGTACAGAACAATGGATAGAAATTGCTTTTCGCTCATAATGTGCTGCTTTCCAGCGTGAGCCGTTCAACTCGAGAGTTGAAAGATGGAGAGAAATACATTGTTCATGTTAATGGTCTTCCAGCCAGAGTCTGCACCAAATATTTCCTCTCCTCCTCTTGTATTGTGCCCTTGTGTCCTTCGGCTGACTACCTACAGGTTTCATAAGCTCAGACAGTTTGACAGGCTCCCCCTCCTGTCCGCTTCACATTCATGTACAGCTGAAGATAGACTACATCACATATTGTATTCAGTGGGTGTGTACATAAATGGCTCTCGCTCACATATTCGTACACATTTTAAAGCCCCGTGTGGAAACCTTATCTGTGAGCACGGTGATTATCCATCACTGTGATGCCGTTACTCAGAGTTAAAGAGCCGCTCCTTTTGCGTGGCATGTGTGGAGGCCCCAGTCCTCCACTTGAGGCCACAACATATTTTCTCTGTGTTTATGACTGTATTCACTGGTGGCTTTATGAGTCCAGTGTGATTAACGGAGGAGGAATTTTCAGTCTTTCTTCCTGTGGGTCCTCATCTGTCCGAGGGAGATAATTATAGCTGTGGCTGGTAGTAAATACGAGCCCAGCCAGGGGTTGTCGGACCAGGAAATGGGACATCATCAGACTTCACCTGGAAAGGAACATAAATCAGAGCCTGAGATAACAAAGATGTGAAGGAGACAACAGGATGCTGGAGGCCTGCAGCAGCTCAGTGACACGTCTGTTCAGACCTCAGATCAGGTGTGATTTCCTGCACTCAAGACTGAAGGAACAAAGAAGAACGAGAGCGTGAAGAAGAGCTGCAACAGTTTATTTTTTTTTTTAGGTGATTTATCTATTAATTATTCAGTCCATAAAACCAAAAGTAGAAACAGACAAAACAGACAACAGCTGCAAATCCTGACGTTGCAGCTGCGTTTGATGTATTTGCTTAATAAAAGATTTGAGTGGACAAAATCATTGTCAGTTAATTTTCTCCAGCGATCAGTTATTCGTTCCTGCACTGGATGAAAGAAGGCAGGCGGAAAGGGACGACTGATGCCAGAATGTAGACACATGATGCAGCAAGTAAAAAAAGCCGAGGGGCATGAGAAAGAGCGGGGGGGTTTACACTTTAGTAAGAGGTCAGTGTGTGCATGAAAGACTAAACCACAGGCGAGTTTACAGAAGGTCCGTCCTTGCAAATTGACCTTTTTTTGCTGCTGAACTCCCAGTATGCTCAGATAGTAGGGCAGATGGGCTTAATAGCTGTTTTTAATGTAGATAATATGTGTGGTCTCGTTGTTTTGGAGTGCTTCCACAGGACTCCACAGTGTGTTTTTTCTTTTTAATCAGAGCTCCAGGCAGTCATTGAAGTATTTGTGAGTAAAAAGTAATTAAAATTACAATGGGCTATCCAGTGTGTTTAGCGGTGCGATGACTTGGCTCCAGCTCGTTGCCCTTGTGCTCATTCATTAGCGATGCATTGGTTCTAGCTCAGCCCCTCCATCTCATCAGAAACAGCACCGTCGTCAACAAAGACAGGCTTGTATAGATGTGTCCATTATGTTAATTACCCCCCCCCCCCTTTACTGTACCAATTCTGTACATGGATGTGTTGACTGGAGTGTACTACCCATGAGGCTGAATTGACCCTTTGACTTTCAGAGCATGTTCTTGCTGTTGACTGGAGCGCTTTGCTCGGCCTTGGACACTTGTTAATCGTAATTAAATGTTTTTGTTGTTGTTTTTTCCCCTCTCTATCTGTTATTTCTAGCTGGCAACGGGCAGATGGTACAGATGGACTCCAGTAAGTCCGGCTTTGTGGGATCACAAGTGGAGCTGCGCTGCATTTTCATCAACAGCAACCCACCGGTGAAGATCTCTCAGGTCACCTGGCAGAAGCTCCTCAACGGCACCAAGCAGAACGTGGCCATAGCCAACCCGGCCCTGGGCGTGTCCGTCCTGCCGCCCTTCAAGGAGCGGGTCAGCTTCAAGCAGGCGGCGGTTCGTCACCGCACGCCCTCGCTGGAGGACACCACCATCGTCTTCTCCAACCTGCAGCTGTCTGATGAAGCTGCCTACATTTGCGAGTATACCACGTTTCCTGCGGGAAACCGGGAGAACATGGTCAACCTCACCGTTTATGGTAAGCACCTGTCGTTTTATTCTGTTTAAATCATGAACAGCTGGCAGAAGCTGATCTTCTTGGTAAAAGTGTTTCTTTTCTTCTTCATGTCAGTGTTACTTGCAGTTGCTCATATTCAAATCAGGAAGTTACAAACTTTAAATGCTTGACCTTCAGCATGTTACATTAGCATTTTTCATTTGTGACATAGTCCCAGAACACCAGCTATTGAGGAGCTGAGAAAACAGAATGATTGCTTCATCCTTCCATTTGTTTGACAAATTCTAAATCTGCACAGTGAAATTGGAAAATGCATGCACATTAGGGGTGGGTATTGGCAATGACTTCACAATGTGATACGTATTGCGATACTTGAGGCAAGATACAATACACTATTGCAATATTCTGGTATTGCGATATATTAGATGTTAGACATCATTACCGCATTAATGTGGATTATTTTTTTTTATTTTATTTTTTGTTTAAATTTTTATTTCAATGTGCGGAAGTTGTTCTGGGTTTACAGTCGGCCCAAAACATGACTTTTTGGGAGGAAAAATCAATATTAACAAATTAAAAATCAATATTATATCAGAAGAAAAACTATTGTGATATATTGCCATATCAATATTTTTTTTCCTAATCCTTCAGACTTCCTCCATCATGTCGCTGCTGGCCTGAAGAGGTGTCAGAGGGACATAAAACTTGTCACCTAAATGCTGTTTCCTCGTCTTGAGGCAGAAAAAGAATGTTTTGCTGAATCAGTTAGTGCAGGGTCAAACTTGACATCTCTCTTTTTAGTGAAGCGCTGAAAGAAAACACTTCGCAGCTCTGCTCTTCAGTGTTACACCGCCACAGGCTGTCTTGTAAAGTAGGTTGAGTACCTATGAAACACCTCAAACAGGTTTCTGTTTCCTGATCTGCTGCTATAATCACATTGTTTACAGTTTAAACTCCCATTCTGTGATTGGTGAACAGCACCGGCAGCCGTCACATCACGGTCCAGACCTTCCATGTCCACAGAGGACCTTGTTGTGTATACAGTGCTCAGGGCTGATGTGTCCTTTCAGTCCCAGATTGGCCCGTGTTGCTTTTAAAAATAGGAAACTGCAGCAGAGAGCAGTCGATAAAAATGGCAGGTGAAACAGAAATCAATAGGGCCACTTCAGACTGTGTAATTTGGCTTGAATAATCTCATCTAGTGAGGGGGGAAAAGCAGCATCTGGGACATAGTTTATTTTGGCGAGAGCTGCTTTGAAAAGGTTCTGCACTGACTCTGATTAGACATCTAATTAGAAATTAAGTGTTGGCGTGTTTTCCATTAAGTCCCAGTAAAAGAAAAATCACTTGGCTTAAGTAGTCCCTGTTGCCAGAGCTCCTTGTCAGCTCTGAGTCCCCATTTTGTGTCGCTGAGCCTCCCAGGTCTTTTTAGGCTTCTGCGGCTCAGTGAACGTCAGGAACCTGTGTGCAGATAACCAATCGCAGCGTTCAAAGAGGCCTCTTCACGGCCTATCTCTTTCAGCCGTGCGTTCGCTCAGGCTCAAGCCGGCCTTTTGATGTGCTGAGAGTAGATTGCTAATTGGCAACTCACAAAGTAGTCAAATTGGATGACTGTGCATTTGGGGAGGCAAGTGGGTTGGACATCTGTGAGAGCTTTGACAACTTTAAGGAAAGAAGCAAAACTTTGGCTGAGGATGTCTCATCTCCGCAGTTTAATTTACTTTGTGTAGGTGAAATAGACTGAATTAGATGCTGTAATGAGATGGAGACTGAAAGAATAAAGTACAAGATCTCTGTTTAATGAGCTTTACATTCCAGTAATTTGATGACTTTGTCTCTCCTCCACAGCCCGGCCGATGACTCGCATGACCTTGACGACGCCCACGATTGTGGCCAGGGCCACGAAACGCAAGATGACCGTCGCCACTTGCGTGTCGGCCAATGGGAAACCCCCAAGTGTGATCAAATGGGACACCAGGTTGAAGGGCGAAGCTACTTTCCAGGAGACCCGCAACCAAAATGGGACGGTGACGGTACGGAGCAACTACGTGGTGGTGCCGAGCCGCGAGACCCACAAGCAGAAGCTCACCTGCATCGTGACGTACCGCAACGAAAAGATCACAGACAGCGTGGTGCTCAACGTGCAGTGTAAGAGTCGGCTTTGTTTGGTTTGAACTTATTTCCACCAGGATTTAGTGTTTTCTTTTCCTGCTAGAGAGTAAAGCCATCAGCAGTAAGTTTACTGTAAACAAGGTCCTCTTGCAAAAATTTTTCCAGTTGTACAACGTGAGGAGAAAAAGGCAAATGTGCTGCTGAGTATGTACCACCCTGAGAAAATATGAATTTAATATTTGTTATGGCATACTATATTTAAATTAAATTGTGTACAGTGTTTACTAGGGGTGGGTATTGGCAGAACTGACTTCAGTGTGCCCTCCTTGCAGACGAACCTGAGGTGAAGATCGAGGGTTTTGATGGAAACTGGTACCTGAACCGTCAGAACGTCCAGCTGACCTGCAGAGCCGATGCTAACCCACCTGTCACCATCTACCAGTGGAAACTGTGAGTCTGACTAAACCTTAACAAACCCCTTTAGGCTGAAATTGTCTTAAATCTACCGTAAATTTGCTGTAGGTATTGAATTTCCAGATGGTGCATTTAATGCCAATAGGAAACCACAGTATTGAGAGATTTACTGCAATTTTGCACGTTCACATAGTTCACTTCTTTGTTGTGAAATTTAAGTTGTAGAAAACGTGTCATGTCTTCAATTTATATCTTGCTGCAAGTGTTAAAGGGTTGAAAGGGAGATTAATCAGTTATCAGATTGTTTTCCTGCTAAATGTCGATATCAGCATCGGCCTCAAAAACGTCATATTGTTTGGGCTCTACAATAAATTGACTAGTTTCTACCAAAGAAATTGTTATGACATTTTTAGGTCTTAAATTATATTTGTTGAGGTATTAAAAAGTATTGAATTTGGTTTTTAAAATGGTGCAGGAACTGGTGTGTTAGCTTTCTGACTGAAAAAAGTACAAGAAACTTTTTTTTTTTTTTTAAATGGAGTCTTTTCCAACATTTGTTTCAAGGCATATATATGAAAGGAGGTAATCTTTAAAGATAAAAACACAGCAGCTCCCTTCATCTTCTATAGAAATGTGTCTCTGTTTATTTGTTTGCTTATAAAACGTGTAATGAAGATAAGACTGGGACCCCAGGTAGAGCACAATGGTCCCATTATGCCTGCAGCACACAGCCCTATCTGCTGATGGTCACAGATAGCAGCTGATAAATGCAAACAGAGCATGCATTGCTTTGTTTTGGGGTTTTTGCTTTGAAGTGTGAGGACCAGCATGCAGGTTGGGAGGGGTAAGAAAGCGCCATTGTGAGCGCACAGAAGGCAGCAGGTTCGTCTTTGACACAGCAGAGGGGTGAAGCCGTGGACGAGGCCAGCATACCGCTGGACTGACATCACAGAGTTTATCTCTGCAAATACACGAGCAAGAAGAGATACAAACATGTTTTCAAGGCCTCGGGGAATTGTCAAATAACCCTGGGTTTGAACTGCTTTGAGTAATTGCATGAAAGTCGGTCTTGCAGAAATGGCGTAGTTTAAGCAGAAGCACTGAGCCGTGCGAGGGAACACAACTGGAATGCAGAATTATTTGCTGTAATTTTTCACCGATCAAACCCTTTACTGCAATTTCATGTCAGATGCAAAATAAAATAAAAAATAGGTGGAGATGGAAAAGTTGATGCAGCTCTTTGAATATAAAGCAACTTTTGTGAGCGCATCACGGTTTTGATTGAAACTATTATACGGTGAAAATTGAGAGATAAATGTAGCAATTTGTCGCGTAATTGCTCTGTGAAGGCTGGGCTGGGAAATATGTCACTGGACTTGAGTGGATGTGGATTAATAGAGCATTGTGCCCCTGTTGTATCTACTGTTGGCTTTTAATGAGGCGAGGGGGGTTTCTTTCTTTTTTTCCTTATGCATAGATTTAGAAACACTGATGTACACACACAGCAGCAGAAGAAGACGACAAGATGGAGAAGATTTGACCTGCTCGGCTTCTTTTTTTATCAGAGGCAAAGAGAGATTTAGGGAGCGAAGAGGAGGAGGGTGAAGAGATGTGATCTAGAAAGACGAGGGCACCGTGCTGACAGATAGGAGGGGACGGCCATTGCTGCACTGAAAATGAGATGCCAAATCTGTTGTGAAGGTTCCCCTGGGCTCCGCTGTGGAGGTCAGCACAAGGCTGTGACGGAAGGATCCGGAACAGGCCGGCAGGATTGCGTCACGCTGAACCACAAAAACACACACACACACACACACACACATATGAGAGGCATCGCTAAATCCAATAAATATGAATGTCTCTGTTCATTATTGATTGTCTTATTCAGTCAGATCATTCTGCATTACTGCAGCAGCACTCTTTCTCTTAGTTTTGTTTCCTTACGATGTGTGCAGAAAGTCACAGCATCATTTTTTTAAGAGCACAATGCCTGAGTTATTTCTCAAAATGGGTTGACTAAAAAAAGGACACTCCCTGTTTGAACTTTATTGTTTGTTTCTTCACCCTCTCTGCTCATTTGCTGAGTCGGTTTTAATCACACACACAGAGTTCTTTATTATGATCACAAAATACTTGTATGATACGATTTCAGATTAAATAATTATTATTTTTTTGTATACTGAAGCAAACACCTCCTCTGGCTTGCTCAGAGATATGGGTGCCTATAAATAAGACTTTAACTGTTATCGCTGCATTTTGCAGTGTGATTAACGCCACTCTAATTAGCAGCGCACTTATCACTATATTGAAACTGTGATTCCATTATTCATGTTGAAATGGAGCTGCTGGTTCAGTTCACCGACATATTACTACTGTAAATGCCCCTTTAAATTATACTTCAGTCAGCTTTATTGCCCTTTTTATTTAGGGCGGGCAGTTAGTAAATATTGCATACGCTGTCGGCGGCTCCTCAAACGTCACATTAAACATGAATGTGAGAACATTTTCAGACCAGCTAAACATATGTGTGGTTAAAGACGCTGTCTTTTATTGCTCCTTATCTGATGTGTGGAAAGCGTCTCTATTTCTCCTTTAATGAGTGTTTTAATATCCTCTAATCAGTTGCCTATTGTCAACGTGAATTGTCTCATTAGACCTGATTCTGAATAACAATCCTGTTTCCACATTTAGGCCGTTAAGAACGTACAGCCTGTTTTAACTCTTTGAGTGCCGACATCATTTAAAATCTGACGCTTGAGTGCCTTAGATGTAATAATATGTCAAAGTGGTTTTCACCGATCTCGGTCTCACACAGCCTGTGAGTAATGTTGGGGCTTCTGGGAGATGTAGTCAGAGCATAAAGAGACGGTATACACCACACAGATCAGAACAGGAAGTGAACATGATCGAGATTAGAGAGCAAAACAAAGTGTCCTCTACTCTACCTCTGATAAAACAAGAATGGAACAAGGTAAAAACAAACATTTTTTTCATGATGAAATAGAGTCTCCTCTTTCATTTGAACTATTCAGTGTTTTCAGAGACATAATACAAAATATTCTGTAGGTCTTGAAATATGACTCAAAATGGACAAAAACAAGACACTTTCTGTTTTTTTTTTTAAAAGCCTTAGAGCTGCCTCCACATAGTTATGCAGCTTATTGTGTGATGGCGGCTTGATGGAGGAGGTGTCCTTGTGTCGCCTCGCCCAGCCTCTTCTCTGCACATACATGCATGCACACGAGCTGGCCGGCCAGTCATCAAAGGATCTGCATCCCTCTCAAGCTGTTTGTTAGCCTTTCATTTCTCTGCCCCTCAGGCTCCACACACACACACACACACACACACACACACACACACACACACACACACATTCACATGTCTCATACAAATGCTCTGGATCTTTGGTGAATCACACTTTGCCAGCCTTTCATTTCTGCAGCAAATCAATTGAGCTTTGCAGAACTCAGCATTTGATAGAGGCTCACAAGGTAACTGATTATTGAATGGTGACATACCGTATTGAGGCTTGTTTGCAGCTGAACGCGTCACCAGTGTGGCAGATGAAAAGCAACCCGACCATGGCTCTTTCTGTTACGCTCTGAACTATGAAAACTCCTCTGTGCTTTTTACACCAAATCTGCTCCATAATGCACATTTAACCACGTATGGATCAGCTGTTGACATTTTATGGCACATTAATTAACAAATATCTTCCCCCTGTCGCTGAAGAGCCTTGTTGAAAGCCTGTTTAGTGCAGCTCAAGTGCTTGATGTGTGGCCGTTGTTAGACCTAATTTTGTGATGCCATTTTGTTTTTCTGGCTGAAACAACTGGAGCATCACATTGTCCTTCATGTCCTCACAGATCTCAGAGCATCAGACAGAGTGAAGTGTGGACGTCTTTGTGGCGTCTTGATTGTTCGAAGGGACCAATGTGACCCACGCCATTCAATATTATCACAGTCGCGCTTGAAGCTCCACTTACGCCAGATCCATTCAGAGCAGCTGATTAGGCTGATCGGGGAGGAAGTCAACAGGAAATGGCTAATTGTCGCGGAATGTGATACCTTTTCTCCAGCCTCTGGGCTCCATAAAAGATTGTCCAGATAATAGAAGGGAGGCTCGGTGTGCTTATGGTCTGTGACCTGAAAGCAGGCTGACCTGATCAGAGGACAGGAGCGCGTCTGAACACGGTGGAAATACAGCGAACCATGAAGACAAACACCTCAGGCAGGACGAGCGGAGCCACTTCTCCCTGACAGACCTGCATTTGTTAGATTCTGCATTTATCGCTTGATCAGCTGCCTTTCTTGACAGCTCCCCTGAGTCCAGCCATGTGAGCCGGGCCGTGCCGTGCCGTGTCGAAGCCCCCTTTCACCACCCCCGCCCTCCTCCTACCGCTGTCTGTTTTGTATTCCACATGCCAAAAAAAAGCCAGCCTGTGTCCTCAGGCATCAACTATGTCTTACCTGTTTGGACCTGCTGGGATTCCCTGTCTTCATAATTTAGTTTGGACTTGATGGATGATGGCTGAAATATAGCGCTGTCAAATATTTCTGGTATTTATCTCCCTCTCTCACACTCATCCAGGTCTGTTTGGCACTAGAGACTGTATTTTTCATGCGCCCTGAATTGCTTTGCTACTCCTGGGAGAGGATTTTTTTTTTTTTTTTTGTGGTGTGATCCTGCTTTTTTATTGCCTGTCTCTCTCTCTATCACCACAGCTTGAACGGCTCCCTGCCCAGTAATGTGGAGATCAAGAACAACACCCTGTTCTTCAAGGGACCGGTGACCTACGACTTGGCCGGCACCTACGTCTGCGACGCGACGAATGGCATCGGGACTCGCACCGGCATTGTGGACGTCAACATCACAGGTCAGTCTGATGAAGGCGGTCGCTTCCTCTTCCGTTCGCTGTCTTTTCAGTAACTCTGGCATGGCTTGCATCAATACAGGACCCCGCCCCAATTCCTGTCTGTACAGATGACCCTGAATACCAGCAGAGAGCAGCTGACTGTAGCCTCTGTTCTCGCTGCTGTTCCCTGCTGGCAGGTTAGATGCGACAGGAAAAAAAAGCCTCTGTATTTGTGAATCAGAGCGCTGCACACACACTGTGAGAACACAACAGCCCCCCCACCCTGCCCTGTTACGCACCCAGGCGCATGTGTGGGAGCGATATAGTCTATTATCAGCACCGAAAATAACATGAAGGAGATTTTGGGGGGGGGGTTTGAGGTGAGGGTACTGTATTGATCATGGTTTGCCCGCATCATATTCACATTTCTGCGAACAGCCCGTGCCTCTTTTGTAGTCGAGCTCTCGGGTTCGCTCTTTTGTCTCTTCTGTCTTCTGGGGGAAACAAAATGCTGAACAAAACTGATTCAGCTCCCTTGCCTCGCTCATAATCGCTGGCACACACGCACTCTGGTTCCTCTGGGTTCTCATCCATAGGAGATACACCAGATCCAACCTTTCCTATACGTGCTAATTGTGAGACTCCTCTACTGGTCCCAGCTGTGTGTGCGGTATTGGGAGACTGTCACAGTTTTGCTGTGGTCGGACTGTAAAGACGTTTCCCCCTCTTTGCTCTTTGTGCTGCCTGGTTTCTGCGAAGCGGGGGCGTTCTAACTTGCATTGCTTTGCATGTTGACTCATGTCGCTCTCTGGGTGTGAAGTGGACAGCTGTGCCTTACAGTATCACTGCATACCTGGTTTTTGTTTCCCCTCTTTCACTGCGTTATTCTCTGCTGAAAGGCTAGGATATGATGTCATTTTACCTGCATTGTGAGAAGTTGCCAAAGTAGGCGGTTTAGAAACCTCAGAGGAGAGTAAACTTCTCAAACAGGAAAAGGAGGAAGTAATCCGCTGTCAGGAAACCAACCCATCTGCACCAGCTTGTATTGAATAATTGTGTTCCAGAGAGATTGGAGTGTTTGGCATAAAGTACTGTATTTCTTTGGAAAGGCAAAACAAAGGCACCAAAGTCATTTTCTATTTCTGCTTTTTCATTGATTGCTTGAATTAACAAACCCCTTTGCTGTTGTCCCTGTAGTCATTCTGTTTATTCCCATCATTTGTCCATATAATTTGTATTGAGTGAGTGAGGTGAACAATGCGTGGGCACATAATCTGAGCACACTCACTTTCAATTTGAATCCATCTTTTTCTATCCTTTTTTATATGTTTAAAATGGTTGTTCAATAGAAGGTTGAAATGATTGAATTTGATGCTGTGAAAACACCCTCAGCTCTCAGCGGGAGGTAGTCATTACTTGCTATCACTCTGCATGTTTTCAGTAATTAATACACTTAGTTATTACAAGTTATTCAAAGACCTAGAATTATGCATTAAAGAAAAGTGTTCATGAGTTCTACTTGACAACTTGATTGACACTTTCACTTTAGCTGAAAGAACTACATCCTTGGTGTGTGCAGTGAAAGCAGCGTCATGCCGACACTTATCCCTGAATATTAAACATGCGTTTGCAGGAATAGGCTGGCTTGATTCTAGCTGCAGGTGGTGTTCTTTGTTACATGGCAATGAAGTCCTCAGTTTCTGTGTTGCAACACATCTCCAAAGGGTCCCTTCAAGCTTAAAATGCTTGCTGCCAGTTCCCATAGTAACTGTGATGAGTTAAAGGGAGAAAGTGCAGGTCAGAGCCTCAGCTCCAAGATGGCGCCCAGATAAGCTGAACACAAACAGCTGCAGCTGATCGTCAAACGTTAGCATGGTCGGGTGCTTCAGGTTGCAGCAGCTTGGTTGCGTTAGAGCAGAATCATATGGCGCTTGTGTTCTTTGCTGATGTCGTGAAATGCTTGCATATTCCTGCGTCGTACAGGCCTGTCAGCATAATCTGCTGCACCGCCACTGAGCATCATTTAGCTTCCAGGATAAGAGAAGGAGAAAGGCTTCATAATGACATCAGCTCGCTGTGGGCCTTGTATCAGTTATGAAGTTACGTTGGAGGTGAACTTGACGGTGAGCGCAGCATTTCCTCCTAATTCTTCGCAGTGCTCTGTGCAGCCTTGACATCGGCTGTGCATAATGACCCGCTGGTGGAGGTAAAGAAGTGTGCTGATGCTTCATTAACTTCAAAGAGCATCATTTGTGCCTCAGACCCGGCAGGTGAGAGAGGCTGCAGCAGTGTCCTCTCTGCAGGAAGGCATGGAGAGCTGAGTGACCAGAGCTGACGCTTCCTGCACTAGAAATGTATTTGAATGGCTTTGGATTAACAGGCACTCATGAGAGCTGTGTGTCTGAGTCAATAACTCTGGCCTTTTTTTTATTAGCCTGTAGCAAACTTTTCAAGATTTGACACACGTGACACAATCTGTCAAGCACTTCATACCGCCCCTGTACGTAGCTCTGTCACTACCAAGACCAGGATGCACCAGTACTAGCTGCATTACGCATGGGTTTGGCAGTAGCACCTTTCAGTTTTATTTTGAAGTAGATTTTTTTAGATTGATGCCACAATATACACCTGCCAGGGAGACAACCCTGCCTCCGGTGTCAGGAAGATAAAATATCCGTGACAACTTGTTTTTACCACAGAAAAGCTATTTCCTCACCCCGCTGATGGAGCACTTAAGGAAGGCTCATTTTAATCAAGCTCCTCAGTTTTGGTGGACGCATTTGTTGGAGCTGCATGAGTGTCACCTCGGCAGATAGCGAGGCTACCGAGCACCTTGTTTCAATTAGTTTGTGGACGGTGTTTGCTGCGGCGATGCCATTGACTACGGTGAGTCACGTGGGCTAAGGTGGTTTTCTCCAAGGACGTGTGTTGTGCAGATATGGTGTCGCTTGTCAGAATCTAATGAACCACTCTGCTGTTTTAATCAATCAGGAAAAAAGAGGTGAAAGAGGAAGTGTGAGGGAAAACGACAAGGGGAGGGGATGTATGGCGAGAGAGATGAGCTCCATGTGATGGACCGCTTCCCAGCAAACACCTCTCATTCACATTCAGTCCAGAAATCTCCTGAGGGGAAGTTGACAAGTCGTCAGATCTGATTAATCAGAGAATTACTAACGGGCATCAGAGGCCATGTTAAAAAATAGAGACAATTAAACAGCCTCACAGTGAAAGTTGTTGTTGATTCGCTCTGAGCAGCTTTCAGGAAAGCCGTGTAAACAGGAGCAGCTGAACGATGTGGTTAAACCTCAAAGACCCTGCCCAACTGAAGAGAACAAATCAGTCTTTCATTAAGACAATGAGCTTTTCCACTATCACACTCGAAACTAATCAATGCTGCCGTCTTAAATTTCTTCCCAGCGCGTAATAAGACATGATGAATGGCTGTTTTGTCACGATGGCCATATAGTTATTATCATTATCACCCCTGAGAAAGGAGAAGTGTGTGCAGGAAGCAGCACTTTACAGAGCAGATTTGTTTTAACAGGGTTCCCGCGGTTCTTGAAATGTCTTAAAATATGGGTAATTAAGGTCTTAAATTTCCTGTAAATTTGCTGTAGGTATTAAATTTTCAAATGATGCCTTTAACGCCAATAGGAAAAAACAGGATAGATTAAAAATCATAGATTTTCTGCAATTTTGCACATAATTTTGGTCACAAAGTTCACTTATTTGTTCTTGAAAGTTGTGAAATTGAAGTTGTTGAAAAAAGTTAAGTGTTAAGCCTTCAATTTATATTGTTGTTGCAAGTTTTAAAGGCCTGAAAAAAAAATCACATTCAGAAATGAATCTGTGTTTGGATTTTTTTTTTCTGCTAAATATCAATATCGGCATCAGCCTCAAAAACTCCATATTGGTCAGGCCCTACAATAAATTCACTATTTTTTACCAAACAAATTCTGTTGAGGTCTTAAAAAAGTATTAAATTTGACTTTTAAAATGGTGCAAGAACCCTGTTACACACTTGAATAATCTTTTAAACTTGATGAGATATTTTTTGACCTTCACTCTGGCGCTAATCTCTGTGAGATGGAGGCTGGACGGAGTCGAAGACGATTCCTGATTCCTGTTACGTTAGCAGGATCAGCTGTGGAGGATGATATCAGATGAGGTCGGGGTCAACCGGTATGTAGACCTACTTCCTTTCATCCCCCTTTTGTTGGAGCTGCAGTGGCACAGAGTTGCTTTAGAGCGCACAAGGTGCAGTCAGCTTTGCTACAGGGCTTTACCACTCAGCTTAAACTGGATGGAGTGAGAGCGTTCTCATCAATTTAGCAAGAAAGCGTGAGGATGGATCCTTCTGTAAGCACAAGCAAGCGGTGCCGACATCTGTTCACGCTCGCCTGAACAGGCAATAGCTCGCTCCTGTGTGAGAAAATGAAGTTGAGAGAGAAGAGGTGGGGGAAAATATCTTACCGGCATGGTGAAAATGAGATGAATAAAACATAGACAGTCCAATGGAAATATAAATAAATAACGGGATCCGTGAGAGCGAAGGTGACGCTCCAGCGGGTCTGGATTTTTGGGAGTTCAGCTGGATTCTAGAACGCGGGGGCGGTGCAGAGAGGTGGGATGTCACCTCTTCCTCTGTCCTCCAGGTCCGACATGACGATGACGAGCACCGACAGCGAGACACAGTGGTGGAGAACAGGCCTGACATCCTTTAAAAAAACTACCCAGTTTTTTTTTTTTTTATTAGCCAATATTAGTCAGATTTTTAGGAGGCGCCACATAACCAATGCGAGCAAATGAGGCCATTGCTGAGAACATTAGCTAAGTCTATATAATGATTCCAAATGTTTGCCCTCAGGTTGGCAGGAAAACAGCAGAGAGCTGTTGGAGGCAGCAAAGGCAGCTTTCTCAGCATTAATTCAGATTACAGGGAGGAGAAGGATGTGTTGCTCTGAGATGTTGTGACTGTTAGAAAGAGAATTTGATCTGGATGCATATCACACATTTCACTGTTGTCGTTTAATGTCTGTTGCCACAATTAGACACTTGTTTGTTCATTTGTTTACATTTTACTAAAATCATTCTGGTTGAAACTTTCTGGAAAACCAAATGAAGTTCCTCTCAGTCTACCACTGATTCCCTGCTGTCTTATTTCAATGAGAACTGCCTTTGTGACAGGAAGTTCTCATGGCGAATACTGCAGCTCAACCCCCTAAACCTGAGTCTTTAAAAAGCCACCGGCAAACTGTAAAGAGCAGCAGGTTTTGATAGCATGGCTCGTTGTTATCAGACACGTTGCTCTCCATCACTGCAGTCTGACGCCTTCCTCTCCATGATCGCTGCACGTGATAAAAGTTGCGAGACGGCGTCGTCGAATAAAACAAGTACGGCACCATTTATTACTGACATCTAACAGTGCAGCTGCTCCACGCAGCCATTTGTCTCTTTTCTTTTCTCTGACAGAGACAAGAGACATTATGATGTCAGCTTTGCCGAGGCTCCCCCAGCAATGTGAAATTTGTTTGTCTTCGCCTGTCATGGTGGAGTCTGTCTCAATCTGTGCGCCACGGCACGTCGCAGCGTCGCCTCCTCGCATCACCGCTTGCATTATTCATAGATTCAAAGGCCACACGTGTACATCATGTATATCATGCATATCATTGCACCCTCACTTTAGGTTGGCAGGTAGGGTGAGGAGTGTGTTCGGTGCCTCTTCCTCACCCTTGAACTTCTCCATCAGGTGACTTCAAACCCAGAAGGATTCGGGTCTGTGGGCTGATAGTGTCTCTCCCCCACGTCCTCACTACAGGAGGGGCTGCTCGCTGCTCACATCCTGCCAAGAATACACCTCATTATCCAAATGAGACATTAGCATGAGCTGCTCCCTTGCTTGCACACCATAGGCCGCCCCATAAAGCCTGCGCTGTGCCAGGAGAGCACTGAGGGGGAAGACATTGTGGCTGCAGCTCATTTCATGTAAAATGGAGGAGGGGGGGATGCTCACTGAGTAAAGGGGTCTATTTTTTTTTTTTTTTTGGGAGATAAGAAGAGATAACCCGGCTGTGGGAGTGAAATGGAAATGTCACCAGGGGAGAGCATGTGAGAGCAGAGCAGCTGAGATCCTGGTGATTTATCTTAACATTTGTTTCTGCATGGCTTGCTGTTTCTGCTCTCCGGAGGATATGCAGAGGAGAGGGATGTGGCAGACAGATGGAGCAGGGGGATTGGCTCTGCTCCTCTTCCTCACCTCCTCCTCCTCCTCACTGTCCAGCCTTGTGGTGTTGGATCTGTCACGTTTCCCTGAGATCCTGATGAAGTAGGTCAGACGCCATCCCAGGGTCTGACCGCTGGCTCCAGAGCTGCCGTGTGGTGATTCACTCGTTACACTCGCAGCTCCGAAACAACAATAAGGAGACGCAAAAAAACAGCAAGGAAGAGCCCAGCAGAGCGGAAGGTGAGGGGCGGGACGGTGTTATGAACAAACATGGCCTCGACCTCTCCTGTCCTCTCCTCTCCTGGCTTAACATCTCCTAAAATGCAGATTATTTTTCTGCATGTCTGCTGACCCACTAACTCGTCCTCACAGCGCCTCCACTTAGTGCTGCAGCCACATGCAGGCCAGCAGGGATGCATTAATAATGGCACCTTATGAGCAAACATGATTCTTAAAAGTGCATTGGTGTAAATATTCATTGCTCATTAAAGTCATATTAAGAGTGATAAAAAACAACCCGGAGCACAAAGTGACCATATTATTATATCAACCAGAGCACAAACATGCTTCCTGAAGTCTTTCCCAGTGCTTTCAGTAACAACACTGATGTGGGATCTCTGCTCAGATTCGTCATCTTAGTCACGCTCCTTTCTTGTTTATTTCAGCTGTAAACTACCACAGATGTAGTGCAGAGGCTGTAAACACTGTGAATCCTCGGTCACCAGTCGAGGCCCAATAAAAGAGAGATGGAAACATGACAGGACCTCACCACCTCCCAACACGCCACGGCTGATGTCACCAGCGTTTTGATGGCGTTTTTTTCCTCAGCGTTATCTCATCCGGCACATCCTGTGCCTCTTATCCGTCAACTTTTTTTTTTTTTGAAATTGAAATTTGAATCGCCAGTGTGAAGGTTGTAAACAGCGTGTGGCATTTAGCTACACATGAGGCGAGCTTTCGCCTCTGCGAAAGCAGCGATAGCAAAAAAAAAGGAAATGTGTTGACAAACAGAGTGAAATGGTAGATACTGGGTGAAGAAGAGCTTCGCCTCGCCGTTGACTTCCCGGCAGCGTATTAAATTCCTGTCAGTGATGAGCTTTCATTCGTTGTGGCAGCATTACATTTCCATGACTTCACGACCACTGGCGAATTCAGACAGGGGAGTAATGAGGAGCGCTGGAATCACTGAATTAATGCGTGTTCGCCGATTGTGCCCGTCCTCACTCACTCATTATGCCGTTCTTCATTTGCCGTCGTCACTCCCCGGCCTCTCAAAGCCACTCACTCCATCTTCTTTTTCTCCTCTCCTTGTTGCCACTCCTCAAACTCTCCGAGTCGCCCTCTGTTTTCTTTTCATCTTCTGTCGTCTGCGGCTTGTTCCTCATTTAGTCACATTAAAAACAGCCCTCCCTGCAGTCCTCTGTCATAACACCTCGTCTGAGTGATTGCACTAAGACTCAGGAATGTCTGTACCTGTCTGTCTCTGTTTCATGTGCAGACATGACTGGAGCTCACCCAGAAACTCTACCTGCAGGACAGTTGTGATACAGTTTCTCTTCCTTTTGAAAGGCCCTTCTGCTTCACGCTTTCCTCTCATTTTGGTTGTTTTGACTGTCACTTATGCACTGAAATAGAAAACCCTGCTGCCAAATGCATCTAGTCTTTGTGAAGCCACGAATCTGGTGCAGACCTGATGTGTCATTTCCACAACGAAGCGTCAGGTCTGTTTGTTTTCCTCGAGTGTGCCACATTTGTTCCTCTTAAAGACGTGTTTCACTTTCACAGAAAGGGGGAACGCTCGTCGAGTTGTGAAGGAAGCGGATGTTGTCACTAAAATGTTTGGCCGCTGTAAATCATCCCCCCGATCGACTCGAGAGTGTTCAAACCGGTGTGATTAATGCCGTACACAAACGGCACGGCTGCAGCGTTTAAACAGCCGCAGTATTTCACGTTATTCATCGCCTGTATAAATCTATCATGCCTTTGGTTTGAATTATAGCCTTTCATGGCACATCTTGGCACCTATTAATCTCAATAGTACATTTTAGTCTTTGCAACTCAAGGTTACCCCGCTATCTGCATATTTCCAGCGTGGCGTTAATAGACGCTGCCTTTTGTTTGCCTGGAACACTATATCAGGCCTGTTCTGAGCTCTTTTTTATCTATCTGTTGGCAGGTGTTGCCAGTAGCGACGGCGAGTTGGTGTAACACCTCCTCCCTCCTCTGTGCTGTCAAACACCCCTACGTACCCCGATCATTTCAGACGAGCTTTATTATTAGTCTTTCTGTAATGTGATTAGTTCGCACCATAGCCACTCGCAGTCACACGTGGACCAGACAAAGGCGCCGCGCTGCAGAAAGCTTTCACCGTTTGTTATCTCCACATATGCATGAGGCCAGCGGGCTGAATGGGAGGTGGTGTTGTGGTGTGACCTTGTGGAGGGATAACTGGATAACGCCGTGAAAGCAGGCCAACAGCATGTTCCTTCAGAGCGCTGAAGTGACCCAATGAGCGTTTCCAGAGCGTCTTTCCCTGCTTTTAAAAGTAGAGACACCTGAACTCCTTTCCATCCTTTTATAAAACATCTTTATATCTCTCTTGAGAAACTCTTGTGGCTTCGCTGGAGGTGGATGTGTTGGCCAAAGAGTCACAAAAAAACCTGAATGTTTACTGCTTTCCACATTCTTCAGTCATTAGCGTTGACATTTACATCCTTCAAATCGAGATCAAGAGGTGGAGTCACTTGATCCTTTATAGAAACGGAGGTGATGGAGAGCACCTTTGAAGACTCGCTGCTTCCTCTTTACTGCCACTGCTCTGTCGTTTTAATGTTCCTCACCTCTCTAAGCGGTAAATATCGAGTCTCTGCAGCCTTAGGAATGCAAAGCAAAGGGCTGCCTAATTAAGATTGAATAAGGGGACTGATGTGAGGGAAGACATGTCCTAGCAGAGGCTAGTTAATGCTAGAGGAGAGGATTATAGGGGCACATTTTCCCTTTTCTCTCTCCTCCTTCAATCCTGTAGATTTTCAGCCCTCTTTGGATTGGAGGGAGGATGTGTTCTCCAGGCAGAGGTGACCTGGCTCTGCTCTCTCATTCATGTGTGTAATGAAGGCCTGTGTCTGAATAATCCCATTAGGTGGCCAGATTAAAACCTGAGCTGATATTTGAGACCGTGCCCGGCAACGCTTTAGAAATCGGAGAGCTTTGCTGCCGGCCCTGGGAGAGAGGAAGAGCGACGGTGTTTGGGAGGTCGTTGTGTCACACCGAGGCTTCTGCAGCGTCTGTAACACTGACCACAGTTTCCTCTTTCCCACTGGAAAAAAGGCACTTCTAATTGAGTGTAATGCTTTTGATTTAGCTATTTTTGGGCAATAATTCAGTGATGATTTTCTGCTTATGTTGGAAATTGAGTTTGTTTTGTTTTGTTTTGTTGATGAGGATGGCCGAGGCAATGTTCTCATTCAACTCTTTTTATAAGAGAGTTTAATATCTCCAAGGAACTTTGAGGATTGCTTAACATAACCCCTCATTTTGGCTCAATTATGATCCGTTTTCAATTTCCCACGTAGGGCGATGCTGATGCCTTTACGCTGCAGCAGCATGGAATATTTTTACATATAGAAATGGTGTTCAATGTCTGACATGTAAGGTGATTTGCTTGTGTTCTAGTGTCTGTGTTTATCAGATCCAGATATTTTCTCTGAGAACAGACAGCTGATGATGTTTACTAGATTATGATGCCATAATAAGATGGTCATAAATCAGCCCCACAGTAGGGAGAACAGAATAACAAGCAGTAAATATTTCCTCTATCTCATCTCGCTTGTCTTGCCTTGTTGCATATACCTCTCTTCCTCCCCCTCTGCATTCGCTCAGCAGATGGTTTAACTCTTTGTTGTCGTCCCCTCACCTCTCCAGTGACGATTTGTCTCTTCTTGAAGTTAAATGTGTCTCTGCTCTGCAGGTTTAGACGAGCAGCACAACCTGCGCTGCTCCAGGCTTTGATCACGTTTCATAATAGATGCCTCTTTGTCTCTCTGCGCTTTTTTGGGGGGTTTTAAGTGGCGTGCATGTGCTCATCATGAATGTTATCTTCCTGTCAGGAGGCAGCACGCTCGCTAAAATGGTGGAATGAATGTCATGTTGCATTTCAGCATTGTGTGGTTTTAAAAGCAACATATCATTTTTGTATTTGGAGGAGAAAATGCCAGTTTTATTTGTATAGCACAGTGTCACTAATTAGCCTCAGGCAGCTTTATAATATGGACAGGAGGACACCCTCTGTCCTTTTTAGTGCGACTAGTCAGGATCCCTCGTCCAGGACGGGTCATTTTGATCATGTGAGGTCACCTTTGCCTCGTCTTTACTGACTTCCATGTCTTTTTCTCTCTCGATCATGTTTGCTTGGCTGCTGATGATCACCTCTGCCAGCGCTGCTTCATGTCATTGCTGCTACGCTGATGATGGAGATGTTTCTGTGTCATGCTGTGCTGTTTTACGCTGGACTGTCCTCCTCTATAGCATTCACTTGTGATGACTTGTTTGAACGCTGCAGAGTTGAATGTGTTGACAGAAATTACAGTATTTATGTGATTTACATTTTCTTCCGCCGTCCGAACAGAGAAGACATGATGGTTGATGCATGCTGACGAACTTCCTCTCTGGTTTCTGTTCTTTTGTGTGGACTGGCTGTTTATTTGGTCTCAAACTGCATGTTTCTGCTGGTGATCGAGCCTTCAGGGTTGGGGGGTTGTCACGGGGCGGGGGTCCTTCCTTCTCCCTTTGCTTTTCCGTCCGTGTTTCCCTTACTTCATCTTTCCTTAAAAAAAAAAAATCTGCACCTGCACAAATGCACCTCCTCCCACCAGAGCACTGACACACTCCCTTCCATCTGTCTTTTCCTACCCAGAATTCCCTAACAACTCGTCACCTGGGGGCCATGAGATCTCCCAGGAACACCACAATGCAGGTGCCGCCATCGGGGGCGCTGTGGGGGGAGTCGCCCTGTTGGGCGTGGCGGCTATACTGCTCTTCGTATTCCTGCGCCGCCGCCAGCGCACCTTCAAGGGAGACTACAGCACCAAGAAACACGTGTTCGGAAACGGGTACAGTAAGGCCGGCGGCCTGCCCGCCCACCCTCCCATCCCCAAGAACCTTCAGTACCCAGACGACTCGGACGACGAGAAGAAGCCCGCCCAGATCGGCGGCCCCGGAGGGTTTGAGGCGACCGAGCGCGATTTTGACACGGAGCAGGAGGACCTGAAGAGGCCCTATTTCACTGTGGACGAAGGAGAGAGCCGAGACTATGACGAGCGGACTCTGGCTTTCCAGTACGACCCTGAACCTGAGATAGCCGATGATATGATCTCTCAAACCGACGGCTCTGTCATTTCTAAGAAAGAGTGGTATGTGTAGTGGCATGTGACAACCAAACGAAACCCTTCGCCCCCCCCCCCACCTGCATCCCACTGCACCCCTCACCTCCATCACAACCCTGCCCTCCCATTCATCACACTGCACCTCCCACTCCTCTTTTGGTCAACCTAGTATCCCCACCCCTGACCCCCTCCCCCCACCACATCAGACCCCATCCAACTAATCTCACTTAGAAAACCAAGCGTCTATTTAAAGTGCTCACAACATCCACAGAGTTGGTATCAGCTCCATCAGATGAATGGGCAAAGATGACAAACTAAGGTATGTAAATGGCCTCACTGAGTCCAGGGAGGTGAACGGTTGAGTAATACTGGTGTAATATGCTTTTTGTGTCATTTTTTTCATGTTCTAAATGTATTAAATGTATAAAAAGAGACTGCAGGTTGAGGTTTTGCTGAGCACATTTGTGAAAGTCCTACACTGGATGTGCATTTGTTTCATTGGTTTTTTTATTACCATTGCTGTTTTGTTATTTTTTTTTATAATGTCTTTTTGTATGATTTTTAAGTAACCGGAGAATTGAGAGTTAAATGTTTGACATAATTACAGGTGGAGTTCTTAGTGTTTGTAATTTTGTGGTCAAATGTTTCAGAGAAAGAGAAAAAAAACGTGTCATAGAGCACCTGTATCATTTCTCCTGTTTCTCACCGGGGTTAGCGTCCTTCTGAAAACGTCATGTTTGTGTATTTCCAGCATTAAAAGCAGACGTGTTGTTGCTGTTGTCCAAAGACACGGTTAGTATTTCTTGACACCCCCGTTTATGGGTTTGTTTTTTTACTGAGCGGGAGTCAGAGCCACGTGGCAGATGATGTTAAATGTTCCCTAATTATCAATCACATCATGTTGATTTCCACATCAGTGAATAAGACAAACAGGATGAGAAGGGCTGCAACAACTTTTACTACTTTCCATCACAATCATGTCCAAAAGAGGTTCACTGAGTCTCCACAGAAACCTTCAATAATGCTCTGAAATGTCGTGATTGCCAGGTGGACCTGTGTGCACGAGCTCTCAATCTTACCACTGCAATGAAATGTCTTTTTTTTGTGTTGAGTTGTCATATTTGTGTTTTGTTCGAATCATGTTTTTATCAAATGGATGTCAGAGAAAAAGTGTCAGGGGAGTTTTCCCTATAATGACTGTCTCTCCTTGTGGTCGTGTGACTGCGAACAGAAGAATTGGCACCAACAGCATCTGTAAGAGTCGGACAGATGCTTTTTATTTGCATCCAGAGAAAACATTTGAACATGGAAAGGGAATTAGAAATCTGATGGTGGCCATGCTGGAGTATAATGAGTCACCTGCTGCTTTTTTCCATCTCTTTGTTTCTTTCTAAAAATGAATTTCAGTTGTTTTTTGGGGGGATTTTAAAGGAATGAGTGCTCGTCCTTCTCTTATTGTTGGCATCTGGATCTGCCAATGGGGCTGCCAGAAGGCATTGTACATCACAGCTAGTATAGATCTGGCTTTCTAAATCACTGTTAATAAGTGCCAGTGGATGCTGAACAATCAGCGACATGCATTTGCTTAAAAAAAACAAACAAACAAAAAAACAGCGTGAAGCATCAGATAAAAGCAAAGCAATGGAGCAGATCCGTGGACATAAAGGACACATCTGACTGGCTCTGAACAATATAAATACTATATTAAGCCTTATTTTATGCATGTTTTTGTGTTGGAGTGGATGTGCGTGCGTTGCTATTTTTTTCTGTATCAATTCCAGTGAGTTTGTCCTCATTTGCAGCTCTAAAGACGGCACTTTGTCAGTGTTGTCAGTATTGACAGAGGTATGAGTTTATGGGCACGCAGTACCCACGAACAATATTGCAGTTAACAAACAAAAAAGTATATAAATAAATATATATAAATATATAAATAAAGATGAAAAATAACATCTCTGTCGGCTGGAGATGTGAATGTTTTGCAGTTCATGCTTGTCTACTATGTGTTTTTAGATGAGCATGTCAATCATGAGCCTCAATTTCTAATTGCAAATGAACAGTTACAAAGTGGGAAATATAATGGTCTTATTATGATTATCAGTCTGTTTCAGTTCAGCCTTATTTCTGTTTGGGTTCAGTTTGACAGCATGCATGAGGTTTGCAGCAGGAAGTTTCCAGAGCAGGAAAACAGAAATCAAATCACCGTTTTATTGCCTTTAGTTTATGGTTCACCTGCAGGTGAACTGCTTTGCTGCAGCGTTTCAGTTCCACAGTTTTGCATATCACAGCATAATAGAGACAAACAATTATTTTTTTTTTTATCTTCTTGCATTCAGTGCCTGTCAAAGTCAGGAGACACGAGGCAGTCTGAGGAGGCGCTGCTCCATCGTTTAAGATATTCATGCCACAGAATCGCATAATGAGTGATGCTGAAATATAAAACGGACTGCAAAGCAGACAAACAGCAGCTCTTCACTGGCAGTGGCTTGTAGTTAGTATAGTGGGGAGCGCCAGCACAATACTAACAATGTGTCTGTATTCTGTCGACAAATCAATCGATCTCCTAAAAGCATTCATTACCATTTTAAAGCGTCATGATGGCTTCACGGCAGCACAGCACTTTCCTCCCCGCTCAATACTGGATCGCTGAAGTCCTAAAAAGATCAAACTTCTGCAACATCGATGACTTTTCTAAGCACAACAAGTGAAACACGAAGTTAAATTTTAGAAATGCAGCTTTGGCCCAAAGCAAAGATCAACTCTACGCTCTTTTTAAAGCACAAGTTTAAGGCCTCATTTCACCTGTTTTTATTTTTTATTTTTATGTTATTTTTTTTATCTCTGCGTCATCGCATTAAGAAACCACTGCCACACTTGCTTCTCAGAACAGGCTGGGGAAGGAAAAGCGTCTCAGATCGGAGTGGACGTCCTGTATCCTGGTAGATGTTAACATTGTCTTCATGTTGTCAGGGTGTTATGAGTTCCTCTTTTGTAATACTGACTGTAACCTCATTCCATCCTAATCTACTTTTTGTATTCAGTATGTTCAACATTCCACTGTAAATACTGTACATACAGTTGAGATTATAGTTGGGATTTATTTAGGGATAAATGCGTAGGGACCCTGTTCGTGTAAAATACACCTTTAGGACTGCAAGCGTAGAGACTCGATGATGGATAGATGAAGTCAATGCATCGCTTATCCTCCAAAGTCCCACCTAGAAATGCTCCTCCGGTCCAGTTTTTTGATATATGCCACTAGCGGCTTCGCTGTCATTTAAAGAGGTGACGCATACGGTTTGTCCATTTAATGTTATTGAAAGAAAAATCAAAAGAGAGAACTTGTCTGTATGCAGCCATGTGAATGTATATTTCTGAGGGTGTTACAAATATGAAAAAAAATCTCTTGTTCAATTGTGATGACCCAGTGAAGTAACTTGTATTTGTTTTAAGCATTAAATGAGTTCAATAGTCAACAATGTTCTCAGTTCACTGATTGGATAGATGGATGTTATCTCATTGAATATTTGGTTCACGCCTGCCTGCAGCTCTTCCCTAATCATTTTAATCACTAATGTATCCCTGTTACTTCTTTAATTTTCAGCCTCATCGCTACCTGTAAGATATATAAAGTGTCTCTCCTTCTGTCACATGCAGGCTCATTAGAATAAACCACCAAAGAGATGCAAAGAGGGGGATGAATGCAGGTTTATTCAGATTGAACATCAAAGCATGTAAACATGGAAATGATCATGATGTGTTCGACACACAGTCAGCATCCAGTTTCCTTCCAGTTTTCAGAATAAAAGGAGACGGCTGCAGGATGAATGATGTCTCACTCCCTCTCTATTGTTCGCTCTGGGTTTCATTCCTGAGCACGAGTCGAATGTGATGATAAAAATGAAGGCAACGCAGTCAGACATGGTTAGAAAATATCTTGTAATTCACACACAGTATATCTTTACCACCTTTCCAACAGCTTCCATCATTTTGGAAAGCTGTAGTAATGCAAGATAGATAAAGGGATGCATATCGTATATAACGAGGTTCTGTAACGGATGTTTCTGCACCTTTTAGTGTGGGTTTTTTCCCTTTAATTGGAGAGTGAAAACTATGAGGCAGATTTGATTTCAGAGCTTAATGAAGCTGCAGTGATGTGCTGAGAGAGGTCCAGTGTGGAGCCGGACAGATCTGCCTCAGACTGGGACTCAAGTGCAGACATCTGCACCGTGCACATTAAGAACAGCCCAGAGTTTGCAGCTGTTGCCATCCATTTGCTAAAAGAGCCCTTTGTAGCCCAAGGGGCTTTGATGGCTCATAGGCTTTTAACATGCATGGCCATCAGTTTTTTTCCCCTCCTCACAGAGCTGCGAGAGCAATTCTACAACATGTCCTCTATCAAAGTACTCTTAGCATGAAATATGGCTGGATTGTTTTTTCTCATGGGCGGTAAATGTGAGTTTGTTAAGTGCACCTCATCTGTGATGCCACTCTGTTCAACGCAGCAGAAAATCACAGAAAGCCAATGGCACCCTAGCAGTTATTACTTGGTATTAAGAAACACAAGTTCCTTTCAACAGTCCGTTTGATTTTCCAGGCCACATTTGCTTCGTTAACTCTGGATTGGTAGCTAGCATTGGAAGAAACTTTTTTTCTGCTTTGAGTTATCGAGCTGTCAATTGGAGAAATCTTCAGGAGAGCATGCAGACCGCCAGCGCCACGAGTCGTTAAGCTACAGCGATAAACTGTGGCTGCATGAGCGATTCATTGGGCTGAATGCAGGGGGAGAGTTTCAGTCATTGATCAGTGAGGTCAGTTTATCCACAAATCCCCTCAGTGAGACACAAGAGGGGGATCACCTCTATTCACTGGACTCTTTCTGTACGTTCTCAATGTTCTCTCAGTAAGTATTGTTGTTGTTGTCAAAGGAGAGCAGCAACCTCACCTGTAGAAAACTAACACATGCCTTTTACTGTCACCATTTTATGTTTATGCATAGTTATTTCTGACCTTTTTTGGGGGGTAAACAAATTGTTCATGGCTTCTAGAAATATGTTTTCGCTCTTGTTTTCTGTTTTCAATAAGTGTACAGTTTGAGGTTGTGCATAATAAAAACGTGTTACTGTAAATCATGCTGTTCTTCATATCTTACTCTCTCAAAGGTTTGAAGGCAAGGATTTTAATTGTTCACACCACCAAGGTGATGATAGACTGAAAAATATGCATTTTAACAGCTCGATTTAATCAACAGGAAGACTTTAAGTTTTCTAATTATTATTATAATTTCAGTCAGGTGAGACTTCATTGTGAGTGAGCAAACTAGACTCCATCTTAACATCAAATAATTTATTATAATATATTAAGTTTATTCCCCAGGCTTTTTCAATAACAATAAAACCTTTTCACGGCAGCCATTTTGACACGTCGTTGCAAGTTAAAAACCTTGGCTTTGTTCCATTCATGTGGACCAGGGTTCTGGTATTGTGAATGCTGCCGACCATAACTCACTGAATTAACTGTGTTTACAGTTTAAAATGGCTGCAGGACAGAGGCCCTTCTTCTGAAACTGGTCCAGTACTGAGGGAGATCTAAAAGAGTCGTCACAGCTCAGATTGTTGTCACTGTCTGACACCATTATAGAAAGAGTCTAAGAGACATAACACTTTTCTTCCTTTCTCTTCATCCAAGTCAGTTGTTTTTTTTTTTGTTTTTTTTTTTCCCAAATATCCATATACACTGACTCAAACATGGACAGCCACTGAATTCTTCTAAATATGTCCGTCTCCTCACCAGATTTTATGAAATGCTTTCTGTAATGTCAGACACTTAATTTATTTGAGTGTCAATAACGTATATTTACGTCCTTTAAAATAGAATGCACGAGTGCCATAAAATATACGGTTTTCCTTTTTTCAGCAGCGGGTCACCGATAGTGGTCTTTCACATCCTGTGAGTAATTTTGGGGCTTCTGGGACATAAAGAGACGGTATACACCACAGAGATCCATAATGCTGCCGCTGATTGTTCACGATGAAACAAAGCATTTTGTGAATGGATAGATCAAGTGACTAATGCTGACACCTGCTGAGTGTCGAGGCCCTATTTAGAGCTGATTATCATTATTCCCTCCATTTATTAATCAATGCCTGAATGTCCTTTATACAGTCTGAATACAGCTGTGCACGCCTGACCGATAAAAGGGTACATGCAAGAAATGTATTTTATATGTATTTGTATTTTGATGTATTTTAAAGACTTAAATTAAGCAGAAAATGTTGGTTTTAATAATAATAATAATAATCAGCTTTATTTGTCATATACACAAAATGTGTCCATTTAACCCTCAGGGAGCAGAGTCCCCTTAAGATAATTAATCAAAATCCAACTTTTCACAGACCCAAAGTAAGCGATATAGACTAAAT
The DNA here is from genome assembly GCA_029721515.1 of Synanceia verrucosa. Taxonomy (NCBI): domain Eukaryota; kingdom Metazoa; phylum Chordata; class Actinopteri; order Perciformes; family Synanceiidae; genus Synanceia; species Synanceia verrucosa. The sequence continues at coordinate 2,659,918 of CM056559.1, forward strand.
ACAAGCAGAAAATAAGCAGAAAATGCTGGTTTTAAGATAAGATTTCTTAAAATTTAACTTTTTAAAGACCCAAAATATGTGAAATATCCTAAATACAAGCAGAAAATGCTTGCAGGTGTTTTTTGTGACTCTTGAATCAAGCAACTTGAGTTTGTTACTGAATCTTAAAACAAGATTTATTTATGAGACTGTGGAGGAGAGACATAATATATCTTATTTTAACAGTTATTGACCTCATTTTAACACTTCCTCTCTATTTGAGACAAAAAAGATAAGGTTGTGCTTGATTTAAGATGATAGTGTGAAGTTGAACATTTCAAATTAAGAAATTAACTCTTAAAACAAGATAAATTATCTCACATGCCTAAAAGTAAGTTTTTCATCTTGTAAGAACCAAATGTTTTGCGGTGTGATCTCCACAGTGATTAAAATAAGAGTTTGAGCAGCTTTTCAACCTCTCAGACTTCAATATGCAGTTTTTATGGAAGATATCTTCGACAGTAAGGCCATTAAAATACATAAAGGTAAGAAAATAAACCATAAAATCCAGGCTCTTTTTTTATCACAAATCAAACACTATCCATTACGGCACTTATTTTTTGTGTTTCAAACCATGTTTCACAATTATAGGATAAAAGTGATGCGTAGAAAGAGTGGAGGAGCATAAACACAGATCAATGAAGTGTTTTTCTCTCCTGTGAATCTGTCAGTACTGAGCACATCCTAATGCCTTTTTACTCAGCCCATAAAGTAATGAAAAACAATCATAAAGTACAAATCTAAAACTGAAAGACGCTCGTTTATGGAAACAACCCACAAATCATTTGTTCCCAGGTGAAGCTTTTATGTTGCTATCCACTCTTCTTGACACTCTCTTCACTCACAGCCGTGTCGCGAAATTACACATTTTTCCAGTTTGTTTCCCAGCATTTTCTGACTTTGTTTGCTAAAACATGTTTCGCATATAACCTGATCGATTGGCCATGCGGTTTACACCCCGCTGACACACAGAACAAGCCGATTCTATTTCCAGAAAATAGTGAAATTGTAATGAATTGGCAATTATTTGGATTAACCCAGGATCAATGTGCTGAAATTATTATTGCCTATTATTTTGTAAATGAGACGGCTCATAAACAAACTGCTCAGATCCCATGAATAAATTTGCAGGCATCTTGAGGGCTGCAGACACACTCACATGTTTCCCTGCTTTCACATCCTCACGTTTACAGCTCAGCTCTCCAGCTGCGTATTAGCCTTCTCCAATTAAACCCAGCCATCCCAGAGCAGAACGAAAGGCCTAAACCCTCTGGTGAGAAAAGTGCTGACAGCCCTCATCTACAAAGTCCTGCTGGGAATACTCCGTCCCTGCGACCATTAGCCAGCGTCACAGAAGCTGTGTGTTAGCGTTAGTGTGGGAGGGAGTTAGTGTGCATGCCCTTCATCCCTTTGTTGACCGAAGCTTTTTCTGCACTGCGACCTCAGACACACAATCCCCCTGTGAATTATAGTATGACCACACATTTTTGATTTCTGTAAGAACATCAGTGAAGGAGTTTGAGATGTCTACCGAGCATATTTGTGTTAAAAGGCTGCTGAAAATCTTCCACTAAAATTAAAAACCTCTTTGCATATTAATTCCTGCAGGAGCGGGATGATAAATCAGATTTGGACTGGCGTGGCTGCAGGAAGAGAAAAGAAGATTTCAAGGATGTGTTTTAACTTTTAGTGATGGCCACTTATAATAAAGACCAGGTACAGATTATTCAATTTTTGGCATTGTTTTTTTCATAAATTTTGGTGCAATTTAAGAACATTCATTTTAATTTCAGCTCCCTAATTTCCTGTGCTGATTTAATTCATTCGCCTGATCATTTGTTTTTCATTCATGATTTAATTTTACATCAATTAAAATAATTGAGGGTAAATAATTATATAAGTATCTGCTTATTATCCATTATTATTAGTCAAAAACTAGAGGTGTCCTGATGCAGCGTTTTCACTTCTGATACAATACCAATATTGCAACCTTGATATCCGATATGATATCATTCAGACGTTTATGACTTATTTTGTAGTATAGAATGTTAGAAAAGGATTGATCAAGTGATATTACCTCAAACAGAGAACAGTCAGCAACAGTAGGTCTGAGAAAAACTGACCTATTTATTATTAACCAATAGTTTCATCAATTTAATCCTTAAACATAAGAATAATCTACTATTTAATATAATAAATACAAAATAAACTGGGAGACCCTGAAAAATAACCTCAATAAAGCCAATAAAAATAAAACATATTTTTAAATATATGCAAAAAAACAATAGTTTAACTGAAACATTAGCATATTCTACAATTGATTATAATAAGCAAAAATAATTTAGAACACCCTGGAAAATAACTTCAATAAATCCAATAAAAATAAAAAAATATTTAAATATATACAAAACACTAGTTAAACTTAAACATAATCATATTCTACAATTGAATATAATAAAATAAATAAAAAATAAATTAGAAGACCCTGAAAAATAACTTCAATAAATCCAATAAAAATAAATAAAATATTTAAATATATGCAAAAACACTAGTTAAACTTAAACATAATCATATTCTACAATTGAATATGATAAAATAAATTACCCTGAAAAATAATCTCAATAAATCCAAGGAAAACAAAGACCCCCCGTCATAAACAGCCTTATGCAGAGTCCACTCTGTTTTGGTATTGAAGGATATATACATTAACAATGTCACATTATTAAGGGACCAATTAGCTGTGATCATAGTCTGCACCGACATGTTTCTATTGTCCGCTGGCTAAAGCACGTCTCAGCGTCCTTGGTGTCCATCATGCATGAAGCTGCTGCTTCACAGTGTGAATCTAATCTCACTCAGCATTGTTACGTCAGTGGAAAGTAAAAATGAATCTCCACCTGTTAAGAACCAGTGAACATGGAGCGCTCTCTTGTCCACGTTCACTGTGTGAGCTCCAGCACCTGACAAATGGGACAAATGGGGTAAATTAAGAATCCACTGTCTCCCTCCCCCACACTCTCTTCCCTTACTATTGACTCTCGCAGCTTTATCAGTGTACATTAGCGTCAGTGCCAGTCTACATTTAGAATAACAGTGCCAGAGGAGGCAGCCCATCAGCACACACAGGCATGTCTGTCATCATGCACAGCCAATGACCCTTTGTCAGAAACAATCCTCATCAGCAGAGCCAGCGGGCCGAGGCTGTGCCGGCCAGTCCTTACAGCACAGAGACTGCTCCTGACTCAAAACTAGTGATGCTGGAGGGTAGTGCATACATGCAAACTGTACACTGCAAAAAGGGGTGTCTGGAAACAAGATAAAAACACTAAACCTGAGGAAAAAGATCCTCAAAACAAGTGAAATAATCTGTCCATGCAGCGACATGATTTCACTTGACGAGATTTATAGAATTAAGATGTTAAATCTGTAAATAAGATGTTTTTAGAAGACTCAAAATAAGCAGGAAATGCTGGTTTTAATAATAATAGTCAGCTTTACTTAAATTTGTGTATTTAACCCTCAGGGAGCAGTGGAGCCATTTAAGGGTTCAATGTTTGACTCAGGGACACTTAGGCTGCAGAGAGCAGGAGGGGGATTGAACCCATGACTCTGGGCTTCAGGGACAACCACTCTACTAACTGAATAAAATCTATTTTTTCAACAGACCCCAAATATTTGAAATATACTAAATATAAGCAGAAAATTCTGGTTTTAAGATGAGATTACTTAAAATTTAACTTTTTACCGACCAAAAATAAGTGAAATATACCAAATATATGCATAAAGTAAGCAGAAAATGTTTGCAGATGTTTTTGTGTGACTCTTAAAGCAACTTTAGTTTGTCACTGAATCTGAAAACTTTATCCAAAAAATATTTGATGAGACTTTGGGGGAGAGCACTTTGAACACTTAAAGTAAGAATTTAACTCTTAAAACAAGATGAATTGTCTAACATCTAAATCTGGGTAAGAATCAAATATTTTGCAGTGTGATGTTGCAAAACGCAGGATTATTAAGCTTAAACATGTCTGTTATTTGTCCAATTCATGGAAAAAAATGCCTTGTTTCCCAAAGTATTTAATTGGACGTTAGAAAGAAATATTCCACAGAAATGCAAAGAGTCTAAATCTTGTGAACAGCAGAGAACACAGCAGTGTAGCTTTCTGTCCTCATTTGTGGTTTTTATTATCTTTCTTATAATGCTGTGTGCGCTTCATAAGACTTTTCACTTTTGATATTTACTAAATTCACATAGTAACCTCAGCTGCAGGCTATGTAAATGTGATTCAGTGTTAAAGGAGCAGCAGCTGGAAAGAGACAGACAGAGATGTACAGAGAAAGATGTGGATTCAGAGGAAGAGAAGCAGAGGGATCTGATTATTTGCCAGGAGGGACACTCACAGGTAGCTGCAGACTTAACCACTCAATTATCTTCGGGTGCCAGAGGTCAACAGAGAATATTTAATTGAGTCCAAAGTTCTTCATCTTACAGCACTTCCTGTCTCTGGGAATCTGTAGCTGTCGACTTCTGGGCTCTGACCCCAAACTGCTCTGTGAAGGTTCAGCATTACTGCGAACCAAAATAAAGCTCCTATCGGCTACAAATGAATATGCAGAGCCATCGATTAGATTGCAGCTCCATCTCTGAAAAGCTGATCCATGCAAAAAAAATAATGTACACAAACTGACCTGATCCTCGCAGCACAGCCAATCTGGACCGATTCCCCTGAAGTCTGGTGGCTGGTTGCCATGACGAGTCACAACCAATTAGTCGCTTCAGGAGGGCTGGCTTTCTCCAGCAGCAGGTTTCAATATGCAGACCTGAGGTCAGTCATCGAGCCCAAATCAGCACAGCTGATATTACTGTTTGCTGTACATCAGGTGTCAGTATTTAATGCTCCTTTTGCACTGCAAAAATTTGAAATCTTGACAAGAATATTTGTCTTATTTCTAGTCAAATTATATCTATGCACTTAATTTCAGATAATATCACTTAGAACTAAATTTACACTTAGATGGAGGACCTTATTTCTCAGAAATTATGTCTTATTTCAAGAAATCTTATCGAGACATTTTCACTTGATGCACTGGCAGATTTTTTTGCTTAATTCAAGCAAACAATGCTTGAATTCAAGCAGCATCACTTTTAGATGTAGTATTAACTCTTTAAGTGTCTTGTTCCAGCGTTTTTGTCCATTTTGAGTCATATTTCTAGACCCACAGAATATTTTGTACTATGACTCTGAAAACAGTGAAATGAAAGAAGAGACTCTCTATTTCATCATGAAAAAAATGTTTGTTTTTATCTTGTTCCATTCTTGTTTTATCAGAGGTAGAGTAGAGGACACTTTCACCAAAATAAACACTTTTTGTCCAGATTCTGTTTGTTTTGCTCTCTAATCTCGATCGTCTCCACTTCCTGTTTTGAGCTCTGTGGTGTATACCGTCTCTTTATGCTCTGACTACATCTCCCAGAAGCCCCAACATTACTCACAGGCTGCAGGAGACCGAGATCGGCGACCTGCTGTGGAAAAAAACACTTTGACGTCTATATACAGATTGATTGCACTCAAAGAGTTAAGAGCAAGGACGGGTCAAACTGACCCACGACTTTTTGCACTATTCTGCACTGTAGGTACCTTTGTGAATCTGTTTACATTCCCTACTGTGTATGGCAACTGTTGCATCAGGATGAATAAAGTTTTATCTTATCTTACCTTGTGCCGTCTCCCAGGTGGATCTGATCCGGTCCTGATTGAGGTTCGAGCGGGAAAGGATCCCGGCTCACTCTGTTTGCATTTTGGCCTCAACAGGAGCAGTTTTTTGGTGGTTTCTTTGTTTTAAGGGTCTGCTCGTGCTGTTTTTGTGGCTTTATTTCTGTCAGTTTTTGGTTCTTATGTTGGTTTTGATTAGAAAAAAGAGTATTTGATCAGTCTGGGGGTCATGGCACCACCTCTGTTACACAAGATCAACCATGTGTTGCAACATTAACTGCAAACGTTTGTGCCAATGTCTGCAATGCAACTAAAAAACCAACACTGTCTGTGGGAATATTGGATTTGAATGCTGTTGTGTCCCCCCCAGGCATTGTTTTATTTTTTTGAGCAGATTGAAGGATCTGTGAGATAATGAAAGCAGGATAACAGGTAAAAATGTTTCCCCTATGCTGTGAGAATGTGACCAAATCAGCGTTATCACAGAGCTAACGGCATTAATTTCTGTCATTGTTTTAAAAACAGGAGGCGACAGGACAGAACTGAACTACTGCATCAGTAACCACCTGGTTATTTAGTCACTTTAGAAAACATGACTAACTACCAGGCACTGTTGGAAAGTAAATTTATGTTTTCTGGTTGATGTGATGTGAGATTTTAACATATTTTTTTAGCTATAATTTGCTAATCAAAGTTGGAAATGCATTAGCATAATTTAATGCTGGCTATGACTGATGACATGTTTATTTATGTCTGTCTCTGTGAAGATGATGAAGGCGAACAAGCCCATAATCACTCTGTTTTTTTCTTTTCTTCTGGAGCTTTGTCATGTTGTTTTGCTCAGAAGTTGGAAGGAGCTGTGGCCTTCGGAGGCATTTCTGATTACTTTTACTACTTGATGATCGTTATTCAGCTCCAGGAATGTGCTCACTGTGGTGTTTGCTTCGCTCTGTGTACTCAGTCATCAAATCTGTTTTATTGCTCTCATGCTTTGCCATGATGTGAACATTTTTAGACAATCAGGAAGCTTCGGGGTTTGAATTGGTCGCCATAAAGTCAGCTCGTTTAAATCTGTGTGGAGTTTATCAAACACTTTGTGCAAGACTGATTTTCCACCAGTTTGACTGTTTACATCTGTGACATGACAGAATACGCTCGACAGATTGCATTGTATGCTTGGTAATGTATTTCTGCAAACTATGCGATCTGTTGAATTTGTTTCATATCAGTCTTGCCTTTGGCCCCTTCATATACTCCTTCCATCATTCAGCATATCTTTGGTTTACAGAAATGTACAATGACAACATTATAGATTAATGTTTGGAACATTTTATGTGTTGTTTACACCTGATGTGACCTCTGTTAGCAGAGTGAAAAGAGACTGCAACAGAGGGACTTTCAAAAGGAAACGTGACACACAACAGTTGATTTAACAGGTTATATTTCTTCTGGATGGATAGCCTTGGGGGGGTAAAAGCTTCCCGTTTGAAGAGAAGGTTTTCAGCAATGGCTGACTGCTTCATGAGTAACTTGGAATCATGAGAACACAAAGCTTCACCACAACACACCTCACTGACAGTTTTTTTCATTTATTTATCCTCTTTGAGTTTTTATAATGAATGGTATAGATATTCTTCAGCAGAAAATAATATGACTCTGAAATTAATTTGTGTATGTCCACGTGTGAGTGTCTCTGGCCTCTATCCAGTTTAAGTGCTGAGTGCACTTTCCACTATTTCAATGACACTGAAAACAGGTTTTCTTCAGTGACCCTGGGTTTCAACAGCAGCGTGAAAAAACATCTAAAGTACAGCCACAACAAAAGCCATCTATCATCCGAGAAGTGTGTTAAAGCACAATTCATGAAGCCTTGATTTACTGATTGTCTGACAGCAGAGTCACAGTGTTTTATCCAGGGTGGGAAAAAATATCGATATGGCAATATATCACGATACTTTTTCTTCTGACATAATATCGATTTTTTTTTTTTTCTTAATATCGATTTTTTTTCCCCTGGAAAAAAAATCATGTTTTGGGTCAATTGTCAATGCAGAGCAACTTCCGTACATTGAAATAAAAAATAAAATAATAAAAAAAAAATAAATCCACATTTGCAATGTCACAATAATGCATTATTGTATCACGAAGTCCTTGTCAATACCCACCCCTAGTTTTTTCTGGAGGAAAAAGATGCGATATTACAGATTATGTATCATCACTGGATGAAGGACAACTCCCATCAATCATATAAAAAATATGATTTACTAAATCTTGAAATATAAAAATAATTATGATTTGTGGTCCAACAGATATGCCACCTAAAGGAGTAAAAGCATGTCCTGTATTTAGCCAACCTTCCTCTTGATCCAATAAATGATAAAAAGAAACTTTTGCTTGTTTTTCCTGACACTCAGATGAAAGTGGTCTGCTCATCTGATTCTCAGCAAGAAAGCAAATGAAAGTGTGTATTTTCCAAAACGTCCAACGATTCTACTATACAGTTCATTACAGCAGATATGTTCAAGGTATGAGATCACACTGACGCGTTTATTAGATGAACAGGAGGGTGAAGTGGTCGAGAATGCAACTCCCAGCAAATAGAGAAAAACAGTTGAGTTCAATAAACTTTATTCATCCCCACAGGCACAAAAACAACAAACATGCTTCAGCATACAGCGCTGCATCAGCTGTACACACCATCCTCCAGACACTGATACATAAAACTATACCCTCCAGCGCACCAATAAACACGCTGTAGTGGGATGTAAGAAATATAGTTCAGTTACATTTATTGTTGTTAAATGGAGTTTCAGCTCTTCAGAGTGGTGTTGTAGTACAAGGCTTCTTTTTTAGTGCTGGTTAAATTGCTAAATCTGATAACATGCTGCTGTATTATACGTTGTCGTGCAGAAAAACAGATGAAGTGGAATTGATTTTCTACCCTTTATACTGAACGACAAATTTCAGCTCTACTGTTGTTGCCATAGTGAAAAGTGCTTTGTGCCTTTATCTGCTTTGAAGAACCACACTGCAAAATTATTGGCTCTTACTGAGATGAAAAAACTTAAATTTAGACATTTAGAAGAGTTAATGTCTTATTCTAAGTGTTCAACTTTACACTATAATCTTAAATCAAGCTCAACCTTTTTTGTCTCAAATGAGGTAAATAAGTGTTAAAATAAGATATATTACATCTCTCTCCCAAAGTCTCATCAAATAAATCTTTTTTTAAGATTCAGTCACAAAAAAACCATCTGCAAGCATTTTCTGCTTTAAAAAGTTCCATTTTAAGCTATCTCTTTTTAAAACCAGCATTGTCAGTTTATTTTATGCATATATTTAGTCTATTTTGCTTACTCTGTAAAAAGCTAGATTTTGATTAACCATTTTAAGGGGGCGCCACTGCTCCCTGAGGTTTAAATGATACATTTTGTATATATATGACAAATAAAGCTGATTGTTATTATTGATACCAGCATTTTCTGCTTATTTAAGTCCTCTAAAAACATCTTATTTCTAGATTCAACATCTTAAAGCTATAGTCTGTCATGTTAGAGAGCTAACACGATTTGAAAGTGGCACCTCCTCTCAGCCTCAGGGATTATTCAGAGTTTTTACAGTCCTGTAGCTGCCACAGAGGTTTGATACTTTTCCTTTTCCTGAACACATAATGTATTGACTGCTCTCATGATGAAAGAACCATTTCACCCAGGAGAACAAAAAGTGTTTGTGAACAGAATGACAGAATATAGCCTTAATTCTTGTCAAGTGAAATTATCTTGCTGCATGGACAGATAATTTCACTTATTTTGGGGACCTTTTCCCTCAGATTTAGTGTTTTTATCTTGTTTTTAGACACTTTTTTTGCAGCAACTTCTAATAATAAATCGATCAATTAAGAGGAAGACTCCACTGCTTTTGGCATTACTTTGACAGCAGATTATGTTTTTAAGACTCTCCAGATATCGCTCAGACAGGCCTGGACTCCCCTTTTGACACCTCATCATCATCCCTCACCTGTCATGACTGACAGGAGTCAAACCCTCCCTTGGACCTGTGTACCTAGCCTTGTTTTTCCAAATACTCCACAGGCTTTTAAAAGCTCAAAGGTCAAACAATTCAGCCAAGTAGCTCCACTGTAGACTATCTCACCCTTGAGCTGGTCAATTATGAGTAAAGAGCTGTCAGCTATCAGCCTTATTTACAACATGACAGCAACTCCACAGCGGCCGCAGAGAGTTTTGTTGGTGATAATTTGCAGAAAATCAAATATAATCAAATTTGAGACCAGACCAGAGTCATGTATCTATTACTTTGTGCCAGCTGTAACATTAAACCTGCAGACTCCTGCCTTCCTGACCACAGAGCTGCTAATTTAGTACCGAACACTCGTTTCCAACAGGAGCTTGTGAAATGTATTGACTAAAGCCTGGGTGACATGCTTTAATTAAATTAAATAATCACGCTGCATCATTCAGTTTATAAAATAATGACAACACGAGCCACTGCGACGGCTCATGAACGGAGCTGCAGGGCAGGCTGAAAATACCTGCAGGGCTCACAATGAAAAAGAGATGAATGGAAAACAGCTGAAATGAAAGACAGGAAGACAGGAAGACATTCACGCTCACAGACACACCTTTTAGATATGATTTCAGAAGCCAATTTCCTACTCGATCTGGCAGACTATTTTTTCAATGGACTATTCCAGTTTGGGGTTTTGGAGCTGTGAATGTGATCATTCAGATCAATGGAGATTGGAAAATGGGTTATTTCAGTGGCAGACATCCACACTAAGAAGTGTAACACCGAGGGTGTGATGTCAAACAGTCACATGAGCAAACCGACCAATGATCAGCCAGGCCTGATATCTGGTTTCTGATCATGAAGTCTGGTGGCTTTGAAGTGTTAACAGTTAATGACCAGCAGAAAAGATGTAAAGCAGTGGAAATATTCTAAATAATGAATACACTCAAACTGCGATGGATTTCTTTTCTTGTGGCTAAAATATGTTTTTCCGTTTATCAGCTCTGCTGTCGCTTCAAAAACCATCTGATTCCATGGATAAAAAGCATGAATCAATGCCTCTGACTCAGTCGTATCAAAACTGAACTGAATGTGTTTCATGCAGTGAAACTATTTGTCTTATTCTATTTATCTCCTCATATTGTTGTGTCCACCCTCATTAATCTTTTGCTGTTAATAATCATATGCACCAGAGCAGATGTGTCTGTTCAGATGGCGACAGCTCTCACAATGTTTTTGAGCAAACTCATTGTCAAGGACGCTGATGTGATTTTGAATACCTCATAATTAAGTGCCTGTTCATCAGCAGGTGATGTCTTTTATGCTTGTGGGTTTGAGCTGCACTCTGTGTCGTAGCGTTCGTCTCCTATCATCTACTTTCAGGCCACAATGAATCAGCTTCTCCTCTCTCTTTTTTTTGTTCATTTTGACACCCGACAAAACTCATCGCCTCTGAGGGAATTGGAGTAGAGGGTCTTGTTTTGTTCTGGCAGTTCTTTCAGGAATGGCCATCAATCAGGTGATCTATTGTGTTAGTGAGGGACCTTTCTCTATTGGATTCATCACTTGCTGCAAAAAGCAGATGCTACAAAGGTATTGAAAGTTTTCAGGGTGCATTATAATCTGACGTGAAAGAGCCGCGGTGAAAGACGAGGGGCAGTGCTTCATAATGATTTCACTACCAGTTTTTACGTCAGGACGGAGCCTCGGCTTTGACAGAATTTGTATTACATTGATATTCTCTCATGATTATCCCCTGCAGACCATGTTCAGGTGCAGTTTTTCCCCACAGAACAAAAGGAACAGCTCTGATATTTTGGCAGCGATTGGAAAAAAAAGTCAAGATTTTGATGAAGCACTGCAATAAAAACTGACTTTAATTACTTTTTTTTCTTTAAAAAAAACAGCACAACATTTTTTTTGATTGCAGCTGTTTAATCAGCGTGCTATTTAGGTTTTTGAACATGCTTCTTTCATGACAGATTGTTGAAAAATGAGCAGTAATCAAACGTTGATAGATATGGTGGAACAAAAAGAGAGAAGACAGAGGTTGGTTTGGATTTGTCCGTTTCGCCTGACGCTCCAGCGGATCGATGAGCGGCTCTGTGGTGATCTATCTATCGGGAACACTTTAACTTCTTGTGTAACTGAGGAAGGAGTACTTTGTAAGTCTTAATTTGCTGGCGTTGTCAGTCAATACCTGGAAGTGCCCAAACAAAGTGTACGCTGTGTTTAGAGGGATGTGGATGGAGAGGAACAGAAAGTAAACAAGGATCCTGGTGAAATTCTGACTGTGTGCAGCGTTTCTGCAGATGAGGGTTTTTTGAACAATGCATGTTTGTTTTAGGTCGAGAAAGAAATCAAGATTATTTTGACGAGCCTCTGGATCAGTGAATCCCAAAACCACACTCATGCCAGAGCTTGTTTCTCAGTATTACTCAGGACCCAGCAGAAGCAATGCTGTCTTCTCAGTACATCTCAAATGCCCACAACAACAACAACAACAACAACAACAACAACAACAACAACAACTACTTTTTAATTATTATGGATCCAAATCTGGAGAATGAACTTTGTGAATTACTTCCCTCTTATCTGAATAATCCTCCTCTTCAGAGCAGCTGTTTGCATCTCATCACTTGAGAGTGGTTCATTTTATTCAGATGTGATGGTTAAACTGTGTCTTCATTTGCAAGTGTGCCTTTAAGAGAGATGTTTCAGCATCAGGTGGTTCTTGGACAACAAACACTTCAAGTGGCACTCCACAGAGTATATTGTCAACAGTTTTTTTTATGCTCTGTGAATTAATCTTTGATGTTATTGATTCTTCACATTTGCTTTCAGACACCTTCTTATCTCTTTCTCAGGATTTCTTTTTATTTGAGCTGTCTGCTCCAGTATTGTTAGGCTGACATTCAAATCTGCTTCAAGCTCACTCTTTGTCACATATTTCTATTTAGCTTTGCGTGAAAGTTTAAAAAATATATTAATAACATGGTATTCCCATCCTCTGCCAGACTGGACCAACATGGCTCCCACTCAGAGTCTGTTCTGAGGTCTGCTGTGGAGCAGTTTTGTCAGCTGTGTGCTGTTGGAGAAGGTAATGACATGCTGACTACAGATGTCTCTAATGAGTCATGACAGGCAAACACTGGAGCTCAGCCGTGGTTAATAATTTCACTGGATAAGACTTGATTTGAATAGTTGTACCCTGGCTCACATGGTGAACTGGGTTTAAAGAATAAAAACAGGCAAACAGTAAATCAGCAGTTATGTGATTTTTGCCCAAAAATTCACTTCATCCTCAAAATTTGGCTTCTCTTTATGCACTTGAAATCATGAAAGTTATATCATTTTATTCCACACTATTCTAATTTATTCTAATTTCTCTGTAAATGCTGTTAATTATTAAAAAATATGAGACAATTCTGCAAAACCCTGCATATGTTTACTGATAATATTTTGCAGCTTTTAAAGAAATAGTTTGACATTTTGGAACGATAATTCATATCTGTTAAACATAGGCAGCAGTCTGCAGCTGGGTAGCTTAGCTTAGCTTAGCTTAGCACAGAGCCTTGAAACAAGGGGAAACAGCTAGCATGTCTCTGTCTATAGTGGCTCCACAGGTCTCTAATTAACATGTTCATGTTAACTGACTCTGTAAAAAGTACAAAAGCCTAAACCAGTGACTATATCTTCTCTCTTAGTTGTTGCCAGGCAACCTGTGGTGATGGCAGCAGATTTCTGATCCCAACCAGGAAAGATAATATTGGACTAAAACTTTAACTCAAGCCAAAAAGTCAAGGGGATGAGCAACAGTTCCTCAATGATCCTTCCAGAAATCATTCTGAATATTTCTCAAAATTGAAGGTGAATCAATTTTTGCCATGATAAGTTAAGATCTGAGTAGTTAAGTGATTGTTAATCATGTGTGTCTAATTAATGGTCACCTCCCATTAACTAAATTTGACAGCAGTGACAATCTTCAGAACATTTCTTTCTTCATCAATCTGTGGCTGACGTCAGGACGCTACTTTCGTGATTTTCCACAGTTGGGAAGAAATACTCGATGGGCTTAAAGACTTAAATTGGTGGGCACCATTATAATGCCCTTCTCTTTGAATCCAGAGAGATTAAGGGAAAGGTTCTCCTTTGACACTTGTGAGATAAAGAGTTCGTCACTCCCAATGGCCTCGAGAGACTCTGCAGATATGATTAGGTTCATGTGCCACTCAATTATCTGTTCCCTTAAAGCGCTCTCTTTGAGGATGCAATTACGCAGGATGGATGTGAATGAGAATGTTGGACACTGTGATGTGGGGCTGGCCACTGGTGCAGCTTTTAATAGATCACATATGTCTTGGCGATGTTTGTGTGTTGATTCACTAGACAAGAGTCATATTCTTTACGGAAAATAAGGGGGGTGGGGGGAATGACGTTTCCCTTTTCCATCTGTTGAACTAATTTGCCGTGAAAAGTGCTCCTGATGCTTTTCTAAACTTTGAGTGCCACTTTCTTCCGAACCAGCGCCATTGACCGAAAACAAGTCGCACACTGCTGTTTTCCTGGTACAACTATGATGATGAGGTTGTTATGGCCTGCTCCTGGGTCTTTATGGAGAGGTTTAACTGGACGCTGCCTCCCTCACCAGATCAGGTTTTCTACTGTTCCCCCGCTGAATCTCCCTCAGGCCCAGCTGCCTGGCAAAGCATTCATGATTAAATGTGAGACACGAGCCGTCCTGCCAAGAGAAAGCTGGAGGAGGGGCTGCTGGCTTAGGACGACCACAGTTTGGAATTTCTTCGCTGTTTGTCATACACACAGAGAAAAATGAAAGCAGATGTAGAAGCAGAGGGAGAGGGGAGAGGAAGGGAGAAAAGGCAATCATCAAAGACAAGAGGTCTCCCAGGCAATAGATACTGTAGGAATAAATCTGAAGCAATATTTGCAAAGCAGTACATGCTGTATAGGGAACCAGCAGCCAAGTGGGCTTTTAATTATTCAAGCATTTCTCACCAGACACAAATGATCTCATTGGCAGGGCTAAGTAGGTGGAGCCATATCACCACACTTCTTTTACGTGGCTAATATGCTAAAATACATTAAATCTCTACTAATATTAGAACTATAAGGGAAGAAGAGGAGCAGATGCTCTATTATATTGGTAGTGAATGTGTGTAATGTGAGAGGTACTTCTCATTTTTCTACTCTCCCTGTTCAATGTATACAACCCTGATTGAAGGAAAACTAACATGACTGCTTAGTTAGGTTTAAGTAACAAAGCTATTTGGTTAGGTTTATTAAAAATCCAATTATTGTGGCTGCAAACTGTCAAACTGTCCTCGTTCAACCAGTCCATTCTTTGGTTCATTCTCCATGGCGCCTCCCACTGAGGTTTCAGTCAAATGATGGTATTTTTCTACTTCCAGATGAGCGAACTAACGCCACCTGCAGGAGCCTGGAGGGTGGAGCTGTCTTCCTCCCTCAGCTTTCACTCTTTAGTGACATTTTTTCTGCACCAACAATTAAAAATGCAGCATTGGCACCAAATTCCTCACTCGCATCTCCTTAATCCTTAGCTTCACACTATTTCTTTTAATTTTGCATGTCTCTTATGTTATCTGTTATAGTATATATTTTGGTACTTTACATCTATCTATCTATCTATCTATCTATCTATCTATCTATCTATCTATCTATCTATCATCTACCTTTTTAACAGATAACTTAGTCTCTTTCTTTTTATCAAAAACAGTTTCTGTCGATGCATGTGAACAATGAGAGAAAAATAAACATAAAGTAATACCTTTTGGGTTATTTCCATCTTCAGTTGCGGGACATTTCTGTTATTCTGTGCATTGTGTGACCTAAAAAGTGGTCAAAAGCTATCACTGTTGTTCAGGGTCGGTCGAAGAGAAAGACTGAGAGGAGAGAGGCTTGTGAGAGAGACAAAGAGAGCGAAGGAGAGAACAAGCTGTGGTGTCTGATTGAGGTGTTTGATCAGGTCACGGTGCAGTCTAATCATTGGAGCTGTGGATAGCCACTGTCGCTGGGTTGTTTCATAAAGGAGAGATGGTTGTGCAGGCTTTCTCTCTATAGGACCTAATTCAATTGAAGAATAAATGAGTTCTGTTGGTAATTTGGAGATAACCTGTGCGGTGGCCGAGCTTAAAGGAAGATAACGACGCAGAAATGAAGACGAGAAAACGAGACAATTTTTCACCCTGCCTTTGCTGAATTCAACTTTTCCCAGACTCCCTTAAACTTTAATTAAAACACACACTTGCATGCACATCGCACACACAGTCATGCTCATGCAGTCGCACATCCACCAGATAATCCAACAGGAGCAATCAAGTTGTGTGAAAGAGATCAGTAGAGAGCTGGCGGTGAGGCTAACTGGACACACTGAAGCTCCTCCATCTGCCTCTCTGTTGTTAAGATTAATCAACAAGGTGCACTCTGAAAGTCAATGGTCCTTTGAGTCTGAAAGCTCAGTATGTAGCTGGCATTCTTAAAGGGTCAGTTCACCCAAAACACAAGGAGATGGTGTTGGTCTTTCTTGTGATGTCTGCTACTAATCCAATGTATTAGAAGTGGATAGATATGATGAAAACAGTCCACTGTGGTGCCAGAGGAGGTGAAGGTGAAGGTGTGTTCAGGCTGTATATTCAGTGCTTTTTAAAGACAGTAGAAATGAAAAACAGAAATTTGAATCTGCAGGAATGAAACCCTTAAATAAACTTCTGTTTCCCTTGTCTCAAAGCATCTAAACTCAAAGAGAATGGTTTTTGGTAAGGGGCTAAATGAAAGAATGACAGGACCTGGAGCAGATTTGGTTATAAATGTCTAACAGGAAGTGGTTTATCCAATAATAGAGAGCTCTCAGACCAACTATCCTCAACACAAACCAACTATCCAGCAGCACGCGCTCACACAGTGCAGGTTAATGTGACATGTCGCCTCATTCCTGTTTGTGTGTCACAACATGATTTTGAGTGGTTTTAAATTGTCTGTGATTAGCACAATATTCTACAAAATCTGCCTGTTAAACCTCACAATAAGCCAATATTCATTATTACTAAACGCCTCGTCTGGTGTTTGAGACCGGTTACCCACCGGGCTCCTCACTTCCAGTCCTGCCTGAAATTACACTGTTGCAGCTCCACTGAAGCTGAACAAAGAAACGTGTGGTTGTGAACCTCCACATGGTAGCACTTTGTGGATGAGACCATTTAGCGACTTGTCTCCAGAGCAGTTCCCCTGATTCCCACACGATTTACCAGCCAACCCGCTCTGCACTCAGATGAGCAGTTAATACAGCATCGGGCAAAACAAGTAGTGAGACACACAACAAGCCAGCACACCAGGGCCTCCAGTCTGAGTCAGCTTTGAGTTCAGCCTTTGTCATTTCAGTGCCTATAATTCATCATTTATGCCTCTTTCAAATAAGACTAACCATTGTTTGCAGCCGTCACACACTCTGACGTTTGTTGTGATTTGAAACGGCATGAATTTCCAATCCAGGCTGTCACAAGCATCATCAAAACTGACTCATTCAAGTGGCACATTTCTTTTTAGTAAAAAAAAAAAAAAAAAGTCTTTTTCCTTGAAATGAAATATGAAGCTGTGGTGTGGGGAGTCATCCCACGTAGAAAGCTTCATTCAGTCTCGATGGACTTCACTGAACTGTGTCGCTGCTGTGAAGGTAGGGTTAAGGTTAGCAGTGTTTGCTTTGGATTCAGAGAGGAACTGTGTGCGTTTCCTGGGCTATTGGAGAATAATAAAGTATGTTTTTACTGCGTCGTATTGACGTTTTTTTCCTCTTCTTTTCTTTTGCCACAGTTGTGCACTTTCCAAAAGTAACAAACTGATCTCAAAGAAGTGTGTAAATGTTTAAACCTGGTAGCTTTTCGGCGTACTGTACAACTGAAGAGATTATTTTTATAACTCTGTGTGTGTGAATGTTTGGACACATTTTTGTATTTGTATAAAAATGGGGACAGATTCATTTCTCCTCAGTTAGAGGTAACCATAACAGTGATGAACAGAAAAAAAAATCATTTTTCTGAGACTGCACTGATTTTGGACTTGCAAAACTTTAATTTGTTCGGAGGGTCTTTTTTCTTTCCTCCTTCCCCCCGTGCTCTTTCCCCTCACTGATTTCTCACCACAGATAATTTTCAGTGGCCGCAGCAGAGACTTGAGATTCCCTGGCAGTATTTAGCGGTGGAAGTAAGTAGCTTCAGCAGCTCAATGAAATGTCTTTGAAACTGTAGTGTGTGCTCTGAACGGCTGGGGTGAGGGGTGATGGTATGCGTGCAGAATCACAATAGTCACCCCTTTTACGTGGTCTAAAGCACATCTGAGTTCAGGCAGCCTCTGTGAGAGAGACTAGACCAGACTTCACAGTGCAGGTCAGGTCTGTATTAGCCCAGCGCTCTTAAATCTTAGTGGAAAATATGTGAAGCGTACCAGTGCATATGCTACGTCAGGGTGAAGTAAAAAATATTCTACAGGGCTCGTCTTTCTTTTAAATACCATCTCAGTTCCAGTACGAACACACAGAGACTTGAATCCTCTGTTGAGATTGCTCTAACATTTCTTTGGCTGACCTTCATGGCACAAATCACAAATAGCTCTCCTCCTCATTGACTGTAATAGCCTTAAAATTGCGGTTTGAGGTGACGGGGTCATTCGTGTCCCAGTCGTGTTTCTTTGCTGCGTCAGCACGGTTTTAAATGGCTGAAATCAACTCTGCTCCAGTATTGTGACCTGTCGGAGTACAAAACAGAGTACAAACCTCAGCTTCATGTGCAGATTTCCTAATTTTGTTGTATGCACTGTCATATAATAACAATAAAGGCTTTTGATTTGATTTGAGATTTGATTTTTGAGACAAAAACAATTTAGCGACACACGTGTGTTTTCTTAGTAGTGGAGGTGGGGATTGTTGGGATCAAGAGAATCCCCATTGTGAATTTTAAGGGGTTTATTTCCACCTGGAAAATTCAGTGTACATCCATACTGTGCTATTCTCTTTACCTCCCTCCTCTGTGCGAGCAAGGAAACCAGGATGAAAGCATCTCATCCATCCAACCATCGATTGCACCCTCTACCATGAGCCGCATCGTGTTTTCACTGAAGTGTTTGCCTCAAATCTCAAGCGCTGTGGAAACAGCCAGCTGCCGAGTTCTTATAGGAACCTGGCTTTCCATAAACCACAACCAACTGCACATTAGTGCCAGTCTGTGGGGGCTGTGGGACTGGTGTAATGGTTCTGGCTCACTTACAGCAGTTACAGTCACTGCATATTGATCGTTTTTCCATGTGCAGGTCTATGTGAGTATAACATTTGTTCTGATCAATGCATATGTGATGTCATCTGGTGTGGTTCACAGAATAATGGATAATAAGTATTAGTATGAGTACTGCTCCTGCTTAGTACCTCAGTTCTTAACCTCAATGCTGTAATTATCAATGAAGGCTGTGGCGTCAAAGGGCTGTGTGGTAGCTTTGGCAATGCCCTCGCTCAGTTTACTGGTGACGTTTGAGCCCCTCTTTGCATTATAGTCCACTTATTATAATCCACTTATTAGTCTGCTTATTAAAGTCCATGTATTATAGTCCTCTCATTAGTCTGCTTATTAAAGTCCATTTATTATAGTCCAATTGTTACATTATAGTCCACTTACTGTAGTCCAATTATTATAGTCCAGTTGTTATATTATAGTCCACTTATTATAGTTCATTTATTATAGTCCAGTTATTATAGTCCAGTTATTGCAGTCCATTTATTATAGTCCACATATTATAGCCCACTTATTGTAATCTACATATTGTAGTCCACTTATTATAGTCCATATATTGTAGTCCACATATTATAGTCCGCTTATTATAGTCCACTTATTATAGTCCATTTATTAAAGTCCACTTATGATAGTCCACATATTGTAGTCCACATATTAGAGTCCTCTTATTATAGTATGCTTATTATAGTCCACTTATTATAGTCCACATATTGTAGTCCACTTATTATAGTCCACTTATTATAGTCCCCTTATTAAAGTCCACATATTATAGTCCGCTTATTATAGTCCATTTATTATAGTCCACTTATTGTAGTCCACATATTGTAGTCCACTTATTATAGTCCACTTATTATAGTCCCCTTATTAAAGTCCACATATTATAGTCCGCTTATTATAGTCCATTTACTATAGTCCACTTATTATAGTCCACATATTGTAGTCCACTTATTATAGTCCTCTTATTAAAGTCCACATATTATAGTCCATTTATTATAGTCCATTTATTATAGTCCACTTATTACAGTCCACTTATAATAGTCCGCTTGCTATATTCCACTTGTTAAAGTCCACTTATTATTGTGTCCTAAACAGCACAGCTCTACACAATAAGAGGATGAATGGGATGTGTAATTTATTTCAGAGGACATTCCTGGATGGACATTCCTGGATGGAGACTGTTGTTCCATGCTGGATTATGACGAGTCTAAAAGGGCCAGACCAGACTGTAAACTACATATTCTGATTGTAATTCATGTTGATGTGTCGGTGACAGAAAGTGTCGTAGTGTTTATTTAGCTCCACGTAGACTAACTGATCTCTGATCACGACTCTGGGTTAGCTTTAGCCATGTTTGTGTTAAATGACAAACTGAGTAGCAGTAAAACATGTGCACAGTTTGTCTGCTCTATTTTAATCTGAACTGTTTCCCAACAGATAATTGAAAAATACTCTAAATGTGGTGAAGTCAGGGATCTGCTGGTGCAACATCATTAATATGTTAGATAACAGTCATCCTATGATTCATTTCAGGAACTGTGCTGCCTTTCATTTCTGGTGCCGTTTCATTTCAGATGACAGGAGATGACACATCTGGAGATGGACGTCCTTTCTCAAAAAAAATGAATGGATCGCCGTTACCATGTCCAAAGATTTTCTAAGTTCCAGACCAAACTTGTCAGCAGACGAGTGCTGCTCTGTTGGAGGACATGTTTGTTTGTTTACTGGTGTCTCTAAAGTGAGGAGGACAGACGAGATGGTTATCTCTGAGATCAGAGGTCATCTCTTGAGTCTGTTGTCTGTTTCTCTAAAAAGCAGGAAGAGGTCACATCCTTGGTTTTGCTGCAGGTTGCAGGTTGCTTTGCTCTAATCTGAGTGAGTTATGGAAGTCATTCAGTGGCATCTTGTTGTGGATGTTTGCTTTCTTTAAAAAAGGCATGTACAGTAGGGTAAACATTATATTACATTGTCAACATCTCAAGTTTTTTTAGTCACACCACTTATTTAATGGATGTAAATTTCTGCCAAATCATTGTGAAAATGGAACACCTTGGAATTGAGATAGACGTGTTAGAGAAGACAGTGTTTCATGTGCAGTGCCTCCTCCATAAAGGATTAAATACCATCCTCTGTGGTAAGAATTAATTTCACCTTTGGCAACATTCGTTATCTGACTATTAGAAGATGACGACTCTAACCAGAGAGCAGAGACTCACTGCTCCTGTCTTATGTGGAGTATTCAGTCATTTCAGCAGCAGTTATGCCTGAGAATAATTGAGATAATGATTTTGGCTGATGAACTTTCTGCTGCTGGTGTTATGTAAAGTGCTCGTGATCACCAGAGATCCTCAATACACAGAACCAGGAGATTTCCACAGGATAACACTATTTTTATTCTGTGGCTTACTTTAGCTGTTTCCAGAGTCTCAGTATTCTTTTTCATCTCAAGGGGCGACCGCCTGGCTCCAGTGGCCGTATGCAAATCACACTTTTTATTCAGTTTACCTACCTCCTGGAAATGTCAAACGGAGGGAGAGGAAGGCTTCATATGAGCTACATCCGTCATGACTGAACCTCAAAATGATGCTGATGCTTTCATACCACTATAGAAAAGTGGATATCATTCTTCATGAAGCTGTGATTTACTGTTTGTATCTTGCATCTAGCACCTTGTTAGTTAGGTAAAGGGACTGGTGAAAAGTGTTATTATTAAAGCACTTTTATTATTAAAAAGGAAACAGTGATGACAGATACCCCGAGAGATGTTTTTTTTAAATACTGTTAACCCTTTAACACCTAACGTGTTGCTGGCGACTCTTCGCACATGCACACTTTGGATTACAGTAATTACATAACGGGTGTGCTATCTGAAAAAATCCAGCAGTTTCTGAGAGCTGAAATGTTACGCTTTACAGCTAATATGGTGTCATTATGGTAATTTCATTCATGCCTCTACTGGAAGCAGGTGAAACAGCCTCTTTGTTCCCTGTGGTAATAAATTGCTTCCATTTTATGGATGAATTTTGCACATTTAGAGACAAAGACTCAAAAATTGTATTGTAAATACTTTTCAAATTTAAACTTTAACATGTGAAATCTGTTATTCACTCAAATTCTAGCTCGTGTTTTTCATCATTTTAAAGTGTGACAACACTTAAGGGTTAAGAGTGATTTACCATCTTGTGCTTAAATATGTCTGCCTGCCAGTGTGTATAAACTGAAGCTATGGTCATTTTCCAGGGAGAACACAAGCAGTCCAGTCCAGGAATAGAAATACACTGCAGTTCAGATCTAACGCTCAGCCCCACAGAGGTTATTTCTGCATTTGAGAGTGTTCGGTCCTTGAGATGACACACTTGCTTAGCAGTAAAAGAGGCCGGCCTTTGGGATGCGTTCTGCAGACTCACCAGTCCAAGTGTTGCTAAATTGAAAACCTGCTCTCGAACATACCCAGACTGACTGGGTCTGTTACTCTGTCAGCTTTTAACCAGGCGAAGGAAATTACAGCCATGACCTCGTGGCGCTTGCCAGGCAGAGACACTGAGAAGTAATTTTGCTTACAGGGAGGAGGAGGTAGCAGAGGCAGGACGAGGTGCAGATCTGTGTACGCACCGGGCTCCTTCCACTTTAGAGCTGGGAGCAGCCGATAAATTAACATTCATCACATAGAGGAGTTCAGCTGGGGCATGAAAGGCCTGGAGAGCGAGAGACTGGGAGCCCTATCACCACCGCCACATTTAAAACTAGTTTTCAGATTAGTGGTGATGCACGGCAGCAGAGACACTGTATACGCTTCAAATATTGCCGCCATAAAACAGCAGCAGCCCGTCGGACATATATGATGCTGGTGTATGTTTTCTAATTAAAGTGCTGGAGTGAATGGGCCGGTGGGCAGAATGGATGGAAAGTTATGTAGC
Source organism: Synanceia verrucosa (assembly GCA_029721515.1). Taxonomy (NCBI): domain Eukaryota; kingdom Metazoa; phylum Chordata; class Actinopteri; order Perciformes; family Synanceiidae; genus Synanceia; species Synanceia verrucosa. The sequence continues at coordinate 2,682,922 of CM056559.1, forward strand.
CTCTTTTTAAAGTAAGCTATTACATCTTGACAGCAGCTACCGGCTTCCTGAAGTTAATAAATGAGTGCAATTCACTTCCTGGAGCGATGTTGCGGTTTATTCCCCCATTAGGAGGCAGTGGCCCACCCATTCCAATCATTCTTTAATTAGAACTGTTGTTATTTAGGCTGTCGCAGGAGGTAATACCTCATGACAGCGTCAGGATCAGCTTGGCAGCCTGCAATCTCATATTCATTGACAGGGGCTTTGGTGCTGCTTGTCGTCGCTTCATCTACCCCGCCGGACTCAGCGGTGCACCGGGCGCTTCCAGCTGATGTCTGCTTGGTGCTTACTTGGAGATCTCTTTACTGACGTTCAGTGTCATCTGTTTAAACCTGCTAAACGTTTATTTTTTATATTCTTTCCTCGTGATTACTTCCCCAGATTGCCGTAACGTACCACTGAGTCACAAAATGTTTACCCAGAAACAGCAGAGGACGTAAAGTGGAACAGAACGGCTCAGCAGGCGTTTATTCATCCATCCATTAGTCCAGATTTGGCTCTTCACCGCAGGTGGCTGGCTGAGGAAATAAAAAAAACAGTGAATTAAACAAAATGACAAATATGAGAAAACAAAAGAAAACACCTACTATCATGGTATTGTGTTGTTTTCTGGCCTCAGGTGTTTCTCCTGGTGGCCCAGCAGGCCCCAGACAGTTAAGTTCATAATGGGCTTGGTTTCTTCTTAATAAACACATCCCATGTGTTAACAATTTGTGTTTAATGAAGTGCTGCCCTCTGTGGAGTGATAGAGAACAGCAATCACAGACCATCACCATCACCGTCCCCCTGCTCTCGTTGCCTCAGGCCTCCATCTCTGCTCTGACACAGCGGGTCTGAGAGGTGGTGCAGAGACAGACCATCAGAGTGAATCTATAGAGGAAATAGGACGTAGACCTCTCCAGAGGGTGGGAAAGAGGATGACATCAGGAACCCCTGCTCCCAGAGGAGACAGCTCTGGAAACATTGGACTTTAACAAGATTACCAAGTCAGAGAGGGGCGGGAGAAGGAGACGAAACAGCATGTGCCGCTTGGAGTTGGCAGCCTGAAATACAGATTTATGAACTCCATTAAACCACATTTCTTTCTCTTTATTGGGGCCTGCAGCATTTACTCAATGTGGAAAAAGGGTAGAAAAAAATCTCCTCCAGATAAATTACTAACAGCCTGGGCATTTACTTCCACATAAGGTAGCTGCACAACTCATGAATAGAGAGATAAAAGCAACTAGACACCTTGACTGTTTCACTCTGCTGGTCGACTGGCTGCTTTTTGCAAGCCGAGCTACAAAAAACAGTCGCTGTGGTCTTTGGAACAGGTGGCCATCTCAGACTGGCGTTGGTCGGGTGGAGCTGGCATGGGTTAGTAGCCAGACTCTCAATCTGTCCACTTGAAAACTCCCCAGTATTGCTGGAAAGTATTACAGCCCCTGTGGAGGAGATGGCAATTACAATTTCTGATGGGAGAGAGGGAGAGGCGGCAGGAGCCACATCCATTCTTGGAATATGATCAGACTTATGACTGGAACATTTTTACAAAGCACCACTACACAAATGTCCTCTTAATACCACCAGTGTGATAGCTTATAGTTTCAGGCTTTCTATAGCCTACACTTCCTTTTTACTCTCTTCTGTCAGGTTTCCGGGGGCGACATTACATTTAAAGACATCATTAAGCTGTGAATTGTCTTCCCTATGCCAGTGTTTGATGAACCACACCAGGCCTTAGCAGGTACATGGCAGCGATCTGCTCAGAAAAAAAAAAAAAAAACTGCTTCCATTTAAATCCTGCATTGCGGCATTGTGTGACAGATTGGATTCGGAGTGGGCAAAGCCTGATCCAGCTGGAGATGGCTCACCCTTTGGCCCCTCACCTGAGCTCCTCCTGCTCTGGTATGTGTGACTAACGTTGTCTATGGGAGCCTTGTATCACTAGAGCCCACATGTTTTGGCTATTGAGTACAGCTGGCGCTTGAGATTACACTGTTTTCACACATTTGGATGGTCCAGACGCTGAATTGCCGTGTCACTCTGCATGTAGGTCACATTAGCTCACAAAGGGCCTCAAGCAGCAGCAGTGAGGACGTAATCAATTTTCAGGCCACAGCTTCAGATGATCAGTTTGCTTTTTGCTCCATAAAAATGTTGCCAGATCTTCTCTAAGTAGTAACCGCCCCCTGTTGGGAGCGTGCATATGAATCTCTAGGCTTTGCCTGAGGAATGAATAAGTAATAATCACATGCAAACCACTTATTCATTGTGTCCCCCGAATCCCATGAGACCGCTGGCTGGCTCACGCAAACAGAAGAACCTGCTGGTTGGAAGGTGCACTCAGCCAATGATGCCTTCTTGGTGGATTGCCAGGGAAATGCGATTCTGCGTGCGCTTCCAGCTGACATAAAGGTAATACCACAAATCAAAGCTGAGGGAGTGTGAGACTGTGTTCAGGACTCTGTCTGTACTCGGCGTGCAGCAGAGAAAAAAAAACAAGCATAGCTCATATATCTGAAGCAGCTCGATGAACTCTGGGGAGTAGATGTGACGAGACTAGAGATTGCACCACCTCACAGGGACCTGCAGCCACTAAGAGACAAGGTCAAGTCCGTCAGCTCCAATGTGCCACAGTGGTGGACTGACAGCTCACAGAGGGCTGCTGCATGGATGGGTGCATTACACTTATTGAAAATCAATAGCAATCTTTCAGTGGCACCTACAAGACATATTTGAACAACAACCGTTACTCAATGGAGTTCGATCAGATTTTATGCTGGTTTTCCACCAGAGAGGAATCAAAGGAGGTCAGAGGGTTTTATGGTTTACAGGTATTCTATATGTTTCCAGCTTTTGGTGACCCCTTTTATCACAACAACACATCTTTGGCTTTGTTTTACTGTGTGTCATGCCACTCAGTGATGGGAGAACTACTTGTAAGTAAGGAGGTTATGTTGTGGTTTGGACAAAAAAAATAACCTTTTGCATTACATTATGGAGCAGACTGGCTCTCTGAGTTCCCTAAAACATCTCTATTATTATTACTACTACTGTAAAATAAATACAGAGCTGGTGTTTTTATTGTTTTTAGAGGCAGCAGCCAAGCCCCACCTGCTGGCATCACTAAAGATTGAGTGGTAGCCCACTGAGTAATTTATAAATGGATATTATTTTGGATTAATGCATGACATAACATCCTCCATTACTCCTGTTACTTATCATCATTCTACAATTCAAGGTCAGCGGCTGAGTTTTAACGTGGTGTTTTAAAGAAATCAAGTGCCTGGAGAGGAAACCTGTGGGGAAACAACAAAACACAAGACACATCATAAAAACATGTTGAACAAATTAGATTTTTTTGTTGTAGTTGTTGCAGAAATTGGATGCCACATGCTGCTGACTGCTGTTGCCTCACTGCAGTTTGATCGGCTGTTTGCCAAGTACTGTTGTCATCACTGGCTCACAGTTGGTAGAAGTGAGTATTTTAGTTTAGTTTTTAGTACTTTCAAAGAAGATTAAATAGTAAAGAGTAACTGTGGTCGGCATGAGTCATGTGGACTGTGTCCTACAACAGGACAGATTTAGCACCTCAGGGCCCAACAGCAACAGTTTATGTGTAGAGATGGTTATAAACCAAACCTGCGGTAAAAATCAACAAATTTAATGTTCTCCAATACTCCTTTTCCACCAAAAGCAACCTGGTGCTAGTTCGGTGCTGGTGCATCGTTGGTTCGACTTGTGTTCCTCCTTAGCACCGATCATTTTTCCTTTAGCAAGAAGCTCAGTCAGAGCCACGTCATTATGTCACTGCAAAACATCAGTACGTCACAACATTTTTGCTTTCACTTGGCAAAGCTTATGTGGTGCGAAATCAAAACAAGGCTTTGCAAAAAATCCAGAGGCGACAAAACAAACTGTATGCTGTTATATTTGTGCCACATTCCTGAGCGAACAAAGACAGATTTTGAGCGAGCAAATGAATGAGCAGGAGAAACACTGAGACTCAGCGGTGATTGTGGCATGAGCAAAAATAAATTTACTAAACACAGAATATATTTCTGTGCTCAAAATCTCTTTGTTCGCTCAGGAATGTGGCACAAATATAACTGTTACTAATCGCTTCCAGTAGCGACTCTGATTGAGAATAGATTGTATGGTGGCTGCCAGAGAGACGGAGGTCGCCTATTGCCTGGGTACATCCACAATCACAGTACTGGTGGGACACTATTGTCCCGGATTTCAATGAGCAAAACTTCAGTTCCATGTGTCTCAGGAGTCCTTTCATTACTTTTGTGATTGAACCAGTATTTACTCTGGTCTTGTTGGTCTCAATAACCCCGCCCCAAGCCCTGACGTAATCGCTGCTTAGCTCTCAACCAGCAAAGACTTGGCACTTGCCTGGCCCCAGTTTTAAGCACCAGGGGTCGGTGCTTAGGCTGTGGAAACACAAAGAACTGGTGCTAAATCAGGCTCCGGAACCAAACCAGCCCTGGATCCACCCTGGTGGAAAAGGTGTGCAAGAAAACACGGACAGAACTTTTGGTATCTTTGTGAGATCATTAAACACAAGAGCAGCAGTCACATAGGGAAAATGAATGTCCTCCAAACTGACAGAACCAAACAGAAAGCCCTCTTCATGTAGTACTATTGCCTGTTGTGTGCAGCGTCTAAATCACGGACATCAGATAACATTAACACAACAGAAATTTGGAGCTATGGTGCAGCGACTGAGCACAACCCAAGGTTAGGCATAAATATTTGTCAGTGACTCATTTGACTGTCATGCTCTCCAGATCTCAACTCGTGTGGCATCTGGACAGCTGAACGCCAGATTCCACGCTTGTCTTGGCATTCTTCAATAGCTCCGTCCTTGAGTGTTTTCAGCAGGAACTCGGGTTCACTCCATCAAAGACCTGCTTCTTTAAAATGTTTTATTTAAAGAGAAAAACACCTGCTAGGTTTAGATGAGATGTTAAGAAGTGGATTTTCTTATTGAATAGAACTGAGCTCCTTCCACAGTGTTTCCAAATTCTCGGCTATTCGTCCTTGAGAGTATATTCCCTGCAGTCACAGCTACCTGGTACTGTTAGCTGTGCAACAGGAACATTTTGTCGTAACAATGAATACATTGCTTATGGTTAGGATGCTTTAATGTGAAATATGTGCACTTAAAATGAAACCTTTAATTTTTGATGACTCCCCAGCTATAGAAGAAGCAGACAAAGCAGTGGCCGTGCGCCAGATGGCTCACCCTACCTTTATGAGGGAGGTGACAGTCTAAATCCTGTGTGCACAGTGCCTGAGGCTCCACAACAGAGAAATTGCATTCTGATCCAGTCCACTCCTCTGTGTGTTAGTGTTATACAACAGACTATTGTGTCTGGCATTTGCATTAGGGCCATGAAATTCAGCCCACTGGCTTTCACTATGTAGCACGATGAGACAACAGTAGGAGTTCTAGATTATCTGTTGCCATGCTACAGCAAGATCACATTCACGCCCGCTTGTCAAAGCTGCTCCAAAGCATTTTTTTTGTTATTGAAATGCATCACAAGGAAGAAGAGCTGTTTGCTTTATTTTGGTGTGCAGATTTCAAATGATGTGACTTTTAAGCATCTGAAGAGCAGTGGCGCCACCCGACAACCTCAGTGCTGACTTTGAGTTGTTGAGTACAAGGAGATCTAACGTGTCTGCTCTATTGTGAATGAGTCCTCTGTGTATCCTGTCATTATGGGCAGTGAATCAAGCGAGCAGGACAGGGCTGTTGAGAAGAAGCCCCCTGGGAGCAAAGCGTTGTCCAGTCACTACCAGGAGGGACGGCCAGATAATGATGTAGACATCATGAGGACAGGAGATAGGCTTTCCTTTTCAAAGTGGAAGATGAGGAGAATTTGCAGTGTTTGATCGGCCCCTGGCCTGTCTTAAAGGAATACGCCACCAGGTTTCCATACTGAAATATGTTTTTCCCTGATCTCAGATGAATTGATGCACACCTCTCTCGTCTTTGCGTGTGCACTCAGTAGCTCTGGCACATGGCGCTATTTTATTAGCATTTAGCCTAGCCCAGTACTTTCCTTGGGAACCAAAAAGAGATGAAGTTAAGCAACCAAGCACTTCCATTTTTTCCCTATTTAAATAAAGCTACGTGAGTAGTTATATGACCCAAGTATGGTTGCACAAAATAAAACGTGGCGATTTTCTAAGCGGATAAAAAGGATAGACTATATTGTATGGCGGCATTATACTTGGGAGCACTTCGATGTTGGCGCAGTAATATCATCACTCCTGAGAAATCCTTCACTCTACCCCTTAAAGACAAAAAAAAGCTCCATTATGCCTCAATAGAGCGATTGTCTTATTTTAGTGACACCTGACATCAGTTGGGACACAGTAGAAGTCCACATGGGACCTGGTTTAATGCTGCTTTTTATCTGTGACAACAGCTGAATCACATCACAGGATGGTTCCCTGTTGTTATTAAATGTAAAAACGTAAAATCACCAAAGAATTGGCAACAATTTCAAAGCATTTCCCATTTCTTGCAGTGTGTGAAACAATTATATGCAGGCTGCAGATGATCATAACCCGGTGCAGCTCCTACAAACAGACAACAGTGTCTTCAGTTTTATCTTTGCACTCATATCCCTGTGCCTTATTTGAAAAGTTAATAGCCTTGGCTTTTTTTCAGCAGAGCAGTGGCTGGAATATTGAACACGGAGCAGAGAGTGACTTCAGCAGTGTGAACTGTTAGACCATCATGTCATTGGAGCTGACAGTTGTAGTTGCAGTTTTTCAGGTTCTGCTCTCAACAGGATTCGGTAAAGTGTTTTACTTTGGCAGTTGCTCACGCTCTTTCTCTGCAATGCTGGAAATATGTCTTGCATTCATTACCTCCTGCTGGCAAGGACTATTATAACAGCTTTGCCATGCTTTTAAATGTGAGTTTGAATTTCGCTGTCAAATCTGAGCCAATTCAGGCTTCTTTTGAACAATTGGTGGACTGGACACATTAGACCTCCCTGCAGCTACTGAGTGACCACTGTGTGTGCTATTATTCATGCGCTGTCATGTCAGGCAGGACAATGGTCTCAACCTGAAATATGCCCCTGTAAATAGCATTTGGATGTGTTTATGACAGAAAGACAATAGTTTTTTTTCCTCTATTTTGTCCAGAAGTTTTGTGATTTCTTACACCAAGTTTTGAAGAAGGAAATGTTGTGGCTGCTGTAACATTTACTTGTTTATTTGTCCTCTCTGTTCAACCCAGCAGCATCAGTTACCGAGGGAGCACCCATCCTGACGCCATTATTTCCCTCTTGTTTTCAGAGAAGCCGCAGCCGCAGGGTCCCCCGGGTGGCGTTATTGGGATTCTTGGAGGTGTCGTTGCCATTGGACTCATCGTTGGCGTAGCCGTTACTGTTTTCATGGTCCATCGGCGGCAGCAGAAGACCCGCACTGAGACAGATAATGACCTGTGAGTACCGAGTCTCTGCCAGAGAATATTGCAGGGGGGCTGGACAGGTGGTGAAATCAGACGTGCACTACAGTCAGCCAGACAGAAACACTTTGAAAAGGAACTTTGTCTGGAGAGTTGATGTGTTCAGAGACAGTGGGAGAACTGCAAACATGTTGAGCCGATAATCTCCTTTCAAAAACAATTAATTTTTGATTACAAATGCAATTGATAATCAGGAGGATGCACAAGCATTTGCTGCTCTTTTTTTGATGGAAAAGCTTATCTGTTAGATTGTTTGTTACAATACGACTAGGAAGTGAAGGAGGTTTTCCTCGAGATCCCTGAGCATGCAGTACGTCCACAGGTCGGCCTGTTTCTAATTGTAAAATTCATTTCATTTCAAACCTAAAGCAGGATCAAAGATTTGATGTTTTGAAGATTGGGAAGCCTAAAACCCAAGAAAGATCCATCAAAAACAGTTCAAGCTGAATCAGAGTATGTACTTGTTAGGACTTCTTTCACTGAAAATTAAGCCAGTTCTGTTAAAGATAGATTGAAGGACTTTATTTACTCCTGCCGCCCTCCTCCAGTCAACCAGGTAATTTTGTTCTGCCTGCAAACCAGAGGCCATGACAATTTTGAACACTGCCAGCTGCTGCTTGTGCACAGAGGGGGAAACAGAAGTTGCAGAGGATGCAGCCAAGAGAACAGCAACTAACCAAGCTTTGTGAATCTAAAATATTTCACATGGTATTCCAAAGGTGATAAAATCCTCTGCCATCTGTTCAGGAAGAAAGAGGGGAAACAAGCGTTCAAGTTAAATATTGCCAATCTCCTTTGTCTTAAGCACCTGGTTGCAGGGTACCCATAATGCTCTTGGCTAAGACTGGTTGTACAAGATGCAAACCTCATCCCCATGGGAAAGATGTTGGCTGTCTTCCTCTCTGGGAATGGGACCAAAACGACTGAGGTTGGGGGTGTGCAGAATCTGGCATGAGACTTTAATCAAGTCTCATGATGAGATTATCGTGCTTATTTTAGAGGTCTCCCCTCCAGAATCTTGTAATTGATTTGATATTCAAGCGGTGATGCTAACATGAAGCATTGACGGGGCGCTCTGCCAGGTCTTGGCCTCCTGGACTCCTCCTGCTGGCCATCTGAGGCCTCCAGATAGCACACGGCTTCGACCTCTCACGAACGCTTTTTAAGACAAATGAAGAGCATAGACTCTTACCTCTCCCATTGCTTTCTGTCTCTTTCTCCCTCCCTGCTAATCTATCTTGCTTTCTCACTCTGATGCTAAAGTAACTGCTCTCTGTTTCCCACTCCCCTCCCTCAGCATTGCTGTTGCTGCTGTTGCTGATAGTTGTGTGACACAGGCTCCAGAGAAGCCAGAGTCCCCCACAAGGAAAGTAGAGGCTCCTGACCCCAGTCTATCCCCCACCGAACCCTGTGCTCCTGGATCCTCTATTCTCTTGCCTGCATGTAATGGTGGCCTGCAAGTGACATACTTGAGCACGCCTTTGTGAGCGCTGCAGACGTCCAGCGACGCGATCGGTTACCAGACGTTCACTCCGGACTTGACATCTGAGGAACTTTGAGTTGAAGGAATTTCTATTATTTCTTTTTTTTTTTTTTTGAAGTGGAATTCAAACATCTCTATTTGGTGCGTGACAAAAAACACAACATCCAGCTCGATAAAGTGAAAACAGTGCCAAGATAAATCAAACTTAATTAAAAGTCTGAAGATAAAGTATCAAGCTCCACTTGGGGTTTATCAGATTGGGGGAAAACTTGGACAGAAGCGAACACTTTTTGACTAGAACATATCAAATTGTTAATCAGAGGGAATCTGTAAGCTTATAGAGGCTTTGTTTTACATAAGCTAAACTCACTGATAAGGTCTTTGTTAGCCGACCACATTGTCGAAGCTCCCTCCTCCGCCTCTTTCTCTCTCCTCTCCTTTTGTGTGCATGGTTGTCGTGAAAAATGCATGAAGAGTTACAGTTGTGTCAGTGCTGTGAAACTGTTGTTATTGGCATGCAAATACTTAATGTAGTGACATGTGATTTAAAGCTTTAATTGTCCAGATGAATACTGTTGTGTCCATTTTCCTGTGGCATGTCACCAAACGTGTTCAGTGTCTTATGGAAACTGTTTTTCAAATGTCTAATCATATGAATACAGAGGAGTTGCGGGTGAATGTGTGGGATGGTCACACATTGAGTCACAGTTTTATACGAGTGTCTGATGTCAGGGCAAAGGGGAAGCATTTAGCCAGACTCTTTAATTCTGCATGTTGATGAGCCGTTAATCAAGCCTGGGCATTTGATAACATGCCTGACTGCACCGGCAGTCACGCCTCTGTTTGCCCTCACAAAGCAGCACATGATGTGACTCAAAATTGGTCAATCCTAATAAATCACTGGTCCTTCAGAGGCTGCGCTGGCGCAATAGTCGACTGATTATCAAAATAGATGGGCATTGTCAAAAAACGATGTTCTCAGAATGTGTTCATCGCTCCGTCTTTTGCCCGAGCGTGATGTATGACCTCCAAAATGCCGGAAAGTGCTGCCAGTCATGGCAGCGTTCCCCTGCAAAATGAATTCACTCACTAGTGTTGCTGATGCTCAGCTGGTGTTGACACAGTCTCAAATTCATCGCTGGTATAAATCACTTTCATGCCAACTTCCTGGCCATATTTACTGCAATATCTGAAAAGAATCACATGCAGAATGTTAAAATGATGATGAATGATGAGCTGGATGTCACTGTAACCAAAAAATCAACGAAGGTGCAATTTCTTCCACCTTAGGGGCTGGAAATGCTTTTTTCAGGGCTGAAATGTAGCACTGTTGTGATTTTGGAGGACACTTGAAATTACTGATAGACTCTCCAGTGAAGTCAAAGTGAAGAAGTGGGATGTTGATGTTCTAAAAATAGATGTCTTCTTTCGCAGTAGTTTGAATGATGACACTGGAGGATTATTTGTACTTGTTTACCCTTTGATTTATGAACCGGTCACCAGTGCTTTTCACATTTGCTGTGTGGAAATCAGAGAAATAAAACAGGAGTAGAACAGATTCAAATCAGTCCTGCAGGATGGTCAGAGCGACATATGTCACTCCCATCATGCACCTGCTCTGACTAACAGAGCTACGCCGTCAGAATAATTGACCGGGTTTGACGCATTTCTAGAAACGCAGTTAAGTAGAGTCACTCTGCTACCTCTATAAAAGCAGGTAAATTATGGGTTGCGTCCTCTGGACTCCACTATTATTCTGAATATGACAATATTTCCAACCTGACACAGCTCATTCATAATGGAACATTTAAGACATGGGACTGTGTTATTCAGGTTTAAAAAGGATATATTGGACATACACGTACACAGAGCCGGTCCTACCCAATGTAGCGCCCTGGGCAGGCTTTTATATGGTGCCCCCCTCCATCTGTGATTCACATACGCTTACAAAAGAAATTGAATAGAACTGTTTTGACCATTGTCTTTAATTTTTAAGGTAGCATGTCACACGATTTTCGTGCTTAGCAAATTATAAATAAATACAGAAAAGGAATCAACTGATTCCTAGATTCCCTTTTCTGATATGCATATTAGAGTAGATTCAGCTTTATTGTCATTACAATGAAATGTTGATTAGCAGATACAAAGAAGCAATAAATGGTAGTTTAATAAGGCATGTGGGAATGCTAAGTTATGGAGTATTATTATCAATAATAATAATGTGTATTTTAACAGTGATGTTAAGTTTACATTTACACTTAACTTGCATTCGACGATATGAACTGTAATGCAACAAACAACGAGGGTTAAAAATATGAAAAGCAGGAAAAATTTAAGCTAGCAAATAAATAAAAGTGTAGATTAGGCCAATATAGTAATGTAATGTACAGTAATCTTTATAAATAAACTTATTTGGGCTTATCATTTATAGTCATATTAATTGTGCATTGATTTACATTTGAATATATGTCAGCCTTTATAGTTTAAGAGTAAATAGTAATAAATAGTTTTAATATGATTATTGAAGGTGAATTTTTTTATAATAAGCGAGAAGCTGGAACATTAGTTACATTAGTCAATGAATTCTGTTTTTAAACAGGGATATCAGTAGATTTTAAACAGAATAATTCAGAATAAGGGCAACATTTTGTGCATGTATTTGTAGTCTGTGTTGTGTGTGTCGTCACCATAGCAACCACTGAGATGACCATGACAAGCAGCTCGATGTCCATTCTACTCCTGCTCTGTTTCTACAGTGGAGACCTTTTAAAATGTGATAAGTGGAAACTCACTGTTGGACACCTTCTAGCTTTAAGCTGTAACCGAAGTAGGACTGTCTTTCTTGTCTTTTCGACTCATTCAACATGGGCTTACTGTGAATTCCAATCATTCACTGTTGCTTTATTTTCATGTTCTTTTGTACAGCAGTGTATGTAATCCAGCATCAATGCCTGAGGTGTTGAAAAAGGTTGGCTGTGTGTGTATAATTGTAACGTTAAATGTTCTGAAAAGCCGAACCTTCCTTCGACAACAGAAATCATTTTTGATAAACTTGTCAAAGAACAAACACAGAAGTCATTTTGTTTCATTCTTGTTTTGTTCTTTCTTCTCTTGTGAGGAAAAAAAGCTGAGCTCTGCACAGTAATTGTTGTCCGCCTTTTGAAAAGATCGGAGCGAGACAAAGCATGAAAGTAATTGCCTCCTAAAGATCAAATCACATTTATCCCGTCTTGCAATTAAAAGTATCATTAGCATTTAAATTGCCAAATAAGATTGCGATCAACAGAAATCAATGAGAGCACCGAGGATCAGCTCCAACACTCCACATTGTTTTCCACGAGTGGGACTGTGGTCGTATGGCGGCTTTTTAATCCAAGTGCTTCCGGGGATGCGACACTTCACTTTCTCTGACGTGTTTGCAGCGAACAGCAAAGTGTTTTTCATCTGAGGGACGCCTTGAACTCTGATTATCTGCAGCTCAAAAACTGCGTCATTGTTGCAGAAACTCCTGATAGAAAGGTCACTTCTTTTGTGAGCTGCACTGTAAAAGTCATTTTCTTTGCTGTAAATCTCCCCTCACAGATTACTCTTCTCAGTTTAAGGATTAGTTATGTTTTCTCCTCGCTATCCCCCTTAAATCTCTCCTTAAGCTGCCCTGAGCCTTTAGTGGCCAACAGAGCGAGGAGGAGCGAGGTCTTCAAGGTGGATGTCTGAGTGGGAAACAGTGCAAACTTGACTGTAGCTTCTGGTTCTCCGCCCGGTGCTTTCTGCTCCCTGCAGGCTCGTGGTGCTTGTCAGCTCTCATTAGTGTCGGAGTCTCACAAAGCCAACGCCCACATGCTGCCTGCATCACATCCAGCTCTGAGGAAGTCTGCATGTAATCACACAACTGAGACGCTCACGGGGTGGTCAAGCTGAGACGAACATCATCGTGCCACATCCGACTAATGATGGATGGAGCAAACGCTAAGTGCACGGCGCACATTTACTTTTGACTGTGATGTGTCCGTTACTGAGTATCTCACTCACCATATGGTACCAGCATACACAGCACAGTCAGCCTTAATTCATATTTAATGTTACACAGCCTATCAGCTCTAATTTTTGCTCTATATTTGGGTTGACACCGGCTTACACTTTAACATCTTTTTTTTTATTCCCACTTGGCAATTCCTACCATACAACTGTATGCAGACGAGAAAGGCTGCATAATCAACAGCATTCACAAGATGCAAGAAAAAGTGACTGAGATCAAAGGCTAATCTTATTTAGCTTGAGAGCGAGCTTTGAATGAGAAAGAAGTCATTTAATTATTCAGCTGAAAGAAAGATGCACTCACCTGCGAAGCAAACTGAGTGACTCACAGCCGACACCGTTTCTGATGAATTATTCAAACAATAACATGTTACATTTCAGTCCAGCCTTAATTAGTTTATCACACGCAGTTTGACTTTATTCTCCACAACTAGACTATTGATTTGCATGTGTTGCTTATTCTGTCCGAATGTGTCTGAAACATAAATGCTAACTGTAAGCTAGGTGTGAGAATGAAATACAGTCACTAAAACAAGTCTGGTATCCTACAAGATGTGCAGGATTGACGATGCATAGAATGAGACAGCTTCAGGAACAAGTATCAATTCATATTTTTCAAATGACGTAAATGGTCAACGGAAATATTATAATTTTTAACTCACTGAGTGCCAGGAGTTTTATAAAACCAAAAGTGCCTTGTGTCAGCATTTTTGCCCATCTTTAATCATCCACAGAATATTTTGTACTATGTCTCTGAAAACAGTGAATAGCTCAAATGAAAGAAGAGACTCTCTATTTCATCATGTTTTTACCTTGTTCCATTCTTGTTTTATCAGAGGTGGAGTAGAGGACACTTTCACCAAAATCACCACTTTTTGTCCAGATTCTGTTTTGCTCTCTAATCTCGATTGTCTCCACTTCCTGTTTTGATCTCTGTGGTGTATACCGTCTCTTTATGCTCTGACTACATCTCCCAGAAGCCCCAACATTACTCACAGGCTGTGTGAGAGCGCCCTCTTGTGCCTGCTGCCAAAAAACACTTTGACATATTATTACGTCAGTGGCACTCAAAGAGTTAAAGGGGACATATCACTCTCATTTTTGAAGTTTCATAATTGTTTTTGGGGTTCGTAGCAGAATGCGTCTATGTGCTTTCATGATGAAAAACACTTTTTATTTTTATCATATTGTCGGTTTGAATATAGCTGTATAAATGATCAGTTTTAGGGCTTGTCTCTTTAATACATCTGCTGCACCTTTGCAAAGGTAATTCTCAGACCTAAAAAATACTGGTTTGTCTTATTTTTCACTTTTGGTGAACACAAGCACTGAAAAAGTGAGTTTTCATGATACGTCCCCTTTAAAGATCAGTACGAGGCTGCAGTGTGGAATTGGGATGCAGCTGATAACACACACATAGAGTGTGTTTGTCTTGGCCCTTGCCTTTGGTTTGCACTCTGCACACAGGCCACTTCATTAAACACTGATGGTATTTTTCGCTCTGTTTTGCTGCCATTGTGTCAACCAGTAGTGACAGTGAGTGTATACACTGACGCTCTCCTGGGGCTGCTGTTTGTGCATAACGTGATTACAAATGTGGCTGAATTCAATCTAGAGAGGGAGGTGTGACGGCAAATGGGTGGTCGTCCTGAGACGATGGAGCTTCTTCTTCTTTGGTCAGATTTAATAAACCTACTCTGTATATAGGGGCACCTGACATGCTAACTATTTGAGCAGGCGCCTTCACATAATATGCAATGAAATGCAATCATCTGGGTCCAAGGGGATCAACTGTAAGTTCTGCAGGAACATGAACATAGCATGATTTCATCTCTCTTGGATGGAGATTTCTCTTAAAACACAGTAGATGTTACATTAAATGTTGGACGATGCTGCCTTACCTTTTTGTTTTTTTAAATAAGCTTTTAATATGAGCTTTTTGTTTGAGCTAATTGAACAAATGATGAAGGAGTATCTGGGTGTTTCCACAGGAAAATGAATTTTTCTCTCAAAAGCAAATGATCTTGTCGGCTGTCACAGCTTTTTTTTTTTTTTCAAAGTTCTCACCTGTATCAGAATCCAGTCAATCATGAGCCACGGATTACAATACTTTATAATGAGATCGTTGCTGTACCTGTGGGAAAGAGACACATTTCCACAAGTCTCATAATTATCTGGATGCTTCTGCTCTGAAGGCTCAGCGATGGAGGAGCATATTGTAGACGAGGGAGTGTGTCGCTGTGTGTTTGCTGTGCCTCGCTGCTGCCGGCAGGTTGGAGAGGCTGCCACATGAATCTGGCAGTGGCGAGGCAGCCCTGTCTGGAGACAAGGTGATACGGACTGGAAATAATGAGCGTGAAAGAAAGAGTTAAGAGGTGCACTCATGCACAAATTTTCTGCACATTAAAACGCCTGCTTGGCCTTGCGGAAAGGTCATGTTATTCAATAAGGACGTGAACCAGTGCGAATGGGAGGCGGGAGGAGCCGGAGATAATGTGTGTAGGTACACAGCTCAGTGTCTGCGCTCCACTTCATTATCTTTGATCACTCCTGATATCATGTCAGAATACGGCACATGACGTTTGACTGCCAGGAGTTTTCTTTGTAACCATGTCGTAACAACAAGCCCTCTGCTTCCTTGTCTGAAATAATTATCTGGATACTCTTCAAACAATTTCGACATCAAGCTTTCAATTACAGCCATCTCTCCTGCTCACAATTAGATTTGTCTTTTTATTATCATATCCATGACTGGGTGCCGGGGTGGCCTTTATCTCCAGTGAAAACTCCATTGTTGATTTGGAGAAAACTAGTCGCTTGCTGTTTTGTTAATGGCGGCATGCTAATGAGTGCAGGTGTTTGGTTGTGGAGGCTTTGTTCTTCCCCAGGTGTGCTGACAGATGGGAGGGGGGGTGAGCACTGTGGAGGACAGAGGGAAAGGTGGAAGTACTTGCTGAGCTCTCTGAGTCACAGCTCAGGACGTGTCAAACAAATAGTGGTCGTGTCAAAAGGCTGTTGGTTCCCATGGCAGTCTAGATGAGGCTCCATCCACCCTGAGGACTTGACTCACACATGCCCTTCTCCTTGCCCCCCTATACTCCCTCCATCCCTATCTCCTCACCTCAGTGTCCAATTACAGCCCACTCTCATTAGCACAGTGTCTCTCCAGCGAGAGCCTTTGAAAGGGCAGGGGGAATGGCTGCCACCGCAACAAAGCCGCCATCACGGGCTCTATCACAATCCAAGGAAAGAGTGAAAAAGGCAAGTGCAGGCAGGACTTCTCATTATAGAGTGCTGGTCAAGGTGAGCGACGTAAAGAGTGGCAATCCCTCACCATGCCGAGTGTCATGTTATCTTTTCACTGTCTTAACAGGACCGACCTCCCACCCGCCCACAAACCAGCCCCGCCTCCGCCCAAAAAGAAGAACAGCGACATGAAGGGACACTTGACATCCGATGACATCCAGGTAAGAGCGTCCTCCTCCTCCTTTCTTATGAAAGAAAGTCTGAGAACTTTCCACGTTCACACAAATGTGTTTTTCAAGCCAGAACATACACAGTTATATTGATAGCACCGCTTTAACAATATATATTGCTGAGCTTTTTCTCTCTTATTGAAAAGTGACTTTCACTCTACATCCCTTGATGGTAGGCGTCTGAAAGGTGTTCAAGGACGTGTCAGTTTAGTGACAAGAAGCTTTCTGTTGTACAGTACGTCTTCGGTTCATGTCAACCCAGAACAATGAGCCCAGAATAGAAATCTAGAAATGTCTTCTTCTCCAAGTGGAGCCAGTAATATGTGCTGCAATTACCAATCTGATGATAATTCCCCTCTTCATAAGTGAAGTAATGGTGAGTGGGTGATCTTTGACACATAAACAGTGACCTCACACTGCAGCATGAATATGAAAAGCACCTTGTTGTTCGTGCTGGGAAGCTGTTTTATTTCAGCATATATCTGATCGCTTCATGTGTTCTGTTTGATTCATTCTGTTGTATTTGGACCTCACAGGATGAGTGATAATGATGAACAAGCACCACTCGTGTCTGATAAACAGCTTCGTTTCACAGCCGTGTTTGTTTTTTCAACCTCCAGATATGTTTTCATAATTTGAACGAGCAGCTTTGTCATTAGTCAGAGACAAACTGAAATGTCAACATGGAGTGGATTAGAGAGGAGAATTACTGATAGAACAGTTTTCTCAGATCACTGATCTGGGGCAAAGAGGCGAAACACTTAGAACCGCTGCAAAGACCCTTGTTCATTTCTGTTAGCCTGACTTCCTGTAACACCAACATTTCACCACTGACTTCCTGCTGTGATGCCATATTATGATGATCGAAAACAACAAATTATATACTTATGTATATAATTGAATGTTGTTACATTCAGGTGTTTTATATTTTTACCATCCTGAAAAATAAATTCATAGCGCCATCTACCCCAATTTAAAAGAGTAAATTTAAGTTTGAGTTTGAAATCGATGTACGTTTCAACCCGTTCACATCCCCCAAACAGTCCAGTGGACATAACTTTTCCAGGATACGTAGCTCTATGATTACCATCCGACTCCTTCCAAATAAGCAGGCGTATTTGAAGCCCACAGAGAAATCAAACCTTTTTCTGACCTTTCTCTTAATCCTGTGTGTTATTGTCTCCTAGAATTTGGCGTTGATCAATACACAAATAAATTTAACTCTTTGAGTGCCATCAATCTGTATACAGACGTCAAAATCTTTTTTCGGCAACAGGTTGCCGATCTCGGTCTCACACAACCTGTGAATAATGTTGGGGCTTCTGGGAGATGTAGTCAGAGCATAAAGAGATGGTATACACCACAGAGATCAAAACAGGAAGTGGAGACGATCGAGATTAGAGAACAAAACAAACAGAATCTGGATGTGTATGGTGATTTTGGTGAAAGTGTCCTCTACTCTACCTCTGATAAACCAAGAATGGAACAAGATAAAAACAGACATTTTTTCATGATGAAATAGAGAGTCTCTTCTTTCATTTGAGCTATTCACTGTTTTCAGAGACATAGTACAAAATATTCTGTGGGTCTAGAAATATGACTCAAAATGAACAAAAAAACACTGGAACAAGGCACTTTCTGTTTTATAAAACATCTGGCACTCAAAGAGTTAAAGACCTTGTCCACATTGTTGAAATCATCTAAATATTCTGTCATAAGATCTTTTAGATAACACCAACCATGTGTGTTCCACTATTCCACCATAAGCACATTATAGAAATCAGAGCATGCCACCTGCAAAAACCTGCACTTAAATGAGTGTGCAGCTTGGCCCAAAAGCTCCATTATACTAGACTAGATTCAGAAATTATTCAGTTATACAGAAAAACATAAAAATATGTCCTGTGTTGTGTGTGCCATCACAGTTGTATTATATTATAAAACTGCAGTTTAACCTGACTCATGGCTCTTATTAAAATTATTTGATGGACAGCTCCTTGATGACTGGCTCTTAACTCACCTGGTGGACGTGTAGGACAGTTTTACTGTGTCAAGCTTGTATTACTCTTTAGAAATAGCACAGAAATCACAGATTTTCCAGGTTTTGTATCAGACCCCCCAGTGTGCCTGCTGTGGCTGTGGTCACAAACAAACCGGTGCAATGCATCAAAGGTTAGGTTTGGTTCTAAGAGTCCACAGCAAGCTTTCTTAGACCTTTAGTCAAGGACTGTGGTGCAAAATAATTGCCATTCCCAAATTGGGGGGATAAAGTGGAAAAAAGAATTACTATGGCTGAGGTGGCCACTGTGTAACAGCACTGCTGAGATTTTAAATCCAAACTTTATGACTCTTTATACCTTCAAGGTCAAACTCGTGGACATCTGGGCAGAGAAGGTAATGAAGAGAAGGAAAAGTAATGTGCTCTCCTCCCTACAGAACTACTGCAGAGGAATACTTGAGCAAGGCACCTAATGCCACACTCACTGGTGATTAGTGGACAGATGAGGCTGTAATAGACACTTTTAGAGTTTTAATGTGATCAGTTTTATGGCTGTAGTTGCTTTAAAAGAAGCTGCACGCTCAGCAAGCTCCAAAAAATAAAAGTAAGCAAAAGAAAGAAATATCACAGCAGGTTCATGGCATGATGGGTAAAATGTGCATGGATGAACAATAATCAGTGATGCATACACAATGAGCACAGTGAGGCAAAATATAATGTATTAACTGACTGAATCATTTTTAAAGTTCGTGTCTGTAATTCACTCCATACAGCAGGTCACGACACAACAATGGCTGCTCCTTCCATCTGTTTCAGTGACACATCAGCTTCCAAATGACCCAAAATAAAAACAGGTTTTTACAGGATAATCTGAGCTAAAACTTTAGAGTCCTCTGTGGTGTCAGCTTCTCTTGACATGGACAAGTTCCTGCGCTGCTGCTTTTAATGACTCAGCATCTGTCGAGCCGCCACGCTGTTTGTAATAATGACACAGTTTTATTTATTGATCACAATAGCTGCTTTGAGGACTGATTGTTTTCTTATTTCCTTTAAATAGATAATAGATAAGATAAGATAAAATAAGCTAAGCCTTTATTCGGCCCACAGATGGGGAAATTTGTATCGTTACAGCAGCAAAGTGGATGGAGCAACATTACAAGGAGGGCCTATAAAAACTATGAATAATAACATCAGAAGAAAACAAACAAGTGGTAAAAAACATCATATATACAGTCAGTGAAAATGAAGGCATCATATGTGCAATAAGTGAAAAACTAAGGCATCATATACACAACAAGAAAAGCACGCAGAGAGCACAGACCTCCGACCTGTGACTTTAATGTCACATTTCATACACTTAAGTTTAGGTTATTTTACAGTTTAAATATCACATTTCACTGTAATGACTAATTTCACATTTGTCTATGTCAGCACATCTTGACCCAGTCCAAGCACTCTCAGAAGACAAGAGTTTATCTGAGCCAAGGATGCAGCTTCAGCTGATCCAGTGTTGGGCGTCTCTCGGGGTTTATAGCCAAACACTTCCGCAAAAAATCCTGGCAATCTTCGGACAATTCGTCGTCGATTTTCAGAGTCTTCTGGAGGAACGGGATGGTCTCAAACCCTGACGTCGCTTGGAGCATATCGAACATGACTGCTCCAATCTGCCACACTGTCGTGGGACCGGGCTTGTAAACACCATCCCTGAGAACCTCTGGAGGAATTTGCTCTCGGGTCCCACAGAAAATGTCGAAAGAAGATTCTTTTTTGAAGAAGCAGCTCAGGCCAAAGTCTATGAGGCGAGGGCGTGGGACGTCTGAGCCGGTCTCTATCAGGATGTTTTCTGCCTTGATGTCCCTGTGGAAGATGTTATTATGATGCAGCTCGATGGCAGCGTCAACCAGCTGCTTCATAATCATCTTTGCCTCCTCCTCTGGAAAGGGACCGTCTTTCTCATTGATGTAATCAAATAGGTCCATGGAGGGGACTGGTCTCTCCAGAACCAGGATCAGTTCCTGGTCCAGATCGTACCAGTCCAAAAGAGACACTGATCCTGACGCCCCCACCTCTCCTCCTGTTGCAGCTGCGAGCTTCAGCATTGTGCCGACCTCCACGGGGACAAGCTTCCCGCTGCTGATGTTGACTTTGCTGGACACAGCTTCCTTTGGAACGTGTTTGATGGCGACCGGTAAATTATCTGATTTCCGATAACCAGCAAACACGGCTCCATATCCTCCAGTGCCAAGCAGATCCAGCTGCTGATATTTGAATTCAAATTGAGCTCTGAGCTCAGATGACCGCAGACTGGCCTCTGTCTTGGTCTTCTTCTTTGTCCTCCTCCTCCTCTTCTTCCTCTCTGGACATTGTTCCTCGTTGTCTTCGGCCTTCCTCTTCAGGCCCCTCTCCTTCCACTCCTCTGCAGACAAACCTTGATCAAACATGATGCCTCTGTTCTGTCTATGGGTTGCTGATGCTAGAGAGGTTTAGTCTCTTGTGCAGTTTGTCTCTTACAAGTGATGCCTAAGGTTTCAGAATCTGGACCTTTTGATGTGAGGCGTCAGGTGTTCTAGAGAATGCAAATAAAAGAATGGAATGAGGTGTGTTTGTGTTTACGTTTGAATCAATGGAGGTCTTCCACTCCATTATGGAAAATGATGATTCATTCATTTCTTTCTTAGTCATCTGACTGACTTTCATTCACCTATTAAAACATCCTCAGGTTGTTTTTATGAACTCTTCATTTTGATCTCAAAGTCAAACTCTCAAATACAGAGCAGCTTTTTGGTTTCAGGGTCAAGGTGATCTCACTGGAAGGAATTTAAATAGACATTTTAATATTTTTTGTGTTTACAGTCCCAACAGTCACAGTTTAATGTTGCAAAAGTAAACAACTACTTGATTAGCTTTATGAAAAGATTGTGGTTTTTTTTTGTCAGCACCTGTTCCCATCACCACAAGATGGGGAGGTGTCAACTTTTTATGGGATTGGTGCATGTTGCACAAAAGTATTGGAAACTAAGCCGTCGTTCTTTATTGGATTTTCTTATTATGAGCCAGAGAGGAAAGTGCTGCACCTTTGTGAGTGGAGGGGAAACAGATGATAGACAGGATGAGATAGGATGGAAACAGGCAGTGCCATTGGAAATCAAGAGTGTGAGCTGCTACGTTACTCCCATCAACCAATATCCCAGAAAATAATAATAATAATAATAAATAAACCAAACCAAACCAGCAGAGATCTGGATACCAAAGAGCACAGGTAAAAGAGGAATGTGATTCAGCTGATGAGCATGAGTTTAGTGTGAAGCCTGAAATGTGATTCAGCCCATGCGGGTCTCATCAGAACTCAACAATGGACACAACAGGCACTGATGAACCCAGAGCCAACACGTATGGGCGATTGGCACCGAATCCCAGGGCAGCTAAGATTACTGAGCAAGGCAGCGGAAACAACCAGGAGGCATCGCCTAGAGAACCAACCAGGGCCACAGAGAGACTTTGCATTTCCTCTCTTAACTGTTTGGTAACCATGGCAAATACAATTAAGACGTTCCTTGGTCAATATTCCTGTCATAATTTATATATAGGTGCAAATCTCTGTAATGCAGCTGTAGCCCAAACTTTACTGATATCTGGAGGTAAATGCATCTTTACAACTAGAAAAGCACTCAGAGTGTAAAAAAATGTAACCATTATTCCATTTCTTTGGTCGCTGTTTGTTCATTTCATTCATTGCACAGATAGTGACGTTTACATCGTTACAATAGCAAGTGCATAGCAGAGCAACATAATAAGATAAATATATAACCTGGAAAAGCATTCAGAGAGTGCAGACCACCACCAAGGCAGCATTCTGAGAGAGCGGATACTACTGCAAGCCCACAACGCCTAAGAGGGAATGTGTTGGTTTTGACGCACCTTGGAACCCATTTAAACATTGTATTCACATGAATATCATGCACTTTTTATTTATTTTTCTCTATTTCATATTTTGTCGCATTTGAATTTTAAAAAAAGACCAAAATACCAGTAAAACTTTGCAAACACAATTTGAGAATTCTTTTCTGGATATTCTGAGACCAGTTGCATTGCTCTAGCTCCTTCCTACATGAAGTTATGGTTAAAAATACATATTTGACCTTGGTGACCTTGACCTTTTACTGATCTTGACTTCTGGATTCCTGTATCAGTTCATATACCAAATTAGGTGATGATTGGCTGAAAATTGTACACCCTGGAGCGTTCAGAAATCTCCCATACATTACTATGGCGTGACCTTTCATTTGACCTTGATGACCTTGAATCAGATCCGATCATCACCAAAAATGAATCAGTTTTATTTTAGGCCACTTCTGATCAATCCTGAAAATTTCGTTAAAATATGTCTGTAACTTTTTCAGTTATTTGCAAACGAGCAAACAAACAAATAAACATGGCCGAGGTAAATAGGTGACTAAAATAAGTGGACAAATATTACTGAACACAGCAAACTGAGAGGTGTAAGATTGCATTGGATGGTACAATGAAAAGAAGTGAAACTGCACATTAATAGATGAGAAACATCATATATACATATATATATATATATATATATATATATATATATATATATATATATATACATACACTGTACATGACATTGTGTATGTTGTGAGAGAGTTACTGTACTCTCTGAACACAGTAACCACAGTCTTTATTCGCTGATCCTTATATCATACTGTCAGTTTGTTAAGTTTAATAGTTTAATCATGACACATTGTGATTTATTTTGTTTATTAACTCATTAAATTAACCCCCTGTTGTCTGAAAAGCATTGTTATTGCTGTCGCTCGGCTCGGCTCTCTGTCCAAAACACCCTGAACATGATGAAAATCCAATTCCAGGGAAAAGTTTGGATCACAAATAACGGTGTGCACAGACAGAGACAGGTAATGCAATATATCCTATTCTTGCAATTGGACCCTCGAAAAAGTTGGATATTGCAGCTTTATTTCAGGACAGGTTGCTAGGTGACTCAGCTGGCCTGAAGAAATTGGCAGCGTCATGGTTTTATCATTGCACCAGTGCACAAAGCAAAGCGTGAACATCTGCGCTCGCTACCTTACTGTGAGGCCAAAAAGCCGACAAGCATCCAGGAGGCCGATGTCTCCATAATCCCAGCAAACGCTTTCTCCGGCTAATTGCATGGATATGAATTCTGGTCAGCTCAGATCTTTTGATGCACATTAATATGAATGTAGAAGCTCAACCAAGTGTGCATGGAGTGAAATTCAACAGCTATATCTGAGTGAATGTAGCATCAGACAGCTCTTTGATCCCTTTTAAAACCAGCTGCACAGAGGTGTGTGTTCAACATCTATTATATGAATCTCACATAGATAACGTTCATTTTTCAAGACGACTTTCATTTGCTTTTATTTCTTTTCACTGTGCAATGTGCTGTTCTGACAACGGCTAAATGATGGTTTAGTGAGTGTTCATTTGCCATTTCAAAATTAATTAATTCCCTCGTTTTGTGAAAAGGGCGCCTAGAGCCTGTTGTGAATATCCCTCCTTAAAAAAACCCTTTAAATGTACTTTCCTTTCAGCAGCAACAACCTTTGCATTGTGATTATGACAGTTTGACAGATCAATTAGAGGCACGCTGTGCTGAAAGTTTCAAAGCGGCGACCTGTCGAAGGTCTTAGCCTGCAGAGAAGTTAATATCTGCACCTTGAATTTCAGAGTGAGAATGAGCTGATTTATGTGGCTCAACCCTCAAGTAGTGAAAAGACAGCTGTCATGAATCAGCTCTTATTTTCATGCCAAATGATGCTTGGGTTGCAAATATTGAGTAAGTGCAGCTTAGTGCAGCTTCACGGTGTGACTCATGTTGTTTTGGGATGAGAAACAGGATTGGTTCCATCATCTTTTAATGTGCTCTGATCTCTACAACTCCAATGTCCTCTTTTATCATCACTGCAGGAATAACATCTTTACATAGTCAGACATTTATGCAAAAACGTAGGCCATATTTATTTCATTATAAAATTCAAGCTAACACTGATATCAATGCAACAATCCATAAAAAATCCATTCATCAATGTGTCAGCAGAATCTTATTTTACTGTATCACCATTGTTGGACTTTGGACATTGAATCTAACACTAACTAAATAGGAAGAAAAAAGTTTCGACCTCCTGCTTGTTCTAATGTTCAGCACTTTGAAATGTTTTGACTGAAATAGTAGCCTGTGTATCTTAGTTTTGCTCAGAAAGCACATTTGACACATTAAAGAGTCCTTCTCACTTTTTTAAAATGTAAAACTATCTGCAGTCTGGTTTTAAATCCTCAAACGCTGAGCAGATATTCCTCTGGAATATGACAAAAAGCACAGAAAAAAAAAAGGTCCGTTCAAAGGGGTCTTTGCTGTCGGATGAGTCCAAATTTCAACATTCCAGTTCAGAGGCATCAAACTGTTAAAAGGAACCTGCAAAGAGAAGTGGGATTTTGACTCAGAGTCAGGCGTCCAGTTTGTGATGCTGTTCAGAATGGTTCATTTTTTCATGTTTTTACTGCAAAAAAAAACAAATATATCATTTTCGGAGCTCCTTCCATATAATGACAACCTGTGTTCTCCAGGCTGTAATTAATCTGCAGATGAATCTGTTTTTAATTACATGTCACCTTCATGTTTGCATTAAATTCTTCCCTGCAGAGGCTGTGCAGCACAGCCAGCTCAGGCAGCTTCACATTTCTGCTCCACTATTTCAGAAGTTTGCGTCATACCTTTTGTGTGTTATGGAAGCGATTAATTTGACAAAATAACTGTGATGCACATGCAGAGTTCAGAGCGACTGGAGTTCAAACTGCTGTCGACTTGTTTTCCTTGTCAGATTTTGTGTCTGCTCATTAAAACAAATGAAGTGAAAAAAAAAAAAAAACGTTAATAATGTTCTGCTGCTGGAGTGTTGTAGTAGTTAATATGCAGCTTTCAGAGACAGTTAATCTGTGGAGCAGCTCCACTATAATCTGGCTGACCTGGCCGGTTTGTGGACTTTCTGGAGCTCGTTATGAGTCTTGCTGAGCTCTCGGTGTTTCCTGTATAGGTGGTTCATCTCGACAAGGAGGAGGAAATGCAGAAGCTTCCTCTCCAGCCTCCTTATTACGACATGGCGCCCTCTGAGTCGACCCCCTTCACTGATAAGCCGGTGAGTAGTGACGCCTTGAGCAGGTTCGAAGGGGCTTCTCTATGGAGGGGTCACCCACAGCGGTTGGTGGTAATCGCCAATGAAAGGGCGAACTTTTCTCGCCCGTTATGCATTGATGATTTTACAAATAAAATGCAGTATATCACATTCTAACCCACCTCCACCTCCTGCTCTGCCCTCTGCCTCCCCTCCCCTCCACTTCCTCTAATCCCTCATAATTGTGTGTTTGCATGGCAGCCATGTGCCGATCCATTGCAGGGTGTTGCTCTGCAGCATATCATCGCCCCTGACTGTTAACTGTTAACTGTGAAGTGTTTGCCTTGTTATATCAGACAGTGACATCAAACAGTGGTGCACATGCTGCAGATTTTTTGGGAGTTTCTGCTTTGGGTTTAAGAGAATAACAGTCTTCTGCACTTTCACACGATGTGTTTGCACGTGTATGTATAAGCATAAAAATAAATCCCTCCAGCTTGCTGTATCATCCATATAATACAGCGTCTAACAGGAATGATTTGCTTTAAATTGTAGCAGGTAATAAGAAGCGCCAGGTTGCCTGTTGAAAAACACCTTCTGTTCCTGGTTTGGATGTAGAAGTGTAACTTCTAGAAAGCTGTTAGAATAACACACACAGGTGCTAATCTGGATTAACACCATTTGCTATGAACACCTTGTACCTCACTGTCAGATCAACTTCTATGTAATCACCCAGTGTAATTAGATGTTAATATTTATTGTCAAAGCAACTTCAAATTTATAAATGAAGAATGTTAAACCACTTCAGAGGTTACTATCATGTAACAATGTAATATATATAATTTGTATATGATCGTTAAATATCTGAAGTGCTCATTCTTGTCACAGTATGCCCTCCTGTGAATTGAATTAATCATAAATATAGGTTGTTATGAGCACTGTTCTTTTCATCTGACAGAGACAGTAAAATCATAAAATCAGACAGTATAATTAATTATTATTATATCTAGTACTGGGTTAATAATGTCAAGCTAACTCTAAATTAAGTCTCTCTAACTCAGAATAAATAAGGTCCCATTCCCCCAGTGTGATTACCCCCCTATAATGACTAATTAACCCAGGTTCCCTATGCTCTATAGCTACTATTACTACAAGCCAGGACAGTATGATACTAATATGCATGCTAATAACTGACTAGTTAATGATGATTGTGAACCTTAATTCAAAATCGTTAACGCGATTTTGTGCGACGGTAACTCTACCTGGACAAACTGCCTGAAATGCTGGCAGGTCACGAAGCAGAACTCCATTCAAGAAATCAAGGAAACTAACAACGCAGTCATAACTAATGATCAAATTTGCTGATAAAATTAGATTAACCATCTTTTCTGAATCTGTCCGAGCTTCTCCTGTAATTCAGCAAACAAATAATCCATCAAAGAGCATCTTTAAAGTATTAATTGGTAATGTGAAATGGACAAAAAGGAAAAGAGTAGACATTGTTTTAATACACACGGAGCTTATTAGAGCTACTGTGGTGTCACTCTTATTTCAGCATCTTACTGCATAGTTTATGCAGTATATGTATATACATGTTAAGGCTCTGGCAATGCTTTTTGGGCAGTTTGTCCAGTTACCCTCATGCATATTAGGGCGGAAAAACAACTATTTATTTATTTATTTATTGTGTTTGA
The DNA here is from genome assembly GCA_029721515.1 of Synanceia verrucosa. Classification (NCBI taxonomy): domain Eukaryota; kingdom Metazoa; phylum Chordata; class Actinopteri; order Perciformes; family Synanceiidae; genus Synanceia; species Synanceia verrucosa. Next base: position 2,710,303 of record CM056559.1, read on the forward strand.
TTCAACGGCTTCTGTTGCAGTGATGGACTTTGTGTCAGTGTGTGGTTTCATCTTTCTCTGACGTGCTGGTCTGGTAACTTAAACTGGCTTCAAGCTAATTGCTGCCTGTTGTTTAGTTTGAAACTAATGCCTGCATCCCTCTAAACTTCCTAAATGTTCTATTAAGGTTTTACGGATGCTTTGTGTTTTCATATATCACGCTGTCAGCCAAGCTTTTTAACATCACTGCTCTGTATTTATGGTGTTTTTTTTTCTAAATGACACATCACATACCAAATATGTGGGTATAACTCAATTACTATCAAGGTTTTGCCCCAGACGAATTGATTTAGATTTTTCGAGCACTTATTCAAGGATATTAAACTATCATCTTCATTTCTATACTCAAAGGAACCAGCTGTTTAATTCTGATAATCCTTGGACACAGAGGGTGAATTCTTTCCTAGATTTATTTCTTATCTCAGATAACTTTCCTCATAAATTGAAGTTTAGTGCTGCTCTTAAGATGAACAGGGCATCAGTGAGGTTTTCAAAACACTATTTGTGAGAGACATGCATTGACTGCTGAGCGTCGAGTGTTACTAATGATGATTCTCTCGGGGCAAAACACTATCTGCCAATTCTGAATGCGATGTGGCTGTAATTTTCCCCCTGATTGCACTCTGGTCATGACAAATATTCCACATATATTTAAATATCCAGCGAGTGCAGGGTGTGAGCGGTGGGGAAATCAGCGATGGTTGAGAGATTGCACAGTAGATTTCAATTATTAACGTTAAATTCTGTAAAAGCTTCAATCATTTCTGTGTAATTCTTCCTCAGATGGCAATAAGGTACAGTGATGCAATGGAGGGATAAGAGACGTAGCATTTCCTCCCTCACACCCACTCATCATCATCCTGAGGTGCTGTTTAGGGTGATGCAGGACAGCTGACATCTCTGCTTTGCATTAACTTTATTTCATAAGTCGCTCTCTTTTGCTCCATTGATTTCATTACCAGGAAGCAGACAGACGCTGCTATTTGATCCAATCACTGACTCACTCATGCAGTCGTTTTTGCTCTCAGAATGAGAAAATACAGCAAAGTATATTCAAGAGTTTTTCTTTTTTTTTACCAGCTTAATTGGGAGTTTTGTCTGTTATCCTTTGATTCTTGTCATCATTCATTTCCAGTTCTAGTTTGTTGGTAATACGAACATCACTGCAGCCCGACTCCCATTTGTTCCCCTCTGTGCTGAAATAATCACTTTTCATAAAATCACGTCAGTCCATCACCATGTTAAAATCATCAAATAACGCTACCCTAGATAAATGAACAAGGATACACATTTCCAGTTCCAGTTCATCACTTTTCAAGGTGCAATGTGCATCATGCTCCAAACAAATAGAGCCAAAAATATGAAAAAAAAAATCTGCTGTAATATGACAAACTAGACCAGACAGACCAGAGCTACCTGGTTAGCATGCTAACTAGTTAGCATACTCATACACCTAGATGTCTTTGACATAATCTCTGTAACCTCTCACCCTCACAGCACAGGGTCTTTCAACAGATCTTTAAAGAGAAAATAAATCAAATGAATATTGTCCTGGTACCTTGTTGTGTCTTTGTCAACATTTACAACAGTATATACAACTTCTGAGCACAGACTTGTTTTTTTCTCAGATTATTATTGACCTTTCTAGAGCAGACAATAACACTCTGAGAAGTATTTTTGAACTGGATAGACAGCACTGAGAGCTGTCATTGTCATGTATTGATTAGCCCATTAAGATCACTTACTCAATCATCCACTTGGCCAATTGTTTATCGAGTCAATTAGTTGGATAATCATCGGTGTTTGTGCGCAGTGGTGGGACGCCGGGTCGGTGAAGGGCTTCGGCTGTGTTAACATGCACGCTGATATTCCAGTTTTAACCCAACGTTTCCTCTCCTGGGTGTAAATTAACGTGATTACGGACATCATGAGACTGTGTGGACATGTGAGCATAATCCAAGCAGCACACGTGTTTAGAGCATCGCATCGCACATTATTATTGAACATAATGTCTGTTGCACATGCAAACACCCACATAAACTATTTTCTGAATGAACAAATGCCATTATGTACATGACAGCAAAGTCTGAGTCCTTCCTGGCCTCTAACCTGTTTTCTGCATAAAGTCTCCATCTGTTCATTTCACATCTCAATCTGATATTATATGTGTGTATATGTAAATATCATATTTACATATACCTTCCTCTGTTGACACTGCTGCTCACAAGCTCAACTCGTCCCCATGACCTTCAGGTCTCCAGTCTGTGTCTCTCTCTCTCTCTCTCTCTCTCTCTCTTATTTCGGGCTCCCTCACTCCTCACACACCTTTCGCCTCTCTTGTCTCCAGAACTCTGGCCACAAGGACTGCGATGTCCAGTATGCGGAGCTGGATACTGCAGCTTTGGCCTCTTCTCCCAGCCCACGAAGCTCTGCTCACTCTGGCCCTGGGGACCTTGTCGAGTATGCAACCATCCAGCCTAGCTCACACTAGCGCATGCCATTATAGGCCTTTCCCCTCAGACTTTGGCCTCAAGGTACACAGACTGATGCACTTCTTCCCTCCGTTCATTCCCCTCTCACATGCACCAACCTCCCTTTATGTGCTCCACATGGTTCCCTTGTCTACCTTCCTCTTGAGTCTTGGCCGTCTTTTGATTTGCCCCTCGAGGCTCTGCAGAGAGTTTGATTGCGGCATATAGAGATGTTTCCAGACTATTATTTCTATACTAGTCAGCCCTGGCATAGGTGCATAACATAATTTAGCCTGTTCATTACATCTAGTGCCTCACATCAGCCACATTAAGTGCTGCATTATTTTCAGAAAATCTCATGTAAAATATGACTCGCTGTCAAACAGTTTTTCAACAAACACCTCCATCATCTTCTGTATGCATGCATCCTGACCGCAGAGAAATCTATGGAGTGAGTGTCTGCCATGCAAACATTATCATCCCCAAAGCTGTAATATGGCTGATTTACGTGCATGGGTAATCTGCATGAACGTCTTAGAGGAGCGTGCTCTCCATGCAGTCACATTTATAGTTAGTATAAATCATGCTGATTCTTAACAACAAAAGCAGAGTAAAATATTGGAGGTATCGCTTGCTTGATATTTTTTTCAGTCACAAACAAAATGTGTCTCTGGAGTGATTATGCGACACTTGACGGCTGTGATTGGAGACGAGCTCTCATCTATGAGATGCTGCTCTGATGTCTCATCTGAACACTACAGGAGAGAAATCCCTCCATCTCTCATAAACACAGTCATCTGCAGCACTTCAACTGTTCATTATGGACACACAGGAAAGCAGGATGTAACAGGGCTGAATGTGTTGCTGCACTGGTTGGACTGGTTTCTATGGTAATCCTTCTCCTGGTCCTCCTTGAATAAACTGTGGCAACACTTCTCCTCTTATTTACAAACACTTTCATCTCAGGCAGCAAATTTAGATATAAAATGCTTTATTGTACACAAACAAATTGTGAACAGAGCATATTATTATAGTATTACTATTATTATTTTCATGACTATTTGTCATGTTGAGGTTTTGGATTCAATATAGAGGGGTAACATCACTAGGCAGCAAATTCAGAGCTACAACGTGTTCGCTGTTGTTCAACTCTGTAAACTCTCCTCTGAATTGCTAGAAATCATGAGATGTGATGTCATGTTTAACAACCCAGTAGCTCTGTACTGCTCTCACACTCCAAGAAACAAATGAGAAAATCTAAAGAGCACCATACTGACAAGTCAGCAGTCAGTTTAATTAGAAATTATTCAATACACGATGAATAATTATTACTTCTTCTCTTCAATCTTTGGTTTTGCTGCTTATGTTATGAACTGATGTGGATGAGGGCAACAGCAACCTAAATATTCAAGAAAAAAAAATCAATAATCACTTTAGTGTATGGTATATTTTTATATTTCCACTGCTTTATCTTTATCCCTTTCAGTAAAATTTAAATGTTATGAATGTAGCATACACTTAAACTAACACTGACTATTTATAAAAAAAAGAAAAAAATACCCTTCAAAACACTCAAATTATCACTTTAAGGTTTGAGAAAGAGTGTTCAGTATTTTCACATTAGACAGATACATACATTAATAAGATATCCACCTTATGTTTACATAATGAAAGCATCATCATATTCACTTTGAAACAAAATATTCACACACAAATAATTTCTATGAGACTTGGCGCTTGTCTTTATAGTCATGTGCACAGTTACAGAGAAGCAGTCGCTCCTTCCAACAGTGCTCATTAAATCATGCAAATAAAAATTACTCCAAGACATAAAAAGAGCAGGGAATGTAGGGATAAAATATAACATAATAAAACAATACATATTTGTGGTGGACAGGTGTTCAGTAATTGCAAAATGAATAAACTTTAATGTAAACCGGTAGGTAGTAAATGAACAGCAGAGATTAGGGAGTGATGACCATAAACAGTAAAGTCTTCAGGCTACACTGAGAGCAGCAGCTACTCTGATGTTAATTCACCTAATGTTAAGTCTTCTAGAGCCTTGGCTCAGTCGTTACGTCTATAAATTTATTTACAAATGTCACTCATTTCAACTGATGCAGTTGCCATAGTGACAGAAAGGGAGTCAAGACCTGGGACACCAGACAGCACACACAGCTGTTTTAATTAATGGATTCATTCATTTATGTATGTTAATCTGATCACAATAGTGTTATAAAGTGGAAAAAAAAAAGAAATTTACGTCATAACAAGAAAATTGAAGTTATTAGGACATACAAACAAAAAAAGTGTAGAGCATTGGTCTAACAAACCCTGGTCCTGAAACCATTTTAATATTCTTATATAGCATACTATTGAAGTGCATTCACTTGGGAAAAAAAATCAGCTTTTTTTAATGTTTATCTCTTTTTCTGGATAATGTTTTCTAGGATTTTTTTGCATAATTTTTCAGAGTATTTCTTTCTGTTTTTCAAGGTAATATTTTTCCTGAATTATCGAGATACTTTGAAGTCCCTGCGAGAACATCCAACCTGCAGGTGACAGAGCCTTCAGGTGCCTGTGTAAATTCAACAACCTAACAATAATTCCACATACAGCGCAAGCTTCCTCTCCAAAACATATCCAAATTTATTCTGGCTTTGGGCCTTAAAATATTTCCATTATGACATCAATTCATTTTTCTCGAAGCAAGAATAAAAGTAGAGATTATCTTTAGTGGAGCAAAGAAGAGCCTTTTTTCCAGTACAGAGGATGTGAAACATTTCTTTCATATTTGTCTTGTAGATGCATTTCTGACCTTTCTGACATGACACAAGCCATCAGTTATGAGACACATGACTGGATATTGATTAGCAGCTTGGTTGTGACATGAATGTCCTCGTGGGACTGTCCTGTTGACGCTCCCTGTGTCTAATAAGGCGTCCAGCCTCATCTTGAGGTTACACCATTCAATAAGTTCTCAATCAAAGTCCTGAACTACTGGTTCAAATCCACGGCCACAAACTCCTCATTTCATCCTTTGAAAAGAAAAGTTCACCGTCAGTGACCTAAATGTTATCAGCCAATGATTGTATTTTTCTAGTTATTATGTTATCAGATATGAAAACGTACTTGGGCCAAGCTTCCCCAGCTTTATGCTATCTATCCTACAAACTGTTTTCTACAAGAAACGATTTCAAGGTGAACCAGATTTCATTTAGATTAACCCTGGCTTTTAAATTCATGCATTTGAGGACATCATGTCTTCTTTTGCTTTATATATGTGTAAAGTTTGAAATAAACCCCAAAGCTTTTAATTCAGTGGAGAGGAAGTGTGACCTGACAGAAAGTGAGCTCTGTGATGGGTTGCTCAGCTTTAATGTTGGGCCTTAACTGACATTTAGAGTTGATGTTTCTTTTAAAATGTATTGTAGAGAAGCTGCAGCGCTGCTGGTTAACGATGAAAGTAAGATTCTGCTGCATTTCCTGTTTGAGTAATTGTTGAATGTTCACAGAAGAAGTCTTTTCTGTTCTCGCTGTGTGAGCAGCTGGAGAGGCTGAACGGACACGAGGCGTCTTTTGTCTCACGTTTGATTCTTTGGCAGAAAAACACGACGGCTGAACAAACACAGGGTAGTAAAGTGGTATCAAAGTGAAGTCATCCGTCTATTTTTGGTGGACCGTTCTGTTCACACACCTTTTTCATTTCCTCCTACAGTTTTAGTTTATTAGATAGAAACAGACTCAGGCGTACTATGTCATCTTATCTGTTATTGTTTTTATTGACTTTCTGTTGTTTTCCATCGGACAGAGATGTGAAACCGGTTTTATTTAATAGTTTACTGATATTTGTATCTAATATTAAACATCAGTAAATGAGAAACGGAGAACGCTGGATCAATGTGCAGCAATCACAAAGATTTTATTTCCGACATGAAACAAATAATACAAAACCAAAATATCTCCTCTTCATCCTTGAACCTCTCAAAGCAACAGTTCTTAAGTTAATGTATGTTTTTCCTTTGCTTTGCATTCCCTACATTCATCCCAAAAATTGAAATGCACATGCTCTCCGTTGTCGAACAAATGAAGATGAAGCCGCTCCTACGTCTGCATGTCGTTGTGGAGCAGATGTTACTGAGCGTCTCAGCAGACGTTGCATCTGTTTCCCAGAAAAGTTAAATGTTGGTGTTTTCAGTCATCTCCTGTCGTCACTCTGCTTTACATTCAGTGTTTCAACCAGACAGTGGTGCTGAGTACAAGCTTCACACGTTAGCTATTATTGTAAATCATGGAAGTCTTGACCCACTGCATGAAAATCCCCTGCAAGGGATCATGAGCATCTCAAACCTTGGGCATCACTCTTAAGCTGGACTGGTGGTTTTGCCTTCACTGGTTCTACCACCACGGGTCAAATGTGTAGGGGGTTTATCTAATATGCATATATTAAATTATATTATATTTATTATAATGATATATTACTTTATAATTTAATGTCAGTTATTATTTAATGTACTTATAATTATCACACTGTCACAGCAAAAAACATTTATTTTGTGCTTTTTATTTAAAAAAGTGAATAAAAATTGTGCATTAATGAAGTAAAATACACTATTATGCACGAAAGACATCCCAGGCAACTCTTTGGTGATGAGTGGAGACATACTTTTTATCAGTTTCAAGTGTCTGTTGCAGCACAGATCACAGTGCTGATACCTCTGTGCTGCTGGGTGGAGGCCTGATGAACGCACAGAGATTGATGTTCAATGTAGAAACAGAGAAAGATGCATTCAGCTTGAGTTTATGATGGTGACATAGTCTATAGTCATAAAACAATAACGATTAACAAAAGTTATAGGTCAACTTCCACACAATCATAAAAGCATCTATTTTTTATTTCTAAAAGCACATTTTGTGAAAGTAAAGTAGTACAACAATGTAAATAACCCGACAGCTGAACTTTTCTACAAGTTGCAGACAATAATTTAAGTCCGAGGACGCGGTTGGAGAAATGTAAAGCCCTGATGTTTAGGCTTTAAAGCTGATGTCCTCAGTGGCAGAGTAAACAAAGATGGCTGAAAGCAATGCAAGAAATGGTTTTTAATCTGACAGCAGGCTGATGTTGGTGAGTTTTGTTTATTGTGGAAACTTGGTGAGCGGCTCTCACATAAATGTGTGTGGGTGTGCTGTCAGTGGAGCGGGTATTTACGCTCGCAGCAGTTATAGAAATATGTGATTCTCTGCAACTCAAGCTCACAGTGCTCTGTGGTGCCTCCTGGAAACATGTTTGACCTTATCCTCTGATGGAAGGAACCCACCTGATAATCCTAAATACCCCCGCATTCTGTCCACGTACGTTTCATACACATATAGCAGATCTTCATTTGATAATAAAAGAGACATTTCTTGGTAAAACATGCCATAAAGTGAAGAAATAACAAAAGAAACTTTCTGTGGAACGTCAGTCTTTGTTTGTTTGTTGGATGTACAATGATTCATTTCTGTGCAGTGCATCTGGAACAAGGTAAAAAAAAAAATCTTGTGTAACCTTGGTGCATGATACACATTTTCAAAGGAATAGTTTGGCATTTTGGGAAATATGCAACTTTTCTTTCTTGATAAGAAAGAGTTGATAAGAAGAGCTGTCAGTAAATACAGGGCATCAGCTAGCAGCAGTTAGCTCAGCTTAGCATGAGGCAAAAAGGCCTGTCCTGTGGGAAAATACAAACATCTGCCCACCTCTGTCCAAGCTTCCAAAAATCCTTCCACAGCAAAACTTTGCCCAGGATGAGTCGGTCCATATCTCATTGTTGAACAAGTGTGCAGGACAGAATCTATTACCTGTTAATGTGTGTTTTTATGGATAATGACACTAAAGATGCCGTTGATTTTATGGCTACACTGCGGGTAAAACACCTAAAACAGTTCCATAAGGGCTTAAAGTATAACAATAACCCATTTTCTGGAGTTATTTTTTCCACATTCATCTTTGCCCACTCCTGAGCTTTTACATGAGTTGGATCACTTGTTGTGCAGGTGTGAGGTATGCAGCGTCCTTCTTGAAGGTACAAAAGAGTTGGAAAGGGGGGCACCTGGGGCTTTTGGAACCTGCTAATGACTGAAACCACTTACATATTGACAGTGATCAGGGGAACAGGGCTGCCTGACACTGGGAAGTTGCCACCTGCCAGATTACCTGCTGTGAGGAAAAGCTTGTTGCTATTGTGGAGGCAGTCTCTCTTGACAAACATTAGCCAATCACCTGCAGGCTTTACTTTGTTCATTTATTTTCATTTATGCACACCAGGATGTTCTAATACATCTCCTTTGAGAATATTTTATTATTATTAACAGTGAAGAGGCAGCTAAAAATGTAGCTTTTTCAATCTCGCTCATAGTTTTCTTGTATTTTTTTGTGCCTGGAAGGTGGAAGTCTGGGGAATCCTTCCCACCATTTTTAGCACAGTGAGCTTTAAAGGTCCCTGTAGGCAGATTATTTCACTGTTAACAGCCAGACTAGCTGTTTTCCTTGTCTTTTTGCTAAGCTAAGCTAACCGACTGCAGGCTGCAGCTTTGTATATGAATATATATTGGGGTCGTGGGTTCAATCCCCTGCTCCTACTGTCGAAATGTCCTTGAGCGAAGACACAAGCTCCCAACTTGCTCCGTGGGCGCTCTGTACAGCAGCCCACTGCTCCCTTATGGGATGGGTTAAATGCAGAGGTCAAATTTCATGTATGGTCTTGCACATATATATATGACATGTTTAGTATATGGCTGAGAAATTGTCAACATAAGCTCTCCAGAAAGTCAAAGCATTGCTTAAAAGCAACGTTGAGTAGTGGGATCTATTGGCATGGGTTTATTTTAGTGTGAAATCACATGAGAATATGAATCACTGCATTACTGTTAGCTTAGCATGAACTGTGTATATCTACTTACTGAGCCGGTCCTCTTCACGCAACCAGCTGCCATGTTTCTACAGTAACCCAGAAAGGACAAACGATGGCTAGAAAGACATTAATGGATGTCACTGAATCCTACACAGTGCACCTTGAAACAGTTGAAACTTGGTTTTCACTGGTCTGAGGGTGGTTTAGCTGAAGGATTTTTCCTGTTTTTTCACTTTTAACATGATCATCAGACTTTTATCCAAAGTTGTTTTCTTAACTTTTAGGACTGAATCTCAAATATGTTAAGACAAACCGAGAAGATGGAAAAAAAATACTCCTCAGACTGTTGGTTTTAATTTTGCTTGAACTCACCAAGGTCTTCTCAGCAAGCAAAGAATATATAATAAGCTGACAACGTAGAAAGTTTTCTTCAGCTGCTTGAGCGGTCCCTGATACCAGCCTGCAGCAGATAAGCTTTCAGCCTCCAGCATGTGTGTCAGGAGAGCTTTACTTGCATGTCTTTTCCTGTGAAAACACAGATTCACCTTCACACACGATCGCCGTCCACTCACCCTCTTGTCTTCCTGAGATCCACTCTGCTTCTCACACCATGCATCCTTTGCAATGTCTTTTCAAATTAGAGCCCTTTCGTTTTGGTTTTGTTTCACTTTCTTTACACACTCAAGAGCAACTTTTGCTTTGAATTTTATTTACGAATTACAGAAAACTTCAGATTGTTCATGACCTGTTTATTAAAATCCCATGTTTTAGTTCCATATATATATATATATATATATATATATATATATATATATATGTGTGTGTGTGTGTGTGTGTGTATGTAGATGTATATATATATTTGTGCTAATGATGCAACAATTTGTAGGCAGATTTAAGTCTGTTTGGTTTTGTTGCCCCGTCGAAACATTTTCAGAGTTGGGATCATCGTTTTCGTAGATGTAGAGATGCTCGAAGAACATTCGTAAGTTTCCATTTTCACTGTCATCCATGTTTTGTTTTTTTATTATTTTTGCATGTCTGCTGTCATTTCACAATCATTAATCATATTATTATTATTAATCATAGTTCTTTTCCTTTGGAATCATCAGACATCTTCAGAGAAATGTTTCATTTAGAAGCTCATGGGGACACACAAACTACATAAACGTGTTTATTAGCCTTCTCATTATTATTATCGTTATTATATCATGATTATTTTTTATTTTTTCATTAATTTGCTCCTCACACATGAAGGATACGGCTAAAAAATATTGACTGCAGGTTTATTTTCTTGCATGGGAGATTTAATTGTGGTCAAAATAACCCCAAATATTCTTTGGTAAACCCTTCAAATACCCAGAATGCCCCTTGTTCAGAGCAGCTATTGTTTCTTTTAGATTTTGGAAACCAACGACTAAAATCAACGAACAGCTTCTACCTAAAGGCTCCATATTCATGTTCACAGCTCATTTTATTTCTGTCCTGCATTCTGTGGTGATTTCATGGCCTCCTTGTGTCATGTTATAATAAATTTATGTAATTTAACTTCTGTCGGACTGAGCACAGAGCACTCTGGATGCTGGTGTCAATACATATTTAATACAAAATACAACTGTGGTGTTTGGAAGTTGACTCTCCACCCACCCGAAGCCCTTTAATTCAGCAAAGGCATCTAACTGCATGCATGTCATGACAGGTGGGATGTGCCATTGACTTTTCTTACAGTGGATTAAATCCATGCAGCAACATTTGAGTGTGATGAGCATCCACAAAGCCAAACACAGCCAGTGCCTGTACCTTGATTAAAAAACGTACACAGCTAGCACTGAATGATGCAAAAATAAATACATGAACCTCTGCACTTTTCTGCAGATTTGTTGACTTCAACTCAGAACTCCAAGTCACAGCTGGGTAACCAGAAGTTTACATAAAGGCATCAGCATGATGGCTGACATCCCCAGGACACAGTGTACACAGCTCCATTAATGATCCCCAAACCGTTATAAACTTCAGAGTAGCTCCAGACGCGTCAGCTTTTGAATCCACAGTCAGACAATGGACGCGTCAAACAAATGATGTAACAGCAGAATAATGGCTGCAGTTGTTTTGGTTCAATTTGATAGTTGCAGTAAAAAAGTGTATTTACAACGTCTGCTGTTAAAGAGCTTCTCACAGCTCTTGTCTGGATGTTTCATATTCAATCAAGTAATGATAATTACAGGGAGGCATTGCTTTATGATATCTTGTAAACACTTTCAAAGGGCACTGCAGCTGTTTTACTTGTCAGGAGGAGTTTGACTCAGTTTATAAAACAGTTTCATGTCTTCTGGGGCCCTGGGTTGAGCTTTCTATAGAGAGGAAAAACCCTTCCCATGGGGCCTTTCTTCAGTCTGCAAAGAGAGGGAAAATATTTTGATCCTGTTTGAATAATTGCACAAATCACACATCTGTTAGTCAATTTAAAGATAATTTGGTAAGTCAGTTTTGTGTGAAGTCTCTCTCATCTCACACAGCGTATGTCACCAACACTAACTAGCTAATGTGTTTGCTGCTAATGTAAGGGAACAAAAGAGTCGCACCTGACAATTACCCCAGTGATGTCATCAAGAGTATATTGCATTGTGTTTGAGACTTACAGATGTCAGAAAGCCTTGGTTATAAATTTGGAGCATTTTGTTTTTTTATATGTGGCCTCTTTTTAAATTTGTCTCCTGTAAGTCCATGAAAGTAAAAGCTAATATCTGGAGTATCCCTTTAAATAGACAGTGGCTATTGGTTAATGCCGTCAGTTGCAACATCCAGATTCAAATGCAGATGATTTGAATGATGCACGTTAACTGACACAAGAAACCAAACACCTCCATTGTTATCGTCTGTATCTAACCCCTGTCACTGCAAAACTCCAGCTGGCTTAAACCAGTCTGCACCTTCCTGTTCATGAAAACAAGACCCTCAGTGCAAAGAGTCAGTGGCCAGTTATGCACATATGGCATATTTAATACCACATCTGGCCCCGTAATGAATGGACTGCTCCAACGATTTCCCTTTACTGTGAACATAAAAGTAAAAATGTGTTAAATAAATCCCACATTCTCTTTTACAATCTGACAAGTTAATCCAGATGTCAGCACAAGGACAGACGAAACAATATGACTTCGAGAACAAAAAGAAGAAGAAGCAGATAAATATTAGTCCGACTATTTTGGAAACATGGTTGCCAAGATGAGTGCATGAATATGTATTAAAATAATTGTTCAGAATAACCAGTAGGAAAATACAGCTGAAGTATGTTTCTAATGTCTGTTCAGTCTAACACTCAGGAGGCAAATTCACAAAGAGAGGATTGAAGCTGCACCATGAATTTTACATCATTGCATAATACAAAAGATAATACAGCACAAACATTTTTATGAACATTTTCAGTTGCATCTGATTGAAATTATCCATGTGGCAAAATATAAATGCCCTTGAGGTCAATACACTGATTGTGTCAGCGTGTACCGTCTGTACGTGTCTCCAGTTCAATCTTTCTTTCCTTCCTTCAGATTTGGCACAAACGTTGATAAAAGGTCAAGGTAACTGTGACCGAAATATCAAAAATACCTGACAATTTTAGGCAAATATCTAATAGGATAAAATTGGATGTAAAAATTGACTGGTTGGTCGATCACATTCAAGTATGTGATATTTGTTCTTTTATTTTTTTATAGTCGGGTGTATTGTGCACATATATACAGTAACACTAAATAAGAATTTTCTGAGTCTGTTTAGCCCTGCAGCGATCGCATGGCAGTAGATCACTGATAATTCCTATCTTCTTTTTCATGTACAGAAGCTTCATTCATGTCATTGCATCCTAACACTGCATTCCAGAATAATAAGCACGTTATGTGCTTTTGTTGCCACCAACTCTCTGAAGATGCTAATATTTTCTCTGTAACTGCATGTTGCCATCAGTGCTGATCAGACATAGAGTGCAAATATTATCTAATTCAAATAGCGTATGTAAAAAAGAGCACTGAGATGCTCTCTGTTGTGCACCGTAATGTTCTGATGACGCTCCATGTTGGGTTCAGTCGACTTTCTTCAGATACAGGAAACGCTGTGACCCTGCAGCACTGTCTTCTTTCTTCCTCTTCCCTCCTCTCCTCACAGGACTCTGGGAGGCACCCAGAAGAGCTGTTGAACCCGACTGAATACGTGAGCTACCAGCGCGTCTGCGACATGGAGCACTTCCCCGAGCCTCAGCCCGCTCCGGCCTACCCTCCCGTTAGCTTCTTGCCTCAGCAGCCCTACACCCAGCACCCACCCAACGAGCCCACGTACTCCAACACAAGCTTCTCCGCCCCTGCCCCTCGAGCTCCCTTCACGTTCCCCAAGGAGCAATCGGTGTGACATGCAACATAACTCTTAGCTCTGCAAGAGGCAGTATGTTAGCTCCACAAATGCTTCATGGAAAACGAAGCTCTGCTGAACGGCCGTGCATCCATCCCCACTTTGCTTCTGTCTGCTCTGTAAGCTTAAAACACATGTGGGCTTCCCCCCTTGCCACCATAAAAAGTATATGTGGCCCTGCATCCCCTGTGTGTTGTGCACTGCCTGCTCCACCTGCTTGCCTTGTGATGTTCATATAATCAACACCAGCTACCCTCCTCCACCACCCGTCACCCAGCCTGTTAGTTTTTGATTGCTTCCTCACCTCTGGATACGCTGCTTTTTCTTTCCCCCAACCCTCCAATCCATGTACAGAATATGCCATTGTATCACTCAAGACGTTTTATTCTTTTATTTCATTCATTTCCTACAGTGATAGTGACCTTTTATATCAACGTGCTTCTTCTCTTTGTTTTCTGTTCATCTGTCAATCATATGCTTGCTTCTTTGAAAGTCATATACTGTACTGTATGTGTTCTGGTGGAAAAAAATAGAATGCCAATTGATTTGTTAAGCTAATTATCAATCTATAATGACGTGGACTACCCCTTTAATGGCAGTTAGTGACAGGGTTGTTATGTGATAATTGGCAGCCTCTCTGAAACTTTCATTACTTCTCATGTTACGGAATTTGACTGGATATTTCGGACTATTAGAAGTGAATGTTGTCCTCATTTAGCTACGAAGAACAAAGGGCTCGAGATCCAACAGTATCCACTTTCTTCTCTTTCTCCATGTATTATTATTATTATCACTATTATTATCATTGGATAACAGTAGTTGCCAAAGACGTATAGTTCCAGTTTTTTCAGCGTTTACATTAAAACTCCCTCCTTTAAAGGGAGAGAAACATAGCTGATTGGCATCGTGCTACATTTTCCCAGTTTACATCATCACTTGCCATATGCTGTATTTTCCATATCTGTATGTGACAACTTGAGTTCCTCGTAGAGGTTGGTTTGAGATACGTTGCATTGTCAGTAGTTGTGTTCATGCAGAGTTATCAACCAACAGGAGTTGTTCTTTATGCAGGTGCAAAAGGTGAAGACAATCACATCCTCAGGTTCTCCTGAGGAAGAACTGTTAAATAGTTCTTCTCATGCATAAAGGGAAACTTTCTCAAGGACAGCCCACACATTTAATATACTTAAGTATTTGTTTTGAATATGATTTTTACTGAGATAGCCTAAAGAGTTTCAAATCAGTCTGAGAATCACAGAAGAGAAAAGCTTGCTACTGTATTTTTTTTTTATCGAATGCTCAGTTATATAGTAAGCACTCCACTGACACTGTGACTGCCCGTCTCAAACCATATATAAGCTAATGTGCTTGACGAGCCAATTTCAGGATACTGCCTCCTACACAAGCCCACGGCAAATGTGCAGAAAGTAAAAGTTCACTTTTTTGCCATGTCAGGTGTATGTTTGGGGGGAATGAAGAAAAGAAAATACTTGTGTTTGTGCTCATTGTGGAAAAAAAATCCTTGAGGTGTTGAAGGTAATTTAGTGTTTACTCTTAATGGTGGTTAAATGGATAGAGTAAAACTTGTGAGACTTTCTCCTGTGCTCACCTTGTTGTCTTGCGATGGCTCGATATGTGTGCTAGCCTTTAGTTTAAGCAGCGGTCTCTGGTTCAAACCGCTGGACGACTTTGATATTGCTGTACCTGCTGTGTGGAAAAAAAAACACTCAAACACTACTTTGTCTTTTTGTGACACTTTAACTATTCATGGGATCCCTCCTTTTCATAATTATCATCATTATTATTATGTGTAAGTGCTACTACTTCCTACAAAGTCTGCTGAAAATGGCATTTACATGTTTATTTTCTCCAACCTTTATGTTCTCAGTCACACTTAATTATTTTGAATGTCCTGAAGGTAACTGCCATGTTTTGTTTTCACCCTTGTTTTGTGTTTTGTAAGACTGTTACATTTAGTTTTTATTTTTTTAAACATCCATATATACATATATATATATAGACCGACAGCACATTTTTGACATTAATTGTATATTTGTGGAAGGATAATACCTGAAAAATTATTAGGGTTATGAAGTCTTTTTTTCTGAAATACTGAAAAGATGTGAAACAATTTAACCTGTTTTTTTTTTTTATTTGGAGTTATGTTTGATGTAAATATTAACATGTATCTGATGTGTGGAAAGAAAAAAACAAGTCATGCAGTTTAACATTAAACTTCACATACTACCCGTTATATCTGTTGTAATTCTATTGTCAACACTTTTGTCCATGTCTCATACTTTGTTTAAAAGCATCCAACAAGATACAAAGTAATATTAGCATTCATTCAGAGTGACATTTCTGTCCACGTGATAGATGAAAGTCTGATATTTGCTCTACTTTTAGCTCTGTTTGGGTCTCAACCATCGACTTGCTGCTCTTTAGTTGCTAAATGCTCACCAGCTACCCTTTAACTTTGTCTGTCTGCTACTGAAAATGCTACTGCAAAAATAATTAGCTGCAACTGAGAAAAGCAGCCGTGTTTGCTAATTTATCCCGCAAATGCTCAAATACCATCAAAGTCAAAGTTTATCTCTAAAGCACATTTTTAAAGCTAAGATTTCGAGAAATCTGAGCGTACATGCGCGGCAAGAGAATTGAATTATTGAGGTACATTCGACTCGACACCGTTCAACACTAGGTGGCGCTACATGCCCTTTCGCGTCGGCAGTCTTCCTGTTCTTCTGCTACTGTGTTGTTGTCATCTGGCTTCCATGGTCTCGTCATTTCCGGAAGGGGGAGCACCGTTAGTCAATAGTCGTCTAACCGTGGTTTGCATATACATGCTGGAAAAGCTCGATTTAGAACCGGCATGAACAGTCCGATTATAAAAACTCCAGTTCGGTTCGACTACAGTCCGACTAAGGTGTATATATGGCTTTTAAAACTTCGATATTAGCCAGACTAATTTCTCTAAGTGCATGTAAATGTACTGACTGATTTGAAAATACACTGAACAAAAACAGAAACACAACACTTCTGTATTGATAAGATATTTTTTTATTTTTACATATTTTAGGTCACTTCAGGAAATCTAAAAAAAAATAAATCAAATTTCAGGCTTAAATAATAACATTTAGGGTATTGTACTGCTGTCAAATGTGAAAACAGTAACAGTATGTAATGGTTAAATTGCTGGTCACATATAATCCACATTATTTCAAGTCATTACACTCGAGAGTAATCAGCTGTACCCGTGTTGTTTTTAACAGGATCCGTCCTCAAAGTCCATTTTATATGTCGTTATTTTTACAAAATTATTACAGAATGGTGTTTATTGGAAGCTCTTATAATGCTAAAAACTGACCTGAAAATGTTGAGAAAAGTGCTCAGCTTCTGACCATTGTTACCTGTAACACCTGGGTGTTAGCTTCGCTCTCTGGCTGACTCCCTGCACACTTGAAGGGCTCTATAATAAAATGGTTCTTGATGAGACTCATGGAGGGTTTTAGACCTCACGCTTCAATTTGTGGGAACACTCAAGACAAGCAAGACATGTTCTACAGCTTTTTCTGTAGTGTGTGAGGGGAAAAGCATTTTAGGGTCTACTGGGTCAAGTGACCTGCAGCTGCAACTGTGGCCACATAATCGCCGTTGTTTGGAGGCATTGGGTAAATTATTGGCCGGCAATACTGCAAATTTCTTCATTGAACAGTCTACTTTTTCTACTGTGCATGGTTTCTTGGCCATAGGCAGCATACCACTTAGTGTGCATGTTATTATGACTAAGTAGTGTGTGTAAGGAAGTAATCTGGCCCTAATATGCTCCAGTTAATTATCTAGCCTTACTTGTTCTCCTACACTCCGAAGAATCGGTCAAGTGTGCTCAAATATGAGAACGTCCTTCATACCCAAACCACTCAGAGACCATAAATCCATTAGAATAATTTAGATTTTGGGCCTTCATTCCCTTTTGAGCCATAAAAATCAAGTCAAAGCTATTACAGTACATTATCATTAATCAATGGCTACCTGGAGGGAGTAAATTGGAAAAAAATACAAATGCTTTTGAGTATCAGCATCAATGTGATATTTGTAAATTGAAGGACAGGTAAATGGCTCAAACAGTGCAGGAACAGTGTGTAACATTTTGGAGGTTTATTAGCAGAAATGGAAGTTAACATTATTATATTCGTCTGTTTTCAATAGTACATAATCATATGAGTCGTTTTGTTTTTATTAGCTTAGAATGAGTCCTTCATAGGGAGCAGTCCGCCAAGTTGCTCCTCTAGTTTTGGACAGAGGATGGCGTCTCTCTGAAGCTGAATGCTTTTATGAAGGTGTACTTCCTGTTCTTTGAATGCTGCAAAGCTGTTATTTCGCTAAAATTGGACACAATTTGTTTAACTGTGGTTTCAGAAAATGTAGCCTCCGGGGACAAAGAGGACAAAATGTATTCATGAAAAAAATCTGCCTCTAGGGAATACATGGAGTAACTGATATAGTAGAATATAATAAAAAGCCATGAGCTGTCAGTGCTGAGGCAGGTTTATCACATGAAATCACTCCAGTGAATCAGCAGATCCTGTCACTGACTCCTACGCAGATGATCAAAATCAAACACCACCACAGAATCTGCACTGTACAATAATCTGCTGCTAACTTTTACCAAAGCACTTTCAGCCTCACTCCTGCAGCATGTCGACTATTTACACTATTCAGTATATGAGCAGAAGACTGAGAACACTGCAAGTTGAAGGTTTATTTGATATGTTGCTAATCATCAGGGACCGAACCAAAAGAACATGAGAGCTTTCTGACAGTCCTATGATGTGGAGACAACAACCACTGACACTGATGTGAAGATAATATTACACATATAATATTCATCCATGCCATGTCCGTACTAGAGATAAACAGAGCTAGAACATCACAGACTACAGAAGTTCTGAGTAATATGTGCCATTTAATTATGGAATAGTTTTTTATTTGTGTTGTTTTAAAATAGCAAAACACATAGAATAAATATTTTCATTATATACTAAATAACAAAGGAGGAAAAATATATTTTAATTGTGAATGAAATGTTAAACACAATTATTAGATGAAATAAAATGTTTTTTTTTCAGAATAAGTCAGGGAAACACCAAACTTAAAGCAGAGCAAAACATCAGTGTTTCTTGTTATTTTTTACACTGAGTCAAAATGCAGGTTTCTTCCCATTTTCACATGTAATAGTAGTAGTAGTAAAAAAGCTGAAGAAATAAAAGGATAAGAGCATCACAACATCATGTAAAACACAATGGTACTTGAAAGCTGAATGTTGTTATTAAATGAAGGTTTCTGTTAAGTGCACGGCAAAGAATAAAAGGCCCTGGTTGGAAATGCACTCTGAGCTGCAATTAAAGTTCAAAGCCTGACTCTCCGGAGAGTTTCGAACCGTACAGAAAACATTTAGCTGTAATAACTCTTCTGTTCTTTCACCTTATACCAGCCAGCAGCTACACATTTTCTAATGTGCACTTAGAGTGATAGTATAATGTTAATAATTCATTAATACTAGTGAGCATTAATGATTTAAACAACAGTATGCTGTGACTGTTTACTAATAATGAGACAAGTAGTCCATTTTTATTCATAGTATTTCATACCTTTTGTATCTGTGTAGGTTTTATATTTTTGAGGTTCTGATAGAAGAATATGTTTGTTTTGTTGTGGCTCGCATGATGTCTGACCTTCAGGCTGGTTTTGTAATCAACACCTAAATCTCACAAATAGTCACTCATTAGTCACTTCGTTTGTGTTTTCCTCCTCTGCACCAAATGTCTGAAAATTAAAATTTGTTTGATGTGACATGCTGGGAAAGGAAGCTACAAACAGCCAAGTTATTAAAACATCTCTCAGAGTGAACAATAAGATAACAACACGACAATACACGATCACTTCCTGTATATTCTAAGGAAACCTTTCAGCGGTGGTGGAAGTCTGTCTGTTTGCGGTAAAATCTACACAATCCTGCAGAATCTCATACTTGGAAGAAAAAAAACTCATTTCCTCATTACCGCAGGACAGGTTAACTTGAGTGCTTTCTCCTGAGAGATGTAAGAATCGCTTGAGAACTCATCCAGAAAAGCCCACTTGATTGGATTGGGTGAAGTCTCCTGGAACAAATCCTCTGTGTCACTTTTATGTAACGCGCCGCTCTGCTCTCCTCTAATTTGCTTTGTCTTTCTGATATCTGTGCAACAGACATTTCGGTAAGGCCGACACCGACAGTGATACCAGTTACAGTACTGTGGCTTTAGAGCAGAGCGAGTGTTGCAGGTAGACTGGCTTTTGTGTGTTTCAGATAAAGACACGTGGTAAATGCTAATTCTAATTTTCTACCTCCCCAGTGGCCTGAGATGTAAACAATACAGGTGGCTTGCTTAATAGATATGAAATTAGATACAATAACATGAACAATACATGCAAGAAAGAACAGCATCACAAAGACATACATGTGCACAAACTCTGGTACCACTCTGGTATGACAGTTTTTAGTCAGATATAACTTGTTTGCATTAATCTTGCGTGTGATACTTGTGCAGAACAATCTACTTGTATGTCATGCATTATTCTTCCTTTGTGGCTCCTACATTACCCACAATACATTGTAACTGTAGGCAGCTCAGTTGGAGATTTGAGGCAGGCTATGCTAGCAGCAGCTAATGTAGCCTCCAGCTGCTAGCCTCAAGGAGCTGATGAGCTCACGTCTTTCTAGCAACACACCCCCAAGTGACATCACTTGAGGCAGTTTATCAGAAGACTCCATGCAGCTCTGAAGCCAAGAATCATTTCATACATCTTTCACATATACAGTAGTGCTCTGTGGGGCAGACTTTAATGTGTCACACTTCCCCTAGTTTGGTTGAGCCTCCATAATTCACGTGAACTGTGATATTAACTGGAATGCTAATTCTGGCTCACAACATAATGTTACTTACCGGTAAATACAGAGAGGTATTATCAGCAACACTGGGGTCTGTTCAATCTCTCCTTCAACCAGCAGGGGGCGATACCGCTGGTTTCAAAAAGAAGTTTGTTTGTATTTTCTCTCCTGGTGTGTAATACTATAAATACAAGTTTATGGTCTGAATGGTTAGTTTAAATAATGTTATAATACATCAGGGTGACCATTTACTGAATTATGGTCAAATGAATGGTTAAAACACATAAAGCAGGAGTTCGCTAGTGCTAGCATTAGCTGATAACATAGCAGTTGCTATGCAAATGGTAGCAGTACCTGGTCCCGGTGGCTGCTAACCTGTGTTAACATCAATCATAGACTGGTGTGCTAATTTGATGCGATGCAATTTTTCTTTTTGAAACCACCAGTATCGCCCCCTGCTGGCTGTTGGAGAGAATGCAACTTAAGTTACTTCCATATGGTCTTTATTTCCATTGTTCGTAAACCAACCACTAGTTATATACAGTCTATGGGTATTATCAGCAAAATGTACTCCAGTTAAAGTAGTCATACTCATAGTGTATGTGGTAACATCCCACAGGTTGTTCTCATGCACAGTTTGAAGTGATACCTACAAAACAGAAATGCAAAACCACATAACAGCTAACAGACAATATCACACTACTTCTGACTTTCCTGCTGAGCGTGGACCATTATCGTCTGTGAAACAACAGGGTGCTTTTCAGGAAATGTGGTTAATTTTATTCATTTGATTCATTTGATTTTCTGGCAAGGACAGTTTCTGCACGCCATAATACAACCTGTTACAGCACCACACACCTGCTGCAGAGGTGATGTCACACTTACTATGACGCATTTTAAGCAACACAAAGACTGAATATTTCAGACCTATTGCGTTGGATTGTGTGATATTGAACTAGTTTCCAGTGTTTTGTCCGCCTTCTGTGTCTTGACTTGCTAACAAGCTCCCTGGTTACCACACAAGATGGTATGGCAACGAGGGATGCTGAGCTCTGGCATCATCACACCTGCGACATGTCTGTGACCAACTGTGGGTGTGTATACAAGCTTTAAAGAAATCTCTGTCACACTCTGAATCAAAGATGGTAGTGACCAGGAGCATATTAAAGGAACCTGAAGTGATTTCTCATTTGCTGCTACACGTTAGAATAAGCAGGGAAAAAGCATCAATTGTGACAAGTGTTTAGCGGATGCATAAACAATTCCATCTCATTACATTCTCCAATAAGTTGGATGAGGCAATTTTCTTTGAACACTTGACCTTTCAGACGAGCATATTAGATGCATCTGTTTTGCTGTGTGTGTGTGTGTGTGTGTGTGTGTGGACTGCTAATGCATCATACAGTTTCTGCTTTTCCTGAAACTTCAGCAGTCAGAATCAATGCAGCTCGTCTGTGATGCAGGAAACAGGGACCGACAGTAGATGCAGCAGCTCAGATGGGCCCTACGCTCATTCTTTCTCATCAGCTCTCTGCCATATTTTAATATTGTATTAAGCTCATTGGGATGCATGGAAGAGAAAAGGGAACCAGTGATGAAATTGACTGATTCGCTGCCTTGCACAAATGGAAACAAATTCCATGTGGCACTCCTCAGCAGAGGGAGATGAGCCCTTTTCTCATAGTGGCCACAACCAATAAGCATTACCCCTCCTGCTATACATCATGCTCAGCCCTTATAGGAAATCCCTTTTCCTTTTCCTAATCTCTTACTGTTGGGAAAGCAGTGCTGGTCGGCTAAAGTTTATTGATGCACTGGCTGAAGTTTTGCAAACGGATTCATATTATTTGGAAGTGGGCCTCTTGTTGGGCAATTCATAAGGTATGACAAGCCAAATAATGAATAGGAGATAACATCTTTGGCCTGAAGGGAAGAAGCACCGGAGCAGAACAGTGAAATATTCAGTCTCTTTTTCCACATCAGAGCAGCGAAGAGTCATCATCGAGAAATTAAAGTTACTCCTGAGGATCGCACAGAAACCTTTTCCCCAGGCAATAAAACAAAATGAGGCATACAATCTTGAAAGAGATCTGCTTTCCATCACAGCCACAAAGCGTAATGGATATGATTATATCCTCTGGTCACTGACAAATTACCGAACACTTAGACGTGATCATGTCAGTCTGTCAATCTTTTTGGTTTTAGTGTGGTTTTTTCACTTAACCCAATATGGACAGAACATGCAGCGAAATAGTCCAACTTCTATCTTCTCAGGACACAACTTGGTTAGGTTTGGGCAACAAAACTACTTTGTTAGGTTTGGAAAAAGGTTTGAGTTTGGGTTAAAAAATAAACTACAAAATCATTTTATGTGTTGTGTACAAATTAGAGTGCATTATATTTCATAAATATAGCTACCAATGGTGTATGAGAACAGTTTGGATTGAAAGACTCGGCGAATAACAGCATGCCACATGTGGTCTTCATAGTTTATATTTTTAATCAAGGAAACGTATCAGAAAAGTCTTTTTAACACTGACTAATATCATTTAATGTAGAGGGGAGAATGTGTGTTGTGATGATTGCATCATTAATAGGGTACTTCTCAACATAATTGCCTCACCTCCAAATTTTTTATTATTTTAATTAATTAATCACATACTTGTTAAAACATAAGAGAGTGTTTTATGGTGAATGACATTTATTGTTTAATGGTGATTATTTTTGGTATAGACCTTCTGACATCAGTGTTAAAAGGCCCTTATTTAAGTGCACGAAGGTCACATTTGCTAGTTAAGTGGTGCATAATCAACAAACAAAGTAAGATTCCAGGAGCACAGCGGTTGTATTTAGTCTCTTATTTAATTCTAGGTGTGTTTTGGTTGAAAAATGACTAAAAATGTGTCTTTAAATACTGGACCATTTACTTTTGTTAGTCTGGAGTGCATAATAGCAAAGTGCCAACAATTCACTTGAACACACAAGACCAGCATGCCCAAAGTTGATCAGATGGGTGCAAGTAAATCCAATACAAATACACAGTTGTTAGTTGCTGAAAATTAGATTCAAGTGTCCTCAAACTGTATTTTTTCATGGCATTAGTTGCTGACAGAGTTTTGCCAAAATAAAAATCCATCATTGATTTCTTAAAGGCTTCAAACTGCCTCACGTGGTGCAATCACGAAGGTCTGCTTTTGTGAATCACTTCACTAGAGAGGCTGTGTATGACAATAATAATAAGAATAAATCTGAAGTGCAGTTCATGGAAAGTGGAAAACATTTTGAATCATGTGAGTGTCTCTCGAGGGCAAACACACTACTTTTTGTTATATAAAACCTCCTACTGTAATGTTGTTTTATATTTGATTGTTATTTTGGTAATTGTAATGTTAAGTCTGGATGTCGAATATCACATATTATTCATGTGTATTTCTGTATTTTTGCTGATCCATGTGATTTAATATGTCACTATAAAGGCAGAGAAACTATCTGAAAAAACTGTGGGGATTTTTAACAAAAAATATATATTTCAACAGCCTGACCACCCCTTCCTTTCAGGAAGAAAATGTGTGACGTTCCCGAGAAATAAATAAGAGAAATAAATGGCATTTATTATGTAACCGTTTCATGTCAGCTCTGTGGAGGTGTTCAGATAATGAATTAACTGTATTTCCGTGTAAGCCGTCCCACTGTTTTCTTTTATCTCATGAGCTACCCTCCTTAAGATTGTCAATCAAGGTCACAGCCGTCGAGACGAGGGCAGCAGAAGTGACACTCCCATGTGGTCATACCCATCGCTACTGGGATTTTCTGAGAAAGGGACGGGGGAGGAAAATTGCTTTAACAGAAAAGCCAGAGAAAGTCATTTATACAAGATCAAAAGCATGAAAGAGCACTTCTGTGGAGAGATGATAAGCCTTGAAGGCCACTGCCAGAGCCCCGGGACAGTGCTCCGGTCTCAGCCATGTGGACACTTTCTCTGACCACCTGTGTTCATCATTGTCCAGGAGACGAGCCACGGGGATGCTTTAACAGGAACGCCAGAGCAGCTGATAAATGGAGAGCAACGGTGAGGAGGCAGATAAACAAAACTCAGAGATAAGGGGTGTGGGCACCGGGGCGGTGCTGCAGAAAGTCATTTTCACATATTACACTTCAAAAGGTTGAAGCTACGTGTGTGTGAGAGTGTGTTTTAGTGTGGATGTGTGACAACAAATTAGGAAGATTATGCATGATCACTGCGATACTTTATTAGCTCCATTGTCAGTGTGGCTGTGACCTTTGACCCTTCGTGTTCTTTGCTGCCTGTGATGTTGCAGACATTTTAGCTTATTATGAAGCATCTCATCAGCATCTTTTTATCTGCTGAATCTAGTCCGGGATTTCTCATTTTTTGTCTTTATTTTTATCCATATTACCAAATTTACTTTATAGTGTTTGATTTGTGAAATACTTTTAATATTTTTCCACTGTGGCATACAGGCTGATGCACTGAGTGATTGGCAGGTTTTCACGTACTGCGGAAGCACGCGACAGTGTCTACAGGAAGCCCAACAGAGGGAAAACATGATCATTTTTCATCCGAGATTTTTTATTCTCTCAATTTTGCCGCACCAGCTGCTGGTTTCAGACCTGAAAAGACACAGACAGCAACTGTGCAGAGGGAGAAATTTGAAAAACCAAGCACAGATCAGATGAAACTGTCGGCATGGCGCTCATCTCTTTTCCTCAGCGCTGTCCAAGTCCAATCTCAGACACCTTGTGTAAACTCTGCAGGAGCTCTGGCTGTCAATTCTGCAAAAGGTTTTCATCAAACTTAAACTCTGATGGCTCCATTTGAAGGTGACATTAAGAAAAAATGCAAAAAGTAGTTATTAATCAGCTGTGAATACTCTGAGAGATCTATCTATCTATCTATCTATCTATCTATCGATCCATTCACCCATGTGTGTTTAAGATTTAAGACAGTGATTTTTAATTTTGCTATTTTAGTGATAATCACATCACTGTGACCTTAAAGTTCTTATCTGACAGCTTATTATCATAGCGCTGCTGATTAATATGAAAGACACACAGCAGTTTATCATCCTCCCTGACCTGGTTGTTAACCTGCCATAATTGACAAATGTTGAGGAATAGTTATTTTTCAAAGAGACCTGCTGATGCCTCAGCACTATATTTCAATTAACTCATCTAAAGCCCAGTGAAAACGTGCTCATAAAGGGGAGGACTGTATCATTAAAATGAATAAAAGTACTATTATCCAACAGCTGATAATTACCATGACCAAACCTCTGTCACGGTGCGATTCTTTCCACACCTTATTTAGCAATGTAATGTTATTTAATTTGCTTTAAAGCTCATCCAACTTTGGCCTGTCATTTTTCATTCAGCTCCTGCTGAATTGTGCTTGTTATTACAGCCGTTTAAGGTGCTGCATCCCCTCGAGGTGGGCATGGTGGTGCACGAGCAGAAGTCAGAGGTTAGCTTCACCTCTGACTTCTGACACTTAAGATAGAAAATCCACGTCTGGGATGAGAAACGGTGGTGTCTCTCACAGCAGCTCTCATAACAGCTTCCATCAAGGCACCCTGAAGCTAAGCACAAGTCTTTAGATGGAACAAGTGGAGCTCATCAGAGGAAGAAAGGTGACATAAAGACAGGCTGAGTAGCTGCCAGTGATGAAATACAATAAAGGACTAGGATGACATTTGTTTCACAACCACATGAAATATAAGAAGGGGGAGGGGAGCAAGCCTTCATGGGGACATATCATGTTCATTTTGAGGTTTGTACTTGTATTTTGGGTTTCTCCTACAATGTGAAGTATTTGCTTTAATGTTAACTCTTTGAGTGCCATTGACATATTTAGACATCATTTAAAATCCATATATATACTGTATATATAAGTGGTTTTTAGGCAGCGGGTACAGGAGGGTGCTCTCACAGCATGTGAGTAATGCTGGGGCTTCTGGGATTTGTAGTCAGGACATAAAGAGACTGTATACGCCACAGAGATCAAAACAGGAAGTGGAGATGATCAAGTTTAGAGAGCAAAACAAACAGAATCTGGACAATAGCATGTCTGTCTGAATATACCTGTATTCACCCTCTGTCCTGTCTAACACATCCCTCATGAAATGTTCCCATGCACAGCTTGTATGAGTTCAGTTCTCCACCAGCTGGAAGGTTACGCTGCAAGCAAGCCAGGTTTGTTCTGGTCAAATGAACACTGTTACACTGTGTGACAAGCTCGGAGCAAAGTGTAATTTAATTGACGAGCTGACTGCCTCTTCTCATAAATTTGAAGGGGAAGCGTGTATGAAGGTATACAGTATGGTGGTCATGTACAGTGGCTCAGAGGAAGATACTGCAGCACCAGCAGTTTATTCTCTTGTTGCTTACTGGTGTGACTGGATACCTAGACTCATCCTCCCTAACCTTTAACTTCATCAGTGCTGTCTACAAGTGCAAACTTAAGCTAAGAATGAACAAAAGTTGATGCAACATGCATCATCCTATATAAACAAATCTGCAGGCAGCATTGGCTCGTCTGTGTTTTTGGTGAGTTACGCACAACAGTTGTTGAATTAAAAAATGTTGGAGGGTGGAGGCATGGACAAAACTGGTCTCTACGGTGAGAATGAGCCGTCTGGTTCAGCGTTATTAGAGAGAGCAGTCTCATGCAGACAGGAAATCAGGTTTTTAGAGGCAGTTATATTTTATCGATACAACATAAGGTGTTGGATAATGTCACCAGCAGCCGGTGCTCTGCGACAGCTGCAGCCGTTAGCTGGAAATGACAGGGGAACGTGAACGCAGACATGGAAGCTATTGTGCAAAAGACTCCTGAACATTTTTATTGAAAAGCTGTTATTTCAGATCATGGCAATCTACGTAGCTTTGATGAGAATTAATTTTGAGCATAATGAGTATAAATCTAATCAACTTTAAGAGGGAAGTTAGTGTGCAACTCATAACCTACTTCAATAAATGTATTCTGAAACAAATGAAACGTTTAATTCATCAGTGGCTGCTTTAATTCAATGTTATTATTCCCCCACGACAGAAGACCAAAGCATCTTTAAATCAACAACTAGTGATCCTGCAGGGAGACAGTTATCATGCAACATTTTTACATCATTTAAAAATATAAGAGCAGGGTTTTTTAAGACATCTTCTGACCTTTTTATTGTGAAAATCAAATTTGAGGAGTAGACTTCAGAAGTACCTCACAAACACAGATCAAGTGAGTGCAAACGGCAGATTAGATGTTGTTCCAACACATTTCACAACACAAACACAGCATAAAGTAAAAAGTTGTTAAAGGTTATTCTGCTTATGGTTCACTGTGAAACTTTGACAAAAAGCCCCTCGACGGCGTCTCCCTTCAGTTGGCCGACCCGTCAGGAGGCTTGGAAGCTTAATTCATCACGAGTCAGATTAATCAAGTTAATAAATTGAGTCAATTATTCCAAAGCCAGTCCATTACTAACTTATGGTTGCTGACAGTTAACATCAGAGTGATGGACAAGCGGCTAAAAGAGCCATTTTGTGAATTTCAAGCCAAAATAAGGGTTGATTGAGCAGCAGCATCACTGATACAACTCCAGTGATGTAATACGTTCCTGCACCTTCCCGAGCTCAGCGACATCAGTGTGACAGTGAGAGAGGGAAAATGACAGCGATTAAGAAGCTTTCATGTTTTTGGGTCTGCTGTATACAGAACAGAGCATCAATACAGCATACAGCATGTGTCACACACTGGTTCTGCTGTTAAAGTTGACCTAATGGTTTTGAGTCATTGTGTGTACACACAACAGTTCATGGCTGCATATTTCATGAATTCATTCATATTTTTGGAGGAAATAACTGTTTATGTGTTAACATTGTACACATTGATCTTCATGCCATTTAACTCATAATAAACCATTTAAGTGTTTAAGTTTATCCTGAATATTTCTCCTCGTTTACTCTTAAATATTTGCTTTTTTCCTCACACTCCTCACACTTTCCTGCCCTGAAAACTATGACATCCCAGTTAGCTAACGTCACTTAGCACTTCCCTTTCTCATTATTCCTGACTTAAACCTCACTGTCTCCTCATGGCCACATACAAAAACGCCTCATATCCAGTCGACTTGAAAATCTATGAGACTTATACCTCAGTGATGTGTGTTAGAATAAGTATAATCAACATATTTTCATTCTTTTTTTCTTAGTCATCTGCACCCAAAGGATTGGATTTCACACTCACAAAGCCAGTGTCGCTGGGGAACACTTACAGCTGATAGCTCAGTGAAAAAAAATAACTCAAAGCTGCATTGACAGTTTTTTTTCATGAAAACAGGTACTGGCAGCTCAAAGATGCACCAGAAGTCACAATGTGAAGCTGCCATCAAGGTTATTTCACGTGCAAAATGAGAACGATAGTAGGCAGGATACTGACCACATAGCTGATCAGTCCTAAGACCACATGAATCTATTTTAGACATTTAGAAGCTGCAACCGCTTTTGTTTCTGAGACTGTAACACATCATATAATATATTTCTGGATATCTTTGTTCGCATGCTTGCATAAATGTCCTCCTAATGTGGGCTTCATCCTCTGGAGATCATGAATATCTGCACCAAATTTCAGTCTGGACCAAAATATCACGAGAAATTTTCGTATGTAATGTTACCGTCAAATAAATTCTCATTCCAAAATTAACTGAACAACATATAAATAAAAATTAACATGTTCATTAAACGACAATTAATCTCAAATCTAGTAGAAGCCTCCGGTATTTCCCTCGTGAACACGTTAATGAAGAATGGCAGATGTCATTTCAACTGTGCACAACAGCTCGCTGACCTCCATCCATCACCTGTGTGTCCGGATCTTTCTGTTTGTTCTGTCAGTGTATTAAACCAAGAGCTCCACTGAGAGGATGCATACCTCTTACTATGGCCACTCTACTAAACAATATGACATCTCATACTGCATGTGCTTGCTGAATAAATGACCTTAAATTCATCGTATCTTAAAAGATGCTTGTATTCATGTCACTCACTATTGGCAACAACGGAACTGAAACCATATCGACAAGTCTCTTTCACAGAACACACTAGTCTGCAATTAAATTCACATTTCCATAAGACATGA
The DNA here is from genome assembly GCA_029721515.1 of Synanceia verrucosa. NCBI lineage: Eukaryota > Metazoa > Chordata > Actinopteri > Perciformes > Synanceiidae > Synanceia > Synanceia verrucosa. The sequence continues at coordinate 2,740,180 of CM056559.1, forward strand.
GTAAAAGCTAGACACATAGAGTAGATGAAAGATTAACGTATGGCATGTTTGATTCAGAGATATGTGCTTTTACTCTGTAATAGGAAACTACCTTTTCAAAGGTGTACTATGTTTTTCTGACAAGCCAATCAGAGCAGAGGGAGTCTTTTTTAAAGAGACAGGCAATAAATCAAGCATATGTGTGTATAGAGCCAAAGTACAAAGTACGAGCCTGAAAATGAACATATGTTTATGAAGTTATGTATTTAAGTTCCTAGTTAATCTAGGAAGCATCGTACTCTTCTTCCAGTGTAAACACAGCATCCCTTTGCACATATATTATGGCAATGTTTGCGCATCAGACACAAATCTCACTTAATGCACATTTAATAAATCCTGTGACACAAAGAGAAGACAGTTGTTTCCACCTGACTCATCTCAGTGTGAGTTCCACAGAAAGTCAGTGACACTGAATCAATTGGAGTGTAGTCCTGGATAAATGCAATTTTTAAGCCTTTTCAAAAAGCCAGACATGCAATAGCTCATTGTGACGCGGCAGTCTGCGTCAGTGTCGGCCTGATAAATGTGTCCGGAGTGACTTCTGGTTTTCCTCCTCCTTTGTCTTCTTTTGTCAGCGGTATCGGTGATGTTGGACAAAGTGTTTTATCTTTGTATCCTCAAAGAAGATGCTGTCATGTATCAGTGTAGTCCAGCCAACTCTTTTCCTCAATAATGTGCTTGTTCAGAGTATCTTCTCTTTGTTTCCCTACTCTGCTTTTGCAGTGATGAGAATGGCTGCTCAGTGCTCCAGGTTAATGTACTTCATTAGAGGTTCAGTTTTGCATGTCTGGCTTAATTTAACAGGCCGGAATGCCTTGGGACAATTCTTCTGACATTTCAGGAATGCCAGATCCGGCATAGGAGGCTTATGTTTATGTGGAAACCATGGAGAGAAAGAGGGACTACAGCTCACTCTGCCTGTTAATGGTGGTTTAGAGCCTGAGGAGACAGGATGCAGACGGACCCAGGGAGTACACAGCTGGAGTGGGGGGGAGGCATCGCAAGGTACTGCACTGCCAGGAGGGGGGTCACATCTCCCCATAACATGACAGCAGCAGTCATTCATACAGAGCTCCCTTTCCTTTCTAGTTTGCACTGAATGTGTTTTTTTTTCCAGCTCACAGATGCACCACATTAAATATGTACATATACTGTACTGTAATGATTAATACATGCATAAAAGAAATGCTATTATTTATCATACTACATGCACGGCCTACGTATACACAGGCAAAAGAGTGCAATATGCAGGCAATATGAATACTGGATGACTTCACTGTATTTTTCCGACACTGATTTTTTTTTTATGGGGCACATTTGGCACTTCAATTTATGCAGCGTAAACTGTGCATGCTGGTTTTCCCTCCTTATTGAGAGCAACACGAGAGGCAAATTGCAAATAAAAAATAAAAAGGCGATATATTTTTTTGTGAGGCTTTACAAACCCTTTCTGATTCAGAGAAAACAATACGTGTTCCAATGTCTTTTGGTAGCAGCTGATAAAATGTAAAGTCTGGATCCTTACCTGACAAAACAGCTGCTGACATCCTCATATAAGCATAGTTATTATACAGTACATGTCCCCGGTGATTTTTCATTATTAATACGAATGAAGCCGACTAATTGTAGTCATGAAAAATGCACTGCTGTCATTGTTGCATTTCCTTTTAATGATTGTAGTGACCCCGAGGCGAACAGAGTGGACAGGAAACAGAAAATAATGACTCCAGTCGATACAGAAAAGGTCATCTTAACAAATGGACAAACATGGCTGGATAAAGACACAAAAGCTTACTTAACAGCTTACACAACGCAGCACCTGCTCATTATTTTAAGTGAAGGCAAAGGTTATTATATTTCAATATCTTGCAGACTGATCAGCTCCAAAGGCTAATTCCTCCTGATGTGTTGGACATCTTTTAAAAAGCTCCCCATGACGAATTGAATCAGTGTTTCCTCAGTGCGGGTGGATACAATACACTGTGTGTTTATACATTTTATACAATTATAATTATGGTTTGCAGTTGTTTTAATTTGAACACAGTGTTTTATAAATCATATACCATCCATGACCTGGAGGGAAATAACCCAGCATTCTTTGCTAAAGCTAAAATCATGTTTTCATGTAGCATGTGATGATGATTTACTCGCATGTTTTTAATCTTTACTATATTTACATTGCAGCATTCCTAATTCTGTTGTATGCATTGTCATTATATATATAATGACAATAAAGGCTTTTGATTTGATCTTATATGTAAAATCATTTTGTAAAGTAGAAAATAAATATTGTCTTATTTACTCATAGATCTAATTCTAATGTATTTAAATAATTTAATGCTGTCACCATGTCACTTTTATCCTCTTAGTTGGCAGCTTACCTACTTCTTATAGTTTTATATATTGTTATATTGTTTAAATGTAATTGTTTTGCACTATATTGTATTTTTGCACTATTCTGCGCTGTCCATACTTTTTTTTTCAATCTTATCTTAGCTTATCAGCGCTTGTGTTTGCAGAGCTGAAATGAACTAATGGTGATGAAGAGCTCGTTGTTACCTACAGCCAATCACAGAGCTTGTATCATAGCGGACATGTTGAGGAGCTCAGGTGAAGCTCGCTTCCCAAACATGGCCTCAGTGGACCGGTCTGAACCAGGACCCTGAACTAGCTCAGCTACGTTGGATCCAGAGGATTTGCATGAAACGCTATGACTGTTTGCACCAGATCTGGAGCACATTTTAGCAGCGCGGTGCGTTTAAATGCACCGGTTCCCGCTGCGGTGCGTTTCCTCTGCTCAGTTTGGATACTTTCATCATGAAGCTTTTCACAAACTCTCTGGAAACCTCCAGCCTGGTCGTTCAGCTTTGGGAAGGAGGAACAACTGGAGGCCTGCCGCTGTCTTCCTGTCTTTACAGCCTCACCTGTGCAGGTGCTCTGACTTCACTCCCGCCAGGTGAGTGTTTGCTGCTGTTTACAGTGTCACCTGTGTTTCTGCTGCTGGTCTGCAAATGACTGAGCTTTCTAGGTGGCGGTAGTGGAATATAGACAGCTTATGTTGCTGTGGGATTAATTGGGTTTGCAGCATGTTTCCCTGATGGTCATCTTACATGCAGCATATTAACATGCCAGTAATTATTTCCCTGTAGGCCTAATATATATGCTTTATGGTAGCTCAGGCTGGCTTTGTTTGGTGACAGCTTGCTATATTATCCTGCACATGGATGTGAACTGCTGGCCTCCTGCTCTGTGTATAGGTCTGAACTGCACAGTTATCTGGTGTGTAAAGAGAGTCACTAAAACACACAATGACTTGTCCTTCTGTCATGAATTATTGTCATTTTTAACATGTGTGTGTGTCAGGCTTAAACCTGCCTCAGCATCACTGTGTTTAGGTCAGAGAAGTGGACTCCTGCTCTCTTTAATCTGGTTTATGAGGGTTTAGTTTAAAACAATCACTCTGCTGTGCTGAGCTTTGAATGACACGAGAACTTAAGTCTTAACTCTACCATTCTCTGTAGTATGCTGGCTGGCTGCCATATTTGCAGTTAAATGGATGTGATGTGATGGATCGCAATTATTGGCTCTGTCTGGTGTGTGGAGCTGAAAACTGTCACATTTTATTCTGTGTTGCTACCCTGGTGACGGTGGCTTCAAGTGGGTGTTAAAACAAGATGTTGAAAGACTGAGCTGAGAGAATTAAAGCAGTTGACTCTGGTTGCATTTGCCATTTGAACACATTTTTAATCACATCAGGACACAAGTTCAATTAACTTCAAACCTGTTTTGGCCTGACTGACTTTGTGACACTTGAGCAGCGCTATTTATTTATTATTTTTTTTAATAGCAAATAAAAGGATGTTCACTATCATAAATGGGATCAGGTGATGGACAGCAACCACTGACCCTTCCTGATAAACACAAAGAACCATGTAGTTCATTGATATTGTTCCAAATCTATGAAGTGTATGTGTGCCACGGCATTACTAATTTAAGGCTTTTTTTTATCCAAAGTGTTTTTTTAGATGTTAACTCTTTGAGTGCCAAAGACGTATACGTACGTCCTTTAAAATACAATGCTTGTGAGCCATAAACATGTATATACGTCTTTCCTTTTTTCGGCAGCAGGTCGCCGATCTTGGTCTCCCACAGCCTGTGAGTAATATCGTGGAGACGATCGAGATTAAAGAGCAAAATGGACGGATTCTGGACAAAATGTGATTTTTTTTTTTTTACTCTACTGATAAAACAAGAATGGATCAAGGTAAAAACAAACATTTTTTTCATGATGAAATAGAGAGTCTCTTCTTTCATTTGAGCTATTCACTGTTTTCAGAGACAGTACAAAATATTCTGTGGGTCTAGAAATATGACTCAAAATGGCTAAGGCACTTTCGGTTTTAAAAAACGTCTGGCACTAAGAGTTAAATACTGCTAATCGTCATCCCTGACAAACTCCTACTCACTTATTTACACACACTTTTTCTTTAATCACTTGTTTTATGGTGCCAAAAGCATCTAATGTGTGGTCATTATTCTGTCGCAGTGAAATGAGGAGAGATTAATCTTTCAGTGTTTCCAGCCCACTCTGGCTTTCCTGCTCAATAACCTATGTTAGGCTATATTTTAGCAATGGGGGCAAAGACGGATCCCAAATAAATATTTTACACCTATAAATAATTCTATTTTGCTTCGTCTGCTCCTGCTCTACCTGCTTTGCAAGCTGTGCAGGCCTCTGTCACGCATCCTGAATAGTACGTGCGACACCTCAGACTGCATCTCCAGTTTAGAGAGCAGCAGCAGCAACAAGGAGAAAACACAGCTTCTTCTGCAGGAAAATGTTGGAATATATATATATTTATATTACCCTGAGGGTGTTTGCCGGTGTTTACTTTGCTTCAGTTTCCATAATGTGACCATTACAGTAGTTCATTACCAATAGTAACTACTGTGACCTCCTTGATACTCCATAAACATGGAAATCATATTTTTCTTGCTGCTCCTGAAGTAATTAGGCAGTGTTATACATCATTACTTCATTGAGGAACGCAAGACAAGGTTTTCCATTTTTATTTTTGATATTCTGTAGCTGTTGCTGTCTCTTGCAAGATATTGAAAATTCTCATGATACTAATGAAGCTGTTTGCACAGATTAAGACCTATATTCACTCATGTTGTGTGATGATGTGGTCAATTAATGCATCTTGCCTTTAGTCAGAGTGAGGGGTGTCCTGATCTGACGTTGATATCGGATATCGGTCCGATGTCTGCAAAAAAGTATCGGATTATTTTGGCCTGCATCTAAAATCTCAGATATAAACATTCAGATACCATCAGTCCATTCCAGTTTCCGCTCCAGCTCTTCTATCCAGCAGCAGAGCCGGTGATGTATTTTTCTTAAAATGCGAAAAATACGTTGCAGCTGAGTGCAAAGTTTTCCGTTGTGGCACAGAACCAGGATGTTTACTATAAGGTGACCAGATTTCTGAAATGGACATGTCCAGCTATAATAACAGTTAATGGAGCAGAGATCGGCTACCGTAATAACTGTTGTTGCACTCTGTGCTCAACATGCACCCTCAGGCTCAACATGCAACAGTTTTTATTTATTCTATTCAACTGTAGAATATGCTTATGTTTAAGTTAAACCAGTGGTTATTTTGCACTTTTAAAATATATATTTTTTTGTTTTTGTGGAATCACTGAGGATATTTTTCAGGCTCCTCTAATTTATTTTTTATTTATCGTATTAAATTGTGGAATATTCTTATGTTTAACTCTTTGAGTACCACCCATTTTATAACACTAAAAGTGCCTTGTGCCAGCATTTTTTCCCATTTTGAGTCATATTTCAAGAAAACACTGAATAGCTCAAATGAAAGAAGAGACTCTCTATTTCATCATGAAAAAAATGTTTGTTTTTACCTTGTTCCATCCTTGTTTTATCAGAGGTAGAGTAGAGGACACTTTCACCAAAATCACCACTTTTTGTCCACATTCTGTTTGTTTTGCTCTGTAATCTCAATCGTCTCCTCTTCCTGTTTTGATCTCTGTGGTGTATACCGTCTCTTTATGCTCTGACTACATCTCCCAGAAGCCCCAGCATTGCTCACAGGCTGTGTGAGACCATCAAAACGCTTTGACATTGAAATACATCAATGGCACTCAAAGAGTTCGGGTTAAAATATATGTAACCCATTGGATAATAATAAATAGGTCAGTTTTTCTCAGACCTCCTGTTGCTGACTATTGTTCTCTGTTTGAGTATTATCACTTGATCAAGCCTTTTCTAACACTCAATACTACAAAGAATGTCATGGAAGTCTGTATGATTCGTGCTGATATCGTACCGGAGCAATGTCGGTATCGGCCAGTACTCAAGGCTGCAATATCAGTATCAACAAAAAGTTGTATCAGGACACCTCCACTCAGAACAGTGTGAAATGCTGTACTTTTATCATGGGAATAGCAAAAAAGGGAAACCATTGTCCCTTTTTGCTTTGTTTTTTTTATTTGTAAGTCTGTCAGTGAAGGCAATTCTGTTGTTGTTGACCAACAGCTACAATAAGGACAGAAAAATAAAAATATCAGCAATAATAAAGATAGAAAGGCATCCAGCATTCAATGTGAAACCAAAAGTTGAGTGATTCTTACAGTATCATGTCATAATGAAGCTACGTCACATTGTAACACAACAGCAACAGCTGCACAAATACGAAACCATGTTTGACTCCACGAAGCACTTCACCATGAATAAAACAAACAAACATGAAAGGAGGTCACATGAAAGTGGGTCTATTAAAATGAGCTGAAAGAAGTGAATAAATTATGAGATGCATTTAGCTGCAGGCGGGTTATTCTGAGGTCTAGAAGCCCTGCTGGCAAAGGCACCATCGCTCCTCATTTTTATGTCCAGTTTGAATCAATAGAAACCTGCCAGAGGATGTCAGGCTGCAGTCAGTCTCACGCTGGAGTCAAAGGATCAGTGATGTAGTTTAAAGCCTGACATGCTGCACCTCCAAGACGATGAAAAGGGCAGAAATCATCTCTGAGCGTTTTCCTTAACTCAGATGATCCCAATGTAGAAAATAGTCCAACTGAGAGCGATCCTATTTTGAAACCAACAGCTGAACATCACACTGGATGTGTTCCAGTGAAATGGCTCACACTGTGTGCCACCACACTGGTTAGAAAATAGGACACATTTCAGAGGTTTTCTGGTGTATCTTTCTTTTCTTTTTATTGAAAAAATAAAAGTATCAGTGGCATCTCACTTCTCTGTTGTTAATGATAAAATCTGTGAGCATGGAGCCTTGTAAAATGCTATAATTTAATGTCTCACTGCAGCGGAGCTTCTCCTGCGACAGTGTTTTGTTGTTTGTAAGACACATCATAGACTTGTTGGAGGAACAAACATGCAGCCAACACTCCTTCTGTCCTCAGAGATGCATCATGGGAAAAGACAGTGCAGCCCTCCTGCTATTTTTTGAGCTTTGATTTGACTCAAAGGTTCTCCATGTGCAGGATTTCTTGGCCTATAGGCAGCTGGGAGATGAAAGAGAATAGAGCTCTGTAATGTGTCTGAAGTGGATTATATGCTGGAGAGTCGTCTCCTCTGAGTGAAGAAGGTTAATCTGCAACAGAGCAGATAAGATCTTGCTTATCGTTCCTCTAATCAAACATCTTTATGTAGACATGAGGAAGGATCCAAGTGCTGTCATTCATAAAAAAGCAGCATTCATTTACAGATAGTGCTGTTGATGGCTCTAAGCCCCAGACAGCTTGAAAGCTGCATCGTCTGTCACACTCTACATTTCTGACCTTTCTCTTTTCTTCTGCTCTAATTGAAGTTCGCAACAGATTCAGAATCTCAGCAAATAGCATCAGGATGCAGAAAAAAGGGAATAATAATAATAACTCCCAATGTCTAGCTAATATATGTGACATACAGTATATTTGACATGGTTGATGCCTTCATCAGTATATACGGTATGTGTGTGTACTGGGGAGTAATTACAGTTGGTGCTCCATCTACTGGATAAATAGCGCAAGGACACCGTTAAATGCTTGCACTGTTTTATGAAATTAGTCAGCGTTTAATAGGTAAAATTGGGGCCGATTATTGATTGTGGTTGATTATTTTGAAAAGGGCTATAATCGACCAATTAAATCGCCTGTCCGATCGGGCCTTAACTCTTTGACATATTTCAACGTCATTTAAAATCCGACACTTGAGTGCCATAGTCTTATGTATACGTCAAAGTGGTTTTTCGGCATCACGCTCTGACGCAGCCTGTGAGTAATGTTGGGGCTTCTGGGAGATGTAGTCGGAGCATAAAGAGACAGTATACAACACAGAGATCAAAACAGGAAGTGGAGACGATCGAGATTAGAGAGCAAAACAAACAGAATCTGGACAAAAAGTGGTGATTTTGGTGTCCTCTACTCTTCCTCTGATAAAACAAGAATGGAACAAAGTAAAAACAAACATTTTTTCATGATGAAATAGAGAGTCTCTTCTTTCATTTGAGCTATTCAGTGTTTTCAGAGACATAGTACAAAATATTCTGTGGGTCTAGAAATATGACTCAAAATGGACAAAAACACTGGCACAAGGCACTTTCTCTTTTATAAAATAGCTGGCACTCAAAGAGTTAATATATTAAAATCCTCTTCCAGTCACAGATCCTGTGGTCGTGTAACGAGATGTGTCGTTCTGCCGAACTTTGTGACAGCTGAGGGTCACTAAGAATTGTCTAAGTTCTGACAAGCGTCGTGGGAAATGAGCAATGAACCTGGTGAGGAAATTAAAAACTAAGTGGGTCCTATACGCTGTGCCAAAACTTCCAACATCACAAAGTGCACGGCTGATATTCAAGGTGATTATGTCACAGCTAAATAGAATGTAAATGTGAATGTTAATCACCCGAGCCTTTTGACACAACCCATTGCTTGCTCTTCTGCTTGAAAGCAGATTACTGAAGGAGCTGTCCTTGGTGCTAAAATCCTGTCCTGGCATTACAACTGTACATAACATCATAATGGTACAGTGCAATAAGACAGAGAAAAAGCTCTTCATTAAAATGTTTAATTGAATATCTAGTTGAAATTAAAAAATTGCATGCCATGCATTTCTTCATACAGCAGCATGTTTTGTTATTTCTATATACCTGTCTATAGAAATATCATAGTATGTTTACAATGTACAAAATAGTGTCAATAGTGTGTATTCTGTTGGTATAGCAATTTAAACTGGAACTAAAAGTATTGATTAATCATGTAAATGATCAAGATTAGAAGTGACTTTCTGAAAAAGATACTCTTGTAATTTTTTCCAGGGGCAAATTTATTTTATTTGTTTTTGATACTTGTGAATTTATTCTTTTTTATTATTTTGTTATATGACCCTTAACTGTGGTCCAGTTATTAGTCATTATTAGACTTCACACATGGGATTTGTCTCATCAGAATCAGAATTCTTTGTCATTGTACCAACAGACGCAACGAAATTAAAAGCTGCACAATATCAAAACAAAAAGGCTGTGAACATTAACAAATGAACGTCTAGCTATACATATATCTTCTTCCACATATGTTTCAATGTTATTTAATGTAACACAAGAATAAATGAGAAAATAATCTCCACACTTCATCATAGTGAGTTTTGGTCCGTATTTAATCATATTATATCAATGAATTTTAATACTTTATGTAGACAAGATGTCTTGTTCGTCTCATTAGTCGACTTTTTAAGAGGGTACTGATGTATTGATGTCCAGATGCCTTTTTAGACAGAAAGACATTCACCTGTTTTTTTCTGGCCACCTGATGAATATAAGTTACTCTCTTTTATCTCAGTTTTGGTCTCTACCAACTCCTGAAGGAAATATCTGGCTCTTAATCTACCAAATGTTACTGTGTTCACTAAGATTCACTAGGTTGTGGTTCAGATTCTCGATTCAATATTGATTCAATAAGTAGAAAAACACAAATAATAAGAGTACTTGTTGACAGTTTTTTTTTATTTCTGTATATTATTTTCATGGCCATTCGAACATATGTGCTTCAAGTCACCTCATATTTTGAAAAATGAAACTAAAAACTGACAATAAACCTCTGGCACCATAAATTACTTGCGCAAATGGACGTAAGTATGAAATAAGTTCGTACTTACATTAACATGTTGCTCACAGCGCCCCCACTGGTCAGAAGCTTTACTCGATTCAGCATATCCTCTGGATCAATATAATTGGGTATTGATATTTTTACTTTTACTAATTTTTCTTCTGCTGCTAGTCACTAACTTTGTTTGTTTTTTAGTAATTGGACAGGTCGTGTATCGTGTGTATCTTGTATTCTTTCTTCTTTTTTAGAGCTTTTTTCCCCGCAAACAGCTGCCTATCAAATATTTTATCGGCTCTCTTGTTTTATGAGCAAGCAGCCATGAATGAAACATAAAGGTATTTAACTAACTATAAAATTTGTAATAAACCTTGAGTTTTTGTTCCAATATTGAAAGCTGGAAGCAAATCGCTTGAATAAGGGCTTTCAGAGCGGATTAGATCTTCTGATACTTGGTGCTATTAGACGTTATTAAAAACATGACATACTGTGCAGCATGTGTGCCAACACATCACTGCAGCACTTTACTCCTGTGTTCACCGAGCAGTGCTGGGATGGACCGTCCACGTTTTAGTCTCTTTTTACCAGAGACAGGCTTTCAACTGTTGACAATGGCTTTGCTGTCTGTTTGCTTGAGTGCTGTGATTAATAGATTAATTATATTGTCATGCACTGATGCTCTTTGCTCCCCTTCTACCAGCGCCCACAAGCACTTTACTGACAACTTCACAGGCCTTGTTGGCACTCTTAAACATGGCCTCGATGGAGGCAAAAGGGAATGACAATTATGAATTTTTGGGTTTTCATCACAGGAAAATCCCCCACAAACAGAGCTTTTTATGTGTGCATCTTAAAAAACTGTTCATGGGAATCATCTTCTAATCAGCGAGTAGAAACGAACCACACAAAACAAAATTAAGGAAAAGAGGAAATTACAGGCAGTCTGTCTCTATAAGGGCTGTTGTGTGTTGTCAATTGCTGACTGTCACGAGCCCTCCGCTCTCCATTTCACCTCGCACATCATTCGCCGTCTCTTCAAAACTCTTACATTCGCTGTTGTTCACACCCACCTCCACTCCCACTCCCTTCTTTCCCCCTCGCAGCCCATCATATGATTTTAGGATTTTTTTACAAATCCAATTTCTGGTGACTAATCTGCAATTTTTTCTTATTTTGTCCCAGCCTCCTCTCACTGAACACTTCTCAGCATTTACTGGATAGAGATGGAAATTATGCCTTAACCTTAGCTGCAGGTTCAGCTGTTATGCTCAGAGTTTTATTAGCTGTATTTGGAATGGATGATTAGTCTTCTTTAGTATATGCAATGCATGGTTTCAGTTGAATCGCTCTACATAAAGAGATATTTTCATCCTTTATTATTATGGATACGGCGAACAAACCACAAATCTCATTGGTGTGAAATACTTTTATGAGAGCAGAGAACAATTAAACCGCTAAACTCTAATCAGTGAGTTCATTATGTCTCCTGCATGACCTCATGATAATAAAATGTGGACGTGATCGTTGCACCTTTGTTGTGTAGCCGTTAAGCAGCACCTTCCTGGTGGCTGACCTGCTGCTCTTCTCGTCATGCTGCTGCCCATGATAACATATGTACAGCGAGAGAAATCCAATTGCTGGGAATCATTGTCGGCTGAGTTGGGGGCCACAGCTTTTACTCTGGATTTATTACAGAAGCGCTGCCACATTTGCCAATAGGAAAACACTTTCAGTAGAGTCATGGGCACATACAGAGATAGATGACAATAAAAAAAAATGAATAATATTTTTCCTGTGCTTACCTCACAGTCTCTATTTGAGACCGGGAAAAGAAAACCATCTCCATTTGATTGAGTCTAGATGCGTGTGTGTGTGTGTGTGTGTGTTTTAGTTTCTTTTTGAATTTTCTTTTCTGTTGAATTTGTCCTGTGTCGCTGGAAACTGCTCTTCTATCAAAGCGAGTGCTGGATATACTGGAGGATCACTTCCTTTGCCACTCTGAGAGGAAATGTGCTCGCTCTGTTGTCCATGGCAACTCTTGTTATTTCTCATGTTTTATCGCCACCCCAAAAGTCTGCTTGTTACATCTGTCAGCCTCTGTATCATCCATCCCTCCGTGGCTGTGTGATGTCGGGTCATTTTGTTGAGCTGTATCTATCCTCGCCACAGATAACAATCTACACCAACCACCACAAGTCATCCAGACAAAAGGTTATAAATGAGCTTCTGCAGAGTTGTTGCCTCTGTTCTCTCAACTTATGAAGTTCTGAATGTTAGAAAATGAGCCCGTCTGATCTGATCTCTGCTGCACTGTAAGATCATTAACTGCCTATAGCCTCAATTAGAGCTCTGGACGTCACGTGACTCCATACTGGCAGGAAAATCCCCTTCAAAATGAGTGGTGCCGGCAGTGAATTTACACCGTCAGAGTTTTAAATCACAAGATATGATTATATACACAAGTAAATGCTAAAGACTAAATCTCTGACCCTCAACATGCTCCAGTATACTTTTCACCAATCTTGAAAAGGTTTAGTAGTTGTAGATGTTTTTAAATCTCTTCTCTTAACATGAATCATATTACTAGAAATCACACAATGCTCTGTTCATTGCTGTAATCACAAGAACTAGCAGACATAACGTGCATTGAGTTTTATCTGAAAGTACACTGAAACGACTCTGCAGACAAGCATTTTTACGTTGCGTTTGCTTGTTGCTGTTTGAGCAACGGGAAGCACTGCACTGAGAGTACAACCTGTAGGAATCATAATAAAAGCATGTAAAATGAATCAGATATAAAGTTTGGGGAAGGTTGGATTCTGTACCTGTTTTCTTATGATTGCTTCTTGAGTGTTTTATGGCAGTTATCATCTCTGTCTTCATTCACCAGATGTCCACCATATCTCTGAGAAACTGCAAGAGGCGAGATCCCTGGCAGTAGTTTAAACAGAGCGCCTTCCTGCCAATATGGCAGTGTTTTGATCTTGACTGCTGCATGCTGGGATTGTGTGACGTCAGCTGCCAGAGCTGTATTCAAGGCACAGTTGTCCGTTTGTCTGCCCTCAGTGTCTCATAGTCACATAAAAATGCCTCAAAATTTATTTGGGCTAAAATGATATTGAGCATACAGAGCTCCCATGCATCCTGGAAAACCTGGAAAATAATTGACCAATTTTCCAGTCATGGAAAACACATGAGGAAAAAAGGTCAAATATCCTGGAAACGGTTAGGTTATCCTGTAAAATGATTTATGCATTTGCTCACAAGGCATGGGGAGGATAAATACTGTAACTTTCTAGAATAACTTGACCATTTCCAGGGAATTTGACCATTTTTTTCTCATTTTCCATGTTTTCCATGACTGGAAAATTGGTCAATCATTTTTCCAGTTTTCCAGGACACGTGCATGGATATTATCAGAAGTATTCACGTCACTAGAAGGATTTTCAAGATACTCTTTTCAAAGGCCTTGCCATGATGGATGGATGTGTATTTAGATTAGATCCTGATGGTGGTTTGGCTCCTCAAATGGATGTACAGTATGAGTGTGAATGCTGTCATGTAGTGACGACTAGAAAGGCACTATATATATATATACGTGTATATATATATATATATGTATATATATATATATATTATATATATATATGTCTTCATGTAGACAAGCTGCACATATGAGCTTGGTAATGTGACATGATTGAACGTTGTCATGATCTTTTAACTGTGCTGATTGTGTCTTGTTAATTGCCTGCAATCTAAATGTCTTTACACAACGCTGCGTTACTCCTGTAACCTTTTTTATCCTCTTCGGCTATTCAGGGTTTTTTTTGATGGCTCATCTAATTTTATGTGTTGTGTTTTATTTGTTGTTTTAATAGCCAATTTAACACAAGGCCAAGGGGCAGCAGTTAAAACGAATCACTATTGGCTAACACTGGCACATCTGCAGTGATATTGATCAATGTTCATTGTCCCTGAGAATAAATAAGTAAAAGAGCAAAGACGGCTCAAATTATCATCCAGTCATTTCATTATTTGACCTCTGAAATAAACCAAACTTTGCTTGTTGTTGTTGTTGGTGCAAAGTGAGTCCAGAGCAGAAGTTATATTATATTTTCAGCGCGGATCATCCTAACTACCTCTGCCGCCCTGTTAACTCTCCACTATGCAAAGTGGCAACACTCCCATGGAAATGTGACATTTGCTTTGTTTCCCACCATCTAATGAGCCAGTTAACATTCAGTTGTTCACCCTAATTGACTCTTACGCTAACCGGATGGAGGCACAGGACTCCAAATAATTACTCTCTTTATGAGCCAATGTCTAATGAATTTAAGTGGCATATTTACCAGTTGGCTGACTCTGGGTGGAAGTGATGGGATGAGAAGATGTCTGCTTTCAAAGTAGTAAAAGACATATAATATATTGCTCTGTTTATGTAGACTGTTGACATTTTGAAGGTGATGACAGCTGTTAAGGTTCTGCAGTACAACTAATATCCAAGCTCTCCTTGACACCACAATAAAAATGTAATCCTCCAGTCGCCCGCAGTATAAATAATGAGGCTCAATTGGTGTCATGTCATCACAACGTAGACATGTTTCCAAGGCTGCGTTTGTCAAGCACAAGAAGTGTATTGCATTGTTTGCAAAGTCAGAACGGACCTTGAGACTTTGATTGAGACAAACATTTTAAAAATTTACCCAGAATTAGTTGCACTGTTTTTCGATCGAATGAGCTGAGGAAGCAGGAAAACAACGTTACTGATAAACAGAAGTTTCTCTTCAAGCCTTATTGATCATTCAGAGTGCTTTTATTTCACGGTCTACCAGTTCGACTTGTGGAATATTTACAATATGAATGGCAAAATTCATTTCAATAATTCCCAGCTATTTTTTCTACTTCTTTAGCAATTATAGCAGTGATATTTATGTGTTGCTTGAGTACGTCAAGGAATGAAATGAAATAAGGCTTTCGGTTGAAACAGT
The DNA here is from genome assembly GCA_029721515.1 of Synanceia verrucosa. Lineage (NCBI taxonomy): Eukaryota > Metazoa > Chordata > Actinopteri > Perciformes > Synanceiidae > Synanceia > Synanceia verrucosa. Next base: position 2,755,329 of record CM056559.1, read on the forward strand.
GAGGATCAGTGGATGTACAGTAGCACGCCTCTGAGGAAATAGTTTTTTTTTTTTTCAATGGACGACTTTATCAGACCATTTATTACAGAAAGAAATTGGATTTCACAAAAGCGGGCTGATTGTTAAACCCAACGCAAACTGCATGTCCATTCACATTGATAAGGGGAATTCATAATTATGCTTTCAGCAAACAGGCTGTAGCAGCAGAGCCTGCAGTTTATCTGGCCGCTGCTAATTACACTACAGTTTTTGATTCAATTCGTCTTCAGAGACATGGAGCCGGTCTTCACCTGGAAATAAGACGGTAACATCATCATTATGGGTGTTTTGCTGCGAGTACTGAAGGTGTCTTGCTTTGCCTCGGCTCTCAACACAGCCATTAGCATGCGATAGCGTTTCCCCGACTTCAACAGGATGGCTCTACGGAGAGTCATTCCCATCCAACCACTAAGCCTCGGCTAACTAAAAGGAAGATGAGGTTTGACATACAGAAATGCAAATGCAGTCGATTAATATGTCAGCAATTAATAATTTGGTGCCTGAGAGGCATTCCCTTTTACTTGATGACTATGAAATGTACCCCGTGCCTGTCGCTAAGGCTGCACAGTTTGTCTGAACCGTCTGATTGAGCTTTTCCACTGAAAACAGCTGCCTGCTGCGACTGAAAGCGACACTATGAGAAGCGAAGCAGGAGAGCTGCAGTCAGCCAGCGAGGGGGTCTGCAGATTTAGATAATGACTCTCTGCAGGATCATCACTACGAGCGACATGCTGCCGTTTGATACATCATGGTAATATTGAGCCACTTTAAGTCAAGGTCCACATCTCTGAGCTCTCAGTCATAACTCATAAACCACCAGATGTGTGTGAAAGCTCAGGGTGAAATCTACTCAATGGATCTGGAGTCGTTATGTTTTATGGTTGTTCTCCTTCTGTCTGTCTGACCCATTCTTGTGAACGGGGTAGATTTCCTTCACATTTGGCGCAAATGTCCTCTTGAACTCAAAAATGATCAACTTTAAATCCAATTTTCAAATGTCATTATTTTAACAAGTGTATAATAGGGGTGCGTGTTGGCAAGGACTTCATGATACGAGACATATCGTGATACTTGAGTCATGATACAATACATTATGTATATATACACATACACAGAATGACTGTGTGGATTATTTCATTTTTTTATTTCAACATACGGAAGTTGCTCTGGATTTACATTTGGCCCAAAACATTACTTTAAATTTTAAATTTAAAATCAAATTTTAGAAATTTAAATAAATTAAATAATACTAATAATAGATAAATAAAAAAAATATTATATCAGAAGAAAAATATATTTTCCCACCCCTAATGTCTAATAGCAGCCAGATCATGAAACATATTTTGTTTCTTTTTCGAAATATTCAAAAACTGTCAGTAAATCAAATAGTTTAGATTTTAGATGCTGGCAGCAGCTTTGCACTTTGGCTGTTTCAGCCAACTGCAGCATTTAGACAGCAGACGGCTAGTTTTGCTGCGACCCAACTGAACTGAAGAGAAATGGTTCGGCTAGCTAAATTTACATTTGGACTGAAAATGCTAGTTTTTTTTTGTGGTTTATCAGTCTCTGATTTGAATAGCCTGTCAGATCTTGGAGGACACAGAGATCGAACTTTTCAGTCACCAAATTAACATTTTTGTCACCTGTGACAGCAAGCATCTGCTTTTCTGAAGTGTCCTTGAGCAAGACAATGATCGCCTTCCAGACTCAGGGATGCTGTTATGTTTCTAGGGCTATTGACGAGATGATTTCTCCTTTTCTATGTCTGTAACAGAAAAAAAAAACATGCTGAATGTTCAGAGTGTCAGCAGATACCCTGTCTGTGCGTCGCAATTGTCCTTGTGTTTCCTATCAAGGCAAAAGACTTCATCTGCATTATTTCAAGGCAAGCCCTCCGGTTGAACTTACTGTACTGAGATGTCTGACTCAAAATATGCATGAACTCTCTGAACTCATCACCTATCCTTTTTTTTTTTTATCTAAAGCCACTTTTACTCATTGCATTTTTTTCTCAAATTAGTTAAATAACTTTAGCACAGAGAGTGAAAACTAGGGTGTTGGCTTTGATGTGCAAAATATATAAATTCCCTCAAGTGGACATGATTAAAACATTACTTGAGTAAAACCTGCTTACTTTCTGCCCTCTGGCCAGCCCGCACAGGTGAGGCCCACATCAGAGCAGGTCCCATAAAATTCATAAATGTGGACTGGGGCATCAGAGAGCTGCCCTGCACCGTCGGCATTGCTGAGGTGGTCAAATTTTGGATGAGCTCCTTTAAGCATATCAGAGCATCCCATAAAGGCTCAGCACAGTGTTGAACACCAAGATGCAGCTTATTCCCACCTGCAACGGTGTGGTAGAGATAGACGGACAGCAGATTATTATCTCTGCATACTAATGACTCCATCAACTTCTCCCCTCAATGTGTAGCTTTATTTAAAGGTCAGTGGTGCTCCGTTTAGGAGTTCATAAAAGCAAACAAAAAACTGTGGTGAAAAGTGATGACTTTGAAATCTATTTTGTTACCACACTCCAAGAAGTACTTGTGTTTTCTGCTGAAAGTAAAGAGAAATTACATCTATTACTTTTATATCAAGTGACTTTAATTAATTGTAGTATTGATCTTCTATATTCAGGCTGCCCTTTCTTCTGCTTTAATACCTTTGGGCCTTGAAGCATGCTAACATTTGCTAATTAATACTAAACATTAAGCGCAGCTGGGGCTGGTAGGATCATCACTAGTCTAACAGGTATTTGGTAACAGGTAAGTATTGGACAAATTGTAATTTTGACCCGATTGGAAAGCCCCTAACCCTAACCCCTACTTCAAGCAGTCCAGTTGACTCTTCAGTTATTGAGACATTTATCTCAAAAACATTGATGTTGACTTCATAATGGTGCTACAAGAAAACTCAGATGATCACCAGAGTTTGCACAATGCATCATCTCGGGACCGAGATTTGGGTGCGGGGAGCTTGATCAGCCTGAAAAGATAAATCTCTGTGATAAATGTCTGCGCACCATACTAGTAAACCAGATCTAAAGTTGTGCGTTGATTGAAAAAAGCAGCAAGGCCAGCAGTTGCTCTTCACATTACAGCTTACACTGCATATTGCAGCACATGTACTTGCATTAAGGCACTCTGTAAACTCATCAGCTCTATATATGCCTAATGCTGCTGTTCCCTACGGGCCCATCCACCAATGCTCAGACATTAACTTGATTATTAATCAAGGTAGCACAGGACACTGCATTAATCTGCTGCGAGCAGCTCCATAAAGCTATTTGAAAGCATTTAAAGGCACTGCCTGTCTTGAGGAGAATGAGGGGGGCTTGGAGATGTGGTTTCATGGGAAGGTGAAGGACCTGGAGCTTCATTAAATGCCCATGGGAAAGACTTTTTTTCTTGCCAAGAGACTAGTCCAGAGAGTCTCCAGCGGCAGAAAAGGGCAGCACCTTGTGAAGTAATCATGGAGTCATTGATATTTATCAACAACTTTATCAGCTCCCTGCAGATATATTATGGTCATTTTGTGCTACGGTGCAGTAAAAAGCTCACTTATTGCCCCTGTAAGGTAGACTGATAGAAAGTTGAAGTCTGGTGGCATTCAGCGATGGAGGCTAACCTTTGGAGGCAGCTGGGCTTCCTCCCTCACCTAATTACTCAGAGGACCTGTCCAGGACTCCATGTCAGCACTGACCTCACACTGATCTCATTTGACCCTTGGCCCACACGAGGCGCTCTCTGGTGTTGCTGCCAGTCAAGAAGAGGTCAATGAGTCCGCCTTTAATAGTCATCAGTTCAGAGCGTCTCCAGGGGACCGTGAATAATCCCCATCATTCATCCGACAGACAGATAGAACACAGCACAGAGGAGCCTAATGGCTTGTTTCAGCTATAAAGCTCTTGAGTGGACGCTACTGACTTCTGAAGTGCATTCATAGTGATAAACATTTCAATCTCACCTCTATTTATTCCATTTTATTTGGCGAGAGTGAGAGATGTAAAAGTGTAAAAATATGTTTACTAGTGCAACTAATGATGATTCCCTTTATCATGGGTGCCATGAGATATGGTCATATTCACTGGCGATATTGTGATATTGCAATAATTGTGATATATTGTGATATTTTACGAGAAATTTAAAATGCAGCTTGAAATACAAGTTGTGTGTGCGTGTGTGTGTGTGTATATAGTGGAAGTGGAGATGATCGAGATTATAGAAATCTGGACAAAAAGTGATGATTTTGGTGAAAGTGTCCTCTACTCTACCTCTGATAAAACAAGAATGGAACAAGGTAAAAACAAACATTTTTTCATGATGAAATAGAGAGTCTCTTCTTTCATTTGAGTTATTCAGTGTTTTCAGAGTCATAGTAGAAAATATTCTGTGGGCCTAGAAATATGACTCAAAATGGGCAAAAATGCTGGAACAAGGTACTTCCTGTTTTTTTTTTTTTTTTTTAAAAAAGGCACTCAATGAGTTCAGAAATTAAAAATCAATATTGCATAAAAAATCCCCACAATATATTGCCATGTCAATATTTTTCCACCCCTACTATTCACTGATTTTTTAAAATTAATTTTGCAACCTACCTATTTACATGTTTTAAAACATACCAAATGCAAGGTACACTGATAATAGCATAACATAAATCCTGCTGTCTAATCATTCATATCATGACATCCTATCTGCCTGTTATTTCGTGATGCCACACGTCAGTTTCAAATATGCAGTCATAAATAACAGCTGTCAGTGACGGCAGTGGAAATATTCATCACTGTAAATATAGCTCAGAGAAATGCTCATGCATCTGAGCGCTCAGGAAAGCACAAAGACGTCCTGTTAAATCACATGTATGGTAACTTTTTTATTTGGGAATGATTGAAATTTTCTCTCTATATTGATGTTTTGTGATTAAAGTTGGATACGTTTTTGTTTTGTTAGTTCCATAAAAGAGATTTGAATGGTATTGCTTAAGATAAATGAAATAAATGAAAATGCAAAAGTAATTTGGTTTTCAACAAATGGCCCTTTTAGCTAAATACTTTGAGAAACTTTGGGCATAAACAGAAACAAATTTTCAAGGACGGTTCAGATAACAGTTCAGTCTTAGACTTGTTCTCCATGAATGGATTGAACATCCTGCCTTCTCAAGTGTGGCTTTGAGTACCTGTTGGGTTTGATGAGTATAAAAGAGAATATATTTGCACCTTTGTATCACTGCTGTTGCTGTCATTGAGTCTTGACAGTACCTACCAATGAAAGGTGTGATATCTACCTGTGCAGCCTCTTAAGAATACTTCATATTTAATGAATAATCAAGGACGATGGAGTGATTTCTGCTCCTTGGAGACAACCCACTCGCACATTTAAAATTCAATGTAATGCTGAATGTGTAATCAAGGACGTATGAGGCCTGATGGTGTCAGTGGCCTGAGCATCTTCCCTTCCAGAGCTGCTGTCTCATACAATCTCTGAAAAACCTAAATTTAGCTGTATGTACGCCTCCATCTTATCCACACACTGTGACTTGTGTGTCTTTGTTATTGCATCGGAGCGTGCTGGATATTAATGGCTCTGTTTCACACAGTTATTGTTGTGTGTGGGATCTGTGTGCAGAATTAGTCACATGTGGAAAGGCTGATGGAACATTTCTTCAGAAAAAAAAAAGGTTTTAAATAGAATAACGGCTGTTCTGTGTGATTTTAGTCTGGAGACTTGTAATGAGCTAAAGTGTGGTACTTTTTCACTTCCTTTCAGATTACATCGTGCCAGATGAATGTGAACATACTGAACTGACATATGACGGACAAGGAGGTGCCGAGCAAAACTGGTCCACCTGAAAATCCAGTCCACCTGTGTTCACAGCTGTAACCTTACTGATTATTTCTTACTTAATTATGTCACACGGCACACAGAGCTGCCCCGTCTGAGTCGATTAGTCGACTAATTGGCCGTTCAGTTCTTTACTTATTGTCCATTTGTACCAAATAAGCGAGTCGTTATTGCATTTCCATCCACCTGTTTTGATGTGCATGAGTGGAAACAGAGTACCGCCTCACAAAACTGACTCCCTAAAGGTGGACTGACCTTTTAACGTTAGTGACAAACACTAGTTATGTTTACGTGTGCCATACAGATCGCTGTAGAAGTTATCGCAATTAATCTACTTGAACATGCTAATTTACCAGAGATATGCTAATTTTGACAGCCAAATATATATACTATGTAGTATTTTTTTATGATAATATTACCAGTAATGTTATTTTCATTTACCATTTTTTCTCTCCTCCGTCTCCTCTGTGGTGTAATCAGTGTTTTTCCCCCAGTATGCTTTTATTCTGAAGGCGCACTTTGAGATCGACCGGAAGTCCGACCATGTTTGCACTGTACTTTAACTCTGCAGTTTGGCTGCTAATAAAGATGTGTTTTGAGAGCTAACAACTTGCTGCAGGAATCATTCACACGCAACACAACATCCTCCATGCTGCTTTACCCCTGTTTCCTCCCTAGCAACCAGTGCCATAAGCCAGTCGTAAACATGCTTCCACAAAGCAGTAGCATTGCTGCAGTTACATTAGCCTTCATACCATCATGTCTATGCGTCATACAGTGAACATGTTTTGAACTCTCATGATCCATTTGGTTTATCCAGCGGTCATTCCGATGTTGATTTGTGTTTTACACGGCCTATCTCTTTCTCTTCTTTCCCTTTTGTCCATTTCATGTTACATATTAATACTTTAATGATGCTCATAGGTGGATTATTTGTTTGCTGAATTACAGGAGAAGTTTGGACAGATCCAGAGAAGCTGCTGTGTTGGTCTGGTGTGAAATGGAGCAGCAGGTGGAGGCTTGTGCCTTCTGACAGCAAACACTGCTAATCAGTCACTGTTACATTTAGGACTGACAGCAGTGTCGTAGCTTTCTGTGGAAAATAAAGGATGGTATCTTATCTCCAGGTAAACCATGGCCTCGTAGTTTATGGTGGGTCAACCTCAGATAGTTTGACGTCCTGATTCAGAAAATGAACATGATATTCAGCAATGTTATGAAATGTTAGTAAGGTATTAAAAGACGAGCAGGCTTGAATAGATTAAATGTTATTCAGTATATTTGCTCTGCTCTGTTTGTATTCAGTGTAATTCCTCATTATCTTTGTGAAATGTACAAAAGGCAATTTATTATTTTGTTTTTTGCACATCACACAGGCCCCTTGGCCGGTGAGCGCAAAAGTTAATTCGGTACACTGATTGCATGATTATCTGCCTGCCACTGTATCAGCTAATGGGGATCCTTTAAATCAACAACAAATAACATCAGAGGAGAGTTTTAAAAAGAGCATTCTGTCCTCCTGGGAGCAGTTTGATGTGCAGTAATGTGTTGTAATTACAGTATGGCCTGTTTGCTGGGCGCTGCAGCTCCCAAACACAACCACACAGTTAGACAAAGAATGGAGCATTGTGCAAGTGTCATGCAAGGATACAGTTAATTAAGAGCAGAATTTGCTTTCACTTCCTTTACATGCTGAACAGGAGTACCAGTGGTGCAGAGCTGCTGTCCAGACAGTTACTGTGAACACGGAGGAGGAACGCTTATACATTTATTTACTACAGGTTTATACCATACTAGATGACTATAGCTCCTCCTGTCTTAAACGTCTTAAAATGTCTTAAATTAAAAGCCAGGTAATTAAGGTCTTAAATTCTCTTAGGAACACACAGTGTTCAGAGATTTACTGCAGTTCTGCATGTTATTTTGATCACTAAGTTCCCTTCTTTGTTGAAAGTTGTGAAATTAAAGTTGTTGAAAGAAGTTCAGTGGCATGCATTCAATTTATATTGTGAGCAACTAGAGCATTATTAAGAAACAAAATGCAGAGCAATAATTATTTTATGATGATTTTCTTGTTTTCATAATCTTTTGGAGCCAAAATAAGAATAGTATTATTTGCAAAAAGATTAACAGCCCTGAATGAATGAAAATATAGTGAAACACAGTTGTAATAATATAAAATGTGTCTTAGTAGTGTTGGACACACATCAGTGTCCTTGTAGTTGCAGACAGTTGCATTATAGTGTGTTATAAACCATTAAAAAATATATAAAAAAAAAAAAAATGTGCATTTCAAGAAAAATCAGTGAATTAATGATTCTTTATGGGAGCTGGGTTTTTTTATTTTGTATTCTATCGTGCCATACCCCGAAGAGTTGTCATGGTTATTGAATTAGTAAAAATAAATTACTAATTGGGACAACTATTGCAAGCTAAAAGCTAAAGCATGCCGTCTTGTTTCCATCCAAGTGACTAGGTGACTGTCTTGTGTTCATGTGATGTACGATGTTTGCTGCCACGCTTGTCAAACGATTGCCATCAAATCACGCAGCGCTTTGTCGTGTAGCTCTCCAGTGTGACCCCGAGACCTCCATGAATGTGATTAGAGGTTGAGAATAGAGCGGTTTGATCCACCGGGTTATTACAGAAGCTTCTGGAGGTTCAGCAGCGGTTGGTGGTGTTGAATTCTTGATCTCGATGACACACTTTCAATCACACACACCACTCCACACTGTCGTCAAGTCTGTCACTCAGCCTCAGTGAGGAGGTCACGTAAGCTCAGTGTGACGTGTAATCACTTATCGGAGGACATTCATTTTATAGGTAATGCAGGTTCATGAATGGAGAAAACTATAAAAAGGACCTGTTTTTATTTTTTTGGCAGTACAGCAGATCCATACTGTATGATTTTCTTCAATCAGGAAACAGTACAAAGTGTACCCCTGGTGGGTAAGCACAAAGCCTTCAGCTCCTGTTTCTCAGCCCAGTCTATTTGCTCCCTGTGCTGAGTTTTCCCCTCATTCAACCCACTCCCATCAGCTCACTGCTGACGTCCTCCACTCCCCTTAGCTTACAGCCTTCACTCGCTCTTACACTTTCCAACACCAACTATTTTTACTTCCACTTTCATTGCCGACCCAGAGGTTGTTTGGTCAAACTTAATTGGACAGTAAAATCCAATCCATTCAAAAGCGAGGCTAAAGATTAGGGAAATTCCATTAGCATATGGTTAGGGGTGACTGCATTTCGCTCCTGTTTGAACTTCAAATGTCATCTCACTACCAATTACATTCTAAATTGCAATTTACCTCAGTTAATTACCTTAATTAGTATTCAATGGAACACTAGGAAGACTCCTACTTGATTTGTTCTGGTTTTAATTTAACATATCACGGCTGGTAATCTGGCCGCATGCGATATGCATCTTCTCCTGCACTGGGTCGACCACTTCAAATTTACATTTCCAGACAGTAAAGTCGATGAAAGGAGAGAAATGCTTTTATTTTAGGGTTAGTGACTCAATATGACGACAAGATCAAAGATAAAATGATCCATTATAAGAAAATAGTAATAGTGCTGAGAACAGTATGTCATAGTGCATCAGATGTGGCAGATTTAGAAAATATTTTAAAGTGTTTTTTTTTTTTTTTTCTTTAAGCTTGAACATAAACAGGATCATTTGTAAGAAATGCAGGGAACCACATATTGCTGTGGCATCTGTAAAATAGGCGCCGCCAGAACAATTTGGGTTTCGACGCAGCCTTTTCACAGGTGATATGAGCTGTCAGTAGAAAGCTGTGGTGCTCTGAGAACAGTCTTTCTCTCTGGAAATTAGTTCAAACAAGAAGTGCTTCTATTTCATGGACATCCCATTTGCTGCCTCTGTCAGCTCTCCAGGCACCATTTTCTCTTTTCACTAAGCCGATGCTCCTGCAGGTCAAAGCGCTGACCCTCACCATTACTTGGTCTTTCCTCTGCCTGCGAAAAGACCACAGTCACTGCTTCAATCTGAATGCTGCTCTAGTTTTGGTGGTAGGGTAAAAACACACCATGAGTGTTGTTTTAAAAAAAGCATTCATGTCTTTTCTGTTGGTGTGAAGGGTGAATGTTTTGATAATTGAGTGAGCTTTTCATTTACCAATTGCTGCTTTAAAATTGATTTTGAAGCTGTGGCTCCTTTACCTTGACACAAAGGGTCCACTTCCTGTAACAAATCAAAGAAAGCAATCTCACATCCCAGTCATCACAAGCGCCGGTCAGATTTTTAAAACATAAAGGCAGATATTTTTTATTTCTTTACAACTAACTGACCACATCTCAAATGATCAAATTCTGCAAATGCTTCTTTATATTGTTGTCATCAACTTTAATGAAACAGGAAGTTTAAAGTGATAGTTCAGAATTTTTTACATATGGCCTCATTTCCAAGTGAGCCGGCGTGTTGAAGACGTGGAGACAGTTTTCAAAAAATTTCATTCAGTCCTTCTAGTTGCGGAGGTCATTGGTGCAAGGCTAGCGCAAGTCAATGGTTCTAGTTTAGCCTGCCATTAAAAACAGTCTTACCCACTCCACAGTGCACCTGAGGCAAATCAGTTGTAATGCCGACTATAGCTGTAAATGTCTGTGTTGATAAAATAGTTTTAGACATAAAACTAACCTTGCCCATCCCTGACTTAGTGCATGGTTCAGAAGTGTTGCTTAGGATGTGATAAATTTCATGTATGTACCTGCATGTATATCCTTCCATTTCTGTCACTCCACCTGCATGTGCATGGTGAAGTTTGAGTTGCACTGTGGGGCTCAGCTTAATGCCTGGAAGTGATGCATGAGCAAAAAGATCTGAGGTCAAACACTAATAAAGAACCAGAGAACAGTGCAGGGAGGATGAGGTGTACATCAGGAGGACATGTGGTTGACAACAGAGCCATAAGCAGAGCATTTCAGCACCATGGACAGAGCCCAAGAGCAAACACAGCAGTTTGTGCGCTGCAGTGCTGAGGCGGCAGCTGAGAGCTCCAGCGATACCACCGTCCTTATGGCTCCACAAAGTAAAGCGTCCTCGAATTATCTGGTAGTTTATGAATGCAGCAAAAACAAGACGCAGCACTGTGAGACTGAAACTGGTAGGAGTAAAATGTAAAACATGCTCAAAGGATGAGGATGAGGTGGGCACTTCCTGTCTTTCATTGATCTCAAAATCAAATTATTGAATTTTAAAATACTGCACACATTACACTGCTATAACAGCACACATGACTCTGATTCCTACCTGTTACCCACATCTTAATGCTTTTGTTCATCAGTTTCTCCATCAGTTATTTTTGCAGTTAAGCCATTTTGAACTAGACTAATAGAGTAATTAAACTGTACAACTTAATGTGTCTTCCCACAGCATGATTTTACATGACTATTCTCTGTATATATAGAACAACATTGACCCTTTTTTTAAAAAAAGAGTACAGTAGACAATCGACCTTGAATAATTATAGCATCTCTAGCTTTTTTTTTCTTGATTTAGACTCAATAAGTCATATTTGATAAGCAAATTAGATTCTGAAACATGTCTGACATCACCTCATCTTCATGTCAGCTGTTGAAACAGTGAAGGCAGATGAATCTTTCTGTTCACAGCTTTCAACACTGTGCCCTGAAGATAAATAAAAAAAGCTTTCAATATCCTCTTATACTTCTCATTTAATCATTTCACAAAAATATCTCCCGACAGGCTGTGAGCAAAATCAATAACACAGAGTCGGACTCATATCAGACTCTGATTCGTTTTTGAGACATTTGTACAATGGTTGTTTTGTTGTTTCTCATGTTCTGGACATTAAGCTGTGGTGTGTTACAGGATATAATACACTTTCTAAATACTCTAAATAAATACCCTGTGTCTATTTTTGTGGGACTAAATCTAAACTAACATTAAACTCATTTATCACAAAGCCTTATTCCCTCCACAGTCGTTGGGCAGCTCTCCAGACTGCAGCCTGTCCTTGTCTGAAAATAACAGAGTTGCCTCCCATTAAAAAGGCAAACGACGGTGAATGTCACATATCCTGATTTACGCATGTCACCATGTCCAGTGTGTGATGGACAGAGTCGTGATAGGAGATGTGACGATGGCGTCTTTTCGGTTCAGCAAACCTGGTTGCAGCTGGTAAATAGTGGAAGTGACAGACGAGTGGCGCACGCTCGAGCAGGCAAGACGAAATTCAATCTCATCCCGCTTAATGCCTCTGAAATGATACATCTCTTGCATCCCTGTGTGGACCTGTTTATTCTCTCTCCCTGTATGCCTTTCATTTATTATGTAGAGGTCTTAACACGTCCGGATCGCCAGGCAGACAACAGCCAGGTAGTAAAAACCTTCACTAGAGCTTTTACGCTGTCGTAGTGCTGCAGACTGCCACAGTGGACTCAGTCAGACTCAGATCACTCACATGGATGGTCATTTTGGACAGCCAGTGCTTGTCCTTGCATTTTATACCACAGGCAAATAAGGAGTGGTGCTTATCCAACCAATCACGTACCTACATGATAGTTATTTTGATCAATGGACGAGTGTGTTGTCTGCTTTCAGGTTCAGTACAAGTTCAGCCAACCTGTTTACGTCACAGAGGAACCAGACGAAACCAGACTGGACAGTAAGAAGTTTAGCTCTCTGACGCTGAACGATCGTTGTCCCACGAGAAATTCAGTTCACAACATATAATGTTGATTGGCCCCAAGAAAGAAATAAGTGATGTCATGACAAAGATTTCCTGATTTGAATGACTATAACAATATAATAAATGCTATAAGTGTAAAATTGACTCTTAGTATTTGAATAATACAGAAAATTTTGACTCATATGCAGAACTTGAATTAAAAATTAAACAAAAAACTTCAGTTATACTTAAGTATTCATATTATCTCTTTACTTTGAGTGTCAGTCCTAATTTAAATGCCTCATGACATCATGCTCAAGTGAGTAATAGAGCTGCGATGATAACCACGTCACCGCAATACCGCGGTCATGTGATGCCTACTGCGGTGTTGAGCTCATTACCATCATCACCGCAATATATATTAAAAATAATAAAAAATCTATGTATCTATATATTTGCTGTTGAAAGTTCTCTGAAAGTTACAGGAATGCATATGGTGTTTGATATGAGTATGAATAAACAGTACTCTTTAGTAACATCCTGTTTTTAAAGCTAGACGGAGAAACAAAACTTTTCACACTGCAGCTCCGGGATATTTGACTTTTTTTTCTCATTTTCTGTATGTCTAACGTGACTGGAAAATTGGTCAATCATTTTCCAGGTTTTCCAGGATGCACGGGAACCCTGCATTTATGATAATACTAGGAGTGTATTTAGAGCAGCTTTATATTTACAGCGGTAGAAGAAGTATTTTTCTCCAACTTCTTTCAGATTTAATTCATCTTCTACCTTTGATCAGTCTCTGGTTTTGCCCTCCGTTACATCTGATATATGAAGAACGATGGCTCTCTACTGGGGATGATTGTATGTAGACTCCCATTTCAGGAAAACCTTATCGTCACAACACAGCTGTCACCTGTCTTCTAAATAAGCTGCCATCTCCCGAAAAACAAACAATGTAAATGTGGCTTTTTAAGTGACACTGTCTCCGTTGGAAAGACTCGGCTCCAACTCGAGGGACTAAAATATTATTGCCACGCCGCGAGCACGCCGATCTGTTCCAGCCACAGAGATGATTGAGGAATCATTGTCCACCTGAGTATCCAGACTCACTCTTGATGCTGTCACTCACTGCCTGTCGCTGTCGATTACACAAGGGTGTCGAGAAGTGTGAAAATCCACACGTCCCATGTGGCGCTGGTGTGCCTCCATGCGTCCTTGCCCAAAGTCAAGCAAGCGGCTGTCCTTCCCGGTGAGACGGACAATAACTCCACACTCTCACACCTTTTGGCTGTATGAAAAAATATGGACTCCACGGTCTGGACGCACACGCTAAACAGGTTTTAATCAACCCATAGGGGCCTGACAAGTGAGCTGAGTGATTTTATGAGGCGCACAGTGACATCTCACATGTCTAATGCTCAGCCATTTGTCTTTGTTATACCTGCTGTTGCTCACAGGAGCTGAAGCAGAGAGAATAATGAGTGAAGAGAACAAATAGTCTTTCATCTTGACACAGTTTAGACAATGTTTCCCAACACACACTATGTACACTTTTTGCACAATTTCTTTTCTTAATGTTTTGGATTAACAGGTCTGAGAGGGATTTCGCTCTCTGTTCTTCACCACAGATCGAGGGAATCCACCGCTGCTGGTCTTCTGAGATATTATGTAGGAGCTCAGAAGAAACGAGGTGCACCCACAGGGCCTGCATTATTATTAAAGACAGAAGAGGGACTGCTTTTATGTTTGTTTCTCCCAGGGCGGTGAGCAGCTTCCTGCAGAACTACACAGGTCAGCAGGGGCTAAAGCCCGCTTTGCATTGAGAGAAGCGCCTCAGGGCGAGATAGCAAATGCACGGATATGTTGACACACAATTCACTTCTCAAATGGAAGTATTCCATGTGGTGAATAGAGAAATGCCAACGCAGCAGACAATAGGGGCTGCCTCTCTTTCACTAGTCGTGCTCACATCACCCAGCGTTGTACATGAGGTTGGAAGAGGGAAAAAAAAACATGATAGATGCCTGAGTAGGAATCCTGTCAGAGACACACTGTATTTAATTGATTTGCAAGCTCAACAGGAAACTGTAAGCAGTGGAAGCAGCACATGAGGCTGTCCGACTTGAGCAGGAGAGTGGCTCGCTTGTTTTTTTGAAGAGTCTTGAGTGTTGAATAAATGATAGCAATTAGTGAAAAATGCTTTAAAACACAGATGTTTCCCTTTAAGCAAGGTTGCTCCCCTGCAGTTGTCACATTGAATACAACAAAACGTGAGTCTGAATGCAAATTGTGTGATTGAGCTCAAAACATCTGATCAGGTTTAAAGGTGCCATGGCATGAAATTTTCACTTTCTGAGGTTTTTGAACATTCCCTCACCCACACGGCTAGAAATGCCAAAATGTGTCAACCCAGCAATGCACTATACTTTTCCACGTTTGACAAAAAAAACAGCCCAAATGTGTCGCTATTGGATATTCCCTTTTCGACATCAAGGAGGGAAAGGTTTCCACCCCCTTTTATTAAAAAAAAACACAAAAAAACTGAAATTCATAAATAGTATATAATTTACTCTTGGCCACTTGTGCATTCTTTTCATACAGGATAATAAAAATGATACTTGTATGTAAAGCATACAAAAGTGAATCCGGATATAAGATTCTCAGTAAATTTAAACAAAATGAAACTTGTATGATTTGGGTATTTATCAGAATAGTATATGACAGTAATGATACATGCAATATCCTTATATTTCTTTTTATTATCTTGTTTTAAAAGAAAGCAAAAGTGGGCACTTTCAAGAGTAAATCATAAACTATGCATGAATTTCAGTACATTTTTTCAGAGGTAAAGCAGCATGGAGGATGTCGTGTCATGTGTGAATGATTTCTGCAGCAATTATTAGCCCTCAAAACACATCTTTATTAGCATTTAAACTGCACAGTAAAAGTACAGCGCGAACATTGCCAGACTTTTTCTGTATACTGTGAACGTTTATCTAAAAAAAAAAAAAAAAAAGAAAGAAATAAATGGGTCAGAGATCAACAATAATATTAGGCAGTGTGATTGGTGTATATCATGATATTTTCAGAATAACTACCATGTTTCACCAGTTTGCAGTCAGTAGCAAAAGTTGAAAACCATTGGAGAAGTGATGTAATCCAGTCCAGACAGGCATACGAGGGATTTGACCCCTCCGTCAACAAAACCAAATGCCTGAAGCCAGACTTGATTTCATCACCAATAATTTTTATAAGAAATGGCAACACTGTTTTTCCAAGATGCATTTAAGTACATTGCCACAGTTGAAGAGCTGTAAACTGAGCAGAGAGGCTTGAAACGTGGTTTCCATCGCCATCGATTAGCTGTTACAGAACCCCCCCCCACAGGAAGTGAAGGGACTGACAGCTTTGTCACAGTCTTGGAGGACTATCACTGCTCTCCAGACTGATCCTGATAGCATCTGTGTTCGTCTCTGGCCTACCACAGATCCTGACCTTCGATCAGATCTCCAGCCTCATCATGCAGTCCCTCTGCCTGCAGTGCTTCTGCCCCTCCAGCTCTGGGTCCAGCGAGGCCACTTCCACCATGTTGAAGAGAAAACACTTTAAAGAACTTCTCTTTTGCTTCTCTACAGGGATGAGCTGATTTGTCCTTAGGGAGGTCCTCTCAGTACAATAGTCAGTAATATCTGCTGCAGACCGTCAGTCTTTGTAATCTTCAAAATAATCATCCAGTTGGGAGCGAAGTCTACAGAACCTTGACTGAGATGTTTCCGTTTCATCCCCAGTCCCCAAAGCAAAAAAAAAAAAAAAAAAAAATAAAAGATTTCAAAGTGTCTCGTATGATTCTTGCAACTGTTTTGATATCACAATGTAGGCATATCATTCTCGCACTTAAGCATACCCAGAGTCCATTGTGTCAGAAGAGCCTGGAGCAGTGAGTGGGATGTGTCCCCATGGCTCTGGCTCTCTTCTCAAACATTCTGCTGATTTATTGGACTGCTGTTGTCAGATACTAAGTAAATGCAGTCAGGTTTTTTTTGAAGCATGGGCCAGTAATTACTCACACAGGACTGGTCTTTGGTCCGTTCTTGTTACTATAGCAGCAGAGAATCTGCAGTCTCTCTGTCCATCTGTGTAGCTACAGTCATAGTATCAGTGACAATATGAGGAGCTCTATTAATGATATCCATATTTATAGATGCGCTCTAATGGGAAAACACACAGCCCTTTTTATTTTCACACCATTTCTCATGTGGCTGCTAAATCTTTTATGCTATTAATTCTTTTGGGATGACGAAAATTGTTGCATGAGCATAAAAAAATATTAACTTACCTCACTGAGTGCCATCTGTTTTACAAACACAGTGCCTTGTTCCAGTGTTTTTGTCCACTTTAAGTCATATTTCTAGACCCACAGAATATTTTGTACTATGTCTCTGAAAACACTGAATAGCTCAAATGAAAGAAGAGACTCTCTAGTTCATCATGAAAAAAAATGTTTGTTTTTACCGTGTTCCATTCTTGTTTTATCAGAGGTAGAGTAGAGGACACTTTCACCAAAATCACCACTTTTTGTCCACATTCTGTTTGTTTTGCTCTCTAATCTGGATCGTCTCCACTTCCTGTTTTGATCTCTGTGGTGTATACCATCATCGGCGACCCGCTGCCGAAAAAACATTTTGACGTCGAAATACGTCAATGGCACTCAGAGTTAAACTTAAAGGAATAGGATTTGGGTGAGATAGAATCGGTAGAATCGGTTTGAGGACTTTTTCTTTAAAAAAAAAAACTTAATCTATAAATTGTAGATTTTTTGTAGATCTCCTATATATTGTTGTTGTTTAGACTGTTGGTTTTGCACTATATTGCATTTTTGCACTATTCTGCACTGTATACATATTTTTGGATCTTCTGAATCTCCTTACTTTTTCCTACTGTATGGCAACTGTTGTGAAAGACTTCCCTTTGGGATGAATGAAGTTCTATCTTATCTTAAATTCTCTGATTCTAGCTTTTATTTTTTGAGAGGATGTCATATTGGGCTTTGGGAATCACTTGTCTTCCTTTTGCAGTATTTCAGGCATTTTATTGACCAAACAACAAATCAATCAATCAAGAAAATAATTCACAGATTAATCAACAATGAAAGTAATCATCAGATTCAGCCCAAATGTGAATAGTTTAGATCGTGTTCAGACAAAAAGCTTGACAGGAAATAAAAAGTAGTAACATGGTTGGTGTGAAATGTGATTCAGACAGAATTCAATATGTGTGAAAGTGCACTACTGACAAACTAAAAGCTGGAGGAGAGCCAGGAACAGGGCAGATTTCTTCGAACAGTTTCACTTCCTCTTGCTGCACTCAGACCAGGAAAAACCATCACGAAGCAGCAGTGCAGCTCTTTTGTTTCCTTCCTATTGCAGCATCCAGTCAGAAAAGGTGCCCTTTATTCAGCAAATCCACTCCTGCATCATTCATTCAATCAAAGCCTCAATGACAGCAAATCATTAAACTGTCCAATCCTGTTGTGTCACTCGTAAATTACAGTGGTGAGTGTGAGTCAGCCTTAAAGTTCAGAAAAGAATAGGAGGGGAAAAAACAACTTTTGATGTGGCTGTCTGAGCCAAGTGACAACTGCAGCTGCTCTCCTCCTAATGGCTGCGAGATGCTGACTTAAGGAAACTCAGCTGGCTTCAAATGAAAAATCCTCCATCTCTTCTCCTGAAATACAAAGTTGAGGTATTTTTATTTCCTCAAAAAGTTAAGCTTCTCAATAGATACTTGCTTTAAATGTTCTTTTTAGTGGCAGGTGTCAAACAGTTATGAGTGGATAAATCTGTTCTGTATCTTTCATATTGTGATAGCAATGCAGTGATGCAGCAGATATTCAGTGTTTATTGATTCTGCATATCCAGAAATTAATAACTGGGTGTGACAATTTTTTTTCCAGCAATACCACAAAACAGTCCTGTCCAGAATGATGTTTACACCGAGAGGTATTTCAAGAAATAAGTGTCCAGCATGCCATCCAATTTATGTTCAGCTTATAATGTTATTCGTTATGAACAAACTGTCTCAACTGTACCTTGGCCCACCATGAGACAGAGCTCCTACATTTAATGCCTCACTATTGTCATTATTGTTTTTGTTCTAGTATTGTTATATTTTATGATAAGAAAAATCTATCTCATTGTACATAGATAATGCAAAATACATGTGATGCTTGTACATGTCAATATTTTACATATCATGTTATATATTTCACTCAAATGTTGTTGTCTCAGCAGTAGAAATTGTGCAATAACAGTTTAATTTCTTTTTTCAGATTCAAAGAAATGCAGTGAGCACAAACCCGGAATCCCTTCAGGTGGAAAAGAAAACGTCATCTTCAGGCTCTTTCACAGTCCAGTGGAACGTTACGGAAATATTTCGAGCTATTATATAAGATATATGATTATGTATGGATTTCAGTTAACCAGAGAGCTGAACGATGAATTACCGCTCAAGCTAACAGCTTTTTGAAAAAATGACATGATTTGCATTAACGCCGGATCCTGCTGCTTGCTTCCTGTTTCACTTGAGAAGGAGCAGTGGCAGCGTTTGAACAAAGCGCATCAGACTCATCAATTAGCAACCAACAACGTGCTCATGTCGCCAAAGTGGTTTCACTGGACTGTAAAGATGTACTTTCAGACTAAAGAGAGAAAAGCGTTGAAGTTCAAAGATTTCAATGAGCTCTGCAGCTCCTGCGCTAAAGGGCTGCTCGGCTCGCTGAGGAAGTCCCACTGTACGACTGAAATGCTTGTCAGAACAAGCAGGAAGTGGAGAACATCGAGATTAGAGAGCAAAACAAACAGAATCTGGAAAAAAAGTGGTGAATTTGGTGACAGTGGTCTCTCTATTCTACCTCTGATAAAACAAGAATGAAATAAGGTAACACAGATTATTTTCATTTAACCTTTTTCACCATGCGATGGCCCAAAACATGCCTTCTTTGGGGGGAAAACATTGATATTAGAAAAAGTATTGTGATATATTGCCATAACAGCATTTTTCCCACCCATAGTACAATTGCACACCTGACCTGATTAAACGCTGTGATGCTACTCCATAAATTGGCTTTTCCTCATAAAACCTTAGAACAGTGCTAACCTATTAACTGTTATGAACCCAATGATGTGACACCAGCTTTACTTAATTCACCTCTCCACTGTGTCTCAAAGGCCATACTCTACCCTTGGGGCATAAAAAAAGAGCTCCAACATTCATCTTATAAGATCCATCCTTTTAGAAAGCAATTTTCTCAACCTCAGTGGCGCAATAGTTCAGGATGGATATGTTCCAAAAAACCTGCTGGAATTTATAGCCACTGTACAGAATCCCAGGCGTTCTTTTAAAATCCTGCTTCTCCAAAAGTCACATATTCAATCAGGATATAAGTCCAGTGAGAAGCTGATCTGCAGCACACAGCACCAAGAACAAACCAGGGAAAATGAAGAGTTTTAAGAGGCCTCTTAGTTAGAGTGAACTTTTAAAATGATGTGAATCTCTAAATAAGCAGGTGTCGTAGTTTGAATTGATTATCAATTAATGTTTTAGGTTATCTATCAAGCTAAAATGACAAACAGACTTGGAGTCCAGATGCAAAGACCTGCTGTTATTTTCTCTTTTTCTGTATTTAACTTCAATAGTCACATTGACGTCACCTTTGGCTGCACCGCAAATCATTTGGTTCTTATCTTATTTTAAGAGTTAATTTTTTTTGTTCAACTTTACACTATAGTCTTAAATCAAGGACGACCTTATCTTTTTTGTTTCAAGTAGGTAGGAAATCTTAAAATGAGGTTAATAAGTGTTAAAATAAGATATATTACATCTCTCCCCAAAAGTCTCATCAAATAAATTTTTGCTAAAGTTTTCAGATTCAATAGTTACACAAAAAACATCTGCAAGCATTTTCTGCTTTTTTTATAGAATGGAAATTGAGTTGAGTGATGCAGCTGTGGTGCCATGTTTTCACCTTGTCTGCACAATACAGTAATAAAGTTATCCACCAACTGGGTGACAATATATTATTCATGTGCTGAACTGATGCAGTCAGGCAGTGTTTGCACTGTTAACCGGATCCGCTGCATTTCACCTCCCTCCACCACACACAAGTTTTACCAAAGAGAGAAACATGGCCTCTTGAAAGTGCTCCAGTGCACATAAGAGTTCACGGTCCAATGAAACCAAATGGACACCATCATCGGTGTAAGCGGGAAGCAGCTGCTTCAAGTGAAGGACTTCAGATATCTGTGGGACTTTCTTCACGATAAAAGGAACCATGAGATTTTCTGTTGCTGTCGTCTTTATCAGGTTGTGAAAACAGAGCTGAGCTGTAAGCAGAACTCTCAATTTACTGCTCAATCTAGAATCCCACCGTGGTGAGAGGCTTCAGACAATGCTAAAGAAATGTTTCCCAAACTCAGTAATCTAGATGAATCAGTGCAACACAACCTGGCTGTCATTTAAGATGTTAAAGCCGTAGATGAATCTGGAATCTCCCTGGTGTCATTCAGACAGCAGGAATCCATGATCAATGGATTTCTTCAGCTAGTACACAGCAGCAGAGGCAGGTGGAGCTCCAGGCTTCATATCACGTGGTATCACATAAGAGAAAATTATGCATGTTGTGTTTTTGGATGTTGCTCTTTGAAATATGTTGAAGAGTCTTATTTCATCACTGCACCATGCAGCTCATCTTGGTACTAAGGAAGGAGAACATGAGTCTCTGGTTTTCATAATAAATGATTTTAAAATCAGTTCTGTATCTAACAGTCAGACAGTGCAGGACACAGCCTTTTTCTGGCCTTGTCAAAACTCTCGCTGCTGCATTTTAAACTAGTTAGAGATGGAACGAACAAGACTGTGTGATGCCAAAATGTACAGAAGAGGGCATAGATCCACAGAGAATTGACCTGAGTTTGTGGGTCAAGTGCTGTGGTCCAAATATTAATTGTTGTCATTGAGCTGAAGAAAGTTTGCATGGCAAATCCAGCAAATTTGAGCTCAGAATTTGAATGTCAACAAAGCTTCAAAGCTTCCTACTATACCCTACAATAGCATGATATTGATTTAATGGCTTAATATTCTGTTTACTGGTTTGGCTGTCCAGGGGAGGCTGTATTACTAATGGGCTTGCAGCCAGAGAGGCAGTGAGTAATGCCACAACAGCCTCAAAATGCTGCTGTAAAAACAGCTCTTGTGGACTCATTGTAAATTCCCCCGCTGTGGGATTAATAAAAGTTTAACATATCCTATAGTGATATATTTTGTCTAAAACAACAACAAAAAAACAACAAAGCTTGAGTGTGTGGTAGAGGATTTTGTGTTTTCTGTAATACATAAAAACAGAGCATAAATGAAGACTATAGGATACTGGTGACGCTCCATTTAAATAGCAGGACGATAGTACACTGACTGTAGACCAGGGAGGGGGTGACGGAGTTTAACACTGAAAACTATCCTGGGATTAAGAAAGTTTAGAAATAAAAAAGTTTTGAGTCCTGACATTTAATAGCCAGCTGGTGTTTATCCAAGAGATGCTTCAGCCTTTCAGCTTTACAGTTTATCCACTTCCACTGCTCTGCCCTGCTGCATGCTCACATCGTTTCTCCAGTATTACTGTTATTTAGCTACGATGAGGCCAAAGGCTGATCTTCTGGAGTTTTGACCGGTGCAACTGAGTCAAGGGTGGTCAGATCACTTCAGCTGAAGTGAGACTCCTTCCTCTGTGCTCTCATGGTACTGGTGGTGTTTGAAGACGTCTGCAAACTGAGTGGCAGTGCTGGAGTTCAGACTGAGACCATAGAGGAGCAGGGCGGCCAAAAATGATCAGCTGTGAGGAGGTTTCAAAATGGTTTCAAATGAGTTCACAGATCATGGATTCTGGAGATGTCACATTTCAGAGCAGTTCCTGATAAAATCAATATTGGGCTCAGAGCGTCTATATACTAGTAGGCAAAATACCAGCAGGGTGCTATTTATCACAAAAGCCAGAAATTCAAGAGGTGAAAAGGGGTGTATAGAGATAATGGGGCTCTTGAGGGCATTTTTGTGAATGATGGCAACCTCACCACCTTGTGAATGTGACCTGGGTTGATGAAAGGGAGAGTAGCCTGAAGGAGAGGCTTCAATGAGAGGCGAGAGGTCATCAAAGGTGAGGCATGAAACCGTTTAGAGTTTGGGACACGATAAAAACGAGACAGGGGCATACACAGAGAAATCTGCTTCAAATATTTAAGTAACAGCATCATTAAACTGTTAATAAACATATTTAAAATACCAAATGAATGTCGTAGTCATGTTAGCGCCACGTTATAGTCATCTTAGAGTAGAAATAAAAAAAAATCTGATCTTTCACTACCAGTACTTCATCATAGTACTGTATCACAGGTAGAACTTAGATGTTTTTTAAGCTAAAGAGTTCATTAGTCAGTTTTCGTCTGTCTCAATACACTGACACGTTGTTCCAGACTTTGTTCCAGAAATAGCAGTGAATTAAATGAGCACTTGATAATGGATCTGGATTTCATATCCCTCTAATCTTTTGTGCCTTGTGTTTGTTATGAACCTTTATGAACCAGGAACACAGCTGGAGAAAGTTTATGTCATGAATAAATTATGCCTTTTAATGCTTAAACTTTTGATCTCCTGGGTCAAATTGACCCACTCTGGACAGTTTTAGAAATTATCACTCAGTTCTGTAATAGAAATTTCTTTTCTCTTTGAGTTTGTGGCCAATATATAACACATTTTGACCAAAAAAAAGTAAGTAAAGGTTGATTCAGGACACAGTTATATCTGTTTTGACAGTTTTACAAGGCATGAATTATAAATTAACACTCACTTCTGTAATAGACCTTTTTGTCAGTTTTACATTTCTTAATGGGATTTTACGTCAAAATAACTCATTTACATGAAATTTTCAGAAATCAGTCAAATATGACAAATTATGAATTACTTTGACCACAGACTTTTACTTTGACCTCAGATCAGAGGACCATATGTTATCAGATTGTTATGTAAGAAAGCATCTCTGCCATGATATATGAGCCAGATCTACTGAAATGCCTCCATTTTTATTCATCCTGGAGAAGAAAACCTCAAGTGGCAGCGTTGAAAACAATATGTTGGCTCTGGTTTCATGTGTAATTCAGGCCTGTCCCTGCATTTTACCACAGCTTTACTGTACTGTCCAGTCGTACCGCCACGATCCTCTTTGGAGGTCAGTGTGCCACGCCGACTGACCAGCAGTCATGAGAGGTCTGGGTGGAGGATCAAGCCATTTTGCCAGGGTCCCGCTGTGTCAGCTCAAAGAGAAGACTGAGAGACCTGGTAATCCTGGAGAACTCCCGCTGGCTGCCTCGTCAACAATCACAACCCTCAGGGGCTTATATGGCTGCAGACTGAGTGGCAGAGATAGGGCCTGCTGCAGAGCATTGTCTCGGTCAGCTCAGCCTCTCTTGAGGGAAATTTGTTTCTCATTAGAAATGCAATCAACAAACTAACAGGGAGTTAAACACCATGCATGTCCATTACCTGCTCTCCTGCTCATGTAATCGTTGCCTGCTGAAGGCTCATAGTTTCTGCAGCTCTTTGTGTCGAGGGGAAGCGCTGAAAAACACAACAGCTTTTCAATGATTTCCTATTTCCATCACATTCAACCACAATGGGGGTAATTTCTCCAGCCTTGATGAATACCACAATGGAGAGATGCATAGGATGGAGGAAACGCGATAACATTTTCCTCTAGATTGCAATTGCATTTGAGATTCACAGACTTACACTCGTGATTTCCTGAGTATTAGCTGGCACTGGAGACCTATAACGTCTGCAAGAGATGCGATTTGAGGATCTCTGACATACAAAACGACTGCTGCATGAAAACGGGGCACGCATTGATCAAAATAAATAAATAAAAGACACGCTCATAAATACTTAATCAAATGTGAACTGATTTCTTTTCTTGTCACTGCAGCTCGGTGACAAGTTTTCAGAGACAGGTGCACAAAGCTCTCGAAGCCTCTCTGACAGCACGGAAAATCCACAAAAACATGCTTCCAGAGATTATATTGACAATACACAGTGGATTGGCAACTGTCAACCTGCAGGTAATTATAGATGGAAATCAAATGCTCAACACATCTGCTGTGCAGGGTGTTGAATCTTTGCACTCAAGAGCAGCAGTTGAGGTGTTTGGGCTTAACTAAGTGTGAAATAAAAGTGAAAACTGATTTCATTTGCAATGAAGAAAGATTCAGTATAATTCAGGATTTGGTCAACTTATTACAGTTTTTATTTGTTTTGGTCCTGGACTCATACAGTAATTTGATTTACATTATTTAATGATGAACCTTTCGTGTTTTCTGGCTGCGTTGTTATCAGAGATCCAATTAAGTCCACTTGGATGTTTGTTACAAGAGTTTGATTATCAGAGATCTTATAGGGAGTTTGACCTCTCTGGGGACTAATTAATGACTGTCTGCAGACAAAATTAATATATATATTTATACACAACAACAACAACAGCATGAAACAGTTCTTTATTTAGTGTAAAAATAGTGTGATAAAGTGAAGGTTTACCACGTCAACATACTGGGTTTTAAGTTAAAAGCTCAGGAGATGACAAAAGTCATTGAAAAATAAACATCTATATCTTCTTAGAGACAATATTTTTCTTCTATTATATAATGCTGGATATGATATTGAATAGAGCAACAATCAATTAGTCAAGTATTAAATTAATTGAACTTTTAAATGTGAATATTTTGTGTTTTCTTGCCTCTTCTGTGACAGAAAGCTGAATATCTAAGGGCATTTAAGGGCAGACCACTATTTTTCACTATTTTCTGACATCTCAAAAGAATCTCAGAAACAGTCATTTCTATCCCTATTTGCCTTTAAGCTGTCTTATTTATCTATTTTTTTAAAAATCTTTTTATCTATTATTTTCACTTTTATTGCTCTGTGTTCATTGTGGAGGGACACATTTTATCACTACATGACAATACACACAATTGGTTAATTGAGAAAATATTTTTATTTGATGCAAATGTGACAAATTAGAGACGTTAGATGTGAGATATGCAACAGGTGATTGTACCAGTTAAACATTTAAGACAAAGATAAGATGAGCTAATTTTTTCTTAAAAGTCTCTAATCATATTCTTGTTGATGATAACTTATTTTATGACTTCTTGATTAATTGTGCAGCAGTGAATCATATGAAACTGTCATTGATCAAGTTTGTCCTGAGCAACGACTGGTGGGATTAGCTGCTGTTTTCTTCTCTACTTCATTTAACCATACTGTATATTCTCCATCCAGTCTGGCACATGCGACAAAACTGCACGCATCATCAGCCTCTTCGCATTATTGTAAGTCAGCATGCAGCGCTGTTTATGCAACGGTATTTTATATTTCACATCAGCAGATTGTACTGTGCTTTTTCATACGAGTTTGTTGCTGTTTTTGAAGGACGTGTTTATCAGGAATTTTTTGTAAGTGTGCGATTCTT
This sequence comes from Synanceia verrucosa, assembly GCA_029721515.1. Taxonomy (NCBI): domain Eukaryota; kingdom Metazoa; phylum Chordata; class Actinopteri; order Perciformes; family Synanceiidae; genus Synanceia; species Synanceia verrucosa. The sequence goes on from CM056559.1 coordinate 2,781,425, forward strand.
GCCAAGTGGAATTCACTCCTGACACATGAGCAATAGCCAAACCATACAGTGGCAACAAAACGTGTCAGCAGCTGTCGACGGGGTAAAAATATGAAATTGGCCTTGTCTTATCTCACAGCAACAGCGTGAACACAAGGCTACATCTCACCTAACTCATACATTCTTGTGATTGTTGCGAGTTTCTACCCCACCGACTCTGACTGTCCTGCAACGGCTCGACGTTATGTGTCTTGAAACAAATGCAGAAAAATAAGCTGCACCTGAAGGGCAGAAGAAGCTGTTTATCCTCCAGGCTTTCTTCCACTCAGATAACATGGGCTGAGTTTTGAGGATGCTGGGATATTATACAGCGGCAATCCAGTTAAGGTACAGGCGTCTGCCGTGTGTACTGCGCTGCTTAATCCTGAAGAGATAGCTGTATTAATTGTGTTCATCCTCGTCTCTGTTGCACCAGCCAAACGCAGCAGTTCTGAATAAGTAATGTAAGTTGAACTGCTGAGTGACAGGGTTTTAACCACACCTGTCTGCTGGCAGGGTGAGCTGAGAGGCCTCTGAAGGCATCAGTCCCATCAATCAACACTTTCCACCACTGATAACACGTTGCAGCGCTCTAAATCCCACTTTGTCCAGACGGGGTCTGCAGGCGTCCAAGTGTTTCTTGAAAAAAATATCGTCGGTGTGACTGAAAGAAGATGCTGTCCTTAACTGCAGGTCACAAATGTAAAACCAGAGCGTGTATAACAGGATTCTTTGCTTATTAGCATGAAGTGCCTAACATTAGTTCAATAGATGCAAGCTGGCAAGTCCCCTTTTTTTCTTGTTTTTCTTTGGCAGTGTGGACTACAGCAGTGATGTAGTAGCAGCGATATGACTTTAGATTAGTTACACACAGTGTTTGCATGGCTAGTGGGTGACCAAAGCACAGAGCGAATAGATCAAGTCATAATCTTTTTTTAATTGCATTGCACTTATGAAGCAGTGATTAGTATAAATAAGCTTTAGGCCAGAATGGGTGGCATTCATTCACGCACAATAGATAAATCTAAGGAAATTAATACTAACCATGATGATTTACTGGCAGTAAACTAATTGTAGAAAAAAGGAACTTTGCCAGGAGGTCATTTTAAAGCCTCCATTCCTGCTGAATTTCTAAGTCTCCTAGTGGTTTGTTACTGTTAGCGCTGGCAGGTTTGCCGCAGGCTGTGTCATGCCAAGTTGAAAAATCCTGCCAGTTTGGAAATCCTTGAAATCTCAGGTCTAAAGGTTAGACATGTGGGCTTGTAACCAGAAAATGATAATTTCACATTTGCTGCAGGCTGTAAATGCAAAGCCAAGAAAGAGTGTGAGTGAAATCCTTGTTTACCTCTCAAAGGCTCTCCTTGAGCAAGGCACCGAGCGGAGATAACCCACCTGAGACAGGCTCTCAGATTACATTTAGTGATGTTCATTTACTTTTGTTATAATGAAAAGCAAGAGCAAAGGGCGTTTTCCAGTCTGAAAAACGTGACCATGTAAGAAAAAGTCAATAGAGAGGCCCGTCTGCTTCGATTGCACCACATTGTGAACTACTCAGGCTGCTGAGGGATGATGGATTTCTCTGTAGAGCATTGATTGTTTTTGACAAATCTGCTCAAAAATCTGCAAAGAGGCCTTTTCTTTTTGCTTCTGTCAGGAGACGAAGAAGACCTGATGAAGTGTCAGTAGCTGAAAAGAAAATCTGTAGCTGCTAATTATCACATTGTGTCATCAGAAATCTACAGTAAATAAATATGGCCAACAGTGATTACCAGAATGACCAAAAAGTCGACAACAAGACTGAAATAATTTGAAACCTTGTGGAATTATTATTTGCCAGTACTTTATTAATTGGCTAGGAATACCAGCTGGACCAACGTGGCCTCCAGCTCTTTAAAGACTGATTAGCAGAAGTCATTCAAACGACTGTTAACTTTTAATCAAGGCATCATTTGTGATCGATGTTCTATCCTCTGGATCCTTACACGAGTCCCAAAAATATTGAACAGTGCGCTGTCTCACACATTTCTCAATCCATCTGAGGTTATTGATATGGGCCTGAAGTAAAAGAAACTGAGAGGAGATTCGAGGAGTGATGGAACGATGGCGGCGAACGATGGCTCTTGGAGGAGAGCGAGAAAATGAATAAGACAGAAACATAGAGAGAAAGAGCGTCGCGAGGTCATCAATAACCCCGACAGAGACCACAGCAGCACTGTCCGAACACTTCAACCCGACTAAAATATTATCTCCAGGCTGCAACATCTACTCAAAGACATGCTTCACCCCCCCAAAGTCGATTAATATTGATTCTGCATCTGAGCAGGCATGTGTGTCACCTCAGGTGGAACCAAATTACTTTGAAACACCCCAGAAGGGCTCAGCTTCTGGGAGAGCAGTGAAAGCCATTAGCTGACTGGACTGGGAAAATAAAACTAAATTAAAGCAAATAAACAATAATAAAAAGCCTGCCGTTTCAAGCGGGGGGAAGATCAGTGAAGAGTAGCCGAAAAAGCCCGCAGTAATGTAAAACACTGGATCAGTGATTGTGCTGGATTCGACCCTGCTCTTTTCAGCTGAGAAACATGTGCAGCACACCACCTTTGGAGGTGATGGAAGTGTCAGCACGCTCAGATGTTTGTGAATATATTAAGTCTGCGTTATCCTGTGCTCCTAAGCTTCTTATCTCAGCGCTCAACCTGGCTGTGAAACATCACTCTCTTTCCTGTCCATGTAGCTATTTGTGACTTTATATATGCTGATAGCTACAGCTGATTGTTATCAAATAAATAAGTTAGCGAGCAAACAAGTAAACATCATCAATAAGTCGTCAGCCCCGACAAAAAAGTTTATTAGACGGAAACGTGGATGCTTTGAACGACCTGCTGTGTTGCGCATGCATCGCAGCTCGTCCAGAGGTTCACATGATATTTTCCTCTTTTTCTTTTGTGTGTTTTCATACAGATGTGTGTGCTTGTAGGATATAGTTCTCATGATTTTGATTGCAAAATCGCTTTGAGTAATAATTTCATGGCAGTTTTGCACTAATGGCTTCCTGTGGGTGTCGTCATTAGCAGATCCGTCTGATAGGAGGGGAGGTCAACTGACAAAGCCGATTTAATTTGGGTTGAACCAAAAGTGGATAATCCGGGTCAAATCTCGTTCTCACTTCTCAGAAATTGACTGTCATCACCTATGCATTAATGCCAACCCACGCATTTCAAACGGGACATCTTGAGAAACGATTTGACCACTCGTTTCAAGAGGCTGATTATCAGACAGAAATCTTCATGGCGGCAGAATCGCGGCACACTACAGATAAATCAGACGCACTCTCTCACTTATCGTTAATGCAATCAAAGGGCCCTCTCAAATCAACATTTGGTGAGAGCAAAGGAATCAAATGTGTCGCTGTTAAAGTGTCGCCTGCCAGAGGAGACGGTGTGCTGAGACAGGCAGAAAGAGAGGCGAACACTGAAAGCTGCGACTGATTGGCTATTTCAGCAGAAGTCTGCGGCACGACAGGAAGATAATGAGCTCTCTTTGATCAGAGGAGCATTGTTGTATATGATGATCATCTGTGTGTGCGAGCCAGCAACAGTGCCTGATGAATATTCAAAGAAGATTGTCTGTGGTAATATCCCTGAGGAGCAGCTGGCTTGTTGGTACACACATATGGGATCACATGATAGTCTGAAATACCAGCGGTGCTGCACATCCAGGAAAGGCCTTTCAAAGGTCACTCAGGGGTCACGTTCTACGAGGAACCGCAAGTAGGGAGACTGGGGCACTATAGGACACTGTTTCATCCTGTTGATACCAAACAGCCTGATGTCACGGTCAGTTTGTGGAGAACAATCAAAATAGAGAGGTGAGGAGAGGGAGGCAGGGGTGCACCTACCTACTTTCTGAGGGGTATGCAGACGCATTACAGCCCCCCCCGTCGTCAGTTAAAATCCGACGCTTGAGTGGTTTTTCGGCATCTGGTCGGTCTCTCACAGCCTGTGAGTAATGTTGGGGCTTCTGGGAGATATAGTCGGAGCATAAAGAGACGGTATACACCACGGAGATCAAAACAGAAAGTGGACATTTGAACATTTTTTTGGACAGTGGACAGTGAACATTTTTTTCATGATGAAATAGAGAGTCTCTTCCTTCATTTGAGCTATTCAGTGTTTTCAGAGTCATAGTACAAAATATTCTGTGGGTCTCGAAATATGACTCAAAATGGACAAAAACGCTGGAACAAGACGCTTCATGTTTTATAAAAGGTTTTTTTTTCAAGATGTCAGGAGGGGGTGGTGTCACATTCATGGTTTGAACACCGTAATGTGTTCATGTTGCTGTTTAGTTTGTTTCACGGTTGCTGGTTACTCTTCATAACCCAACCTAAATCTTTCAAAATTCATAATATAACTTCATAATTAATATAACAGTCTTCTTGAGTTCTTTTCTCTTTATTTTTTCATTATTTTAATGTTTTTATTTTACATTTATCAACCTTAAATCATAGGTTGTTTTATAGGTTTGTAACCAAAGTTCAAAGTAATTTTCAAGCATGTCTCCTAAACAATTCCTTCATTTTCTGCTCATTACAGATATAAAACCAGTCAAACAAACATAATTTGCCTTGATGGGTGTCAGGAGATGGTTATAGAGTTTGTTTTAACAGTCAATTGGTGACTTAAGCTTAAAAAAATCAAAAAGTTACACACACTTTTTTCTCAGTGTGTCAGAGTGTCTTTGATGGTAAATAAATTTATTTTAGAATCAGATAAAAGAATAAAAAGCGTGTTCAGTTCAAACCAACACTTCAAGCTTTCATCTAATGTAGGAATGACAATTTAGAGATGTGTTTATGGTGAGAAACAACCAGCCATGGTCTCCCCCTACGACAGGAGGAAGACATCGTGGCGTACCGCATAATCTCTTGGTTTTTACAAAGACAGCAGTTTATTATCAATTTGATTTGTTTTGGATGGCTGGAACAGAAAATGATGATTGCATGCTAATTGCTTTGTAAATTGTATCAATTAATCATTTAAACATAAACAACAGAGAAACATTCATCACTCTCCAGTTGAGAAATCTGCAGGAGTAATTGTTACTGTTTGGTTTTGCTAATTAAAGAACAAAACAGGAGTTAAATTGTGTTTTACTTTAATAAACCATCCTACGTGTTTTGTTTTGGGTTTTTTTAGAGACCCTCCGGGGGGCAAGCGTTACAGTAGATTTATCTACTGGATGCAGCTTCCTCCTCTTTTTTTAGAGCAATAATTAATCCCTCATTTCTAAAAAATAAAGCTGCATAGAGATAAGGGACTGTGGTCTGGGAGTCATTTGTTATAACCTCTGCATCACACAGCCTAAAGCCTGTTTGTTGTGTTACATGCAGTCATTCCCTCTCAAGCTGGCAGAGCAACACAGGACCATCACGGCTTTGTTTTTCCTACACAATCACTCCCTACAGAGGGTCTGCACACATCCTGGACCACCTTTTATCTAATAAATCCATTCAAATCACATCCAGCAGCTGTAAATCGTTCATATTCCCATCACTGGCAACACGATGGGTTTTATTTTTTCTTGTTTCTAAATACTTATGGTGGACTTTTTGAAAAACTGAAGCCTGCGTGTGTGTGTGTGTGTGTGTGTGTGTGTGTCCTATCAGAAGTCTTTCCAAAGCAGCAACTCCACTCGACCAAGACCGTCCATCTCCACTTATAATGTGCATTTAATAAGAATTAAATTGGCGGGTGGATAGATGCGGTTTGAGGCGCGTGATAATGACAGTTTGACTTTTCATGGCTTTGATATGTGGATGACAGCCCCCTGTAAGGCCTAATGGAGCCGTTCCACCAGCATCTGTTAAGAATGCCTCATTGAGTTTACAATTAGTAAAGGCCACGGTTCACTGGCAAGGCTGTGTGACCACGGAGAGCCTTTAACACTTTGATCACAAGAGTGGCAAGATGAGCTGGGATTTTATTCTGCGAGTTTTATTCTGATGTGTAACAAAAAAAAAAAACAGTTCTCACTAAAGGAAGTCAGAAACTTTGCAGTGAATTTCCAATTATTTGAAATTAATCCCATGAAAGATGCTTGTTAGCTTCCCTTCCCTGACTGTAGCTGATATATTCTAACAGAAATTAATCAGAATGGATTTCACAGTTGGCAGATATACAAATATGTGTGAATTGTAGGTGTGAGTTTGGTTCTGCTTCTTTTTTTGAGTTGCGTAAAGTTCTCCTGTTTTTTCCAGAGCTCAGCAGCGACTTTATGTATTGTGGTGCTGGTATGTTGTCATGCCTTTGTCTGATTACATCAGTAAGTCAGAGTGTGATTATAATGACTGTAAGCATAACCTCCATAACACCCTGCTCAGTCTGTCGGGTTATTATTGTTATTGTTATATCATTATCATATTTATTCTAGCTTTTTCGAGCTTTAGTATAATAGGTCAGCAGTCATGTATTTGAATCTCTGTATCTTGATAATGACATGATCTTTTCATCCCATATATATAAAATAGTGACGCAGTGTTGTGTGATCACAAGAAAACAATCGTGTAAAAAAAAATAGGACAGATTTCTGAGAAATGAAGCAAAACCTATAAAAAGGATAAAATAATAAAGCAGGAAGTCATCTTTTATATTGCGTTTTTGTACTCAAAATGACGCAAAATGGCATCAACAAACCAGCATAGTGCAGTAATTATCCAGCCCAGACTGACATAAATGATGACGCCCTAACAAAATAACACAGGAAGTGATAATGGATCCAGTGGAGTCCAGTTATGGCGTTTGGTTGTCCCATCGATGTCCTGTAGCTTTTCGGTGCAGTGAAGCATCAAAGACCATCAAAGACCAAAGGCTGTCTCTTTTCCAAACTGGAAAAGAGACAGCAGAGGTAGAGAGCTGGGTCTCAAACCAGGACAGATATGCACAGTGACACAGAGAGGACTAAAAACTCTGGAGCTTATTAAACCTGAGGGTAGCACCCTGTTTTCTCTGATAATACCACACTTTGAACAACAAATCTGTGTTGAAATCAGCAGGAGAACTTTGATTCAGCTTTGTGTTTGTGGCATAGAAACAATCCATGTGAAATGGGTTACAGAGAGACGCTGGCTATCAAACATGTAAATATACTTGTCTGATGTTTAAAATCCTCCCGGCGCTAAACCTCAGTGCATCTTTTGAGTCCGGTGTGATTCATAAATCCCTCCTCCCTGCAGTCCCAGCAGGTGACCCTGTGGCTCTGGAGGAGTCCAGCATGTGGAGGCGGCGCCGACTTCAAAAACCATCCGAGTGAAAAAAGGCCTCTCCGTGGCGAAAGCAGAGAGCAAGCACTTCATCTCTCACCTCAAAATCATTATTACCTGATTAAGTGTGATTAAGAGAAGATCATTAGCAGCTGCATGTCCTGTCAGTAATGATTACCGTGATGGGTGCGTTATACCCAGGAAGCTCATCTGCAGGCTTAGGGAAGCATTGTTTAGCAGATGAAAGGTTGACTCTGTCGTCTGAGCAGAAAGTCAGAGCGAGGTGAACGTCCCACCGCTGCATCATAATGAACTCAACTGTTCTACAAGAGGGATGACATTGACCAGAATTTAACTCTAAAGTCTTCTACATGCTTCACATGTGTCCCTCATGTTCAGTCTGTTAGCGGTGACAGAAAACCAAGATGATTTCAAGATGATTTCTTATCATATTACCGTTTTTTTTTTTTTTTTAAGAAAAGGTTTTCCCACTCTTTCTTCCTCAAACTGGATTATTCAGTGAATTCTGACGCTGAGGATCACGAAAACAGGACCTGGAGTCTCACAGAAAATGAAAAATGACTTTCATCTTAATCTTAATCTTAAATGATTTTTCTAATTTAATTTCCTATGTCAGCTGGATTATGGAGGCAGAGTAAATAAATCCCCAGATGTACTGAAGTACTTGTGCCTCAGGAGTTGAGCTACATGTAAAGAGGATTCAGTCTCCTGCACTATGAATATCTGGAATTAATTATCATTAGCGAGAAACTTTGCAATGCAGTGATTAAATGCAAATTACTTTTTTGCTTTCCATCAAAAGCCAAAAAAGACTGACGTGTGACTGGAAAAATATTTGCATGTTGAATCGTTGCACCTGAGTGGAAGATGATATTTTCATATATATCGAGTTGAAAAAAGTAGTGAAGCCACAATGCCAGCAAAAAATGCATTTATTTATTCTCATTTTTGTACTTCAGCTATAAAGTGCAGCGTATGACCTCAGACGCACAACGTCACAGCCTTATCAAATAGCCAACAAGAACAAATTTGACCCGATGGATTAAAGGTGCAGCTAATAAAGTGAAAAACACTGGCCTCTTTCCAGAAGTCATTTCTAAAGAGGGACTCCTGGGTCAAATGAAACGATCAATAATTGGGCTGATAAATGTTAAGACATAAAATATGACCAATGGAGTTTATTAGGTACAAAGAAAAGATGAGGAGATTTTTTTTAAAAAAAGGAAAGAGGGATCAGAACTATTGAAGTAAATGGATGAAAGGGATGAATAAGAAAATAAATCCCACTAAAGTTCAAGATCCTTCTGCAGTTTTTACACACTCCTGTCACAAAATGTCATAAATCTAAAAGGACGAGATAATAAATTGGACAAAAGCACATATGTGTATTTTTGTGACTTTTCTCTGGTCTTAAAAGTGATCTCTCTAAGAGTCTGAGAAAACTTGATGAAGAAGTTTAGAGTGCAGTGTCCACATCAGGGACGTTAACACAATCACTCACTGTTCAATTTCAACGATTAATTTTCATGTTTTTTTCAAAATATGTAGGTCAAGTAAGTTTTATTTGAACAGCCATGTATCACAAATTGGCTTCAGGGGGCTTTTCAGTCTGTACTGGTACTCAATTTTTTTAAAAGAAATAGTTATGTCAACAATATTTCTGACCTGAGCCTCTTCAAATCTAGATTGAAAACTTATTTATTTAGGATGGCCTTTAATACCCAGTAGTGTGGTGACACTTGTATTTTATTTTATTTTATTGCTTTTATTGTTCTTATTGTTTTTAATTGCTTTTATTTACTATCTATTGTTGTAAAGGGTTGTATAAATAAAGAACATTCACATATTACCTTCTAAAAAACACTCAGAAGCTATTAAACTTTATATATAAAAAAAAGAATCAATAACTAATTGCATGGCTCAACAGTAATCTTACTGTAAAGCTTCATCCATGACTAATGAGATGCTGAAAGAGCAGATATTTATTTTAAACCAAAGAGCATCAGGCCTGTTCGCTCTGTCTGTCAGTGTGATGCTACTATCATGTGATGAGATATTCAAGCATCAAATTCTCTTCAAATATCAGCAAGAAAGGATATGTCACTTTTGAATTTAATCTAAACCAAAGTGGTGACGATGGAAATGATTTCCATTTTCTCTCACGTTTGGCACATGTCCTCACATTAGGCAGTCTGAGCAGGCTTATGGTTTGAAAACAAGACCCTATGCTATTAAATTTTCGTCATCGACTTGGAGTTGAAAATCACTGGAAAGTTCATTTACATGAAGTCTGAGAGAAAAATCTATTTCACATGCTGGTTCTGTTGATCCCCTCTTTGTGGATCCAAATAGCCATCATCAGGGAGGCAGGCGTATTGTGCCATCGAGACGAGGCTGTGCTCAGCGAGCAGCTACGAGTGAGACGCTAAAAACCCACACAGTGTTTTAAACAATGTTCCCTCATTTCTTTACCTCAGTACAACACAGAGGCTTCATATATTTCAGATATATTTTTACAACATTTTTTTACCTTTTTTCTGGACATATTTCAGATATATTTTTACAACTTTTTTTTTTTTTTTTTTACCGTTTTTTCTGGACATATTTCAGATACATTTTTATAACATTTTTTTTTTTTTTTACCTTTTTTTCCCGGACATTTGTTTCTGACATCACATGTGTTTTCATGACATCTCTGAGAAGTATTTTTTGGCCATTTTTTCCGCCATCTTTCTGACATTTTTCAAGTGTATTTCTACTATGTACAGTACTTTTTGTTACATTTAATTTGACTGAATCCGATATTTAATTACTGAGTTATGGACGTCATTGGATTTCATGCTCGTTGTCTCCACCCATTTATTTTTTTTCCACATTCTGGTCAGGTAGCAGGAACCACCAACATCTGTAACATCTTTAATTTCCTCTTGCCAGGTGCACATCAAGGTTATACTAGTTTTGGATTTATCATTATAGTTTAGTTTGATTGAATTTTGTTTTTTTTTAATTCAGTTAATTTTAATTAGTTGTTAGAGGAGGTTTTCTAGTTTTAGTTAGTTTTTTCATACTTTTAGTTATTAGGTGCAGGATTCAAAAAGAATAAAATGATAAAACTCAACAACAGATAAGATTTTAAAAAGATCTATTCAGTCACTGTTGAACAACCAGCGGTCTACAGCAGAGCAGCCTTAATACTGGGGTTAAATACAGAGAGTGGGACTGCCTGGTACAAACTCAGAATAGCCAAGAAACTAAAGACACACATGAACAGCAGAATAGCAAACCATTCATGAGATGAGTCTCAGGGAGCTCAACGAAAGAAGATTGAAGCAGGTCATGAAGCAGAACTCCATTCAAAAAATCAAGGAAACTACTAATGCACTCATAACTAATGATCAAACATGCTGATAAAATTAGATTAACCATCTTTTCTGAATCTGTCCAAGCTTCTCCTGTTATTCAGCAAACAAATAATCAAACGAAGAGCATCATTAAAGTATAAATTTGAGACGTTCTTTTCATAAACACAGAGCGTATTGGAGCTAATGTGGTGTCATTATGTTAATGACCTGCCAGTGCGTCTCTGACAACACATTTCAGGCAGTTTGTCCAAGTAGAGCAAAGTTTGACAGCTCTAATTTGAACAAAATAATAGTAAATAGCAATGAGCTAAAATTTGCAGTTTACTTCAAATTCTTTTGGAATAAAACATTTGAAAGTATGCCTCACGCTCTTTGCAACTCTGCACACAAAAAAACAGAGCGCCCTCCGGCTTGAGGCGGCTCCTACATCATTTAACGAAAATGTCTTTTAATCTCTAGTTTTCATCATTTTGTTCGTTTAACCTTGGTACACAAGGACAAATGACACATTTAAAGTTGTTGATGACCAAGATGGCTGTCTTTAGTGTTTCCCAGTTGTTTACAGAGCCTCGCCAGCACAAACATTCATATTATGATGAGAGAGGAGGAGACGGTTCAAGCACAGAGAGCATAAGATAAAGAAGCCTCCATTGAGGAATTGCAGGGAATGCTTCCAAACAGACATTGAGATTGGTTTCCAGTTCCTATCATCAGACAAATTGAGCCCAGTGGCCAATTATTCCCATCGCCAATTAACCTTGTAACCAGCCCCCCCTCAGCTCCTGAATGAGTCCGCCTGCCAAATGTGCTTTTGCCTGTCATGTCGACCTCACTGATGAAAACAGACAGGAAAATTCTGTGCCGCCACATAGACTGAGCCAGATGTCATTGTGTATGTAATCCAAAGCAGCTCCAGCAGGGTCTTCATACTCTGGTATGAAGGGAAACTTTGAATGAGTGGAAAAGATGCAACACAGAGGAGAAACCTGACAGACAACTGTGGAAAGTCTAATTGTTTTTAATATTCAGCTTTATGCCACATTGAAGGAATTGAGTTTTTTTTAAACAAAATTATGTAGTCAGGAATCCACTAGTATGAAGTTTTGTCTTTGTCATCGTCACGTGAATGAGGCGTAAATTATGGAAGCGTATTGCATCCACTTGAAAAAAAAAAAATCTGAGTCGTTTATTTTTTTTTATATTTTTATCTGTTTTTCTGACTATTTTTTCCCTATTTTTCTGAGTAATTTTTTCTTTTTTTCTGAGTATTTTTTCTCTTTTTCAGAGTATTTTTTCTGTTTTTCTGATTATTTTTCCCCTGTTTTCCTGAGTATTATTCCTGTTTTTCTGAGTATTTTTTTCTTTTTTTCGCTGTAATTTTTTTTGCTGAATTATCGAGATACTTTAAAGTCCAGCGAGAACATCCAATCTGCAAGTGACAAAGTCTTCAGATGCCTGTGTAAATTCAACAAACAGTAATACCGTATATATGCCTTAAAGACAGGACTACTGCCAGTGTCTTAAACCCAGATCAAAATAAAACTTGATTAAATTACACAAGTCGGTCAATGGAATCAAGCTCTTAATAAAGAAATGAATGCATCTATAGTTTCAAATGCTCTCTAAACTCAGAAAAAAATAGTCCAAAAAACATAACAGGAAATTATTCTGGAGAAAAAAAAACAGGATAAATAATTACTCAGAAAATCTGAAAAAAAAAATCAACCATAAAATGACTCTTAAAAACAGAAAAAAAATTCTGCGACAAACAAAACTAAATAGACTAAGAGACATTAAGAAGGAGACCTCAGCAAACAGCATGTCTTGGAGAAGACGTCTCTTCGCTTTTAACAGTAGCAGCTGCAGACTTTGTGTTTACAGCACTGGGAGCTCTAAAATCTATCCAGTGGCAGATGAGGGCCAGAGGTTACCGTTGTTAATAGGGTCACAGCAGAAGAACAACAAGCTCTACCAGTTTCTCTTTACAGTGTTGTTCTTATTATTGTGCTGCTGTCTCATGTCACATTCTATACTGCACTATCGCATAAGCTTAATTGCATCTCACGGATGGAGGAACGGTGGAAATGCATTGTGGCCATGGGGTGATGCATATAGTTAAAGTTGACAGTGAACAGTAAAGATACAGAAAAACTCTGAATCAATCCATTTCTGCAGTATCAATGATACTTATCATTTTAAGAGTGATGACTCTCCCTCATCACTATATGCAACACATTTTGTATTGCACACAGTCACATGAAATACATTTTAATATAGCAACAGTGATCGCTGCAGCCTTAAATATGTAGTGTCAGACCCCATAGATACATTATAAAAACACTGATATAAATAGAAAAGGACCATGCAAAAGGCATTAGGATAATAAACACATTATTTAACAATATGGATCCTTTAAAACCATCTGAGCACATGAAATGCATCTCCATCTCCTCTCTTTTGTGTCACGTCACCTGCCTTCCTTCACACCCAGACTTTCTGTTATTATGACTCAGCATGGACCATCTTCTCCCGTCCGTCTCTTTTTACATCCAGTAATATTCACTGAGTCGATGTTCACTTAAAATAAATGAGCAGGCATGTCTTTGGTGTCTTGCTCAAGGGCATTTCAGCAGTGTTCGTGGTCATTAATGGACACATTCACTGGAGTGGAGCAACTTTTCAGCCATGAATGCTAATGCACACAAAAGAAGTGATTACATTTATTCTGCTTTACATCACTAAAATTACATGTTCCTATTTAAAACTGTAACATAATATTAGAAGCCCTCTGCACTTAAATAGAGCTGAGACTCAGACTGCATTTGAACTAGAGTTGGTAACAGGAATATTAATATTATTTCAGCACCTGTTCTCACCAGCATTCATCAGGTAACCTTTTACTCACCTGACTTGGCTGTTACAGTCATAGATGGTGCCTGCAGGTGATCTGCATCCTTTTTTTGGATGGATACAGTAGAAAGCCAGCAAACAAAATTTACCCACAAAGGAGCATTAATTCCACAAACTATATTAGATTTTTCTTCCCAGGAGCCCAGCAGAAGAAGCAACTTGATGTATGGATTTCATTTAACCTTATCTAATATAGTACTGTGAATCTCATTTGTTCAGGTGCCGAACACTGAGGCTTATTACTGTGAAAGACAGCGATAATGGCATTACAATTGAACATGGGATGCTTCTTCTGTGAGCGTTTCACAGCGGAAATCTTAGTTTCCATTTCCCCAACTTGTGAAGGCATAAATTGTGTGATGTTGGTGTGTTGAGGAGGAAACGTGTCACGGGATATTTAACGCTGGCAGATGTGTGAGGTTGTTAATATGGAACGTGAAATCAGTCAGTCAACTACAAAGAGACACAGTAAGAGACAAAAATCAGTACAAAGATGCACCACTACAAAGTTAGTACTCGTGCACATAATATGATTGGTGCAAAGGAGCTGGTAAATCTGCTAAATTAAATATCAACATTATTTCCACATTTGCTCGCTGGTGGAGCTTCCTTTACGCTGGCTTTAAACAAGAAAAAATCATTAATTTCTCACATTAATTTGTTAAATCAACCCTTATGGGCAGCTGTTGCCTTCGTACGCGAAAGCATTATTAGCCGAGCAAAATTAATCCAAAGATACAACCTGTTAATTATAAATAACAGGATATTTATATTTCAAGGTTGTGAATTAAAGATGTCTCAGCGTGGGTTGCCGTGAACGATGTCCTTGAGTATTTTGGCAGAAGTCTAATCTGGAAATGTAGCTCACAAAACTGAGCGAATCACTCGCTGAGAGGCTTATTTTTCTCAGTGGGAGGCTTCACATTTCATACTATTGTAGATATTTCATTGTGCTTTCATTGTCTCACTATGACCGAGAGTGAAATCTACGATGCATAATGAGAAGTGTGGTATTTTATTTTCTTGAAAAGAGTAGTTTAATGACTTCCTGAAGGCTCCTTTGGAGAAACGGCAATCATCTGTGGGTCGTGACATCTACTGGCGTCTGGATTTTGACTGAAATAATTGTTCCTCACAACAAAATTATGATGTCGAATTGAATTTGAACGCTCCGAGTGGTGCTGCTCCTTTGAATCTGCTTCATAGGTGCTCAGCTTTTAGAAAATCATGCCAAATCTTGCCAAACATTTTCTCCTTCCTGTTGGCAAGAACAATATGAAAGCCTTGCCATGGAAGGAAAGCGTATTTCACACCCGTACACACCTACACAGCAAGTGGGATAGATTAGAGACAAGAGGCTTAGGCCATGAAAAGCAGTGAGATGTCTTGGAGCGTTCCCATACTGTAGCGTGCTCGTGGTGCTCAGGTTCCTTTATTTCCTGCCTCATACGTTTGCCTGCTGCGCTTTGTGCAATCCACAAACACTGCAGGGCATTCACAAAGGAGAAGCCATAGCGCAGACAATGATTGCACACTTGACGGAGGTATTACAGTTTCAGCAAGCTGCCGTGTAAGAAAAGAGGCCATACTTCTCAAGTTTAAGCTCACACCCTTTTCTAACACGAGTCGCAATCCATCATTAACTTGATGATTTCAATAAACCCAGTCTAATCAAGTTAAAGGACGACAGTGTGATAAAGGTGTGCTCCTGCAGAGCCCTTACATATTTAATAGTATATTAAACAGTGATTAAATTAATGTTAAGAGGGTCTTGAGCAGCCCGTTAGTCAAAATATAAAAGGTAATTGTCACGTCTAAGAACAATGACGTTGATACTCGTGTCGTTGTGGAGAACGTGAGAACATCCACATGTTGACTCTCAGGCGTTTCAATGAGTTTATGCTTCAGCCTCACAGTGTTGTGGATCAACACTTCCACATCTGTCAACATGCATGATGCATGCAGATGTCGTGTAACATGTCACTGAAGTTGCAAGACACACGCTGCTTTTCATCCATGCATCCACTGAGCAGCTCGAGAGGCTGCAGGAAGCACAATCCACAGTTTACACAAGAAACTTCACCCTGATAGTAGCATGTTTATCGTCATCCATATTGCTTCTCACTTTTCCATATAACTTGCCAGTTTGCCAAGATACTATCGTCCTGTACTATAACTCCTCATAAAGCGAGCCAAACATTTGTGCAAATGTATTTCACTGGATGCTAGACTATGTACACAATAAATAAATTAAATTATATTGTACAGTGTGTGAAATAGGACAGTGACAGATACAGCATATTGCAAACAGATATATGTAGAACTTCTGTATCTAATAATTAATCATTAATTGATTAATTGTTTGATTTCCATGTCTACTTTGGTGTCCATCTCTCGTAGTCATCTTACAAATACTGATTTTATATGAATTAACACCAGAGGGATTCAGTAACAATATGAGAGGTTACTGCAGAAAAAACTGAAAACCGCCATATTTTGCATTTATATTTAATAATGCATTTCATCATAAAAAAAAAAATGATGGCAAATCAATATGTGGTTCAATGATCTGCTGTGGCGCGAACATTAACAAGCAACATTTAATAAACTTTAAATAATAAATGTGTGGTGTTAGCGCTCTTGAACCATGTCTTAGGTTTCATTTATCAGTTATTTGAAGCGCAGCTGTTGCTGATGCTGAAGTCTCCTAAAAGACTTTTTGAGAGCGTATCCAGATAAAATGAATGGTGAGCGTCGTCGTGTGTGGGTCCGGAGAGATGAATAAATAAAGAAGTGCGGCTCAGAGGACGGCGCTGTCGCTGCAGCAGTGGGCCTTCAAAGGTTGGTGTGAGCTGTAAATCACTGCACTCAGCATCTCACATGATCAAAGGATGGAGTTCTCTCTCTCTCTCTCTCTCTCTCTCTCTCTCTCTCACGCCTGCTGATCTAAAAACACCACTGGACCATAATAATCCACCAGCCATGGCTTGTTTTCAGCCTCTAATCACAGAGCACACAGTGAACTACTTAGACCATCTTAATGATTACCCTTGTGATTTACACAACTTGACATGAGGCAGTGCATATACTGTATATTAGCTCAGCATGCAGTCACTTTAGCTTTTTTTTTAGCTTTGCCTCCCAAAGAGTTGTGAGCCTCACACTTAAACAAGAGAACGATATGAACCATGCAGGAAGTGTGAGGGGAAAAAATACCTCTATCAACCTGATTTGGTGCTTTCAGTGAAGCAATGTAGTCTTACTTAACCTTTTAAGACCTACGGGAGCACCAACGTTCCCATTTGCATAGTGACTTTCAACTGCCAGTAGAATTACAGCCATATAAGATAGAGCAATAATTATTTTTGTATATAAAAATCAGAGGAGTTACACTTACATATTGTGCATTCAAGGTGTCCCAGAACGATGTTTGCAGAAAAATGGAAGAGGCACACCAAAACAGCAGCAGTATAATCCATACGGAGGTTCTTCAGCACTTTTGAATTAACGTCATCACGTTGTGTGCATGAAATATCAATTGATTTTCTGTTTAGCTGTTTTTATTGATTTTCTTTTTAGCTGTTTTACTGTTTTATTTTTACTGTTTAGCTGTTTTTAGCTGCGCTCATTAACGTAATAATACGTCAAAGTGTTTTTTCGGCAGCTTGTCAGGGATCGTGGTCTCTCACAGCTGGTGAATAATGTTAGGGCTTCTGGGAGATGTAGTCAGAGCATAAAGAGACGGTATACACCACAGACATCAAAACAGGAAGTGGAGACGATCGAGATTAGAGAGCAAAACAGAATCTGGACAAAAAGTGGTGATTTTGGTGAAAGTGTCCTCTACTCTACCTCTGATAAAACAAGAATGGAACAAGGTAAAAACAAACATTTTTTTCATGATGAAATAGAGAGTCTCTTCTTTCATTTGAGCTATTCAATGTTTTCAGAGATATAGTACAAAATATTCTGTGGATCTACAAATATGACTGAAAATGGGCAAAAGACACTGGAACAAGACACAGTTATGGTCTTTTTACTAAG
This sequence comes from Synanceia verrucosa, assembly GCA_029721515.1. Classification (NCBI taxonomy): domain Eukaryota; kingdom Metazoa; phylum Chordata; class Actinopteri; order Perciformes; family Synanceiidae; genus Synanceia; species Synanceia verrucosa. The sequence goes on from CM056559.1 coordinate 2,799,041, forward strand.
TTATATCTAGTTTCCATATAACTGACTCTAAAATGAACAAACTTGAATTTCTTGTCAAAACGTTATTGATGCTAAATAACAAACATGGAAATCTAAAACCAGTTGAAATAGAGCATTTCAGTAAATCTGTTGTAAATTTAAATTCATTAAGATTCATTGAAATGTATTAACTGTATAAAGGATACTTAGAAAACAGAATATACAGTATGTATTCTTAATTTCTAATCTAGTGTGTCGATAAATACCAGTCCACTGGCAATGTGGTCGCAATTTTTAAAAGATGTTCAATGGAATGTTTTTTTATCAGGAGTAAACTGTGTTTGTTTACTACTGTTTATATCTGTTTGTGTGAATTCAGAGCAGTGTTTGTGGAAGTTACAGCGCCCATAAACAAGTCACAGAGGAAAAAAGTGTTATTAATTATACTTTCAGTAATTTTTATTCATCAGTAGAGCTTCATATCACAGAGGAAGCAATCTGTACCATTCAGATTTAGGCAACAAAACCACTTAGTTCACTTAGTCACATCATCAAAGGGAAAAGCTCCCTAAAAATACTTTTAACAGGGAAAAAATAATAGTAGAAACATGAGGAAGAGCAACAGAAGATGGAGATATATATAATATAAGGTGTGTGTAGAGTAACAACAATAAAAAAACACAAATAGACTCCTCATATGAGAAAAACTGATGCATGAAATGTGACATATATGGAGGGTGATGTTGAGCTTCTGGAAAATATATTGTGTGCAACACTTGGCTGTAATGTGGGAATAAAAGTCGCTGACATTAGATTATAAATTCAACCATCAGTAGTCAAGGTTGCGTGGCTCAAAGTACAACATGTACTAGTAGTGTTTAATATATTCAAGTATTTGATATAACCCAGCATCTGATGAAGGCCAGAACAAACCACGCTGTCCATATAATGATGTATGGACTGTGTGTCCACATCCAGCTACAGATCATGGTGGGGGTGGGCAGTAGCCTCATGCATATGCTCATTTCCTCTCCATGCCTGAGATGTATATTACAGAACACTGTATACTCAGGGGCTTTTAAAAACTGCATTTACATATTTCTTTAGTCCTGACTCTTTACAGTTTTCTGCTCCCGGCCCTCCTCTGTTTACCCATCATTTCCAGGAAGTATCTTGTGGGCACTGAAGGCTTAAATTAGCATTAGCCCAAGGTTAATTGGGTAGGAAATAAGGGGCTCCTTTGCTATAAATCAGGTCCTCTTATATTGTGTAGTAATTGTCATGGCTACAGTTTATTAAAATTACCTGGAATCTGCATAAAGTGATGCTTCTTGCAGAGGATTTGTCGGGTTGTGAAAATACTCTCACATGAGGAGGCTGAAGGGAAGTGTAGTAAATATTTGGTATGCTGTACGCAAGCCAGCTTCAAGAAAGTCATGAGCCTTTCCAGCTGGACTCAGACATTGTCAGACATTTGAGATAACAGCTGTGAATAACTGCTGAGCACATGGCATTTCAGCGAGAGCCGTTTGAGAAGTTTTCCAACGATGTTCCTGCAATTTTAAACGAAACACTTCTTAAGTCAACGAATCAACAACTATGATAGGTGGCTGAGAAAGCAGGAAATGGAAATGTTGATTTCATTTCCGTCATGTTATTCTCTTTGGGATCCAATTTAAGTTCTGTCAGGGAATAGATGAGATGGAATTGACGTTCATTTTGAGGACCTGGGTTACAAATAGCCAATCAGAAATGAACGCTTCCCTTCTTAGTTATACATGCTCAGTTTTTTAGAGCAAATTAAACTCCCCCTTGGAGTCATCTCATGTTTGTGCCCCATGTGGAGCTTTAGATGTCCTTTTTGCACTCCGCATAGATAAGATAAATAAATCACATCGACATCATGACAATCAGTCTGCAGCTTTGCATTTGTTCAGATATATATTACACATGCACCCTGTGGGTAAATATATTTGAGCCAAGTAGTTTCATGCACATCTGAGTGCGTTTTGATTATCCATCATCGGGTTAACTTTCAAATCACCGGATCGGAATAAAACGCATTGATGAAATGTGCATATAGAACGAGACCAGGTGTACAAGCCATGGAGAGATGTTAACACGAGTCAATTAAGTGCACCTCCCACCTGTGATGGAGAGCAGATTCATTTCTATTTAACAAGAGAGGAAATGAAAGTTCATTGGGCAATATTGTTGTGAAGAGCAGCCAGATGGGACAGCGCTCAAAAATAGAAACAGGGGAGGGAAAACGAGTCAGCGGGGAAATTTAGTCCATCACTCTGTGACAGTTTCACAGGACATTGCAAAACAGAGCGAGCCTCTGGTGAAATGATAATAAGTTTGTTAGATTACTGTTGTTTAACCTTTCTTTAACCTTTCTTTATGAAGACAGACCCATTAAAAGGACAATCATCTTTGACTTTTTCACTTGAATTTTAGTTAAGTTGCTAACCGTGAAGACGTGATGTTAAAGCAGGCCTCACTGACTTCTATTTGTGGATTTAAAGCAAACTGTCTCTTCATTACAGCTTTCTTTAAACAAACCCGGAGGAGTCGTTCAGTTTGACGTCTCAACAGAAGCTGGCTAAGCTGCAAAGTCAACAACAGGAGAACAGCAGTGTTGTGTTAATATAAAGAAGACAATTTTAAGAGTGACTACTTCAGTATCACTGAAGTAGTCCCCAACATTGTCCCAATAAACAGATTATTTCTTCTTTAAAACTATATGACTAATATGACGGATCATAGGAGTTTATCAGAAATGTGAATTTTAAACATCTGTATTTAGTAAAGGTGTTATTGTTAGAAATGGGCAACTATTTTTGCTGCTGAAAGTAAATGCAGAAACCTTTAAATTTAGAAATGAAAGGAGGTGAGGAGTTGTGGGTGGAGGGTTTGTTTGTTGCAGTTAATATGATCTTCATTGATTGCAGCCATAAAGTAGAGCAGCGGTAGATTCAGTTGAAATCTGAGATGGTGACAAAAAACAAACAAATAATGCTATCATGTTCAGTGTCAGTTTTGTTTTGGGAAATCATTAGAAATGATTTGCTTTCCTCTGCATAATGAGCCGCAGTCGATGCCTGCAGTGATCTGAAAAAGCAGTGGTGCGCTGGCGTTCACTCCTCCTCCTGCTGGGAACAAACCGCAGCAATTAGCAAAGCCAAGATACATAATGTGCAAAAGTCATTTATGATGGGATGTATCTGGAGCAACAAAACAATCCAGTTCCCAATAATGTGTTTGAAACAAAATGATCCTGTTTTCCAGATAATCAGAAAAGTTTTTTGCTTTTAGCTGAATTTAGACAAGTGTCTAAAATTAAATTATTTAATTTTGAGCTAAGAGATTCTCTTAACCTTCTATTTAACACATTGAGTGTCGTTTTTTGAAAAACAGAAAGTGCCATGTTCCAGCGTTTTTTGCCCATTTTCAGTCATATTTCTAGAGAGTAGAGGACACTTTCACCAAAATCACCACTTTTTGTCCACATTCTGTTTGTTTTACTCTCTAATCTCGATGTATACCGTCTCTTTGTGCTCTGACTACATCTCCCAGAAGCCCCAAAATTACTCACTCAAAATTACTTACTGTGGGAGACCGTGATGGGTGACCTGCTGACGAAAAACCACTTTGAAGTCGAAATTCGTCAATGGCACTCAAAGAGTTAATATAACAGTATACGTATAAAGTACTGTAAGAAACATGACATGACGTGATGATAAAGAAACATAACATAACATAACAAAAACATAACCTTTATGCTTTGTCTTCCTGTACGTCATTTACTGAGTTTGCTCATCACAGTTTCACAAAATCATGTGGAAAACCTGAGTACAATGGATTCTTAACGGGGCAGAAGAATGGATGTACAAGCCAACGATCCGACTCCTTCCTCTATCTTCTTTAGCTTAGATTTGATGTAAACTAGATGTCTGCTCTGCTGGCATTTGCCACTCTCTAATCTCCCACAGAGCTTTGTTTTCGCTTGGCTTGTCAGATTTCTGACATGATTATTGTATGGTGAATTGCCAATGAAATCAGCATGGCACTCCCAACATAAGTAAACGAAATTAATTAAAATCCTGGCAGCGTGTTTACTTCCTTCCTTGTGAAGTAATGGTAATCTACTGCTCTGTGGGATGCAGCGTTGGGGTGTCTGTTTCTGCATCAATGTGTGACTGAGAGCCAGGAAGACATCTGCTTTTTGTTTTTCTTCCTTCAATCCTGTCTATTCTCTACATTCTCTGGCTTGTTCTTTCCATATGGATTCTGTGTTTCCGGCACGTGAAATAAGACACATTTATTTCATCTGTGAATGCATGCACATTTCAAGGAGTCCAATGCTTGAATCCTGAAAGAATTAAAACCAAAGTTAAAAAAAAAAAAAAAACACCTTCCCTGAAGGTGTACACCTACCAACCTCTCTCATCAGGGTTACATTGTGGAGACCCAGCAATCTTGTGCAGTGATAGAAAATGAATTGGCATGGCAGTGCAGGCGGCGAGAAATCAGACCTGGTGCATCTGACAGTAAAAAAGTGTCAAATCACAGCGATCTTTGAGCCTTGCAGCTCATGAGAGACAAAGACAGGACATGTGATTGCAATCAGGGGGACAATGTTGGGTGTAATAAGTGGTTGGATGTCGGCTGTTCCCCACAATGTCACTGAGATACTCCTGTCGCTGACAGTACGTACGCCGCAGAGCTTGATTAGGACTGCCCGGGTGAAACATCATTTCACTCTAACTGCATCGTAAGCGGCAATGACTCATGACTGTTGTGCTGTCCTGCTTGTAAACAGAGAAACTTGCAGAGATTGATGGTTGTTGTGGTGCTGACTGGTGGTAATAGCAGGCTATCGCTGGACCTGTCCACGCTCTATTCAAACAGATCCCTCCCTCAGGCCTCCAGATAAAAATCCCATCATGGGCGAAGGTGAGGACTGATGGAAACAAAGCTCAAGCCGGAGTCTTCAGAGGGCCCTTTTGTCTGCTCCACAGGGGTCTGTGTAGTACAAATTCAGCTTAAATATAGCACACTACTGCATGTAGTGCAAGAGTCCATTACATCTTGCATGGTTCAATTTATTTTGATGATAATGGTTTATATATCATTTCTCTTGCGTTCATCCCAGCATAATTAATGTGTGTAATTAAGATTTCCATTACAACAGAGCAGCTGTTGTTAGCTTCATGCTGATAATGGACTTAGATCGGACTAAGATAAATTTGCTTTGTTGATTAGGTTAGGAATCGCTCAGCTGCTTAGCTTTAACTTTGAGCATGTTATGTAAGTAACCCAACGGCAAATGACAGCTCTGTCTCTTGTGAGTGCTTGACTACTGTAGATGAGATTAAGAAGATCTAAAAGAGGATAAGATATAATTCATGCCGTTGTAAAATGATTAAATGATGCACCTCATGCTGTTTTGTTGGAGTGGGCTTTGTCTGCTGTGATTGGCTGTTTGAACTGTAGGAAGTCATAAAAAGTGATTGACACCATTCTGACCTGCGCGGTTCCTGCAATTACTGTCTATAAAATAATGAACAGATCCCCATAATAAACAGTGCATCCTCACTGCTAGGATTTACCTAGTGCTGTGCGATATGGACAAAAGCAACAGAGCCAACCAAGTAGCTACATTTTAAAATAACGATATAAACAATAGAGGCTTATATCGTACGGTAGACATTTTTATACCGCACTACGATATAGTATATCGGAATACTGCTCTACGTTTACCTACCTGTCAGTATCAGCAGATAAACAACAAGAATTGTTGCAATTCAGAAATGCAAAACCACATTTGAAGTAATTTAGAAATCGCATTTCCATTACAGTTTACAGTTTGTCCACCAGAGAGTGAAAAATTGTTAAAAATATGTATCTTCATCAAGATTGTTTCTTAGTTTTGAGAAGAACTGATATATGTTCTTCAATATTTGGCTGATATATTGACCATATATCAACATCCAGTAGCTGTTTACGGAGCTAATGATGTACTGGAGGTTAAAACAAATGCATTTCATTCAAGTTTGATCACAATCTTTCATCATTTTTCTGAAGAGAAAATAAACAGTGGATAAATATAAAATATATTTATGTGCTTGTGCTAGCTGTTAGCCGTGTTAGCGCAGCGTGTCCGCTTACATGCATGGCTTTTAATATAAACTGCATCACATGTCCTGCCCTTTCATGTTTCCTGTTGTAATGGGAAACCTCTTAATGATGTTAGCATGCACGCATCAGTTGTGTCTTCTTGCACTGAATAACTGGATGTTATTCCTCCTGCTGTCGGTTTCCTTGCAGTACAGTATTTGTGTATCACATCCGGTCTGCTGTGCTATAATTGTTTCTGAGGCTCCAAGTGAGATCTACTTGACAACCTAAATTGTGTTTTTTCTCAGGCGTTCTTGATGAGTTTGCTCACGGAAAAAACACTCTGCCATAAGCTTCGCCATGCGTCATAAGTGTCAGAATCTGAGCCATTCACACCCTCAAATACACGAGGAACTTATGTTTAGCCATCACATGCTGTCAGTCCGACTGTCACAGGGTTTTAGTGAGCAAATACAAAGATAAATATGAAACTGCATGTGTGGGGTGAATAATGAAGGGTTTGCTGTAACTGTCAACTCTCCCAGATCACAGCGTGCATCCAGGAGATTATTCTTGGGAAGTGGCATGTCAATGACATGCAAATCTGAACACAATTACTATTATACAGACTTCAAGGGGACAGTGGGAGTCGTAAATCTGCACGAAAGCAACCGCATTCAAGAAAACAGTTCATTGATATTATGCTCAGCAACATTTCAAACATTTCAGAGTTTAATTATTTCAACAGGCTGACAGGAGTTGGTATAAGAAAAGACTAAAATTATTCTAATACAGTATTTAAATTGTGTCCCAGCATTACAAATTTCAAGTGAATGTTGTGCTGAAAATCATAGCTACTGAATGCTGTGACACAACACAACCCACACTGCTGTGACAATAGAAGCAGATTATACTATTACAGTGATTACATTCATGAACAGTGACATAAGATAAGAAAAAAATAAAATATTTAAAATGTTTCTGTAAAGAATAGCAGCCTGTTATTCCTCACAGATTTCATTTTCATATAAATAGTGATCTTGATGAGCGCCGAATATCTCAACATAAAGCTATCAAATTGTTTTCTTGGGAAACACTCTCAAAAAGTCAATATCCACTTTCACCTGGAAGACTTCATAACGTCCATAATAACAGAAGCAAAATGTCACTGAAATGCCAAATCCTAAATCCTCACTAATTAAGCACGATTCATTTAATTTTACAGGCTCCTTCATCTCACATGCATGTGAAGAGTCCCAATATTATGTCATAAATGCTGCCTGGTCCTGGGTTTTATTGGTGAATAGGAAGTGTGTACATTAAATTTAGGATCCAAAATTAGTCTGGAAGAAGGTTATAGTTTCAGAGCCCATTAGCTTGTGTGTAATGAATCTTTTAGGAAGCTGTCCGATAACATACATGAACTAGAATGTCATGTAAATACAGATTTTTTCATGTTTTTGTTACATGCATATTTAAAATGTGTGTTAATGTTGAGGTGACCATTTCTTTAAATGCAGACATCTGTGCAGAGGGAATAAACAGTGTTCACATCTAGTCAAGACTACATGATTATATGTTTATGTTTCATACTTGAAATCTTTATTTAAACTTTGGAAAAATAAATCCATGTAGCAGGTCTTCAGACGTTCTGCTTTGTGTTGATCAGAATAAGATTCAACACCTGTCGCTTCATGCTGTTACTGCAGTATGGACATGTTTGTTCACAACATGTTTATTTTTATACTAGTTGTAAACAAACAAATAAAGACATGGCTGACAAATGAGTGTTTCTTTTTGCACTCTATGTGCAGCTTCTGCATTATTTTTGGGGTGTTTTTATCAACTGCAGATCAGGTTTTATTATGTGTTACTTTAAGTAAATAAAGGCAAATACACTTGATGTTGGCTTTTAGTTTTACCATTTACAGAATGTGCGTGCATTGCTGTGTGACAGTTTGATTGATTTGTCCCACGTTTACAAGTCGGAGCTCTGACTTTGAGTGAAATGCGCTTTTTTGAGTTGAGTTGTCAGGAACCTGCATGAATTTACACCTTCGATATCAGGTGTAACATTTGAAAAAGCTACTGAGTGACACCATTAGAAAGTCGACTTTATCACTTTTAGCAGGCGTGATAAAGAAGAAATACGAAACAATGCTGAAAATACCTTAAACAGTTTGACAGCTGGCACGCTGCAAACAACCTAAAGCTATTAACACTCTCAGGAACAAAAGCCTATATATAGCCGTGTAACTAGCCGAGCTACTTCCAGCCACTCTGTCACAGAGAACGCCACAGACTCCAGCTAATAAGCCGACACAGTAACCAGCATCCTGGCAAACATTCACCAGCAGCCATAGCAACCGGTGAATCATTTTACAGAAGGAAAGAAGAAACTAACGAGCAAATAAGTCGATCAGCGGCAGTAAACAGAGAGTGGCCCTCACTGATGACACAGAAAGCAGTCTTTCTCTTCACAGACACAAACTGCTCAAACCTGTCGACACTCGGGGGATTTGCAGCGGCGGCGTTCATGACCTCAGTTTGTGCGACTGATTCCTTCTTCCAGATCCTTCAGATGTAGCCTTAAATTAGAAGTATTTTTCAAAAATTCATCGAGTTCTAACTGAACATTTTATGTTGCGAGGAAACCTTTCATTTTCACAGTGTATCTGCAAGTATTATCCTGACATATCTGCCATTCAGATTGTGACTGGAATTATAACTCCACTGACATTTTCCCTTATTTTATTTTATTTTTTTTGATGATAAATACTGTGGGAAATAGAGAGGCGTATGTGTGTGTGTGTGTGTAAAATTGAGACATGCTTGAATGAAAACCGGAGCAGTGTTCTGGTGACCTTTTCTAATTGAGTGGCGAAACTTTTGGACGGGGTTACGCTGTAACGCTGTAGATGACATTTACATACACACGAGGCATTAGACTGGTCTTTTCAATAAAATGCACACTGTATTAAAAGTTAGCTGAATGCAAAAGCTGCGTTTCCTTTGGCGCAAAAGCAGCTGTCCAGGTAGGAATTATAAATGTTCTCACAGCAAATTTAGAAACAGCTTTGTCCTGTTAGTGTCAATGTGAAATAGGGTTGGCCCGGCAACCATTCAAGAGGCTGCAGGAGTATCAATGTCGAGCTTTTATCCTGTTAGAAAAGCTCCAGGGAGCGCTTTATCCCTGTGCGTCATCAAAAAAAGTGCAGAAACTTTCAAGCATAGAAGCACTCTGAAGGAAGTGTGGCTTCTCCGATCACCTCTTTTAACTTTTAAATTCAATATTTAATGACAGAAATCACCCCCGTATTGGATTAAATTACATTAGATTTGATTCCTCCAAACACCCAACCTTAATTTAAAATTTAATTTATATTTTTGAAGGATAATTTTTAATAAGAAGACTTTTCTGGATCTCCATCTAATATGAGTCATGTTTACATACCACCAGGATTTGAGCCAAAGCCATCACAACAAACATTTTACACATATTTTCACATTTTAAAATACCAACCTCCTGGCTCAAACACACACATTTCATCATTATATTTCATGTTAATGACATATTGCAGACAACAATCAATAAAATATGCACAGAATATTACTTCATAATTGAAGGTTAAGTATTTCTAGTCTTAAGGGATGGCATTTTTTTATCTTCAGATGTACATGAATGCATACCAATAAATGATGCACAAGGCAGATGACTTTTATTCATTTTATTTAATTTCAGGCAGCGCGCAGCTGTTTCAGCAGGCGGCCATCATCAGTGTCACCACATCCAGGATGGGCTGTTTGTTGTTTGCAAACTGTCTGAGAGCAATAACTTAAAAATGCATTACTTTATTTGCATGTGCTATTACCCTGCAAGAAAAAGAGGAAATGCTTCGTTGTTGACTGAGCATCTGGTTTTCATTTTTAAGTATGTGGCTTCAATCATAACCCCTCCGTATGCAGCAGTGCTTTATTTTAATCAGGGTGCATGTTGTTTTAATTCCTTATTTGTTTTCGCTCATTACCTTCCTCTTCCCTGCTTCAAATGCAGTATTCATGTGAGACGGCTGCCTCCCTCCGCTGTGGTCTTTTCATTTTTCCAAACAGCCTTGTGCGTGTGCACACGGTGACATTTTGGGGACAGGATTACAGAGGCAGGCTGGCGCCTTCAGTGATGGCCTTGAGTAACGTTGTCACAAATTGAGACAAGTGTCAGACCTGTGTAAATGTATCAGCAGATTAATGCTACACGTAACCCATCTTCATGTTGCTGTGTCTGTGTGTGTGTGTGTGTGTGTGCGTGTGAACTGGAAGCATTAAATGAGGCATATGTTCACTATTGACTTCCCATGACCTTTGACTGCGGTGTGGCCCTTCAGCACCCTCAGTCGAGTCAAATGAATATCTTCACCAGTCCAAGCTTGAGGATAGTTAAAGTACCTTAAGAGGGTGAAAAAACACCTTAAAGGAGAAAAATCACTCGTTCACATGAAACCCTCCACAAGCTGATTCTCTGTAGTGGGCAAAAAAAATTGATTTTACAATCTGGCCATCATTTTGCATCAACAGAAATAAGAAATGATGATGATATCATTTCAGCACACTTACAACAAAACGCAGGACAAGACAGAAACACTTCTCTCGAGAACATGTTCACTCTCTAAGGAAGTAATAATGTTTTCTTTCCCTACTGTGTTACATGACAATGAGGAGCCAGGATGTGAAAAACAAAAGACAAGATAGTGGCAGAGAGGGAATAGATAACAGTGTTTGGGTATCAATTTAGTTGTAAGAGCAGGATAAAACGACTCACAGATTCAGTCCTTATTTGAATACTAAAGGAGAGCTGTGTTGTTGACTGTGTCTCCAGAAATATTAGAAAACCACAACATTTTTGTTTTAAATTGTCTTTTTTATTTCGTACATACATGATGCTGAATGCATCCCCACATTATTTAAAATTTTACTTTAATAGGAAGAAGTCAGTGTCTGCAACCAAGTTCTATTTTTGCTCTGTTGATTAACAGTTGTTTTCTTTTATTAATCATTTAAGTTGACAAAGAATCTAAACATGGAAATGTGGGACCAAAAAAATGGCATTTACATAGAGTGGAAGTGATTTTTTTTTAATGCACACATGGCCATGCATTAATGAGGAAATTATGTTAATTAACGGATCCGCCATAAAACACATTCATGGATATTTATATAAACATAACTGCAAAACGTTCAGCCGACGCATTTCATTAGTTTTCCTGCACCATCCCCTCTTTCTAGTGCCTTTACTAGAGGGAACTATGTTACCATGGAAACAAAATGCAGTCAGCAGTTTTCTCTTAAAATCTAATTGGCGAAAAACAAATTCCACAAAGATAATTTCCAGAAGACATTTTCAAACAAGTGTCAGTTTTCTTTCAGTAGTTTAAGTGACTCAATCAGTGTTCCAGCAGAGCTCAGCAGAGAGCAGACCCAGATTTAGAGAAACCGTGGTGTCTGACAGTCAAAAAGACAGAGGGAGGTGATCACATGACCCACTGGATGATGGTAAAAATGAAAGATTGCATTCATATTCATCAAATGCTTTGTGTGAGCTGCTTGTTTGGATTGCTGGAAGCTTTCAGCAGCTTTCAGGGTGGACGAACCTGCAGGAGGAGAGACGACACATGCACAGCTAACAAGTGGACATGTTGTCCAACAGATGATGCAGAGTGGTAATGGAGCAAGAAGTCGACTGTGCCGACCCTGTGTTTGCTGCACACCAGGGCAACGAGAGAGAAGTTCGGTCAATCAGAGCAATTTGGAAAAATGTATGAATAAAATGTGATGGTGTGTCCTAGATATTGTCTCTCAGTGAGTGACATACGGAGCAGATCTACAGCTCTCACCTGATTTTATCACAGGAGACATAAAAAACAAAGCTGCGCTGCTGCTCTGATGCTGCTGTCGATCCATCATGGTCAGCACAGTAGATGCCTCTCCTCAGCGGACTTATTACAGGTATTTTCTGTTGCTTACTGGAAGCAGATGACAGGAAAGTTTGCGGACGCCCACGGTGGAAGACTGTCTGAAAGGATGACACTGGAGCGGATGTATTATTAGCTTCCTACTGATCTCATTTACAAAGTGATTGGTTTTGTGTGATGCCTGCATGTCCTGCTGAGATTCACAGACGGAGGCACACCCAAGAGCGACTCCCTCTTTGTCTCATCCTCCTCCACGCAAAGCTGGCTTTGTGCACCGCAATCACACAAGATAACAAGATGGCAGACAGAGGTGTCACTTAGTCCACAGTAGTCAAAGTCTGGACTACAGCGAGGTGGAGGATGGAAAGACAGTCTGATGCAGAGCTGCTGCAGCTACTGTTCCTCAAATGGGCAACATGAATATACATTTATGGAATATCATAACCTTTGACGCTGTAACCACATTTTTGCATTTCAGATTTTAAAGATTCACTTGAAAGTTCAGGTTGTGGGTCAGAGAACAAGTGATGAGCGTTTGGTGCAGCTCCAGGAAGTGTTTTAAAGTCAGAGCACAGTAAAAGCAGAAAATACAGGAAAGTAAAAAAGTGTACAGGTAGTACTGAGTTGTGGACTTTTCCTTATCATCACTAGTCCAGAATGTATGGCGTCAGAGCAACTACCAGGCTGAGATGATAATTAATATTTTCAAATACTGCAGTTGCAGTGATTGATATTCAGTCTTATTACTATGGTAGCACATCTCCACCCTCTTCCTTCTTCTTTTTTCTACCTTGATCATCCTCCTGCTGAGTCCTGCCTGGAAAAGGAGCGTCTCATCAGAGGACTTTGGTGTTTCCCTCTGTGCATTTATTCAGAGAAATCATGTTTTCAAGCCCACTTGAAAACACCTGAGCTATCTGTGCCCTCTGCAGTTATCCAAATACATTCAAACAAAACACACCACAGGGGGCCTTTAACGCTGCGTGGTACTTGACAACTTTGAATAATTTCTCTTTTTACCTGAAGGAAAAATATCTTGTGGGATCTAAACACTTATTACTACAGTAGCTCCGTGGTCATTTGTTTGTTCTTGGATCAGGTAAATGCTTTGCAAAGTTTCTGTGTAATACCCAAAATATTTCCATAAACCATGTTTTCCTGCCATTAATTTACCCACTGTCGGCCTCACCGTTGTGACATCAATCAAGTCGTATCTTATTTCCACTTCCTGTTTATATTCACACGGAGGCTTCCCTCAAATGACAGGGAGTTTGTCAGTTTATGCGTAATCCCTGCCCCGACAGTGGAACAAAATAGATATGTCCATGTGTCACTACGGCAGAAATGAATAGCCTACACGCTGTTCATTTGTATGTTTGCTTGTTTCTCAGTTAGTTTATCTTTTTTCCCTCCCGTCAGGTTCGAGAAGAAAAGCAGGTTTGAAGCGCCGCTGCCACTCACTGTGTATCATCCAGTGTCAGGTCTTATCTGTGACCTTTTCTTCTCGAGGCCGGTGCTCTCAGATTCTATCTGCTTCATGAAAAAAGGGACAAGTGGGCAGTTTAAATTTAAACTGAAATTGCCTTGATATTGTCTTAGCCTGTGGACGGGTTATATGCAGTCTGGCAGTGGAGTTGTTTTCTCTTCATCCATTTCTCTTGGGTATTTCTGTTTTTTTTTTTTATTTATTTACTTTTGAAGGCAATTTTTCATTTTCGCTATCACCGCTTCTGCAAATACTTTGTTTTTCTGGCGTCTTTGACATTCCTCTGTGCCTTAAATGACTTTGTCATTCGCTGGCCAGTTCGTACGCACCAGGTTCACTGCAGTGTAAATGCTGCATTTGCAAAAGCATGGTTGTGTCGTGTAATATCTCTCTCTCTCTTTCTGGCTGGATTAGATATTATTTTTATGTGTTTATTAATCACAAGCATTTCCTAACAATCAGAAAGCCGAGTGAGAGCGAGAAAAACAAAGACTGGCAGGGAGATGAAGCGCCGTGGAGAGCAAACAGGGAAATAGCAGATGAAAGCTCGGAGATGTTGAGGGATTTTCTGCAAGTGATTGGCTCTCTTTGTGGTCTCAGGTTTTTATAATCCCATCCTATGATGCTCTAATCTCCCTTTTCTTTTTGTGCAGAGCAAATACCCTCATTACACGGGGCAAAACTGATGACTTGTTATAAAAATGGAAATGAAGAGCCAAAAGAAACCCTTTTATTAAATACTTGCCTTCCCATACATACCCTGTCAGGCCACATGATTACCACAGAAGATAATCTCAGCGCAGAGCGTGGGACCTAAAGGCTCATTCACATACTTTGAGGCACTTGTGAAACAGCAAAGCAAACAATAGTCGATCTGGCTTTCCTCACCCCAGCTTCCTGTCAAGATGTGTTTTTTGTGGGCTATAATTAAATGGGAGAATTAACAGTGATTGTACATTTCATCCCTTCTGGAATTCAGGTCGCTGTTTTATCTTTTATTTTTTTGCCATCTGCTCCATTTTTAAGTCACAGTCATTCACATTTCCCCCCCTTTCTCTTTTACTTTTTTTTAAAAACCCTCTTTATAATAAACCATTTCCTGATCAAATTGAAGCGCGAGCGTGAGCGGCTTTGTGGGATGAAGGTCAGCGGGCCTCGCTGAGGGGAAAGACTGGCTCATTTGCATGATTCATCTCACATCTCTCAGCTTATAACATGAATTGTGGGTGTTAAAGCTCAGCACCTGTGGCCACAAATGCAGATGAGAGCGTACATCGTGACATTAGCATGATTATTGATTTTCTCTCCTTCCGTTGGTGTTAGATGGTTGAACTGCAGCACATTTGTCTGAGGTCAGAAGCTCTATATGAGCACATACAGTATCTTTACATTAATCATGATGAAGTACAGCTGAGCAGTATATTCATATAATATTAATACCTGTTACGGTTCACTCTCACTTCTCTAATAATAAGCTGCAGAAGGCTGATTTTTTTTTTCAGTGGAAAAACTAAAAACCCACAGTTTACTGTCAACCCAGCTTCAAACAGCAGACATGGGACATGAATCACAATAGTTCCAGTAAACTATAAAGTAAATATGTAAAAACCTTGGCAACCATTACAACGGTTTTACATTTTTAACAGACAGACACAACTTTTTTTTATTTGCTTATTTGTAAGGCTGGGTACCGAACTTTAATACTTATGTAGCACCGACCGAAAAGCTCAGATCCCATCGGTTATCAAAAATGAATCATTTTTCGGTGCAAAATTCTGATACTCAGGTGTCTGTGAGCCATGCTCTCAGATGTCTCTATGGACAAGGGGGACATGTCCACTTCAGATTCATAGAGACACTGATCCGTCACCCCACTTTCCAGCATAAGGAGACAAACATCGCCGGTAAAACAGAGGATTAATATCATTACAACAGCATTGAGAGCCCTGTGTTTGTGTTTAGCTTCATGGTGCGTTCATGTTGTACATGAATGTTGGAATTTTCATGCTCAAAGTCAGAATCACCAACCAGACACAGAATTCATGCTATCTGCTACTGACGTAAACAGTAGCTCCATATTTTGTTGTTCGTCTGTAAGGCTGAAGAGCTGGAAGCACTAAACTTTGAGGTTAAGGTGATCTGAGCTCCAAGTTCCAACTTCCAGTGAACACACCATAAGGCAAACTCTCACTCCCCAGGGTCCTAAAGAGGAACTGGTAGCTGTCTGTACCTGTTGATCATTCAACAACAATAATTATAATAATGATAATAATGATTAAAGCCCAAATTAGACAAAAATAAATTATTGAGGTATCGAAAAAAGTATTTTTCCAACCCTACTTATTTGTGTCCCATGTCCTCTTGTTCTTGATGTGTTTATGCCCTTTACTGCAAACCAAAATTCCTCTTGAGGGGCAATAACTGTGAACTGAACTGAACTTGAAGTGTTGTTGTGGTGGCAGCTGTTTTCATAATAAACCTTCCTCAATATGAAGCAGCATATTGAGAAAAATGCACTCTGGGTGGGATAACATTTCTACGATCCAGGTTTATTTTATCTTAAAATTGTCTCTCAATTGTATTTGCAGGAAATATCCTACAACATATACTATTCATCATAAAGTTATTGTGTAACAGAAGTTTGTATGTTAACCTTTCCAGCAACAGTATTCTGCTTGGGTTTTTGGCATGAAGCTGTATTAGTCCTCTATATTCCCTTTATGTTCATGATCTGAATGGCAAAATGTATTCATGGTGAAAGTGCTTCCCATGAGGAAAAAGGTTTAATAGCTTCTCCACTCCATTACTGAAGTAGAGACTCCTCCGGAGGTGTTTTCATTTATATGCAGGAGGTTTAGTGATTTCTACAAGATCATCAAGAGGGGTTTGTCTTCTTCTTTGTTATATGGACACAATCATTTGAGCCTTACATTGATTATGAGGAAGAAAGATGTTTAAATGCATTAAACTAAAAGGGGGCAGATGATAAGTCAAGTCAGATTCATCGTCCTGCTGCCTCATTAGAATATATCACCTGAAGCTTGAGAAGTGCGTTTGCAAAGGTGAACCATGTTTTTTATTTATTTATTTATTTTTACCAGCTAATTAAAGCAGACCAGTGTGTTTTTTTTCTGAAGGTTGGTTAGTTCATCTTCCTACTCCTCTGCTCTTTCCCCTCATCTGTGATATTTTGGACACATATTAGCTGTCTCATTCACTATTGTTGGGAAAAAGTATTTATAAAAATATAAAGTGACAGAATGCAGCTTCAAAAAGAGGGGCATACAGGTATAGTATGACAGTTTTTTTGTGCATTAAATCATGTAGCAGAAACACAAAACACAACCTGAAAATGAGAATGGTGCCTCCTTTTAATATGTCCACTCAATCATTCACATCCAATAGCTTTGTCACATAATCACCGCCCTTTAGCACACAAGCTATGTAAATCATTTCCCCTCGGTAATATAGTGATATCATGTCCCCCCCACAACTTTTCCTGAAATTACTCAGTGCCATGGCTCGAGGCGAGGAGCACGGATGTAAATACAGATAGGAGCTGTAAAAATTAACGGCCCGGTGGATGTTGGGCAAGAGTCACAACTTGTGGAGGACGCGAGGATCGGTGCGACTCAGAATAGAACGTCAGCTTCTGCACACAGTGTTCAACAAACTGCAGCTGTTGATGTCTTAATGCTGCCGTTAATACTCTGAATGTGGCCTTAATTGAAGCAACATAATTAGATTAACACGTTCACGTGATGTACAGCGCGTCTACCTCACTATTCTCATAATCACATTAACATCAAAGCATGTGTGTAAAAAAATACAGAGATTTCTTTAAGGAGCGCCTGCTTCAGTTGAATTTGATGTCTTAAAATGCCGAGCTTTACCTCCCACAGGCAGGTTTCCCTCCGGCAAGTTATTATGCAACAGAAAGTGGACCGGCTCTGCACGACAGAGTGCTTCCTTTTCCTTTTTTAAGAGTGAAGAATAATCATGCACCATAATGTGAAGCTTTGGACACTTGTAGAGGAAGACAAGGCTACATTAACTCTTTGAGTGCCGGTTGTTTTATAAAACAGAAAGTGCCTTGTTCCAGCGTTTTTTTTTCCTATTTGGAGTCATATTTCAAGACCCACAGAATACTTTGTACTGAAATTTTTGAGCCACAGCAATTAATTAATTGTCAATTAAATTAAATAAATAAATACTATTTTGATTCTTGATCAGTTGATTTGAGTGCATATTTAGTTGGACAAAAGAAGATATTTGAGGATGTCGTCTTGAGTTTTGATCCACATTTTTTCACCATTTTTTGCACATTTATTCAAACAAACAATAATTGATTAATTGATAAAATAATCAGCAGTTGCAGCCCTGATATGTTATAGGTAGTTAATCAAGGAGTGATTTTAGACATATAAGATTATACTCTGTTATTTCCCAGCTAGGTTAATGTGTCGTGTCGTCTTTATCGTCCTCTTTTAGTCCATTTTATTTTATTTTATTTCCTCGCAGGTCAGCCTGCTGCAGCTCGTTTGCCTGCTGTGTGTTTGTGTGTGTGGGTGTTTTGTTTGTGACACAGGCAGATGATATGACAGAGGTTGACAATGTACACTTTGCTGTTGTTTCCAGCAGATGTGGCGTTAGTCACGCATATTTCACCAGCATCTGTTGCGAGGCATCATATATATATATATATATATATATATATATTTGCTCATTATTCTGGCCTGTGCACCCACTTGGATGTCGACTCCTGTTTATTTGCTGATCATAGGATGTAGTTTCATCAAAGGCTCCTCCTGTTGGAAAAAGTGTCTCTCATGTTTTCTGGTGACTTTTTGCTCTTTTTAGTACAAAAGTTAGGATTCAACTTTTGATCAGCTGTGAGCTACTTAAAGCACTCATAGCTATTTTATTATACAGACTCATGCTTCACTGCCCGGCGTCATGAAACCATGACACTGGGCAACAACAAAATGTAGATGACCACATAAAATTAACAGCGTACTCTTTGTTGTTGTTGATTTGAAAAGGTCCACCTGTAGTTTAGTCAGAGTTTAGAGTCACATCCCATATCTTTATCCTGAAGCATTGGAAAGCTCATAAAAGGCCCCTAAGTGGATCTTTGAGTTTATGTCATTTTGGTGAACGCACTCTGTTCAAGGTCAGTCATTCGTCGACAGCTGCTTAAACATTTCACTTCATCACAACATGATTCCTCAGAAAGTAGATGATGTTGAGCCGTTAATTCATTCAGTGCCAGCCGTTTTATAAAACACAAAGTGTCTTGTTCCAGTGTTTTTGCCCATTTTGAGTCATATTTCTAGACCCACAGAATGTTTTGTACTATGACTCTGAAAACACTGAATAGCTGAAATGAAAGAAGAGACTCATTTGGCCACTTTCACCAAAATCACCACTGTTTGTCCAGATTCTGTTTGTTTTGCTCTCTAATCTCGATCGCCTCCACTTCCTGTTTTGATCTCTGTGGTGTATACTGTCTCTTTATGCTCTGACTACATCTCCCAGAAGCCCCAAAATTACTCAAAGGCTGTGGGAGGCCATGATCGGTGACACACTGCTGAAAAAAGGAAAGACATGTATACATGTTTATGGCACTCAAGCGTTATAGTTTAAATGATGTAAATATACGTTCTTGATGCTCAAAGAGTTAAAGTATGTTATCTCTTACAGAACGTGTTTGAATGTCTAGTGACAAATAAGATCTGCAACAAAACCTAGTGGTCTAACTTTTAACATTTCGATCAGGCATCCTGGGAGGCAGAGGCAGGACATCAGCTCTTTGGTGGAGGTAATCGATGGATGGAGGGATGGATGGGTCAGTCATGGTCAAATCTGGTCCCCAGCCTGGTGTTATTAGTGGCGGCAGAGTGTTACCGGGCTCTTTCTTAATGCCACACTGCTTCTGCTTTCTCTGTCTGGTTCCCCTCCACTACACTCTGTGTGAGAGGGGCTCCTGCTCCCCATTTGGCAGCGCTGTAAATTGTTTCTGTCAGCTTAGATAAACGGACCCCTGGGTTTGTCCATCTCCCCTCCACACACACCTTTACGCACACAACAACCCTCCTCCAACACCAACACAAACACAGATTATGCTTTAACCAGTAAGGGAGAGCTCTTTTCTCTCGTTTTCAAATCAAATCAAAGCCTTTATGACATTGCATACAACAAAATTAGCACATGGTGCTCAGTCAAATAAAAAAATGTTCAAAAATATCTTAAAAATAAAATAGAAAACAAATGAAGTTATGTAAGAAATACTATTTACAGCAGTATGGCTAAATCAGGAAACATTGTTAACCATTATTGCACAAAAAGATATGGATTTATAATGTAGAATATAAAATATATATGAAGATAACATGATATTTATCTATAAGATATAACATATATGTAACAATATAATTATAATATTTTTGGAGTTTTGGAGGCTTGTTTACTTGTTTCCCTCACTGTTAATATTCCATCTTTATGCGAGGTATCAAAAGGTTCTGAAGCAGATGGATTTTATTTATTTCTAATTTGTCAGCGCTGTGCTGAATGCCTAGAAAAGACGTGTATGATCAGTGTGCAGTCACATCCCAGAAATATGCTGATGGTTGCCTTGAATCCTCCTTCCTGTGAGATAGAAAGTGTCTTCAAACTGGGGCTGATCAAGATGGCAACTGACGTAGACGGAGATTGAAACAGAAAGCATGAGAGATGGAGAATTTGCCCACTGAAAGGATCCTTCAGTTCTGTCATTTCCAGCCGAAATTGATTTTCTTTGAGCAAGGACATCCTCTTGCTTTATTATTAGTGTTTTCTTTTTTTGCCATATACCATGGTGCAAACAGATTTTATGTCACTTTCTTCTACTTCTTCTCTATTTGTTTCGGGACTTTCTTCTATATCTTTCGCTGAAAGTGATTTAGTCTGACAGATTTGTTCCCAGTTGATTTGATATAATGAGACGAGGCAGCGTTTCTCATGTTTGTTGAAGCATTTTACTTTTATTCCAGATGTCTCCCTCCCCAAAAAAAAGAGGAGAAAGAAGACGAGATAAACAATAAAAGCACTGATGCAAAAAAAATCTAATATTGTGCAATTAGGGAGTACAAAAAGGGAAGGCGCACCGTTGACTCTGTTTAAAATGTCTTTGAATCATAAATAAGTCAAAGACTCTTGTGTTATTAAAGTAATATCACGTGGCCTTGCTTCATATTGGAGACCTTTCCTTTTCTGCTGTTGACATTTGCACTTGGGTGTCTTTCCTACAGGATGTCTGAATGCTTTTGAGAGTGAATAGTGACTGAATTGATGACAATACATGAGCGACGGATGAATAAATGAACACATGACTGTTGTAATGCAATTATGCAGCATTCTGCTTTTCAGAGGAACAACAGGAGCGCGGTGCACAGATGACAGGGTTACAGTTCATTGTCTCTCAAATAGCTTAGCCCATTATTTTATGACTATATTCCTTTCCCTCCTCTGTGTCTTTTTGGCTTTCAAAGAATGAATGCAGCCTATTAATTAAAGCTGAGTTTGAAAACATTGCTGCTAGAAGAAAAGGGTCAGGCACAACATAATGATAGCTGAAGGCCACAAGTATTCTTAATCATCAGGTCCCTCGTCAGCGCTGGTCATAGGAAGTAAATCCTTCATTAAGCCGGAGTTTCTCGCAGAGGTAGCACATTAACACTTGTTTACCACAAGCCTCAAAGCACTCTGCAGCAGAGGTGTTCTCCAAACAGGAAGTGCTGCTAAGATTGCTGGGCACTCTGCGTCTGAGGGACTGAATTTGAAGGATGAAAGTGTTGTTTGGTGGTTTTTTTATGCAATCTGGATCAGTCTC
Source organism: Synanceia verrucosa (assembly GCA_029721515.1). Classification (NCBI taxonomy): domain Eukaryota; kingdom Metazoa; phylum Chordata; class Actinopteri; order Perciformes; family Synanceiidae; genus Synanceia; species Synanceia verrucosa. The sequence goes on from CM056559.1 coordinate 2,820,465, forward strand.
TGTGGTTCACTGTCTCTCTTTATCTCTGTGTCATTGCCTTTGTTTCTCTCTCATGCATGCTTATCCACATAAATGCAGACACTTTCATCTGCTATAATATACAGGCACACAGGTGCATCACATGCAAACACACAGCTTTGCTAAACAAGAGAGTGGTTTCTAACACAGAGCTTAGGTGGATAGTCTAATAACAGCCTTATGGAACCGAATTATTGCTGTTTGGCCTGCAGAGATACTCCACCGCAGCCTTTTCTTATGTAGTTGTTACGTTTTGCCTTGAGGGGGAACAGCTCAACATTTTCTGTCTATCTCTGTCTGTCCTCCGCCCCCTCAAACACAGACTCTGAGGTATGAAATGGAAAAGGTGTGAATATTATATCCCATGGCGAGAGTCATTACAGCGAGCAGTTCAAGGTTCTGTGCCACCTTTTCCCTCCGTCCTTTTATTATGACCTGTCCTTTCTCAGACACTCACATTAGTTTTCACCATTTGCGTGACTAAATCCCTGACAAGAAATCATCTCGCATTGCTTCCACAAGCTGCTCCCTGCAGATCCTGTCCTGAGTGTTTAGGTTGTGTCCAAAACCCAAATTAGGAGGCTGCTATCATCCTGCTCTTTGTGCTCTATCTCTGACAAAAATCTGTTTCAATCCTCTTCTGGTCCTTCTCCTGGTTGGGTTTTCTTATCTCTTCCAATCAAATATCCTGTATCCTAGAGGACATCAGAGTTTTAAGTCACATCCAGGCACGTGTTTGAGACGACATTAAAGTGTGGCTCTTTTGGTTTCTATGTCAAACATGTTATTGTTGGCAACGAATGAAGCATTAGTTAATGCATTGATTAGTCAATTGAAAGCAAAATAATTGAAACTATTTTCATTATCCTCATGATTTTTAATTAATGAGGCTGTTTGGCTCAGTGTTGTGGAAAGCACCCATGGGCTAATCAATAATTAATCTGGAAAATATTAGATAGATAATGAAAATAATTTCTAGCGTAGCTCCCATCCTTTAGTTCCCCCTCAGGTTATCTCTGTCAGCACTGTTTTCACTGTTAGCACTGTTAGCTATGAGCCATGAAGGGGCAACAGACACACTCCCGAACACCTTTAACTTATTATCAGGAGCATGTTTACCTCGTCTCAAACATGCCCTTTACCCAGGTCAGGTGCTGTCACTGCTGTGAGGTGAAAGCTGCATGCAACATGAAACTCACCACATGAAAAAATGTGTTGAATTAAATGACAATTGGAAAGGGGAGGAGGGGAGGGGAACACTTGTGGTTTTTCAGGGGGAGTAGATTGAGTCGCAGGTATTGACTGGTAACTGGGAGAGTGGAGGAGACATGGGGGACCACTTCTAATCCACACTGACCTACTCTTATCACGCACAGCCAAGGTCAAGAGTCTAATGAGGATGGGACGCCATTAGAGCAATTAGACAGAACTACCTTGTTTCTGGGGCATGCAGAGTCAGGGGAGAAAGAGAGGGAGGAGGGCGACTACAGTAAGAGACACACTGATGATCTGCCTCTCTCTCTTTCTATCTCTCTTTCGCTCATTCTCTCTCACAGTGTTGCAACAGTGACACTCGGTGGCAAAGACAGCAACATGGCTGCAGGCATTTTCACATGAAAACATCACTGGTTAGCTCAGGACTGATTACAGTTAAGTGGAATATATTACAGGTCCATTTAGGGGAAGCAACATGCATATTTTGTTATTAATACCGCTAACTGGCTCAGTGCAACATTAACCATTGTCTGTGAATAGCTTATAAAATATGCAATATGTGATATTTAGTCCAAAGCAGTAAATAAATCATCCATCCACTGGCTGCAGCTTGACAAATATTAGTATTTACTATTTTTACTGCAAATGGAATGCATTTTGAGTTTGAGCTGCTGATAAAAGACAGAGGAATGTTCTTCATTTTTTTCTCTTTTATAGACTTAATCATTTAATCAACAGATTAATCCCTAATGAATGTTATTATTATTAATTGTAGACATTAAAATCAGCACTGCAAAATAGCCCAATCTGTAGAAACTTCCCTGGCAATGAATGAGAGCAAATGACTAATATTACAGTATATATCTGAAGTTGTGCCTCATTATAAATTATTCATAACTCTCATGACTTAATTTATACTATGAGTTACCTTTTTTACTCTGTTATTTGGTTTGAGTTTTTTTGGCCTCAAATAATCCCAGTAAAACATGTCGGCTGGTAGATGGAAGCAGTTTTCCTACTTCTGACCAGTGGAAGACAGAAGCTGCTTACCAGTGCAGAAGTAACTGTCCAGAGGGCAGAAGAAGACATTTGCAAGCTACAGTCGACTAGAATACAGTGACTTTCACCTTTGGTGGTAGATTTCTGATGGGACAAGCAGCCTCTGATTCCAGGCACCATGTGGAGGAAGTCCAATCCTCTTGGAGACTTGGAGAGCCATTTTGATGGAAAACTGGATTACTGACAAGCAGTTCATGAAACGGCTGAGCACACTGTTCTTCTCTTCTTGAGGTGACACAGCCTTCACAGACATGTAAGGGTAGAAATAATACATGTGATTGTGTTAAACCACAAAAGAAGCATGGCTAGTGTCATTATTACTATTTTTACTTCTATTGCCTTTTATCCAAAAAGCAGAATTAGTCCTTGACCAACAAAAATCTGAGTCCACAAACATTCATATAATTGTGAACTTAAACTTTATTGTCACAGCTAGCAGAAAAACACAGTAATACAAGCTGACAACAAACAGACACATTCACCACAAAATGAACAAATACATCAATGTTTCAGGGACCAATCATCATCGTATCCTATTCATGAGACCAATAGTCATGGCCACAAATGAGTTTTTAAATCTATTATTTCTAATTTTTGGTTCCATGTACCAGCGACCACACAACAGTAGCGTGTATTGGCAGGAAACATATCAGACAGGATACCTTCTGCCTTCCTTATCGCCCTGGATCTGTTCAAATCAGAGAGATCCTTCAAATTTGTTTACTATACAGTTCAACCTGTTCTTGTCTTTTGCAGTGAGGGACCATCTAGAAGGATAAAAGCATAAACTGATCAAACAAATCTTCATCAACCAAGACTAAAATGACAATTAATTCAACTATTAGGGCACAGCTATCTCAATAATGAAGTGAGTCCACTTGCTGAAATTGTTCAAAAATACTGATGAAATTGAAGATTAAATTAATATTTTTGCTTTATATCAGTATTTTCCATCCTTGTCTTTCCACTTTGCTAACTTTGATCGACCTGCTGGGGTTTTTACCTTCAGAACTCTGAAATGTTTGAATTTAAATTACCCACTTAATTAATCATTTAGTCTTTAGAATGTAAAAAACATGCACTTCAGAATTTGCCCAATTTTCTGTCATAGAAAACAGGAAAAAAATAAATCTGAGATGCTGTAATCAGCACTATTTGGCATTTGTAGTCATGCCCTGTTGGAAATGGTTGATCTTCAAATTGTTTGGTTCATACCTGTAGATTTTAATGACTCGTCTGTGTCATCTTTGTCTATGTTAGCATGCTGCTGCACTTAGCACCGCTAGCGATCGATTATTAAACCAATTGGTTTAGCACTAATCCACACCTGGCTGTCAGACTTGAGTCTTTAAGCCTTTCTGACAGGATGGAGGGTGTTTGCTGGAGGGGTGCCGCATCATTTCAAGGGACACACATTACCCATCAAGTTGGTCAGAACTGAGAAAAGCCAGTGCTGCCAGAGGGATGAGCCAGACTCACTCAGGGTAGCGGTGGAGAAAACGATGTTTGCAGGCTGCTATTATGGACAATGTCCTCCACCCTCTCAATGACAAAATGCCAATGCAACGAAGCACTTTCAGACGGCGGCCCTTTTCCACTGAGGCGTGCCAAGAAGCACTTCAGGAGCCGGACTGCAACAATGCCCCCTCCCTCAGCAGCATCAGCCCAAGCCCTTCCTTTCCCTTTATCTACTCGCCTGCAGTCTGTCATTTACTTATTTCTCCAGTGGGCTACAATGTGATTTCATCCCTTCACACACACACAGACTCAAAGCTCATCCACCCCCAAACACCAGCTCTGGACCCATCTGTTGGACTTAGTGGCGCTCTTTGTCCCACTTCTATAATCTTTGTTGGTTTTTTTTTGGATGCAGAGCCCCTTGTTCACTCACATAATCACTCATTTATTATCCTTATCCTATCATCTCATCCAGCTGGAAGGTTGTTAAACAATGTTTGTCATGTAGGATTTACCCAACTCTCCTCTTCCCTCCCTTCAGATATATCTGACTGTTGATCTGCACATAGAAATACTTTGAAATAGACCCATTCATTTACCAGTTATATATCCATCCATTACATCTGTCTGTTTATTCCCCCATCTACCAATTCTATTTAGTATTTTTGAGATATTTTATTTTTAACCCCTTTGAGATACATCATCCTCATTTAAATTAGGTCACTAACTATTCTATCATGTTGACAATACATGAGTCCATAAGGCACAGTGGTGCTTTGACTAACATGTTTAGAATGCTAATAGTTACCCAATGTTCAGGAGGTTTTAATGTTAACCCGTTTACTTTAGCGTGTTATCTAACATCAGTTAATAAGCACACAGTATAGCAGAGACTGATGGGACATCATTAGTTCTGCAGGTATCTCCTCATAAACATAAATAATTAGACAAATTTAACCTGATAATTATTGTTATTATTACTCAGCAGACTCTCAGACATCACACAGATGGAGGATCTGCAGCAGCAATTTATTTTGGAGCATTCGCTGCCAATGCATGAAGCGATGTGATGTAAAATAAAACTGAGTCACAACATTTTAATATTTTGATAAAACTGTTGAAACCTATAAAAGTATAATGCTTTTGGGTGATTGCTTGCAAACACACCTCCTACCCCTCAACCGAACATGACACGCATAGCTGTATTTTTAGCATAGATAGATAGATAGATACTTTATTCATCCCACAGAGAAATTCACGAACCCTCCTCTTCTAACACATTTGCATGGGGAAGTATCCAGATCGTGGGTGGTGCCAGATGTTTCCCGGGGCAACCAGCGCTGAAGCTAGACAGCCTCTCAACATCTGTGGAGGTGTGCCAACTGAAAGGGGAAAATGTTCCACAAAGATGTAACATCAGCATCACATTAGCTGTCGTTCCATGTGAGCGTGTTTAGCTTCATTGCTTTTGTGCCAATTTTGCGCCATATATGAGTTTATAGCGAGCAGCCAGGAAGGTTTGCAGGTTCAGAGACGAGCCCCAACAATACACTAAAGAATTCAGTGCTGTGAAGAGGTGAGAGTCATCACCTGTCTGTCAAAGGGCTTGAGAAATATTAAGTGTGTGACCAGCTGTGTTAAACTAGCGGCGGCGTATCTCTCCAGTTCATTGCCGTTGGCCTTTGCCTTCCTCAGCCCTGGCTCTGCATGTTTTGGCAGCGAATCAGCCCTCGTCCCACAATGTTACACTTCTCAAATTAACATTTTATATGATGGCAACATAGTGCGGGGGTGTAATAAAGCTTGCCAGCACAGAAATGAAGCAAGCTGGCGCTGAACACCCCACTATCTCTCTCTCTCTCTCTTACTCTCTCGTTTTGTCCCACCGCAACAACCTTGAACCAGTTTGTTAGCGTCCCAAATGAACAGCAACGGTGTTGAGATTTGAATAGCATAAATAAATGAACGAGCAAACAAACCAGCACAAGGCCGACGCCACTCTAGTGGCAATCTCGGGCTTGCGCTCCCTGTGTAATGATCTGCAAATAGCTGGCTGCTGAGATAAAATTCAATTGAAACTACAAACTGCCGCTGTCGACCACATGGCAAATAGGCTCTTATAATTTCCACCGTGAGATTTGCCATGCACCTGGTAAAATCCAAACACTTCAAGTCAATAGTACTGCGGGGTAACATCATAACAAGACCACATGTTGCCTCGTTCTTTGCCTCGCTGCTACAGTGTCATCAGGAAATGGCCTCACAAACACTAACAAGTCTGTTTCCAGAGGTATAGGCTAAGAGAAATGGGACTGATGTTGGCATGTTTATGCTGAAGACATTTCAATAGGGACACTGAGGGAAATGGAAATTCTATGATTCATTCACCTCTGACCGCTGGTCTCTTTATTTACAGGCTTATTGTACTCATGAGGCGAGAAATTAAAAAGCTGTTCCAGTAAATTAGCGTTTTACTTTCATCATTATTAGTTTTTGAGGTTTGCTAAGTTGTCATGGAGATAAATCTGTTGATATGCTTTTAGGAACTTCCCGCCCATGTTGGGTATCAAGTGAGGTAATTCTTAACCGTTGTAAAAGCATTTTAATTACTGGTTGTATTACTACGTTTTTCTGAAGCTTTCAGCTGCATCCCATTCATTTCCAGTGTTGACTTGATGGACTTTTATACCTTCAATAAACACTAAAGGTGCTACTATGACTGGAAAGAGTAACACCTCCTTTAGAGATGTTATTAGAGCCTGATCTATAATTGATTGATGGTTGGCTTACTATAATCATTTTATATTTCTGTATTAATGACAAGAAATTATGTGACAACAAAGAGTAGCGAGAAGTAAGTTAAAAGAAAATAAGTAATTTTAAGGGCTATTTTTATTATTTATTTGCCAATATTTGCTGATATTTGCAGCACTTATGATCTGGGCTTTTTGAAATCGAAGTTGAAGACCCACTTTTTTCTGACTAGTCTTGTTTTTAGGTGAACTTATTCTGTCTGTTCCAGGTTATATACAGCTGGAAGACTTTTAATGCCCTGCAGCACTTTCAGTTTCTGTATCCTTTTAATGTATTGTTTCATGTATTGTTTTATGGCTTTGTTGTAAAGCACTTTGGGTACCTTTCTGTTATTGTAAAGGGATGTTTAAATAAATTTAATTTGAATATATATTATTATGAAGTATTTTAAACTGTGAAATAGCTATACCAATATCAGCCTTGAGATTCCTGTGTTAGTCAGGTTGTAATTTGGAAATTAATTACTTTTTTGAAGATGTTTCTTAAACTAAAATATGTTTGACAATCAGCAAACTCCTTTAAGGAATGACTTAAAAGCAGGTTGTGTGCTTAAAGCTATAGTTGGTAATCTTGGAGAGCTAGCAAGAGAACTAGCAACATTTAAGTGGCACCTCCTCTAAGCCTCCTCTAAGCTCCTCCCCCTACTGTCAGTGCTCTATCCAAAGCCACGCCCCCTCTCCTGCTAACTCTGTACTTATACAGAGGAGTGTGCTGAATATTTCCGGCAACAGTGAAACACAATGTGAGACAAAGGGAGGCGTGGTCAGAATGGGGCAGGAAGGGATCTGATTGGCTCTTTCCATTAGGACCGAACTGCAGTGATTGGTCAGAGTTTTTACAGTCCTGCAGCTGCCACAGAGGTCTGATTCTTTTCCTTCCTTTTTCTGAACACATCATGTATTGACTGCTCTCAAGATAGAAGGACTATTTCACCCAGTGGAACAAAAAGTGTTTTTGTTTATCTATGCCTTTAACGTTAGTGAGTACTGGTGTGGAGTTGAAAGGCGGACTGACATTGAGCCCCAAAGTTAGCCTCCACGTCGTCTCACTTAAAGTGGTTGGACCGCTAAGTTGGACTAGCGCTGTTGTCATTTTTATCATGGAACAACACGAACACATAGGCCATAAAGTCTGATCAGTTTTATTTATCACAAACTAATCCAAAGAGTGTAAATCTGTGGTGGCAAATATGATAAAAGGAAGCTGCGACTCAGGATTTGTTTCTTCTAAATATCAGACATTATTAAATTATGAAAGTGACCCTCGCAACGCTGTCTGCACTTAACAGGCCATTATTGCCTCTGACTTCCTTTTTAAACCAGGCACATTTGTCTACCCCGGTGATTCATTTGGAAAACAACCCTGAGACCAAGTGTCTAAGTTAATGTCTTTCCCAAGAGCAAAGGGAGAAGAGCCTCGCTGAGGGCGACGCTGAAAGCAGCTATGGCGACAATATTTTATATCAGAAAGATTAATGGGAGATGTGTGTTGGCCTGAAAGAAGCTGCTTGTTCTTTTGTTTCCAAATCTGCTTACAGAAGTTTTTGGATAGCACCTAGCAATGCACTACGTCTTTCAGTTTCAGTATACTGCATTGTTATGGCTGCAGTCATTTTTTTTCATCCTATTTGTGTTTGCACAGCAGCAGAGAAGACAGAGATTTAATTTCCTTCGAAATGAAGCAAAATACAAAATGGAAATTAATATTTGGCAAAGGAAATCTCACTAAAACTCTTATTCTGTAAATGATTGTAGAGGAAAGAACATCAGATTGATATCCATTATTTTTTTTTAATGGGCATCACGTTATGGGAGGATTATTGTTACTTCTTTATTTGTTGGAGGGCAAAAATCACTCATATGTATTTCATCTACCCTCCCATTGATGAGCCTAGATTCTCTCTAGAATATAGAAAACACTACTTTGAGTGTCGGTTTTGCAGTGTGTCTGCATGTTGACAAGTGTAAATGAGACAGATTTGTCTGTCTAATAAAGCAGCCGATTATCAGTGACTTTTAAAGCTGTTTTTGTCCTCAAGCAGAAGATAACTGCTTTGTTATTTTGGTTCATTCAACCTTCGAGGTAAGCCCTGACCTGATAACTACTGCAGCTGACCTCACATCCCATAGAGGGCATCTGTGTGGAGATGCTTTTAATAGATGAGGATTTATGTCCAAAGTGCAAGAAATTCTGCAGTTACACAAAATCCAATTATTATGAGGAGGGAAGAAAGAAATACTGTGTCAACAGAGTTTGAACGTTGCTTCTTAATTTATCGAAAGTCTTGCTGGCTTCTGTGTACTCTCCTAAATTACCTTTGTGGGCCTAAGTGGACTGTGAGATTAAATCGTAATGAGACGGGATAAGATTACGTTTTATTGATCTCTATGGGGAACTCGGGTCGGTGCAGCAAACTGAGAGCATTCAGGATTATACCCAATTATAAATGAATGAATTTTAAAGTTGTTTACATGAATGTTTATATAAATGGCTTGGAAGAATAATTGTGATTCGTTACAACCTGGGGTTTAAATAGTTTTTGCCATCACCATGATAATTGTAAAATTCCACACATTAACAAAACATTTGTGATGTTTTCCAACCTTGTGTGACATTTAGTTTCATTTAATTTATGTACTATTTTAAGTCAAACTGTGATATTTTTCCTAAACCTCACTAAGAGGTTTTATTGCCTGTACCTATCCTTGCTACCTTGCTATTTCTGATACCTGGTGAGGTTTTATTGTTTTATTTTTCACTAAAAATAGCTGCCTCCTGTGGCTGAAAATGCTAAAAGATAAACAATAAACTGAAATTCATTATAAAGCTCTGTGAAGCTGCAGATTCAGGTGATAATTCTTTGATAATTCACGACAAGCGATGCCTCTTGCATTATCATTTTTTTACATCATTACTGAGACAGCGATGCTGGAAAAAATATGCTCTGTGTGTGGAAAATTGCAGCCCTTAAAGATATCAGGGCAGTTTTAAGTAGCGCTTTAAGTAGTTATCTAAGTTGTGAGCAGTCTTAAAAGTGAAATCATGCCACTCTGAGGTGTCAGACATTAAAATCTGATGTTCTTTTCTGTCTCACTTAATCTTAATCAACATAAAGCTGCCTGCCATTAATCCTCTTTTTCGGCACTCACTCAGATCAATGTTTCCTTTCCCATTCAAAGATAGTAATTAATCCCCAGTCCAACAGAGCCTTCAGGCATGACCATTCGTCAAACGCCCTAATCAATGCATCAGCCTATTCTTCTGCTTTCAGAAAATGAGTAGCCATTTGTGGATCATGTTTTATATTCCATCGGGGGGAATCAATGAATCTTATGAGAGCCAAATAATTAATGCTCGAGCACAATTCTGTAAGAGAACCTGAACTCTTGCAGAACAGTTTTCTGGTTTAAAACTTGGACCCTGAAGCTCATGAAAATGTGTTTGGGAGGGGTGTAAATTGATGTACCATTTGAATTATTTCAGCAATAAATGGTCTATACTCATATCTATTCACTTCAGTGCTCACTCATTGACTTGCCATTAATGACACTGATGGAGAAAGATGAATAATAGATGTTATTATGAAGCTTATTTGGGAGACTCAGAGGAATGGAGCAGGCTGAAGCCTGGGAATGCCAGAGTAGCCTGGGCACCAGAGATAGGGAAGGGAGTGAAGGAGTGAAGGGGCCACTGCCTATTTATCAAGAGTAAGGTCCATGAAATTGGCTCTTAACCTCACAGTTAGAAGGTTTAATTAGAAATCATGCTTTTGCTACAGGAAGGGGGAAGTTGTCCAAACAGGGTGATGAATGACTCGTGGGATGAGGGGGTGTTAGAGTGAAATGTAGGTGACAGCTCTGGTCGCGGCAGGAGGTGAGACAACAGGTTGAAGCGAGCAGGAGATTTCAGCCGAATTGCAAAAAAGCACCACCAGAGCTGCTATCAAAGGGGAAGCGGAGTGGTAGACAGAGGCAGGATCAGCAGAGCAAACGGGCTGACAGCTGACTGACCTCGGTTATAAATATGTTAACACTCAGTGTCGTCAAACAAGGACTCAGCTTTTTTGTAAATTCAACTTTGAAGTCCTAAAAGTCTAAATAGTGTACAGTATGTAGTCTTGACAGAAAGAGCTCTCCACAGTGCTAGTTCTTCCTAAGGATATGATAGAAATATTTTCTAATATAGTACAAGATATAATACAGAATGCCTCAAAAAACCTTCAATATTTCTGTGTAGACTAAAATGTGTTACAAGCTGGCATTGAATGCCTGGTTATGACTAGTTCAGTGATTACATTGCTTTTTAGATTATACTACTGTATATTAAGATAAAGTTGTAAAAGTACATGTTTATTGTTATACTATTACAGTATATATACAGTATAGTTCAGATAATATTAATAATTGTAAGAGGTCAGATAAGATATGATTTTAGTATCCAAAAAATCAAAGATCATAATATAAAGTAACTAGTTTTGTTGATTTTAACTTACACATCCATGTGCATTATTGACTAGAACAACAACAAAACAAAAACAATAGAAGCACAATATGGTCACATGATAGCTGACAGACTGAAAGGCTAATCTCTAATCTCGATCGTCTCCACTTCCTGTTTTGATCTCTGTGGTGTATACCGTCTCTTTATGCTCTGACTACATCTCCCAGAAGCCCCAGCATTACTCACAGGCTGTGGGAGACCGTGATCGGGGACCCGCTGCTGAAAAAAAAACATTGTGATGTATTATTACGTCGATGGCACTCAAGCGCTGCTTTTTAAATGACATTGAAATACGTTGATGGCGCATTGACGCTTATTATTTATTATTTCTGTTGATTTTGCTCGTCTTTTAAAAAAAAAAAAACACCTTTTAACAGATTTCAGTGACCTAAACAGTCAAGAGAAAGAGTGCAGTGCTGTTTGATTCCTGCTCAGGGTTTAAAGCAAAATAACTTTTCAACCTTTATAAAATATTTTCATAACTTTTATGATGATAAATCGACTTACAACTAGTTGAATGACACCACTTTCATTGCCTGAGGGGGTCTGTATTTCTTTCACTGGCACTAAGCAACTTTGAGGAAGGTGGCAGGAACTCTGCCACACAAAAAAACTACAAATGTGCTGACTGTTTTACGGCATACGTCACTTCCCCCTTTCCCCATTGGTTACAAAGACGGAAGTCGATGCGAACGCCTGCTGCTATCAGAAGCTGCAAAACAACCAAAGAAACGAAAAGTTTTTGATGATGAGACAAAAAAAAGAAACAGGGAGGCTACGCGGATAAAAGGACAGTCAAGGCTCTGTTCCTGCTGGACTAGTAAGTACCTTTCAATGCTCAAATCAAAATGATAATGCTAATGTTAGCTATCGTAAATTTGCGTGGTAGCAATAAATAGCCACCAGCTTGATAGTTCACAGTTCCACACTGACACAACCAGCCACGCAACAAGCTCAAAAGTACTGTATAAAGAAAAAAACGACAGCAACGGCAAACTGCAAATACTGTATGAAGTTTGAGTAAAATATGTCGGTTCCTACTGTGGAGAGATCAGTCATACTGAATCATTGTGATGTTATCGTGTAGTTTATGTCTGTCAGTAGTCTGATGATTGTTAATGTAATAGTTAGTAATAGTAGAGAAAAACGGGATTCTTGTCGTGTTTTTGTTGTGTTGACTACAGTGATTGCTAAAGAAGTCAAAGCGCATTGCTTGCTCTAAATAATCAGTAAAACCAAACCTGTATGCTTTATGCATTGAGTTATGACTTTTCATAGTCCTGCTTATCAATAGCACCTTGTGCTGAGGGATTGTTGCATGTTCAAAATTCATATCTATGGACAAGTCCTGAATGAAATCTAATAGTGTTTGCCTGATAGTTGGAAACAGCTGAGCGAGGTAGGACGTCTGTGGAACGTGGTGAACGCTGAGGATCCTGCCTTGTCTGTTTACATAAATGCACATGCATACATCATATCACTGTGACTGGATAACTACAGACACATAATCACATCTTTACCTGGACCCCCACCCACACTGTCTGCTGCTGCTGCACTCATAGTACAGAAATTATTCTCAGTAACTTCTAACATTGTCACACAGGTTAATCAGTGTTTTTTGTCCTGCTCTATTTATCCATTCATGCATCACACTCCCCTTTTTTTATTCACAGTCATTTTTATCAGCTGTCATTGTCGTTCATTTACTACTACTGCAATACATTCAAATCATACACATTTCCCGTCATTGCAAAAATGCACATTGTGTTTATGTTATACTATACATGTGCCTGGAAATGTTTTTTCCCATGACATGTTTGTTTTTTTTCTCTAGGTCCTGTTTCATTCGTTACTTTATTTACTGTGAAGGCACAAGTGGCGAAATACTAATTTGAATGTGTTGAAAGTGACAAAGTACTTGAATTTTGAAAACTGTGAAAGAGGGTGTATAAATAAAAGTTTGTCTTGTTTTGCACAAATGTATTTATTTTCAAACACATACAAACAAGAGAAAGGTAAAAATATAAATAAAATAAAAATAAAATAAAATTACAAACTGTCAAAACTATTTACAGTATGCTCAAACAATGACATACATCTACAGACCTGGAAACCGCTGTACTGTCCCCTTGGATCTGGAAAAGTCTCCCTTATTTTCCAGACACAATAACTCTGTATTATCTTACGCTCAGGCGGCCATGCTGCCAGAGCACAAACTGGTGATAGGCTGGATGCCTGTTTTGTTTTTGCTCCACTCCAGGCTCTTGTTCATCTTCGATTGCAAAGATGTCATTCCAGGCAGCCCTTGCCATTTGCAACAGCCCTTCATCCAGTATGTATAGCTCCATGTGGGCCATGTTGCTGACACAGTTCTCAGGGGTTTGCCCACAGCACAGTCTCTCCAGGTCAGTGTTCATTTCCTTACAGTTTGTGCAGGAGCACCAATGTAGGTCCCCTCCACCTGGGACTCTCTGACGATCAGGGTCCTCCAGCAGGTCCAAAATATCAAACATCAGGCCAGGTAGTCTTGTACGGACCATTTGCAGGCGCTCATTCCTTTGATTATGGTCCAATGCTTGTATCCTGGCCTGCATCTCTGTGTTTCTGCGTTCGTGCAGATCCTGAACCCTCTGCTGGGTCTCGGGGTTCAAGTCCTGTGGTGTCCTACTTCTTCCTCTCTCCCTCTGCCTGCACCAGTGTGTGAGGGCTCAAACTCAGAAGAGGTGGGGGTAATGTCCGGGACAGCAGATTCCTGATAAAACAACGACAGAAATGTTATATTACGAATGTTGATGTTCAATAAGCATCAGAATCATATTGAATTTTAGTGCCAAGGACATACAGGAATTCGTCTTGGCTTTTTGGTAATTAAAAATGACAGAGACAATAACAAAGTCGCATAGAGTAATTTTAGTAATGAATGTAAGTATAATTCTCCATATAGAAGCATAATAATAGCATTATAACAGTAGGGGAAACAATACAGTGTGAAAAAAACTGTTGTACTTTCCCTGAGAGACTGAACTGTATAGGCCTATTTGTGCAAATTGTGTAGGTTTGATATTCAGGCAATGCGGCACCTTCCTGCTGGGATCTGTACATGTGTTTACAGTGAAATTATCCAACATAACGTTTTATTTATCTGTTTCAAGGCTCTTAAGTCGTCAGTGTTTTAGTCATTGACGAGGGGTGAGGAGGGGTGGTGGTTTATTCTTTTTTTTCTGGGATATTGGTTGATGGGAGTAACGTAGCAGCTCAAACTGTTGATTTCTAATGGCACTACCTGTCTCCATCCTATCTCATCCTGTCTATCATCTGTTTCCCCTCCATTCACAAAGGTGCAGCACTTTCCTCTCTAGCTCATAATAAGAAAATCCAATAAAGAACGACGGCTTAGTTTCCAGGGAGGACTGGTGATGGTCACACACACACACACACACACACACACAAATATTAATACTTTTGTGCAAAATTAAAACATGCACCAATCCCATAAAAAGTTGACACCTCCCCATCTTGTGGTGTTTAACGATGGGAACAGGTGTTGACAAAAAAAACACTATCTTTTCATAAAGCTAATCAAGTAGTTGTTTACTTTTGCAACATTAAACTGTGACTGTTGGGACTGTAAACACAAAAAAATATTAAAATGTCTATTTAAATTCCTTCCAATGAGATCACCTTGACCCTGAAACCAAAAAGCTGCTCTGTATTTGAGAGTTTGACTTTGAGATCAATATGAAGAGTTCATAAGAACAACCTGAGGATGTTTTAATAGGTGAATGAAAGTCAGTCAGATGACTAAGAAAGAAATGTATGAATCATCATTTTCCATAATGGAGTGGAAGACCTCCATTGATTCAAACGTAAACACAAACACACCTCATTCCATTCTTTTATTTGCATTCTCTAGAACACCTGACGCCTCACATCAAAAGGTCCAGATTCTGAAACCTTAGGCATCACTTGTAAGAGACAAACTGCACAAGAGACTAAACCTCTCTAGCATCAGCAACCCATAGACAGAACAGAGGCACCATGTTTGATCAAGGTTTGTCTGCAGAGGAGTGGAAGGAGAGGGGCCTGAAGAGGAAGGCCGAAGACAACGAGGAACAATGTCCAGAGAGGAAGAAGAGGAGGAGGAGGACAAAGAAGAAGACCAAGACAGAGGCCAGTCTGAGTTCATCTGAGCTCAGAGCTCAATTTGAATTCAAATATCAGCAGCTGGATCTGCTTGGCACTGGAGGATATGGAGCCGTGTTTGCTGGTTATCGGAAATCAGATAATTTACCGGTCGCCATCAAACACGTTCCAAAGGAAGCTGTGTCCAGCAAAGTCAACATCAGCAGCGGGAAGCTTGTCCCTATGGAGGTCGGTGCAATGCTGAAGCTCGCAGCCGCAACAGGAGGAGAGGTGGGGGCGTCAGGATCAGTGTCTCTTTTGGACTGGTACGATCTGGACCAGGAACTGATCCTGGTTCTGGAGAGACCAGTCCCCTCCATGGACCTATTTGATTACATCCATGAGAAAGACGGTCCCTTTCCAGAGGAGGAGGCAAAGATGATTATGAAGCAGCTGGTTGACGCTGCCATCGAGCTGCATCATAATAACATCTTCCACAGGGACATCAAGGCAGAAAACATCCTGATAGAGACCGGCTCAGATGTCCCACGCCCTCGCCTCATAGACTTTGGCCTGAGCTGCTTCTTCAAAAAAGAATCTTCTTTCAACATTTTCCGCGGGACCCGAGAGCACGTTCCTCCAGAGTTTCTCAGGGATGGTGTTTACAAGCCCGGTCCCACGACAGTGTGGCAGATTGGAGCAGTCATGTTCGATATGCTCCAAGAGACATCAGGGTTTGAGACCATCCCGTTCCTCCAGAATATTCTGACAATCGACGACAAATTGTCCAAAGATTGCCAGGATTTCTTGCGGAAGTGTTTGGCTAAAAACTCAGAGACACGCCCAACGCTGGATCAGCTGAAGCTGCATCCTTGGCTCAGATAAACTTCTGAGAGTGCTTCGACTGGGTCAAGATGTGCTAACATTGACTAATGTGAAATTAGTCATTACAGTGAAATGTGATATTTAAACTGTAAAATAACTGTAAAAATGTGACATTAAGTGAACTTCATTGAATAAAATAAAATTGCATTAAAATTAAAAAGGAAGGTTCTGACAATATATGTTGATAAACCCTGCATAGATGAGACATCCTAACTCCTTTATTATTACCTCCACCAAGGAGGTCATGTTTTCACCAGGGTTTATTTATTTGTTTATTTATTTTTCGGTTTGCAAAATAACTCAAAAAATTTTGTACACTACTACCTTGGATCAAATTTCTGCCTACCGAGCACCTTTCCTGCATCGCTGCTATCAATAGTTATGTTTTATATATGTATAAAATTGAACTTCCTGCTGAACAAACCCAACATCCCAATGACAGTCTGCATGCTATGAAGTTTTTCAACAACACTATTCATATTGACATATAAGGCAATTTTATACTTATTTTGTATTTACTTTCTAATATTTATATACGCATTCTTCATACTTATATCTTATTTTTATACTTATTTTATTCTTGCACACTGAAAAAGGAGAAGTTATACAATTTACAATCAATCAAACAAACACGTAGTGTGAGTTAACACAGGATGAATCACAACTGTGTCCGTCCTGCTTAAATAAACAGGGACATGTATGCTGTCAGTAGAATAATCCACAGCTGTTCCAGGATCCCACTAACTCTCCTCCAAACTTTTTCTGTTCCTGTTTGAGTCTACCTCCACCCAAAAAAAAATAATTCATTATTTAATAGAGGATGTATACTTGAATTAGCGCCAAGGTTTTTGATATCAAACAGAGCCTCCAGGAGGTCCAGGAGCAGCGCTGATGAAGGAGAGGGAAGCCAGTGATTTTGACATAAATATTTGACTCCCCTGAACCTTACCATTTTCTAATTATATTAGGATTAATTGGCTGAGGTTCGAGGGAGTGCTGTTACAGTATTAATGCACAGCACACCTTGTCGGATGGGCCCTGGACACTGTTGTAAAGCCTGTTAATTAGGCCGGTGTTGAAGTGTGATGTAAAGGGAGCAGTACATAAACAAGCCCCAGCAGAGGTGGGGATGCTGAGGTCACTTGCTGCTGGACCTCCGACAGCATCCGCCTGTATCGCCCAGGACCACATGCTGCTCCGGTGTCTTTGGGGATGGCTGAGGGAGGATGTTTAATCTCATACCTGTCCAATTGATTTAGCTAGAGGTGTGTTTCCCTGCCACCGCCACCACACCACAGAAATCTAATGTCCATCATAAAGTTAAACATCTGCAAGCCACATGGACACTTTTAATGAGCCTTCCATGCTCATTTCACGCTCAATATCCACCCTTTTCTTGTTCCCTCTTCTCTTATGCTCTCTGGTCTTCTCCTCCTTCTTTCAACTGAGAGAGAAGCTCTTACCATCAATCAGCCCTGCGCTGCCGTGGACTGAGACAGTGTCACGCTGTGCTCTGTGTGTTGCCAGATAGGACCACTGTGCCCTCAGGTTACCCTTACACTTCCAGTTTGACACTCCTGATATTTACTTGCTATAGAGAAAATTGAAAAACACATAGAAGTTTAAAGTGGGCGCATGGGAGTCAAACTTTGGACTTTGGAAATCACTGTTTTCTATCAGGGTTTGCTGCAAAAATTGTTGTTTCTGTCAATCAGTGATCACAGGCCTTTAAAGAGAAAATGTTATATCGAGATCACTTTTTGAGGGTATACTATACTGTGACTTTTTTATGACATTTTTATGACATACTTTATTATGCCTTTTTGTGATATTTAACAAAATAATACCATATACACAAACTTTTTTTGACTTTCTTTATTTCATAAAACACTATGACTTTTTATTTGACATTTTGCATGAGCTTTTTCTGACACAATATAATATGACATTTTCACCTCTGGTGGACTCACTGGAATCAGGGTTTGAAAACTGGGGATGTCCAGAGTCATCAAAACACAATCAAACACCACATTTCTTGTATTCAGGGTTTTTTTATTTTTATGCAACAACACATGGAGAAATGTCTTTATTGACTTTTTCCACAGTACAGTATGTCATAAAATGTTATAGTATAACATGCCGCACATACTCATAGTATAGTATGCCATTAAAATGTCATAAAAAGTCATATTATATTATGCCAGAGAGAGGTGTGGGGATGGCTCATGAGAGCACTGCCAGGTGAGGAAATTGGCACAACCGTTGGTTGTTGACTAATTACTTTTTCATTTAATGCGGCAGTGTTCTGGACCTCTGATGACTGCCACACACCACAGACAGATGGCCATGGCGTCTCTTAAGATATTATTTGCTGAACTGTGTTGGAAACTTCTGAGTGACTGGACCATGAGCTGGGGATCAGTGGCTGGGGTTTAGATGTTAATGTTGTGTATTTTATTTATGCTAGAAGTGTGTTTGTATGTTTAACATTTCATGAAAAAGGTCACGTGTTAAAAAAGTAATATATTGTATTTTTATATTCATTTTCATTGATATTCATATTATAATCATATTCATATTCATTCATTAATATTCATTTCATTCAATTCATATTCATTTCATATTTTTGGAAGTGGAAAAAAATTGGAAAAAAGTCATACTATTATGTCAAAAAAGTCCAAAAATGTCCAAAAAAAAATTAAATTCATAAACAGTGATAAAAATATGCCTTGTTATGGTATGTTTAATGGATTTATAGCATTATTTGTGTTTACATGTTGTAAAAAATGCCAAATTATAGGATGTCAAAAAATACCTCGAAAAAAAAGTCATACTATAGTATGTCGAAAAAGTCCAAAAATGTCAAAAATTAAAATGTCTAAAAAGTGATAAAAATGCCCTATTATGGTATGTTAAATGGAATTGTAGCATGATTTGTGTTTAAATGTAGAAAAAAGAAACAAATTGTAGGATGTCAAAAAAATAGCTCAAAAAGTCATACTAAAGTATGTTGCAAAAGTCAAAAAAAAAATTTAAAAATGTCCAAAAAGTGACAAAAATGCCTTATTGTGGTATGTTAAATGTATTTATGATATAATTTGTGTTTAAATGTTGTAAAAAAAAAAAAAGCCAAATTATAGGATGTCAAAAAATACCCTCTAAAAAAAGTCATACTATAGTATGTCGAAAAAGTCCAAAAATGTCAAAAAAGTGATAAAAATGCCTTGTTATGGTATGTTGAATGGAGTTATAGCATAATTTGTGTTTAAATGTTGTAAAAAAGCCAAACTATAGGATCTCAAAAAATACCTCCTAAAAAAAGTCATACTATAGTATGTCGAAAAAGTCCAAAAATGTCAAAAAAGTGATAAAAATGCCTTGTTATGGTATGTTGAATGGAGTTACAGCATAATTTGTGTTTAAATGTTGTAAAAAAGCCAAATTATGGGATGTCAAAAAATACCTCCTAAATAAAAGTCATACTATAGTATGTCGAAAAAGTCAAAAAATGTCAAAAAATTAAAATGTCTACAAAGTGATAAAAAATGCCTTATTATGGTATGTTAAATGGATTTAAAGCATAATTTGTGTTTAAATGTTGTAAAAAAAAAATCCAAATTATAGGATGTCAAAAAATACCTCCTTAATAAAAGTCATACTATAGTATGTCGAAAAAGTCAAAAAATGTCAAAAAATTAAAATGTCTAAAAGGTGATAAAAAAAAATGCCTTATTACTGTATGTTGACTGGATTTATAGCATAATTTGTGTTTAAATGTTGAAAAAAAAACAAATTGTAGAATGGCAAAAAATAGCTCCAAAAAGTCATACTATAGTATGTCGAAAAAGTCCAAAAATGTCAAAAAATTAAAATGTCCAAAAAGTGATAAAAATGCCATATTATGGCATGTTGAATGGATTTAACTCATAATTTGTGTTTAACTGTTGTAAAAAAGTAAAATTATAGGATGTCAAAAAATATCTCCCTAAATAAAAGACATACTATAGTATGTCGAAAAAGTTGAAAAATGTCAAAAAAAATTAAAATGTCGAATAAGTGATAAAAATGCCTTATGATGGTATGTTGAATGGATTTATAGCATCATTTCTGTTTAAATGTTGTAAAAAAGCCAAATTCTAGCATGTCAAAAAATACCTAAAAAAAAGTCATACTATAGTCTGTCGAAAAAGTGAAAAAATGTCAAAACATTAAAATGTCTAAAAAGTGATAAAAAAATGCCTTATGTTATGTTGAATGGATTTATAGCATAATTTGTGTTTAAATGTTGTAAAAAATCCAAATTATATGATGTTAAAAATACCTCCTTAATAAAAGTCATACTATAGTATGTCGAAAAAGTCAAAAAATGTCTAAAAAGTGATACAAAAGTCCTGTTATGGTATGTTAAATGGATTTATAGCATATTTTTTGTTTAAATGTTGAAAAAAAAAACAAATTGTAGGATGTCAAAAAATACCCTCTAAAAAAAGTCACACTATAGTATGTCGAAAAAGTCAAACAATGTAAAAAAAATTAAAATGTCTAAAAAGTGATAAAAATGCCTTATTATGGTATGTTAAATGTATTTATAGCATAATTTGTGTTTAAATGTTGTAAAAAAAGCCAAATTATAGGATGTCATAAAATACCCTCTAAAAAAAGTCATACTATACTATGTCGAAAAAGTTGAAAAATGTCAAAAAATTAAAATGTCTAAAAAGTGATAAAAATGCCGTGTTAGGGTATGTTGAATGGATTTATAGCATAATTTGGGTTTAAATGTTGTAAAAAAGCCAAATTATAGCATGTCAAAAAATAAATCCTAAATAAAACTCACACTATGGTATGTCGAAAAAGTCCAAAAATGTCAAAAACTTAAATTGTCTAAAAAGTGATAAAAAATACCTTATTATGGTATGTTAAATGGATTTATAGCGTAATTTGTTTAAATGTTGTAAAAAAGCCAAATTCTAGCATGTCAAAAAAAATTCCTCCTAAAAAAAGTCATACTATAGTATGTCGAAAAAGTCCAAAAATGTCAAAAAATTAAAATGTCTAAAAAGTGATAAAAATGCCGTGTTAGGGTATGTTGAATGGATTTATAGCATAATTTGGGTTTCAATGTTGTAAAAAAAAAAAGCCAAAATATAGGATGTCAAAAAATACCCTCTAAGAAAAGTCATACTATAGTATGTCGAAAAAGTCCAAAAATGTCAAAAAATTAAAATGTCTAAAAAGTGATAAAAATGCCTTATTATGGTATGTTGAATGGATTTATAGCATAATTTGGGTTTAAATGTTGTAAAAAAAAAAGCCAAAATATAGGATGTCAAAAAATACCCTCTAAAAAAAGTCATACTATAGTATGTCGAAAAAGTCCAAAAATGTCAAAAAATTAAAATGTACAAAAACTGATAAAAATGCCTTATTATGGTATGTTTAATGGTTTTTTATCATAATTTGGGTTTAAATGTTGTAAAAAAAAAAGCCAAAATATAGGATGTCAAAAAATACCCTCTAAAAAAAGTCATACTATAGTATGTCGAAAAAGTCCAAAAATGTCAAAAAATTAAAACGTCTAAAAAGTGATAAAAATGCCTTATTATGGTATGTTCAATGGATTTATAGCATAATTTGGGTTTAAATGTTGTAAAAAAAAAAAAAAGCCAAAATATAGGATGTCAAAAAATACCCTCTAAAAAAAGTCATACCATAGTATGTCGAAAAAGTCCAAAAATGTCAAAAAATTAAAATGTATAAAAAGTGATAAAAATGCCCTCTTATGTTATGTTAAATGGATTTATAGCATAATTTGTGTTTAAATGTTGTAAAAAATCCAAATTATAGGATGTCAAAAAATACCTCCTTAATAAAAGTCATACTATAGTATGTCGAAAAAGTCAAAAAATGTCAAAAAATTTAAATGTCTAAAAAGTGACAAAAATGCCTTATTATGGTATGTTAAATGGATTTAATTCGTAATTTGTGTTTAAATGTTGTAAAAAAGCCAAATTATAGCATGTCAAAAAATAAATCCTAAATAAAAGTCATACTATGGTATGTCGAAAAAGTCCAAAAATGTCAAAAACTTAAATTGTCTAAAAAGTGATAAAAAATACCTTATTATGGTATGTTAAATGGATTTATAGTGTAATTTGTTTAAATGTTGTAAAAAAGCCAAATTCTAGCATGTCAAAAAATTCCTCCTAAAAAAAGTCATACTATAGTGTGTCGAAAAAGTCCAAAAATGTCAAAAAATTAAACTGTCTAAAAAATGATAAAAATGCCTTATTATGGTATGTTAAATGTATTTATAGCATAATTTGTGTTTAAATGTTGTAAAAAAGCCAAATTATAGGACGTCAAAAAATACCCTCTAAAAAAAGTCATACTATACTATGTCGAAAAAGTTGAAAAATGTCAAAAAATTAAAACGTCTAAAAAGTGATAAAAATGCCGTGTTAGGGTATGTTGAATGGATTTATAGCATAATTTGGGTTTGAATGTTGTAAAAAAAAAAAGCCAAAATATAGGATGTCGAAAAAGTCCAAAAATGTCAAAAAACTTAAAATGTCTAAAAAGTCATAAAAATGCCCTCTTATGTTATGTTAAATGGATTTACAGCATAATTTGTGTTTAAATGTTGTAAAAAAAATCCAAATTATAGACTGTCAAAAAATACCTCCTTAATAAAAGTCATACTATAGTATGTCGAAAAAGTCCAAAAATGTCAAAAAATTAAAATGTCTAAAAAGTGACAAAAATGCCTTATTATGGTATGTTAAATGGATTTAATTCGTAATTTGTGTTTAAATGTTGTAAAAAAGCCAAATTATAGCATGTCAAAAAATAAATCCTAAATAAAAGTCATACTATGGTATGTCGAAAAAGTCCAAAAATGTCAAAAACTTAAATTGTCTAAAAAGTGATAAAAAATGCCTTATTATGGTATGTTAAATGGATTTATAGCGTAATTTGTTTAAATGTTGTAAAAAAGCCAAATTCTAGCATGTCAAAAAATTCCTCATAAAAAAAGTCATACTATAGTATGTCGAAAAAGTAGAAAAATGTCAAAAAATTAAAATGTCTAAAAAGTGATAAAAATGCCTTATTATGGTATGTTAAATGTATTTATAGCATAATTTGTGTTTAAATGTTGTAAAAAAGCCAAATTATAGGACGTCAAAAAATACTGTCTAAAAAAAGTCATACTATACTATGTCGAAAAAGTAGAAAAATGTCAAAAAATTAAAATGTCTACAAAGTGACAAAAATGCCCTATTATGGTATGTTGAATAGATTTATAGCATAATTTGGGTTTAAATGTTGTAAAAAAGCCAAATTATAGCATGTCAAAAAATATCTCCTAAAAAACGGTTATACTATAGTATGTTGAAAAAGTCCAAAAATGTCAAAAAATTAAAATGTCTAAAAAGTGACAAAAATGCCCTATTATGGTATGTTGAATGGATTTATAGCATAATTTGTGTTTAAGTGTTGTAAAAAAGCCAAATTATAGCATGTCAAAAATATCTCCTAAAAAATGGTCATACTATAGTATGTCGAAAAAGTACAAAAATGTCAAAAAATTAAAACGTCTAAAAAGTGATAAAAATGCCGTGTTAGGGTATGTTGAATGGATTTATAGCATAATTTGGGTTTGAATGTTGTAAAAAAAAAAAAGCCAAAATATAGGATGTCAAAAAATACCCTCTAAAAAAAGTCATACTATAGTATGTCGAAAAAGTCCAAAAATGTCAAAAAATTAAAATGTCTAAAAAGTGATAAAAATGCCTTATTATGGTATGTTGAATGAATTTATAGCAAAATTTGGGTTTAAATGTTGTAAAAAAAAAAAAAATACATAGGATGTCAAAAAATACCCTCTAAAAAAATGTCATACTATAGTATGTCGAAAAAGTCCAAAAATGTCAAAAAATTAAAATGTCTACAAAGTGACAAAAATGCCCTATTATGGTATGTTGAATGGATTTATAGCATAATTTGTGTTTAAATGTTGTAAAAAAGCCAAATTATAGCATGTCAAAAATATCTCCTAAAAAACGGTCATACTATAGTATGTTGAAAAAGTCCAAAAATGTCAAAAAATTAAAATGTCTAAAAAGTGACAAAAATGCCCTATTATGATATGTTAAATGGATTTACAGCATAATTTGTGTTTAAATGTTGTAAAAAAAAATCCAAATTATAGAATGTCAAAAAATACCCTCTAAAAAAAGTCATACTATAGTATGTCGAAAAAGTCCAAAAATGTCAAAAAATTAAAATGTCTACAAAGTGACAAAAATGCCCTATTATGGTATGTTGAATAGATTTATAGCATAATTTGGGTTTAAATGTTGTAAAAAAGCCAAATTATAGCATGTCAAAAAATATCTCCTAAAAAACGGTTATACTTTAGTATGTTGAAAAAGTCCAAAAATGTCAAAAAATTAAAATGTCTAAAAAGTGACAAAAATGCCCTATTATGGTATGTTGAATGGATTTATAGCATAATTTGTGTTTAAGTGTTGTAAAAAAGCCAAATTATAGCATGTCAAAAATATCTCCTAAAAAATGGTCATACTATAGTATGTCGAAAAAGTACAAAAATGTCAAAAAATTTAAATGTCTAAAAAGTCATAAAAATGCCCTATTATGTTATGTTAAATGGATTTACAGCATAATTTGTGTTTAAATGTTGTAAAAAATCCAAATTATAGGATGTCAAAAAATACCTCCTTAATAAACGTCATACTATAGTATGTTGAAAAAGTCAAAAAATTTAAATGTCTAAAAAGTCATAAAAATGCCCTCTTATGTTATGTTAAATGGATTTACGGCATAATTTGTGTTTAAATGTTTTAAAAAAAGCCAAATTATAGCATGTCAAAAAATAAATCCTAAATAAAAGTCATACTATGGTATGTCGAAAAAGTCCAAAAATGTCAAAATTAAATTGTCTAAAAAGTGATAAAAATGCCTTATTATGGTATGTTGAATGGATTTATAGCATAATTTGGGTTTGAATGTTGTAAAAAAAAAAAAAGCCAAAATATAGGATGTCAAAAAATACCCTCTAAAAAAAGTCATACTATAGTATGTCGAAAAAGTCCAAAAATGTCAAAAGATTAAAATGTCTAAAAAGTGATAAAAATGCCTTATTATGGTATGTTAAATGTATTTATAGCATAATTTGTGTTTAAATGTTGTAAAAAAGCCAAATTATAGGATGTCAAAAAATACCTCCTTAATAAAAGTCTTACTATAGTATGTCGAAAAAGTGAAAAAATGTCAAAAAATTAAAATGTCTAAAAAGTGACAAAAATGCCTTATTATGGTATGTTAAATGGATTTCATTCGTAATTTGTGTTTAAATGTTGTAAAAAAGCCAAATTATAGCATGTCAAAAAATAAATCCTAAGTAAAAGTCATACTATGGTATGTCGAAAAAAATTCCAAAAATGTCAAAAACTTAAATTGTCTAAAAAGTGATAAAAAATGCCTTATTATGGTATGTTAAATGGATTTATAGCGTAATTTGTTTCAATGTTGTAAAAAAGCCAAATTCTAGCATGTCAAAAAATTCCTCCTAAAAAAAGTCATACTATAGTATGTCGAAAAAGTAGAAAAATGTCAAAAAATTAAAATGTCTAAAAAGTGATAAAAATGCCTTATTATGGTATGTTGAATGGATTTATAGCATAATTTGGGTTTAAATGTTGTAAAAAAGCCAAATTATAGGATGTCAAAAAATACCGTCTAAAAAAAGTCATACTATAGTATGTCGAAAAAGCTGAAAAATGTCAAAAAATTAAAATGTCTAAAAAGTGATAAAAATGCCGTGTTAGGGTATGTTGAATGGATTTATAGCATAATTTGGGTTTGAATGTTGTAAAAAAAAAAAGCCAAAATATAGGATGTCAAAAAATACCGTCTAAAAAAAGTCATACTATAGTATGTCGAAAAAGTCCAAAAATGTCAAAAAATTAAATGTCTAAAAAGTGATAAAAATGCCTTATTATGGTATGTTGAATGGATTTATAGCATAATTTGGGTTTAAATGTTGTAAAAAAAAAAAAAAAAAGCCAAAATATAGGATGTCAAAAAATACCCTCTAAAAAAAGTCATACTATAGTATGTCGAAAAAGTCCAAAAATGTCAAAAAATTAAAATGTCTACAAAGTGACAAAAATGCCCTATTATGGTATGTTGAATAGATTTATAGCATAATTTGGGTTTAAATGTTGTAAAAAAGCCAAATTATAGCATGTCAAAAAATATCTCCTAAAAAACGGTTATACTATAGTATGTTGAAAAAGTCCAAAAATGTCAAAAAATTAAAATGTCTAAAAAGTGACAAAAATGCCCTATTATGGTATGTTGAATGGATTTATAGCATAATTTGTGTTTAAATGTTGTAAAAAAGCCAAATTATAGCATGTCAAAAATATCTCCTAAAAAATGGTCATACTATAGTATGTCGAAAAAGTACAAAAATGTCAAAAAATTAAAATGTCTAAAAAGTGATAAAAATGCCTTATTATGGTATGTTGAATGGATTTATAGCATAATTTGGGTTTAAATGTTGTAAAAAAGCCAAATTATAGCATGTCAAAAAATATCTCCTAAAAAACGGTTATACTATAGTATGTTGAAAAAGTCCAAAAATGTCAAAAAATTAAAATGTCTACAAAGTGACAAAAATGCCCTATTATGGTATGTTGAATGGATTTATAGCATAATTTGGGTTTAAATATTGTAAAAAAGCCAAATTATAGGATGTCAAAAAATACCGTCTAAAAAAAGTCATACTATAGTATGTCGAAAAAGTCCAAAAATGTCAAAAAATTAAAATGTCTAAAAAGTGATAAAAATGCCTTATTATGGTATGTTGAATGGATTTATAGCAAAATTTGGGTTTAAATGTTGTAAAAAAAAAAAAAAGCCAAAATATAGGATGTCAAAAAATACCCTCTAAAAAAACGTCATACTATAGTATGTCGAAAAAGTCCAAAAATGTCAAAAAATTTAAATGTCTAAAAAGTGACAAAAATGCCCTATTATGGTATGTTAAATGGATTTACAGCATAATTTGTGTTTAAATGTTGTAAAAAAAAATCCAAATTATAGAATGTCAAAAAATACCTCCTTAATAAAAGTCATACTATAGTATGTCGAAAAAGTCCAAAAATGTCAAAAAATTAAAATGTCTAAAAAGTGACAAAAATGCCTTATTATGGTATGTTAAATGGATTTAATTCGTAATTTGTGTTTAAATGTTGTAAAAAAGCCAAATTATAGCATGTCAAAAAATAAATCCTAACTAAAAGTCATACTATGGTATGTCGAAAAAATCCAAAAATGTCAAAAAATTAAAATGTCCAAAAAGTTATAAAAATGCCCTATTATGGTATGTTGAATGGATTTAACTCATAATTTGTGTTTAAGTGTTGTAAAAAAGCCAAATTATAGCATGTCAAAAAATACCTAAAAAAAAAAGTCATACTATAGTCTGTCGAAAAAGTGAAAAAATGTCAAAACGTTAAAATGTCTAAAAAGTGATAAAAAATGCCTTATTATGGTATCTTGAATGGATTTATAGCATAATTTGTGTTTAAATGTTGTAACAAAGCCAAATTATAGGATGTCAAAAAATACCTTGTACATAAAAGACATACTAAAGTATGTCGAAAAAGTCGAAAAATGTCAAAAAATTAAAATGTCTAAAAAGTGATAAAAATGCCTTATTATGGTATGTTAAATGTATTTATAGCATAATTTGTGTTTAAATGTTGTTAAAAAAAAAAAAGCCAAATTACAGCATGTCAAAAAATACCCTCTAAAAAAAGTCATACTATGGTATGTCGAAAAAGTCCAAAAACGTAAAAAAATTTAAATGTCTAAAAAGTGATAAAAAAAAGCCCTGTTATGGTATGTTAAATGGATTTATAGCATTATTTGTGTTTAAATGTTGTAAAAAAAAAAAAAAAAAAAAAAAAAAGCCAAATTATAGCATGTCAAAAAATACCCTTTAAGAAAAGTCATACTATA
This sequence comes from Synanceia verrucosa, assembly GCA_029721515.1. NCBI lineage: Eukaryota > Metazoa > Chordata > Actinopteri > Perciformes > Synanceiidae > Synanceia > Synanceia verrucosa. The sequence continues at coordinate 2,848,590 of CM056559.1, forward strand.
GCATGTCAAAAAAGTCCAAAAACGTAAAAAAATTAAAATGTCTAAAAAGTGATTTAAAAAAGCCCTGTTATGGTATGTTAAATGGATTTATAGCATAATTTGTGTTTAAATGTTGAAAGAAACAACAAATTGTAGGATGTCAAAAAACAGCTCCAAAAAGTCATACTACAGTTTGTCGAAAAAGTTAAAAAATGTCAAAAAATTAGAATGTCTAAAAAGTGACAAAAATACTTCCTGAAAAAGTCAGGCTGTTACGCCCCACTCTAGGGAGGCAGGGGTAACAGAAATTTCCCGCCAGTGTGGCCTTTTAAAGAAAAGGTTTTTATTGTAAATAGATAAATTAAAACACACAAGCCACAGTGGCTGAATCAGACAAAAATCAAACAATCAGCCACAGGCAAAACCCAAAACCAAGCTCACGCTACACAAATGGATATTTAATGAAACAAAAAAATAACCACAAACTAAAGTTCACGCTGCCCAAGCGAATATCCTAATAACTTAACTATCTATAAAACACAAAACAACAGGGATCGAACAAGATTAAACAAAGTTACAAACGAGGATAAACCAGGTCACAAAAGGAGTAAATGGAGCACGGGGCGCTGCGTCTCATCCAAATGCGCACCTGGGGCATACCGGTGGATGGCATCTTATACCGGACATCTCTGATTGGCTGCTGCCTGGGGCTCGCCCTGCACGTCATCAGCACTGTTTGTGGCCTTCGCTAGTTGGCTGCAGCAGGGACTCGGCTCATCTGTCACGCCTCCACCTGTCCATTCGTTCATCCTCTCACACACACACACACACACACAAAAACAACACAGCAAATGGCTGGGGCTGTAACACATACTATAGTATGTCGTAAAAGTGAAAAAATGTCAAAACATTAAAATGTGCAAAAAGTGATAAAATGCCTTATTATGGTATGTTGAATGGATTTATAACATTGTTTTTGTTTAAATGTTGTTAAAAAGCCATATTATAGCATGTCAAAAAATACCTCCTAAAAAAAAGTATGTAAAAGTATATAACTATAGTATGTCGAAAAAGTCAAAAAATGTCAAAAAATTTAAATGTCCAAAAAGTCATAAAAATGCCTTACTATGGTATGTTGAATGGATTTAAAGCATAATTTGTGTTTAAAAGTTGTGGAAAAGCCAAATTATAGGATGTCAAAAAATACCTCCTAAAAAAAAGTCATACTATAGTATGTTGAAAAAGTCCAAAAATGTCAAAAAATTAAAATGTCTAAAAAGTGATAAAAATGCCTTATTATGGCATGTTGAATGGATTTATAGCATTATTTTTGTTTAATTGTTGTAAAAAAGCCAAATTACACCTTGTCAAAAAATAACTCCTAAAAAAAAGTCATACTATAGTATGTCAAAAAAGTCCAAAAATGTCAAAAAATTAAAATGTCTAAAAAGTGATAAAAATGCCTTATTATGGTATGTTGAATGGATTTATGTCATTACTTTTAATTGTTGTAAAAAAGCCAAATTACACCTTGTCAAAAAATACCTCCTAAAAAAAAGTTATACTATAGTATGTCAAAAAAGTCCAAAAATGTCAAAAAATTAAAATGTCTAAAAAGTGGGAAAATGCCTTATTATGGTATGTTGAATGGATTTATAGCACAATTTTTGTTTAAACATTGTAAAAAAGCCAAACTATAGGATGTGAAAAAATACCCCCTGAAAAAAGTCATACTATAGTATGTCGAAAAAGTCCAAAAATGTCATAAAATTAAAATGTCTAAAAAGAGATTAAAATGCCTTATTATGGCATGTTGAATGGATTTATAGCATTATTTTTGTTTAAATGTTGTAAAAAAATCCAAATTATGGGATGTCAAAAAATACCTCCTAAAAAAACTCATACTATAGCATGTCGAAAAAGTCCAAATATGTCAAAAAATTTAAATGTCCAAAAAGTGATAAAAATGCCTTATTATGGCATGTTGAATGGATTTATAGCATAATTTGTGTTTAAATGTTGTAAAAAAGCCAAATTACACCTTGTCAAAAAATACCTCCTAAAAAAAAAAGTCATAGTATACTATGTCGAAAAAGTCCAAAAATGTCAAAAAATTTAAATGTCTAAAAAGTGATAAAAATGCCTTTTTATGGCATGTTGAATGGATGTATAGCATAATTTGTTTAAATGTTGTAAAAAAGCCAAATTACACCTTGTCAAAAAATACCTCCTAAAAAAGTCATACTATAGTATGTCGAAAAAGTCCAAAAATGTCAAAAAATTAAAATGTCTAAAAAGTGATAAAAATGCCTTATTATGGCATGTTAAATGGATTTATAGCATAATTTGTGTTTAAATGTTGTAAAAACGCCAAATTACATCTTGTCAAAAAATACCTCCTAAAAAAAAAGTCATACTATAGTATGTCGAAAAAGTCAAAAAATGTCAAAAAATTAAAATGTCCAAAAAGTGATAAAAATGCCTTGTTATGGTATGTTGAATGGAGTTATAGCATAACTTGTGTTTAAATGTTGTAAAAAAGCCAAACTATAGGATGTCAAAAAATACCCTCTAAAAAAAGTCATACTATAGTATGTCGAAAAAGTCCAAAAATGTCAAAAAATTCAAATGTCCAAAAAGTGATAAAAATGCCTTATTATGACATGTTCAACAGATTTATAGCATTATTTTTGTTTAATTGTTGTAAAAAAGCCAAATTACACCTTGTCAAAAAATACCTCCTAAAAAAAAAAAGTCATACTATAGTATGTCGAAAAAGTCAAAAATGTCAAAAAATTAAAATGTCTAAAAAGTGATAAAAAAAAAATGCCTTATTATGGTATGTTAAATGGAGTTACAGCATAATTTGTGTTTAAATGTTGTAGAAAAGCCAAATTATAGCATGTCTAAAACAGCTCCTAAATAAAAGTCATACTGTAGTATGTTGAAAAAGTCCAAAAATGTCAAAAAATTAAAATGTCTAAAAAGTTATAAAAATGTCTTCTTATGGTATGTTAAATGGATTTATAGCATAATTTGTGTTTAAGTGTTGAAAAAAAACAAATTATAGGATGTCAAAAAATAGCTCCAAAAAGTCATACTATAGTATGTCGAAAAAGTCCAAAAATGTCAAAAAATTAAAATGTCTAAAAAGTGGGAAAATGCCTTATTATGGTATGTTGAATGGATTTATAGCATAATTTTTGTTTAAACATTGTAAAAAAAAAAGCCAAACTATAGAATGTGAAAAAATACCCCCTGAAAAAAGTCATACTATAGTATGTCGAAAAAGTCCAAAAACGTCATAAAATTAAAATGTCTAAAAAGAGATTAAAATGCCTTATTATGGCATGTTGAATGGATTTATAGCATTATTTTTGTCTAAATGTTGTAAAAAAATCCAAATTATGGGATGTCAAAAAATGCCTCCTAAAAAAACTCATACTATAGCATGTCGAAAAAGTCCAAATATGTCAAAAAATTTAAATGTCCAAAAAGTGATAAAAATGCCTTATTATGGCATGTTGAATGGATGTATAGCATAATTTGTGTTTAAATGTTGTAAAAAAGCCAAATTACACCTTGTCAAAAAATACCTCCTAAAAAAAAGTCATACTATAGTATGTCAAAAAAGTCAAAAAATGTCAAAAAATTAAAATGTCCAAAAAGTGATAAAAATGCCCTATTATGGTATGTTGAATGGATTTAACTCATAATTTGTGTTTAAGTGTTGTAAAAAAGCCAAACTATAGGATGTCAAAAAATACCCTCTAAAAAAAGTCATACTATAGTATGTTGAAAAAGTCCAAAAATGTCAAAAAATTCAAATGTCCAAAAAGTGATAAAAATGCCTTGATATGGTATGTTGAATGGATTTATAGCCTAATTTGTTGTTAAATGTTGTAAAAAAAGCCAAATTATAGCATGTCAAAAAATACCTCCTGAAAAAAGTCATACTATAGTCTGTCGAAAAAGTCCAAAGATGTCAAAAAATTTTAACTTTTAACAAGTGATAAAATGCCTTGTTATGGTATGTTGAATGGATTTATAGCATAATTTGTGTTTAAATGTTGAAAAAAAGCCAAATTATAGTATTAAAGTCATCGTATAATATGTCGAAAAAAGTGGAAAACGTCATCAAAATGCCAAATTATAGTATTTTGAGTGAATTCATGGTGTAATTTCTTGAGTAAAGTGGAATAAAAGTCGAGTGACTACAATCTTTTCTGCAGGTTTCAGGGTCCTGGAGAGATGGAGGATTGCAGCCAATCACCTTCTCTGTAGAGCGGATGATACACTGCAGCCTGTCCTTGGTGGTGGCAGAAGCATACCAGATGGTGATGGAAGACATGAGGATGGACTCAATGATGGCAGTGTAGAAGTGCACCATCATGGTCTGTGGCAGGTTGAACTTTTTCAACTGCAGGAAATACATCATCTGCTGGATGAGTCATGCTGTAATCTGATGAAAACAGTAGAAGAAAAGGCATATTTTGCATGTGAAGGAAAGTTGTAAAATGTAAAAATGGTGAAAAAGTCAACAAAATGCCAAATTATAGTATTTTGAATGAGTTCCTTGATTCCTTCCTTTCTATAAGAAAATGCATATTTTTGTATGTGGACAAAATTGTAAAAAGGTGAGAGTATAGTATGTCAAAAAAAAAGTTGAAAATTGTCAAAATTTAAAATGTTGTAAAATGTCATCAAAATGCTAAATTATAGTATTTTGAATGACTTCATGGCGTAATTTCTTGAAAAAAAAAAGTGGAATAAAAGTCATATTTTTGTACATGGAAAAATGTTGGAGAAGTCATAAAAGGTCAAAATGTATAGTCTGAAAAAAGGCTAAATGTTAGTGTTTTGAATAAATTCATAGGGTAATCTCTCAAGAAAAGGGGAATAAAAGGCATATTTTTGCATGTGGGGAAAAAAGAAAAAAAGTCATTGTATAGTATGTCAAAAAAAAGCCCAAAAAAAATCGAAACTCCAAATTATAGTATTTTAAATGAACTCATAGTGTAATCTCTTGGAAAAAGTAGAACAAAAGGCATGACTCAATTCGAAGAGAGTCAACTGGACTTGCTTTAAGTTTCTTGAAAACATTTCACTGCTGAAGAGGCGTCTTAAATGAGAGAATAAGTGAAATGTCTTGAAAAACTTCAAGCGAGTCCAGTTGACTTTCTTCTTCACTATTTTGAGACTGACCGTGACCTGGATGACTGAGAATCTCCACAAACATAATTCCTGTGGACTTTCGATGAAATGCATGTACCCTGGCTCTCATCACTTTATTAATTAATAAATCACTGTGGCTAAGAACTGTCTTTGAGATTTTTCCTGGTATAATCTGGGTTACAGCATCTCGAGCACAAGCTTCATACTACAGCAGCATCTTAAAGTCATACACCATTGTTTTAGATCATCACACACAGGTCCTAACAAACACCAGCAAAAAGGCTGTTACACAGCCGACCTGCAGTATGCATCCTGCAAATTTCCCATCTGTGGGACAAATAAAGGATTATCTTATCTAATTGGTCAGAAAGTCTTGTTACCGTTGCTTTGCAATTTATAAAAATTCTTACCATATGTGAAAGCAGTTCCTGGAAGAGCGGGTCATACTGATGGAGGCTGGAACAGAGATCCCTGGACCGGAAAAGATCAGTCACTGTGGTACTTTCTCCTGTTCTTCCATTCTAGTGTGAAAACCAACAAATGCACAGTTGTCTCCACAAAAAAAGCAAAAGATTCAATATAAATTGACAACAACGATATAAATTCAGGGCATAAACCAAATTCTATACCATTCTATACACAGTGTCACACCCACCTGTAAATATGTTTTGTTGTTAGTTGTTTAGTTATCTCTTATTTCATCATTTCTTTATCTTGTGTTCTGCTGTGTGTTCCTTTTTGTATTTCATGTTGTGCTGAGAGAGTGCTGTCAAATTATTTGTTATGTGTTCACATAACTGGCCAATAAAGCTGAATCTGAGTGATGGTCATTTTTAACTTTATCATCACGGATCTTATGTGATGTGGTAAAATTTCATTTTAGGAGAGAAAAAATACAAATTGTTTGGAGAGATGTTCTCACAGTGATATCAAATATCACTAAAATAGAGAGCTAGAGAGAGTTATGAGCGTCTTCACTTCCCAACACTCAATTTAGCAGCTTCTAATACTTATAATTACTAATGCCAAAAATGTTTTAATAAGCAAATATTAAAGAACACAATAGAATATTTCAATTCCTAATTTTATTCAAATTATCATCAGTATTTGACAGTAATTTGATGATACTCTAATTAGACATAGCTCTCATGGGTGAATTTTATTTGACTAAACCTTTTTTGTGTTGCAAAATTTTGCGTTAAACCAAATGCAATTTGGTGCATTCTCTTATTTCAACTGCAGAAAGGCTTCACTAATACACCAGTAGTTCAGGTGTCAAAGAGACACAATCCTGCAAACCAAGGAAGAATTTTGCTCTAAACTATTTTCTTTATAAAAATAGGGAACCCTGCAAACACCTTGAGTACTACCCTTAATAAACATTTTCCTGGAAGGCAATAGGTCACAATAGGTTATGAACCTGAAAAGCATGTCTCATGCTCTGAAATTGAAAAAAACTTCATAAATTTAAGGCTCAATTATTTCTACCTTGGCTGCATGGAGCAAACTGCCAGAAGACCCTTTGAGCACCATTTTTTAAATCCAGATTAAAAACATTTTTTCTATTCATGTGCCAATGGTTAAACCAATTATTTTATTTATGTACTTTGTATTTTCTTGTATATTACATATCTTTTAATTACACTCTGTTCAAAGCGAAACAATATATAGTTTAATGTAACTACATTAAAACATAAAAACATGCAAATTATAACTAACAATCCAACACATTATTATAACAGTGCTTTTGATGATTTATCTACATTAAAGGTCACTTTGAATGGTTTAACTCACTGTTGAGCAATAAAAGCAACACCAGTTCTGTTAAGAATTTATTGCCGTGTCATCCTTCCACCAGTAATGCTAAAGTATCAATGGAGACTCAAGATCGTTAAGCAGTCCTCATCAATAAAGTATCAATAAAGATTAACAACCCCCATCCCTCACTTTGACCCTTCACTTTAATGTTAAACACTCCTACTCCTTAAATGTAAGATCAAGGCCATTTTACTCACCACTTCTGAAGATGCAGCCCGTCCAGCTTCAAGCCCAGACATGTTCATCCAGACAGAAACGTCCTGTAACAAACACATTCAACAGACTTGAGGTTAGAAAATACATGAGACACCCACTTTTATTTTTACAGTTCTGATAACATTCACACATGCCACTCTCAGGGTTTGGTACAGGTCTAGCTGCTGCCGCTTGAGCATTTATTTGCACACTATTAAAACTGCATTGATTATTAACAGGGTGATTTGATGCATTTTCAGGTACTGCTAGCCCAACCTGGCAGATGTATTTAGCATTTTTCATCATTTGTGTGTGGTTATTTTTGACAGCAAACCTCTTTAATTGATATCAATTAAACCAGGCAAATCAACTTCCAACCCTAACATCACCCTATGATGAAGTGGTATTATCTTATTGTCAAGCACAGTTATGAGTGAAAATAAATAACTATCAGCGGTTCAGTTAAATTAACAACACTAGTGCATTTGGAAGGGCGCCCACCCTCCCCCACCTTAACAGAAAGCAATGAACTAAAACACCAAGAACATATGAAAACACATCTGCTTCAACAACATCAAGCAACTCTGGTGCAAAAAAAAAAAAAACACCAGAAAAGCAAACAGTGGACCAAGATCACAAACACAACAATCTGGCCCAAGGCACCCTCCCACTACAAAAGATAGCTTTGGTTTGATGACCAAAACCCTGGAGTCAAATCTTCTATGCCGTTTCAGAGTGAGGCATTTGTTTACACTTACAGAATGCTCAAGCTGTTGGCATGTGGTTTGCACAATAAAAAAAAACATTTTGCGATTCATGCATTCTAATTCCTTCATCACATCAGACTCATGAGCACCATCTCCTGCCAGACTTCGTCATTACGTAGGGCCAAACCTGTATGAATGTGTGTGATGATATTAAAATGTTGCGTTCTATATCATGTAGTCCAGACAGGAGAAGCCTAAATAAACAAATGGCCTCAAGTATGGAAACAATGTAAAACTGCACTAGTTGACACTGTCATTATGTATTTATTTACACTGAGAGATAAAATTTGTTAATGAACACTTGTTTGCTCTGCATAAACTAGACTATATAGCATAGGAAATACTCAACAAGTTAATTTGCCTATATTCCAAACACTATACAACTAACTATACAAACACTGTACTGTACTAACATTTTAAGCCAAGCTGAAATTAAATAATTAGTTTTATTTATCCACGGTACAGCACTACAGCAGAAACTCACAGAAACTTACTTCTCTATGGCTTAAGCTCATTTGTGTATGTCTTTCTTCAATATAATGTTATCTCCAAAACGTAGCTCATAATGTGAACATACTGCTGCCTTCACATCCAGCTCTGCACTGATCAACACACCTGTCTGTCAGCACCACCGCTCCCTCACTCCACCAATTTTCCATTATCCAATCAGACTGAATATTGCAGCTAAAACACTAGTTGTGACAAAATTAATAAGGCACACTATAACACAACTGCTAGCAAAACTTTCTGTCCTCAACTTGTTACGCGCAGTTATCAACAATGTCTTCTTCTCCACTACAGACAGGCAGACAGCGTCACTGAAAACCATTTCCTGCATCATCACCTCAGCTCATTGTCATCACTGATAGACTCGGTGAATTGCAGTTCACCTCAGACGACTATTGGGGGGAAGGCTAGCATTACGTTAGCATACTAGCGAGCGAGCGAGCGAGCAAGCAAGCTACTACTTTGTAGATCGCTAGCTAGCGATAGCGTGTTGTATATTTTCCTTATTTGCACACTAACATCGTCAATGTCACTTTCTAACCAACTGTTGCTATTTAACTTTCACATATCACACAGCAACACACACTTACTCAGATATTTAGACGGACGTTGCTCACTTCACCGCTGCATTTCCGGTGTTAAGGGACTCCAGCCCGCCATTCAATGACGTCGCTCAGTTTGGGTCGAACCACTGGGCATGCGCACGTTCAGTCGTACGGAAACTTATCTAGGACATTCTTTTAGACTCACTTAAGCTGTTGCATTTTATGATAGAAGAATCTTCGGGACTTTACACTTGCCAAAGTGCCTGAGTTTTTACAAACATAAACCACAACTTGATTCATTAAATTGTATATATATGTACAGTTAAAATTTAGTAAAGAGACAAGTATAGTATGCCATGAATAATCAGAACAGTCAAAGCGTGGAAAGAAATTAAAATAACAGTATAGTATCACATTAAAATGTCATGTGAAAAAATGTTTCTTTATGTATGTTTTTTTACATAGTCGTATCCATAGTCCAAATAGAAATAATATTTTTGTTTATCTAATTATTGTGTTTAATTTAATTTCAATATTTTATATTGTGTATTCTATTATTTCATTACTGTTGTTTACTGGTAAACAATAGTAGCTCAGTCTGTAGTGACTTGGGTTGAGAATCGGAGGGTCGCCAGTTCAAGTCCAGGTCAGACCAAATGTGGAGAGTGGACTGGTAGCTGGCGAGGTGCTAGTTCCTCCTCCTGGGCCCTGCCGGGGTGCCCTTGAGCAAGGCACCGAACCCCCAAGTGCTCGAGGATAAGATGGATAAGAGGCAGCCCCCTCACTCTGACACCTCTCCTCCAATGCATGTGTGTTTCATAACTTGTGTGTGATGTGCAACTGAGAAATAATAACAGAGTGAAAAAAATGTAATTTCCCCATTGAGGGATTAATAAAAAAATCTTCTTCTTGTTTATTGTTTTTTTATTATAACTTGTTGAAGCTGTAGCCAGTGGATTTCATCCAATGGGGGATGAATAAAAAGGTACTATATTCTAGTCTAAGACACAAATTAGGTCAATAGGATATACTTTGTCAGGCACATTTTCACACACTTAAGTACTTTCTTCTTCAACTTGAATTGTGATGTGAATGATAATTCAAAGTATAATATCACAAAACCCACAACTGGGGCACTGAAAAAATATTATCAACCATATTTTTCATAATTGGAGAAATGAGAAATAAAATTGTAACCTCACATCCATTTTCAGATTAAGAAATTATCCCTCAATTACAGCCACAATCAATGCAGTGAAAAAATCTCATAGTATAGTATGCAATAAAAAAGTTATAAATGTCATAGTATATACAATAAATATTGACTGAAACGTATGTCACTGCAAATTTAATGTAATAAGAAAGTATAAAAGCTCAGTTTTGGGAATCTACACTCGTTTGCGCTTCTTCAATTCAGCAAAGAACGATAAACTTATTCACCTAAGTCACATGAATACATCTTCCCTTCCTCTGCTTCAATATAGACATACACACTTTCACAATCAGATAAGAATTGTTGGATAATTCAGTTTTAAATTTAATAAAACTGTAGTGTTTTCATCAAGACAATTTAAATCCAAATATATCAGGTTGAATATTGGGGAATAGCAAGTGCAGTGCATCTGTGGAGACGTATGGCCAAAAGGCTCCTTTTCCATTCCCAACTTCCTACTGCTTTGTATAAATCCATACATTAAATTGAAAAACAAGAGATCAATTCTTTTTCAGTCATATGTGCATGTCAGATGATAAATTGTCCTAATCTGTTGAAAAACCTGCTGTAGTTTGTCTAGATGTTCTCACGTAAGCTGTTCACTCCTATCTCGAACTAATAAGTCAATCGGCATCCTATTATTATCTCATCGTTGATTCTCATTGCTCTGTTCGCCTTTGTTTTGCTGTGTTGCTGGAGTGAAACATCTGCTATTGTGCCAATGTGCTACAATAAAACACCAGATTTCTCTGTCTCTGCAGACACGGATGTCCCACTGACAGAGTTATCAGATTGAATTCGACGCCAGAAGACTTAAGCTTTGGAAAAGGTCCACTAATTCCCCCCACTTGGTGAAACCATTGCAGCGTTTTTGTTAAAGGTGCGCCTTGTAGAATTGATTCGGCATCAGTATCCCTGGGCAAACCAACTGGAGGTAATCAGCCCCCATGCTTGTTTCTGCACAACATGTAGCTCACTGATTGCTCCTCTGGATCTGCAGCTATTTTTAGCCTGTAGCTTCCCTGTTGACGGGCCGCCTCTGGTGCACATGATGCCACTGCCGGTGGGGAGTCTGTGGGGCGCTCGTATCCCAATGAGGGTGTTGGGTGTCCTGAACTTTAGACTTTAAACGTTGTTTCATCCAGTTTGAGCTCAGAGACCATTTTTCTTAACTGTCAAGCACAAAAGCTAAGATGGAAGGGGTTGTGTCTTTGGCTCAGGGCTCACCTCAGGGTTTCTGTTGCTGCTCTTGTCCTTCCCCTGTTTACACCGAGGCCATGGGAGTCAATATTAGAGGAGGCACATTCACTGACAAGGCAATACACAGTGAACAGAGGCAGGATGCACACCATGGAGGTGAATGGAAAGGGGTGAGATTCACAAAATATCTCTTCACAAAGATGTTCTCCCCGTTAAGCAAAGTAAATATTGATTCTGACACCACAGAGATTGTAGGAAAAAGAGAAGGGAGTCTAAAGAGCACAGCTGTGAGTGAACACAGCAAGTTTTTACATTTTTATGTAGTCAAGCACCACTGTCTCTGGGGTAGCCTGATTTGAAAACCCAATTGTAGAAAAACAACCGCAGTGAATACGATCAGTGATGTCCAGCAGACATGCTACGCTACTACATTTGTAATTCTTACATAACGCCCAAAGGGACACAGAACAAGCTCATTCAGGCCGACATGTTCATCAGACCGACCCTTGGTTGTTTTCAGCTCCTTGTTCATGTAATGTTTTAATGGGGTTTACATGGAGTGTGTATACTTCCATTACTGTGAGCTTGCTGATGGATTCTTTTAAGACCCACCATTTCACACATGAAGCGCACTGAGTATGAGGAAATACTAGGAAATACAGAACATTAAAACAGTGAAGGGTTTTTCACAGTGGCTCAAGGGTCTAGTTGGATCCTGGTCCTTTCTGCAGACTTTACAGGCTTATCTGTGCTCTATGCCCCAGACCTACACTTAAAAACACCTTTAATATTTGAGAATAGTAATCTGTTTATGTGTATTTCTACTTCTAAAGGGATAGTTTGTGGGTTTTGAAGTGAGGTTTTACTGTATGAGTTATATTTCAGTGTATGACCTGGACAGCAAGGACAGAAGCAAAACATATTTCAGACATCTAAAAGAATCTACATCAGTAAAGTGTTTGCTATATTTTGAATATTTCCACAGTATTACCTTGATGCTGGACAGCTCTTTGGACAGGAAACTGAAGCCCAAACACCCACGTTATCCCCTTAATGCACGCTGCAGTAGCTAAGATCCAGGTTTGGTTCTGTAGCTCCATCACATTTCCTGTTTTAACATTTTCTGGAGTGCATGAATAAAGAGATGATGCATAAAGGACTGGTGAAAATGTTTGGAGTAGACAGAAGTGGTGCATTCTGCAGGTAACTCAGTTGAAGACGTACTCATCGCACTCCAAGACCTTTTGCATTTACGTCAAGTCAACAGAGGAGTTAAAGTAATATATGAAAATAGCATAAACAGTATTTCAGGTGGGAAGAATGAAATACCATTACGCCCCAGAGCCCTTGGTGCTGGAGACAGCTGTTGTTAGCTTTGAATTCAGTCAGTTCTCATGAATTCCAGATTTTGTGATGAAAAACAATATCAAATATCCATTAAAAACCTCTCAAACCACTCATAATCCACTTCTCTGTGGTCCATCTGTATGCTCAGTGCTGATATCATCAAACGCTGAGCCAAAATACTTAGACACATTTTGACAAATCCAGCTCTGTCTGCAACATACTGAACATACAGATGGACATCAGCGCTGCAAACTGGCAACAGCTTGAGATGTTCTGTTATTGAGGAAACTACAAATATCTAACAGCCGTTTAAGCCTACAGGGGAGGGATGGGATTCAAATGATTGATTTCAGGTGAACTATCATTGTAAGTGCTAAGAGAAATAAATATATGAACATGGAAATCAGATAGAGATAAGCACACTATACAGACTGAGTACAGGTAGAGGATTATAGCCTTATAGACGCACTACATTATTAGCAGCTTGTCCATAGAGCTCCTGCATTTTGATTCAACAGCCTAATCTCTTTTTTTTTTTTTTTTGCGTTAAGCCATGAGGGATACCTCGCTGTATCACACTGTCTTAGATCAAACAGAGGAGGATTAACCTGTATCGGCACGACTTGGTCTCAAGTTTAAAAAAACACACAGAATAACGGTGATTAAACCTTATTTTAACAACTGTCAGGATTGTAGCTGTTACCTTCTTTGGACATGGCCTAATCTCTTCATCTCCTCACCTTCACAACCTGCTGCTTTGCTGTCATGTTTGGAGCCAGAAGGCTTGATCTGCTTCTGTGGTGGTGAGGTTTATTCTCTTTGAACAGGTTGTGAGGAGAGGAAAGAAGCACACAGCCTATGTGTTTATACCCCGAAGCTTTGAGGTCATTATCTTTATATCGTACCAACTCACTAACCTGAAAAACTAATACTGTCAAGAGTATTGTACGTTGTAGAAAATCAAAAATAAGTGATCTATGATGTCAACACAGAGACTAGAAAAGGGAAAGTAGCATCATGCACAGAGGATTTAAAGACAGAAATGTTCATTAAAGCTCAGGAGCAGTGTGTGCTAATTCACTAGCATTCTCTTTAGCACCGTTTTAACAGTTCTTTCTTCAAACTGTGAAGAAAAAAATGATAGCCACTCATTGGTTCTTTTTCTTCTCTTCTGTAATTTGAAATGTGTCTAATTAACTTCCCTCAGGTCTCTTTTATGAAAGTTAATTCATGCACTTTGGCTTCATGTGGGCTTTTAGATCAGGTACCTGAGTCATTCTGAGTCCTTGGGTTTCAGCCATGCCTTTTCTCGCTTTTGTTCCTGATGTGGTGAAGCTCCACAGGCTCCTCGGCTGGCGTGGGTCCTCGCTCTGTGGGGGCCTCGGGGGAAAACACAAGCACAGCCTCCATACAGCAAGAAGAAGCCACTGGTTCAACCCTGCAGGGCACAAATGCATCTAATTGCAGCGCTGCAGAACAACACATTGTATAAATCTTTCAGCATCTTTAGAGAGTAAATGCGTCAAAGATTGAATATAATGTATGGTACCTATCATCAAGTAGTCGTTGTCATTGACAGCAGAGTGGACATTTCCTGCAAACGTCACTGTTGACGTTTGTAATTTTCATGAACAGAATTTGACAGCAGGTTGTGATTTTTCCTCAGACATCTGATCAGCATGTGGACCTGGACACTTTACTGTGGAGGTTTCTGGGCACGTCTCACTGGAAGAAAACCCTGGGATAAACACTGCACATCGTATCCAGCTTGGGCATCCCTTGGGATCCACCAGGAGGAGCTGGCGGATGTAGCTGATGTAGCTTAGCCTGCTACTGTCCCATTCCTCCTTCACATGGAGCACACTGAGGGTGTTTTTATTTGGTAGTTTTACATTTTAACACCACTGTTGCTGTCCTCGATGGAAACTGGAAATCATCCTGATCACTCAAGGCCTCACTTGTCAAAATAACGCACCATAATAACGTACCGTCAGTGCTTTCAAGCGCTGTCAGGATTTATTTTTTCATCAACATATGCAAGCCGTTTGAAATAACTGCACATTTGGTTCTCTTGTTTATTGGAATGAAGGAAAAGAAAAGACTCTGCAGTGATAACAGTGAGTCGTTTCCTACCCACAATTTCCGGGGAAGATACTGTATTTTGATGATATCTCACCTTCAACTTCAACATTATGACATTTCCCTGAAGTTACTTTTTCACACTTTCCTTTTCAGTTACTTTTGTACCATTTCATTAATTCACACAACTACACTAAATCATATATGATCATGTTTGATGATGTAATTTATAAAAAAGTTTGGCGTCTGTGATACTGTAATAATATGTTGTAAATAGTTCCTGTACAAAACTGAAAATAACATGACTTTTTTCTTAGTTTGCAGCCGAATAGGTGCAGGGTAATAACAAATCTTAAACAGTGATATATACTATATTGTGTAGCTACAAATAGAATAGAATTACTCTTCTATTTGTGACTTATCAAACAGCAAACCACATTAATTTAGATTGTGGTCTCTTCACAAGCAGGTTACCAGGAAGTAATGGGTACTGACACATGAGGGAACCATTGTGAAAATGTAAGCAGTGAAAGATTTGAGTTCACTCATTTGGAAAATTGAGGGACGTCTACAGTTAGACAGCAGCAGAGGCCAGAGAGAAGAGCTCTGGTACATGAGATAAAAGTCTGCATTTAGCTCAACTTTGTCACCTTCGGAAAATAGCCTCTCTTCTCTGCCTATTCCTGTCTCCTCCTTGGTAAATTAACCAGCGACGGGTGTTTAAGCGTTCTGTTGAGCCTCAGTTTGGTTATTGAAAATGACTTCCACTCTCTGTTTTGTGCCTGCAAATCTATTTTACAAAATAAAATTATTGGCCTCAGGAAAAGATCTGGACTGTCAGCACTTCATATGATACCGTCCTCTCCCTCCGACTCCCACATCACCTTTTCCTGACACCAGATAATACAGTGACAGCCCATTACTGCTTATCTCATGCTATCCTCCTTAATCACCATGTCATGACCACATCAAAATATGAGAAAACTGCAGTCCCTTTTCTGATAGAAGTTTCGTCACATCATTAGAAAGTCAGAAGTGCAAAGTTTTGATCGTCCTCCTTTTTGATAACAGTGTTTGCGAGCAATCATCCACTCCAGGCACAGAAAGAGCCGCCGACAGACTGAGTGTGGAGGAATGACGTCATGTTGAGACACACTGAGTAAAAGTTTTACTGCCAAGTGTTAAAATAATTCACAAGGTTAACAAACTCAGGATTGAAGGGTCAGTTTGTGTAATTTAGCAACATCTAGTGGTGTGGTTGCAGATTGCAACATACTGATTGTCCTAAAATAGGGTTATGATATTCATCATAACCCTATTTTAGGAGCAGGCGGTTCCACGGTTTCACAATGAATATATAGTTCTGGAAAGTAAATTCTATTTTTGCGAATAGATCCTCAAACAGCGGCCCTTCAATGGTGAAAATAAACAACATAACTGCACTATGTCTCCTGTAGGAAATAACCCCCTGTTGTTGATATAACTTTAACATGTAGGCTACTTGGTTAGCTCTGTTCCTTCATGAACGTTAATTCATTGAGTGCCAAAGATGTATTCCCACATCATTTAAAATCTGACGCTTGAGTGCCTTCGATGTAATAATACGCCAAAATGTTTTTTCAGCTTGTGAGTAATTTTGGGGCTTCTGGGAGATGTAGTCAGAGCATAAAGAGACGGTATACCCCACAGAAATCAAAGCAGGAAGTGGAGACGATCGAGATTAGAGAGCAAAACTGTCGAATCCTGGACAAAAAGTGGTGATTTTGGTGAAAGTGTCCTCTACTCTACCTCTGATAAAACAAGAATGGAACAAGGTAAAAACATTTTTTTTTTTCATGATGAAATAGAGAGTCTCTTCTTTCATTTGAGCTATTCACTGTTTTCAGAGACATAGTACAAAATATTCTGTGGGTCTAGAAATATGACTCAAAATGGACAAAAACACTAGAACAAGGTACTTTAGTTTTTAAAAAAAGGCTTGCACTCAGTGAGTTAGCGTTACACTGGTTGTGGTTCGGATACGCCATGTGAAGAATAACGTCAGAATGACTGCTGGATAATCCAAATGTGTCATGAGAGTTCAAAACATGTTCATCGTACAAAGCATAGACATGATGGTATGAAAGCTAATGTAACTGCTTTGTGGAAGCATGTTTACGACAACAGACTGGTTTATGGCACTGGTTGCGAGGGAAGAAACAGAGGTAAAGCAGCATGGAGGAGGAGAGTGTAATGGAAAGAGGAAATAAAGTACCAGCAATGTTACAACAGAAAAACTATTACTATATTGTATATCTATTGTTATCGGGACTTAAAAATAGCTATATCAAGATATACGATTTTGTACATATCGCACAGCTCTGCCACTATGAAAAACGTGATAACACTGCGAACATCTTGGTTTAAAGTCCTGTGTTTTGCATGACTCGTCCACCGCCATGCCTGCCATAAATGTCCCTTCTCACATTTTAGCCTACTGTCCATCACCGCAGTCAGTACAAATATAACACCCTTAAAACAAGAACAGCGCTTTCGCCTTTTGTCTTCTTTTGTCGTCCATCAGGACTGTACATTAACTCCAGATCTGTGTCCTCAAAACAACTTTGTTGCTGAGTCATGAGTCTTCCGATGGCTGACAGAAGAGGTACATCATTAAAAAAAGTGACAGCGACATCAAAGTTACGGGTTGAATCTTCTTCTTTTCTCCCGGCTTGCACTGAACTCCTCTTATCAGTAGTCATACTCACTTCAGCCTCATTGATATTTATGGCTGGTTGTTTTTCAGTTGTAATGTTGGGCTTGACTGCAGTCAGTGTCTACGGCCACCACGGGGTCGATGCTGGGTGAGCAAAACTCTGCGGTATGTAGTATTCCACTTTACGACGTAGCTCGCATATTATCTTTGTTTACCATTTTGTAGCACTGCAACATAATTTAAATGAAACCGTACTGAATTGTGCGGTGGTGAGGGTGAGGCTATCACGGTTACATGCTGGCAAGAAGGAAGAAGAGAGGAGTTTGACCTGAAGGTTACTGCTACTGAGGCAGAAAGAGCAAATCAGTAAATCTGGAGAGTGTGCTGCACTCCAGGCTTGCAGGGAGTAGAGGGAGCAATTTTAATCCAGATCTCCAGCCAGCGTCGCTTTGGGTTTTCTATCTTCTGTTATCTGACATGTTGGGTTTCACTGTATGTACATAGCCCGACGAGGGATAAATGAACGTTTGACACTGTTGAATATTTCATGCATTCATTCATCCATAATGCCAGTCTCAGCATTTTGTTGTATTTGTTGTTGTAATTGAACACAGACACATTACTCATATCCTCTGTTCATTTGTGCTGCAGACATGATGTTTATCTACATCACACCACTTGAAAACACATCCTGACTGTAACACACACCAGATGCTCCTACGCTCACTTTGTCATACTGAAAAATAACACGATAGCTGCTTCATGTTGTCTTCTGAGGATCAAATCAGACTAACAGCTGAGTTCCTACATGCTAGATAGCTTTCATAGTATATCCTCTATACAGGTAAAGTGATCATTGTTGTGATATATTTAAATTAGCTTGAAGTAGAAAACTTTTTTATTTAGATTTTGAACAATCCACACAGACAAGCATACTGATTTGTGTACACAGGATAAATTATCAAATATGCAACAATGCCATGCATATGTTAAATATAGTTTACCATATGCAAGAACCAATGCACACATATCCCTCCAAAACCATACAGATATGAGAGAAAATTTAAGAAGTCTTCTTAAGTTTAAGAAAAGGATGTGATGCCATGAGCCCGTAATCCAAAAAAATAAATGTAATTATTCCCAAAAGGCTGCCAAATTCTGCGGAGTCTTCCTGTTTGATATTTTAGTGAGAATTTTATTTTTTCTGCTTGAAGTAAAACTCTGATCTTTATTGTCTGATATTGTTGCTGTAGGAACACCAGAGAGAAGTGCTGCGCTGTGTATTTCTAAACATATTCTGACAACTACAACTCTGGTTTACACTGTTCAGTTTTTAAACAGGGAACAGAGTGAAGCCCTTTCTGTGCACACATCTCAACTCAATTATTTCTTTTTTGAAACGAACAGCAGATGCTGTGGAAATGTACAAGAGGCCGGGTGTTGTTCTCTTGCCAGATTTGTGTTTTTATAAATACCAGACCTCCGATGTGAAGTTTACACCCCTGAGCTTACTGCCACTATTTACAAGAGAGCGAGCCTCGAGTGTTAAGGCTACACCTGATTAAAACCGACATATTTATTCAATCAGCAGTCAATAAAAGTGAGCCGTGTACAGCAGCTGTGAGGAAATGTGCTCAGATGGGACGGCTCTTTAATAAACTGGGATTCATGTAAAGTCTTTGCTGACTCTGCACAGCGAACGCGCTGAACCTGATGTTTCTGACATCTGGATGTAAACTTGAAAATGAATCAAGTTCAATCAGGAGCTGTTTCAACATTAACTTAATTAAGAACAATGCCACATCAATTTGCAGCGAGCAATGACATCATACGACTAGCATCCACCCACAACCTCCTCCAATTTAAGAGGAAAAATCCACCTTCACCCACAAAACATCAGCCTTTTTTTGGTCCCTAAAAACTGACTCTGACAACTAATATGGGGAGTGTTCCCATTCCCTCGTACAGACATCCAAGCTGAAGCATCATACAGTTTGCTTACATCATTTGCACATTTATTTATCATTATAATAAGATAAAATGTTTTGTCCGAAATTTGGCGCTAGTAAAGTCTGCAGTGTATTTATAGGATACAGGAAACAGAAGTCCAGACAGAGCAGCTTAGAAATCAATTCACTCTAACCAATTATGACAATTCAATAGAGATCAAATGATCCTGTATCTTCATTTGAACTGCCCTCATGCCTGTGTGAATAAGTACCCGTCCGAGTAAATATAGGGGACTGTATATCATTTTCAAAAGGGAGAATCTTTCAATAAATCCTCCACTTTCTTCCCAGCGGTCCAACCGTCGAACCTGCGTCTGTCATCTCTACCTCCTCCAGGACTCAGATGGGGCTGAAACTCTCCATGAACCCTCATGAATTATTCATCAGCACATATAATGTTGGCAAATTATTTTATATAGTGGGGAAAGATTCATCTTAGGAGCAGGAATTGGGTAGGGAGAAGCTAATGTGTTTATTATGCCAAGATAATGGCATGAAATAGAGGCCAGGGGTGGAGAATTTGTAGGAGTGTTTATACTTTATATTCATTGGAGGGTAGCATCTGAATGCCTCGTGGTCACATGATGGCAGATGTCTTATGAATGCAATTTGCGTGCATGTGTATACGCCAGCATACGCACATGCAGGCAGACTTTTCTGCAGGTGTTTTGCGCGTGCACGTCATCCTGTGCAGCTGTGCATGTCTGTTTCTGTAACGTATAGTGTTGCCTGTCCACAAGCAGTCCTCTTTTATGGCAGAAAATAGAATTCAATAAGCATCACTCAGACACCAAAAACACCAACAGAGGGAGAAAGACGGCTGTTAGGTCTGCTTAGCTGAGAAAGGCAGAGATCCTTCCTCGCGTCACTAATGTCGCAGCCATAATGGTGTTGCACGATCAAGAAGACAGGATGCATTTCAACTCAGGGCTGACTGTTGTGTTTGAAAAGGAGAGACAGGAGCTCCATACCGATATGTCAACAGATGGGGATCTCGTAGTTCAGCCATCTGGAGAAAAAAAAAAAAAAAAAAAATCTTTATCAATTGATTTCCACTTTTTATGAGCCTCAAACATGTTTGCGACCTCCTCTTTCTCTTGCATCCAAGCGGAGTACTTTTGTCTTATTTAAGTGAAGGCTGCTTGGATTTGCAGCACATCCTTCAATATAAATCTCAGAGGCTGAATGCAGGACTTCATTTCGGGATGATAATATATTCATATTGTGTCACAGGAAAGTGTCTCTTCTGTGCCTTTCATAAATTGGGGTCAGGTGATATCTGTCACAGCAGAGAATGTGCTTATTGCTGACAAAGTCATGTTGACATTTTTTTTGGAGAGGAAAGCACAAAAATAAAATAAAAAATAGTCTCCCGGGAGGCTGGGAGGAAAAGAAATTAAATTGCCTCTCCACAGCCCTTGTTAAGAATGAAAACCAATCAGCCAGCCCTCAATTCACACTCACAGCGCCACAAAGATTGTGAGGAATATTGATATTAGTATTAACAAATGCACTGTCCTTTTCTGGTCTGATGCTCTGGGGACAGTTCCAACTGCACTGATAAGATTTTTTCCCCCTTATTGACAGTTTAATCTGATGGATTTGTGGCTATTTTACAAACACAGCTATTAACCACGCTCAAATGGGCTCTTGGGTTATTGTGACACTGAATAAACAGAAAAATCTCTGTGCGCTATTCCTCAAATTTGTGGATTTGATGTTGAAAGTAACCGGATCCCCTGTAAACCTCGAAATAGCCTAATTGCTAAACTTTGTGTGGATTTTTCTCATTGAGACAGTTGTGATGAGTTTCATCTGAGACAGAACAAAACTGTCAGCACTTTTAACTGTATTCCCGAAGGAGAGCTTTCTGCTTGTGTTTGGCCTAATTTGGGAGTTCCCGAGTTTACTTCCCCGTGAAATCCTTCCAGTAACACGAGCACACGCTCAAAGCAGCGAGAAGGGGAAATAATAATGAAGTGTGCAGACAGAAAGCAAGTCATGACTGTGGTGTTAACAGCGGTTATCACAGTTAATTTCACAGCGATCAGCTCACAGATGATTCTGCACAACTTAAATTGCATGTTGGTCAATATTTAGCTCATTATAGCTGTGTCGGGTTTACAATCCATATCCACAACAATTTGCTGGCATAAGCAATTCTGCTTGTAACATAGTACTAGTTGGAGCTTAACAGCCTGTTTCACAAAAAGGAATTATTTCAAACTAAATAATGTGAGAACATTTGCAAAGAAACAAAAGTGTGTGTTGTTGTGTGGAGCACAAAGCCCAATATCATAAATCACAAATTTGCTCCTGACTTATTGGGGAAGTCTGTTTTCTTCTGCATCATTTTGATCTTTGTAATGTTTTGTAGGTGAAAAGTGCAGTTTGTTTTAATGTGCGTGTTAAAGGGCACATCCTGGTCAAAGATAGTTTTGCATCTGGAAATTTTTCATTGAGTGCCATGTTATGTTATATGTACTTCTTTAAAAAATCCAACGCTCGTGTTTTTTCAGCGGCTGGCAGCAAAGAGCTCTCTCACACAGCCTGTGAGTTTTGAATTTTGTGACTGCTGGGTGATGTAGTCAGAGCATAAAGAGACGGTATACACCACAGAGATCAAAACAGGAAGTGGAGACGATCGAGATTAGAGAGTAAAACAAACAGAATCTGGGCAAAAAGTGGAATTTAGGGTGGGAGCTCTTTTGTGTTTTCAGAGTCGTACAACAAAATATTCTGTTTCCCTTCGATAAAACGGCTCGCACTCAGTGAGTTAGTTGTTCACTTCAACCTGCAATCTTTCTGTAAGCCAGCAGGTGGCGACTCCTCTGGTTCACTATCAGTTCAATAGAAAATGATCCTACTTCTCTCTTGATTTATCCCTCAGTAAACATTGAAAACATGAGTTTATCATTAGCTTTTTTCTCCCTCCATGATGATGGTAGTAAAAAAACAAAACAAGATTTCAACATCGAACAACCAAGATGCTGCTCTCACGGCTTCAAAGTGTCAGTCCACAAACCATTTCTTATGTACAGTCTGAGGTTTATTAATCAAAATATCAGGCAAACTGAAAACACAAGAAAAGTCATTATAAATGATAATCAGGGTGACTTTGAATGGCAATATTTTTTTTTAGGCTAAACATCATAAGCTAAAGGCTATTTCACACACGTTTATAATAGAGCTCAAACACTGTCGATCCATCTGCTGCTCGTCTTCATTTGATGTTTTATTTTGAAACATTTGTGAGAATAAGCTGCCTTCCATTTGACAGGAAGCCAGTCTGAATATTGTGTCAGCACTTTGTAAACAGATCTCATCTTCACGCTCATTTAGCATAGCTTATACTGAATACTGAATAATAACTGAGCTGTTGTGTTTGCTTGTTACCTGCTGCACCCGCTAAAGGGACATGGCGGGGATAATTCATTTTCTGCTAGATTTCTGGAAATGTTACAACAAATGGACACGCTTGAAATTATTCTTTAAGCCTCAGAGTTTAGTTTTCAACAACCACACTTCATTTGGGGAAAAAAAAAACTATTTTTCTCCTTTGTGAAGCAAACATAGCACCCTCACTTGAACTGGCAAACAGTGCACATGTCATTGAAAGTCCTCTTGAGATAACAGCGCTTAACATGCTGCAAGGACTTCAGATCCCTCAGGGCTGATATCTACCCATAGATCAAGCGACTTAAACAATTTCTGAACCAGAGTGCCTGTCAATCATAATTGATCTTGAGTAGCGGGGATGGTGGGAGTCGAGGATGAAGACGAGCAGAGAGCGAGCATCTTCCCTGGAGGCTACAAGCACCTTTCAAGAAGCAGAGGCCCTGAGGACTCCTCTGCCCTTTCCCCGCTTCAAGATCAAACCCATTTCTCCTCCATCTCTCGCCTCTCCTCATCTTCTTAATCAAAATTCCTCATCATTATAATCAGCAAAAAAGAGCCTCTTAACAGCTGGAAACAAGAGCCATGCTTCAAGAAGCATATGGACAAACTTGTGCTTAGAATTCACTCTGAAGTCGCAGGGGGGCGAAATAAAGAACTGACACTGGTAGGCAATGATACATATTATCTGCACGCTGAAATTCCCTCTATTTTCCAGCGCGAGAATATCTTGTGCGAACGCATTAGCGAGCACTTTTGTTAAGCTGCAGTCTGGTGGAAAAGGTTTATTATCACAGATCTTACCCTGTCACTGTAATTATCTTAAAGAGAATCTGTGTCAACGGCTTTTTACCCCCCGGTGTACATTGTATGCTCTGCTAGGCTTTTTCAATGTTCTCCACAAATGTCAAGCAATTTGAGGGGAATGGTAACACTGTCAGACTGTTAAGTCTTCTACGCCAGGGACACCATGAAGCAAACACGAGATAGATGAGAAGTGCTCGCCTTTAAAGTGCATGAACATTTAGCTCTAACACAGCACTCAGAAGGCCAAGAATAGGCAAAATGGGCAAAATTATGCAGACTGGTTGTAATGTACGGTTGTTTTGGGGCTTTTTGCTAAGACTTAGATTACAAGACACTGGTCTGATACCAGACTACTTGCACAGTATTAATGACAAGTTAGTGGTCAAAGCATAAGCGTGCAATAAGTGTGATTAGACTATGTTTAATAAACTGTTTTACTCATATTGTTGAACCCCTGAAATATGCAGATTTCCCAAAATATCAAACTATTCCTTTCACCATTCCTTAACTCTTTGAGTGCCATTTACGTATTTCAACATCTAAGTGTTTTTTCAGCAGCGGGTCGCCGATCGTGGTCTCCTGCAGTCTGTGGGCAATGTTGGGGCTTCTGGGAAATGTAGTCGGAGCATAAAGAGATGGTATTCACCACAGAGATCAAAGCAGGAAGTGGAGACGATCGAGATTAGAGAGCAAAACAGAAGCTGTGTGAAAGTGTCTCTATATAAAACAAGAATGGAACAAGGTAAAAACAAATATTTTATTCGTGATGAAATAGTGAGTCTCCACTTTCATTTGAGCTATTCGGTGTCATAGTACAAAATATTCTGTGGATCTTGAAATATGACTCAAACTGGGCAAAAACGAGGCACTTTCTGTTTTATAAAACGGCTGGAACTCAATGTAAACCAAGTGCAAGAAACCGAATTGCTCGGAGTTGTCACAGATGACAACCTCTCATGGAAAGCACACAAAAATAAAGAAGTTAATAAAATGGGAAGTGGCATCTGTCATTTGCAGATGTAGGATATATTTGTCACCAAAATCAACCAAATTGATAATACAAGCGTTAAGCCTGTCAAATCTTGGCCACTGCCCAGTGCTCTGGTCAAACACTACAGTTTTGCTGCAGGTAATGGGGATCCTAATAAAACTAAACAATGACTGTGTTGACGTGTTGCTATGTCTCCACATAGTGGAGCACTTTCTCACTGTAGACTGTCAGTCACAAAATCTTTTAATAACCAAAGCGTGGTCAGAAGTGCGTCATGTTTTATAGATTTACGTACATCCTGTCAGTATAATGTGATACCAGCATTACAAACCTCCAATATTTGCATAAAATGCTTGTTTGTTGTCACAGAAAAGGACAGGGTGTTTTTCCATTCTGGACTCGTCATGTTGTGTTGAGACAGCTTGTCTCTTCCTTTCATATATTTACAGACAGCAGGTTTCTGTGCAGCTATGATGGGAATCATAGTGATGATGCTCTCTTTCATCTCACAACTGGAATTTCTAAATATTTTTTCTTTTTTTTTTTTAACAGCGTGTCAAAACTGCAGCCTGATCTGCTGATTCAACATTTCAAAAGCATATTGAACCAAAATGTCCGGGCCAAAGGAATGTGACTACTGTTTCCTTTAATCCTGATTTCTCAGAGGGTCTGTGACTGTTATATTCAGCAGGTTGTTTTGCTGTTAATCAGGATGAGAGATGAACTCAAGGCAAACACTGGAGAGGTCTGGCATTGGTTGAGGTTTATTTACCTCACAGCCACTCGGCAGGCACTCAGAGCTGGTTTGGAGGTTATTTTTAGTCTGGAAGGTCAAACATTGCTCATGATTTTTTTTTTTAAATGTTAATTTTAGGCCTGAATCATGTATTTGTGCAGATGAGTCATGGAGGGTTCAAGTTGGCTCACTCTCACTGAGGGAAGTGCATCAGGAAATAAGGCTCAGACCTGTTGGCCACTTTCCAGACAGACACACATTGAGGTCCATTTCATTTTTGCTCTACTCAGTCACTGTTGTAGCATAAATAGAAAAAACAAGTTCCTGTCGGTGTCACCCCCTCCCCAGTCTCTCCTCCTGGTTAATTTCCTCGGAGCCTGTGGGGCCAGCCGGTAGGGGGATTTGACAGAGGACTTCTGACAATCCTGAGGAGAGCTGACACCGAGAGCGCCAGTCTCTCCATCGCTTGCGGCCAGATTGGAAGATGCTCAGCATGCAGAGAGCAGATGAGACAAACCAGAGCAGCCAGGAGGCTGTTCGTGCAGAGCTGGCTAAGCCTGAAATGTCTGAGAAGGACACTGTGAGGACACACTGCCACACAGAGGCTGGAGCTCATAGCTCAGCCTGCGACTCCACAAACCACTGCAAATCACTCCATCTTTATCCTTCACTAATTATACAGGAAAAACTACTGTGTGCATCCAGGAAGGCAGATAAATAGATGTATATATAAATAACAAGAAGTCGAAACATGTAATGTCCCTAAACAGGTGAAGTGATGGTGTGCAGGGACACATCGGATGGAAACGGATTAGTAAAGTGCAGCTCTGCAGACTGTGCCAGCGTCGTGTGATATCAAAGGTGATACGATCTCAGCCGGTGTGTGTGCAGCTTTTAATGGAGCTCCACTTGAAATGCGGCACCGATTGGCAGCCTGCAGTATTTCACTCGTGTCTTTGTGACCTTTCACGGCAGAATTTACATTTAAATTTCAATAATAAGCAAGTTCACACTTTCAAAGTGATATTCTGAGGACAAATTCATGCACCGCTCCTTTACTCCACTCTATCCACCATTCTGCCACTTACAATATAAATGGGATGAAGGAATATGCATGCAGCCCTATCATTTGGCCCTATCAATGTCAAATCACAGCAAAGTAGCCCTGAGTCATGGGAATACAGCAGTGTTTGGTGCAGGAATATGTACAGAACAGGGAGAAGAAAAGAGCCGGGCGAGCTCAAACAACAGGAGCTGAGGAAAACATGCCACTCAGGTTGTTTGAACCCGATGAATTTTTAGTGCAGTGTTGAAGCTTGACAGAACGCAATCTACATGTAATGGAAAGTGCCGTTTCAATTCCCGCCAAGAAGAGTGCAGAGAAAAATCTTGACAATAATTGGGAGGAATATTTCTCTGTCACAATGTTGGATTCTGTGTTCAGAGTGCGCTAAGAGGACCTTGTCTTGTCGGTGAAGCAGTCATGAGGCTCCACTCATTACACTCATTACCCAAGCCAAGGGCGTCTTCACCACGAAGCTACCCAGGGACTGAAAGCACTCGAAGCGTCTTTCACACATGCAATTCATCTCTGAAACAAACTTTTCTCCTGTTGGCACGTTTAAACGGAAGCAGGTGTCGATATTCAGAGAAATCTGCACCCACATTTCCCAGGAAGACTATTGAGACTGAACAATCCAACACTGTTTAACAACACAGCGAGGACTTTTCAAATCCACCTGCACTTAAGGAACACAAATATGGCCATCATGACGAAGGGAAGCACTTTTCTCTCCGTTTAAAAGAAAAAACAGTTTTTACCTGAATCACTTCAAATGGTCGTCTCGTCCTTTTGTCCGACCGAAGGTCAACATCAGAGTAGAGCTGGGGTCGCTGTTCATCAGGCTGATGGTGTTTGGTAAGAGTCCTCATTTCTGCCGTGTCTCTGCAGAGGAAGTGGTGAGTTAGCAAAGGTTGCATGAGCAGAATTTACCTTTAAACTGCAGCGCCATGAAAATATAAGAGCGATTCAGTGCTGACAGAAAGCTCCCAGAGTTTAAACAGTCCGTCTCTGCATGCAATAAAAATAAAAAGATGCACAGAAGATATCTGAAAAATTAAAATCTAAAAATCTGTAAAATGGTTTGCAAAATGACTGCAGTGATATAAAGTATTTGTACACTTGTGCATCAAAACCACTGTAGTTACCTTTAAGTTCAGCAAATAAATATATGTTTGGGCTTAAAATGACTTTGTTTGCACAGAGAAAAAGACACTGAACGTAAAAAAAAATGTATAAAATTTTTCGGCAGCGATCTCAGTCTCCCGCAGCCTTTGAGTAATGTTGGGGCTTCTGGGAGATGTAGTCAGAGCATAAAGAGACGGTATACACCACAGAGATCAAAACAGGAAGTGGAGACGATCGAGATTAGAGAGCAAAACAAAACAAGAATGGAACAAGGTGAAAACAAACATTTGTTTCATGATGAAACAGAGAGTCTCTTCTTTCATTTGAGCTATTCAGTGTTTTCAGAGACATAGTACAAAATATTCTGTGGGTGTAGAAATATGACCCAAAATGGGCAAAAACGCTGGAACAAGGCACTTTCTGTTTTATAAAAGGGTTAGCACTCAATGTTAATAATGAAAATCACTAGCTGCAGCTGTAGATGCTGTATTTAGGCTAATTGATTTGAAACACTTTATGTCACAGAGCTCTTTTAGCTGGACACATCGCCATCGGCAGATTTCTTTATTCATAGGAAAATAACAGCGGCTAGAGTCAAACCTCATTAGAGCAGCTCCTCCCTTATGTTGCTTTAATAGTAATCATTTCCTGCTGAATTTCTCTTCTGTATTATAATTTAATTGTAAATAGTAATACTTTTCTGTTGTTTTTATTGCTTTTTATTCGTACTGTGATTGCATTTCTTGCTGCTGCTACAAAGTAATTTCCCAGGTTAGGATCAACAAAGTAATTCTGTTCTATTCTATTCACTCCTGATTTCGTCAGAAACCTCCTACGATTCCCCTCCAGATCCCTCTTTGGGAAGCAGCAACACTTCCACCTCGTCCTCTCAGCTCGTCTGTGAGACTCAATTATTCATATTCTAACCCGATTAAGAGCCCAGGTTGTTCCACATTCAAACAGCAGTTAGTGTTGGTAACAGCCCCCATGAGGTGGTGAAGACTTCTGCTTCCGTATAGTCACACCTCGCTGCTGAGGTGTGGGAACGACGGCCAAATAATGATGTGTGGGAGTGAGAAGCTGTCCAGTGCAGCGCTGGCCGCTGGTCTTTCTACTAATGGTGGCCTCTGATTAATTAAACATCCCTTGGGGTCAGGGAGTCATGGAAGGCAATGTAATTTATCATCTGGCTCATGCGTAATGGAGTGTGGCCTACTGCAGAGTCTCTCATTAAGAGTGATAAACTCCAAGGCCTCTCCACAACTCAGCGAGGACAGCGCCGTCTCCTCAAATAACTGCCGCTATCTGCAGCTGGAAAACAAGCGAGCGTAATCAGAATCTGCACGATTTCACCTTGAAATAAATGGAACAATGCCAGCTTTCCAAAACTTCAAGGACCCATAATATCCTCTGGTATGTTTTACTTCCAGTGGCAATTTTTAAAAGGTAGAAAAAAATAAATAAATTTGAAGCAACCAAGTCACAAATAATGTGGATTGAATTTCAGTCCTACTATGTCTTTTTTCTGCTTCTGCTGTGTTTAATGTTCTGATTCCTTTCTTTTTGTTGAGAGTATTAGCATCCGACGCTAACTCAAGTCTACACTTCCAGTCGTCTTCCTTTAAATCAGAGTTGCTGCTATTTGACCACGATCCAAGCTTACTTAGAAATACAGGCCAAGACCACCTGCTCTCTAACACATATTGTATTCATGACACATCTCTGTCTCATAGAAACTGCTCTTTTCTTCGTGATACTCTTAATGCTGCTGGACTTCTGCTATTCGACACAGTGGATCATGGGATCCTGCTGCAAAGGCAGGAAACTGGGTGGGTCTCTCTGGTGCAGGTGGTTTGAATATTAAAGCATAATGAAAAGTAAAGTTTTGTTGTAACACCTCCACTCAAACAGTCATAAATTAGAGTTTGGAGGTCCCACAGGGCTCTGTCCTTGGATTCCTTCTGTTTAACTGTTTAATTCAATAAATCAACCACTGCACAGCAGAGAACTCAAGATTCTGCAGCTGTGAGAACCTAGAGTCCAGATTAATATAATTAACAAACATTTCAGCATATTTAGATTTATAAATGCTTATACTTTAGTATATCTTTAAAGTGGAAGACATATGGTTTGTCACTTTCTTAATGTGGGATTTGAAGCTCAGCTTGAAATAACATTTGTAACCTCAGATTTAATCTGCAGATGGTTTTATTGACGGTTATTACTGCTAACAGAAAAAATAATACAACCACAGAGCTTTTATAAGGTACTGAATAAAATTTTTGCATTATGTTTAAAACATTTTAGTTGGTGTAAAATAAATGTTTGTCAGACGTTTGGTTCCTACTCCCATCAATATGTGACATAATGGCTGAATATTATTAACACCTTAAATTTTCTCAGATTATTAATTATATAATGTGGATTTCAGTGAGTACAGAGTCCAGATCACTACCAACATGTGACCAGATTAAAAACCTCGCTGTAACCTCCAATATCAAGGTCTCATTTTCCAGAAACATCTCCTGAATCTGCAGCTTTCTGACTCCTGCAGGTTCAATTACAGCAATTCACCATCTTCAAAACAAAACCATCCACATATTACAAAGAAACCTGAACTCAGCAGTTCTAACAAGGACAAAAAGATGACTCAAGTCGTCTGAACGCTTCACCTCGTTGCTTTCAGAAACCACTCAGCACCCGCTGGTCTGAATCCAGTTTAGAACCTCAGGCGCTCTGCGGTCATGAGGTCGAAATCTCCTCCACATACCCAGAGATACTCTCCAAGTCTGGTGAGCAGCATTAGCACTTTTTTAAAAGTGCAGCATTTTCCTTGTTGTTTTTTTACTTTACTACTAGCCTAATACAGTCTCTCTCTCTCTCTCTCTCTCTCTATATATATATATATATATATATATATATATATATATATATATATATATATATATAAATATAAAATCAAAATGTGAAATATGATTGCATCCCTGCACTAAATGACTTTAGAGCACACTATCATTAATACCTTTCAGGTTGATATGACAAACTTGTTAGTGTGCAGTCGCCTCTCCACTCTCCCAGCTGATAAAGGAGCATTAGCATTCATTTGGTGTGTTGTTTCTGGCCACCTGGCACTAGTCCAGTGTTCACCAACTCCTGAGGGAAATATCTGGCTCTTTAGCAAAGTGCTCCGCTGTTGTGATGCTGTGCAGGTTGAGGCTTTTTTTAGAGCCTTTTTCCTGTGAAAACAGCTGCATGCTTCGGCCGAAAAACAACGATATGAGAGTGAAGCAGAACAGTGAAGGCAAAGAGAAAAGCTGAAAGATGATATGAAGCTCCAGAGTTGGATGGTTTACGCTCTGTGGGCTCATCCTTATGAACGACACCATCTAAGAAATGATTTTTAGTGATATTATGATGAAGGGAATTAAGTGATATTATTACTAAGGTTATTGCTATAAATCAATGATGGTATTAAAAAATTGTATATTTCTCTCTAAAATATGACATATTCATATTACATAATACAATATAGCTTTATGTTTGTAAGAATGCATTGTTTTTGGAAATATTTTTTTGCAATGTCCAAACAAGAAAATAGCAAGATGTTTGTGCACAAGTTCTGCATTGATCTATTATCAGTTGATTGGAATACAGGTGGGAATCAATACAATTTTTTTTATTTTCTCCACTCCTTTTTGAATATGTTGATAATGTCTTGTTTTTTGTCATTATTATTATTATTATTATTATCATATTTTATTATATTCACATTAAAAATAAATGACAAATGAATTTAGATTAATTCATTGTTATTATGAAAATATGAACCGAGCCAATGTAAACCTGGAAGCGTCAAGAAACCATTGAGAGAATGTCATGGGTGCTAATCTTTTTTCAAAAAAAAATAATAATAACAAAAAGAAGATTGAGTAGAATAAATGGAACGCATAATATAGGACATTAAGTAATAAAAATAATAAAAATTAAATTACTAATTTCTTCTATGTTATTTATTTTATTTGCAGTAGATATTAATAGTTTAATAGTTTATTAAACATATACTCTTCTAAAACATTTAGATGCCAGACACCCAACAAATTCACTAAAGGTCTTGATTGTGGTGTCGCAGTAAAGTCGAAAAATAAGCGTTTTTCTGTGGTGGATAAATTGCCCTTAAACACCAGCTGTTGCACCGTGGGGTTTCTCAAAACTACAGCAAGTTACAACATTTTAGAAGAATTGCAGCAGCATTTAAGAGTGAAGGATAGAGTTTCAAACTGAAACAGAAAAATCACAACTAGTTCAAGGCTTTAGTGAAGTTCTTAGTTTTCCTTCAACAATATTTGGCGAGCCGACTCCGCTGATACCTGCAGGTGGTTTGATTCGCCAGTCTGCAAGTCAAAATAAAAAAATACATTGACAGATCTTTCAGAAAAGTGCTAAATAAATAACTATTGATTTCCAAAATGATTGATCAATTTTCCAGTCATGGAAAACATATGGAAAATTAAAGAAAAGTAATGGAAACAGTTAAGTTGGTTGTCCTCGCCATGCCTTGTGAGCGAATGCAAACAGTTTAAAAGTAACTTTTATCCTGTTTATATAAATATTTTTCCAGGATTCGTGGGAACCCTGTGATCCCCTACTAGTCGTGGTCACAGTGTTTTTGCACTCTGCAGCCCTCATCTCATCTTCTCCAACATCATGATATGAAACTTCATACTTATGAAGCTACAAAGGGAAGAACTGAAGCCAAGTGATGTAATTATTACAGGGAAAGATGCTGTGAAAGCTCTTTTATCTTAGTGTAATGATGTGAAAAAAAGATTTTCACAGATTGTCATCTTATTGAAAACATTAGATCGACAGTTTTGCTTTTATACGCTGCAAAATGTCAGCGAGGGCAAAGTAATTAATCAGATTTGAAGTCTCACTTTCTATTTCCTCCCTTTCATGTCGACTCAAATCTACCAGGCACTCTCTGATAGATTTATTTTTTATTTTATTTTTGCCTTGTAAGGGACCAAATAGTGTTGCTTTTAGTGTCTGCATGAACGCAGATTCCCTGACGCTGTAAATTAGTCTCATCTGTGATCAGCTTTTCCCTCTCCCCTGCAATGTGACCTCGTAGGCCGCCATTTCTCAGGCGTCTCCCGCTGAGCTGCGTAGGCGTGACTCGACCGAGCTTCCTCCCGCTAGACGGCGAGGCGCCACGAGGCCCCGCAGCTACACCCCTGCTGCAGTATCAGAGCATCTGTCCCCCCCGCGGCTCGCCTTTCAAACTGCACAAGGCCATCTTCTCCCAGCGTCTGCATCAAAGGCAGAGCCGACACTCGGGGAATATGTTATCATCGCTTTCCTGAGCCCATCTGGTGGAGCCACACCTGGGAGGGCGTTTTCACAGGGAGGGGAAGTCTTACCTCGCAACACTAATAAAGGACCCCTCCATCATTAAGATTCATCTTCATGCACCTCCCTTTTTTCACTGTCTTCCAGATGTGAAGAGTAAAGGTGTTATCTGATAAGAAAATGTTTAATCTCTTCTGTCTTTTATCCCAGTTCTGATATTAAAGCAGATGAAAGGAACCACAAGCTCTTTCTTTGTGGCCGGTGCAGAAAGGCACAAAGGTGTGTCAATGAATGCCAGTATATAATGAGTCATAAGACGCAGCCAATTTTCAGTTAGAATAGATGACAATCAAAGGCAATAAAAGCTGTGCAGCGTCAATATTTCCTTAAAATGAACCACTCTCTTTCTCCCCTCCTGAAGGCTGTTTTGGCTGGATTTGCAGACGACATGATTCACACAGCTCTGACAAAAGAGGAAATTGGTTTCTTCATTATTCTATTCCACCGGGACACAACAGGTCTCCAGTGGACAAACATGGCGTTGACGTGACCTTGGTAAATATTCAGATGTTGAGCATGACTAATGAAACAAAGAGGAAGAGCAACAGAAATCACCTCAGCACATCCTTCGTTGTCTCTCAGCTAACAGAATGAATTAGCCTCCATGTTTATTTCAGCACACTCGAACGCAAAAACACAGATTTGTTCATAAGCAGGAACACAAGATTGCGTATTGATTACGGCAGCTGGAATAGAAATCACTGGCCTTATAATGCACATTGATTCATTTCTCTCACTTTAAAATGAAATGATACGGAGCCCTGGGCTAGATGTGCAGGTCTCCTGTAAGACTGGAATACTAAATGAGATGGCAAATGTTCAACACTTCTTATGCATGCTTCTTTGTGTTGATGCAAATAAATTCAGTTGCTGCTCGGTGTGTTCAGCATGTTAGTCAGGATGAACATCAGCGCTGGAATGATCACCTTCGGTCACTACGGGGTCATCAGAGTTCCCACAAACCGACTCTGGAAAGCTCCTGCTCTTCACATGTTTGTGTCTATTGGCAGCATTTCACTCACAAATTAATCACTAAGGATCTCAAAGGCCACGCTGTGTTCTTTTGTTTTTCTTGAGTGAATAATTTGGCTCAACCAAAATTCACTTCTTACCAAGATGAAAAAATACTTAAGACGTGTTAGATCTTGTTACTCATCTTGTTTTAAGAGTTCATTTTTGATTTTTAACTTTACACTATCACAGGGTTCCCACGCATCCTGGAAAACCTGGAAAACGATTGACCAATTTTCCAGTCATGGAAAACATATGGAAAATGAGGAAAAAAGGTCAAATGTCCTGGAAACGGTTAAGTTATCCTGGAAAATTATGTATCTTCCCCATACTTTGTAAGCATGAAATAATAGTAAATAATTTGAAGGATAACTTTCTAGGAATTTTTTCCTCATTTTCCAGGTTTACCAGGATGCCTAAACCTAAACCTAAAGTGAAATTATCTTGCTGCATGGACAGTTAACTTTACTTGTTCTTTTTCCTCAGTTTTAATGTTTTATCTGGTTTTTATACTTGTTTTTTACTGAGTTGAATTAGGTCTGGTTGCATTGGACTGAAAAAAGGTAGAAAAGTTGAGGTTATGTCAGTTGTTCTTACCAACATTTTCACAAGTCTGTTGGTTCTGAAAGAAATAGCATGAACAGTGTGAATAGTTTCAACTCTATTAGCAAGGGCTTCACTGCTTTTATTTTATTAACCGTGTTATTTATCTGTGTCAGGTTTCAGTGAGCAGTTTAACACTGAGGTAATGTTCAGGTGACTAGGGACTAACGGGGTGAAATGGTTTGTGTAAAATGTTTAAATATGGCCTGTGGCCATATCTGATATTCTCTTTGAATAAATAATTAAAGAGAGGAATTAAGTCAGCATTAGTGGCTATTAGCCTTTAGCTGTTATGTAACCCTACATAATAATAATGTCAGATATTTTTTTTCTGCATCTTGTGCAGAATCACCAGACTTATTAATGTTTGTAGTGAATGCAGAGGAAACATGGGGCTGTTTTCCATCATTCAGAAGGTGAACCTTCATACTGTATGCTCTGTTTTTTCACCATCAGCCTGTCGATCCCAGCAGGATGAGATCATTAATTCCACTGACGAGCATCCGTTTATATCCCTGCACTAATCTCAAAAAACACAATCAGACCTAGCTGTTTAAAGGCACTCACAACACAACGTTATCGAAACGACATTCGGTGAAAATCAGATCCAGAATGTGCACAAAGTGAAGCTCACAGCTGGAATAAACCAGAGCAGCGTTGATCATCAAGCAGGAGTGTGAGGTACACATCTTACGTCTGCATTTATCACCGGCAGACAGACTGAATGAATATTGACTCTGCCTGGAATAACAGCTTACAAAGCACAGAGTCTGGCCTATTCAAATATTGCTCCCTTGCAGATGCAGACTCATGAGCTCCACTGAATCCTCCCGCCCAGTAATTTGATTCCCCTCCTTTTCCTCCACGTCCTCGTCTGCAGAGCGCTCTTTCCCTCAGGATCTCCTACCATATGTCCCTCTATGCCTCCTACCTTCAGCATTCCACCTCTGCTTCCCTGCAATAGAAATTAATATTTCATTTTTTTGCACTAACAAACTGGAGTTTCCTACCAGCCACAGAACAATAAATATTAAGGCGCTTCCCTTGGAAGTTCTCCAGTCCAACGCTCCTTATGCACACTGTCAAAACTCATGCTCTCTCGCCATCTCTCTCCTTCCCCGTCGAACTAGAGCTCCTTATCTATCCATCCATTCCTCCCTCCCACCTCATCTGCTGCACCATCTGTGCAGCTGTAATAAGCAGGACTCCTCGTGTGCTGCCTTTCACTCCCTTGCATCCCTCTCTCCACTGTCTTGTTTGCGTCCAGACGCTCTACGTCCCGCCATTAAACACAACGCCGCTTTCATCTAAACAGGCACTGCGAGCGTAAAAGCAATAACCTCATGACGAGACGCCATCACGCTCAATTACTCCCAACAAAACTAAACCATGTCACGGAGAAGAGTGCACGAATCTGGATCTAACAATGGAGTCGTCACCACAGAGCTGCATGATGGAAAAATCTATGGGAAATATTGTGTGTGATTCTCTCAGCTCAGAGTTCAAACAACAACAAAAAAAGCCTTCGAAGACAAACTCGGTTTGTTTTTTCTTTAACCATGTAAAGTGTGTGGTAAAAGCCTTCCAGCAGCAGCAGAGGGCCTCGTCTCATTTTATTTATATTTATATGGATTGTGGGAAACACAGTGCTATACCGCCTCACGGTGGCCCGTCTGGGCAACAGTACTGACGAATTTAGGAGGGAGGAGGGATACAAAAGAGCTGAGAGTTCAACAAACACATGAGCATTGTCTTTATTTCTCTATTATGGCCTGATTTTAAGTCACTTCATTCTCAAATAAAGTCGACTTTAAAGTCTACAGTACTTTCCTTACTCAGCCTGTGAGCGACGTGACGCTGCATGCAGACACTGTCTCCTGCCAGCGTTAGAAAAGTCCTGTTGATTTCACACTTGTCTCTCTATTTGTGTTCTTGGGTAAGATTCAGTTGGAGAAAGACGACGTTACATCCTTCTTTTAGCTGCGTCTGAATCAAAACGCCACGACAGATGTGCAGTTGTTTGCTTGTGCTGCCAGCACTGTCAATTAAAATGTGATCAAAGCACGCCCACGCCTCCTGAAGACACACATTAGCTGGATTTCTGAGTGTTTAACTGAAAATAACCAAGGGTATTTGTCTGGACTTTATTTGTTGCATATGTAATCATGGATATTTTGTGGAGAAGATAAATGCTTAAAGGGGAACTAAGGCTTTTTTAAATGCATACATGTTATTCCCTGTGGTCCCAGATCCACATAAAGGGATCCACCTTCAAAACATAAACTTATCCAGGTGTTGCCTAAACCTAAAGAAGCCTGTGGCACTGCTAAGGGCCGATTACTCTTAATTAATGGCCTGATATCAGTCAAATTGGTATCCATTTATTATCTCATCCAGTATGAGGCTCCCTTCTCTGGTTTCTGGCTTTGAGAGCAGCTCAAGTGTTGATTTAACTCCTCTCTGAGGTGGAAATATCATTTTGTAATTCCTCATTAAAGTAGTGTTTAAAACTTAATCCACAAGTTTTCAAGGTCTTTGAGCTGCAGAAATTTCAAGGTTCAATTTCAATTTTATGCAGACCGTTTTAATTGACTAGTTCGATACGACCAAAGTGATTTCTTACAATATTAATGTAAAACATTAAAGGTTTATGACGTGTCTTTGAATCAGACATGCTGTGTGAGAGTTTTTATACATATTCAAAACCAGAATATATCCACAGCTGCACTTGACAATATCATAGAGAAATATGAACGAGCCAACTAGGAGCCCTCTTGCTGCATTAGCAAGGTGAATTACTTCAGTTCTTTTTTTTTTTTTGAATTTCCTCTCAGTCTGAAGTTCACAGCTGTAGATCAGCTGAGACAATATTAGGCATTTTCTCTCACCGGTGGCTCTTCCTTCCATTAGATTGGATTTTAAAATCTCCTCTTAAGCAGGAGAAATTCTATAGGAACGATTCCTCAAGAGTTATCGATTATAAAAAGCCTGATATCTCCGGACAGAGCAGAATCAATATCACTAAGCTATCTCATATCTCGCTGTATAAGGCCTCCAGTTAGCAAATCCTTCCAGTTTAGAGGTCAATGAGTTGGCCGACTCTCCCAACAATTTAGCTACTAAGACTGAGACAGTCATAATTAGGGAAATACATTTCAGAGGACGACCGGCGTGATTGCTCAGTGAGTTATTGATTATTGAACGGGAGTCTGTGGCAGCTGAGATTCACCATCAGAGGAAGGACAGCCTCCCCGCACATTTCCCATCACAGGTCTTCAGTCCGCAGGGACGCCGGTGGGAGGGGAGGGGATTATCCTGGAAAGTTCAGAGCCGGGTTCCTGCAGCAGCCAGCAGGACTGTGCAGCTCCAGGAGGACTCGGTGGATAATGAGCAGCCTTTGTGATCTGTGCTGCAGGGACTAGCCAAGGCCGAGCCGGGGAGCGGTAATGAAGCTCAGGCCTCGAACGCCACACAGACATTCAGAGACAAGAGTCCACCTCCACTGTCCTGCACATCCACTTTTTCCCTCCACTTTCACAGCAGCCTGATCAAATTCCACACATTCCTGCATCTTATTCGCATTGAAATCTGTGACTGTGTCAGCCACTGTAGCATTATTTTTTAAAATCAGTTCACACAGTAAAGAAGACTTTTGAAGAGGCATGTAGAATTTTAAAGACACATGAATAATTGAAACAGTCGACTCCTTTCTTTAGGCAAATTACTTCAAATATCTTTTTGTCTGTGGAATATTGTATCTATTTTCCATGAAGGCCAATAAATTTAAAATGTGAACTAGAATGACCGCCTCAAGGTTGAATTCCTCCAATGATTAGTGACAGTGACATCCTCGTCATTTTATCCTGCCGAACACTTGTCATTATTAGCATAAGAATCAGGGCTGTCCAAGTTAACGTGATTAATCAGCATAAAGATGGTAACTCTACTTGGAAAAACCGACAGAAACATGCTAATTTTGACAGCCCTAATACAAATAACAGGGTTCCCATGCGTCCTGGAATACCTGGAAAACTATTGCCCAATTTAAAAGTCATGGGAAACAGATGGAAAATGAGAAAAAAGGTCAAATGTCCTGGAAACAGTTAAGTTATCCTGGAAAATGATTTATGCAAATGGAATAAAAGTAACTTTTAAACCATTTGCATTTGCTCACAAAGCATGGGGAGGATAAATCATTTTCCAGGACAGCTTAACCATTCCCAGGAAATTTGACCTTTTTTCCTCATTTTCCATGTTTTCCAGGATGCGTGGGAACCCTGTATAAGCTGCTAAAATCAGAGCGACACCACATTATCTCTAATAAGCGCTGTTTTTATGAAAAGAACGTCGCTTTCTCTTTTCGTTTTTGTCCATTTAACATCTTAAATTGATACTTTAACAATGCTCTTTGGTGGATTATTTGTTTGCTGAATTACAGGGCAAGCTTGGACAGATTCAGAAAAGACAGTTAATCTCATTTTGTCAGCATGTTTGATCGTTAATTAAGACAGCGTTGTAAGTTTCCTTTATTTTTTGAATGGAGTTCTGCTTCATGACCTGCCAGCACATCTCTGGCGACACATTTCAGCCAGTTTGTCCAAGAGTTACTGTAGTGCAAGTTGTCACTAATTTCAACAGTGCTAAAATGAATTAATGCATTATGGCCAAAAACAAGTTTTGTGAGGTCACTGTGAATTTTGACCTCCAAAAACTAAACCAGCTCATCCTCGAGTCCAAATGAATGTTTGTGCCAAATTTGGAGAAATTTCCTCCAAGAATTTCTGAAACAGCATGAACGGGACGGCTGGAGGTCACAGTGACCTTTGACCTTTGACCACCAAAAACTAAACCAGCTCATGCTCGTGTACAACAGGGACATCCTGGTGGATGTTTGGAGAAATTCCCTCCAGGCGCTCAGAGGGAATCATGCAATAATGGAACAGATGGACAACCCAAACCCAAAACCAGACCGCCTGCGGCCACGCTGAGCTAGAAGAACAACTTTGTATGTGCCGGCTGGTTTGTATGCAGCAGCAGTCACTGGATGACTGGTGAGGACAAGACAACCTGACCTTTTACTTCCACAAAAACATGTAATGCGCTTGTCACCACTGCTTTACAATTCATGGACCGCCCATGGACTCTCAGAACAACGTCCTCAGATTTGTGTAATTAAAAAGAAGCACGAGCACCAGCACATACCAACACACCACCGCTTCACCTTAAACCAGCGGACAACTCATTCCACACTCTGCGGCTTCCTCTCATTAAGTGAACACGACGTGTTTCTGCTAAAACAGCATGGTAATGTAGGAGTTATCAAAAAGGAGCAGGTTCTACTTGAGGAAACATAATGCAGCTTAAAGCTCTTAAACACACACAGCTGCTGCACAGTTATGCATGGGGATAAAGAAAATATAAAGATCATATGGTTGTAGATGGACACTCACAATAGCACATTACTAGTGTGTGGTGTTTGGGGTTGCATGGGCCGCTGCACCTATTGGCCTTTCACCCATTGAGGTTGCACCGTCAAT
This sequence comes from Synanceia verrucosa, assembly GCA_029721515.1. Taxonomy (NCBI): domain Eukaryota; kingdom Metazoa; phylum Chordata; class Actinopteri; order Perciformes; family Synanceiidae; genus Synanceia; species Synanceia verrucosa. The sequence goes on from CM056559.1 coordinate 2,888,797, forward strand.
CTGGTGTGTGCACTCATGCTAAGGAGAGAGATGCAGTAAAATCCTCCTATCTTCACAGCCAAGAGGGATGCATTTTCTTCTTTAAGAAGCAAATTTCTCATTACTTTTTTTTGGGGTGGGGGGACAACCATTTGAATATCTATATGGACCTAATTTCATGCCTGACCTGCATTTCAGCATCGCTGTAAGCAGAAATGACAAAAGAAGAATAGCTTGGAATGATCGGAAAAGGGGAAAAAAAATGACTTGACTTTGTTTCTCTTATTTATTTGAGTAACTCTGAAATGTTTATGGCGCCTCCATGATGTTTTCAAGCTCTTTGCCTTAGGAGACTGATTCAAAGTGAACATAATTACCTTTAAAGTCAAGGTAGACTCTGATTTTTAAATTACTTTAACCAGTGGGGTTGTTAGGGAGACTTATTATATTGATGCACAGATTTTTAAGAGATTTTTTTATAATAATAAAAATAATAAAAGATTGATGCCTCATATCCAACAGCCCTCTGGCTCCTAGTGAAAACTGCAATATATCGCAACATCAGGGTTCCCGTGCATCCTGGAGATCCTAGAAAACCTGGAAAATAATTGACCATTTTTCCAGTCATGGAAAACATGGAAAATTAAAAAAAAGCTCAAATTATCCTGGAAAATTATATATGCAAACAGGTTAAAGTAACACAAGTTACAGAATTGTTGTTGCAAACAAGTTGTTTGCATTTGCTCACAAGGCATGGGGAGAATAAATAATTTTCCAGGACATTTGACATTTGACCTTTTTTCTCATTTTCCAAGTTTTCAAGGACTGGTCAAATGTTTTCCAGGTTTTTCAGGACGCGTGGGAACCCTGAGTATTGAGCATGTCGCAAAATGATTGCGTATTCTTATCATATCGTATAATAAACAACCCTGAATAGCCATCATCTTTGTCTTAAAGCTATAATCATTATTTTTTTGTAATTATTTAAACTATTTATGGTGTGTGTAGCTCCTTGTACAGAATATGACACCCTCTGTCCTTTACAAATGACTCTCACATCGGCTAAGGAAAAACTCCCCAAAAAAAACCCTTTGAACTGGGAAAAAGAAACAGAAGAAACCTGAGGAAGAGCAACAGGATGGACAGACATGCAATAGATGCCATGTGTACAGAATAACAACAATGAAAAACACATTAACACTACATATAACAACAGTTAATACATATAGAATTGTATGAAAGTGTCCAACTCCTAAAACACTTCTTTCACACCCAGCAGGGGTTCACAGGGGAACAAAGCTTGACTTTACCTCAATGATACCAGCTTCACACTTGGTTTATTTGCTTTCCATAAATAATATATAATAAATCAGACACCCTACTGCTACTGCTTCATGTCAAAATCCAGGAGAGTATTTATATATGCAACATGTTTTTTGGATAAAAAGTAATAAAAGTGTCTCAAAGAGTCATAAAGACTGCTATGTTTAAAGCATCATTAATACATCCTCCACTTTAGCTTGCATGCTAATATCAGGCCTCAGAGCAAGTCAAGCTGCTGCTCAGCAATAAACACTGTAATCAAATTAGGTGAATAACTGTTTGTAACGTCAGCTCAATATCTGGGACGAGTTAATGTTGCAATCCAAGGGCAGTGAAGTGCTAACAGCATGTAGGACTGGAGAGAGTCCAGAAGAGCCGTCATGATCTGCATCTTCTGATATCGCCAGAGATCATTCACGTCCAAGGATAAACTCTAAAAATATTCACAGGAATTCAGGTTTATGATGAATCACATCCTGTTGCCTCTATCAGTATAAGTGGTCCTGATCATGTGTGATTTGAAATTTTAAAGTGTGTCTGAAGTCTTAAGTTATAGGAGCGACACAGTGCTGTGAAACCAGAAATAATAAAAATCACACCTCTATCGGCTCCTCATGACTGAAACAAATAACTAGTTTGTGCTGATGGAAATAGTAAGAAACTCAAAGAGAAAGACTGGTGACAACAAGACTCAGCAGGGTGGATAACTATGCAAAATAAAAGATGGATAATGACAAAGAGGTGAGGAGGAGTGAGAGGTGATGAGCATAGAAATGTGTTTAAGTGAGGAAGAGAGAAGCAGCAGGGCTCTGTGTGAAATTAGAAAGACTTTAAGCCCGTTAGAGTCGAACCAAGGAAATACCACAACTTCAGATTCTCCTCCAACGGCAGGTTTGATCAGCGGGAGAAAACGAAACAGAGAGCCGTTATCACTGAACAACACAAGCGCAGGTGTTCAGAAAAAAATAAATAAAAGGACTCACCTTTTCAAACATGGCGCCATAGTTTGTTTACGTCAACCAGTCCTGATCCAGCGCTGGGCCTTGTTAGCGTCCTCTGAAGGCAGTTTGGATAAACCTGGTGAGAAAAGAAGATTTCAAATCAAATCAGCAAACAAACACAAGACAGATTGTTTTTTTCCTGATTTAAGGATCATTATCAGGCAAACCATGCAACCAAGGAGTTTTTGTCACGGTGACAAGACTAAAAAAAGAAAACAAAAAAAACCATACAAAGTAATCAACAAATAAAGCTGGCTGCAATACAGCGTCTAACGTGTCAAATATCAAATAATAAGATTGTGCAACTTTTCCAGTTACTCTCTTAAAAAGCATCACATCGTCTGCATGCAGCTGCTTTGGTAACACTCTAAAACAAGCATCATTTAGTCAATTAAACCTAATTAATAGCTATTTTACTTTCTCAATAATGTGTGCTAATCATTAATAACACAGTGATCTCACAAAACCATTTTGTTTTGCACACTAAACATAATAAATAACTGGTTCAGAAAGTATCTCTTATAAAAAAAGTATAAAATAAAATATGAAATAAATATATATATATTGTGTAAATAATATATATTGTGTGCAACAATAATCTGGCTTCCTATCAGCTGTGATATAACATATTTTCATATTTTCATATAATCTATACTTTCATGTAACAATTATTTCATACTAAACAAAAAAATGCTAAAATAATAGAAATATTACTGGTAATTATGGTGGTTGATTTTTAGATTATTTTAGAGGAGAGACATCCAGACCTCAGTGATGCCACAATATCCTCATCCCAACTGGCCACCTGCTGATGCTCTGGTCCCACTCTACAGTGGTGAACATGATTAATGCTGTGAATCAAACCAAAGCTATTACTTAGGTTCAGGCAACAAAAGCACTTAATTGGATTCAGGAAGGATGAAAAGATAAAAAGCCTTTAAATGGATGTAAACAGCTGAAGGTCAGCAGTTTAATCTGCTTTGTTTCATTTCAAATCCATGTGCAGAAAAAATAGAAATACAGGGAATGCATCAGGACTGCAACTGACTTTTATCTCTATTCTAGTTTAACCTGTTTTTTTTTCTATTAATGGATTAGTTGTTTGGGCTGTAAGGAAACAAAGATGTCCTGTCAGCTCAAAGATATTCAGTTTACTGTTCTTATGAAACATGTGTCGATTAACTGAAAGTCTGACAACTAACCTATTTATTTCTGCAGCTCTATTCAGGACCAGCATACATCCACCGTGCATTTTTATTTCAGCTAGTTGTGCAAAGACAACATGTTGGTGAACCATCAATTTATTGCTTCTTACCATGAATGAGTTTGTGCTACAGGGGAGCCCAGGCGTTTAGTCCCACTGCAGCCCAGACTCTCCCAGGAGAACTGGAGGCCAGCACCCCCCCTAAACAAAACCAGCAGCCATGACAGCAGACAGGAGGAAACAGTGCAGTGTGTGAGCTCCATCTGGTGGATGCACAGCTCATGAAGCTCATGCAGCATCCTGCTGTGCAGCTCTGGTGACATTTGATGGGAAACAAACCTGATCTGGATAAACACAGGCTGAGAACATGCACTCAGTGGTCACTTCATTAGGTACACCTGCACAGTCTGCAATCATTTAAATACTGCATAATGTTATGCAGCACAGCAACACCTTTACCTATGACCTATGAGTAATAAACACAAGCTAGTCTTTTATAAGGCCCAGAGGAAATCTGCTGCATTACAGCCAAAGCAGTAGACAGATATTTCACACTGAATTCAACAAAAACTGAACATTATGTGTGAAAGAGTTTCTGGCAGAGCTGATGCTTTGAATGGTAGAATATTGTTCAGGTGTACCTAATAAAGTGGCCGCTCAGTGTTTGATTGTTTTTTTTTTTTCATCCAGGTTTCAGGAGTTCCTCCAACACAGTGGCAGTGAAGGGTAAATAGTAATCTGGCTGTTTATTCCTAAAACAAATAGCCTCTGGTGACACTGAGCTCAGTAGATTAAAGCTGTTAAATGTTAAAAATGTTTTTTCTTGAACCACTGGATCACTTTTATGAAAAAGTCTGCTCTAATATCCAATATGCATCTACTGTAGAGTCATTTGGACAAAACAACCACTTAAATATGCAAAATGACTCATTATCCGTCATTTTTTAGTGAATGAAGCTGGGGATGTTCACCAACCTTCAGATACTGTCCTGCCTGTTCTCCCATCGAGGGTTAAGAACAGCAGGTTGGAGAGGTGAAACTCAAAGTGTTTGGAGAGCGTCAGCAGGTTGTAGTCAAACCAGGCTCCCCTCTCATGGACTCATGGCCTCCAGTGTGCAGCACAGCTGAGTCACCTTCACCTGTCAGAAAACAGCAGCATCACCATTACGTAACACCAGTGAGGAAGTCAAAGCAGAGCACAGAACGAGAACGATTTCCAAGGTCAAAAACTCACACAGCGTCCTGTGAAACAAAGCGACAGAGGAGAGCGTTGAGGTCAGAGGGCAGGGTCCGACTGGTGCTGGTGTCCCTGAAGGCACCATCATTAAATACACCAGCAGGACATGATGTCCCGACCAGCCGCTCTCAGATCCATCCACAGCTGCTCCTCAGTGACTGTGGGCAAAGATAATGGAGCCACAACACATCAGCATCTGAAATACACTTCTTATACATGTGAGTCTTGTTTAACTGGATGCAGAAAACCGTTTTTCAAAAGCTTTAGAGATTAAAACTATCCATACATAAATAAATGTCTCCTCCAAAGGAGAAGGAAATGACTCTGTGACCCTGAAACAAAAATATGAAAATATATTTGTACATAACTGGGGAGGAAAAACAATGTTTCAGCAAACAACAAAACAGCTTTTTTCAGTTATTCTTTAAAGTACTGGTCAAATTGTTCAGCGGTGCTATAATATAACGAATGTATTTATTATACAGTATATTCATTGAAACACAGGAACTTTCAGATCATCCTTGAATCGAGGAGAATAAGTTTGCTGCTGCAGAGCAATGATTTCTTTTCTGTTGTGGAATAAAATGACCATTTTTCCTCATAAAGGGGGCCAAAAACAACATTAATGATGAATGAAAACACTAATAAACACTTAGCATCTGTGAGTCCTTCAGGTAAATCCAGATCGTGTAGTGACGGTGAAGACGACAGTACCTACAGTACATATTTAATAATTCTTATTAGACTCTCACAGCCCTTCATATCATCCCGCTCAGAGTTTGGAGAGCCATGCTCAGAAAAACAAAACACCAGAGGCACAGATAGAGGTTTTGATGTTTGATGGGCTTTTTTTCTATCCTAGAAGGAGACAAGAGGCAGCCGGAGAATGGTAATGTGTCTGGCAGGACATCAGCTCAGGTCTAAATATCACCTGAGGACCTCTTTATCCTTGGTTGCTTGATAGAAGCTCTCCACCATTAGAGTGAGGAATGGAGGCTTGCTGCTCCTTTCATAGTAAATCCGCCCACCGTTTGGAACAAAGCCATATCTGCAGCAGAGTGATTGAAAGAAATATTTTAGTTCACAAATCTTGAAATCCCCCCAGAGCTCCATATCCAGAGTGAACAACGTCGGCTGCTAAATGAGTGATTATTCAAAACGGGCCGGCTGAGGAACCTGCAGCGAGCCGACCTCTGTTCCTGTTTTTAAAGAGATGAAAGGTGCTTTCAGGCTCACCTGCAGACGAGGTGAAGGGAGTTTTGAATCCGTCATGTCTGACAGCAGGAGTCCCTGTTGGGCACAAAGAAGACCACATCACTGTCTGGACTCAGGAGAGGCTCTGGTGATCTTGAACACTGCTGCTGATCTGGAGCACCAGTCAGTTCTCATTTTCAATGGACTCTGCAGCCAGTTTAGTCTCTCTGCACCAGCTGCCAGTTTCTTCTATTGTGTAATCCTACAAGTCTTTGGTGAACTTCGACTTTAACCTGAACTCTGGAAGAGCCAAACAGTGTTCAGTCTACTGACATCGTTTCTTCCTTTATATCCTGTCCGGACACATTTTTTTCAGTCCTTTGCTGGACGAGCTCTGTGCTAACACAGCCTACAGAAGTTATTATTAGCACTACTGCTAACTATTAGTTTTGATACATGTGAAAAACTGCAAAAATATATTCACTTTGCAGACTTTTCAGCAGGTGAATAATGTACTTTTATATCCTGAATGAATGTTATTGATGGATTGACCTTTCTACAGTGTCCTCCACAGTCCAGCTTCAGAGGTCTTGAGCTGCTAACCCTTCCAGGAACTTTGACCTTCATATAAATGGGGAAAAAAAGTTTGCCATCACGTGACAGTCTGGTGGGGTCCAGTTCTCAAACCTGCTCTCTGGTTCCTCAAAGTATCTGCTGAGGAGCTCCTGCAGGTCGTTTAACATTTGGATAATCTTTTGAAAGGTTATGAAAAGCAGGCAAAACAACACCTGCAGGAAGAGACAGAAATAACTAACAAACACAAACAAACGGGAAAGAAAAAGTGACAGAAGTTCACTGACTTCTGACTTACCAGGAGTTTCCTTCAGCTTCATGTCAAAGTTCTTGTTTTCCTGGAAAACTTCAGCTTTTTGTACCTGATGCAGGATGGGGTTTTTGAAAAAAGCTCATTGATTATTTTTTAAAACTGACAGTAAAATTAAGTGGAGACATTTTAGTTTATATCTACGCTACTGGTTATTAATAAAGTATCTATCGAATGACAAACAAGGAAGTGGTCTCAATAGTCTCAAATACAAAAACCCTTCTTGTGCCATATTACCTGTCACAGGGCGGTTTGGGGGGGGGGTTATACAGGTGAAGAGAGACAGTAAAGAAGTAAAACACCATAAACACCTGCATGCTGAAAAACAAGGTGTAGTGAGAAGAGAAAACCAGCTGTGAAGTGTTTGCATGAAGGTCTGAGCAGCAGCAGGCTGACATCTGACTGCAGACTTCCCAAGGACAACCAAAACACACATCAAATTTCAGTGAGCTTTATTCTCAACAAAACTTCCAATCTTATCAAATAATATTCATGACATTCTTTAAACTGAAGTCCATTGTAAAATTAGCTTCACTGAAAAAAAAAGAACTCTGCCAATTAAATAATGACCAAATTTCCATCAAATAAAACAAATATGAACTCAGGCTTTAAGCTCTTCACTTAAATTTGGAGATGTTTTTAAACAAGGGTTTGCTCCACTTGAACGTTTCATTTGAAAACAAAAAAAGTCCAAATTTAAGGGCAACTTTTAAACTTTTTTCCTCCCAGACCCTTTACCTTCACTTTGGATCTTTAGATCATAACATCCTGTTTTGTTTGTTTGTTTGTTTTTTTTTAATGCCCAAAGGCTCCCTCCCCATTTCTTTTGACTGATGCATCATTTTTGAAAGAAATCCAAACCGGACTCCTCTCGCATCGTCATCGACAGAAACCTGACAGGACGGCCAGATCGTACAAAAGCTGCGTTCTCATAAATCAGAACTATCGAGAGAGGATGAAAACGTGCATCAGGGCAGCAAAAGCTCTAATTGACCCACCCCACAATTTAAAAAAAAAAAAAGACTTAAAGAATGAGACAATTTGGTTACACAAACTATCCAATTTAGTCACCCAATCTGGGGCGAGATGCTCTTGTCTCAGTCTTTAAGGTTCTCAAAATGGCAGCCACTGGCAGTAAAAAGCAGCTTTTCTTCCATCAAAAAGTGGCGAGATGCTAAAATCTTGACAAGTCATAAATTTTAGCTGTGAAAGTAAGTCGCTGTAGTGTTTGCTGCCAGTGGCTGATGAGAGACAGGCAGCTGCCAAGTGCCTGCATAATTAGATCCCTGCTCACTCAACTAACGCTTCATTTAATTTGAATTTATTTTAACAAATACAGCCCTCCCACCCAAACCCGGTGCCAAAACAGCCAAATGGATGCACAAATACTCAGGGGACAACAGCAGAGCTGAGAGAACAGGGATCAGTTCTAACCAATGAGAAATAAAACAGGTCATTTCAAACTGAACAACACAGATGAATTCTTCCTTAAAAAAAAAAAAAAAAAAGGGGGGTGCAATAAATTAAATGAGCAACACTACTTCTCATTGATCAGAACAGTTAGGAGAGCATCTCACCATAGCAAAAGGGAACCATTTTTGCAAAAAAGGTTTGTTGAACCAACAGTTATGCTTTGTAAAAATGCAAAAAGTAACCCCACATATCAAAGCAATAAAGGGCAGAGAAATACACCAACTACTCCAGAGACCGAGGTGCCCACATTTTTTTTTTTTTTAAACAAGCAATATGTAATCCTTCATGCCCATTCCCCCCAGATTTTTTTGATGTTCTGCATCACTTCCCTCCCATTCGGGCATCATGGGCGTATTAAAGCAGTGCAGTCAGTTATTGCCTGAACCCATCCCTCTGTGCCTGAAGTGCCGTCTCTATTTCCTGTTAGCTGCTTTTTAATAAAGCCAGCTAAGGTGCAGCGCACAGAGAATGAATTCCTGCTACATTTTAGGTCAGATGGTTCGTTTTGATGCATTTTGGCCGCCACTCTTCAAAAAAAGTTAAATTAAAAAAAAAGGGGGGGAACATAAATCCACAGCTTTCTCCCCAACACGTGAAGTGATGCAGCTGTGCTTAAAGAGCATATAGATCAACGTAACAGCTAACAGCGCCCCCAGAAAACAAATTCTCTGCCAATTCAGCTGCACTGCAGCAAGTAGTACTACTACATGATAGAACAGTATTTTCTCTTCCAACAGCAACACTCACTATATATCTGGAGATCTTCAAGAGTGTGTCTCAAGAGTCAGTTTCACAAGTTAAGGCTGGTGACAACAAAGAATTCATTACTCAAATGCACAAGCTTAGCAAAGCCATCCGTCCAGACTGAGCACTTGTTAACACTGGTAGCAGGAGAATAAAGGCGACAGTTTAAGTGCAGCGCAGAGTAAACGCACTCTCCAACAAATTTGAAGGGGCTAAAAGATTATCTGTGAACTCTGCCTTGAAAAACATTTCATGCACGAGGTCATTTAAATGTTTTAGATTCCAATAAATTCTGCAATTTCTAAAATTATAAATAAATTCACAGGCCAATATTGCAGATCAAACAAACTGGCAGTTCAGGAAAAAGTCTCCAGTGCTAACAAGAGAAGGAGAAGGGAGGAAAAAAAAAATAAAAACTTTTCAGTTTGTCAGCCAGCCTTTTGAACTTGTTTAAAACAATGTTAAAATGAAGGTATATACAAAGTGTAAGGTGTGCCCCACAACGGCTGCACGTCTCGCAGAATTAAGTATGGTCATCCATAGTAAGGTGAAACACATGACCAAAAGGGGGGAAGAAAAAAAAAAAAAAAAAAAAGGCTCCCTACAATTGAACTCCACCGAAACAGGAATCCTCATGACTCATGGTGTTGAGAGGCTGCTTTGTCATGTTTAGTGTTCTGAAGCTGAAGACAGAGGAAAGGCTCTGGGTCTTTTAGAAGCACTCGCTTCTTCACAAGCAACCTGACAGTCTGGCTGTCTCTTGGAAAAACAAAAATCCAGCATCTCTGTCCGTGGAACATCCAAGTTTGTCCTCTTAACCAGCCAGTCTAAGTGCAGCTAAGCCAGCCAGCAAAAAGATAATTCAGACCAGCATCCCTCCCCGTTATCTCCACTCCTTGCAAACGGATGACTCAAAACAAAAACAGTTATGAACTCACCTTATGTGGTCAGACATTAAATTAGTGTAACAGATTTTCAATTAGGTGAACGTGAGCATGTGGTGTGAAGTGAAGCGAGATGACGGATGATGAAGGGTTATTACTTTAGAACGGGTTGAACTGCTTCTTAAGGCACTTGATACAAATTGGTGAAAACTTCCAAAATTAAAAGGTGGACGATGGAGGGTGTCATATAGCGGTCTGTCGGTGCTGGCTTTCGCATCATTGGTGGATATGAATCTTCACGATGTGCATCGGTATATTTTCGATTTGGTCCCATGCTTTCCTCCCGCTGCTCATGTCTTCAGGTGTGGTGGTGCAGCACAGAGCCCTATTAAAAAGGCAAATGAGTTCTTCCAAAAGGCGTCCATCAAAATACACATTCGTTATGGTGGCAGCAAAGAAAAAAAAAAAAAAAAGACAAACGGAAACTGTACAGGAAAAAAAACAAAAAACAAGAACTCCAAGACAGGGGATGAAAAAAGAGAAACACGGGGGAATGGAGGATGGACTGATCTACAGAGAGAGAGAAAAAGTGAAATTCAATTAGTTACTTGAATAAAATCTGGTATTAATACATGCTTACTAATATTACAGGATAGTCTAAAGGTGCACATTTGGCAGCATCTGGTGGTTTGGTTGAAAACAGAGACCATCCATACCATAATGACACTACTTTAAGAGCGACAGAAGTCAAACTGGTACTCACTGGCTCAAGGCTTGAGTTCTTCGCCACTCTCGCTGTGGTACTCTGCCACGTATAGGCTCTTGTCAATGATGCCAGGGATTGGCTTGATCTCCGTTCCCAGCTGCTCCTCAATCCCTTTCAGGTTGAAGCGATCATCATAAGTGATGAGGTTGATGGCTAGACCCAAGTGTCCAAAGCGGCCTGGAAATCAAGAATGTGAAGGTTGAAATGGTCATTTTTGCTGTATCTGAAATATGAATAATATTAGCAACACCTCTTACCAGATCTACCAATGCGATGAAGGTATGTTTCTCCCAGCTTAGGAAAGTCGAAATTGATCACCACATTCACAGCTTGAATGTCAATTCCTCTTGTAAAGAGGTCTAGAGGAAACAGGGAAAAAAAAAAATCAAACATCATACACGTTCATCAGCAGAGAAACAATTTCAAAACCACAGGTGGTGGTTTATTTCAACCCATGAGTCACTGCAAACTGAAAACAAGATGTAAACACGACATCTTGGAAAAACTCTGACCCACCTGCAGAGCAAGTTGAGTCGAACCAACAAGATATCAGGAAGGCATGATGTGCATGTGTCACCATAAATACACAGCAACAGTCAGGCTTTGATTTCTCTTTCTGGTGACTCTCACAATTCAAGAAAACCAGACCCAGCATGGTTGAGAATAAACTGTTTGGCTTGTTCAGGAAACATGAGCTCATTGTGGTCGACCTGAAGGACCCACTTAGCTTTAACCTGTGACTGGCTTCATCAACTTATCAAACCTTTCCCACTGGCTCATGACCACATGGTGATTTCCTGTAAATGAATTCACGGCAAACGCATCTTGTTTAGATCTCTGTGCTGCATTGTTGATCTTTATGCCTGTACCACTACCACTGTGCAAACAATTTAACAAATATTTTGGGAGCAGACAACGACTGACCACTCTGGTGCCTTCTCACTCATGACATGAGCTGCACTCACAGTGAGCACCATTAGCTCAGCTCAACACTGATGTGTCCTGACATAACATAAACATGACGTGAAACCTAAGCACTTCAAATCAAGGTCAACTGTAACCTGATTGGACACTGAAAAGTAAACACGGTTGATATTAAAATCATTTGTGGTGAAGTTTACAGCGTGCAGTCCAACCGAGCAGCTTCTACAGTATTTGCACTAAAAATAAAAGGGTGCGTGCTCATGGCTCAACCACTTACCAGTGCAGACCAGATTTCGGCAGAGGCCGTTTCTGAAATCGTGAAAAACACGATTACGGTGCTCCTGGAGAGCAGAAAAGAAAGAGAAAAGAGACACACATTATGTGTTGTTATTTTCTACTGTTAGGATGTGCAAAACTTTAGAAGATATAAGAGTTAAACTGCAATACTAGGCTTTCCTGGGAACATTTAAATATAGGTAACTTCCAGCAGATGCAGCAAAAAGCTGACCTGGTGCGACGCAGGCCCAGTCCAAAAGCTGCTTGTTCAGTTTGCCAAAAACAGTCCAGAAATAGAGCACTGATTGAACTGTGGCAACACATCAAGTAGAGCCAACACGATGCTCCTCTTTAATTCACACTAGCAGCTGCCCTGGCATGCATCAATCGCCACCTGTGTGTATTTTGGTCCTAAAGCTAGTAGAGTTGGTATTTGTGAGGCACTACTTTGAGCTGACCTGTCTCATCTTGGCATGAATGTAGAAACACGAATAACCAAGCTGGGAGATCTTCTTGGCGAGGAGCTCCACTCTCTGAGAGGAGTTGCAGAAGATTATCGACTGGTTGATCTGGAGCTGGAGAAAAAAAAAAGACATCCAGCAATAAATTCTGGTGAAACCAATGCTTTGATTCCAGCAATAAGTAACCAATATTAAACACAGCTAATGCAAAACAAAAACATGTTAAAATTGACTTAAAACTACCCTTTATCTAGGAGAGCAGCCATTTTCATGACACACAGAAGTGCAGAAAGGCATCACTTACCCTGGAGAACAAAGTGTTAAGGCAATGCACTTTTTGCCTCTCAGTTACATAAGCGTAATACTGAGTCACACCCTTCAGCGTGAGCTCCTCCATCAGGTTGATCTCATAGGGTTTCTGCAGGTGTGCATTCTACAGAGTGGGGGAAGACAGGAGTTGTGTGATGATGAAGGCAGCTATGTTTACCAGCAATAAAAAAAGACAAAACAAGAAATAAAAACATGTACCATAAACTTCTGCACACTGAGAGGGAAGGTTGCAGAATAAAGCAGAATTTGCCTCTGTTTGGACAGGAAACCCAGCATTTCCTCCATCATAACCACAAAGTCCTGAGACAGGAGTTTGTCAGCCTATCGAGCACAAGAACATGACAGAAAAACACACTGAGGATAGTCTCAAAAACTGGTTTACTTAGGGAAAAAAGCAGTATGGGTGAAATAATAAAAATAATAAATAAAAATAATAATAATAATAAAAAAATAAAATTAACTCACTTCATCCAGAACGACCATCTGCACTTGATTAACTTTGGCCACTCCTTTCTTGATGAGATCTAAAATCCTCCCTGGAGTGGCAATGATCACATGTACTGTAAATAAAAAAAACATGAAAGAAATGTAAGGTAGCTGCCATATTTCAGTCACCAACCTTGTCTGCCAATAATGGCAGCAACATTATAGAGGAAGCCATGTTAGCTAGCAAAACTTCTGCATTTCATATGGAAATAAAATGCATTTCTATTGACCTGAAAAGATGGATATTTCTATTTGCCATTGTCTTTTGACAAAGCACTAACGCATCTCAACATCAGTGGGTGAATTGTGAAACTTACCCGTTTCATCGAGTCTCATGATGTCGTCACGCAGGTTGGTTCCACCTGTGGTTGCCATTACCTTCACTCCACCCATGTGTTTGCTGACCTGGATACAGATTTGGCTGACTTGCAGAGCCAGTTCTCTGGTGGGCACAATGACCACAGCTGGAAAAAACAGAAAAACTCTTGTGATAAGAATATTCACACATTCCAAAGAAACACAGCAAATATAACACCTGAAAGGTAGCTTCAGAAAAAGTGATTTATATTGGAAGTCAAGTATCAACTTTCTGATGTCTCACCTTGTATGCAGTCTCTCTTCAGGTCAATGCGTTCAAGTAAGGGAATGAGGTAGGCTCCACTCTTTCCCGTGCCGTTCTTGGCCCTGGCCAAGATATCCCTTCCTGACAGTGCAATGGGAATGCTTTCCTCCTGCACAAAAAGGACAGAAATGACAGTTTCAGTAGAGTGCCTGGATAAAAAGTAAAATAGAGTCCCTGGTTATTGGCCTGCTTTTAGAATAATGTCAGCCACACAGGTTAAACCTTAGGGGGTCACATATAACCTGATGGCTGTGGACCAACCTGACATCAACATGTCTAAAAACAGTTGTTTTTCCATTTCATATTATCTTAATTCAGCAGAGGTATCAAGAAACATTTTCATTATGTGTCAAAGTGGATTCAAATGTGGCCAATATACTGAATACACACAGTATCTTGTGGCTTGTTCGACATGGGATGTAATAAATAACTATAACACTAACAAAGAAAGAAATGCTGTCTGCTAACTATTTCAGAGGGAAAATTAAGCACTTGCTTAAGCACAAAACAAAAAAAGATACCGTCTCATCCAGCTGTCAAAGAGGATCAACCTGTGTCTGAATGTACCTGGATTGGAGATGGCTTTTCCCAGCCCATCTCAAAGATTCCCATGAGCAGCTCCCGCTTTAGGCAATAATCTTCAAACTCGTTGCCTTTAGTTGCAGTCACATCCTGTAAGCATCACAGCAATTACAGGTTAATTAGCATTTGTTGCCCTGGCGCTTCTACTCCTGAAAGGCTAAGCCTAAAAGACAGGTAAAAGGAAGTAGCAGTGTGTTTAGAAGTTCCAAGCATTTGGTTCGAAGGCTGTTAACAGATCAGGGGTGTGCATACTAATGGCTTATGGCCCCCTAGGAGTTTCAAAGGGAGAACTTTTTTACAGAAAACAAATGTACGTTAACATCTCAACAACTGTTTTTCATTAAACTTATTGACCATTAGTAGCTCTCTCAGAAGCTACAAAGACTATGTAAATATAATAATAATAATAAAATGTTTTTAATGAGCACAACTGAGTAAGACTCAGACTGAGCAGCAAGTAAGTGTATGCTTTATAAAAAGGACTACATATCAGTGTTTAGGGACCATGGCATAACAATAACCACAACCACAATAGTTAATATCCTCTTTTTAAGTTGAATGATTTGCACTATAGTAAAAGCACATCCAATAAATTCCTACTCTATAGAAACAGGTGAGCAGAATCACAGAACTTGCTGGGTGTCAGTTTAAAACATGATTACATAATTTAGCCTGACAGTCAAAAATCACAACTATTTTGTACCAACCGAAGTTTTCATCCTCATGTCTTTCGGGGGCAATTTCAAATTCTTCTTCCAGTCATCTCCAGGTCTGTGGGGAGTTAAGTTATTGTAAGCAACAAGCAAAACAAAGAATTGACAGTAATAATTGTGCCAACATTAAAGAAATCTGGAGGCAACTAACTCACTTGATGACAGCGTTAGTTGTAGGGGCCAGCTGGGAGTTACCATTGTTGATTGTGCCTTTCATCTGATTAAGTTGCTGCTGTAGAGGGCCTCCTCCTCCTCCTCCTCCACCTGGGGCTCCAGCAGGCTTCACTGAGCCTCTCAGCTGTCCATTCTGGTTGGACAAGCCCAAAATCACTGGGTTCTCTGTCCTGGCGGTGCTCATCTTTACTTTGTTTTACTTTCCTGTTCTAATAGCTGTGAAATATCTTAGTTGTCACTAGAGATCACTCTGCTGGACTACTCAAATGTCCTTTCCTCTGGGTGACGTTAATAATTCTCCAACTGTAAATTATCTCTCAACAGTTTTTGCCTCAGCAGGTTCCTCAAAAATATTGATGTTTCTGGGACATCAAATGTCAACAAAAACAAATATCTCTTCTCAATTTCTGATAGATCTTCTAGGCATGCATTCTTTTAACAAATTAGGGCTTAGCATAGATGTAATCTGCCATTGTAATATGGAAAACAACACATTAGGAGGGTTTAGCTAGCTTTCAAGTACTGGCACACTGTTTAGCTAGCCATCTTGTTTAGCTTCGCTGAGCCGCTGCGTCCTCTCAAGTTTCTCCAACCCTTAAAAAAAACAAAAAAAACATACGAGAAACTGTTAAACACCGGACGAATAAAATAACATGGAGATTGTGTAACGTGTGGCAGAAGATAATATGACGTATTTGGAGAGTAAGGAGTTATATCAAGTTAATATTCTGCTGATTAATAACTGACAGTAGATTGCTGGCCTAACGTCAAAAGTTAGCGGATACAGCAGTGGCTAATAATGTTATTTAGCTATCCTTGCTGACATTATGGATACTGCATTGCTACACAGAAAATCAACACCATAGCTAGATAATCTGTGCAGCTATCTCAACTATACCGAGATGTCTAGTGGATAAACACTGCTGACTAACCGACCATGGACACTTTCTGTCTGTTAAATCCTCGAAAGGAACCAAGCTAGCGTTAATGCTAGCCACCGACATCTGGCTAACTAGCGCAGGAGGCTTTAGCTCCGTGCTAATGTTAACCTGAAACATCACGGTGCCTGAGTCAAAATATGTGAATCCAGTCGGTATGTTATATTGAAAATGACACAGAACACATTCTTCCCCAATGTTAGCTGACAGACATGACTGAAAACCCATGAACTAATAACGTCAGCTAGCTAGCTCAGCCGACTTGATTGTCGTGCTAAGTATGCTAACCAACTGGCTAACGATGGCGAAATTCCATTTTAGAGTTACCGTTAATTGTAAAAGTCGCAACGAAATAATGTGATGCCTGGCGAAGAATTATCTAGACAGATAAATAGCTCACTTGTGCATGCATTTACCTTGTATAACTGAAATAACCGGTTTCCTATGCGGTGTTTGTAAGGTGTACTCAATTTTTTAGCTGACCACGAAAGAGTCTTGTCAGGCAGCCGTTCAAGATGGCTTCCACTCGTATTTGAACCCGCCCCCAACCGACCGATCAGCTGATTTCATTTCAAATCAAGGATTTTAAATTATACTTTTCTTTCACTTACATTTAAATCCAGAGCACTGCATCGATCAAACTGATGTTTGCCACCTTTCATTAAAATGAGTGTGTTTTATTATACTCTCTTGGGATTACTGTCACCTTAAACAAGTAAACAAATAACACCAATCCAGCTACATGCCCCACTCTGGCTCTCTGCTTACTGTATATTTTTCAAGGCCTAATTTTTCGACCCAAATTATAGATTAAAAATTAGGAAAAATGATACCTGGCAAACCCACAAGAAACAATCCAAGGTGGGTGAAGATATATTGCTTCTGTGTTTCACCCATCATATTATCTCATTATTATTATTGTTGTTTCATTAACAGTATTTTCATTTTACCACAGTTAAATAGACCTTACAGTTGCAGTTGAGGGCCTCCGGATGTATTTCTCTCATCACAGATTATCTGCAAAATAATGGTGGATTATTAATGCAGAGGTTGTTTTACCTCCATGTTTTTGTGATAAATATTGCATTTAAAAAATAAAGATGCCAGTGGCAAAACTGGATGATGTTTCTGGTAATTTTACACCAACACACACTCACTGAGACTGTATGTTAATAAATATAAATAAATCTAGTTTGGTATGATTGCCTCTTGCTTGTCAGAAAGGAGAACTTACTGCACATTTTGGGTGCATTACTTGGACTTGCATTGCTGCTCATGCTTACTACAGAAAGCATGGTATTTAAAGCTCTGGTCTATTTTGACTTGCTGTTTCAACCAAACCAGCAATAACAGGAAGCACAATCACATTCCCCTACAGCGGTGTGAGATATACAGTGACCAAGATTTCCCCACATGGCTGTAACAAACACCATCACCTTTGAGGTAAGACATAATTTACAAGAGAAAGGTAAACTGCTGTAAATGTTCTTAAAGCTCTTTGTTAATAGTACATGTATTGGTAGTAAAATTGATCTAAATCTAATTTTATATTAGATAATATTAGGAATGTGTGTATTTTCAGCTTGTAATTTCTATGGACTTAAAATAGCTGCGTTCTACTGTTAAAAACAGAAAAACTTAACTATTTAACATTTTCCAAGCCTCTACTGCAGCTTCAAAATAACATTTTAAAGCAAGGCAAGTGTGAAAATGCACCTGAACAGATGTGGGTTTAGGAGCGCATACTGTTTCTTTCCTGTTGACTCACTGGGGAAATAAGTGAGTTTATCATTAAAGGAAAATAATAACTACTCAAGGGTGACGTGTTGCATTTTTCAAACAGCTTGCTCTTCATTGCACTGAAGGTTAAAATATTATAATTCAATAATTAAAGAAAATACATATGATAAATGTCAAATTGCAGGCCAGCATATTATGGCTGATGATCTACATTTCATGTAATATGAATGTAAAAATGTGAATATGTTAAATTAATACATATTAATACACTTGTGATGTTGCAGCCAGTATGGTTTTATAATAAAATTGAATTGTAGCCATGATTAATAATAATACTTTGGTGCAATAACTGTGCCTTATAAACTGTAAATATAATCTTTTTTTTTTTTTTTTTTTTTTTTTTAAAAAACTTTGTTTTTTCTTTATTTTCTTCCTTGCACTAAGCACCATTGGGAGCAGCGCTCCTAATATAGTTCTAGGCACTGTCATATAACGACAATGAAGGCTTTCAATTGATTTTTGATTGATTAAATGTAAATTCTAATTAGATACACAGTTTTAATCTTTGAAGTTTTTAGGTTTTAGTAAATAGACATTTTTAGCGACTTTTCTTCATCTTTCCATCATTATTAAACAGGGAGAAATGGCTATTTAAGAAGACATTACTAAAATAGCTGTTTCGGACAATGTCAGTGTTTAATAGCTGTGATTTCTCCATCATAAATAATATTAACTTGATTGCTGACTGGGCAGTAAAAACTCATTTGTATTTATTTATTAGTATTCAGCCAAAGCAGATAAGTTTAGTATTTGGAAATGTACTAGTTACTATGAAGGGGAACTGAAAATAATCGGGTATATTCTGTGTTTCCTGATTCTTATTTTGACTGAGAAAACCGGAAAAAAGAACCCAATCAATACAATGTCTTGGGGCTAATTTTATGTAATGATTCATTTTTCACTTCCTTCAGAAGAAACAACAGCTATTAACATGTAACCTAGATGTTGTTATATAACTCCACAGTACAAACAGTGGTGACGGAATTAAAATGACCATTTTCTTCTTTATGTTTCACAGCTGTTCCCACTGTACACAGATCATGAGAATTTCACATATGATTATGGAAATGAGACCGACACAGACTGCGGTGAGGCCAGTGTTGGCCTGCAGGTGTTTCAAGCTGTTTTCCAGCCTGTGCTCTACAGCTTGATCTTCCTGCTGGGCATGGTGGGGAACGGCCTGATGATAACCGTCCTCCTGACACGTTGGCGTCTCCTGCGCATCACTGAGATCTACCTGTTGCACCTTGCCCTGGCTGACCTCATGCTCCTTTTCACATTTCCTCTGGATGCAGCTGACAATGTCACCAGTTGGCTGTTTGGGGAGTTTCTCTGCAAGCTGATGGGCATGGTGCAAAATATTAATCTCTACTGTGGGAGTTTGCTTCTGGCTTGCATTGGGTTTGATCGGTATTTGGCCATCGTTCATGCTATTCCCAGCATGCAAAGTCGCCGTCCAAGAACAGTGCAACTAACATGCATTTTATTATGGCTGGTCTGTTTGGCTTTATCCATACCCAACACTGTGTTTCTTTCTGTGAGTAAAAAGGCCACAAATGACTCTTGGATCTCCTGTTATTATCATCATTATGGTATCCATGCAAACAACTGGGTTTTGACCAACAGAGTCCTGGATCATGTGTGCTTTTTCCTACCTCTGGCTGTCATGAGCTACTGTTACACTGCAGTGGTAGTTACTTTGCGCAAGAGTCAGAAAAGCCAAGCAAAGCAGGGAGCAATTCGGCTGGCTTTACTCGTCACTCTGGTCTTTTTCTTCTGTTGGTTGCCATATAATATCACATTACTGATAAAAACCATGGTAGACCTGGAAGTCATCTCGTACAACTCATGTGAATTGTATGTTATAATGGAGCCAGCTCTTGATGTGACAAGAAGCCTGGGTCTATCACACTGCTGCCTGAACCCTTTCTTATATGCCTTTGTTGGGGTGCGTTTTCGCAATGAACTAATACAGCTACTCAGTAAATTGGGCTGCAGACGTGTTTGCCAACGTTTCGTCAGAGCTCCAGGTCACAGTCGATCATCCAGTTCTGATGGAGTAACAACCACAAGCACCATACTCATCTAACAACCTCTCACACAAAGTCAGCTGTAATTAAAATGTTTCCACTCTACAGTATTTAATTTGTACAATAATGATGGAAAATGTATATTTTTATCAGATGCTCTGACAATATAGTACCCATTGCTACTTTGATTGCATTTAAAACCAGTTTTATTTACTCAGTTTAGAAAAAAAACGATATTGTCGGCTGGAATCTGTTTTTGCTTGTACCTCTGGTTCTGCAAACTGAAATGAATAAAGATTTCCTATATTTACAGCAACCGTGTCCCTTTGTCAGTGTTATCAAATAACAACAATTGACACAATAACCAAAGCTAAAATCACTGTAGAGATCGGTATTATTCTATTTTTAGACTTCTATTAAAACACTGTTATACAGAACAACTGCAAACAATCACAATTTGCATCTTATATACAGCAAGTATATATTATATATATGTCTATATATATATAATTCCTTTTCACAACAGTTTGGTAGCTGGAGAAAATAAATCAATGATTTTAAAACAAATAGAAATTTGAGGCACTCCTCTCCTGACTGCCACTCACTGTTCCCACAACGACTAGACACATCTTTGAAATATACATATTTTACAGCATTTTAGAAAATGGCTTCAAATTTGTTATTTAACTGTGTTACAGTGCGTTTAAATATTCAATTTTTAAATCAGTTGTATCACTCCTTGTTTTTACAGTTCCTCTTTTCAAATACAATAACATTAAGGAAAAACATCAGACACAATGGGAAGGTAACCTAGTTGACCTGTTATTTTTTGTTTGTTTTTTTTTTTTTTACAGTTTATGTGTAATCAGAAAGGCATATTGGCCATACCTCCAGGGCCGTAGCCAATGGGACTGTCCAGAGACATACCCCGCTGTCTGAGAGACTGGGGGCCCATCATACCAGACTGTGGATGGGATGGGGCCATCATGGGACCCTGAGGGGACATTAGAGGACCCTGGGGGCCAAAGGGATCCCCTGGAATCGACATGCTGCGCTGCTTAGCCTGCATCATCATAATGTTTTGCTGTGCCATCAGATTGTGTGGGTGCTGCTGGGAGGACATCATGCCAGGGTATGGACTGGAGGGATGGTGGAGAAGGCTGTTTGCCATCATGGCTTGCTGTTGCTGGAGTTGCTGCTGGGGCACCATGCCTGTCCTTCCCATCATATGTCCAGGGGGGCACATGGGGCCCATGCCCCCACCAGAAACCATGCCCCTAGATCCACCCTGGGGGACGCCCATGTTTTGGCGGATTCCACTATGCGAGGGATGAGGCGGCAGCTGCTGTTCAGCCATCATGTTTTGTAGGTTCGCTAAGTGTGGGTTGGATGAAGGACCGCTGCTGTGTGGGGGACCAGAAGAAGACAGCTGTTTGAGGAGCTGCTGTGAAGTAGTTTGCTGGGCTAGTGGGCCCTGATGTGGATTCTGATGTAGCTCACTCTTGGGGAAATACTGTAGAGTGCTACTGGGCTTATCAGAAGGAATGATGCGGGAAAGATCAAACTCAGGGATCCCCGTGTGGGTGGGTCGTATGACTTCACTTAAATCGGGGCCTTCCCCCATGGGTAACGAGGCAAATGAGTCTGAGGGCTGAGAGGTGCGCTGGTGGGGATGGCCTTTTCTGAGCAGACTAAGGTGTAACTGCTGAGGTGGTAGAATATCCTCATTAGACTGAGGGAAATTATGTGACATCCCTCCGATAGGTGAATGCATGGGCCCGTGAGGTGTTGGCTGGATGCGAGGAAAGCCTGCCATCTGGTTCTGAGATATGGGTGAAACATTGCAGGGCCCCATCCCGTCAGGTGCTCCTCCTCCCATCATGGCAGAATTCATGGCAGGCATGCCCATTTGGTTTGGGGAGGAAAGCACAGGTCCTGAGGCGTCATGGGGAAGGTGTTGCTGACCTTGGCTTACAATACCCATGGGGCTTTGTGGATCACTGTGAGGACCAATGGAGCCTTGGGAGACAAGTATCTGGGAGGCCTGGGGGTTCCCCATGTTTCCTGATGATGAAACAAGGCGAAAAATCACACTATTAACATTTCAAAATGGACTGCCACTTTTCTCAACTGACTATACTTTTACACCTCATTATATTCTACTGCTCCCTCTCTACACACTGCCATACTGTATAAGGTGTATAAGATGTCCTTGTTTCATACCTCCAATGCTGACACCAGATAAAAGAGGTCGATCTGGCAGCAGCTCATCATCAGAAGTGGCAATAGTTTTGATTGCATCGTGGTAGAGTGGAGTAGAACTGGGCATGGCATACTTGGACATCTGAGACATGATAAGAGATAAAGGATTCTGTGTTGGAGGGTTATCTGGAGAGGAAGTAAATGGTATGCTGGGATTCATAGAGCCTGGCTGGCTTATGGGTGTTGAGTTGGAACTCCTGGGGGGAAGTGATTGGCCTGCGAAGAACATTGAACAATCAATTAACATCAGAGCCATACAAGTAACTGCATTAATGATGATCCAATTTAACTGTGGATTCTGAATGTACCTGTCTCAGTGGAACTACTTCCTCCATTGCCCACTACCTTCCCACTGGTTGGACCACCTGGACTTGGAAGAGCCGTTTTAGGAGACGCCCACCCTGGAGAGCCCACAGCCATGGCGGGGGACTTGAGTCGTCCAGGAGAGGCAGACGGAGAGTGCAAGCCAAGGTTGGAAGACCCCATGATCTGGGGAGACTTCATGGAAGAGGAGGAAGGGGTCCCAGCGCCAGACGCAGGGGGAAGAGTGGGGTGATGCCCTGCAGAGGGTGACTTCAGTCCTGGAGCAGAGGGGGAAGGCATAAGAGGAGATGGCTCTTGGTTGAGGGATGGAGACTTGAGCTGATGAGGACGAGGCACTGAAGGAGAGCTCAGGGGGTTAACAGTAATGGATAGGTCAGAGGGGTGCCTAGGGCCGAGGTCTACTCCCCTAAGGCCCCCAGTCATTGGCATATGACTGAGCCGTGATGTACCTCCCATTTGATTAGGACCTTGCTGGTCAGGCCCAAACAGCTCAGGGCCAGGCTGCTGAAGATAGAGCCCTTCCACCTGTCCTCCAGAGAAGGGACCATGATTGGGAAACTGGAAGGGGCCATCAGGTCCTGAAATCATTCCCTTGTTACCTCCTCTTCCATTCTGAGAGGCCCTGATTCGTGAAATGTCTCCAGGGCTAAAGATCTCACCTAAAGGCCCCCCTCCGGGAGGAACTCCTCTGAGCTTCTGAGATATCATCATCTGCTGTTGTTGCTGAACATTCATCTGTGGGTTCATGTTCATTGAGAGGTTGCTCCCCAAAGGAGAATCCACCAGGTCTCTCATCTGAGGACCCCCTCCAGGAGAGACCACAATCTCTCGTGAACCAGGAAAGTCCATGGGATCACCTCGAATAGAGGGTGGACCCCGGCCCATTCCCAAATTTTGAAAGTCTGGGTTCCCAGGATTATCCATTATTCTTGAGCCCAGGTTTCCCTGTTGCTGCTGTTTAGCTAATCTCTCAAGTTCAAACCTGGGAAGACCTTGCATCTGCCGTTTCTCCATGAGGCGAAACATTTCCTCATGTGTTAACAAATGTTCTGGGTCACTTTGCAAGTGCTGAGGAGGCCCACCAGGGTAGCATCCATGAAAGGGACCACCACCGCTGATGTTGTTGGGCATATCATCGAGCCAAATCATCCCTGGCCTGTTGGGCCTTTGAGGTCCTAGACCCTCCACTGATAAAACTCCTCCTTTACCACCAGGAAACCCACCTCCCCCAGATGACCCTCTCTGCATCTGTCCCAGGAACCTTGGGCCACGGGGTCCCTCTTGGTGCATGTCAATCATTCGTGCATTTCCAGCCATTCCTCCTCCTCCCATTATACTACCAGGACCCCACTGCTGGTCTCCAGGCTTGCTGTGGTAAGGAGGCGGAGGTCCTCTCATCATCATAGGACCTCCATGCATGCCAATCTCGGTCATCATTCTAAAGTGCTGAGGGTGTGTGGGAGGTTGCATTTCCTGTTGCCGTCTCTTCTCTTGGTAGTATTCCTCTTGAAGTTTCCTCCACGCCATTTGCTCTGGGGTCAGCCCCTCTGGTCCAAGTAAGGGACCCATGTCGACCCCAGGTGAGGACAGCTGATGATGGGGGTGATGTGGAAGGTGAGAGTCCATCTGAGGGCTGTCAAGGGCAGGTCCAGCAAGGGACTGTGTTTGAGAAATGATGGACTGGAGGGGCTCGTCATATTTCTTCATCCCTGCCATCGGAGCCAAGGCCGATGCCAGCATGTTAACACCACTGCAATTTCCAGAGCTATCAGTACCATTGTCGCGGTCCTCAAGAATCCTCTCAGTGTTGTTGTTATTATTCAGGTTTGAGGAGTTATTACTCGCACTGTTGTTGGAGCCTCCTGCATCTCCGGGGCCGCCGCTTGCCCCACTGCGCAGAAGCAGCCTCTCTATGTCTCTCAGCGTCTGCAAGGACCGCTCTCTGTGTTCAAGCTGTTCTTTGGAAAGCCCGTCCATATTCCCTGGGCCACTCCTCTGGCCTGCATCACCCTGCAGGTGTGCAGAAAGGATGGACGGACTCCCTGAGGGAGAAACAGTGGCAACAGGAAGAGATATACCCCCTGCAACCTCCCCATCTCCAGTTCCTGGGCCTGCAGGTGTGGCCGTGCTCCCTCCCTCTGACCTATGGGCGGCGATGTTGTTATTGCTGGAGGCTCCACCAGGTCTGGTCTGAGAAGATTCATTATCGGAGTGTCCTGCTGATGACGGTGTCCCTGCAGGATGCAACGGGCCTCCAACACCTGCAGAGGCTGGCCGTGGAGTTCCACTTTGGGATTTAGGGGTGCCTGTAGGTGGAGAACTGCTGGAGTTTACCTTCTCAGATAGGTTAGGAAGCTTCCCTGACAGGTGGCCCTGTGGCAGACAGAAGGAAATATTACATATGTTTATTATAGTTACTTTTAACAGCTGTAATAGTAGTAGTATAATTGTAGTTATTATATTATATAGTATTTTATCTAATTGTTAATTTGCCAAAACAAAACATTCACTTCACTTTCTCATTACAAGCATTCACTGCAGTCACATCAACTGCTCGTGGAAACAGGAACAAAGAGGTACCTGAGACCAAAATAGCTAAACAAATTAACCTCGCCCCATACTTTGCATCTGTGGTCTTCACAGTGGAAAACACTGGGAATCACCCTTTTTTATTTTGTTTTTTTTTCACAAACTTAACATTTTGTCTGACCTGCTCCAACTTGGTGCGTGAAACATTTTGCTGGTGAAACAGGAGGATGGAGTCGGTCTGTCCTTTCGTTACTGCCTCTGCAGCACTGTCAAATAAATACACAGACAATACAAATTACAAATTTAACTGTGCACGGCAGTTACACAATTTATTGTTGAACTGGAGAGCTAATCAGAATGAAAAACAAAAAAGATAGGTTCGTTGCTAAGATAAATAAAATCCAAATCACCTCTACTTATGATGTGAATAATCACCTGCATGTCAGCCCTGCAAACAGTTCTCACCTGTTAGCTAGGCTGGTTGTGAAAACATATACCACTTGCTGTGAAGGCTGGGGTGGCTCTGTTTTTAGCCCTGGTCCAACTCCACATCCCATAACTGGACCCGTGGGTTCAGACACAGAGAGCCCTTGGATAGGACCTGCCGGAGAAATACCAACTGTTAATGAGGCAACAGTGGTATCCTGGTTTCACAACAACCCTTATGGCAACATCTAAACACTAGATGGAGCTAAAATACATGTAAAGTTCAGTGGAAAGCAGTGTGTGTGCAGGATCTGAACATAGTTATGATTAATTAGCAGCTTTAGCCTGTTGTTTTGGGGGATTTCCAAACTAACAGTAATCAATGCAGCCTTTAAAATCATGGTCACAATGACATTATTGTTACTGAGGGCTGTGCAGTGTTCAGACTCACGATGAGTCGCAGTATGCGGCTTGTCTTCATCTTCCTCTGTGTCTGGTCCAGAGCACCATTCATCTCCACTGTAAGGCTGTTTCTTCTCCAGAACACAGCGCCGCTTACTGCGCATAACACCCTCTGGAGGATAATTCAAACACATACATGCAAAATAAGGTATTTTTATGGCACTATATGCATCCAGACAGTTGAACAATCTGTGGGAAAAAAATCATGAATCCGTCTGTGCTCCTAATTGCATGTGCAAGATATCACTTTTGTTAAAAAAAAAATGTATTAACTACAGTATAAATATATTATTTTGAGAATAATTTATTTGTTCAAAAGAGGGAAATGCACAATAAACAAGATTAAAGATGAATATGACAAGATATATGACAGATTTTATTAATATTTTTTAAATCAATACATTTAAATATATTCTGTGATAATATTTGTAATGTAAATAATTTTTTTAGGTAACAGGAACAGGATATTGATTCATATTTGATCAGACTATCTGTGACTAAAGTAACTTTATTTATCATACCTGCTCAAAGTTACCGAGCTTCAAAAGGTATTTTATCAGTTATTTGGTTTTAATCAGTCACCACTTATAACCTGAACCCACCACTGTATTTTCCAGAACCTAAAGTACTGCTGTTTTCAGTTTCAGTGTATTTTGTTTTTTTTAAATATAGGTACAGGATCAGTCTGCAGCTGCCTTGACAAATGACACCAATCACTTCCATCTCTTCATTCCTATGCAAAAAGCAAAACTGACTTTTTAAAATCAACCAGAATTATCAAAAATATCTCAAAATCAGACTGCAATTATTTGCAGCCTTGCTCGTCTTTGTGATGGTATTCTTTTCGCAACAAAACACCACGCATGCTAATCACATCTGCAGATGTAATGTCTTGAGAAGCATGAGCTGAGCGCCTTCTCACAAGGTGTAATTATGATTTTGTGGATGCACAAGCTGCTGTGCACCAGTGGGTTTAAACAGCTGCAAGAAATATAGCAAATACAATGTCAGGTTTGAACTCCAAACGGGGACAACATCCCCCGATTACTAGAGAAGCTCTAAAAACAAATCAGTGGAGGGATTTCAGGTTAATTACTCAACATGTTATTGACTCTGCGGCAGAAAGCTACCTTCCAAACACGATGACAAATGAGCTTGGGTAATGACAGACTCTAAAGATGAGTGAGTATACAGTAAGGAAGGAAGGAAGTGTGCAGCGACAATACAGAGAAAAGGACAGCAGAGGGAGGACTGCTACCTTTACAGAGAAGCAGTATGAAAGAGCTGTGAGTGTTTTTGTTTACACCATTTTGTCAGAAGCATTTAATGTAACAAGAAACTAACCTGATGTTCTCAGGTTGTTAACCAGGTTTGATGTGAAGTAAAGAGGAGGGAGGCTTGTGTTTCATTTGAATGCATTTCTAGTAATTAGATCAGAGGAAATGGGACAGAAAGCAGGAGAGTGTGTGAGTATGTGGACTGGAGGTTATATGAAGAGAGATTTTTCCACCCTATCTTTCATTCTCTGTCACTCTTTGTGTTGGAACCACACCTCTGCCTCTGAGCAACGACGTGTTTTTTCTTTGTTTAAAGACGTTCAAGTCATGTACAGGAAGCCCAGATGAGTTTCACAAAAGTCACTTTGTCATCTGCAGCTGAAACGCTCACGTGAACACACAAGCGCTCAAGTAAGCCAACGAATGCAAATCAAAAAAACTTAGTGAGCGCTGAGCCACGCGAACACAAATATTTACCAAGACGCTCTCAACAGGAACTTTTAACTCTTGCCACCCACTCACCGTCTCCGCTTTAATAACAACCTCTCTGGGCTTGCTAGGTTTTTCGCCAGCTCATGACCCGTCTCTCCCTCTGAGCACCACAGAATGCTTTTTCATCTGAGACACGTCACCGCAGCACGGGCACAAACTCTCAGAAGCCAGGGGGAATTTCTGATGCTTCTCTGAAAGGTCAGGGCATTTCAGCGAGAGAGAAAACAAGTTCTTCTGTCCTCTCAGTCCTTACATTCACTTCCTGCTGTGGAGGAGGTGAACACACGTAATCTGGTATTTCGGGTAAAGATTTGGCTGATAGGAAGGTAAAGGAAGTGAACTCGTGCACACTTAGAACAGAGACATGCTGTGTGTTTGTCCCAGATGCTGACACAGTTTCCACTTGTGTGCCTTACCTCCTTTGGCATCTGTCTCCAGGGCTGGAGGAACGGCGCTTCTCGATTCACCAGAGTCAATGGAGACGCTCCGCTCCCGCTTGGATTTGGTCTTCAGCATCCCTCCGACGCTGCTCACTGATTGGCTACCGGCCTTCAGCCCAGGGTTGCCGGGGGAAATCTGGTTGGTTTTGACTCCATGACTCCCGGCAGCGACGGCCTTTGGACCCAGGTGGCCAGTAGTGCCCTGCTGCTGCTGCTGGGCCTGCTGGTTCACGCTGGGTATCTGGGACCGGCTGTCACTGGTGACCTGCTTGCCATGATTGGCCAGTTTATTGTCTGTGTGCATTTGATTGGCTGGTGATTGAGGTGGAGGTCTGGTATGGAGGAAAGCTGTTTGTCAGTGGCGCTCACATTGCTTCCAGGAGACACTGACGGAGAAAAGACAAATCATGAGTGTCAGTATTTCAAATTCAAGGCCTCATCTTGGAGTAATACAACTCTGACCAGTGCACATAATTTAATTTGGAGCTGGAAAACAATTAATCAGAAACTTGCTTCCGCACAGAGTTTACAGAGCTTGTTTTTTTTTTCTAAAGATAAACCTTAAATCGCACCTCTGCTGAGTGGATGATTAGCAATGCCAACCGGTCCCGGCGCTTAACTTTTTTGCTCGTTCACTCACCTCATCTCAACCAGACGCTGGACTGATACACTGCCATGCTGCTCTCCAGGACGCTTCACTGACCACACATGGACCTGGGAGACAACAAGAGAGTAACACCATCAGTGGAGCCAGATAGCAACCTTTACAGCCGGCACTATCTGGCAGTGTGTGCGTCCTCAGTCTGGGGGTCAACATCAACTTCATGAGCAGAAAGGAGCCGGAAAAGAGAGAGATAAAGCCAAAAGATTGATAAGAGAGCAAGGCCAGAGAGACACTGTGAGGTAGCTGTTTCTTTAAGGGAAAGAGAGCAAAGACTGGGTTTGAGTTGGGGGAGGGATCTGCAGCTCAGAAGCAGCTCAGCAGTGTTTTAGGTCCAACCCCCCAAACCACAAAAACTCCACCACACATTCCACAACACTGTCTGCAGCAATACCTGTCTCTGCCTCTCACGCTTGTGAGCGTAAGCACAAAACTCATTTCAGTTCAGGCCTATTTAGACGTTTATTCAGCATTTGTTTTAGAAGACAATCTAATGTGACCCGAGAGCAAGAGATCTATCTGCAGCCTCCAACTGAGCAGGACTCAAGCTCTACATGAAGAATGGAAGCACATGAGGCTTCACTCTGCATCCAAGTCCTAATAGCTGCAAGCTGATGCCCTCTTGACACCGCCACCTGCCTGTGTCCATAACCCTGCACTTCTGATTTTAACCTTTGCAACTGGGCTTTGGTTCCCTGTGACTGGAAGAGGAAATTTGTGTAGTCTGCATATTAGCTGTAGTTCGGCTGTGTGTCCCTGCATTAAAACAGGTCTGCAGTATCTGCAGGTCTCAACATGACCCTTCCACACCTGTTGCCGCTGAACAATAGTTGGTCAAAACAGTCATCACAGCCTGTTCGAAAGCAGACATAATGCAGATCTCATGTAAACATTTCCACTGGCTGCCATTTTGGGCTGACGACACAATCCTACCGCTGGTCAGCTGAACCATCTGTACCACTCACTCACCTTGACAGGTGATGGTGAACACAACACTGTAATTAGTCATTAACTAACACCGACTCATGTCAGCACAGAAAGGTGCCTTGTTCGTTGGCTGAGGACTTCATCAGTCATTAACTCAAACTGGGACAGTCAGACGTCGCTGCTGTTGACAAAGTGTGACTCGCTTGCTCTGTGGAGGCAGAATAATCATATAGTGAGGCGCTGACCTTCGAGTGAACGTTTATGAAAAGACAGGCCCATCTGAAGTGAATACCAGTCTAGTGGACATCAAGGAGACTTGATATGATCAACAAGGGGAAAAAGCTTTTGCAGCTGGTGCAAGTCCTCGATAGGAAATGTGTCTCGTCCAACATCATCACCATTCCTTCCCACAAGCACGGAGCCTTTATTTAAGCAATCAGCCCCAAAGAACATTATAGGGATTTCAGCCTTTTTCAGACTTGATTAGTTTTTACTGGAGAGAGGTTTAGTGTGTTAACAAAAACATCCAAAGAAAGGAAATGACTCCAAGTATTCAAACCAATCTGCTCTTGACCAATAATATAAGATGTTGTTCCTTGACCTTCTGGAATAGCAGCTGCTAGAAAAGGTGCTGGCGTGACGAGCAGTTTTTGGTTCGCACATCAATGTTTAACTGAGCTGTTACACAGTCACAGGTCTCAAACAAAGCAGGTTTCCCTCAACAAGCCAAGAAATTCTGTTTGAATAGCACTGTTTACAGAAATTATTGTATTTGGAGGAAGACCAATTTGTGTTGCAACATCCGGAGAAATGTGCTTCATTCAGATTCATTTCAGGTTAGACCTGTAACAATGAATCTATTAAACGCGAGTGATTCATTGTCACACTTCGATCCCACAACAGGTCATCTCCATTTAAGCTTAGGCTATTATGCAACTTCTCAAAACAACTGGTCACACCAGTGATGACTTAGGCGTGTCATAGTATTCAGCTACCTGTTACCAGCCGTGACGGTGACGTTGGCCTCGTTTTCACCTCGTGACAATGTGTGTGTGTCCTACTGTATCAGGAACTGGCACAGAAGCAGGTTTGAGTACTTAGAAATATAAACACTTTGCGTGATGACAGAAATTTGTACGTCGAGTTTCAAGGAGGGCGGAGGTGAGGAAGAGGCAGGTGTGATCCCATCACAAGGTGGTCACCAGCATTTTGCAAGTAATTCATGTCAATTATGATATATTAAATCCCCTTTGACTCAGTGCTGTAAAACTGAAATATTTCAATAGTTCTTACAGATACTGAATACTAAAGAGCAGTCAGTAAAATCACATTTCTTTATGACTTATCAGACACACCCAGGAGAACCAACACTAAACCTAATTGGAGTCATCTGCATTCATTACACACAAAAAATAAGACATTTAACACCAAGGTTTGGGAAATGATTAGTATGCAATTACAGTGGCATTTGAATGATGAATTTGTCAAATCAACCTGGCAATTAATCTGCAATAAATCAAAAAAAAAAAATCTAAGTTTATGTGAGGTGTTCTCACTTTCCCTCACCCTTAACCAGTCACACAGTTCCTGCCAAAGCAGGTCTGAATGTCCAGTCTGGCTTTCGTCTTGATGCTGATCCATTACACGAAAAACAAACCATATCAATCAGCCCTATAAGCTTGAAAAAAGTTAAACAGTAGCTAGATACAAATAAGCTAGAAATTCATAATAAGGTGCAGCCACATGGGTGAAGGCTTGCCAAGAACTGGTTCATTGTAACATCAGAAAATTGTCTTGTATTGTAGCCTGGTCTTCAGGAAAAATGTTAGCATCGTACATGTGTGTGAACTGCGGTTTTGTATTCGGTCAGAGGAAATGACGTAGGATTTGATGTATGTAATATATTGAGTGGCCATTATTGAATGTTACATGGCCTAATAAAGAAAATAACAAGTGACCACTAAGGCCATGTCTACATGGAGACAGGTTCGTAACAACTATCAAATATCAAAACTGATTTGCACGCTCGATTTCTTCTTCCGTTTTGTTGAATTTGTGTGGCTGCGTCAAATCACCACCCGCAGGCCGATTATATATGTTACGGCATTTCAGTGGTTTCATGAGGACAAACATTTTCTGAGACGGCATTGTGTTTTCAGAAAACTTTTTCAAAATTAAGTCTCCGTTTCCCAAGAATGGTTAAGGACTTTCAGCCAAACGTAAACTTTAACTTTGCCCTTGTTCTGTAACTTTATTTAAGAAAGTTATTATTTAAGGTAGTTACAGCAGTTATGATAGTTATGTTAGTTACATATTTATGTCATTATTTCAATGATGATCTTTTTCTAACCTTAATCAAGTAGGTAGGCAGGCCTAAACCTGACCAACTTTTTTTTTCAATTTCAATGTGAACAGCACACAGCAGGGTCGCTAACAACCGGGGCAGGACAAATCTGTTACTGTAAAGAAATAAAGCAGTAAATGACCAGGAGGGCGATGACCAACATGGTGTAACGTACACAAACAAAACATTTTTTTGTTAGTATCTTTTTTATTTTCCAAAGAAACTTAAAAAGATGCTGTACTACTGTACGCATCTGACGTAACAGTCACAGTCCAAGTTCACATAAAAACACTAAAACGTTATCGAGCAGTTAGCAATCTTCATGAAATATAAACTTGTTCTTTAACAGCTGACACATGCCTATCTTAAAAAAACCTTACCGACTGCATGGAGCCAGTCTGTGCTGGGATGGCAGAGTGAGCGAAATATACATTTTAGTCTTCTCTGCAATCCTTTTGAAATATACTTTATTATACTATAATAGATTTTGCTGGATGATATATTGTCCCACTATTTATTGCTGATAAACGATAGATAATACTGTCATTACTGCACAGATGGAGCATGCCACCATCATCCCTCTATCTATCGTCGTGTAAGAGGTATTAGATACAAAATCATTGGAAAATAGGTTTAAAAATCCTCAGGTTACCCTTTAAGATGTGCACGCCATACAAAACATTGTGTTTGAGATGTGCACAATGTTATGTTTTACAACCTACACCTGTTGATTACATACAGCACAGGCACAGGAGACAAAAATACGGGGCCTGGCATTATCATATTTATGCCCTGCCCTGGTTTACAGTGTAAAAGCCCAGATCAGCTGCATATGTTTACACAATGGTGAGCTGTTGTCCAATCAACATACAGTACTGGGGCATTGAATGTCCTCCATTCCTCTTTCCTCACTTGACATTTTCACATCCAGTTTGGGAAACAAATTCAGTTGGACATTGTCCAGATGCTGCTGCTCCAAATAAATTAGGGAAATAACTCAATGAGTTTTAAAATCCATCGCACATGGTCTTTACGTATGAAATGTAAACTCATTTAGGGCTATGACGACAAATACAGGTTGATGATCTCAGTTAGGCCAGAAAGTGATGAATGATTGAAATTCATTGTGATGTTCTGCATGTGTAATTTCAGGGATTTCAAGAAAACTCACAGGTGATATGATTTCCAGGGTTCAGTGTGAATCCCAGTAAAACACAGGTCAGATTTTACTGCTCTGTCAGTGAGCCTACGGTAAGAGGCTGGGCTCCTATTTAGTCCCAGTGGGTCACACAGTACTCTGTATTTTTAGCTTGAGCTGGTATTAATAGACCCAGAGAGCCCTGGGAAGTCAGGGTCAACAGTGAGAACAAAATACGACGCCAAGTCCAAAACACAGATGCCACAGTGCTGCTGAGAGGATCGACAGCAGTAACACTGAGGCCAAAGTGTTTAACAGTACTGATGAATGAATAATGTGTATTGACGCAGGAGTACACACGGTTACACGCCGACGCACAGTAGAAGCTTGTTTGCGGCAGTTGAATAGAACAGAATAAGAGACGGAAAATAAGTTAAACGTGTTTGACAAATCCCCCATGTATACATTTTCCCAACAGATATATTTTTTAGAAAACTTTCAGGAATAACTAACTACAGTTTTTGTTTTTCACTCCATCTGATGCTTTTTGTTCTGTGCAGTCAAAAGTATATTCACAGTATTCTTATGTTCTATAGTTTTTTTTATATTATATACATATATCTTTGTCATATTTGCACTATTATGCACTACAGCAGTGGACTCTGTAGTCCTGTAGTTTAAATCCCACCTGCACATTGAATAAATTCGATCAAGTGACCCACAAAGCTACAGAACAATTTATTATAGGGCTGCGTGATTATCACAATTATCGCAATTACTCACTGACTGTAGAAACTCGGTCATTCTGCATCACTGTGGTGCATTTTGAGAGCAAAACCAGGAAGAACGTTGTTCTCAAGAAAACAATTAAATCATAAACACACTGGTTGTATGTACATATTAAATATTACAACAACACTGTTGGGTTTGTAAAGTGGGTAACAGTCCAGCTAGAACAGTCTGTACAGGACAAATCACAAAACAATTAAATCCGCTGCAGTACATTTACGAGAGGAGAGAAAAAACACCGAGCTGAAACACTTCTGTCAGCTGCTGTTCGGTCGTAAGAGCCCATCGGAGAAGTCAACATGGACGATGACAGAAGAGCTCGGCTAGGTTTAAAAGATGTTGACTCAGCTATCAAGTCGCTGCCAACTTTCACTCATGGAAAACAAACTGACACCAATAATGTGAACTGGCTTCCAAGTGACAGCCATCAGTACATTGTGAGTGATCACTGGTGCCAGACTCTCTCTGATGAGCGCACTTTCAAATTTAGCATGCTTGTGTTGGTATCACACACAAAAAAAGATCTTTAAAAATGTCACCAGTGAAATATCACTTAATCAGACAGCACCACCCACCCATGTATGATGATAAAGCGACTGGTTCCAGATTATGAACGGAGGGGAAATGATCTGAATGTTTCTTTCAGAGAGGCAGTGCACTGAAAACACACAACTTTCAAGTAGAGGCTATATTTGTATGCTGTCAGAGGCTGCAGGCGGGGAAAGGACACAACTGGAACTTGTTCAGGAGTCTTGCAGAAGGGAAAAAATGTACACGGCATGTTTGGCATTTCTAGACTGAAGTGGGCCTGTGTAACAAGCAGGGAAACCCTGTTCATGGATTATTGACCACATTTAGCCTGATATCTGCTCGTTGCTTTTTATAGTCTTTGCCATAACTGCTTTTTTCCTCTTTCCTCCCCCATTCCTTCAATCACACGCCTGCTCTCCTCTCCCAACATGCACTTTTTTTCCCAGGAATTTATTAGTCTATAACGATAACAAGAGGTTACTGCAGGTCAGCGTTCATTTGAATAAACATCAAAAAAAAGGTTCAGCTGGTCCAATGATCCCTCAAATTAAACCCTTCATAAAAAGGTAATTATTCTTTAGTTAATCCACAAAACTGTTTGCGGTTTTCTTCGATAGCCAGCGTCTCTGCACTAATAATCTTGCTCACAGTACTTGTCGGGGGGTTAACTGCAGTGCATTATGGGATGGTGCACACAGGTGACAGCCCAAAAAAAATATCAGCACACTAGGGGGGTTGTGGCAGGTTGCTGTGGCAACAAAACATGTCACAGGGCTGAGTAAATATAGGCTAACCAGTAGGCGATGTGCAGAGAGGAGGGCCTGCAACAGAGGAAAGGCCACATGAAGAAGAAAAAATTAAAAAGGAAAAGTGATCTCAAAGCAGCGCTGTCTTTTGATGTAACCTGCCTCACTGAACAGAGATGGCAAAAGAGATTTTTTTAGTATGAAATGTACAATGCCCGTCCTCAACGGGCTGATAATTAAGTGGTAAGAGGACCGTAGTTACCTATAGCACATGGCATTGTGTCGGGCTCCGGGACAGGGAAGTGCCGGGCTCATTTCGTACAGAGGGTCAAGGGTTGCATCCTTTCCAACACATTCTGGGAAAGAAGCCAAGTAGAGCAAGGAAAAAGAGCGGACCGCTGCCTCCGAACGGACAGAAGGAAGGCATTAACGAAGCAGGCTGATGGACAGAAGCCACTCAGCATCAAACTGAACACACACCATTAAAAATGTGTACAAGAAATGCACTGTAACTCACAATATGGGAGTCTGTTGACCCCACTGGTGAGTTAACCAAAGCAGAACTGTTGTTCCCTGGGGAGCATTAGGGGACGTACACAGCATCTTCCCAAAACAATGCTGAACCAACCATAAACAGTGATCAAATAACCCGACCCCACAAAGCACAACCTACCCTGACGTTAAACAAACTGGGGGACAGGAAGGACTACAAGTCCTAACACTGAAGATAGAAAAAGAAAGGTATGTGTACTGAGCTGAAGGGGACATATCAGGAAAAAAACAGCTTTTCTCATATATTTGGGTATCTGGAGTCCCCACTACCTCACAAACTGTGAAATAAGACAACCCAGTTTTAAGTGGGTTGCCTGGATTAGAAAACTCATCAGAGAAGAGGAGAGAAAAAGGAAAGTGGTAGGCCTAATATCCATGACTGAAACGGATAAAACAAGGCGATAAAACTACCTACAGATCATCATAGTGTCTGAACATATTTGGCCTCTGTGGACAAATTTATTTAGATAATATCACTCTAACAGACACAAATACCCAAACAGAATATGAAAGTAAAACAGCTTTCAGATGTATTACAGAATCCCACTTAAGAGTCTGTTCGAGCATTTGCATGCAATATGACTTGTAATACACACTGCTCAGATATGGAATAATTGTATCCACTGTTAAAGAAAATATAACATACTATTGTGCATTCATACAGCAGGAGATCAAGTTGTTCAGCATTCACATACTGGGAAGTCATTTGGTGGTCAAAAGTCAAATAAGTATCAAAAAAACCTACCCAAGGAAGCACATATGAGCCTCCAATGGAGACTGACAAATATTTGTTTGCTTTGCTAAAAGATTATAAGTTTTGAGTTTTGCTTCCTAACCTACAGTTTCAGCCAAGGATAACACACCGCACAATTATCAAATAGTCACTCTGAAGCAGTTACAAGAGGATCACTCTGAGCAACACATGCATGAAAGCATCGAGCTGTCCAATAATTTTGAGATAAGTTGAGGAAAAATCAAACAGGTTGGTTGGACCTCTTGATAAAGGAGGGTCACCAGGCCAGTCAATATGTTTAGGTGCACATCTAAGAAGAGCTATAGACAATAACCGAGCTAAGGATTTAACTGGAGTTTCCGAGAAATCCGAGTGTACAAGCGTGGCAAGAGAATCGAATTACTGAGCGAAGTACGTTCGACTCTGAGACACGAGGTGGCGCTACACACCCTTTCATGTTGGCATTCTTTCATGGTCTTGTCACTTCCAGAGGGGGAGTGCCCAGGCCAGTCAATAGTCCGGCTAACCGTGGTTTGCATGTACATGCTGGAAAAGCTTGACTTAGAACTGCATTATCTGGTATGAACAGTCCGATTATAAAAACTCTAGCTTGGTTCGACTACAGTCCGACTAAGGTGTATATATGGCTTTTAAAACTTCGATATTAGCCAGACTAAGGCAATTAAATCAAATTTCTCTAAGTGCATGTAAACATACTGACCATGAAAACACCTACTCTTTGAAAAGTTTGCTTTGATGTATTTTCCTGTTTGAGTCATCTGGTTGAACTCAGACAAGTTTCAAACTTGTAAACAAGCATCACAGACTCACAAGTATCTAATTCATTGGATATTAGGACAATTTGGCAACATGACGGGAGTGAAAAAAAAAAATAAGATTCCTCTCCCTTTAACCATGTAGTATACACTTGTCTTTTCACATAAATTTTCTTGTGTTTTAATGTACAAAGAATCGTCTCTAATAAAAGAATCTCTTGCACACATGAAACGGTACACAGTAGTAAGGGTTAAATCCTGACTTGGCTCATATTACATGCTCACCATCACAACTTGTAAAGGGACCTGCATGCTCACAAGTTCTCACAGTGGATATTTGTTCGCCACCTCAGTTAAAACGGCACTGTTCTCAATTTAACTAACATTAACACACCGCCTAATGCAATTTGAAAGGTTGAGGACAGTGACAGGGCACCTTTGTTGGTGAAGACTGCATGCAAAAAATATGCAAAAGTACAACAGAAACTCATGTGAACCACAATGAAAGTGTGGCAAAAATGTTCTAAATGCTTTCTAGCTTGGGATTAGACTGAGGCCTGGCTTCTTCACAAGTGTCTTAGTATGTCCTGTCGCGTGGAAACGTTCTCAATATCACATTATTCTTTCATAGCTCACCTTAGCAGCGCTCACTGTAACTCACCCCAAACTTCTCAGATCACCTAATCCGATAAGAAACACTTTGTCAGCAGCTCACCCGGTCTGTCTCTGCTTGCACTGGAGCAGTCTGTGTGGACATGCTTCATTCAAATCAACTCTGGATAAAACAAAAGAGGCAGGAAATGGGAGATTTCATTCATACCTAGAATACGTCAGTCAATCTACGCTGGCTTACGTTTCCCTCTATTGTGCAGACAGAGGCACATTAGCTTCTGGGCTTCATCCTCAACTCGTCAAATGTTTCATCCAAGCAGAATGCAGAAGTGCACACAAAACTAATAATGAGGCAAGAAAACCCCTCAGTTACATTAAGAGAAAAAAAGTAATGGCTAGGCTTAAAATAAGCATGTAAATTTGGTAAAATATGTGTAGTAATCAACTTAGTGCAACTATAGACCTGGTTAACAGTCTGGTGTTTGTTGGATACATCTCTCTAAAGCGGTTCTTCTTTCTTT
Source organism: Synanceia verrucosa (assembly GCA_029721515.1). NCBI lineage: Eukaryota > Metazoa > Chordata > Actinopteri > Perciformes > Synanceiidae > Synanceia > Synanceia verrucosa. Next base: position 2,927,363 of record CM056559.1, read on the forward strand.
TTACACTAAATAGCATTTATATGTGGCTCTGTTTACACGACAGTCAGCACAATATATATGGGAAGTCAATACAGCATAATGTTCATTGAGTAAATTATGGTCAAACCATAAAGCAGGGTGGGACTACCTTATGATTGACAGGTCTCTACCACAACTGTCCTTGTTATCATCTTCAGCACTTTCAGCATCTATTCAAATCTTTTTAGTCATCTTGTGCAAGTGGTCTAATTAAGCCGTGACATACTACATCAAGTACCCATTATTAGACAAAATACTGCCTACAGGTATGGCAATGGACTTTTTTTTTCTTAAAAAGAAAAAGATGCTCTCAACTCGAGATGTATCTCACATCCAGTGGGAAGCATCGCGCACAGTGTACTGTAACCCTGAAAAACAATTCAGATCAAGTTGCAAACTCTGTTAGGTGCTATATATAGCTCACCAGGATATTGTAGATACACAAACAGCATGAAGTGCCTCTTACACACACACACACACACACACACATGCTGTGCAGTAAAAGAGAAAAAGAGCTGTAGGATGTCAGGTTCAGGTACAGCACTATCACACCTTATACAACAGGTCAGAAGGTTACTGGATTGAGACCACACAGGCAGTGTGTGACAGCATTTAGCTGTGTGACTACAATAACTATTTAATTCTAATAAGACTATAACACATTTTAATAATTTACTTCAACCAGCATTATGTTTTAGTTGCCAGTTCTAAAGTTATCTTGCACACTGTGCTCGTGTGTATCTGAATCACAACGGGGCAGGAAATGCCTATCAAAATAAAATGTTATCAAAGCACACATGTAATTTTACCACGCTGGGGCTAGCCTGACTAGCATTAAAGAGGCATACAGTGTTATTAACAGCATGTCGGACTCCATATGCCCACTCAGAGTGTGTTGAAGTGAAAGGTACCGTCTGTCACCTCACTGTTTAACACGGTTTAGCCGCTTAGTTAGCACACAACCATTCAAATGAAGCGTCTGTCACGTTAGCTCACCGATAAGCTACTTATTTAGACACCGTGAATTTAAACACCAAAGTTAAACAAGCACACCCATTCTGGTGAGGAGGATTTAAGGACACATGCCCCCTGTTGTGAACCACCCCCGCCCCGGTCGCCCGTGAAGTGGAGACTTTGCTGCGCCAGCCAGGCTAACTTAGCATGCTAGGCTAACTTGGTGAACACATCTGCAGGCGAGCTCAGCGCTAGCTAACGGGATTTGAACTTTGTTTGGCTCGATAGCGACCCCGAAGACTTCATAAAAGGAGAGGAGGAGGAGGAGGGGGAGAGAAAGTTCACACGCCACGGAGGACAGCTGCGAAATAAGGTGGACAGCTAGCATGCCTCGGCGGTGACAGTGTAGGGAGATGCGGTGCTCTACCTGGGGTGTGAGATCAGAAGAGGCCGATGTCAGGACTGACGGCCAGTCGACATTCCCCGGAGTGGCCGCTGCCGCCACCGCTTGCTCCGTCCGCCGTACCACTGCGCAATACGGTCCCGATGTTTGATGAGAAACCAGCTGCTGCTTCTCTAACGACTCAGGCTCAGGTGGTGGTAAATAAACGCGGCGTGTCTAGGTTGAAGTTTCGGTTGAAATCAAGGGACGCGTCACCTTGCAGCGGTTCATGACTCCCACTATTCAAGATGCAGAAGGGCAGGACGTTGCTTCTCTCTGCGAGTCCATATCACAATAATTAGTGTGGCCACACGGGCATCCGTATGTCACTGTGCTGATATGTCACGCTGGACTTCTCTGCTGCTCTGAGTGGCTTTTATTAAATATATAAAATGATAAACTGAATGACAATTCATATTTATCAGCTGGTATTTTCACATGCTGGTGATGTCAACACCCTGGATGTGAAATGCACCTGAAACATCACACAGGTGCTTTTTTCTTTTTGCTTTAATCTGGTCCAGCTAATGGACATCATGCTGCAGTAGATTTCAAGGAAACACAGCTTCAATTTTTTGGGGAATCCATTATAAAGTTACTGAAGAGTGAAGATCCAGTTGTTGCACTGCTAGACCTGCTTTATTTTTTCAGTTTAATGCTCCCTCTGGTGGTATGGGTAGTAGAAGAATTGACAGCATACCCTCAAGTGAACTCACTATAAAGCCCTTTGTTGCAAATGCACTGAAATTTATAGGAATACAATTAAGACTTGTACATTTCCAATGCTGGCTAACATTCAGTAATTGCCTAATTTCTTCATGAAGCAATCAGTTGAATATTAGGGAAGGACATGCACATATCAAGTCATAAATCATCCAGGAGGGAGCTGCAGTTATTTATCACAAAATACACAGACACACATCTGCAGTGGATGCTGGTCAGTAAAAATAATCACAAACCACAGAGGCGACTTGCTGAGACTCCCTAACCTACAGGAGACCGACCTCTGTGTTCATGTCCTTCATAATGCAGCACCATCACACCTGTTGGCATCTGACATTTTTAATCATTGAGTGATTAAATAGCTTGAGATTTTAATTATGCCATTGGATGATGTGCACTCGACATTAAGCTCTCATTATGTGCCGAATCTTGATGGAAATGAGATCAATCAGTTTTTTGTTGTTGTTGTTGTTGGAATTACTAAATTAAATGATAAGGTCTCTTAAAGTTGTGTATATTCTGTGGACACTACTTGCCAAACAAGTATTTTTAGTAATAAAAAAAGAATATTTCACTACACATTGTTTTGATTCAGTAATAATGGGCTCTGGGCATCGCTCCTGCCAAATAGACCAGCTCGGGGATATTTAAGAGCAAATAAAACAGCCCACAGACAGAGAAGGCTGCAATTTTACAGTGAAAATGCAAAAAGATGCTGTGGATTATATCCCACCCTGAGATATGTTTCATCTTCGTCCATTATTCTCTGCTGGTACATGGCAAGCAGAGGAATGAGCTCAATTAGGATGAGGAAATGAGAGGAGAGGAGGAATTTGTGCCGCCTGTATTTGGAGAGAAAGAAAATGAAACATTGGAGGAAGGTCAAGAGAACATAAGAAAGGAGCAGTGGGGAATGAGAAAGCGATGGAGAGAGAAAGAGAGAGACAGAGAGGATGAGAAAGTGAAACTATGTTGTCATGGAAACTGGCATGGATCTGAGGAGAAAAACAAGAATGTAAATTGGTTTACCCTTAGGGAATGTGATGGTGCTACAGGGAAGAAATAGGCAGGGAGGTGTGTTTATGAGAGGACCTGCCACAGCATTATATGCAAATAAAGAGACTTGAAAAATAAATGATAATGATGAAGAAAGCACAATGGATCTTTGAATGAAGATGCTTATATGGACTCCAAGAATCTATTTGGAGATGGTAGCAGCCGGGAGGATCAGCCTTCATCTCTTTCTGCCTGAGCCGTGTCTTACAAATGACAAATTAAAAAACGTGTCAGTCTGGGAGGTGCAGAGGTCAGCATGAATGTGTGTGAATTACTAATAAACAACTTGTGCTGCACACCAGTAGCACACTTTTTATGTGGTGGTGGAGACCTTTTCATTCAGGGGCATTACAGGTGGCAGGATGGGGCTTTAGAAAGCCTGTGCAGACCTCAAGGCTTTCTCATTTTCTCCTCTCACCTGTGTGCTTTTTCCACAAAGCCTTTGCTCGGACTGCTGGAATCCCATCTTTAGATTTGATTTTAGTCAGCTAGAGGATAGGAATGTTGCCAAGAAACTAATGGTTTCCGTGGTGACAAACACTACCGCTCTGTCATTGTGTGTAGCAACGTAGGAAGTCAAGTCCCTCACCTACAATCTCTACTGCCGCTTTCAGAGAGAGATCTGAGAACAGCATGTACTCAGCATAGCTTAGTGCTCTGTGTGTGTTTTCTTGTGCAAAACCATCATACATCTTCAGACTCGTATTGAATGAAACAAGAATAACATACAAGACGAGAAGACAAATGACACAGTGGGTGCATGGACACGCAGGACATGACATATGATATTGTCAGTATCAGTCGTAATCCTGAATATCCCGAACAGAGTTGAAAATGCAGTGAAGCACAAAACAAAGTGACAATGACGCATCAGTAGGGGACATTAATAAATGGCTCCAACAACCAGCAGCCATGTGCAGATTTGTTTGTTCAGTCAGTCTGACGGTGTGTTTATGTGTGTTTGGCGAGAGCTTAATTGTAATTGGGGAAGAGGCGGTTGCCGTGGCGGCTGTTGCAGGCACTGATGCACAGGCGCTGGATCTCAAACAGGTGGTTTCCCAGATGGGCAAAGTCAGTAGCAATCAAGTTTTCCCTCTCGCCCTTAGTTTGAAGTCACGCAGGTCTTTGATGGAGGGCAGCCAGCAGACGTGAGAATGACACATGGATGCTGAGCAGATATCCATCGACAAGGATTCGTACAGTTTGATGTGATGTTTATGAGCTGGGGAAGAGCATCTTTGAGGATGTTTGATGAATTTAATCAAACCAACTGTGCACACAAGGTAGTATTGTGGATTTCCAGGGGGAGATGAGCATCTGGGCTCTTGTGGAAGTCAGTCTCATCTCCACAGTCTTGTTTGTGTTATGATCAAGGTGGTTGGCACACCTAAATACCCATGTGGCCAATTCTCCAACTTGTTTTCATGGTCTGAGTCCAGAGAGCAGGTGAATTAATGTTTAGTTGGGTCATCCAGGGTTCAGTGATTATCACTCTGACAGCAGAGTGTTCATTAAAACATGGTAACAAAGACCATTGGGATTGGGTGGGATAGTTTTACACAAATTATACAAATAATTGAGAACAAACCTAAATAAATCATGGATTAGGTTCAGGGAAAGAAGAGGAAATAGCAGGATCTCTAACGTGACTTGCTCCATGAAACCCTTGCAATAAACTGGAAGAGCTAAAGATTACTGTACCCATGATATCAAATATGGACTTAGTGGATTTAGTTAAACACTAAGCATATATCACAGCAGTCTGGTGCAGGACTTAGACAGTATCCAGGAGTCAGTGGAAGCCCGTGTTGGCCACATTAAGGTTTGTCTTCTGGTCTAAAGGTCAGGCGGGATTAAATAAATTGTGGAAAACTAGAGCAGACAGTAGATGGCAGTAGAGTTACTCTGAAGAGTTCTAGCTCTGCACACACAGGTATGACTCACTGAAAAGCAGCAGCATATATATTTACGTCAGACTCCAGATAGCAGACTCTGTCTGAACTGCCATCTTTGTTGGTTTAGCATATTCCTATCCTCTACGACACTCCAGTCAGCCCCGTCTCTGAATACTGGTCATCCAGGAGGAAATATGTTTAGTCCTGGTGCACAAACACATCTTTGTTTTGTGAATATGAAGTGAAAGGAAAACTATGCTAATAAAAATGTTTGATTCAACACAAATCAAAACACCACCGTACAATAATGTGTGACATCTGACCGGTTGTAACTGTGTGCACTGACGTTGGACACGGAGCAGGCATGCCTCTGTACTTTAATGGGGCTACATGAGGTGAGCTCCTGCACTATTTGTGAGTTGAAGCTTGACCCTAAAAAGGTCACAGGGACTGGAGGTGTTGCTGTGACCTTCCGGAAAGCCCTGCCTGGACGCTGCCTCCATATGGCGGCATCTCCCTTTGAAACAGCGACGGCGCAAAACAATCTGGATCCTATTAAATCCTTTTGTCTCTCTCCCCTCCTGCTTGTGCTGTCTGTTTTTACTTTGTGTTATTCATATTCATTCCATTACGACCCTCCTCCCCTCTGGTTTTTGGAGTCCCACAATGCATTTCGCCGAGACTGCTGGGCAGATGTTTTCATGGTGCCGGGCCATATGAATTCAAGACAAACTTGGACATGAATGAACATAAATCGAGGGAGTAATCCTTCAAACCGAATAATTAACACATCCCTGTGAGATTTCTTTGATACCATAAAGCTACAACGGTCTTCTTCTATTGATCCTTGCAGAGTTTCTTGCCCTAAACCCACATGACAGAGCAGCTGGCCTCATCTGGATCTGCCATCAGTTGCTTGTTAAATGCAGTGTGTGAGAGGGATGGCAACATGGCAGCTTGCGGTCTCAGCCCATCCATAACCAGACACTGGGAACTGTGAACACAGGCTGCAGGTCACAGAGCAGTTTGTTTAGTGTGAGTGTTTGTGGGCTACATATGCTTACTACACTGGACCAGACCATGATATTGAATCTGTGCTCCCCTCCTCTCTCTCTGAATCCTGTCTAGGTAATTGATCCCAGGCTGGACATTTGAGTTGCCGGCAGCGATTCATATCGTTTTTATCTTTTGGACAAGCTCTCTACTGCTTCCAGATGGGGGAGGCACTCCAGGGTTGGAGTTTGTTTTTGAAAAAAAAAAAAATAATGCTCTAATGTCTTTACCTTTCAAAAACCATGCGTCTGGAGGAGAAATCACAGATTTGTGTCACTCTGTTTGTCTTTGCTGGTGTTTGTTTACGTTGCTACTGGTTATGGATGGAGGCAGGACAGTGACAGCATCAATGTTTCTGGAAAATGTCTCTGCTTTATGTTATGCTGAGGGGAAATCTAAGGTCCTGATGAAATTATTTACTCAGTATCCATCCTTTAGGCAAATTAAACATAAAATATTATGTTGTTGATTCATGAAAAAAGGAACAAAAACAACAGACACTTCCCAACCCAAAAACTTCATGACCTCCTTCACATGGGAACATCTGTCATATTACACTGAGGAGTCTGAGATGACAAGAAACCAGTCGAGTCATGAATGCAGATCAATGTCAAGCTGGCGCTAAAGTTCTTTTAATGTGTTAATAATGTTTTGTTGCGATAAAGCAAACATAGCTACTTAATGTAGCTGCTTAGTTGTAGCCCTAAATGCAGATTAGGAAGATTTCTATTGCCTCTGCACAGCTCTCAACATGGAGGCAGAGGAGCTAACAATGCTAACAGCGCTAACAAATGCCAACAAAGCTGACAGAGCTAACAGTGTTAACCAGAGTGGATGATACGTTTCCACAATGACAGAGTTGGTTGGGATGCCGTTATCTTCAAAGCACGAAGATGCTCTGATTCCAACACACACAGAGGGAGAGCAGCTCCTCCATATCTTCACATCCATGTGATGCTGTGTAGTAACGCTAATGAAATCACTTTCTTCTGTTCCCATTGCTTGAAAAAGAAAGTGATTTCATTAGCGTTACTACACAGCATCAGCTGCATTTCATGAATATGTCAGCGGGAAAACTGATCACCGGTTGTGTCGGTTCAGACTTCAGCCAACAGACGGGTGGAGTAATAGGCTGCATGTGCACATCAGCAGCTGAACATGTACATTTTGGGGTCATGAACTGACTTGATCTCAGCTGAGCTCATAGTTGTGTCCATTAAGTCACTATAAATTATCAATATATTTCCTCTCAGGCTTCAACACTTTGTAGGCGTGTTGTTCCAGAAATATCCAGAAAGTCACATGAACCCATAATTAGTGTTTACAGTATCTAGTGGTGAGGTTGTGGTGAATAGAATAGTTTTTTTATGTATCCCTCATTGGTGGAAATTCACCCGCCACATCAGCATAGACACTTTACAGTAATAAAAAAAACAATAAACAACAGCAGACATAATAGAATAAGTAATAATAATAGAAAAAATGTTTAAATTGTGTACTAAATAAAAAAAAGGAAGAAAATATGATTTAATACAATTATTAAATTAAAATCTGGTATGTGGATGTGACCTGTAGAACTATACATAAAACAAAAAAAGCAGTGCAAAATTTCTGTGCAATTATATACATCAATAAAAGAAACAATATTATTATTAATATTAAATTGCATTTTTTTACTAGTAGATCCCTTGAAATGCAACCCAAGTTGCCACATAAAAAAAATGATTCTGCAAACCATATGTGTGTGTCAACCATGACTCATTTGACTCATGTTACACTTGCAGAAACACAATGCCATGTTTGGTTAGGCTAAGGTGACAAAACTATTTGGTTATGGTTAGAAAAAAAACATCACAGAGTTAACAGATCTACCGTAACGCAACAAAACCGTAAGTGAGCGAATGCAAAAACGTTGACATTAATTGTATCCCTGGTTTGCGAAAACGTGCTATATAAATAAACAAAGATTGAGAGTGAAAACGTGCAATGCCAACTTTTATTTATTTTTTTAATTTTTTTTTTAAATATGAAATTTAAACAATTAAAATTTCAGAAACTGATTAAATCTGCACATGACCAAGGCTCAGAAACTCACACCCCGCTTGCACAAATTAGTGGTGTGCTCGTAAATTACACACAGAATTTCTTTTTTCCTCTCAAAGACGAAGGAGTTAAACCATGTTTGACAACTTCATTACAACAGTGGAAACAAAACAGTAATTTCACTGTCATGTCTGAAGCATTTTTGAAGCTAATTTTTTGGTTTTAGGGTCTCGGCTTTAACGTCTCAACATTTAAATTGTCGACAGGCCACAGTGTTGGCTTCTGTTGAGTCTGATAATGATATAACATGTGGTGATAAATTGGATAATAATTCAAAGTGTTTCAAGATGAAAAGAAGGGTCACACTGCTGGATGTTAATGCAAACCCAGTTATCATTATCATCTCTGTAATGACTGCTTTTCTTGCGTTTTTGTGGCAGACACGAAATAATTTATTGAGCTGGCTCATCAAAAATTGTGAGTGTATTGCATTAAGTATTAAGCAAGATTCAAGTCTCTGTAGTGTCACTAGGGTCACTCCAAATCTGTGTTTATTGTCATGAAGTATGGAAACGTCTGAGGAAACTAAAGAACACTTAGTTCACTAATTAGCACTGCTAATTAGGTGGATTTTAACTGCAACTCGCTGTAGTCTCTCTCACTTTAGAGTATGGATATTAGAGCAGTGTCAGAGCATTTAGTTTCTGAGATGCAATTATGATATTTTGGAAGTTGCTTACTGACGTCATAAATTACAAATAGTTATATTGATTTTGGATCCTATTAATCCTTTTTGTTGTAGTAATGTCAAAGCAGAAAATGCTGCACTCACTGCGTCCATGGCCAAATGATATTAAACTCACTCGCTCTCCAAATCTGATATGATGACAAAACGCAGCCAAAAGAGCCCAAAGTGATGGTTTATTATTCCTCAGCTGCCATGCTAAACAAAGAGGCCTATGACAGACCACCTGCTCAGAGAGGATTGGGAGTATGAGCTACTGTACACTAAACAGCTGAACCAGGAGCAGTGTGAGGGTCCCATGGGAAGGAAGGGGGTGGCGTCCAAAGGGGCTGAAGGGGGTCAGCTGGTCCAGACGAGGTGGTCTTGTGGAAACGGTTGCAGAAGTCATGGCTGCATGATGTGGCATATCTGCTCCACAGATCCTGATGGACAGTGGTCAAGTCTGCGCTCAGTACATAAATACTCCACGCTACATTAGCCGCCAAAGCCTTTCCACATGTTGTTTGCAGAAGGCCTCTCCGGTGCTTAAACCCCGATCCCCATCTGGCTCTTTCCAGGTCAGCTCGTCCAGCACGTTCCCTGACATGGACCTGCTTTCTGCCAGCCGCTCTGTCGGTTTACATACCCAGCCTAGCATGCCGCAAGCTGCACGCTGTAAAAAATGACCACGGTCACAAACCAAAATACAACTTCTGTCAGCGGAGAGCGATGACTCCTGTTCGATCCAGTGTGGGATCTCTTGTTTCAGACCTCTGAGAGTGTAAACATTTTGAAAACAGGCTGAATAAGCAGAACTGTCCACGAGTCTCAAGACAGCGACACTTGATTCAAGTACACAAGTCCATTTTAACTGGAAACAAGCTAAATGATGAAACCCCAATGACAGATTTTTCTTCGTTTTGAGAAAAACAACACCAAATACTGAACTAAAGGACTCATTATGATGGAAGTTTTGTGCCATAGAAGTGATCATCAAATCCACTCTAGTTTGGGTTTGAGAGTAAATTTATCTTTATCTATTTCCAAAGTCAAAGCAGAGCCAGGCTAGCTATTTAAATTTTAATGACTTTTCAAATAAACATAATCACAATTAAATTAATCACCTGTCTGAAAATTGTTGTGAAGATTTTGTGCATCCTAAAGTCCTCAAACTGCATATGTAAAATGAAAATGAACGCACCAAAAATCAGAATCCAACATGGCTGACTTCCTGTCAAATGTTCTTGAATGTGAGAGCAATGATTGTACCAAATTTCATGAGCATCACAGGAGCTTTAGCCTGCTGGCTATCCTAAGCCTCGCAAAAATGAGAATGCACAGCAGGAAAATAATAATATATTTTGGGATTGTTGGCAATTTATCTAACCCCCACTGACCTATTTTGGCACTAACCTAGATATTAGTAAAAAAAAATGTAGAGGTTATCTGTACACTGCAAATTATTTGGTTCTTACCAAAATAAATTTTAAAAAAGTAGATTTAGATGTTAGATAATTTATTGTGTTTTAAGAGTGAATTTCTTATTTTAAGTGTTCAACTTTACACTATAATCACAAAAAAAATCAAGCACAACCATAACTTATTTGTCTCAAATAGGCAGATGAAGAAAATAACTGTTAAAATAAGATCTATTATATCTCTCCCCCAAAGTCTAATCAAATAAATCTTGTTTTAAGATATAGTAACAAACTCAAGTTGCTTGACTAAAGCATCACACAAAACACATCTGCAAGCGTTTTCTGCTTGTATTTAATATATTTCACAGTATTTCAGTGAATTATATTCTGTATAAAGTTACAGCAGCATTTTCTGATATAGTGTTTTTAGACACTGTTCTCTGTAGTATAGTTGTAAAACAGTGTTTTGTGGCTCTGCTCTCCTGGGACTCAGTTGAGGAGAGGGGCCCCTTCCTGCTGCCCTCGTCCCAAGGCCAGTCAGCTGTGGCTCTGCTCAGTGAATCAGGTAGAGAGCCAACAGGGAGCCCTCTGCTCCTCTGCAGAGGAGGCCAAGAGGGGAGCGAGCCAGGAGGGAAATGAGGGTCGTGCAGTTGGGCCTCGATGCTTTACGAGCACAAGCCTCTGCACAGCACAGATAAATGATGATAGGGCAGAAATATATACAGTAGGCAGGCTAATATATGTTAGAGTAGTACAACAGCCTCGCTCCACTTCCATAATGTGTGGTCCCTGACACAACTGTCAGCTGAAGAAAAAGCAGAGAGGAGTAGGAAACCTAGCTGGGACAGAATAAGAGGAAGTCAACATTGTTGGATACTGATAAAAAAAATTACCAAAATAAACTCAGTGGCTGCACAGCGCTGTGACTCTCAATCTCATTAGATGATAAGTGGAAACACACATCCTCAGAGGTTGAATCATCTGCTGTTAAGCTTTAGAAACACATTCCTATACAGGTGGTCCTCAGAAATGAGAGGTTGGATTTGCTTTCAACAATGCCAGTGGTAATGACTGATCTAATCATAGGGCACGCTCACACAACCCACCTGTTTTGCCAGCGTTGCTCTCACATAAAGTGCAGCGTTGCCAGGCGCTCACAGTCGGGGCGGGTGGCAGTAATGTGTTACCCAGATCCCTATTATAGTCCCAGCTATCTGGGTCTGATTCTGTTCTCTCATCTGCTGCCAAGAAGGAAAAAAGTTGCTCAAGCTTGGCCTGGTCGGATCCACTCGATGGGGCACTGCACCTGAGAGCTTTTACAGGGCTAAGAGGGTCCAGATAAGACGCCAGCCCTCCCATGTCCCCCCACGCACAAACACAGACCACCATCCAAAACATTTTGTTTTTCAACGACTAACATTTTCCAGTCGCCTTGTCTTCTTCCTTCACAGATTTTTTTTATTCTTTTTAAAGCAGCAAATCAGGCAGGCAGCCAGCAGATGTGGCAGGCTCTCGTGTGCAGGACGGCAGGATATGTTTCACCAGTAAAGAATTTGGTCAGCTCTTGCTCCAGCAGAACAGGACTTACTGGTCCCATTAATGACAAATCACACTCCCTCCCTGCTGTGTCACAGCTGCATCGGCATTGACACAGCTATGCATTGAACATGATTGTGCACAAAATGAACACACTGCATTGCTTATATAAGGCCTGATTCCGATCATGCACAATAAAGCTAAAACGTTTCTAAAGGTGCTGCCCCTCACAGTTAATAACAAGCATCACGAGCTATGCCTATTACAGCCCGGCCAGTGGAGTGCAAATGACTTAAAACTGCCTTCCAGCAAGTTCTTTCCAAAAGAAAACACCAAGTCTCCCAAATTTGTTAACTCGTCATAAATGTTCTTTTCTGCAGGAAAACAAGCTGCACTCTGTCAGGACTACCACACACAACACTCTACATCATTTTCCATTGCACTACACTTCCTGGCAATTCGATGAGAAGCGTCGTTGTGCAGTGTGTTTACTAGCACACACCTTTGAACTTCATCTTCCAGTCCGCTCGGCCCTCAGAAACCATGTTGTTTTATATTGCATTTTTTATTACATCTGTCTGTCTTCCAGCAGCCTGCTAAATATAGTCCCCCCTCTTCACCCCCAAAAAGAGCCGAATGCTAAGTCCTCACTAATTAGAGCCTTCTCCTCAGTCTCAGCGGCCTCCAAAAAGAGCAGGTTTATGGGCTGCATGCAGGGCAGCGCTGCTCCAGCCTTTAGCAGGACCAAACATCAGCCAGCAGCTGCGTGGCACACTAATGATGCTCACTGTTCCTACCCTAAACACTGCCTTTTTGACTGTACACTTGCATGATTGTCCTACTTCCACAAGCAGTTAAGGAATTTAATACCCATGCATGAATTATGCAAAAACCTGTGGTGTTTTTTGAGTGTCTATGTGCACTGCCTGAGCTTAGAGATGCCATGAAATATCAGTAGATGATGAGATTTGATCCTGGCTGCAAGCCTCTCATAGGGTGAATAATAACCGGCATGTGTTTACAGGGCAGCTCTTGCCGGGCCCTGGTTTTTCATTTCACGTTTTCAAGTGATGGAATTTCTAAAAAGGCTATCGCCACCGGTTTATTCAATAATACATGAAGCGATGGCATCATCCTGACACCCTACACCTTTCGCTTTCCGGTCCAGCCATTAGCCCGGCCATGAGTGGAAGAGCTGGAGAGACAGGCTAAATGGAGCAACACTGGGGAGGTGGATGCACTGATGAATAATTTAAAGTGAATCCAGTGTTTGAAATAATCCTCCCTGTCAGTCCTTCAGCTCAGTCACTCTCAGCAGCCTGGTCTGGAGAGCCGACCACGCTCACCTCTGGCTTTAAATCACCTCCTGACTTGAGATTTCCAGTCGAAGCTTTGAGGCACCGTGGGGAGTCTGAGGATGACTCCTTATTTCTGCTTGCTCCTCTGCTGGCTGGCTCTTCCTCTACAAGGTAAAAAGATCATTGTGCAAACAACAAAGAGTTGGAGACAAGTCAAGGCGAGTATGAGCTTCTCTCTTTATCACAAACTGCTGCCATTATTATGTCAAATTGCTAAGCGCAGCCAGAGGGGGGGTCGTAAAAATTTGATCCATCGAATAAGCCAGGGGCAGATGAACTGAGGGTGTGTTTAATTATGTGTTGCTCGTCCTCGGAGTCCGTTCCCAACGAACTGTGGGGTCTCGTAAAAGTTTTCTGAAGACACTTACTAATAACCATGTGTCAATACGCAGCCAGTTGAGGCTGTTTTTGACAACAAGCACGAAACAAAACAAGAGCGTTTCTCTCCTGACAGTCATAGTAGGTGACTCCGGCTGTGTTGGGTTACAGGTCTGGAGATACTTGACCCAGAGGAGGTGGAATACATTCGCTCCCATGCTACAGCGGCAGAGGGAGGCTCGGTGTCCTTGGACTGTGGTGCCACCATGCCCACCATCTTCATCTGGGGCTTCACCAAACCAAGGACTGACATCAACGTGGCGGTGGCTTACAACTACGGACAAGGCTCGAAGCTCCAGCCTCAGTCCGGCCGCCTGGGCCGCATGCAGGTTCCCATCAACACCTCTGCTTTAGTCATAGAGGATCTGCAGAAGGACGCAGAGGGGATGTTCACCTGCCAGGCTTTGTATGATACCGATGAAGGGGCCCGGGTCACTTTCTACTTCACCAGGCTGGATGTGGAGAACAACTGATCATAACCGTCTGTGTCGTCTTGTCTCTTCAAAAGTCTGCAGTGTTAATGTCAACGTTTATGTGTCTTCATCTGCTTCAAGGGACCAATGTGTAATATATTTACAGTGATAAATCATCAGAGACTGAGGAAACATGATGAACTGAAACTGACGATATTTCCGTCAGTGTGGTCTCCTTTGAAATTTCCAATCTGGTCCATAACATCTGTTTTTCTTGTCATTTCACCACACCGTCTGTCAAACTACAACAGTAATACCGTTAATATGAACTATGTCTGGTGGTATCGAAGCAGACAGTTTTATGTCGCAGATGCTTTGCCCTCCCATCAAGATATGATGGTGACTGTAATTTCACTAGTGAAAATATTCATTTAAAGGGAAATTACACCAATTTAAAAAGCAAAATCTGTTCACTCACCCTGGGTCGAAACCTGACTTTCCGTAAAGCTTCCTCTGTTTAAGAGATATTAACAGACTGTCAAATACTGTACATCTCTTGCACTTGTGACAACCATTCCTATTATTGCTGATCAACATTTCCTATCATTATATAATATTCAGTATTAAGAAGTGACGTGTGATAGCCTCTAAGCTAACAACCACATGTTGAAGCCAAGCTGCACAGCTAAACCAGAGCTCTCGCTTCATACTTTTAAAGGCAGTCATTGTTTCTATTACAAAGCCATCGTGTGAAAGCCTTGAAGTAAAAAACACTGATTTACGTCCCCTCACCTCAATGTCAGCTGCTCTCCAGAAATGACCCTGTAGATGACCTCTGACCCCTCACCTGAAACTTTCAGTAGCCTACATTTTTTAACAGCGCCCTCTAATGAAATGACTAACCCTGTTTTTTTTTGCCTGCAGCTCAACCTGTGAGAACCGTTGTCTTCTGTGACTCTGAAGGCCGTTTTGTTGAGTCCGAGACAAAAAGACAGTTTTGGCGCAGAGTTCGAAAGACATGGGTGTTTACCAAGTACAATAAAAACACTACTGAGTTACACTACGGGAAGTTTAGGATCCAAGGTTTTTGTCGCTTGTCAAGGTACTAAAAACTGGGATATCTCAGCCTCAGCTGCATTGATTTTTTTCACTATTTAAACTGTTTCTTCTGAGTTGCCCAACATAAATACTGTGCCTTTAGAAATAAAGACCTGGTTGATCTGAACGATCCACAGAATAGACATTTTATATAAGCATCACAAAAACATTTCCACTCACGTCCATTGTGGTAGGATCTCAGAAACAGGTAACTCAAAACCTAAATACCACAAAAGTGACAAAATATGTTTTATCAGATGTTTTAGCAGCAGCTTGCTCTGAAGTACTTTGATCACTGTTGCTATTGTCTCCTTCAGGCCTGGCAGCCAACATAAAGTTATGAAGCGTGAAAACATTCACACCTGTGGTTTCCATTTCAAACACCTAACCAGTCTTGTATTGTGTATTAAAACCACCTGCTTAGCAGGTTCATTACACCAGACTTTTTATTTTTTATTCAAATGCATTGATCATGTTTCTGCTTAGTTTCAATAACCACCCTGCTGTGTTGTTTTTCTTTCTTCAAGCTCAGGAGGCGCTCGTTATTTTATCAGCCTACTGTGTGTTGTCACTACAGCACACCCAGAGCAGACTGACACATCCTGATGTTTTAAAAAGCATCGCTCGAGGCGGCAAACCTTCATTCCTGAATAATTCCTGGGGAACATTTTAGCGCCATTGAGCTGTCAGATACCTTGACAGAAATCCTTACACATATGACAAATGCTCTCCTGAATAATTGAGCCGTATAAAATAAACATGTCATTACCATGCACAGATATTCTCTGACTGCACAGCTGATTTATTGCTGCCTTTATCCTGACTCATGTGAATACCATTTGTTTTACTCTGAAAGCTCAGCTCATTATTGATCCAGAGCAGATCCAACAGGACATAATCAGAACATTGAGAGAACATATAGATTATTAGTCTCATCATTTCCTGCTGGAGTGCCGTTGGAGTGCATCCAACCACAACATGCTTCACTCGTGGTTTGTGACATCTCGAGGATAAAAACCCACCCTGGGGCTGAATCGAGCGTCTTAACAACACACTGCCCGATTCATAAGAATTGCATTCATTCAGGGCGTGCTGGAGAGGAGCGAGGGGAAGAATGGTGGGCGGAGGGTAGAGGGACCGGCGTTAACAGGTCGGCTCTGCAGCAAGGGGCAGGAATTCAGGGCAGACAATGAGCTTTCTTGTTCCCATGGGCTCCTTAATGAAGGGGTGTAGCTGCGTGGGTAGAGGGTGCAGGGCCGGGCCGAGGCCCAGTGCCGACTGATAGACGTGGGAGATGGAGGAGCAGCTCATTTAGAGACAACCCTGCTCTTATCTCCTGCTCATCAGCCCAGCCTGCATCTGTCAGCATCCCCTCTCCCTCCTTCCTCTCCAGCTTCATTTCCTTCCCATTGTTTCGTTTTTTTTCATCCTAATTATGGCAACAATGAAATCACTAGATTGAGCTAGATGAATAGAAACGCAGCTCTTTCTCGTTCTGGGTTGTGTTTGGTTTCACACCTCAACATCAAAAAAGTATCCATGTGAAACACATTAGGTTTGGAGGCAAAGGCTGTTCCTGGGAAAGAGTCTCAGTGAAGTCAACTGAACGAATGCCGCCAGCCTCCATGGAGAGTAAAAATAACAGGCGGAAGAGGCTGTGCCACGCCTCAGCAGCAGGCGAGTAAATCCAAGTGCCAGGAATATCCCATGTACCATCAGTGGGAGGAGGGATGCCAGGCGAGCCAGGGCCTGAGGACTGGCAGCCAAGCCTGGCACAAACACAGGCAGACAGGCACCAGGCATGGGAAGCCCTGTCATCTGCCCGCTGCAATCCCATCAAGTCCAATCAGCCAGCACACCACGGAGATTATTTTAAAACCAATGGAGGCTTTAAGCCTGCAGAAAATGGGGTTTGGCTAAATGCGGGCTGAAACCTGAGTAGAGCATATTACAACTCGCTTCATGAATGACTGATGTGCAGCTTCACACACATCCGGAGCATCGCACAAAGACCTCTGACAACAGATTTACTCCAGTCACCGTCTGTTTCTAATACACTGCTGCCCATTTTATTCCTCACAGCGAGATGTTAAAGCTGCACCAGACAACTTTGCATGCTAGCTGCTCCAACTGGCAATTCAACCTTCACTTCCCAGAAATCATGGCCATTAAACTGGGACAGATGGCCGTTTTTTTAACCAATCACTTAAAGGGCCAGTACACCCAAATCACAGACCCTTTGTGAAATTTCAACAATCTGCTTTGTCAGGGGAGAGATTATGAAGGATGTTTTTTTCTGGATGGTGCATTTGCTCATACTTAAGGGTTTTTTTTTCTAAAAAAAAAAAAAAATCACTGTTGCTGAATTGGTCAGCAGAAGAGCGAGAACACAATTTCCATCGAGAAATGAATACTCTCCAGGTCTGATGTAACCGATGCTATTTCGTTGCCTCTTAGTTACCTTAGTTTCCAGCAGGACGAATTACATGAAGCCTGACAAAATGTCCTGTGAGTCCTGCATGATCTTGTATTTTTGACAGATCAGAAAGTTGTGCATGAGAAATCTGCTCACACTTAGTAAACTACGCCACTTCTCCAACAGATTGGGGCCAATAGGTCAGAGGTGCTCTCTCTTTTTTTTGGGTAAAGTGACGAGCTATCGAGTATTCACTGGAGCAAAGAGCAGCAGCTTTAAAGCAAACAGTGAAGGGAGTGTTCGCCTCGTTCAGGGGTCAGTGCAGAGGAACGGCCCGGCACAGAGCAGCACCAAAGCCCTGCCAGAAATATCCATGTGTCTGGACCGAGGCCGGGAAATTCACTACAGCAATCACTCACATGAAGCAGGGCAGGAAAGACATGATGTTGTTGTTGTTGTTTACTCTTCCATATCTTCTCTTTATATTATTACAAAACTTTACACAGACAAGTTGCTAATCTCCACACTTCAGTGGAACACAGAGGGACAAAACAACAAAAAATAAAAAGTATTTCTCATCCAGAAAAGGCATAAATAATATAAAAGACAAACTTTTTTTTACTTTAAAACAAGATACATTCATATGAAATAATATTTCACTACTACAAAAAATAAATAAGTCATCTGAAGAGTGTCTGTGAGAGTCCTCCCTCCGGTGGGATATAGTTTCTGTCTTTGAGCAACGTCTCCTTCGCTCTTCATGTTTCTCTCCATCTGGCTTCGCTTTCAGTCTTTTTACACGCTCGGTCCGTCCAACGTGTCCTCGTCCTCGTCACCGTCACATGCAGTGTCTCTGACTGGCCTGTCATTGGTGATATTTGCACCACTGTTTTCTCTAAATCCCTCCACGCTGCAGGAGAGCGTCAGTGTGTGGGCTGCCTTCAGACCTCCTGTGGGCCGGCCTGGATCAGCTCTCCTGCCAGGCTGCTGCTGGAGATCCAGCCAGACTTCTCGTCACAGTCCAAGTCTGGCAGAGCCAGACTCTCCCAGCACACCACAGGTCCCTCCATGTCCAGGCACTCCAGCTCCTCCTCGGCTGCAGAGAGAGGGAAGAGTCTTTGGATCATACTTCACATTAAAACAGACAAGAGCAGATTCTGGACAAGCCCACAGTGTCATTTGTGGCGACGCTGCATAGCAGGTCTGCGTACAACACGAGGATTAGTAACACAAACTAAGTAGTGAGACATGAAGGAGGAGAACAACTGTCAGCAGGATTTCACAACAGTGTTGAAGCATGAAGGTCTGTAATTTTTTACAGATTTACTTTTCCAGATTGATGCCAAATAATAGACTATAACTATGAAGCTACAGCCGTGTTAGCATGGTGACCGGAAGCGGTGAGACAAATATGAAACCCTTTAAATATTACAAAGTCACATGTTATATCATTTGTGTTTAATATGGACAAGTTAAAATAGTTTTGTCCAGGATATTTTTTGATTCAAGACTTCAAGACGTCATGTGAGACTTTCCAAACATTATGCTAAGCTATGCTAACTGCAGCATTACTGTACAGAGAAATAACAGTCAACTGTCAAAACTTCAAATTACACTAAGCTGTTTGATAAATTGACTCTCTAAACTTTAAAGTTAATTATTCTTATTTATTGTTTGTTGTTTTTTTAGCTTAATGTTGTTCTTATAGTGTATATGTATATTGTATTACTTATATTGTTGGCTTTGCACTATATTGCATTTTTGCACTCACCTGCACTGTATAGGCTACACTTTTCTATTTCCTACTGCGTATGGCAACTGTTATGAAAGAATTTCCTTCGGATACAGTGATATGGACATGGCTACAAGTCGCCATTCATGTGGTATAAAGGTGTTCTTGCAAAGAGAAAACATAAAATCAATCTATCAACTATCAAGTACTGCTATGGCTTTTTTCTTCCATGACCATCATATTCCATTATTATTAAGAGGATAAGATCATCGCTGCCTAATTGGTGTTTGATTAAATTTGAAATTCAAATGCAGAATCAGGGCCAAACAGGAAGTGAGCAGTTCTCCGTAGTGTAGAGAGGGAGGGAAGAGAAAGAAAAAGGAAAAAGAGAAGGAGGACAAAGACAAAATACTTGGAAATATTTTGTGGGCATTTGGTGTCTCACCAGTGTTGTCTGCTGGACAGTTTTCATTGTTCCCGACCAGACAGCAGGAATGCTGCGAGGGCGAGGACTCCCTGTGCTCGTCTGGCTGGAGCCCTGCGTTGGCTCCCTGGTCGCCTGAGTGCGAATGGCCGTCGGGGCCGCGGCACTGCGACGAAACCTGGCCCAGAGGCACCATCTCCAGACCGTCCTGCTGGCACGGCGCCATGCGATGCATTACAGGCAGGGTGCCACTGGAGAAAGTGCCGTTGGTCTTGTTGTAGCATCTGCTTGGAGACGGAGGGAGAAATAAAAGTGGGACACTGGTTTATAAAAAGGTGGCGGCTTGTTGCCGACAGCTTCTGCTACCGCTCTTTGCACATATCTGTGGGTTTTCCTCCAGACACTTGAGAACAAAACAATGACAGCTGCTGCAAAAATGCTTCTGCTCAACCGGAGATTAAAGGTCCAGTCTGACTGCCTCTAACTATCTGTACACACTGCGGTTTTGCTCTCCGGTGAAGTCTAGAGAGCTTCGCCACGTTTCTCAGTGTCTCTCTATCGGCACACGGTTGGACTGGGACCGCACCCCCTCTTTTCCCAGCAGCCCGAAGTAAATAAACAGTGGGCTCATTAGGTCTGCTGGCTGGGTGCACACAGGGTAAACTGTGATGCTGGGGACCCTTGAGTACATAAACAGGACTAGCAGGAGGGGAAATGTGTGTGCACTCTTTTACTCTGCAGCATCTCACGAAATACGAGTGATGTGTGTTTGTCCTGCAAAATCCATACGGCTCCTCAAACTGCAGAATATGCACTGGAATGAGGATAAATTATTTAATTACAGTGCCTGCAGGTGCTCTCTTACAATGTGCTTAATAAGCACCAATAAATCCACAGATTCATCGAAAAATAAAACATTTTCAGATTAAAAAGCCATCTTCTCTCACCTGTTATTGTTGCAGAGGTTCTGACAGCTCATACAGTCGGATGACTCAGTGTGGGGAAGAGCCGTGTACATGCCGCCACCCTGACACCAGAACACAAACATCTCATTTAGCCAAACCAAACCAAACTGTCTCATATAATTTAATACAGCGTGGATCTGAGCGAGGCGTCTGGTCTGCAGGTTTACTTTGCGGTGCAGCACTCACGTTGTGGTGGTGGTGGGGGTGCGAGTGCTCACAGTCCCTGTTGCCATGCGGCAGGGTGCTGCCATCGTGGCCGTGCGGGTGGCCGGTTGAGAAGAGGCTGCCGGAGCCGTTGAGCAGCGCCAAGCCGTTGGGCAGCTTGTGGTGGAGGTGATGGCACCCTTGGGGCAATATGGGGCCACTGTGACCGTAGCCTCCGTGGACGCCGCCGTTGATGCGGCTGGCGCCAGGCAGAGTGGTGTACTCCAGGACATGACCGTTCATCTCTGCTGGCTGGTACAGGTAGCCGGGAGGGTCATACTCTACAGAGGCAAACAGGAAAAATAACATATGATAACAATAATATCTGTATGCATCAACAGTGTGAGACATATTTAATTATTACTCAGAGATATTAAGTGCTAAATTTTGCAGTCCCTTTTTTACTTTATATTTATTAAATATGTTTGGATTAACTAGAGTATATATATCATAATTTTGCTATTTTTTCCTTTTTTTTTACAATCAAAAGAATATTTACGGCAGTTAAAGAATAAAGTAAGGATGAGCCATTCTGATGACAGCAAACTATATTCTTCTCATCACAAAATAATTAATACAGGATCATTATTCTGGGATAATAAATCATTGTTTTGTTTCCCATTATAATGACTTGTAGTATCTTTCTTCCATGAAGTGGTGGAAATGTCAGTCTATAGAGAGAAGATTTACACAAAAATAAGTTGAAATTGATGTTTTGGTGTCAGTATTAAAACCCAGGCAACACATAATGAGCCTGATTGTTCACGTCATGCTGCTGTTGATGATCTGCAATTAATTATCACACAGAAAGTTCACACCTGTGATCCAAGCTGGGCTTTGTCCCAAAATCTATAAACTACAAAATCCCAACTATTTACAGACCCGAACGGTCTGGAAAAGACTCCATCCAACAAAGACAAGCAGTTTTGCAGGCGCTAAGGGATCCATGTATGCACTATGAATACTTGGAATAGGCTGCACACGATATGAGACACTTTTTAAAAAGGCGTTAACTCCTTGTGCTCATTTTAAAGTGAACTACAGTGAAACCTGGACTAGACACAGCAGAATATGCTCTTTTAGTTTCTTTTAGTTGGTTTGTCTGTAAACTCACTGTGCATGATGTTCTGCTGCCGATTCCGCCACAGACACATGGCAATAAATGCCAGCAGGATGAGCACCATCACCCCCAAAACACAGCCCACTATCAGGTAGAGCAGCCCTCCAGGTGGGCTGGGGGGCTCCTGTGGGTGGGGGTCTGGAGGGGTGATGGGATGCTGGCTGGGCGACCCTGGGGACTGACGAGCTGCAGCAGAGGGGGTGGAGGCGACGTGAGGAACACATTTTAACTAACACTATAAAAAACAT
Organism: Synanceia verrucosa; assembly: GCA_029721515.1. NCBI lineage: Eukaryota > Metazoa > Chordata > Actinopteri > Perciformes > Synanceiidae > Synanceia > Synanceia verrucosa. The sequence goes on from CM056559.1 coordinate 2,949,581, forward strand.
CCATTGTTGTTGGTCTCATAAAACTCAGAGCATTTATGGCGGCCATACCCGTCATTAAAGGAGCAGCAGAAACATGCCTGGGCCTCCGATAAAGTGGAGGTTCGGTCGACATACGAGTCAATTCTTGTGCGGCTCGGCGTATGTTTCCTTACCTTTGGTCTCACAGATCATGACGTTGCTGTATTCGCTCTCTCCCCCGTCATTAAAGCACTGCATCTTGATGTCGTAGGAGGTCTCGGCCTGGAGGTGGCCAATCATGTGCCAGTGTTTCACACCTGAGAAGGAGGGCGACAAAAAAAAAAGAAAAAGAAAGGGGGGCAAAGGTGAGAAATGACTTCCTGTATGAGCCGCTGTTGACTCATATTACTGTGTCAACTCTCCTTCTCCACCTTTCTCCTCGTCTCACACTTCAGGTCATGTTGTTTCATTCTCTCTCTATCATTCACCCCTCTCTCTCTCTCATTTTGCTCCAGTCCCACCAGGACCCAGACAGTTGCTTTACTCTAGAATGAGCTCCTTATAAGGCAGCTTCATGTTTGTCCTGGCTGGCCTCCAGTGCTCCCACCGCTGCACACAATCACACCACTGCATGCTCCGGAGTCGCAGATGAGAAGACGCTCTTCCAACATGGAAATGCTACGTTACATTTCAAACAAATGAGGCTGAAATAAGGCTGCTGCTCTTGCTGCGTTTTGTTTAATATGAGGCGTGATAAATCAGTGCACGTGGTCTAGCTCTGCCCCTGAGGTACATTTAACTGCTGCAAGAGGGATCAATAAAATAAAGCTGCTGCTGCTGAAGCTAAATCCACTCTGTGCTGTGAAAACACAGTCGATGCACAAGGAAGAAGTTTAAAACATGCATGGTGCTGAACCTCAGCAGACTTAAATACTAAAAGCACTAAAATGTGTCACTGAGTGGTTGGTCAGATCATTAGTTTTGTTCTCACACGGCTATTTTTGTTAAAATATTAGGTGCTGACCCATTTCATTAATACACAACAAAAGAGGGATTTACGGAGAGAAATATGTTTATATTTCTTATAGTATAGTAACCCAAAAAGTACTGTGTTGGTAGTGAAACTCAGATCAAGGTTTGGGTTAAAATGTTATGTACAGGAAAAAATATCAATATGGCAAAATATCACTATTTTGTATTTCTTCTGATAAAATAATTTTTTTTAATTTCTTAATATTGATTTTTTTGATGTTTCGGGCCAATTGTAAATTCATGGAAACTTCCACATGTTGAAATTGCAATAAATAAAAAAACGACATAAATAAAATAAGAAAATTTGACAAATTCAACAGCCCTAATATACAACTAGTATTTTAAGCTGCATTTTAAATTTCTCAGTGATCTATGTAGAATATCACAACATATCACAACAATGTGGCATGTCGTGACTCAAGTATCGCGATACATATCGTATCGTAAAGTCCTTGCCAATACCCACCCGTTACATACTGCACGTGAAGCAGTTAAAAAAGTCTACTGGGTTCTTCACAGCAGTCCGCTGCTCCTAAAAATTATTATATGACGACTGTAGTAAGGTAATAAGGTTAAAGTCTTACAAACTTCACCCTACACACTGAAACTGCCTTTTGTAACCAAACATCACCATTTTATCTGCTAAAGTTATTATGTTGACATCTTTTGACCCTTCTATCACAAAGGCAGTGCTCGCCGGGTACCCAGCCGTCCCTCTCAGTGATGACGTTGGTGGAAAAGCAGACGTTAAAGAGCTGGGCGGAGTGAACGAACGTCCCGCCTCCAGTCCCTTTCCTGTACCAGGCTCCTCTGTTAGCATTCCACACAGCAACCTGAGCCCCTCTCCTCTGGCTGAGCTCATATTTCAGCTCTGGCAACCGTTTATTAAAAGCAGATTTCAGAGAGCCCTGCTGCCCAGGGACAGCGCTCTCTCTATATCAAACAGCACAAATGCCCCTCTTGTCCATTAACTCCCAGTTTATCTGCAGAGCGGACAAACAATCAACACCTTCAACCTGCAGTGGAAACTCTGACATTTCCACTCACCTTCCACCACATCTCTCTTGTAGTCGCTGTCATTGTCGCTGTCCGTGGGCCGGTAGTAAATGTAGAAGCCTTGGATGGGAGTGTTGTTGTTACTCGAGGGGCTATACTGGAATAGGATGGAAAACAAAGGGGATTACATTAGACTACAGCAATCTACGGGGCTATTATTATACAAAGAGAGGAAGTTTTCCAACTACTAATGGCGGGGCTTGTTATCAGCAGATGTACGGTCTGAGAGCACGACTCTGATTGCACTAAAGTTCAGGAAATAATGATGCTGTCTGAGGTTAAGTAAATGTGGGGAACTATCAGCATCCATCTGCAGGAGGAGGAGGAGGAGATCTTCAGAGAGTGGAGTCAAGACATAGATGGACAGGGCCTCTTAATCTCTGCTGGAGCTGAGCTCTAATCAGCACAGCTGCTCATTTAAAAAGCTCTGACTGAGAACCAGCAGATGGAAAACATGCAGTCGTTGGTTTGAATCAATGGCAAAAAGTTACTTAAATACTGTTCTTAAAACCACCATGTTGAGGTACTTTGGTTTAATATTTAGAATAGAATATAACAGTTTTTATTCTATTATGCCTTTGCTGTGGCAGCCGCACAGAAAAATTACAGTCATAAAAAAAAAATAAAACAACAACAAAGGCATAATAGAATAAGTAATCATAATAGAATAAATATTTACATTATGAACTAAATAACAAAGGAAGAAAAATCTCCCTTTAATCCTTAGTTAAACAATAATTAGATGAATAAAATGCATTTTTACTAATTGTTTTGTGACCTGTAGAAATACTCATAAAATAAAAAAGCAGTGCAAATATTTCTGTGCATTTTCATCATATGCCAATTTATATTATAATCCAGAGACATATGCTAATTTACAGGTTCATACTTACACTTATTTTGGGTTTCTTTGCCTTTTTTTTCTCTATATTTTCTATCAAATCTGACTGCTTGTGCTTCTTGCACCATTTGACTCCTTTTAAGCAGCTTTTTGAGTTAATCACTCTGATTGGTCATTAAGTTTTATTTCATTGTTGCGTCACATCTTCACTGTACGAAAGGCTGGATCCTCTCAGTGAGTACTCACGGTCCAGCGCAGCATGATCTGAGTGTCGCTGATGGCGTCCGTGGATGAGATGTGAGGTCCGACCACGGGACGGTCGGCGATGCGTGGGCTGGCTTGAGGCACCTGGTACGGCTTGGAGGGAATGCTGTGAGGACTCTCACCATACATGTTCATGGCCACGACGCGAAACTTGTAGGAGGAACCTGAGGAAGAAAGACGACTGTCAGGGCGATGTTACAGAACAAAGGTGCTGAGCGATAACTAAAAATAAAAATTCAGCTGAGATTTCATTCAAGTTTTTTTTTTTTATAAATATAATCTACTTTTTATGAATATTGTGACACCGTAATAACCAGATGATAAAAACATTACACTATTGACTGCATCATGGTTCCCATGCATCCTGGAAAACTCAGCAACCTGGAACCATCCGATCACAAGGTGCAAATTTTCCAGGATAACTAAACTATTTCCCGGATATTTAACCTTTTTTTCTCATTTTCCATCTGTTGGAAAAAGTCAATCATTTTCCAGGTTTTCCAGGACACATGGGAACCCTGCTGCATGCCTCTGCTCACTAATAAAGTCAACTCACATCTGTGAGGATTAAAGTCACCTAGATAGGTAGACAACACAGACAGAATCTCATATATCCCATCATGCTTTACTGGAGCTACAGAAATGTTTCGACCCACGCCAGCACTCACCCGGCTCCAGATTGCGAACTTCGACAGACAGCTTGAGAGGCGAGATGTTATCCGCCGCCACAACCCACTCTGCGCTGCGGCCTCGCCTGTACTCCACACGGAAAGCCGTGATCGGAGACCCGCCATTGGCTCTCGGGATCCAGGTGACATACACCGAACTTTCAGTCGCCATGGAGATGGTGGGTCGGTCTGGAGCCTCGGGCACTGGGAGAGAAAAGAAAAGAGGAGTGACCCTTTGAGTCGTGCGATTCTGATCAGAAAAACACGCAGAAAAGCGGCATCGGTGCAACTCAAGTAACAATGGAAGAAGTTCACAGAGAAAGGAAATAGGAAAAACAAAGGCGGCATGACGTGGAGGAAAGTGTACTTACTGCCTGGGCTCTGAGCCACAGAGTTAGAGAGGGCAGCAGAGAGTAAGAGAGAGAGAAATGAGGGTTAGTGGTGAGTTTCAGCAAAGTAGGCCTCTTGTAATGTGAGGAAAACACACACACACACACACACACACACACACACACACACACACACATCTGACAGCATGGAGCTTACAGCATCCTTCATCCAACGAGTCATTACAGGGTGTCAACTGTTTCACTCCAAGGCGCAAAGAAACAAAGCAGACCACAACTAAACATCAGAGTCTGGATATCTATGACACCGCCCGGTCATGACCTCCACAGCTGCACACCCACCTCTGTCGTGAATGACGACACCAAAGTGTGTGTTGGCGGTTTTGTCCTCCGGAGCTTTGGGCGGCATTGAGATGATGGGCGGCTTGGGCGGATTCTTGTTGGAGGTGGTGCTCTTCTCTGAGGGAGGAAGAAGCAGAGGAGCGACTTAAGAAAACAAGACCGCCGACAGGTTTCCAGGACTATCAGTTCCTCCAAGAGCAGCTCCGGATGTCGGCTCTGAAATCTAAAGTTTCCTCCTGGCTTCCGGAGTCGCTCTGGGTTTTTTTTTAAATCAGGGTGGGTTTCAGGTTTCCACGACAACACTGCAGTGACGCATGTTTATCTAATTTAACACTTAAAGACACGAGCCAGTCTTAACTGAAGGTGAGATATTTCTAAACAGGGCCGAAGCCACTGAGGAGGCATTTTCCCACATTTAGTGCCTGTTTTTTGCAAATATTTAACTGAAAAACAGTAAAAGGAATAAACAGAATTCCAACAAATGTTTCTTAGGGAGGTGGTGATTTTGCTCCAGTGAAATTTGGAGCTGGAGCTGGATCTGGACCGGTTTTTGGACTGGTTGGCATCTTTTTTGTCCAGGAACCACCCTTTGGGATTCCCATGGGTGGCTCTTTGGGACAAAATCCATATCTGCGGTTTCTGGAAGCAGCTGACATATTTCTGACCAGGGAACATTTTGTCAGGCCTGCTGCGGTGGAGCATTATTGGTAGTTTTTGGAACATTTGCGGTTGTTCTTGTTGCTATTTGTCCCTAAAAAAAAAACACAGAAAGTGGCTTGAAGTCGTTCACTATGATTATGATACCAATCATTATGATTGTTATAAATGGACAATGCTTTGGAAGTAGTAGTACATACATCATCATTTTAAGTTTTGTCTTGTTAACGTCTCATCAGTGCTTTGCTTCTTCTTCAGTTAATAACCTTCCCATTTTTGAGCCAAAAGTTGAAAATACTTCACAGTGCTTCTTCCTCTGAAATTATATACATCTCTGAAGATTAAACAGTTACAGTATATTTTACAAAAAACTCATATTCTTTCCTTATTCTCATGAGATATTTGTTTCCAGTCGGACTGCTATGGTTGGAGAGAGAGCTGCATGTTTCTGCTTCTCCTCTGATAAATTTCTTCCTTTATTGCAAATAAAAAATGTGGATTCAGAAACATTTATTCCCAAGAATACCACCAGAAACACTAAACAGCCTGACACCCACAGGAACGTCCTGTTAACAGTCCTTTTAAACAGTGTGAGAGTGTTTTGTGGACTGACCCTTGCCGGTGCGGAAGGTGAGCATGGCCGGCTGGCCTTCGCCTGCAGAGCTTCGAGCCACCATCAGCACCTCGTAGAGGCTGGAGGATTCCAACTCCGACAGTCTGAGGGTCTTCTCACTGCCGGGGACTCGAACTGTATGCCAGCTGCCCACCACTGTTCCCATTTCATCCACCTGACAAACACAAACACATGGATAAAGATGATGGAGAGGAAAAAAACTAAACCACCTGCAATCCTCCACAGTTTCCGAGCTTGAGTAACGACGTCTCAGAGACGATCCCCGCATGATTTCTATCACAGGTTCCAACTGAAGTTCTGCTGCCGACGAAGGCTTTACTGCTATCGCTGCAGTTTTACAGTCAGAGTGAGCTTATTACTGAAGCAAACAGGAAATAACCTGCAGTCAGTTCAGGTCCTGTTTGTGGTAAAACTGTGTGGCTTCCCTCTCACCTTGCGGTATTTGACAAAATAGGCGTTGATCTGACTCCCTCCATCGCGCCCCGCCCTCCACTCCAGGTCGTACACATCCGGCTTGTGAGTCTGAGGTGGGCTGATGATGATCGGTGCCTCTGGAGTCGGACGCTCGACGCTCCTGTCGGTTGGCAGGTTGACCGCATCGTCGGCGTCGTCATCTTCGGTCAGGAAGCGGTCGTGGCCCTCGTCGCTCTGCATGGCGTGGAGCGACGGCGAAGCCTCCGGCAGCACAGTGGCAATGGAGGAAAGCTGTTGATCTGATGGACAGAAAAGGTCGTTACTGAAAAAGAACTGATCACAGTTCAGTCAGGTTCACTTTTAGCTGAGCTGGAATAAAAGCTGTGGGGCAAAATTCTGAATTTAAACTATCAGTTGTTTTCTATTTTAATCATGTTTTACTGCTATTATCTCGTATTTCCTCTTACTAGGTTCATCGTTAGGCACCAAAACACCAACAAGCCAAATTCCTTGTATGAGAAAACTTTTGGTTTTGGTTTTTCCAGTTCTAAAACATATATTGACATATTTTTACATCACAATATCTTGATCCACAGTATATTTCCTATATTATTAAATATAAATGATCAATCATACATGAACTTTGCATTCTTACAGCACCTCCTGCATGAGATAACTGTATTCACTGGTATAGTTTAAATGGTGATTATTTAGTTTCTTCTGGCAATAAATTTACAGAGTCTGTGACTGACCGAGGCGGCCCTCAGAGGACCACTAGTGCTGGAAAGTTTTACATTTGGAACAAGCCTTTACATCTACATAAAATAACAAGAAAAACCTGGATCTGTGCAGCGCCACAAAATCATGCTTTGTTTGTTTTTTTCATTAAGTCCTCGTCAGAGCCAGAGCGCTCCACCTGGGAGCTTTATTACGGCCGACACCGGTCTGGCAGAGCCCGGGTGGAATTTTTCACAGACGTTTGGAGGATGGCGACTCTGAGGTCAAAGGGCAGCATTATTGAATATTAAAACCTGAAAGAGTGAACACAGAGGCAAAACAGCCGGAGCAGCACCTTTGTAAAACAAACAGGCCTGAAGCTGGTAACAGTAGACCTGATCCTGGGTCTGTGGCCAGCTGCCACACATTCCTCACGCCAACCATTAAAATACCGGAGAGAATCAGAGCCCAGCGCTCTCCACAGCTCCTCCTCCGGCACACTGATACAGGAGGAGGCGATTAAGGCCACGGCGTCCTTTCCGTCCTCGTGGGCAGGACTGATATATCTGGAGTTTGTGCTGCTACACCTGGACAGACACGCTGCCAGGTCCTTCCCAGAAAAAGGTCAGTTCATCAGAGGTGAACACCTGGGAGAAAATGTGACGGTAAATCTCACAAAAGAGCCTCGGTTTACAGGAGGACGAGGGAGCGGATTTTTTATATGCAATGTCTGGACGTCACAATAGAGTAAAGGTGCAAGTAATTTGTATTATCACTAAAAGGATGAAGAATGAAAATAGATTAAAGAGTCCAAGGTGATGTCAAATATGAAATAAGCAAGGAGAAATTAAACAGAGAAAGGCAGGCAATCAATGCTTGTTTGATAACAGATGAATGGATTATCACTAAGTGGGGAGTTGTCATGATGATGGAAACATTTCAGTGCCTGGTACCTAAAAACAACCTTTTTTTCATATCAATCTGCAGCAACAGATATTAAATCTCATTCTTCTCCCTGCCGACACTGGATGAGGAGTGAACACATCTGATCCAGAACGAGGCCGGAGGAGGAGGAGGAGGAGGGGTGGGCGTTGTGATGTGTTAATAAATAAAAGGCAGTTGTGTATGATGTTGACAGCTGGGTGGTCTGGTCCTCGTCATAACCCTCCACGGCTACTCCTTACATTCCAGCGTCCGGGGGCTTATCCCCGACGGCGTGCACAAAGCTCACTCTCACGCTCAGGCTCAGTTCACGGCTCAGGAGGAGGGCGGCCTTGGCTAAGCCTCTCCTACCACACACCCACACATTCACACTCAAAGAGCAAGGACTCCCTGCGGATACTGTATGCGCAGACCCACCGAGATCCTGCCTGGTGAGACGCTTTAACCCTTTCCAACACTGGCAACAACTCACAAGCCAGTCACTTTTCTCAAGACACTCCAGCAGGGCCTCCGGTGCCATGTTGAAATGACCTGACAGTACAGCAAGGAGGAAATGGATCCAGCTGCATGACTTTTTGATCATCATTTAACTAATTAATTAAACAAACAAAACCCAACCTCCGGTTCCAGCAGCCCAAATGCTTAATTTGCAGACTAACTAATTAATTAATAAAAGGCACAACTGTTGACATATTATTCAAGAATGAAAATAACTCCTTATCTCCTAAAACGTCTACAACCTTGGATGATCTTGAAAGCTAAAACATTTGTTGAAATTATGTATGTAAACACAGTTTATATATACGCACAAATAAATGTATTCCTGCTTTGAGTGGGTTGCAGAAATCTGCGTATATTTAGATATGCTTGCATTTAAAATCTGTAATAGAGTGAAACTACCGAAAGTCAAAGCGTAATATAGCGAGGGATGACTGTACAACAATTTAAGTTCTACATTAAAGATGTCAGTTCCTTACCTGGTTGCACCGTGAGGACGCCATGCGATTGCGCCGAGCCGATCCCGTTGTCCAGCAGGCACTGGAACACGCCCACATCCTGCAGCGTCACGTCTGAAATAACCAGCGATGATCCTGAGATCTGAAAGCGGCGTGACGGGGTGACGGGGTCGGCGTTGAACAGCCAGGTGACGTTAGGGGAGGGGTTTCCTGTCGCTATGCAGGTGAAACGAGTGGAGGAGCCAGGAGAGGCGAGCTGGTTGGTCAGACCCTCGGTGATAGAAACAGGCTCTGTGGGGGAGGGGAGGATTAACGTCACCAAACTAACCACAAACTGACCCCAAACCGCCGATACTCTGTGTTTTTCTCACCGAGAACTTTCACAGTATAGTTGGCGCTGGTCACAGTCCCCTGCTTGGTCTTGGCAGCACAGGTGTAACTCCCTTCATCGCTCGTCGTCACGGCAATGAACGCCAGGTTGTTGTGCTGTCGTCGGAGAGAGGGCCCCGGTGTGACCTCCTTACCGTCCTTTAACCACGTGGCTGCTGGTGCAGGACTACCGGACACGATGCACTCCAGCGTCAACGGCTGCGACTTCTGTACCGAGACGGTCATCGAGGCGGTGGGGTAAACTAACCGAACAGGTGGGGGGGAGTCCGAGTCTAAACAAAAGCATGAACCACGTTAGGAGCTTACATATGAGCACTTCTGATACGTTAAAATAGATGTCTTCAAACTTACGTTTTACCCACAGCTTGGTACCATGAGGCTGCATGACGGTTTCACCAGTAACTGGGTTGAATGCACCACATTTATACATCCCCTGGTGCCGTTCTGACGCAGAGATGATCTGGAGGTTTCCAGACGGAAGAACTAGATAGTCATCTGAAAAGAGACGGCACAGAGAATAATATAATATCAAGGGGAGTTTCTTCAGTTACACAGTTTTATATTGTGACTTTTATAAATGTTGTTGCACATTTCTAAACGTAAAGAAAGATTGATACACAAGTAGTTCTGCTCATTGATTTTCTCAACTGCCCGCAGTGGTCTAATATAACAGAAATATTAACAGAATAAAAACTTCTAATGAACACTGATGGTCAGGATGCAAAGACAGAAAGATTTATTCGCTGGTTTCAAACAAACCTGTTGACACTTCTAAGCGCTCGCCTCGTACTCGTAGCCTAGGAAGGGCTGGAGGGACGCTGCGTGGTAGAGGACACTCGATGAGGACAGAGCTGCCTTCCTGCACCGATAACGACCGCCGTCGGCCATCTTCATATTCTGATATTCCTGCAGTGACAGGGACAAAGACTCCTTCAGTTCAAACACTTTCTGTGCAGAATACTGGACGTTTAAAGGCTCATACTTGAACATGTTTACATGCTTTAATGATCAAAAACAGCAGAGGCAGTGAAAAAGTGAATTTAATGTGAGTGTCAGCTCAGTGAAGAATGAAGGCGAGCGGCGCTACTTGAGTAGATCTGTTTGTGTTGGATCGCCGGCTTTGTTTATTGTTGCAGTCAGTGATTCTATTCATGTCTGACACAGATCCAGATCAGGGTCGACCCCCTTGGTGTAGCGTCCAACAGCAAGCGATATCCCAGCAGAAGCATAACACACTACACAGGAAAGCCCAAGGCTCATTAAGGATACCGGTCAAGAGGCATTTGGAAGGGTGCCCGAGTCAAAGCACTGACTGCTTCCTTCCCCTCAGCCGAGGACGTGTTCAAAACTCACAAAATGGCCTTCCTCTTCTCAAGGCAACTTCCTCTTTTTCTAAACGCCTTGGCTTTGAAGTGAGTGTAAGTACACACTAAAGGCTAATTCTCTGCATCCGTACCTGCTATGGCCACATGCGCGTGGCGGCTGGCGATGGCCGGCCCGTGTTCTAAGCGTGCCACGCACTGATAAATGCCAACATGGCCGGGCTCCAGGGAGGAGATGGTGAGGGCGCCGTCCTTGAACTCCACGCCAGGCACCGTGTCCCGGTCCAGGGGACGGCCTCTGAAGCGCCAGGAAACCACCGCAGACGGAGGACTTGCTAAGCAGAGCAGACGAGCAACAGAACCTGGACTCTGGACCAAGGAGGCCGGCTCAGAGCGGAAAGAGGGATACTGAGCTGGAGAGGAGACAGGATATTTAATCAGTCATTTTGTTCTAAGTGTGGTTAGCACACCGAAAAACACAGATAAAAGTATGTGCATGGGAGAACGCCGCAAATACACGCTGATGGTTTGCAGATACAAAGATAAAAATGTAGTTTGGTAGCCTTTCAAATTAAAAAAAAATAACTTTTATCAGTAAAAACATGTAGCTACAGATCATTTCTCATCATGCTATTCTAGTGGTGATTTTATCTTATCTGTCCTAACACCAGGGGCCATGAACCATGCCTGCTCCACACTTAAACTGGCATTTCTAAAGAAAAAATGTGCGCAGGGTTGAGAGTTGCAATGTTTTGCTCTCAGATCTATTATGTTTTAGCACATATTAAAGACACAAAAGCAACTTCATCCATCCATTTTATAATCATTTTATAAAGTCTGCTTCAACATTTCAGCAAATGATGGATTAAACAGCCACTGCTTTATCATGTTTATCAGGATTAGAGGATGCCAATGTAGTATTAATAAATCCATTTGCAGTTAACGCTGTGGAAACAAGGCTCTGGCACTTTTGTCCGGCTCCGCAATGAATGAGATATATGAAACTGGAAGAAATTGGATGGATGGATAAATTGGATGAAAAGAAAAAGCATGCATATTTGATTATTTGTGCACAGGGTTTTATTCATCTGGCCCCACATGTTTCAATCAAAATAAGCTGCAATAATTTATGTTTTCTGGCCACTTAGGAGCAGGAAACTCCACATCAAGCTGTAAAACAAAACACATCCAGCGGACGGACAGAAGCATGTTTATGGCCATCTGTCAAATGCTTGTCCAATATTTACCCTCCTTTTGCAAAAAAACAGCTGCTAGAAACTGATGAAATCAAACAGCAGCTCACACAGGACAACAACGACTTACAGGAGCAGCCGATGAGCAGGGACTGGCTGAGACAGAGCAGAGTGGACAGGAGGACCCTCAGGCCTCTGTCCATGGTGCACTTTGACCCCTGCCGACAGCCGTGTTGCAGCCCAGCGTGCACGCCCTCAACTGTTCAGCAAACCTGCAAACACACAGAGAGAAAAACACATCAAACCAGAGCTCTGCAGGGAGACATGACAGCATCTGCATAAAGGACACAAGGAGGCGGAGGACGATTCCAGAGGTGGATCAAGGAAATCTATTAGCTTCCAAATGAATCCCGTACGACAATCCTTCTAATCTTCACGACACATCCTCTTTACACACTCCTTGATCTCCACCTCCCACCCTCTCCGTTGACCCTGTTCTCACCCACTTCAGTGTCTCCACGGAGGCTGGAATGTCCTCTCCGCCCCCTGCCTCCCTCTCCCACTGGGCCGCTGAGATCTCCTGCTAATGGAGTGGCAGTGGAGAGACTGTCGCCTCACTCTTAATATCACTCTCTTGTCACACTGTGTTGCTTCCTCATAGGTTCACTGTAGCCTGAAGTGCAGGCCCAGACACACTGGAGGGCACGTAATTAGGAGCATTCCTCCATCCTTTTCAACCCGACCCCCTCCGACAGCGGCACCTCCTCCTCCTTTTTCTGAGAGTAATCCGGGCGAGCTTTGATCCCGGGTTCCTGGTTGGTTACCAGGGTTTGAGCCTGAGGCCGGGGGAACAATGGCCGTCCAGCTGTGATATTCACACTGGCGCTTCGGTGGCTCGCAGACGTTAACGGAAGGGCCGACCTGGGCTGAAGGATGGGTCAAAATAAAAGGATGATGTCTGGGTGGGAGTCAGTGAAGCTGAACGGGTTTCTAACCCTCATTCTTTAACCTGAACATTGTTTCATCCGCTCGATGCTCCATTTGTTTGGCCTCTTGTCAGGGCTGCAGTGTGGCTAGAAAACAACAAGATGTTAACAATTTTAAGTCTCTATTAATCTGTTGATTGCTTTTCTGTAACAAAATGGTAAAAGTTAACCCTCACAGCTTCTTAAGATTCATCTGCAGCAACAAATCTTTGCGTTTGACAGTCTGGACCAAGCAAATGTTCTGCACTTTTGGCTCGACGAATGGCCTGAATGCTCATGATTGATTTTTTTGTTGACTGACTGATTGTTTCAGCACGAGTTGTGAGAGATGTTTGATGCTTTATCCATGCACTCATGAGAGCATCCTGAGAGCAGGAGGAGGAGGAGAGAAGAGGCAGGAAATAATAAACTCTCACAGATCCTGGCTCACGCCCCTTTCTCACCCACAGGTCAAAGGTCAGGGAGCAGAGAGAGAGGGTGGAGCAGCGGGTGTCTCGTGGCCCTGGACCAGCCCCCAGTGGTCACTTTTAGCTCTTCCTGGTTCACTCACACACACTGCTTCCAGCAGGCGTAAGAAGAAAATATCAAAAAGAGCTTGATTCTGACATATGTTTGCACTGAACATGCTGCAATATGTGCACTCTGCACGCTCCACCTTAAAGTGTGTGCATGCTCATTCAGGCACATCAAACCCACATCTTGCAGGCTAGCGTTTCTCCATCCCACAAGTTGCAACAGGCCCTGCACGCTGCCCCCATGTCATCGGTGGAAACTATCTCTCTCTGTCTCTCTGCCGGAATAATGATATATAATTACAATAATAACAACAGAGCTATAAAAATGCACAGCCAAGCACATGCACCTTGGCGCATACTGGAGAAACCGGAGCTGACTCTGTAGCTTCCTCTCTCTCTGCATCTACCTTTCTCACTTTAACCAGTCACTAGTATAGCGTTTGGGCACCACAGCTCCGACTGGGTGCCTTGTGTAAACACATACTCATGAAGCGTCCTATCTGGCCCGTCGATCAAGCTCAACGAGGAAACACAGGGGCATCGTTTCTGCTTCTTATCTGTTTGGCTTTCCTCTGACATCCGCCACCATGAAGCCACCTCAATGGAGACAGACACCATGAGGATATCTTGTATCCCTCATAACAGAGAGTCGTCCTGACTCTGGCAGCATCGGCGGCATGGAAAGGGCCTTCCTTAGCAAGCGCCTGGACAAAGAAGAGGGAAGTCCCTGGAGAATGAAGCCTGAACAGCCTGAGAGTCGACTCCTCTGGTCCAGCCAAACTCCCTCCTCCTATCCTAAATCTGATCTTGTGTTACCCTCCTGTTTTTGCACTTATGTTGCAGATGCATGGCCACTCTCAAGGTGCAGATCGACCGGCTGTAAATCGAAGAGACATCCAGTGTACAAAACAGACTCTGCACCGTTGAAAGCTGATATACAGACACGGCGACAGTTTATGAAAATAAATGAGCTTAGTGTCAGTGAGTTCAAGTGGAAAAGTTCCTATTTTTTTAGGGTGTGGGGGTTGACCCATGTATGTTCAGGGAATGTTTGACTGACACCTGGATTAAGTGTGTGAAAGCCGGAAAAAAAACCAACTTCAGTCCCTCAGTCGGACTTTTATATTTGTTGTAGTTTATCCATCATGCTGTCTTCTTCCTGATAGTGGAGATGTAGATCTAGAGAGGCTTTATTTATCCATCCTGGGAGTAACAGCAAACTCAGACAACAGGAATAGCACCATATATCCCCTAGTGGGACAAGAGGATCCCTGGTGATGACACAGGAGAAAATAAACACACTGACAGGCTGCCCTCAGGGAAGGGAAAGGGATTCGAGGTCTGGGGGTGGAGGGGGTTTAGCACCTGCACTTCTTTTTGGCCTCTTCTCTACAGGAACTACTTAAAGCTCCATCTGCCCGCATGTGGGGCTGGCCCATATCCCTGTCATATTGGGTAAACAGGGACAAAAGCAACGCGCCGGAGCATCAAAAGACCCGGAGGGAAGAACAGGTCACAACTGGTGCTGCTAACTGAGGCCTCTCCGCTCCGCCAGACTGCACAGATGAATTAAAGTCAAACGGTAGACATCACCAAGCAGCTCCAGTGCCGACTGGATAACAGGGCAGTGTGTGCAATCAACGCCAGGTCAGAAAGAAAGCTTTAGCTTAAAATAAAAGAGAGCAGTGAACACCTGGAAGTGAAGCAGAGGGGTGTAGGAGGAAAGAGCATGATGGTCTAATCTGACCTGTGCGCTGAAGCTGATTCACATGCTATACATCCCAAACCTGTCGGCACTCGCCCCGCATCTCATGGACAGACAGGAGATCTGCACACATTCCTCAGCTCCACAGAGAGAAAGAGAGACACAAAAAGAGATGGGAGATAAATCCAAAAGGAGAAGATGAGAGGCAACAGGAGGCGGGGGGAGCATATGAGAGAGAAACAGCAAGAAAAGCTCTCTGGGAGAGGAGTAAAAATGAGACGGGGGTAAAAAGAGGTGAAACATTCACTGGGAGGTGAAAAGTTGCCAAGCCCCGACTCTTTTCTCCTCCCTTTTTACTTGGCTTGGAGATAGACATACAGATAATGGCTGAGCTCACATCCACGGTCTGCCAAAACTGATTGATGATTCAGCCTAACTGCATTCAGCCTGGCCCAAAAAACCTCGGGAAGAGCCTCCCGCGAGAGGAGAGACTCTAGGGGACCATTATGGGCTTCTTCTGTAGGTCTGGGTGAGCCCGCTGAGGCAGCCCGGGGGCCACAGTGGAAACTAATGAGTGGAAACACTGGGCCTCTGGTATGGCCTAACTCTGTCTGATTAAAGACTGAGACGTTATTAAAAGTGGGACAGCCTTGGAGAGAGGGGGAGTGAGCTGAAGGAGTGGGGGGAAAGAGAGAAACAGAAAAGAGAGGCATGAGTTGGAATCAAATAAGGGAATTAAGAGTCCGTCTTTGTTTTACAATGAGGACCTGCCCTTGTCTGAACCTGACATCTTGCAGAATGTTAACGCAAGTCTCTTTAATAAATCAATTGAACTGGGTGTGATTGCAGAAGACAAATGAGGTACATCTTCAAGGACAGTCTACAAGAGGACAGAGCGCTAACGGCCGGGTAGCGGTGAGGCCGAGCGGGTCCCAGGGACCCGTGAGACGCTGCGGCCCTGACAACAGGAATGAAAGGAGAGGCCCCCACGGATCAGACAGTCACATCCCACAGAGCCCTGTTTACCAAGGACACACATCCACCTCCTCCTCCTCCTCCTCCTCCCCAACATCTCCGCTCAGCAAAGCCCAACGCTCTCAAAGTGCCAGGGCCAGGACCTGGGAGACAGCGCTAATTCTGCCCCGAGGCTCGTTGGCCGAGGACACAAACAGAGAACTGAGAGAAAGGGAGGGAGGTAGAAAAATGGAGGCAGAGTGGGGACTGAATGGTACAGTATGTAAGACTCGTCTTAATTGGAGATTGTTCTGCGATGCCTTGTTTTTCCTGGGAATCAGCGAGGAGGAGGGACGCCAGGGTGGGGAGGTACGGCTGTTTCCCAAGGTCCTGAACAGCGGGATTAACCGCAGGGGCGAAACTCAATAGCGGCCTCGGACACTAGAAACAGATCCCTGGGTATCGCCACCATACAAGGCCACCTCGAGACTTTTTGCAAAAGCGCATGTAACTAACAACCCTTCCCCATTGTCGGTGCTCTCTGGGCCCTTCCGGCTGATTTCACAGGCCTTTCAGCCCACAGGGGAACGTCTGCTCCGACCAAAAAGGTGATTCTGACGGAGAGGGAGGGAACGTTGCAGAGGGCCGTCCTGCCTGCGGGGTGCGTTCCAACTCTGATCTCCCAACATGTGCCAAGAGTCTGATTCATCACGCCAGGCGAGAGGGGAGCTGGGATTGTGCAGCCGTGGCACCGAAGCAGGAGGAGGCCGCAGATTCACATTCCTGTGTATCAGCCGTGCGCAGAGGGATGACGGGAAAACACAGGAGGGAGGAAACGATCCAGTCAAACGCCTCAAAAAATGTCCACCTCGTCCATGGGAGTGGAGACACTATCTGTGTTTCTAAACGCTGTAGTGTGGGCTGTGAACGTCCAGTGATGTGATCCAGCTGCCCCCCCATCCCTCATCCCTCCCTAGCTCTCCTGGATTCCATCACTGCCCTCGTCTCCACGGCAACAAGCAGCGAAGACGCAAGACAACAGTTTCTGTTCAGTCTCCTCCTGATAGGTCCCTGGCCGCCGACCAAAAGTACTTTCAAACTAAAACACATATTAAATAATGTAATTTCAAACATGTGCAACAAAAACAAAATGACAGGGCGTCCAAATAGATAGTGACACCAAGATTTGCAATGTCAGTATTAAAAAATAAAGCACCAAGCGGACTGATGTCTGCGTCTTCTTTGTTTGTCACTTGAGAGGCGTGAGACAGAAAGCACACACAAGAGTATTTTCATTTCTCACAGTGATAAATTGATGGCCATACATTCACAGAAAGCGTTGCCTGAACTCCACGGCCAGCCGGCCGGCAGAACTAAAACAAACATGTGTAAAAAGGTTAAAATATAATTAGTCTTCTTCACCGACTCCACAAATCTCTTGCAAAAAAAACAAAAAAAAAACCCAAACAAACAAACCAGCTCCCTTGTACGTACACGTTTGAGGACCCGAAGATAAATATGGAGAGTGTGTGAACGCTTTATTTAGTTTGTCTAAATGTTTATCCGTCTCGCCTTGTAACACTCCACGCTTGTTGTGCAGCAATCGAGTGATCACAAAACAAACTTAGCGGTGATACGTCAACACACGTGCCGTCTAAAATTTCTACTTCTGGCTCTTGGTCAAATCGTAAAAAAGAAACCTCTGCAACATATTTAGGGTCTGGGCTGCTCATTGGTTTAGCGGTGAGGGATGACGTCGTGCTCCGATGGCGCCAAGACAAACACAAGCAATAATACAGCAACCATAGTGTAACTCGGTGCCTATCTGTGCAGGTTTGCTACTGTGTGAGAGAACCACAGAGACATGACAGTGATTTATGTGACCTGATTAAAGTCAGTCTAGAGATGTGTTTTCATTCATAACAAGGCAGAATACACCTCAGTGTCTGCAACAAGAACAATGCAGAAGGCTGGACCAGCCAGATGTGTCCAGATTCCTCCACTCTCATGAATATCTCTTAGAAATAAGGGGTACCATTTCACCCTAAAGGGGCTACAACTGGGACTGAGGAAGGCCCAAAATGGGAACCGTGACCACAGGCCCGGAGGCCGGCAGCAGCACCCACACTGCCTCACACTCTGATCTGGGAGAAAAACAGCCCTTCAAACAAGTAGCCTGTTTGTCAGCCGGGGGGGGAGTGCCAGCCACTCGTTTTGCCTTAATATAGTCTTGCTGATCCTTGCGCCGGCTTTTCAACAGCACACACATTCTGGTTCGCAGAAAACCCATGTCAGATGTGACTTATTGGTTCAACATTTGAAATAGAAAGCTGCGGTCGCTTGCAGCTTCAAGAAGAAAAGACTGTAACTCTTGGGGGCCCGGCGCTGAGGCGACCAGCCAAGTCAGGCATATTTAGGAGGGTCACTTTCAGGAAGGGAGACAGAAATGAATCTTGCAAACAGGAAGACGCTGAGGATGCATAAAAAAAATCCCCTAATTCTGAAATATTTTGCAGTGAGAGCTGTCAGACAGGGTCCAGTTCAGAAGTTCACTCCCTGAAATCGTCCCCGGGGCTGAGGAATCAGCCCACCACGACACGAGACGAGGAACAATGGGTCTCATCATGTGTTCGCTTGACAATTATGAGGAAAAAATTGTTATTTTTGGCGAGAGGCAAGTATTGTGTAAAACGCCACGTCAAACCCTGCCGGGGGAACTTTCTGCTCTCTCTCGTACACGTGGTGTTCTGCATTATGTTAAAGGCACATATCTTATAGCTGCCAAAAAGCACGCCCTAAATTCACATAATAAAAAAGAAATATAAACTTCAAACCTATACAGCTTAAAAAAAAAAAATTAAACAAAAAAAAATATGTCCATAAAAATATGTCCGTCTCTGTCATATAAACTGCTCTTGACCATGTCATGTTGAGGTATTTTCATTAACTGGTCAGTGTGTTTTCCCCTGAAGCTCCTTGTGTGCTGTTGGTTTACATTCCCTTATCATACTGAGAACGCAGACATACAGTATATATATATATATATATATGTGTATATATTTAGTCGACAGTAACGGAAAACAAACCACGCTCAGAGACGAAGCAGACCTCCAGCCAGCACGGCTGCATTTCAGTGGCTGGCTGCAACATCTGTTTCTGCTGCTCCCAAAAAACTGTTTGTTTGTCTTAACAATTACGCCCCGATGTTTCTCATTTCATTTCTCAAATCTCAAGAAAGTCATTATTCAGTTTCAGGTCCTTCAAGACTCTGAATTTCTCAGGAACTTGATACGGCTGTGTGTTGAAAGCCGGCGTATACGTTGGGGCTACAGTCGGCTCACCTTTGACATTTCGGAGGAGTCGTCGCGCAGGAAGCTCGCAGCCTATCTGTAACCTGCTGGAGTAACATGCTTGCATAGTAAAGTGAGTGAGCAGCGCCGGGCTGTTTGGATCATCTGTCAGGGTGGGACGTGGAGGACATGGGGAGGGGGTCCCACTGAGAGACGTTAAAATAATGACAGCGTGAGCTCGGAGCAGATAAGAGGTGCTGCTAACGGCAGCTTCATGTAAACACCAGTGACACCTTTTGCTACTGCCTTTCAATTCATCCACAGCTTGGCCCTGGGATAAATTTAGGGAGGGAAACAGTCTTTTTTTTTCTGAGTTAGCGCTGCAGCTGCAGGGTGCTCTCACCAACCCAGCAGTCACCACAGCTCAAACTCTGCCTCGGACCTGCCCATCTTTCCCATCAACCCCCTGCTCATGGCTGCTGGGTGTTGTCAATCAGCACCCCCTAACTCGTTGAACATGGGGGCTCTCTGGCACATCGCCCAAAAATCCCCTCCGTCTGTCCATCTAATGGACCGTCCGTCCTTGACAAATGAGAGCTGAAGCTGGCAGAGTAAAGGCCAGCGTTAGAAAATGGCTGCAGCGCTGAGAAATGAGAGTAAAACGAGGGAATAGCTGCATACAACAGCCCACTGCTTTACTATACTAATGAGCAGAAATGGATTATCCATCTGAGATTTAGAAAAAGAGCACAACTTAATTACCGCTGTCAAAATATTGTGATGAAAAATAAGTTTTAACTGTATTATGACCGTACATGACAGATCAGAACCACACTGTGATTCAGCTTTTTAAATCACTTCCATGAGCTGAGGTTTGCTGCCCGGCCCAGCAAACTGGAGAATGTGGGAGGTTCCCAAAATACACTTTAGTCACCCATTTAGACACACCCTCTCCACCACACTGACCTCCGACAGACATGCATCCACTTAACATCACTGAGCGCCCGCAGCAGCTGAAAGCAGCGCCGCAACTGACAATTCTTACATCTGTTGACTGATTTTTATTCATTTTAGTTAATTCTATAAACTCTGAAAAAAAGTGAAAAATGACAGTTATGTCTAAAAGTAGCTGCTGATTAATCAAGTTATAGACTAATCATGTCAGTATTAAGAAAAAAATCAATTTAATATCAAAACTAGGGCTGTGTGCAACAGAGAAAATTAATTAGCTGAATATAGACATTGGAACGATTGTAGGATTGAACACAAAATACTCACCAAAAAGCATCACTAAAGTGGACATAATGACTAGGAGGGTAAATGCAAACGTTAGAACAGCTTATATTACTGTAACACAGATAGAATTGCAATGATTAATCAACTAATTCATTAATCCAAAATAATCGCTGACGAGTTTTCATGCAAAAAGTGAGAGAAAACACAGTTTTCTCAGATATGTCGACTTCCTGCTTTTCTCAGTTTAATATCAAATTAAAGTGAATATCTTTGGGTTTTACATGGGACAACAACAACAAAAAATATTCAGCAGAATAATGAAAAGTGACAGTCATTATGTCTCATATCACAATACTGGACATGATATACATACATTTCCCAGCCTACTTACTGATTTTACATTTAACGAAACCTGAGCGTTACTATGGAAACCCAACAGGTTACCTCAACAGCTACTATTCAACAATAGTGAGCGTATGTGCACTGATTATAGCGCTGCCATTATGAGAGCAGCGGCTGGCATCATTACACATGCTGCTCACATTCAAATTGCCCACTTAACATAGTTCTGCTACAGCAACATGTGTTCATCATTAGCGAGCGCCCTAATGGCTCAAACATTAGTCGAGCTCGCTTTAATGGCATAGCTGCTCTTTGTTCGTCTGATAAGAGCCGGGCCACTAATGGTTTATTAATTTCTCACCAAAAAAAAAAGGTTGTGGAAATAAAAACTCTGTCATTCGATCAAATGACAGTTACTGAGGGGAAAATCCCACATCGTACCAACACACGAGAAGACTGAAATCCACCATCCATTGGTATTATGAGCATGGATTTATGGGTTTATTTTGATGCATTTCATATGAAGAAACTGCCTAACAACACAATGTATTTCCAGCAACAAAGAAACAAAACACTTTCTCCATGACTGACCAGAATTCAACTGGGAAAAATTGGGAACTCACGGCAGTAAATGAAGTTAGAAGGAGTCAGGTGAGCACAGAAACAATAAACCAGAGGAGGAACAGATCCAGAGTGAAAACCTGAAGGAGGATTTCACACAAAGAGCAGATCTCTCTCTGCCGCTGTCAAAAGCTCACCCAATACTGTGGAGCCCTGAAAGGACCTGAAAGGCATCGGAAGAGTCTTCACAATGCACGAGCAACTGTTTGAACTTGAAAGTGTTTTATCTGAAGGCGGCCATGTGTGTCTGGACTGGACTGGACGTCATGCTTTGTTCTGCATAACTTTTAAAGTGTGCACTTTTCTGAGGGTTTCCCCCATGTAAGCAAAATCCCTGTGAAGCTCTGATGATGGGGGTGAGCGTCAGGAGACGACTCAGAGATGATTAATCCACTAGAAATTAATCTGCAGCTGTTCTGATAATGTTATTACAGTTCCCAAGACTAAAAAGTTTCAATTCAGCTTCTCAAATGTGAATATTTTCTCATTTCTTTTGACAATAAAATGACAAAACATTTGACTGTATCATTTGACCAAACAACTGATTGATTAATGAACTATGAAAATAATCACAGAAGACCACTGACAGTATATTTACACTATAATGTACAACAATGTTTAGCAACACGGTGCAAAACTTCACTTATTTGATGTTAAATCTGTAAAAAGAAAATGTAAAGTTTTGAGGTGCAGCTCACAGACGAACAATCATTCAGTCCTGAGCGCTTCGTGAGGCAATTTTGTGACTCATCAAAATGTTTTTTGGGAATATTCCTGAAAGAACAAAGCAGATGCAGAAAAAACTTGTGAAACGGAGCCAAAGGGAACAAAGCAAAAGCTGTTTGATGATCCCGACCAGACGTACGTTCACACATCTGCATCTCTGCAGTGTTTCTAAACAGCCTTCTGCCACATTTCACCATTTCTGATCAGAAATCTGCAGAAATCACAAACCTCAATCAGTAAACAATGACACCTTTGTGTCAGATTCACCAGCCGGCAGGTAGAGTTGAGTTCTTTGCACAGTAATTTGTGCAGTTGCCAGATTTTACAGCAACACCAGCACGGATTTACCAAACCAACGTTTATGACACCCTCAGGTGAATCATCTAAAACAATAAAGCCTCTCTGTCTGAGAGAGGAGGACGGAAAAAAGACTTCAAATATTAGTCTAAGCCACCATGTTTGTGCTCAATGGCGACTGTGGCTCCATAATAAAAGTAGAACTTTAGAACAAAGTAATGCTTCACATACACCTCGTCCATGTCCACCTTTAAGACTGTGACACCAGAGTGTCAATGGAGGGACATATTATGTATTTCTAAAATAAAAAAGTAAAAAAATGCTCTTTCATCCCTCAAAGCAGAAGTGCAGCCGCAGGCCATCTGTTTCCAACTGGTGTCCCAGAGCTGTTTACCCAACAAATATTGATGCCTCTTCCTCTTCTTGTTGCCTTTCAGTCACTTCAGAGACAACACGCTGCACTGAGCATGAAGGCAACACATAAATAGATGAATAACAATGATAATCTGCATGCTTCAGGTGTGGGAAAAGCTTCTCTGTGTTTCTGTGTGAAGATAACCTCACAAAACATGCAGCCTGCCTGACAGAAAAAAAACTCATTTTTAATACTCAAAGTGAGTTTAGTGATGTAAAAATAGACTTTAAGTGACAAAATCAGCTCGTAAAAGTGTGATTATTTGGCGTGAGCAGCTGTGGAGTCCATGAAGTGGACAGTTAATTCATGAGCGTAATAATATGAAAGTGTCCAGGCGCGCCCCCGTGCACTCCTCCAGCCTCTCCACTTTCACCACGAAACAAAGTTAAGAAAACACGGTCATGTTTAGAGAGCAGATTAAAAAGGCACGGTGCAGCTCTGTGGTTCTTTGATGCTCTCTTTTTTCCTTTTGTTATGAGCAGAGGAACACAGCTGGCCTGGTGCGCACAGAGAAGACTCCCCCTGCCCGCTCCCTGCGCTCCCAGCCCGGCCAGCCGGCCCGGAGCGCCCTGGTCCGCCTCCCCTCGGTCCTTACCTCTCTTTCAGGATCAGCAGCAAAACGCATTCTTCTGGAGGCAAATCCGTACGGGGCCCTCCATTAGACACGGGCTCAAAGTGCGAGACGACGGGAGGAACATGAAAACAACCGAGAAGGGGGTGAAGAGAGTTTTCAGAGCCGCACAGCAGCGCAGGCTTCGCCGCCAAGGTGCGACAACTCCCCCCTTGGTGGAAACTCGAGCTGCGGCTGTGGAAGAAGTTTTCTCTCGGGAAAGTTTGGAGTCCCGAAAGCGTTACGTCCCCGGCTCTGTGTCGCTCCTGCCGGTCTCCTTTTACTCGGACTTCTCGTTCTCCTCCTCACGCGCGTCTCTGAGTCGCTCAGCAGCAAATCATGGAGCTGGTCGTGAAAGCAGGAATGTCCCAGCTCCTGGAGAGGGGAGGGAGCGAGGAGAGGGGGTGTTACCCGCACAGACTGGGCATTAACAAGTTTTACTATGTCAAAAAAAAAAACTTCCTCCTTCCTCCTCTTCTTACCTGAGTGACTTCATGTCATCAGGTAAAGGTGAGTCCACCTGGACACACTCTTCCCCCAAACCTAAACAGGCTTCTTCTCATTGATTTACTGAATCCAAATATAGTTCACCACATAATTAAAATGACATTAAAACAAAAAGTAACAAATATTAATTAAATAAATATTAATTATATTAAAAAATGGTGCAAAAATAGAAACAAATAATGTATTGTGGGTGATAACGATGTGATAAAATCAAATATATGTTTTGTTTTCTTGATAACAAATCTTCACTAGGGATCAGGGACAAAGTTTTGAGATTTTACATTTTGTCTTTTAAAATAAAATAAAATTTTTCCAGAAACTTAAATCTGCCTTGACTGACTTGACAGGATTGGTGTCAGACTGAAAAGAGGAAGAAACTTTGCTATTAACCACTTACATGAATAAAAACTTCTTGAATCTTCTTTTTTCTAATTAAAGCAGAAGTGCAGACGTTGTTTCTCCCTGAGGCTTCATTGAGGTTAGGGCTGATAGTCTCCAGCTCCTGCACAAACAGCCATGAAGGCTTTTTTCAGTGGAAAACACTGCTCCTGGTAGATTACACCAGCTCTCACTGGGCCCATTGAATTGAATTAAAGTTATGTGGAGGGAGGGTGTTTGAACAGCTAATAGCCGGCTCATTTCTGGCATGGGACCTGTTGGTTGGATTGGCTGAACATTGGTTGGCTGCAGCTATTTCCTCATCAGAAGGTGCAACGCCTTGGCGTAGAGGCGGAGGGAGTGTGAAACAGTCATCTGTTGTGCGTATGAGCATGAGTAAACAGCATAATCATCTTCGAGGCAGTAATTATGTGCTCCAGCGTTGGTTGGCCGGGCGGCAGCGGTGGCGGCGGCGGGCCCACCCTGCTTCAGACAGCAGGTGCAGCTCACCATCTGACAGCTGACTCTTATATGGAAGGTGTGATCCAATCCTCCCGAGGCTAGGTCGAACCAGAGCGAGCCGCCGGGTGCTCAGGGGCCAAAGCCAACAAACCAGCAAACCTCTGACACGGGAGGAGAGGGAAAACAAGATGGAGGAGGCGGCGGAGACAAGGCCGATGAAGGACGGACACTTAAGCTTTGCCAGTTTTCTTTCGTTGGAACGTGTTAGTATTTACATGTCTAACAGTCATAGACAAGCTAGATGGATTATTATAATAATAAGTCTCATCAGACAGCACACAAGGGATTCTTTTCTGCCTTCCTCTTGGGGTCAGGAGCTGGTTGGAGATGGAGACAGAGGCTCAGGGTTCAGATGGGGGGTGAGCGGGGTGATTGGACACAGTCGCATGTGAAAGGCCAGAGAGCGGTGAGTCCACAGGGAGCAGGGGTCCGCACACAAAAGGGGCCAGGGAGGGGCCCGGCGAGGGCTGGAGGTGGGGAGGGGGGCGACCACGCTGGGAACCAAAGCTGACAGTGTAGACACTTCTCATCCGCCGAGGGCTGGGCTGTCTCTGGCCCCCTGGGGTAGAAACGCTCACTTATCTGCACCACGGTGGCTGCTAGCGAACACTAAACAGCAGCGACCTCTAACACACATTTAGCTGATATGAAGACTGTCAGCCGAATATCAATAGATTACGACACATTTAGCAAATACAAGATTGTGTGACGATCCTGCAGAGGCTGCAGAACAAACAGCAGTTTACATTAAAACACTGACTTTCCAAGTGTGACGTCCTGATTTAGTTTAAAGGCCGCTAACAAGGGCTTGGTCTGAATCCACAAGTCTGGATCGTTTGGAGTCGGAGCTTGCTGTCCTTTGCTCTGAGAATAATAAGCCTGACCACTGTCAACAGAGTGTTTATGACCTGCAAAGCAGCCCTGGGTTGTGTTGACTCTGTCAGCAGGATGCCTGACTCCCAGCGCTATTAAAAGGCACTTTCAGATAACAGGAGTACCATCCCTCTGTTTGAGCCCTGCAGGATTTGTGGATTCGTCAGCAGGACAGAATACCAAAGCTTAATGTCAGATCTGACTCCCAGTTTTATCTACTTGAAAGCAGATGTTGTGGGTAAAACGCCACGAATAAGCACTTGTTGCCTTTATTTTTCTAGCGTGAGTAGGACAAGACGAAGGACAAGGGCTTTTCTTTTTATACATTTTTATAAGACAAGAATAACGCTGTCCAGGCGAAGAAACATACAGACGAGTGAGAAAAATTGTGCTATTTTACAGCAGAGACTGAATGGATTTCCCCTCGGAGGGTTGTATATCTCATGACTTGGACAGGTGTGAGCAGTGAGAATGGGTGTGTGTGTCTTTTCTTTCAGTGCAAAAGAAAGCGAGGAAGCGAGGAAATATGAAGGCACCTTTCTCCATCTGGTTTCTGCATCACTGTGGTGGGCTTACATTATCCATCGTAGGCTCACTGGGAATTTCATCAGTCTGTAACATCTCACTTATTCACACCGTCTCTGTGGGTTTCACTGTGTAGAGCCATCCTGAGAGTCCATCCTGACGCAAAGCCTGGACGTCCTCTGACCTTCATGTTTAGGGGAATAAACCTCTAGTTTTGTCCACAACTCAACAATAAATACACATATTAATTCAGGTAAACACAGCTACTGCACCACCTCCCGGGATGAAACTGAACAAACAAAAAAAAAGGAGAGAGCAAACTTGAGGGAGTTAATCCACAGACTGTATAGGAGAAGCTACAGGTCTGAAGATATTTTGGCTGCCAAAACTGTTTTTTGGCAGCCAGTCCAACTAAACGCTGAGAAAGACAATTTCAGGCAACCAAGATGGTTTTCACAAACTTTCATAGTAGCGACCTGTCAATTAGCTGTAGCCACGCCCTAAAGGATTATCTGCTTTATGGTCTGTTTGACTCGAAATGGAATCATAATTTATGAAATGAACATCAGGCGGTATTAAAGAAGACTTGAAACTAGAGACTAAGACCATAAACTCATTTTTTCAATGTTTACTGAGGGAATAATCAAGAGAGAAGTAGGATCATTTTCTTATAGACTTCTACACAATCAGAGGAGTCGCCCCCTGCTGGCTGATAGACAGAAAGCAGCTTTAAGACTGAAAATTTAAGCACCTTTACATATTTAATATTATAATCTATCTATCGAAGTGATTGGTGGTGAAGTGGTGAAAGCCATAAAAAAGTTGTTCTGCACCATATCTCTTCCACCGAGTTCAGATTTATAACGGATTCCCATATCATATGGACACGTTGTTCCGGTCTCATCCCCGACATCATACATGGGTATCTGGGGATCGGTGGAGCAGGAAGAAGGTCTGAAGTGAAATATCCTTCCCATTTAACACTGATGTTTCCTCTGGTCCCACGGGCTCACGGCGACCTTGTGATTTATGATGCCGTGCTGGAGGAGCAGATCAGAATACAGCTGCCCCCGTCGCTGCACACAAACATGTGTAAAGCAGACTGCAGCACATCAGCGCAGCAGAGCAATTAATGTTTTCCGGCTGTTAGACAAAATAAGTATCCTCATTTCTCTTTTGTGTGTGTTGCTTGTGTCTGTGAATCCCGGGATTAGTCCCGTTAAAAAAAAAAAAATGTGATGCTTGTTGCGGCTAACTGGCTTTTCCAGCTCACTCTGAATGCCATGAAGTGATGTAGAAAATGAGCTAGATGAGGAGGATTAGAAGCCAAGACTGCTAGTGCTTATCATCTCCCGTCGCACCGGAGCGTAGCCATGGAAACAGGAAGTGAGAGGCAAGCTTCCAAGATGGCCACCAGCTTGTGAATGGGTGCATTCCTCAACGGCAGGGTGTCTGGCAGGGGGAGGAGGGGCGAGCGAGTGTGTTTACTCCGAAAAGGGACTATATAAATAGTAACTGCTGCTGTTTTAAGGACTTCCTGTCACTAGGTATTCCATAAAACAGCAGTTAAATAAACAATCAGTTTCCCATTGGGGCTGCCCTGTCTATACTGAAGTGAGGTCTGCTGTGGGTTCAATCCAGGACCCCGGTGTGTGGATTTTAAAGCCCCAGACTGGAGTCATGGAGCTGTTACAGGTCACCACACACTTTCACTCGCTCCCCGTCTGGTCATATAACCTCAGCACACACAAACGAAGCCCCAATTCCACATTCAGCATGTTTTCTCAGCCACTTGTGACTTTTCAATGAGCCCTCGTCAGTGTTTTTGTTATGCGAGCCGTGCATGTGGCGCTCCTCTTTTTGCTATTCCAGGACTTCAGAGTGTTAGAAATATAAAAGTAGAAAAAGAATTTGGATGCTGACACACTTGTTGCACAGTGCATTAGACTTATATATAAAAATATAAGCCACCTGTTGCCAAACGCTTGTTTGTTGGGTGTTACAGCATAATTTTAGTATGCAGCCTGCTGTTAACTCTTTGAGTGCCATTGACATATTTCAACGTCAAAGTGTTTTTTTGGCAGCGGGTTGCCGATCGTGGTCCCCTGCAGCCTGTGAGTAATTTTGGGGCTTCTGGGAGATTTATTAGGAGCATGAAAAGACAGAATCTGGACAAAAAGTGGTGATTTTGGTGAAAGTGTCCTCTACTCTACCTCTGATAAAATAAGAATGGAACAAGGTAAAAACAAACATTTTTTTTCATGATGAAATAGAGAGTCTCTTCTTTCATTTGAGCTATTCAGCGTTTTCAGAGACATAGTACAAAATATTCTGTGGGTCCAGAAATATGACTCAAAATGGGCAAAAAACGCTGGAACAAAGTACTTTCTGTTTTATAAAACACTGTAACTCAATGAGTTAATCCTGGTTTTCCCTTGAGTTATTATTCTTTTGACTATATTGTGAAGCAATTGTGACCGATTTATTCACAATTGTTGTTCGACACTGACCTCAGTTTCCTCAGTTATTCTTGTTGGACCTGTAGTTTTTGTATTGTGTGGCATTTTTTTAGGTATTGTCTCTACTATTTTTATTCCCTTTTATTAGTTTCAGTAATTTTGTCCCAGCAGATTTACCAATATTTTATCCGATTCTCCCCTTCTGCCCCTCGCCACACATTTAATCTTATATAATATAGCACTAATTAGGAAATAATGGAGGAGAAGAGTCAAGCTACATTCACCAACACTACACCTGATACTGTATTTACCAGCAGAGGAGCATTCCCCTCCATAAATGGTTGTTTCAACTTTGAGGATTTTTTGAATCCACTTTGAAATACTTTAAAAGTCACAGAAGCCTGAGCTCAGTAATTTTCACATGTAATAAATCCTCCACTTATTGCACTTATTTCTCTTGTTAAAGTACTTTCAATGCACATGAAGGGGGACAAAACCCACAGTCCTCAACCTGTGGAAAGTTGTGTCAAACTGCAGTATTTGTAGTGCAAAATGTCTTCTTCGTGATACTGTTCCTGTTAAGATAGGAGAGGACGAACAAATGTTCAGAAAGTATATTAAAAACATTGTTTATTCGTCCATATTAGTGGTTAAACATACTAAGAGACAAAGCGCTCTCTCTCTCTCACTATATATATATATATATATATATATATATATATATATATATATATATATATATAGCAAATCCACAAACATCTAGCAGCTGGCATCGTCAGGAAGGACACCATCCATCATCCCAGCTCTGTTTTGGACGAGGCCGTGAAGCTGTCACCATGAATTCCTGACCGCAGCTTTTGCAGAGCGCATTTGTCAACCTGGAGGAGAGCGCATGCCCAAAATGTTTGAACGTTTAAACTTAACTCTCATGGCCTTTGGAAGTTATGGGCATTCCCACAGGTGCTAAGATAATCTACAAACGGTATTTAAGGCCAAGGAGAGGATGTGAGGGTGTGGTGGAGCGTCTGCTGCCCGAGTCTGTTTGTTTGGGTGTTTGTTTGTTTTTTCAGACAGTGCCTTCATCTCTGGAGAAGTAACACTTCTGTTTGAGCATCTTACCGGTCAAACACACCATCCAGGATGATACCATCTATCTGCCTTCCGCTCTGTTAGATGTGGAGCTTCAGCTGTGCCTCCTGAGTGCACAATCGCTGCAGAAAATCACCAGATAGTCGCTGTGGAGCCGCAGGGAAATGCACCAAGAGTAAACAAAGTGTGTGCTGATACAGTTTCCCCATGCTTGAATGTTTGTGTAGCTGCATGGACGCATGTTTTGTCTCTCTGACCACATGACAACGAAGGCCGCTATCTAATCAGGGGCTCAATCACACCCCAGAGGAGGGCCAGGATGGCTGTGGGGGAAATCTCAGGCAGATGTGAAGTGAAGACACTGATGTCTTCATAATGATCTCTGGTCTGGTGCTGTCTCACCCAGCTCTGTCCACATCCTCTTTTTTCCCCCCCCTCATGCCAGACAGACGAGCCAGATCCGTGAACAATCTGCTCCATCCTGCAGGCTTCACTCGCCTCTCTGCTCCATAAATTGCAGCTCCCTGAAGACAGCTGGAAGGAGAAAAGGCAGCCAGATAGAGCTGTCTCAAAGGGCTCCTGTTTCACATTAACCCCCCGACACCAAAGCTGAATTCATATCTACTTCCTGTGGCCAGTTTTCGTCCAGTGGCCGGTGTCACTGTGCCTGTGGTCTCCTGATCAGCACACAGAAAGGCAGTTTACGGCCCTGTTAAAGGCAAATAAAAAACACTCTCTAAAGAGGCATATATTTCAAGTTAATGTCCCGGCTCAGCGTGAGTTTACTGGACTTCCTCCTGATTGCGCCCCCGTGCCCTGATAGACTGAGGTCACTGCAGAGCTGTATACTCACATATAAACATATTGCAGGTTTATAACATGAATGAATGAAATATCTGCAGGGGGCTCCTCTGCAAATGATCAACAGGGAGGTTGATTTCTTCTGCGTAATAGAGCATAAAATATGTGTATGAACTTATATGAATTTAGACGTGTTAGATAATTTATCTTGTTTTAAGAGTTAATTTAGGTGTTCAACTTTATACATCTTTTCATCTTACATCCAGAGACCTTGCTAAGTGACATCATCTTTCTGCATGGACAAATCATTTCACTTGTTTTGAGGACCTTTTTCCTCAGCTTTAGTGTTTTTATCTTCTTTTTAAACCTTTTTGCAGTGTGAGCTCTGTGGCTCTCAGGGTGGACTGACGGCTCATCAGGCAGCTCAGGTTCACCTCTGTGATACTGGTCTGTCTGGGATTCAGGCTCATTCAGGTACAGTGTCATACCAGCCTTGATAATGACTGATCTCCCCTCTGGTGCTCATGTTTTCATGTTTTCACAGGGTCAGGGCAGCAGGGGAGCATGGTGAACATGACCCTGACCTCCCTGTCGAGGGCCTCTCAAAGCTCAGAGTGACGTCAGGGTTGATTTCTGTTAAATCTCATCTACTGTAAAAGTCCTGCTCATCATTATTGCATCACTGTATTTTACAGCAGCTCTCTGACGTCTTTCAGTTAATTGCATTATATATACACCGTACTTTACCATACTTTTTTCCATCATTTGCACAACCATTTCCCTTCTGGAGTTTTTATCTTTTATCTTTTTCTTATATAAAGCAGCTTCCTAGATTTCTGCATGGCCTGACATAAAAAGAAACATTTCTTTTCAAAGAGTAAAAAAAGAAACAAAACTATATCTAAACTAAAATATTTTGGAAACTTCCATTTCTTTCAAGTAGAGGAGTCTTTGGGACTGATTTAAGTTTCATGGTATCTATGCTTACTTTTTTATTCTGAGGTTCAATCCCCCAAACACCCAAATTAGTTTAAAACTCGTCTATTCAGTTACTCCAAACAGCTGCTGCTGCATAATGCAAACACCTAATAGTAACTGCACTGTACACAGTTATTATGCTGTAAATAAACACATTTATTTACTGTAATCAGAGCCTTGTTTGTAAGCAGAGAGCTGCCCAGTCAGGATAATAAAGGAGACAATGAGTGAAATCGTTGAGCCGCAGAGGACATTGATTCTGCTGGAAGTAATCCACTGACACTCCCATCTGACGTCCACCAGCATGTTTTAAGTTGCTGCATGTCTGAGGTTGATATATACTCTGCAGTGGTGGACACACACAGGTCACCTGTCATCTTGTCCCACAGTGAGCATTTTGGTCTGGAGGAATTCTCCGGGACTGCACATTGATCGGGTTAATCTCTCCTGTTTTAATCTGGCTCATGGATATTAAGAGCAGCCTCTGCGGCCCCGGTCACATCACCTCTGACCCCGTCTGTAATCCGCCTCTCCCATATCAGCTCATTAAGCCCAGGGAGTTCACACCTCTCGACATGTTGGGCCCAGCTGTGTCCCCCCAGTGCCCAGTCCGGTCGGGGGTGTCAGGAAAGGCTGCCGGCTTCACAGGTCCGACCCAGGCCCGGGTCTCTGATCTCTGCTGAAAACGCTATAAATCACAGAGTGGAGGTGACGGTCTTAAGTGCTCATTAAAGCAGGCGGTAATAAATGTGTGGAGAATGAAAGGCCCTCTCTATCTGTCAGCGTGGGCTGCTTAATGAGTGGGGCATGTTGCATTTTACAAATGATTAGGAAAAGGGTGGACGGAGAGTTAGCAAAGGTTTAACTGCAGAGCAGCCACAAGGTAAAAACACCTTGTCTGATGTATTCCTGATCTCAATTCAGTCTGATTCATTGGGATTTGTGCAGTGTTTATGCTTTCAAATGTCACCACGGCTCAGCTGTTTTAATAAGATCTTGGCTGTCTTTGGTAGACTTTGATAGACATTTGCTAATGGAGCCAGTCTCACTGGTCAACAACCTGACAAATAAATCTTCCTATAAAGAAGGTGTTCGCTGTTAAATTATACAGTAAAAAGAATGAAAACTGAGGTCATACTGTAGCTTTGCCAATGCAATGCACTTGTTTTTCTTCCTTTCTAGAGGGCTAACATTCGCATTAAGTCAGATTTTTGACTATAATTCCCAAAATCAAGCAAAGTATTTGCTGATTTCGGGAAGACTTTTTGACTATAATTTGAAACATCTTCCCAAAATTAGCAAGTACATTTGCTTGATTCAGCTTCTCAAATGTAAATGTTTTTTTTTTGTCTCAAAGGAAATAATCAAAACTTGTTTCCCTGATCCAAGAGACAGCAAACCTTGAGGAAAACTATATTAAAATGAGTGTGAACGGGAAATTTTCTAGAGTAAACATGCAGACAGCAGCTTTCAGATGCACACGCAGTCAAACAAACATGCTCATATTCGTTACCTGGACCAGCCAGCTGCAGGAAAGCTAATATTGGATTTGGTGGTTTGGGTGACGTGGTGTGGATTAGGAAGCAGCGTGGGTGTGAAAGAGCTCTCTTCAGAGTGTTATCGCCCCCCAACCTGCTGCAGGACGACCTTCAGACAACCAAAGACCCAGAAGACGGCTTTCACCATGCAACCAGGTGGGAGGCAACACACCTGAGGAGTCCTGAATCCTCACATTCACAAGCACTGTAAAGACATTCTGGACTCCAGATCCCATCTGGTTCATTGACTTTTCATCCTCTAATATGTTTCAAATAGCCAGCAGGTTTTTCTTAAAGGCAAAAGTAAAAAGTTAAAGTCTTGACGTCTGGAAGGAGTGAAATTTCAACTTGTAAGTCGTTCTCGTTTTGTTACAATGTCAGCCCGGTTTAAGGATTTGAAAATGAAACACAACGAGGGAGAGAAGGGGAGGAAAAGAGAGGAGAAGCTCTGGCCTGACTGGATTAGGAGAGGGTCTGTTTTTCCTCTCCATGTCAATGCACTCCCGCACTACGATAGATAGATAGTGACGGCCTGCCAGTTGGTTTTCATTACATCCTTTGCACTTCAGACCTACCCAGAAAAACAGCATCTCTCCCTTCCTCCTCCCCCTCTCAACTGAGCACACTTTTCCCTCTGAAGGAAAGGTACAAAATTGCCAGAGGGGACTTTTTTTCCAGTGTATTTTTCTAATATCCTCTTCAGACTTGAAGTCTCCCCCTGCATGCCTTTCAAAGTAAAACCCTGTCATCTACCCCGTGGGGGCTATGCTGGAATGCTACTTCAATATAAGATCTGTACCTTTGCATTCTCTGCAATGCACGCCTATGTGTGTCCAAATGAGTCTCCACCCGGGGGGAGAGAGGAAGGCGGAGGGGAGGCGGGGAGGTTTGAGTATAGGGAATATGGGAACAAGGTGGAACTGTGCTTTGTTTGTTGCCCTCTGCACATACTGACGCAAAAATGAACAGCTATAAAATAAGGCACAGATGTGCATTATTGGCTCCGACTTCAATTGTCCGCAGCCTGGATGGAGGCCTGGTCACATTGTATTGAAAGGTGGATGGTCTGACTCTACTCCCCCTTCCCCTGCTTTGCCTCCTGTTATCTCACCAGCATGCTGTGCTGCCTGGATGCCAGCACACAGCGCACCGATAACCACAACCAGAACCTCTCCCCTCACAGGGCTCCTCACCCTCACGCCATGCTATACCTACGGGAGCGGCAAGCTTCAAAGAGAGCAAACTCGCACATGCGGCAGAGCCACAGCAGGCTGATTCTTAGCAGATAAGACAACTCCTGTCTGCTCTCAGACGAGCATCGCCCTTTGACCCCTCTGGCTTTAAACGTTGACAAACCGGACTGTTCATTATTTCAATCAATCAGAAATTCCTTCCTGTGTGCACCTCCTGCTTTAAATCACTCAGCGTTGGTCTCTGCATGATGTGGAAGTAGCACACGGACATTTTTGATCGAGCAGCAAATATGCCATGCAGAGGAATAAATGGAAAATCAACGTTATACACGTCGGCCCCAGCTCCAAGAGCCCCCGGGATGTTGCTGTACCCACCTTCATGAGAAAAGTTGTGCCGAATGCACTGCTTGCATGCTCTTCATTTTTTGGTGGCAGTTGTCCAGAGTCTGAACACTTTTTCAGCTTGCAGCCTTACATCTGTTTTGTTTCTGCATAAGAAAACACAATGCTGTAAATTGACCAATAAATCTACTTAGCTGTTTATTCAAACAGTCCCCGTCGGCTTTCCAAATGTTTCGGCATTGTGTTCACACAAAGACTTTCACCTACGACCCCTTGCCAGAACTGTAAATGTATATTCTTTGATTTTAGAAATTAGGATTTATTAGAGCTGGCCTGATTTAACATGATTAAAGTTAAACTTAATATCACAAAATGAACAGCAGAGTTTCTCTTTTCATTGCTTTTTCACCAATGTCTCCATTTCTTTCATTATTTTTGATCTATTAGTGTTTGCATATAAAAACACATGTCAGGAAGAGAAAGGGAAAACCAGAAGACAGTCCAAATGGCCATTTTCTCTGCAGCTTTAGCCAAGCAGAGGAGGGACAGTATGGGAACTGTTTTCAGCTCCAGACCCTGCAGATTTTTCCAGATAGCATATCTGCTTCTTTAACTGTGCCAGAAAGGGTTCGCACAGGATGCAAACCCTTCAGCAAGCATCGGTCTGTTGATGCAAAGCAGAGCGATTACAATTTTCAGCCCAAATCGCAGAGCTCATTGCCTCTCCGAGCTGAGGCTTCAGTGGGTTTGATGCCTCATCACAAGACTACCGCGGGCTCTTATCTGCTGCAACAGAGAAGTGAAAGATAGGGATAAAGAGCTCCAGAGCTACCAGGACGGGAAACAGGATCGCTTGAATGACACACAGACGAGTAATCCCTGTACTAATCACACTAATTAGTTCACTCAAAGGGAGGGTTAGGGCTGAATATTAACCCTGAGGCATCTTTTTCCTTTTATCTTGGAAAAAAAGAAAGCAGTACTCAAAGAGCAGTTCAAATCTCTGTCTACAAATTGATGTCTATTTCTTTGGATGATATGGACCTAACTTCTTCTACAGTGACTTATTATCTATTTGAACAAAATGAACATATCAAGAGCTCTATGTACATTTTGTAATCTATTGTCAAGCAGGAGCAAAGCTTTGACCCCATTATAAAATGTTTAGGTTGTCAATAGCGCCTTGAAGTGGATTCCTACACGGTCAGCGAACAGCCATAATGCATTTCAGAGGAAACCTCAGTTTAAGGGGGAGGCGTTTCTGTTCGTCTTTGAAGTAAGGAAGCAGAAGCGAACAGTGTTACATGTAAGTGTGCGTCTGGCTTTGAGAGTCACCCGAGCGAGCGCTGTGAGCCGGTTCGAGGGCCCCAGCCGGTTCAGAGAGCTGCTGGTGCTGAGAGACCGTCCTGTGGTGTGAGAGCGAGGAGCTGCAACCATCCGAACCCCCTGCTGCAGCTCCAACATCTGCTAGCCCGCCGTAACCAATCAGAGGAGAGAGCTCGGAGCCGCGACGAATCGGCCTGTGCGGTGATCTTTTCAGGGGATCCTGGTGAAGGAGATGGAACAAAAGCCGACCCCCACCATCCCCAAACCCTCCCGCTGCATCCACCCTCTCCATCCTCCCCACGGCCCTCTGGCTTTGATATCTTAGACCCCTGCGTGGAGGAATAGCCTCCTCTGCTCATACCCCCACCTCCATACAAATAATCCCATGGATCATGACAGAAAAATGACGTGGGTTTTAGTATCCTGGGCATGGTTGACATACATCTACATCGCCCTTTGAAAGCTTGTTTGCGTCCTTTCTTTCCTCGGGATGAATTGGGATATTCCTGTGTTGGAATGAGGCGGTTCTCATCTGCACCCCCTGCGCTCAAACTCTATCTATCTCGTTACTCATCTCTTATCTAGACGTTCTCGCTCTAAGCCGAGATAAACTCTGACAGCCTGAGGATACACAGGCGTCTTGCAGGCAGATAGACACAGCAACTGCAGTTTTCCAATATGAGATAATCACACCACAGAAATGTAACTCGTGCATAATAAACCAGAAGGCCAGCGTTTTATTTGTCACAACAGACAGTCTGTGTGTCTGTCTGTAAGAGCGATCCAGACGGTGGATCCTCAGGCCAGCCCGCCTCCTCCCAGGCTAATGACACGGCTCTCTCTGAACATCTGAGGAGTTGGCAAACAGGCAAAGGAAGGATTGGGTTGTGCAGAAGGTAATTATGGGATGGAGTAATGGAGGGACAGACAGAAGACACAGGGGGGCACATGGAAGTATGTGGCAAAGGACCCGCTGACACAATAGGTACCCGCACCGGGATGACATCCACTCCATCCAGATGATACACCGTGACCAGCTAGGATTACGACTTGCTGACATACACCTCGCCTCGCCAGGCTTCACATGATCCCGTTGTCTCTCAGGATGACTTCAAACAATCTAAAGTTGAGTTGACTCCAAAATGCTGCCACATTATCACACACAAATCATGCCCGATAGACATACGACACCTCAGTTTCGCTCTTCTTGAACATCACAGAGCTTTTCACAGAGCAGCGCCAATTTCAGAGGAAATCAGGAAGCCAGAAACCCTCCGCCCTTCATCAGGTCATCAGGTATGACAATCTGCATCTAACTATAATTAAAATATATGTTTATGGAGTGTGCCGAGTTTCTGGTTTACTGGTGTGATCTCTCATTGAATCGCTCCAGTGATGGCTCTGGTTTCAGAGCAGATGTGCCCGGGTATCTGGGGTCACCTGGGGAAGCCTCAGCGTCCTGGCAGGACCAGCTGCCCTCCTAAAACAGATGCCCAATGTCTATAAAATCAGGTTCGGTCGGTTCATCGTTACCACTTGAATTTGCGCATTAGTCAGTCCTCTTTCTTTCATCCTCCAGGCTGTCAGCTCTTATTTATCTAATTGGTGTCACTGGTGAAGAAGCACTGACCTGCTGCCCTTCACCCCGTCCTTCCACCTCCCTCCTCCTCCTCCTCCTCCTCTGCGAGGCCCCGGCCATCTCAGCGGCCATCAGACCTCATGTCTCCAGCTCCGTATATGCAAGCCCACTACTTTTATGCACCTCTGCACATTGAACTCTGCTTAACCCCTGGAGGTGATGAGCCTCTGACAGATTGGACCTGGATCGAGAGGGTCTGGCCTTTAGGAAGTCCAGTTGGAAGACCCTGCAGAAGTTGACACAGCAGAAATAACATGCTT
Source organism: Synanceia verrucosa (assembly GCA_029721515.1). Taxonomy (NCBI): domain Eukaryota; kingdom Metazoa; phylum Chordata; class Actinopteri; order Perciformes; family Synanceiidae; genus Synanceia; species Synanceia verrucosa. The sequence goes on from CM056559.1 coordinate 2,987,441, forward strand.
CTACGAGGCAGAGAGCAGAATTAACACAACACAGTAAAAAGCATTCTGCCTGGTACGTGCATTTCACTTTCCAGTTCACTGCCAAATGATGTCGGACGCTACTGCTGCAAAAGTTGAGCTAGGATTAGCCCCATCAGTGACCTCCGTGCATTACTCACATCATGTTCCCAAACCCCACCTTCAGTGAAAACATAGTTATTTGAACGTCTAACATAAGTTTTGTTGTGAGAAAACTGGAGATGTAGACGTCCAAACGTAACGAGATCGACAAAGTTACAGAGACCAGAGCGCAGACAGGAAGTAAGTTCTGATTTTACTGCGCCGGCGCTAAGAGGCAGTTTCGAAATCGAGAAAGCAGAGAGGATGAGGGGAAGGGGAAGCGGGGGGAGGAGTCGAGGCGACTGCCTGAGAAACGAAAACTGGCTCTCTGAAAGAGTTTCAGTCAGGAAGGCACAGTGGCTGGTGGGTAATTTATAGCACAGCAAGGCTTGTAGGGTGAAAAACATTATTTTAGCGGCCCCCACATCCTAATAGAAGCCAGATGTGGAGGGATTAACAAAGACCATTCCCCCCTTCTCTCTCTGCCTCTCTCGCCCTCCTCTTTTTCCTCCCTCCCACCTCTCCAGCCGGAGTCCCTACTGTCTCATTTTCTTCCACTCTCCCTTTCATACTCAAGCCCAGGCTTTCCTCCGCCACTCCTGCATATTTTTCCTTGAGAGTGCGAGATGCACTGGGAATTACAAGAACAGTCAACACTCTGGTTTTTGAGGTGAGACTTGAGGAAAGCGTCACTGAGCATTTCTAAACAGATCCCCCCCTTTAAAAACCAAACGGGAGCTTTGCGGTCGCTGATGTCACATCACTCCAGGGGTTACCAGGCCACACAACAGCCTGGCATCAGTTTACTCAGTGCTATCAGCTTCATACTTCAAATGTATGATTAAACATCAGAGAGATACTGGTGTAATGCGGTGCCAGAATCTTCAAAAGCTCCTCATAGTTGGGAGGTTACAGCCAAAGGTCCATTACCTGGCCGGACTTTGAAGGCAAAACCGTCTGCAGAAGACAGTGGGATGAGAAAGCAGGACAGATGTTTCAAGTCAGCTTGAGTGCATTAATCACTAAAATGTGTTGAGTAAGAGGGCTGCCAATAAAAAAAAAAAAAAGTGTTTGAGTTCTGTGTTCCTTCCAGCTGAGCGGTGTCGGTTCCAAAGTCAACACATTATGTAAATTGAATAAGATCATTTTCGCCTCTTACCTCAACACTTACATCATCACCTGGGAGTAAAAACTCAGCGTCGCAGCCTCAGAAGACCTCTGGGATAACAGGGCAGGTGTTTCTGGGAAAGTTTGCTTCAACGTGCGAACAATCCACTGTGTGTCTTCAGCGCCTGTTGATTGTACGGCAACAGTTTTAACAGTGTGCACGTGCATGCCGTGTTAATAACTGTATATTTATGCACGAGGTTGTGTTTGTGTTTCGCTGTACTGTGTTTGTGTGTGTTTGTATGAAAGCAGCAGGGGCAGCAGCTCAGAGGATGACAGCCAGAAACTCGAACCCTCTGATCTGGTCTCGGAGTCTCCTGCCTCCCAGCTGTCACTGTGCCTCTGGCATCCTACTCGGCTTCTCACCCCCCCGCCCGCTCCCTTTGAAAACGGCTACCCAGGAAATTGAAAGCTGTTTTCAAAGAAAGACAACAGAGGAGAGAAGAGCACAGAAAAGGAGTGTGTGTGTGTGTGTGTGTGTGTGTGTGTGTGTGTGAGATGGAGCAGTTTAAGGTGAAAAAGGGTTGGAGATGTTCTTCAGTGGAGTCAGTCCATCCTGACCCTCTGCACCACAGTTACACTGATTTTGTTAATCAGAGCGATGCTGAAATTTATTGAGTTTCTTTACTGAACGTTAGCAGAGTTTACCTTAACTTTAAGAAGGTGATGGGCTGGTTCCACGTACAGTGCATCATTTAATTTAATTCATTTATACAGCACTTTTAAAAGCAAAACAAGTTTGCACCAAAGTGTTTCACAAGACAGATATTGTATGTACATTTACATATACAGACAAACATGGAGCCTAAAACCAAGAGAGTTCAATAAAACCAGGTAAAAATACACTCAGTTTAAAGGAAGAGAATAAAAATGTGTTTAAATGAGAGTCTTGAAAGCATCCACAGATTCTGCCTGTCTGAAAGACTCGGGCAGTTTATTCCACATTGATAGAAAACATACTGTATTTTTCAGGAAGAGGATAATAGAAATACTGTAAATACTGTATATCCTGCTGTACTTTCATATATATATATATATATATATATATATATATATATATATATATATAAATATATATATATATATCACTGAGTTTAGACCAATAATGCACATACTAAACAGTGGCAGGTTACAAGCTACGTAGAAATAAAAAGTAAACAAAGGTAAAAGTTGAAAGCATTAATGTGAGAAAAAGTGGAATTATAGCTGTCATTTTGCATAGTTGTTGCTACTAAAATAATGGTTATATTAAGATTATAGATCCAATTAAATGGCAAAGCAAAATAGGAATGTAAAATTGGTTAAACTGGTTTCAGTAATGGACGTTACAGCCAGTTGCTAAAGAAAGGGTCCTGGTGTCCGGCCACATGTTCTCAGTGTTTCTGAGTCCAGATCCTCTGACCCTCCAGACTCCCAGGGAGGGAATCAGTCTTACAGTAGAGCTCCCTTCAAACTTTCCCTCCTCATGTCTCCGAGACAATACAGGAGTGTGCCAGAGCACCGGGGTTCCAGTATTTCTGCTGAGGTTTACACTGGAATAACATGGTGATGATCCATGTCTCTGAGGACAGGAGCCAGGCAGAGGGCAGATGGTTGTGTGGTTTGGCCCAACGGTGGACAGCTCAGAGGACGACAAACAAACAGTGATGGACAGATGGGCGTCACATGGGTGTGGAGCAGCCAGGATGGCAGTCAGATGGAAAGCAGCAGCGGAGGATTCTGATTGGCATCTTGGCACGAAGGGTTAAACCGACGAGCGAGCCTCCGAGCCAACAATAATGTCTGCCTCATTAGATCTGGACCACGAGACTGACCAGTTGTTCCAGAGGGGAAAGAGCTTGTGAAGAGCTCCTGGTCAGGACTGTGAAGTTTATAAAACATATCAACACACTAGTGAAGAGTTTACAGGGTATTCTCTCAACTTCTGTGATCATATCTGAAAATTAATAATTTCACACTGAGAGGAACTTTCAGTCAACTTTTTGACTCGTTATTGGTGCAGAGTTAAAATGATTCAGTGCATTGTTGTTGTTGTTTCAACCTCTAAATAAAGTAAGGACTGGCTGATGTTAACACAGCTGGACTCATTACATCAATGCCATTGTTTTCAAACCAATGCACTATTCTTTTCCACAGATATTTCGCACTGCTTTTTATTTTATAACTAATTCTACAGGTTACAATCCACATAAAAAAAAATAGTAAAAATACATTTTATTCACAATAATTGTGTTTAACATTTCATTTGCAATTAAAAATATATTTTTCTTCCTTTGTTAAGCCTTTGCTGTTGTTTACTGTTTTGTTTTTTTTTTTTACTGTAATTTGTCTATGCTGCTGTGGTGGATGTATTTCCCCCAAAAAAACTATTCTATTCTATTCAAAATGATGTGACATCACAAAGAGTCTCATCCATTAACTGTTTGAGTGCCATTGATGTATTTCAACGTCAAAGTGGTTTTTCGGCAGTGGGTCGTCGATCGCGGTCTCCCTCAGCCTGTGAGTAATTTTGGGGCTTCTGGGAGATGTAGTCAGAGCATAAAGAGACGGTATACACCACAGAGATCAAAAGAGGAAGTGGAGACGATCGAGATTAGAGAGCAAAGCAAACGGAATCTTGACAATAAGTGGTGATTTTGGTGAAAGTGTCCTCTACTCTACCTCTGATAAAACAAGAATGGAACAAGGTAAAAACAAACATTTTTTTCATGATGAAATAGAGAGTCTCTTCTTTCATTTGAGCTATTCACTGTTTTCAGAGTCATAGTACAAAATATTCTGTGGGTCTAGAAATATGACTCAAAATGGCTAAAAACTCTGGAACAAGACACTTTCTGTTTCATAAAACAGCTGGCACTCAATGAGTAAAGACAAGGAAGTAAAAAAGACGTGTTCAGTTGTCTTGGGGAGTTTTTCCTTAGTCGATGTGAGGGTCATTTGTAAAGGACAGAGGGTGTCATATCCTGTACAGATTGTAAAGCCCAATGGGGCAAATTCATAATTTGTGATATTGGGCTATACCAATAAACTTGACTTTACTCTTTGCTCAAATATTTGAGATGGATGTCAAAATGTTTCTGTGTTACTATCCTGCTCTTGCCATCACTATCAAGATATAGGAGGTGGAGAATGGAAATAGGAAACAAGAAAAAAGGAGAAACTAAAACATAAAGTACATGTTTTCAGCACCCTAAGATACGTTTCTCTTTATTCTCTTAATCCCTAAATGTGACATCCTCGACTATGACTTACTATGACTTCAGTATGTCTTCCTGGATTTCTCTCAAACATCACACAGTCCAGTCCTGAGCACCCCTACACCACTTCCACAGTTCCACTATAGCGCCAGCTGGGCCAGAATATATGCAGGACTAAACCATTACACGACTAAATATGAAACCATGTAATTATGGAGTAACACAGCCTGGAGGGTTAATTCACCCAACTTTAAATGTTAACACGAGCGCAGAGCTCTTCTCCATTCACACAACAGACGTCCACGGCGCCTGTTAAGCCTTTTTTCTTCTGTATTAACAGTCAGACGTATCACAGTTTCTGGTAACAGTAGCAGCATGAGTCAGAGCCTCAGAGGGGAATGAAACCCATGCTGTGTGGTTTTCCAGCATTAAATGGAAGACATCAGATGATATCCTTACAGTTTGTGATTCTGCTGACAGATTAAACTCAGCGTCGGCCTGTAACTCTGTAACTTTGCCTCCCACAGGAGGTCACCAGTTCACAGTGTGCAGCCTCTTATCGCCTCTCCGTGTCTTTTCTTCATCGAGCTGCTGCTGTATCCATGGCAACGGGCACACAATGGAAAAACTAAAATTAAAAAAAAAACAAAAACGCACACACCTATTCACACGCACAGGTTGAGAAAAGAGGATATAACCGGCTTGAGAAGGAACATGTACAAACACATTCAGGCTGGAGACCAAGTCAAGACCGCAAGAGGCCGGCAGGAACCTGGATCAAACAGATCCAGATATGACAAGCACACATTTAGCTGGAGCACTGGATCAGGTGGAAGAAGGTATTATATTCAGATTTAAACCCATTCGTCTTCTTGCGCAGAATTTGATGTCTGCAGTCTCTGTGTCGTCCTTTAGCATCTTCATGTCAACACATCTGTGTTATTATTAGAAGCTAAAGCAACAGTTGTAGGATTAAAGAGTGAGGACGTCGGCTAAAGGTAGGAATAGAGGATCGATGAAACAAAGGACTGGCTGATCGTGTCATGTGTGAAACCAAAAGTTACCAAACCATGATCTTTTTTCTAACCATAACCAAGTAGTTTTGTTGCCTAAACCTAACCACAACCATTTTCCAATGTCGTGTTTGGCAAAGTTACCACGTGTGGAAAAAATGCTTCAAAATATGACTGAATAGGGGAGATTACAGCTTCAACAAATTCAAGTACAAGAAGCCAGTTAGCTTAGCTTAGCATGAAGACTGGACATGGGGAAACTGCTAGACTGGCTCTGTCAAAAGACAACACCTGCATCCCTAACGCTGTCCTAAGAGGATGCAACAAGTCAGTGTCATTGTTTTCTGTTATATATTTAGTATTTATTTATTTATTTAGTTATCTCAAAGGTTTCTGTCATTTATATCTTATCCGGCCTTGTGCCACACTCTTGTTATATTTTTTTTGCTCAATGTGAGCGAGGAACAGCTGATCAGTTGAACTGAAATGAGGAGATCTGAATGATTTGTGCCCATTTCACTACTAAACCCTGGAGGGAGACTGATCCAGGTTCGATCTACGTTTCCGGTTTGTTTACGTGACGTAACAGAGGAGCAGATTTAACAGATTCAGTGAGAAAAAGAGAAAAAGAGAAAAGAGAACGTCCCATGTTGTTTTCTGCTGCTCATTCTTCCTCCACTCTCTAATCGACAGCAATCTGTTTTGTGACCTGCGTCCCCAGGTGTGGAGGTGAGGGGTCAGCGCTTTATGGCGGAGCGGGTGGAGGTCGGGACCTGAGAGCCGTGGAATTTGGGTGTCGCCATGGCAATCACAATGGAGCAGCGAGAATGACAGGTAGCCCCCAGGGGCCGTAAATAACAGATATGCTCTCATACTTATGGGAAGGAGTCAGAGGAGGAGGGGGGGCTCTAAAAGCCTGGTGGAGCTCAGAACAGGAAATGAGTACAAGAGGGAAGGACGGGGAAAACAAAAACAGACAAATGGGAAAAGATAATTGCATTTGAGGAGCAAAGGAATGCCACGAGCTGAGGGGCAGATATATCTCATGTCTCATAAAACCACGTGAACAGTGTAAATTTAAGTGTCTGCAATATTTGGAATAGTCTTTGATCTGTGATCTGATAAATATGTTTAAGAGTAAATCACAAAACTGAAAACTGGATAAAAAAAACAAATTGGCACAAGTGATTGGATCACTTGAAATCAGTTTTATAGTTGAAACTTTGAAGAGTGGACATAAAGATAGACTGCAGACACATACAAATTTATTTCATCATATCTCAGGAAACGGAGCAGCAGATTATAAAAAAATCGTCCAGATCTCCTGAGGCAATGTGAGCTTGAGACGGGGCCAGCTTCATCCCAAACACTTTGCCTGTCTGGCTTGTCAAAATGTGGAATGAGCAGCAGAGAAGAGGCAAGTTGTTTAAACGTGTTTGAGAAGCACAAGCAGAGACAAAGGCAAGCAACACTTTGCTTCGGACCGAGCGTTAAACAACTGGTTTCTTCACAAAACTCACACTGTCTGATGTGACTTCATGTGAAAAAACTCCCCTGAACCTGGTAATGATGGTAAAACCTCTCTTTAGAATGTGGAAAACTTAGATTACTAACTAGAAAAACGTACAGGCGCCATTATGTCCGACTTACTGCTTTATTTTCAGCTGCACGATCAGTAACGTTTCCATGTTTTCCCTCTCCTTTTCTTGCGTGCACAATGGCTCCATACAACTGGCCGTGGGGCACTTATTGATCTGTCCGAACAATCCCAAAATAGAGCTGGAAACTGGACACCGCGCCTCTTTCTGCACTCTGTCAGTTGAGCCGACAGAGAATAAGGGACTCAGGTGTATACAAAATAAAGAGATGGGGAGGAATGGCCCATCTCTCAAGCAGAGGAGGGGGGAGTGAGTCCTTCACCCACCCCCAGGGTAGGTCACAGTCCCTGGCCTCTGACCTCGCTCTGAAAGAAGGGAATTTAGGGGAGGGAGATAGAAACATGTTTGAGCAGAGCGAGAGGGAACAAAGAGTCAACACAAGTAACACATCTACATTTAAAGTAGCACCATCAGTTAGAACAATCCTCAGACAACTTTCCAATAATTTATAAATGCAATCATGCATTTATGCAGTTTAATAGGATCTTTTTTTTTTATCCCTGCAGCCTCTCAAAATAGCCTGTCATCATGCACATACCTGAGTGATGCTGATCAGAAACTCTCTGTGCTGTTCAGCCTTGGAGCCACTTCACAGGTTTGTTCATCTCTGTTGTTCTTCACTTTTCTTCTTTAATCTGCATTAAAGGGCTTGGTGACCTCTGACCCCTCATGCATCTGTCTCAGTAGGCATGTGCCTTCCAGATGTGGACGTACTTGACTCCTAGACTGCAAACCAAGAGATGCAAAGAGGCTTCAGTAGATGGCAGCACAAAAAGTTTACATGCAGAGAACAAACAAGTCATTTTTTAAAAAAATGAATGTGAAAAATGTTTCATGTTCAGCTGTTTAGCAAGCATTTAGGAACTGAATCTCTGCTCCCACACATGTGATAGCTCATCAGCGTACGGCCAAAATTTTCTTCAAATGAGAACGACAACCACTGAATGAAGAATGACCATTGCAGAGGATTCAAAAATTTTTTTAAAAAATGATAAAATAAGCACAGTTAGAGCCACCATAATGATCTCATTCCTTTAAAATAAAGTCAGCGACAACATGTGATTAGTTACATCGCTTCCTGCTCCAGATGTTCAGAGTCTATAAAAACCTCATTGTGTGTTTAAGTGTGTGTCCTCTGTGGACCCTGCCCAGCAGCTGTTCAAGAAAATATTACAGTCACTTGCTAAAATAAATCTCATTCACATGAGAAATGAGGGACAGCTTTCAATAGTAATACTTATTCAGTGTAATGGTGAGGAAAGTAGCGATGATAGGCTTGATGGGGAAGACCCTTGTCACAAAAATGAAGGGTCGAGGTCTGGTTTCTCTGACCGTGTGTTCAGTGCAAGGCACATTTTAGGGGCTGCACATTTGCAAGCATACATGGATAGATACAGACCCCTTAGTGCCAATACTCAGTGTTGACATGCTTTATATTGCAAAGGTTACAAGATGCTGCTGTGACAAAGTGTTGGTATTCTGACCTGGGAATAAGAAGCTGTAAAAAACTGAGAGAAGAAAAAAAGGAGCAGAAACAACTGGTAGCTTCTGAGAATCACACCAGTATATGTTCATGACTTCCATTTCTATGTCAGCACTGTTTAGGGTAAATCAGCTCAGGCTGTATAAAAGGTCCAATGGTCAAATTCGCTAGAATGACGCAAGAATCACTTTCTGTCTGAGCGCGATGTGAGACGTGACGTGAGTTGATGCTTTTAGTTTCTCTAATACGTCACTTGGCTTGAGACATAAAGGCAATAACTAATAATGATAACTCGTGCATGTCACATCATTGTACTTGTTGCAAGAACTTGTGTAGACTTGACAGAAATTTGACTGTTGCTTTGAACTTGTCTCAACGGACTCAAACCTCAACATGAACCTGCATGAACTGGTTTCCACTAACTCCATCAGCTGGACCCCAGTTTGCTTCCTAATAAGGGCTCCACCCTTCTTCATAACCCTGCTTGCCCTTCAGCTCCAGTCTCCCACAGATGAGGAATTTCAAACCACCCTGATCTGTAAATTCACCATACATGTATGACTTTTTTTTCGCCCCTCACTACCACCACCACCACCACCTCCACCTCATCTCGTCACTCTTCATTAGAGATATTTTCTCAGTGCCCCAAAGCTTTCAGCACCACAACACACTCTTTCCCTGTCCGATTAAGCACACTAACAAGCTTAGCCGGTGTGTGAAAGCCAGATTTACCGCTGCACCTCTATGTTGGTAATTATTGGTAGAGCACACTGTAACAATTCTGGTTATAAAACCGCTTGCTGCTCTGTCACGGTCCACCTCCCCACTGACCTCCATCTTTCCTTCGCACCATCTCTCTCTTGATCTGCTGCTCCCTCTCTTTCCAGCTTAACTCCAGCTCCAGGATTCTCAGCCGAACCGAAGAGCCAAGAGAGTCAGAAAGAGAGAGAGCCCTCTCTTCATGGAGGGGGGAAAATGCTGAGAACAAGTCAGAGTGAGAAAGGAGGCCATTGTAGGGGGCTGGCCTGGGGACAAGTCATCCATTCAGATGCAGCCAGCCGTGTACAATGGCTAAACTAACATCATTGACATTTGGAGTTGCCCAAGCTTTAGAGCAAGAGGAAAGGGGAGGAGTGGAGGGGTCGCCGTCAGGAGCAGGGAGGCTGACGAGAGCGGCGGCGTTGGAAAAAGCTCTTCAGAGACACCAGCCATTGATCAGAAATTCATGTCAGCAGCTGGGATCAAGACCAGCGTGCCCTCTGTTAGCTTTCATGTGCTAGAGAAAAAGGGGGGGAGGTGAAAAAGGATGGTATGGAGGATGGGAAGACATCTGAGATAGCCACTTTTCCTAAACCCGGTCCCCATGGACCTTCAGGGTCTACAACCCGGGGCCACCAGGGTGATGGAGAACAGACTGAGGCTCGATCAAAGTGCTCAGATAGCGCTGCTTGTTACCCTCTATTAGCTGCCATCAAGGGATGCTGTGCTTTGATTAATGACAAAGTGAGCAGCCAAGTGGCCGTCATGGCAGCTACTAATGAGTCATTCAACTGCTCTTGACTGATATGGATGTAGCCGGGTATCAGTGACAGTGTGGTGCCAGACGGAGATTTTCTGCCCTTAAAATTCCTCCGTATAAATGCTTCAGCATGACCAGATAGATAGCAGCGTCCTGTTTCTGGGAGATGAAGACCAGGTCACATAGCTCTGCTGACTGGACCGTTTGTCATACCGTACAAAACATCTTTTAAGTTGTGTAATCATGAATTTCTTCATTACCGCCGCCAAGGAGGTTATGTTTTCACCAGAGTTTGTTTATTTATTAGTTGGTTTGCAAAATAACTCAAAAAGTTGTGGACGGATTTTGACGAAATTTTCAGGGTTGGTCAGAAGTGACCTAACTCCTTGGCAGCCAACTTTAAATAAAAAGTCGCCACCGCCTTGGCGGAGGTCTGCGCTCTCTGAGTGCTTTTCTAGTTTTTTTCTAGTTTTTCACCAGTTTGAAGTCAGTTAGCTCAGAATAACTTCAGCCACTTCAACTATTCTTATTTCTACCTCAACACCTTCAGATACTGTATATATATTTGTTTTAACTACTTTTCTTTCAAACATGGTTCTAGCAAGGATCACCTGTAAGGAGCAGGCAACAGGTGATAGAGAGAGTCTATATGGGGATCACAGAGGCAATTCTGGGGTGGAAGAATGCTGAATCGCTGGCCGGATGGTTCGACTTCATGATCCAAATGTTAATGTCTGCCACGGAGCCAAGAATTTGATGCCGTTCCAGCATCTTTTTTGGCCCACGGCTATCTGGTCAAACAACTGGGGATGACCGGGGGCACTGTGGTCTGAGTCCTGTAGTTGGCAGCGTCTCTCTGGAGGACACAGTCCAGCGTTCTCCAGGGACAGGCCACATCAACGCACGCCTGCCTGATGACGTCCACGAGCTGAGGGGAAGCTTGTGAAGGCACACACTTTGTTTGAACAAGCCTGTGTGTGCGGCTGAGGGGGTAAACAGGCCTGGACCACCTAGCCTGCTGTGACTGGAGGCAGCCTGGTAAGGCCCGTGTTACCGTATCCCTGCCTGGGTCAAGCTGTAGTACCGCAGCATCACCATGAAGGTCCTGACTGCTGTTCTGCCGGCTCGCTGGGGCCCTTGAGGGCAAGCCCCCCCCCCCTCCACTCATGCCTGTGATTCAGCAGGAGCAGCTCAGTCTCTTGAATGCAATAACAGCTGCTAAAAGCAACAAACTGAGAACCTGATATATACTGTGAAGGACTGACCCTTGCTCATGAATCAGCCATGGACAGGAGGTACTTGAGCAAGGGTCATGAACAGAAAACCCTGCAATGCCCTATAGATCCCCTTGCCTAACCGCCAGGCTATTTTTGGGTCACCCTCCACGTATCAAACATGCTCCAAATGTCTCCTCGGCGAGGGGAGAGTGTCCTCAGGTTGATTTAAAGCAGATGATATTTTGTGGGGTTTATGTTTTGTAGGGCTTTTTTCAAATCCAGTCACTTGCTGCGTCCCAGCATTTGTTCAAAGATGTGTCACAACGGCACAGGCAGATGCTTTTCATATGACACTGAAATTACAGAAACATAGTCATTGACGTGCTGCCATAGCTACTGGTCTGTTTGGACAAGATATGAGGCATCCACCTTTATGACCCTCGCGGAGATGAATAGATGTATGCATGCTGTGTGATTATAGACGTTAACACATAACTGCAACCAGCACGCCGAGAGCCAGCGGTTCCTTCGTCATGCATTCCCAGGGTGCATCGCGTTCTGACAGCTGTCGGGGCCTGTTAACACCCCGATCAGCGATGTGATTACGACTCTCTTAAGATACTGAACCACACGCAGCTCCTGTTGGACAAAGACGGGCCTGTCCATGCCGCCTGGGAGATCCTGACACAACCCCAGCTGGAAGAGTCAGTACATTTATCTGGGCCAGTGTCCAGCTCACCTTCTGTGTCCTGGGAGGCTGGGGGCACAGGGAGCTATGTTCCCCTTGGCGAACAGAGGAGGGGGTGTTACAATTGATACCCACACTGTATACAATCAACACTCATAAGGTGCCATGGTGGGCCACCCCCTGAGCAAAGGCCACCCAACGGACTCGACTCCTGGATACAGAGATTTAGGCTGTTAAATGTTTTTATGTTGATGTTTTTCATTTTTTTTCAATCTGTTTGTGCGCGTGTGTGCGTGTGTGCGTGTGTGTCTGGGATTTCAATGTGTATTTTCAATTTAATAACAGCAAGTCCAATGGGTAAAACATCCCTGTCCTTCGAAATTGAGGGATGTCCTGCCAACACCTCAGTGCATCTGGCATAGACATTTCTGCAGCAGTGATCAAAAGGCAATTCAGTGAGAAACATGACCATAGAGGCTGCAGAGCGACTCCTAATGAGCACCTCGTGTGGTTTATTTCACCTGAGATGTGACTGAGGGGTTAATTGTCAGCTCAACACTGGCAGCATGATGTGACAGAGGAGAAGGAAGTAGAGACTGTTTTATTGTTGGGTGTGAAACCAATGTTTGAGATGTTGCATTACAGCATGTTAGACATCTTTCAGATATGACATGATGTCCATTAATGTGCACGGTGTCAACAGAGGGAGCATTATATGACTGATCAGAGGCATTTTTTACTCTGAGAAGATTTGATCCCAAAATCAAAATATTTTAAAAATGCAAAGTTTGTAACCTGCTTCTTTGATAAAGATGACATCAGTTTTCATTTCGAGTCACATAAATTGTAATAAATTCCACTGGAGACCCTGGATCACCTAAGTTTCCTGGTATTGGCAATCTCATTTCAGACTTCACCACTGTGCTCTGAGGTCTCACCTTTGACCTTTAGCTTTACTGGACATCTCAGGAAATATCCAGAGCCTTTACTGAGAACGGCGCTCCCATCTTGGTTTTTCATTGGAAACAGGAAGTAGCCTTAAAGAATCAGACATGTCTCTCTCTGTGCGTCTTCCTCTCATCTCTGTGCAGACCGTCCATCCTGAACTGCTCTGGCCCAGCCATGACCAGCAACCAACAACATAATTCAATTGTCTTTTTCTCCACAGGCAATGAATAAACTCTGAATAGTAAATCAGCACTGTGGTGTCTCATCTCTGGACTGGAGTTCAGCTCTGATGGGTCCACAGGGGCTCAGATGGAGAGAGACCAAGCAAGGCTCCACTCCATCCCCTGCTGGTGCAAATCAAAATAAAAGCCCATCTGAAAGGCTCAGCATGTGCTCAAGTCATTTGAGGCCCTGTCAAGAAATGTATCCCTGATTCCCATCTACATATTGACAGACATAAATCAAAAGTGTCTTCCTGACTTCTCAGTCTCTGCCTCTGGCTGCACAGGGTGTGATGAAACACAGCAGAGCGGCATGGTGAACGATGAGCCGCCCATATTTTTACATCCATGTATTGTTGTGTTACTCAAAAAAGTTAAGAGATACAGTATTGATGCACTACAAATTACAAAAGACAAGCAAATGAAGAAAACACATCCACCCAAAAGGGGAGTAATTTATTAACACAGTGACAGAATTTGGTCAGATTCTGTCATGAAACTAAAATCCTGGATCCAAATCTTTTTTCCCTGAGTCGAGAATCTTTGGCTTTTAAACACAGTTTACCTCCTGTACATAAATGTGTGTGTTTGCGTGTGTGTTAAACAAAGGAGGAGCAGCAGATGTTGGTGTTTTGTCAGAATAATTTGGTGGGAACTTTTATGAGCTGCACAAGGCCACAGCTGGGGTACAGGTGGGTGGGTAGATGGGTAGATAGATGGATGGATAGATGGATGGATGGTTGGTTGTGGGGAGGTTTAGATAAGAGCAGAACCCCTAGACCCCTTGAGGACAAAACCTTGTTCTGGGTCAAAATCAGCCCGAGAGTTAGGCATACAGACAGAGGGAGCTGGAGCATCCAAAGCAGATGAACATTATCCAAATGCTTTATATGATGTTCCTCATCATATACCGTAGTCCCTGTGTTTTTAATGATAACACAGGTCTGGCTACACAAAGATTTTTTTCAGCATGGATGCACCCGCTGACCAGATCAAACGCATGCCCTGACAAACTGCACAACTAAAGTATATGAGGCAATGAGAGAGAAACAAAATTATGAAAAGAAAAGCAAGACATACAGAGTGGCAATTACCTCAGCTCTTGGCAGGGGCTCTAATTAAAACCAAACTTGTTTCCTTCAGTGAACAAACATGACAGGCGCTCAGCAGAGGAGCTTTTTTTTCCTCTCCTGCCAAAATATTAAGTGAGTGCAGGTGCTCCAGGAATGTCTACAAGGGAGGGGGGCAAGGCAGAGCTGACCTTTTTCCTCTCTCCATTGTGTATGTGAGTCTCCATATGTGTGTTTATTTATGTATTTGCGCATGTGTTTCCTCCAATCCTCTGACTGTTTTCACGCATGCTTTGGTTGCACGGCAGAGGAGCACACCCAGCAGTTTGTCTTAGCGCCCCTCTGCACCTTCACTGTGGTAGAAAACTGGAGCAAAAGCAAATGATTGTTATGTTATTCGGGAGAGGCTGGGGGCTGCCCTAAGCAGGACCAGATGCAAGGGTCCTGGCAGCTCCTGGGCCTGACTGAGGGAGCCTCGGTAGCCCCAGTGGAGCCTCTGACAGGATCCACCGAGGCTTGGCAGACGGGACAATTTCCTCTCTGCACCCCCTTACAACACAATGAATACAACAACACCTGATCACTGCACTATAAAATTATTCTTTGGCAAAGATATACCTATTAGACGACCAAAGAGGGACATGTGAGAAACACCTACACACTTTTTGTGACTTCTTCGGAGGGGAAGAATCTCGTCATTTTGCTTACCTCACCACCACGAGGCCATGAAAGTGGCCAATCAGCAGCAGAATGGCACCCCAAGGGACGCTGCTGTCAGACGTGATTCAACTCTTTCTGCTTGAGGGACATGCTCGCTAATCACTATGCCACCCCACTGAACTAATAATTGTCCAGAATTCATCATTAATGTCCATCCAAGGCAATAACTCAAGCTCATTAGCAAAGTTGCACATTTTACCAGTTCCTCTCCTGGAGGTTTGCAGTCACTGTAGCGTATCGTCCAGCCGTCAGCGGCGGGTTGGAGGAAACACAGGCCTGCAGTGCAGGTGGAGTGTTACATTTTCGTAACTTCCTGCAGGTCAGACATGCCTCGCTAAAGGGGTGATGGGTAGAAAGGGACACCTGGTCCAGATTGACACCCTGGGGCCAGGTAACCAGGTGAAGTGCCTGAGGACAGCCTGAAATGAGGCTTCGGTGCAAAGAGAAAGAGATGTGATTGGAGATTTTGAGCTGTTTGAATTTGCAGACAAAGATGAGGTTTTGGTTTGCAAGATGAATAACGTAGGAACAACACAGCATTTTAATCCACCACTGAAAACATACATTTACTCCTCCTCCTCACTTGAGCATTTTAACTGACACAAGAAGAAATTTAAGCAGATTTATTTTCACTGCTTTGCTCTCTACAACACGACAAGGACCACAGGTTGACTGATACTACCTTTCACATAATGCATGCATACACTTTGCCTCCTATTGACGTGAAGCAAGACTCAAGTGAAGGATCATAAAAATGTGAACTTTGAGCTCAGCCAACAGAAACACAAATTGATGCATTGAGCTATGATCCAGCGTGAAAGTTTCCATGCATTATTTGAATGAAGTACTTTATATTTTAGGAGCACAGGCTTTTGCAGCGTATTAACCCTTCCCTGAGAAACACTTCACTTAAAAATGATGTTATTGATGTGCACGTCACAACCGTAACATCACACCTTTTTCATCACAAGGACAAATGTGTGAATTTACATCGAGCGGCCCTCTAGGACAAGCCTCGTCTACCTCTCTGGCTGTGGTTAAATGCTGGCACTCCTGGTCACGTCTGCCCCTCTCATTCCTCCTGAGTCCTACCTCGTAAGGCCAGGCGTCTTGGCACGGCCCTGACGGGGAATTTTCCACAAGTCGACTCTGGAAGGGTTTCACAGGCTTACCTTTGTCTGTGCTCTGCAAACCCTACTCTCCCACAACCACACTGATACTAAGGATTACTTTCACTGTTGACTATTTCTCTATTAATTAATTAGCTTTTTAGTCTAATGATCAAAAATTTGGATCAGTTTTTCCTAATAGCGCAAAATGACGCCCTCAGATGTCTTGTTTTGTCCAAAAGTCAAATATATTCAGTTACCTGTCATAAGAGACTCATAAATTCACTCACACATGTGACAGTGACATTAAGTCCAGATGTTGGCATTTTACTGTATACTATGTCCATGACATGCAATGCATGATCATAAATACTCTTTAATTCGCTCACACCTCTGCAACATCTTTTAATAATAAAAAGTCTCTTCTCAGTATCCATAAGGTGAAATGCATAAAATCAGTTTGCGGCTATGACACCATTGTTGGCTGCTCAAACAAGAATCCTCTTCCTGTTCATATGAAATGAAGTGATAAGCAGGAAGATAAACCTAATGTAGCGGTGAGTAAACACTGAGCCATCACTGTCACAAATTAGTGACATTAGTGTAGTTTTAAAAATACAACCCATTAACCTACTTTTCCAGTAGGTTAATGGGTTGTAATGTTTTTCAGTGACCCTTAAATCCTAGCAGTGTGGGTCAAAGATGGCAGTCAGTGCTTGGTACATGTTGACCTGATGAGAAGGGCTCCAGGATTATTCCCATGTAAAGACAGCAGCTTTTGCCCCGCCAGCTGCTCTGAGGCCCCCTGGTGGTGGGGTAATTAAAGCACCACAGCCCAGCCAAGCTGCAGTAACACTCCCAAATCCACAGAGAATGACCGCAGCCGTGGGTGCTCCTAATCCTGTTTGTGGCCATCGGGAACTACTCCAGTCCCAGCCGGAAGACGGGGAGGTGGAGGCCGGCGGACAATAGCCCAGTGGAGGCAGGGGCAACGAGGGAGGGTGGGAAGGAGTGAGAGGGACAGTGAACCTGCATTCACCCTCACTCCACGTCCTCCTCTGTTTCACTGCTTTTGTTGGTGAAAAAACCCTGCAGACCCTCCCTCTTCTCTCCACCATTGTCGTAGCCTATCTGAGAGGCTCAACCTCCCCTTTTTTATTCTGCAATCCCCCCATTGAACAGGAAAAGGGCATGGCAGTAAACAGCTCGGCAAACGACCTGGCCAAGCACTCTTAATTTTCATCTATAGTGGACTTTAGCCATGAAGTGTTTCATAAGTTTCATGTCGTAAAAACGCAGTTTGTTGAATTTATGAGCACTCTTTGAGCGAGCACGGATTTACCTCCGAGGATAACTTAGCAAAAGTTCATGGACGTAATGGATATTGTGGTTTGAATAGAAACAGCTGACCTACACTAGATTATCCCTTTACCATTCGCATTCAAAGCAGAACTTGTGTAGACTCGCATGACCTGGCCTTTATCTTAACATGCTGCACTCATGAAATGCTCTCACCAGCTCATATGGACAATAATCCCCTGCCTTGGGAAGACAGAGCAGGAGAGAAAAGGGCACAGTGGTAATCCAGCCTGCAGGTTTGTCCCCCTCATCTGCCCTCTCCTCAGGGGGTTCGGTCCAACCCCGCCCCCTCCTGAACGCCCAGCACCAGCCCAAAAAAAATCCAATTAGACTCCTTCATTAACAAACCCAGCAGGAGAGGCACAAACAGCGCTCTGTGCACAGCTCCAACCAACACACACTGACTGTGACCTGCACCTGTTGAGGTGCAGACAGGGCCGAGGGCACAGCAAGTGTGTTGACTCATTCCCTAAAACGAGGCCGCTGAAAACTTGACGAAATGTCCCGCTCGGCACAGTCTGAGGTCTGTGCTCGGTTTTCCATGATGTGATGCCCCCAATGGACAGACACAACACTCTGTCTCACTGCGACACCCTATTACAGCATGTGCACGACCTCACCGCTCAGGAACTCGCTGCTCACGCCGACTGACTGAACCAACACAAGGTTGGTGAGAGCAAACAACACCGGGAGAAATTCTCCTTGAAAAAAATGGATGCTCCAATGAAAATCTTCCTCCCGCTTAGTTTTAAAAGTTTTGGTCTGTGTGCCCCGCAAATCAAATGTCTGTCTTTTTTTGGCTTAGCAGGGATTAAAGGTCACTGACACAGTGATGTGTGCAACGATATGAAAATGCAAAATACTTGTAGGTGAATATTACATCTAGGGCTTTTATTGTGATAAGTTTTCTCAAGGTTATTACCATCCTGTGTGTGTGCTATGTAATGGTGGTGGTGATGTCTGTATTTTTATTTCATATTGTCTGTGAACAGCCCACCTTAGAAACTTAATTACCAGGGATAAATAACCTTTTTGTGAGTAGGCTTTCATTGCTGGCTCAGCTTGGATTTCTTCTTAGTTTTTAGTGCACTGTAGAGGAGCTGCTGGGAAAAATTCCTGTCATTAAGTTGAACCAAAGCGCTCTCACCCTTCACTCTTAATTCCAGCCTCTATGCTCTGGTTCCTCTGGTCAGGACAAATAATTACAGGCATCATTTATTCCAACACCACCGAGCTATAACGGGAAATCCACAGTAATTAGAAATAACTGTAACTGTCTTAATCGCTCCCACTGAACCACAAACTGTCCAGTATCTCTCATTTATTTTCTTCTCGTGCTGAAAAGTAATAATCGCTCATTTCTAGGATGAGTAAACCTGAACCTCGAGGCCTCGTATTCTCGTGAAGAGAAGTCCACTTGGCCAGAATCTCTACTGCCAACTACGTCCAACTTTGGCCCTGGAGAGCGAGCAGGGTTTGGGGAGTGGAGGTGGGGGTAACACTGTGAGATGGCAGGTTGGCAGTTGGTATCCACAACTGTTGCTGGCCAGAGTAAACAGCGCCTGGCAGCCCATCGCCACACCCTCCCCTGACTCCCTGCTCTCCCCTCATGTCACAGTTTTTGCTGACACTCCAAACAGAAATGGAAAACATGTGCTCACACGAGGAGTCAAAGGGGAGAGAAGTGTACATAGGGCTCTATTGTTCCCACTCCCAGGGATGCAGAAATGCTTCCCGCCTTTTCTTCAGACTCTGCCCTGAAATCCAAACTGACGCATCTCTGCAAAAACACCAGGGGACATTTATCTGACATTCCCTGATTAATTGTTGCATAACTGGTCAAACTTGCTGTGTGTGTCTAAGAGGCGCTTTGTCTCAGGGGTCACGTTTGGTCAACTGCTTATGGACATCACAGCTATATATAAAATACTGATGCATGTAATTATTACAATTATAATAATAAGTGTGTTTGAAGTGCTTTTCAATAACAGTAAAGAATTATAATATGTTAAAATGTAACTCTGATAAAATAAATAAAACAGAATTGCATGCATTTATATTTTCCCACACACCTTTTCATCAGTCATTTAGGTTTTGATTTTCAGTGTCAACACATCCAGGTATTAATGCTACGCTAGAATATAAAGAGAGAAAGTCCAACAAGTCTGACTGCCTCTCCTTACTGAAAAAAGACATTTAAGGAGGAGAAGGAGGCCTCAGCCTCTCATCCTCCATCTTTCTCTGCATCAGAGCACAAACAGTTACTTGTCTATCTGAGGAGCTCTCTCTCCCTCCTTCTCTGCAGAGAAACCCCTACATTCCTGGAGAAATCGCAGAATCAACAGGCATGAAATTCATTTCTCACATGGCCGCATCTGCGCCTCCTAATCATAACCTGGACTGACAATTCAATCCTGCACTCCATCGCCTGCTCCCTCCTCCCGTTCCGGCTTCCCTCCCTCACCTCCCACCGCCTCCTTCAGCCCCACACCCCCTCATTAGACACAGCAAAAAAAAAAAAAAAAACAATTAACAACGCCAACTATAATTACAGTAATGGCCATAAGGGAGCTAGTGACCTGGTTTCTCACCACAGCTCCATCTAGCCAACCTCCCACCTTCCTGGCCTGTGTGGTGGGGTACCGGACGTGGTGTCAGGGTGTCTGAACTGACTGACTAATGGCTGGTCAGAGCTGGTGATTAGGCTGTAAGAGGCTGTGGAGGGGGTCCGGTTTGGTCCCCCGGCGAGACCTGTTTTCTGAGCTGGTGTATGAAGGGAGGGGGTAGCATAAACACCCCAATTCATCATCTGTGTGCAGAATTATATGAAAGTGATGAATGTGTAAAGTCAGGTAAATGACTGAATTAGAGTAATGGCTGATTACAGCAATTTACTCTGAGCACTGCCAGGAATATACATTCCAGTCCGTAGCACACGATGCCGGCCGATCCCAGATGGTCCTGTGTACAAGGGAAGGGGTGGGACAGGAGTGGAGCCGGTTCTGGTCAATGTGAGCCCTTCATGGAGGCTGAGTGCACAGTCAACCTTAAAGCCCTTGGCTTGATGCAAAGCGCCAGATTAGAATAGAAAAAGACGATCCATGAAAGGAAACAGTGCACCTGTAAAGAATGGAGGTGCAGACTGAATAATCCTGGATATCAATGAATAGAACAGTAATTAAATATTTATTAATGAATTCATTCATTAAATTACTTTATACATGACTAAACATCTCAATGACTTAGTCTTAAGATGCCAGATTTGGAAGATTTAGTATGTCAGAAGTAGAACGTCAGTTTGCAGTATGAAAGCTAGCACGTTCTTCTGGCTATTCTTACCCACAATCCTCTGCCCAACAGATATATGAGCCAGAGGGTCACAGTTCAAGGTGCAATGCTATGATGAAGTAATATTTCCCAACTGTCTGCATACTGCATTCACCAGTAGCCTTCACAGTGTGAAGAGGCAGCTGCAGGATGTACTAAAAGAAGAAGATATTGAACAATGGTATCTTTTAGATACTCATATCAAGAATAGGAAAAAAGTTGAGCTATTAACCTTTTAAACTTAGCTTATACAGGCCAAGGTTTGCGCTGAAATGAGTGTAATTTAAACCAGCAACAGGCCGAACGTATGAAGCGCAATGAACCTGTCTGGACTTAAAGCAGACATTAAACAGAGGTTTTACCGTGTCAGCTCTCTAGCACAACATCCCCAAGTGAAGACGACGCGTGATTTACAAAAAGACAAAAAAAAAAGATGCAGAAACTTATGTCTGTCAGGTCCAATGCCTAAATCATCAGACATATTCAAGGATCAGCAAGCGACTCGGCTGTTTATGACCAAATTATGGAGCCGATCCTGCCTCATGCACACTGTATTCAGTAGCAGGTTCAGTAGCAACCAACCTCCTGTTGCCTGGTCACAAACAATCTTTGAACTGTCACAAAAATGATTCATAACTTACTTCTATGACTTGCAATTTGCTCATAATGATTTGTGACGGTGTGCTGTGTGACATCGCACATGCTAAATCAAAGTCTGCTGCACAAAACAACACACTACCAAGTCTGACTAAAGGCTGCATGAGTCTGTTAGTGTGTCCGTACAGTCGTCAGGGTGGAGTGCAGCATGCGTCAGTACAGGCCAGGCTGAGGGCGCTCTGGCAGTCTGGCAGCGCTGTGCTCCAGGCCCCTCGCTCCCTGGATTAATGCTGATTGTTTGGGAATGACTCGGAGCTACGGACCACACAAGGAGAGCGGAGGGGAGAACGCCAACCTGCATGAGGCTGCAGGAGAGGGAAGTCCACACAGAGAGTTTTTAGGCAGCTCCCTACCACAGCTCGCCATTTCCTCTTTCTTCCTCCTCTGCACACACAAATACTCCTTCCTTCCCCCTTTATCTATCACTCTCAATCTTTCTGTTTCCTCTTTCATTCACCCTTTGAAAACCAGTGAGCTGCACTCGTGCCTCTGCTTTCCTAAGGTCAAGATGAAACACCATTTCCCCAGCCCCTACCTGCCATGCTGAGTAGCCCATAGTATGTCTGCAAGTGCATGCAAATGTATGTTTGTAGTGTTCAGTGGGAGGTCTGCAGCACAGTGAGCGAGGACGCTTAGGGAGGGATACCAAGAGGACAACAATTCATCAAAAAACGCAGACGCTGGCTTCAATTAGTTGAACTCTCACTATGTGGTTTTTGGTGTGAGTCATCAGAGATGGCCGGCGTTTCACAGCAGTGCATGTTCCCAGCAAAGACTGCTCTGGAAATACAAGAGGGGGGATCATCCCAAATATATTTCTTTGCTACTTAATCAGTTCAGTCAGCAAGTAAGCAACAGAGGAGGATGCTGACAGCGAGCGCTCTGCCCGCTCAGCCCTAACACACAAATTATGTGAAAGAGGAGAGACTAAAACACAAGAGCTGGCAATGACAGGAGACACGAGACTGACAGCTGTGTTTACAGAGTGGGTGTGGGAGGCTGGAGCCCAGTGGATTCGCTCCATCCAGAAAAACGTCTCCCATGACCTGCCCAGATGCTCGCCGCGACTCGATAGCGTTCATGTGGGAGCGCCTTATAAATCAAACAGGGAGCTTGATATCAAACGCTTTTTATTCACTGTCTGGAGCGACTGAACTCTCAGTCTGGGACGCTCGGTTTTGGGTTCCCAGAGGACGGACCAAGAGTGTGTGTGTGTTTGTGTGTGTGTGTGTGTGTGTGCGTAAAGCACTTGATGTAATGATGGTGGTGGAGGGGTAATCTAGGGTTCAGCCACTGATCTTACTTTAAGTGTGAGATGGAAAAAACACAACACAGGAAATTCAGACAGTGATGTTCAGGAAGTGGGGAGGTCCAGATGAATCAGTGTGCAGTAGTGTGTAGTAGTGTGTGTTTACCTTGACGTAGAGAGGATGAGGCTGTTCACACTGCAGACCAAAACCAACAGGACCAACAGACAGGCAAAGTCCTGCCCTATTTTGGAAATAAAAAGCATGGTAAAGAGACAAATCATTTTTGTGCCCGCAGATACTGTATGTATTTATCACAGTTAGAGATAATTCTGCAAGTCAATAAAGTCACAGTTATTTGTGAAAAGGTTAAAATCAGGAACAAGTTTAACAGCAGGTAGGATTGCACATACAATGAATTTAACATGATGCGTTGGTGAATGACATAAAGATAAGAGGAAAGATGCAATCAAGAATGTGAAGTCAGAATTAAAATATTTCATGAGAAATTCCAGGTGATATGTTTAAGGTAGGGGACTGATGCGATTAATCTACTCTGTGCATGGTAACTCAAATGCCGATTAATCACATTAATGCGCTAATTTCGACAGCCCTAATTTAAGGAAGTTAACATGCCGTGCTGGAGAGTATGGAGATTTTTCATACGTGGTGCCAGAGATAGCATCAGATTGTGAAAATACATAATTAGAAAGACCACACACACACACACACACACACACACACACACACAAAATTCAAATACATCTCTCTCTGATGCCATCATGTTTCATAATGGGATGTAACGCTGAAACTGAAGCAGCAAAGCCTTTCTATCACAGTGGAGTTTTGACTTTTCATTGCAGGAAAAATCACAGGTGTAATTAATAATATTAATAAGAGGTACACCTGTGCTTTCTGGCTTCATCTGTTTCTGATTGGCCCCCCAAAAAACAAATAAAAACAGCTTACGTACTGAGATGTACCAAAAGAAAGCACATGGAGAGCAGGTTGGTAGCAGCTTATATAGTGATGGGAGTACTGGGCCCAGGTGCTCCCAGTCAGCTTAAGTGGATGATCCCACCTACCAATTAAATAAATAAGAGAAGCGCAAACAAGGCTCAGCCAAGCTGTCATTACGACACATCACATGTATTTGAAACAATCATGAGAATCCTGAAAACAGATGTGATGTCTTTTGAGTCTTTTCATGATCTGTCATCAGAAAACATTATATAGGAGAAGCGATTTGAGATTAAGCATGAAGGCCTGTGGTGTTCCTGGCAGAGGGCTTGTTCACGGCTGACACACTGCCTTACTTTCACAGATTCCTCCAGCCCTCCACAAAACCGCAAAGAAAAAAATTAGCCGGAGACGACACAACGCTGAGTTTTCTCCTGCTGCTGGTAGTGATTTTCATCCCACAGCTGCTCGGCAACAAACACCAGCCCCGGTTTTCTTTTGCCCACATCCCTCTTTTCCTCACTCCTTTCCAAAACTTTCCCCTACATCCAGCTCCCCTCTTCGCCGTTAGGTGACTCCTCCTCATCCATCCTATAGGCCGCCTCACTGCAGTGCAGCTGCCAAGAATAAGACAGGCTGATGTGGGGGCCCCATGGGGGGAGGCCCTGCTGGTGGAGCAGTGCTCCTCCAGCCTGAGCACTCCCTCCGCTGAATTCATCCACTTGGCTCTGTTTATTTAATATTCAGTCAGCTGTGGGGAGCGGGGTTAGCCACAGCTTATAAAACTCAGTCAGCATGACCAAGATATAACCCTCCCCCAACTCCGACAACCACACATGCACGCTCTCATACATACATGAACACACATGCACTTAGACCTCCTGACATTTATGTACTGTATGAACACATTCCCATGCAACAATAATAATAAAAAACAATAGTAGTGATAACTTTTGTTTGTATATAACTTTTCAGAGTAATAAAGTAAACATGCCTGAAACATCAAATAATAATAATATAATAGGTAAATTATTTCTGCACATTGAGAGCAAACAAACACCATACATGGCCGCTCCGCTGCTTTTCATTTCATCCTTATGTAAACTATCACACTTTGTCCTCCCCCCAGCACATCAAAGGTGAACTCGGGGACGTAATGAGCTTAAGTGTTTGACTGGTATTAAGACGAGGGAGCAGAAACAAAGCAGGACGCGAGGGGAGAGCAGCACATGAGCGAATATGGATTTGTGTATGAGACAGGAGGAGGGGGTGGGCTCATATTCTTTACCCTGCTGGGAGCAACCCTAGCATGCTCCATCCATGCTTCGACTGGAAGGCTCCATGGCAACCTCCAGGGTCAGAGGTCATGGGGAAAGGTTGCTTTTATCTGCTAATGAGGTCGGTACCTGGGGCTCTGTGTCTCTACGCCTCTCCGATGAATGCCTGCCAAGTGACACCAACGGCATCCTCACTCATCTCCACCACCGGCCTCCTCTTTCAGCGTGGTGGGGTGGGGGTTCGCTTGTGTTAGCTTCTGCCCTGTCGGTGTCAGGCAGATAACAAACAGCTTCAAAATTGCTGTCCCCCCAGTCTGGCACCTCATTGTAACATAAGTGTTCACATGCAAATCCACAATCGCCCCACAAGCCCCGCCGATGGCGTTCCCCGCACCTCCACTTTCTCACTTTGATGGATAGCCCGTTAGCGGCAGCATGGTTTGTGTTCAGCCTTGTTAAAGTAGCCTCTGATTGATGTTATGTTGTTTCACTTCTGACGTGCAAATCAGCCTCGCTGAAAGAACAGTCAAACACTCGGTATGATTAACTTTCACCTTTTTTTGTTGTTTTTATATCGCCAACGAATTAGAGAAACACCATGTCAGTATACCAGCTGAATTATGGGCCGCTCAAAATAAATAAGTGCCGGGGCTGGAAAACACACTTGGCTCGCTGTATCACACAAGGCTCATTGGCCCATGTGCCCCTTCAATGGGGCAAACAGGGACCCTCACCAGCCCCCGGCCCTCTCCCACACGCCCCCTGTCATGTTCCAGGACTGAGAAAGGAGTCCATTAACTCTGATTTAGTGGCAGTGTCATGCGGTCCCCTTTGTGAGGTGGTGACATTCAGTGAATAGGAATCAGAATTTGCTCCCCTCCTCCTCCGTCGTTCCTCCTCTTGGCTCCATGCTCAGGGTGGCCTATATGTTGTAGGAGTGTGAGGCGTTGTGGCTAAAGCATGGGGGCGGGTGGGGAGCTGGATTGAGAGGGTTTTGCTGCCACGTCTCTGAGTGGCGGACTCTTTGTGCCCGGACCGGCCTGTTTGTTTAGCCTTTCCTCAGAGAGCTGCTTCACACATCGGTGCCTCATACAGAGGCCTGAAGAGACGAGCTCTCCAGCTCTGAGAGGATGGGGATGGAGGACTCAAACAGTAGGAGCGTTTGATATTAAAGGTACATTTACCTGAAGTGTCAGATCCACAGCGTCTTGTTTCGCACATGCCTGCAAACATTTGCAAAAAAGGTTATTTCTAAGGCAGGAACACTGAGAAATCCAAAGTGTCAGTGTCTTTGGTAACACAGAGGACATATAAATGTAAGATGAGCACCAGGCATTGAGATAAACTCTGAGAATTTAGGGGCATCTTTCCAAAAAATGCTAAGAAACATATTGGGCTGATAGATTTATGACGTAATGTTTCAAGTTACAAGACAGCTATATCTGGAAGATGTTTGTGAGATTTTAATGCGAGTCCTTCTTCTTTCAAGTGTGGTATAACTCAAAAAGATTCAGAATCTTCTCATCAGTCCATGTGGGATATTCGCACATAACGTTATATCTGAAAGCATGCATATTTTTGGCATGTTGGCCCCGCAGCTGTTATCCATTGGTATCAGTGTCTGTTGCTCGTGACCTTTTTGGAGAGTCCGTCCATTCCTGGCTGACCTCTAGCGACGGGTCACGACCTGCTTCCACCACAGAAGGTGAGCTCGTCCCCATGATAAGAAGGAAACAGGAGGCCGCGGAGGTCAGCTTCGATTATTCTACCCCGCTCTCTTGGAAAACAGAATGAGAAAATATTTACACAAACAGGAAGCTTAGAATTTGCTAATGATTGGAAACACGTTGAGCCTTTTTGAGCCACTCTCTCACTTGCATTCAGGCAATAAATGGAATAAGACTTAGCATCGGAGTAGAAAAAAATCAAAGATTCGGGCAGTTAAGCTGTCTTTGACATTAAACTCTGGACAGAGGAATGTTTCAGCCCAAACTAAAAGCCCATTAGTGCTGCTGAGTTTAGGCTTCCCTCCAGCAAACTTAGATCAACCATAATAACTTGCAAGTTTATGGACCTTTGCTCCCCAAATGTCTACCATGTTGCTAATTGCATACATCTGTGGCTGGTGTTTTTGATGTTTTGTCTCAACGTGCAGCTGTCCGTCCCACTTCCAACAGCCTCTGGTTAAAAGTGGCATGGCCCTCCGTTATCTGTGTCCAGCCCTTAAATAGAAGACGTGCATGTGGTTTGAGATTCACCAGGAGGACTTTAAATTAATTTATACGTACATTAATGCCAAAGAGTTGGATTGAAGACGGAAAATGGAGAAAAAGCTCAATGGGAATAATCACAAATTTTTGTTAATTAAATATCTGAATGTGTACAAAAATAGGTGGTTCACAGCCCACAAAAATCATCAAAATATAACGTACATTAACAAAATGTTCCAGAACAAGATGAACTTGAGCTTGCTAAACACATTTTCTCCTTTTATAATGTGTCAAACTGGGCTGCTGCTCTCCACAAAACAACACTTTTTATCCAAAAACAACCCCTGCCAGAAGTTTCTAAAACAAACCAACTTGTGAAGTGAATTTTAAAATTAATAAAGTTGCAATAAATGCCACCATGTTGACTATGTATACTTCACTATGTAGAAATAATCACTTTTCTCTTGTTGACGTTCAGTTAAAAGGTTAACAGGCTGAGTCGTCCTTTATTTGGCAGCACTGTGTGCATGTTCCTAACTTCCTGCTCACCTTCACACTGTGCATAAAAGCAGTTTAAGGTGGATTATTCAGCTGTGCTCTCATGGGAACGAGCTCTCCAGCCTGTTGATATCAGATAGCTGACGTCCTCACTACTGTATGGTGTCTTGCAGTACCATCAGAGGAGGGATCAGCTCAAATGTGTACACCAGTGAAACCCAATCTTGAGTAATTGTCAGCATAAGGCCAGGGATTGACCTCTGCCATGAACCATATTTTCTGAAACAACACACACTTGAGCTAGCTTTGAAATAGCCTCTCCTCTGGACTGGAGGAAGCTAGTCATCAACTTTTTAGTGTAGCTAAACAAAGCCTGTGGTAATTTCATTAGCTCGCTCTGAGCAGATAGCTGGTGTGCTCAGCTCTCGGAGATGCCATCCCTCTGTCAGCCATGACATCACACAGCAGCAATGTGAAGCGTGAGGGCCAGGATGCCCCCCAACCGCCAGCAGAACACAAAGTAAAGCAGGACTTGTCTTGTATTTGAGGCAGTGTTTTTCATTCACATTTAATATAATGTGATCATTTATTAAAGTGCATCATAAATCCAGTTGACTGTTGGACCTCAAAGCAAATGTGGTCATTGTTTTTGCAAGCGAGCATCCAAGGCCGTTATGTGTCTGTGTATTCATGAGTGATTCGTGGAAAATGTTACACATTCATGTCATAACATTTCTCTCTCTCTCTTTTTTTAATTCAAAGCTCCTGTCACTGACTTCAAATCCAAAATACCAAACACAACATCTCTTTTCCCGCTGTCTTTACATGCTGTGTTCGTGTCTTCGGTGTTGTGACAGCTCAGATCCTGCAGAATTTACATTCCTTTCATCCCGGTTCCCCTCAGGGGCCGTCGGCCCCACCTCTACCCATCGTTGCCCCTGCATG
Source organism: Synanceia verrucosa (assembly GCA_029721515.1). Classification (NCBI taxonomy): domain Eukaryota; kingdom Metazoa; phylum Chordata; class Actinopteri; order Perciformes; family Synanceiidae; genus Synanceia; species Synanceia verrucosa. Next base: position 3,016,030 of record CM056559.1, read on the forward strand.
AGGGAACTGGACAGATGCAGGATCTGGCAGATGGCGGATAAACCCGTGGTCAAATGACATCCTCGTCATGCACACAGGACAGACTCGTGAATTGATTTTCATCAAAATTCCCATTTAGTCGGGCCAGGAAAGTCTGGATCTGGATCTGGTGGAGAAAACTATGGCATCAGTGTCAGGGCTGTGGGGTAATTGAATTTGGATCAAAGACATTCATGTCTTTTAAAAAGGTCTAGAGGGCTGCTCAGTTTTTAGTAATAACAGAAAGGCTTCCGGCGTTGACCTCCACTGCCCCCTCCTGCCTGCCTCTCCCCCTACTGCCCTCAACCTGAAATCCCTGCTTTGAAGGGCTCAAGTCATCGCAGCCACTCAGTCTGATGGAAGCAGAACAAAAAAATATGTCTGCAGGAACCTGTACCCGATGGAAGAGCATACTTCTTAAAACCATAGCTAAAGCTTGTTGTACCAGACACTGGAAGAGCAGAGCCAATATTAGATCATTGGATTTGTGTCCAAATAGGATGGTTGATGAAATGAATTAGTAAACTAAATATGCCTGAATCTCATTCGTCACATTACGAGATGCTTCAGACACAAGTTGTGATCTTGGAGGAACTTTTACAGGCCATATGTTTGAGACGCCTGTCCAGCGCTTTCCTCCTATAAATCTGATTGAAAGGAAAAAGGTCCCTCGGTGCAGACAGAGATCTGAGATGACTGTGCGGTACATGAACGGTTTGATAGCATCATAAAGTCTGTTGAATGCTTGATGTGAGGCGTCCTTTTACATGAGACATAACTGGTGACAGTGTGCCCCCTTGTGTTGGAAATATCCTCCTGCCTGCAGTCTGTGAAGAATGAGAGCAAAGAAAGAGAGACGAGGGAAGCAATAAATAATATTCTTTCTGCAACCAGCAAATGATCAACATTTGAAAGTATCATCTCCTCTGTTTACAAAGTCTCTGGTGGGTACTCCCAAGCATGATCCAACAGAAGTCACTTCCTCTTTCCAGATTTACGCAGGCGTCCGATGGTGGAGGTGAACTGATGAGCTGACCTCTCACACAGCGAGACGGGACCATCCGAGTCTGAGTCTGCGTCCATTGAAGAGACAGACGTGGACGTGGAGATGGAGTCACGGTGCCATATGTTGTTTGTACGTCGTTTACTGTTGGGATGTGAGGAAGACTGTGGGGAGACAGAGCCTGAATGATCTTGATCCTGATCCTCCTTTCCCAGTCCCTCCACAGACGTGGATGAAGAGATGGAGTCACGGTGCCATATGTTGTTTGTACGTCGTTTACTGTTGGGATGTGAGGAAGTCAGTGGTGAGACGGAGCCTGAATGGGCCCCGTCAGGGTCAGCGAGGGGCCCTTCTTGGTCCTCCTTTCCCAGTCCCTCCACAGACGTGGATGAAGAGATGGAGTCACGGTGCCATATGTTGTTTGTACGTCGTTTACTGTTGGTATGTGAGGAAGTCCGTGAATGATCCTGATCCTGATCCTCCTTCCCCAGTCCCTCCAGGTGAGCCTGGAATGCAGAGATCTGCTGTTCCACGGAGCGGAAGCCCTCCTGCACCTTGTCAAACTGCAAAGAGAGAGGAGTGTTTAGTCCTGCTGCATCTCTAAACCCACGAACGATCTGAACTTCTAACATACCTGCTCAATGTTGGACTGAAGCAGCAGCTCGGGCCACACTGACTCGCTGTGTCTGCTCGCTCTGATTCGAATATGAGCGTGATTCCAGGTTAACTCCTGTGGGACGGTGCAGAGGGCATCTCTGAGTGCAGACAGCAACAAATATATCACTTTTCTTTATTGAACGAGGAGACGTTTACCTGTAGTAGTCGTGTGCTGTCCCTCAGATGAGCCTCGCTGCACTGAAGTCTGTTCCTGTAGTGACCCAAAACTGCAAACAGAGTCTTTGCCAAAGACATGAGAGTATTACAAACAGCTCATGGTTCTTGAAAGAAACTCATCGTTGTAGGACCACTGTAACAGAGCTGCAGACAGTCCATCATACCTCAGTGTCGGTCTGGGCTGAGGCCAGGTCTACGTGGCCTTGGCTCCCCTCTTTGGTGAGCGTCACCCCGGTGTGTAGCTCCTCCAGCTGAGCCCAGAGGTCGTCCAGGCCCTCCAGCATGTCCTTCACACTGGCTTCAAAATCCCCCTGCACCTGGACGAGTCGACCCAGTGAGCTCATCCTATCAGAGCAGAGTGTTTGATGTTAATCCAAACAAAGAACAAAGTTAACAAAGCACACAAGATCATGCCCCTCACCTTTGCTGCAGGTAGGTGAGGATGAGCTTCACTTTCTCTGCCAGTATGGAGTCTTGGTCTTCTGACCCGACATCAGCTTTCTCCAGTGTGTGACACACGGACTGCAGTGAAAGAGAGGCGGCAGAGAGGCTTTAGCTTTGAGGGATTGTTAAATGCATGCATGAAGTGGCCGTTCAGCACTTAGAGAACATCCGCTGGAAGTCATATGTTAATTCATTCGTGCATAACGTTGTCAAATAAAAACTTCACAAGGTTTTATAACCATGCTCCTCTGACACATCTGTTCTACACATGCAACTGTCCGAAGATATATTCTCATAAAAACAAAGCTGATTCTGCAATAGAAAATACATTTCTACAAAGGGCAGTCAGAAATAATAGAAAATCATTTAAACAAGACAAAAAGTTTCGATCCCGGTGGTCTTTTGATGCTACTATGCTCATGGTAAAAAAAATAAATAAATAAATGTAGCCTGCGGCTGACGATGATGTTCTTAACCCAGCTCGTAAGCACATTTATCTCACAAAGTTTTCCATCATTAGCTTTTGAGATATTTTACCATGGACCTCCATTTACATGTCCTCCTTTTACATGTTTTATTATGGGAAAGTGTATGAAGCCATCATAGTAATCTGTTAATACTGAATGAAACAAGAAGTAATACTGACACCAGAGTCTGATGGAGTAAAAATAAAAGCTGTTTATATTTGGTGAAATAACAAGAGTCTAAAAGTAATATTGCAAACAATATTCTGTTATTCCCTTATAAATGAATTATAGTGAAGATCGGTGATCCTCCTTTTTGCTTTGGACCACCTGGAGGATTCTAGAAGACTCTGACTATACCTGAGCCACACAGGCAGGAAATACACTGAAGAAAATGTCTCTACTATGCCAATCTGGTTGATTCAGAGTGCAGACGACAGCAGCAGCAGTGAGCTGCCCCAGGCTGAATATCTCTGTCTGTCTGATCTAATATCAGCCACAACGACTTCACACTGATCTACATGCAAAGAGCGACTGAGAACACAGGAGACGACAGGTCACGCTGGAGGCTGCAGAAAGAGACTTATTTTACTTCTCCCTCTTACCCCCAGCCTGGAGAGCAGAGCCTTTATGTGGGCCACACTGGGGTCTGGCAGGGGCTCCTGAAGCACACACTGCAGCAGGCCGTCAGCCAGAGCGAGGGCCAAAGGGCCCTCATGGACCGGGCCCCTCGACTGGGGCGTCCTGCAGGAATAAGGAGAGCATGTCAGCAGGTCGGGTCCATAAAAGGCACAATAAAGCTTTGATAGCAAACAGGTGTGACAACAAAGACACTGGTGGGGACTTAAATGAGACATGGATGGAGCCCTGAGGTGCTGGGACACGACTTGGTCCTTATTGTCTCTATCTGCTGTCAAACACAGTCTCACCATAAGCAGTGGTTATTCCTGTTTTCAGTAATAACATCCTGCTGTATCCTTGGCGGAGGCTCCCCCCTGAAGCACTGAGTGAACAAAACACAGTTAAATAAACAACAACAACAACAGGGTGGAGTGAGACTGGACACACACCTCAGTGCTCACCTGGTTCTGTCCTGGCTGCAGGCAACACTTCAGGGCATGGACACAACCTCCCAGCACCATCCACAGCAGACACACCAGCAGGAGCCTCCAGCACACATCCACCAGCATGAGAGAGGGGTGCAGCGGCGCCTCCACCTGACAGACAGACCACACTACACCTACTGCAGCGAAGCTGGACCAGCCTTGAAGCCTCAGTGTCCTCAGTGTCCTCAGTGTCTGAGACCAAGGTGTTTGGTGTGAACTGCTGGATAATGGACAGACAGATTTAAGACTCAGACACATAACACAAGGCAGGGGTGTCTCTAGGTTTTAAAAATGGGGGGGCTTCCAAAAGAGGACAATGTAGTGTATGTTTTTGCCTCCAGAGAGGACAATTTAGTGCACATTTTCAACAATCAACCAACAAATTTTTTTAGGGAGGCTTAAAATGTTTTATGAGGGCTTCAGCCCCCCCCGCCCCCCTTTAGCTTGGGGGTCCCAAGCTAAATCTTGGGACCCAGACAGGAGCTTAAGTTTTTAATCAATACTTTGACCAGCTCTGTTTGTATAACTGACTGTCACTTCAGAGTTTTTAGCTCTCGTCTGGTCGATATGTGAACCCAGAGGTGTTAACATGCTGACAGATTTGTATCTAATGGAGCAGAAAACAGTTGCAGCAGAGAAATGTCCTGGGACCATCATTCCACTCAGACGTCTCCTCCCTGTACACCTGGTAGCAGTAAAAGTCAAATGTTGAATGACACTACCTCTGCTGTTCCCAGCTCCCTCCTGCAGGTTCTCCCTCCTCGTCCTCCTTCACCTCCTCCATCCATGGACAGACCCAGACCTGACCTCCTCGCCCTCCCTGGCCGGCACCCTCTTGACCTCTGGGGTTTGAAACCATCAACCGAGGCATGGGAGCCACACAGACATGCTGGTTAAAACTGCACCAGTGACTTGAACACCATGCAGCTGCTCCCTGTGTGACATGACAAGCTTGTTGGACTAGTTCTACTGGGAAGATTTGTTTCCCATTCCCACCTTCTGTCCACAGAGGAATGTGTGAAACATACTGATCACAATTATGCAGAGGACAAGCCCTGATCTGCCCAGGAGCCAACAGTGAATCAACAGCGAGCCAACAATCTGAATCAGTGTCACACACCAACACTGAGCTATTATTAGATCACACCATGTCAACAACCAGCTGACGTCTGAATAGAAATGCATTCCTTAAACAAGGTTTACACAAGAACAAGTCCATTTCACATTCACATAATTGCTTGTCGTGTTTTTGAAGATGCTACAGAACTTCTTTTCTGAGTCCATGCTGCCATCTAGCAGCGAGAGCAACGAAGGCATCCACACAAACCCAAATTCATCTTAAAATCTACCCGAGCAGATGAAATGATTTCGCTTCATGTGCAGATATAAAAGAATTTACTCGCTCGACACATGGACAAAAGATCATGATCAAACTCTCATAATACACTGTACAAGTCTATTCCCATAGACCAAATATAAATAATGGGCACATTAAGAGCATTTTAAATGGTCTTCATTTCGTGTCCTGACCTGCGGTGACTGACATGACTTAAAGAAAATCTAAGTACAGGAAATACTTTCTGCCTTCCTCGTCAACACACAGCAGGACCAGATTACATTTTCTTTTCCCACTTTACTGTGAAGGAGATGAGCGATGATGTCCTTTAAATGGAGCTCTTAAACTGTACAGCTGCTTTCTTTGAACATTTCTAATTTAAGTGGGGACAAATTAGGATAATCCAGCATGTAAATAAAAACAAATATCTGAGACATTTCCCCAAAAAAATGGAGACAAACTACATCAGACAGGAGCAAAACTATGGCCACATGGAGTGGATGAAAACACAATGACCTGTTTTGGACTATTTTATACAGTATTTTCCATATTTTTCAGTTCTGTATTTCCTCCCAGAGTTTCATTTACAAATATAATACTCTTAAGAAAAGTCTGTGACTTCACAAATATGTAAAATGGGAACTAAAACTGAGCAGCAAAACTTTTCCACCACTTCAGACTCTGGTAGCTCACACAGTAAGATCGTTAAACATTTGCTCTAATTGTCCACATATTCCAAATTAATGTGCACATTTGACCCTGTGTTTGAAGTACTGTGATGATATAATGTCCGTTTTCAGCTGGTCTGTGTGTTCAGTTTAGCTGTTTATATATTCCGTTCAAAATCAAAATCATTTTTCTAACTTTATTCTCTCACAAATCTTAACACGTTACAGACGCATAAAACTGCGCTGCTCATCAGTTCATCCCTATTTCAGCTGATATGTACACAGGTCTGCATCCATGGGTTTGCTCTTTAATGTGCATTCAAGCTGCTGAGGTATACATGCAGGATCAGTCTGTGGCTCTGCGCACAGTTCACAGCTACGCAGAGTTTTCTGGATTCAGGGTTTTGTGATGTGAACTTCACTAGTGCCGCTGCCGTTGGTGGTCGTGGTGATGATGTACTGCGTGGTGGCTTGCTGATTGGCCGGCTGCTGCTCCAGATCGTGTGTCTGGGATGTGCTCTGAGGACCGCTCTGTTTGGTCTCCAGCTCAGTCTGACCCTCAGATATAACGTAGTGTGTCTACAGGATGGGATGAGAACGTCTTTGGTTACACAAATAGAGGCTCACTTACTGTCCAGGATGTAACTCAGCTGGCATTGTGCTGACTCACCGTTTTCACCTGGTTGCTGCTGACTCCAGATACAGGTGTGCTGGTCTCAGCTATGACATACTGTGCTTGAGGTAGAGCCATCATCTGGATCTCAGACGCTGCCACAGTAAAAGTCAACATGTGAGAGGAGATCAAACAACACAGACCCTGACTGGACGACATGGGAGCAGGGGTGTGACTCACAGTAGCCTCGGTAGTTCCAGTTGCCGGGGATGTAAGCGTGCTGCACGGTGCCCTGCTGCTGGGTGTGGCTCTGGGCTAAGGTCACAGGGGTCAGCTGGGTGGGACTCAGCTCCTGACTGGCCTGCTGGGAGGTGGGACTTAGAGGCTGACCGCTGACCTGAGAGACGGCAACAGATTGTAGAGCTCTGTTATTAAGCTTAACATGATACAGGTGAAATAAATCACAGTCTAGTATGGAGGACGTACCTGGCTGGGACCTTGTCCGGTGCCTGAGGGCTCGTTGACCTGGATGTGTTGTACCTGGATGGAGTGCTGGCTGTAGCCATGAGGGTCATGCAGTTGGCTCACATCAACTGTCGGGTGCTGAGAATGTGGAGAGGAAGCCTGAGAAACACAGAAATCAACCATGACCTTTTCTTATCCTCACCACAGAACAAGCTACTTTAAATGTTTTTACCTGCACACCTCCTACATGATCCTACTCATACCTATGACATGAATAAAACACTCAAGAGCTAAAAGTGGAACAGTCAAATTGTTCAATATGCCTGCCCAGCAGGAACTAAAAGATATTCAGGTCACAATTATTAGAGGAGCTGCAATCTGACAATGTTCAGCATTTTTATAATAAGCTCTACTTAAAACTAGGGCTGTCCAAATAAGAATGAATCACATTAACGCTACTTCACTTTTTTTTAATCAGAAAATGTCACTTTGAAACTCTTACTTGGCAGCTTAAAGTTTACTTATGTTTGCATACTTATGCTCCTTAGTTTTTGTAGCTGTTTTTGCATATTAAAACTTTTCTTACTGTGTATGGCCACTGTTGTGAAAGAATTTCCTCCAGGATGAATAAAGTTCTTATCTTACTTGGACAAACTGAAACGCTGGCAGGCCATGAAGCAGAATTCCATTAAAAAAAAACAAAATTAAAGAAACTAACAATGCAGCCATAAATAACGATCAAACATGCTGATAAAATTAACCACCTTGTCTGAATCTGTCCAAGCTTCTCCTGTAATTCAGCAAATAATCCAGCAAAGAGCATCGTTAAAATATTAATTTAAGATGTGAAATGGACAAAAAGGAAAAGAGAAAGAGACATTATTTTGTCCAAGTAGAGTTACCGTCATTCAAGTTAGCTTTAGCTTTAATTACGTTCGACAGCCCTACTTAAAACCTTTCTAACACTGTGATTAACAAACAGGATGTTGTTTCTCTGTCAGCTCTTCCACAGATACAGAAGTTTAAAATAAATTAGTCTAGGTCCTGGATCAGATCCTGGGTCTTACCGGAGCCACCTGCACCACCTGCAGCTGAATGTGTTGCGGCTGGGATAGGCTGCCTCCAGCCTGAGACACTGGGATGTACTGGATCCTCTGGTAGTCTCCCTGCGCTGTGCGGTAGTCTGTGGTGAGCGTCTGCGAGAGCTCCGTCATGGCCTGGGTCAGCAGGTCTGTGGTCTGTGGAGGAACCAAATCCTGAAGTTCTAATATCTGGTGAATACTAGCTGAACTTTCCTTCTTTGGACATGTATATTTGTGACTCGTTCTCACCACTACAGCCTCAGCCGTGGTGCCGTCTGCACTGATGACTGCAGGAGCACTGCTGATGACAGCTGTGGTCAGAGGGGTCTGGATGGTGTTGGCGAGTGTGGCGAACTCTGGATGCTTCTTCCTGATGTGCTGCACCATCTTAGTCTGAGACAGGAGGACACAGCGAGTCATCAGCTGGAGGCTGGACTGTCCAGCACAGAGTTAATGGTCTGCATTGATGTCCTGCGTACTGACCTTACTGCTGTACTGTTTGGCACAGTGTGGGCAACAGACCGGTGCAGTGGCGATAGTGCCGGTCAGCTGTGTGTGTGTGCTCAGCATGGGGTCCGGCTCACCAGGAGCAGCCGGGCGCAGCTTACGGATGCTGGGAGGCAATTCTGCTCCGGGGTGGTTCTTCAGTATGTGTGCTTTCCTCTTGCTGGCACTCTTATACACCTGCACAAAGATCCATTAATATGATGCTTAAGGCTCAGCTTTAGGTGCATAGCAAACAATCACAAATGTGACAGGATGTGGAAAACTAACCTTGTCACAATACTGGCAGAAGTAGTCCCTGTTGGGCTTGATAATTGGCAGCGTGAGCTCAGGCACATCATCGATACGCATCTCTGGGTGACGCTTGGACAAATGATTGACCTGTAACCACAACAACAAAGTGAAGGCTCCTGTTGGAATATCTGCCAACTTCAATATGAAGAAATAAAAAGCCTCCCAGCCAGTTGTTGCTCACCAACATTCCCCTGCGTCTGAATCCCATCATGCACGCTCTGCATTTGAACATGTAGCTCTCAAAGTCGGTGGTGGGAGCCCTCACTTTGAGGATTTTGTTGCGGTGGATTCGGTCCTTCTTGGCCTCTCTGTCAGGATTGTGCATGCGCTGCATGTGCTCTCGCAGCTTATCTTTCCTCTTAACAGAAAACTCATTGTCAGACAACAACAACTCCATTATTATCTATTAACTAACAAACAGCTGTTTTTTGTCACTGCTTACCTTGAACTGTTTGCCACATGTTGAGCACAGGAAGTCCTTGCGGTCAGAGTGGCGTAACATGTGCAAACGCAGCTTGTCTGGCCGGCAGAAGGCCTTTTCACAGTCTGGGCATTGGAAGATCTTCTCTGAATGGAAGCAGCGGATGTGCTTCTTCAACTGAGGAGGAGAACATAGTAAACACAGTACACAGTAAATGTGTCAACTTTGCTGAGTTTGAACTGGTCGAGTCGTTGCGGGGGTCACTCGTTACAAACCTGGATGAAGTCTGTGAATGTCTTCTTGCAGGAAGGACAGGTGAAGCAGCCGTCCACGGCGTGCACCACCACGTGGTCTTTGAGCATTTCCAGCCTTTCAAAGGTTTCCGGGCACAAGAGGCAAGAGTAGGACCGGTTCTCTGTGTGCACCAGCAGATGGTCCTCCAGCGCCGAGTCGCTCATGAAGCTCTTGCTGCAGATGTGGCAGGAAAATGCGTAGGCGTCCCGGCCGTGGACCCGCAGGTGTATGTCCAGCTTGTCTTTGTCCCGGAAGGCCTTGCCACAGTGTGTGCATTTAAAAGGACGGAAACTCTTCCTAATGAATAGATGCTGCAGCGCTGCATTCTGGGATGGAGAAGAAAGAGTCAGTGTTTACTGACATGGACCTGCTGCGACATGAGAAGAGGCTGGTGGGCTGTGCAGGAAGGGGAGTATCCTGAAATGTCTCGTGAACATGAACACAGCCTACCTGCACATCCATCTTGGAGGGAAGCACGCATTGAGGAAAAGAGACACACTGTTGTAAAGTAAACCATGGCCACTATGACACCAAACAGTCTAAAGCAGGGTTAAGAAGGCAGTCTCACCCGTATCCTCTTGGCACGGCGCATGTCCTGAGATGTGAGGTGGCCGTCTGATTGGCTGCTCTGTGCTGGGTCCTCCTTCAATGGAACCGGCAGGTCCGTGTTGGGGGGTGGGGTGACGGACTCGGAGACCGGTTCCCCTGCAGGAAGTACGAGCTGGCCCTCTGCCTCAGTCCCAGCCTCTGTCTCCAACTCCATCTCCACCACCTTCAGTCCATTCTGAGCTCCCTCCCCTCGCTCCTCCAGCGGCTTCTCCGTCAATTCTAGCATCTCCTGATTAGAAAAACAAAAAAGGTCAATCCCAATTCTCAGAGCCAGTCAGCTAATCATCACAGAAGGAATCGATGGGCCCCTTACTGTTGTCTTGTCCCCACCAGCATCTACAGGTGGATCCAGACGTATGAATTTCGGGGGACGTCCCGGTCGTCTTCCTGTCCCAAATCTCCTCCTGCCTCTTCCTCGACCCCGGCCTCTGGATCTGAGAGAGAAAGGAAACAGTGAATCGGGTCATTTGGGATAGAGATTAAAAGAGAGAATGTGAAATAAGGCGACATGATAGAATATTTCACCTGGTAACAGAGTTCAACTTGTCGTCATGCATGTTGAGGTGCTGCTGCAGTTGTTCAGAGCTCACAAAGCGCCGGTTACACTCATAACAAGGCCAGTTCTTCTCCTGCTCCCGGAGCACTGAAGGAACAACAGGAAGTGATAATATCCATGTGATAACATCCAGTGCTTCTTAAATAATACATTTATGACCATAGACTCTCTCCACCTCTGAACAAATATGAAAATAGTTCATTTGCCAAAAAACAACAGACAAAATCAAAGGTAAAGGACAGGTTCTTCATTTTTGTTCATTTTTATATCGTTCTGAAACTTTCCAGTGGTGTTCCCTTTAAGTACTTTAATCTGCACCTTCAAATTTTGATTAAAAATTTTAAATTTAAATTTGGATGTTTTTAGCAGCAAAATGCTATTTTGCCTACCCGACATGAGGTTTCTGAGTGATGACACAGCTTGAACATGAGAGAGATGCTCACCTTTTCTCTCTTCTTCTGTGACATCGTGGATCTTCTGATTGACAAACTCTGCATACGATGCTGCATACCACACCTGCAGAGAGCAGCCATTAAAACACTAATATCTCCAGCCTGTTCACACATCTGATTCACTCCCCTTTCATCTCTGACTCCTCAACTTTCTCAGAAACTTCTCTGTCTCTTCAGTTCGTAGGAAATCACTTTTGACTGAACTGAGCTGTTTCCTACCTTGAGCTCTTGCTTGGGTTGGATGTTCTTGATGGAGGTGTAGAAGATCTCAGAGCCGTACTGGTAGGCCACCAGGTTCTGCTCCAGGTGGTTCTGAGCCGGTCTCACAAACATCATCCAGTTACAGCTGTCCTCATCCGAAAGGTCCAACCACATGTCATCAGACTTGTCTGCATCCTTCTCTGCATCCAGCATGCACAGCTGAGATGACAAGCAACAACACGCGCTGATTTGATCGGAGGTAGCAGCTGGATTTTAACAGGTTTTACTCCAAGCTTCACAAATAAAGAGAGGAAGAGAAAGTGATGCAGAGCTCTGCTTTACTTTGAGATGAATGTAGTGGTCCTGCAGTTCACGCTGAGAAACCAGGGATCCCTCCACAGGACCGAACTGTGTGCGCTTCGGGATGCGTCTCTTGGAGAACACGCCGCCCAGGAAGCGGTCGATGTAGAGGACCAGAGGCAGGCTGGCCCGGGCCCTGGACATCACGGGCCGGTTGGGGATGGGGTGCAGGGGCCCGTGCTTCAGACACACAGAGGGGTTGGCATTATTACACTCGTCACACCCTGAGAGGCCACAGAAAGAAGAGATCACATGAGACACAAATCACCAGCAGAGAGATGGAACAGTAATGACTGTTCTACAGTCACAGGACATAACACGGTCACTTCAGTTTGTGACTTAAAGCCTAACTTTGGTATGTTTCAAAGCTATGTGTCTAGGTGACTAATGGGAACAATAATTTCTGAAATTATAAGCGTCACTGTGATGTTACGTCCACGAAAAGTTCAGTTTCTGCCGCTCACAGGCTCAGGCTGGAATTAGAAGAGTCTGAGAGCATTTAGGAAAGAACCTACAAAACCTTCATATGATAACGACCTGAACATTTCAGCTGCAAAAGCAAAAGATTCAGTGGCTGTAAACTGATGCTGTGAGTTGCCCCAAATGATCACATCACAGCCTGTTTAGCAACAACTGTGTTCTCCCTAAATACTGGAGCGGCTTCACAAATAGCAGCCCCTATTAGTGAGTGACACATAAAAAAATCAAGTAAACAGGAATCAGGTTGTCGTGCAGACCTGGAGCAGAACCTTTTAAATATCTTTGTTTTTCTATGTTCTACATTACAGATATTTATTAGTTTAGTGTTAATAAATAAATATATGCTGCTGGCAGGTCAAAGGTCGAGTTAAAGCAGCCTCAGATCTCAACACTGAGGAGGAGGCTACTCACAGAGGCTGTGAGGGTTGAATGATTGAGGCTGATGAGGTTCCCAGTCATCCATCTCAGAGTCTTCGTCCTCATCTTCGTCAGAGTCATCAGTGGAGTCTGTGGCACCGAGAGGACTGGTGGGGGGGTCCGCCATGTCTGTCATGGAGGGCAGTGAAGTGGACACGGACAGCTGCTCCTGTGTGTTCGATCGTTCCATACATTTAATGCTGCTATGTACATCTGCTGACAAGTTTGTTCAAATCTTAAGAATTTTTACGTGACAAAGGAAAAATAAATGCTTCCTTGCGATGTGCCACATTAATGTGTGTTAGTGAAGAAGAGGTAAACAACAAGGTGCCCTCACCTGGGACACTGGCTCCAGGATGGCTTGGGGAGCCTCTGCTACGCTACTGAGAACATGCAGATTAGCAGCGTTCATGTTCTGTCCACTGGGCAGCAGAACTGTGACCTACGAATGGCAGAACATCGTTTCAAGGTTCAAGACAAACCAGGAGGTCCACAGCGAGGTGACGTGACAGCATCTGGCAAACTCACCTGCTGAGTCGTACCATCCTGCTGAATGTAGGCCACTTGTGGCTGGTCAGCAAATACAGTCTGAAAGAAAGGTGGAGGAGGAGGTGAATGATCTGAAAACAGGAAACCTAAGGAGCTCATTAGCTTGTTGGGAAGGATGCTGCAGAACGCGCCACAGTTTGTCTATATTTTGGCGAGAGATAACTGATATCCAGAGAGGTTCCTTGACCTCTGACCTCAAGATATCTGAATGAAAATGAGTCTGCCCTTTACAGACATGCCCATTTCATGCTAATGAAGGCCATCACTTGTTCTTGTATCATCTAAATGCTTAAACAATCAGTTAAAAACATCTCTGCTCTTAATAAGATCCACTCTTACCTGAGTGCCATCTGCAGGGTGAATGTAAACCAGTGTGTGCTCTGCAGACTCTACAGAGGTATAAGAGTTCCCATCTGCTGTGTAGACCACCTGCTGCTGTCCACGGTCCGCCTGATCGCCGCTGTATACAATCTGGGCCACTGTGCCGCCTTCAAAATGCACCTGCAACACATGACACAAGGCGCTGAACCAACCGCAGCGTCATCACGCTCTGGCTGGAAGCCACCCAATAATCCTCCTCCACTAATGATTAAATAGATGTGATTGCTGAACAAATGACGGTGCAGTGCTACAACTAATATAAACAATAAATGTGAAGATGAAACAAGAGTCAGTGCAGAAGAGCTGAAAGTGTCCAGAGCCTGCATCCCTCTGTGCAGCGTATGACGGCTGAGTGGAGCTCTTCAGGGGCTGTTCACACCTGTGTGCTGTTGCCTGGATCACTGCTGGAAGACTGACTCCACACAGCAGAGGGCTCCTGTTTGGTCTCCATGGCAGCACGCCAACCGCCTCACCTATCACTCCTGAGACAACCAGGGACGCCTGTAATGTGCACAGACAAGAGTATATTTTTTTAACGCAACATGGGGAAAACAGCAAAAAATAAAATCTATACAAAGTATATGTGATGTGTCACCTGAGGACATTTCAAACAGTTTCTGCAGCTATGTGCACATGGTGTCATGAATGGATGATGGAGCCTCTTCTGTTAGAGCTTGTTATGTTATGCACCACACAAGAAAAAGCTGCATCACTGACACACTGCAGGAGCAAAAACTACAGCACAGGTTCAGTCTTTGGGTCTCTGGTCTCAGCTGACAGGAGGACACCCACGCCATAATAAAGCAGCATGTCACTGGGTGCTCAGAGCGGTCACACGAGACTCTGCGGGGCTCTGCGGGGGAACCAGGGACAACGCGGTTAACGTTTGCTCACGAGGCCGCCGGGGAAAGAGCGTCTAAATATGTCGGCACAAAAGCCACCAGGAAAAATCACGCCTCCATGAGCTCATTCACAAATCTACTTGGTATAATCAATAATCAAGTCAATCCCCCCTATTTTAACCCCGCAGGTTCTCGGTCCCAACTGGACCATACCACACAAACCAGCGCCGTAGAAACCCGGGCATTTACTGCAACGCAACATTAGCATTACGGCCATATAGTCCCGATGTGAGGCCGACCTCTGGGCTAAACATAACTTGTCAAGCCCCAAGACGTAGACGGACTGTGCCATGCTGAACACATGTGGTTTTAAAGCCGTAAGAGAGCGAATTATTTAGAAAGACCCACCCGTCCCCCCGATCTAGTTGGGCCCAGCCCTTCGAGTCTGCCGTGAACAAGGAAGAACGGGCTCCATTTTGGGTGGGACTAACAACAACAACCGCATCCGAAGAGAGCCAACGAAGAAACCTGTATTTTCTAGCGGTTCAAATGCGCTAAAACAACCCGCACATTTAATGTATATTAACATAAAGACAACCAAGAAGTCGAGCCACATAAGTGATCGTAAAGCAAATCATAGTTTTCTTACATTTAGTGGAAAGCGTACAAGTTGTTCTTACCTCAGAATGGTAGCTGCAGAGATGGCTGCATTGCATATATTAACATAATCTGCCTGGCAACACGCCGGAGCGTGGCTTCTGATTGGTTGACATTCCAATGGTGCAAAAGCAATATATGATAGTTTTTAAATATCTCCAAAAAATAATCTATGTAGTCGTCAGTCTTTGATGATATTATGTCGAAGCAGTCAGCACCGTTACTTTCAACGTCTGTATTACTCGTGGTAATGACTCAATTATAATTCTTAGTATAGCCAATCAGAAAAAATAATAACCCGAGTCGTCCAATTGAATTAAAGCTGTTGTCCAATTATTTTTCCTGCTGTAATATTTTATTATGAACTCTCTCTGACTTTATTTTGTAAATGACTGGGACAGAGCTCTGCTTTTAGGTATTATTAGCATTATGAGTTTAAACTAGCAATGTTTATGCTGTGAAACGTTTATTTTGCTGTAAAAGGTGATAGACCAATTTAAATCACGTATCTCTGCTGCCCTCCTGTGGTTGCGGAGAGGAACTGCAATATAAACTTCATCAAGTTAGCGTCAATGTAGTCGCTGCAGTATGTTCATACTTCCGGTAAATACTTTCAAAATTCAGTTGCCAAATTAAATTACCGCAAATAACCGTAACGAAGCCATAGTGCATCATAATATTGATTGTTGGGCAAAATACAGTGACAAAATCTGTTACGTGGATGAAATTAGTATTATTACTAGTACTGGTATTCATTGTAAATGTTTGCAGTAGGCTACTTTGGTCTCAAAAAGGGTGACAAATAATACAGATTATGTTTCATCCTCAGACTGACAATTAATATATGACATCAGTAAATGTTCACATGTATTTTTATTTAATAAAAAAATGAACATTTATTATCTTAGTATTCCTAATTTTTACCACAAAATGAATCCATTGAGTAGAGCATGATTTTAGACAGTTAAAAAACATCACATTCATCAAACTACTGCAGTGTATACAAACATGCATATGCATGGTTTTAGTAAATAAACACAAGGTTACTTGACTTTTTCTAGGGTAACAAGCTAACTTAAGCTAATGATATTTATGCTGTAAAATAACAATAATATTATTATTATTATTATTTTTGTTGTTAATATTATTAGTAGTAATAATAACTATAATAATCATTATTATTATAGTTATTATTATTATTATCTAAAAGCCATTTTCCTGTGAAGAGGTGGCGTGAATTTAAACCACGTATCTTTGCTGCCGTCCAGTGGTCACAGAGAGGAACTGCAGCATAAATCCCATCAAGTTAGCGTCAATGCAGAAGACTTGTACTTCCGGCAAATATTTTCAAACTAATTGCCAAATTGACGATTAATCTAGCATAAAAAACTCTGATGAAGCCATTGCGTGTCTTAATATTGTTTATTTATATACATTTATATCCAGCAGTAGCTGTAAGGACAACAAATTGTGTTTGAACTAACTGTATTTTAATCAATATTACACAGAGGAGACAGTATAAGGTCATTTCCGGTGAGTACTTCCAAAATATAGTAACAAAACCCAGCCTTGGGATTTAATAATAATATCGAGATGTTGTTACCAGAATGTTTATTAATGGAGGGTATAACTGAGTGATCATTCTTAATATAGCAGATGAGTAAAAAAATTAGGCGCAAGGTATTTTTAAGACAAAACTGCTAGCTTGAATGAATTATTCTACAACAAAAATTCAGAGGGACAGAACCGGAAGAAAATTTGTCAAGTTAGCGTCAATATGGATATGACAGTGCGTCAGTCTTAGTATGAAAAATGGTCATGAGGTTAATTTTAAAAATAGTATTGAATATTTGTGAATTAATTTTGTATAGACATGGGAGCATGTTGACACTAGCTGTTGGTTTTCAAGCAATGTTACTGCCATCGTGTATATGATTCTGTTGTTTATGTTTATGATATGGTTAGCACTTAATAACAACTTAGTACAGTCCATCAGAAAAATAACACACAAGGTTACTTGATCTACTGCTATATTTCATTCTACTTAGCACTGCTAGCATAAGCTAATGCTACACGATTTAACGCACGTATCTTTGCTGCCCTCCGGTGGTCTCAAGAGGAACTGCAGTTTTAACTTAACGTCAACATAGCATCAATGCCGATATGACACTTCTGGTACATACTTTCAAAATAAGTGTCAACAGACGCGGTTAGCGTAAACTAGCACAAATGGCAGTCATGAGGCCACTGTGTATCTTAACATTGATTATGAGGACAAATAATGGAGCTGGAACTAATTGCGCTTGTAATAATATTGTATAGATTTGTTCGCATACGACCATTTCCGGTGAACATTTTCAAAATACAGTTGCGAAACTAACACAGGACAACGTCTAAAGTAGGACAAATAACTGTTATAAATTCATCGTGTATCTTACTTATGATCACTTATATTCAATTCTATCTGTAGTCAGACGAATTAAGCAAATACAAATAGCTATGTTGGAACTGTGTTTGTGTTAGTACACAGTGTTTCCGGTGAATATTTTCAAAATACAGAAGTGATCGGCACAGAAATGGTCAAACAAAAAAATCAACATAGAACTTCCGGTAAATCCTAAAAATTAAGAGCAAAAGTGAGCGATGAGAGATAAATTGATAAACCATCACTTTTAATAGTTATCCAATCAAATTTAGAGATTACAACTCACATTTGCTATAAGCGGGGACTTCAAATAAATTAAATAAATATCAATGAGCATCACGTTGCAACCAACTTGTTTCCTATAAAGGAAAGGTGAAGTAACACAGATACTGTAGGTTGACCTGGACCTCTGTTACCTGGGGAGTTAAAATGGAAAATTAATCCTCATGATGTCCCAGGATTAGACTTAATGTGCAAATACTACCGTCTGATGTTTCAAAAGTGCCCTGCCTGAAGCAAAGCTCAAATTAACATGATGCTCTTTTCAATAAGCCATCGGGGAGAAACACAACTGACAATCTGGGAAGAAAAGAAATGAGGCGGGGACAACATAATCAGATGACAAAAGGCTGATGGTGTTTGTTGAGATGTTTGTATTAAAAGGGAAATTACACGCACACACATTCACAAAGAAAATTACACTGTCCATCAAATTACCTTCAAAACACAATTTTCCCTCTGTTTGATCTGCAGATGCTGTTTGAATGAAAAATACTGCATAACACTTACAGTATCAAAAGAAGGATTGTTGTATTTTTTCTGTTTTACATTGTTGTACAAGACAAATGTAATCATCAGTGACAATATCTGTATAAATAAAGGTTTAATAATAATAATAATCCCATGGTTTGTCACTTTAATCTCTGTGTATAGTTCTATTTGTGTTTACAATGGACATTACCAGAAACCCATTTCACACTGAAAATATATATATTAAATATATTATATATATTAAAGACATTTTTTTTTTTTTTGTGAAAATCATCCACTTTGCCACTTTAAGTACAATACTTAATAAATAAATGGACATTAATTTATTTTATCTACCATATTGTCTTTCTTATATTATTTTTTTAACTTTTTCCATATCATAATTTATCATATCACAACATTTATATACATACTATTTACATAGGCTACATATTGCATCGCAAAGTATTGTATCATAACATAAATATTGTACTATATATATTGAATTGCAATGTGTCTTATCATAATTTATTATAACATATACATACAGTATTGTAATTTATTGTATAATAACATAATATTGTATCATATACATATTGTATCATAATGTATTATACCATATAGTGTATAGTAATGTATCATAATGTATACATTATGATACATTAATTATTATTATTTAAGCTCATACCGGAGGCGTCAACCAATAATTTTAATGCGCAATGTAGAGATACAGTATGTAGAGAAATGAAAATGAAATGAAACTATTGTGAATAAAGTATAGAAACACTGGATAGAACTTGTCTCTATAAACATGTGCACCTTCCATTAGTGCAGCGCATAAAGCAGATTATTATTATTATTATTATTATTATTATGAGTCCGGCCTGCATGGTGCTTCAGCTGCAGACCGCCTGGTGGCGCAGTGCCTCCTGGTCCACAGCAGCAGAGGAGGGAGGAGGCAGAGCGGCAGCCACACAGACTCCTCTCAGTCCACATTTCCAGAGGAGACCGACACTCAGTCTGCCACCAACATTTTCTGCCGAGCTCGGGTAACAAAACAAGCGGAGCAGGACTCGTCCCTGCCCGGGACAGATCACAGGTTATTCCCAGCAGGACTTGGTTTATTCTCCCGGACGTCCCTTTACGCACAGCGCGCTCACAGGAGGATTTAAGTTATTTACAGCCGCGCAGACGGAGATCCTGGAAGATGGGTTCACTCACGGCGATATCGGTCCTTATTTTGGGCATTGTGGTTCCAGCGCTGGCCGGCTACATTGAGGTATGCGATCCTGGTTTATTCTGAGCCAGGTTAGGCGCACTGGGATCAAAACACCAGTGCGCTTTACTGGGTCTGTGTCCTCTGTCCACATGAGACCATCTCTGCCTTTAAGCTCTGCTGGTCTAATTTAGTTATTCTTTCACTACTTCGACCTGATTGGTTTCCTCCTTTAATAATGTAAGGATTGACATGATCCTTGTTGTTTTAAAGGGGTGCTGAACGTGTTCATGGAGGCTGCTGTAATAGCCCCTCTGGTTAAATATTAATAACGAGCTTGCTTTCAGGTCATTGTTGAGCACTGATTGCAGTTTGTTGCTGTGACTTGAGGGAAGGTGTTGTTAGCAGAGGGCTTTGCTGCATAGATCAAATGAAAGACAGCTTTGCCAGGCCTTTTTGGACACACACACACACACACTGAACCCCTGCAATGGATCACAAACTGCATACTTCCTGCTCTGCTGTGTCCATCATGTGTGTTGTGTTTTCTGAACAGAGAGGAGGAAATCCTTTGGAGGTGTCCAGACTATACAACCTTTCCTGTGTCAACAGGTTGGCCCCATGAGGCCCCTGGCCTTCACATGTGGCTTTTTATGTCTCTATTAAAATACTTGAGGGACTAACTAACACACCTGTCCACGCAGGTGCACACTCACCTGCCTGATGTCCTATCCTCAGTTATTGTCCCTGGACTCTGATGGCTGCCCACAGTGTCAGATGTATGTCATTGGATAACAATGCACCCATTTTCAGAGCAAACACACACACACACACACACACATCACCACCCCCTCACAGGGTAAACACAATCCTCCTCCTGGCACTGTTGTGCAAAGTGGTTATCAGGGAATGTATCTCACCCTACTGCATTTGCAACAGAAAAACCCTCGGCCATTTTGAGGCGGTCTATTGGCTGGTGTGTGTGTGTGTGTGTGTGTGTGTTGGGGCTAATGGTTATTATGTCCCCAACAACATCCATGCTGCTGCTGCTGCTCTCTCTCCACAAAGACCCGTCCCTGAGACGTGCTGATCGATACCGGACAGACTCTCCTGCGATGATTAATGGACAAAGTCAATCAATTTTCCTGATCGGTCACCCAGATTAAATAGAGAACTGTATGGAGGGCCGCTGTGCACCTTCACTCTCTATGATTTAACCAATGGCTGCTCTTTTTTCTATGCAGTAAAACGTCATAAAATATGGATATTCATACTGAAATACTGAAACTCAGTGGAAGTGGGGAGACCAGGGATGGCCAGTACCACAGTTCTCAAGTTACTCATCTGCAACACAATCACTCATCATGTGAGACAAATGCAAAGAGTTCCTTTGTTCACCACCAGAAGTTCAAAGCATTTTTAATCCCTGGAACTACTTTTCAAGGAAATTAATTGTTCCCATCATTGTCTGCCTTTACAAAGATTAGACCGCTGACGTAGGTAAAAACACCCTGCAGCCAGATCAGAACATTTATGGAAAAAAAGAAATATAAACATTAGGTTTAGTCTCCCTGCGATGACATTTACTGCTGCATAGTTGGAAGTAATGAATGAAATACAGAGGCAGGAAAATGAAACTAAGAGCGTCTGTCTCCACAGAAAATCATCTGCTGCGTTTGATGGTTGTGCTTCAGAACATAACCGCCATGAAACAATCAGAAAATAACTTATTTTATTCTCCTTCACGTCATCGTCTCAGTGTCTGTCTCTCCTCCTGATCCCATGGTCTTTTTTTGTCTTTTTTTCTTTAACAGACAGCAGATTCACTTTACTTTTCACGGCATCAAACAAAGAAAAATTATCTCCCTTCGTCCCGAAATGGCCCCAAATCAATGAAGCGCTATATTTGTGTGTGTGTTCGACCAATCAGCAACCACTTCCTGTACTTTCAAGTATGCAAGTATTAGCCATAAACCAAGACCCTTTTAGGGGCTAAAAGACCCCAGAACTTAATTTGGATACTGATTCCTGCAGTAGAAACCATTGAGTTCCTCAAAAAGTGCCTGGTTACAGTTCCTGCAGAGAGGTAATTTGACAAAATAAAATCCATGCTATCCAATTTAAGGTTAAAGACTATCCTATTTTGACACTAAACTAAATGACAAGTTCTCAGCCAGGATCTGAACAAAGACAAAGCCTCTCCTGTGTGCTTCTCAGCTTCTGAGCCATGTCAGGACTGGACCGTCTGCTGCTGAAGCAGACTGGGCTTCTGCTGATGAGCACATATTGCTGTGCTGACCTGCTTACTGAAAGCACCCATCTGGACCTTGACTTTAAACTGTTGGTCAGGGATGGTGTACTCCCTCTCCTTAGATTGTCCCTCATCTCTTTGCTTGTTACCGGACCGGAGCGGCCCTCTTCTTTTGCAGTTTCAACCCTTTTGGAATTAGCCGGCTACCTCAGCTGTGCAAACGCTTTTGTTTTGTCAGATACCTGCGAGAGAGCCAGATTGTGAGCTTTTGTTTCCTCAGCTGTCCCCCCCTCCTCCCCTCTCATCTGAGCATCTCCATGTCGCAGGCCTGGAGATCTGCAGTGGCTTCAGAAAGAGGTTTTGCCCCAGTGATTTCTAGCTCTTGCCTTATAATTTCAGCAAGGGATTTCTTTCATTTCCACTTGCTTGTGGAAAGCAGCTGTATCTTTTCTGGAGCTAATTTAGAAACGGGGCGCAGGCTAGCAGCACACAGCAGGTTTACCCAGAGAATTGCATCATACTGTGGCATTCTCAGACTGGATTAATGCAATGCTGAATATCTGGAACAGTCAATGCATTCAGTACATTTCATTCTCTGCTGACAGTTTAAAAATGATAATGTTTACGCAACATAACGTCACATTTTTGTGAATTAAAAAATATGCAATCAACTCGTATGAAGACTCAGCTTGTATGGAAGTTTTATGGTGGAGTGATTTTGACTTTAAAGGCCAGTTTGCAAACAGCAGCTAGTCTGAGAGGCATGAGAGGAGAGGACACCACATCCAGCTAATGCTGCTGGATCATTTTGCACAGGGAAAAGAAGAAGAAAAATGACTTTGGTGCTTATTACTCTTTGGTTGAAGTCCTCTTGCAGCAGCACTTTTCCTCTTATCATCTTAATGCTGTGTGTTCGTGCTTGGCAGTGTGTGCTTGTAGGCGAGCATTGATATTGAAGTGTGCTCCTGTGTGTGTGTATTTGCTCTGGATATGGGCTGATAGGGAACAGTTGCATGTGAATGAATTGCCCAGGCTTGGCTGTGATTGTGGGGCTGAATGATTCACCATGAGGGGGCTTTTTGTGTGGCGCTGAATAGAAAAGTCGTCACAATGCAGAGGTGATCAACATACAGAGCTGCTGGTGACGTTTCACACCTGAAAAAATAAAACCAAGACAACAATGAGTCGCACTTGAGTTTGATAATGATCTGTGAGTGTGTCGTCGTGGGTGGCGGAGCACAGGTTGCTGTTTCTTCTCTCCGTTAAGCTGTGCCGATTGCCTCCCTTGACTTCATGTCAATCAGGTTGAAGGCAGCAGCATGCGCTCCATCGGCCTCACTTGCCCTTGAATTCGTAGATTAGCGCCTAAAACCTTGCTTTCCATTGTTGGGAGGGACGGCCCCGTATCCCTGCGAATCCTCTTAGCGACAAGAAACCCCAGGTGCTTATAGATCTGCAAAGGGAAAGGTACTAATCCCAGAGCTCTGCCATACGCTGGCTCAGTTCACTCCCCCACTCGCCCACTCAAACCCTCATTCCCGAGCTCTGCAGAGGAAAACTGACTTCAAAGTGGCACAGAACAATGTGAGTCACCCGTGCGCATTATCAATGGCATTTGTGCAACATTTGAAGTTTGATCTGCGCTCTGTGACTGCTATGTCTCATTGAATCTGGGCCCTTATTCCACGTCCTTTCATTTCCTCAAAGACACCTTCCTGCCACTCGGTTCATCTGCAGTTTTCTCTCTGCTGTCTTCCCTTTGCTGTTTCCTCCTCCAGGCCCGTGCACATCTCCTGGAGCGTTCCATCGACAGACACACTTTCAGCTCATCCCGGGGATTTAAATAGAGAGGCCTCATCAAGCGAGCCTTGTTCTCACGATGCCAGGCTTTGTCTCCCAGGCTCTGCGTGTGCTCTAATTATCCCAAGCGAGTGGCGTTGCCTTCTTCCTTTTTTTTGCAACTGAAATGCATGTTTGTGTGCCTGAATTTGCCTCTGATTTGTGTTTGTATGCCTGAATCCTCTTACAGCTCAGCTCATCACATATTTAGTCTGTTTTTTTCCTCAGCGAGGGATCCTTGGTGGTGGAGTGAATGGGTTCAAATCGGCACTCTCATGACTGCACACCGCTTAAGTTGCACCAGGCCTCCCGCCATATGTAGGCCAATCTGCACGGCCTCCACCGTCCTTGTGTGCACACAGCCAACATGAGCGCCGTTACACCTGAGTCAGTTTTTTTTGTCAACAATGGCCCGGCTCAACAAGGCTGCAGAATTCCTTTTGTCAGTTTATATGCCAGAGTGCTCAGGAATGCATAGCCCCGAGTGCAAACGGCTCGCTGCATTGTGCAGCTCTCTTCATGTGATAGCGCCGTGAGAACGACTCTGTCTGGTTCTTTCGACAAAAACACACCCCTTCTTAAATTACTTCTGCCATTTCAGACTTTATTTTTTAATGTGTTTTCTGTGTGAGAATTGGAAGCCGGTCGACGTAGGTGGGTTAAACCCGTCACCCCCTTTACTGTGTGTGTCCCTGTAGCTCAGTGAGTCACTCTTGCTGCTTGGGTTTTTCTTCCCATGAATAAAATATCTGATGTGCTATCTATGACTTATAGTGCACCTCCTCCTCAGTCTGTCCATACGTGAGGAGGACTATGTCTGTCGCCCCCTCTTTGTCTTACTCAAGTGTGTGGCTCTCATTTTTTTTGTAAGATCAGTGACTCATACTCAGGCTTGTGAAGCACTGATTTTCTGCCTTTTTCCCCCCACAGAGTGCAATAGGCAGGAGGCAGGTAGGCAGCTAAGAATCAAAGACAGTTAAACTGTGTGCCAGACATTGTTCGCTGCTGTTTTCCTGCACCAGGAAACATAACGGGATAAATTACACAAGGGCCGTTTGAACTATCTTCAACGGAAATTTGTCTCTCTTGTCGAACAAGAGCATTCAAATCAGACCCAGTTTTCCGAACTTCAGTCATAATTGATGCATCTTTGTTTCTTTGTCTCCTTCAGTATGAGAGCTTGAGTGTGTGGATCCTCTGTGCATCGCATGCGTCTGTCTTTATTTCCTAATGCATGCTCGTGCACCATGCTGGGAGGAAATGTTTTGATGTTTTTTTTTTTGACTTGACTGTCAGAGCTACAGTGTCTATTTTTCGTGGTGATTTGGGAGTCCTTCTGTCAACTTATCTGCATTCCCAGGTACAAACAGTGCCACAGTTTTATGGCTGAAGGAGAATGGGGGAGGTGCTCTCGCCTTGATAAGGAGCCTGGATGACTGGCAGTCCGCCTGGCCGCTATAGTGCTCTGTTTTGCTGAGCAACGCTGCACAAAAACGCCATCCTCTGCCAGGGAAAACAGAGCATGTTAGTTCCAGCTCCCTCCCTTTCCATCTTCCTGCTTCTACCAAGCTCCTCTCTTTACCCCATGCCTGCGGTGAAAATGGTATCATCCAGACTAGAACCAACGGAGGCATGGACTCCATCCTGTTTCTCTGAAGTTTATCCTTTTTTCCCTGAGCAGAGCTGGGGGGGAATGAAAATGTCAGACCGGTTAGAGATAGAAGCAGTACAGTGTAAGTGTATACCCCCAGAGAGAGGCCTGGGCTGCTGCCACCGCTGCCGGTGCTCGAGCTATGTGACGGCCCTGTTAGCAGCCTGTCTGATACAGCACTTTCTCAAGGAGAAGGTGGCCAAGGACGAACAGCAGCTCTGTAGGATGATCCACCTGGGACACAGAGAGAGGAAGAGGGGGAGATTTCACCTTCGAAGGAGAATCGGTGGCGTTGGACATCTGAGACAGAACAGATTATTTTCCCCATAATGTAAATCAGATTATTGTTTTCCACTACTTATCTTCAAGCTGTTACCTTCATGCACTCTAATTAATTCAATGAGAGGAGTTCACGCATGATGAAGAGCTAAAGCCCACACATCCCCTCCCTGCCCTCACAGAAGCAATAAACAGAAGAGGGGTTCTCGGTATTGTGTAATTTACGGAGAAAGCAAAACGTAAATGAGAGTTTGAGCCCGGCTGGAATTCATCAGACATAATTTCATCAGTCTAAAATAGAAAAGCCCAGAAGACTGAGTGGGCGAAATTAATGTAGCTTGAATGCTAGCAGGAAACCCTGGGAAATAAAGGACACAAACAGACTCTGACACATACACACGTACCCAGCAACTCCCTATTCAATCTGTATGGCATCAACACATTTTTCAGGAATGCAGCCTTATGATGCAGAAACAATAAATTTACAGGAGTCAGAAAAGTAGAACAGCCTGTCGTTGATAATATTTTACAAGGATTTACAACGAAATTGTTGGAAGTGCTCTTCACATCCTCTGGTCGCTGGTTTTGTCCAATCAGCTTACTTCAAAATGATCAGTTAATTGCTGTTGATCGACTAATTGATCAGTTGGCTGATTGTTTCTGCACCAGATAGTTACTGCACACACAAGGACTAAATGTAGGCGACATATTTAGCATTCAGCACCAGACTCCCATCCCTGAACAGGCAGTAGCTGAGTTATGACCCTGATCATATCCTTGTAGTGTCTCTCTTATTAATCCTCTAATGACCAGTGGTGTCACAATAAGTTATTTTAATACCATTTGCACTGAAACATCCATGGATTGTGCATCAAACCTTCAATTCAGAGTCCTGTTATATCACCAGCTGAAGGGGCACTCATGTCATTTAACATCATGTGTAAATTTGTTGCTGCAGCCATTTCCACTTTACATAATAGTGCCCTGAAATGGCTTTTTTTTATTTTTAATGACAAAGCTGCAGCTCAGGAATGCTGCAGCCATGCACCTCTTATCAGCTATTTTGATCCGAGATAAAAACCAATCAAGCACTCCAGAGAATTCCATTAGTTTGATGAGATATGAATATAGCTCCGAGCGCAAATCTGAAACAGTCTGCTGTTTTCAGACAAACCCATTAAAAGTCATCTGATCTTCCACAGCTAATTATAGAGCCGCCTTCGCCGGACTCCAGCCCCCTCCACTACCCTCCAGCCGCTCCCTTCAGTGTTCATCACATCCCGTCCTTATGTTTCTGGAGCCTATTTAGCGTCACTGCCCTATTACTGAGGTGCTGGGAGCTGACAGGCAGCCTAGTCATGCGAGGGCGCAAGGATTTGTCTGCCTCATAGTGGCTGTCATCGCACTTCTTCGGATTTGGGATCCCTCTTGGAGAAATAGAAGCATGGAGCAGAGGGGTCCGCCTTTTAGAGGAATAAGCTCGAACTGGGGGAGCGAGGTCAATCGATTGACAGAAAGCAAGTTTAAGAGACGGATGTCCCCGCTGTGAAGTCAGTGTCTTCTCCGCAGAGACATGAGTGATTAGCTGTTGGCCTCAGCATGTCTCACTGGAGTTACACTCTTCACTAGTCTGATTGAAATCCCTCAGCCCTCCCCCAGATGGGAGGGTGAGGGAGGGCAGAGCAGGGCTTAATGACAGATAAGCATATCTACATTACATCCATCATTTTCCCCTGGTGAAGACGGCCTCCCTTGCATCGCCCGGAGCATCACAGGCTAATGAAGAGGCAGTGTCTTTGCTTCACTGCAGTGGCGTCTGCAGGGGAGGAAAAAGAAGCAAAGGAGCACAAATTCATTTAAAATCAACTCGGGTGGTCATGGGAAGGTGGCACTGCATGTAGGGACCATGCAAACTCCGCTCTGGCTGAAAAGTGTAATGCAACCATGTGCGATGATGATAGTTTTTAAACTTTCAACATGTACTTGAAAAAAGCTCTGTGAGCTGGGGAAAAGAAAAAAAAAACATTTTAACCTCCATTCAAGTGTATGTGAATTTAGAATGTGTGACTGATAAAAGCTCTCTCACAGTTACCACTTGAAGAAAAAGAGTTCATGAAGTGTCAGTGCTTCACATTTGAGAAACGGCAAACATTTTTGCCTGATAAATTACTAAATTAAGGACGAGAGCGTTGAAGTTAGGGTGATGGATCAGTAGAAATGTATTAAAAATAAGCAGAAGAGTCCCACCATGTTGCACCACCACGTTTCCACAGTAGCCTCATATGTCTTGTTTTGTTCACAGCTCAAAGACAACGAGCTTACTGTCACAGACGAGAAACCATAAAATATTCACCCTGAAGAAGCTGGAATCTGAGTTTTTGACTTATTTTGTCCTAAATAAATGGTAGTAGCATTGAATGCAAGCTGCATCATTGGTAATACTGGTAAGGTGAACAACCCCCTCCTCTGCTTTCAGCAGTCCAATTGTCACCTGCTATCATTTCATGTTGTCAGATCTTGGAAACATTTCATGTCCTTGATCTCGGTCTTTCTCCCGCTGTCCTCTGGCATGGCTTCTCGGCTCTGGCGTGCCCTCTCCACAACTCATGGCTGCCTTATAGCGACTGAATGTGATATTTCCATGTTGCCCTTGAAAGCGCTCTCCCCCGCCTGCTCTCAATGTCAGCTCCCACCGTGCAGCACCGTTTCCCCCCCACAGTCCCTCCGATTCAGACACAGCGCTCTTCCTCTCCCTCTGCACCACACATTTTTAGGACAAACTGGCAGTTTTATGTCTTACTTTGTTCACTGGAACATTCTGTACTTGTGCTTCCCTCACCTCAACTCCACTGTCTCTCTATTACTCCTCACGAAGGCTTTTTCCCTAATTCCTCTTTTGCCTGCTCGACAGTTACATGCTCATTAACTGAGGGAGTCCGGACGGCTGAGAGAGACGTCAGCGACAGGGCTGAAGGCCTCGCTGAGGTGCCCCGTTACTGTTGTTCCTCCATTGACAAGTCCGCCTGCTTGTCTGCCAGCCTGCCCAGTCCCAAGGAGCTATGGCGTGGTGCCGCATGCCGATGAGCGTGGAGTCATCCAGCAGGAAAATGAAAAAGCTGGAGTAGGAGTGATGAAGGAAGGAAGGAAGGAAGGATGCAGCACTGCGTTTTCACTCAACTTGGAGGTTTTGAGACGACAGGAAGCATGAGCACAGGTCATTTCTCCCAAATCCCCTCTCCTCAGCGAGAGAGATTAGGCGTCTGTGCTCTCCGGCAGATGAGAGGGAGGCACACTCCTGTGTCTAATCCGCCTCTTTTTAAACTGCTGAGAGTGCAGCACAAAGTGGGAAAGAGTCGGTGTCCACATAAAGAGGCCTGCGGAAAAAAACACAGGCCCATAGTTCAAAACAAACTGAGCCCTGCCTAACAATCACCTAAGCCCCTAAATCTCTCTTTCCCTTTCCCGCCCAGCTATCGCCTCCCAACAAGCCCTCTCTTCATCACACCACCTGAAATTACCCAGCACTACATGTCAGAAATACCCCCGAAACCCTCATTAACTTTTCTGCCTTGGTGATGACACACGACACCGATACACACCATGTACACCCACTCAGCCTGGATGGATGGATGGATCTACCACCCTGCCCAAAGAGGCTTTTAATAAATGGACAGGCAATGGCCAATTTAATCATGCTAATGTGTATGTTACAGTGGGTGGCTTATCGGTTATTTGATCTCCATACTGGCTCACTGGAGAGAGCAGAAGCTGCAGGAGGACGAATGGGGAAAAACGTCCACTTAATGGCGGAAAAGGAAGCAATGAAGTGAAAACAAGAGAAAGCAATTTAGTCATCCGAACAAGGTAATGAAGACAGCAGCTCTTATTCCAGCTGAAGAGAGACGGTAGAGACAGAGGAAACAGGGGAGGGCATTAGGCAAAATCTTTCCTATTGAAATAGAAGAACCTGCTCAAGCTTAAAAGGGAAATGCGGTGTCAATTTTAGGCTAAATGCATTGTTTGACTTCATGGCGAGGCTTGTTGTTCTGTCTATTTCAGTCATAAACATCTGGCACAGTGATGTCAAGAATGTAATCCGCTCTAGGCCACGTGGACGGTAAGCCGGGATAGAGAGGACTGAGAGGGTCGCCACAGCTCACATGGCTCTGAGAGAGAGAGAGGGGAAAGCAGGTAGAGAGAGGCAAATGTATGGAGGTAGTTGAGTTAAGAGGAGATGGATGCACAAAGAGTTGTCCAGAGTGCTCAAAGTGAATAGAGATGAAAGCAGGGAGATGGAGGATTGGAGGGGGTGCTCATGCAGAGAAGCTTTTAGTGGGCAGAAGGGAAGAAAAGGGTGATTGTACTGATAGGAGATCTGAGCCATCGTCAGCATTTCGCACAGCTGTGAGGCTGCTGTAAAATTAAAACAAAAAAACGGACCTCAATCATCACAATCCTCGAGTCATTAACACAAAATGAAAAGCAATTATCTCCTTCCTGCAAGAAGTAGTTGGTACACTACAGCATCTTATTTATGCAACCATGCACCTGCGTAGCTTAGCAACTAAACAACAAGCTCTGGGCAAAACCCTCAGTGTAATTATCTCTTTATCGCTGCAGCACGCACTTATCAGTTATTTCTCTGCTGACTGACTTTAATGCTTTTACACCAACCTTCCCTGCAAACTGCAGCACACACCTTTTAAGTTTCCGTTGGCTTGTTTCATCAGACATTTGCTGATATTGGCTCAAATACCCCTCAATCAGAAGTGCAGCAATTAAGGAGCTATTAAGAATTTATAGAGCCTTGTGCTGTTTCTCTTTTTACCGACAACTTGCTTCTATTCTGCCAGCACAGTGGAGAAGCAGATAAATGTTTCATGATGGATAATTATTTAGATTGCTTATTGCAGAAAGCATGTTTTATTGGGTGATAGTCACACTCGCCTGCCTTGCCTCTCCCCTTCAGCCCATCTTTATCCCTATTTCTTTTGCCTCATTTCCAACAGGACTTGACAGTGATTGGACTAACAAGGAAGCTGAAGTCAAGCCCTTGCTATCACTTGACATGTCTCCTCCCCAAGTCTGCAGCAGATACTGCAAATAGTATACCCCGAGCAGAATCCAAAAAAACAAATTTGCTACCTCCTCCCCTTCTTCATCCTCTCTGCTTCCTGCTCCTCAGCCGGCTGGAAACCAAATCAGTCTGCTCTGTATCGACCTAATCTAAGCCAGGTAGGCAGGGGAAGCCAAATGCAATATTGTGATGGCAGTGGATGACCCTCAGGGCTGTGTTTGATGGGGCTGGAGAGGTGGATGGCGAGGAGGAGAAATATTCCAGGGAGATGCGTGCAGACTGAAATTTGTGTCTAGAGGGGCCGCAGGGGGAACGGCTCTTCGGTCGGCCTCTCCTCATGTCACCGGCAGCCCCTGCCCTCACAGTAAAAAAGTAATGAAACACAAGATGCAGCTACTCGGTTCACATGCAGGCCTGTGAACAGCAGCTCACAGCCAACAAAGACAGCGAAGCCTCACACAGACAACACTGGGCATCAGAGGGGGGGAAGCCGTGTGAAGTGAGGGATTAAAATGAGGAAGAGTGAGGACCTTTGCCCCGTGATGACAGCGACCGGCTTAGCTATCTGTACCGGCTGACGCTTCGTCCCCATAACTGGCTAACCTTCGGTCACTTGGACCTACATTAGAAATATCTGAGCTGCCCTTTGCATGAGTTAATGGCTTCTGTTTGCCATGCCTGCAGCAAAAGATTTTATAATTGCTGGACAACTTTGGCATCTGATAAGCCTTCAACTCGTGGATCTATTGCTAAAACTGAACTATTTGGATCATATTTCATGTCTCAAGGGTGCCTGAAGCAACACTAGCTTTGTTTTAACGGGCTGTTTTTGGTGTAAACGCCTCATAAAGGTCATTGAAAAGAAGCAGCTGCCAACCCAAACCCTGGCCTACAGGACTACATCAGTAAATATCCCCAAACAACAGTCCACCCAGTCAGTCCAGATTTGACTGAATGTCACATTCAGGAATATTGGAACATATCAATATTCCTTTGCAAAAGTGAATGACAGAAATGAGTATTTTCAACATTAAAGAATGTAAATATCTTGTATTAGAAACTCCAAAATACAAGTATGAGCCTGAAAATTCAAAACATGGCTGATATTTCTTGGTCAAAAACCAGCTTTTTACCTGGCTCTTGCTCTACCTGCTGTAGAGCCATAAGTGAAGCTGCTGTGACAGCACACCACTGCACATCAGAATCACTTTGAATCCCTAATTTGACACTTCAAATAAATTAATGCCACGCGAGCAGGCTATTACCTTTTTTAATCAGTCTTCTGACAGAATATTTCATTAAAGAGAATGAAGTATATTACCTTGAGATCTATTTTGCTCTAAAATCCCTTCTGAGCTCTCATTTAAAAAAAACCTCTTAAGATGAAGTATGGTTCTAATTAGGATGATACCACTTAACAACAACAAAAAGTAGCATTATCCTTGTTTTTTTGAGTGTTTATTTCTCTCTCTGAACACGCTTTACTGGCGAGGGAAGGCGTGGAAGACGAGACCCCACTGGCCCACCGAGTGGAGCTTGTAAATAGCACAGACACACCTTCTCCCCAGTGAGAAAAAAATACTTTGCTCTAATTAACAGTGTTTTCCTCCTCTCTTGGCCTAATATCTCAACACTTCCCACTACATTTACATTTACATGGCAGGCTTTTAGATGAAACTCTCATCCACGGCCACTTAAAATGAACTCATAGAATAATTACGAGATCACAACGATTAAAGAGCGCAGGGGTGAGAGGAGAGGCAGTGGCCCCGACAATATATTTGTGATAATACAATGACCCTGAAAGAGAGCCGTGTTAGAGAAAGAAAGTTAAAGAGCGATGTTGAAGGCCTCTTTTTTTCATGAGCGAGCAGGGAGGAGAGATTAGAGAGAGAGGACATGATTGAGCAGTGACGGGTTGACGGATTATCAGGCTTTTGACTGAAAATGTGGAGTGACTGAAGGCCCACTAACAGGGTCCCTGCCGTTTGACAGCGCTGTACACTCCCTGGAAGCTCTGCACAAATTTGGTAGTGTGAGATTTATTCCAAGGTAAACTCTTGTTAACACACCGCTTATTCTGTAAAGCTTGCTCTGGACAAGTGGAACTTAAATCAGCTTTTAAAGAGCCAACATGAATCAAATGAACACCTACTTTTGTTGCGCCTGAGATGCCTGAAACTGACACAAAGTGAACGTTAGCACTTTATCTTGTGCCACCGTTTCATTGCTACACTTCATTTTAAACCCTCGCCTTCTAGCGTAACAACAAGTCGATTCACAATACGACAACAAATGACCTCAATTTGCCTTTACTTTGACAGGAGACAAGGATTTCTTGTACGATAGCTACATTTCTTTGCTCATTTGTTCTACCACGTCCATGTTTTAAAGGTTGTTTTAAAAGTACTTGACTTATCCACCAAAACGCTATAGAGACTCACTGACAAACGATTCAGTGAAGAAGCAAGAAGTGAAAAACAACTCAGCGACATAAACACAGCTTGTCAGTGCCGAGGAGGAGTTGTAATTAACTGTTAACTCATATCACCTATTCTTAGACACACTTTCTATAATCCCTGTGAAGAAAGGATTCAAGTGTGTAATTATGAAGTTGTTTTACATTGAAACTAAGGTTGAAAGTTTTCCTTTAAACAATTTGAAAGATCTCCTGCTTTTGATGCATTTCTAAATTAAATGTTACTTCTTAATTATAGTTATTTGCTTTTATCTTATGCAGGCACACACATCTGGAACCAGCTAAAATTATTGGCTCCATTGGATTTGTATCTCACTAACTACATTATCATCCTGACATTTTTTTTCCCTTAAATTTAGTTTAATGAAGATTTAGGCTGCAACTAACCTAATGTTTCTTTGCTAATGATGATTTTGCTGATGGCCCATAACATGTTAGAAAATAGAGAAAATATTGTTGTCTTTCATTAGGTTCTTTAGTCCAAAATGGGGTGCAGCGATTAGTTGACGTTGTCGACTAAAATCAATAATGAAATTCGTTGCTAATGATAATAGTCGGTGATGTCATTGCTCGTATTTTTCCAGCTGGAAACGAACATGTGCGAGACAGCATGACCAATGAGTGTGGCACCGACATGTCCTGAAAGCCACTTTCAGAGTCAATCTGTGACTTACTGTCTGGTAAATATTTTAAAAGAAACAAGCAGTGGTTGGTGCAGTGTCTGCTCATCATGGTGGGGGTGACATTGCTGAGCACACTGATGCACTCTGCCGTGGTAATGGGCATCAGCTTTGTGTGCACTGTACGTTGTGCAAACACATAGAGCTGAGGGTCGGTTTCCTGTCTGCACACAACAAGGACGAATGCACCGAACAGGGCAGAGCAGCTGTTTTTGTGGGTGTCTGCGCCTCCCTCTCTGTCTCATATATGAGTCTCTCACAACTGTGGTCTCGTTCTGTCTTTCTCCGTTATTATTTCCTCCTCTTTTTTCCTCCTTCTTCTGTCGCTGTGAGCTTCTGATTATCTATCTCCCTCCTCCCCTTGTTCTTCCCTGCTCCACTTCTCTTTTTTCCCTCCTCTCTGCCTCCCTTTCTTCTGGAAGCCTCAGTGTTCCTCTGTGTGAATAGCCGGGATACTTTTGTAGAAGGTTTCCATAGTGACGGGCCATTTGAACAAGTTGTCATTCATGTCTGCTCGATGTTAAGCTAGAGAGAGAGGCCATGTTAGCTCCCCTCCTGACATGCAGGCAGAATCACCACAACTGTTAACCCTGCAGCCGGCGAGCCGCTACACATCTTCCAGTCATGGATTAATTACGAACACGCCTCGCTCCGGTTCGTCCCCCTTCACCGGGCATGGCGGTGCTCGCTGAGATCGAGTTGCAGCTCAATCACAGTTCACCTTGGAAACTGTTCAGTGCACTTCAAGGTGACACGTAGAATATTAACACCAGTATATTACTGTATGTAGTATATTAACACCAGTAAATAATTACAGCTCCATTCACAGAGTACAAATAGTTAAAATTTGGACAGACTCTCATGCCTCTTCTTGTTCTCGAAAAAACAAAATAATTAGAGAAGGCAGACACAACACTCTCTTTGAGAGAGGAATCAGATGGCAGATGGACATTTTTTTGGGAACCATGGATTGTTTTATCTTAATGTGTGTATTTCAACCCTGATTCTCTTATTTAGCTCTACGTACCTTACGTAATTTCTACACATCCCAAGAATTCAGTTCTTAGTAATCCACATAATCATGATAAAGATCACTTTTAACTTCCATATTTCAGTAACATCGCTTCAAGATCTTTTCCTAAACCCAAGTTGTTTTCTGTGAAGACGCAGGTTTATTTTGAAAAGACTGTGTGCATGGGGACAAGGGGGAAATGACACATATTGCTGGATATTCAACCAGGGATAAGCTTTCATAACTGTTGTGTGAGGATACGTTGCAATATTAGTAAGTGGTATTGTCAGCAGTCATGGCAAACAATGAGTAGCTCATTCATCAAAGGAATGCAGACAGGATCTAGTCAAATAAAGGCGTGCTTGCAAATCAAATGAAACCTGACTCAGAATGAGTTACTGAGCTAATCTAATAGCAGCTGATATGAGGAGTCAGAGATGTAGAAATGTCCTGATTGAGTCGCCCTCAGATCTTCCATCACTTTGAACTCTCCCTGCTCCATCGACTCCTTCCCCCCCTCTGCAGAATATTTTTATGACTTGAAACATGAAAGGAAATACAGGACATGAGCAGGCACAGTCTCATTAAGAAAGACAAGTTCAATCAAGCACAGGTTGAGCGGAAAGGATTACAAACAGGCTTACAGACTGAACGCTGGTACTGGTGTGTCATGGTCTTGTCACGATGGGTGTCGGATGGTGTTTTCTGTGCTCCACCTGTGACAGTCCGGGGCAGCAGACTTTCCTCTCCTGTCCGGCGCCGTTTGTCTTTGAGTGATGGGAGGTTAATGAGCCAAGCAGAGGTGACCGCTAGTGAACAAAAACATGACGTTCAGCATCACTCTGGTAACACCTCCAACTCTGACAAGCTTTCAAATTCACCTCAAGTAAATTATTTTTAACCTTTAGTAATATATGTGTAGCATTTAGGGGATATTTTAGAAGAGTGGAATATAATATTGGTAATATATTTTCACATAAATTTACAGTCTGACTTCTGTTGCTTCTAAAATAGTGTTGTCATGGTAAAGGTTCTGAGCTCTTAGGGTGGCGTGATCAGTCGGTTGCAATCTGTTAACTCACCACTAGATGCCGCCAAATGCGACACACTGTCCCCTTAAACCAGACATGGGAAAACTACGGGCCATATATGGGCTGTATATGGGATTTGTCCAAACAAATACAATTTGTCCAAACTATATTATTAAATTCATTCAAAATTTACATTTAGGGCTGCCGCCGGGTTAACGCGATCCATGACATCATGCACAATGGTAATGTACCGTAAAAAAGATGTGCATGACTGATAGCAACTAAAGATGCATGCACACATGCACGTTCCCCTACATTTTTCTGTTGGAAGTGAGGTATCTCCGTAAAGAGAAGAGGAATCCCACACTCTGTACAATCGTACTGTAGATTTCCAGATTCTTTTTTTTGTCTTCGGAGGTTTAAAGTGGCTCTGACTGGACGCCTCTGTTCTGTGGGAGCAGTGACTCACTTTCCAGAGTAGTCTCGGGACACTTCAGATGGTGAAGACAAAAAACCATTTCACTGAGACAGGGGTGCTCATTTGCATTGCAGTGAGGGGGTTGCCCTTTTGATTCAGAGCCCAAGAACATGACACCTTTTTCCTTTTATTATTCTGCTTTTACTGTCTGCCCTTTGGAGGGCTGGGAGGTGGTGGAGGCGTTCGGTCAGAAGGAAAATGTCACTGTTCATCTGTTGTCTGTTGTCATTGGTGAGCTATTTGTGTCGGCCGTCCCATGGGTCAAACCAATGTCACACTCATTTGGCATGATTCCCTTTGAATATTAATGGATGGATAAAGGAATATTAAGTATTTTAGTTATTGGCCTCCATCACTGAGCAGAAATATCCATCTTATAATTGACATTCACATTTTCAAATAAAACCTAAATCCTAGATCACATAGATTCTGCGTGACCTGACAAATATACTGGATAATATATTGTATTAATATCATGTCATATTTACTTCATTTAGTTGATTAGTTGGTCAACCTGCATAATAATCAACCAGGTAATTTTTAAGCAAAAAATATCAAACATTATCTGGATAGAGCTTCTCAAATGAGAGGACTGTGCTGTTTTCTTTATATGTTTTTTAGTTTTTTAGAGTTTTTTATTATAATACTTATAATAATACTTTTTGGTAATCATAGACCAAAGTAGGTGGCAGATTAATCAATCTTGGTAAAGAAAGCTGTTCTTTTGCTACTACCTTGTCAAGTTGTCAAGTAATTCCAGAAACACACCAAACACTTGAAGAAACAGAAGGTGGAAGACCACACACTAAATACACCAGGGACTAATTAAGTCATGAACAGGTGAGATAGAAAACAGGTGAGAAAAGACAAAGGCAGGAAGTAAAACTAGATATGGCACTTGAGGAGAGTGACTATCAAAATAAAACAAACGTTTCTTGTGTAGAAAATGACCTCTGAAGCTGCTGTCCCTATATCATAGTATGTAAATATGCAGTAGGTGTCACATCATGTCATATATTTGCAATGTGATGCTCTCAGCTTATGTAAACATCTGAACCAGGTTTCACATTAAAGGAGCGCTTCACCCATAAAACTGTCAAATTTGTGAACTTCTCTGTTTTTTGATTCAAGTTTGCAAGGAACTCAAGGTGAGTAATTGAACCACAATTGGTCATTTTTTGGGTGAGAAACAGTAAAGTGGGCTGGCCCACGTCCTTCTGTATTACTGTAAACTGTGTATAAACGTCTTCTTTTTACCATCCTCCATTTTTGAGTACATTGTCAGTATTTTGGACTTGTTTTAATGTCTTTAGACAGTCAGGAGTCTCACAGCACAGTAAAGTATTCATGGATCAAACCCCTGCACCCATACTGTGGTCATTTCATTTTATGTTGTGCATTTTAAATCTGTCCTTCAGGGAAAATTCAGCAGCAACAAATGTGGGACATACTATTCTGAAAGCTTTTAACGGAAGCTAATAAAGAAATGAAAAATACAGTAATTGCACCACTCTCTCGTTCACATTGACACTCTTTTATTGCGAGCAACAAGACAAGGAAATCAATGTTAATTTTATGTCCCTATATGTTGTATAGATCGCACACAGGAGTACGTGGGTGGCTTCCTCTATCCTGTTTAAGTATTAAGTCACCGCAGGGACGGATTAGCTGGATTAACGATGCCAGGCATTTCTCTGCAGAGTCACATGGGTTTTAAGCATTCTGGGAACCCACGTGTCGTGACCTGGCGCCTCTTCTGGAGGGCCAGACTGTGACGATGGCTTCACCACACCCCTGCCATAATTAGACGAACCGTCAGCACTCACTGAGGTTTGTAGATGAAGTGATGGTGGGGCAGCTTTTGGCAGTTTAGCAGAAATCATGTTTGTTGGAAATCAGCCAGACACAAGCAGCTAGAGTTGGAGGATCATCAAGAAGGCTGGGTGTATTTTATTTTTCCCCTTTCCCACTGTCCTCCTGCACTGTCCTGAGTGATTGACCTGAGACCACACACAGATCAGATTAGCCTCTTTGGATCTTGCCCAGATGCTGTGTGTATTACCTGTGTTTAGTTTGTAAGATTGAGCCAGTGGCCATCTCTTTTGTTTCTGCTGGTCTGCTTACAATCAGTATTATAGAAGACACCAGGCTTCATTTCCTCCCCTTGTAGATCTCTTAGAAGAGATCATTTTCTGCGCCTCGAAAATTGCCTGAGCAGAATAATCCATCACAGTAAATGTAAAGCTTTAATTTGCTTTTGTCAAAGTTTCTCTGATTTATTGTTCAGTGTTGCCACATGAATGCTTTCTCCGTCAGTCACCCGCAGCAAGAAATGAAAGTCACTGGGAAGTAATCCTGCAAGGAAACTCTCACATGTAGATTTTTCTAATTATCTTTAAGAAGACACTGTTGAGGTTGTATTGCAACAATAAAATGAACTATATATGGGCTTATATATGCATCAGAAAATGCTTTACAGCGCAGTGAAGTCTAGATGTAGACAGTAAACAAGCTGTAACTCAAAATAACATCACTCCTCTACTTTAAGTGTAATGTTTTCCACTGAAAAGGAAGATGGATGTAACTCCAATGTGTGTTGCTCATTACACATCCAGGCTCATATTTATCTCTAACAGGATAAAAAGGAGTGTGTGGATGTTTTTTTTCATGACCAGCACGGTCGTGTTGTAGCTTGTTTTATGTGAAACTTGGCGCACAACACCAAGCAGCCTAATAAAACATGTTTGTGTGCTGGAGGCAGACAGACTGGTGTGTGTTTGCAGCATAAAGAGTGAAAACGAGCTAAATGATCCTCAGCCCACACAGCTTTTGACAAGCGTCTGTGGTGGCAGGCCTGTCTCTGCCGTGTTCACGCCGTTCTTTATTGCATCTGCGTTCATTTGAGAATAATATGTCAAGCCGGGACTTAAGCCAATCAGAGCACGTTCCCTACTGCTGATGTCTTATTTTCCAGATTTGCCAGCGCTCTGCTGTCTTACTGCCTCTCCCTTTTCCCAACTTCCACTCCCTCTCTTCCTCTTTTGTCTCTAGAGCTTGCTGAACCTCCACATAGGAGCAGGTGTTCACACTCACACATGATATCACATCTCACGGTGACTCAGTAATGAGAGATGGACGCTCGGTGACTCGGCGTCTGTTAGGTGTGGTGGCATATTTGATCAGTATCTGTATCTGCTTGTTGCATGCTGCACATTAGATCGCAGAATATACATTTCTGTGTGTTTTTATATGTCCATCTCTTCCTGTAACCTGTCAAAATGTTGATGATCATCTAAATCTTTCAAGCTTGATTACGGACAAAGTGTGTGTCTGGGCGTTGGTTTGTGCCTGGATCGTCAATATGATCTGCTCCAGATCGATCAACTAATCCTTGAAATGAATCTGCTTCGATGAAATTACTATTTAAGCTATTTCTCGAGACCTTTAAGGAGGAGTTGCCTTGAATCACAGGGAAAACCCTGTTCTGAGCCACAGCTCTCTTCTTCTTCTTCTTCACCGAACTTCACTGGCCGACAGAACAAATCAGTCTGTGATGATGTAAAAATAAGAACTTCTTTTGTGTGCTTAAATTTCCTCATCACGTCTAAAAAAAACTCTTCACCATGTCTCAAGAACAGACTTGATTGTGTCTGTCTCTGTGTTTAAGGACGTCTGTTTCCGTTGGTTTTGCCAAGGCCAGCTATCTCTCTCTGGTTCAAGTTTTTCTGGTGATGAGACAGGAACCACAAAGGAGACAAATCTCCTCTTCATCCCTCTGTTTGTCACTTCTCTGCC
Source organism: Synanceia verrucosa (assembly GCA_029721515.1). NCBI lineage: Eukaryota > Metazoa > Chordata > Actinopteri > Perciformes > Synanceiidae > Synanceia > Synanceia verrucosa. The sequence goes on from CM056559.1 coordinate 3,056,043, forward strand.
TCTCTGCTCCCCCCTGTGGTGCTTTCTTTGTGACCCAGCGTGACTCCTTTCTTAAGTACTTAACAGGCATGTGACTGCTGATTTTAAGGTGATTGTTGCATGTGAATTCAAAATTCAGGATGTGTTTTTGGTGGAGGAGTGTCCAGGCTGTCACTGCCTCCCCACCTCCCTGCTCCTCGTACACCCAGAGTCAATCTCACAAAGGAATGAGATGGGAGGAGAGCAAACAAGCCTGTGGTGGTGCAGAGAGGGAGGAGTGGAGCACAAAGACGTGGAGATGGAGGAGGAAGGAGGGGAAATGAGGTTGAATCCGAGGCTGTCGTGCCTCTAAGACCAAACCGAGCTGTGTTTGCCTGTTTTATGCTGGTGTGTTATATGTGTCTGCGTGGGCACCGATGTGCTTGTGGCTGGAGCTTTATTCACTTTATACTGTATGTGCTGGATCTGCAGCTCGTCACACGCTACAGCCAACTGCTGATTACACAGCACTTGTTTTGTCCTCGCTTTGTTCTGTTCTGGGCCTATTATCAGCAGCTTTGTCTAACATGTTAACACTCAGGTTGTCTGCTGTTTTCTCCGACCCTGCCGCTGTCTCATTCGGACATTGGAGTCCCCGCTCATTCCCTTGATGTGTCTCCAGGGCCGAAGCCTGTTTACTCAGCCCGATGACATTATGACAATCGAGGGGGGATCAGTTCCATCCCACTTCCTGTCTGGAGGCTCCCTGGTGTGTGTTTTGGAGTAGTTTGGCATGAAGAGCGACATCGCCTCGCTGATTCATTAGAGTTACTCGTGCTGTGACACCAGTAGCATCGGGCCAGGGTTAGCAGGCTGTGACTTATTGTCTCAATGAGGAGCTGATGACTCAACTGATGTCGTTTTGGACAGTTGGGAGTTGGGAGTGTTTGCACACTGAAGGACCGGTGCACTGGGTGTTCCTGCTTCAGGGTTCAGTAAAAGGTGACAGGAAGGACAACAGGGGGCAAAGATAGCTCATGTTCAGAGGGATGGGAGGTAAACACATACAGGAAAGTCAGGTTAGAAATCACTGCATGTATTTAACAAATCCTGTGGTGTCAAAGAACTGGGATGATTTAGTGTCATAGAAACCAGAAAACAATATATTCAACAAGCTGAAAAAGCTCAAAAAATGACTCATCAACTATCAAAATAGTTTGATAGTTAATTTAATAGATGGTGGCTCTACTTACATTTCATTCACCAAGTTCATGTGTCTGTCCAGCATACAAACCGTGGATGAAGAACCATCATTGTTTACCTTGAAGAATAAATGATCCATCCTTTGTGGAAGGACTTTGGTCCCTGGAGGAGCAGAGCGCTGCCCTCAAACAGGAACGCCTGCTTTGTGAGGCATGACAAACTGCAGTTTTGTCGGTTTCCTTGTTGTTTTTTCTCCTCTCTGTGCACAACCTCTCAGACACTCAATGGGCAGCAGAGCAAAAAAAAAAAACAACCTCATGCACAAATCCAATCAAACCCCACTCATTTAACCGTCAACCCAGCCAAACATTCAACTAGTCTGCTGGTTGAGCAGCCAAGTGTCGACAGGAAGTTCTGATGGTCCATCACATCTGGTGCAAGTAGGAACTTTTGTGTTCCTCGTAATGAAGTTTATGAGGAGGGACAGTGTCTCTCCAGCTTTTACAGCTCTATAATCATTGACTGCTTTAACCCCCTTGTTCCCCTCTCTCCCTGTTCAGGCGCTAGCAGCCAATGTCGGCACAGGATTTGCAGTGGCCGAGCCACAGGTGGCGATGTTCTGCGGAAAGCTCAACATGCATGTCAACATCCAGACCGGCCGCTGGGAACCCGACCCGTCCGGAACTAAGAGCTGCATGCGAACCAAAGAGGAGGTGCTGCAGTACTGCCACAAGGTGATTCACTGTGACACATCTCTAATCTCCTTCCTGTCGGTCTCAAAGAAGCTGCTGACATTCAATCACTGAAGTCAGTTAGAAAAGGGCATCATAGGTACAACCAGGTTTATTTTAATTTGCTCCACAAGCTTGGTGATGATTTTATTATACTGTATGTCCCAGTTTCCTGTCGAGTAACAGATCTGAAGACATATTTTCTGTCCATGTGCTGCTAACCATCAACCAGAGTCTTCACGGTTAATATGAAGGATTAAATCAGTGGTGATTTTTCATTTTTCATTCCCTGCTTCCCCAAAAAGACTGGAGAAACTTCTACTACTAGTAAAATAATGTTAGTGAAATAAACAAAAGATAGCACTGTGTTTTCTTAGTTTCTGTCACCACGACTCATATTTATGCAACTTCCCCTGTTTTTGTGCTAAAATAAGATGTGGATTGAACGAACAGATTATATTGAGGAGAATTGGCTGTTAAAGTGGAAAAAGTCAGTTTTCATTTCACTGTGATTTATCATTGGAGAAGCTACTGAGCAGTTCTTGGAAGACGGACATGATTTGCATTATAGTGGGAGGCATTTCAATTAGCAAGACCAGCTACTGTCACTTCCTGTCACTGCTAGCCATCTCCATATAATTAAGGACATGTTTTTCCATGCCATGGATAACCTGGTTCTTATTTAATTGTTCCTACTGTGTCTCTTAACACAAGGGGCTGCTGGTATCCTGGTTTATTATGCAGCTGCCCAAGAAAAAAAAGCAGGGCTGTGCATTTTCAAAAAGCTTCAATAGCATTTTATTGATGACATTTTGATGGCATTTGGGAAAAGTGTGAATTGCCTGCTCTTTCACAGATCAGCAGATGGCATCTAGAGAGCGTAATGCGTGCTTTAAAGCATCCCCATTGAAGCTCCACTTATCACACCTTCCCTTATTATTGAGTCGACGCTCTCTGCTTCCTCCTCTTCCTACAGATGTACCCCGAGCTGCAAGTCACAAACGTGGTGGAAGCCAACCAGCCAATTCGCATCGAGAACTGGTGCAAGAAGGAGAAGAAGGTGTGCAAAGGGCACGCCCACTTCGTGGTGCCTTACAAATGCTTAGGTAAGCTTGTGCGTTAATAAGTAGTTCAAGGGCTGGGGAATCCACTAAGAGTCCCCTCACATCAGGTGCTCTGCATTATATCAGTCCTTCATTCAGCGCGGAGAAAGAAGAGATTATGATGCATCTTTGCTATCGGCAGAGGTGACGTAGAGCAATATTGGAGTGTGATTCGGATGACTAATCCTGGCCTTGAGCTGCAGATTGAGCAGATCCAGGCTGGATGGGAGCTAATGTCTCTCAGAATGGATGGCTAAAGGGGGGAGATGCTATTATTGCTGGCGAGGCTTGTTGAGCAATAAAGCACAATCTTATTTCCCCCTCAGACAGTGGCCATAAACTCACACAGACACACAGGGTCAGCGAGAGGGAGGTCTGCGAGGAGGCCTGCTTTATTACTCCCCATTTCTCCATCCGCATGTGCCGTCAAACATACCTCCCTCCTGCCTTTGTCTCCTGCAGCATCTCCGTAATCAGCAGTGGCAACGCGGCTATATCCTGGTTTATTAAATGTCAGATAGAGCCTCGGACGTTGCAGGCCACATCTCGCTGTGCTCCCTAACTTACAAAACCACAGCACGCTCCTGCTGCCTCTGGAGGATTGCAATAACAGAGAAATATAGTTCTGAACAAGATTCCTCTCTGTACTTGTCCAGCTATGTCAGAAAGGGAAGAAAAAAAAAACATCTTCCTCTGTGCTGCGAACACTTCCCAGCACCCTTCCTCTGTCCAGAAGCCTCTTGCTGATTGAGTTGTGCCGCTTTCCGGGATGAAAAAGCCATTAGCAGTCGCACTGGACTGTGAAATGGGCTACCATTCAAGAGCATTTTTGGCAAACACAGAGAAGAGAGGCTTTTGGGAAATTCATGGGACAGCAAACACCACAACTGGAGTGGCTACTCTGTGGCCGAGGCAGGAATACAGATGGGGGAGGCAGAAATCCCCCCAGTTTGCTGTCATCCCATATCCAGAAGCTACTCCATTCGGACCACCTGTCACACCTCCATTCACCCGTCCACACCGACAAGACCTTTCATTACCATGCTGCAAAAAGCACCATTTAATTTAAACAATCAAATTTACCTTTTGTGGACTAGTTAATTGCCTCTTCTTGCACATTTTATTATTGTATTTTTTTGTTATCATTGCTAAAGGTCTGCACACTCATGCCTCATCAAATTACAAAGGCCTCCTCTGCTGCTCCGCTGGGTTGCAAATGAGGAGCCTGGACAGAGAAGACAGATGGAGAAGGAGAGATAAACATAAGGTGTTGGTGAGAAGGAGGCCATTGAGAGGGGATCTGCTTAATTATGTAATGGAGCATGTTAGGGGCTTAATTGGAGGGCTCTGATCATATGCTACGAGGCATGCCTCCGCCACCTCACCTCACCTCAGCTCACTGTTTGTCAGGCCTCTCGATCATATTAAGCGCAACGAAGAGTGCTTTTGAATTAATCTGTATTTGTGATACTCAGGTAGTGTTCCAGAAAAATGGACATCAGAGGTTCTGCCTCATACTTTAATTACAGTGGAATCAAAAGGAAATGAAGTAGACCAAAGGGAGGTGAGCTATAGCTGGAACGATGTGATGAAAAGCCAGACCAGCACCCATGTCGGGTTAATAGGTTTAAATGAATAATGCAGACGCAAAAGGGAGGAGCTCAGTGTGAAAAGAGAGAGATGGGTTATGCTGTATCCCAGCTCTCCATGCAAAGGCTCAGCCACAATCCCCCCATGATTCCTGTCCCCAAACAATGGCTCCGCAAATGAATGTGATGTTTGTTCCATGTCACTCTAATCCCTGCAGCATGATGTCTTTGTCAAACAGCAGAGAATTATTTTTTTAGAGACTTATTATTATTATGACGATGATGATGATGTCTGGAATGGTGTGAGTAGACAGTGGCAGATGTGTTATTTGGGGACTCTCTCTTATACAATAATTCAGTTTTACAAATTTATATAGTTTTTGTGCATTTATTTCAGGGGCATGTTGAGGCTTATTCTCAGCTCTGATCTTGACCTTTGAGCTATACTTTCTACCACATAAACTTTTCTGTAACAAAATGTTTTAAGGCCACAAGTATTGATATTTACAGACGTTTATTTAATGAAGGAGCAGGGCACAGAGTGACGACTCCTGATATCATTAGAGGGGCTGGCTTAGAGTTGATAAGGGATGCAAACTCAGGCTTGTTTCAGAGGACCACACCTCTGGCTTTATGTTATGAAATGAACCTGGACTTTGAAACGCAGTGGTGCGGACAAAAATGTGTGTGACTGGATTCCTTCACAACTGTGTCATGCAGTTAATCATGTGAAAGGTTAGCTATAGAGACTGAATCAAGTTTTGTTTTTTTTCAGCCTGTAGGTGGAAAAAAAACATTAACTTATGCAAGTTAAATGCAAATGTTCTTTCCATTCAACTCCAGCTTCCTTCCTGGTTTTGGTCTCATTCCATGTAATCCGCTCACGGTGGGAGATCAGATGTCTTCCTCTTTAAAGGCACAATCCCTGATGCAAATGTAAACAGAAGGATAGAAACGCTGCCAAAGAGCAAAGCACAGCAAACTGGAATCTGATATCAGTTTCAAACTAACACGTTCTATGATGCCGTTTGAGATGAAACGTGTAACACGCACTGCACTGAAAGTGTTATTCGCATTTTCACATCTCACATTGATTACACTAAATTTGGTTAGCAGGCTTCCTTCGGAAAGTCCTTGAAACACAATAGCCGAGCTGTCGACGAGCACATTTCAGTCTGTGCTTAATTTAATTCGCTGAAGGTGCATTGGGTGTATTCTTGCCTTCACACACCGGCAGTCTGGGGACTGGAGAGGGTCTGCGAGGGCGTCTGATAGACGGAAGGTTAAAGGAAAGGCAGATGAATATAGAAGGTGGAGAGGAGGTCACAGAGAAAGAGGAGCGTTGTGTTGAACAACTACACACAGCTCCAGCTACACAAGCACAGCTGCTCGCCAAACGCCACCATCCATCACCCACTGCAGTGTGACTGCATGTGGTGTCTGCTGCTGGAAACCCACTCTGCTGCTTCACAACCAAAGCAACCCGGAGAGAGTGCATGAGTGGATGAATCAGTCAGACATCCGGTGTGCAGGATATGGAGCTGGAGTCAGTCGCTCGTTCAGTTTCTCTAGATGTGAGGAGAGGAAGTGTGTACCAGAAGACATATTCTGTTTGAAAAGTGGCAATAAAACTATGTTAAATTAGTCTATTGCAAAGGAGGTCATGCACTTATAAAAACAGGAAAGAAGAAGGGTCAGCGAAATATCAAACTCATTTCAGGTTATTTTATTCTATCCTCAGCAACAAAAGAAACACAATTTTTTTAAGCAGCTCAAACTACCTATAAAAGGTGTTAAATATGAGTGAGCATTTGGTTTATCACATGCTTTCAACAAATGCACAAAAGGAATACTGTCTAGAGATCAAATTTATTCAAAAAAGGTGTACTGGAGTTAACGGCAGACCAAAGTATGGCCTGTGTGCGCGTAGGTCACCCTCTCTGAGACGCCTGCACACTGTTTGAGCACTGATATGGGTTGGCGATGTCCAGGTGTCTCAGCAGCAGTAACAGTGGCGGGAAGTGTCTGGTCTTTGAGAAGGCCAAGACGATCGCAGCGTCATTACAAAAACACTCAGAGAAAAGATTTTTTCTCATTTCATGCAGGTGGGTAGACAAACTGATCCCATTTTCAGATGCCATTTCTCTAGTCGTCTCGACCACACCTCTGTTAATCTGGCCATCGGAATATGGCACCACAACACGCACTTATTGCATTTTTGTTACCATTAATGCGGAACCTTTTGTCCAAACAAGCATTTTCACATTGCTGCTGAGACAAACAGCAACAAATAGAATTCACTTTATAAAACTCACATTTCTTTTGTTGTTGAGTGTATTTTACTCTTTAAATGCGAGGCAGGATGGAGGTAACTGTGATGTGCTGGGTAGTTTAGGCAGACCATAACAATGCATCATATTTTATGAGCCCATCTTAAACATAGATCAGTCTCAATCTGCAAAGCAACTATAGCTGTCAAATGAATGGAACAAAAACTGCAGTGACTTAAAAGTAGGAGAATGAACTGAGTGTTTGGTTTTTAAAATGTCAGCAGGGCAACATTTTGAAATGTTTCAGTCCCAAACCAAAACATTTTCTGTGGAAGCAGGAAGGTCTGCAGGGGTTGAGGGAGGGGTTTGGCGAGGTTACTTTATCTCCTCCTGGGCGGAGATGAGAAGCAGCTGCTGAGTCCTCTGCTATTTCCAGCTCTCTCCTCTTCCTACCCTACCCTCTCATTTTCCAAAACAGTGCTTTTTCACGCTGCCTGGCTCGTATGAAGTGCTCCGGCAGGCTCTGCCTCTGGCCCAACCACTAAATGATAGGACGGCTCTGAGCCCTCGTTGTGAAACCTGGAGACCCTCATTTGTGTAGTTTTGGTCCTCCCATTCCTTAGCCTCTCTGCTCCCATCCATCTCCACCTCCATCTGCTTCTAATGGTTTCTACCTGAACGCCTCGTGCCAGTCAGTGAGCCGTCGTTGTGCTTTTTACTCCTACTTATGACCCCTGCACCAACATGCTTAAATATCGCTCTATATAAGTGATCTGCAGGAAGACTACCTTTAAAGAGGTGTCTCCTCTGCAGAGCTACAGATGGCAGATGTTCAAGTGTCAAATGCCCTTTCTGTTATACCACTGAAATGCTGTAAAGGGCCAGGCAGCTATGAATTATTGAATTATGTCATCTGTTATTCCTTTTTTAGCTGCTCTGGATGAGCTAGTCATTCTAACCCTGGCAGTGGTGTTCAGCAGTGACCTGGCAGCGGACTGCTTGGTTTTCTATTTTTCGGGGACAGATTGGCGGCATGACTAATAGACGTATCGGTGTTGGTGTGATTTGCTGTTACAGTGGGCGAGTTTGTGAGTGACGTGCTTCTGGTCCCAGAGAAGTGCAAGTTCTTCCACAAGGAGCGTATGGACATGTGCATCAGCCATCAGCAGTGGCACGGCGTGGCCAAAGAGGTAAGGAAGGAGACATCTGAGGAGCCCTCACATCTCAGCTGCCAATCAGATTAGTGTTGTGGCTGTAATGCAGCTAATCCCTCCTGCAGAGTGGGCCCCTGGGGGCCAGTCCGACCATGATGGTACAAGCAGCAGCCTCGGCTATACCTGAATCTGAGCATCATCTGCAGCCTCGCGTTCAATAACAAATTTGTTGCAGCCAAGCAGTCATAAATCTTAAAATCTGGCTGAGAAAAATTACTCAGAAACAGTCTGACTGAGATGTTCTTAAGCAGGGCAGTTTCTCAGCAGTGAGACATTGTACCTCGGAAGCTCCTAGCTGCTGTGTGAAGTCCAGCATTGTTGAAAAATAGCTCATCAGTTAAAGGACTGCGTGACTTTTTGGACGTGTGGCCCATTAATCCTTATAGTTGCCATGTGACAAGAGTGCAAATGTCTATATTCTGTAGCTGCATCAATGTAAGGGACTAACACTGTGTTAGATGGGCTCTGATACTAATGTACACCTGCAGAGATAAAATAAAACAAAGAATAACAAATGCTATCTGAGCTCTCTGCGAGACACTGAGCATGCACAATAAAAGTTTAAATATTGCAAAATTATTTTTCAATGTAGGAAGACAGACTTTTTACCAGATGATTTTGGTATCTATTTAGTTGTTCTGCCAAAAATCTTCCACACTTTAACATCTACAAACTATTTAACATTTTTTTAATTAATTCAGGCTCATTAAATTATTTTTCCTTAATTTAAATATCTCAAGTGGTTTATTTTGAATACTGTTGTTTTAAATTATTTGAATATTATTAAAAATTTGACTGCATAAGTCATTTGAACTGCGTTTCTTTTATTGTAAATAGGGATGAATGCTGTCTTTTTGCAGCAGAAAACTCAACATTTGGATACATGACATAAATATTTATAAAAGTCTTAAATCTTGAGTATTTTTGGTCTCAAACATATGAAGAAAAAAACTCCTCATAGGCTCCTCCATCTGTCTTGAGCACCGTTGATGTAACTTCCCCTGGATGAGTAAAGGTTAAACAAATGTCACCTTATCAAAGCCAAAGTTGATACTTTAAAGCAGCGAGAGGCTTCAAAACCACAGCAGCTCCCATCAATCTGGATCCCTGTGCTGCTCGGTCGATATCTCCACTAACGCACTCCTTCCACCCCGCCAGGCCTGCGGTAAGAGCTCCATGGTGCTGCACAGCTACGGCATGCTGCTGCCCTGCGGCATCGACAAGTTCCACGGCACCGAGTACGTCTGCTGCCCGTCATCTCGCGCTGGGGAGTCCACTCCGCCTTCCTCACCTTCCCAGGAGGACGACGAAGAGGAGGAGGAGGTGGAGGACGAGGAGATTGACGAGTCTGACCTGGATGAGGAGGAAGCCGTAGAGGACAGGTGCGTCTTAGAAATACTGCGAGCACAATATCAGGCCTCTTGTGAAGGGCAGGCCTTCCCGGCCATCTGGATGAATTAAAGAGCTGTGACACTGACCTATGGCAGCTGCTCTGACTTGTTTGATAAATCACTCCTCTTCCTTCCAACCTTTCCTCTCAATCACCTCCCCGCCCACAGCGAGACGCCGGCGGAGGAGCGGCCCACGCAGAATGAGGAGCCAGTGGACGAGGACGAGGATGAAGATGAGGAGGACGAGGAGGAGTACCACTACGTCTACGAGGATGAGGAGGCAGATAAGGAGGACGACTATGAGAAGAAAGACGGCGGCAAAATGTCAGACAGCCAAGATGAGGACAAGACCCTGCAGGAAGTTAAAGGTTTGTAATGAGTTGTTTTAAATTAAACGCACCAGCCTCCCTTCCATCCCGCTCCCTTAGTGGCACTTTGCCAACCACTTTAGTATAATCAAACTTTCCTTACTATCAATCTATAGGCAGTTAGACCTAAATCCCAACCAGACTGTAATTAGATAAGAGCATGCATCAGCACAGGGACAGATCACCCTGCCTCCTCATGCACAAGGAGTTTTCTTTTTAATGTTTAAATGTATTTGCAGCAGCAGTAAAGCGTGTCTGGTGGACTGTTTGTAATTGTAAGTGCTGCCCCCTGTTGGCCGGATGATCTAACGCGCTGTCCCCTGGCAGCGGTGTGCACCCTGGAGGCTGAGACCGGCCCCTGCCGAGCCTCCATGCCTCGCTGGCACTTCGACGTGAGCCGCAGGAAGTGTGTGCGCTTCGTATACGGGGGCTGCGCCGGCAACCGCAACAATTTCGACTCAGAGGAGTACTGCATGGCCGTGTGCAAGCGCCTGAGTAAGTCTGGCCGGATGGAGGCTGGTTTGACAGCTCCCTCCCCCGCTCTCTCTGTTTGTGTCTTTGCTGCAGACTCTCGGCTGAAAACACTTCAGGATCATATAGATTTAGAAGCAGAACATCTGCTCTGCAGTCTTCAGCTGTCGCTCATCACATCACCATGTCACCTCCAACAGTCACAACAACTCAACATCATTCCCTTTTCTTTTATCATTCCACAGATACGTCCACGACTACAACTGATGATTATTCTTTATTATTATGACGCCTCGGTTACTTTAAGATTTGTTGAAAATGAGAGACGTTTCTTGATGTATCAGAGCACCAGTTTATTATAAAAATATTTAATTTGCAGTTATTCTAAACCAAAATAGCTCCTCATCCTCACAGACGGTGGAAGCATATTTTGTCACTTAATTAATACCTTTAACATCATTAATTTTCTGTCAATAACTTCACAGTTTCAGCTGAATAAAATATCACATATCAGTTCTTTTTATTCATGCCACAAACTGGTTTATTAGTTTTATTACATTATCTACTAACTTTATTTGGTATAAATAAATGAATTAATTAAGTTCTATTCTGATAAATAAATTACTTGACCCGTCTGAACTTACAGAGTTTTCTGTATTTGAGTTCTTGCTCAGATTTAGATTTTTCTGTACTCTTTGTTATTTGTTCAGATTGTCTCTATTTTACACCGTTCAGACAATTTGAGCTTCATTTCTAAAATGAAGGAAAGAGTTTTGCAGACTTTTGAAGACAAACGTTTATTTTATGACATGAAAAAAATACCAAATAGAACAATAAGACATTCTTCTTAATCTAGTGTTCATTCACACGTTTTCTGTCTTTCCGTCATTGTTCACTCCTGTTGTTCGTCCATGTTCTGTCTGTCTGTCCGCTCACAGAGCACTGGCTCTACTTGAACCAGAAACCCACTAGCATTCGTCAGCAAGCACCTTTTTTCTTTTTCTTTTTTTTTCACCTTAAACCGTTTCACGTCTCATCAGTTCAAGCACAGCTCAAGGCCACTACCAATTGGGTCGTTTCATGAAATGAAGCTGAATCAGTGGAGTTCAGAGCAGGAGCGTTTATCCGTTAACCTCCTGTTTTTGACAGTGAGGTGAAACGATGATCTTCGTTATAGTTTTTGCGGCGGTTCGGTGAGCGAGTCCTTGGTGACTGCATGGAGAACAGAGAGCTCTGGCCTCGCCCCGGATGACCCAGCCGTCAAACGCAGAGATATTTCCATTAGTGCTGGAGACGCGACCTGTCAGCGGGATGCCAACGGGAAGATGAAAGGAATTCAAAAGGAAAGACTGTCAGATTCTTTTACATTTAGCAGAGTTACTGAGGATGGAAAAACGGCAAAGAGAGAAGTGCTTCTGTGAGGAACTTCAGCTCTTTCTCTCTGTCTGTGCTCGCTTGTCTTTGTCTTTCTGCCTCCTTATGTCCACCAGCTCTGCCTCTGTCTGTTTTCTGTGTCTTCTTATCTGGTAGTGTTCGCAGCCCAGCCCGCTCACCTCTTCTTTTTGATTCGCAGCCATACCTCCGACTCCTCAGCCCACCGACGACGTGGACATCTACTTCGAGACCCCGGCCGACGACAAGGAGCACAGCCGCTTCCAGAGGGCCAAGGAGCAGCTGGAGATCAGGCACCGCAACCGCATGGAGAGGGTGAGTTAGGATGCCGATAAGTGAGATTAGTGTGTGAACATGTTAACACAAAGTGTTGGATAGGAATCTCCTGCTGCTAAAGCTTGATTTTCTACCGATGGTTTACCGATTAGCAAAATATTTTTAATGTTTCTCTAATGGTTAATCCACAAGTACAGTATGTGCAAGCTCTTTAATCAAAATGATGTCTTTAATGCTAAAATCTAATTATTGTTGAATTTTCAAACTTACTCACAAAAAAGGAGAAGAAAATAGCGAAAAGCACAAAGAGTCCCAGACAAAGTGAATGAAATGATGCTGGAGGCTCTCTGATGCTCTGATAAATCTGTTAAGAACTGTGTATATAGATAATAAGGGAGGGTCACTGGTGCTTTTCTGGAGTGGATTCAGTAAAAACTGTCAGGCGTGTAAGGATTTCTTGCGTTTTGTGAGATGGGAGGCTTTCCTCACTCCATCTACACTCAGCAGCTGCATCAGGACCACCTTGCAGCTCGCTTCATCTCTGGGCTCTCTCTCCCTGCAGGTGAGGAAAGAGTGGGAAGAGGCTGATCGCCAGGCTAAGAACCTGCCCAAGGCTGAGAGGCAGACACTGATCCAGGTAAGTCTGCTTCTTGTCCCTATGTGAGGGTGAGATATGATGGCCGACTGGCTCTGCATCCCTCACTCCCTGTGCCATTAAAGATTCCCTGGCTGCTCTATCTTTATCACTCTAAGGCTAAATTAGGCCACCGTCTGACTTCTAAATGAGTCTCCAACTCCCCTGACGAGCCAGAGGGGCGACACAAGTGAAACCGAGAGCTTTTTATTAAGTAGGAAGAACACATATGTATTTATATATGATGTGTTTGCAGCATTTCCAAGCCATGGTGGAGTCCCTGGAGGAGGAGGCAGCCAGCGAGAAGCAGCAGCTGGTGGAGACTCACCTCGCCCGTGTGGAGGCCATGTTGAATGACCGGCGCCGTCTGGCCCTGGAGAACTACCTGGCTGCCCTGCAGGCCGACCCCCCCAGGGTAAACACCTCCCATACCTTTCGTCCTGACTCCACCTGCTTCAGTTGAAGTGTAAACACATCCACACATATTTCTGATTTCACAAGGCCTGTGGCGTATCCTGTCGTAAGACTCTCTGCCATCTTCATCATCAGGAGAATGGATTACTGCAACCAAAAAAAACACATCCTAAAATCCTCCATGACCACAAAGTCAATCACATTTGAGCCCAGCTTTAATCCCCACGCTGTGTCTTTTTCCTCTTATCTAATAGTCTGCCAGCGCACAGTTTGGCACTCTCAGATGGCCTCTCCAACCACCAGTTTTGGCTTTTCACCCACAAAGGACGAATATATTTCTATTTTGTACTCATTTCAAATGTGATAACCTGACCTGAGAGCAGCTATCTCTTATCCTGTTACACCTCAGAGAGTGTGGTTTGCATCATCTACGGTGTGATGCAGAAGATCCAACATGCAACAGATCTTTTATTACTTTTGCACCTCAGAGTTGACAATGTTCTTATCATCCTTCTGCTCTTATCTATGAAGGAAAGAGAGAGTTGTGTTATTTTTCATCTGAAACAGCACAAAGTGAGCTCGTGTCTGGAAAATGTGTTTCATGATCGATTAACAAAAATCAGGGAAACAATAAACATCACGTTTCCAATCTTTGATTTATAAATATAAATTTGGAAGAGGGCAACTGCTTATAACGACTTCGGACTAAAAAAGTGTCCATACAAACCCAGCCGTTTTCTTCCTGTTCAGCCTCATCGCATCCTGCAAGCCCTGAGACGGTACGTCCGAGCCGAAAACAAGGACCGCCAGCACACCATCCGCCACTACCAGCACGTCCTGGCTGTGGATCCTGAGAAGGCTGCCCAGATGAAGTCACAGGTCAGTGGTTCGATCCGATCACAAGCACGTAAGTAAATTAGAAATGGAAACTAAGGGTGCTCTCTAGGATGTAGGTAAGTAGAAATATAATATAAGGAAACTAAGGGTGCTCTCTAGGAGGAAAGTAAATTAGAAATAGTAATATAAGGAAATATGAGCGCTCACAAGGAGCTAAGAAACTAAATTTGACGAAGCTCAACTAACTAAATAAAGTAAATAAAAAGAAAAGCAGAAATGACAAGACAACGTGAGAATGCATGCATGGTAGGCAACCATAGAGACGTGTGTCAACAGTGCCTTAACAGTAGATATAGTCATGTCTTTTTTATTATAAAGCAGATTTCAGCGATCGATAAATACCATGAAATATCTGAACTTCTCAATATAAACAGATATTCAGAAATTGAATCTGTGATGTCACTAATCCACAATTAATTTAGTCCATTTCTCAGTTGTAGATGCTTTCAAATGTGGCCCAGTTTATCTCCTGTTAGCAGCCGACAGGAAGTAAACATGGATCCAAGCTGATTCCCTTAAAATGCACTAAAATGGCAAAATACACAGACACATTCAGGCACTTGAAAGTTTTTTTTTCATTAAGTTCTAGTGGAAACACAGAGTACAAGTATGAAACTGAAAATGAGCAACAGTGATATGGGACCTTTAACCCCTTGAGTGCCAGCCCTTTTAAAAACAGAAAGTGCCTTGTTTCAGTGTTTTTGAGTCACCCACAGAATATTTTGTACTATGTGTCTGAAAACACTGAAATGAAAGAAGAGACTCTCTATTTCATCATGAAAAAAAATGTTTGTTTTTACCTTGTTCCATTCTTGTTTTATCAGAGGTAGAGTAGAGGACACTTTAACCAAAATCACCACTTTTTGTCCAGATTCTGTTTGTTTTGTTCTCTAATCTCGATCGTCTCCACTTCCTGTTTTGATCTCCGTGGCGTATACCGTCTCTTTATGCTCTGACTACATCTCCCAGAAGCCCCAAAATTACTCACAGGCTGTGAGAGCACTGTGCCGAAAAACCAGTTTGACGTACATATACGCCTATGGCACTCAAGCTTTGATTTTTAAATGACAAACAAGCACATCAATGTCACTCAAAGAGTTAATTAACCACTAAAATGGCTATTTTGCCTTGTCATCCACAAAGTCCTCTTTCCCATCATTATTTATAGTAGTTTGATTTCTCTCTGCCCTGGATCTGGTGTTCTCCTTAGACAATGAATTGAAAAGGATCTGTCGACCACAGATCCCACGCTACCTCACAACGCCGTCAAACCTCTTCCTTTTGTTCCTGTCTTGACTGAGCCCCACCTAGCAGGAAAATGACACATGGTGCCGTGAAGTCCAGTTTGGGTATTATTGTCTGTAAATCTTTAGTGTCATGCAGACAGGAGGGATAAGTGGGCCTCGGCCTGCTCCTCTCTGGCCTGTTTCTGAGTGTGTAGGAGGTAGAAAGAGAGTGTGTTTCTCTGAGCCAAAGCCCGGGGGAGTGTGTAGGCTCCTCATTCACTTTTAAGCCTCAGCCGAAGATTAACACGGCACAGGTCTTCTGTAATGCTGGGCTCTGGGATTTGGCTGCAAGCTTGTCTGTTTGATGCACTCATCTGTTTGTGTCGGTGCCCTTCAACACCAGTCATAGTTATCCTCCACCACTACAGATAAGGCAGCAGATGGATGAAACAACGTGGTGAGGAGAGAAAAGGACTGGAGGGTTTCCATGTTGAGGAGTGGATGGAGCCTCTGTGCTCAGTCAGTGTTGTGTTTGCTTCCTGTTTGTTTCTTCAGCCAGACAAATGTTCAAATCTGCATTTTCGGGTTTGTTTTGCTTGACATGTGGAAATATTACACAAAGAATCCTTTGTAAAAATTTTGTTTTATGTAATGTGACTTTATGAGATTATTCCTCCCCCATCTCCTTGAGGTTCCTTGATGCTCTAAAATCTCTCCTCCAACATTGGGACATGTAATCTTCATAATGAGGACTGTTTGTCAAACATGGACAGGAAGGTGCCACCGGCACCTTTTAAAGGGAAAGGTGCATTACTGCCATCTGTTGCTGGCTCTGGTGCACTGCAGACATGTGTTGGAAGATTAAAACAGTCAATCATGGCGATGGGAAATAAACAGCAGTTACCTGCCAAATTCAGCTTTGTCACTGACGGGTGGTTTCTCATATTCTGCCAATCACTCCTGGCAGCAGCCATGTGGAAATATCCCACCTTTCTAAACACCATATTGTTGCTAGAAACCGTTATTACAAAAAAAAGAAGAGGGTTTTTGGAATAAGTTCTCGATGAAAAGTGTGATGATTGGGGCTGACAGGCAGCAGATCCTGTCAAGACTGATTTGAATATTACATGCAGCAACTTGTCTGATGTCTGAACATTGGCTGCCTGCGAGCGAGTCCGACTTCATCTTCATCTGAGCAGAAAACACAGTCCTGTTTACGTCTGTGAACTTTATATTCTGGGCACAGGACCAGATGCACTGTGTTATCATTTATTACGTTTACGGCATCGAAGCAGTGGTTCTGCTTCTGTCTCATGTGTCGTGTCACTCGTCTTCATGTTTTCCAGCTGACTCTACTGTTTCTGGAGAAGTTAAATCGTCTCATATGCGTTATCTTTTTCCTCTTTTTATCTCCAAACTGGAGAAATTCTAATCCGTAATTCCAGTCGGTGACAAAACTTGTAACTTCACCACTAAAACCCATAAACTTCAGGATAAGGGGGAATTTTCTGCTTCATTAATGACAGTTTTTGATTTAAATACTGTTGGGATGAACATTTTACATTAATAGTGGGAAAAACACTTCCTAAATCACTAATGAGTCATCACTGGATTAGCATTGAGACAATCTCTCAGTTAATGTGTTTGTTATAACCCATAAAATGATTCATCTACAATTTTAATGAACGATTTAAAGTACTTTATCGAAATAATTCCTGCTTCTCCAGTGTGTAGGATTCAGCTTTTCTGTATCTTATATCAGTATAAATATAATTTGATTGTAAAATTCAACTGGTAATTAGCATGTGTCCTTGTTTAAACCAAACAACTCACCCATTAATTCATGAAAAATTACAATAAATATTTTCAATATTTATCCAAAATCCTGGCAATAAAAAACATTATTTCCACACAGTGAAGCAAGATTTTGGTTTTATGACACCCTGTTTGTCTGTTGATCCACCCCCAGGTGATGACCCACCTGCGTGTGATCGAGGAGAGGATGAACCAGAGCCTGTCGCTGCTCTACAAAGTGCCGTACGTGGCCGAGGAGATTCAGGATGAAATTGGTGAGTTGCGTTCAGTCAGAAGCCCTGCGGCAGCTTGCAGGAGGGATGCTGTGCTGTAATAAAAGCAAATTGAAATGAAAACAGTGATGGAATTGGCACACATGTGCCAGACAGATAAAGCCGTCACATTTCCTCTGAAGCGCTCATACTCGGTGCAGAAAAACAGTCTCTGCACTGTCTGTAAACCAATTATCAGAGACACAGAGAACAGCGTTGTGCTTTTCTCAGTATGAATTTACTGCTGCTGCTCTTTGTTTCTAAGGGTCTCTGCTCACCAGCTCTTGTTTTCACAGTTAGATCTTAAGCTGGAAACCAAATGCTGGACGTATTCATCTCCAGTGCTACGTTTTAAGACAGGCAGCGTCCGGCGTGTTTTATTATTTTGGTTCATTAAAGGTAGCACAGCATGGTGTCGCAGCGCAGATTAAAGTGGGGCTGGTGCAGTGACAGAACTGGGTCACAGCTTTCACCATGCAGCCTCCTGTTGAGAGATGTGCAGATTTACATGGAGAATCGCTCTCAGAGAAATAGTAATTGGTAGTTAGCAGAAATGGGAACAGACAGTCTCTTGCAGCAGCGGCAGCTCTGTTAACAGTAATTGGTGAAAGTCTCATTTTGCACATTGCCAGCTTTTCCCAGGTGTTATCACATCTCACACTCCTGAACCTTTTTTCTGCAGACGAGTTGCTCCAGGAGCAGAAAGCAGACATGGACCAGTTCCTGTCGTCTATCTCTGAATCGCAGCCAGATGTCACCGTGTCGTCAGAGGAAAGCGAGGAGGTCCTGGTGTCCGAGGGCAAACCCTACCGGCCCTTCCAGGTCACGTCCTTGGGGTCCCGCTCGGAGCCGGAGGGTGAGCAGCTCCTCAGTCACAACAGCAGCAGCTGTGTGCAGCCTCAAGTCTCTCTGAAGGTCATTGGTGACGAAGCACACCAGAGCGAGGGAGAATAGGTTCACAGTGTGTTTTATGCCGATGCGAATGTGTTGTGGAGCCATGGGCTGGGACTTATCTGTGCCTGCACAGTTCCCCGTGGCCTTCAGCGCTGCACGACTGAAGTTCAGATAAATGCTCAAAGCCTCAGGCTTCAGCACTAAGCTGGAGCCAGAGGCTTAGAGGGGAGGGAGGGCTGAGCAGTTATGGCTCTCTTCTTTGTCGCATTTGTGCCAAACAAAAGATTGAATCCTCAAGGAAAGAAAAAAAGTGATGGATGGAACGCCTCCAGCAAGATGGAAGGCAAATTACAAGTAAATCCCCAAGGAACATTTAATATACATGCCAACACCCCAGAGGGCTTAGACAGAGCCAGCCAAGTTTGAAATGGCTCCTTCTTTTTTTTGGTTTTCACATTTATTTTGGGACTCCTCCCCTGCTGGACTCTTTCTCTAATCAATTAACACAGCTTGGTAATCCTGCTGTTTCTCTTCTCACCTAAGTTAACTCTCTTCTCTCCTTCCCCTCTCTCTGCTCTTTTTTTCCGTTGCTCATTTGTAACACCAAGGTGATCTATCAGACTCCCCACGTGCCTTCAAGAAAGGTTGGTGCCTCTGTTGCGTCTTGTTTTCCCACCTCTTTCTCCTCATCTCCCATCTACTCTTTTGCTCCACTCTTCTCCTTTCCCCTGGTGCAGATTGGTTTCCTCCCACAATTTCTATTTTATCAAAAAGCCATCTGGCTGTTAATTTTTTGATGACTCACGTGGGATGCGTGGTTGGGTTTTCCGTTTGTGCTTTTCACCTGCAGTGAGTAGTGAAGCAGTAGCTTTGTAGCGTTAGCTTCCCCTCTCAGTCGTGTGTTCTCTGTCATTCGTCAAACCACCTTTGCTTAATTATTCCCACTCCTGCACACCCTCATCAGTTGCTGTGTGATTGAGCGGTCCCGTCCGAGGCTTCGTGTTTCCACCACCGACCCACAGCCCCATCTAAAGAGTTGGGAATGTTTTCAGTCTGATCAGGGCTTAAGCTTTTGGTCTCAATGAGACACCGTCCACTAAGTGAAGAATACAAAATAATTATGTATTTGGGGGGGAGGAATATTTTCTCATCCAACCAAACAGAAAAAAACAGATTTACTTTAATAATGATAAATGATTAACTGCTGAATAATGGACTAATTGTTTTTTAAACCCATGCAGATGAGCACTCATTGCTCCCATAGAGGTCACTCCCATTGTGTTGTGTGTTATTGTGGCTGGCTGCCACACACTGTGTGCACCCTGCAGAACCATCTGATGACCTGCCAGATTTCAGACGTCACTCCTGCTTGTCTGAGGCTCGTGAACACACATCATTGTCCCTTGTTTGCTTAATCCAGAGGCAGTTGTACTAATCTTGAGCGCTCGGCGTCAGCTGGCGACAAGCAGCAGACGCCAGACTGGTCGTCTGTACATCGCTCATCGCCTGCTCACCCTCTCTCTTCTCTCACTTTTTGATTTATTCATGGCATATCTGGTGTGTGTATATTAATAGATCCTATGCCTATTCCAGATCCATCAGTCTTAACATGCATATTTCACACTCTGGCCCAGTTTTTTTTTGTTTTGCCACCAAGTGAAAATCTCAAAGGACTATGAAGTATTTGCAGGGATGCAGAGTTATGACCTTGAAATTGGAGATAAGTGTTTGATGCAAAATGCCAGGATGAATTGTTTCATTGAATGGGTGTTTATTGAACAGCTATATGGAAAAAACAGCACTCTGAGAGGGGCCTTTTGTAGAAAATGTATGGTCAGTGTCATGGTGGCGTCACAGTGCTCACACTGTGCTGAATGGAAGAAAGGGCTTTGTTGTCACCAGTGTACAAAGAAGACTGATGTGACAGAGCTGTATATTTCATGTGCAGCTGTCTGCCATCACCATCTCTGTTTGTTTGTTTGTTTGTTTGTTTGTTTGTTTGCTTGCTCGTGCTGCCCGGCTGTTATTGACTGTGCTCCTTCACCTCCTGCAGGCTCTGCCATGTCTGGTTTAGATGGTCTGATAGGCGCCGAGGAGAGAATCATCAACAGCAAACCCAAGATCAGCGACAATATGGTAAGAGCTTCGCTGTCACGTTTGTCTCTCTCGATGTGCCTCAATGCTTCTTTTTGTTTTTGTTTTTTTGTTGGTGAACTGAGAGCAGCGTTGTTAAAACATTCGGTTTCATCGTGCAGTGCTGCTGTCACACAGCTCTCTTTAAGTTCAGCTTGTAATGAGTCAGATTACTCCAGTAACTATGTTGTCATAGTTACGACTATCTCACGCTGGGCTATTTGCGTCTCTCTTTGGCTTCTGCCAACTGACCCTCATTCAGGTCGACTCCACACTTCAGCAGCCATCGCATGCTTTTTGTTCGTTTTTTGTTGTTTTTGTTTTTTTTTTTACTTTACCAGACACCATTCCTCCTCCTCGTCGTTTCTCAAAATGATGCCTGGCTGCAGAATGTGTGCCGTGCCTTGCATGCTAATCCAGCACCCGACTGCAAAGCTGTGTATTTGTGTGTGTGACTATGCAAGTTTTTGAATGCATGCATGTTTATTATTGGTATTATTATTTGTAGTAGTAGTATAATTGAGGTTTTTTTTTTATTTTTTGGAAGTGCCAGTATTCTAAGGCGGAGCAATCTGAGGTTAAAAATAACAGATGATGATACCTAAAATGTCCATGGTGGGAAGCAGACTGCTCTGTCTCTACAAACAGCAGCTTTTCTTTTTCTTATCATTATTTCTGCCTCCTGAACACGCCACCTCCACTCACAGCGCTTCTTCTAAAGGTCAGAGCTCTCAGTAATGAGTGGCTCTTTAACTGTTTGCCGAGGAAAGAGTCTGTTGTTGATGCTTGCAAACCCCCCTCGTCCCTCCCTCTCTCCTTCCAGTTTGTACAAGACAGCTCAAAGTGTACCATCACCCAAAACACAGATAATCTTTTTCCGTTTACCTCGCTGCACATTCACACCCTACCGCTGTCCGCCTGCCTGTATCTCTCTCTCTCTATCTCACGCACACACATTGCGGTGAGTGTAACCTGGGCTCCCCTGTCTGTGTTGACAGGTGATTGATGAGTCTCTGGATGTTAAAGAAGTGGTTTACAGTGCAGAGAGAGTCAGCGTTATGCATGATGATGAGCTGGTGAGTATAGTGGCGCCCTCCACAGGGCTCTGTGGGGAACTGTAGTTATCTGCAGTGGGGAGAGGATTAAAGAAGGAACAAGTGTGCAAAGGCACCAGGTCAAAAAACACAGATATATAGATATAAACAGATCCCGAATCAACCCTCTCTTGTTTTTTTGTTTCAATATGTTTTGGTTATTTCTGCATGAATGCATGTTTGTTATGTGACTGTATCTGATTGTACACATTGGAGAGCTCAGTGATATGACATGATGAATGTGAGTCCACACAAACCGAGGACGCTTGGTTTATGTGCGAGAACAAGCAGTGAAATTCTACATATGATTAGTTTGTGTCATATGTGCAAGATTACATTGTGAGGATGAGTGCAGGTGACTGTGCGTGTATATATATGTATAGATATGTATATATATATGGCCAAGATATTTCACAATCTTCCACAAAGACACATTTCATGCATGCGTGCACACTGTCACAAGTCAATCATGTCGTCCATTAGCTGATAATTTAAAGGGAAATTCTTGTACATGTCAACCTAAGTGCTAATCTAATGTCTCTCCATTATGACTATTGATCACCATAACAATTTACTTCACTGTGGATATTTGGGAACACAAGAACGATATCGATTGGGTCGAACTCCTGCTGCTGCTTTCCAAAAAACTTCCAAATTAATTTGAGTCTGGCTGAAAGGAAAGATAGTTTTTGCCGAGGCGCTGCACAACAGAGCTGATCTGTTTCATGCAAGTTAGCAGCAGGTTTACGAATTGGAAAAATTCATTATGTTATCTCACGGCGTGGACTTGGTCTGATTATTTTAGTTGTCAGTTAGTTTGTTGGTCATTAAAGTGTCAGAAAAATGTGGATCAGTATTTCTCAAAAGCCAAATATCTTTAGTTTACCATCATAGAGGACAAAAGAAAATAAATATTCACATTTAAGAAGATGCAGTCAGAGAATTTTGAATTTTTATTGTCTTAACACATAACTCAAACTGATTGATTATCAAAAAAGTTGCTGGTTAATTTAACAGTTGACATCTAATGATCATCATCACCGATTTCTATATTATCAACTTGTCGCACGAGTGTGTTATTTAATATGATTTATTTATTTACGATATTTTATTTACTGATATGTATTTTTTTTACATTCCGATGTGTGATTTCTCTGAATTTAAAGTCCACTGCTCTTTGAAAGGGTTATTATTATTATTATTGTGACATTTACCATCATTAAAATGGTCTTAAAATGCCAATAATATATTACAGCGATATAATTATTTCAGGATATAGGTATATATACTTATGTCGTCCAATAAAGGCTTGAATGTGGTTATTAATGTTGTCATGATCGTTGGTCATAATGGAAACAGAGTGGAAAGAGAGACTGTAGAGATCTTTTTATTCTGAATCGTCAAATTGCAGCATGATATTTTCTACTGAGTATAGGAAAAAATAGAGACGTCTTCATTATTGCAGCTCATTTATTGCTCCAGTGATCAGCTGTGCATGCCTCCTCTCACCTGTTAAACCTATCAGGAGTCCTACCGGCCCCTGGGAGAGGACTTTGGCTTCGGCAGCAGCGCGCTGATTGGCTTGCTGGTGATCGCAGTGGCCATAGCAACAGTTATCGTGATCAGCCTGGTGCTGCTGAGGAAGAGGCAATACGGCACCATCAGCCATGGCATCGTGGAGGTGAGCTGCAGGAGCAGATTCACATTAAACTCCGGGGTGTGATGTGAATACAGCATTAAAGGCAGATTATGTAATGTTGTTAATCTTCCCATCAACAGGTCGACCCCATGCTGACGCCAGAGGAGCGCCACCTCAGCAAGATGCAGAACCACGGCTATGAAAACCCCACCTACAAATACCTGGAGCAGATGCAGATCTAACCAGAGCCTACAGGGTGGGGGGGAGCGGTGGAGGACAGCAACTGAAGGGGGAACATACTACTGACCAATAACATGATGCTGTTGTTAAAAAAACCATCTGCATACATCCAAACTCCATTTACTGGTTTGTTGAAAACAATCCTTAAATAATGCTACTACTTCTACTACTGCTACTATTGTACTATAGAGCTCTTTTTTGATCATGTTTCTTTTGGGGGGAAAAAAAATCACTAAAAAATGATGATGATGTATTATTATCTGACATTTTGCATTATGGAAAATGTGATTATCCTCAGATTTCTCTCTGTAATTACCAATACAGCTGTCTCCAATCTCAAGGTGTATAACATTTCTTCAGGATTATTATTTTCTGGAGGTGGAAGTTGGAGAATCCAGCAAGACACTTTCACATCAGTTTCCCATCATGCCAAGTGTCACTCTCACAGTTTCTCATGGTTTCCTCTCAAAAGAATTGGTGTTTTATTTTCTTTTTTTTTTCCTCTCAATAGATTGCTTGTATATGAAGGTTCTTTGTACCAATTAAAATGTATAGTGAAACAACAAATGAATTTAAAAAAAAATAAATCATGAATTATTTACTTTCAGTTCTTTGTTATGATAACAGACAAAATATACATATACAGTTTGAATATATATATATAAGAATAGATGTTTTTATTCCACTTTTTGTTTGTTCCTCCCAGGGAAATGAGTGGGTTTAGGCTGCCCAGCGTAGTGTCTTGCAGGCAAACTGCTGGAAAGGGTCGGAGAAAGGTGAAGGTGTGCACAGACCCCCAGCTCAAACACAGAACCTACTCTGAATGTGATAATAACACATAAACATGCCCTTTCATCAAATCAGTAGACTAAATAATACCTATTGATGTGTTGCATAGTTGAATGTATCGTGGAAGCTTTTTTTTCCATACTATGTACCTGACAGGTGGCTTTGATTTTAACGCTCAATTGCAAAGACCTGCAAAAACTAGTGTTGCTAGTTTTTTGTTTTTTTTTTTAAATTTTGCTCACATTATCTGAAGCAAAGCACCAGAAAAAAACACTTTCGGGGGTGATGTGCACAATTTTTTTTGAAAAACAGTTTGCTTTGTCTAAATAAAAAGCAGGGCCGGCACAGGATTTGGGTGGATTTGGGGTTGCTGTGACTAATAATTTGATTATAACAAATGCTGAATGTTTTCCTGAACAAATCATTGTGGTTTTAAGATTCAGGGGGGACTATACCTCATAACAGAAATCCTGGGGCCGGCCCTGGATCAAAGCTACCCAGAGACACCCTGGAGCTGGAGGGCTGTGCAGGCAGACAGAGACACTGAAAGACACCGATTTCAAAATAAAGTTGTGTATTTTTACAGCTAGAGAAGGACACAAACAAGTGAACTGAATCCTAGCGTCCTCTTTTCTCTCTCTCTTAGTATCGTCTTTGTATGCCTGTATAGTTGATGTTGCAATCATGGCTTTTTTTTCCGGAGGATTACCTGTGGTGTGCATTGTTCTTATATGAAATGATATGATATATCTATATATTTTTAAGTTTGTTTTTCTTGTTTTCTATTCTTTTCTTCTTCCTGTGACAGTATCTCCATATGTGACTGTCTCACTATGCACCCAAACGGCTTCGATCTTGTAACTGCCTGCTTGATTGTGGGAAGGGAACTAATATAATATCCATATTAGTGATTAAAAAAACAACATTTGGTTGACACCAATGAAACAGATTCATGGTTACGGGGTACACGTCAATAAACTCACAACTTCCATATGGATGTGTCGTCTTTTTATCATAGATAGATAGATAGATAGATAGATAGAATAGACAATTATTTTCATTATCAATTAATCAGTCAATTAGTATATCCATTAACCTGATTGTTTGTTTCAGTAAGTCAGAAACAAAAGCCTAGAAAGTAGCCCAAAATAACAAATAATAATAATAATAAAAGATTTTTTTTTAAAGCAACCCCCAAGAAACATTAAAAAAAGAAATCCCAGCAATTATTTGCATTTAGGTAATTGAAACCAGGATATTTATTTAAATTAACTTTTTTTTAAATCAAACTTATAATTTCAGGGTTTTGATGTTTTCTATTAATCAATACGTGTTTCCTTTTTGTTTTAATTATCTTAATTAAATAATGTGATTCCTTATTTCATTGAGGGTTATTTGTAAAGGATCAGAAGAAGTGGTTCTTAATGCATTAATCCAACTACTTTTAGGAAATACAGAGTGGAAATGTTGATCCATGCTACCCTCACATATTTTGGGAAGGTTTCCGTCTGGAGGTGCAGAAACAGAAACCAATGATTCACAGGTGAGTCACACCTGCTGCACAGATCATGTGACGGTTACTAAAATAGGTTGAATAAAATCAGGATTTCACTGAATAGAATTATATATTTTAACTAATTCAGCGTTTATTATTTTTAACTAACTCTTTTCTGATAAAAGGTCGTTCAAAGTAGGCGGTCGCTGCCTGGTAAAGGTGAGTTTACCTGCGGCAGGTAAACAGGAAGTGGGTGCAGGTGCTGGCTGGAGACACGCCCGCAGAAACCTGAAGCTCCCGGAAAGAAAAAAGCAGGGTTTCTCTCCGTCCATTTTTAGTCCAGACAGACGTTTGTGGATATCTGTGGCTCGGAGAGGAAGCTTCACCTGAAACACCTGGATTTATCTGGTCTGGGCTGACACCCAGGTAGAGGAGCTTTAGGAACCTCTGGGCTCGGACTGAAGGCCTGTAGATTCACGACGGAAAACAGCAGAAACTACCGCAAGAGAGGAGAAGAAGAAGAGGTTCAGGTGTCCTGGTTTTAGCTTCACCCGCTCAGGTGCTCATCCTGATGGACTACATGGACAGTGGACTGAGATACACCCCCAAGTCGGTAAGGAGCTCCTGTTCAATATTGATTAGCTGTTCCTGTTTTTATCAAACAGTTCAAGCTGCTGGGTCATAGTAAAAAATAAAGGTTATAATACAGATTATTTCAGTTGTTGTTAGATCACGATTATTCAAGGTTATTTATCACTAACTCTGGACTTTATCATATTTTAAAGTTCAATGCATCAACCCGGAGAATCCTTTAAAGCAACAGCTCTTTGTGCTCTAGTAAATAAATTAATCTTAATAAGCATGTTAAACGAGACAGACAATGATTATTTGCAACACATATTTCCAGTCATTGATGAATCATATCCGTCTTTTTTGATTGGGAAATATTGGAAATATTGCATTATTGGCATTAGTAGTTTTAATTAGGTATTTTTTAATCTTAGAAATATTACTGTATTTCTGTGAAAATGTCAGTAATGAACTAGAGCATCATAATGTAACCCACTGGAACCAAGCTTTAACTTCAGTCTCTCTATGATGATTTAACTATGCAATTAATCTGTAGTTCACACACTTTTCATAACCTTTGGAAACCAAAATTGAATTTCTGTTACCCATCAGACAGGAAGTGGCTAGAGAAATAAAAGTAAAAGCACTAAAACTTAAAGTGTAAATGAACCTTTCCACATTGAACCTGTCAGACATGAAGCAGAGAGGTCACTCTGTGTTTTCATTCATTCAGCACTTGAAACGTCTCATCCACTCTTATCTCTGACTGGTTTGCCTAAAGATAAACATCTTACGTCAAAAAAAAAAAAGGAATCCAGCTGAGCTAACCTTTCTTTGCTAAAGCCCTGGGCCTGTGCTCATCAGAGGCTGTTTCATTTGGTATTTTTGGGGGGAGGGAAGCATTTTAAACCCGAAATATGGGGGAATACCTCTTCTGAGGCTGCACAAATGTGTTATTTTCCAAGAAAATATCTAATCTGCACTTGGATCATTGTGACTGATAATCAAAGATCTAACAGTAGCAGTTAAAATAAAATGTTATAACTTTCCACCAAACCTCTTTGTACATGCAACAGATTTGTTTTAGATATTTCTCTAACAAGCATATATTCTGAGGACATACATTTCCAAAGACATTAACACAATAAAAATGTACAATAAAAGATGCTCTGCAACCTCACAACCTTTAAATCCTTTTTCCCCAAATAGTGAAAAGCTCAACACCTGAATTCCTCCATGTTCCTCCATCCTGTCGTGACTTGTCCTTGTCTTCTGTACACTCACATTTATTAGAGATCCTCTAGCATCACATTGTGCCGATAAACACCCGGCTTTATGTTGGAGATGCCCTTCAGCCTCAGATTTGTCCTCAGGACACAATGGAGGCGATTCTGAGGAGCAGAGTTGCTTTGCTCAGCATGTTTTTATTGTCACCAAATCCCTGCTAAAGATGGACACATTAGGAAAACTGCATAAGGAGACAGCGCTTCAGTTTGTGTTCTCTCTGTTCCTTAATTTAACTTTAATTTAATTTCCTTTTATTGGTGGTGTGCACACTTTTTAAAAGACATTGTGAATCTAACAGAGCTACTCCTGTCGATCCCACGGACACAGGATTTTGATATGACAGCTGCTTTTTCCCCTCATAGATGCAGTATATTTAATTGTAGTCATTCAGCAGGAGCACAGGGTTTACACAAGCAGATAGACAGTTTATAAAACAGTTAAAGGAGTCGTAGTTTAGCTCTGATCAAACACCTTGTCACTGTAAAACTTCAGAACTCACTGGACTCTCTATTTTTAAGCGATGACCTCTGTTTGTGCAGTTTTTCAGGAACCTTTAATTTTCTAGAACAGCGAGCACGCACAGAAACTTGTTGTGTTCCTCTTCAGGCCTGTAGTGCTTCACTCCCAGCAGGTTTGACTGGATTTTACTGGTGAAACCTTTGTACTCCCTCCCCCCTCCTCCGGCTCACCTCTTCAGTGACTCATGCACCGAGCTGCCCTCTAACTCATTAACAGCACCACAAGCTGTTAAAAAAAATGTTCTTTCTGGGTTCAGCGAGTAGATTTTGAATGAAAATATTTTGCAGATTTCTGTCCCTTAACATGCTGTGAAAAGTCACATTTCAGAGGACGGTTGATCAGCTTGTAGGACAGACAGGGACATTCCTAAAACACACATGCACCTACTCGCCGTCTTCTATCTTCAGCTGATTATCTGCTCCAGTTCTGTCTTAAAATCGCTGAATAAAACATCCTCTGGAAACTGCGTTTGCAGCTTTTATGCCCACGAATGTCTCCTCCGATATGTGTATAGACCCTTCAGTTTCATGTTTGTCTGTCTGTCTGTCTTCCAGGACAAAGACTGGGACACATCTGTCCAATTCCTGCCAGCTTCGGACAACAAAAAGCTTGAGAAGAAAAAGGGTCCGGGGAAAGTCGGGGCCATTATCGGTGTGGTGATCTTCGCCGCCGTTGTAGCGCTCATGACCGGCCTTCTGGTCTGGCATTTCCACTGTAAGAAGTCCTTCCTTGGTATTAATTATACTAATAAGACACGATAACTAATAAGACAGTTCATGAGAAAAGGATGTAAACTTTGATTTGTAACGTGATCACAATGGCAGAACATTTAAAGTATTTTTTTTAAATTAGCTTTTAGATTGTATTGATAACTGCCAGTGTAACAGAAATAGTTAAAAAAAAGACAAGAAACAACTGGATCCACATGAAAGAACTTGTTTCTTGGCCTTTGGTTTAACATTTCTCTGTTTTCTTTGAAACCTGCTCAAGTTTTAGTTGATGTCTTGTTAACGAAGGAATAGACAAACAAGCAGAATAACTTATTTTGTCGAAGTAAAAGATGTGGATCAAAAGGAAAAAGTATATGTTCGCTTTGCCAAATAACAAATATAAGTTTTTGATGCACCATAAAATGTTTGCAGACAAGCTAGAGGTCAGAGCACCTTTATTCTGTTCATTCTGTCTGATTATTTGCACATTTGTGACGAACAAACAAACAAAGAGCCAGATCAGATGTGAAGCTACAGATCTGTGTTTCTGTGTCGTCTTTCAGTCCGTAAAGATGTGCGACTCAAGAAGATGTACAGCGGCTCCATGCGGATCACCAACCAGGTGTTTGAAAACGCCTACGAGGACTCCAACAGCTCCGAGTTCAAGGCGCTGGCCAGGCAGGTGACATCACAGGTGAGTCGGCTGCTCGCGCTGCAAAAGTCAAATTTATCCCTGGAAAAAAAAAACGCTTTAATTTTGTCGTTTTGTTGTCTTTTCCAGCTTAAATCTATCTATTCCAAAAGTCCTCAGTTGGCCAAATACTACGTCGGCTCTGCAGTTCAGGCTTTCAGGTACGACTTTTATTTTATATTATTTCCTCCGCCGAGAGGGTCGTGTTTCACTTCCTGTTATTGATCAGCACGATGCCTCAAAAACAAGTCAGAGGAAAACAAGGCCACAGGTGCATGCATGCATATCTAATGGGAATTTGTTTCTCATTTATAACCCACTTCTCTGGAAACATTTTTCTGTACATGCTGTTTTTTCAAAGAATATATCAGAAATCGATGGGAATATAGAGCCGTGTAGTGTAGAACAACGCATAGGCAAAAATAATAATAATAATAAGAAGAAGAAGAAGAAGAGTCATCATTAACCAGTTTACAATATTTAATATAAGAGCAATAAGTGGCCTTATATCTGCACCTGTCTGAGCTGATAGTTGTATTTTTACCTTGTTTATTTCTTATTGTCGCTCTCAGTGAAGGCAGTGTCATCGCCTACTACCTGTCCGAGTTCAAAGTCCCGGCGGGACAAGAGGCGTCCGTCGACAACGCCATGTCCTCGGTGCAGAACCTCGTGGACAAACTGCAGCGCTCCTCATTCATATCTGGCAACTCTCTGGTCCTTGAAGACGTCATATCTTCAGGTAGAGTCACAGCCAAAATACTCCATCGTGCTGCGTCACTCGCAGCTGGTTGAGTGTCAGATTCGGTCTGTTTTGCCGTCAGTATGCTCATTCAAGTGCTTTGTTTTGTGTCTCGTCTCACAGCGCTGGATGCCCGTCTGTTCTCAACAGAGTTCAGCAGTGAGTGCCCGGCTTTCATCTGTTTATCTCTGGCAGCAAACACGTCCAGCACTACATATTGTTTTGTTGCTGATTGCAAAGTTTTAGAAGATTTTAGAAGTACAAGACTGAAACGCGTCCCTTTATTTCATTGTCGTTTCTCTCAGAGTTTTTCAAGTTTTCAGAGCACACAAAGAGCAACCAAATCGGGGGGATCCAGTCCCCCGGCTTCCCCAACAGACCTTATCCACCCAACACCTTCATCGAGTGGCAGCTGAGAGCCGACCCCAACCACGTCATCAAGCTCGAATTCGACACCATGAATCTGGAAGAGAACTGCAAGAATGACTTTGTAAAAATGTACGACTCCCTGGTGGCCATCGAGAGCCGCGTCATGGAGGAGTGAGTGTTTTCCTTTTGGTTTTGCATACAGCGACTCGTTGAGGCTGTTTTTACATTTGAGTAGAGAGGACTGTCTTTCATGTGAGGCCCTCTGCTGGACACATGCTTCTGATGTTCAGAGAAAAACAGCAATATAACAGTCAAGTCTGGGAAAAACAGGCACCTATACAGGCAACAGGGTTTAAGCTTTTTTACTTCCTCTGTGTCAAAGGAGGTTGCATTGTAAGACTGTAATATGTTGTCATTTTTTCACAGTTCAATGAGAATTTGGTGTCTGAACAAGTATCTCTATGGTTAATCACAACAAACATGCAGTTTGAATAAGCAGGTCTGTGTTGTCGTGTGCAGGATGTGTGGCTACTACTCACCCAGTGAACCGCTGACCTTTCTGTCTTCTGGCAACGTCATGCTGGTGACGATGGCCTCAAACGACAAGAAAAACTACCCAGGATTCAGAGCAAAAGTCTCTCAGATTCGACGTGGAAGTAAAGGTGGGGACTGATGTTTGAGTGTCTTTGTTGTGAGCAGATGTGTAATAAAAAGATGTTTAAATGTGCAACAGCTGATGCTAATGTATGTGGGGTTTTTTTTTTGTTTATAACAGAAACAACGTGTGGTGGACAGCTGACCGGTGAACAGGGCACATTTTCTTCTCCGAACTTCCCAAATTACTATCCTCCTCGGACCACATGTCAGTGGTTGATCCAGGTGAGAGGGTTATCCAGCAGCCCTATGGTGTTTCGCTCTGGTTTCTGCTCTGTTTTCATGTGTTTTTACTCATCTCTTTCGTTCGTTAAGGTCCCAGCTGGGAAGGCGGTGAAGGTGACGTTCAAAAAGTTCCTCATATCTGAGCCCGGGCAGGAAAACAGTAAAGAGTGCCGCAAAGACTACGTCATGGTTAACGGAAAGAAGTGAGTCCACGCTTGTTTCTCTAAAAAAATAATAATAATGATTAAAAAAAAAAGTGGAGCATTCACGTCACTTCCTGCATGCATCATCCTCAGACTGTGTGGAGATCAGCCTGATGGGGTGATGACAGAAACCAGCAACACCAACACGATGACCGTTGTGTTCTTCTCTGACAAATCATATGTGGACCGAGGTTTTAATGCAACGTACGAGGCCATCGACGTCAAAAACCGTAAGCAACTCCCTGATGGTTCTGTCTGTCTAGTTTGGTGAGTGTCCCTGCCATTAACCCTGTCATCCACAGCCTGTCCGAAGCAGTTCCAGTGCAGAAACCAGCGCTGCATCAAAACGGACCTGAGGTGTGACGGCTGGAACGACTGCGGAGACATGAGTGATGAGTTAAACTGCAGTGAGTACAGAAAGAGAGGTCTGGCTGCCCTCCACACCTGCTGGTGCACAAAGTGAGATTAATCTGTTTTCCTCCAGAGTGCAATTCGAAGGACATCACCTGCAAGAACGGCTTGTGTAAGCCCAGGTTCTGGAAATGTGACGGCGTAGACGACTGTGGAGACCGAACAGACGAGATGAACTGTGGTGAGACCCGTCGACATGGCTGGAGGGCAAAGCGTTAAAAGGCTTTTCATTTTCTCATGTCTTTTGTTCTGCTCTGTTCACCAAGGCGGCTGCAAACTTGGACAGATAACTTGTAAAAACAACAAATGTGTTTCTGAGAAGAATCGCTGTGACGGCAGAGATGACTGCGGGGACGGGTCAGATGAGCTCGGATGTGGCAAAAGTAAGACTCGTTCCCTAAACTGAAAAAAAAAAAAGTTACGCTGTCTGTGATCTTTCTCTGAAAACAAGAACAATAATTTACCTCTGAAGTCGAGCTTTTCCACCTGATTTCTGTGCTGACTGACTTATCAGGTCATTTAGGGGGTTATTTATTTTACAAACGTACACCCTATTTACCTTTTTATCTTAGTCAACTTGCGCTTCTCCACCAATTTCTGATGAACATAATGGAGCCTTTAGCTGCTGGTAAGATGGATATGAGTCTGTTTGTGAAAGTTTACCATATTATCATCTTTAAAAGGGGGTAATATGTCTGAGAAGTGTGCTTTTTAACTTTATAGCAACCACAAGTGGTCAAAACTACTGTTAACACAGCTCCAAACACACTTTGATGCAGTGTAAATGCAACATTAACATCACACAGCGTCCGTTTCACAGTTTGAATCATCACCGTTCTTCCTTCTTCTCGCTGCAGACACTGACACGATGTGCAACGATCTTACATATCGATGTAAAAACAATAAGTGCATCAGCAAAGTGAACCCAGAGTGTGACGGGACACCGGACTGCGAGGACGGATCTGACGAGGAGAACTGCGGTACGTCCCACTCAAAGCTTCACTGGTCGCTAAACTAGTTATTATCACCGTCTGCAATGTTCAGCGTGCACGACAAACCAGATGTTATCTTCCTCCCGCTTCAGCCTCGACAGCGAGCTGCAACAAGTTTTTTGTTTTTTTGCCTTGCAGACTGCGGCAGGAGTATGTTCAAGACATCACGTATTGTGGGCGGTCAAGATGCAGAAGAAGGCGAGTTTCCCTGGCAGGTCAGCCTCCATGTCAAAGGATACGGTCATGTGTGCGGAGCGTCCATCATCAGTCCACGCTGGCTGGTCACCGCTGCCCACTGTGTGCAAGATGACGGCAAGACGAGGTAGCGCCTCCACGTCCTGCAAAAGTGCTTAATTTATTTCAAGTGCTTCATCCTTATCAAGACCTTGGATTGTCTTAAATACAGTTAGTGTTGAAACAGAAACTGGAGGTTTTATGTGGCAGAGTTTTTGTGTTGAAATCACTCAGACAGCACAGTTCAGTTTAAATGTCACATGCAAATTGAAACCTTAGACCTCTGTGTTTTTACTGCAAACACAATGCTCGGATGTGTGAATAATTTAACATGCTTTAAACCAGGTTGTATGTCAAAAATAACATCTTGGCGTTTTAGAGCTTTAGTAGATGGTCTGCTGTGTCAACGGTAAAGCAGGTCTGAGCAGCCAAACTCAGGTTTTACATGTTTTCTGATGTGATGCTTGCTTCACATACAAGTGGATTAGGAATGGACTTTGTGTTTTGGTGCTCGTCCTCAGATTCTCCCAGCCCGGCACTTGGGAGGTTTACCTCGGCCTTCACGTCCAGAGGACGATCGGAAAAGCTGTGGTGGTTAGGAACCTGAAGCAGGTCATATCCCACCCGAACTACAACGCATACACCTACGATAATGACATCGCCCTGATGGAGCTGGACAGCCCTGTCACCTTCTCTGATTACATCAGGCCCATCTGTTTGCCGTCTCCCCAGCATGATTTTCCAACTGGTAACACCGTGTGGATCACCGGATGGGGTGCCACTCGAGAAGGAGGTGAGTTTTCCCAAACAGTAAAGGTTGTTTTTACTCATTTTGGTGAATATATACAGTATATATGGCCACTTTTAGTGAAACATTTAATACATGTTGAGGCTGAATCTCTCAAACATCCAGTTAGTGGACCAACCTCAGACTTCAGGGTTTTATACATACAGTTTTAAATAAATGTATTAGAGCCTCAAAGAGCCTCCAGCATCATTTAATTCTCTTTAGCTGGACTCTTTCTTCCTCACCGAGTTCCCTACGCTTCATCATTTTGAACAGTGAGTGAGGAATTTAATCTGAATTCACCTTTTTAGACCCTAATTTGAGCCAGTTCAGGAATGACAGGAAACAACTGGAATTTAACATCTCATAATCAGAATGCCCCTTTTTCTGTTTTTTTTTGGTTTTTTTGCTTTTCTTTTTTTGTAAAACAGTAAATTTTAAAATTCCATTCAATCTTATTTTATCATTAAAGATATCATTTTGATTTTGAATAAAGAGCTTGCACATACTGTGCTGGTAAACACCTAATACTGAGTGATGGATAATAAATGTGGGCAGCACGGTGGTGTAGTGGTTAGCACTGTCGCCTCACAGCAAGAAGGTACTGGGGCCTTTCTGTGTGGAGTTTGCGGGTACTCCGGCTTCCTCCCACCATCCAAAAATTAGGTTAAAAATTAACCTAATTAGGGGATAAAAATTAGGGGGTTAGGGTTAAAAATTAGGGGATTAGGTTAATTGGCTAATTTAAATTGACCGTAGGTGTGAATGTGAGTGGTTGTCTGTCTCTATGTGCGATGAGGTGGCGACTTGTCCAGGGTGTACCCTGCCTTCCGCCCTAAGACAGCTGGGATAGGCTCCAGCCCCCCCGCGACCTTATGAGGATAAGCGGTAGATAATGGATGGATAATAAATGTATTAATTGCTGTGCACACTGGGTTTTTAGTATTTGCTGAAATCTATTAATTGTATGAGCTCCATATTTGCCTACATATTTGCCGGGTAGTTTGTAAAACTCGCCATGAATCTTCACAGAGGATCACTTTTCTCTGACTAAGGCCTGCCATCAATGCAACCTTTACATCTTTGCATGTAGTCCTAATTATGTCCTCCCGTTGTGTTTGTGTGTCAGGATTCGCTGCATCAGTGCTCCAAAAGGCCCAGGTCCGAATCATCAACCACTCGGTGTGTAACAGCTTGATGGGAGGAGAAATCACGTCGCGGATGTTGTGTGCCGGAGTGCTGACCGGAGGAGTCGATGCTTGTCAGGTAATAAAAGGCTCCCATGCAACCAGGCATATTAGTGTTCAATAGGGGAATGTAACGGTTCTTACCTCTACTAACTCTACATCAACCTTTATTTGTCTTCGTCAGGGGGACTCTGGCGGCCCTCTGTCCAGTCCGTCTGGCACTCGTATGTTCCTGGCAGGAGTGGTCAGTTGGGGTGATGGATGCGCCCGCAGGGACAAACCCGGCGTCTACACCACAGTCACCAAATTCCGAGGATGGGTGAAAGAAAAGACGGGAGTGTAGACCGCTGCAGGACGGTCAAATGAGACCTTATTGACATGAACATGAGCCGATGATGCAGTGGCGAAGAACCACAGTACAGATTTTTGCGTCGACGTGCTGACTGTCCAGCTTATGCTGTGGAAAATTGCTTAAAGAGCAATTGCAGCGCCTTTTATGTCCACTGTGGTTTTCATGAGGGTGGGGTTGATGAAATGTTTTTAAATGTAAATAATGATTTTATTTTTTGCATTGTTGTTGTTTTTATGTGTTTTGATTTTAGCCATGATTGTTCCACAGGCACACAAGTGAATCGTGTCTT
Organism: Synanceia verrucosa; assembly: GCA_029721515.1. Classification (NCBI taxonomy): domain Eukaryota; kingdom Metazoa; phylum Chordata; class Actinopteri; order Perciformes; family Synanceiidae; genus Synanceia; species Synanceia verrucosa. Next base: position 3,091,749 of record CM056559.1, read on the forward strand.
TGTGCTGTGTTCTTTTATCAGTAGACGTCATCAGAATTTCTCTTTCACTTGTTGTCTTTGTTCTGTATTTTATAAATGACAAGCAAAATGACGGCAAGCTCAGTCCATCTTACCTCCTATGGCTTGGTATCTTACACATTTTACTGTTGATTTTTGGTCCAGCTTTGGGAAGAGCTGCTCTTCTCATTGTGGAAGCCATTTTAGCTGTGAACGTCTTGTCTGTCAGCATAATCTAGTAGGTACTGTTTAAATTTCACCTCATTTTTAAAATGATGATATGACCTCTACTCCATTCAGCACAATATTAATAATAGTAATTCCTCTCAGATCTGTGTAAATGTGTGTTTTATAGTAGATGTTTTAAATAAAACATTTGTAATATAACCACCAGTTCTTCACATTTGTGTTCATGTTCTAAAATCTGTGATTTTTAGATGAATTCACAACCACCGTAGGGCATTTTGCATTAAACTGAATTCTTATTTTATTTGTATGATAATAATATGATCATTGCACACTATTTAAGTATCTATTTGGGATGAGAATGACACAGAAAGAAAGTGATGGGATCTCACAAAGAAATGCTCATTCTGGTCCAGATACAGATTATATTTTATGCCATTTTTATTTTGCATTCCATATGTTTTTCCATTCTTTTTTAATTTATTTTTTATTTAACAAATCTTGTTTTTTTTTCTTTATTGTATATACCAGCACAATGACTCTTTTAAATAAAAAATATTCAAGGAGCATGGATAAATTACTTTATTTTTTAAACTGGTTTTAACATTTAACATTTGGCTGTTTCATTTAATTTTCTTCTTATAAATAAGGGCTATGAATGTGAATTGTTAAAATTATGACCAAACTTTTTAACTATTGTTATTCAAACAGCACATTATGCCTGTACAACAAAACAAGTCAATATTAACAGTAACAACACACGTGTTGATGTCTGGACAAGACACACAAAAAGAGCAGCCAACAAATGTGTTTTTTAAATTTAAAAATTTATATTTTTTATTGAATTTTTAGTTACATTTAAATTTAAGAAAATAATAACTTGTAGGATAATATCTATGTCATTTTTAAGAGAAACTTCCCTTGTTTAACTAATAACAACCAACAGCAACAAGCGGAACCTTCAGTTTGTGCTCTGACTTTACCGGAAGGTATAGGGGAACGGAACGGAAACGGTCCCACCGTATTATTGTTCCCCTGGATTTCGCGGCAACTGAACCTGTGTGTGTCCCATTGGTCTTTTCTTACAGACTAAACATATTATTATCCATTAATTCCAGATTGATAACATCACGAAGGACTTCTCATGTCTCAGAGACATTCAAACACTTAAAATGGTCTCGCTAATCTGTAGTTTAGAGATAAATTTAGAGGCGCAAATCCAGCAACATGTCGATTTAATTTAGTAGCAGTGATTGAAGTTAGTGGAGGAGGAGACTGATTTAACAGTAAACATGGAGTCAGACCGGAGTGGAGACACCCGGAGCTGGGACTGGGACAGCCCGCAGTGCCGAGCCCAGCTGGACGAGATCTTTTTCCGCCGGCATGACTACATCCAGGCCGGCAGCCCGGAGCACAAAGAGTTCTGGTCCTTCTTCGACCGCTTCCAGAGGTTTAAATCAAAGAGGGACATGTCTGGAGCAAAAGAAGACAGAGAAGACGGAAGAAAGACCAGCACCGGAAAGGTAGACCTGGGGCTTCCTAGAGAGTATGACGCTCGCTACCGGATCAACGTGTCTGTGTGCACCCGGGACGTGGAGGAGCGCCTGGGGAAGTCCGAGCACAGAGGTCGGCAGAGGTCCTCAGGTCCAGGCAGTCAGGAGGTGTCAGACTGCCGCCTGGCTCTGCTGCATTTTTTGGACTTCAGTCAGAGACAGAGCTTCGGGAAACTGGCCAAGCTGCGCCGGGAGCAGAAGAACCTGCCCATCTTCCAGTACCGGGACCGAATAGTGGAGCTGGTGAGACTTCACCCCGTGGTCGTGGTGGCAGGGGACACGGGCTGTGGGAAGTCCACCCAGGTGCCCCAGTACCTGCTGTCAGCTGGATTCAGCCACCTAGCCTGCACCCAGCCAAGGAGGATCGCCTGTATATCCCTCGCCAAGAGGGTCAGCTTTGAGAGTCTCAATCAGTACGGATCCAAGGTTTGTCCCGGACCAGGTTCTCAGCAAACACACTTGGGTTGACTTTTCTGTGAACATCCAACACATCAGACATCTGGAAGCTGTTCCCAGTTTATACTTCTATTCACTACAGTCACTACAGGGGGAAAAATCACATTAATTATTGTCATTTACCTGTCCAGATTTAGTTACTCTGGGGGTTCAGATTAATAATACAAAATATAATCAACAAATTAAATATGATGTATTGTCAGTTCCACATTTTCTAGCTACAACATTAAAGCGATGAACGCATGACTCAGTAATTTAGATTACAGTTAGTTTGACAACATCTGTAAAATAGCAAACAAAGCAGTATTCGACTTGACGGTTATAAGTCCAAAAATGAAAAGTTGCAACTTTGCTAACTGATTCTTTTCAGAAAGTGAAGATACTAGACATTTGCTAGTTTCTACATTGAATGTGTTCTTTTCGAGCAAGCAGTTGTGACGTTTGAAGACTTGACTCTAGTAATGCATAGAGAAAGAATGAATTAACAAAATGCAGTGATGTTTCACAGGTGGGCTACCAGATCCGCTTTGAGACCACCCGGACTCCAGCCACCAAACTGTTGTTCCTGACCGAGGGGCTGCTGCTGCGACAGATCCAGCAGGACCGAACGCTGGCTCAGTACCAGGTGCTGATTGTGGATGAGGTCCACGAGAGACACCTCCACTGCGACTTCCTTCTCGGCGTCCTTCGTTCTCTGCTGGTGGACCACCCGGACCTGCGTCTCATCCTCATGTCAGCCACTATCAACATCAAACTGTTCTCTGACTATTTCAGTAGTGCTCCTGTGCTGCAGGTGCCAGGCAGGCTGTTCCCTATACAGGTAAGCATCACAGGTGTAAATAGAAGCATCTCACTAGAAGACATTAGTTTGATGTCTTTTAAACTGCATGCATTGTTTTTTTACTAAGGTGATCTACCAGCCCATTCCACCCGAGGAGCAGTCCTCACGTTCAGAGAAGCTGGACCCCAGACCGTACCTGCGCATCCTGCAGGGCATCGACCAGCGCTACCCTCCAGAGGAGCGTGGTGACCTGCTCCTCTTCCTCAGCGGTGTTGCAGAGATCTCCACCATCCAGGAGGCCTGTCAGATTTACGCCACGCACACACGTCGCTGGATCGTCTTGCCGCTGCACAGCACCCTCTCACTCGCCCAGCAGGATAAGGCACAGGCCACCTCGCTTGGATCACACAGTGTTTGAATCTGAAGTGGTTTTAATTCTCTGTCATGTTTCTCCTCAGGTGTTTGATATTTCCCCTCCTGGGGTGAGAAAGTGCATCATCTCGACCAATATCGCTGAGACCTCAGTGACAATAGATGGAGTGCGCTTTGTTGTAGACTCAGGTATGGCACTAGTGCATGATGGGTTCATCCGCAGAAACCAAACTTTGTTCAGAATGTCTCCATTTTTAATCTAATGAGGATCCTGAAGGTCGAAAGAGACCAAATCTGTCCCGCTGGGGATTTTTTGGGGCAGAAAAGATGTTTTTTACATCTCAAGAAATTGTCAAAAACCTATACATGACCCAGAAGTAGAATAACAACTGTATAAATGGGTAGGTTTGTTTTCCATTCTTTCACAGGGAAGGTGAAGGAGATGAGTTTTGATCCTAAGGCCAAGATGCAACGTCTGCAGGAGTTCTGGATCAGCCGAGCCAGCTCTGAGCAGAGGAAAGGCAGAGCCGGTCGCACGGGTCCAGGAGTGTGTTACCGCCTGTACGCTGAGTCTGACTACGATGCCTTCGCACCTTATCCTGTGCCTGAAATCCATAGAGTGGCTCTGGACTCCCTCATTCTTCAGGTGACAGGGAATGCCATTCTTCTCTTTAATTCTTCACTTTCCACAGTTATATTCAGCTTTATTTATTCATGCCTGCAGATGAAGAGCATGTGCCTTGGAGATCCACTTTCTTTCATCTTTATTGACCCACCTCCAGCTGCGAGTATCCAGACGGCAGTTACTTACCTAAAAGAGCAGGGGGCGCTAGACAGTCGTGCTGAACTCACCTCTATTGGTAGTTTGCTGGCACAACTGCCTGTGGATGTGGTCATCGGTAAGATTCCCCTAAATGAAAGTTTATTGTTTTAATAAAGCAGCATTTCAGTCTCACTTGATTTGTCAGTGACTCACTGGAGTGTCAAAGTGCTGCACATCCAGCAGTGTCAATGTGTGTGTTTGTGTTCATTCAGGGAAGATGCTGGTGCTGGGCTGTTTGTTTAAACTGGTGGATCCCATGTTGACAGTAGCAGCAGCCCTCAGCGTTCAGTCGCCCTTCCTGCGCAGCTCACAGCACAACCCAGACTGTGGCACCGCCCGCCAACCCCTGCAAAGCAACCACGGAGACCCCTTTACCCTGCTCAACACCTTCAACACCTGGGTGGAGGTTGGTAACAGTGGCTGTTTGATATGAACAGGTTCTATAAATAGGATGGTCATTGCTGATCATGAAATGTTCTTGTTTGAGGTCAACAGGTGAAGGGAGAGAGAGGCGGCGGCTCCAGGAAGTGGTGCAGGAGGAGAGGCCTGGAGGAGCAGCGGCTCTATGAGATGGTCAACCTACGCAGACAGTTCAAGGCAGGCTGCTGAGTAGTTCACCCTGCAGCAAGAGCTAATTTAAACACAAAAACATGCAAACAAAAGTTGCACAAAGTTTGGACCATTAGCTATGTAAAGTGAAGATCTTGTAATTCTTTCCCTAAGAGAGTTACTGAGATACTGAAAGCTGCTCCATTCAGTCCCACATCTAGCCTGGAAGATGAGCACAGACAGAGGCGGGGGGTCACAGATGTGCTGACACTATTTTACAGTATGAGTGTCCTCTGTGGTTGACAGGACCTGCTGAGGAACCACGGCCTGCTGGAATCGGAGAGCAGCGCTCCCTCTAGTGGTGACCGTGGACAACGCAGGGAGCGGCTCACCGAGAGGAGGAAGCTGCATCAGCTGAAGAGAGATCATGAGCAGCAGGAGAGCAGCAAACGTAAAGTCCTGAGGCTGGACGAGGGCCAGGGCGGAGAGTTCTCCTCTGGATCTGACGCAGAGGACGGTGGCAGAGGAAGGAAGGATGGAGAGGGATCAGGACAGAGCATGGACATACAGGTACGGTGGGAAAATGTCACCAGGAAACAGCACTGAACATCAACATTTAACAACTTAAAATCCACTTTTTCTTCTGCTGTTTTGTGGCAGAATTAAATTAAAATGCAGTGGATCTCATAATGGTGCATCATAAAAAATGCTGCTCTGAGGCTTAAATCTCAGTCTGAGTCCATCTTTGTACGAAATGCTTCCACTCTAAGTGATCTCTCTGTGCTGCTATCTGTCTACAACAGGAAGTGAAGTTCAAGTTGCGTCACAATGTGTCGGAGCTGCAGGAGGCAGCCAGCATCAGTCAGGACATGTCCTCCCGCCAGCAGGCTCTGCTCAAACTGCTGCTTTGCCGAGGCCTCTACCCTCAGCTGGCTCTGCCCGACGAACACAACACCACCCGCAAGGACTCCGACCAGGTCTGGCCTCCCACTGCACCCCTGTGTCACAACTGTTTCTGTAGTGACCGCAGTCATGAAATATTCCACTTTGTGATTTTTACACTGATCAGGTGTTCCACACGAGGAATAAGCAGGGAGTGGTGATCCACCCGACCAGTGTGTTTGCCAGTGACCCTGAGGTGTTACAAGTGCCTGAAGATGACACCAGAGAACTGGGTAAACCTCTTTAAAAGTAGTAAAATGTGCATGCAAGTTCATGACAACAAAACACACTTTTACATCATATCAGGGGATAAACCATACTCATTAAAGTTATCTTTACTAACACTAAGCACTGCCTGAATTATTTATCAGCTGTTAACCAAAACTGGATCCGTCTGGAATTTTAAATCTAGAAAAGACAGAATTGGTTGTTGGTTATGTTTCAGACCCAAAACATGTTCTCATGTCGCGCAGACAACATTTCTACCTTCTTGTCCTGCACTGGTCTGTATTAATGCTCTCTAATGCTCTATATGTCTGTTCCTCGGCCTCCTGTCTGTCTGTTTTGTCCTCACGTCTCTTCCTTTCACCCTTCTTATTGTGCACGTCTCGTCATGTCTTTCCCTCTTTGTCTTGGTTTCCTGCCTGCAGGCCCTGACAGGCAGGACAGCAGCAAACACCAGCTGCTGGCCTTCGTCACTCTGCTGGAGACCAACAAGCCATATTTGTCCAACTGTGTGCGGGTTCCTGCGCTGCAGGTTAGTAGCAGATGTAGGATGTCCCTGTTCTTGCCACAGATTGCTAAATATTCCATCCTCTTTGATTAAGTTTGGCATTATGATGGTAAACCTGTGCGATCCACACAGAGTGGGACAAGCCCTCAGTGATACATCTGCACCAAGTCACATTTTAATAAAGCATATGGTTTGTTAAGTTTGTATTTTGTACTAGTGTTGGTGGCTAATTGAGTTCTTTTTTACTGGTTTAAAATGTAGAAATTTCTGATATGTTATTATGAAATATGCTGTTCATCATGCAGCAAAGCTGCAGCCTGCAGTAGACCACCAGCTTTATTTATTTTAGTGTCAAAAACCACCTGCTTTGGTCAGTCATGTTAAATCTACATGTGCTCTAGTCTCTGCTGCTGGTGGCTAACTCAGTGGACACTAACGCTGACTGTACTCGCCTGGTGGTGGATGGCTGGCTGGAGCTGGAGCTGAGGGAGCCGGAGGAAGCCCTGAAGGTGCTGTCCACAGCCCTGACCCTCCGGGCTGAGTGGGAGCGCCTCCTGCTGGCCCAGCTGGGTCAGAGCACAACAGAGGAACAGGGGGTGTCCCGCAAAGTGACGGAGAAGCTGAGCGAAGGCCTGGTGCGCTTCCTGCTCTACACTGAGGTACTGAAGCAGCGCTGACACTGTGCTTCTCACATCCACATTTTACAGGCTTGTTTCATTTACTCTGTTTACCTTCCCTCCCAGGTCACTTACAGCCTGCGGAGACTCACAGCTTTCCAGACCCAGAACCTGTACATCGGCCCTCAGCCTCCCTCTGAGCTGTCTCAGCCCAAAGCTCCAGCCGTGAACCCACTGTTTCCAGGAGTTGAGGCCAAGCCGGACCCCATCAAAGGAGGCCTGAGGGTCACCAGCTTCTTCACGTACAACTGTCTGGCTGTGAGTCATTCTCTTAGAGTTACAGAAAGCTGGAGAACAGAAGCATCAGCTGTTTGGATATGAAAGGAGGCAACTTAGGACAGATTGGAGCTACTTTACCTCAACAACTGAGGCAAACTGCTCCAACAGAGCTGTTAGATAACAGAACACTGATCAGCTTCGATGTGGGAAATAGTGTGTTGTTGGATTAATGTAAAACACTGCAACATTTCCTGATTAATTAAAGACAGGTACATGACAATATAATAGCTATCTTCAGAGCTTAATAAATGCATTATTCCTCCACCCAGTGTCAGGAGTTTACAGTATTGCTGATTACCAGACTATTTTTAATTTAGTTTCTCTAATGGTTAATCCACCAGTATGTGCAAGCTCTTTAATCAGAATGATATCTTTAAAGATAAAATATAGCTATTGTTGTTATCCAGGATTTTTTTACAAAAAAGCAAAACAAAAAATAGCTAATTCCAATTATTTCCTGTCATTCCTGAAGAGACAAGTGTGTTTTAGTTCAATTTTCATTTAGTACAAAATGATGAAGAGCAGGGAAGAGAAAGAAAGAGTTCAGTTAAAGTGAAGAGAATGCTGCTGCTCTGATATATTAGTTAATCTCTGTATGTATCACATTGGAATTAAAATCATTCATCTAAACTCTATGTTTTCTCTATGATGTGCAGGACTCAAAGGATCTGTACAGCGAGTGTTTGCGTACTTTCTGGAGCTGTCCTAACTGTGACCTCTACATGCCTCTGACTCCTCTGGAGCGTATGCAGCATGAGGCCTCCTGCAGGCCAGCAGGAGAACAGCTGGAGGAGCGAGGTCAGGAACTGCTTAAACGCAGCCTTTGCAATTTATTTCGATGGTACATCTCTGGATAGTTCTGCTCATCTGATTGTTTGGTTTATGTGTTTTTTAGAGCCGAGCGGTGGGAAGGTGGGTTCCTCCTCGGTGTCCAGTCTCACCAGAGTCTATCACTGTGACGTCTGTGATGAAGACCTCAGCCTCACCTCCACCGAGATCCTCAAACACAAAAGGCAGCACATGTGTTCTGCCAAGTAACTGACCACAGCATCTTTGAGTTTACTTTAGCCATTTTGTACTTGAGAATCTGTATTAAAGCGCTGTTACTTCCCTCTAATGGTCACTGGATTTATTCTATATACCGTCATAGTTCTGCTCTTAAAGGAGGCATCCACAAAATTCAACTTATTAAAGTCCACTGGTTGTAGACGGATGCAAACTTTGGGAAAATAAGTCAATGACACAGATTTAGAGAAGCAGACACTGCTTTAAAATATAGAGTGAGGGTTTAATAATGATACAAACCCACGATATGTAACACCTCAAAGCAGCACATTGGCACAAAGTCAGAAGTAAGACAGCACGGAAGATAAAAACCTGTCTCAAAAAAAATAAAGAATCAGAATAAATATCTCAATAAATAAATAAACAGGTAATATCTCATTAGTTACTTTGAAACTAATAAATACGTACATTTGAAAATATGCACATAGGCAGAAATCAATAACCAGAAAAAGTAAAATAGTACTTAACACAGAGTTACTTAGAAATCATAAGTTATTGATTACTCAAAGCAAAAGGCACATTTATTAAGATGTAAGAATGGGGCCTGTCAGTACTGAACTCTGTGATGCCATCTCCCAACCAGGAGGAGCAAACTGTGCAATGGCTTTACTGGTTCTCTCTGTGTGTGTGCGTGCGTGTGTGTGTGTGCGTGTGTGTGTGTGTGTGTGTGTAGGTCTACACACTGCAGATTTATGGGGGTTGTGTGTGCGTGTGTGTGTGTTGGGGGGGTAATATAAAGATCAGGGAATGGCAGTCTAGTGACTGAGTTCATTGTTGTTGATTTTGTTTTTTAAGTGGTCCAACATCGTTGGCAGGCTGGCCTTGTAGTGAAGGTGACCGTCCCAGAGCCGAGAGGTCAAAGGTCGTGTTCATCAGCAGCTGTGTGTCCTGACTCCAACCCTTCGTACTGCCTGTTCTCTCACTTTAAGCCACTTTGGATAAAAAAAAAAACAAAACATTTCTTGGCTAAACCTAAAATGTAAATAACCTGGTGAAGCTTCTGAAAGGTTCATTCTGCCATAAATGAAGACTGTCGTGTTTGTTGGAGAGGATTTAAAACAGAGAGAGAATAAGCCCACAGATTCTCTCACACTGTTAAGGTGTCACCATCCTGGGATGCTCGGTGCATTTCGTGTGTTATTTTGAGATTATTTGTTGCTGAACTTCCAATATTTTCAAAGAAAATCTTCACACATCTCAGACAAAAAAAAAGTTGCCAGCATTTAGTGGTTATTTCTTCGTATTGGTGAAGAGACAAAGAACATTTATGAGTGTCTCCACCTCTTCTGGAATAGATTTTACATCTGAGGTCCTTCTGTTAAAGGGACAGTGCGTAGGATTTAGTGACATCTAGTGTTGTTGTTACAGGTTCAACTCAACTTTCCTCTGCTCACTGCTTCCTCGAGGACATTACCATGGTTACAAGCATGTTTTAAAACACAACAACAACAAAAACATAAATATGTCTGTTTCAAACTCTCTCTCTCTCTCTCTCTCCAGTGTTTCTGGGCTATTGAATGAAAAACACATCACCTAGCCTCAGGTGATTTCTATTCATTTTCAGCCAATAGATCCCCCAAAATGTTACACACTGTTCCTTTAAGATCGAGATGAAAACCACTGTTCTGTCTGCAAAAGCTGGGATGGAAATAATATCTCCTGGTGGCCAGTTATTCACTGAAAATAGAAAAGCAGACCAAAATAGACACAGAAATGCAAGGCGCATCACCACAAGCTTTGAAGTGTTGGGGTGAATTTTATCTTTAGGCCCAGTTATAAACTTAATAAAAAAAAAAACACCCTTGCACACTATTTATCTGTGGTTTAAGATTGTTTCTACTCGGCCACACTGCCTCGTCGATTGCTAAGAGGCAGCGGGAAAGTTTGAATAGGTTTAGGACAGGATTTAAAATAGCAGCTTTTTTAACTTCAAACTTAAAGCAACATTCAACAAACACATCTGCCACTGTGCCCAAATAATAAAAAGACCAACCGCCATTCGCCTATTTTAAAGTTACTGTGTCTTTGCCCGTCGCAGGGTCAGCAGCTACCTGCTGCTGCTCAAAGACACCGTTATATTCCTGTTTATCACTTTCTGCTCAACATGGACACCAATAACACACTACAGTATTTAGTTTCCCAACGTGAGCGACTGGTACAAAAATACTCTGTCAATACATTGTTCATTGCACTTCATTTCTCTTTTTTTGGTGGCATCTCATTCGAAGGCCTAGACACATCTCTAGATTGGTTAGTATTGGGTCCTCTTTAGCTTCTCTTTGGGGTGGGGGCTGCTCGGTTGTGGTGTACATTAGGTAGAATCGACTCGCTCAGAGGCCTCAGTTTTAAGCACCTTGACTGATTCAACAACTACTGTGGTGGGATGTGATGTTTCCTATTATTAATATTGAAAATACATGGAAAGATGAAAATATATGTGTAAAGTGAGGGTGTTTCATGTTTGACACATACTTTCTTTTCTTTTTTTACAAAATGACCGTGTGTTTGGTTACCATAATGATCGCATTATGACTTTTAAGTCTTTGTGGTTGTCATTGCAACGTCCCTTAGCATTAATTGTCCCTTTGCATTTGATAACCTTCCTCCCTCTGTGGTCTACTCCTTTAAGCCAAACACAACACCAGTGCTCTCAGATGCTCAGACGTGCTCTCCAATCCTCCCTGCCCTTCCTCTGTTATTCATGCCTTCACCAGGGTTGAGGAACATCTGAGGTAAAATTAGAGGTAAAGGGTGACATCTGCTCATCTGACGGATAAACAGGCCAACATGACACAAATAACTTCCCCAATATCTCATGTTTGTGGATAGGTGATAGTGTGTGCCATTGGGGGATTCTGTCAATGTTTTACATTTAATAAAATATACCAATTAAAATTATAACAATCATATATATAAACATCTTTAGTTTTTTGTGTTTTTCTTTCTAAATAAAAAAAAAAACCAAACACCCATTTGAAACAGTGTACACATCATCGTTGCCTCTGCCGTTCTCTCCCTGTAGTAACGTCTCTGACGCTAACTCTAGACCTCTACGAAGGCTCCAGATGAATCCCACAGAGCCTGGTCTGAGTGCAGCGCACCTCCAGCAGGCGAGGACCAGTGAGGAAGGCCCCAGGTTGAAAAGAGAAAGAGCAGAATGCAGTGGAAGGCCGTGGGGCTCTGGAGGGCCACGTCAGAGGTCTGGGTCTACCCCTAAAGATCCCACCTCCTCTCTGCACCCAGACCTCCTTGGTCCAGGGAACCACCTCCACCCCCCTCCAGCCTGGCCTCATCGCACCGCCTTGTGCTTCCCCCCACAGCAGCCACACCTCTCCCCACACCGCAGGCAGGCGCGCAAAGGCAGGTAGCAGCACATGCAGGGCACAAAGAGTGACAGGGCCAGGAGGGCCAACCAGCGGGCACAGCAAAGGGGGTGCGGGTGGCCCCCCATCGAGTCATCACACGAGCACGGCTCCCAGAACTCTCCCTCTGAGTCCGACATGCAGTGATAGAGCAGACTCTCTGCGCACCACACACAGGTCCACTGGCGCAAGCAATGCAGGGCCGGGTCCGGGGCATCTCTGCAGCGACCCCGCCCATTCTCCGAAGCACTGAAAACCGAGCGGCAGTACACACAGCGCGACGAGCACGACGACGAGCCTTGAGGACACGGGCTGTCGTCGTCGGGGGAGATTGCCCCTGGGTCGCCACCAGCGCTGGCCCCTCCTCCTCCTCTCTTACGAGTCCGTGACCGGGGAGTGGCCAATGAGGTGTGGATGCAGCAGGGAGAGGGCGAGCCTTTGCACGTCTCCTGGGGTGAGCCGGCAGCCGAGGACACGCCTGACACAGCGTTGGGCATGGACATACAGGTGGGCGAGGATGAGGATAGCCGCTGGGAAGCTTTACTGTCCAGGCTCACTGTCACATCGCAGCCTGCCGTCCCCACACCTCCCAGGTCCTTCTCAAAGCGAACCACGCACAGCTCCGACTTGTCCTGCAGACTCCCTCCGCCACTGACAACCACACCCCCAGTCAACCCCCCGACCATAGTTCTCGTGGCTCCTGCCCGTCGGTAGTCCTCATACCCTCGAGAACCCCACAGGTCTTTGCAAGGGTCCACGCTGCGCAGGTCTCCCTCCTCCAGCAGAGAAATGGTGGGTGAGAGGGGGGACAGTGGAGATGAAGCTGGTTGACCCACAGGAGGAGTAGGTGGAGCAGGAGGTGGGGGCGGGGGCGCTGGAGGATTCAACACAGCCATCATTTGTGAGAGCTGATGCTGTCCCGGCCTGGTGTGGATCTGTAGAGAGGGTATAGAGTTACAGAGTCAGGAACAGCATGTACTGAGCTACAGCTACAGCAGCGTCCATCTGTAGGAGTTCTCCAATAGGAGCACAAATGATGGCGAACATCCCGTGGGGTGGCAACGGGTCGTAATTTCACTTTCTGGAGAATAAACAGGGGATAAAAAGGGTTTGGTTTTTATCGCTCCCATAAATAGAATTTAAAATACAGATTTTGCTCTTAACCCCAAAGGACCCCAGGAGGTTCCCAAACCTGTCTTTAAGAACTATTCTTTTTCACAGTAGTCATCATTAAGATGTGACACAAATATGCGAAGAATAAACCTAAATTCTGACGAAGCACCAACGATGGACTTGGAGCAGAAGGCGCTACCTGAGCCGGCGTCTGGGTGGTGACAGCATGGCTGGATCCAAAACTAAACTCTTCCGACCGTACGAAGCAGGTCGATGACGACTCGCTCGTCACTATGGTGATGGGTTTGGGAAGCATCTCCTTTCTGCTGTTGGATGACGACTCACTTCCTGTATGAGACTGGCAGAGGCTACATGTCATCCCACGAGTCAAAAGCACCAATGGCAGCACAGGCCTCTTTCACAGAAGACATCTTGACTTGTCACAGTAGGAAAAGCGCAGGTGTACATGAGGAAATTAATGATCACTGGAGCACTTGAATACAACAGAGCCATCGTTAGTGCTATTAGTAACACCTGTGCTTTTCCCACTATGACAAGTCAAAATGTCTGCTGTGAGAAAGGCCCATCAGGGCCCCAGTTAAGAGAATAAACAAACTGCTTGGATACTCACAGCTTGTCCGTCGTCCTCGGTGTCGGCCTCTTCTGGTGTGGAGGATGAGGGCGAGTCAGAGCCTTGACAACACAGACAGAGAGGATTTAGGCTTCGCAGATTCAAACACAAACTGCTGTGTGTGTGACTTGTGAATGTCTACCTCTGTCGAGCTTGTCTATGACAGCCTGCAACCCTTTCTCAAAGGAGATGGCATCGGCAGGACTCTGGAACGTAAGCCCAAACTTTCGATCTTCTACCCGCCAGTGATGGAAGATGGGGTTCACCTTATTATACACTAACCCCCGCTGCACGGCACACTCCAACACCGGCTAAAGACACAGAGGGTTAGTCCACCAACCAAGATGCATCCTTCCCTCAAATCATGCCCCCGACACCCCTGAACAATCTACAGTCTTTTGGTGGCGTTGAGCAGCAACGTGGCATCGAAGACAGCCATAACACACACGCACACACTCACTGCACGGTCTCGCAGCCGCTCTCCACGTATGATGTATTCTCTCCGCCCCCTGCCGTCATGACTCCGCCCTTTACATATGACCACGTGACTCAGGCCGCCACCTCCAAGGGGCACCCAACCGCCACTGGAGTCATCACGTGTCATCACCACTGCACGAACACGCACACTGTCAGGGAAGCCAGAGGAAGCAAGAGAGTGAGCAGGCTGATTAAACAATGCACACACCATCATGCATGTGCACATTCAGTACACAAAATCGACCCATAATGGTAATATAATGCAGTACTAATTTCAGAGGCCCTGTTGAACTAAGATTGCATGATGTAATTGGCTCAAAGACAAATACTTGACTTGTGTGGCATTGCAACATGACAGCATCACACAGAGGCACTTTTTACTAAATCTATGGTCACATGACTGAGGTAAATACGATTATAATTAGCATGTGGTGATGGTAAACAAACATGAAAACATCAGCAAATGCTATTTAAACATGCTTGCTGCTTAGGGAGCATATGGGCATGAACACTAGGACTGAGTGTGCAGCTGAGGATAAAGGAAGTGTGCAGCAAATAGAAAGAAAGACAGAAAGGGCTGAGGAGGAGAGCAATGAGCCAAATGGGGGGAGGAGGAGGGAGGAAGAATGAGTGTTTCCCAGATAGATGTATCAATGAACGCACCCAGTCGCCATCAGAGGCCCCGGCATTCTTGCAAAAATAAATCAAAAATCAGCCCTCGCCAGTCGGGTGAATAATTCAGCACCGCAGCTCCACATGTGCATGTAACGCATCCACTTTGTTATGTCCAAAAATCACGCGTTGCAATAATTCTCAGTGTTTTTTCCTCATCCATCCCGCCCCTGCTGCACGCACTCATTAACACACCCCGATATTGTGTTATATTTTTTATGAATGGGATGGACTGGCTTCGACATGGCGCCGTGCGTTTGGATGTGTCGCCCCCCTCCCCCTAATAAAATACAGAATACAAAAGGCCTTAAAATACAAAATGCAATCGCGTATGGAGAAAAAAAAGGGAAGGAAAAAAGAGGAGCGAGTGGGTGAGAGGATGGAGATGGAGATGGAGAGGAAACGGGAGATGGGGGGAGGGGGCCGATTAGAAAAGGGAAGGAGGAGAGGAGGGGTGAGGATGAGGGAGAGAGAGGTTGAAAAAAAATCACATTTCATTCATAAAGTTTGGCTTTAAAAAATCATAATGAAACCCCGAGACACGTTGATAAAAATCACGTCAACGCCTCCATCCCTCCCTCGCTTTACTGGAGCCATGTCTTGAATGACGCGATGCCCCAAACTCGCCATATTTCGTCTTTTTCTCCCCCCCTCCTCCTCCCCATACATTTTACACATTGACTTATTTCGTGACTGTTTTATTATTTATTTATTTTAAAAATAAATAAATAAACCAACTGCCATCCACGCATTTAGCTCTGAATTATTGCTCGGCTCCTTGTTGTTTGTTTTACATCATTATTATTTTTTGTGTGTCTGCAGGTTGTGTAGGTTGCCTCAAAGAAAAGCACAGGTCCACATGTAGGTGGCTTAACATTTATCACACACTGGCATGGATGTGCCTCTATATACACACACACACACACATATATATATATATATATATATATATATATATATATCTTGAACGGGGTGTCGGGCTGTTGATCCAAGGCTACGTAATGGTGTTTTATTCTCGACAGCCTGCTAAATTGTGGAGCACCGAGTGTGATAACATGATGCTGGGTTGGTGTAACACTGATGGCGGTGGCGCTCTGTCTCTATCCGTGTTTGGCGGATGGTTGAATATATATTTATATATCTATATTTGTATGTAAATATATATATATATATATGTGTGTGTGCAATGTTAAAAATGAAAATGTAAGGACTTACTCGCCCTCCATGGCTCGGTGTTGCCCGCCGCTTGCAGCAGCCCACCCCAGGGTCTCCTCTCTCTCTCTTTTTATCCTCCTTTCAGGAAACAGACTCGCTCACATTCTCCCTCTATCTGCTCTCATTTTTCTAATCTCTCTCTCTCTCTCTCTCTCTCTCTCCACCTTGATGTCGTTTCGGTGTATCAGGATAGGCTTGAGGTTGCAGCAGCCATTTTCCGCTGGCAGCATCCTCCCTCTCCCTCCCCCCCTCCAAATCACTCCCTCGCTTATTCCGTCTCCCTCTACCTGTGCCAACACATCCGCACTAATCATTGACAGCATCGTGGCTATAGGGTTAGTCCATTGGTCTGCAACTGTTACTATCATAAGAGACATTTTGCCCCTCCTCTTCCACCAAATAACGTTTCCAAAACATTACACAGCTTCTAAAGTTTTTATTTGGTATTACTGCATGGATAAAAACCTACTTTCTATTTGCAACTGCCATAACAAACTACTAATGTGCAAGTCTATGTCTAATAATTTCAACACAAATCTATGCAGGTTTATTTTGATGCTCCTCATATTTGTGGAAAATGAATTAAAAAAGTATAGCTGACTGTCAGTAAATCAAGCATACAGACAAGCCATCATTGTCGGTGAAGGCAAATTTATCTATCCACTATAATCTTATTTTAAAATTATTATTAAAATTATTTTCATATTTTTTGGGATTTATCCACAGTTAGGAGTAATGATTTGATGTGTTTTATTTCAAATATATATATTTTTTAATACATATATATTTCAAATTTAAATTTTAAATTTGAATTACTATGAGATGACTGTGCAACACAAAATAAATTAATAGAATAAAAGATATTTATATATGTCCATGTAATTTTTTTCAAAGCCAGAAGGAGCCACTGCAGAGGGGATAAAGAGATGTGTTGACTGGGTTAGCCCATGTGGTTTCAAATGACTGGGATAAGCAGCTGATATGTGCAGAACAGATTCTATACCAGACATAAAATAATGCTTGTGTCTTTAAATTTGCCTTCTCTTCCTGTGCTAATTCAACTCTTAACAAACATGGTGCTGACAGCCAAGTGTTTCAGCACCATGGACAGCAGCTAAACCTCTGCACATGAAGAAATGGCATCTTCGATGCTGATTTTGGGCTTTATTGAAGAAACCACTGCCCCTGCGACACCATAGACTAATTATAAAGTTACTGTGTGTTATGTGTTGTGGAATGTAATGAAAAATAAAAGTATATTTATTTAAATACTGTACATAAGTATCTGTTAATTCACTAACTTTCACCAAATGAAGTAACACAATGGTGATGGCTCACCAATGGTAATATTTATACATTTGCATTTTTTTTTGTGTCTGTGGTGAATATTTCCCAGAAAATACAGTTTTTCTGCGTTGTATAAACACAAAAAATGGATCTAGACACAAATGTAAACACTTGAAGCGCAAATCTAAAATTCTAATCTAAATTCTAATGCAACCAGGATTGAAACCTAATGATACGTGAGCACCAAAATAGCATAGAAAAAATATATTTCTATTTCTATTTTATTTTGTATTACTTAATAATACATTTTACTTAAGTAAGATTACGAATGCAGAACTTTTACTTATAAAAGAGTATTTCTACACTGGCCTCTTGTTACATTAAATTGATGAATAGTTCTTCCACTACTCCTTAATTAGAAGAAGAATAATCTGAGAAGTTGTTATCGCATTGCGGTGGTTTACAACATGGCTCGTTGGTCTAGGGGTATGATTCTCGCTTAGGGTGCGAGAGGTCCCGGGTTCAAATCCCGGACGAGCCCAACTTTACTAAGTATGATCCGTGTTACAATTTGTTCAGATCATGTTTATGAAGCACGATCTGCGTTAGTTTATTCATTTAGGTACGAATATAACACATAAAGCCCATTATGCAAAAGAGAGCAAATACTAAACTGACAGTAGCTACGTAACGGAAAATTTCAGATTCACGTCCGAGTGCTGCCACGTGGTTCCCTGCACAACACATTCAAAACTAAAATACCTTTACAAACTAGCAGATGTTTGTTTTATTCAGCTGTGTGGTTTAAATTCATTTTCTACTACACTGGTGAATTCAACTAAAAGGACGCAGCGATGGGTATTTCAGCACCAATGACAGCGCCTGTACACTCATATTTAAAGTTAAAACCTGTACTTGAGTAAAAGTAGAAATACCACGGTCAAAAAACGTTCCAAGTCCAAATTTAAAACGGATATTACAATATAACTGGACTTTCTATCACCGCAACTGATTATGTTTGATAGAACTTACGACCGTTATTCCTCAGACATTTCCTTCTTGCTAGCGTCAAATTTCGTTTGTGGATTTGTCCGAAACGTCCCTGCAGATGTCCTCTAGCCTACCACATAGGTTAGTTTGCTTAAAATAACCGGACAGCACAATGTGTGCTCATCCAGCGAGCTAAATACGTCGAGTTAATGTACAGTTAATGTGCATTTTAGCGAAACTCGGTTGATGTTGGTAGTAGCGAAGAAGGTGCTGCTAGTGAGCACAGAAGTTAGCCAACTAGCTAAGGTTAGCAGAAAAGTTAGCCACCCAGCTAAAGAACTAGCGAACGTTAGCATAAAAGTTAGCCAACTAGTTAACGTTAGTAGAAAAGCTAGCTAACTAGCTAACGTTAGCGGAAAAGTTAGCCAGCGAGTTAACGTTGGCAGAAAAGTTAGTCAACCAGCTAACGAACTAGCTAATGTTAGCAGTAAAGCTAGCTAATTTAACAAACTTTTATGAAACATGCGTAACTCGTTAAAGCACATAACAAAAAACGTTTTCAAACAATAAATTGAACACAACTAATGATGATGTTAGCATGTAAATAATACGGTAGCTTACCGTTGGTAGACGGGGCAGTAGGTCATCATGTCACCTTGTGCAGCTTGCCTTTCTCATAGTACAGAGAAATATAGTTCTCATTTTGGTTTGCAGGCGTAATGAACAATTGTGTCTGCAGCTCACTGGGTGGAAAAGATAGTGTTTGGTCTCTGGCTTCTACACTTTACATGTCCAAGTGTCCCTGAGGGAGACATTAGACCGCCAGTCGCTTTACACCTAAATGGATTCAGCTCTCATTAATTTCATTGTGTACACCTGTGATTTTCCTTCTTACCTGAAAAAAAGTCCTATATTCTGTGGTGGATTTTCTTTCATTGTTTAACAATGGCGCTCATTGCCAGAGAGAAGTAAGTCTTGTTTTGGACACATCAAACTTAAAATATTATATTACCACACATCCTGATATAGTTCCTTTTTTTTTGCAGGAACATGGAGTAAAACAGGATGGGTAGTTTACAGTCAATAAGAGCAACGGCTAAAAAGGAGGCCAAATTAAACCGTGGCAAAGCAAATGACTCAACTGGAAACCTCAATAACCCTGCCGCTAGTAAAGATCTGCTAGGCCCTATTCAACATGTTTGTCACCAACTGGAAACCAGCAATGACAATGAAGTAATGCTCACAAGAACGCACCAAGTTCATGCTGTTGATGTTCCTCAAAACAGGGAACAACAACATGCATCTATTGCAAAATCCAAAGATAATAAGACCAGTACTCCAAAACGAATGCAACAGGTTACACCCGCAGGACCAAAAATAACTGCAAGGGAATTGGATACTCTTAAGTCAGATGTCTTACTTCAGGATGTATGTGATCAGTTAAGCCAGCAGCAACATAAGGGATCCACAGAGGTACCACTGCAGACAATAAGGATGGTTGCATCCTGTGATTCTGATGTATTTGTGTCAGTCCAAATGCAGAAAGAGATGCTGAGCAAAGACGCCTCACCTCAGGTAAAATTCAGGTGAGTTCTTTGCATGCATGCATGCATAAATTATATTATTATAAATATTACACACATTGCAAACAAATGCACTGCTATAATATATAAACTATATAACATTTACTTTGGCTCTTTTATTATGTTAAATCTGTCACAAAATGTGTCATGTGCATGTGCTATATCTCTATATACAGTATTTATCATATTTTAAGGTGCAAATACCATACTTACTGCTGTACTCTACATTTATTACACATCTGTAGTTAGTACTTTTATTTGGTTATTTTACAAACAAAGCATACAGTAATCTTATTTAAAATTATGCATTGTTACACATATCTTGTGTACATAAGATAAAAAAAATATATACAATCTTTATGGGACCTTGACATTTTTTAACACTCATATTGCTTACTGTTGCTTATGCTTTCAGATTTTTTCTAGTCATACTGTGGTACTTTTACTTAAGTAGAATGCATGACTTGTAACAGTATTTTGCAGTGTTGTATTGTTTCTTTTACTTAAGGATCCAAGTACTTCTTCCAACAATGGTAACATATCTAATAACTTGTATCTGTCAAATTCACCAGCTTTGGGAGTAAAGAGCAACAACAGATAACCCCTCGACTTCCTGCTTCTAAAATCCAACCACCTGTTTGTCACAATTGCGAGATCAACAAATATCCAAGTCAAAAATCTGATTGTGTTCTCTCTCATACGAACGAAGTAAGCACTAGCAAGGCTTATGGTACTTCAGATCTAAACACAACCACAAAACCGAACACTGAGGTACCAGCCACCATGCCCACAGAGCCACCTGAATGTCCAAGACAGATGTCAAGTCAGCCAAAAGCTCAGGTCAACAATGAGGAAAATGCACTCCACAGACACTGTTTGAACCACAACAGTGTCGCCAGCAAAGAAGTGAACTATGTGTATTGCTTCAGTGCCAAATCAGAAAGCAGCTGCACGAAGGCTGCCAAAAAGAGGCTCAGGCCAAAACAAGCAAAGAAAGTAAAGGCTCAGCGATATGGTGGAAAGAGCTACCAGCAAACAGCTGAAGAAACGAAGAGTTCATGGCAGCAACACGATGAGCCACACCAAAGACAACCCGATACAGCCGAGAATGACAAAGATGAGAACACCTGCATTCAAAAAATAAAAGAATCACAGGTCCCAGTAGCTTCCACTCATGACCGAACATCCGCAGCCCCAGACACAGGCATTACACTCCAGGGTTCCCTTCGTCAAGATACTGCTGTTAAGCCAAAGAAAAAATGCAAAGCGTTAAATCAAAAGCGACCCAAAAACACAAGAAATGTCACAGTGAAAGGAGAGAAGAACAGGAAGAACTGTCAGCCTGAGAAAGAAGCACACGAGTCGACCATGACCTCTGCAGTACCGCTCCAGCCAGTCTTTGCTTCTGAGAGCCGCTGGCCCCCCTTTACAGTCAGTCAGTCCTGTTCACATAAGGCCCGCTGTCGACACAACCCAGGGACAGGTTTACCACCTAACATCCAAAAGTGGTGAGCGACACTACAGCACATATCTTACAGGTGTGTTGGTGTTTTCTTTCCTTCTATACTGGTTAAAATTAATCAGTAACATCTTTGCCCACCACTTCCACAGGTTACCAGAGCAGTCTGCATAGCACTGAGAAGCAGAGGAAGAGGGTAAAAGATTCTCATCAGTGAGAAGACATTCAAAATTACTTGCATTTTGTGAACCCATTAGTTCCTGGGAATGATGAGGAAAGTGAATGTTGCAGTGATTTAAAAAAAAAAAAAAAAAAAAAAAAAGGGGGACGCAGTCATTCAAACAGTTTATTTTCTGAATTGTTTATTGCAGATAAAGATTTGCATTGTAATGTCAACTGGATTACAAACCATCTAGGGAGGAAGAGGCATTACCATTTAGAAAACACTCACAAACTTGAATGGCAACTCAGTCAGTAGGTTGCTAGGCTACAAGGCAAGGGCAATACATTTCAGTGAGCTCCACGAAGGAGAAAATGAACTTTGTGTACAAAAAGAGTTTGCGTGAATTTTGGGGGCATTTTGAGAGTTTTGACACACTGAAAGTCACAGGATGGTGATTCTAAGTGTTAAAAAGAGGGCTAGAGGGGCTGACTTCATGTTGTTTATTGGTCCAAACCCATAAAAAGTTCAAAATAATTAACTGGGACATTGAAACCCTTGTTTTTAGTGATTCTTTTAGTTTTGTTCCCTAGCAAACGTCCAGACAGTGGAATACAGGAAAAATAAATGACGTTTTTTTTTTTTTTTAAGTATGGTCAATAAATCAACCACTCTGGCAATAAAGTCATATTCCTCAGGGAAACTGCATTTGAACCGACTGGATGTACACTGGATCAGCAGCCCATGTTCCTGGGGGTGGATTACACAATCATTTCCAGCTGTCGTGCATATTCAATGACCTGTTGTGCCAGCTCCGTGGAGGGGATGTTCACCTCTTCTGTCCGCTGCTGCTGGCTGGTGAAAGAGTAATAGCCATCTGGGCTCAAACTCCATCCTCTCTGAAATGAAAGGAGCAATCAGCTTTGGCAGTTTGACAGAACAGCTTTAATTTTAATTCAGATTAATTCACGTTTGTTTCCCCAAATGAAAATATACATACCTTCTTGGCATACTCTGTCATCTTTTTTGGCGAACTGAAGAAAAGCACGCGCGTGGCTTCACTAAACTGGATCTGTTCGTATGCTTTCTCTATGCAACCTGCAATCTCATCACTGAAATGGAGAATGTCAGTTTTAGTTGAAGTTATCTTTTAGCCACAATGTAACTTCATCAACTGTTTTTACAGCTCAATCAGGATTAAACATTGTAAAAACAAACCGTCCCCCAGTGAATGAAAATAAGTGAGAATTATCATAGGAAAGAAAGAGGTCAATGTACTTAACAGTTAAATTTGACATTTGTCTCGGTCAGTATTGCTGCTTTGGTTAGACTGCTACCGTAGATATGCTGAGGGGTTCCTGATGTAATGGTTTATGAAATTATCAACCAATCAAGATATATATTTCAATACTGAGTCTTACCGAATTGTGTCGAGCAGAATATCTATAAAAAAAGTGTAGCTCTCAGCAGGGATGTTGCCTTTGGCCAGGAAAACCTTGTTGTAGCTTCCTTCCATCAAGTACTGAAAAGACCAAGACAGGATATGAAACATCACTATGGTATTTACATGTTATTATTGACACCTTGTTCATATGTAAATACAGAATTCCACAGAGCTTTGCATACATTTTGTTGAAAAAGTTTGATAAATTTGCAGCAATTAATATGTAATTTGTACTTCTGGATTTATACTTTGTCAGCACAACATATCAGAGAGCAGGTCCAAGTAGCTCAGGCCAAAATAAAGCTGCATGAAAACTAGAGATGACCCAGGTAGATAGTCAATGATTTCTATGATCGTCTGGTCATCCGAAAGTAAACATGGAGTACTAAAACTAGTATCAACGCTGTGTAAGAAATGCAATGTTGAGAATAAAAATGATAAGGAGGGTGAATATGATCCCTTGAAGGAATTGATGCAGTATTTTAGGTGTGAGCAGAGTCATCAGGGATATTCAGTTCAGCTGGTGGCTGCAACGCTGGAGCCAGTCAGCTAGGTCTCTCCCCAGCTTCCATCCTCTTTGTTTTTAGTGTGTTTAGTCTATCATAACATTTGTAAATGTCAAAAATTACTAATTGGATGCACAAATATCAAAATCCAACCCAAAACAATGCATTATCAAACCCTGTATTTGTGCTGTGTCTAGGGGTAAAGTGCAGCACCTGCTCTAGGGACACAGGGTGTCTGATGTATACGTTGGTCTGAATATCTCGTGCACTCAGTCTCTCAAGTTCTGTGTGAAATTCTGACACACGGTTCTGTGAGAGCAGGAAGAGCAGGTTCAGTCCAAGTAACTGGTGCATGTAGGCGGCTTCAGGCAGTTCATCCCTAAATGACAGGAGGTAAACAAAGAGTGATGTTAGGAAAGGCCAGTGAGCACCATGCAGCAAAATCCCACTACAAACAAACAAAATAAAACAGTGACATTACTTGTAATCAAAGTAGTAACATTTTAGCTGGGCCATGTATCTCTCAAAGGATGGGATGTCTTTCTTCAGGATGCTCCACAAGGCTCCGATTTCAAGGACATCACCTGAAACACAGACATGTGTCTTAATTAGAGTTAGCAGGTTGATAACTGTCTACTAATCTGATCGCTAAAGAACAATCCATGATTAATATGAATGTTGTCGTTCAGCTCGACTTAACTGCCATCTTTACTCACGAGCTAAAATGAGCTGCTGCTTGGTGAGCGCTGACCCACTTGTAGGTAAGAAGTTCAGCTCCAACAAGGAAACCTGCAAAAACGAAGCCCAAAGTCATTTTCTACTAAGTTTCAAACTTAAAGTTGCTTGCCTTATCCCACTTGTCTGTCATAATCTAAAATGTTGACATGAATTCTTAATTTTGAGGTACTTGTACTTTACTCCACTACATACTGGAGGTAAATATTGTACTTTTTACCCCACTACACAGTTCACATATTTAGTTATTTTATGGATTCAGATGAATACAAAATATAAACCAACTAAAATTGAGCCCCACCATTACTAGTGTCACTAGATGATGTACACATTAAATAATAATAATTATCACTTACTACTCAGAAATATAACCTATTATTCTTACTTTAAGTTTATTTTAATGCTTACAATTTTGTACTTTCACTTTACACAAGAGATTGACTGCAATAGTTTTATAGTGGGAGAGTATTTCAGACAGTAGTACTGATATTATGCTAAACTTGTTCCACCTCTGTTTTTTTAACATCTAAATCAGTTGTGTTGTTCGCAATTAATTAACACAGTCTACACAATTTGAGTTCACCAGACACGTTGTATACGAACAATTAAGGAATAAAACCTTAAGCTGCATGTCGTCTCGTTTAGCTTTCGCTCAGCGGTTTATTTTGACCTGTCAGTTCCAGGTTGAAACTAGTCAGACAATGAATTAGCCTAAGGTGCGTTGACGTTAGCAACGACTGTCACAACAGAAACCCGTAAAGAATTAAACTGTCATATCAGTTGAACACTAACATATGACTTGTTGACAAAGTGAAAGTGAATGTTATCATCCCAAATGGAATATGATTAGAGGTGTCTAAAAAGTACCTAATGGGGCACTCAAATCAACGTTAGCATGGTTAGCCTAAGTTAGCACGCTTAGCTACAATTGCTAACTGCGCTGATACTCCAAAAAATAGGCAGCTTTCCTGATTCTACTCAGACACAAAAAAGACAAATAAACGTGTCTACCTTAAGTTTGCTGAGAAGTTCTCCACATTTACTCAGGTTTGGGTTTTTCTTGTTCCACTCCGCTTTGAGAGTCTCATACAATCCCGCAGTCTCTTTCAACGCCATGGTGATTCTGCAAAATATACGACACCGGTCACCGTAATACGTTAAATGACTGTCGTGAAGCGTTCTGGTTGCTATGGTCCGTTTCTGTTTCCTTCCTAGAGACAGACGGCGGATCAAGATGGCGGCGTTTGGCACAGAGCGGTGGCTGAATGACCTACCAAATCATACTATTTTCAGAAAAATACGTGAGAAGTTGGATTCAGAACCGGACAAAAATGAAAGAGGGGTCGCTAAGAACCTCACATTTTGTTTGGGCGGGGACTTCTTTGTGTGGGACGACACGGACCGCGTGTTTTACACCACCAACTTGAGGCAGTTGAACACGGATGAGAGTCGCGGTAGCGGGAACTTCCAGACGCTACTGTGCATCAACCCGCCTCTCTTTGAGCTGTCCCAAGTGCTTCTGAGTCCCACCCAGCACCACGTCGCGCTGGTCGGGCAGCGCGGGGTGTCGGTGCTGGAGCTGCCCCAACGGTGGGGCAAGATGTCCGAGTTCGAGGGTGGACAGAGCGAGATCAACTGCAAGACCATCCCGGTGGCGGAGCGCTTCTTCACCAGCTCCCCGTCGGTGAGTTTGCGGCAGGCGGCTTGGTACCCCAGCGAGACTGACGAGCCCCACCTGGTGCTGCTCACGTCTGACAACACCATCAGGTTCTACGGTTTGAAGTCGCCCCAGATGCCGGCCAAAGTCCTGTCATTGTCCCAGTCAGAAGAAGACACCACCATCAACAGCAGCAGCCACCACCCGGTCCGCTCCTATGCAGCATCTTTAGGAGAGATAGCAGTGGCGTTTGACTTCGGCCCCATTTCGCCTCCTCCTCGGCAGCTGGCAGCACAGAGCTCAAGAGAACAGCTGGTCTATCCTCTGTACATCCTCTACGAAAATGGGGAGACCTATGTGAGCAACACGAGTCAGGCAAACGGGGTAAGTGTGAGCAGACCCGCTGGCCCTCTCCCCATGTATCCTGCAGCAGAGGACAACTATGGCTACGATGCTTGCGCTATTCTCTGCCTGCCATGTGTGCCCAGCATCCTGGTCATCGCCACAGAAACAGGGACACTGTACCACTGTGTGGTGCTGGAGTCCGAAGAGGAAGAAGATAGCAGGGTGGTGGAGAAGTGGATCAGAGGCACCGAGGCAGTGCCGGCTCTCTATGTGTTTGAGTGTGTTGAGCTGGAGCTCACCCTCAAAGTAGCCACAGGAGAGGACGAGGAGCCTCAGGAGTTTGACTTCACCTGCCCCATCAGACTGCACAGAGACCCCATGTGCCAGAACCGCTATCATTGCACACACGAAGCAGGTGTGCATAGTGTGGGGCTTATCTGGGTCAACAAGCTGCAGAAGTTTCTCCAGTCGGGTGATGAGGACAAGGACAATCTGCAGGAACTGGCTGCTGAGAAGCGCTGCATTGTGGAGCACATTATTTGTACCAGACCGCTCCAGTCTAGTCATTCAGCGCCAGTTCGAGGCTTTTTGATTGTGTCAGACCTTTCCTTGGGCGCCACCATGATCTGCATCACCAGCACCTATGAGTGCATCCTGTTGCCCCTGCTGAGCTCCATCCGGCCCTCATCCCCTCCCCTGCTCTGTTCACATCCAGGCCCAGGCTCTGGCAGCTCACCTCTGCGTGGGCTGGCCGACGACTCTTTTGAGCAGCACATCCGCAACATCTTGGCTCGCAGCTCCACCAATCCTCTCGTCCTTAAGGCTGGGGACAAGGACACATCACCACCGCCTCCTGAGTGTCTGCAGCTCCTCAGCAGGGCCACGCAGGTCTTCCGTGAGGAGTACATTCTCAAGCAGGACATGGCATGTGAGGAGATGCAGAGGAGGGTGAAACTCCTGACGAGCCAGAAAAACAAGCAGCTGGAAGAGTTGATTCTGTGCCGGGAGGAGAGGAAGAGCCTGCGAGAGGCAGCAGAGAGGCTGGCTGATAAGTACGAGGATGCAAAGTATCGACAGGAAACCATCATGAACGGGGTTAAAAAAGTGCTGGGCAGCCTGCAAAGCCAGCTGCCCATCCTCTCGAACAGTGAGAAGGATATGAAGAAGGAGCTGCAAACCATCAACGATCAGCTGAAACACCTGGGCAACTGCATCAAACAGGTGAAAATGAAGATGGAGTACCAGAAGACACAAGTGGACAAGGACGTGCCGGCGGCCAGGACAACCGTCGCACTCAACGCCCACCAGAAGAAGGTCGTTCAGGATGTCCTCAGAGAACAGGGACAGCAAATCGGTGACATGATGAAGCAGATCAAAGACATCAAAAACCATTTCAGTTTCTAAGCAGCCGAGAACAGTAAAATGTGAGATGTTGTAATTAAATCTGCCTTTTTGTGACGAGAAGCTGGACTGAATGCTTTAGTCATGAGCTAAAGTGCCACCAATATATTTTCTAAACACTGATATACAGCAGCTTCACCTTTGATACTACATGTTTGTCTTTTCAGAAGCTTTTGCATATTCTAAGGTTTGAGTTAGTGGTTCAGTCACAGCAGAATGTGTCGTACATGCAGGAAAAAAATGGAAATATTTGGAGCTTTTGCTTCTTTTTGACTACAAATAAATATAAAGATCCCCTTAACTGTTTGTACTCATTTGTGACACAAGACATTAGCCAGTTACTGAAAAAAATGATCTAATAATTGCAATTATTTTGACCGATACTGCAATTTTAGAGGGAATATGACAGTTTAGAATATGATGAGAAGGCCAGGACATCTTTTACATCTCGACAGTATTTAGCTAATAACTATTGTGTCTCCTGTGATTTGATAATTACAGTAGACCATGTAGCGATTATGATAAAACTTCGATTAATTGTGCAGCTTTAAATAAGAGAAGCAGAGAAAGGGAAATTAGATTGATCCTACATTGGGGGGATTCACTTGCAAATGAAATCATGGCAGACGTAATAAAAATAAATATTTACAGTATGTGCTAAAAAAGAAAATACATTTTAATGTATTTTTATAATGCATTTTTTAATTTAAATTAAATACATTTTTTAGAAAATAAGAATTAATTATGAAATAAAAAATTTATATTATTATGGGCTTCTTTTTTTGACAAATTCAGTGTTTTCTCCTTCCTGATGTTTGGTCATTGTTCCATCAGCTCTTTGGTTGTTAAAATCTCAAATGATAATCTAAAATAAATGACTACTTTTCTTCACAGAAATGGATGAAATGCTGACGTGAAGGTCAACTGATTGTCCACTCTGTGAAGCTTTGGAGACCCCTAGTGGGTTCAGGACCCCAGGCTGAGAAAGAGTGCTTCAGTGGTTGTAAAAGTGGAAAAGGTATTCATAAGTAGAGGTGAAAGTATTGTATTCAAAATGTTATTGAAATAAAAGTACACCCGTGTCAGCATCAAAGTATTCCTCATTATGCTGTATAATCTATGCCAAAATATCATAGTATAATTATTGATGCATTAATGTGTTCATCACTTTGATGTTGCAGCTGGTAAAGGTGGAGCTCATTTTAATAACTTCATATACAGCTGGTAGTTTAATCTGTAAGAAAACATCATTCATTCATTCACCAGCTGATTGTATTTTGTTTTAATAATCTAAATCTGTAAAGTGAGTAAAGCTGTCAGATAAATGCAGTGGAGTACAAAAAGTACAATATTCATGAGTAAATCTAAATTATCAGTAAGTAACACAAAAGCATAATGTATGGCAAATTTTGGTCATGAGTTACTTTCTGTAATGTATAATAAATATAGAATAACATCTAAAGTGCTTTATAAATAATATCAGCCGGGCTCTGTGGTTTAGTTTGTGTCAGTTTAGATGCTTTAAATAGCACATCTCCAGTTGAACATGTTCAGAGTGATGTTTATCCACCAGATGTCACCCATCTCCAGAGCTGCTGACCTCTGCAGGTTTGTTGGGGAGGATTCCCCCCGTAAACACAGAGTGACGTACCCAGGACACCCGGAGACCCTGGTTTGCTTTGGTGGTTTGGTTGAGTAAGCTTCAGTTTTGGGGAACATGGTGCAGATGTTCCTGCTGGACTCACCCCACTCTGATATGACAGCAGATAACTGACTATGACTCAGCTCTGCCTAATTATGTAACACACAGGACATTGTTCAGCTCAATCTGCTGAGGGGATTTTTTTATTCCACCCTTTATAACGGCATCAGAAGCAACGAAAGAGAGAAAACTGTTCACAGGAATGTCTCAGCTGAACTGTCACCTCACTTGACTCTCACATATAAAGGAGAAGGTGTGGTGTGCTCACTGAGGAATTCTCCAAATAGGGGGATGTTGTGAGGACTCTCTCATAAAGGTACAGTGTCTAGATCCTGTGTGTGAGCCTGAGGAAACTTAGCGGACCCTATGAAAGGAGATATTAATAACTCTTTGGGCCAACCCACCACATTCTTCACATGTGAGTCACTGTGAGCCAGAGAGCAGGGAGGAAAGGCCTCTGGTTCTCATTTGTGTTTTCTTTCCATGGAGGAGTGGAAGGCCACCCCTTCTTCTCGCAAAGCCTCTATGTGAAACACACACATCTGCACTTCTACGCAAAACAGGCGAAAGCAGGACCAGACGGGGGTGAGGCAGAGGAAAAGGGCTCGATGGAGGCGGAGAGAGGGGGGAGAGCCTCGGAAAATGGTGGTATGGGGACTTGGCAGGGGAGAGAGTGACTCACTGTTTATCTGCTCCGTCGCTGAGAGACTAAGAGAAGCTCTACCGAAAAGAAATGCACCCAGCTTTAGGGCTGCAGCTACTTAGTTGATTATTTGTTGGGTGAAAAATGTGGATCGGTGTTTCCCAAAACTCCCAAGATGACCTCTTTAAACATCTCAAAAATATTTACTGTCACAGAGGAGGGAAGGAACCAGAATATATCCAGTTTTCTTTAAAATTAGACTCAAAGTTCACGCTCTATTTTCTTCAAAGAAAAGCATCAAAACACAGTCAGGTAATTTTATTGAGTTAGGATAACAGGAGAACAGTTTGAGCTGTGTACAGTAGTCAGTAATATCTCAGTCAGTCTCAGCACGTCCTGTTCTGTTATACGACTGAGGTCTTTGCTCCTGCACAGACCAAACGACAGCAACAGTTACAAAAATAATACAGAAAGTTTGATGCACAGAACCGTGGCATGGAAAGCATGGCGTTATTAGATGTGACTTATGCTATAAACAGATCATTTCAGCAACATAACAAGGCTTTGTGAATAAATGTGAACACGATCCCCTCACTGCAGTGACCACACCTGAAAATGATCAGTATTCATAATACTGTGTCCTCCAGTCTGATCACTGAAGGAATGTTACGTTTAAAGGACTTAATACAGTTTATTTTCTTCTCAAATATATGCTGAATACTTACTGCTCACTTTATTTACTTCCTCGCTCTGCAAACTCAAGCAGATATATTTTTAAAGCTCGTCATAAAAAGCTAAAAGGGAAGAAGCAACCAGACCCGCGTGACATCTTCTGCACGAAGCCCTTGTTTGACTTTAATACAGTATGCTCCATTGTGCGAGAAGACAAGCATTATTTTACAAGTATTTATGATTTGGGTCTTGGGGGGGGGGCAATACAAACAGTAGCACAGCCAATAGAGAGGAGCATCCCTCAGCTCCAGATGAGTCACATGTCTACGCATCAGAGCCCTTCTGGCGGCGTTTGGACGGCGGGATGAGGCGTGTGGGGAGCTCAGGCGGCAGGCCGTGACCCTCCAGCTTCACCTCGATCAGGTGGCTGGCCAGAGCAAACTCTTCATCATCCAGCATGCCATCGTGGTCCACGTCCGACAGCTTCCAGATACGACCCAGCACCGAGTTGGGCAGACGGGAGCTCACCATCCAGTCCTTGGCCTTGTTGCCGCTCAGTTTCCCCTCGTTGGGAGCCAGGTTGTAGAAGATCTCATCGTATTTGGGCTTGTCTTTGGTCACCACCCAGTCCTCCTCCTCCTCGCATCCCTCTCCGTTCTCCTCGGAGAAGGGGTCGCCCTCTCCAAACGGCCCAGCTCGGGTCCCCAGGAAGGCTCCACCCTGCACTCCTGGCTGCTCACCTGCTTCCAGCTCCTCCTGCCGCAGGAGGGGCATCAGCTTGGCGATGTCGACGGAGAGCAGCTCGTCCAGGGCTGCCATCAGATTCGGCTTCAGGGTTTTGAACTTGGTGAAGTCATGAACCATCAGTTGCTCCTTCAAAAAGGGAGACGAGTTAGAGTTTCTATCTGTAGAGAGGTCTGAGCCAGATTTGCCCAGTGGTGATAAAAGACAGACTAACCTGCATTTTGGCACAATCTGGGAAGTCTCCAGCAGAAATGTTGTGCTGCAGCTGGATCTTAGAGAAAATCACTGGCAGCTGGTAGATCAGATTCTTCTTTTTATTGTCCTTCCTGAAGACAGAAGGCATCTCCTGCTTCAGGTAGCTGATGATGTGGGCATGGACCTGGGTTTAAGGAGAGAACAGCACCGAGGTTTTCAACACAGCGAGCGTGATTAGAGAGCAGTTATAATATTCAAGCTGTCAGTGAACCCACCCGGACCAGACGGGCCCTCTTCACCAGGTCGTTGAGTTTGCGTAAAGCTGCATTTCGGGGGAGGTTTTGGATGTCGGTGAACAGATCCTCCTCCTCCAGCTCGAACAGCTTCCGGTTGTCAGTGACCATCAGTGGCTCGGACCAGAAGGAGCCAATGTAGACTCGCAACACCTCCGGAGTGCCAAACACCTTCCCCAGAGACCACATGAGCGCTCCGTACACCCTCATCAGCTGCTGGGTGCCCACCATGTCGGCCTTGTTGAGCACCACGCGCAGCTTGTCCTCGTTGCCTTTCAGGGCGCCAATTGCCTCAGAGAATTCGTCTGATATCTCCAGTTTGTGGGCATCGAACAGCAGGATGATGCGGTCCACGCGCTCTGCAAACCAGCGCAGCACAGCCGGGAAGTCGTAGCCTGTTTGGACAGAAAAGGTTGAATAAATAAAATATTCAGAAAAGGAGAGGGGAAAAGGTCGACCAGACACAAACCCTGTGGTGGAAAATAACTAAGTACATCTACTCAAGTTTTGTATTTAACTACAATATTAAAGTATTTCCATTTGATCTGACTTTCTACTTTTACTCTGCCACATTTCACAAGAACATATTTTACTTTTCGCCCCATTTATTTACAACTTCACTTACTTTACACATCATGGCTATTATCAACAAATACAACATTCTGTTATAGTTATTAAGATTAAAGCAGCAGAAACATTAAATACATAAATGTATCAGTCATTATAATCCATTCAGCATAATGAGTCAAACTAAGGCTCAGTTCACCCAGATTACAAAAAAAGGATGTTCTGGAAGTTTTGTTTTTTCATCACTTATATTTTAAGATATCCATCTCTGAAGTTTCTGTAGTTGGGATCATCCAAAGAAACTGGAGCTGGTGTAGAATTTGTTGAATTTTCTCCATAAACAACATTCCTTTCACCCCCATCATGTTGGGGGTGGAGTCAGAAATCTCACACATGGATATTTCAAAACCTCAACAGATAAAACCAAAAAACATCCACATGAAGTGAGAAATGTGTTTTTTTCTTCCCACAATCTGGCTGCACTGGTCCTTTAAACGTATTAATGGTTCATGCAGACTGACTGGGGTAATAATGGGTTACTTAAAGCGTGGATGAACAGAAAGGTGAAAAGCTACTGTGACGTCTCAGCGGTAGATTCCTCCAGATGCTCCTGGTTATGATTCTATGGCTCAGTGTTAAGATGTCCTCCTGCTGTTATTGCGACAGTGAACCGCTCCCATGAGTTAGCCAGGCGTGACAAGGAGATGAGTTTTGAGTTCAGGGATGTGTGTCTCTGCACGCCCCCCCATCCCCTCTCCTCACCTTTGCCACTTTTGTCACCTTTGCCACTTGTCTCACCTCGGCTCACTCTCTGCTTGGCGCCGGACAGGATTCCCGGCGTGTCGATGATGCTGATGCTCTCCAGGACCTGGTTGGGCATCTGGGCGCACTGGAACCTGGTGTTTCGTCACATGATTACCAGCCATAAGACACAGTCCAGACAGGAAACGAGCACAGAATGAAAATAATCTAAATCATGTGAAAATCAAAGAAGCCAGCGTGATCTGAAGAGCAGATTGGACGCTGCCCTCCCCACCCCCTCCCACTGAAGGCCATTGTGTTCAAGCCAGCCTCTCAATGCTGTGGACTTCCTGAAGGAAAATGACCACCGCTGCCAGAATCAAACAATAAGTCCCGCTAACGATGTGTGGCTTAGAACAACAACACCACTTCCTGTGGCTTAACGAGCCCACCGGTCCCAGAACAGGAAGTCAGAGCAATAGCAAAGACGTAAATACGTGTGCAAACACACCCTGCAGAGGGAAAACTGGCACCACACACGTCAGGAGCAGCACCGTACGCTCACTTCTAGTCTGCATGTTTGGTGGCTTCAGTGTTCAGTGGAAAAACAGCGGAGGAAAAGAACGTCTCACAAAGTCTTTGACTTCATTTATTTGTGTTTCCCCCAAGAGGCTGCAGCCCTCTGACCTCGTCTTTGAGCTTGAGTACATTGCAGTTCCTGACCAAGTGCAGGAGCTTTCATCGCCCTCTCGGGTGATATCGCTTCCTTTCTCCACAGATTTTTCCACAAATAAGGAAAGTGCCTCTCCGCTCTGAAATCTGGCAGACAGACTTGAAATTCCAAAGAGCTGAAACTCTCTGTTATCTCCCTGTTTTGCACTCCCTCTGGTTCGCTTACACAGACCCTGGGAACGAAAGCCCTGCTCTCACCTGTTGAGGAAGGTGTTTCCAAAAGGGTTGAGCTTGCGGAAAGGCTTGTTGGGGTCCACAATGAGGGCGTTTCCGGGGATCACGCCCTCCACGTCGGCATGCATGATGGCAGTGAAGCAGTCAGTGGTGGGTTCAGGTCCCACCCTGCTCCCAGGAATGTCCTGCTCCAGCAGATACCTGTCGGTCACACAGACAGTGGTTAGTTCAGTACCGGCTGTTAAATAGAGACGCAGAGCCGTGACGTCTTACTTGATGAACGTTGTCTTTCCAGTGGAGTACTGCCCCACCACCAGCACCATGGGCTTATTGTCAAAGTCTGCATCCTCCAGGCTGAGGGAGTGGAAGTCATGGAAACCATAGTACTCCTCCAGAGGCAGCAGCTTCTTACGATACAATGACTTGAGCCCTTCAGTCACAGTGCGGATCACCTCGGGCGTCTTCTTCACATTTTTTCTCCCCCAGCGTGACATGTTGATTGACTAACAAGAAGATTGGAAGCTTCTGCGTCTGTTGTTTGGAGCTATATTTCCTTGGATAGCCTTCAGGTGCTTCCTGTATTTATGTGAACGCTGCTCGCTTGTCCTCGAGGCCTCCTCTGCACACGCTGAGGGGGAACGATAGGGCTGATGTTTCGTTTGAAGTCTGGCTCTTCCCCTTAGACGACAGTCGCCACTCTGATAACTGCTAGCCCCTGTAGTGTGGACAGGAAAGGAGACAGAGGTTAATCCAAAGAGGAGGGAAAAATACAGATAATCCTTGCACCTGGTTATCAAAGTCTGCCACTACGTAGAGTAAGGATGAGGAATTTGCAGCGATCTTCAGTCCAACAGGAGTCTGCCAAGCACTGTCAGAGCATGCATGGAAAAAGTTGGTGTTCATGCTGGAAAATTTGCAAACCCAACCCTGCGTCAGGATCTGCACAGGCGCCGCTCATTTTCTTACAGTGAAATGACGCAGACTTCTTTTTTTTTAATCTCACTGTAACATTAAATATGTACATGGCTTGGTTTCATTGAAGAGACAAAAGAGTGGTGTGTCCAAATTTAACCCTCTACACTGTAGAAACACTGGACTAAGAACTGAAGGCTCATTATCAGACTGACACAAAGGTACAGACACGTGTCAGCAGAGAATAACTCATCCATGGAGAGCTCCTCTCTTGTGAATACTATTTGAAGTGGAAAAAAAAGCTGCCCAGAGGAGAACAGGCAACAGTCCTGACATGTCACAAGACCAATGTGGAGAGACTTTTCATGCCCCCATTAAATGCCAAACACTGGAGATCTACAGGAGAAACATTAAGTGTGATTTGACCGCCATTACAGAGAAATACTGTGCCAGCCGAGCTGTGCGAGTAAAAGTTGCCTTGTGGGCTTCCAGTGAGAAGTTTGGTCGAAGCTCTGGGATCAATTTCTTAAGTTTAAGGATGGTGGAAAATGCCTTGTGGGTTTGTTCACCACAATTGCAACACAGGTTTGGACTTGGAACAACAAATGAAACATGCAGTGGCAACGAGTATGAAGAAAGCTGTACTTTAATATCTCAACAAAATGAAAAGAGATGTTCAAGAAGAACATGAAGAGTTTTAAAGTTCACCCTTTTTCCTTAACTCTGCAGCTAAGCTGATATTTACAAGTAGACACCATCAGGTCTCATTTACACCATTGTACCCTATAGTGTGGACACATCTGACTAAAACAAAAGTTTGTTAAAAAAAGTCATGTGAAAGAAAAGGAGTATTTACCAGGTTGTTATGGAGAAAACATGGAACTCTTCTAGCCCCGTCTCTTTGCAGTCTTGCCCTCTGGAGTTTGGAAAATATTTAGACTTGAGGAGACAAAAACGGTCTGTTGGAGGTGCTGCTGCTACATGTATGGGTGTACCTCTGACAGCAAATAGGAGCCCTGGCTGGATCACAGAGGCTCCTTTTTCTCCAGGGTTTAATGTGCTTCAGATGAGCTCCGCTTGCTGAAAGGCAAACAGTGAGACGCTCCACGCTGAGGCGAACTCCTCTGTCCTCTTGCTCCTGGTTTGAAGCAGCTCCTCCTGCAGGGATGCCTGGTAGCACTGTGGGCAGCAGGAGCTCAGCTCTGGGCAGGGATGAGCAGAGCTGTGGTCAGAGGGCGTGGACCTGGAGGAGGAGGAGGAGGAGGGGGAGCGAATAAATATTTGGGTGGAGTCCTTTTTTTGTTTTAACATGACACAACTTCATCACATTTCTGACAGTAAACATGAACCTGGTGCTGCAGCCCTGCAGCTGGAGCCTCCATGGTTTCCACTTGTTCTTTTCTGTTAACATGTCGTACCTTCACAGATGTGAGTTTTCCCCTCATCACTCTAACCTCTCTTGCTCCTCCCAAACTCTGTGAACCCTCCTGACAATAAAGCACACACAGACCAACTCTACTTTTCCACTTCCATGCACCTCCTGCTGGCTGCCTGATAGAAAACACACCAGCAGCAGCAGCCATCGTTAGTCATCCAGAGGAATGAGGCCTGAGAAAAGACGACAAGACCTGTGACGTCTCATAAAAGAAGCAAGGTTTAATTTACAGTTTTACTAAATGTACATTTCTTTTTAAAAAGTATTATACACAATAAATACAATACAAAATTAATTTGTAATACTATACTGCAAATTCTCTTACGGTCTTTTTGTACATTATTATTGTTCCTTTTTTTCCTTTTTGTGCTGTGTTTGCTGTGTTTGCATTGTCCAGCAGGCTTTTACACAAAGACACCACATAAACAGATGGGAGGCAGGGATACGGTGGCAGGAAGGATGAAACTAACAGGCTGAGAAGAAGACAGGAAGAGCTGAAAGTGGCCTGCCCCCTGCTGACTGCAATGCATCAAGTCCAAACCTGACATCATTCACAACAGAGGACAGGTGTGCGTGTTGTCTGAAAACAAGAAGCTGGAAAATCATCCGAAAAGTAATTTCCATTACAACAACCTCAGTAAAGAGAACTCAGAAGGAAAGCCACTTCACAATTTCTTTAAAAAAAAAAAAAAAAAAAAAGATTTTCTCAACATGTCAACACTTTAAAATGCATGCGATGTGAAATAGAGGCAAGGGAGGTCAAGGCCAATCGTTTCATCCAGACAGAAGTTGCAGTGTGGGCAGAAGTGAAACTCTTGATAAAGAGGTGGACTGTATTCAGCATGTGCTGGCAGCTGTCTTTGTGATAAGAGAAGCAAATTTGCTAGGGAGGGTAAGATGCCAACTTTTATGACATTTTATTAAGATGGATCTGGTTGTAATCTCTTCTGTCCCTCAGCTGCAGGGAAGTTTTTTTGACTTTTTATAATTAACTAAATGAGCTGCCTGACACTCGTTGAGACGACGTTTAAACCAGAAGAAGGGAGAGATGGCTGCTCCGGCCACATGGAGAGGAATGTATGACTACTGAATGAGAAGGAGAAACAGAAAGCCTCTGATAAATTCGCAAAGACAGTTTAACCTTTGACCTCACACCATGACTCTACCTCAGGCTGCAAATGACAAAGAAATGTCTGGACAATTCAAATGGACAAACAGAGCCAACACAGCTTGGCAGAGTAGTACAGTGATACTGTTTTCACAGCGCCCCTCTTCCCCTGCCTCCAAATCTGTCTCTTAGCCCCCCCCCATCCTCTTTGTGAGTCTGGCCCTGGGCTGAGGGGCTGTTATCTGCTCTGAGTCTGGGGCACCAGGCTGCCGTTGTGGCCACGGCCAACGACCTGAGGGTGCTGGGCCAAGGAGGAGGACGAGGACGCCGAGGAGGAGGGTGGTACTGAGGGTCTGTGGGACGAGGCTGCCGAGCTCCCTGGACGCTGGCTTTGGTGTTGGTGGGACCTGCTGTTGCCCCCTTTGATGTGGTGGCCTCGGGCTGAGGGCTCCTGCTGCAGATTCAGGATGCTGTCAATGGCACACTGCAGGTGCTCGTTCAGAGAGTCGTCCGGAGGGCTGCCGCTGGAAAAGCTGGCGTTATCCATGTCGGGGGAGTCTGACTTGCAGCGTTTGGCAGGAAGCAAAGAGTCTCGTGTGAAGGAAGACTCAGGCGACGGAGGTCCGGGGGCATGCTGGTCCATTCTGAACGTCCCACCAGCCCTGTGTCTGTTTTTCCCACTCGTTCTCTTGTATTTATCCATCTCCTGGTCTGGGTGCTGCTCCCCTCGCTCCTTTGCCCCCTCCCTGTCCAGGAGCTGATGGTGTGTGGTTTTAATGCCACGGTTAAACACCTCGTCCATGTCATCCAGCCCCAGGCGGCTCGTTTCATGACTCGACTCTGTGTGAGCATGTGAGGCCTCCCTGCCTCTTTTCTCCACCTTCACGCTGGCTATAACTGTCCGATCTGAGGGAGGAGACGAGGACTTGTGCCTGGGGGGCGACGGCATAGGTCTAGGGTAGGACAAGCCTTCGTCTCCTCCCCCCGGGACGCCAGGTCTGACCCGGGGACTAATGTTTTCCCGGTAGGTCTTTCGAAGAGGGAGGCGGCACGTTGTCTGTGAGGGAGTGGCAGTGGAGGCGGCATTGTGTTTGACCCGACCTATGTTGTGGTGATCCAACGTCCCATTCATTTGAGCCGAGGAGGTGGACGATGACCAAGTATGAGAGGAAGAGGTAGAGGAAGATGGGGCTGCACTGGGGGGAACGCTGCCTCTCAGTGGCGGGTTGCCCTGAGTGGCTGCTGTGGAAAGCAACGAGGCAGAGGAAGCAGTGCATACTGGGGACTGAGTTCTGATGACTGAAGGTGGAGGAGGAGTCGATAAAGGGTGGGGCTTTGTGTGCGGTACAACAGCTTCAAACTGGGGCTGAGTCTGAGGCTGGGATTTGGACTGGTTGCTCTGCTGAGGTTGAGGCGTGTGCACCGGGTCTAAGGCAGTGTTGTGGACAACCTTGCTGAACCCCGTTTGATCCTGCTTGATCTTCAGCTTCAAGCCAATTCTCCTGCGAGCCTCGTAGGTCTTGATAGGCGGTTTGCTGGTTCGCTGTGGGAGAGCGTCGTCGTCGTCCGCCACCACTTGAGAGTTGAAGGACGAAGAGGGGAAAGAGGAGGAGGACGACGACGCTGCAGCGGTGCGACTGAAGGAGGAGCCCTGGCTGGTGGGTTCGACCAGCCGGCCCGCTGCAGCTGGAGGGCAGCTGCTGGACCAGGACACTGAGGCTCCGCTCCCTCCCTGCTTTATCACTAGTTTGGTAGGGGGGAAAGGGGTTGGAGCAGGAGGTGGTACAGGAGCAGGAGGAGGAGCAGGAGGAGCTGGAGCAGGAGCAGGAACAGGAGCTGGAGATGGGGTGGGTGCAGGAGGAGGGTTTGGGGCAATGATTGGGAGAGGGGCTGGGTTAGGAGCTGCAGGAGCTGGAGCAGGGGGGACAGCAGCAGCAGCGGCGACACCACCGCTTACTGATGAGGCCTCAGCAGAAGATGGTTTCTGCTGGGATGAAACCACACTCTCCAGCATGCGCACGTTCGCCACAAACTCCTCTGCAATGAAACAAGCACAATGAATAAGTCATTAGTGGCCTGAACAAACTCATTTAGATCCAAACTACAAAGACACATAAGGCCACAAATAGCAGGCAGGCTACCTGGTCTCTCCTTGGCCATAATCCTGTCCTGACTCAACGCAACCTTCTCCTCCTGAATGAACATCCGGTCGATCATCACCATCTCTGCTGAGGGACCCAGTCTCTGCTCAGGTTCAAATGGCAGAAGACATCAGTTCAATATCAACATAAAGACAACAGGAAGGCATGTGGTGACAAGGCCGGTTTAGAAACTTACTTTTGACTCTGCAAAGAGCAGGTAGCGATACTTATCCAGCATGGCCTGGGTCCTTTTCAGCAGATGGCAAGAGACCGTCTCAAATTCATCATCCACTGTGCAGGACAACCGAGATGATGGTGAAGACAGTGACATAGAGAAACTGGTCTATGAAAGCTGCACTGGAGACTAGAGTTTGTTACCTCTCTGATAGTCTTGAGAAGAGTTGGCAGTTCCCTGGTAGAGGTGGTAAGGCAGCAGTCTGTGCAGTGTGTCCTCAACAGAGCAGAAAGGAGCACTGTAGTTTGGGTGAAGCACTGAACCCTGCTGTTTCCTCAGCTGCTCTAGCATCCTGCAGGGAGGAGTGAGCAAAGAAATACCATCACGAAAAGAAAAGGGCTTTATGAGACAGTGGAAACAAGCAACAGAAAGGCGTGCGGCACACACCTGGCTTCTTTGCTGGGCTCTGCACTGAAAGGCATCTTTATTGTTGTCGTCTGGGATGAGAACAAACATTAAAAAGAGAATTAACACCTTCAATCTGAAGCTTTAACACCAGAGGCAGCGTTTCAGGGACGAGGTGCTCCTTTACCTGAGTTTGTACTGGAGCTGGGGGCTGTGGAGCAGGCATTTGACTGAGACTAGTTCCTAACACCTGTATCTGCATCCCACCTTTCCCCAAAGTCATCCCTCCAACTGTGCTGATCACCCCTGGCTTTGGCTGAACCTGTGGGCCGATCAGAGGAAGGGTTAGACTCCACACAACGCCACCACATGTGCCCTGGATTTGAGAAGAGCTCTGTACCTGTGCAGGCTGGGTAAGGCTGGCAGGAGTAACAGTCTGATTCACCATTGCTCCAGCTGGCCCTTGGGCTCCTGAGAATACCTGTAAGTCACTTGATGCTAAAAGAAGAGGAAACAAATCGTAAGAAAAGGGGAAACACTCAGGTGCGTTCAGGGTCCTGCCGTGCTGCATCGATGGGTGTCTAACCTGTAGCAGGAGTTTTGACGAGCACCGACGTCGGCTGCAGCACTGAGAGGAGCTGAGTTGGAACGCTGGCGCCTGCTGATGATGCAATCACCACTTTATCAACGGGCACATCTTGCTGGGAGCTGAACTGAGCGGTGGCTTGAGGCTGCGCGGACTGCTTGGCCTGCAGCAGGATGTTCTGCTGGACCTGAAACACATCAGGACAGTCTGAGTTTAGGTTTCCTGCACAAGAAACTCTAGAGGCCTGGTTTGTACTAGAAGGTGATCAACAAGCAATACTCATTCTTTATGTAGCAGTACAAACTTATGGGATGTTTTGCCTTTTTTTTTTTTTTTTTTTAAACATGTTGAAATTATTTAAATGGTGGAAAATATTCCCAACCTCATATTTACAGCGCTTAACAAAAATATATCACACCTCCACCCAGTGTCAGGTGTTTACCACCGCTGCCCTAAATTAACAGTATTACTTATTACCAAAATATTTTTAATGTTTCTGCAGCTTTTTAATCAGAATATCTTTAATAAGAAAGTTCTTAAAATTTGCTGTTTTACAAAAACAGCACAAAAAAAATGAAAGAAAAAAATCATTACATTATTTTTTTATTAAGATGTTAAATTCTAGTTATTTCCTGTCATTCATAAACAGAAAAATGTGTTTAGGTAGGTGTTTGTTATTCTGGATTAATTCCAGTGTTCTGGCTCAACTTTCGAAAAAGTCGAAAAAGGTGAATTCAATTTAAATTCTTCACTCCTGTTCAAAATGGTGAAGAATAGGGAACGATACCTGATGCAGCTTCTCCAGCAGCTGTTTCTGCTGAGGGGAGGGCTGGCCGATGGCCGACAGGGTCTGAATCTGCGCTCCGACTAATTGCAGGTGGTGCTGCTGCTCTGCTGTCAGACCCTGGATGGGAACCTGGGCTTTCACTACGGCAGCGGCAGCAGTGCTGACCGGAGGGGTGGCGAACTGGTGCTGTGCAGGCGGTGCAGGAAGAGGCTTGGGGGATTGGGACATGGGAGGCCTGTCTTGCTGATAAGGCGCCGGCTGGGAGGGCGGACGAGGCTGAGGCTGAACTTGGATGTGTGCCTGCTGGGGTGGCTGGGACTGGCCTTGTGGGGCGGGTTGGGGCGACTCCGCCATTTGGTTCTGGACAATAAAGAGCTGAGGGTGAGATGAGGGTGTGCATGAGCGGGAAGGAGCCTGAGGCTGAGGCTGAGAAGGAGGCCGCGACTGCTGTTGATGGTGAGGGGACTGAATCTGCTGGCTCAAAGTGAGGGGGGACTGGGAAGGCTGGGGGCTGTCTGCCACCGGGGGCGCCGTGGTGTGTGCGGTCAATGCCGGAGAGGTGGGCATGCCCTGGATTTTCAGGGGCTGCTGGTGTCCACCAGAGGGTACCTGAAGAGGTGCAATCACAACATCCTCATGAGCTTACCTGAGTCAAGAATTTAACATGGGACAAAAAAAATCAAGCACAAAATCATACTTGAAGTTCTGCATGCACACAGAATATAGTACATATGAATCCTGCACACGGTTCAAGAGTTAACAGTAGAACAGGGTTGGGCGATATGGATATATCAGAATCTTAATTAGTTATAAATCATGCGTGATTACATGTTTAAAACTATGCCAGTGGTCCACTGGTGTGCACTGTATTAAACAAAACTCTTATTTAGCCATACTTTGACTAGAATAGTTGACTTGCACTTGACAGTATGCGATCAATCGCCCAACCCTGATGCAAAATTACACAAACATGGGTAAATCACCAAACAGTACAAAAGCAAAGTGTTAGACTTTAAAATCTAGTAGAGGCTGAGGTAGAAGTAGAAGAAGCCCACTGATTTTTTTATTTTTCCTTTTAGCGTTTGAGGAGGATCACACATAAAAAATATAAAAAGGCAGCAATGATCATTTGGCGAGGCACAAAGAAAAACAGTTGACAAAAGCAAGAAGTCTAGATCTGCTGGCTGGTGATGGAGAGAGAGGAGGTGATCTGAAGACTTCAGGGACTGGGATCAAGGGAACATGAATTACCGTCTGGGGGTCAATACGCTGATCAGACTAGGGATTAAATCTGGGGGAAGTGGCATTATAAGCAGATAAGGGTGTTAACAACAAGCGTGGGGTTGAAAGGTGTGGAATGAGTCATTCGTCAAAAATGCAGCGGACGAAGGTGAGCAGAGTGTTAGGAGAGAGGTGAACATGAAGCATGAGCCAGGTTTTGGTATTCTGTTGAAGACATACAGCTGAATAAATGAAAGACACAGAATGAGTTAAATTTGGTGCTTGATTAGCAGGTTTACATTCTATAGAGATGCATGCAGCTAAATATCGAAAAGTGGCCGACAGACAACTGGAGTGATCATGCCTTTACATCAAAGGAAGGAGCTGTAAGCTGCATAGCAACTGTGAGAGGCATGGAAGCAATGAGTGCTGCAGGAGAGAGGAGCAAAGCAGTGAGGGGGAAAGGTGAGACACCCTAATATTGTGGCAGCAGCAGCAGCAGCGAGTGGATGGGGCTTAACATAAAGGGGCATTTCTACCTGCTTTACCACTGCTGTCATGTGGGAGGGGCCGGGGGAAGGGCTGTGGCTCTGACCCACCCAAGAGTCGGTTAACTGGCTGTCATGGACAGCGGGGGCCGGAGCAGTGGCGCTGTTGCTGCTGACGATTACAGACGCCGGTACGCCCACAGAGGGCGTTGACTCATTCTCTGTTTGGTGGTGCTGCTCCTGATAGGAGTACATTTACCGTGTCAGGAGGAGGAGGGAGGGAAGAAGAGGATTGGAGGGAAGGGGGGAGTAAAATAGTAAACCAAAAGAAGTCAGAACAAGATGTCACTCCGTGCATGTTATGTATTTTTTTTTTTTTTTTTTTTAAGAGACAACGTAGACAAACCGAGCATACTGACCTGCTGCAGGAACATCTGTAGAGACTCCTGGCTCAGGATCATGCTGGAGCCCTGGTTGGTGAACAGTAACCTTCCCGGACTGTGCTGAGCCGGATGGGGGACCAGCCCCACTGCTGTGACAGATGAAGAGGTGGACATGGACGGTGATGAGGAGGGTACTGTAGTGGCCGTGGACACTGAGGAGGCCGGATGCATGGCGAGGATCGAGGACTGCGCTGCCTGCTGCTGGGTGGGATGAGCAGCCTGGTCAGTGGAGCTCCCCAGCACAGTCACACTTTCTCCAGGCTGGCCTTGAGCCATGGTCGCTGCTCCGGTGCTGCTGCTGCTGGGGACTC
The DNA here is from genome assembly GCA_029721515.1 of Synanceia verrucosa. NCBI lineage: Eukaryota > Metazoa > Chordata > Actinopteri > Perciformes > Synanceiidae > Synanceia > Synanceia verrucosa. Next base: position 3,135,674 of record CM056559.1, read on the forward strand.
CGCCTGGCTGAGGTTGCAGGGCCGGCTGAAGGCTGACAGCGGGGCTCATCCCCTCCACCTGGCTCAGCATGGTCAGGGAGTTCTGAATGGGCATGCCCTGTATGACTGTCTGGGCATGACCTGATACAGTGTGGGTCTGTGTCTGGCTTTGACTCTGAGCCAACGAGACAGGCATCTGAAAGAGAGTGGGCGTGCCCATCTGGCCGGGCTGGAGCTGAATGGGTCCAGAGAGGATGTGCGCAGCCCCAGGGTGGCCCTGGGAGGTCAACACCTGACCCAAGTTGATGTTCTGGTTTGCAGTTAAAATCTGGTTTGCAATGAGCTGTCCACCAGGGTGCTGGGTCAGGATCTGCCCACCAGCCTGTAGCTGCGGCAAAAGAAACTGGTGATTCTGACCTTGCAGGACTGTCTGAGAGGGAATAACGATGCTGCCCTGTTGGTTTAACAAGTGCACACTGACGGGCTTGCCAGAAGGTTGTGCTGCTTGTTGCTTGAACAGGGTTTGTTGAAACTGAGGGCCTTGTGTTGTGGCTTGAGTATTTAGGACAACGCTAGAGCCCGGCTTTCCTGTCAGGAAGGCTACATTCTGCGCAGCAGAAACTGGAATCTGCTGCAGCCCAAGAGCCTTGTGGGCATCAGTTTGCAGGGTTTGGGGTGCTGGCTGTGGGTGCTGCTGCTGCTGCTGTTTGAAGAGTTTCTGTTGGATGGCTCCCCCCTGAGGGGGTTTAGGCTGAATGGGTGTTGGTGTGCGCTGGATGATCACGTTCTGCATGATTTGGCCTTGAGTTTGCATCTGGGGTCCAATTCCTGAACTTAGAGTAGTGCTGCCAAAGCCCACAAGCCCAGCAGGGGCGGTCATCGTACCACCACTGCTGCTGTTCGTGCTGCTGACACAAACAGCCGGTCCATTTAAAGCTGGAGATCCCAAAGTTGCTTTGTTACCTTGGATCAGAAGTCCGCCCCCTGAGCCTCCAAGCCCTGCCTGAGAACCAGCACCTGATACCTCTGTCCCAGACTGGTGCAGCTGGTAGCCACCCATGGCTTTGGCCAGGATTGGCTGCCCAGACTGATTGATAGTCATGACTGTGGGCTGACCCACAACCTGAATCTGTCCGATACCCAAATGTCCAGACTGACTCCCATTAGGAAGAGCTTGGAGACTTGAAATGGGTTGAAGTGTCACATTTCCCAGGCCCACAGGCTGCATAAATGGCTGAACACTTATGGCCTTGTTCATGACCTGGGGTTGGAGTTGAAGGCCCTGCTGAGCGAGGACTGACCCCAGCATGTCAGCCGTGGCATGGGGAGGAGGAGTAGCAGTGGAGCTTGGCGCCGACCCAGGGAAAATTGCCGCTGCTCCCGCAACACCAACACCTATACCTACACCAACAGCAGCACCTCCAGCCCCAGAGAGGCTGGCATCAGGCAGCGTCTGAACCACCTGCGTAAGGCCTGGAATTCCAAAGGAGCCCAGGTCCAGCTCAGCCTCTGCTTCCTGTAAGCTTTGCTCTGTGATGTTGGCTTCAGCCAAGCTCTGCTGCAGGATGTCACATGGCTCGTGATTTGTCCCAATGCCATTGCTCCCACCTTCGCCACCTGGGGATCCTCCCAAGATGTCATCATCCTCCAGGAAGTCCAGGTCAACACTGACTCTGGGCAGGCCCGTCGGCTCGCTGGCCGACAGCTGGACTGCAGGCTGGACCTCTGGAACATGACCCTGAAAGGAGAGCAGGAGACAAGTGAAAATAGGTGATGGAGGAATTTGATGGCAAGATGTGAGGGCGAGGAGTGGAAGAGCCCTGACACACAAAGCTGTACATCTAGGTTTTTTTGTTGTTTTTTTTTTTTAAAACATATGCCCTGCACTGCCTGCTCTGGTCTGGCCATGTCTGAGGTTTTTCACATGATTCAGAATGTTGAATCAGTGGTGGAGCTCGCTAGGTGAGAGAAATCACTCTAACTGGCTCTTCAGCTGAAGCCAGTAAGTGTATGAGAAGAGAAACAGTGAAGAAAAGCAGTGAAAATGGTAAATAAACACTGCTTTAGTTCATCAGTGCATCATAGCAACGGCTTGTATGCTGGTGATGGTCGGCCGTTAGATTTCACTACAAGTGCAATTTTTTAGCTTGTTAGTTGTTTGATGTTGGGTTGGTGTGTCTGGGCTCTAACGGAGTTAACGCAGATATGCAAACATGAAGAAAACCCACAGAAACCTCTTGTAACACTGCAGCAAACCAACGCTTGTAGTAGAGTGTAGATATGTTAGTGGAAAGGGAGGGTATGCATGCTACATAGATGGATAGGAAACAGAGGGAGGAGGATTGGGGGATTTTACTCACCCCAGTGGTAGAGAAGAACGAGCTGGAGGGGTCACTCGAACCATCCAATAGGTCGTCAGTGTCCAACTACAGACACACCCACCCAGGATAGGACAGACAGAAACCAAAGGCACGCAAAAGCAACCAGGACAGAGAAACATACAGACCATCAAACGGAGGAGGAGGGAAAGGAAAGGACAGAAACAAGTCCAGAGAACCCAGAGTGTGAAGAAACAGAGAAAAGATAGGGGGGCAAAATGAAGTTGGGAAGAGTTAGTATTAGCAATATCTCAATTTGTGAATTAGCCTATAAGGGAGGGCAAGCGACCATAATCAAAAAAAAAAGCAAAGAACAACTGTTAAGCAGAGGAAAATAAAGAAGGAATAAATGAAAGCAGTGAGGGACGTGGGTTTCAGGATACACCGACATGGAATCTGAAAGTGACTTCAGTAAAAAGTCATGCCAGCCCCAACTAAAATGCTCATCACATCAATTACAAACCCATTTTCTTTGACTAAATCAAGCTGACATTTGTGTCTTTGTTCATTTTTTTTAATTAATTTTTATTCTCTCATACTCACATGGGTCTCAGATCCATGAAGAAAGTCATTGAGAGCTTCTGGGTCACTGCAGGGCAGAATAATGCAATTTACAACAATCCAAGATGACTCAACAGTTTGTTGAACACACCACTGATCCTGCACAGCGTCTGCAGTAACTTACCAAATTACATCTAGAAGGCACCTGCCATCTTCATCATCCATGACAACTGTGAAAGATGAAAAAAGTCAATACTTCTTAAAACACAAACTATGCAGTTACACTTTTGTTATTAATACAACACCATACCAGGAGATATCCCACGTCCATAATTTATTACCATTTAATGGGACTGTGCAGTATGAGTGCTGACTTAGCTGTATTTTAACAGGAGGAATTGTCATGTCTGTTGACAAAGGATGACAAACCGCGAGGCTCCTCTGCCTCAGTGTGACCACACGTGATGTCTTGTGGTTAAACATTATTAACGATCATTTGATAGTCAAAAATTAAAATGACACATTTTGCTGTACATCACAGGCCACTATAACATTTGATTTAGATAACATGGGGTACACAGTTGAACTGCAGTGTCCTTAAACCACCTTGTTATTGTTATTAAGCTATGACTTTCTTTACTAATTGCTCTGACATAATCCACCTCAGGTCAAACACAAACAGGGAGTTCTTCCTGCTGTTGTTTTCTGCACACTTGTGTGTGCATTTGTTGATTAACTTTATAGTTTGCAATATTTTCCCCACTTTGTACTGCAACACAACAATTTCCATCAGGATGAATTCAATTAGCTATATTTCTGTGTTAACAATCAAAGAATAAGGAGTGATTTTGAAGCACAGCATGTCAGACACATCTGGAGAATAAATCAAAGCAGCTATATCAACACACAATTAGGGATACATACGTTATTTAAATAAAGACAGTTTGCTTCAAACACGGCTTCGCCATCAGTTGTACACATGCACACAGTGAATAAAAGGAAAACCAAACCTGCTGTTCTGAGCTCGGGGCTGAAGCAGCGGGTTGTTTGCTCACACACACCGACAAACACCGGTGGACAACAAACTGAAAACGCGCGGTTTTCACACAGACTGGGACGCTTCGGAGTGTGGGCTCTGGCTGGATTCACCACAAATCTCAACAACTGCGCAAGACACGTCCAGTCAAACCACACCAACAGGTCCACAGTGTTTCCAGACTCACATACAACCGCGTGTTGGAGGGGGAAGCATCCCCGGTTGCCGCTCTAAAAAGGCAGCGGATCGTAGCCATTAGAGCAGCCAGTGCGCAGGATATGAATGGACACTACAAGCGGCTAGCTACATGCTAGCTGCGCTTTTCAAGCGCTTTTACGTGCATATCTCGGCGATTCGTTCCATCACGGCGCATTCAACGGCAACGCGACTGATCTTACAACTCAGATTCAACGTAACATTTGGTTTCAAAACGTCGCTTAACCTCTGTTTCCAGCATTTCCATGCACCTGGGCTGCATCTCGTTAGCCTAGCCTAGCCTGCTAAGCCAGCCCACCAGCTATCAACAATATTCGGACGCAGAGCTAGCTTGAGCCTTTGACATTCAAAACAAACCACCGAGTGACACAATTTAACACCCGTGTGCTGCACAGCGGTACCTCGGCTCTGCCCCCAGTCTGACAGCGCCGTTCGCTTTGAGGTGCAAGGCGCAATTGCGTAGCGGGCTATCTATCGCTGCTTGCAGGCAAAATATGAGTAAATGTTGGAATACTCTTGGATGAAGGGGGTATGCTTGGGAATTCGGTGGAAAAAGACCATGTTTGCCGGGGCGTGCGGCGACGTGGCGCTCCGTTTGCGGCAGCGGTTCAGTTTGCGGCTTCGCTGCAATGCGCGAATATTGCAGCTTTGTCCCAGTTATTCGGATTAATGGAGAAATCTCTACATTTGTTCACAAACTCACCCGAGACGATAGAGGTGCAGGCAGCGCGGGGTCTCCAGGACAGCCTCGCACGGGCTGCTGTACAGGACCCAACTACAGACCGGAAATAGGAGATTTCCGCTGTGCCTGACTGAAAATTCTCTCTCTCTCTCTCTCTCTCTCTCTCTCTCTCTCTCTCTCTCTCTCTCTCTCTATATATATATATCAGTGGTACAATAGAGTGGAATGAGTGCAAATAATGAATAATAGTGTGATAAATACACTATACAACAGGATGGTATATGGCTCTGGATTGCTTTGTCTCCTTAGTTTGCAACAGTTACATAGTCAGTTGTCGTTGATGTGTGAACGAAGTCCATTTCTCTCATTTCTCACACACTGTTCCTCTTGCTCCATAACGTATATTTCATTTTCAGCCATTCATCTCGTGTTGGAGGATCTGCTTTGCATCATCTCTTTGATAAGGCTTCTTTTACAAGCTGTTAATAAGAGTTTCAGGTCATATTATTAAATTGTAAAACTATTTACTTATAAAACTGGAAAAACACAGCAAAAAAATAACAGCACATCCTATGACAATGCCTGGTTGCCAATTTTTACAATACATATAAAATAAATTAATTATGTAAAACCAAAATCGTGAAGTTTGTCAAACACTTTTTCCCCATTGAAGTTGCTTTTTTGTTTTAATTACTACCTGAGAAAACTGTAGTGTGCAATGAAATCAGACAAGCATATCTCATGTGGAAAAAAACTATGCATTAAACATATTTAGAAATGATTTCCTGCACGGCCTCATTCTGTTTGTCCAATCAGCAGGAAAATGTCAACATTTAACAGCAAAGATGAGCCATGAGCACGTTAAATACATTTCTGAGGAGCCATGGGGATAAACTTACACATGCTGTACTTAAGGTTAAAGGCTTGTACAGTCTGTGGACACATTGTCCAACCAGACAAAGTTTGGGAAACCTGTGAACTTGGTCTTATAATGGTGATCAAGCCAGTGATTTATCCAAGAACCAACAGACTGCAGTGTGCCTTTCAGAAACCACTACTATAAGTAAAACCTCCTGATCCAAAGTGTAAACTGGAATCTGGAGCAACAGATGCTGACCAGATGAATCTGTACAGGGAGTATGACTTGCATAAGACTGACGTCTTATACCAGGAATTGGGAATGCTTTGCTGATCTCCACTGGCAAGAATCATAAAGCCCCCCTTTAGCTACGATTTTAATGTACTTGTACTTTAATTAAGTATTCTCACTCTATGCTGTTGATACTTTACACTTCTACCCCACAACAATTTAGAGGCAAATAGTGTACTTTTTACTTCACAACATGCATCTGGTCCTTACCAATACATTTGCGCGTTTAGATCAATATAAAACATAAATAAACAAATAAGTTATGATGCATTATTACAGCTTAAGCTATCCAGCAGAATATAAAGTAATCAAAGCCAACTACAGCATTAAAGGGATGTAGTCTACACATTAATGTAACACTAAATATAATCCAGTAATAAAAGTTTGTGTGTTGTTTTTGTTCTTCAGCACAATGAGTGTTTTTACTCTATGTTCTTCATGTGTATTTTAATGCTGATAATTGTGTTTTTATCTGAGTATGTTTTTGAGTGCAAGCCTTTTATTTGCGTATTTTTACACTGAAGTATTGCTAAAACATATGAATACTTCTTCCACCACATCATGTTGTTACGCATAGACCAGCTATTTATCATAAGATGCCTTCATGTGTTGTTAAAAATATGTGTTGACGAAGAGAGACATACGAACAATACTGTGAAGCTTGACAGTATGTTAAAATGATCATCGTTTATAGCCGTGATTCAAACCATGGTGTCAACATGTGGCTGTTACAGCACATTAGTTAGTGAATAGTAACAATACTTCTATTCTGCAACACTTCAGAAAAATTAAGTAAAACCTTTTCACCAACTCCCACGTTAATGCATCGCCCATTTTAATACTGTGATATCACATACATTATTCTGAAATGGCACAATCTGCATAGGTAGTACTTCGACTTATTTCACAGCTATATTTCGACGCAAATTCTTCTGTGCTTTCACGTAATGTACAGTATTTCTACAACGTAGTGTTGTTGTTTGTGAAAGTTGGGCGCTTACGAGGAGCACTTGAATGCAGCAGCTACCGAGTCAGATGACAGGCTGGTGATGATGCGTTTCATTTACATCGGAAATCATCAGAGTTGTTTGCGTCGCGGTCGTTGTATAGGTGCAAGAAGTCGGAAATTGTAAGGGGGTTTTGGTAATATCAATTAATAACAACAACACATTACGCGGTATTTTGCATATTTGTCAGGTTCCATTTTATGGTCCAACTTCAAGGAGTTTTCCAGTTGAAAATTCCGACTGGTATCTTGGAAGTTCCGATTTCTCAGTTGATGGGAACGCAGCATCGCTTTGCGGCAGGTGACGTGACAAGGCGAAGCGACCCGCTGCTCTCTGCTAGCATCCATTAGCTAAGTTTTGTTGACTTTCGCAATATCCTCGTTTTTCCCCTCAACAGCGGAGCAGGGAAGCGAAAATGGACAACAGTGGGAAGGAAAAGGAAGCCACGGCTCTAGTGGCCGAGGCTGAAAAGAAAATGAAGTCGTCGCAGTCGTTTTTCGGGGCGATATTTGGGTGAGTGTGACAGTCATGTTGCTGTTTAGCTAGCTGTGTCAAAGCTAAAGGCCAACTTAGCGGAAGATGAGTAACTGACAATCTCCCACCAGAGCTGAAGACAGACACAGAAAACAACTCTGGGCTACTATCTATCTAACATTAATCCTTTGAGATCCATATTATGCCAGCGCTGCAGTTTAGCTGCATGCTAAAGCCTCATCTTCGTTCACATAAGTGGAAAACAGAGGATAACAATATATAGTAACTACAGTCATCGAGGCCCAATCACACAACATCAAGTGCTGCAATGTCTTTATTATATCAGGTGCTGATGAGGTTGTCATTTTAAAATGAAAATAACTAGTGAAACATAAAGACACTGAATATTACCTGTTGTAGCGCCATCTACTGGGGGAATATTGCAGTGTTTGTATGTCCAGTGTAATATATAGTGTATGCACAAGAAGAAATACCGCTGTCTAAAAATGCTCTTTTGCAAGTAAAATTACTGAATTCAAAATCGTACTGAAGTAAAAGTAGTCTAATGTATCAAAATGACTCAGTATGGCACCTTTCGGTAGTACTATGGGGGATAATATATTTAGTTTTATCATTTATTACCATTAAATTCACCTTAGTGCATTGTAATGTAGTAGTTGATTAATGTGGAGACAATTTGTATACTGCCTGTGAAATGCAACTTCAAGTGTTGAAAACATGTAGTGCACTAAAATGTGCAATACTCACCTCTGAATTGTAGTGGTGTAAAAATGTGCATAAAATGTAAATGTTCAATTAAAGTATTAGTATTTCAAAACTGTACTGTATATCCTTACATTATCTATAATTAGTTATTAACTATGACTCTATTTTTGACCAAATTTATCAGTATTGGGACAATGTTGTAGGGGTAACTGGTGCCTTAGATGATTAAATTGGTGATAAATAACCATCACATTTTACAGAGCAAATATGTTTGTTGCATCACTTTACTGCAATGCAGCATTTAAAACCAGCACTTCTGCCATATTAAACCTCATATGACAATATCAATATAATATCTTATATGTATATTTGCTTCTCTTGTCTGGATGAGCCTTGTTTAACAGAGTGTGTGTCACACAGGGGGTCCTCCAAGATGGAAGAGGCCTGTGACATGTACGTGAGGGCTGGCAACATGTACAAAATGGCCAAAAATTGGTGTGGTAAGAATAATTGTTTTAGCTTGAATGAACAAAATGCAATACTCTCCTTGTTCGTCGTTTTGAGCTTTACTCCTCTAACATGCAACATTTTCTATCCAGCTGCAGGAAATGCGTTCTCACAGGCTGCTCGGCTGCACCTGCAGATGCAGAGCAAACATGATGCAGCGATGAACTTCGTCGAGGCTGGAAATGCCTTCAAAAAAGCAGATCCACAAGGTAATCATTGCTGATCACCACTGCTGAAGCTCACTGGTTTTACAAGCAGCTGCACCAGTTCCAGTGGACCATGTTCATCAAGTCACCTGATGTCGTTAACATCTTCCCAAAGAACAGTGTTGCGCTTAGGGCAGACATTCAAAAAGTGTGACGTGTTGTGTTTTCATCAGCTTGGAATGAGTAGTTCACTGTATATCTACACACAGAGTGGGTTCTCTTCACAGAAAGTTGTACAGTTCAGTCGCTTTTGAAGAGACAAACCAACTGTTTTTTTTCCTGCTGAGTTGCTCCAAAATATGAACGTGGACAAATGAATCTACGGACCAAAAACAAAATAATGACGTCACAACTGCTTTCTTCTTATAGTGTTGATCTTACTTTGTTCTTTTGTTTGTCATGTCAATATAAATAATTGTTCTAAAATGTTTTTCTCAACAGAGGCCATAAATTCCCTTTACAGAGCTGTTGAGATATACACTGATATGGTAAGTAGACGACTCCTCTTTGTTTCTTTGCTTCTTCACATTTATGGAGATTTATTTCGGTAACATAACATTACATCTTATTGCCCCTGTTGGTCTCTCGTCTTGTTTTTTTGTTTTAGGGCCGCTTCACCATCGCAGCCAAACATCACATCACCATCGCTGAAATATATGAGACGGAGCTGGTTGACATCGACAAGGTTAGAAATCCGTGTTGATTATTTTGGGTGTTAGCTTAATTCTTGCTACCCATTTTACAGCTACGGATTAACGTGTGCTGTTTTCAAACCGTCTGTTTAATGATCTCTGTTTTTTTTTTTTTTTCCAGGCCATTGCTCATTACGAACAGGCAGCAGATTATTACAAAGGTGAAGAATCCACCAGGTGACTATCTTAGATTTTAAAGTTGACTGAAGGTATTTTGATCTTTTCTATGAAACCAAAGTTTTGACCCTTAATTTCTGTTTTCAGTTCAGCAAACAAGTGCCTTCTGAAAGTAGCGACCTACGCAGCCCAGCTGGAGCAGTACCAAAAAGCTATTGAGATCTATGAACAGGTGAGATGACGCTCACCTGCGGCCTTTATCATTTATCCTTTACATGCAAGTCAGTCACTTAGAGTAACAAGACAAACATTAATTCAGATTTTTCTCTTTTGTTTTCTAGGTTGGGACCCACGCAATGGACAGCACCCTCCTGAAATACAGTGCCAAGGATCACTTCTTCAAGGCGGCGCTCTGCCATTTCTGCGTAGACATGCTGAATGCAAAAGTAATGGTCTCATTTCTTTTACTGTTTTTTTTTTTTTATGTTGCTTCTTTTTCTGCCCTGTATGTACACTTCGGATCCCACTGTGTTTATCTGTTGCACAAGAATTTCCTTTGGGATAAATAAAATTTTATCTTTTCTTATCTTACCTAATCTCATCTAAAATTTAAAAGTATATAGAATATAATCATTTGTTTTGATCAATTCACTTGCTACAACAGTGCCAAACAAGTTACGGGGAAAAAAAAAAAACGATAGTGGAATAATTACAATTTGTACTAAAAAAGAAAATACATTTTTATAAAGTTTTTTTTATGGCAAACAAAGTTACATTAAATACCATATTGAGATAAATAAAATTTATTAATTATGAAGTATAAAAAAAGAGACGTAACTGAACTGAAAGTTTTCTGCCGCTGTTCTAACTTCCTCCTCTCATCACCCAGCTCGCTGTGCAGAAGTATGAAGCAATGTTTCCGGCCTTTTCTGACTCCAGAGAGTGCAAGTTGATGAAGGTAGGCCCCAAAAAAACCCAAAACAAAACAAAAAAAAAAACAAACCCAAAGCTATAACCATCACATCTAGGCAGGATAGTTTCTAGCTTTAGGCTGGTCTGTAGTGCCATTAGCAGTCAGTTAGTTAGTATCATGTTACTCATGGTGACGTGGAAAAGAATCTCTAATTTCTCATCCTCCAAGGGAGCAATATAGCCAAATAATAGAAGATATAATAAAACAACAACACAGTGCAGAAAAAAAGAGAAGGTCCAAGCTTAGATAGCTGGGCTGCTATCTAAGAAATTCAGCATCCTCAAGAGTGAGTTTAAAGTTAAAATCTTCAGTTTTGGTGCAACAGAATTAAATTTAATGTCTGTTTAAGGTAAAGAAACTAAAATGAAGTTTAAATTTGATCTTTCTTAATTTCTTAGTTGGTGTATCTGCTCTAAAAAGTCTCCTCACATCAGTCCTAACAGCAGTGAGAAGGTCATGCTGGTGGAAAAACTGGAGAAGAACTCCAGTTCATTTTGTGACGCTTCCCACCATGCAGACGGTCTTTTTATATTTCTGTCTGATGCACAGCATTTTTGTTCTTTTCTAACCAGAAACTTCTAGATGCCTATGAGGAACAGAACGTGGACGCTTACACTGACTCGGTGAGTAGCATAAACATCATCAGTTTAAACGTCTCTGGGTCTGTTTGCCTCGCTGCCCTCCAGCCTGATATACAAAACCGTTTTATTATTGACCTGTGAGCCTCAGGATCCCAGTAAAATCCAGAATAAATACTTTATTTCCTGACAACGACTGTTAAGGTAAACAAGCAGGTGTGTGGTTATGTTATGGCGCTTTTCCACGGCACGGTACGGTAAGTTACAGCCCAGTCTTGATGCGTTTCCATTACAACTGAGTACCTCATATCTCCTCGGTGTGGGCTGCGTCGTCATGCGGCAGTGCAAAACTGCCATGACGTCTTTTACATGTGACACAGAAAACTGTAAGAAGAAGAACAACAACACTACTATCACTAACAATGGAGGACACCGAAGCAATCATGTATTTGCTCTGCGACTTTTTGTCACACACAGAGCGAAAGTAGAGAGACAGAGAAGACTCCGGGTCTGTGTTTGACTTTTACAGTCTAGTCGGACGTCACGCATCCAGTGACACATCCAATAACACATCCAATGACGACACTTGTCAGCCAATCAGTGGAAGGCAGTCGGCTGACGTCACGTTTAGTATTGCTTCGGTTCGCTTGGAACCAGGGCTGAGGAGGTACGAAAACAGTACGTTGTGCCTGGTACCAGGTACGAGTGGAAAAGCACCGCAACCGTGTAGAGCCGTGCTGTACTGTACCGTACTGCACACCGCACCACATTACCCCACTTTTTGTCCAGATTCTGTTTGTTTTGCTCTCTAATCTCGATCGTCTCCACTTCCTGCTTTGATCTCTGTGGTGTATACCGTCTCTTTATGCTCTGACTACATCTCCCAGAAGCCCCAACATTCCTCACATACTGCAGGTGACCGTGATTGGCAAACTGCTCCCAAAAAAACACTTTGATGTGTTATTACGTTGATAGCACTCATGCACCAGTTTTAAATGACGTCAAAATATGTCAGTGGTACTCAGAGAGTTAAAAACTAAAACAAAATATCAGTGTGTGAATAATGTTTTGTGCTGTTAATTTAAAGTAATTTAAGCTAAATTTAGCCTCGAATGACATGTTGCAGAAATAAGTACAGATAAATTTTGTAGTACAAACCTGAACAAAAGAAATGTTTTACACATAAAGATGATTATTTATGTTCATACGTGAAGTAAATATGTAATAAATGTTTACTATATTTATTAATAATTTGCTCTATACTATTTATTTTATTGGTTATTCTTGTTTCTGATAATAAATAGTTCTAATATTATATGTTTGAAATCTAAGGTAAAATAATACATCAGAATAATACATAATGTAGTTAAGATGTGGTCTGTATTAATATAACAACATAACAGAAATAGTGCAAGAAGACAGTACAACATAAAAAGACATAAAAATAATAATAATAATGATAATAATAATAAATAATGATAATAATATAGTATAATACAACAGTATAACGTGTAATGTTGAAGATCTGGGCAACATGACATTTTATTAATATTAATAAATTGGTAGTGCTTCATTGAGCCACATGAGGGAGCCTGTTAATAACCTTTAATGTTAGACTACAAAGACCAGCATTCACTCTGTTTGTTTTACTGATGAGAGGGAAAAAAACATATAAAGCATTTATTTGGTCTCATCAACATAGTCAAAAATGCTTAATTTAGACACAGATTTGCTCTAGTATTTTTTTTAGATTTTATGTTTGTCTTATTTTATTTATTTTTTTCAGTTCTTATTTTCCTTATTTTCTGTTTGTCTTTAAGACCATCACTGTAATTTAGCATCTCAATCAAAAATAATAATAATTTGCTTTGCTATTTTTTTCATCTTTTTTTTTTGTAAAACAGTAAATTTGAAAATTCCTGGATAACAGGTCTGTGTAGGTTCTCAAGTCATCCAGGTGGGGGTAAATCAAAAAGAGCTAAAAAGATTCAACTGGACAAGCTTGAGGTTGGTTGAAGATGTTTCTCCTCTCATCCTTGAGGCTTCTTCAGTTCTGACTGGTTGAGAGTTCAGATATTTATACTCCTTGTCTTTGAACAGAGGAGGAGGGTTATGACACCATCTATCAGCCATTCACACCTGAGTGCAGATCACCTTAACGGCTCGCATAACGGTGGGCGGGACAACTCCCACATGAATGATATTGGCTCATAACGAGACCTATCGTTTGGTGATTTCGGTTGTTTGTTTTTCTAGTCCAACAGGAGTATAAATATCTAATATAACTCTTGACCAGTCAGAACTGAAGAAGCCTCTTGGATGAGAGATGAAACATCCTTAACCAACCTCAAGCAAGTCCAGTTGACTCTTGTTTTGGTCTCTTTGATTCCTGAATAACAACAATAATTGTATTTTATAATTAAGTATATCATTCTGATTAAATAGTTTTTATCCATACTGGTGGATTAGCCATTGCAGAAACATTAAAACATATTCTGGTTATCAGCAAGGGCAGCGGTGGTAAACACCTGACACTGGGTGGAGGATAATTAAAGTAATTTGTTTGCTTCTTGTTCTTATTTCCTGTTGGTCAATCAGGTGAAGGAGTTCGACACCATCTCACGGTTGGACCAGTGGCTCACCACCATGCTGCTGCGCATCAAGAAAACCATCCAGGAGGACGAGAGCGACCTGCGCTGAGCTTCCCTTCCCTTCCTGCCTCTTCTCGCCTTGAGCCTCTCGCTTCCTCTTGCCGCAGTCTTAACTGTCCCACTTTATATTCCCTCACAGATGCTGTTTCTTTCCCACCATCTGCACTATTTGTACTTCCTTTTTAACTTTACTCAATGCCCCAAACAAAAAGGTCTCCATAGAACACTATTTTTTCCATGTGTGCAAACAGTATTTGTTTATTGTTGTGATACAGGTATTGGTCAAATAGTTATTGATCATGGGCTCCATTACCAAATACTCACACCAGCACACTGGTATAATAAAGGTTTTATTTGATTTGTTGTATAACGGAGAAGAGGATGCAGCCTTACTACCTTGGGTCACATCAGGACTCCAGTAATTAAAGAGTTTCATCTCAGCTGTTCAGCTCCACTCCAGGCTCCGAGGCCACCACTTTGTGACGCTATTCCACGGCAAATACCCAATTTGCCTTATTCTGAGTAGTTCTCAGGACCTGAACCGCTAGATTAAATGAAAAAAAAGACAAAAACAAGGTTTTTAAAGGTTTTCTTTTTGTTATTAAAGTGCTTTTATTTCAGAGGTGAGCATGTGCATGGTTTGGTGAGGATGTGATGACAGTTGTATAGGAGTTATTTTTCTGATTTTGTTTTTTCTTTCTGTCATAACCAGCCAGGCTGAATGCAAACAGCCTGAAAGAGATGCAATACATTGAAGAAAAAGCAGCTTTACTGATCTGAACACTGTGCTCATGTAACTTCCTGGTGATAATTTTTTTCCCATCAAGAGACATTTAATAGTTAATGTTTCCTGTCAAATTAATGTTTGAATAAACCTGACTGACGCACAGTTTCCTGGGCGTGGCCTTCCCCACCTGTCTGCTCTGCACACAGGTGATATTTGTCATCAGGGTTTAGTCAAACATCGACTCAGCGTTATGGAACCTGCTCAGTCAGAATTATGAGAAAAGCAGTTTGGGATAAAGTACACATCATCCTGCGGATCACCAGGTCTCACTTCCAGGATCTAAAGGGCTTCACTTATTCTGGATCACCCTGCTTCATCTTCATCCTGCTTTAGTGAGTATCACTCAGACTGGCTGCTTTTGTTCGCTCTCCAGGTGTGTGGTGGACATGTTTGAACTTGTAACTGAAGTCCTGGCTGCTTTATCGAATTTCACTTTTCCAGTAAAATCAGTTTGAACACAACGGTCTGGGCACTAATGTGCCACACAGACCGTACATTTCTTGTTTGTACCTGGTTAATCGGGACAAACCCCTCAGGACCTCAACTGTTTTGTTATTTGTGTGGAGCCAGTTTGCTCTTAATTAAACACCTGGGACCAAGATGGGCTCAGATACAGCTTGTTCCTGATTCTTCGGGAACTGTCGACCATTTTCACTCAGACTTTTTGATCAGTTGTGGAATATAATAGGTATAATTTTGAGGTATTTGTACTTCCTTACACTCTATACTTCTGTTCAAGGGTAGCTACCACCCAGTCTCTTTGTACAGTTTGTTACAATGACAATAAAGGCTATTCTGATTCAGTTAGAGTCAGAGATCATTAATACAAGATATCAGCTAATACATTATGATAATATTACAGGCGGTGAACTCATGAATACATCAATGATATGCACAGTATTTAAATTCTGTTTACTTCTACATCTGGTACCTTAAACAGTTTAATTCTAATATGTAAGTACTTTTAGGACACTATTTCTAGTAAAGTACTATTTACAGCACTTATATTTGTGTGTCTTATTTCAAACTAACAAACAAACATGAAATAAAGTGTACAGTATTTAACGCAATTGACCCACTAAAGGTCATCACTGTTGCCCTTCAGGCTGCAGACTTATGTCATGTGTTGCTTATTCTCTTGGCAGGTTCAGTGTAACCTGAAGCCAAGAACACACCTGACAGTTTGGTTCACGCCCCCACGTGCCAATGAGACGCTTTCAGACCTTCAGCGTTTTGGTTCTCTTCGTCACCACGTTTCTGGTCTTCATCTACTCCACTCTGCACCAGGAGGCGAGCCACAGTCGCAGGTCTGGACCAGAAGAGCTCCAGAAGAAGCTGGTCCTCCAGGTCCAGGATGGTGATGTGACGACGGCATCCTCCAAGCAGGAGAGTCTCACTGCTGCTCCTCCTGGGGTCCGGGCTGGCTCTGTTTCGGACAACCTCAGGCAGACTGTCCCTCTGAATGGAGCCTACTGGAACCGGCTGCTGTACTCAGCCCTTAGTAATCCAGACAGGGGACTCCCTCTCAGACTGGACCCTGATTGGTCTCGCTGCAGGGTGACCAATCAAGAACTCCTGCAAACCAATGTGCATGACTTCAGCTCCCAGCCAGCCTTATTCCAGGGCTTTTTGCAGGTCATGAACTGCAGGTCCCCTCCAGTTCTCCTCAGTCAGCCAAACAAGTGCATCTCCGGTGACAACCAGACCTTCCTGCTTTTCGCCATCAAGACGAGTCCGAGGAACTTTGAGCGGCGGCAGGCGGTGCGGGAGTCCTGGGGCAGAGATGGGGTGCATCAGGGTGGACTGAGAGTCCGCACTGTGTTTCTGCTGGGTAGCTCCCCACCTGAAGACCCTGACCTCAGCCCACTGCTGTCACTGGAGGCAAAGCACTATGGAGACCTCCTGCAGTGGGACTTCCACGAATCCCTCCTGAACCTGACGCTCAAAATGAACATGTTCCTCCAGTGGACACTAAAGCACTGCCCCAATGCCACCTTTCTCTTTAGTGGAGATGATGACGTGTTCGTCAACACCCCGGCGTTACTCCAGTACCTGCAGTCTCTGGAGCCTCGGGACGCCTCTCGGTTGTATGTTGGACAGATCATAAGCACAGCGAGTCCTCTCAGAGACCCGAAAAGCAAATACTACATCCCCCTGAGCTTCTATGACGGCCCATACCCTGCTTATGCTGCTGGAGGTGGCTTTGTCATGTCCGGTGCATTGCTGCAACCCCTTCATTCAGTTTCACGCATCATTCCCTTCTTCCCCATCGATGACGTCTACATTGGGATGTGCATCAAAGCTCTGGGGGTTTCTGCTGTCTCAAAAGAGGGCTTTGAGACGTTTGACATCAAGGAGCAGGACCGAGAGAATCTGTGTGTGCACAAAAAACTGATTCTGATTCACCAGCGCTCCCCACACCAGATGAAGAAGCTGTGGAGGGGCATCCACAGCCCCCTGTTGTCTTGTTGAACTGGACCGGAGCGCAAAAAGAATACGCAATTTAAATAAACAAAACAGGGAGAGGAAACTGAAGGCTTATTGTCCTTCTACTGTCCTTATTCAATATGATGCAACTGAGGACGTACACCACTGCTGACATCTGGCATGGACTCAGACTCACCAGCGATGTACTGATGAGACTTTTTCCATCCTGATATCGATACCCAGGCTTTGGGTACCTGCGTTTAATTAAGTATGTAGTAAGTATGCCTCTGTGTGGAAGTGACTGTTATCATTGGACTTGAACACTGTTCTCTTAAATTTGTGAAAATATGTGGGTAGAAATTTACCCACTTTTTATTTATTATTAAAATAATAAATTGTGCTCCCAGCATCTTGGTAAAGTCTCTTATCTCTTTATGGTCAGTTTAAAACTATTTGTAGTGACATTTATATGAATAAAACCAACCAAGACAACTAAAAGCTCCACAGTTTTATTTTCCACAAAACACCAAACATGTAACAGGAGTGTACAGACCCATCGAAAATTGGGGCCTGTGTACTAAAACCCATTCAAATAGAGTTGTGTGACATGAGTTAGTCAGTCACATCAATGCTACACAAGGAAACCTGCTAAATGCCACAATACCACTAACACAGGAAGTGGGAGCGAACACAGCAGAGATAAGCTTCCACCATTTATTGCTCCATTTGGATGTTTCTTGTGTGTTTTTGCTGCTTCTTTGAAAACAGAAATCAGTTGGAATTACTGTGAAACAAAATTGATTTAGCCTTTAAGGAGGAACATCACCACTGACAGTTAATCAACTTAAGGCACCAAACCAGAGGCATGAAGTATTTGTGAAAGCACGCTCCTCATTTTTTCAGACAGAAGTGACAGACATCATATCAAAACTAGATTTTTATGAACACAGTAGAAGGTGTCTAGCGGGGCATCCCAGTATCTAGTCACTGGATCATAACTCATCTCATCCTGTGAACGCCGTTACTTGTCATACTGGTCAAGCGGGTAGTGCTCTTTGTACTGCTGCACATGTCTCCACATGGACTCCCTCTGCTGGTTCAGATTGGTCGTCATCTCCTGGTACACGTCAGTGAACATCAGCTCGGGGTTCGGCTTGAGGCGCTTCTCTGCCCTCTCGAACGCCTCGATCATCGTCTTGCGCGACTGCTTCCTCCAGCTCCTCTCATCGTCCTCGCTCCACCAGCCTCGGGCCGTCATGTAGTGTCTCAACCTGGAGATGGGATGGTCCTGCTTGTCCCAGTAGTTCACCTCGTCCACCGAACGGTAAGCCGAGCTGTCGTCACTGGTGCTGTGGTGGCCGATCCTGAGGAATGAGCAGAATTATTTATATATATAAAAAGCCATATATATGTATACGTGTATATATATGTGTGTGTATATATATATATATATATATATATATATATATATATATACACACACACATACACACACGTAAGTATAATTCACTGATCTGCTCTTAGTCAACCAGTCATGGCAGAAGTAAATTCAGAGTAATGTGGGGAAATTAATTTTAATGTGTTGACCCGCTGTGAATCTAAGCTTTAAGGTCATCAAAGAACAACCAGCCATGGTTCATGGAACCAAGTGTGTTCTATTTTTCTAGGAGAACATTTTTTGAACATTTTTTGGCAACGACAACAGGAAGAGCTGTGAATCATTTGCTCTAAAGAAACTGGAAACCCAGCACTGGAGGACAGGTCATGTAAATCTTTTATGATACAATGGTCAGATGTTCATGTAAATCCTTTGTGATATGGGAACTAGTTTCCATAAAAAAATCTTATTTGGGATGGGATCACATGGCTTAAAAAAACACAAAACAAAACAACAAACAAACATGTACGCATACACCTGTAATAATAAATATACAGACTGTTATAATAGTGACAAAAACCCTGTTGTGTTGTTACATACAGGAGATGATGGCGAGCCATGTGACTACATGGATGTTATGATCATCTAATCCTCATCCTGACCTTTTAGAAGCTCCAGTGATGTTTGAGCCCTCGCTGCTATGACACAATGAGTATTTCCATACACCTCGTGATGATAAATCATTCAGGGAAATGGTACGTCAATTTTAAAGTCTTCATATCAACTAACCTGTAGGTCATGGCCTCAATGAGGAAGGGTTGGTTCTCAGCCACGGCTCTGCGGCGCGCCTCCTTTGTAGCGTTGTACACAGCGAACACATCGTTGCCGTCAACACGGATGGACAGCATGCCGTACCCCGGACCACGAGCGGCTGTTTCATTCAGAGAGAGAACAAGATGTGTGTTCATAAGAGCTGTGGAAGATTTCAGACCAGGCGCTGCCACAGCGAAGCCTCTCACCGATGCCGTCGCCCCTGTACTGCTCATTGGTGGGGGTGGATATGGCGTAGCCATTGTTGCGGCAGAAGAATATCAGCGGGCACTCCAAGGTGGCCGAGAAGTTGAAGCCGGCGTGAGCGTCACCTTCGCTGGCCGCTCCCTCGCCGAAATAACAGATCACAGCGCGGTTAATGTTCTCCCTCTTGATAGCATATGCAGCTCCGGCCGCTGAAAAAGACACACCAGGAACGAATATATATTTCTATTCATATATTTACAGAAGTTTGTATGCGCTTAGAGACTGGAGAGGTTATCACACAGGTGTGGGGCTCACCCTGGGGAATCTGAGTGGCCAGAGGAGAGGAGATGGTGACGAAGTTGAGATCTTTGCAGCCATAGTGGACGGGCATCTGGCGGCCCTTGCCGAGGTCATCGGCATTGGCGTAGCACTGAGCCATGAACAGATCCAGAGGAAAACCGCGGTACATCAGCACTCCTTCAAAGCAGCATAGGAATTATAACAGTGTCAGATTGACAGATTCAATTACAGAGACAAGAAAACCTGAGCAGCTGATGGTCAAAGCTAAAGATACAAATATGAGCAAAAGGCTGGAAAAAATGTCTATTCCCATATATTTCTGTTCATACTGTCTAATGCCCTTTGTGCCACCTTTAAAAAGTGACCATCAATACGAAAATTTCATGAAAATCTGTTCCTTACCAGCTTCTCTGTATTGACCAAAGACTAAGTCGTTTGGGTCAAGAGCAGCAGCACTACCAATGTGTGTCCCCTCCTCACCATAGTTGGTCATGTAGAAGGAGATCCGACCCTGTAAAGA
This sequence comes from Synanceia verrucosa, assembly GCA_029721515.1. Lineage (NCBI taxonomy): Eukaryota > Metazoa > Chordata > Actinopteri > Perciformes > Synanceiidae > Synanceia > Synanceia verrucosa. The sequence continues at coordinate 3,155,976 of CM056559.1, forward strand.
GAGACAACCTAGTTCTGCATTCTTCAGCGGTTTAACTGTTAAGCTAGGAGGTGCCAGAGGAAACACAAACCTGTCTCTGAGACTCATAAAGAATGCGGTCCATTGTGTTCAGCAGCGTCATCTTTTGATAAAAGTTCAAAACGGTTTCTTTGGAGAGCTGGAAGGTATCACCCAGAACAGTCAGCAAATGAAGTGAGTGGCATTTTTAATAACCAGCGGCGTCAGCAGGGTGACTGTACCTGAGGGTCTTGAGAGGGGTTGATGATGTTGCCCTGTCTGTCCATCACCCGGTACACTGGGATTCCAGAGATGACATTGGGCTGGATAAACTCAAGCTGGTCCACGAACTCTGCAGAGGCTCCAGGGAACTGTGGCTTTTCCAGTGATGAGTCATCCAGATGCTGCCGGGGCACGGTCTGAACGATTCAATATAACTCATTATAGATAACACCATTGTGGCAAAGCAGGCCCTCTCTGAGGTGAATGCCACAAAGTGACATCCAATGAAAAATCTGCTGCATCTTTGAGTCTGAGTGAGAAACTGACTTTTAAATGATATTATAAAAGGTGACTCTATATTGTAATGTAACCACATTTCCTGTTTTAAACAATTGGCATTGTCACACCTTGTTTTTTGTCATTTCTAGTAATATCAACAAGTCATCTTGGCAGCTGTATAAATGAATGTGTTGTTTTGTACAAACTGGAAATGATTGCAGGTGTGGCCTAGTGATTGCCAACATGACTTTAGAGTAATACTGCAAATTTTGAAGCTCACAGAACTCTCAGTGATGCACAGAAATTGTAGTAATTGCGTTGCCATTTGTCAAAATGCAATGTAAGAAATATTGCACAAAGCACATGTAGATTGTGAGAGGGCTGCAGCACTTCATTACTCATACTCCAATAACACTTCTGTTGAGAGTGCTGCAACTCTCATAATCTGTGCACAATATTTTTACATTACATTTGACAAATTCACTTTGAACATTTATACATTGTTTACTGATATTCCTATTTTCATGGGTTCTTGCTTTTGTTGCTCCGTTCACTATTAATGTTAGCCTACTTTTGTTTTCGTGATAAACACACTTAATGTCTCCTTCAGATTGAGTTTAACAAACCGGAAGTGCTCTCTTCACGCCCCTTTGTTCGACCAATAGGAACGCAGTTAAGATGATAACGCTCCTAGCCGGTTATCTACCTAGAATTTATAGTCACAACAACAAACACACGGTGCACCAGTCAGACTACTTATTGCATGTTCAAACCTATATATTTGCAAATATATGGGCGCATGCAGACCTGACATCATATTACGACGTTGGGAAAATAGATATATAATTAACGCTACGTTCGTCTCGGCAAGGTTGTCAGCTAAACTAGCTAGCTTAGCTCACCACCTATCGCGAGATCTGTATAAGTCAAGCAGCGCGTTCCCGTGCATCCCGATCAACTCAAAGACACGAACACATGCTTTTAAATATATCGTGACTAGCAATTGAACTTGACATCGTATGTTTTAATAACAGATAAATAAAAACACTTTTTGCAACCACCCTAGTGGCTGCTAATGCAACCTTTCCTGTTATTATGCTAACGCTAGCTGGTTATCTAGCAACACACAGCAAAGCACATTCTTTTTAAAACTTACACTGACTCTGAAGGCTCTGTGTTGAATCAGCCTGGACGCCTTCATTCCTGTCGTCTGCCGAACTGCATGGAAACAGACTCCATACATTTTGTTCATACTCCTCACAGCCGCCATATCAACTTTTCGCAGCCTTTTTGCCTGTACGCTAGCCTGTCAGGAATGTTAAAAGTGCAGTAAATCTGTTATAACGATGTGGCAGAACCAGCCGACAACTAGCAGATTATTCACTTTACCGTCTGCCTCAATGAAATTCACATCCACGACCGTGAATCTCTCTCAGCAGGTCGAACAGCTGAACAACACTCAAACACAACAACCAGTACATCCGGTCACACCTTCAAATTAAGAGCCGTAGTGCCAAATGTCGCGAGGTAGTTAAACCACTTAATTTCATTATTCTTCTTTTTTACTCCACTAGTGATCATTTCAGTTAGTAGTGACTTTGCAGAGTGAGACTGATAATAAAATACAATTAAGATATCGATCCTGGGAGGAACTCCCCAGCAGTATAGTAAGTAATTCAAATAAGGCCACATTAATGCATCATCAGTTATTACACAGTATTACATATTTCTCTGTTATAGGACATTTTACATAACTAATACTTTTTAATTGAGCAATGTTTGGAAGAAGTACTCAAATGTTTTAATTAAAACAGTAAACGTGACAAAAACAATACCACTGTGTACAAATATCAAGTTACTGCATTCAAAATTCAAAGTACTCGTTATGCAGAATGACCCCTTTCAGAATAATGTGTGTGATATTACTGCATTATAATCAGTCGAAAGTGGAAGGAGTCTAAATATACTGAAACGTCCACAACATGTCACACCTTGTTAGAAGTGGAAACAGAATCTTAAATATCTTCCAGACATTTATTTTGGACCTGACAACATTTTAAAATGATTATGTTTGGAAAAGTAATACATGTTTTTTTCTTTTTAAGGATGTGTGGATGTATTTTTGTTTATATAATAAACAATACGACCTTTTAGGCTACTTGACTTTAACCTCAACTCTTAGTTTGAAGGAACAGCAGATCTCTTTGAGTACAAACACGCTTGACTAATCGTGGATTTTTTTTTGTTTGTTTTCTGTGACAATACACCCGATTATCTTTTTCCGCATTGCTTTGTCTCTTACAAAGAACCAGTTCATCCACTGACCACGTAACGACTTTAGAATAAAATGTCCTTTATTGTCATGATACCTTTAGTGACTTGTGCTGGGAACTGGAGGGTTGCTGGTTCAAGTCCAGGTCGGACCATGTCTGGAGAGTGGACTGGTAGGCGGAGAGGTCCAATTCCTCCTCCTGGGCACTGCCGATGTGCCCCTGAGCAAGGCACCGAACTCCCAAATGTTCGGAGGAGTTCCTATAATCACATTAGTAACTTTCTGTATTATTGGATCCTGGACTAATCTGGCTCATATTGTTCCTTATTTACACAATATTTACCTCTTTAAAGTGACAGTTTCATGACATGAACTATTTAAACACTGCATTCATGTATGTATGTCATTAATGGAACTGCAGCACTGAGCCTTAATTCAACAAATGCTAGATGAAAGAGTGATATGTGGCAAATTACAATAAAATATATATAGCATTTTTATTGTGAAGAATTTGCATTCATTTAAACTGCAAACTGCACAGTAAAACTATATTTAATTTCAGCAAATCATTTAGGCTTTATTGTTTATTTATGTTTAATTTATTTACTAAACAGCACAAAATGGTTAAATTGTTATTATTATATTCGAATTATTATTATATTGTAATAATAATATACATTATTATTATTCTTATTATTAATGCCCCATGTTTGGATCACATGTATAAAACTGTCCATCACCATGACAACAGGAAAAGCCCACAAGATGAGGCTAAAAGCTCCAGAAGAGGACTTTGGCTCAACAAGGAACCTGCACGTTTAGACTCTTTTTCCATGAAATGTTACATGACCACATTTCTTCATGTCCTCCAGGATTTAAGAAAGGCAGGGTTGTTGATCTTTGCCAACAAGCAAAGGGGGGCTATCCCAGTTATCTTAGGGCGAAAAGGCAGGGTACACCCTGGACAAGTCGCCACCTCATTGCAGGGCACATAGAGACAGATAACCACTCACACCTACAGTCAATTTAAATTAGCCAATTTACCTAATCATGTTACATTCATCTGTGATCATTTATTTTACAAAAGACGTCTTGAACTCTGAACAAAAAAAAGAAAAACAACCTTTTTAAAGAGATTATTTAAAGTGAAATGTGTACAAGGTTTTCCTTTGAGCAGAGCTGGTGGCTGTCTCCTTGGATCTCTACTGTACTCGGCCTCTTCTCGCCCTCGGTGGCCTTCAGTATTGCCAGACTGGCCTGGCAGTTTTTATTGCCCTCCCTCCAGTGTGTACAGTCCAGTATTGGAAGCAGGAAGTGAGCTGGTTGACAATGACTGACTGGAGACAGGAGAGTGAAAATACAAGTAAAGCCTCTTCTTTCAGTCCCTGTGGATAATCAGTGAAATAAAGTGTTTTTATCTGTATATGTATAATCTCGAAGGCGAAAAATGAGCGCTTCCGGTAGTAGCGACCAAACCAAAACAAGTTCAGCAATGATAATTTAAATAAATAAATTATTAATGTGAACAAATATACTTGTTTTGAAAAACAACGGAAATATCCAGAAATAGTTACATAATATAGTTATTATTTATTATTATAATAATTATCATTATACCCGCTATGTCATCAGAAAGGGCCCCAAACCACAAAACAGATTGCGTCACTTACCCGCGACGAACCACGTTAGCATTGTTACTACCTGGAGCCGCACAAGCATGATGGAAGAGATGTGCGGCTCCTCAAATGCCGCTCTGAGGGAGTTTGGTTGTGAGCAGAGTTTATTGTCTCGACCTGATGGTTCAGCGTCCTTCATACAAGGTAACAACAAAGACTAATATGAGCTTTACCGACTGTGAAAGGCAGCTAGCCGTATCATGCTAACGCTACTTAAGCATCAAAGCGCTGCACGCAGGGCAGTCATATTTTGAGTTCTGTGTTTACTTAATTCAGACCTGTATTTTTCCTAGTTGCTCTAAATTTGTTCACAGCAGACAAGTTGTGACTCACATCAGTGACGGAAGCAGTAGAAATTCCACAGTGTAGAAATACTCACTTAAACTTACTCAGTTCAAACTTACTTCAGGAAAACTACGAAAGCACCAGCAGCAAAAAGTCTCTTTGTATCACCCCTGTACAGTGTAAGCACTAGTTGTTGTTTCATATGTTGTTTACTGATGCTCCACCTGCAGGCTCAGTGATCACATCTTCTGTTTCTTCCAGACTTCCTGTTTATTTACTGTATTTTGTAATTTTTCAGGAACGTTTCTCCCCACCTGAATCATCAATAATGTATTTTGAGTTGAATAAACACTGTCCTCTGTTCCCACGTGAAGGAGACACAAGTGTGTTGGCTGGAGTGTACGGACCAGCGGAGGTCAAAGTCAGTCAGGAAATTTATGACCGAGCAACTCTGGAGGTGATGATAGAGCCCAAAGTTGGACTGCCAAGTAAGTGATCATCTCATCCCTCATATGCAGCTTCATTTGATTTATTTAGCAGAGAGTAAAACTTCCTGAGTGTTACTTTAAATCTTTTAATGGCGATGATGTCCTCTTTATCTTTCTGCCACTTTATTTCTTTGTTGATGTTCAGTTTGGATGTTTCACACAGTACAGACAGGATGCTTAAGTTACTATGCACTGCTGAAATGATGTCATCTGTAACATCTGTCACCTGGTAAATGTTATGCACTTTAGAAAGAAATGCTTGTACACAGTTTTGAAAATTAAGAATTTTAAAATGGTCTGAGGAGGCCGGTAATTGTTCATTTCACAGCCATGTCCACTTATTTTGTTCTATATTTTTCATCTATTAATGTGCAATATCACTTCTATTCATTTTTACTATTCACTGTGAAATACTTTTGTTGTCTTTACACCGTTTGGTCCATTGTGTTCACTTTTTTTTTTTTTTTTACAATCCATATTTTTGTATATATGCCTTATTTGCCTTTAAGCTGCCTTTATTTATGTATACTGTATTTATCTACTTTTACTCTTTGATTTTTTTTTTTGCTTGGAGCCATTCATTGCGGATATATAGGATTATATTATTTTATCTGACTTCTACTATGATACCACAACACACCACAAGGTGGTATAGATGAGCCAGACTGAGTCAAGTATTTATCCCAACATGTCTTGATTTTCTAGCTGTAAGGGAGCGAGCACAAGAGCAATGTGTGCGAGAAACCTGTGAGGCATCTCTGCTGCTGTCACTTCACCCTCGCTCCTCCCTCACTCTCGTCCTCCAGCTGGTCCATGATGATGGCTCAGTATCCTTCAGATAAAACTCTCTGATGGTAGGGCATTCACTCGGTGTCTTAAAGGTGTTTCCCAGTGAGTGTTCTTCCTTACCTCTTCCTCAGCTCTTGTCCTGCTTTTTGAACGCTGCCTGTATGGCTCTTATGGATGCTGGCCTGCCGATGAGTTGTTTGTTCTGTGGAGTGACCTGTGCCATCGACGCAGACGGTCAGATCATCACCGACCCCACAGCAGCTCAGGAAAAGGTCAATCTGAGGCTCATGAGCTGTGCTGTGTAGAAAAGCACTTTGTTTATTAAAGGCCCCAGGTGACAAAGTAAACCCCACTTAGAAAGAATAGACGAGCAGAGAGTGGAGATGAGATGAGTAGATTTTCTCAATACATATCGGTAAAATCCAGGTTCATTGCAAAGGAATTTTTTAAAAATGTTAAATCAGATTTAATATACTCTAACAGTGTGTGTCCATTTCCTAATATGATACAATGATATGTAACTGAATTTGTCACCTGTGGAAATGTTTTTTATGACTTTGTGCTTCCCCAGAACATTTGCATGTCCTCTCAGTACAGGCGACGCTGACACTCTCTTTGCTGAATTTGTTAATTTATTCCTCTCTCCAGGAAAGTCGAGCTGTGATGACCTTTGCTATCGACAGCAGAGAACACAGAGTAATGATGTCATCCACCAAAGGATCATTTTCAGTCCATGAGGTCAGTAAATAAACGAGCAGCGCTGTCAGATGGCGTCAGTGTGTTCAGTCTGTGTTAATGAGATGTTTGTCTGCTCTGCTCCCACAGCTGCAGCAGTGTATAGCAGTCAGTCAGAAAGCATCAGAGAAGATCTTCCACTTCTACAGAGACTCTGTCAGACGGCGATACTCCAAAACCCTCTGATGAGGCAGCACCTCCTTTTTTTCCCGTCTTTCTCCTCTTTTTTTTTTTTTTCAAACCATGAATAAAAGTACCGAGGTTGTAATAAAATATTTAGCAACCACTCGGAGCGACATCTGGTTCGCCTCAGTCGTCATCAGCTGTGCACAACTTTGAACAAGTCAGAACACGAGGAGCGGAGATGATGTCAAACAAGTGCATTTATTGGGATTCATTGATTTTCCTTTCAGTTTAATATTTACACGTAATACAAGAATGTGAACTGAGAATCTCCCGTACCAATAAACCTCATTTGTCACAATCTTTGACCTTTTGTTGACCATCTATATATGTGATACAAAGTGGGACAAATCAGTCAGAGCTATCCGCATTAAACGCTCACATATAAATCACTGACTGTGGTAAATCTGCTCTAACAACAAAGGGTCGTTTGTTTCGTTGACACAGGCGTCCAGTGGAGACAGAGGATTGTCAGAACACTGTGTTGGACATCAACAGTGAGATATGACAGGTGTGTCTGCAGAAACCACTCAGAGTGACCATAATACACCATCAGCTCAGTCATCTTACAACACTGGGTTTGCAGAAAACAAAAGTATTTTTGCAGGGACTCTATAAAAACTATACATCTAAATAGAAAATGGCATCTTTTCCCATAGAGTCATTTTTTTTAAATATGTACTTTGAGTTCCCGTGTTTGCTGCGTCATTAGTGGCACATTTAAGCTCAAACCAAAATGGCCAGGGCTACTATTTTTATGTTTTGTATTTTATCAAAGCCGCTTTTTTGTAATAATTCGGGACCAAAGAAGGAAGTTCGTTCATGGCAAACTATGAGGTTTCTCTGACACATGCATCACATGGCTCAGATGTCTTTTTTTGCATCATTTATTTTTATTTTTGTTCCCCTTTGCTCATCTTAACATGTTCGGCAACTTTGAAGCTTGTCATACTGCGAGAAGCGAGTTCCTCAAGGAAGAGAAAGGAGCAGAATCTATATTTGGGGAGCGTGGAGCAGCGGCCTGCTTGCATCTATTATTGGAAAAGCTCATACAAGGATCATCCTCTGAGTATCTTCCATATTTTTTGGCACTTTTCCTCCGCAGGTCTGCCCATGTCATCATTTCCTAGCACTGTATACAGAAGCAGCTCTGTTATTTCTATATCTAGAGTTTGCATTGTATTTGAAACCCCCTCGTTTGTGTTTATTCTCTTATACAATGGCACTATATGTAGTTTTCATTTAGTTTCTTTTTTGTGAATGTCAACATAAAGATACCTTGTTGACCTTGAGGCAGAACCAGTCCTTTCTGCAGTGATGCTGAATGTGAAATGGTTGTGCAGAGTTTCCCCAGAGGAGCATCGGCTCATTCTGGGAAATAATATTGCTTCTAGCCCCTCATGTTAAAAAAAACGATGCTTTGGGGCTCTAAAAGCTTTCACCCCACAAGCGACATTGAGGTCCATCTTAGTTCAGCTGCTGCCTCGTCCTTGCTGCGACCTTCTGATAAATGTGCAGCCTCCATCGCTTTGTACCTTCCTCCTCCTACCAGAGCACCTCCCACACCTCTGTTTGTCATTCCTTTGTTATTTATGACGGTGAATATCTACAGGGTTTTGATAACATTAGCACATGGTCACAGTTTTTCTTTTCACTTCAGTGATGTTTAACACAGATTTAAAGGATGAAAGGTGACTTAAAGGATCTAACAGTTTGTGAAACTGGTCCAGTACTGATGGAGAAGCTGCAGCTGCCAAACATCTGTAATGTGATCATTTCATCAGCCTGCAGCTTCAATTTAACCCACACCAGCAGAGAGATAAAACAATTTTCTTTTGAGCCGCATTTGTCTAAATATTCAGCCGTGATGTTACGAGCTACACTTCCTCTTCTTTTATTTTCCATCGTGATGATCTTCTAATGACAATCTGGGCCTGTCAGCAACACAGACAAGAACTTTCAGTGGATTAAACTGAAGCTGCAGGTTGACTCTAATGATCAGCAGTTTCACTAAATATTGTCTTGTTACTCATTAAACACCAAAACATGGGAGAACAGGTTGAAAAAATCCTTGAATGACAAAATAATTACTGACTCTTTTTTTATGGAGTGATCGTTGTAAAAACCTCTTTTTTGTCCTAATCTAATCAGGAGATCTCCATGGTGGACATCAAACATGACTGCAGACGGGGTCAGAACAGACAAGGACTGTGGTTATTTGACATTTACAGGTGACTCGCTGTGTCCACACTCATGAAATGGGTGAGAGGTCAGTGTTGGTGTGTTTTAGGGTGGTTTTCCTGACAGGTAGGAGATCAGCGCAGCGATGGCACAGATGTACGTGATGATGCCAAACACAATAGAGAGCACTGAGAGCCACAGAGCCTGGCGAGACGCAGCGTTGGCGCCCTGGAAATCCCCCTGAGCCGAGGCCTTGTTGGTCTGGAGGAGAGAGGAGAGAAGCGAGTCATCGTTAGTCCTCTTCCACTCGCTCCAATCACTCACTGAGCCCATGTTATGTCCCATCTCTGAGTAACACCCATTCATCACTTTCTCTCCCTCGCCAGCCCTCGTCTTTGACTCTGACCTCTGTTTTAGGGAGCACTCAACAATATTGGAAATCCATCACCTTGGCGCTTCTTGTTATGACTCTAATTAAACCTTAACGAAGGCCATTGATCTGATCAAAGGGCTTTAGCAGCATGCTGCCAGTTAGCTCTGCAAAAATGATAATGGGATTTTTTTTCCATCCCCCGCCCTGCACTGCTGGAAGGATGCCTATATATAGAAACTATACATATATATGTACAGTACAAGTTTATTATCCCACTACCAGTGACAGGTGTTAACCACCACTGCCCTAAATTAACAGTACTGATATTAGTCCTATAAACGAGGACATTTGTAATGTTACAGTAGCAAAGAGGATCAAGCAACATTACAAGGTCTATAAAAAAATAAGAAATAAGCGGTAGAAAAACAAATAAAGCATCATATAAACAACATAAGTGAATAAAATAAGTGGACCAACTGGTGTAATAAAGATAGCACAGCAAATAGTGAAACTGCACAGTAATTAAATAAAAAAATGAATTGCTGATTACCAAAATATTTTATATTATATATTTAATGTTTTTGTAATGGTGAATATAATCAATCAAGATAAATCAATATTATATCTTTCACAAAATATAATTATTGTTGTTATTCAGGAAATTTCTATGTGTTTTTTGACACAGAATAACGGGAAAAGCTAATTTATACACCAATAAGAACAAAAACCTTCTTTAAATTAAGGAAAGATTATAGAGTAACAACATATCAGGCCTACTTTGTATAATTTAACTCGTTTGTCATCTGTATGGTTGAAAGAAAAGAAATATTCAGTCTGGTTTATGGAAGAGACATATCCTCTCATCCTCACTCTTTGGTTAAACTTTAACAGTTTTGTGTTTTGTTTCAGTTATTTCTTGTTTTATTTTGTAGGAATACATTCCCTGACTTCCTGCTGACCTTCCTCATGTTTAAATCTTATGCTTTCCTCTCTTGGTTTAGACACTTTCCTCACTTTCTGTTGAATACTTTGTGTTTGCATTTCCTGTAAACAGTGATTTTTTTTGTACTTTTATGTCAAAGGCCTTTATTTCATTTAGCTTCACATCTGTTTTTAGCCTACGCTCTCTGCAGCAGTGTTTGTGTTTTACCTTCTGTGAAAGGTAGAAGGCAGCGATGCCCAGCGGCCAGAAGCAGCAGAGCATGGAGAAGAAGGCCAGACCCAGGTAATCCTGAGGGATCATCAGGGGGAAGTTGCTCTCGCTGTCCGTGTCGCTGAAGTCATCGATGGACGAGTCCTGTGATTCAAACGGAGGCCGAGTTCAGGTTAAATCACAGAAATGAACCAGAATCTGCTTTTCTTTATTTTTCTATCTGCAGACCTTTTGAGCCGAATCAACCAAAACTGACGCCACTGAAAACTTACTGTGGATAATCCACCAACCAGTTTTAAACAAGTACATGTGCATAGCTGGATGCTACTATAAGGAGAAGGAGGACTGACCCCTTAGACTCAAGGCTTCATCATTTTGTCAAGTTTTCTAACACAAAATCTGTGTTTATATGGGAGCAATTAAAGGACAGTGTGTAGGATTTGGTGGCATGTAGTGGTGTGTCTGCAAATTGCAGCCAGCTTCCCCTCTGTTCACTCTTCCCTTTTTAAGACGGTGGACTCCAGGTGCCATAAAAAACATGAATATCTTCTCTCTCCACTGTTTAGGTTGCTCGTTCTGGACCTGGTTTCCAAACACTGGCTTTAATTTCATGCTTATAGATCCCTCAAAATGTTGCACACTGTTCGTTTTGCTTATTGTTTGTTGTGTGGCATTCACGTCGCTTCTGCCTGTAAGATAAAGTGACTTAATGGGGTTAGTCTGGATATGCACCAGCTTTGCTGACCGCGGGCCTTTAGTGACTCATGCATCATTTTTAAAACAGCTGCATACTCAATCTGACTTCCTTCCTGTCAAATCACTCTGCTTCTTTTGTTTTCAAAAATTTTTCCCGAAGACGCTCCCTAAACACAGACCAGCGACCTTTGAGAAAGGAGCTGCTTTCAGAAGATAAATTGATCTTTTCTGCAGCATATTTTTTTCTTTCACTGACACGAAGCAGGGAAGTCTCAAATCCAAAAAGCCAGATAGACACAAGTTTCATGGAGGCGTCAAACTAAGAGTTTGCAGTGAAACATGGGAGGATGTGTTTTGTTGTTCCTCTTTGAGGTCACTGCAAGGTTTTATTCCCACAGGCCTGCGCCTTTGCATCACTGCACTGCTGCAGCATTCACAATGAGCTTCAACTCTTTTGTCCTTGTGCAGGAAAAACTCCAAACTTTGCAGCAGCCTCTTGATTTGAACATTTCCACTGTGTCCACTGGCTCAAATCGTTAAAAAAAACACCCTTCAGCCTTCTCGTCCACAGCGGCTAATTGGACCTTTTCATGTAACCTTGCTGAGAGACTATTCATAATAATCTAAACAACTGGCAGCTGCTTCCTTGTGACATTTACAGCGTATACGTTCTCCTGTTGACCACTGAAAGAGTCTTAAAGCTAATTTACATTTCACTGCAGGATAGACTTTGCTCAGTGATCTATGAAATAGAACTGGCATCCTCCATGGTGGCTGTAGTGTCATTACCTGCACCACAGCAGGAGAGGAGCTTTATGTAATCTGACTTTCCGACAGAACACATTGCTGCCTACCCCTGAAATGCATTGCTCATATGTCTATTTTAAGTTGCTCTTTGGTTCCCAGTATCCATACCTAGAATATGAGAGCCTCTCTCACTTTTTTGAGATGGACAGAATCTTTTTAGTCAGTTATACGCAGAGACTCCCCTGTTTCAGCTTCTCCAGTTGCTGCTTTACTCTGTTTTATGTATGGAAGCTGAATATCTGAATATGGGACACTGTACTGGAACTTTTCCACTATTTTACGACATCAAATAGACAAGAAAACCATAATTATTGCACCTTTTTCTTGGGCACCTGCAGGAAGGAAATTGTAATTGTCTTGCGCAATTTTACAATGAAAGGGACGCCGTCTTACGTCAGAGTCGGGAAGCAAGTCGTCCTCGTCGTCCATGCTGTAGGACACGCTGTGGAAGTCCTGTGTTTCGGCCAGCAGCTTCCTCTCCAGCATGGAGCCGGGTCGGATGTCCACAAAGGTGGTCTCCAGGTAGTCTTTACTCAGCAGAGAGTCTGCGTGGCCCCAGATGGGAGCTGGTGGGTAAAAGGACTCCAGTGTACGGGGCAAGGAACAAGGGTCCAGGAGCTGCTGCTGCTGGAGCTCTGGAGGATGTCCGCAATAACTTCTCCATGCTAACGGAGGGTAGGCCCGGTCCTCCTCACACTTCACCAAGACACCCTTGAACATCCCGCTGGGGGTCTGTCTGGTCCCGGGCCCTGGCCCCGGACTTGGCCCCAATACCCGGCCGTTACTGGTGCTTTCTCCCAGGAGAGGGTGCTCCAGCTCATCCAGATTCTCCATCCCTCTTTTGTAATGCCAACCACATCAACAAGCAGATCTACAGATCAATCTGCAGAGCGCCTCCCTGAGGAGCGTCAGATGGGTTCACGCTAAGGCAGCTGCTCTGGTGGCTTTAGTGGTAATCCATCTTTGATCCTATTCTTTTAACTGTTCTCTTATTGTCGGCCCTGGTCTAAAGGCCAGCAGCACATGCCAGCTTTATGAAATATCCAGCCGGATGTCAGGATGTGCCGAGGGGGATTCAGGATCCTCTTTTCCTCACATGTCATAAGCTATTTGTTTCAGGGTTTGCCCCGCGTCTTCCATTTCACATGATTGAGCGCGTCAGCGTTCATGAATATGCTAATGTTTGGTCACTTTCCTACCTCGTACAAGACGGAGACGTCAGTCCTGATGATGGAGGACCTTGATTAGCCCTCCTGACAGGCTAATGAAAATGCTGGGCAATGGGATTTCGGCGTGATTTGCCCTCAGGAAGTCGTGGAAAATGTCTCTTGCAATAAAATGTGAAGTGTTAATCTGAGCACAGTGACAAGCTGTTATCAACGTCAGTCTTTCTGGCAAAGGCTTGTGAGGAGAATAAGTAAAAGGACTTTCAGTCTGTCTGTGTGTTTGCAGCTTGGATATGCACAACCTCCGGCAGCAGTCAAACTGGTGGTGCAAACCAGCGGATTGGGGCCATATTTGAGGGCAGTTAAGCTGTAAAAGCAATGAGGCTCCAGAAATAGACTCCACCAGTGAACATCCGCAGGTCAAGCCAACACGCCTCCTCCTCCTCTGTTGTTGCTGCAGGACGCCATGATGAAGAAATCAAAGTCCTCTACCGTTGACTTTCGGTCAGCTGCTCCTCTGGGACTTTATAATGCTCCTTAAGAGAGTTTCAGTGGCTGGATCCAGTCTGATGAGGTCTGTTGAGAGAGGACACACAAGAGATTCAGACCTCACAAATAGGAAGATGAGGGACGCCATCTTGGCTCTCCATCCTCTGGCAGCTCATGTTTGTCTGGTCCTCTGGTAGCAGACAGTTTCATCCTTGTTTCTAAACTAGATCAGATACTAGATATCAGCAACTTATACTTCCCAAAATTCCCCAAATAAATCTCAGTGTGAAACTGTGGCCTTTGATTACTCACTAAAGATGAAGTTAATAACATATAAAATAGCGGATTAGAAGGGCTGTCCATGAAGATTTCCTGAAGGAAAATGAAAAGGATCAACCCAAAAAAGAAACGGATTGATTAGCTGCTCACATTACTGACAGCTGTTTTCTCATGTAAAATTACACTTAACTGTGTAAATCCTGTCAGGAATAGCCATCTGGTGTTTATGTTTGAAGTGGTCTTCAGTTGCTGATTTGCAGAAGTTAAAGTTCATATTTTCTCTATTGTTTTCTGTTTCATCCACACTATGATGACTGTTTTCTCACATGAGAAGAAATAGGAAAAATGCCAACATCACAGAGGATGATTTAAGCTGAACCAGATGGAAAGACTAAATGCTTAACATGTTGTAAAAGACATGAAAGGTGAATGAGCCAAAGATGAGCTCAAATCAATGAGGTCAGTCCATGAACACCCTAAAAACAGAATAAAGCAGCATGTCATTGTTTTAAACTTCACCTCAGAGACGGGGCAGAACTGAACTGTTTGGACAAAGAATTCAGATTGTTCAGGTGGTTTTTTTTTTAAATTTAGAGTGTGTCAGCCATGTTGACCTATCCAGGGTGTTTCATCTAAAGCATCCTGGGATACGCTGTGCTGGATAAGCAGCTTAGAAAAGTGACGGTTGGATGTATGCGCCTGATTGGCACCATAACGAGGTGATAAATGACTTAAACTGACCGACTTCATGTCTAAAATTAGCAGCGGATGGGGAAAAAAACAACTCCTATCACGTGAGACGTTTTTTTTCAGAAAGTGGTGTTTTCACCAAGCTGCACTCACACAATGTCTCATCAGCGAGCATTCATCTGTGCATGGAGAGAGTGCTCGGCAGGCTGCAGATCAGTTCAATGACTCGTCGCTGCACGCCTCGCTGCACGGCGCTGGGAGGGTGGAGGGTAAAAAAAGATGGAGTAATTGGACGGCTGCATCCTGCTCTGCTTCCCCAGGACCTCTGAACAAGGCCAGTGATCAACAACAACAACACATCTGGACATATGGTCCACACTGGATGTTTCCCCATACCAGTCGTCCACTGCTTCATTCCAGCAGAGATGCCATCCATCCATCCATCCATCCTTTTTCTACCTCTTATCCTCACATAGGGTCACGCTGGAGCCTATTCCAGCTGTGTTAGGGCGAAAGGCAGGGTACACCCTGGACAAGTCTCCAGTTCACTGCAGGGCAACAGCAGAGATGCACTCAGCTTTATTACTTCCCCCCCACCCTCCCTGCACAACCTCGGCCCATCCGCCATAAAAAAGACTTCTGTCAGCTGTATTATAAGCCTCCGCAGCGCTCATAAAGCATCCAGTCAGGTTGGAGGGAATGTTGCAAGGACGTCACTGCAAATCACCACTGACACTTTTACAAGAGCTCCTCGTCCCTCTCTTTCCCTTTTTTTTTGTTATTTCCAGTCTGGTGCTTTGTCACACACAACATCCACCCCATTACCTCCTCCACATCCCTCTTCTTCATAATCAACCAGTGCTTCTGCAACTTTTTTCATCGCCACACTTTCTACGCTTGAAAAGACAGCTTGGAAATGTGCAACCAAACCGTTTTTCTTAAAAAGAATAGAAGTGTTGTAGCTGACTCTTGTGCAGATTTTCAGTGACTCGGCAGTCTTTTTTTGACCCTCTGTCTCTCTGGAAGTAATTGCTGTGATATTTCAGCAGATACAGACTGAGGCGATGATGCAGATTCAGAGAGAGTAGAAGGAAAGTGGAGCTGTAAACGCCTGCAGGCTCTAATAAAAAAGAAAGAGGCGTTGGTGTCAGGCTGATAAGGCCAGAGAGAGGCTTCGAAGACCGAAAAGTGGCGGGTAAATGGCCCTGTTGACGGCGCCTCCCTTCGCTCTCTCTCCTCCTTGATCAGTGAGTGGCTGTTCAGAGGAAACCGAACAGAAAAAAAGGGTTAGAGTGGTAACATCACGTTCCTATGGAAACAAATTCACCACTGCAGGATAAATGAAGCGGAGGCTAATTTGCCATTTCAGCGCTGTTCCTCTCTGCTTGGCTTGATAATAACTGGATGGGATAATTCCAGCATGGCCGTGCCTCGCAGTGAGGAAGCTCCTCTGTCACATTAAACTGCAAAGGCTGGATCATTTCCACAGAATTACTCTACAATCACAAACCAGCTCAGTCACACCGGGTTCACGTTAGCCGACCATGTGCAGGATGTGGCATGGTGGTGGCAATGGGGGCTTATTAATGAAGACACAGTAAACAAAAGCTCTGAAGCCGCCCATGCACTGCCCTCCTGCATGCTCACATACATAAGCACCCAGCTGGTGCTCGTGTGCAGCCAGGCCTGAGGCATGAGGAGCTGCAAATGGCTCCAGCATCTCTGCAGAGCATGTTGCTCTGTGCTGTTCTCAGTGTCCTGTCATGTGCAGAGGCTGTGGTGTTGTGCTGCGTCTTCAGGGGTTACATGGATCTTTCTGAGCTGCAGAACTGACTCAGAGCTATAAGGTCACTTAAAGGCTTGTCGGATGCACTCAGACATCCCCAGTAACATGCAACGCACAAGTCACATGCACATATGTCAAATTATTGGCAGTTGTTTTGATAAATGCGTCCAAGAGAGTGAAAAAATGCAACAAACAGACAGAATTGAGACAAAATTCAACAACATTTCTGAGCAAAACCAGTAATTAGAAAAAATGGAAAACAAACTGCGATGATTACTGGATTGGTTGTTGGTTGGTTATTGGTTGTCAGTCAATACAGCAGCAATGATCTAAATTCTCTGATCGCAGCTTGTTAAATGTGAATATTTCCTGGTTTCTTTCCTCCTCTAACTGAATATTTTTCAGACATTTATTTTCAAACTATGGAATTCTAACTTCCTCAAAAAAATGTAGGTTCCGGTATTACGGTGTTACAACTCCTCTGCTCGATATTCATTCAAATTGCTTGTTTTTACACAAACTTCCTGCTGTGGTTTTGATTGATTTATAGTTGAGCCAGTTTTCGTGTTTTATTTTGGTGTCCTGTCTGGTTTTACTTCCTGTCTTTTCACCTGTGCTCATTCACCTGACTAGTTTCCTGTGCTGTTGTTCATCAGTCAGAGGAGTGAGCTCAGTTTCTGTGTGAAGACAGGAAGGAGCTGAACGAGGTCTTTAGCTTCTGGGATGTTTTCACTCGAGCGAAGATGTTTTACACTGACTCCTCCTCATCATCACAGAGGGAGGCCATGTTTGTTGGCCTCTTCACAAACAAACACCTCCTGAGACACAATTTACACCAGATCTCATGTTCATATTTTCAGTAAAACAAAGCCTCTAATGAACATAAATCCATTTACTTTGAGAAAATGAGACTTCACTGCCATTAATAATGAACTGAGGAGCTCAGGTTAACTAATTTTAGAAGCCTTTTAGCTTTTTGGAAAACATTACAGTCAAGTGTTTCACACGTAAAGACACAGATTTAGAACAAATCAATTCCATGCCACCATAAAGTCAAACTGTGCTGCAGAAAGTGCTTTAAAAAGAACTTTATATATTTACTAATGCACATAATCTGTCCACTGGTGGCGCTATTACTAACTAGACTGGACACCTCTTCAATGTTCCAAACACTCCTCAGTTTATTTAGGATTAAACTCAGAAGCAACACATTTGGTATTTAATCTCTTAGTAACACATTTGGTTGTCAATTAACCAGTTTGAGTCTTTTTGTGAGGGGAAAAATGTAAAAAAAAATATCTCTGATTTTAGCTTCTTTAAAGTGAATATTTTGTAGTGTGACAGCAAACTGAATATATTTTGAGTTTTGGACAACAGAAGCATGATAACAACATAATTTCGTAATTTTGCAGGCTAAACAACTAATCGATTAGTCAAGAAAACAACTGACGATGAAAATCGTTGGTCGCAGTCCTACTGTAGATCACCAACCAACATCAAGTCTCACTTTTATAGCATGCACAATATCTGAGCTAATGATGAAAAATATGACAAAAATATACATAAAATTATCTTTCACAACAAAAGCTCTCATGAAAAACAATAGACTAACAACATTTTTTTTTTTTAAATTTGGAGTAAAAGCAGTAAAATGTTGTGACGTCAGAGTAACAACAGCTCAGGGTCCTTTACATATTTTCTCACCTTCACGTTCAGCTCGGTCCGGTCCTGCAGGGGGGTGGGTCCAGCATCCACCGGACGTGCGTTTAGCGCGTGCGCGGGCAAAATACGCGCGCGTGTGGGTGTAGATCGTGTGCTGAGGTGCACAGACTGAAACTTCCGTGCAGCTGATGGATGCAGAGCCGCTCACACCTGAGCAGCATCGGTGTGCACCGTCACACTCCTGCTCCTCCTGCTCCTCCTGCTCAGCTCAGCATCCTCTCTCCTGCAGCATCCTCTCTAGTCCTCATTAATCCTCGCTGAGCATCTCACAACTTTCTTCTACCGCTCTCAGCTTTTTTCTGACTTTACGCCTCCCTTCCTCCTCCTCCTCCTCCTCCTCTCCTCTCTCTCCTCTTCCTCCTCCTCCTCAGCTCTACTACCTCATTATGGAGGGAACGCACGGTCCTAAAGCCCGCTGCCGCATGCCTGTGTTGTATTTCAGGATGGAGAGAACAGCAGCAGAATGCAGAGTGAAGGCATTCTGCCTTTTCTTACTCCTTTAAGAGGATTAGCAGGGTTGTGTTTAGGTGGAGGAATCAGGATTTGGGTTGCAGGCTACAGCAGGTTGGACCAATGCAATGCAATATCCGCAGAGAGGTGCAGGTATGGAAGATGGAAATCTCATCGATAAGTGGTGAATGAGGGTGGGGGGAGGATGCTGTGCTTTTGTGCTTTGTGTGCTGCACCACAGCGAGGAGCACTCCACTTTGAGTCGGCTTCACCCTCTGACCCACATTAACAGTCAGAAACAGACTCAAGATGCAGAAACAATCATCCCTGCTCTGGGCTCATGCTCACTTTGCCTCTTTCAGGGTGGGGGTGGGGTGGTGGTACACCAGCAATCAATGAAATCCACGGGGCTTATGCTGAGAATTTAATGAGGTGCACTGCTCTTAGCGAGCATCCCTCCCCTCCCACCAAATGCTTGATCCTTTCGGCTGTTTTCTCTTGTTGTTGTTGTTTTGGTTCTTTCCAGCCGCTCAGCATCGCCGCAAAGCTGCCCATCTGATGCTCCATTTGTCTCTGGCTGTCAGAGTGACAAGAGGACTCTCAGTCCATCATGAAGCCAGGATCAATACTCTCTCCTGAGTCTGAGCACATCCTCTCCTCCTCCTCCTCCTCGTCCTGTAGGACAGGGAAGGAGATGGGAGGACAGACTGGGTGAGGGCCCTGAGATGAGGCCACTAATGATATTGCACAGGGTGATGCCGACGTATGGCTCTGTTAATGCCAGGCCCGTATTGATTGCACAGTCCACCGCCTCTGACATGATCGAGTGTTTGACCACAAATATCAAAAGCAGCTTGTAAAACCTGCAACACAAATTCACTGTCATGCTTTTAGGCTTTGAAGAGGAGTATTTTGAAATACTCTGGCAGCACATATCATGTCCCAGCAGCAATGACAAAAAAATAGTTTTGCATGAACATCGTTTTTCTTAAATTGTAAATTTGGTTGTATTTAACTCTGTTTTCTTATGTTTTTGTGTCTGAGTGACAAATGGAGATGACTCTGTGGTGCTGCAATGTGGTGTGTATGGGTGAATGTGATGTATAATGTAAAGCGCTTTGGGTATCATTTCAGGTAAAGTAAAGCACAATATAAATACATACCATTTACCATTAAAGACGCGAGATGCAGCTGCTCTATGAAGACCCTGAAATTGTGAAAAATGTTGCTTTTGTTCAATGAAACACCAACATGTGAAGCAGATGAACAGCAGTATTTAGTTTTTGCAGAGACTTTAGTTCAAGTCAGTCACCTTTTCAGTGCTTGAGTTCACTACTTTGGCACAGTTTTGTAATATGACTGGTATTCTGTATGCATCATCATCATCATCATCATCATCATTTCAACTTTTAACTGTGTGTTACCTCTGTCTGATGCTGAGGTGGGAGTAAGACTCTTATCTCCTGAACCCGTCAATCATTTTCTATAAGCCGATTAGAGAATAATGAGCTAACGTGGGATTGAGACAACTTCTAGGTGAAAAGGCAGCAACCACCTTGAGATGAGATGACCACATATTTCCAGAGAAAAGCGCTCCTGGTGAGATGAAGACGGTTTAATAGAGCATGTTTTAAGAAAGCTTTTTTTCTGCGCAAACGACCACCTCAGCAAACCCTGTGAGTGAGGCTGGAGGAGGCAGGAGGAGGGGGAGTGAAGCGTTAGCAGAAAGCCTGAGGTGGTAAGCAGCTCAATAGGGAAAACACAGCTAATCCAATACTCAGTGAGCAGGGAAACACAATCACTCTGCAACTCTAAAACATAATTATTACCAGGAAGTGTTGAGTGTGTCCGCCTGTCCTGTCTTACAACATTTCATTTGTTCAGTTCGTACCTGAAAAACATGGTTTCGTTTGTTGTGAAACAGCCGAATGTGGTGGAACAAAGATGTTCTAGCAAGATGTAATCTATTATCTGTGACACAAGAGGTCCTGGTTGTGAGCCAAGCACAAAAAAAGGCAAATGCAGCAGCTCAATCTCACGTCCAGGCTGGTTTTGTGTTTACTCTGCAGCATGGCATAGATGCCTTTGTACTCTGTCCTTCCCCTTAAAATACAATTGATGGAGGAAGTTGGGGTGGTGGTGGCTCGTTACATTTTCATTTCCCTGAATGCTCTCCGCCTCTGGAGGGCTGCATTATTTATGGTACAGAAAGGAGAGAGATGCAAAGGGATACAAGCAGGACAATCAAAATGGAGAGACACACAAAGACGCACATGCACGTGATGGTAAAGTGTACATAAATACAACATGGACGCATGGTTCAGTGATGCCTGACAACACAGACAGAGGAGGAAGAGAGATTAACTGATCATATGCAGAGCTGTGAGGGTCGCAACTAGTGATGCACTGTCTGTCGGGGAGGAGAGGTTAGGGACCAGCAAGTCAAAAAGAGCAGATTGTTGGGATGTAAACATGTCCAGTGGGATCACCTGTGAATCAACAGTGGTATCTCACCTGATAGAGCGAGCAGAGCCCTTACTGTAGGTCCTGAGGTTCACTGTCTCTGTCAAATTCATGCAAAAGGGCCAAGAAATAATCCTAAAGAAGAGATGAAAAGAAGAGGCTTTACGCAGGAGTGTTAAACAAGATAATCTAATAAAGAGATTAAACAAAAGGAGCTGTGACACCTTGAACTGCAGTTCACGGCTCTAACTGTGAACTTTTCAACCATGGAAGGTTTGACGTTTGTAAAAAAAAAAAAAACAAAGCTTTGCAGTGAAGGCATCTTAGTGTGAAGCCTGAGGTCAAACAGACACTAATGAACATTTGCAATGAGCTGCAAAACACTGCAGCGAAGCAAGAAGTGAGGAGCCTGTTTGCAGCAGATTTGCCGGCATCTTCCTCCTTTTTATCCATTAAACTCTGCGTGAACTGAAACAGCACCTCATTATGAACATTTGAGCTAATCACATCAGAAATACCAGGGCACGCACACACACTGTACGTCTGAGAGCTTTCTGCTGGATGTAATGAAGTTGTGGTAAATAATGAAATGAATGCCTGAGTGGCCATTTAAAGGGAGGAGTTGAGTCATTCCTGTGTTACTGTGGAGCGAGAGGGAGGAGGAAGAAGCATCCAAAGAGAGATGGAGGATGGGATGGGGTCTCATGCTTTTTGGCAGTTACAGTGATTAATGCCCCCCCAGCCGAGATTAAGAATAATTGCTGCTCAGGCAGTCGCTCTGCGAAGGACTCAAAGAGGCTGAGAACATCCAGAAGGGATGCAGGGCTTGATCGCATAAAGAGCCAGAGCATTTCCACATGTGAAGAGCAAACAAAACTCTCAGATTCCTGCTCCTGTGAATGTTTTTCCCCAAAAAAGTCCAAACAGGCTTTTGTCCTTGAGTGTCATTTTGATCTGGAATACAACAGTATAGGTCAGCATGTTTGTTTCCTGTAGCTTAGCAGACTGTAAGTGAGGCGGAAACACATTCAGGTTTTCCATGATTTCATGTTGCTTTTTTTCAAGGTGCAAATGAAGCTCCTGCAGCACACCCCACAATGTCTTCCCATTTTATCACCTTCTATGCAGCAACATCCATCGGGGACACCATGTGTCCAAGTGACGTCAGGGAAGAGGAAAAGGAGGAGGAGGCATAAAGGAGGAGAGAGAGCTTAAGTGAAATGTTTCCCATGGGAGGCAGAAATGGAGTGGGACTCCTAAAAAGAAAAGTGAGAGGAGGACAAGTGGCTGAAGTGAAGGACGTTGGGAGGAAAGAGATGATAGTGGAAGCTGCATGGCGACCGGCGTGGCCCGAGCTTAGCCTGAGCTGACGGACTTGTTGTCCTGAAGGCCTGAATGATTTATTAAAGTGAGGAGTGGCAGAGGAGAGGGCAGCCAGGCGAGCTCTGATTAACTAGGGGAGCGAGGGAGGACAAGCACTCCTCTATTATTCATTACACCACTGGAGAGAGGGAGCATGGCTGGAGGAGCCCAGCACACAGAAAGAAGGAAGGGAAACAAAAGAAAGAACAGCATTTTATGGAGGTTATTTTTTAAGTGTTGGCATGGTGCATTCATGTCCGTGCACAAACTCTCCCGTCACATGCAACACTTTCAAAATGTCTGCTTCTGTCCTGTTCTGGAAATCACACAATGTCCTCCATCGCTCGGCTGTTGTCTCAGTCATGTTGACACGTATATACACACGTTTGTTTGTCGTCCCTAAATAATGAACGAGTGGATATACTTCTTGCCAGGACTGATCTCTTTAGAAGTGGAACTGAGAGGACGTCTGTTCAATACTTTAAAGGCAAAAAACATCCAACATGCATGACTTGTGGCTCCACTGACAGAGGCCTGGTGCAGAAATAGTCCCTTAAATTTCTGTTAATCATAATAATAATAAATAAGAGTCTGCCAGATGTTCTTAACCATCCAAATCCGCTTTAAGTGGGATTAGTAAAACAATAGTGTGTCTTCAGACCAGGAGTTTGATCACTCCATCATTATAACAACTCTAAAAGATATATTCATGTAAATTTGATGATATAATAAGCATTTTTGTAGAGAGAAGATGTTGTTTTCTGCTCTCGCCCACTTGAACTTAAATGTTCTCTTGACATTGGTGCATGGACAGAAAAAAAGAGGACATGTTTCACTTCCTGCATGAGGCTCAGGTCCACGTTCACGAACAAAAATATGGACTGGAACCTTTTAAATAACTTTTCCCTCTGTTTTTTGTCGCCATCAGAACAGATTTCAGGTGGTTATTGTGTTTGTGGTTGATTGTGTTCCTTTGAAAAGAGGTATTCCCTCACTATTTAGTCCTCCGTACGTAGTTTTCCATCATGCTCTGTCATCGTGTCAGCCCTCCTGCAGATCTTAGTGCTCTTATTTATTTATTTGACAGCAGTCGAGGGCCGTCCTGTCGAGTCAAGTAGGGCTGTGAGAACCCGACGGGGCCGAAGAGGCTCTAATAATGGCCAGAAATCAGAGCGGAAGTGTAGCCAGGCGAGGAAGACGGGAAAAAAACATGTGCTCTCAAACCTCAGACCACGTCAATAACGTTCATTTCACTCCATAATGAGGCTTCAATGAGGCATCAAATGAGTTCTGCTTGAGCAGAGTTGCTGCAGATTCAGTCCTTTCTGTCAGAGAAATGTGCATTTGTGGTTCCAGATGGGTAGAAAACTGAACCCCCTGCTGTAAAGGCAATGAAAAGTACAAATATATTTATTATATGTTGAGTTTTCTACAGCAAACATGCAAACATTACATGCAAATATTTAGGATAACAGTCATTTTAAAGTGGTGAGGTTGTGACCCTTTAAATCAAATGTTTTCTCACATCTCCAAGCACTGAGATCTGCAGAAGAAGAGCCCTACAGCATTCCAAAATAAAACACATAAAAATTATTTTACTTGAGGTAAACCAAATGTTGTTGATGGTCTTGTAACCTGCAGGACATACAGTAGCATTATGATCTGAGAAAGACCCTGTACTTTATTTGATTATTATGATGTTTATTGTTATCATTTTATTCATTTTTAAGTGAAAACCAGTAAATATATTGCTAAAAAAAAGACAGACCAAATTATTGAATTTGCAAGGCAGGAATTATGTTTTTTTTGTCACATTTATTTAAAAAAATAATCTAAACCAAAGAGTTACTTCAGAGAAAAATGATCTTTAATCTGATGAAACTCTGTATTTTCTTCCTAGAAACCCTCTGAATGAAGTCTAAGTCTCACTGTCTGGCCTCCTTGGTTGACTTGTTGAAGAAATCTCATGTTTTATGAATAAAGATGAGATGTTGTGCTCCTTCTCTCCACCGTGGCCCTCCAGTCGAGGCCAAGTGGAGATCTGTGTCAGCCGAGCCTTTTGGACGCTTCAGTCTTCTTAAATCCTCTGAATTATTCACCAGATGGATCTGAAACGCTGCATTAGCTCAACATCGTCACCGTCATATGTTTTAATAATCTGCATGAAGTGAAAAACATCAAACAGTGTTGACACTGATTGTCCTCTGGGACTGTGACGAAGCGTTGGTGTTTCCCTTTAATACCAGTGTGGTGGAGCTCTGCACATCAAAAGACTCGAGTCATGCTTAATTAAGAAAATATTAATCATGTGTGTAGTTTTTTAGTAATTACTGTTATGCATAATAGTGCACCTAATTGATTCATTAATCAATCCCAGCAGAAAATGAGAGTAAATATAACTTCAAAGAAAAAGACGCCAGGGTTAATATATGCCGCACAAAACGGCCTCAATAAAATGTGTTTAACTACATTTTAGTTCCTATTCACTAAACTTGACTGTACAGTGTCATCTGCTGGTCAGAGAGGGACACGTCCCATTTCTGATTTTAAGCCACAAACAAGGGATTTCAATGGAAACCAAAAGACTTGAGTGTATTTACTGAGTGGTTAAACAGGTGCAAGAAAAGTGTTAGAAACTGACAAAAACAAATGCATCACCAAACACTCGTTCAACCACTCTGACTTTTCTTCTCAACAGATCAATTCATTTATTTACTGTATGTTGTGTAAAAGGACTGGAAAGCAGCCAGACACATCAGATAAACTATTTATAGCAACATGATAAAATGGTAAAAGCTCACTAAACAGAGCATCATTAGTCACGTTTATTTGTTTGTTTGCTTGTTGACAGACTGCAGCTGTGCACTGTTCACCTCCTGATTACCAACCAGAGAAATGTCAGAAGGGAACTTGGCCCTTATTTTGTGACCTTTTGACAGAGTTTACCAGAAAATCAAATATCCTGCAGTGGAGACGGTTTAGAGAGAATTCTCTCCTTTGACTTTCCCTGACTGGAGGATCAAGAACCGTTTCTCCTGCCTGCAGCTTTCTTGATCTGCAGCATCGTCCAGCTCAGCAGAGAGATTTGGGTCGAACCTTTGGGAAAAGCTGGGGGAATAAAAACAGAAAATATTCATGTTTTTTTTAAATGCATTAAAATCAGGAGGTGAAGGCCAGACTGAGATATGGGTTCCTTACCCCGAAGTAGTTGTTTGGCACGAAGCCTTCCCTGCCGCAGAGCGAGGCCCACCACCAGTCGGAGCCCTCAGCTTTCTGCAGGATGGTGACCATGTCACCCTCTTTGAAGCTCAGCTCGTCTGCAGCCTGAGCCGGGTAGCTCCACAGGGCGTACAGCACGCCGCTGTTCTCCATCCCCATGGCGTCCTCCACGCCTGGAGTCACAAACACAATGCCCACGTTCAACGCTTTCTTTTGACACCTTTTCATGTATATTGAATCTGCATAAAAATCCAGCCAATGTCACGGGTCCTAAACAGACTTTCAAAGTCCTTTTCTGCCTGACAAGAAACACAAATTTAGTATGAAAGAGTAGCAGCACTTCTGATTTCTGTCCATTTAAATAGCATTAATTCTTAGGGAGTCTCTGCATAACATAAAGCAGCAGAACACACAGAGGACAGACTGTCAAGACATAGTAAGACATAGTCAAGACAACGCTAAGTTTGTATTAACCAAATATAATATGTTTATGTGCAAACTAGTAATAAAATGCAAACAAAAACATAAAAATAAAAAAGAGGGATATGTTAACAATATATACTTGTTGGCATGATGATCATGCAGCAGCTGAATTAGGGTACTGCCAACATTTTTAGTCCATTTATAGTCATATTACCTGCTGCTCCAATACATCTGTTCTGGATATATTATATATAATGTTGCCTCACCTCTGATGAAGTTTTCGCACTCCTCAAACCCCACAGCGTATGGGTCACATTTCTGGGAGGCAGTGGCGCCGTCGCTCTCCGTCATCGCCATGACGGCAGCGCCGTTCCTCACCAAGAACTCGCAAAGAGGACGGTCGTTACAGGAAGCAGCGCAGTGCAGCGGCGTCCTGTGGTTCGGACAAATAACGCTGTTAATACAGCTGCTCCTTCATTTAAAGATCCCATCATGTTTCTTCACTCTTCTATTTAGTTTCTACTAGAACACGTTGTCATGACCTCTTTATTCTCCTCGTCCTGCCTGAAACTGATTTAGAGCATCTCAATGAAGCTGCGTTGCTAGGCAACAGCTTGGGTCCATGTTTACTTCCTGTCAGCTGCTAACAGGAAGGGATGAAGGAAGGAAAGAAGAAAGGAAGGAAGGGAGGCAAGGAGGGAGGAAGGAAGGAAGGAAGGAGGAAGCATAGGAAGGAAAGCACGAAGGAAGGAGAGTAGAGAAGAAGTAAAAGGTCTAAATATTATTGATCAGTGACGTCACAGATGAACAGAAATCTAACTTTGTTTCGAACAGTTTTTGAATGATGGTATAGATAGTTTATGTTAGCTGAGATAGTTTCACAGGAATTATACAGAATTTAAACCTGATTTATGATTTGAAAATACATTTTTTACATTTTTCAATAAGAGTACTGCATTTGAGCACTAATTCATATCCAACATGTACTTTAGATAATCAAACATGTACTCTCTCTGCATTAAAATGTTAACTGTTAGTATTTTACTGTTATGCATGATATGATATGTGATATTTCCACATACATATCACTGCTGCATTAATGTGTATGTTGCATTTTCGCTCTTAATTTTAACCCATTTATACAGAGATACCACACATTACCACCACTGCTGTCACAGTCTGGTGTATTTTTCCACTGAGCCCAGTAATTTAAATAGTTTATTTTGCTTGAGAAGTCTCTGAAAGTGGCATCAAAACTTTAAGCAGAGTAGCAGAGTCGGATTAAATTTTCCTCCACACAGAGGACACAGGTGGAAACAAAGAAGCAGGTATTTACCAGCCGTGGCTATCTGGGGCGCTGACGTTTGCTCCGATGCGAACCAGGAAGTCCACCACGTTGTAATGGCCGCCACAGATGGCGTTGTGAAGGGCGGTGATGCCCTCGTCGTTGGGCTGGCTCGGGTCGCTCATCTGTGGAAGACATTCAAATCATCAATTTAAACCCTAATTTATAACAATAATTCATACGCTCAGATAAGTGCTGTAACTGTTTTATATCCACTTTATCCTTCATCCAAACTGTCCCGATCACCTTGCTGAGCAGCATGAGCGACTGTGTTTCTGTATGAAGCGGCAGCAACAGGGATGTGCTGAATGCAGGCTCAGCAAAACTCCCCGAACACAACCAGAATTAAATATCACACAGATTTCAGTAGTTAAGGTCTAAATCCAGAACTGGAGCGCAAACTTTGGCTTGAAGCACTTTTTACCTTATAAATCTCTATTTTTATGGAGGCTGCTGAAAAAGAATTTATCTTCCGACTTGAAGTGAAGTTGCAGTTTATATTAATATTGGTCCAAAATGTCACCTCATCACTTTACTTTCACTCCTCATACACTTCTCTTGTCTTTATTCCACCAAAAATAAAAAGTGCATTTCTTACAAAAATTTCTATAAAACAGTGGATTTTGTTTCATCCATTAGGGTGTCTGATCTGATTTTTGAAAGGAATGTCTGAAGAAGAAATAAAATATATATTAATTTATTATCTTTTGCTGCAATGCAACAAAACATGCCAAATGGGAAGTGAACTATTGCCTTCAGTTTAATTAATTTGTTCTCAGTAGATTGTTTTATACAACTAGCATTTCACATTTTTGGCAAACTAGGGATTCTACTTCCTTTACTAAATCAAAGCTTCATGATTATCAGAATATATAATTATGGTATTATGAGCTGAGTATTCCAGATTCTAGTACTGGAGGCAGTAGCAGTGTAAGGTGTATTAGTACACACAGACCTCCTGCACGGCCCTCTGCACCGTCTCCAGCTCTCCGACCAGAGCTCCGTCCAGCAGCAGGACAAGGGGGCTGAGTCGAGCTCGCTTCCCTGAGCTTTTTTGCTTGGACCGCCGCAGGATGGAGTGGTAGCTCTGGAGGGACAAAGAGGATGAAGTGAAACACTGACAATGAGCCAGGAAACGCCTCATGAGCGGCTCTGATCTCTTACTCTGAAATCAGGGTGCATGGTCGGTGCAGGGAGCGGGTTGGGAGGCGTGGCGAAGTCCTCGCCCTCTGAGGAGCTGCTGGTCTCGCTGCCTTGCTCGCCCTTCTGCTGGGGCTCCTTCCTGCGGAAAAGCTTGTTGATGAGGTTCTTGTACTGGTTGGGCTGGTAGTGGGAGGCCCTCTTCAGGGGCCGCGACTGGTCCACGGAGCCCCGTCTCTTAAGGGCCCTGGGGATTTCTGCACGAATGCGGAGCAGCTCCTCCACGGTGGGGATCTCATGGCTCTGGGCCTCGGGGGCCACCACCGGCTGCAGCCTGGTGGGGCTGAGGGGCCGCGGAGCCGGGGCCTCCCTCCTGTCCTCTGGCATACTGGGGCTCTCCGAAATCACAGGCAGGTGATGAGTGAAATCCGGCCGCTCCAACTCTGCATCGATATCCCCGGAGTTCAGCGCTGCAGAGACAGAAATCACACCACATTCTGTAACACTTAAGTCTGCGAGCAGAGAGCGAGTGTGCAGGTGTTTGAGGCATTTTACCGTCGCTGTAGATGGCCGGCTGCCTCAGCTCAGGTGGGTGCTGCAGCGGCACCGGCACTGGTTGGTGGAAGAACTCCCTGGGGATGGGTGCAGGAGGTGGGTAGGGTGCCATGTCACCTTCCCCTCCCAGGACTCTGGGGTGCCGGGTGGCCATCGCTCCCCAGTGGGGGTTCTGGAGGCGCATGATGACGGACAGAGGGATGGGCCGACGCTGGCGGGACTGAGCGGCCGTCGGTGGGATGGAGATACGGGAGATGATGGGCTGAGGGTGGTAAGGGGAGTGGACCGGGGAGGAAACATCTGGGGGCACCGTGATACGAGTGTTACGAGGGAGAGAACCATGGGAAAACAAGAGCGACTGAGAGCGAGGATCCTGGAGAAGACAAGAGATGAGTGAATCAGATGTGAAATAACAGAGATTTAATAAATCTGCAGTCTTTTACAAGCCTTTTAAGCTTATTGTTCCTATTTTATAACAAAATACAGTGTGGCTCAGTCTCAGGTCTTTCATCCACAACCAACCCAAGGCCAATTTAA
Organism: Synanceia verrucosa; assembly: GCA_029721515.1. Taxonomy (NCBI): domain Eukaryota; kingdom Metazoa; phylum Chordata; class Actinopteri; order Perciformes; family Synanceiidae; genus Synanceia; species Synanceia verrucosa. Next base: position 3,185,738 of record CM056559.1, read on the forward strand.
CTCTTCTTTTTGTTTGTCTTGTCTTCCGTGCTGCATTTCTTATTTTTATTAAATTCTGCTGTTACTGTGTTTGTTTTGTGTTTGATAAAACCTTAAAACCTAATAAAAACTTGAATTACCAATAACAATAATAACAATAATAATGATGAACTGAGCCAAAAGGTAAACAAACAGCTTGAATCATATTCAATATATTTATCTCTCTCTATATTTCTCTGTCATTTCACCTCTGCTGCTGTGACACTGTAAAAAATAATAATAACAAAACTCTATATAGTGCCTGTCTGGAAGCCAAGGATACTTTACATAGGGATTAAAATTAGCAGGATTAACAAAGGTTTATCTTTCCAAAAAGTGCGTTGCACCACTTTTTTGAACCTTAGGGGCCATAATTTTTTTTTTTTAAAAAAATGCTATGGTTGAGTTGTCATTCAAGCGGTAACTCCCAAGTTGTGGAGATCTGGAGGGATTGGCTCTTATGAATAAAGGAAGCCTCTGTGGGGACACCACCCACCTTCTTGGGGCTCGGGGCCGGAGGAGGGCCGTCCAGGTTGGACTCCTTCCAGCTGCTGCTTGGCACCGACGGCCGCAGCCACTCGGTCTCTGCAACAGGAAAGAGTTCAGTTGGAAAACAGTCGGGTGGAGCGAACCAGCCCTGCTCTAAATCACCAACTCGTCACACAATAAAAGCTGAAGGAGAAACCAACTGACTGTCATAGGTGTGGTGAGGTTTCTTCTCGTAGGACACGTCCAGATCTGTCTCGTTCCACTTGCCGGGGCTCTTCTGCCGCTGTACACTTTCATCTGGGAGACAAAAATAAATGCAAAGGAAAACACAGAGAGAAGAAGAAAGCCTTCAGTGCTGCAGTAATTTACAGGCCGCTCTGTGAAAGAGCGACTTGACGTTAAAGCCAGAGTAATTAGATTCTTTCGGTTGGGTTGCTGCTGTATTTTGGTTGCTAAGATCTGTTTAAATGGTGAAAACATAGAGCTGTTGGTCTATTTCTGTGGCAAAGCTGAACTACAGACTGCTTGTTTTTGCTCTGTCAGCCTCCAGGCTCACTGTTTGAGATTCATTCACATAATAAGAGACATATTTATGAACTACTGCTGAGCCTTGACACCTAAAAAATAACATAAACATGTTTATCATACTGTAGACATCTAGCACTTTCTGTGTCTACCGTAAATAATAGATAAGATAATAATTTATTTGTCTCACAAATGGGAAAATTTGCATTGTTACAGCAGAAAGAAGATTGAGCAGCAATAAGAATAATGGCCTATGAAAAATAAGTACATTATTACACAATGAATACATGTCTAAATAAGCAGCAAACCATATAAACCATATAAATATTATATATTATGTTATATAATATATATATATATATATTTATGCATATAATTTAAATATTATACAATATATAGAGTCAATATTTACATATTATTCAAAAAAAAATACTCCTGCTGCATATGTATATTATAATATTAAATATCTATTGCCATGTCTTTAATATTGCTTGTCCGCTTCTGTTTATATAGATAGATAAAGAGATCTAAACATACTAAAATACAAAATACTAAAATATAAAAATATATACTAAAATAGTGCAAATAGAATTTGTAGCGTGCAAGTAACTATAACTGCAATGCAATCTGCATTACGTCACCTTGTACTTTGTGACATACTGACAATAAAGTTGCATCAAATCTAATTTAATCTTAAAACTCTTAATTATTTTCAATTATTTCCAACCACACATGTGATCTTAACTTGTATTTTCTGTTGTTTCCACATGTGATGTATTATATTTTTATAATGTGTATTTCTGTATATACTGTAAATATTTACACATTATTCCATATCCTTGTTCCATTCTTATTGTATTTTCTCTTGGGTTTAGTTCCTTCCACTCACCAGGTTGTCTGAAACCAAAGTTTCGGGGCAGAGTGTTGGATGCCGTTTGATTGAAAGACAAAGGCGAGCGGCTTCGGTCCAGGCGAGGAGACCTGCGGCCCATCTGGACGCCATCATACGGGCTCAGCAGGTTGGGGGAGGATTTGGGGGAGGCCGACCATGGCAGGTCGAAGGAAGCTGCTGTGGGGCTCGGAGAAGGGCTTCGCTCTGCGTAGCTGATGGAGCCCCGAGGGCTCCGGTCGTATCGAGATGGGGAGTTACGCCTTGGGGTGTGAGGCGAATGCTTGGGGCTCTGCTGGCTGTATGAGTAGCTGTCGGATCCAGGCCGAGGGAGCGGGGAGTGGGTATCCCTCTGGATCTTTGGGGATGACAGTGGGCTGGTGGAGAAGACGGGAGGGGAGGATGATGGACCTCTGGAGAAGACCGAGGAAGCTGTGGAGCTCGGGGAGAAAGGCTTGGAGCTGCCATTGCTGGAAGTGGAGACTGCAGAGCTGGTCTGAAGGATAAAATGCATCTGTTATTAATAAACATTGATAATATAGTGACCACCAAAGACCAAAAATTAAATCAAAAGCCTTTATCATCTATATTCTAGTGAATACAACAAAGCAGTTGCCTTGCATTGACAACACACAATAATAGAAAACATAAATACTTAAGATAAAAACATAATGTGCAGCGATGGGTTACTGGAATATGTTGTAAGTATTACTTTTGGTCATATAACACAGAGACTAACTTTCACAGTTGTAGAAACCCATTTAATAAATCCCCCAAACAGATCAGAAATACTTCATTGGGACAATAGTTATCTTATATAAAAAAAGAGTAGAAAAAAGGAGTATGTAGCATGAAAATTATGTATGCAGTGCTACAATATGTAACACAATATATTTAGATAAATATAAATATGTAAAAATATATATCAAATACATGATATATAAAACAGTAAATAAGTAAGTGTGTTAAATTTAAATAATCTTTATTGATACTGCATTGCACAGTTGGTTTCAGCATAAACAATAATAATAAATATTTCCAGTATATACTAAAAAAGAAATATCTTATGAAATTAAGTTAAACCAAATAAATAAATATGTATGTATTATGTGTTTATATGTATCATCATATTTGTCATGTGTTCATGTCAACCTGGGACTGAGGCTTTGTGTTGTTGTTGTTGGACGCCTCCTTCAGGAGAGAGTTGAACTCCCTGGATAACTCATCTGCTGTAGCCAGCGACGCATTCAGGTCGTCGTTTATAGTCTGGACTGAACACAGAGCGCATGAGGAAAAACATGAGAGAGAGGAGAAATAAAGGAGTATGGAGCATTGAGTTATGTAACCAATGCAGACAGTTAGCATTAGAGATGTAGCATGAGACAGTTAGCATTAGAGACATAGCATTGGACAGTTAACATTAGAGATGTGGCATTAAAGACAGTTAGCATTAGAGATGTAGCATTGAAGACAGATAGCATTAGAGACGTAGCATTAAAGACAGTTAGCATTAGAGATGTAGCATTAAAGACAGTTAGCATTAGAGATGTAGCATTAGAAACAGTTAGCGTTAGAGACAGCTTTAGAGACAGTTAGCATTTGAGACAGCACTGGAGATGTAGCATTAGAGACAGTTAGCGTTAGTGAACTAACATGAGACAGTTAGCATTAGAGACGTAGCATGAGCAGTTAGCATTATAGACGTAGCATGAGGCAGTTAGCATTATAGACAGCATTAGACAGTTATCATTAGAGATGTAGCATAAGACACCTAGCATTAGCAAAATAGCATAGGACAGTTAGCATTAGAAATGTAGCATTACACAGCATCAGAGAGTTAGTATTAGAGATGTAGCATGAGACAGTTAGCATTAGCGACGTAACATGGGACAGTTAGCATTAGAGAAGTAGCATTAGACAGTTAGCATTAGAGATGTAGCATAAGACAGTTAACATTAGAGAAGTAGCATAAGACAGTTAGCATCAGAGATGTAGCATAAGACAGTTAACATTAGAGAAGTAGCATTAGACAGTTAGCATGAGAGACGCACACAACGGCACAGATCCAAGGTTCTGGTGGAAACTCACACAGCAGGTTGCTGCCGTAGCTCGTCTGGGAACTCATGGCTGCCAGGAAGAGGTGGTCAGCTCCTGGAAATACACAGCGGTTAGTCCTGCTAGAGGGTCTAAGGGTCTGATCTGGTCTTTGTCCTTCTGTGTGGAGTCTAGAGGGGCTACGGGTCTGTTCTGGTCTGGGTCCTTCTGGAGTCTACAGGGTCTATAGTTTTGGTCTGGATCCTTTTGGAGTCTAGAGGGTCAAAGGGTCTGGTCGGGGTCCTTCTAAATTCCAGAGGGTCTATAGGTTTTGTCTGGGTCGTTTTGGAGTCTAGAGGGTCAAAGGGTCTGATCGGGATTCTTCTAAAGTCCAGAGGGTCTATAGGTTTGGTCTGGATCCTTTTGGAGTCTAGAGGGTCAAAGGGTCTGGTCGGGGTCCTTCTAAATGCCAGAGGGTCTATAGGTTTGGTCTGGATCCTTTGGAATCTAGAGGGTCAAAGGATCTGGCCGGGGTCCTTCTAAAGTCCATAGGTTTGGGCTGGGTCCTTCTGGAGTCTAGAGGGTCTAAGGGTCTGGTCTGGGTCCTTCTACATTCAAAAGGGTCTATAGGTTTGGTCTGGGTCTTTCTGGAGTCTCGAGGGTCTCAAGTTCTGGTCAGACCATAGATTAATAGAAAAAACAGAAAATATTCACATTTAAGACTTTTTTCTCTTTTTTATCTCTTAAAAATGACTCAAATCAATGATCCAGATAGTAATTTAATAATTGACAACTAATCAATTGATCACAAAAGAATGTTTAACCCTGCTCATTGCCTCCCAGGCGCTCCCTTTCATGTTTGAACAAGTCACAGTAGCCTCATACTTTCACACACAAAGAAGAAAAAAAAACACTGTCAGACGTGTTCGAAACGACGAGTCACCACAGGAAACCTGACTCAGTGTTCATCTGCGATGCCAGGAGTTCCACCTGTGGTCTGTTTGAAAGAGGTTAAAGTGGACGACAGATTATACTGAATAATCTCTGCACACCTAACAATCACTTAGAATATCCTCAGTATATGAGTGTCAGATACTGAGGAAATGAAGATCATTTGTTTTACAGTGACACGTTAGTATAAGTAAAATTAAATGAAATATTAAGAAGCATATTATGTCATAATTCTAACATATTACAATAAAAAAAGAAAGGCTAGCTACTTAAACTGCTACTGTCTCGTTTGAGCAGCAACTATATTTGTGTTTTATTTATTAGCTGTTCTTTATTATATTTTGTTTTTGTTTGTTTTCACTGCTATTTACGGTAGATTTAGGGTAATGCTTTGTTAAAAATAAAATAAACTGTAAATCCTGATAATCGTCATTACATCTAGATTAGATGACAAAAAACAATAAATAAATACATAAAATTAAAAAAAATTAAATTAAATAAACAATTCGTCCTGATAAATAAATACACAAACAGTAAGTTAATACATAAAATAAATAATAAATATTAAATAAAATATATAAACAGTAAGTCCTGATAAATTGTCATTACATCTGGATAAGGAGACCAAATAACAACAAAATAAATAAACAGTAGATAAATAAATAAAATAAATAATAAACAATAAATAATAAATCAAATAAACTGATAAATCTTCAATATATCGTCATTATAGTGTCCTGTATTCACCCTCCTGCCCTGTTTCACCTCACAAACACTGAATATAATTACAGTTGTGATCACAGCCAGTCTCTCATCAGCCTGTGAAAAGAAACAGGAATTCACCATTGCTGATGATTCAACAGCCCAGCCTGCTGAACTATTTCAGTTCCTTTCCTGTGTGAAACTGAAATCTACCATCAATGTGTTGTGTTTGTGTTATTACAGTCATTATTCTGTCAGGCATAATTATAATTTAATTATAATTATAACATGCCTCATTCTTCAGGTAGTGACATCAGAGTATAGCCTCTGTTAGTTAAAGGTTGTGCTTTAAAATTATTTAAAAAACAAAACAAGATCATTATAAGTTGAAATTATGTCACATTCAATGGATGCTAGGTTAAGGTTAAATATGATCGATAGATAGATAATATTATTATTAGTAGTAGTAGTAGCCTATTTGTAACTGTACATCACAAACAAATGATATGGAATCATTTTTTACGCAACTATAGATTCTTTTAGCTTCTTTTGTGGATTTGAGCGTAAACAAAAACATGAGCTGGGTCAAAATGTCAAAAGATATTCAGTTTAGTGTCATAGAGGAGGAGAGAAACCAGGAACTATTCAAAGAATTATGCATCATTTGGCTGATTAATTGATTATCAAAATAGCTGCTGATTAATTTGACAGGACGTTTGTCATCAGGTCTGATAGATTTATTAGCCTCCAGCATCATCTCATTCACTTTAACTGGACTCCTTCTTTCTCACTGAGTTCCCTACTCTTCACCATTTTGAACAGGAGTGAGGAATTTAAATTGAATTCAAACTTGATCCAAATTTGAGCCAAAACACTGGAATTAATCCAGAATAACACCTCACACTGGGCGGGGGGTTGACACATTCATGAAGCACTGCATCTTCTTAGACTAGAAAGAGTGGAACATTAGCCAGGAAAACATGTCAGGTCACCACACTGATAAACACTGAGCTGTCCCAGTCGGGTCAACCAGTCACATGCTCTCATTCCTCACCACTCCTCCCAGTCTGGGACGCTTATCTCTGTCAAGAGCAGCTGGTTCAACCACAGATTAAAATTCTGACTCACAGAGGTCGACTCACTCTACTCCCTCTGCCCAGGAATCCACTCACCACTCACTGCACTGTCTTTACTCAATCATCATTTAATTATAGACATGATTTGTATGGATAAATGAATTTAATTTCCTAGAATCTTCACAATAAAAGCCTCCTGTTTCCCCTCCCCTGCAGCATCAGTAGAAAAGCTCCTCCGAACATTTCATTTCCTACAGATTCTTCCCAATAAAAGTTCCCCTGACAGGTTGTTATTATTAAAAGTTTGTCATTATAAAGCAGCAAAGTCACTAAATGTTGTGTAAAGTCATCCCAGCCTCAAAAAGACTTTTTAACAGTTTGCTCATCAGATCTTGAATAATAACAAGAAGACCCAGGTTTTGATCCATTATGTCTTTTTACTTCTTTATCTGTTCTGATTTAGATTCTGAATTTTGGTTAGTAGTTTTTTTTTGAGGTGATACATTATTTTACTTTTTACCATACTAACAGCTTGTGTTGGTAATTTGCATCTTGTGTTCCTTTGCTCATTTTATTACTGAGTAAATAAACTAAGCTAGAGTCAACAGTCTTGGCCAGGCTTTGTAAAAGTATGTTTTTGAAGAACATATTTTGTATTATTATTGTTATATTTTGCAGATACTAGCTGAAGCTATACTACCTATATTTTTTGTATATATTGTATTTTTTTCACATTGCTGACTTTAAATTGTCTTGTTTGCCTTTTAAGCTGTCTTTATTTCTTTATTTATTTCTCATCTTTTTTTTTCATTTTACACTTTATTTATTGCTCGGTGTTCAGTATGAATGGCAAAGGAAGTATTTCATTGAGCAGGGAAACATGTTTCCTTACTCTTCACATGAATAATAACATGAATAGACATGAATTATCAAATGAGACACCTGTTGCACAGTAGAAAAGGATAGTTTTGGCCTTTAAGTATGAAAAGTGTTCATTAAAATGTACAGTGGTCTGACAGCTCATGACCTCTGCAGCACTACCGTCCTGAACTATTCCAGGCCTGCTCTGATTTCTCAAGAGATGTTTCCTGGAAAACCTCACATGCAGTCTAGTTCCTTCCCAGTCTTGTGATTCAAATGCCAGCCAGTTCAACCGTTTTCAACATGCAGCAATTAGCTCTCCGCGGTGGTAGAGCCAAAGACCGAAGCCATGAGATGAAACCATGAAGGAGCAAAAAACCAAATGCTGGAACTACAGGCTTCAGCTGGGACTTCAGAGAGTTAACGGACAGAGAAGCAGAGATCTTGTGGGAAGCAGCGGGGAGATTTAAGGATTAAAGGCAATAATAATTAGCTGTGCAGGGTGTGTCTGACCAAAACTACAAGCTGTCACTCCTTGTTTTCATTTCCTTTCATGTCATGTTCCAGATAACAAACCGATTCTCTAGTTTCTGCTGAACTCCATGTTTCCATCCAGCATATTTCCTTCCCCTCCTTCATATCCTTCCTTCAGGTCTTTCTGGCTTTGTCCACTCTTGGAAGGGAACTTGGCTGAAACTGAATGATTAAAAAAATCTTTGTGCCTCCCTCTGCGGTTTGTGTTTCACTTTTCTAAAGCTAAATCTGCCTGTATGTCATCATCATGTGGACAACATAATATGTCACAGGAGAATGAAAACATAAACCCTGGTATTTCATCTTTCTTGATTGCTCTCACACAGTTTGATTTGAAATATCCTCAGTATTACACTTTGTTTTTAAGTCCAGCTTCAAACCCAAAAAGGTTTATCCAAAGAATATCATCATCATCTTCCAGATCGACCTGCAGGAGCTGCTCAGTGAAATGAGTGTCCAATAAATTAACACACAGACTTAAACTGTAAATTCCTCAGATACTCCACCCAAAGTACTTTATTTTTATTGCACCTGCACCTACGACCTAGTTAGTCATTGAAATGCTTTCTACCTACACAAATACACTATCAGGCATGCATGCACTCATGGCACATTGTGTTCAGGACTGCAGCAGACATTGCCAAAGACAACAACGGCCTCTAACAATGCAGCTCTATTGATCTTCTCAAGCTGAGGATACACAGATAATGACCAACTAAACTATTCTTTCTAGATCCTGATGATTTCCTTTAATGGCTTCTAGCAGTTCTGGACAGAGTCAGGAATCTCTCAGTGCCGCACAACATAACAGACATTTCTGCCAAGTTTGCACATCACCGACTAATTCCTGCAGGATGTCATGCTGAGGTGCAAAGAGCTCAAATCAGAGCCATTAATATGCAGTGACAGTCACATGAGTGCGTGCATGTGTGAGCATGCATGGGTTGTTATAGACAGTCTTATTACAGCACAGGGACTCTGGTGGCCACAACATTTTGTTATAGGCAACAGGTTGGAGCAAGTGCATTATACAATGCAGCCCAGCTGGTTTCTGAATGAGAGCAGAGCAATCAAGTTGGATCCGAGCCATTTAAATCCTGCTCTGACAGGAAGGTTTGCTTTCAGATTAGCAGCCTCTGCTAAGAAGTTCAGCAACAACAGCCACCATTAACATCAGGGAGAACAGCAAACATTACTGACACATAAAAGATCATAACAACACCAGATCACTATTAAACCACTCTGATTGAAGCCACATCTCCTGCTGTAAACAGCAGAGAGAGTGGACACATCTGTCCACCAGGCTGGTGGTGGTACAGACTGAGAGGCATGCCAGGCAGAGATTGTAACATCTGGCTTTCATTATAGTTTGAGAACAAGCTCCTCCTCGTATTCAGGACTTCTCACAATGACCGAGAAAAAAAAACATTTAGAGGAAGGAGGAAAAAAGGCGTCTCAAACTCCCAGAGCTTCACCAACACGGACGCGACAATAAAACTCATTTCATCAGTTTTTACTTATAAAACGGTCATACCTCAGATAAAACCGGAGCCTTTTAGTTCCTCGGATATCCGTCACAGCAGCTCGTCTTCCTGTCCAGACTAACTCTCTCCTGAGCTGTTTGCCTCAGACATGCAGTCATAGCTGCGCACTGACTGGGTTATTATGGCCCGGAGTCCAGCCCCTCAGGCTCTGAGCTGCTGTAACCCGAGCCAGGTGTTCCTGCCACAGCTGGCCCAGGTCAAGCACAGCATCCCTTCTACTGGGCTTCATTTTAATGACAACAGGTCTGCCTGGTATGGAGGGCAAAAGGTAAGTAGCATTCAATAAATGTTGAAATAAACACATAAATAAATAAATAAATAAATAAATACAAATTGTAATACATATGGAATAAATAAATTAATGTAGAAATACATAAATAGAAGAATAAATAAATACTGAAATAATAAATAAATAAACTCACAAAACAATTGACCGATTACTCAGAGGTAAATAGAGGTAAAAGAGGTAAAATAAAAAATACTGACAGGGAACATTTTACTGCACAATACTTTTACTAATGAAGTATGTTTTTGTTCAGATATTAGTACTTTTACCTCAGACAATGATCTGATTACTTCTTCTAGTAGCTAAGAACTCCAACTATACTTAAGTATAATTTTGAGGTACTCGCTGCTCAGAGGGAAATAGACTTGCTCCACTGTATAAGTTACCTGTCATTGTGTCTGTGTCACTTAACTCTCATCAGAGCTAGTTGAAAAAATCAGACAAAGGTGAAACATTACCCAATATTTAGGCACAGTATCATTGCATCACTTATTGGGAAATCAAGTGGACGTCAGTGTCTGCCTGGATTCACGTAAGTTGACTTTATTTACAAGGTGAGTCAATAGCTAGAACATTGACATTGTGACTTGAACATGTGGGCGTTATATTAATTCATTTTTATTGCAGAACTGCACGTGCCTTTACAAACACACCGTGTAAATAAAGTACATAAGTAAATTACATACAGCTCTCAACAAATAAATTAGCTGTTGATATCAGAGAGCCTCAGCCATCATCTGATTCACTTTAACTGGACTCTTTCTTTCTCATGGAGTTCCCTACTCTTCACCATTTTGAACAGGAGTGAGGAATTTCAATTGAATTCTTTTTAGACCCAAATTTGAGCCAGAACACTGGAATTTTCTGAGAAGTCGGAAATAAATCCAGAATAACAAATAACCACTAAAACACATTTTTCTGTTCAGGAATGACAGGAAATAACTGGAATTTACCATCTCAAATAAAAAAAACAATAATAATATGCTTTGATATTTTTCTGTTTCTTTTTTGTAAAACAGCAAATTTTGAAATTCCTGGATAACAATAATAATAATTATTATATTTTAGCATTAAAGATATTATTTTGTTTAAAGAGGTTGTACATTCTGGTGGATTAACCATTACAAAAACATTAAAAACATATATTTTTTAATTTGGGGCAGTGGTGGCAAACACCTTATGTTAAATGTGTTAGCACTGTATATTGATAGATGAAGGGTTTGCGGCTTGTATAAACTATGTTATTCATAAATATTCATAAAAAGAAGAAAATAAAATATGTTAAAAAAAAAAAGTTTTTGTTCTGAACTGCCGACGTCATAAACGTCATTGCGTCAGCGCTACGTGTCCCGCCCTACGTATGGTACAGTGTTTCCGCTAAGATGGTGGTCGGTGCTTTCCCCATCGCCAAGCTCCTCTACCTCGGAGTGAGGCAGCTGAGCAAGCCCGTAGCGAATCGGATAAAAGCAGGAGCACGGAGAAGCGAGTTCTTTAAAAACTACATCTGCCTGCCGCCGGCACAGGGTGAGTAACCGAGCTATCGGCTAGTAATGACCGCTAGCTAGCAGTGTCAGACACCCGGACGAGGGTGACAGCGAGGACCGTTGCAACAACCAATGAGATTACAGATGCCAGGACCATTTATCCAATCATTTTCAAGGAGTTGTCGTATTGACCAATAGCAGCTGGGCCTAGTCCGAAGAGGGCTGGTCTTTTTGTGTCATTGAGCTGGTTGTTTGTAGCTGTCATTACAGCAGTCTGAATGGCTTTTCAACCACCATGTAAACTGATTTCTAACCGGCCGCAGTGCTCTGTTGGTTAGGCACATTTAACAGTTTAGTCACACTCAACACTGATTGTATATTTAATGCTATTCAGACTGTATATGTTCATCAGATAACGTACCCAGATTACCTAGCTCTAGCAAATCACCATTCATTTTTAAAATAACTTATAATTATTATATTAAGTTATATTAACTTATAACTTATAATTAACAAAGAAACCAAACACAAAATAGGATACAATAGTGTTTAAACCCTAACCCTTGTTATGAAAAGGACTAGAAAACTCTTAAAATGCACAATAACATGGAAACAATATTATTCATTCTTACCATTAAGACAGTTTTTTTATACCCATACCATACTGTATATCTGATGTTATATTTTATAATTATATTTTACACTGTATATTTTGTTATACCATGTTACTACCATTCACCTTGCACTGTATCCCATTCTATATGATAATTTATTTGTTTATACTGAACTGTTTTTTGCATCATTAACTACTCTGTTAATGTGCTCTTTTATTGTTATATTTCGTATTTTACTCTAGTTTTAGTGTTGATTATTATATTCTTATATCTTCTCTATTTATCTGTATTGCTTTACTTGTGCGGCAGCAACATATTCATCTGAGGATAAGTACAGGTGTGTCTCATCTGGTGGTGGTTTTGAATCAACGCTAAAGCTATGCTAAGAGGTTTAATGTGATCTAAGCTCATTATTAAGTGAAGCAAACTGTATACAAACTGTATCTCAACACAGGTGCAACTCATTTACATTTCACATGTATTTCAAAATGCAACTGTGAGCAAAAATGTGCTCTGTTTACTCTTGTTCCTCACAGTATATCACTGGATTGAAATGAGAACAAAGATGCGGATCATGGGCTTTCGGGGCTCCACGATTAAACCACTGAATGAGGAGGCAGCTGCAGAGCTGGGCGCCGAGCTACTGGGAGAGACCATCATCTTCCTCATCGGTGGTGGATGTATGGTGCTGGAGTACAGCCGGCAGGCTGCTAACACACGGCGCAAAGAAGAGGAGCAGAATGAGACAATCTCAAGCCTACAGACTCAACTAGCAGAACTGACGCTGACCACAGAGACTCTAGATGCTCAGCTTAGGGAGATCAACAGGCTGCTGGTGTCCTTTCCTCTTCCCAACAAAAAGTGACTAAATTAGTACTTTGCTAAATGGCGTGACCATGTTTGTTGGTCTGCCTGACTACAAACATAGTACTGCCATATGTACAGTTTGACCCTGCTTCATACACCGTCCCCAGCCCACTACATTGGGCGGAAGAGGTGGAAATATATCACTGCACTATGGATGTGGGTGCTATCATTAGCTCATGTTTTGAGCAACTCATTGTAAAGAGGGATTGCTATGATATTCATAGTGGTATGTCCTATGTGCATCTGGCTGATCTTGTTCATCATAAAGTTGACTGTATATAAAGATTTACAATAAATTGTGATGGCAGCATTGATGTTAATATATATTTTATAACAGCCCTATCTTTATACTTCAGTCAACCTGAATTATTTAGAAACTCTGACTTCCATTCACTTCATGCATCAATTTGTGTGTGATTCTAGATAATAATAATTTACATAAATGAGAAATGTTTTGTGTTTGATTAAAGGCCAAAAACAAACTAACTGCCCTTATGGTTTCATGGACATGTCATGTTGTATTGACACTGTAAACCACTTTTATGGTTCATGAACATTGGATGTGAAGACAATTGTTAAAGGAAGGTGTAAAATAAAATGGGGCACTCTCTGTTAATTGAGTTTGTGCGAAGAACAGATATTTTACTGACTGACTAATACCTTGCTGTAAAATACTGTTACAAGTAATATAATATACTATGTTAATATTATCAGGAAAATGTATTTCAAAGTATGCAATGAAGAAAAAAATCTCCCTTGTGACTACAATACATTATATCATGAGACTATTATCACTCACATTAGTGTAAAATCTGAATTGGACTGTTGAGGCAGAGCTATATTTTTGCTATTGTGTTACTAATGATTATTTCCATTATGATATAATGAATAACATCTGTTATTATAGTGGAATAAAACACATTTCCCTGTGAAACGTAATTGAATAGCAGTAAATTGATAGATTGAACAGAAGGTGGCATGAGATTAAAAGGCTACAAATTCTTTAAATTTCTTACAGTACAGTAGTAAAACCAAAAAGTATGCATTAAACTGTTACCTTACTGGAGTAACATTACAGTTTTAGCACCAAAGTATACTTACAAAAAATGTGTCTACTTTTTTTGTATTATGCAAAATGGTCCATTTGATAATATATAATAATATAATATTGAACTATAATTACTGCATTTATGTGTACATATACTTCTTCCATCACCGTATGTGGTACTGTAGAGTGGTAGAAGAAGTAAAAGTAGTCTGTATGCAGAATGGCCCCTTTTGAAGTGTTATATAATTATATAAACGATTATATTATTTTGTTTAAAATGCATTTTAATGTTACAATGCCTTGCCAATTTAGATACTCAATTGCATAGTATCAGTAGTATTGTACTGTATTAACAATTTATTTTATACTTCATAATTTATATAGTCTAAATAAGGTATTTCATTCAGTTTGCCATTAAAAATTCGCTATTTTCTTTTCTTTTTAGAAATTGTATGTTTTCTAATCATTATTAATTACTCTATTATTTCATTATTGTTGTTTTTATTGTTTTTATTACTTACAACTTGTTCATGCTGCTGTGACAAGTAAATTTCCCCAAAAGGGGGATCAATACGAAATATTTTATTCTATTCTATATTTTATTCTAGTTATCAAATAAATGCAGTGGAGTAAAAAGCACAATATTTTCCTGGTAGTAAAGTAGTAGAACAAAGTGGTAGAAAATTGAAATACTCAAGCAGCGGTACAGCACATTTGTAAAGTCGTGATAAGGCTTATGGCACTACATTACCCATAATTTCTTCGATGTAAACACTGCATCACTTCCTACTTTGGAGTGTTCCAAGTGCGCGACGAGCGATATATACATACAGGAACTAAGCTAAGCTAATATGTCTGCTTTACCACGCGGTTCAAAACATGGCTAATTCTTTAAAACGTGGTGTTTAGTAGAGACAACACCCGCACCCATGTGATTAAAAGAAGTAGAAATAAACTGGTGAATATCAAGTGAAAATGCGCCGGTCGTGTTTACTTCCGCTTGTGTGTTTCGGTCTCGTTTCCGGCCCCTAGAGGGCAGCAGCAGCAACACTCTTAATTCACCACGGTTGACCCGCGTAACTCGCGTTAGACGAGGTAGGCCGCAACGTTATTTTTATTATTATTTTCAACCATGATAAACTTGTTAACAAAACAAACCATTCAGCGACTACAGTGATTGCTTGTGAAATAGATACAATGCGTGTATTTTAATAGTTTTCTCGGAAAAGTTGACTTGAATCGGTTGACGGTGAGTTAGCTCGCCGCTAGGCTAATACGGTAACCAACGGTTATCCACGTAGCGCAACAACTTGAAACGAATTACAAAATTTCCAGTGATTTGTCCAACTTTCAAACAGCTAAGTATATAAGTGAGATCATTTTAAAAACCCGGGATTACATTGCAAAGAGACAGTTTGTAGAACCATCGCAAAATGTTACTGGCACCGCTAGTCTAGCTAAACAGTTAATGTGGCTTGTTTAGCTGCCGCCATCAGTTATCGGTTTAAAAGTTGGACGCAGTGTTGCATGCTGTTACTTTATCTTGTCCCTATCTCTTTGTGTCGTTAGCAAATAAATATACAGGCAACAAAAAACAGACACAATGAGTGTTGACGTGAAGAAACTGAAAGTAAACGAGCTAAAAGAAGAGCTCCAGCGCCGCGGCCTGGACACCAGAGGCCTGAAGGCAGACCTGGTGGAGAGACTGAGAGCCGCCCTGGAGGCAGACGCTCAGGCCGATACCTCGGAGCAAGGGGAGCCGGAGGACGAATATTGCCAGGACTTCCAAGACAACGACGATGGAGAGGATCCCCAGGAACAACAAGGTAAGTCCTTTTGGATCTTTGCCTCCAAATAGTCATTGAGCTCAGTTTAGTTTGTGTTTGGCAAAGTGTTGGCGTGTATGCTATGTACACTTCCCTTCAGACCTATATTGTTTACAGATTAACTAAGTCCTGTGTAAATCAGTGATATGTTCTGCATTTCTGCCTGATTTTAAGTTGTGTGCTATGCACTCCTCATACAAACATTGACTTACAACAGAGCCAGTTCTTAAAGTGACATTGACTGAAGCTTATTTAAAGGAGAGGGAGAGATTGCCCGTTGTGTAAAAATGAAAAAGAGGTTAAAATTAACTCACAGATGAGTAAACTTTACTGTTATTGTATAGCTACTGAGGCAGATACAGTACTAGTACAGACGTGTGCTATTTACACTTGATTTTATTTTTTATTCATTAACTAAACCCTGTGAAATGAGTGGTAGGGTCTGCAGTATTGCCTGATATGAAGTCATGTGCACAAACATTAACTTGTACTCTTGTAATTAAATTGACATGTTTGATGAAGTTTATTTCCCTTTATAGGTATTTTGTAGAAATGTGTTCCTTAAGTGTGCATTTGAAAGAGGTCAAAATTTGTTGTAGATGTGAAATTGTGTATAGAAACTTTAAAAAGACATTTTCTTCAGGAGTGCATTGAAGTTATAATATTCTGTTCTCGTGAGCTTGATAACTAAAAGTTTTGGGTCTCCTGTTTTCAGATGCAGAAGTTGCTGATGACTATGATGAAGGTGAGGGAGGTGGTGATGGTGAGGTAGAAGGTGAAGGGGATGGTGAAGATAATGGCGATGGTTTCGCAGAGGGTGGAGATGAGGTTGAGGCTCCTCAAGAGGAAGATGAGGGCAGAGATTCGGGTGGGTATTACGAGGATGAGGAGCCAGAAGGCGAGCCCTACGAGAGTCAACCAGCTTCAGACTCTGGCCACAGCATGCCTGACTTCACAGCAGATGTTGATATACAGAAATCCGACATGATGTCTGAGGAAGAACCCAAGCCTGTGTTGGAGATGGAACCGGAACCAGAACCAGAAACACAACCAGAGAAGCCCGTTGAGAGCAAACCAGGTGACTGAAATCAGTTTTTTATTTCAACATGTCCTGCAGTCAAGGTTTTTTTGCCTCCAGATGCAAATAACATCTTCATTTCTTGAAGTGTTCTGCAGTTTATTCTCCACTCTGAATTCTGATTTATTACCTGAAATTGTTAAAATATGATTGTTTAATATTTGAAAAGATGTATTTTTTGTATTTAGTCATATTCAAGAATTAATGATTTTGAATATCACCACTGTACTACTTGTCAGCTGCAGCTAAGCGTTCATTTTAAACAGTGTTTTATTTTAGCTTTTCCTGGGCTTTGTTGTGCCGTTGCAGCACTGACTGTGTAGCTCACTGTCACTGTTCAATTGTCATTTTTAGAAGTCAAAGTTGAGGTCAAAAGCGAAGACAACCCTGACCCCGTAGTAGAACCACAGCAGGACAGTCGTGAGTCACACCGTCAGGAAAGACAAGATGGGGCAGGGCGGGCTGAGCAGGTCAAGGTGGAGGATAGAGGTGGGCATTACGGCCGCAAGAGACCGTATGAGGAGAGCAGGAGCTATGGCTACTATGAGCACCGTGAGGAAAAGAGGTACACTCCTGAACTGTACAGACCTGAATAGAGTCTATTTTATGTGACTTTTGTCAACGAAACTCTCTTGAACTTTGTTCAACTCCACACTCTGCTGATATTGCACAGATCCCGCACTCCACAGCCCCCGGCTGAAGATGAGGAGGAGAACATAGACGACGCGCTTGTTACAATCGATACATGTAAGTAAGAGCATTATTGCGTCTTCTGTGATGCTTAGCACTCTGTTCACAACGTTGTTTTTTGAAGAAGAAAATTGAGTTCAGGAGGTGACACCTCCATTTCACAAGCCTCTTAAAGGCCCAAACACACCAAACCAACATCAGAGAACTAGTGGTGTAGAA
Source organism: Synanceia verrucosa (assembly GCA_029721515.1). Taxonomy (NCBI): domain Eukaryota; kingdom Metazoa; phylum Chordata; class Actinopteri; order Perciformes; family Synanceiidae; genus Synanceia; species Synanceia verrucosa. Next base: position 3,203,473 of record CM056559.1, read on the forward strand.
GGCTGGCAGTTGTCGTCTTTGCCAAAAAGATGCAGTCGAACACCCCGCAGACTTGAGCATCAGTCAGCTACCACGTGTTCCAGATATAATAACTCATTCAGAAAGGTTATGCATGTACACTGATTCAGCTAAGCTGACCAACAACAGGCTCTGCTGCTGATTCACGATCCCGAATCATCGCAAAGGCCTTCAACACAGGTAGACTAGAGCCAACAGTGCAAGACATCCACCCAGGGAATAAAACTACTGTAAAACAAAACTCAGCACCCTCCAATGGCCGATGCTATTTGGGACCAGGTTTTTGGCCGGGAAAAAAAATATGTTTAGTAGAATTCTGGAGGTCACTAGCCAATGGCCAGTGAGCCAAAATCTTAGTTTTACATCCCCCTGCACACACCACAAAACACTTGCCAGAGGCCCAGAACAAGATGCTTGATGACTGTTGGTTTGATGTGTCTGGACATAAAGACAGTGTCCTCTCAGCAGGCTTGAAACCTGCAGTTCTGTTATCCTAAGTAGCTTACCAGAAGTGATGTATCTCTGCAGAATGTGTCGGTACATTTTAGTGGTTAGGTGGAGGCCAAAAAGACTGAGGTGGATCCAGAGGACTGATTTTAACTTGGTTGTAATGACTTATTTTAACGCCAAAGTGGTTTGAAATGACACTTTATCTGCAGGTGTTAAAAATCAGTTTTGGTTTCTTTTCAGACAATTGCGATCTGCATTTCAAAGTGTCCAGAGATCGCTACAGCGGCTATCCGCTGACCATCGAGGGATTTGCCTACCTGTGGGCCGGAGCGCGAGCTACACATGGCGTCACCAAGGGCCGTGTGTGCTATGAGATGAAGGTAACGAGTCATCTACATTTCCTCTGGTGAAGCACACAGCTACTGTAAAAGCTTTTCCTCTATACGCCGTCCACATGTGACATAACAGTTCCTGATACATGAGACTGACTCTGTATCTGTTTATTTTATGGATTTGTTAAATAGTGGATGCACAGCTCTTTTGTTTATCCTGTGAACATACCAACCAGTCTCCCACAGAGTCACGTTCCCATACAGCACTCCACAACTCAAACATGTTTTCTAACCAATTACAGTTGCATAAGTTGTAAATAGAAACAACCAAAATGCATCAAAAATATACGAGGTTAGCTTGAAATCATGCTTTGCCGTGTTTATCAGACACATTCACCTCCCGTCCCCCCAATAGTACAGCTTGTTATGCCTGTTATTATGTAATAATGTTAATATTCTACGGAATTTTAATTCACTGCCACTCAGAGTATTTCATTACCTGCTCTGCATGCCTATAATAACTCATTCAGAAAAATCCTTGTGTTTCCTTTCCTTTGTAAATGTACTTTTTAGGACACAGGGCTGAACATACAGCATATTTTTACATTTACATTACAATATTTGCACTGTAGTCAGCTGTTGAAAACTAACTGTTCAAATCTCTCACTGCTATTTGACAGAACTTAACTACTGATTATTATTAGATGCTCTTCAAAGTGATGGCTTGTTGCTTTCTCTGACCTAATTCGTCCTCTCGCTCTTCAGATCAATGAGGAGATTCCTGTGAAACACCTCCCCAGCAGTGAGCCTGATCCCCATGTGGTCAGAGTTGGATGGTCACTCAACCACTGCAGCACTCAGCTCGGTAGGAGGATCAAACCATCGAGATAAAGGAAAAGAGTGATGTGGTGTCAAACCAAAGCATTTCATTCTGTCTTGTTTCAGGCGAGGAGCCGCTTTCCTTTGGATACGGAGGAACAGGAAAGAAATCTGTCGACTGTAAGTTTGCAGACTTTGGCGAGAGGTTCGGTGAAAACGACGTTATCGGCTGTTACATTGTAAGTTCTGCCAACAGCAAATACTTTAATGTTGTTTCAGCATTGGTTTGATTCGTTACAGTTGTGTCTCACGGGTCATGGTGCTTTGTTCTTTTAGAACTTTGACAGCGGCGACCAGGTAGAGATGGGCTATTCCAAGAACGGAGTAGATCTGGGCGTGGCTTTCAGGACGACCAGAGAGGAGCTGGCTGGCCGTGCTCTGTTCCCTCACGTTCTGGTGAAGAATTGTGCTGTTGAGTTCAACTTTGGACAGAAGCAGCAGCCGTACTTTCCCCCTCCAGAGGGATACACCTACATCCACGACCTTGGCATGGAGGACAAGATTAGAGGCACCAAGGGACCCGCCATCAAGTCTGAATGCGAGGTAGGGTGGCCATAAAGTTATTATTGTTATTATTATTAAGTAAACAGTGTTTGTTTTTTAACATCCCGTTCTGAATCACAAGCAATTGCAGATTTTTTTTTCCTTTTGCTTTTTTTTTTCGAGCGTCTGTGATTTAAAGCGCAAACAACCATAGAGATGGAACAAAATGTGATCATAAATCATCTTCATACACAGTTAGGACATAAGATGGGGGTTACAAGCTCAAGTGTGACATGGCACGATGTTGCATATTTATAAAGACGAATACTAAACATGAATTTTTTATTTTTTTTTTTTCCTTTATTTAACCAGGATAAAACTCATTGAGATTAAAAATCTGTTTTACAAGAGTGCCCTGGGAATTCATGAGCTAAGTGATCATATCCCACATTTCATCAGCCAAAGGCACAGATTATTAATCTAGATCAGTTCACAATAAGGTTGAGTAATAAAAAAAGGCAACACTTTGTCAGTGTCCCCCTTATTTTACTTTGTGGCTTTAAGATAACTTAAGCCTTTATGTTTTTATCATCAACTGCACTGTAAATACATGTTTAAGCTGTCTAATTGTGTAATTCTTGTATTTTATAGGTTAAACAACCAGTTTACTTAACACATTGACAAAAAATAATAATTAGTTGCAGCCCTGAACCTATACGTAAAAATGTGTGGATCCCCTTAAAAGGAGAGAACAGTACAAGTGAGATTTAAAAAAAAAAATAGTGAAACCGTGATCATTTTATAAACAAAGTCATGTAATTCAGAAACATGAACACAGAACTGAAACACAAACAAATCAAGTAAAACTAATAAAGTACCTCTAAAACAGTTTGGAAGATCGGATCATCTTTTCTTTAGTTGATTTTTCCAGGATCTGGTCTTTCTGAACTCTTGGTTCACCTGTTTCAGATCTTGATGATGGTCGGCCTCCCCGCCTGTGGAAAGACCACTTGGGCCACGAAGTATGCAGAGACTAACCCTGAGAAGAAGTACAACATCCTGGGAACGAACGCCATCATGGACAAGATGAAGGTGGGTCAGAAAGGAAGACGACAGTGAAGAGCCTGAAAGCTTCATCCTGCCTGTCAGCCAGCAGGGGGCGACTCCTCTGGTTGTATATCAGTCCTACTTCTCTCTGGAACTATTCCTCCAGTAAACATTGTAGACGTGAGTTCATGGTCTCGAGTGTAAAACAAGTAATAGAAGAAACAACAAACAACAGTGATGAAATAGTAGAGTAAAGTCGCTCACTGCTGCTTAGCTCAACGCTGCTTGTGTCAATTCTGGTTGCAAAAAAACAAGATGGCGACGGCCAAAATGCAGAGCTAGAGGCTGGAGGTTATTACCAAAACCACTTTAGGCCGAACGTGGACTCTCTGCGCCCCACAGGTGATGGGTCTGCGGCGCCAGAGGAACTACTCGGGCCGCTGGGATGTCCTGATCCAGCAGGCCACCCAGTGTCTGAACCGACTGATCGAGATCGCCGCCCGCAAGAGACGCAACTTCATCCTGGATCAGGTACTGGCCGCCTAGCCTGGCTCTGCTCTGATCCTCGCCACAGTCAGTCAATGTGCCCTGATGATCGCTCTCTCTCTAATGGACTATTTATTTATCTTTCAGGGGGCTCTGTGTATTATAGATAGAAGAAGCATTGATCACCCTCTTGTCACTTGCTTGTCATGTACTGTAAAAGAAAATGACAGAATATTTCATGTTTTCATTTTTTTTGCTATCTCTCGTCATGATACGCTACTGTTTTGTCTTGTGACTTTTCAACAATGTACAAGTAAACCATGACTATGTAAAGATGTTGAGAAACAAGTAAGCTCTGACCTGGTGAGTAAGAAAAACACCTTCCGTTGCTAATTTTAATAAGACAGAGTTGATGGCTTTTTCTTTTTGTTAGAAATCTGTTTTGAAGTGAGATACATGGAGCTTTTGAGTGTGTTTTTTAATTAATTGACCCTGAAGGTAAGTAATGACTAACAGCCTTTAGATTTTTAGGTTCTTGTGTTGGGTGAGTTGAGCTAAAGGTAGGTGGGTCTGATGGACTGGCTTCTCTCTGGACTCTGTGAGTATGAGCAGGTGGGTTTTATCTGTCTGTTGTTGTCTTGACTGGGACTGGAGTCCGTGTGAAGATCAGGTGAGTCCAGGTAGGTGTGGGGACCCTTCAGGTTAGCGTTGTGCTGTTGTTCTAAATGTGCTAAAACTGTTTCAGAAGGAGATGATGCGCTGTAGGGAGTAAGAATTGTTACCGGTTAATTTAATGATCATGTAAGAAAGTAATATCCTTTTCATTCATTTAGTGTTTTGATAGAAACTTAAGTTGTGACTTTTCTGATGCTAAAATCAACAACACCGTGGTGTTGCTAGTCTGTTTGTTACTGTTAAATAAACAGAAAGGTTGTTCGTTTTGCAGCAGGTACTTTGGGTTTGCGGCGCTTCTAATGTAAATTGTTAATATCCAGATTCATTTAATTATCGTTTTGTTTCCACTCAGATTTCTTTAATCTTTTTTTTTCAACATTTATAGTACATGTTTATGAATATGAAGAGCTTTTACAATACGATGAATCTGTAATAGCATTAACTGTAGTGAAGGAACAAAATGTGATCACAGAAAGAATTTTACCATGTAACCAGTAGAAATGGCTGAATATCTTGTCATTCTTTTCTTTATTTAACTATTCGTGAAGAATTTGAGCAGGACTCTGGTCGTTTGGTAATAATCCAGTGTTTCATCATCCAGAGGCACAGATTATCAATCTAGATTAGTTCGTGGTGAAGTCCTGTAATAATAAAAAGCAGCACGTTGTGGCTGCATGAAGGCTTGAGTATCTGTTTTAGCCATGTGAAGTTGACTGTACAGTAGTGTCATGTGTTGGGTCCCTCTTTGTGTCTTTACTTAACGTTTGGCAGCAGCCACCCGAGCGCCTGGAGGAGCAGACTGAGGTGAGTCAGGAGTGACGAGAGGCCGTTAGAACCTGAGTAAAAGCCTAGACTGACCTCCAAGCCAAACCTCTGTCACTTCATTATTGCAGGGTTCCAGCTTCCTCCCAGTGGAAAGCCAGTACAAGTAAACAATAACAAACAAGCTTCTACTTCTTTCTTGTCACCATTGCTAGACAAATGTATATGGATCAGCAAGGAGACGAAAAATGCGTCCTTTTGAAGGTTTTCAACGCAAGGCTATTGTAATTTGTCCCACGGACGAGGATTTAAAAGAACGAACATTAAAGCAAACCAATGAGCAGGGGAAGGATGTGCCCGATCATGCTGTGTTAGAAATGAAAGGTAGGAATGCTGTGGAAACAACAAAACACCAGATCTACTTTTTACTTTTCTATGTGTTGTCTCTAAAATCAAACTTGGAAGATGCCCCCTCCTCCTCCTCCTTCTCCTTCCTCCCCTCCTTCCCCTCCATCATAGTCAGATGTCAGACCTGGACATTTTGTTTTTATTTTATTTAAAAACAGTCCACATGAATTTGATTCTTCCTTATTTTTGCCCTCTACCTGTCATACAGCTTTCTAGTAACGCACTGCAAACTGAGCGCTAACGTTGCTGCTCCTTGTAAAAAGGGACGTTTCCAAACTTGACGAGCAGACGAACACTAAAGTCGTCTGAGGTTAAATCACGTCAGCGATCATCGGTTTGCAGTGATGTTTCCTCTTCTCACCAAACCTCCTAGTTCCCCCCTTGTCTGCTTGAACAAATGTTTCCTCCATGCCCCCCTGGAGGTGATGTTTGTTCCCTTTACCATCTGCTTTCATCTATCTGCTCTTAGTTTCTCATTTGTTGTCCGACGCCTCTGTATGGTCCTAATTATGGTTTTCATTTTGTCTCCCGGTGGTGTGGCTGTTCTGGTCTTCACTACAACCCCCTCCCCCTCTCGCTCTCTGTCTCTCTGTCTTTCTCCATCCATCTCTACCTGGATGGGCTGTCTCTCTCTCCTCCTGTGGTCACCTCTGTCGCTCTCCCAAGCCAACTTTACTCTCCCCGAGGCTTGCGACTTCCTGGAGTCTGTGACGTTCATCGAGCTGCAGCGTGAGGAGGCCGAAACTCTGCTGAAGCAGTACAATGAGGAGGGCCGCAAAGCCGGCCCGCCACCTGACAAACGCTTCGACAACAGGCAGGGCGGTTTCCGTGGCCGCGGTGGTGGAAACTTCCAGCGTTACGACAACCGTGACGGGCCCCGTGGCGGCTACCAGAACCGCAGTGGAGATGGAGGAAGTGGCTACAGAGGAGGTGAGCGAACCGGACAGTGACCGCCTGCTTCTTCCTGTCATTTTGTTGAAGAGCTCCAGAAGCTTAAAGTAGTGTATGTATTTACTGGACAGGCTACAATCGTGGCAGCTACAACCAGAACCGCTGGGGCAATAGCTATCGTGACGGAGGCTCCGACACACGAAGCGGATACAACCGCAGCCAGTCATCAGGAGGAAGCTACAACCGCTCAGCGCCTTACAGCAAGGGATCGTACAACCAGGTGATGAACACAACGCCGCCTCATCACCTCATATCTACATAGAGCCATTAATGTCACATGATGATTTTGTTGTTGTTTTTCATTATATTATTATGTTATTTTTTTCACGAGTTTCCTACAGGATTAATAAAGTATTTACCTTGTATCTTCATATTACTGTTTGTTGTAGGGCAGCATTCCCAGTTTTATTGTATGCACTTTCAGACAACGGCAGTGGCAGCTTTAGATTTTATTTTCATGCCTAACGTTCAAGAAAAAGCTAAATTTAATGAACGTTTTGTTGCTTCACCTCCAGGGCTACAGCCAGAGCTACAACCAGGGCTACAACCAGGGCAGCTACAACCAGAACTACTATGGTAACTACAGTCAGTACCCAAGCTACAGCCAGAGCTACAGCCAGCCGCCTCCCGCTGCTCAGACGTACAGCCACCACCAGCAGCAGCCGCAGCAGCCGGCGCAGCAGCCTCAGCAGCAGCAGCAGAGCTACAACCAGCAATATCAGCAGGTAAGAGGTGGTAGATCTGTGCTACCATGGTAACCATTAATCTGATTTTTAAGAACAAAAAAGCTCAGATTTTAGCTTCTTTAATGATGAACTGAATTTCTTTGATTTTTCATTTTTCAGAACAAAATAGTTGCAGCTCTAGTTTAAAAGATCATATGTACAATTTATATTTAAAAAGTTAAATTATTTTCCAGAACAAAATTGTTCGTTGCAGTCATAGTGACGATGATTAAATGCACAATATGTATAACATCTTAAAAAAGAGTCATTTGTAAAACAATTATTTTACAGAGAAAAGTAATTCTTAGCTGCAGCCCTAATAACTACTAATTTACATATGCATGTGTTATTTAAAAAAAATGAAATTAATTTACAGAACCAAATAATTTAGGGCTACACTGTAGTGACTACGTTTACATGTATAAAATATTTTACAGAACAAAATAATTGTTAGTTGCAGTCCTAGTGACTATGATTACATGAGCAAAAATATTTTTAAATAAATAAATAAACCATTTAAAAAAGAAAAAAAAAGAATTATTTATAAAACAAAAAAATGTTATTATACAGAGAAAAGTGATCATGAGCTGCAGCCCTAGTGCATTTACGTGCACAAATTAGTTTTGAAATCTGTAAAAAAATTTTAAAAATTGTTGTTCGTTCACTGATATCTTCTCAGAAACGACACCTCAAATAATTATTTTAATGCAGCGGTTCGTATGACATCCTGTGAAAAGTCATCCCCCAATATTGGTTTGGCAACAAATGTCCAGCATCAGTTTCCAGTCTTCCACACTTGTCAGAATAAACTTCTGTCTTTGAGGTGAAAAAGGTGACAAATAAATCAACTGACTTTTGATGAACTGTGAAATGCAAACAGGCTCTCACTGCTTCCTGTCTGTCCCTTCAGTACGCTCAGCAGTGGCAGCAGTACTACCAGAACCAGAACCAGTGGAACCAGTATTACAGCCAGTACGGCGGCTACCCTGGACAGGGCAGCCAGGGCTCGTCCTCCGGCTCCCAGTAGCTTCGCACCCCCACCTGTATCCACCTGCATCCACCTGTATCCTACACACTCTGACCTCTGCAGCAAATCAGATTTTGTACAGTCCAACCATAACAGTCGCCTTCATTCCTCACCGATCAACGTACACAGTTCTCTTTTTGTTTTTTACTGAATGAAGTCTTACGCTACGCAGTGACTGTGAGGTGGTAGATGATAGTTATCCAAACGTTTAATGAATGTTATCTATTATGCATTTAATGTGGACGTCTGTCGAACTGCAAACTCCACATTCCTACCGATGGAAGAGGTTTTTGTGAGAACTGGACAAGGCAGGAAACTTTCAGCAAGGCCTCAATCATTTTTGCTTGTTTTGAGAAGCTTAACAAAGAACAAAAAAAATGCATGCTTTTTACCTCCACCCTCCTCCTCCTCATCCATCATTGTCTTTCAGTTTTCTGAGTGAGCACATTTTATTTCCCCCAATAGAACTCAAGCATTATGGAACATTTTTATAGGTGTTGATACTGTAGTATTTAAGCGTTAATCCAGTCTTCGATTGAAAAGAATATTTTGCCACTCTGAGTAGTTGTATGTGAAGTTTTCTTTTTTATTTTTTTTATCCCTTTGTGATTGCTGTTCATTGAGTCCAGTAGTTAAATCCAGTTGTCAAACTCATTTTTTTTCTACCTGGAAATGAAAATCTGATAATGACCTGTTACCCAAGCTGTCTTCTCGTCTTTATACAATAAATGCAATTGTACAAGCCTGGACACACATCTTCTTCTTTCTTGTGGCAGCGAGTCAAAGACAACACATATCTGTCATCGCTGGTGTATCTTTCTCATTCTCAACGTGACGTTGTGGACAAAACAAGAAGCTCGAAGCTGAAACGGTTGCAGTGCACTCCTGCTGAACCTGCCAATCAACTGTTTTAACATCCAAAATGTTGTCAGGGCAGGAAATAAATGTTTCAAACCAAACTATTATAGCGCAGTATGGACCAGGTTTACCAAGGAAGTTGTTAAATCACATGAAAAAACTCCAGTAAATTTCATATTTCCATCAAGAAAGGGCTTCAGTCTTTTGCAAACCTGTCTGGCACTGTGTAACCTCAGATATTAAAGTAAAAGATGCCTCATAAATACAAATATTCTTCTTTAATCAGCCAACTCAAAGCCAAACAAATAACAGTGGGGGAAAAAGACAAGTTTTGCTGGCTTACTTTCCAAATTCATGAGTGAGTTGTGTAGCTGCCACCGTTAGTGTTCATTTCCTACCCTGCCTGTGTTTTTGTACGTATGTTTTGTACAGAACTTACGGATTGAGGTTGAATCTTAGCACCAGAGAAATAAAGGCACGTTCGGATAAAAAAACAAAACAAAATGAGGTGTTCATAAATTATAAAAGGACAATCAATATTTGAAGAGAAAAATGAGGAAAAAAAGACCATGCTTGAAACAGGAGTGAGTCCGTCCACAAAACTGCTACCATTCAGTGAAAAAAGCAGGCAGGTTTGTCTCTGATGAGGTTGTTTGATTTGTCCATGATGGGAGGAGATGCTGCTCAGTCCGGCTCTCGGCTCTTGTCTTTGTGGAGCTGCAACTCCTCCATCTTCTCCTGCAGGAAGGAAACTGGCATGGAGCGTCCTCGGCTTCTCTGAGGCAGCGTGTTGAGCTGCAGAGCACAAAGACAACTCTATGATAAGAGCTGTGCACTGCTCTGATCTGTAAAAATCATACTCCATTCAACCTCCTCTGCACCAAAAATGTGATTCTTATCTATAGTGAGTTTATTAGCTACAGTGGATGATGGTCGCCCAGCATAGAGAACAAAACACGTCAGACACCGGAGAGATCTCACCCCTCATCAGAGCCACCAAACTCCACTGTAAAAACATACTTTTACCTTGCAGACCACATGAGTCACTGGTTTATTACTACCTTGATTGGTTAATTTTTTTTCTGTGCTATTGTGTCACTTTGGTGAATCCAAGCACATTGAGGTCACACAATAACACAAATAAACGAGCAGATGGAGGCAGAGACAGATAAGCAGCTCCTGTGAGCTGAAAGGTAAAAATTGTGTTTTTTCAGTGGAGTTTGGCGGCTTTGGCAAGATCCTAGATAACAGCTCAAGTTTCCTCTCATAACGTAAACCAGTGAAAATCTGTCGTCAAAACACCCAAACTCTCCCTCTACGAGGGGAGATAGCTGCATAAAAAGTTTGCAATTTAAAAATGTTTCTGTTGCATCTTATGGCGTCAAAATAATTCTACATATGCTATAATCATACAAAGATTCCATAGTGTCATTTAGAGACTTTCAAACTACACTTAACAATTTAAAAAAATACCAAAAACATGCCTGACCCCCCTCTGCTACTCTTACATCTCGAACATCTAATCTATATACATCTAAATCTCGAACATCTAATTTATATATTCAGTTTATTTAGATTTTTCTGTGTAATTCTTTCTGCTCCTGTGTCTTGCAGTGATCCACACTGACATGCGTTACATTTCTAAACCAGAAAATCTTGTGGGATGGACTCATGTCTCACCTTTCTGTCCGGGGAGGCGTGGACATGAGAGCTGTGCTGGTTCCCCCTCTTGTCCTTCTTCTCAGGCGTCCACACTCCAGGATCCGTCTGGGTGGAACGGTCCGACAGCGTCGAGTCGCCACAGTTGTTCCTCCGAGGAGAGTTGTTTTCTGTCTCGTTGCTCTGGGGGAAAACGAAGGCCTCCTCCTCTGAACCTGGGGGGAACAGTAAGACTCAGTGCTAAGGTGGTTTTATTGGGACGGGACTGTGATGGAGGATAGACGTACCCCAGCTGTTGCCTTTGGACCTGGACTCCGGGGCCGGCGTGCACGGGCAGGACCCCGTTGTGTTTTTGTGTTTCTTTAGGCACTCCATCCCCACCAGGTCTCTGCAGTGTTTGTGGCAGTTTATCCCACAGTCTGAGGGACAAAAAACAAGTTCAGCAGAGGCTTTTTTTTTTTTACCTGAGACCATGACATGGACGGTGAGCTCACCTTTACAGTGGTAGCCCTGTTTGATGACTCCCCACAGCTACAAGACAGACACGTGTCATGTTGCAGTCAGATTTTTATTTTTTTAGGATTCTTCCTGTGTTTAAAACAAAATGTGACAAACTTACAAAGCCTCCGCAGGTCTCGCAAAAGGTGGGCCTCTTGTACGTGGTTTCGTGAAAGTTGTGTGTGTTGAAGTTGTAGCCCAGCTTGGCACATATCGACATCCCCCTCATGAAGTAAGAGGTGATTTCTTCACGGCTGATTTGTCCCTCCCTGGTTGGGAAAAAAAAAAATCCCAAAAAGTGAGTAAGTAGAGGTTTCTAAACCATTCAACAACTCTGCCATGCTTCCTCACCTGTCAGTTTCGTGTGTGCAGAAGGAGAAGGGGAAGTTGGCTGCTATTTTCTCAAAGTCCTCCAATGAGATGTAGCCGTCCTGATTCTGGTCGTAGTTCTTCATGATGGACTGCAGGCGGCGACAGAAGAGATGGACCGGTGTGGTTAGTTCTGCTTTACTCTGCAGAGTGAGGAGGAAGTGAAAAACTCACACATACTCACATCCACCATCTGCTTGACGTGCTTGGATATGGTGTCGGGGTCGAGTCTGGGAGTGACCCCTGACCCCCACTCGGCCACCACAGGAGGTTTAACCGGCGCTATGGGCTGTGGAAGGACTGCACATGAGGAGCAAGAAAAAAAAGAGAGCACACCCACCACATACCACGCTTCCCTAACGTACGCCGCTTTGATGTGGCTGCTGTTTTATGTGCTCTTGTTTTGACAGAAGATGTTATGCCCATGGAGCAGCTGAGGTGAAAAGAGCTTCAAAGAGGAGCTCCACTGACCTGGATCTTGGTGTTCTTGGGTTCCTTGGTGTACGAAAGTTCGTAGATTTCGTCCTCAGTGTAGTATAAGTCCAGAGAGAGCTGAAGCATCACAAGAACGTCATTTTAAAGTAATTTAAACTCAGTTCTTTAAGAGGAAAATTTGGATTGTGCCTCGTACCGTGAGCAGGTGCAGGAGGTCTTTGTTGGCCTCGAACGGCGGCGTGCAGGCGTGGACGGCCAGCAGGTCGCTGATGTTGCTGTACAGGTGCTGCAGCTTGCTCAGGTTAATCTTGTCCTCGTCCACGTAGTCCGGCAGGGCCTCATTCAGTGAGATCAGGTCCTTCAGGTGGACACCCAGGATGGGCACCTTGAAGCCGTCACACTCGTTGTAAACCCGCCGGTAGTTGATGTAGTTGCTGCGTGAGGAGAGCAGCTCGGTCATCTCACTCAGGGCCTGAAACATGACGGAGGTGAACATGTGTCTGAAGCACAGCCAGATAAATTTAAAACACGAGGTGTTCCTGGATCCTTCGTTCAAACACCAGACTCATGAGTTAAGACGTTAAGGGCGTCTCTTTGGAAGTCAATAGTGATAAGAAACAACTAAAAAAGGAAGCAAGAACTGAAAATTTCACTGAATAATTCTGATATAACAAGTTTAATTCATTTCTGGAGCCTGCACACATGCTAAAATATTTTTTATTTATACCACACTCTGGGTGAATTTTCTGGATTGTCTTTATTAATTCCTGATAAGGGACGCCTCATTGGGAATTAGATAAAGATTAATATTAATCCTGAGGGATGATAAAAAGAGTGGGGTCTCCAAGGTTTCTGATCTGTGGAGAGGGAGTGATCATGTGACCATCAGTGGAGAGTGTGAAGTCCTGGGTGAAGGGGAGGAGGGATTTGGGACCAATGATGATGATTTTAGATTTATTGCTGTTGAGTTTGAGGGAGTTGGTGGTCATCCTTGGTTTTATTGCAGAGAGGCAGTTTGTGAGAGTGGAGACTGTGGCAGGGGTGATTTTGTGGACAGGTAGAGTGTCATCTGTGTTATTATATATAACAATATATTAATATAGCGCTGTTTGTGCTGCTCATACTGTGCTATTGGCAAAAAAATTGACTTTGACTCTAAATATACAGTAAGTTGGCATGTGGCAGTAACAAAAACACAGAGCTGATGCAGGACATTGACTGGTGGCTCTGAGCCGATCTACCTTGGTGACGTCAGGAGGCAGCAGGTTGGAGGTGTCCTTGAGGCGTGAGATGGAGCTGTGGCAGAGGCCTCCAGTCACCGCCATTAGAGTGTTAAAGTTTTGCAGAGCTCTGAGTTTCTGCAGGAGAAAAGAGCAGAGAAGTCAGTTATATCCAAACACCAGAAACCCTTTCCTCCGAGCCGCCGGCAGCCCCTTTACCTGAGCCACGTGGATGAATTTAGTGAAGACCTGGGCCCTCTGCTGGGCCGTGTGGCGGCTCAGGATCATCAGCTGGACCCACTGCGAGACGCCGTTGCACATCATGACCGACCTCTCCAGAGCCGGGTTGTCCCTCACCGAGCCTCGCACCACGTAGCTCCGATAGTCCAGGAACTGGTCAGGCAGGAAACAGCTGGTTTTCACTTTTCATTCAGTGTGACGCCGAATCCAAGCAGATTACCAGATAACCAGATAACCATATTACCAGATTACTAGATAACAGATTACCAGATAACTAGATAACCAGACTACCAGATAAGTAGATTACCAGATAATCAGATAACCAGATGATCAGATCACCATGTAACCAGAGTACAAGATAACCAGATTATAAAATAACTAGATTACCAAATTACCATATAACCAGATAACCCAGATTACCAGATAATGGTAGCAGATTTTCCAAAAGCAGTGATGTCTTTTTTTACAAAGTACTGCATCAGTATTGTCAAAACCAGCCTGTATTTACCTTGTATCGGATCGGAAAGGAAATCAGCAGTATTGCACACTCAACATTATCGCAGTGTTGGAAAGTGAGAAGTAAGTGCTCAGTCGGTTGCAATCTGCATCCACACCACTAGATGCCTCCAAACCCGACTTCCTTGTTAAACTTGGTTATTTTCACTGGTCCGTTATTAAATCAAGGTGCCAGTGTTTGTTTTCCAGGACTGTCAACAACTCACTGAGACATTACAGAAGTTCTTGAACTCCAGGTAGCTGAGGTGCTCGGCCATCTCGTCCGCCTCCATGTGGTCGAAGATCAACGACACCTTCCTCTTCTTCACCGACGGCGACGGTGCCTGGAAGATGTTCACATGAGGGCTTCTGGGGGGAAAAGAAAGCAACAAGGACAAATGTTTTACTTTTTTTCTGGAGAAACCTGCATCCTGAACCCCTCATGAAGGTCATGGTGGGTGAATCAGAACTCACAAGCAGGAAGTGTCGACGAGTTGAGAATGGGTTTCCTCCCTGTCCGATCGGACCAGAGCCCACAGATCCCCCATGGTTTGCTCCAGGAGGGGGTCCACCTCAAACACTGCAGGGAACTGGCTGATCCACTGCCTTGCCATGAAAGCAGGACACAAAAATACACTCATTACCCGCAAACAAAGCCGGACAAGAAGTCCTGCCAAGAGCTTGAACTCACCTGATGAGGTGGCAGACCTGAGTCCGCCTCAGGCCCCTCTTGTCCGATGGACAGTCCTTATAAGTGAAACAAAGAGTCAAGGAGGCAAACACACATGTAGAATAAAAGCTGTGCAGCAGCTTCAGATCTGCTTCAGTGAGTGCAGAAACAAAGAGGCGTCTGTGTGCTGATCTGCTTAATGAGTGTGGACATGTGATGGAGGCTGGAGCTCTGCACTGAGCCAGGTGGAGGATATAGGGCCAGGAGTTTCTGGGCGAATATCTGCGACGGCACCACCCAGCTGTGCATCATCAGGGTCATGTGGACCAGCTGGGACCCCCTGGGGCTGGACAGCTTCCCCTCTGAGTCTGCAAGCAGAACACAGCAGGTTAATCAACAACAACAACAACAACAACAACAACAACAAGCAGCTCTGTTTAGACTTTTATACAGGTGCAGCTCAGATTTTTTATGTTTTTTATGTCACATTTTTATGTTTCCTGCCTGTTATCGACTGGATCCAACCAAGTGTGAATTAGAGCAGGAAGACACCAAAAACTTCCAATTTATTCAATATTAAATAATTTCCCAGGTTAGGATCAATAAAATTATTCTTTTCTATTGTATTCTATTTTATTCTATAATATTAATGATACCTTTTCCTCACATATCATAATCATAACAGGACAAGTATATATATTCATATTACATACACACACAGATATTATATATTATATAATGTATAATATAATATTTACATATATTATATATGTAAAGATTATATTCTATTGTGTGCAGTTTGATTGTACAGTCGTGCAATAGTATTTTTTATCATTAGTATAATTATTATTATTTTATATGCCCCTAGTAAAGGTCTTCCCCACATTAACTGGACCTCATATCTCATGTCTATCTACAGCTGTATATCTGTATTTATTTATATCTATATTTTGTCGTGCTGTGAATGAACTGGCCAATGGGAATATCTAGCAGGTTGGAACATTCTGCAGGAATAGGTGGCTGACCTCTGCAGCCCAGCAGAACAAAGCCTGATTGAATGAGACTGCTCATTGTCTCCCTCCTCCTCCTCAGCCCTCATTTATATAACCTGGTTGTGATGAAGACACATGACAGACTCTGGGAAGACATGCCGACACTGACCGAAGCAGTTGAGGCAGCGAAGGATGAGCTCATCCAGGCTAGCAGCGCTGGCTGAGCTGGGAGCTGAGCTGGGGCTCTGCAGGGCCCTGGTGATGTCCTGAGGACTGGGACATGTGTTCCGCCTCCTGGGGACCAGCCTCCTCTCTGCACTGGGCTTCCTGAGGGAGGGATAGAGAGAGGGCTAGATAGATGGACAGACAGACATCATAATAATTCTAATAACTCAGTGGAGTGGAGAGTGGTGAAGTTCTGCAGCTCCTGAAGCATCATTCAGTGTTTCTGCAGCTGTTTATTCTTTCGTTAATGCACCAGCAAGTGCAGAGAAGAGTAACATGATATTGCATAATATTACTGTAAGGACTGCTGTGTCTGAGTTTTTAAACCATAGCAACAAATCTCGGTGGTTTTTGAGGGTTAAAGTTGCTTTTGTAGCATCGTTGCATGCTTCTAAGCAGCAGTGACCCTGGAAACATGAAAAAGTACAATATTGCATCAGCACTGTGACACGTCACCCATCATCTCAGCTCCTGTGTGCTTTTAAAGGTGCTTTTATTTCAGGCAGAGTTATTTACAGTGAGGAGGGGATATCAGCAGACATAATTTTTCCATTAATGGAAAAATGTTCACCCTTTAAATGGGCTTTGGTTGTTTCCATTGGGTCCATCATTTTTTAAATGATTCTGTTAAACCACAATTCAAAACCAGTGTCTTAATTTCCATTAGTTCATTTTCAGAAAATTTTTATGTATTATTATTTTTGTCAGTTTGCCTCTTCTCAAATGGTGAAACTGTGAACTATTCCTGCTGCTCAAAACTGTCGCACTAGTCCCACAGTTTTTACATAGGTTTGTACATAAAGCTAGAAGCTGGGTGGTCAGAGGTGCTGAATACCTTATACTTTTATTAAAAATTTATAAAAAAAAGAAAAAGCATATGTGTTGCTTCCTCTTCAGATCAGGAGCTCAGTTTAGGAACGCCTCACTGTTTCACAACTCATCAACTGACCCTCTTTGAGCTCTTTTACTTTTTTACTGTTTTATCTTTGCTGCAGTTCTGAAGGTTCAATCCACAGTCCGGCTGCCCTACTGGAGTGTGTGTGTGTGTGTGTGTGTGTGTGTGTGTGTGTGTGTGTGTGTGTGTGTGTGTGCGCATGTCTGCGTGTGTTTGTGTGTGTGTTGTGTAACGCTGTGAAACCGTTGGCCTGTTAATGTCATGATATTACCAGGAAACACTCAGTGAGTTCAGAGAACTGGAGACAAGTTCCCTGAATGACCAGACCTGCATCCCCTTCCCTTAACCTATGTGTGTGTGTGTGTGTGTGTGTGTGTGTGTGTGTGTGTGTGTGTGTGTGTGTGTTTGTGGCTCATTTCCTCAACTCACCGCACACACACACACCGTGTGTTTTAAAAACTAACATATTTCTATTTTCTGCGACTTCACACTTATTTTTCTGCACTTTTTACTCCATTGCATTTATTTTTTTACTTGACAATTTAAGATTAAGATTATTAATAGAAACTCTGATGAAAAAATAAATTATGATGTAATATTATAGACTATAGACTTATAGACTATAGATATTATTTTAATGATCCCAGAGAGGGAAATCATATAAAATTGTATGCCAGCCTTCAAAATGAAAGCAGTGAACACATTAATAAACCATCTGTTCTGCACAGTGAGTACTTTTGAAAATTCAGGTACACCACCAATACTTTTGTGCTTTTACTGAAGTAAAAGTATTATTTTATTTCTTTATTATTAATAACAATATAATTATTGATTAAGATGTTATTTTGTTGATCCCAGGCAGGGACAGGCACAAGATACCTCGTGGATAAATGATATAAATAAGTATAAATGATATTAATAAGTATAAATCAATAATTAGGATTGGGCCATTCTGCATGTTGAGTACCTTTGGTACTTCAGGTACTCTTTGAGGACAATACTGTAGAACTTTTCCTCAAGTAAGTGTGTGAATGCAGGGTGTTTGCTTGTAGCAGAGTATTAACATGCCTACATACATACTTCTACTATCATGGGTGGACTCTCATGGATGCAGGTTTCCATGCTGGCGTACGTGGTGACATTAACTGATGTATTTATGCTACGAGCTGCTCTGCTGCCGCTAAACTCCGTCTCTACCAGCAAACCCTGATGAGGGGAACAAACTCCATCTCTCTGCATCCAGGTAGTCTAGATCCAGGCCTCCTCCTGTTCCTCCTCTTCGCCTCATTACATCAGCTGGCCATTGACTCCAAAACAATAAACATCACAGCACGTACCTCCGTGTTTCATCCACCTGTTACACCTCAACAATGTCTCATCACCTTTTGTGACGTCTTTACTTTTTGATAAATTACAACATTAAAGGGTCATAAGCACGTTAAAATCAATGTTGCTGTCAGTCAGTGAATCATCAGGAAATTATTGTTTTTTATTTCTATTTTTTGTAAGTATAATTCAATAAAAAGTCCCAAAAATATAATTAATATTTTTTAAAGATTGATTCATTTGTGAAAAAAAATAGTAATATAAAATATTTTTGTGTTTTATTTTTTGTCATTGGGTTCCTGAGTGTGAGGTTGTTTTTTCTGACTCTGCAAAAAAAAAGTAAAAAAAAAAAAAAGTTTATTTTAGGCTAAAGTAGTGCCTCTGACTCATTTTGGGAAGCAGACATTTTTTAAATGCCTTCATTAATATTAACACTGACTTCTCTGTTAGCTCAGAGGATTAGCCAACCAGAACACAACATCAAGGAGGTTTCCCTAAACTCCTGAAAAAGCTTTTCATCGTACAACAGAGGCATTTGTGACATTTAATTGGTTCCTAGACCTTTAACTAACCTTAACTTAACCTTTACTTAGCTCAGTGTATGACTGCAGGTCTCCAGTAAATGATGAACTGGATCAAAACATCTCCTAATTGTGAGGCTTCAATCTTTGTTTGCTAAAGTCAAAACACCAGCAAATCCTCTCAGTGGTGTGAGCTTTGTATCTTTTGCTTGATGAATGATTTCATTTCCAAACACACACATGAATATGTGAAAACTATTCTCTTTCTTATCTCAGTGCCCTTTATAACCTTTCATCTCTGTTTCTGACGCAGACACTACAAACACAAGTGCTGATGGGGAAACGTGGCTTTTGTCGTGACGTCTGCCAGGGTATTTCCCCCAGAGTGCTGAGCAACTTCAGGGATATCTGCTCTGTGGTGGATACAGTCTGTGTGTGCTGGGCTCTGGATTTGAATTCTTAGTAAATCCTTGTGGCTCCATCATGTCAAGGGCCTTCCTCTCCTCCTCTTCCTCCATCCTCGCTCTATTCAAACCATCCAACAAACAGTTTTTGCTTTCTTTTTCTTTCTTTCTCCTTTGGAAATCCCCCTCTCCCTCCCTTTTCTCATCCCTCTCAAGCCTCCTGGCTGCAGATTCAGCTTCTCCCTCCCTCGCTCTCACACTGGGGGGGGGGGATATGCAAATTCCTCCCTTTCTTTCCTTAATTGATTAATTGAAGCCAGGGCCCGCTGAAGGTTTCTGAGCTGCTCTCTCTCTTTCTCTCTCTACTGACCCATTCATGCACTTGTTGCAACAATGCAGCCACTGTACTGTAGTTAAAAATGCAATTACAATCATATTTTTCATAATGAAATCTCATCTCCTGTGCAGTGACTCACACCTTCAGCAGCAATTCACACCCTTATTTCCCTTTATTTAATCATAAATTTGTGCTAATTTAGTTTAACATCTTCATTGCCATCTTTTGTCTTTGTTTCGATAGTGTGTTGCATCATCATATGGGATTTTATCGTTACACAGTATTTTATCTTTTGGCGTCTTTAACAAAACTTTGTATTGTTTCTCATTTCTCTTTACTGACAACCAAGACAGCCACTCATCACTATATTTCACATTGTCTTCCTTATTTTAATGACAGAAACCAAAGAGGAATCAGAAATGCAGTTTTTGCATGTGAACAAAGTGAAACTAACTCATTCCAAGACTTTATGTACTCACTATAACCTGCTTGCTTTTATAGGGGCAGCTGCACATAGTCACACCTTGTCCACTATCAAAATACACCTGTCATCAGTCACCTGCAGATGTGTCCAGATGTCCAGCAGTCATCATCTGATTATGTGGCTGGAAGTCATGAGGTAAATAAATCCACGTCATCCCTTCTATTCTATTATTATTATTATTATTATAATTATTATTATTATTATTATATTATATTATATTATATTATTTGTGGATTCTTCCTCACCTGCATGTCTTTCATGGAGATCATCAAGGAAAGGACATAAATATGTTGCATGTCCCAATTAGGGGTTCATATAAGGGGGGTTTATTCATCTCACTTTAGATACAGATAGCAGAATGTCTAATTTTATTGTCCTATCATGTTATGTTGGTGCCTTTTAATGTGATTTTTTTTTGTAAGTGCATGTGAAATGGAGATGTAACTACAGTGTCTGGGTTGATTATGAATGAGAAGACAGCCCCTGAAAAGTTGAAGTGATGCAAAATATGGTCCACACTGATGTTTATTGTGCTGACTGGACAGCTGTGAGAAGGTGGACTCAGTATTGAGAAATAAGTTGTAAAAACCTGCAAGCACTCCATAAATCCACCTTAAATTCAGGTAAATCACACCGCCTACCATAGACGACCTTAACATCGGACACACTTTCACTCCAGGCAATCTGATAAGAGCAGCAGCCACAACTAGAGCAGTACCTCTGAAAACACAGGATACTGAACGTGCACTTTTATCATCAGCATCTGAGGTCCAATGCAAAAAAAAATCTGTGAAATTACACTTAAATGGAGATGAACTGAAACGCAGAACACTATTTCTATTTCCATAGAAAGGTGAGACCGTCTCACCTTGTGTGCAGTACACACAAATAATTTGAGATGTTGATATTCCTTACTGATATGCAGGTCAAACACATTAGCCATGACGAGAATGTGTGTGTGTGTGTGTTACATGCCTGCAACCTTTTAATTTCAACACAAAGCCTGTGTCTACAGATTCAAGCAGAAAACTTGTCAAGAGCCTTTTGCGCAAACCACACAGCATCTCATAACCTCAAGGTTCACACGTCTCTGCAGCACACACATAAAACAAGTCGCTCAGAAAGCTGCCAGCAGGCCTTAAGTGCACCAGATTCTCAGTTTTGGTTCACACATTCTTTTTCATTTTTAATTACCTCTTGGTTTTGTTCATTGCGGAGCTCTCGTCCTCAGCGGCAATCCTCCTCCACTGGGCATCTGAGCGTGTCCCTACAGCTCCATGGTCTGACCCTCCTCCTCTGTGTCCTCTACGGGTGTTTATATGCCCATGCAGGACATCACCTACCAGGTCATCAACAGCACCAGACCCTGACTGTCCACTCTGTGTGCCACCTGCTCTCTGACGCTATCTGTCAGCCACACATCAGCGACTTCATCCCTGCAACAACCAGCCTCAGAGTGCCAACAGGAGTCACCCGCTGGTTCCTTCAACATAAACAAGTCAACATCTTAAATGGAGGAACTGGCTCTGACAGATAGGGGAACTCACATCAGTTTCTGTGTGAGCTCAAGGGGGAGGGGAGAGGCGAGAGAGAGAGACAGAGAGAGAGGGCACAAATGCAGTAGAGGAAGGAGGTGGAGAGAGATAGTGATGAGCAATCATCTGAACACCATCAGTGTACTCCAGGAAGCGACATCTGTGGTTCTGCTTTAAAAAAAAATATGTAGGCCACACCTCACTACTTCAGAGTCACTTTTTGATGCAGTTTTCTGGGGCATTGCAAAAAGAATCAGTTCCTGAAAAGAAACTTTTAGATCACCCCCTCAAAAAAATCACGTCCTGATTTTTTTTTTAATCCTTTTCTCCCTCTTGTCATTTCTCAGGGTGATTACACAGGGAGGTAGTGTTTGTGCTTGTGAATGTGGTTGTGCAGCTGGACAGAGAGACTCAAAGGCATCCTTGTTTGAACACACCAAGAGGAAGGGGCGACCAAACAGGGGACATTAATGTCCCCGAGCCTGCAGAGGTGGCTTCTTTGCTGCAGGAAGCTGGCTGGCTGGCAGGGACGGTGGGCAACATGGCATTCAAAGTCAGGGAAAGATGCACTGAGCAGGAATCCTGCAGTCAAAGCATGCCAAGTCTGAAAACGCTTTTAATCTCTTAGCACTAATTATAAAAATACCATTACATTATTGAATATTCAAACTGCAATATACTGTAAATGTTACATATTATTTCAGAAGCCATACTCCTGGATATGTATATTCTTCTTCAGTATCTGTTGACTATTTATTTAATTTCTGCTTTTGTACTTCTGGTTGTGACACGTGATGATAATTATGTTGAATCTGAACACCTAAAAGTGCATTGGGATCTGCACTAGAAAGCAGGCCATTGAAGTACTCCAACAGGGAACACAGAAATGTCACGCAAAAAAGTACATTTCCTGGCAGTGTTGTAATCTTACTGTAATCTTGAGCAATGGTCCCGTAAAACAGGAAGAGTTGCAATAATCTCATCTTATTTGACACACGTGCAGAAAAAGATCACTGGCCCACAATTTGGTTATAATGAATATTAGCTGTTGTATTTCCCCTTTGAGGCTTGACCCTTCGTATGCGCTTTGTGTATTAAAGCTTTTATTTTGTTAATTCTTGCAATATCGAAAGTCGGCCAACCAGGAAGTTATCATAGCTTTGGTTACCTTGACAAAAAGCCAAAAGGGATTTTAAATTATTGCAGAAAATAAACTATGTGCGTTTTATGAGTTTTAAAGTGTAGACGCGAACGCCAGAAGTGAAAAGCTAACGTTATGCTACAAGCGAACTCCAACACGGTCTCACTAGTGCGGTTTTGTAGTTCCATTTAACCACTTGCTACCTAACCGACTTTTTCAAGGGACATAAAAGCTTCACGAAACATTGTAGGAAAAAAATGTTGAAATGCTTTCAGCTTGTTTTAAATCACGGACTTTATTTAAGACAACTATTTAAAAAACACTCAAAAGACCTCATATACTTCGAGACGGGAGAACCGGAAGTGCTAAAGGGCCAAACCATTTCCGGGTTGTAGGACTAATTTTATGCACCTGGCGGTAACGAAATTATATGTTAAAAAGAAATCGGCATATGAGGATTCAACGTTTAATATATTTGTTAGGCATTTTCCGCATGTTTAGTATGCGATAACTGCGCTAACGTGTGTCTATTGTTGTTAGCTAAGCAGATAATTGAGCTTGCGCAAGCTAGCCGACCTTTATCACTACTTTATTTTTGCTTTAGTCTTTTGAATGTTTTGTTCAGTTTCACCCGTTTGTTTGAATTTAATTTAAAGGGTTAAACTGCAATACGTCATCAGGATTTAGTCTCTGATTGCTATGATGTTTTTTTTAAGTACGTGATAATTATTGAAGATGATTGGGGATCTGAACTCAACTCTTGGTACCATGTCGCCACCTTCAGGCGTTGCACCGCAACTGCAGGTAAACGTGAGTTGGCGGAAGTAAACCGGCAGCAGCAGGTGACTTGTGATCCAGGACTCATCGTCCCAGCATTCACGTTTTGCCTCAGTGGCGTGTCACCTTCTCCGCCTCTTCCTCTTCTCCGGAATTATATCCCACAACATCTGTATCCGCTGCCAGCTGCCGCTGCAGCGGGAGATGAGGGAGCAGGATAGTATGCTGGAGGATGCCAGATGGAGCTTGGGCAGGTAAGGATGGATGCATGCTGTCTGGACTGGAGGATGGGCTGTGTTTTTCTCCCAGCTTTTCTGTCTGGTGCATCCCTGATGTGACCAGGAGGGGAGTGCTACTTCCACTGACACTCATGCATCTCCTCTGCCTCCCCTCACAGATGCAGGCTTTCCAGACAGAGCTGCTGGTGTTCATATGACATTTTTTTAAGATCATATCCTGGTCCATTATCTCACCGTAATCTATTTGCAGTTGTGTGTCATGACATTATGGATCATTTCAGAGCTGGAACTATGATTTGATCCAGACTGACAGATCGACCTCTTAATATTCAGTTAAGTTAAATTGGATGTTTTTGGTCTATAAAATGCATCATAAGCTCCTGTGCACTCATAACAGACACAGACACACATTTCAGGAGCTGTAGCCAGCAAATGGAGCAATTTAGTGCTTGGTGAATGATTTGCACCATTTATCAGTAAGAGGGATTTTTTTTTGCTGACTGGTCACTGGGCAGACCTCTTCTAAAAAGAATGAGAGGGAGGAAGGAAGAATCACACTGCTGATGCTGTTACATCAAAAGTGAAATAAGGAATAGTACCTAATGACTCAGACACAGGACAGTTTCGTCCCTTTTTAAATCACTGCAAAGATTCATTTTGAGTCTCTAACACTGACAGCAATGTTACAGCAGTTAACTGAGCAGGATGTGCAGCTAAGGCCTTTACTACTTTAACACTGGTGCATAAACTCTGACATTTTATGTGTAGCAAAGCTAATCAAAAGCCCAAAGTAACGTCAGAGCATCTCATCCTATTGTTGATTGGACTGTAAGGAAGCATCTACTGCACTGAATATGTCAAGCTGGGAGAGAACGTATCATAATAAATAACTGTAACCTCAGATTAATCATTATTCATTTAATGATAATCAACAGGGAATTAATAGTAGTTAATAGTCAGTTAATAGTCAGCAAATTATGGTTTGATTAAGTTTTAGGTCCTACGTAAAGCAGAAATATCAAAAAGTCACTAGTTCCTGCAAACTTCTGCAGCTTTTCTCTGCATCACATCATTATTGAATTATTACTCCTTTATTTGTTTTGTACTATCTAACAATTATTTTCTTGAGTGATTTGATTTCAACATGCAGTATGTCATTTTCTGCCACTAGGTGTCTCTCAATTAAAACAATAACAACAGCTGGTTAAATGTGAATATTTCCTGGTTTCTTTTTTTCCTGGTTTTATTTTCTTGTTTTTTTTTTTATGACAGGTGATCTGTTATGTCGGCACGGTGGTGTAGTGGTTTTCACTGTCACCTCACAGCAAGAAGGTACCGGGTTCGATTCCCGGGCCTTTCTGTGTGGAGTTTGCATGTTCTCCCCATGTCTGTGTGGGTTCTCTCTGGTACTCCGGCTTCCTCCCACCATCCAAAAACATGCATGGGGATTAGGTTAATTGGCTAATTTAAATTGAGCGTAGGTGTGAATGTGAGTGTGAGTGGTTGTCTGTCTCTATGTGTCCTGCAATGAGGTGGTGACTTGTCCAGGGTGTACCCTGCCTTCCACCCTAAGACAGCTGGGATAGGCTCCAGCCCCCCCACGACCCTATGAGGATAAGCGGTAGAAAATGGATGGATGGATCTATTATGTGCCAGGTGCAATGATGAAGAGACAATCAGCATCACTCCCATCACCTGTCAGTAGCCCTAATGTCACTTTTAGACACTGAATGGTACCTTTAAGGTGTGTTAGTGTGTCTGTTCCTCTCCCCAAAGGCTGGTCCTCAGCCCCTTTTCCTTTTATAGCCTCAGACATGGAGGGAGGGCCTGAGCCAAGGAGTGGCCCACTTCTACAAACATGGTGGGCTGGTGGGATGTGTAACAAGGTGCCTCCTCCTCCCTCCTTTACCGGCACTGGTTTGAGGTGGTGGTGGTGGTGGGGGGGATTGCCTCGCCTCCGTGTCAGCCACAGGACTCATGCTGTCCTCCAGTCCACCCACTCACACCAGCACCGAGAGCGAGAGAGGAGAGGGGGGTGCAGCAACAATCAGGAAGGAGAGAGCTGGAGACGGTTTATTTATTTATTTTTGAAGTAGAATAAAAATCCTGAACACAGGGATCTTCTCTTTTCTCCCGAGGAGCTGCGAATAACCCTCGGTGAAGGATGGCAGAAGGGGGAGAGGGTGAAGAGGAGATTCAGTTCCTGCGAACGGTGAGTCCTGCTTACTTTTTATTTCATCTTTTGGGAGGCAGGAAATGACTTAATACTCCTCCAGCATCTTCAGTGTCTGTCACTTTGTGCTGCCCTGTGTTGGATATTTCAGTACAGATTCTGTATGCAGTTCACTATTTTTTGCGGTGCCCTGAATGTGCTGTGACCCGCTTATTAGTTGCTCTCTTTAAACAGATTTATTGATTTATTTAATCAATCACTTGCATCATATTTTTGATATCCTCTCCCTGCTCAGTCTGTCATCACTAATACTGAGGGTTTAGGGATAGGTGTGTGAGCCCTGATAGACAGATAGACTGGTGCATCTGTTGGCATCGTTATCTATTTTTATCTGAGGAAAGTAGAGCCTGACAGAGTAGGGTGAGAGCCTGCAGGGGACAGCTGTCCAAAAGGCTGCCTGTCCTCCTCGTCCACTGTGGACGTCTCTACTTCACAGTGTCAAGCTGGACAGGGGAGGACCCCGAAAAGTCACCTGAAACAGCTGAGAGGGTGAAATGGGTTCCCAGAGCCAGAGCTAGACACTGATGGCATGCAATGTGAAACTTTCCTTTCCAAACTTTGGGGAGTTAAGCTGGGAATTTTAGAAGTATTAACAAATTATAATATGTCAATTTATGGTAATTAAAGTATAATTGCAGTGTATGACAATTTAACTATCTTTCAGCTGTTAATGAACAAAAAGTATTTGTAAATATTTAGATCACGATGGTAAGCAAGCGTCACCCACATCATTAAAAACAGTGTTGTTTTTAGTCTGAATTATGACTTCCAGCTTTTTTTTTTTTTTTTTTCATTAATACTGAGGCTTCTATCAAGGATGAACTTGTCTCTACATCAGCGAAACATCCACAGTGTAGTGAATCTCTGCTGAAGTGGAGTCCAGTTAGCCGTGATATAACAGTTGAAAGAGGCCAGGTGGCAGCAGAAAGGGATTCCTGATGATCTATCATCATGTTTTTATTCTCACAATGAAGTGGCTTCAGTCAGGATAAAACCATCAGACAGCAACACTTCAAAGGGAAACAACAGTGCAGCTCTATGGTGAATTATTAATGCCTCTTTGGCAGGGGGGCTTCAGGGATTCGATCCCCACCAGGGAAGCACGGTTAAAAATGGAGGTGTTTGTGGTGAATGTTTGTATTATTATGGTCTGTGCTGTCATTCTTTTAATTCGAGTGAGTCAGCTGTTTCCCTGTGCTGGGGGTTTTTCCTGTCGGCGGTAGAGGGGTTGTTCCCTCACCTGGACCAGCTGGGACAGCACCTGAAGGCTGATATCCACCTCCTGTTACAGTTACATAACCTGTCCTGTTACAGCTTAATGAACAGTGTTGTTGTCTAGTTGAGGATGTTGTAGAAAAATAGAAATATCTGCAGAAATATGTCAACAAAAAGTCCCAAAAATGTAGCTCAAAGCTAACTGCATGTTAGCATATTTTTCTATTGATAAATGCAGCCAGAGAGTCATGGTTTAAGATGCTTTTTAACCAGTTTATAGTGTTTTCGCCACATATATAATATAATAATAATCGTAATTGCAGACCAAGCAGCAAAATGAATGTGCTTCAGAGAAATTCACCTAGAAACTTTGGGCGTTTTTCAGGTTAGAATAACTGATTTAGAGATCCACAGATTCTTTAATTCTGTGTTGGTAGACTATAGACATTCTATTCTGTTTGTTGCTGCATCAATGATAAATAACATTTCAGTGAATGTATTTATTTTTTGTTTAAGAGAGGAACACAGTGTTTAATCAGTCAAACACTCACATTAGTATCAAGACTGAAACAAATACTCTTGTAGAGACTCTACGGTAGGTTATTATTCCTCTGTTTTGAAGAGGAATCTAAAACAAATGTATGACAGCAGTGTCTGTTACTGGAATCCTCCAGATAAGATAAAAGTTAGTTTCTGTTTTTCCCATGGTTTGTTTTTTGCTGTAAGAGAAGGAAAGGAAGATTAAATCCTGTTCAGTGTGACAGATGGGTAGAGCACATCTCCAGCGATCGCTTTCACTTCACAAAAGGCCACACAAGGATTACTCAGCAGTGCTGCTGCTCTATTCTATTCTGGGTTGTATTGTGTTACTCTAGTATGGGCTGTGACTCATGCAGTGCTGAGTGTGAGCAGTTGTACAGTAGCAGCTCACTTAAATTAAACAGACAGCCCCTTTACACCTGGCAGGAAAATGTACAAATGCAATTACTTTTCCACGCCACATACAACAAATACATGGGTGGAGATATTGTAAAATTCTAGATATAGATAGCAAATTATGACCTGGTTGTGCTTAAAACTGAACTTAGAGAAAAATAAATAAAAACATCAGTTAACAATGCATAAAAGTCTAAATAAGGAACTTAAGATGGAAAAAAAGTTGTCTTACATATTGGTAAAATAACCCCCAACACTATTGGTAAAACATCCCAAAATATTAATATAATTTCCCAAAAATATTATTTACTAATATTAAAAATATTAGTTAAATAACCCCCAACACTATTTGTAAAAATCCCCAAAATATGAATAAAATATCAAAAATATAATTTTATTATTAAAAAAAATTAGTAAAATAACACCCAACACTGTTGGTAAAATATTCCAAAAATATTCATAAAATATCCAAAATAATTTCAGTGAAATATCTTAAAAAATGTGAGTAAAATATCAGAAGAAAATCAGACTTAGAATAAATATTTGGAAATTATCAGACCTATACAGTAGTTGTAAAATATCCCAAATAAATGTTTGTTTGAATGGGTCAAAATACCATTTGCGAGCCCTCATCCCAGCATTTATAAGCCCAAACGTATGCAGACACATTAATACCAGGTGTAAAGGTTATCGGCAGGTGTAGAGGGCAGAGCCCCCAAGAGACCAGCCTAACTTTCTATTTAGAAGTAACCTGTACAGTACGATCAGGTAACCTGATTTCACACAGCGGCACCCCCTTTGTCTGCTGTGTCACTGTTGCAGGACGCCATGCATTTTGCGGCATGAATTTCACAGACGAGAGGGTTTGAAACAGGGTATTTGAGTCCCAGTCTGTAGCAGCAGTTTCTTTTTATAGTGTGCCACTATAAGTGCACACTCTCTGCAGGGAGAAACCACACTGTCCTACTTGCCAGCATCCTTTGGGAGGATGGTGGTGGTGTTTTTTTTATGCAGATAAGTGTGGGTCGAGTGAGCAGAGTTCTTGATCATTGTTGTGGCTGTCAGTTGTGTCGAACACATGCAAATCTGACAGTTGTGGTTGCAGGAAGCACTGTTTTGGTTTATAGACAGCCAGGAGTCCTAGTTAAAAAAGATGCCAAGGGTTTTGACAACTTTCTAACAATATATTTCAACATCACACAGGTCCCACCACACACCGAAGTCATTGAAATGTAGAGAAAAGAACAACATTTAGACATTCAGATGTCTTTTCCATGCTCATTAGATGGATTAATTACCTTTGATCGGCAGGTCATAGTTATAGTTATCCACTCAGGTGACTTTTTACCTTTTTACCTTTTTACCTTTTACGCTGCTTCCTGGGTTGAGTTCTGCTAGCTGCGTCAGTTTTGCACTCAGCACAAAGTTGGTACATCCTTCACATTTGTTAGGCTTTATTAGTGAAATCTTCATCTCGTATGCCTTTGTTTGAAAAGTTAGAGTGCCTGCCCACACCTGCACCTGTCTGTCAGCCTACCCAAGTCCCACCTGGTCTGTCAGCACCGTTGCTCACATGCATGCTGAAATAGAGATGATTAAATGTTGCTGCGGAGAGGTCCTGGCCAACACATCATAATATCAGACTAAGTCCTGCAAATTCACCTTATAATTATTATTTTGGGAAAATGAAAATAATATAAAAAATAATATCACAAATCATATCACAACTCTGGTCCAAAAAAGTCAAAAACACAATAAGATAACAATAATCATGATAATGTTGCTGTTGTTAGCACTGTTAGCATTTAGCATGTTGAGAGCTCTGAATTCTCTTTGGAGCACCTTTAACCCCACCTTTCACCACTGTCTCTTTCTTTCTGCACCTCTGGATGATAGTGACTGAGCCAACAACTATGATGGATACTTTAGTGCTTTAGAAGTGCTGAGCACCAACACAGAGCACCTGTTAGTCCGCTGGCTTCAGTCACAGTTAACAGTTAAACACAATGAACAGGTGGTCTGGTCCGTCAGGCACGAGACCCACAGACAGCAAAGTGACACAAGTGTTATGCAAACTCTGGATTATTGCTGCCACTCACAGCTCAACAGACACTGAATACTTTGAAATAACCATGCACAAATGAAAACATACGTCCAAGTATGTGCGTAAGGTATTGGTGCTGATTTTTAAAACGAGCCAGTTTTAGCGTAAAGAACACAATATTTCTCCACTGTGGTACTTGCTGTTGTATTCAAAAATGAATGGAAATGAAGCAGCTTGTTGTAGAGTGAAAGCTCCTCTCACTGGTCGTGATAAAGCTGGATCGGCACCAAGTGTTCTGTAGCTTAACAAGTCCAGACGCCCAGTGTTTACCTCATCATTTCTCACTGCCGATGCTTTGTTCCAAGATGCACAAAATCTTCCAGAACGTGCCAGAAAGAGAAATGTTTTAGATCCATGTTGTTTGCAGTCATTTGGTTTTAGGCACTTTGGATTAAGAGAGAGATGTGACAATATGGTCTCATTAACTGAGGACGTTTGTGCAGAAAAGCTGAGATGAAACGAGGAAGATCAGCTTTGCGTGCTTTGTCAACTTCAACGGAGGTTCAGGGATGTTGATAGTTCGCTTTCTGCAGGTGACACTGTTTTCAGTCCTGTTTTCTTTTACAGCTAGTGAGCTGTATTTTCATTTAGACACTTTGCTTGTCGTGCAAATAAATCTGCAGACAGGTATGAAAATACTTTGCTTACTCTTTTTAGAGAAATGGATCTTCTGTTGAGGAGAGCTGGAATCATTTTCCTTTGAATTGCTGCTGTCTGGCCAGACTTATGGTCTTCCAAAGGGCAGAGGCTGTTTAATGTTTGATGTGTGGTAGTTTGTAGCTGTTCAAACCGTGTGTGTGTGTGTGTGTGTGTGTGTGTGTGTGTGTGCTGTCAACAGTGTGTGTCAATGATATCCAACAGAGATTGGTTATCACTGTAAAAGCCCAGAGTATGGTAGCTTAGTTGAGAGTGAAAATCACATGATATTTATATGAATCTTTCTTAGTTGTAGACTTTGTCTGGCAATATAGTGCAATAGAGTGGTATGAGTGCAAATGATGCATGAGATAAATATATAGATATGACAACAGATATCCTTTATATACAATGGAAATGCCAGTGTGTGATTACAGTATATACAGCAGTATGGTTTGTGTTTGTTTGTGAGATAATCACAATTAAAATATGTTATATAGTTTACAGATATCCCCAAAATATTAGTATATTAATATTGTGAAATATCTGTAAAGAGATATCTAAAATAATATCAGTCAAACACCCCCCAAAAACATATCAGAAAATATTAAGAAATTATCCAACAAACCTCATAAAATATTCTAAAAATAATTCCAATTTAAGTAGGTTATAAATGTTTTAAAAATATTAAATAAAACATATTAAAAATATTAAAACCATCAGAAAAATATCAGGCTTAAAATCTAGAATAGAATAAATATTAGTACATTTTCAGACATAAATTTGGAAAATATCCCAAAGAAATATAAGTAAAAAAATCCAAATCAGTAAAATACCCCCAAAAATATTAGTCGGATATCAGAAAATATAAAGAAATTATCCAACAAAAATATTAAATCATCAGAATAAAATCAGACATAAAATCAGACAGAATAAATATTAGTATAATATATCACAAAGCAATATCAGTCAGATATCAGAAAAATGCTAAGAACTTATCAGACAAAAAATAAGTACAGTTAAATATTTTACATGGTTTATAGATATTGCTTAAAGGTTGTTATCACATTGCTCATCACATCGCTGTCGTCTGTGTATCCATCTCAAGTGTTTTGGTTTGTGTAGAAATGGGGCGACTCCACCTCTTACAGCGTTGTTTAGTTTGATTAAAACTCTCCATAAACTCGCATGTAATCTGCTTTATTTGAGAAGTGACTGGTTGTTTTTTGCCCATCAGAAGCTTCCAGCATGCCTTCCCCCTGAGCCATAGAGTCCTGCTCTTTCTCCAAGTGCGACAAGTATCTCCTCCAAGTATCTGCTGGTCAGCAGAAGGAGGGAATGTGATAGTGACAGGTGCAGCCACCTAAAATAGGAGAGGACTGGAGGGGGAAGGCCCAGAGTGAGTTCTGGAGGTAATGGAGACTGCACAGATAATACAGAGTACACAGAGGAAGAAAACAGTGGAACACTCCAAATGTTCTCGTCTGTGTGCAGCTGAAAGATTCATGATCCAGTGCAGTCCTCTTTTACAAGCCTCTGTTGGTTACTGTTTGCCTCCACATTAAACAGTTGTTCTTTTATTACCCGAGGAGGCTCCTTCAGGATACATTTCATTAACATTTTTACCGTACAGTACTTACAGTACTTCATCAGAAGTTAAAGGTGCTGTTGATCACATTTAAAACAAAACCACTCGATGTAAGGCCGCATGAGACATTTTTAAAATTATTTATTCACAATCACAATATTTCTTTATTGAGAAAAAACAACACATTCATCAGACACCTTGTGTTTTTTTAATAAAAGTTATTATCAATAAGACCTTTTAAACTTCTATGTTTTCAAACTGAACATGCTGCTCATGTTTAAAAGCATGTCTCATGGTCTCAGAGAGCTTTTTGTATTTGTTCATGCATCATTATAACGGTAGATTTAATGGACTGAAGAGTTGAAGGGGCTGAAATGGGTTTGTAAATTTCTGTGTTGCTCGTGTGGGTTTTCTCTGTTTTATTATGTTAAGGATTGAAGATGTTCTGTTTGCAGATAACTATGTTTTCATTCGTGTGTGATCACCACACTCGACCTCTAAACTTTATTATTTTGAGACACAAAATAAGGGTCAGGGGGAAGAGAGAAGGCTTGTTTGGGTTATTTTATTACTTTATTTTTGCAGGTAAGAGCAGCATGCATGATTAAAGAGGGTGAGGGTCTGTGATGGAGGGTCCTGATACTGTTTTCAGAGAGAGACCTCCATCAGCTGCCTTCATTTTGCCGCTCCTCTCCTCCACCCACATACTGTGCAGTTTGCTGTCCGTCACTCCTGTAATGTCTGCAGAGATATAATCAATGTCTGGAGGTGGCCTGCATCAGCACACATCGATCAGGATGCGAAGAAAGATTATTTTTCATTCAGTGGATTATACTGAGATATTCAGAAATCAGTCACAAACCAAAATAAAGATCCTCAGTCTGTTGATGAGTCTGTTGGACGATTCTGTTTTGAGTTTATGTCAAATATTCGGTATTATTAATACATAATAAGAAAAGCCACAGAAACTACCACAAAGTTGTTGTGTGTTTGTGTCGGCCGGTTGAAAAGGGGAGAAAGCAGAAAATTTCTGCCAAATTCCCAGAAACGTTAAAGTTTAGCTGGAAATATTCTAAATAGGACATTTTTCATGGGCGTGCCAGCTCGTCTGGGGAACCCTGGCTTTCCTCCGCCCACAGACGGCCCCAGAGAATATACAAAGGTGTCTGCTTTCAGGCGCTATCTGTGCCTCTGGCTGTAAATCTCTGCTGCATTACACACCTCTATTTGCACACTCTGGTGTGTTTGTTTGTATAAGTGTCTGTCAATTTACGTCCAATTGTCTGGAGCTCTCCCTCTGACCCCGGACATCCGCATAGTCTGGATGCCACGTCTAAACATGGCGAGGCTGTAAGTGAACACCTGCCATGCTGATGGGGCGTCAGAATCAGTGACTGGCACTTCCTGTCTGTCACTACCTGTCCTGGCTCAGGTCTGATCATATGAGTTTTGGTTGGCTCACAATAAGGCGTCATGTGCACGTCCTGAAAGCTGCCTCTATTAATATGAGGCTGAGTTAAGCCCCAGGGTTTGTATGGCCGCTCCTAGAAGGACACAGATCTGTAGTTGCTGATGCGCCTGATGGAGTCCTATTATAAGTTCGCAATCATCCAGGGTGGATTAACAACCAAAGTGGTTTTATCTATGAAATACTCACCAAGGCTGCAGTCGAATCATGTTTTTTCTAAATGACCTAGAAGTGGCAGCCATGAGAAGAGCTGTTTGACTTCTTTCTATCTCCTTTAACAATTTGGACCATCCTTATGAACGTAAAGGTGACAACCTGTTGAGGCAGCATCATTTGAAGAAAATGCAAAATGCCTGCCTGTGAATATTATGTATCCAGGGATTTCATGTGAAAGGTAAAAATCAGGGCTGCTCTGCCTTTGTTATTTATAAGAATATTCACAAAATTATTTGCATACAGGGCAAATTGATGAAGAAATTAGATAAGGCCTGGATGTGCCTGTCTGACACCTGGAGCCCTTGATCCTCTTCCCTCTCTGGTTCCTCTCAGAGTGAATCTGAGGCTGTAGAAATAGATGGAGGCCAACGGCTGCGACTGCTGTATAACAGTGGAGGTATATATCGTCTACGGCTGTCATCCGATCGCACAGCTTGTCTCGGAGCAGTGAGTCACTCGCTTACTTCAGTCTGCTTTTAGACACCAGCTCAGTGCCATCTCCTTAATGGGGGCTGCAGCCTGAGGCCCTAAAACATGGACGCTTTTGCCCATTTTACCCTTTTCTGTGACTTCTGCAACTTCTCTCCAGATTTGAGCCAGAACACTCAGAAATGAATCCAGAATAACAAACAACCTCTAAAACACATTTTCTGTTCAGGAATGACAGGATTTTTTTTTTTGTAAAACTATAAATATTACAATTCCTGATAACAACAATAATTATATTTTAGCATTAAAGATTTCACTATGATAAAGAGCTTGCTCATACTAGTGGATTAACCATTAAAAATATTCTGATAATCAGAAATACTGTTAATTTATGGCAGTGGTGGTAAACACCTGACACAGGGTGGAGGATAATAAATCTGTTGGTAGTTCTTGTCGATATTCCACCACTTTATTTTAACTGCACAATTTTTTGCCCAAAAAGTCCAGTTTGCTGGTGTCTGCAGTGAAGGAGAAGAGGACATTTTGCTCCACTTTCCAGGGCAGGGGACATGAGGAGACATTTCAAGGCTGAGGGGAGATAAATGACAGCAGGAGGAAGAGGGGACGCTCCAGGCCTCTGGCTCTAACAGAGGTGTGGATGTTTGGAGGTCACTGAGCTGCAGCACTTTACTTTTTCCTGCCATGAACATGGACAAACTCTTGCCTCATCGCTCATAGTGCTGTAAGTTCACATGGTCGGCGCTGAGTCGCAGGGGACGAGAACGATCCATTAGATGTGAGGAAAGCGGGGAGGATAAAGTCAGGGTCTGTCCAGAGTTGCAGAGAATACTATCAGCTGGGTTAAGTTATGGAGCTACTTGTGTAACGACTGAGCTGGAGGAACAGCTGGGAATGTTGAGTGTCAGGTGTGGGTTTCACAGGGTTGGAGAGGGGGGTGTTTATCGCTGTATTTACACCCAACTGTGGAGGGGCCGGCAACAAATTACCATCTGTTAGTGTTCTGCTTGGAACTGAACTGCGGCCATTGTGCCGGCTCTGTTCATGGTGCTTCCTACATGCATTGTTTCTACTTTACAGGCAGTTTCTTTATTTATTATTATTTAGTTATATTTACTCAATCGTTATTTATTCAGTATAATCCATCACATTTTAAGGTTTAAAGTTTGCAAAACTGTCAGCAGCAGTGGATAAATATGAAAAATGTTTCTGGCTTTTAGGTAATGGGATAATTTTTTTTTTCATTTTTGTTGTCAAAACACAAAAACATGAAAGTTAAGCGATATTTACATGTTAAAAAGACATTTAATAAAATAGTCAAAGCAACACTAAATGATCAACATAATTACATAAACAAGAACACACACTCTACATCTCTGTCAGCAATGCCAAACTAACAAGAAATAAAATATATTTGCACCGTCAGACAAAATAAGATTGTGTATATTATTTATTAGTATTTAGTTTATATTCATTTATTTTTTGCATTTATTTTTTATGTATTTATTTCTGCATGTTTTTCCCTTTTGCTTATTAATTTATGCTTTCTTTCTTTCTGCTTCTTTTTTTTCGATCAATTTCCGTTATGTAGCTAGCTAGCAAACACGGTCTGGTCATTAACTTTTCTTTTTCGGCAGGTTCTGTCTATCGTAGTTTTCCTCCTCTGCACTCCTCATGTCACTATAGTTGGTAAAAGATCAGTAACGAGTGCTATGAACTGCTATAAAAACAGCAATGTAGCAGCAGATCTAAAGGAACTGAGTGGTTCAGTATGGGTGAGTGTGTCCTAGAAATGAAATAAATGAGAGTTTGTCTGTGTTGGTGCAGGATGACCAGGTGGTGCTGCAGTGCACTGCCTCCGTCCTGAAGGAGCAGCAGATCAAACTGTGTCTGTCCTGTGAAGGCTTTGGGAATCGCCTCTGCTTCCTGGAGCCCACCTCCAACGCTCAGGTCAGATCCCTTCCCTTCCTTCCTCCTGTGTGTTTGTTGTTTGTCCTGCTTGTGTGTTTCTGATCAGCTTTGCTTCACCTCCTGCAGAATGTGCCCCCAGACCTGGCGATATGCAGCTTCATCCTGGAGCAGTCCCTGTCGGTCCGAGCTCTGCAGGAGATGCTGGCCAACACGGTGGAGATGACCGAGGTAGGGCTCTGAGACTGGGTAAAGACATGAGTAACAGGTGGCGGTGTTTATGGAAAGAGGTGCACAGATGTGAGAGATTTGACTCAAGAATGACAAATATACTTTGGTAGAAAGTATATTTCCTCAACATTATTTTAATCACTTTAAATCTGCTTACCGTTATATTTTTATTCCATTATTATTTTTGTAATGTATTACCCATGCAATATAAACAAAATGATTTTGTCTTAAATAAAATAAGGGATAAATAAGGGATCTTTTTATTATCCTTTAATAGCAGCAACGTGTTAGTCCATGTATAGACACTTTATTCTGAAAACAGACCCAGGCTCATTTTTAGCACCTGATATTTACCAGAGCTGATAACTAGGATAATGATGACCTTAGTTGTCAGGAAGCAGCTTCTTTTGCCCTGTTGTTAGTGCAGCTTTTAGGACTCTGCTCTTATTTAGTTATGATTTTTTTACCTCATGATCTGACTCCACTCCCCTCCCCTCCCCTTCTTGCTCTCTGCCAAGCAGGCAGTCGATTTGGACCAGTGGGTATGTCTGCTAATATGTCTCTTGTCCTGTAACGTGTTGTCCGACCAACCTGGCAACCTACCTGTCCTCTTTCCTGTTCTGTTGCTGGGTGTCCAAACCAAATGAAGCAGTGCTGTATCATTCATACGTCTCGATTCATGTCCAGCTACAGTAACTGGTGGGGTCCAGATATAAAAGTTCACTGTCTTTACATTCATACTGGAAACATTTAAAAAAAACTCTATCTTGCATTGTACACCTGCGTGTGATCTCTGAGTTCTATACCCAACAATAGCAAGCAGATCATGTCTGCAGCACATCTTATCCTCATTCCACTCTTCTCACATTGTTCTCTGGGAGTCTTTGATGAAGTCAAGCTAATTTCTGTTCCCCTTTTCATAGAGAACATGTTTTCCCACTGCTGTTATTAGAAAACAGAAATACATGCAGAATTTACAACTTTAGAGGCTGAAACATTTCTCTTTGGTATTCAGATATAAGTTTTACAGGCTCCATAAATTATTTAACATTTTTATCAGTTTATGAGCTGAGAACACAGGCAGCCACAAGGTTTATTGTGTTTTCAGTGTAACTCACTTTTTACTTTAATTAATACAAAAAGAATAAATTTTACATTAAAAGGCTTTTTGTTCATACTCTCTGTGCACCTCGTTAAATTCAGCTCTTGTGAAGCTCAGTCATGGATGTATGTTATCAAAACACCAGCTACGTAGAGATGGTTTAAGCTGAGTATGTGGACAGAAAACTCCAAAGATAGATTGGCTGCTTTGCTCAGTTCCTGTCCTCAGAGAGCTGCTAGTTGTGGATGAGCCCGGCCTTTCTCATGAGAATAGCACGGCATGCAGCCCAGCGGAGGGTCTTGCTGTGGTGGACGGGGAAACCAGACACCTCCAGAGCTCTTTACATACAAACAAAACCACCCCCAGCACCTGTCCTGACCAAGCCTGGCGCTAATGCAGGCCGAGGCTAATGGTAAAGTGCTTCCACTTGACATACCTGCCCTGGATTCCTGCCAGTGGATTATAGGTGCTTAACCCCACCAGAGAGGCTCAGTAACATCATCCTGTCAGCTGCACTAAATACTGCTTTTAGCTAATCTGTTGATAACTGCTGCACTAATTCTGTTTTCTCATTAGAAAATGTGTCAGATTATAATCGGTCATGAGTGAAGTTTTTCATCTTCACATCATGGTCAATCAGTCAAACTTTATTTAAATAGCACCTCTCATGCAGGATTGTGCAATGACAATGTTAAAAAGCAAACAATTATAAACAACAATGTGACAGTAATGCACACATTCACATCACAAAGAAATGATAAAATAACTGAAACTATTGTAATAATGGAGTAAAGAGTAAACTAATAGTTATGTAGAAGCTATTGGAATGAAAATAAGAATAATTATCATATTTAATCACTATAATTTTGATTTATGTGTGGTTCTTGTCATTAATTTCCTGTATTTGCACAAGAATGGACCCCAACATGTTCTGTACGTAACATGAAGTCATCGTTCAGTGATGTGAAGCTCTCAGTGGATGTTGCTTAATGGTTGTTGTTCACAAATGACTCATCTGCGTATTCTTTTCAGGAATAAAGCTTCGACACGCTGTCAAGTTGTTTACATCCGTCCCATTCTGATCCTCATCTCTGGAGCGTTTGTACCGGTCCCTAAAGAATGGAGTGAACAGTCTTAATAATAAATATATTATATCCTTGTCTGTCTTGTTCCCCTGCAGTCGTCCCAAGGTGGAGGCCATCGTACTTTACTGTACGGCCATGCCATCCTTCTGAGGCACTACCACTCAGGCATGGTGAGTCTGCATCCACAGATTAAATACTGCAGTTTACAAACACATTTTTTTACCTGCCATTTGGCTAAAATTGCTGCCCTGATCAACCTTTTTCCCCCCCAGTACCTGAGCTGTCTGACTACGTCTCGGTCGCTCACGGACAAGCTGGCCTTTGACGTGGGCTTACAGGAAGACTCCACCGGTAAAATCAAGCTGATTGCTCAAACTCTTTATCCTCTAGCAGTATTGTTTTGTTGTGTTTCTGCTGAATTGGCCGTACTGAACTATTGGCATAAGTGGAGTCAGCAGTGCTTCTGTCTTCCATTGCAGTGCCTTTCTTTCAGCTGAAACATCGTTATGATAAGGGTCACTGTGAGGAAGAAGCATGCTAATTATGACTTTTTCACAAACAAAGGTCTGATGGGATTAAATGAAGTGTGGACAGTTTGGACGTGGATGTGAACTGTGAACTTGACTGTTTCTAGGCATACAACCTCAAGGGTTTCTAAATGCTTTGACTGAACTCATCAGTCTCAGTCTTTGCAGGGAAACTAGTTTGTCTTCTTGTCACAGGTGAGGCATGTTGGTGGACCATCCATCCAGCCTCCAAGCAAAGGTCAGAAGGTGAGAAGGTGAGGGTGGGTGACGACCTCATCCTGGTCAGCGTCTCGTCAGAGAGATACCTGGTAAGACTCCCTGGACTCCATCCACTTTGCTTTTTACTTTTTAATAATCTGAGCTCAAACCCAGCCTTTCTTCTTCCTCTTCTTCAGCATCTGTCTTACGCCAGTGGGGATCTGATGGTGGATGCCTCCTTCATGCAGACTCTGTGGAACATGAATCCAATCATGTCAGGATGTGAACTGGCTGAGGGTACACACCTGATTTATTTACACATTTAGCTATATAGCCAGCCCACCCAATTCATACATACATTACAGTGTTATGTGTATGTTACGTCCCTGTTTGGTCCAGGGGTCAGGGAGTAAGCATCGGCATTGTGTTGTCATTGAAACACAGAGATTATTTGTTTTTGTTTTAATGTGAAGATGCTTGATTTCAGTGATTTTAGAGGTCTTTAACACTTGTTTTGAAGAGCAGAAAACCTGTGGATAATTCACTTAAAACCAGGAAAAGCTGACGCCGCTTGTTATAGTAGCAGAACATTACATATTGCATGTTTGACAGAGCATTAAGAGTTAACTGGACTTACTCAGCTTTGAACTGAACTAGAATAAAGACACATCGTCCTCACTGTGGTGTTTTTGTTCCTCTCAGGGTTCCTGACAGGAGGTCACGTTCTCCGGCTGTTCCACGGACACATGGACGAGTGTCTGACTATCGCTACGCCAGAGGAAGGCGAGGAAAAGCGAAGGTAGGAGGAAGAGAAGAGTGATTCTGAGCATCAGAGCTTCCTGTCTCAGTCTGATGCCACCATGACTCTCTGCTGCAGGATGGCTCACTATGAAGGCGGTGCTGTGTGCAGTCAGGCTCGGTCCCTGTGGAGGCTGGAGCCTCTCAGAATCAGGTGACTGTCCCCTCAAGGCATTGACAGTAGAAATGGAGATATTTGTGCTGCATATAGCAGTGCCACCTGACAGGTAGAAGTTCACATTAACATGGATTTAGACAAATTTGTCACCAACATTTGATAGAAAGGAGCCTTTTGTGTGCATAGAACGCGCAAGTTCAACATTCTGGACAAACTTGACTGTACGTTGGAGGCGTACGACCTGGAGGTGGTCACTCTAGTTGATAATATAATGAGGTCACTTCCTGCTGTGTTACAGCTGGAGCGGTAGCCACATGAAGTGGGGGCAGTCTTTCCGGATTCGCCACATCACCACAGGCCGGTACCTGTGCATGGATGAGGAGAAAGGTCTGCTGGTGGTCGACCCAGAGAGGGCCAACACCAAACTGTCTGCTTTTTGCTTCCGTGCTACCAAGGTCAGCGCCAACATTTTAAATCTGGATTCTTTCTTTGCCTTCAGCCCGTCTGCTTTAGTGATCTCCTCTCTCTTTGACCTCCCTGTGTTTTTTTTCTCCCCCCTCTTCTTTTTAATACTGGTTCCCCTGAGCAGGAGAAGGTGGAGGTGGCTCAGAAGCGTGACGTGGAGGGGATGGGCATTCCTGAGATAAAGTATGGAGAGTCCATGTGCTTCGTCCAGCATGTGTCCACAGGCCTGTGGCTCACTTATGCCGCCCTGGACGCCAAAGCTGCTCGTTTGGGAATGATGAAGAGAAAGGTTGGGATGATGACAGAGCTCTACAAACGTTCTCAGTATCTTAAAAACAAACTGTTAAATGATACAGCTACCAGAGACAAACCTCGTTTCAGGGAACATGGGGAGCCCACCTGATAATATGACGATGCTGTCTTTGTCAACAGGTTATTCTGCACCAGGAGGGTCATATGGACGATGCCCTGACTGTGTCCCGTTCCCAGACTGAAGAGTCCCAGGCTGCTCGAATGATTTTCAGCACCATGGGCCTCTTCAGGCAGTTCAACAAGTAGGTGTTTACGTTCTCAAATAATGGGGGAAGAGTTGAAAATTTCTTTTTATGACAGGATGCATTGATTTCTACTGGTTCCCAACCTGGATAATTCATCCAAAAATCTGGATGTAAAAGTGTTTAAAGAAAACTCCATATTTGTTGGGGTTTAGCATATGTAGTCATTTTCTTAACACACACACCTGTCAGTGATGGTTTGGCAGCAACAAATTTTATTATTATTACTTATTCTCTTATTTCATTATTGTTTTATTGTTCTTTTGTCTTCTAAAACTTGTTTACGCTGCTTTAACAAGTGGATTTTAATTTAAAAAAAAATGATGACAAAATTTTTTACATTTCATGATCACTTAATTACAAGACTGAAACTGACATGTGCAACTCATTAAAAATGTTGATTTGATAAAAATAGACTCATTTAATGCACTTAATCACTGAAAATAGAAGATTTAGTTTGAGGATTTTTGGACCAACATCATCATCTTTATGCATTTATTTGTAAATGGTGCTTGTAATGTAGCACTGTTTTAATAAGATAAGATGAGATAAGATGAAATGACACGATGAAACTGTTGGTGCTCCTCCAGGGGTTTGGACTCTCTTAAGGGGAAGAACAAGTCTCTGGGGGCGGTGGCTCTTCCTCTAGAGGGGGTCGTCCTCTCCCTTCAGGATCTCATCTTCTACTTTCGTCCTCCTGAGGAGGAGCTGGAGCACGAGGAGAAGCAAACCAAACTTCGCTCCCTCCGCAACCGTCAGAACCTTTTCCAAGAGGAGGTGATTTCTACCATCTGGTCCTGTCACTAAAATACAGAGGAGCTTGATCCCTTGACACCGCTGAGGACTTTTTCCTGCAACATCTCATATATTCAGACCTGATTTCCTGTTCTCTCTCTCCCAGGGAATGATCACCATCGTGCTAGAATGCATCGACCGCCTCAACATTTACAACACCGCTGCTCACTTTTCTGAATTTGCCGGGGAGGAAGCAGCAGAGTCCTGGAAGGAGATTGTCAACCTTCTCTATGAGCTGCTGGGTAGGACAGT
The DNA here is from genome assembly GCA_029721515.1 of Synanceia verrucosa. Lineage (NCBI taxonomy): Eukaryota > Metazoa > Chordata > Actinopteri > Perciformes > Synanceiidae > Synanceia > Synanceia verrucosa. Next base: position 3,245,912 of record CM056559.1, read on the forward strand.
CACTAGTGTGGAAGTTAAATGCTGTCTGTATTGAATAAAGGAACTACTAACTTCTAACCGTGTTTGTCTCCACTGAACAGCTTCTCTGATTAGGGGGAACCGCTCTAATTGTGCTTTGTTCTGTGACAACCTGGACTGGCTAGTCAGCAAGCTGGACCGTCTGGAGGCCTCTTCAGGTATCACGTGCCTCACGTGTTCACTTTTACCTCCCAAAACATAATATTTAGACCTGACTACTTGCCTCTCAGGACGTGTTTTACGTTGTTGGTTTTGAGCCTTTTTTATTCACGATATGACAGAATTGATCACAATGCTCCTCTCTATGCATTCAGGCATTCTTGAGGTGCTGTACTGTGTGCTAATTGAAAGCCCCGAGGTTCTGAACATCATCCAGGAGAACCACATTAAATCCATCATCTCCCTCCTGGACAAGCATGGCAGGAACCACAAGGTTTGTTTCTCTTCTCGCTGCCCAGCTGGCGGTGTTGTCTAATCGACCAGACGCTTCTGCAGGTGGTGATTTGGAAAGTTGAAGCATCCTAAAAGTGAATTATCCTGGTTATGAAATTCTTTTAGCTGTTCTAGCAGGTGGATGGCTGGTAGTGATGTCTGTCTCTGTCCTGCCTTTAGGTCCTGGATGTCTTGCGCTCTCTTTGTGTTTGTAACGGTGTGGCCGTGAGGTCCAACCAGAACCTCATCACTGAAAACCTGCTCCCGGGACGCGACCTCTTGCTGCAGACCAACATTGTTAACTATGTCACCAGGTACTTGAAGATACTCTACAATACACAAGGCAGCTGCAAAACATCTGTAATGTGATCATTTCTTTAACCTGCAGCATCAGTTTACGTCCACTAAAAGTTCCTTTTTCTGTGGCTGACAGACTCAGTTATTAGAGGACTCTGACAACATGATGGAAAGAACCCCATTCACATTCTCATGTGACTTGCTGCTGGAAGATGATGGTGGAAATGTTTAAGAGAGGAGGACAGAAAGTGTAGTTTAGTGTTGTAAAAGATTTTCTCCGTCACGGCTGAATATTTAGTTTTTTCCACAATGTGGACAAAGACATTTAAGAAGGAGACTTCTCAGAGCGGGCCACACGATAACAGTAAGATTTTTGCTGTGAAACAGTACAAAGTAGGATGTGTAGATACTACGACTGTACAACAGTGAAGAATAGTGCAAAAAGAGGCAATATAAAACATTACAAGCTGCCAAGTCTGAGGTTCAAAATAACATGTAACCAGACCAGATCAATAGAAAGGAGAGGAAAAGGTTTTATTCCTCTGCAGGGTGCTTTCCATCATGATGTCAGACTCATTTCTGCTTCTTTATGCAACTGTGGAGGCTCTCTTTCCACTTTTTGCCTCTGGGTTAATCACCTACAGGTCGTTCTGCAGTGTGTCGCTAGCCAGCTAACATGATCCACTTATCAGCTTATTTATTTTAGATTTTTGGCAGCTTGTCCTCTTCTGCACTCCTTGTAAGATAAGATACAACTTTTCATTCCAAAAGGTTCATCCCAAACAATATGTTGAAACAATACAACATAAACCATGTAACCAGACCAGACCATGATGAAAGAAGCGGAAACTGTTTTATTTCTCTGCGGGGTTCTTTCCATAATGTTGTCAGACTTATAATTGAGTCTAACGGTAAAGACGGTTAGACGGTAGACGGTAAAGGTTGATGAAAATGTTGGACCACTTCCACAAAAGCGTGTCAGAAGTGGGTCCAGGTTGGAAAAGAAGTTTATTTCTTTTCTCTTGTGTACAGTGTGAGACCCAACATCTTCCTGGGTACCTGTGAGGGGTCCACTCAGTATAAGAAGTGGTACTTCGAGATGATGGTGGACTACGTGGAGCCCTTTGTGACGGCGCAGGCCTCCCACCTGCGGGTTGGCTGGGCTATGACAGAGGGCTACAGCCCCTACCCTGGAGGAGGTGAAGGCTGGGGAGGCAATGGTGTGGGAGACGACCTCTACTCCTACGGCTTCGATGGACTTTATCTGTGGTCAGGTGAGACGATCTGTCTGACTTCTCCACCATATTACATGATGCTGAACGTCTTCACAACCTCCTCGCTCTCTGCTCTCACTTGTCATTCAGGTACCGTACCCCGCCAGGTGGCATCTCCCAGCGCACACACCCTGGCTGCAGATGACGTCGTCAGCTGCTGCCTGGATCTGAGCGTGCCCAGTATCTCCTTCAGAATCAACGGCCACCCGGTCCAGGGCATGTTTGAAAACTTCAACGTGGATGGCCTCTTCTTCCCTGTCATCAGCTTCTCTGCTGGAGTGAAGTTAGTGCAAAGAAAAAAAAAATAATTCAGTCATTTTTATTACTAATTCTCAAATACTCGCTGCCATCATAACCCAGGGAGATGATCATGTTGTTGTTTTTCCTCTGTGCAGGCTAATCACTAGTCCAGTTTGATACACACTGTGTTTGCATCATAATTTATTCCTTATCTGGCAACCCGTGGTTTTAAAAAGGGCAGGGAGGGCCAAAACAAAAACAGATGATCTGTACTGGCTGTGTCAAAGTTTACACAATAAGGGGATTTAACTTGGTATGTTGGTGCAGGACATATAAACACAGTGCTGACTGACAACTGACTGACAACTAAGGATAAATAAAGGGTGTAAAAACTGAAAAAAAGGAATGACAGGTACTGAACGACATGTTAAAAACTGTCAAATGATGAATTAAATGTGAAACAGTCCTGCATTTTACATGACTTTTAGATGATCTCTCCAATAATCTCCTCTGAGGCCCCCAGAAAGGCTCAGGAGTTTGAGCGATCACATCAGTGTTTTCTTTATTGAGAGCTGCCTTAAAGGATGTTAAGGAGCGTATAAAGAGATCCTTTCTGTCACCTCAGGGCTCGTTTCCTACTCGGCGGCCGTCATGGAGACTTCAAGTTCATGCCACCGCCTGGCTACGCCCCGTGCTACGAGGCCCTACTGCCCAGAGAGAGGATGCGCATCGAGCCCATCAAGGAGTACAAGCACGACTTCGAGGGAGTCCGCAACCTGCTGGGTCCCACACTGTCCCTCACCCACACCTCGTTCACACCCTGTCCCGTGGACACTGTCCAGGTAAAAGCCTCCAAAGTCCCACTCTGACTGACCTCAAAGCAGCTGCTGTGTCCGTTTTGACCTTCCTGTGTCGTCTAGATTGTATTGCCGCCCCACTTGGAGCGAATCCGAGAGAAGCTGGCGGAGAATATTCACGAGCTCTGGGCGGTGACTCGTATCGAGCAGGGCTGGACCTACGGGAGCGTGAGTACTGCAGTACTGACCTTCAAAACACATCCTAGATAGATATATAGAGAGTTAGTTAGATTTAGAGGATTTGGAGCTCTTGAGAAATATTGCCAATCAGTACTGTCGTCATTTTACAGTAGAAACTAATACTGTGATTTATTGTTATGTACATTATACTTAAGATAAGATGAGATAGACCTTCTGTCTTCCTGAACTGTGCAGCAATACAAAGTAGAAAATGTAACCAGGTCATAAAAATATTCATATAGTGCAAAAAACTATTTTTATAAGTATACTTATACTCCACTAATAGACATATAAATACTTTATTTCTACACTAGACTAGACACTAAATTTAGTTGTTTTGCAGATTCAGATCAATAATACAAAATATAGTCAACAAATAAATTATGATGCACTTTTATGGACTGCCTTGATCTATCATTATATAAAGTAATTAGCTCCATGAATCATATATCAATATTTATATTTTATTAAAATTTTTGAAATCTTAAATAAAATCTTTATGATTGCTCTGTATAACCAGTTCTGGACATTTTGAGGAAAATAGATTAAAATTGAGTGGAGTATTGAGTTAAAATGTCTGAGTACCTCTTCCACCTCTGCTGGAGGCATCATGTTCATCTCAGGAATGTCTTGATGGAGTTTCCTCATATTTGCCACCAATACTTGGACTCAAAGATGAACTGGTTATAATTTCTTTTTGCCATAACACTAAATATGACAATTTCACACAATTGTCTTAACAGAATAAAATGAACAGATATGGATGTAAACTGCACCTTGAATGGTTGGTTCTAGTTTAACAAAACTTCAAATATCTCTGGTAAAAATGCTGAGATGTGGAGAATAAACACACCTAATCTCACCTCCTTTTTATGCTGAAATAAATCTTTATTGGTGATTTTTTTTTTTTTTTTTCCTTCACAGTTCAGGGACGACAACAAGAAACTTCACCCGTGTTTGGTGGACTTTCAGAGTCTCCCTGAACCAGAGAGGAACTACAACCTGCAGATGTCTGGCGAGACTCTCAAGTGAGGTTATAATTCAGTTTTCAGTTTGAAAGCTGTGAAGAGGGACTGTTCGTTGACGCCTGTGTCCTCGCTGTCCCACAGGACTCTCCTGGCGCTCGGCTGCCATGTTGGTATGGGTGATGAGAAAGCAGAGGAGAACCTCAAGAAGATCAAGCTGCCCAAGACGTAAACTATTTCTGTCTGATCACCTTCCCACGTTATCCTTTCTGTATACCTGAATATGACCTTAACTCTGTTCTCCAGCTATGTGATGAGCAATGCATACAAGCCCGCCCCCCTTGACCTCAGCCATGTCAAACTGACTCCCAACCAGAACCAGCTTGTGGAGAAACTGGCAGAAAATGGGCACAATGTTTGGGCTAGGGACCGAGTCCGACAAGGATGGACCTACAGTATAGTGCAGGTGTTCATTTCCAGTCCTTACTAACCCAGCTGAGGCCACGTCTCACTGATTTTATCGTAAATAACATGCATAAATAGTCACATTGTTTGTTGTACATGGAGTCATATTGTGTTGTGCTTGTCAGGACATCCTGAATAAGCGAAACCCTCGTCTGGTGCCCTATAACCTGCTGGACGAGAGAACCAAGAAAACCAACCGAGACAGTGTCAACAACGCCGTCCGCACCCTGATTGGTTATGGCTACAACATCGAGCCCCCAGACCAAGAGAGCAGTGAGTCATCATCACCATGATTATTTCATTTATTCTTTCATATTAGCAGTCATAACTGTTTAGTATATATAATAAAATACAGTAATATATATGGATAATAAACCACTTAGGTTGTTCATGTTTCCATTTACAAATGGACAAAACAAAACAATGTGTGATACCTTATCCTTATTATTGCTTGTATGAGTGATATTGTTGCCAGGGTTCCCACAGTTCCTTAAAAAGTCTTAAAGTTAAATTATAATCCTGGTAATTAAGGTCTTAAATTGTCTTAAATTTACTGTAAATTTGCTGTAGTTATTAAATTGTTATGCCTTCAATTTATATTGTTATTGCAAGTGTGAAAGGGCTGAAAAAAATGTTATCAGATTTTTTTCCCTGCTAAATATTGATATCAGCATCAGCCTCAAAAACTCCATATTGGTCGGGCCCTACAATAAATTGACTATTTTCTACCAAAGAATTTATTTTACATTTTTGGGCCTTATTTTGTATTTGTTGAGGTATTTAAAAGGTCTTAAAAAGTTTTAAATTTGACTTTTAAAATGGTGCAAGAACCCTGGTTGCTCAATCCTCTTTGCTGCTGGAATGATGCAAATTTACCCATTTGTGGGACCAATAAAATATTACCTTATCTTATGTTATACTCTTAACCCTTTTATCTGCGGGTCAGTTTGACCCTTTACAAAATTTGAAATGCTTTCAAAACAGCATCTCAGCTTTTCCATCAGACCAATGGGGAGGAAATAGTTCAGTCTTGATGTCATCCATCCTGTTTTCCCTGCAGCTGGTCACGGCTTGGAGAACACCCGCGGCGACAAGGTGCGAATCTTCAGGGCGGAGAAGTCGTACGCCGTCACCCAGGGGAAGTGGTACTTTGAGTTCGAAGCTGTGACCACTGGAGAGATGAGAGTGGGCTGGGCTCGACCCAGCGTCCGGTCTGACACCGAGCTGGGAGCAGACGAGCTGGCCTACGTCTTCAACGGCAACAAGGTCGGTGCGCTTCTCCGTTTAATCCAGTTTAGACTGGCCAAATCATGTCATAGTGTGCAGTATTTTTAGTTATTAATGTGTAATATCGCTGTTTTTCCTCTTCTTAAAGTGCATCTAGGTCTTTCCAAAACCCTCCATGTTTTTTGAGTTTTTTTCTGGTGAATTTATACAGAATACAGAATTTAGACATTTAGGCACTTTGAGACATCCCTTAAATTGATAAGATAAGATAAGACAAAACTTCCTCCGGATGGAAATTCTTTCAACAGTTACCATAAACAGTAGTAAAAGTAAGGAGATTTAAAACTATTTAAAGGAGATTAAAAAAAAAATATTGAGTATATACAATGCAAATAGTGCAAAAAATGTTTTTAAATTGTCTGTGGGCCTTGAAAATAAAATAAACCAAATTTCAGTCTAATACTGAACTACACTATCACCTGACACTGATGTCTCTCTCTTTAGTTCTAGTTGTATTTAATCAATCATTTGTTGGTGTTGCTCTCTCCAGGCTCAAAGATGGCACGTTGGGAACGAACCCTTCGGGCGCCAGTGGCAGTCTGGTGACGTCGTTGGTTGCATGATTGACCTGGTCGAGATGAACATCATGTTCACGCTCAATGGGGAAATGTTGATCAGTGACTCGGGCTCGGAGATGGCTTTCAAAGACATTGAAATCGGGGAAGGTAAGAACACAACAGATTCTTTGTTCCACAGTTCGTACCTGTGATTATAGATACTTTTAGCTCAGTTTCCTGTGTTTTGACCCTCAGGGTTCATACCGGTGTGCACCCTGGGCCTGTCTCAGGTGGGAAGGATCAATCTTGGCCGTAACGTCAGCAGCCTACGCTACTTTGCCATCTGCGGCCTGCAGGAAGGGTTTGAACCGTTCGCCATCAATATGAAGCGAGACATCACCATGTGGTTCAGTAAAAGCTTGCCCCAGTTTGTGCCTGTACCCGCCGAGCACAACCACATTGAGGTAATCAGTCAGTGATGCGTCTTAATGTCCATTGAGACCAGATGATGTGTGTGTCTTTAAACATGGCGTCCCCACAGGTGTCCCGTGTGGACGGCACCGTGGACAGTGCCCCCTGTCTGAAGCTCACCCATAAGACCTTCGGCTCGCAGAACGCCAACACCGACATGATGTTCCTTAGACTCAGCATGCCCGTCCAGTTCCACGAGACCTTCAAGATCCCGGCGGGCACGACTCCGCTCACCCGCGCCCTCACCATACCAGAGGAGGAGGTGGTGGTGGTGGAGCCCGACTCTGAGTTTGAAGTTCTTAAGAAATCTGCCGGCCGCAAGGAGCAGGAGGACGAGAAGAAGGAGCAGTCAGTTCCCAAGGAGATCACTGTGGAAAATGAGAAGGACACAGCGTCTGAAAAGGGAAAGAAAAAGGGGTGAGAGAGGCAGGAGGTCAAACAACCAGCGCCTCTTAAAGTGTCATCTCATGCAGCCTCTGTTTTGACTAAAAAGTTTAAACAAATTTTAAATTGTGAAAACAACAAAATATTATATTTCTAATCCCCCCACCTATTCAAAAAGTAAAATTAAAAGGAGCTCTGAGTGTCAGGGTGTGGCCTCAGTCGCTGTAATCAAGGTATAGCATCAATATTAAATCTGGTTGTTTTCACTGACTTATGCTGCAATATACTTTCCCCAGCTACATTTAATTTCCTGGTTATAAATTCCTGGTTTATTCATGTTTATTCCTATTAATTACCATAAATAATTCACATAAATTCACATTAACGTCGTATAGATATTTTTCGTCTTTGACAGTTCCCAGAATTTTGCAACCCATGTTAGCCGTGAGTAAAGTTGTCTAGTCATTCTCGACATGCCCAAATATATTTCTGCACGCATCAGGTTCTTCTTTAAGGCCAAGAAGGTTGCCATGACGCCTCTGGCTCCTCCTCCTGCCCCTCCAACGGTGCCTCGTCTGGTGGAGGATGTGGTGCCGGACGACAGAGACGACCCTGAGATCATCCTGAATACCACCACTGTAAGCTGAACATTATCCACTGCTAATGCCAGATTACACTCACAGCACATGTTAAAATTAAACCATCCGCTTTGTGCAAAGTCCCCAGATCAGACCGCTGCCAACTGCTGGATATTAGGTTCCATCTTACTATTTTAAGTTTAAGTTTGGATTACACATTACTAGTTAAAAAAGTAACCTTTACTTTACTAAATTAATCACTGCTGATAGTTATGAGTTACACTCCTGGTTACAGATTTTGGCAGTACTCTGTAACATCACCTGAGACCCACGATAACTGACAGATAATTTAAAATTAAACCTCATTTAAACAAATCCTTATTGTCATAAAAGGAAGACTGACACCAGATAATTTCAAAGTAAAGCTCCCTATAGTAACAAAAGGAGGATGGACACCAGATCATTTCAGAGTAAAGCTCCTCACTGTGATAAAAAGTGGACAGATAGACCTAGCATCTCCAGATAATCCAGTACCACTGACAGCTCATTTTCTTCCTCCTGTGTTCAGTATTACTACTGTGTGAGGATCTTCGCTGGGCAGGAGCCCTCTGGTGTGTGGATTGGCTGGGTCACCCCTGACTACCACCAGTATGACCCGACCTTTGACCTCTCCAAAGTGCGCAGCGTCACTGTTACTGTGGGTGACGACAAAGGCAACATACACGACAGGTGAGTCTTTACCGTGTTTTAAATTTTTATATTCTAGCAGCCACAGCAGGCCCAATCTTGGTTTAAAGGGTCACTGTGCATCTATCGGCAGAAATTATGCAGATAATAAATGGGTACAGTAATAAATGGGTTTTCTTCAGTGTAAAATCTCTAAAAATAAGAATTGTTGTATTTCCTTTAGCTTGGAAAATTTCATTTATTTTTTTTCTTGAATATTACTGAGGTACACCCATTAATTAAGTTAATTAAAAGTGTAAATTGAAATCTACAATAAAAAGATTTTTTTTTTTAAAAAAAAGAAAACCTGTTCGTTCATCTGTTGCAGGTTGACTATATGTTTTACCTTTTTGTCTTTGTCTTTGACACTTATGAAGACACAACAGTGTTAAATTGTCTGTTTAGACTATTAAGAGCTGCAAATAAATGTCAGCGTGCTCCAGTTTCTATTCCCACCTGATTTACTGCAGGAAGATGCTCAGCCTAACTTTGAGAGAGTTTGTCACTTCTGTGTGTTATTTCCCCCTTTTTTTTTATCAATGTATAATGAGTAAACTGTCATGTAAAATTTAAAAAAGATTTTTCCTGTTTGTGTTGCAGCATGAAGCACAGTAACTGTTACATGGTGTGGGGAGGCGACCTGGTCAGCAACCAGCAGACCCGCTTCAGCCAGGAAGACATGGTGGTTGGCTGCCTGGTCGACCTGGCAACGGGTCTCATGACCTTCACAGCCAATGGGAAGGAGATCAATACCTTTTACCAGGTGAGGAGAGGCGATGCAGCGTCGATCATCAGCATGTTTGTCAGACTCAAGTTGGGCTGGATGAGTTGTGTCAAACTGTAAAGCCAGTGGTGTTTTATTTCAGGTGGAGCCCAACACCAAGCTGTTCCCTGCCGTCTTCGTTCAGCCCTCCAATCAAAATATGGTGCAGCTGGAGCTGGGCAAACTCAAGGTCAGGAGCACACTTACAGGTCGTATTTTATTTTGAAAGTATTTTTTTTATCCTCTTCTATCTCAAGAATCAAGGGTAAATTTATTGCCATGTGAGCTCGCACCTGCAAGAGATTTTACTTGGTGTCAAAAGCTTGAAGTACTCACATAAAATAGAAAAGAAGTATAAAAAATATTAAATGTATAAGGACATACATTTTCTTAGCATGTACATAATATTTGTTCTTCAGTGCTAACTTCACCGTCACACTAGGGACTAAAACCTATTACTATTCAGTGTAACCACCCTATAAAGTTGGTTTATTTTGCTCATACTCAGCCCTCACTCAGTAGTGTCTCAGTCCAAAAGTCAAAATGTGTGCTTCAGTCCACATTTGTTGGCACTTTTCAAAAACATAATTTTCACACAAAACTGATTTCCTGCTTCCTGCACAAGCTCAATTGGAAATTCTCAGCAGGATCTGTGAATGCAACTAGATGTCATTCGGTAACCCACAGGCTTTGTAACCCTACTACAACTAATTCTGACTGCGACAAGCTGTTGTTTCAGCGCTGTCATGACATGCTGCAACAACTGTTTGTCCACTAAATATCAGAGCGCTGTCAAATAAGATCAGCAGGCAATAACACAAAAAAAAACTATCAGGATTCAACATGGACACTTGCAATAATCAACAGATAGTAAAAATACTGTTATGCTCGTCATTTCAAGACAAAGGCCATCCTACTGTCCTTGTTTGGCTTTGCCAGTAAATCTGCCATCAGATCTGTGCAACTGTGAGTAACGTGACCGCTGTCTCTTAGGAAATTGTTGAACTTCCATTTTATGCCGTAGAAAAAGCTCAGTTCTTTTATTTTGTTGCTTGTTCCTTTTCACTGTTTTATTTTTTTGACCCTGACTCCTCCTCCCCTACTTCCTGCTCTTCCTCCTTCTCAGAACATCATGCCCATCTCGGCCGCCATGTTTCGCAGCGAGAGGAAGAACCCCGTCCCCCAGTGTCCCCCCAGGCTGGATGTCCAGATGTTGACCCCGGTCATCTGGAGTCGTATGCCCAACCACTTCCTGAACCCAGAGGTGGGCAGAGTGAGTGAGCGGTTGGGCTGGATGGTGGAGTGTACCGAACCGCTCATCATGATGGCTCTGCACATCCCAGAAGAGAACAGGTCGGTGGCGGGACGTCAGTTATTGATGGAAAATTAGCAGTGGATACTCGAGGTTGGGGCTTTTATTTATCACAATGGAGTGCTGCAGTCTTTTTTTAAAATATGTTTGCATATTTACATAGAGCATTTATACAATAAAAAAACAAATGAAAAAGACATTTAACACAAGGCTAACAAGACAGGACTAAGTGGATGTGACAAAGTGCACGAGCAAGACAGGACTAGACAGATACACCAATACACCAATAGAAATAAGAAAAAATTATGATAAATTACATAAATATATATTTTATATATGGTGATATGGGACATTTGAGGAACTATACATGGAAATAAAAAGAAATCAGAGTTGAAGGCATCGTAAAAAAAAAAGAACCAGTTGTTCTCATAGGATGTTATTCTTATTCTAGTTATCCTCGTCTTAAAAGATAATATAAAACTTCAATTGTCTTGACGGACATTGTTGTGCAGCAGTGGCAATACAAATTAGGAAAAATGTGCATATAGAAAAATGAATAGTGTAATAAAAATGTTCATTACTGTTAAAAGCCAGAGAATAAAAGCTGTTTTTTTTTTCAGGTGCATCGACATCCTGGAGCTGTCGGAGCGCCAGGACCTGATGAAATTCCACTACCACACTCTCATGCTCTACTGCGCCGTGTGCGCTCTCGGTAATAACCGGGTGGCCCACGCTCTGTGCAGCCACGTGGATGAATCCCAGCTTTTCTATGCCACCGAGAACACATACCTGCCCGGACCGCTGCGCAGCGGATACTATGACCTGCTCATCAGCATCCACCTGGAGTCGGCCAAGCGGGCTCGCCTGGGCACCAACAGGGAGTTTATCGTCCCCATGTCCGAGGAGACTCTCAGCATCCACCTCTATCCTGATGCCAAGAAGGCCCACTCCCTCCCTGGCGTCGGTCTCACCACCTGCCTGCGGCCAAAGCTGCATTTCTCTTCCATCAACTTTGTTGGCACGGACCCAGACTTGTACACCCTCAGTCCTGTTTTCCCCCTGCAGGTAAGATGAAGGTTGCATTGTAGAAAATGTCATGAAATTTGAGTTGTGCTCATCTTCTTCACCCCCCCAGGAGCTGAAGACCAGGGCGATCAGCATGCTGACGGAGGCCGTGCTGGATGGTAGCCAGGCCATGCGGGATCCAGTTGGAGGCAGCGTGGAGTTCCACTTTGTCCCCATCCTGAAGCTCATCAGCACACTGCTCATGATGGGCATCTTCAACGATGAGGACACCAAGCACATCCTGAAGATGATTGATCCAAATGTCTTCAGCGGAAAGGAGGAAGAGGAGGAGGAGGAGGCGGCTGAGAAAGCCGAGGAGGGCGGAGAAGGCGAGGAAGCAAAGGAGGAGGATGAGGAGGAAGCGGAGGAGGAGGCCGAGCTAGAGGACGAAGGGGTCGGCGATGAGGAGGAGCTCAAAGAGTTGGAGCACAAGGAGGAAGAGGCTGGGCCTAAGGAGGAAGAACAAGAAGAGGAAAAGGAGGAGGGAGAGGCCAAAGAAGGAAAGGTGGATGGAGAGAAGGCAGAGGAGGAGAAGGAGGCCGAGGCAGCGGAGGCCGAGGTGAAGGAGGAGGAGGAGGGTCTGGAAGAGGGATTACTGCAGATGAAGCTGCCAGAGTCCGTCAAACTGCAGGTTATTATATTTAACATTTAAATACCTTCCACCTGTTAACTGTGTGACTCACCCTCTCCTGTCTGCTCCTCCAGATGTGCACACTCCTGCAGTACTTCTGCGACTGCGAGCTGCGACACAGGGTGGAGGGCATCGTGGCATATTCAGACAAGTTTGTCAACGACATCCAGAAGAACCAGCGCGTCCGTTACAACCAGCTGATGAGAGCCTTCACCATGTCGGCTGCTGAGACAGCACGAAAGACCCGCGAGTTCCGGTCGCCGCCACAGGACCAGGTAACGATGAATACAGTTTGTCTTTCAGCCAAGTGAGAAGAGGCAGAATGTGCTGACGGTGTGTCCTCCTCAAGGTTCTCCTGCTGACCAACTTCAAGCACAGTCCAGAAGAGGAGTGCAGTCCAGTTCCTGAGGAGGTCCGGGATACTCTGGCCGAGTTTCACAACGACCTCCTGCTTCACTGTGGTTAGAAATCCTTCTTTTCTTTTTTTTTTTCCCTTTTTTTGTTTATTATTTTGCAAAATTTGGGAATTAGCCAAGTGGGAAACTTCCTGGAATTTATGGGAATTAATCAGACTCAGCTTTATTGGCCAGGTACAGTATGTTTTCACATATGAGGAATTTGAGGGTTTTTTTTTACAGCCCTCTCTTTGTACCAACAGAATAAAAAATACAAAGTGACAGACAGACAACCTAGCAGCTCAACTGACCATAACATAAGTTATACAGAGTGAGATAACGGTGCAAGTGATGCATGAAAATAAATAGTAAATTCATCAATAGATAAATGTTACAAACTGGTGGAAATGACAGTGATATATATATACAGTATAATTCCACAGGGATTGTTCCTGACACTGTGACTGGAACAGGAATTTATGGGAATAAACTGGCAATTTATAACGAGGAACTTAAATATAGTTGGTGAAAGTATATTGCAGCATAATTCTGGCAAAAAACAACCAGGTTTAATATAGGTTCACTTGAATATTTCCAATCAATTCTGATAAATACCCATGTGAAGTTTCCAATTTAGAATATCTCCAAAATTCTCCAGCTCAACGTCTCATGGAAGTTCCCAGAAATTTACTGGAAATTTTTCCACAGTGACCTCACAAAACACATTTTTCACCAAAAATATTAATCATGACAGTTTTGTCTTCACAGGATAAAATGGTGAAGTGCAGTATCTTTAGTTTACTGACATTTTAGTGGCTCCATATCAGAGTCTAGAAATTTGAGTTTTATTGTGAGAATCAAGGTTTACATTTGCAAAGATCCCCACTGTGAGTGTTAAGTGTCTCTGTGCGTTCATCTCTAAAGTGGCGTCATAAACGCTGATATTTTGCAGTGTCTCTTTCTGCTAGGAATTAATGGTCAAATGCATAATGCATAAATGTCATAATTTTAAGACTTTTTTTCTAAATGCCACCAGAGGTAGAGTGAGACGAGCTCTTTTTTGGGATCTTGATGCTGAATTCTTATTTTACACACAGGAATACACATTGAGGAGGAGGAAGAGGAGGAGGAGGTGGACTCCTCACTGAGGGGCCGACTCATCAGTCTGGTCGATAAGATCAAGAGCTTACGCAAGAAGAAGGAGGAAGAGGAGAAGCCAGAGGTGGAGGAGGAGGTGAAACCCAGTAAGACAAACCGCCAAATAATGAATGAATTATAAATCCATAAGCCATGATGTTCACCACACTGAAATGCTCTCTGTCCACCCACCAAGGCTCCCTGCAGGAGCTCATCTCACACACCATGATCCTCTGGGCCCAGGAGTCCTTCATCCAGAACCCAGAGCTGGTGCGCCTCATGTTCAGCCTGCTCCACCGGCAGTACGACGGCCTCGGCGAGCTGATCCGAGCGCTGCCCAAAGCCTATGCCATCAACGCTGTGTCTGTTCAGGACACCATGGATCTACTGGAGTGTCTGGGACAGATCCGCTCGCTGCTCATCGTCCAGATGGGTCCAGAGGAGGAGCGGCTCATGATCCAGAGCATCGGGTCGGTGACCAGGGTCGACTGGTCACGCACCTGTAGTTGTTTCACTTAAGCAGCATCTTTTTGTTGAATTCATCCTGCACTAACATCTGCAGTTCTGTTCTTTCAGGAACATCATGAACAACAAGGTGTTCTACCAACATCCCAACCTGATGAGAGCGCTCGGTATGCACGAGACTGTCATGGAGGTGATGGTCAACGTGTTGGGTGGAGGCGGAGACTCCAAGGTCACTTCAGTTTCTCCTTCTCTGTGTTTGAAGGACACATTGGACACTTGATGTCATTATTTGAGCACGCATCACGAGGCTCACAGTCGACTTGTTTTCTCTTTAACTCTCCAGGAGATTCGATTCCCCCAAATGGTGACCAACTGCTGTCGCTTCCTCTGTTACTTCTGTCGTATCAGCCGACAGAACCAGCGCTCCATGTTTGACCACCTGAGCTACCTGCTGCAGAACAGCGGCATTGGTTTGGGTCGGTATTCTATTAAAAACTATAGTTATATCTATTTATTTTGAATGTTTGGATGAGCTGAAGAAGACTTGTGCATCTGCAGGCATGCGTGGCTCCACGCCGTTGGACGTGGCGGCGGCTTCTTGCATCGACAACAACGAGCTGGCCTTGGCTCTGCAGGAGCAGGACCTGGAAATGGTTTGAGAAGATAAATATGAACAAAACAATGACACATGAAAAGAAAGAGGGGACTTGCTGGCTGATAATGTGTCTCCCTTGATGCAGGTGGTGACATACTTGGCGGGCTGTGGGCTACAAATGTGTCCGATGCTCCTCTCTAAGGGCTACCCTGACATCGGCTGGAACCCCTGTGGAGGAGAGCGATACCTGGATTTCCTCCGCTTCGCTGTGTTTGTCAACGGTCAGCAGACACTCCATGTAAATATGTGTTGTTGTTTTTGGGTGGCTGTCGCTGACGTTTCCTCCTCGCAGGAGAGAGCGTGGAGGAGAACGCCAATGTCGTGGTGCGGCTGCTCATCCGTCGGCCAGAGTGCTTTGGCCCGGCCTTGAGAGGAGAGGGTGGCAATGGCCTGCTGTGTGCCATGGAGGAGGCCATCAAGATCTCAGAGGATCCAGCCAGAGACGGACCCACCGTCAAGAAGGACAGGCGCTTCATGTGAGTGTCGATAACACAATAAACATAAATAAAATTTAGCAAAAGAGAATAAAATGCAACAAAAACTGCTGTTTTGCAAACAGTATGTCCTATAGCTCCCCTGTACACAGTACAGATGAAATGAAATCAGATGTTTTGCTTGAATAATGAGCTTTAATAAAGCGCATGTTTTGTTTATTGCACACTTCCTCTTTGTATTGTACTGGAAAGTTAATGTGTGACTCTTCACTTGAAGCAGCAGGATTGTTTTCCTTTTCCAGAAAATGATAATGCTGATCTGTGGTCAGCGTCTTGTTTTGTTGTTCTAACTGTTATCAGTTAACGTTTCTGAAGAGAGGAGCTGGAGCTATAAAAACACAGAAACTGAAGGACTGAACCAACCTGTGACCACACTGGTTGCCAACTGTTTTAATATTCAGCATTGTATGTTCTCTTGATTGGCAGGTTTGGTGGTGAGGAACAGCAGGAGGAGAACCGAGTACATCTGGGGAACGCCATCATGTCCTTCTACTCGGCCCTGATTGATCTGCTGGGTCGCTGCGCCCCTGAGATGCATGTGAGTAGAATTTTTATAATATTGTGATTTTTTTGAGAAAGAAAACTGGAGGAAAACCTCCTGGGTCCTCGTTAGAGGAAGACGTTTCTGTGCAGAAAGACGCCTGGAGTACTTAATGTCATTTATGTGTTGAATGTTGTTTACAGCTGATCCAAGCAGGCAAAGGTGAAGCCCTCCGAATCAGAGCCATCCTGAGGTCTCTGGTGCCCATAGAGGACCTGGTGGGAGTCATCAGCTTACCTGTGCAGATCCCTGCCTACGGCAAAGGTCAGACTTGGGATCAGGTGTGGACTCACTGTGTGCAGCATGTTCTGGCCTTGGCCTGCATGTCTGATTATTCCTGTCCAACCACCAGACGGTCAGATTATCGAGCCCAAGATGTCGGCCAGTTTTGTGCCGGACCACAAGGCCTCCATGGTGCTGTTCCTGGATAGGGTGTACGGTATCGAAAACCAGGACTTCTTGCTTCATGTGCTGGAGGTCGGCTTCCTGCCCGACATGAGAGCTGCAGCCTCTCTGGACACCGTGAGTCAGAAAAATCACAGTGCTGATGTTTTCCACCTTATTTTGGATGGTGCTAATATATGTACATATTATTTTGCAGCTGGTTGCAGAGAACATAAAGTCTCTCCTGTGGAGGAATTTATATTAGTGTTCACATTCACCATCAAAACTACTTTAACTTTTTACAGTGGTTGTCTTGGTCCCATTAACTGGTTTTATATACCCCATAGTTATTATATTATTTACACACACACAACAAGAATATAGAATTTTGTCTTATAACCAGGAGTATATGCAACCAATGAAAATGTTCAGTTTATTAACAATTTTATTCATAAAGTTTTAAACAAACTTTCCAAAACTCAAAAATAAAAATCAACAAGAGACAGAAAGAGATATAAATACATACATACACATAAAAATAAAATAAAACAAAAAGAACATACAAATTAAAAAAGTTCCAAATATACATTGTCAAAAAAATGGCACATTTATTTTTATGGACCATATCGTCCTGTTATATTAGAGGAAATGTTTAATTCATGGCCAGTGTTTCATTTTTCAGTCTTGCTCTACTGATGATGAGCAGATCTAATCCCTAACATCCAGTAAAACATCCTAAAATCTTCATGTCGATGTGAGTCCATGTTCCAGAAACACCTCTTACCGTCTCGCTCTCGGCTCCAGGTGTCCTTCAGCACCACAGAAATGGCCCTGGCCCTGAACCGCTACCTCTGCTCGGCCGTTCTGCCTCTGCTCACCAAGTGCGCTCCGCTGTTTGCTGGGACGGACCACCGGGCCATCATGATCGACTCCATGCTCCACACCATCTACCGATTGTCCCGCGGCCGAGCTCTGACCAAGGCCCAGAGGGACGTCATCGAGGAGTGCCTCATGTCGCTCTGCAAGTCAGTGCTGCTCTGGTTCTCACTGTTTAGGAACAACTGATGCTAACCTGTCAACCAATCAGGAACGTGGCTGCAGCTGCACGATTTATAGATATAATGCACATATACAAAGTATGACAAAAAAAGATAGTAAAAATGAGAAATAAGAATAAATAGTAAAAGTGACACTTTTTTTATTTTATTCTATTAATGCGAGCGTATGTGTGGATTTTTTATATTTTTTATTTTTGCATTGAATGTGTTTTTGTTTGTTTTTATTTTTATATATATTTTATTCATTTATTTATTTTGTGTTTGTGTACAGTATATGTACATATATTTATTTTTATATTATTATTATTTTGTTTTTATATGTTTGTGTATGTATGTACTGTATGTATATATATTTTTATTTTTTTAAAAAGAATAATGAAAAATTACAATGAGATAAAGACACTGCAGTGCAATGATAATAAACAGATATTGTATTTAATTGGCAGCTCATTAATAAAGGAGTGTTTTGTTGACATTCGCAGGTACCTCCGTCCCTCCATGCTGCAGCATCTGCTCAGACGACTCGTGTTTGACGTACCCATCCTCAACGAATACGCCAAGATGCCTCTGAAGGTTTGCCTGCTGCTCAGTCCTACTTTTATTCTCACAACAGTTTGTTGGAATAGAAACAAAAAGAGATGCATCAGTCTGTGTCGTAGAGTGCAGTCAGTTCAAACACAGTGAATGGTGAATAGCATATTTGTAGAAATCTGTGTTTTAATCCTTTCAGCTGCTGACTAATCACTACGAGCGTTGCTGGAAATACTACTGCTTGCCGAACGGATGGGCGAACTTTGGGGTGACCTCCGAGGAGGAGCTGCATCTGTCCCGAAAACTCTTTTGGGGAATCTTTGAGTCGCTGGCGCACAAGGTGAGCGATGAAATGTTCCCACTGTGCTGATGACGCAGGTTTAAAGCTGGTGTCAGGATCAACACGGCTTCTCTGATGTCATCCGAACTCCAGAAATACGACGCCGAGCTCTTTAAGATCGCCATGCCGTGCCTCTGTGCAATAGCAGGAGCCATCCCGCCGGACTATGTGGATGCCAGTTACTCCTCTCACACTGAGAAGAAGGCATCCGTGGACGCTGAAGGCAACTTTGATCCCAAACCAGTGGAGACGACCAAGTGAGCACAAGTTTTAATGCATAGATGGTCTTAAAAAGGAGCGCTGCAGCCACAAAATGAGCATTTCCACATCAGTTACTCAGCCAGTGTTTCCTGGAGATGAACAGAAAACAAAAAAACTTGAATCACTACATCAGAACATTGGTTTCCAGAGTAAAGTCTTGGTTATCCAGTCAGAAGCCATCAAGTTTTAGAGAACAGGCACATACGGCTGGAAAAATGAGGGGCTAAATGGATGTTTATGATATTAAAGACATTTCACCAAAAACAGCCTACTGGTAAATAGTTTATATGAAATAACTGTGGTATTTTCGTATAATCCTGTATGAATTATTAAAATGAGTTTTTTCTCATTTTATGAACTTGAGTGTAAAATGAATATGAGCTGTTTTCAGTGAATTATAGTTAAAAAATGAACAGACAAGATCGACATTTTTATATCGTCATATTTCTGACATACTGCAGAGGCATGTGAAGTTTTTTTTAATAATCATTTAAGGTGAGTTAATTTAAAGTGATTTTGTGTCACTACATGATAAGTTGAATGAATGAATGAATAATGTGTTCACAGCACCATCATCCCAGAGAGGCTGGACGCCTTCATCAACAAGTACGCAGAGCATACTCATGACAAATGGGCCTTTGAAAAGGTCAGTTCTTCACAGATGGATAGATTTTTTTAATTGTTGGTATCCTGTAATAATTATGCTAATGGTTGAATACATTTTCAGATCCAGAACAACTGGACGTATGGAGAGGTCTTGGATGACAACGCTAAGACTCACCCGATGCTGCGTCCGTACAAAACCTTCTCTGAGAAGGTAAAGTTACTAAAGTTATTAGCTCTGTGTTTAACATCTGCAGACACTGTGAATAAAGTGTGCTGTTTTCAGGCTTTTAAATCCTCCTCTTGCTGATTCCTAGGACAAGGAGATTTACCGCTGGCCCATCAAAGAGTCAGTCAAGGCCATGCTGGCCTGGGAATGGACCCTGGATAAAGCCAGAGATGGGGAGGGGGAAGTGGAGAAGAAGGCGGCCACTCGAAAGATCTCCCAAACTGCTCAGGTACAAGATGAGAGAAAACAAAAAAACAGTGTGACCGTTTGGTGCTGTGTTTCCTGTCTGGACTTAGTGGAGAGGATAGTTTTTAAAAGACTCGTATGGTTAAGGTAAAGGTGAACAGCCTTAGACGTACTAAGTGAAGCATATTTTAAATGGCAGAATATTTTTAGAAATGTTATTATGTTATAGGACGATTGTAGGATGTAATTTTCTCTACAAAGCCAGGAGGAGCCTCTGCAGGCTAAATGGTGACCTCTGATTTAGCAGCACAACACACACAAGCTAAAAAAGGGAAGTGAAAATAACGAAAGCGAACATTAACATCAGTTAACATGGAGGACCACGTCTCCTCTTCTCTGTGTGCTTCTGTCTCCAGGCCACTTACGACCCCAGCCACGGCTACAGCCCTCAGCCCATAGACATCGCAGGGATGGCGCTGTCCAGAGAGCTGCAGGTATGTCTCATCCTGTCACTGACGAGTCAAACCTGTCCAGTTAAACCTGTCCATTAAACGCTCTCACCGTCTCCATCATGCAGTCCATGGCTGAGCAGCTGGCTGAGAACTATCACAACACCTGGGGCAGGAAGAAGAAGCTGGAACTGCAGGCTAAAGGTAACCGTCACCTGACACTTTTGTCTCTTAGCAGTAGTTTTTCGCTCTTTTTTTGAGTCCTAAATGTCCTCCGGTAGGCGGCGGCACCCATCCTCTGCTCGTTCCTTACGACACCCTGACGGCGAAGGAGAAGGCCAGAGACAGGGAAAAGGCCCAGGACCTGCTGAAGTTCCTGCAGCTCAACGGATACGCTGTGACCAGGTGACATCTCTTTCGCATACAGAGGCTTTTCATGGTTCTTTTGTATTATATACTGTAAAAAATAGTGTCATCTTTAAAGGACCAGTGTGTTACAATTACAGTTATCTGTTGGCAGATACTGAATTTAATATCAATAAGTATTTTTTTTAAGTGTATAATCACCTTAAAATAAGAGTTACTGTTTTTATAACCTTAGAATGAGAAATGTTCGTATCTACTCATGGAGCCATGCTTTTACAGTAGCCCAGAACAGACAAACCACTCAGATCAATGAATAAATAAATATACACGTATGAATGTACAGTATGTGTACATAAGGCAAGAGTACATATATAGATAAAAACAATTCAATAAGAGGTTTCAAGGAAGAATTGTCTGTAATTTCCCAGTCGTTTATTGATTTTTTTTTTTGTTTATTAAAATTATGTGATTTTATATATTTTATATATTTTCATGGTTCATAAAATAAAGTTGTATTTGAGTATTTTAATATATTCTGTTTTTATTTTATTTTTAGTAATTTGCACTGGGAACATAAATTGGTATAAAACTGAGCACATGGACCAGAAATGGAAAAAAAAAATATTTGTATTGTGCATTATTCTGTGCTTAGTTTAAATATTGCAAATATTTAAATGTATATATTATTTCATTATTGTTGTTTTATTGAATTTATTTCTTATAACTTATTTCATGCTGCTGTGCCAAGTAAATTTCCACCAATAAAAATATTCTGCTCTGTTCTCAGAAGACATTAATCTCTAATTTAAGACACTAGTTGTAGATCTATGAGTGCAGTAGTTCATGGGGACAGAACGAGCCAGTTGTGTCCATGTGTCTTTATTTTCGTCCCTCTCGTCTCTGTCCTCAGAGGCCTGAAGGACATGGAGCAGGACATTTCCTCCATTGAGAAGCGTTTCGCCTACGGCTTCCTCCAGAAGCTCCTCAAGTGGATGGACATCGCCCAGGAGTTCATCGCTCACCTCGGTGCCTTGATAGACTTGGCAGCATGTTGACTCCAGCGTTCACCTTCTGACGTGTTTTTAACATGTCTTTATTGTTTTTAACAGAGGCTGTTGTCAGCAGTGGCAGAGTAGAGAAGTCACCACATGAACAAGAGATCAAGTTCTTTGCCAAGGTGAGACATTTGATGCATCATGAGAAGAAACAAAACCTTTAAAAAACACGTTTACAGGACTTACAAGACAAGCTTGGCCAGATTTGGAAAAGATGGTTAACTAATCTTAACAGCAGGTTTGATCGTTAGTTACGACTGCATTGTTGGTTTCCTTGATTTTTTGAATGGATTTCTGCTTCATGTGGCAACACATTTATTACATTTTATTTCTTTCGTGCGTCTATAGGCATTCAAAGGCACTTTACATTTTAACTGATTGAATGCCAGCTGTTTTATAAAACAGAAAGTGTCTTGTTTCAGCGTTTTTGCCCATTTTGAGTCATATTTCAAGACTCACAGATTATGTATTAGGCCTCTGAAAACACTGAATAGCTCAAATGAAAGAAGGGAGTGGGAGTCATTTTTAGAGACCCCCACAAAACTCAGATTACAATTCGAACCCTGGGATCACATCATTCACTTCTCTGGAGGGGTGAGAAACTCTGATTTTTAATGTGAAGCTGAAACATTTTGGTTTAGAGATGCTGTCCTGCTGCATTTAATGATGACAGAAACCACGTGAGTATTTTCTGTGATGAACATTTGGTTGTTGTTTCCTTCATAGATCCTCCTGCCTCTGGTCAATCAGTACTTCAAGAACCACTGCCTGTACTTCCTGTCCACTCCTGCTAAAGTCCTGGGCAGCGGCGGACATTCATCCAACAAGGAGAAGGAGATGATTGCCAGGTTTGTGCAGTAAACGCTCAGGAACTTTAAGGTTTTCATGACCTTCGGCCTTCAGTTTCCTTGACCTCCCTTTTTGCTTTCTGTGTCACCTCAAACGTCTTCCCTGCCCTGTTTCCTGTCTTCTCCTCCTGCCTCAGTATCTTCTGTAAGTTGGCTGCTTTGGTGAGACACAGAGTTTCTCTCTTTGGTAAGAAGCCTGCATGCTGGCATTACAACCACCTGTTTTCCTCTTTCTCTTCCTTCCTTCCTTCTCATTTAAATACCATCCTTCTTTCTTGATCTGGATGCAACCTGTGCAGTAATGAAACTCTCTGTGCAAATAAAGACAGAAAAATGCAAACAGATTCTTTAGCCAGGAATGTGTTCAGATGCTCGATTCAGTTTATCATCTGAAAATTATCATCTCTAAACGAACATTAACTCAGGCAGGTGATATTTCACAGAACGCTGTGCAGATGTAAAAATATAATAGCACAGGTTTGAAACAGGCTGGTGGCCCGGCTCTTTGTGCTTTCAGTTCTCTACATTTTGCTTCATGCTCTCAAAATCACAAGTGTACGTACGCAAACTGAATCCTGACCCCTGAAGGTATCAATACTCTCCTGGTCTGGGTTTAGGTGTTCTTGACTACCCTAGACTCAGATCAGGTCAGATTAGGTGATATTGTACTGCAGCTCTGTCAGATATCCTCCTTCTTCTCCACCATACAGTATGTCCCTAATTTTTAGTCAGTCTTGTATATCCAAAGAATACAACACCATAGAGCAAAATGTGGTCCAACTGTTGCATAATTACATGTTTAAATTGTCTAAGTAATGTTATATAAAGTCTTTTATTAATGTTTTTTGATCGGCTGTTCACATCTCTGCTGTGGTGTTTTTCAGGAACGGATGCAACTGCCGTGGTGAACTGTCTGCACATCCTGTCACGTTCGCTGGACGCCAGGTAACTCACCGAGCAGAGACCACTTTCAACAAAATCACCACTTTTTGTCCAGAATCCGTCCGTTTTGCTCTCTAATCATGATCGTCTCCACTTCCTGCCGTGGAGTAAATGATTTTCAGTGTTGTGGCTCAAATTTGTAAATGTTCTCCTGTCTGTGTCCTTCCCTTCAAGGACTGTCATGAAATCAGGCCCAGAGATCGTCAAAGCTGTCCTGAGGCAGTTCTTTGAGAGTGCAGCAGACGACATCGAGAAGATGGTGGAGAATCTGAAGCTGGGCAAAGTGTCCAGTAGGAACCAGGTCAGAGAGGCCTTATGCTACGCTGTGTTGTTGTTACAGCTTTGTTTGTCTGCTGCTGATGAAAGTGTCTCGTGCTCCTGCAGGTGAAAGGTGTAGCCCAGAACATCAACTACACCACCAACGCCCTGCTGCCGGTCCTCACTTCGCTCTTTGACCACATCGCACAGCACCAGTTCGGAGACGATGTCATGCGTGAGTGGAGTGACCTTAACGGTTCACGACTCAACGACACAAAGGGCCGACTGAAAAGCTAACATCCCCTCTCCTCTCTGCCTCCTCAGTGGATGACCTGCAGATCTCCTGCTACCGTTTGATGTGCAGTATCTACTCTCTGGGCACCGTGAAGACTCCACATGTGGAGAAGTGAGTGCAGACCTCAGACCTGCCTGTGTGGAGGCAAAAACATATTTTTTTATGCACTGATCAATCCAAAATACACATTTAGATCTTTATTTTACTAATTGGTCTATTTGTGCCTGTGGATTTCTCCTGAGTTCACCAACAGTTACCATTAGATTGTTGTGTTTTTTTTTCCAGAAAACTTAATGCAAAATATATATTTTTTTGATGTCAGTAATCAACTGTGAAAGTGTTTTACTAATATCTATTTGTTAATTATTTTATTTATTTCCCTGTAGTGTCTTTAACATGTATGGAACTTTTTTTCAGAAATCTCTACTTTCATCTCCAGTTTCAGTCTGATTTAAACATCATTTTATTGCTGAAAACATGGCGAAAATAAGAAATATTTAAAATGTATTTTAAATATTCACACATATTTAATAAGATAATGCCTCATTTGCATATTTAAGAATCCAATATCAGAAAATCTTGTAATAATAATACATGTCAGTAATCAATCATTTATTTTGCTCTACTCACCTGTGGTGTCTTCAACATCCAGATGTTTAAAGGCTGGTTTCTTGAAGTCGGTCTGATTTATACATTTTAATCCTAAAATCATGGAAAAAATAAAAAAAAAACATGTCACTTTAATTTGTAAAGTGACAGTAAATGGATGGCTGGATGTTCAGATTTCTATTCAGGAAATGTATGAAAATTTAAGCATTTTTGAAAAGCAAAAGAACATCTGTCTTAATGTCAGTGATTTATTTTACTCCATTCACCTTTAGAACATTTTTTTATTACATGATGACATGCCCTGATTTACATATTTAAACGTTTATTAAAGCAGTTTAAAAGAAAGTGCATCAGGGGCCTTTAACCTGCCTTCACAGGCTCATTCTGTGTTGATCATCTGGTGTTTTTCTGCAGACAGCGACCGGCTCTTGGAGAGTGTTTGGCCCACTTGGCAGCAGCGATGCCCGTCGCCTTCCTTGAACCTTCACTGAACGAGTTCAACATGTTCTCCGTTTACACCACCAAGACTCCCAGAGAGAGAACCAGTGAGTTTCAGTATCCTGAACACAACATTACCTTTACATTTTAGCAGCTCCCTCACCTTTCTTTCATCCTGTTCGTCTCCTCAGTCCTGGGTCTTCCCAGCCAAGTTGAGGAGCTGTGCCCAGACATCCCAGAACTGGAGATCCTCATGAAGGACATCCACGACCTGGCCGAGTCCGGGGCCCGCTACACAGAAATGCCCCACGTGATCGAGGTCACCCTTCCCATGCTGTGTAACTACCTGCCCCGCTGGTGGGAGCGGGGCCCTGAGAACTTCCCCGAGCAGGAGGGCCAGCTGTGCACCTCTGTCACCTCGGAGCAGCTCAACCAGCTACTGGGCAGCATCATGAAGATTGTGGTGAACAACCTGGGGATCGACGAGGCCTCCTGGATGAAGAGGTTGGCAGGTGGGTGGGCTACACACTGCAGACGGCAGTGAGATATGTATTGATATATGATATAATAAAACAAACCAGACTCAGGGTGCAGAGTAGTGGCCTATGTGACCTATTTAAAACCTCCTGCCTCCCTCTTGCTCCAGTGTTCGCCCAGCCCATCGTCAGCAGGGCCAAGCCGGAGATGCTGAAATCCCACTTCATCCCCACCATGGAGAAGCTGAAGAAGCGCTCAGGGAAGGTGGTGGCCGAGGAGGACCATCTGCGCATGGAGGGCAAGACGGAGGTGGACAGCGAGAACGGGACCATCCGAGATGAGTTTGCTGTTCTGTGCCGCGACCTGTACGCCCTCTACCCTCTGCTCATCCGCTACGTGGACAACAACAGGTATCAATGTGTGCAGTACCTGTTGTTAATATGACAGAGTGTGGTTGAGTTGACAGGTACAGTCAGTTAGTGTTGTTCTTCTTCAACACCAGGAACATCCAACAGTGAGTGAACAACTCTATTATTGATTTCTGCCCCATTGTCTGTAATGTTTTAATAAAACACATTTCTTTGTCTGCAGGGCCAGATGGCTGACCTGCCCAGACCCAGACGCTGAGGAGCTCTTCAGGATGGTGGGAGAGGTCTTCATCTTCTGGTCCAAGTCCCATGTGAGTCTTCCCCTTTGGTCTTTGTGTTTTTATATACATATATATATATATATATATATATATATATATATATATATATATATATATATTTTAAAAGTAGTTTTGTGCATTTCATGTTTGTTTGTGTTTTATTGCAGAACTTCAAGAGGGAGGAGCAGAACTTTGTGGTCATGAATGAGATCAACAACATGTCTTTCCTAACGGCTGACAGTAAGAGCAAGATGAGCAAGGTGAGGAAACACAGAGGAAAACAACAAGATGTTTTAGTCTTTATGGAACTAAACTCTAATAATTAATATTTCACTAACATATGCCACTCATTCCAAGCATATCTTGATCTATTCTCAGCTCTTATTTTTCTTTCTGTCCTTTAACGGATGAGAACGTCAAAATCATTTTTTAGACAACAGAAACATACATCAGACCGGCAAAAAGAAGAACTTAATAACATCAAACTTCTACTTCAACCACACTGAAAATAAGAAGTCCAAAAGCACTGACTTCTGACCTGTCCACCTGCAGTGTCCAAAAAGAGATAATATAAAGCTTCTTATTTCAAAGTTCCTTACTGTAATAAAAGACAGACACTAGATATTTTCAAATTAAAGCTGCTTATTGTAATAAAAGGAGGACGGACACCAGATAATTTCAAAATAAAGCTCCTTAATTTATTAAGATATTGTGAACCCTCAGATCCAGGTAAGATTTGAAAATAATCAGAGCTTTCTTTCATACACATCTAAGAAATATCCACTTTTCTATCCCTCTTAAATGTAAAATGTGACTCGCCCTCGACCTTTTTTTTTGCTCTTTGCTGGTCTGATGTATGACACAACCACTAACCTCCTCTTCCAGGACAATGTCAGAGGCAGTGCCTAGTGTTGTTGGGCAGTGGTAGGAGTGTCGCTAACTGTGTTTTCTCCTTATATCCTGTGTCGGGGTTCGGACGCTGGGCCTGTAGGCCGGAGACGGAGAGGTTAGACTGTGTTTGTGCACGAGCGCTGTGCTGTATCGCATGGCACCCTGAGTTTGGGAGGCATTTCATCAAGACCCCAATATTCACACACATGCATACACACAAACAAGGTGATAAACACACCAGGAAACTGTGACTGTGTCCAGTATTAGCAGTGTTAGAACAATGCTCATCCATGGGAGAAATGTTGAATTTGGTTGCTTTACATTCTGAATGTTTTCCAGGTGTTTTTAGGTAAGGTAGAGTGTGGATGTGTGCGGTAGCGTCTGTGTTTTTATGTTTGTGTATATGTGTGGGTCGGGGTCTGGAGCGGCTTGATGAAAGCTCTTTGCTGTAGATCTTAGTGGCCTGAGAGGTTTCATGGCGCTCGGCTCGGCACTTTATTTTTGACGGGTCGCTCCTGCGGCCGAGCGCCATCACCCCCTTATTTTTCTCTCTTGGTTAATAAACAGTTTGACTTCAGATCGTCGCTGTTGGATACCGTTGTGGAGCCCATGCTGCTGTGCCATCTGTCAAATGTTGTATTTGTCTTATTGACGCTTGGATTTCTTTCAGCTTTTTGTGGTAAAGATTCCTGCGCTGGGGGTGGACGGGTGGGGACTCTTCTCTTTTCATTATCGGCTTTGTCTTCACCTCATGTCATGAGAGAATCTAGTCATCATATTCACTAACTGGACTCCATGTCTAATTCATTCGCACCATTAAATCACTGTCTGAAGGGTATCTTTCTGTGGTTTCTGTAAGATAAACACATAAACCTCCTCTCCGTGGCTGTCAGACGGGCATTACTGTGGTAAGCTTCTGTTGCTTGATCGTCACAGGAGGGCGGAGAGGTCGCTGTGAGACCAGACAACAGTCAGTAATGAGCGTTGGCAGCTTCAGGACGGGAGCGTAGAGAAGAGCTCCAGGGCGATGGACCCCATAGACTTGTGCTGCTCTGTGTGCTGTGCAGTGGACAGCATCTGTCTGGACGCTGCACTACTAACAGCGAGGCTGTACTGTGTGAAACAACCAGTGTTGGGCAAGTTACTCTCAAAATGTGACATATTAACTCATTGAGTGCCAGCCGTTTTGTAAAACAAAGTGCCTTGTGCCAGTGTTTTTGCCCATTTTGAGTCATATTTATTTTATATTTTTATATTTTGTATCTGAAAACACAGAATAGCGCAAATGAACGAAGAGACTCTCTGTTTCATCATGAAAAAAATGTTTGTTTTTACCTTGTTCCATTTTTGTTTTATCAGAGGTAGAGGACACTTTCACCAAAATCACCACTTTTTGTCCAGAATCCTTCTGTTTTGCTCTCTAATCTCGATCATCTCAACTTCCTGTTTTGATCTATGTGGCGTATACTGTCTCTTTATGCTCCGACTACAACTCCCAGAAGCCCCAAAATTACTCACAGGCTGCGGGAGATCGGCGACCTGCTGCTGAAAAACCACTTTGACGCTGAAATATGTCAACGGCACTCAAAGAGTTAATATTACTAGTTACTCTCATTTTAAGTAATTTTATAGTAATTACTTACACTGATCAGGCCTAACATCATGGCCATCTGCCTAATATTGTGATGGTGACCTCTGACCCCTGAAGGTACACAGGTATCTTCAGCAGCATTAACTTCGCTGGTCTGTTGGCTCAGACCACCAGGACCAGCCTTCACTCAATGATCCTTGTCCTCTCATGCCCCTGTCTCTGGTTCACCACTGGTCTTTCCTTGGACCACATTTGATAGATCCTGACCACTGCAGACCAGGAACACCCCACCAGAGCTGCACTTCTGGAGATGTTCTGACCCAGTCCTCTAGACATCACATCCTGCTGGCAGCACTTAGGATCCATACCAAATATTTGTCTGTAGAAGAAGTATTTTCTGATGTGAAATCCCCCAAATATAACAGTTCAGATTTAATTGACAACCAAAGTGACTCTGCATAAAGGTGAACAGTTTGGATCTTGTTATCAAACTCCCTCAAATCCTGATGCAGGAACATTTTTCCTGCTTCTTACATCAACTCTGAGGACTAAATCATCATCTAATGCAGAGATAATCAGTGTTATTCACTTCACCTGTCAGTGGTCATCATGTTATGTCTGATCAGTGTAAATGACAAAATTACTGTCTATGAACAGCAATGCATCACCTTTTTTTGCGTTACTTTAAAAAAAAAATGCATACTAGCAAGTTCTGCTAAGCATTTTAAATCAGAAGAGGATTGAATCGTCTTCTGTAGTTTGTACTAGCTCATTCTATATCCAGTGAGAGGCTGATTTCCTTTAGTGTGATCAGAATTATGTTTTTTATGCTTCAACAAGTCACACTATGTCTGCTTATAAATCATTGTTTGACTAGAGTGATTAAAAAACTGTGTGAAAAATCAAACTGAAATTCAGGTGGTGAAAATTCAAATAGTAATATGTTATATTACTGCTAAAAGTTACATTACTGCAACACTACTTACTGGAAACTGGAAAGACACTGGAAAGGACACACCTGTAATCTCATCTGACGTTGGATTTTTCCAGGAAAAGTACTTTCACTTTTTCAGCATGTTGTGATATTGCGTAAAATGTGGTCACGTTTCCTGTTTCTGTGTCGTCTTGGTGACGCAGGGGGACTCAAGCAGCGATGAGTCGGTCTGATCTTTTCTTTTTGCCTTTTAGTCCGGAGGCTCGGAGCAGGAGCGCACCAAGAAAAAGCGGCGGGGGGATCGTTACTCGGTGCAGACCTCCCTCATCGTAGCGGCGCTGAAGAAGATGCTTCCCATCGGCCTCAACATGTGCTCCCCTGCCGACCAGGAGCTCATCAATCTGGCCAAGATCAGATACTCACTGGTACTTTGATGCCTCAGAAAAACCAGCTCTCTTCCAGACTCTGTGTCATCAGTTTGACTCTTTGCTCTGTGTAATTGCAGAAAGACACAGATGAAGAGGTGAGGGAGTTCCTGCACAACAACCTGCATCTGCAAGGAAAGGTGAGCAGAATATTTTGATTGTTTTACAAACTAACCCTTTAAAAACAGACCTGTTTTTAGGCCTGCTGGAAAACTGCATGTGCATACCCTTAATGAAAAGAGTGGATTCTCTGGGTTAGAGAAAAAGAAATATAAAGCTTCTACTAACTTCTACTTCTACTGTGTGCCTTCTTAAATGTCCAAACACAGTGAAGGACTAAAGTTGATGGGAAGACAGTTAAAACAGACATCAGACATATATCTCTGTCTCCAGGTGGAGGACCCAGCTATGCGCTGGCAGATGTCTCTTTACAAGGAGATGTCTGGAAAGGCTGAAGACGCCGAGGACCCGGAGAAGGTGGTGAAGAGGGTCCAGGAGGTGTCTGCTGTCCTTTACCACATTGAAGTGGTGAGTAGAGAAGAAAATTCATGACCATAACGAGGACAAACTCCCAGGAGGGATTCACTCAGGACGTTTTGTCTCCCTGCTTTAGACGGAGCATCCCTTCAAGTCAAAGAAGATGGTTTGGCACAAGCTGCTGTCCAAACAGCGCCGCAGGGCCGTGGTGGCCTGTTTCAGGATGACGCCTCTCTACAACATCCCAGCGTAATGACTCATGCTCGACCATCTCGATCTAGAAATGACTCAGCAGGTTTGAGCCGTGGCGTCTCACTGACTCTCCTCTTACAGGCACAGGGCTACCAACATGTTCCTGGATGCCTACAAACGCAACTGGCTGGAGACCGAGGGCTACTCCTTTGAGGACAAGATGATCAACGACCTGTCCGTAAGTTCCTCCTGCTTTTCCTGCCATCATTTCTCACCTGTTTGTCATGTCTGTTGTTATAGTTCAATTATTAATGACAATTTACAAGTCATATCCATAGTATTATAATAATAATAATAATACATTTTATTTGTCTAAATATTGTATTTATTTTCATTTTAAACTTTAATAATTGATAAGTTACATCCATAGTCTAAGTAATAATAATAATAATAATAATAATACATTTTATTTATCTAAATATTGTATTTAATGTAAATTAAACTTAAATCTTTAATAATTTATAATTCAAATCCATAGTCTAAATAATAATACATTTTATTTATCTGAATATTTTTAATTTAATTGAAACTTAATTCATAAGTCATCTCCATCATCTAAATTGTAATATATTTTATGTATCTACATTTTGTATTTAATTCAATTTAAACAATAATTATTTATAACTCATATCCATAGTCTAAATAGTAATAATAATATTTTATTAAGCTAAATATTTTTATTTAATTTCATTTGCCATAAAAAGGCATATTTGTTATTGTTGTTATTATTATTAGCTATTCTATTATTTTATTTTATTACTGTTGTTTATTGTATTTTTTTTTTTTTTAAATTACTATAACTTGTTTATGCTGCTGCAGGAAGTAAATTTGCCCAAATATTGAATCAATAAAAACTATTCATCCATCCATACTTTATACTCCTTGTCATTCCTGTCATCCCCAATAATTAGAAAGCCATGGAGGAAGAGGAGGAAGAGGAAGAGGAAACCGAGACGAAGCCTGACCCCCTTCATCAGCTCATTCTTCATTTCAGCCGTACAGCTCTGACAGAAAAGACGTGAGAGCCTTCACCTCCTCCTGAGTGTCTCCTTCTGCCACCTCCTCCCTCAGGGAGACTCCTGTTGACTCCTGTTGTTTCTCTTCACAGGAAGCTGGACGTCGACCATCTCTACATGTCTTACGCTGATATTATGGCAAAGGTAAGACAGGCGGCAGTGTGGTGGAATAATACGTGTGTTAAGCTCTGAATCTGGAGTTTATTGTGAGCTGTATGATAGATAATATTTTGAGCATTTTTATACATTTAAAAACGAAGCACATGTACCAGAACAATGTCAGTGAAGTTAAACAAAACGTGTTTATGTGCATTATTGTGTAATAATACTTTTTGTATTATATTGTGTAGTAAGACACAGCGTTTCATGGGACAGAAAGACCCACTTGTCTCTTTATTTTGTTTCTGTCCCTCTTGTCACATTGTGACTCTTTACCAACACTGAAACCTGAAAGTCAGGCTGTCGTCCACCTCCTGGAGGAGAGACTCGGTCGTCCATCAGGACAGTTTGTTGCTCAGCTTGTTGATGTGATGTTGTTGCACCTCCTCTTCCTGCAGAGCTGCCACATTGGTGAGGAGGACGAAGGGGGAGAGCAGGAGGGGGAGGAGCCATCCTTTGAGGTGCGACAGACAGAGATGGTATGGGGGGACCAGGGGGAGGGAGTCAGGGGAGTCAGCGGAGAAGCAGCTCCTCACTGAGTGACCTCACCACCACATCACACTCGGCACACCCCCCCACTTCCAAACTCCTCTTTTTATTTAACATATATATTTATATCTCTTCCTGTCTTTTCTCTCGTCCACTCACACCACTTGTCTATCTCCTGCTATGGTGGACTGACCTGTGCATGCCTTTGCTGGACTCTGATTTGATGTCGCGGCCTTTTATTTTCCTAAAAGTGCATGACCCGAGTGCAGAGAGAGACGGTGCAGCGAAAGACAACAAAACCAGGTCAGAACAAACCACTGAGGTACAAGCTGAGGACTTTTTAAAAGGTCGACTGCAAATTAAACACTGAGGCTCCCATCAGCAATAATAAAACTGCTTATAGTAGTTTTGCTTAAAAAATGAGACATAAGAAAAAAAACAGTAAAGGGAAAAGGAAATACATAAATTAAATTAAAAAAAATTAAAAGTTTCCACTTTTAAATTCCACTCTTGTTTTATTTTGGAGGTAGAAATATCTAAATTTGCATTACTAGTTTATTTTATATTTTACACTTCATAATTTAGTCAGACTTTATTTCTTTTCATTCCTTTGTCATTAAAAATCATTTTTTTTTCTATTTTGTTTTTTTATTTCAAACTATAAATATGTATAATTACCGTTACTTATTCTATTACTTAATTATTGTTGTTTTTGATGTTTTTCTTACTTGTTTTATGCTGCTGTAGTAATTTTGATCAGGAATCAAAAATATTTTTTTCTATTCTATTTCCACATCCCCATATGGTTTGGCAGCAGATAAATTAATTTTCATGCACCATGCTTCAAAAGTGCAGAAGTTTCTGTTTCTGTGACACTGAGATTAAATCCAAGAAGTGGAACAAAAATGGCAGACATGTTAGCATTTAAAAGGTCTTGTGGAAATATTCCAGATTTTTGGTATTGTTGTGTTTTTTTTCCCTCTTACCTGCACCAAACCTTGATGTAACTGCAGAGTTAATATGGACAAATGTGCTCCTAAAAGACAAATCCTCAGTGAATGGAGCCTTTGCTGTGACTGGTCATTTAAATCAGTTTCTCAGTGATTTGTTTTACCTGAAATAGAGATAAATATAGAAAAAGAGATCCATGGCTTTTCCTGGAGGGCAGCGTGACATTGCACTAAAAATCATTTCTATTCCCTTTTTGGTCGCTGACATGTGCTCAGAAATGTGATGCTGTCCTTCAAGACAAGCGGCTGTATTTTAAAAGTCTGATGACGCTCATGAAGCAGCTCTCCTGAGCTGATCTGTGTCCTGTGGTCAGGCTCTTCCAGGCTTGCACCACCCTTCCCTGACTCAAACCCTCTCGTACTCACCTGCTAACTGGCCTGCCTTTACCCACATGGACTCTAACATCTGACCAAGTAACTGTTTTTGTTCGTCTTCAACGTTAACATGAAGTCGACCTCTCTGTGCTCAAGGACTGCAGTAAAAGCCTGCACAGTCAGCCAGACACTCACCAAGCCAAACCAAAGCACACACTCATCGATCCGTCTCTTTCCACACACCACGAAGCCATCATGATGTGATGGAGCCATGAGCAGAAGCTCAGCTAGCAGAGGACTGACGCTCCACACACTGTCAGGCTCAGGAGGGAGGGGGTGGAGGACGGAGGGGAGCTCCAGTTGTGGGTGCTGGGGGTCGGGCTTTGTGCTTGGTGTGCAGTGGGTGGGAAGAGCTAACTGTCCAGAAGAAGGTTGTTCAGAGCTGCCAAACAGCACGACAGAAATGTGTTATATTAACCATCAGTAGACAGCAGTGTGTTATATTAACCATCAGTAGACAGCAGTGTGTTATACTAACCATCAGTAGACAGCAGTGTGTTATATTAACCATCAGTAGACAGCAGTGTGTTATACTAACCATCAGTAGACAGCAGTGTGTTATACTAACCATCAGTAGACAGCAGTGTGTTATATTAACCATCAGTAGACAGCAGTGTGTTATACTAACCATCAGTAGACAGCAGTGTGTTATACTAACCATCAGTAGACAGCAGTGTGTTATATTAACCATCAGTAGACAGCAGTGTGTTATATTAACCATCAGTAGACAGCAGTGTGTTATACTAACCATCAGTAGACAGCAGTGTGTTATATTAACCATCAGTAGACAGCAGTGTGTTATACTAACCATCAGTAGACAGCAGTGTGTTATATTAACCATCAGTAGACAGCAGTGTGTTTTATTAACCATCAGTAGACAGCAGTGTGTTATACTAACCATCAGTAGACAGCAGTGTGTTATACTAACCATCAGTAGACAGCAGTGTGTTATACTAACCATCAGTAGACAGCAGTGTGTTATACTAACCATCAGTAGACAGCAGTGTGTTATACTAACCATCAGTAGACAGCAGTGTGTTATATTAACCATCAGTAGACAGCAGTGTGTTATACTAACCATCAGTAGACAGCAGTGTGTTATATTAACCATCAGTAGACAGCAGTGTGTTATACTAACCATCAGTAGACAGCAGTGTGTTATACTAACCATCAGTAGACAGCAGTGTGTTTTATTAACCATCAGTAGACAGCAGTGTGTTATACTAACCATCAGTAGACAGCAGTGTGTTATACTAACCATCAGTAGACAGCAGTGTGTTATACTAACCATCAGTAGACAGCAGTGTGTTATATTAACCATCAGTAGACAGCAGTGTGTTATACTAACCATCAGTAGACAGCAGTGGTTTTTTTATTAACCATCAGTAGACAGCAGTGTGTTATACTAACCATCAGTAGACAGCAGTGTGTTATATTAACCATCAGTAGACAGCAGTGTGTTATATTAACCATCAGTAGACAGCAGTGTGTTATACTAACCATCAGTAGACAGCAGTGTGTTATACTAACCATCAGTAGACAGCAGTGTGTTATACTAACCATCAGTAGACAGCAGTGTGTTATATTAACCATCAGTAGACAGCAGTGTGTTATACTAACCATCAGTAGACAGCAGTGTGTTATATTAACCATCAGTAGACAGCAGTGTGTTATAT
Source organism: Synanceia verrucosa (assembly GCA_029721515.1). NCBI lineage: Eukaryota > Metazoa > Chordata > Actinopteri > Perciformes > Synanceiidae > Synanceia > Synanceia verrucosa. The sequence goes on from CM056559.1 coordinate 3,281,314, forward strand.
TAACCATCAGTAGACAGCAGTGTGTTTTATTAACCATCAGTAGACAGCAGTGTGTTATACTAACCATCAGTAGACAGCAGTGTGTTATACTAACCATCAGTAGACAGCAGTGTGTTATATTAACCATCAGTAGACAGCAGTGTGTTATATTAACCATCAGTAGACAGCAGTGTGTTATACTAACCATCAGTAGACAGCAGTGTGTTATATTAACCATCAGTAGACAGCAGTGTGTTATATTAACCATCAGTAGACAGCAGTGTGTTATATTAACCATCAGTAGACAGCAGTGTGTTATACTAACCATCAGTAGACAGCAGTGTGTTATATTAACCATCAGTAGACAGCAGTGTGTTATATTAACCATCAGTAGACAGCAGTGTGTTATACTAACCATCAGTAGACAGCAGTGTGTTATACTAACCATCAGTAGACAGCAGTGGTTTTTTTATTAACCATCAGTAGACAGCAGTGTGTTATATTAACCATCAGTAGACAGCAGTGTGTTATACTAACCATCAGTAGACAGCAGTGTGTTATACTAACCATCAGTAGACAGCAGTGTGTTATACTAACCATCAGTAGACAGCAGTGTGTTATATTAACCATCAGTAGACAGCAGTGTGTTATACTAACCATCAGTAGACAGCAGTGTGTTATACTAACCATCAGTAGACAGCAGTGGTTTTTTTATTAACCATCAGTAGACAGCAGTGTGTTATATTAACCATCAGTAGACAGCAGTGTGTTATACTAACCATCAGTAGACAGCAGTGTGTTATACTAACCATCAGTAGACAGCAGTGTGTTATACTAACCATCAGTAGACAGCAGTGTGTTATATTAACCATCAGTAGACAGCAGTGTATTATATTAACCATCAGTAGACAGCAGTGTGTTATACTAACCATCAGTAGACAGCAGTGGTTTTTTTATTAACCATCAGTAAGCAGCATCTGCAAACACCTGTGAACAGTCAGGCTTCAACAAAATATTTTTTATTTAATACAGACTATTTATTATAACTACTAGAACACATGCTAAATTAAATAAATATGCATGCTTCATATTTATTATTTTTCTGTATAATTTCACTTAAAATATTTAGTATTTCCATTCTTAAAATGAGAAAATGCATTTTAATTTGTTAGCTTAAAAAATCAGCTTCAACAGTTTTTTTCATACAGATTTTTTTTTTTAATTATAACCTCTAAAACATGTGCTAAATAAAATATTAAAGTTAAAGAAAAAAATACTTGAATGTTCTCTGAGATTATAAAGTCATGAATTTTGAGACTAAAGACGCACATTTAGTGAGTTTTATGAATTTCATTGGGAATGACAGCAAATACTTATTTCTTATTAGTTATTACGTGTTAAACCTGTTGCATGTTTTATTTTTAATAATATTTTATCAGATAAAACCTAAAGATATGACTGACAGCTTCTGATCGAGGTGATGCTCCTGAAAGACACATAATTAGCTGAGTCATATTTCAAGGTTTTCAGAGGAAAAGATTTGTTTGTTCATTTGTTTTTGTTAAAATGTTTTCTCTCTCTTTAGCCCTGAAACTATGAACCTAAAACAATATTGATCAGTATCTACGACCTGTATATTAGTATTGCATTCAGCAGGTCTCTTTATGATATGCCTGGTCAACTTAGATTAAAATACATAGTTTCAGCAGGATTTGCATGCTGTGTTACCGTGACAACTGCCATTGATCCTCGTAAGAATGTGTGGAAATGTTTGCTGGAATGACATCACAATAACACAGTGGTCATCTAACATACTGGAAGAGTGTCTGTATGTTCCTGTGTCTCTTTTATCTCTGTCACAATTAATATTAATAACCAGCAGTTCTTTTAGATGAGGCTCATTCAGGAAATACATCAAATTTAAATGGCATCTTGAGATGATTTAATCTAACAAATTAAATCACTATGATTGCGAGGAGATCCAGTAGTTATTGATCTTAAACTCACAGCTGCTGTCTGTAATCAACAAAAATTAATGTTAATGTTGCAGTTAGGGCTGGGCTAAAACATTTTTTTCTTTATTTTTTCACCATGATATAGGGAAGGCCCATATTAATTGACTCTATATTTTCACTTAAAACTGTAAATTTTTAATTCTTAAAATGAGAAGCTGTTTTCATTTGTAAGTTTTAAAAAAAAATTCAAATTATATGGCTTCAGCACATATTTTTTTATTTCATACAAACTAATTCTTATAATTATAGAACATATGCTAAATATTTACGCATGCTTCATTTATTTTTCTCTATAATTTCAATTAAAACTGTTTTTTGGCTCTTAAAATGAGAAACTACATTTTAATTTGTGAGTTTAATAATAATAATAACAAAGTAGGCTTCACCACATTATATTTTTTTTATTTTATACAAACTATTTATGCATTAAATGATTAGACCTAGACTTTCATCGTAGAGCTCTATTTTGAGATTTTGGCCGTAACGCCCAGCCCTAAATGCTGTTACTAATGTAAATGTAAATAAATGTTGGCTGTCTTGTGTGTCATCATCAGCTTCTTTAGAAACGTCTCTGTGTGTGCTGTTGATTGTCATAATTAGGATTAGGAGGATGTGTGTGTGTGTGTGTGTGTGTGTGTGTGTGTGTTAGCGTGTTCGAGAGCGAGTGTGTGCGGGGGGCAGTGCAGTCCTGGTTTGCAGGGTTACAGCCGTGTCCTTCTGCTCTGCTCCTCAGGACAAGGAGATGGAGAAACAGAGGCTTCTGTACCAGCAGTCCCGTCTGCACAACCGAGGGGCTGCAGAGATGGTGCTGCAGATGATCAGCGCCTGCAAAGGTGCGTCTTATACACCGTCACATTTTACACCATCAGACATCATATCTACACATGTCCACCAAATGTGGTCCCCATAGCACAAAGTGTGCAGGAGATATTACATTATTGGGATATAATCCCAGTATTTGGGCTAACTTTGAGGCTCAGCGAAAATACTGTTTCAAATTGAGTATGGATCGCTCAAAATGTGTCGGAGGAACAAAACTGGTTGGTGCAAGAGAAGAAAAGTACATAGAAACACTTAATACAACACTTAAAGTACAGTCAAAACAGCATAAAATGCAGATTTTCATCCAAGAATCCATCCAAGAATCTGCATCAGTAATTGTTTGTGCATTACTACAAATAGAGAACCTTTAAAGTTTTGAACATAGGACTAGAGTCTTTGTACTCCGTTGTGTTGAAGAGAAACACCTGAGTATCACTGTCTGGTCTTTTTTCAGGTGAACCTGGAGCCATGGTTTCATCCACACTCAAACTGGGAATCTCCATCCTCAACGGAGGCAACGGTGATGTGCAGCAGGTAAATAAACAGACGTTAAGTTTGACATAAAATACATAAAACAACACAGAATATGTCAAGTAAATTCCATTCCAATATTTCAATTAAATGTGGAGCAAAATGCTCTCCAAGTTTACAAATCTGACTTATTGAAAAACTAACTTTTATCTCATAATTATAATAATACTAAAATATAATAATAATTGACAATATTTGCAGAATCTGTGTCATTTCTAGAAGGGGGGAAAACCAAAGCAACCCTCTTGGTTTAATTGTATGATTCCATGTGACAGAGACCCTCTGAATCTTTAATTAGTTGCTTACTTTATTTAAAAAAAAAAAAAAAAATACATGGTTTACGTGGTTTAGGTGTTTATGTCAGGGGACACAGTGAGGTGACTGTCTGTTAGATAAGATTAAGCTCTTAGCATCAGTTTGTTATCAGAACTGGAAAGTGTGACTTCATGTTTTCACTCCAGCATCTTAACCTGTTTCCTGTCTTCCTGCAGAGAATGCTGGACTACCTGAAGGATAAAAAGGACGTGGGATTCTTCCTTAGCGTTCAGGCTCTGATGCAGACCTGCAGGTCTGTCATTCACTCAAGTCTTTGTTATTGATTTTTGACACTTCTGCTCTGAACACTGTTTTAATTAGAGCTGTCAGAGCCAAAATAAATATCACAGATATCTGGCTAATTTTGGGACAAAGAAAAAGCCGGTATTTATACAATAGAGATGTATAAAAATGTATAACTCTATATCTCGCTCTAACTGGTAATTAGCTAGAAATCCACTAAATGAGCCTGAAAATTAAATGATAACATGAGTGTCTTTGGAGCAGGGACAACTTTTTGGCCAGTGTGTCGTCACTGGGTTACATGTTGTTAAACTGACCGATGATTTCATGTTGTCAGCGTTTTGGACTTGAATGCTTTTGAGAGGCAAAACAAGGCTGAAGGACTTGGGATGGTTTCAGAGGAAGGCACCAGTGAGTATGGTCTTTTACCGTCACCCTCCATCGAAACACTAAAACACACTGACACATCATCCCTGGACTTCTTTCTCCACTGGTTTGTGATGTAATCTGGTCTTACTTCCAGTGTGTAGTCCATTCTTGTGTGCATCTGTGTGTGTCTGAGTGTGGACGCCTGGTTGCAGGTGTGTTTTCATGGAAGTCTGTTTAAAGCCATGGCATTTTGACTACTGATACAGGGCTCTAGATGTAAGGTTCGACATTGGTTGCACTCCTGTGTCTAACATTTTCATTGATGTGCACCCAGTAGAATAGATTCTAAGTGTTACCTTTTCCTGTCACTTCCTGTACAAACTGGTAACTTCTTAATGCAGTAATTATTGAAAACGGAAATAAAAGTCACATCTCCACCAAAGATGTTGGACCAGATAAGGTCTAGAAGTACTTTTGGCAGCAATAAAAATTAAAAAGTGTAAACTACCATGGTGGCATCATGGCCAAGTCCATGTTTACATATTATATTGCTATGCGAGTAGTGTAATATTCAACATAATCACACGACGGCTGTTTTGCTCTCACACTCAGGGTGATGCTAATGGTCTGAGCATTTGACTTGGGCACCCCAAGGAACAAAATGACTGCAAAGATCCTCTAAACAATCCAAGCAAAGGGATACAGCAACTGGGTTAGAGGAAAGACCATCAGTAACGGGCCAATGCGAAGGCTAGCTAACGTTAGCTAGCGTTATATGCTTTTTTTGCAAGGTAAATTTGCCCTGACTGCAACAGTGTTCAACTGAAAACCAAAACGAACATGTTATACAATGCCAGAACAGCAAATTTTAATGTCATCGAGCAAACAAACACGTAATGTTAGCGTTTCATGTTAGCCAACGCAGAGTGAGTGATGCCAGAGCAAAATGGCCGCCTTCTGACTATGTGGCCAAACAACAAGTTGGAGTTAGCTTTATTTTGATCTGCCGGTATGTTTAAGGTTGTTTAATGTCAGGCGCATCGCTGCAACCAGTGAAAATGTTTTGCTGCACTTTGCAGAGCTTTTTTTGGTGGCATGGAACCAAGATGGTCGACACTCTGGAGCCCTTAGATGTTTGAAACTGTTTATCATCCTCACTGCATCTCTCTTTGTCTCTTTCTCTCCCCAACTTGTCGGTCACTTTACAACCTTTTTTCCATCACGCTCACCGTCTTTCCCTCCCGTCAATATCGCTGCTCTCACGGTTCTCAGATAAGAAGCTAGAACGTGGTAAATGATCTCATATTTACTTTCCTTCTCTTCTGTCCTCTCTGTCCCTCCTTAGCTCTTCGTCTCACCTGACTAGTCTCTTTCCTTGCAGTGACTTTAATATACATTTAATTTCACGCTCAAGGACCCACCGGGACCAGACTTTACAGTCACTCGCTGCCTTTTGAAGAGACTGTAAGGTTTGACTTTCATCCTTGAGTGTTTTATCACAGATCTACTGTAACTCTTGACACTTTGTCTTGACTGATCATTGGGAAGGAAAGGCAGTAACCTCAGTCTTTCTCTTATGGAGAACCACACATTGTCGTAGAAACTCTGAAATGAATTGCAGCAGCAATATGAACTCTCTAAACAGCTAAATGTGTATGTCATGCACATATACTTTTATTTTGAAGGCAACGCTATTTTGTCAATTTACGTGAGCGTTTGCTTCTTCTGCAACAGATGTTGATCAGAGATTTAAGTTAGCCGATAGCCCTCAAAAATGTCCTTATGTTAAAAAAAGAAGTCTTTTTAAAGAAAACAGTCATAAAATAATTTTACCAAGGTCAAATTTGAATCTCTATCACCAGATTAAATAACTATTTCTTAATTTAATGTTGGTCTTTGAAATACAGCAGAAACATGCTCATATTGAACATATTTTTCTGACTGTTTATTAACTAGTGACATGATGTTTGGCCTGTTTTTCTATGCCTGTTGCACATTTTCACAGCCTATTGAAACCACACAATTTATGCTTCTTATGAGGAAATAACATTAATATGGAGCAGAATTGAGTTTAGTTTTTTGGTCCGGCCCTCCACAGCAGTTTCAGTTTCTCAGTGATGCCTTTTTTAAATTTAATTGCCCACCTCTGCTCTAAATCAATTCATCCAGGGTTGACCCACACCGCTGGACCAAGTCCACTGCATATGAATCACCACATTCCCGAAAATGTTTCACCACTACAGTGTCATTTAATATGGCTGTAAATGAAACTAAAGCTTTTTATCGCACAGGAAGATATCAAGGGCTCAAAGAGGGGATCATAAAGGGAAACAAAAAGTGGAAAAACACTGGCTGAAATGCTAAAAACAGCAGAACTTCCTGGTAAACGTCTCCAGAATTTTAGTTAAAATTATTAAAAACAATAAATGAATACTATCAACAGAATGTAAATTCAGTGTTTACATAGTGCCAGCTAGCCTGGGCTTTATAATCCTGTTAAAGGTTCAGGCTCGTTTCATTTTAAAGTTTGTGTTGGAAAAAAAAAATCCAGCGTGGCAGAAATCAAAATGATTTTCAAGGAGATGGAGGAGGGTCACTATTTATAATTCACATAATGTTCAATCATTTAAACTAGTTGTGTTTTGTGTCTTAAAGCTGTCACACTATGAGCAAAGCACTGCATGGCGTCCCTCAAGGTTCAACACTCGGCCCCCCTTCTTTCCTCATTTATTTATTTCCCTAATGCCACATTATCCAAAAACACAACACCTCTTTCTGCTTGTTTTTGCAGCAGTTTAAATATTCTTACACTGCTTTTTTCAAAATTAATGACTGACTGTAAATTTACATGATATAGAACCAATTTAAAATATTAAATAGTTTAGTATAGTAAAAAAAACTAAAAATACACTGGTGTTTTCTTTTAATACACCTTTTAACATGTTTTTTTTTTCCACTGTGTATTCTAACAGAACAAGTCCACATGTTCCTGTTGCCTTCTAATGGTTATTTGCTTTATTTTAACTATTACAATTACAGATGACTGTAAAGTTTTTATTGTAAGGACACGGTTTTGAGGTGAGATGCTGCATTTTTGACACAGACTTTTTTTTCAAGTAGTCAGTTTTGTGATGACGTGCTAATAGAAAATGTATTTAAAATAAAGTCAAAAGATACTAAAGCGAAGTGGCCACACATCAAAGGCTATTCACGTCCCATACATCTCGACAACAGGGATTAACTCTGCATTTTCCAGCATTTGATATTTGCATTTCTTGTGTATTGAGTGTTTTTTCCAACATCCATCTTCAAATTGAAGTTTCAGTAGATCTGTGCTGCATGACCGAGTGCCTTGACCTTTTCTCTGTATTTACGTGTTCACTGTCAACATTTGTATTGTGTGTTTGTATATATCTATATATATGTTTACCCTTGTCTTCATATATATGTGTACTCCCTGTTTCATTATGTGACCTGTTTTTTGACCTGTTGTCCATTCGAGTTTTGTTGAATAGATTTTTTTCTATGAGACAGTTTCTGCTAGACAAAGGTAACGATTTTCACTAACATGTTCTAATGAAAGTGGTATGAAGTGGCAGTACTCACAGTATTACTGTCTTTGCAGTGTGTGCAATTCCAAACATGTAGTACAAATACACTAATGTGTGTCATCACACACTCTCCCACTGTGCTGTATTATTTTATCCACTTGTACTGTAGCATCCTGCAGTGTTTAAAATAGATCAGTAAATAATGATTAATGACACAGCTCACTCTAATCTGAATACAGTTTATTCTGTTTTAACAAGTCAGATTTAGCTCTGATGTATTTTTAATTAAATTCACAGTGCAATTTTCTGTGTTAAAATATATATTTTAAAATATTTTTTTAAAATGGGACAGATCACTGCACTGCTGTTTGCAGAAAAGGACTATTCTGCAAAAATGTTGATTTGTCTTTGCGAATGGTGAAATATGAATAGATAAAAATTACTTGTTAAGATGGAGAATTACCAGTGTGTGGTTTTATGATGAGAACCTATTAAGGTTATACAGTATGCCATAATAAAGAACAGGGAAAATGGCATTCATAGGAATAATATATCATAATTTTTACGCCATTCTTTTTTTTTTTTTTTAAGTTCACTTTACTTGCAGATATCACCGTGTTCAAATGTACCGTTTGTTCGCATTGATGCAAAAGACAAATTAAAACATTAAACGGCGGGAGTAATGTAAAAAAACAAAAGATAACATACACTGGTATTTTATTTTAATACCCTGAATACCTTGCGCGTTTTTTTAATATATCTTGTGCTCTGTACCTGTTGAAACTTTCTTTTCGACAAAATTAATTTTCATTTCCTGTCACCAGATGAGAAAGTGATGGCGGATGACGAATTTACATGCGACCTCTTCCGCTTCCTGCAGCTTCTTTGTGAGGGCCACAATAACGGTGAGTTATTTCTGTGATTGTAGTTAACAGGATTTTTTTGGAGTATCTTCAAATGTACCTGTAAGTCAATAAACTATAATAACTGATAAGAACAGATTGAAATTGTTCTGGAGTTTCTAGAAGAAATATTATTATTATTAATTATCATTATTTCAGCTGGATACATTTTCTACTGCAGAATTAAGTCTCTAGCTATTATGCTTTTTATTTTAGATTGATTTAAAAGTGGAGCTCTGCTTTTAAAAACCCTCGAGCCAGCAGAGTGCTCGCTCATGTTAATGTAAATTATGGTTATGGTCTGGTATTTAAAATACATCCTGTGTCTGTTTTCAGATTTCCAGAACTACTTGAGGACTCAGACCGGCAGCACCACGACCATCAACATCATCATCTGCACTGTGGACTACCTGCTCCGCCTGCAGGTCCCTCTGAGATACTGACTGACAGTCATTCTTTCATCTCAGTCACTTTGTTTGGTTGATTTTTTTTAATTTAATGAACCAGTTTACATCCATTTATTTCTGGAAGCAATCTTTTTGTTTTGCATAATTTAAAGGAAACATGAGTTGAATTGTTCCTCTGTGATATTAGTGTAAATATTCCTTAATTTGTTATTGTTTTCTCCCTCCTACTCCCTAAAAACAGGAGTCGATCAGTGACTTTTACTGGTACTACTCAGGAAAAGACATTATTGATGAGCCTGGCAAGAGGAATTTCTCCAAAGCCATGACTGTGGCCAAGCAGGTCTTCAACAGCTTGACTGAGTACATCCAGGTGAGAAAGATCTGCTAGACAGCTTTAATGTTGAATATTAATGATAAACGTGGTTTGAAGGCAAAGCCAGCGAGGAATTCTGTGCTGGTCACAGCAATGAAAAGATCTGCTGGAATGTTTGGCCCTTTGAGAAAGAAAAAGGCAAAGATTGGTGACCGGTTTGTGTGTCCGTCATGCTAACAGTGTTAGCTGGTAACTTTCAGCCACGTGTCCATGGTGTGATGGAAATTTAGCTGATTGTATAAGCTGTTATGTCTGAACTCATGATGATGTCGCTGGAAGTTATCTTGTTTTAGTTTTCACAGAGAACAGTGTGTGTCTTTTCCTCGCCATCAGGCCTGATAGACTTGTGGACTCTGTCTACAGTAAAACATACAGCATGTTCGTTTATCACTATGACGGTATTGCTTGTCAGCAGGAACTCACGTAAGCATGTATGTATCAGTAGTGCATAAATATTGTTTTTTTCCTTACATTCAGGATGGGTATTCACTCGCAGAGTTCTGTGCTGTGTGTCTGAATTCTCATCTCTGTTCTGCAGACAGATATTAAAGCAACTCTTTTGGGCAACTGAATCAGTGAAGTTACTCATTCCTTGTGTAATTAAAGAACCCTGTGGAGATTAGACCATCCTGACAGAATATTTCCACAACAATGGTTACTCGTGGCAACTTACGTAAATGGTTGGAGTGGACAGATGAGCATAGATTTAAGTGAAATTTCAGGCTGCACATTCAGCTAACAATAAATTATCAACGAAACAATGTTCATCTTGTTGTCATTAAATTGCCCTAATTAGAGCAACTAATCTTATATTTCATAATAACACAGCAGGTTGTTAATACATCCTGTGGGACCAAGGCAGCCTGCTAATGTTACGCAGCAAGTAAAGCCAAAAGTAATAAATAGTAGACTGTCGTCTGCATATTGTAGCAAGATGCCACCACAGCAATGTTGACTTGTTTCTCCTTGTTCTTCCAGAATAAAACTGAGAAACCTGCTTCCTCCACATTACATTTTAATTTTAAGTCAAGCTATCAAACAAAAACAAGACACTAAAGTCAGTGAAATGAAATAATAAAGCTGCTTCTGTCATCTGCTCTCCACACTGACACCTTCCTGCTGTAGATATACACACAGATTTTGTCTTGAAGCATTTACTTTGAACCAGGAGATGATGTTAAAATCATACTCCAATGTGATTTTCTTTACTTTTCCACATCTGTCAGGGTCCCTGTACTGGAAACCAGCAGTCTCTGGCCCACAGCAGATTATGGGATGCCGTCGTCGGCTTCCTGCACGTCTTTGCTCACATGATGATGAAACTTGCTCAGGTGAGAAACTATTTATTTCACAGCATTTTGAACGATCCAGTAATGTGTTTATTGCGGTACAGTTTGCCAAAAGATGAACCAAAGCAATATTCAAATAATACTATTCAAATATACTAATTTTATGAACTGTGTCTCTTTTGGTTCCCGCAGAGTAAAGTATGTATTTATTTCATTATTCTTTTGTTTAATTAATTGTTTTTATATATCTAACCAGCTTTATCTCCTCTTTTCTGCTTCCTTACCGAGTTTGTACATCTTTGATTCCTTTCCTAAATGAGACACCCTCACCTTGTTTAAATCAACATTATTTAAATACAGTATGCTCTCTGTATTGTCATGCCTCTATTATACTAGGCTAACACATTTTTTGTTCAGAATCCATTTGTTTTACTCTCTAATCTTGATCGTCTCCACTTCCTGCTTTGATCTCTGTGGTGTATAATGTCTCTTTATGTTCCGACTACAAATCCCAGAAGCCCCAGTATTACTCACAGGTTGTGTGTGATTTATTCCTTTTGTGACACTGACCACTTGTTAGGGTTTGACGCTTTGAATAATGTTTTTTCCGTCTCTAACGTGTTTGTTTCTAACGAGCTGCAGTGTTTCCTGCTCACTCTGATTTTGTTTGTCAGTGTCCACTGATTGCTACAGATTCTGCTAATTTATACCCTGACTGTATTTAGTTTTCAGGTCATTGGGGGTAAAAAATGTGAGACAGAATTTTTTTTATATAATTTACATAAATCTGCAATAATCTCCAGGCATATATAAATACAAAAAGTTAGTAAAAATGTTGATGGATAACGGTGTCATTTTCATGTGTAACCCTGTTAGATGCACCCCGATCCTGGACAACGAGATGGTGTAAGAATCTGTCTCATATTTCTAGGCCCTTCATGCTTTTTATAGACCTCATGCTTCCTGGCATTATTTATTAGACAGCCTAAAGGACCACTTTACCCATAAAATTACCATTTGTAGTGAATGTACAGATGGTAATTTCAGGGGTAAATTATTCCTTTAATACCAGAATCATTCATTTCCCTATTTGTGTATTCCCTCTGCAGTAATTTGTGTTTTCCTTTATGTTTACCAGGTGTTTACAGCAAACAGATTCCTTCACATTGTTGTCCAAAGCATCCAGATGTCCTGCTTTGCTTCTTGTTGTGAATTAAAATGTGCTGCTTCTCAGGTGGCTGACGCTTGCACAACCTCTTTCCTCTAGAGCTCCACCAGCCTGACAGCTCTCTTGTTGTCTGCTGGTGCAGGTCTTCAAGTCTGCAAATCTGTTTAAGTGTCTTCCTTGTTCCTGTGCTGCAGCCACTATTTCAGATAAAGAGGAAAGGCGGCAGCAGAGGCATTTTCTGTATTTGTGACGTTAAAATGTGTATTCTTTATTTAAAAATGCAAACCCAGGATCATTTTTGGAGTAGAGCACACTCTGAGGTAGTGTCTCTCGCTGTTTCACGTCTCAGAAAGAGCACATATCCTCACAAATTAAACCGTGATTGAAATGTCATCAGTGAGCGCACCCGTTAAGAATGTGGTTGTGTGGTGTTTGCTGCAGGACTCGAGTCAGATTGGACTGTTGAAAGAGCTGCTGGACCTGCAGAAGGACATGGTGGTGATGCTTCTGTCTCTGCTTGAAGGTATGCACGTGGAAGAAAGAGTGTGATTTACTGCTTAAGTTCACAGCAAGCCTGTAGTTTTAGATCTGACCAGGGTGAGTTTATCAGATAAATAAAAACACCAGGACAAACAGGAAGAACAACCTAAAATGGACAAAAACCCTCTTTGGGATCCAGATGTTTTTGCTTCACTTTTAGGGAGCTGGTGTGTCGTCCTTCTTTTTATACAGTCTGTATTTGTGTTACATGCTCTCCATGAACTTCTTAGGCAACGTGGTGAACGGCACCATCGCCAAGCAGATGGTCGACATGCTGGTGGAGTCCTCCAGCAACGTGGAGATGATCCTCAAGTTCTTCGACATGTTCCTCAAGCTCAAGGACATTGTGGCGTCTGACGCTTTCCGAGACTACGTGACAGACCCCCGTGGGCTGATCTCCAAGAAGGACTTCTCCAAGGCCATGGATAGCCAGAAGCAGTACTCTCCGTCGGAGATCCAGTTCCTCCTCTCCTGCTCGGAAGCAGACGAGAATGAGATGATCAACTTTGAGGAATTTGCAGATCGCTTCCAGGAGCCGGCCAAAGACATTGGTTTCAACATCGCCGTCCTGCTCACAAACTTGTACGAGCACGTTCCCCATGACACCCGCCTCCAGAACTTCCTGGAGCAGGCCGAGAGCGTGCTCAACTACTTCCGCCCTTTCCTCGGCCGCATCGAGATCATGGGTGCCAGCAGGAAGATCGAGCGCATTTACTTCGAGATCAGCGAGGCCAACCGCAACCAATGGGAGATGCCGCAAGTCCGAGAGTCCAAGCGGCAATTCATCTTCGACGTGGTCAACGAGGGTGGTGAGAGCGAGAAGATGGAGATGTTCGTGAACTTCTGCGAGGACACCATCTTTGAGATGAACATCGCTGCCTCAATCTCCGAGCCCGAGGGGGATGGCGCAGAAGAGGAAGACGATGAGGAAGAAGAGGAGGGTGGTGGAGAGCAGGCAGAGTCTGCAGAGGGCGATGAAGGCGAGGGAGAGGAAGCAGCTCCAGAGTCCACGTCGGCCTTTGCAGACTTCCTGAAGAGTGTGGTCAACTTCTTCAACATGTTCACCTTCCGTAACCTGCGGCGGCGCTACCGCAAACTGAGAAAGATGACAGTGAAGGAGATGGTGATCGGCCTGGCCATGCTCATCTACACCATTGTGTTTGGCATCCTCATGTTCGTGTACGGCATATGTAAGGGCTTCTTCACCCTCATATGGAAGGTGCTGTTCGGCGGAGGCTTAGTGGAGGGCGCCAAGAAGATTACGGTGACGGAGATCCTCGCTAGCATGCCTGATCCCACGCAGGACGAAGTTCACGGTGACCTGCCGCCTGAACCGGGGGCTCGAGAGGTCCAAGACGCCGACGGCGGTGCCGACCTCTTAGATGTTGTGGGTGGGGAGGAGGAAGAGGAGGATAGTGAGGAGAGGGAAGGTGGACGTCTGCCTGGTTTCAGCGCTCCTGGAGGTCTCGGAGATTTTGGCGAGACGACGGCTGAAGAGCCTCCGACTCCAGAGGGCACACCGCTGCTGAAGAGAAAACTGGTGAGGTGGTCGACCTGCTGCTGTTTTTTAATGTGAGCACTCTCCATTAGCCAGTTAATTAACTGCAGAATCATTATTGGAACAGATGGAAGCAGCGGTGGGAGGACAAGGAGAGGAAGAACAACCTGTTCAAGCTGAGGACGAAGCGCCTCAGGAGACCGAGAAAGCAGAGTAAGTGGCCAGAAAGAGGTGTGATAAATGATGAATGAGCATGAATATGTATGCAGGTTTATTTCTTTATTTTTAAACATTAATTTATTACTTTTATGGCTTATACACTTCAATACTGAAATCAGAACAGTCTATAAGTAACAACAACAATTAAATAAAAGTAATAATACAGAAATGCAGAAATATAAAATATATACTACATAAATGCATTTTAATATAGAAATAGCATAATATATAAATAAATGATAAGTATATAATAATTGATAAATAAATAACATACTATATATACATATAATCATTGATAAATAAGTAAAAAATACATAAAAATAAAGAAAGTAGTTAAGCATATTTTATGTCCATGTTCACCAAACAAACCACTCATTCAGAGCAGAGAAATGACACTGAAATATGTGTTGTCGTCATTTATTTAATGTTGAATACACTTAATTAGAAGCGCAACAATTAATCAGTGTAATATATGTGAAAATATTCTGCTGACTTTCCTCCTTTATGACAGTAAACTCAACATTTGATTATTTTGCCCTTAGTTTATTTTGCAGTTTTAAAAAAGAATAATGTGTTTTTTTCAAGCACCGAGAATGGAGAGAAGGCAGAGAAGGAAGAGAAAGTGGAGCCTGAACCTGAGGCAAAGGAGGAAGAGCCTGAGGAAGAAGAGGAAAAGGCCGTGAAGACCAAGGCGAAGAAGGACAAGAAACCTGTGGAGGAGGGCTTTGAGCTGTGGAACGAGCTGGAGGTTCAGAGGATTAAATTCATGGTGAGCAGCTCTCTTAAATTTATTAAGCTACATGATTACTTAAGAATGAGGTTTTCTGGAAACAATGCCTGATATGTGAAGAAATATGACGAGCCTTGAAACTGCAAAATGATCCTACTTAATTTTGTCTTAAGGCATTTTGTCTTATGTTTTGTTTTTTGTCTCATTTTTGTCTTATTCAGCTTTTGCATGTGTTTAACCCCACCCTCACTACTGGTTGCAAAAAACAAGATGGCGGCAGCCAAGTGCCGAACTCAAAGCTTCAATAAAATTGATAAGATAAACCTTTATTCGTCCCACCAATGGTGAAATTTACAGCGTTTCAGCAGCAGAGGATAGAGCAACAACATTAATCTTAATTTAAACAATAAGAGGCAGTATCATCAGTAAACAACTAGACTAAGTAGAAACATAAATGCATGAAAAATAATCATAAAAATGTGTCTTTTGTCTTTTCCTTCACAGAACTACCTTTCTCGTAACTTCTACAACCTTCGGTTCTTGGCCTTGTTCATCGCCTTCGCTCTCAATTTCATCCTGCTCTTCTACAGGGTCAGAGCTCTTTCTTGATTTGGTTTTATTCTCTGTAGGTTCCCAGCAGTGTTATTTATATACTCAATTCTAACTAAAGTATCTTATTTGCTCAGACATGTTTATTTATTTATTTTTGTCTGAATTTACATTGCTTTATTCGACATGTGCCGTAGGATCAAGGTGCATAAATAAATTAACATGTAGTCAGGTCAAATTTATTTTTAGAGCACCTTTAAGACAACAGCAGTCGATCAAAGTGCTGTACACAGGATACATAAAAATGAAGCAAATAAATAGATTACAATGAGAACAATAAAATTAAAACAGTAAAATAACAACAGTAAATGTTAAAATAAACTACAGTGTCGATGCTTAGTGTGTGCTCATTTATTTACACAATACATAAATAAATGAAAGGGAAAAATAAATATAATGGTATACAGTACTGACAGGGGAATCCGTAAACACAAATATAAGCAAATTAAATAAACTTCGATGTCACATTTTATCATTTTACAATTTTTGGTGTATTTAATGGTGTATGTATTTCCATCGAGTTTTACAGTGTTTTTTTTAATTAAACTGTCAGATTTTACACTACAGTAAAAAGTGATGCAGAGAGCCTGAGATCCAGATCCTGTGTTTGTAAGTTTGTGCAATAAATAACAATAAAGAACGTTGAACCTACAAATCACCAACAGTCCTGGACAAGTTTGCCATCAGTAAAAAAAAAAAAAAATAAGGAAATTTATCTATAATTTAGTAAATAAATTAAATTACCTCCTTCCTGATCTAATAAGTAATTTCTTCCTCAACTTATTTTAGATGTTTGGTTTCATGCCGCAGGAATAAAAAGCCTTGTTTTGTTTCCTGACCTCTGCAGGTGTCTGACAGCCCTCAAGGAGGCGAGGAGGAGTTCGAGGCCTCTGGTCTGTTCGAGGGTTCTGGTCTGTTTGAAGGCTCCGGCGCTGAGGAGGACGGGTCCGGGCTTGACGACGGAGGAGAAGATGAGGAGGAGGAAGGTCCCATGTACTACTTCTTGGAGGAGAGCACCGGCTACATGGAGCCGGCCATGGCGTTCCTGGCCATCATCCACACCATCATCTCCTTCCTCTGTATCATCGGCTACAACTGCCTCAAGGTACGCAGCGTTTTCTGCTGCGTCACAAACATTTTCTGTGTCCGCTCGGTTTCCAGCAGCTTTTTTGTCTCTCCAAACCTTCCAGGTTCCTCTGGTTATCTTCAAGAGGGAGAAGGAGCTGGCCAGGAAGCTGGAGTTTGATGGTGTTTACGTGACAGAGCAACCCGAGGACGACGACATCAAAGGCCAGTGGGACCGACTGGTGCTCAACACGCCGTAAGAGCTCTGAAATGTTCGCCTGTTACTGACGAGGACAAGATGAAAAGCTTTCAGAGGCTGAAATATGAATTTGTTTAGGTTTCTACAGGTCAGAGGCGTCTTTGTGGATGTAAAACTGAATTATTAAGACAAAGCGCATAATGGTGAATCCTATAGTTTTCAGTTAAATTCTTGTTTTTGTTTCTGTATTATTAACTGATTCACTTTTATTTTGCTCTTATTTTGAAGTCAGTCATGTCTACAGTTTGACTTCCAGCCTCAACACGTATTAACTTCACTTTTTCATAACATACACTTTTCCAAACCAAGATCACTGTTAATGGAATGTTTCTGATTCTTTGTCCCTGCAGATCTTTCCCCAACAATTACTGGGACAAGTTTGTGAAAAGAAAGGCAAGTTTTTCTTTATTTTTTTAATTCCAGAAACAGTTTGATTCAAAATAAAACGGTGGGATTAAATGTTTTTTAATATACAGGTTCTAGATAAATACGGTGACATCTACGGCAGAGAGAGGATCGCTGAACTGCTCGGTATGGACTTGGCTTCTCTGGACGTCAGCGCCATGACGCATGAGAAGAAGCCCGAGCCGGACACGTCCATGCTGAGCTGGTATGAACGATACAGTCTTTAAATAAAACCTTCGAAAGCTTCACAGAGTTTAACATCACTTCTCCATCTCTCTGCAGGGTCACATCTATTGACATCAAGTACCAGATCTGGAAGTTTGGCGTCATTTTCACCGACAATGTGAGTGAAAGAGGCAGTTTGTGGTGTGATTTAGACAGGTAATTTCACTTGTTTTGAGGACCTTTTTCTTCAAATTTAGTGTTTTTATCTTCTGCAGACGTATTTATTTATTTCTTATTTTTTAATATATTGTTTCTTTTTACATTTCTGCCATGGGGTTAGTGTACAAAAATAAATACATACATAAAAAAAGTGAAAAATAAATAGAAGAGTATATAGATTGGGTCTATACAAAGGTAAATTAAAACATATGTATCAATTTGTCAAATTTTTATCAATTATCTAATGCCCCTTTTTTGTTTTGTTTTTATCTTTGGTACATTTTATGTCATATTTACTTATTTATTTTTTTATTTTGGCATTTCTTTGGGTACTTGGGTTCTTTGGGTACTGGAAAATACAGAAATAATAAAAATGCACTGTCACTGTTGCCATGTTTTAAAAATGATTGGTTTGTTTTGCTCTCATGACTGTTGATGACACATTTTCAGCTTATCGGAACTAAAAATCACCATGGAAACCCTAAAAACAGTCCAGTAAAGCCTCTGTTGTGAGGTGACTGACAGCCGTCTTTCTTGTTTTCAGACCTTCCTCTACCTGGTCTGGTACACCTTAATGTCCATGCTGGGTCACTACAACAACTTCTTCTTCGCCGCTCATCTTCTGGACATCGCCATGGGCGTCAAAACCCTGCGCACCATCCTGTCCTCCGTCACCCACAACGGCAAACAGGTGTGGATGCCTCCCTCTGCACGTCTTTCTGCACTTTAGAGCCGATATGTACTCATGTGGCTCCTCTTCCTCTCAGCTGATGATGACGGTGGGCCTGCTGGCCGTGGTGGTGTACCTGTACACCGTCGTAGCCTTCAACTTCTTCCGCAAGTTCTACAACATGAGCGAGGACGAGGACGAGCCGGACATGAAGTGTGACGACATGATGACTGTGAGTGGAGGGCACAGAGGGGTCAAAGGTCATTCTGGCTGATTCTAGGTTTTAATAAAACACGATTCCCCTCCGTCCCTCCTGCAGTGTTACCTGTTCCACATGTACGTCGGCGTTCGAGCCGGCGGTGGTATAGGAGATGAAATCGAGGATCCAGCCGGGGATGAATATGAGCTCTACCGAGTGGTCTTTGACATCACCTTCTTCTTCTTCGTCATCGTCATCCTGCTGGCTATCATCCAGGGTTTGTTTGATTTCTTTAAATAATGTGCCGTCTGGGGATAATTAGCTTCTGTTGTGTCAAATTTACCCCAAACACAAATTAAAACTGTGACTAACTTTGTCTGCTCTCTAATATGAAAGTACCACATTTAAATATTCATGGGTCCAGTGAAGATGTGTAATGTGAAATAGGAAATTTATAACTAAATACATAAATGACTTGATTGAATAAATGAATGAATATGTCATTAAATGCACCAAAAATAATATAACAATGTATGTAGGCATTGTTCAGCACATTAATATTTATGTTTTTACCTTTGTATTAAATCCCATATCTATTTTAATTTTCCATTTTTTAATTTATTTTTATTACTATTTTTTATTTGATTATCAAATCAAATCTGTGAGGGTGGATAAGATGTTTAGACGTGTGGATGAAAAAAAAGGTGTTCCAGAGGAATAGAGACTGTGAGCAGAAGTTTTGAGGGTTTCACCTCCTAAAACATGCTGCTAACTTGACGGAGAGCAGCTCTGACCTTCTGTCTGACCTCCAGGTTTGATCATTGATGCCTTTGGAGAGCTGAGAGACCAGCAGGAGCAGGTCAGAGAGGACATGGAGGTAAGATGGAGACTTTCAGAGGGTTTTAGCTGCTCTGCTTTCAACATTTCTCAGCCTGTTCCCTCCTTAAAACCCTCCTTTCTGCCTCCAGACTAAATGTTTCATCTGTGGAATTGGAAGTGACTACTTTGACACGACGCCGCACGGCTTCGAGACGCACACCTTAGAGGAACATAACTTAGCCAACTACATGTGAGTTTCACCTTAGAGGAACATAACTTAGCTAACTACATGTGAGTTTCACCTTAGAGGAACATAACTTAGCCAACTACATGTGAGTTTCATCTTAGAGGAACATAACTTAGCTAACTACATGTGAGTTTCACCTTAGAGGAGCATAACTTAGCCAACTACATGTTGGCTAAGTTATGCTCAGTTTGTAATAGATTATTTCATCAGTTTGTAATAATTACCCAGTTTCCAAACATGGTGCTCTAATTCTCATGTGAAATCCTTAAAACTGACATGTTTTAATCAAAATGTTAAATGCTCCTCCTGATCATTAACACCAGAACAATTTGAAGGCCTGTTCGTCTGCTGAATGCTCTACTGGTAATGGGAAAGAAGTCTATCGTCTGTTTGAGCTGGTTTGTTTTTCTGCCTTTCAGGTTCTTCTTGATGTATCTCATCAATAAAGATGAAACCGAACACACAGGACAGGTCAGCCATCATACATATAAGTTTTATATTAAGGAGGTTTTAGTACGAAGTTTTATTATTTTATTTTGTTGTAAACAAAAAATACAGACCTG
The DNA here is from genome assembly GCA_029721515.1 of Synanceia verrucosa. Classification (NCBI taxonomy): domain Eukaryota; kingdom Metazoa; phylum Chordata; class Actinopteri; order Perciformes; family Synanceiidae; genus Synanceia; species Synanceia verrucosa. Next base: position 3,301,485 of record CM056559.1, read on the forward strand.
GAGAAGAGACGTAATATTCAAAGGTAAGGTCAGAGTTTCTGAGATTCAAGTCATAAATTTACATCTTTTAGGACCTTCACCCAGCTTAGTTTCTTTTTTTTTTTCTCATAAATTTTGGATTTTCTCATTTCTTATTTTTGTAAATTTGCCACTTTAATTTCAGGGGTTTTTTGTAAATTTTGAACTTTCTAATCTTGCAAATCTGTGAGTTTATTTTCGTTTTTGCCAATTTAATCCCAGAGAATATCCAAGTTTTTTTTTTTCTTTGTAGTTTTACTAATTTTTCAGAGTATCCATATTTTTCTCACTTAATCTCAACATTCCCTTCTCACAAGTTTAACATTTTAATATCAGAAAATATCCCAGTTTTTTCCTCCCAGATTTAGTCCTTTAATCTCAATGAATACTTGCATTTGTTTCTGACAGATTTACCACTTTAATTTCAGAAAATATATTCTCATACATTTACCACTTAAATCTCAGTGAATTCCCACCTTTTTTCTCACGCATTTAGTATATTTTCTACTTTAATCCAAAGACTATCTGTATTTTTTTTTTTTTTTTAAATTACCAGATTAGAAGGAATAACTACGTCGCCGTCAGGCTAAAATCCTCCTCCTTGTGTTTCTCCAGGAGTCGTACGTATGGAAGCTGTACCAGGAGCGATGCTGGGACTTCTTCCCTGCTGGTGACTGTTTCCGGAAGCAGTATGAGGATCAGCTGGGTTAGATGGATGGATAACGTCTTGCAGAAGAGAGGAAGCTGGAGGGGAGGGAAGGAATAGACACTTAGAGAGCGATCACATCTATTTTCTTAGTCTCGTCTGAACATTTCTCTCCTCTGTTGAAGCTATGCACACTTTGACTGTTGTTCCACCTGCAGCTGAATGTCGATAGATTTCAGAAGAATATCAGAGAGGCGCAAAACGACGCAAGAAGCCAGGGGCCTTTTTATTCCGCTATGAAAACACTTTATGGCCTTTTCAGTGTAAAAACACATAAACTGCCTACAGTGCATTTACTCAAAATGGGCTCTTTCAGTTGCTGCCGCTGCTGCTGTAAACATTTTAGTGCCTATAGCAATGTCACTGCTTTAGCGATCAGCATTTAGCTTGAGTGTTTTATTTCTATTGTTTGTAAGTTTTTTTTATTATTATTATTTCATTTTCAGAGACATGATGAAAGAAAATGAGCAGTGAGTTTTTACTCCCCCTCTCACTCCTTCTTCCTCCTCTCTCTGGAGGCAGAAGCTCGTCTTCAAACAAGTGGTCATGAAAGGAAATTTGCGAGTCAAGATAATAAGCGGAGTATCGTCTGCGTACGCAAACATACGCCGCTGTGAATCAGCTGTACAGACAAACTCAGTTTGCACTCTGAAGTCTTACGAAGCGTCCCTGGATGTATGTGGCCCGCTGTCTCAGACAGTGACGACTCATACATAAAGGAAGGATGCCACGGTTATTTATTTATTGTTTATATGCAGATCAAATCTTCTGAAGACAACTGATTTAGCCCGTCTGTATCTCTGGCCAACAGTTTGTTTTATGACTTTATGCACAAACAGGTATTTTGTCAGTGCATTAAAATGAATGTATTTACATTTTGACCAAAGCGTCAAGTGTGTATAACGGAGTAATGTCGAGGCTGCTTGGAGGCCTTTTGGTGAAACATATTTTACATAACTCATAGATACATATATTTATTTTTCTTTAGGGCTTTGAAGAATGCGAATGCTTCTTTGACATGTCGCATTTGTGAAATCCACAATGGTGAGGAGACTAATGCCCAGTTTGCAGTCAGAAGAGCGCTTTTGTTTTTGCTAGTTAGGTTTTTACAATAGATATTTTTAGGAATCCGGCACATTGGTTATTTTTCTCTATCAAAACGTTGCTTGTGATGCGTTGATCTCAGACAGCTCTGTCTCACCATGCCTCCTAAGATCCCACTCAAAAACTTGCATTTAATGTTGTGACTCAGTTTGTCGGAGACAGAGCAGCGTTTTGTTTGCAGCTGAATGAAGATCAGCACTCTGACTGATGCCTGTGTTTCAATACAGAATAAACAGATTATTTTAAGGACGACTGTGGCGACGTGTCCTCATTTACATGTGAGCTACCTTTTGTACTTACTGTAGGTGTGTGTGCATGCTCTCATTCGTTTGTCAATAGGTGTAGGGGTTTGGCACAACAGAATCCCACGCACTATAACATGCCAAAAAAGTCAAAAAATGAAACTTTTTAAGATGTGCTAAAATGTAATCATCATGCCTATATATTGAAATATCTTGTGAAAACACAAGTTTAAAGCATGTTGAAAATTGTCAAAAAATGTCATACAATAGCATGCCAAAAAAGTCAAAAAATTTAAAAAAATTTAAATTTGCTAAAAAGTATTCAGGAAGACTTATTATAGTGTACTGACTAATTTTATGCCAAAATATATTGAAATATCTTGTGAAAACGCAATTTTACAGCATGGTGAAAATTGCCAAAAAATGTCAAACTATAGTGTGTCAAAAAATTTAAAATTTTAAAATTTGCTAAAAAGTCATCAGAAAGACTTATTATTATAGAGTACTGAATCATTTTATGCCAAAATATGTTGAAATATCTTGTGAAAACACAATTTTACAGCATGTTGAAAATTGTCAAAAAATGTCATACTATAGCATGCCAAAAAAAGTCAAAAAATGAAAATTTTTAAAATTTACTAAAATATAATCAGGAAGACTTATATTATAATGTACTGACTAATTTCATGTCAATATATATTGAAATATCTTGTGAAAACACAAATTTGCATGAAGTTGCTTCCAAAACATGACATATGCATTATTATACGTGTACACATGAACATTAAGAAGACACAAACTGCTGCTTTTTGTTGAATCAAACGTTCAGTCAGTGTCACAGTTTCATGCTAAACTTTATCTTAATCAAACAGCAGAAGTGGCCTGTTGAGGCTGGAAACACCCTTTCATCACAGTGGCGTCTTTTGTGACGGACTCTCCTTCCTGTTTACTTTGCAGAGCGTTTGTTGGCGTAACCTGCTGCCTCCATCAAGTTTGTATATGAAGTTACATGACGGCCAGATAAGAGACACTGGTGTTTCTGTTTGCTGTAGGTGGGCAGGTAGGAGGATATTTTATGAATCACACTCAGACCCTCCTACAATTCTTTACATATCATATCGTCCACATGGACCTCCAATATATACAGCCTGTTGTCCTTTCCACCACAGAACAACAAATATTGTCACTGTTGTAACTTTTAGCATCGAACATTTGCTTTTTCTGCACACAGGAACTGTTTGTTTTGTTATTTATTGCAGCTTGTATGTGTCAAGAATCACAAAGAGCTTTTCAGGGAATCTGACTTGATGTCAGAAGCTTAAAGTCACATAAAACAGAGAAGTCTAAAATATTGTTTAAAATTCTAAAAGGAAAGACATAATGAAAAGGACAACATTTTCAAGAGCCTGTACCATGTACAATTTTTTATAATTGCAGCAGATAGAGCAAATGACAATAACTAGTATTCTCATATTAATAATAATAAGAACTTACAAAAACTTGCATGTTTTGTATTTTATACATAATTTATACATCTACAAAGTATAAATAAGTATAAAAGTATAAATATCCATAGTTTGAGTGTTGTTTTTCATTTAATTTAATCTTTTTTGGATAGACTGTAAATATTTATTATTATTACTTATTGTTTTATTTCATTGTTATTTTATTGCTTCATTATTGTATAATTAATAACTTGTTTATTTAAGTACGTCACTACCAAAGAAACTAAAACATATTCTATTCTTTGTAATAAACAATGAATAACATATAAAAATATGATAGAACAGGATGGAATAAGTAACACCATTATTGGGTATTGTATGGTAATGTGGTATTGGGAAGGAAAAAAAAAGTTTTTTATTGACATAAAGATATTGACAAAAAGATATATAAATTTTAAAAAAAGTATTTGGTGCTTAGAGCTGCAGTATTGTTAGGAAATCAAGAAGCTCATGATTCCCTCTCTAATATTTATTTTATATTGTCTCAGTTTCACCTCATATACTCAGAGTTTTTACTTGAGTTATTTATTTTTAGTTGTCTCTTTATCATCTTCCGTTCTTATATCTGTACCAAGAGACCCAGTCAGACTCCTTGTATGTGTTTGAAAACTCCCCTTTGAGTCGTTTCTTCTTGTCTTTTGTTGGAAGGAGCCGCTCCTGTCGACCTCCGGCCTCCAGAGTCAACACAGTGAAGCAGATCTGGGGTTAGTTCCCAGCTGGGATCCTCCCTCATCACCAGTATAAAACCAGGCCTCCAGCAGGGATCACTTCCTGACTTCCTGAAACCCTCCTGATCGTCGTCCGTCCGTCCACCTGTGCTGCCATGACATTCGTTGCTCCTCCTGGCTATCAGCCCATCTACAACCCTGTGAGTGTCTGCACCTTTAATTACCTTTAATCACACCTGTGACGACATTTAAAAACTGCATTCAGCTCTTTACAACATGTTTCCCTGCACAATGAAACACTTCCTTTCATATCCACGATAGACGCTGAGCAATAAATCAAAGTGTAAAATTAATAAAAAGATAGATAAATAAAGTCATTTTTATGAATTTCAGTTATAAAGTGATATATGTATCTTGGTTTCTCACTTTGTTATTGTCAACTGTGCAGTGTGTGCTGGTAACTGCACGATTATTCTTGATTTTTATTTTTATTTTTTATTTATCATTGTCATTGTGTTCCTTTGTTTCTTATTATTTTTGTAAATTTTATGAATTTAATTAAATGTTATTCATTATTTTTATTTCATTTTCATTATTGGCAAAGTATTCATTAATTTATATATATATATATATATATATATATATAACATCATATTTTCTGTAATTTCAAAATAATTTACAGTACAGGAGATAATTTGTACCAGTTATACACTGCATGTTATGAATTGTTAAAATAAAAAAGTAAATTGCCACAGGAGTAGAGCTGCAATTATTAATCATAAACCACTTAGTTTAAAGGAATATTAATATTTTCAGACATCTGAGGACCGAAACGCCAAACAACCAATCAACCAATAAAGAAGACAGCTAACAGATTAATAGAGAAAATAATCAATAGTTGCAACCATTAACATGTGTAAACAAAGAGGAAGCATGATAAAGGAAAGGATCCAGTAGAGCATCATCTATAGGGAAGGTGACTCTCACTTTAATGGAGACTCTCAGTAATAATAAACTGCATTTTTTTTAAATTTATTTTCCAGATGATTCCTTATCTGGGGCCCATTTATGGAGGCCTGAGGGAAGGAGTGTCCATCTACATCCAGGGCTCCATCCCTGAGGACATCACCAGGTCACTGGTTATAGTCAGACATTATACTGGATATAATATACATGATGAAACAATTAATAACAATAATAATAGTGATGTAATAGTTTTGTTTCAAAAAATATATATAAATTTTTAACAGCAAATTAAATTAAATTAGACTGTGGAAAAAAATTATTTATAATGTGTGTGTATATATAACATTTCCACTTGATTATATTTATTTATTATTGTTCATTGATTATTGTTGTATTAAATATGTTTTAATCTCCACCCAGAGCCTCCAGACTCCACCTTGTGTAATCCCAGTGTAGGTGGAGTCGCTCTGTTTGCTCTGTTGCATATTAAAGCAGGTCCTTGCTAAACACCTTCGGTTCTTTTGTCAGGATCCTTTCAGGTGTTTTTTAATCATTTCCAGCCACACCTCTTTGAATTCTCCAACCCTGAACGAGCAGATCAGTGACATCATGTCCGTGGTTCACCTGCCGGCAGGTTCTTCATCAACCTGCTGTGTGGAGAGTCCGAGTCCAGCGACATCGCCCTGCACTTCAACCCTCGCTTTGACGGCTGGGACAAGGTGGTCTTCAACTCCTGCCAGGGGGGCTCCTGGGGCTCTGAGGACAGCACCCATGACATGCCCTTCAGCAAAGGCCAGGCCTTCGAGATGGTCGTCATGGCCTCCCCCCAGGGCTACCAGGTCAGAACCAGCGCTGGACGATTGATTCAAAACATATCTACTGTATATTTATGTACGTATATAAATATATATTCCTGTGCTCAGATCAAAGTGAATGGGAACGACTTCTACACCTTTGAACACCGTCTGCCCATAGAGAGAGTCAGAGCTCTGCAGATCGCTGGAGACGTGTCCATCAGGACCATCAACATCATCGGGGTGAGACTCCCTGTCCAGTAGTATTAGTACAACAGAAGTACAACATCAGAAGGAATATCTGTCAAGAAATCTAAATCTCTGAGCTCTGTTATGGTTCTGTTTGATCTCTGTAGGGAGGAGGGATGGGAGGAGGAATGGGAGGAGGGATGGGAGTAAGTGTGCACTATTGAAGCTTTAAAAACATTATTCAATCTCAGCAATGTACAGGATTTAATGTGTTCATCATTGTTCAACAGGGAGGATACCCAGGAGGAGGCATGGGGGTATGGTACTGTTGTCTGCTTTAAATATGACTGAAAATATAGTTTAACTAACCATCGCTAACTGATACCCAGGGAGGATACCCAGGAGGCATGGGAGGAGGCATGGGAGGAGGCATGGGAGTAAGTATACCAGTGTCAAAACTAAACACACCTTTAAACTGTTTTTTTTTAACATGTTCACCTGTTTTCACCAGGGAGGATATCCAGGAGGCAACATGGGGGTGAGTACAGACTCTATGGTGTCAAAAATACCATAAATACTAATTAATATCATAAATAAAATATTTAAATATATGTCTTCACAGGGTGGATATCCAGGAGGCATGGGAGGTGGTATGGGGGTACGAAACAGTTTTCTAATATTATTTAAACCAAACTAAGCTAAACTATCTGGTAGAAATTCATTTATTTATTTTTTTTTTCAGGGAGGATTTCCAGGATCAAACCTGCCGGTGAAAAAGCAACAATATTTATGACACGTTCATAAAGTCCTTTATTCATAATATTATTTTAACATCTGGTAATTTAATGAAATTAAATCTGTTTATCTGATCGTAGGGAATGGGCGGCCAGCCGGTCTACAACCCTGTAAGTACAGTTTAGGGTTTCTGTTCTCATTTTTTTTAAAAGAAATTTCATTTTGTATTTTATATTTTTTGTATTTTTTATTTATTTATGTTATTTGAAGTATTTTTTTGCCTTCACTATCATCCAAACTAAACATTTTATACTTTAAAAATACAGCGACCAAAGTAAAACAATCTAAATTACAAAAAAAAGGAAATATACGCCATAACGCTAGATTTTTTGGAATAGAAGAGAGTAGAATAGAATAGAAAAGATCTTTATTGCTGTTTATTAAAAACAATGAAAGGTAGTTCAGTGGCTCATCAATTGATTTAGCAGCACGAGGAGAAGAGACAATATATGGCATATGAAAATATAAGAAAATATAGTAAAAATTGTAAGGAAAATATAAGAAAAGTAGAAGATAATAGAATAAAATTCAACTAAAAAATAGAAGAAAAAGTAGAAATATAAAGGAATAGTAGAAAAAAATTAAGATAAACTGAATAAAAATAGAATATAAAAATATAATTAAATTATAATGTATGTAAATAAAGTATGACAGATACATACATTTATTAATTTTTGGTTATTTTTTTTAATGTTGTGACAATTTAAAAGAAATAAACCAGGATATAAAACTGGATATACACGTCAATTGTTGGTAATAATTCTAATTTCTCGTCGTTGCGTCTTTTAGCCGGTGCCGTACTCCAGCATGATCCCAGGAGGGATGTACCCCAAAAGGACCGTCATCATCAGAGGCATGGTGCCCTACGGAGCCGACAGGTCAGTCAGTCAGCACACCATAGTGAGGGGTGGGCAACCCGTGGCTCTGAGGTCAAGAAGATGTCAGAGAAAAATAAAAAGTTTATTCATGCAAGGACGATATGTGGGAAAAAAGTGGCCGCGTTTTATTTTATTAATTTTCCACAAATATGAGGAGCGCTCAGCATTGATTTCTTTTGTTATAACAGATAAAAATAGAGAGTAAAATATCTTTGTTGCTCTTAAATCCAACAAACAACAGTTAGAACAGTTGTAGGATAACTATATATATATATATATATATATATATAAAACTTTATAAAGATGTTCTTTGCTGTCATAGTGTGTGTACTAACAGACACTCCCTGCTGTGTTTGTTTGTTTGTTTGTTTGTTTGTGTTGCAGGCTGAGCATCAACTTCATGGTGAGTCGATCTCGGGACATCGCCTTCCACATCAACCCCAGGATGATGGAGGGCTCTGTGGTGAGGAACAGCATGATAGGAGGCAGCTGGGGCCAGGAGGAGCGAGAGCTTGGCCTCAACCCCTTCATGGAGGGACAGTACTTCGACGTAAGTACTGTCTACACTTCACACGTTTTAAATACTGCCTGTTTTCAGAAAAATTTGACACAAATGCACGTTAACGACAGATTTTTGTTGTGGCTGGTTGAATTATGTAGCATGGTGGGGAAATAAAAAGAGCCGCAGTTATGTGCCGCTGGTTTTGGATTTAGGGATAAAATCATTTAGCAAGGGAGAGAATCAATAAAAAAAAGAGGAAATAAAAGAGCGTCCAATGAACGAGAGGAATCTATTGATGGAAACAAACCTACAGATTAAAGTTAAACATCCACATCACCAGACATCCAACAGTGGTGCTCTGTATTGTATATTCATTTATACTCATATTTTTTTACATATTTTTCATTTTTATGTTTTTCTAAATTTATTTTATTTTAATTTATATTTTATAGTCATATTTTTAATATTGATTTTATCTTTATTTTTAGATTTATTTTGTATATTTTACATTTTATATTTATATTTTTAAATTTATTGTGTATAAATGTTTTATATTTATTTCATATTTATTTTATATTTACATTTTATTAGATGAGGCAGCATGTATGATTTCTTAGTCCACATGTCAGGTGATTTTGATTGTAACTTTTCAAAATAAAAGCTCTGAGTAGTTAAAAAACATAGCATCAAAAAGCTTTTTTGCTCTTTTATTTTCTGCAGTAAACGATGTTTGTAAATAATTGTAGATTACTGTCATGCTCAATATTTACACCTCTGTCATGTGTACATATCATCCAAATATTTACTCCAATTTTTCTTCTTTTATTGATTGTATTCTATATTTATATGTCATATATTACCTATTACATGTGTTTTGTGCCTCTAAGAGCTGCTGAAATGCCATTCAGTTTGAGGACAGTGACAAAGAAGATCTATTTTATTCTATTCTATTTATTCTATTTCAGTGTCTCAGTGTCATTGACTCTCAACATGGATAAAAGCGGAAAATGGGGTTAAATTATCTTTAACATTATAGCAGAATTTGGTCATTTAGTGTGAAATAATAATAATAATTAAAAAGGGCCAGATATTATTTTTGTTGGGCCACTTTTGCCCCTCTTCTATGTCTTCTGCATTATTATTTCATGTTTCTCTGTTTCCCAGATGTCGATTCGCTGCGGGAACCAGAGGTTCAAGGTGTTCGTGAACGGGCAGCACCTGTTCGACTTCTTCCACCGCCTGCAGTCCTTCAACGAGATCGACCTGCTGGAGATAGACGGCCAGGTGCAGATCTCCTACATCCACTTCTGAGGCCACATTCTGCACATTATGCTGCACATTATTCAGTGTTTCTCAGCTGCCAGGCGATGGCACATATTATCTGCTGTTCTCTCAGGTCCGTCACCTTCCTGCTCTGTGATTATAAATCTGAATTAGATGCTGTTTTGAATTAATAAACATGTCACAAACACACCGCAGCTCAGGAAGAGAGCTCATTCACAATGAACATGTTTATTTCATATACAAAATACTGCAGGTACAAAACTTTGACAGTGACAAAATAAAGGCAGTTCTAGTTCAGTTTCTTCTCCCAGCAGGAGAGTCAAAGTCCAAACACACATTCACTGTTAAATACTGGCTCTCTGAAGGCACTGAAGGTAAAGTTGGCAGTTTGTTTTATAGCTGGAATCCAAAAATGTCTGTAACAGTATTCAGATTAAACTCGGTACAGTACCAAACATAGAGCACGACTCTTATCAACGAACGCTACAGGTATAAAAGATTCAGAATAAAAGATATAAAAGTACCTTTCTGGTGAATACATGTGAGAAACACAGCGCTACAAAATGAGTGTTGGAGTCTGGTCCATCCCAAAGACAAAACAATGAACTAAAGCAAATATATATATATATATATATACGTGTATATATATATATATATACATATATACGTATATATATATATATAAAAATAAGTGCATGCACGATGCAAAGTCGAAGCTAGTTTGGACGATGCTGCTGCTTTCTGTCACCTCCACTTCTATTTACAACAAATATCCCAGAATGCCGAGCGTGGCTGGGTGGTGTCAGGTTGACGAGGTTAGTTGTGTCTTTTTGCTCATTTACGTAAAAAACTGATGCCCTGCGACGCGTTTGCTGCAGGCTTTTTACCGATATGTGAGTTTGTTACGGATGATTTCATGAGAAACACAAAAGCATCAAAGATATAAACAAATTATAAACAATATAAAAAAAAAACATTAGTGCAAAGTTGTAGAAATACAAAAAAAAATGACAAAATGTGTAATAACACTGTGCTTGAGCCAAAAGTCATGTCATGTCCGTACCGCCTGCCTGATTATTCGTACTTATTTATTACTTGTACCTGCTGAGCTTCGTCTCCTGAGTTCAAATCAGGACGTCCACAGGTGTGTCACCTACCTGTCCGTGAGGAAAGACTGGAGCGGTGCTTGACGCTAGCAGCTAGCATCACTTAGCTGCACCGACTGAGCGATTAGTTATCAGCTGTTAACTTATCTTCTAAAGAACTAAAAGTCTAAATTCTCTGCTTGCAGCTTCTTAAATTTGAATATTTCCTGTTTTTTTTCCTCCTCTATGACGGTAAACTGAATATCTTTTGAGTTATGGACAACTGATCGACTGATCAACAATAAAAAATGAAAAGTGAGTCGCAGCCCTAAGAGAAGATTGAAGAAGATGGTTGGTTCCTCATTCAGGAAGAGCTTCACCCAAATTTTCTTTTTCTTTAATTGTTCTTATGTTTAATTTTCTTATTTTTAAGGGTGAATGTTTTCTAACTTGAGGCACTAGGGAAGAAACTCCCTATTGCGGCTCAAAGTGGATAAAAACTTAAAATCTCCTTCTTGTCCTTCATGACCTTTATGATTCAACCTGAAAGTCAGACGATGCCTTCAGGGATGGAGACTCTGCTGCTTCTTCCTTTAAGTCATTTCAGACTCAGGTGTTCAGGCAGGTGAGGTTTGTCCACGTCTGGTTGTTTCTTCAGCCTGGCAGAGTCTCTTAGCTTGTAGAGCCGCAGGTAGTCGTGCAGGTGTGGCGTTTTATTGCTGTAGGGAATTCATTTCTCTGATTGTGCTGCAGTGTTTGTGCTGCAACGACGACCCGCCGTCTGCCAGCGATAATCCAGCATCACTAATCACATATTTGTGTGTTTTTCAGAAGAGAAAAGGAAATAATAATCCCAGTCTTTTACTCCTTGGAATGCCTTCGGCTGTGTGTTTGTGCAAAACGTGTCCGTCAGGTTTCTTACAGTCAGTAGTAAGAGGCTGGCTCTGGTTCATCACCTGCTCCTCACTGCCAGGGCATTTTCCTGGAGCCCTCCCTGTCCTCCAGCAGCTCCACGGTCGGGGTGGGCGCCGGGGTGGGGTTGGGGGTGGAGTGGCAGGACGGCTGCAGAGGCAGCGTGGCTGTGGACGACGACACCGGCATGTCCAGGCTCTCCAGGGAGTCCGAGAGGGCCCGGTTGGTCTCGTGTTGGGGACAGAGGACGTAGCGGTTGGGGTGGTGGACCTCCACCGTGGTCACAGAGTCCAGGCCCTTCAAGCAGAGTGGGGATGGACCCACAATGGGGTCGCGGCCCCCGACGGCCCCCAGCTCCATGGACGAGTCGTCCATGTTGACGTACAGGATCTCGTCTGGGTCCTGGGTGTCCGGCAGGTCGTCCAGAGCCTTTTCCAGCTCGCAGCGCAGGACCTCGAAGGACGGGCGGTCCTTAGGGCTCAGCAGCCAGCAGGAGAACATCAGGGAGTAGCTGGGCACCGACAAGAAATATCAAATTTCATTATACATTATACTCAATGTAGGCATGTTGTTAAAGAGCAAAAAACTGCACAATAATTTTACATATTTTTTTTAGAATTTCTTATGAGCGCACGATGCAAATCTGGTGAGTTTGTTATAATAAGTATTTTTCAAAATTGAAGGCAGCGACACTCACATGCTGTCCAGGCAGTCTGGAGGCTGTTTCAGACGGTTTCCTTGTCTCAGGTAATCATAAATCTCACTGTTCTCGACGCCGGGGTACGGAGTCTGACCTCGGGTGGCGATCTCCCACATGGTGACGCCGAACGACCACTAAGAAAGGAAGAGGAACAGGAAGTAGTGAGGAGGGAGAGCGAAGGGTTTTTAAAGCGTTTTGAGTCTGAAATGAAACACACATGGTAAAGACGGAGCTCAGTCTTCATGAGGACGTTAAAGTAAAAATAAAAAAAGAAAAAACAGTGATAATTAAATAGATAATGGACTCAAATTCTTCTGTTTTTGTAAATTGTGGGGGCATTAATTTCATACTAAAATATAAATAAAACCAACACTAATAGTTACAGTACAGGGTGTTTGTATTTTATCCTTAAAGCTGACTACATTAATCATCATTTATTAACGTTGATTGCAGTAAAATGTTATTTGCTGTATAAATTAGTGACTCCTTTAAATTTTAGAAATTATTCACAAATTATCTTTAAACATCACAATGATGGATCAATAACAAATGATTTCCATCTAAATGTGAAATATATTAAATAGTGCTATTTGTCAGTAAGAGTAAAACCTATAATGGGTCAAATTATATATTTCATCACAAATCTTATCATTCATTCGTACAACTGTGGCTGTGAAAGGTTTGCACATTACTTGTTTCCTCTGCAGAGATTCAGTCCAATAAATAATCTAAAAACATCCACAGAAACTTCTCTACCAACAACAATTAACATTTCCAACACTCACAGTTATAATAGAGCTAAAACACTTGATGTAATGCAATGATATACTGGTGAAATAATAATTTCACAGTAATTCATTATGTTTTGAGACATTACCATGGATGATGGATGGATTTCTCAAACTTTTATCAACAATTTCAGGTCCTTTTTTAAACTGAAAATACAGTTTTTTTATTTCATATTTATATGAACTGACCACGTCGCTCTTGGTGGTGTAGACACGATCGGCCAAACTTTCGATGGCGATCCACTTGACGGGCATCTTTGAGATCCTCCCCTGTCGGTAGTAGTCGCCATTGTAGATCTTCTTGGAGAGACCGAAGTCGGCCACACACACATTCATGTTCTCGTTCAACCTGGGGTCCACAAGGCAGAGCGTTAGAGACGAAGGTGGGACATACAAAAACAAAAAATATATATATATATATATATATATATATATATATATATAAGATATGAATGTTTATTAAATTAAATTAAATACCATTGTATTCTACTTTTAGTTCTGATTTATCAGGTTATAAATGGTAAGTTAACAGTTAATTAAACATAGTTAATAGTCATTTTACTGTTAACAATCAAACTATAATAATCATATGAACACATTAATATCTGTCGTTTTATCATTAGTTTCTGTAATATGAAACAATTTAAATTATAGCTGATAAGAGAGACTATCAATTACATTATAATTATGTGCCTGCCGTCGAGCAAGGCGGCACATATTACTATTCCTTTTGGGGGGGATTCCCCAAGTGTCTTAGCATTCATGGCAGGCGAAGCCTGCCATGAATGCTTGTAGTAGGTCCAAAACACACATATATGATGTAAAATGATAAAAATACCAAAAAATACCCAAAAAATCCATCCAAAAATCATAAAAACACAGTGTTTTAAGCCAGCAACGCGCTTATTAGTATCCAGGACGAGGGTTTATTTTTTTTTATTTTTATTATGTGCCTGCCGTCGAGCAAGGCTGGCGAAGCCAGCCTTGCGACGCTGGCGACATATTACTATTCCTTTTTGGGGGTTCCACAAGTGTCTGAGCATTCATGGCAGAAGCGAAGCCTGCCATGAATGCTTGTAGTAATGGAGTCCAAACACACATATATGATGTAAAATGATAAAAAATACCAAAAAATACCAAAAAAATCAATCCCAAAATCATAAAAACACTGTGTTTTAGCCAGCAGCAGCGTATATTAGTATTCAGGACGAGGGTTTCTTTTTATTATTATTTTTATTATTATTATTATAGACGGATTTTCGGCAATTAATGCATGGTCGTGCCGTAAGGTGCACCCAGGCATGAGATATATCAAAACGTGCGTCTCGATCGTGCCACCATGGCTATTACTTTTCTCCGTCAAAGCCGTTACCGCGGGCTGACGCTAGACCCCAAAACCGCCGAAAAAGTCCCATAGGAATGAATGGGGAAAGGGTTCGGATTTCAAATTTTTTCTTCATCGAACAAACAGTCACAGCTCCTCATGCTTTCACCTAGAAACTCCATTCAACTTTCAAAACGCAGCAAATTTTCCTGGCAACATATTCATAATTCATCTTCAATTAAAAATGTATAGTTTCTTCAGCATTTCAACTTTCCAGACCATGAAATCTTCAAAAATCAGACTTTAACATGGTGTCTATTGCGTGCACTAGAGTGGGAGAACTACACACCTAGAGTGGAGAGCAGTTTCAGAATCGTCTGAAAAAATATTTTTAAATCGCGATTGAGGGGCCACGTTCACTCCACCCGACATAATTTTTACAGCAAAGCGTTGGAAATTTAGGGTCGGTCGTAGCGATGTGTCTCTTGTGTCTCTGAGATTTATGGTTTTGGCTCCAGACCCTTAATTAGGGCAGCACCTCCAAAAATCTCTCCATTGGGCCCAATGTTAATTTTCAGAGGAAAAGGCGTGAAAAGCAGGAAAACCTCTTGTGTTTAACCTGCCGCTGACTGAGCTTCTGAGTGGGCTAGAGACATAAAATTTACATCGCTGCGATCCTCGAGCTCCTGCCGCCTCGTCCCAAACCCCAAAGCGTACGCTCTTACGGTTCTTGAGTTATTCAGAGGAGTTTGACAGGGTCCGACTCAGCTTGAAATCAATGGCAGTCAGTGGGAGCCAGTGTGGGGACAGACCAGAGGCGCCTAGACTTTTCCATAGGGGTGCCCCATGGGGTGTTGAAGCCATGCAGGGTGGCCAGCAGAATTAGGTGATATGAATGAACCTCCATCACCATAGCATCATTCACATGCAAAAATCTAAGCTCTACTGCTTATAGTTTTTTTTATACGAGAGGTGATTCGACAGGTCAGCTCATCATCAGTGGCAGAGTGTGACTGGTTGTTGGTGTGTGTGTATCAGATCCACATAGACACACATATAGAGATTAAGTGATGATATGATACAGGCTTCTGATTGCCCATTACTAATGATACAGAGAGTGGATGACATCATTGATTCACACACACAGACAGGAAGCTCAGGCTGTTTCCTTCAAAATAAAGTCTGTTTTTTCAAATATAAAGCCCCCCCAACTTCAGAGGGGTAACTTTTTTCCTCACAGGAAGCTGTGGAGATGACTATCCTTTCAAAGTAAAAGCCCCGAACTCTGATTTAAGCGTCACAGGAAACAAGGTGTGTTTGTTTGCAACAGGAACCTGGGACAGGCACGCACGTAGTGCGTGCTTCGGCGTGTTTGTTTTCAACACGAACCTGGGACAGGCACGCACGAAGTGCGTGCTTGATGCAGAGAGAGGTCAGCATGCATCAGGCTGGGCCCTCGTGGGCCCAGCGTCAGCGTGGGTCCGGCGTCATGTGTGCAGGCACATATTAAAATTTCTTCAGGAATTTTTGTCTGGTTATGTGCCTGCCGTCCGAGCAAGGCTGGCGAAGCCAGCCTTTGCGACAGCAGCGGGCACATATTACTATTCCTTTGGGGTTCCCCAAAGTGTCTTAGCATTCATGGCAGAAGCCTGCCATGAATCTTGTAGTAGGAGTCCAAAACACATATATGATGTAAAATTATAAAATAACCCAAAAATCCCAAAAAATCCATCCAAACATCATAAAAACACTGTATTTTAGCCAGCAACGCTTATTAGTATTCTGGACGAGAGTTTATTTTTTTTATTATTATAGACATTCTTGACGGCAATTAATGCAGATCGTACCGTAAGGTGCACCCAGGCATGAGATATATCAAATCGTGCGTCGATCAGGCCACCATGGCTATTACTTTTCTCCGTCAAAACTGTTACCATGGCGACGCTAGACCCCAAAAACCACGAAAAATGTCCCATAGGAATGAATGGGGAAAGGGTCGAATTCAATTTTTTTCTTCAGTGAACAAACAGTCACAGCTCCCTCATACTTTCACCTAGAAATTCCATTCCAACCTTCAAAACGCAGCAAATTTTCCTGGCAACATATTCATAATTCATCTTCATTTAAAAAAATGTATAGTTTCTTCAGCATTTCAACTTTTTCCAGACCATGAAATCTTCAAAAATCAGAGCTTAACATGGGTGTCTATTAGTGCACTAGAGTGACACAACTACACACCTAGAGTGGAGAGCAGTTTCAGAATCGTCTGATTTTTTCAAATCGCGATTGTGAGGGCTCGTTCACTCCAATCGACATAATTTTTACAGCAAAACGTTGGAAATTTCGTCCCGGTCGTAGCGATGTGTCTCTTATGTCTCTGAGATTTATGGTTTTGGCTCCAGACCCTTAATTAGGCGGCACCTCCAAAAATCTCTCCATTGGGCCCAATGTTAATTTTCAGAGGAAAAGGCGTGAGAAAGCAGGGAAACCTCTTGTGTTTAACCTGCCGCTGACGGGCTTCTGAGTGGGCTAGAGACATAAAATTTACATCGCTGCGATCCTCATGAGCTCCTGCCGCCTCTGGTCCAAACCCCAAAGCTGTACGCCTTATGGTTGGGGAGTTATTTAGAGGAGTTCGGCAGGGTCTGACTCAGCTTGAAATCAATGGCAGTCAGTGAGAGCCAGCGTGGGGACAGACCAGGAAGCGCGCCTAGACTTTTCCATAGGGGTGCCCCATGGGGTGTTGAAGCCATGCAGGGGTGGCCAGCAGAATTAGGTGATATGCATGAACCTCCATCACCATAGCATCACTCACATGCAAAAATCTAAGCTCTACTCCTTATAGTTTTTTTATCGAGAGGTGATTCGACAGGTCAGCTCATAATCAGAAGCATAGTGTGACAGAGCAGCTGTGTGTGTGTGTGTGGTATTTGAACTGAAGGGACCCTGTCTGTGATATGATACATAGGTCAATGCTGATGATACAGAGAGTGGATGACATCATTGATTCACACACACAGACAGGAAGCTCAGGCTGTTTCCTTCAAAATAAAGTCTGTTTTTTCAAAATAAAAGCCCCAAACTTCGGAGGGGTAACTTTTTTCCTCACAGGAAGCTGTGGAGATGACTATCCTTTCAAAGTAAAAGCCCCAAACTCTGATTTAAGCGTCACAGGAAACAAGGTGTGTTTGTTTTCAACATGAACCTGGGACAGGCACCACTGCGCGTGCTTGATACAGGAGAGGGTCAGCATGCATCAGGCTGGGCCTACATGGCCCAGCATCAGCGTGGGTTCGGTGTCATGTGTGCAGGCACATATTAAAATTTCTTCAGGAATTTTGGTTCAGTTATGTGCCTGCCGCCGAGCAAGGAGCTGGCGAAGCCAGCCTTACAGCTGCGGCGACACATATTACTATTGCTTTTGGGGGTTCCCCAAGTGTCTTAGCATTCATGGCAGGCTTAAGCCTGCATGAATGCTTGAAATGTAGGTCAAAACATACATAATTGATGAAAAATGATAAAAATCCCCAAAAATCCATCCCAAAAACATACAGTGAGTGTGTATTGGCCAGCAACGCGCTTATTAGTATTCAGGACGAGGGTTTATTTTTTTATTTTATTATTATTATAGACGCATTTTCGGCAATTAATGCGCGGCTCGTACCGTAAGGTGCACCCAGGCATGACATATATCAAAACGTGCGGCTCGATCGTGAGGGGTGCTATTACTTTTCTCCGTCAAAGCCCGTTACCATGGCGACGCTAGACCCCAAAAAACCGCCCGAAAAAAGGCCCCATAGGAATGAATGGGGAAAGCGGTCGGGTTTCAAACTTTTTCTTCAGCAAACAAACAGTCACAGCTCCTTCATGCTTTCACCTAGAAACTCCATTCCACTTGCAAAACGCAGCAAATTTAGCTGACTACATCTTCATAATTCATCATCATGTCAGAAACTGTATGGTTTATTCAGCATTTCAACTTATTTCAGACCATGGAAACCTTCAAAATCAGAGTTTAACATGGGTGTGTATTGCATGGAATATTCGGGCTGGAGTGGGGCTAGAGTGGGAGCAGTTTTCAGAAATGTCAGAAAAAAAAATATTTTGAAATCGCGATTGGGGGCTACGTTCACTCCACTGACATAATTTTTACAGCAAAACGTTGGAAATTTGGGCCCTGGTCGAGCGATGTGTCTCTTATGTCTCTGAGATTTATGGTTTTGGCTCCAGACCCTTAATTAGGGCAACACCTCCCAAAATTCTCTCCATAGGGTCCAATGTTAATTTTCAGAAAAAATCTGAAAAAGGAGAAAAAACCTCTTGTGTTTAACTTGCCGCTGTCTGCCTTCTGAGTGGGCTAGAGACATAAAATTTACACCGCTGCGATCATCGCGAGCTCCTGCCGCCTCTCGTCCAAACCCCAAACCCGTACTCCTTACGGTTCTTGAGTTATTCAGAGGAGTTTGGCATGGTCCGACTCAGCTTGAAATCAATGGCAGTCAGTGGGAGCCAGTGTGGGAGACAGACCAGGGGCGCGCCTAGACTTTTCCATAGGGGTGCCCCATGAGGTGTCTAAGCCACGCAGGGGTGGCCAGCAGAATTAGGTGATATGCATGAACCTCCATCACCACAGCATCATTCACATGCAAAAATCTAAGCTCTACTGCTTGTAGTTTTTTTTATATGAGAGATGATTCGACAGGTCAGCTCATAATCAGTGGCAGAGTGTGACTGGATGTTGGTGTGTGTGTGTCAGATGGGGGATCCACATAGACACACATATAGAGATTAAGTGATGATATGAT
The DNA here is from genome assembly GCA_029721515.1 of Synanceia verrucosa. Classification (NCBI taxonomy): domain Eukaryota; kingdom Metazoa; phylum Chordata; class Actinopteri; order Perciformes; family Synanceiidae; genus Synanceia; species Synanceia verrucosa. Next base: position 3,320,750 of record CM056559.1, read on the forward strand.
ACAGGCTTCTGATTGACCATTACCAGAGATACAGAGAGTGGATGACATCATTGATCACACACAGACAGGAAGCTCAGGCTGTTTCCTTCAAAATAAAAGTCTGGTTTTCAAAATAAAAGCCCCAAACTCCAGAGGAGTAACTACTTCCTCACAGGAAGCTGTGGCCGTGACTGTCCTTTCAAAACAAAAGCCGAACTCTGGTTTAATCTTCACAGGAAACAAGTTGTGTTTGTTTGCAACACAAACCTGGGACATGCACGCAGTCGAAGTGCGTGCCAATGCAGAGAGGGTCAGCATGCATCAGGCTGGGCCTACATGGCCCGGCGTCGCGTGGAATCGGCGTCATGTGTGCAGGCACATATTAAAATTTCTTCAGGAATTTTTGTCTAGTTATTATTATTATTATGAGCGCATTTTTGACAGTGTCTGGGTCGTACCGTAAGGTGCACCCAGGCATGACATATATCAAAACGCGTGCGGCTCGATGCGTGTGAGGGGGCTATTACTTTTCTCCGTCAAAGCCGTTACCATGGCGACGCTAGACCCCAAAACCGCCGAAAAAAGGCCCCATAGGAATGAATGGGAAACGGTCGGATTTCAAATTTTTTCTTCATCGAACAAACAGTCACAGCTCCCTCATGCTTTCACCTAGAAACTCCATTCAACTTTCAAAACGCAGCAAATTTTCCTGGCAACATATTCATAATTCATCTTCAATTAAAAAAAATGTATAGTTTCTTCAGCATTTCAACTTTTTCTAGACCATGAAATCTTCAAAAATCAGAGCTTAACATGGGTGTCTATTACGTGCACTAGAGTGACACAACTACACACCTAGAGTGGAGAGCAGTTTCAGAATGGGTCTGAGTTTTTTTTTTTAAATCGCGATTTTGAGGCTACGTTCACTCCACCGACATAATTTTTACAGAAAAACGTTGGAAATTTACGTCCGGTCGTGCGATGTGTCTCTTATGTCTCTGAGATTTATGATTTTGGCTCCAGACCCTTAATTAGGGCAGCACCTCCAAAAATCTCTCCATTGGGCCCAATGTTAATTTTCAGAGGAAAAGGCGTGAGAAAGCAGGAAAACCTCTTGTGTTTAACCTGCCGCTGACGGGCTTCTGAGGTAGGCTAGAGACATAAAATTTACAGCGCTGCGATCCTCGCGAGCTCCTGCCGCTCTCGTCCAAACCTCAAAGCCATTACTCCTTACGGTTCTTGAGTTATTCAGAGGAGTTTGGCATGGTCCGACTCAGCTTGAAATCAATGGCAGTCAGTGGGAGCCAGTGTGGGAGTCAGACCAGGCGCCTAGACTTTTCCATAGGGGTGCCCCATGGGGTGTGAAGCCATGCAGGGGTGGCCAGCAGAATTAGGTGATATGCATGAACCTCCATCACCATAGCATCATTCACATGCAAAAATCTAAGCTCTACTCCTTATAGTTTTTTTTAAACGAGAGGTGATTCGACAGGTCAGCTCATAATCAGAAGCATAGTGTGACAGAGCAGCTGTGTGTGTGTGGCATTTGAACTGAAGGGACCCTGTCTGTGATATGATGCATAGGTCAATGCTGATGATACAGAGAGTGGATGACATCATTGATCACACACACAGACAGGAAGCTCAGGCTGTTTCCTTCAAAATAAAAGTATGGTTTTTCAAAATAAAAGCCCCAAACTTCGGAGGGGTAACTTTTTTTCCTCACAGGAAGCTGTGGCAATGATTGTCCTTTCAAAGTAAAAGCCCCGAACTCTGATTTGATCTTCACAGGAAACAAGGTGTGTTTGTTTGCAACACGAACCTGGGACAGGCACGCACGGCGCGTGCTTGATGCAGGAGAGGGTCAGCATGCATCAGGCTGGGCCTACATGGCCCGGCGTCGCGTGGGTCCGGCGTCATGTGTGCAGGCACATATTAAAATTTCTTCAGGAATTTTTAGTCTAGTTACTTATACTATTTCTCAACTGTTTATTGCTGTAACATTTTATCTATTATATTAAGTGTTTATTAGTGATCAACAAATGATTCATAAACATTTAAGAAATTATTTGAAATTGTTACGTATCTAAATAATGTTCATAAATGCTTTACAAAGTATTTATTAACTATTTAGTTATATAATAATATGTATTAATTTAATCAAAATATTATGATTAAAATGATTATAGATGTTTTATAATATTTGTTGTTAATCATTATTAACAATATCTTTAAAATATATAAAATGTGCAACAAGTGTTAAAATCACTTAACTTGTAGATTAAGTATCATTTTCCTGTTTGTTAACAGTGAAATAATGTAATAATATTTAGTAAATAGATGCTCTTACATGCAGTTGCGAGCGGCCAGGTCTCTGTGGATGAAGTTCTTGTTGCTCAGGTACTCCATTCCTCGGGCTATATCGGTCATGAACTTCACCAGCATTTGAGAGGGCAGGTACTGCAGGAGAGCCACCAGAATAAAAGCTTTAGCTAACATTTAGTTTTCTGCACAGTAGAGGGCGCTAGAGTCCATGTCCTCCTCCTCCATGTTTTCCTGAACTCCTCACGTTTGAACATTTGTGCAGGAATCTTGTTTTGATTAGGTTTGTGTTTCTCAAGCCTCTCAACTCTTCTGGGATCTAATGCATGGAGCAGCGCTCACCTCCAATAAAACCTCTCATCCATCTCAGTTTCTGCTGCTTCAACACCAAGCTCAGTGATTTAAACTCTCCACAACACATTTTCTGGTTTACGCTCAATTTGTAATTCAACACGGCGTCAGAGTGCACACGTTTCTCTGGAGTAGACACAGGATTTAACTCGCCCTAAATGCAAAATGTATGGACTAATTGACCGAAACATCTATTTTTCTATTTATCAAATATAAAAAGAACACAGGTGAGTTCCTTGTGATGTCAGATCATACTTCCTGTGTGGATGGGGACTGAGAGAAATACTGCTCTGAACTCTGGATCCCATCCTGCTGACAGGAGTTGATGTGAACTTGATAAAGTCTGAAAGTAGACTAACCACAGGACAGTCTCCCAGCCTAGAGTACAGCAGGTAGCTGTGCAGGTCTCCATGCTTCATGTAGGGCAGGATGACCACAGGTGAGGGGTAACCTTCACTCTCCACAGTCTGCAGACACACACCTGCAAAAACACACAACAGATATAATTAAAACCAGAAATAAGAGCCCCTCTAATTAGAGAGTCCGAAGAGTTTGGTTTGGTTATTTTTCCGAACATTAAAACTGAAACAATACAGCATGTCAACATTTAATTGTATAAACCCAAAACACACCTGAAAAAAGTGAATATGTCCTCTTAAAATATTATTTAGTGAGGTTTATGAGGAACCTGATGAGCTTGGACAGTGTTTTTCGAAAGCCACGTTTCTATTTAAGGTGATTTTTTTATGCTTTTCTGTCTTGTAATGTGAATTATCTGACCCAGGAGCAGCCCTGAGGTCAAGACTCACCCAGAAGCCTCATGACGTTGGGATGGTCAAACTCCTTCATGCAGGCAGCCTCTCGGAGGAAATCCTCCATCTCTGAGCGAGTACAGATGGCAACTGTGGAGGAAGCAGAGGTGCGGCTTTTATTTTGGAGGGTGTGTCTGCTCCTGGATATTTCAGCAGTTTTTACCACTGAGCTGATTGTTGTGTGTGTTTTGTGCCTTCACTTTGGCACTTTGATCCTAATATTCGTCACAAACTGAACTTTTAATTTCTCTCGTACATCAACTGGCTCTTGTGTTTCCAGTATGAAGGGAGTCATTGTGGTGGGTTTTACTGTCTACTCACTCTTCATCGTCTTCACTGCTACTTTGAGAACAGCCTCCTCCTGAGTCAGCAGCCCCTCCATCACTGAGCCGAACTCCCCTGAAGAAAAAACAAAAAAATATGTCAGTGAACAGTGACAGCATACCTGGACACAACTCTGTAAGTGTCAGATCAGATGTTCTGTGGACCAACTCTAGTACTAAAGAGCACATATTAACTGTAAAATCAGCTGAAAGCAGAGCGCTACCTTCTCCCAGGGTCTTTCCCAGGGTCAGTTTATGTCTGTCCACCATCACGTCTTGGAGTTTCTGCTTCAGCTCATCACTGATGCCCAGACTGTTCACTGAGGAGGAGAGGAACCCAACGTTTTAATGAGCCGTAAAGCGTTTTAACGAGCGGAGGAAAAAAACAGCCACAAAACACGACACTGAGCCAAAAACAAAGTGTTGATGAAGGCTGGCAGCTTTAACAGCAACGGAAGTAAGACGAGAAATGACCTGAAAACATATTAACATGTTCAAAAGTAATTACATTTGAGTCTACACTGCAAACTCTATTTATAGTACAAATAAAAACACCATAATTTTTGAATTAATTTAATACATAATTCCTAATATTATCTATTGTTTTAATGCATAAAGTCCTAAAATACGAAAAAAAAAACCTTCAACAAATGTGAATAATTAAATCTTTCAACAAGTATTAACACTCAACAACTAATTCAATTTCAAACCACTTTGTTCACTTCTAAAACTCACCAGAAAGAAAAGAAAAATCTTACTTTTAATCTTTTTATCGCAAAATATTCCATCTAAAAGTGGGCTTTATGATTTATTGTAATATGTAATATGATTTATTGTAAATTTATGTAATAACTCCTAGTATTATCTATTGTTTTAATGCACAAAAAAGTCCAAAAATGCAAAACAAAAAAAAACTTGAACAAATGGGAGTAATTCAATTTGACTCTGCACTGCAAATATTTTAGCATGATTAAAATAAAATAAATCACCTTGTTTATTTATAAAAAAATCTAAAAATACTGGTATTATTATTATTATTATTATTATCATTATATTTAATTTGTATGAATATGATAAATATCTCCTAATATTATTTTTTTTTATTATTATTATTGTACTATCGATAAAATTAACTACTAAAAGAATATATAAACCTGAACTAAAAACTCGATCGTAGCTGGAAACAGTCAGAAACTCCAGAAAAACAACGACTAATCCCAAACTAGGATGCATCCACATGTCGCTATGGGATCCAGGTTTTTTGGAGTTTCGCCGTCCGAGCAGCTGCCTGTTTTTTTTTCACATCTGGACCAGCGTCATCCCTCCAGCTGCTGCTACTCTTTCTATCATCCAGCTAACAGTGTCTCAGTCTTCTGGCATGTTCCAACCAACACTGACCTAAAGCACATTATATCTATCTTCTCTGGTGTCATCTAACTCCCTGAATACTGTTTTTGTTTTGTTTCTCTCTACAGTTTCATCCCGGCAAGCTGAGACAGGATTTCTCCACCTGGGGCGACGTCACGGCTTGGATGCGACTCGGCTGTGTTTACAGGTTTACAGGTACCGTATCTCCATCTGCAATCACTGGGCGATAACTCTCCAACCAGACGTTACACTTTTGACTCCCTGAAGTCAAATTATGTCCCTCCGTTCACGCCGGATTACACAAGACCTCACTAATGGATTCACAGCACGTCTAATTGATGCGATTGTATAAAAGAGAGATAAAACAGGCAGAGTATAAGAGGCTCAGTGTTGCTCAGCTGACTGAACACTACAGGGTTGTTTTCACAGCTGTGAGTCAAGGAATTTAACCCTCGAGTTGCTCTAGATCTGTAACTAAACTGTTGTTAACTGAGTAATCAGATTACAGTTACTAATCAATAAATCCAGTCGTCACTTTACAACTCAGAACAACAAGAGAAGATAAAAACTAATCAAATGTCTCTTTTTCTACGTGTTTCATCAACATTTGTCGGTTCGTCCTCCTTTTATTAAAATTAGGAGTTTTACTTTGAAATTATCTGGTGTCCGTCCTCCTTTTATGACTTTCAGGAACTTTACTTTGAAATTATCTGGTGTCTGGCCTCCTTTCATTATAATGAGGAGCTTTACTTTGAAATTATGTGGTGTTCATCCTCCTTTTACTACTACAGGGAACTTTACTTTGAAATTATGTGGTATCCATCCTCCTTTTATTATAATGAGGACCTTTACTTTGAAATTATCTGGTGTTCATCCTCCTTTTACTACAATAGGGAACTTCACTTTGAAATTATGTGGTATCCATTCTCCTTTTATTACTAGAGGGAATTTTACTTTGAAATTATCTGGTGTCAATCCTCCTTTTATTACTGTAGGGAGCTTTAATTTGAAAATATCTGGTGTCTGTCTTCTTTATATTTCTATAGGGAGCTTTACTTTGAAATTATCTGGCGTCTCAGGTGAGTAATCCCACAGTAATGTTAGTAGAGGGATTACTTTCTTTACTTTTATCCATGCTGGAGACAGAAGCAGACATATTCAGACATGCTTTTCTGGACAAGCCTCTTCAAACTCACATGTAGCCTCTGTAGTTCTGCGGCTGTAGGTGCGACGGGCTCGATACCGGACCACCAGCTCGCCGCTCTCCATCATGGGCTCGAACGCCTCCCTGTGGACACAGGCCAGAATGATTCAGGATTCGTCCAACAGCTGACTCAGCAACAGCGTTGAGTTTAGTTTTTGGGGTTTTGGCACAGCGACCGGGTTTCCCCTCCCTACGCACCCAAAGCGCGTCTCCTTACGCCGCAGCTTGGCCACGTAAACGGCCATGAGGACGGCGATGGACACGGCGCCGGCGACGGCCATCACCACATACCACCAGTGCCAGGAAAAGGCCGGCGGTGTGGACGGACCTGAGGGGAAGGGAAAGGGTGTGGACGGAGACAGAGGAGGGTTTATGGAGTGACAGAAAAAAAAATAAAATAAAATATATATATATATATATATAGTCAGCAAAATATTGCACACAAACATCCTACACTTATTATTCTCTGAACAATGAGTAATAATAAAGTGTAAAATAGATTAAAAAAAAGGATAAAAATGGATAAATAAACAGCAGTGATGTGAAAAAAAAAACAACGTAATATAAAATAGCGTCAGTGTGAGGAAAACTGGTCATGTTGAGCTAAATCTGAACATTTCCACTCCCTAAAAAAAGTTTTTTTTTACTCCCAGGCTTCTTCTTTTCTCTCTAAAGCTCCACCCACTGTTTTCTACTTGTCCTCTCATTCACACCCTCCTCCTCCTCCTCCTCCTCCCTCTTTTATCTGCCCTCCTTGTTTGAATTGTCTGTCTGCCTCTATTAGACTAAGCAAACAGAGATGCTGCACTGTTATAAATATTTATGATGCCTCTCCTCATTCACCCTCTTCTCCTTTCCTGTTGCTCTCTCTTCTCTTTTTTCCTTCCTTCCCCTTTATCTTTTTTTATTCTGAAAAAACCACCACGGTCTCACTTCCACTGTCTCTGTGTTATTACCAGTCACTGTGGGACGGTTCGTAGAGGCGTCATTACTCACCTCGAAATTCCTCCATTTCTGTGGGAAAAAAAGCAGAGTGTAAACATCATGACTGTCAGCGGAAAAACAGCTTATTTTGTTTAGTAAAACCTAGAATAACATGTCTGCCTGACACTTTTAGCCTCTGCTGAATGCAGGGATAAAAAAATACTATTTTTTGGGGTACTTTAACGTTATCTCTTGGGATATTTGTCAAATATTTTTGGATATTTTACTGATATTATTTCACATTTTACTAATATCTTCTGGATATTTTACAAATATTTTGTTTTATATTTTCAAAAATTACCATTTTTTGGGGCTATTTTACTTATATTATTCACCATAATTTACTGATATTGTTGAGCATATTATACAAATGTTTTTGGGATATTTTCACAATTTCACAGTACAATTTTTATATTGTACTGGCATTATTTTGCATATTTTACTACTATTTTTGGATATCTTCCTGATATTATTAAGCATAGTAATCAAATGTTTTAAATATTTTACTGATATTAGTTTGCATATTAAACTAACATTCATATATATGTTTTACCAATATTATTTTGTGTATTTTTTATATATAGTGTACTGATGTTATTTTACTAATGTTTTGCCATAAAACTTGCTTGCATTCGTTATAAAACGCTGCTCCAGCTGAAATCAGGCCCACATTCTATAATATCATCCCTTTTCACTTCCTGTCACTCACCCGGAGCAACAAGGGTCAGAGTCTGAGTGGGGGTCCAGGGTCCCTGACCGGCCCCTGTGTAGGCACACACTCTAAAGGACACATTGGACAGGGGGACGGACAGATTGATTGACAGCTCAGTGTCCAGTCCAGTGTCCACCACAAGCTGTGGACAAAAGAGCAAGAGAAGGATTTAATATCAGAGTCAGAGAACAAACATAACCAAGAATAGAAATAGAAATAATAGTAATGATCTGGACAGGTAAACAAGGTAAACATCTGGCAGGACTGTTGTGTACACACGTATTAAAATAAAAGAATATATATACACAACTCAAGCTTTTAGCGAGTTGTAAACAATAAAAATAGTAATAAATGGTAACTGGATGAACATGGACTGATTATAATGTCTGTCTATTGTAGGTACAGTGGCTGGGGTTCATATTGTTAGATGACACATACAGTAAGCGTACATTATTATCTCTATTTTTGTGTCTCTGACCTGCTGTGCAGCCGGCGTCCTGTATTCTACCATGAAGCCCTGCAGTTCCCCGTTGATCTTCCCAGGAGGTCCTTCCCAGGCCAGCAGCACCTCAGTACCGTTCAGCACCGCGCTCACGTTCACAGGTGGGTTTTCAGGCACTGGAGACACAAAAACAACTTGTAGTGTCTGCACGGCTCTCAGCATGGCGTCCTGAGCTAAGCGCTGTGAACCCAAAGTTGTCTCTTCTTATTTGATATATAAGATTATTGCTCTTTTTGTTCATTGTTCAAATAGTGAAACAACAAAACACAGAGAAGCTCTGACTCCAACACACACAGAAGGACAGCGACTCCACCCTCTCTTATTTCCTTTCCAGATAAGGTAAGCTGTACAGATTTTGTGTTTTGTTTGAGGCTACATTAATGATCTGGATGTCGTATAAACAGCCTTGAAGGCATTTCACTTCTTGCACAGTTTTTATTCGTAGAGTTGTGCTGGGTTTTCAGGCACAAGGGGGATAAAATAGCTCTTTACTGAAACACTGTTCATAACGTCTCTCCTAGTTTTATATTAACATTAATACCAACACACACACAGAAGGAGAGCGACTCCATCCTCTGTTCAGGTGGATATTACTCAATATCTTTACACTTCTCTGTTTCCATCATTTTTAAGTGTTTTTTTGGAGAGTTTTTTTCCTAAAAGTACAGAAGGTATGCTGTACAGACTGAAGTATTTGTCTGAGGCTATATTAATGTTGCATAAAGAGCCTCGAAGAATTTTTGCTTCTTGCACAGTTGCATTTTTGTGGAGTTGTTATAAGTCCATGAAGGGGAAAGGGGCCGAGGGTGGACCATGCAGGGGCCAGTGGGCCGAGGGTGGACCATGCAGGGGCCAGTGGGCCGGGAGTGGACCATGCAGGGGCGAGTGAGCCGAGGGTGGACCATGCAGGGGCCAGTGAGCCGAGGGTGGACCATGCAGGGGCCAGTGGGCCGAGGGTGGACCATGCAGGGGCCAGTGGGCTGGGGATTATCCAGGCGTGTTGTTTTGACAGCCGGCAGCCTCCAGGGCGTGGAGAGCGACAACAGCTGGACGAAGATGTCAGAGAATGTGGAGAATTCAGCTTTATTAGGGCAAAAAAAAGGCGAGCTGAGGGCACCAAGAACAGGGGAGATCAGCCGAGTCCAGGAGCCACGGATGGACGAGCTCGGATGGACACGAGCTGAAGCCTTGTCCTCCCTGTTCCTGCTTTACTCTGCTGCCTTTTCTCTCCTGGTCATAGGTAGGGAAACAAAGCAGGAGTGGAGGGGAAACCTGAAACTGAATAAATGCTAGGAATAGTTCTGGAGTGGAGGCTCTCTTTGTGTGAGTTTGGGGAACATGGCCCAGCCTGTGGAGGATGATGATGTTATCAGGAAGCATTTGGCCGATGATTGTTTCCACATGCGGCCATTCTGCCTGCCAGCGGCAACAAAAACAGCCAGTCGTTCAGTCGTCTCCACCTATGATCTGTCATCCCGGCCTCCTTCTCCAACTCCCTGTCGCCTCCTCCTCTCCAAGTTTTCCCTCTTGTGGTAATGACGCTCCCTCTCTTTTATTTGTCACGGAGCTACGAATTCAAGACATGTTAACTGTTGACTGGGAAGAAAGAGAGTGGGGAGTTTCAAAAACTAGATTTTCTGTTTTCAGAAAGGAGGAATAAAAGCCTCCTGTTGCTCCTTTGTCTTCCACAAATGTTTTAGAGCCTCAATTAGTCCAAAACATCTGCATCCATGTCAGACGGCTGTTTCACATCCTGTCCTGTGAACAGGATCAAGGCATGTTTAAACATCCTCTGCTTCTGTTTCTGGACGCCTCATCTCATCTTCTCAGGGTGGAAAAGGGTCCAGACCAAAGATGGACTCCTGACCCTGACATCTGGAGTCTGAAAGCTAAACATGTCTCCAGATCAGTCAAAAACCTTTACGGATGTCGGTGCGATTCGACTCTTATGCAAATGCAGTCTTTTGCATTTTTCCTGACATTAATATTAAATGAGACATATCACGCTCGTTGACGTGCTTTAACGTTCAAAAAACAAATTAATTTCCTCACATCATTTGAATGTTCCGTGTCGGACATGTTGAATGAGTCTGATTGGCTGTTCAGCACGAGAATAGAAACAGGAAGTGAGGAAATGACAGAGGCTCATCTGATCCTTCTGGATATTTTCACATCTGGACTGAAGCTCAGTGGTGAGAAAATGTCTGCTTTACTTCATCTCTGTATCATAGCAACGACTTCCTGCTTTCCTCGCTGAACGCACTAGGAAGTTCGCCATTGTTCGTAGATGTGTTCTTAGATGTCAGTTTGGTGTTCAGACCTCAAGCGCCTGTCTCTTTAAGAGCCGTGGTCAGCTCTGATTGGCTTATGAGAAAAACATGGCGAACCTGTGCAAATGTAGTTTTACGTTTCTATAATGGCTGCAATAAGTTGGTTTTCACCCAATTTTAAGTCAATTTTTTGCAGTATATTTTTATATTTATCATTTTTTAACCACATGAAAGATATTTTATTATCTGGATCCAAAGTTTTCACAACTGCTTTTGAACATGAAGCTGCTTCATTCAGTGTTTTTAGGGTTTGATAAATCTGCTAAGCTATGTATATCCCCTTTGGCTTTTTGGAAAGATGCAATTCAATAGTTCTTTTAGGAAGTGGAAGTAAAACAACATGTAAATCATAATCTGACTGCAGCTTCAGGATTATGGAGTGACGTCACTCGTCTCACTTCCTCTCCCACCCATCAGCTCCTCCCTTTTCTTCCCTCTTTCTCATCCTCCATGGAAAATAAAGAGCTTTGGGAAAATCTGTAAAACGAGTGTTTTCTCAAAGCGCCCCCGTCAACCCCTCTTTTTTTCCCACAGTGCCTTGCTGCTGAGTGCTCTGCAGAGGGAAATCTCAGGGCATCGGAGGTCAAAAATGAGGGGCGAAGGGGTGAAGAAAAAAACGTGTTTGCTTGTTTGACTGTAATTTCTGCAGCGCTGTTTGTTGGATTTGAGTTTGGAAAAGAGATAATTTAGAGGACCTGAGGAGGAGGAGAAGCGATGTGAAGCTGCTTCTTAATGAGCATCTCTCAAACCACAGATGGAGGTTGGGAGATCTAGCTTTATGTGACCATCCTCTGACTCACTCATTTATACAGAAAGTTGAAACAATATCACATAAAGTGGCAGAAAAAAGGATGTTTTCCAGTGAAACAAAACTCTGAATGAAGAAGCGAAACTCTCCAGATTTTGACTGTAGCCTTCAAATCTCCAGACCACTTTTCATCCTTCTCCTTTACGGCCCACTTTCAATTTTCGGGTGCTGCTTCTCTATTTTAGCTGCTTATGAGAAGTGCAGTGTTTTTAAGATGACGGAAAGCCCCCGTCATCCCTCCTGTGGCATATCGCTCCTCTTAGTGTTTCCATTCCCGCTCATGCAGGGATACAGGCAGCATGAGCTGGCATGGAAAATCCCACCTCGGTTTAGACTCAGCACTGCAGTTTGGACAGAGCGCTGCGATCCTAACTGAGGCCTTTCAGCCTCCTCCTCCTCCTCACCAGTCAGCTTTCTCCTCCACAGTTTACATTTGAAAGCTCCAATAGCTTTACACTGACTCCTGTCTGCTGTTCTGTATAAACACAGAATATCCGTGCTCACCGCTAACTCTTCTTTCTCTGCCATCACCTCAAAACCAGCTCAGAAAAAAAGTCTTAAAAAACCTGCTTTTAAAAGAACCAGTTTAGTGATATAATAAGAGATAATAAAGAAAGCTGCCAGAAATTTAAAAAAATAATAAATAAATGACTCGATAAATAAATATTCCATTAAATAAAAATAACAAAATAACATAAAAAATAAATATGAGAGTAAATTAATTGATAGAATATGATAATTAATTTTGTACTGGTTCCTGTGTTTAGTACTGGTTCTAATGTTTTATACTGGTTCCAGTCTTTAGTACTGGTTCTAATGTTTTATACTGGTTCCATTATTTTATACTGGTTCCAGTCTTTACTACTGGTTCTAATGTTTTATACTGTTCCAGTAGCCTGACAGACCCAGATGTCTCCTCCTGAGGAGGCCTCACCTCCTTCTCTGGTGCGGATCTCCACCCAGGACGACCAGTCGGATGGACCCTGGCTGCTGTGACACGCCACCCTGACGCCGTAGAGGCTGTGAGGCTCCAGGTCCCCGATGAGGTGGGTGGCTGGAGGGATGTTCACGTTCTGGTTGTGGACCATCTTGTCTGGTCCTGATGTGATAGACTGGCCTGAACATTTGGCCTGGAACATTCAGAGAGGTCTTTTATCAATTTCATTCACCACAGATAACACACTGCAGTTCAGATTATGAGGGGATTCTGTTTAATTGTTTTATCATGACAATTAATCAATTAGTTATCAATGCTTAAATTAATTAAATGTCTATATTCTCTGATTACATGTGAATATTTTCTTTCCTCCTGTATGACAGTAAACTGAATATCTTTGAGACATTTGAGCTACATTTTTCGCCATTTTCTGACATTTTACAAATCAAACGAATCAGCACCGGGTGGTGTAGTGGTTAGCACTGTCGCCTCACAACAAGAAGGTACCACGTTCGAATCCTTGGCCCGGGGCCTTTCTGTGTGGAGTTTGCGTGTTCTCCTCATGTCTGCATGGGTTCTCTCTGGTACTCTGGCTTCCCCCCACCATCCAAAAACATGGGGATTAGGTTAATTGGCTAATTTAAATTGACCGTAGGTATGATTGTGAGTGTTGTCTGTCTCTATGTGCCCTGCGATGAGGTGGTGACTTGTCCAGGGTGTACCCTGTCTTTCACCCTAAGACAGCTGGGATAGGCTCTTGCCCCCCCGTGACCCTATGAGGATAAGCGGTAGAAAATGGATGGATGAATCAGCACTAATAGAAACACTGTGATCAATCGAATCAAGGAAGTGTGGTCTTAGTTAACACTATCAATAACAGCTGCGTGAGGTAATAGTTTTAATGACCAATAAAGAAATTAGACAGCTGAAACATAACCATTTTTGTGTTTTTGTTTAAGCACTTTATGCCAAACCATGATGTTTTTACTAAACCTAAAAGCAGTTTTGCTGTGTTTTCTTTCAGTTTACATTGTTTATCATGTTCAAAAGTTTTTAAAACTGTCAGAAGAAAGTGCGTTCCCCAATTTTGTTGTACTGGAAGGTCATTTTGTGGGAGACGGGTTCAGTAATTGGAGGGAAGAAAAGATGGTAGGGTGGAGTCATGATGGTGTTAATTACCAAAAATGGTGTAAAATGTGCTGTTTTCCGAACGTGACCCCAGGCTCATTTAGGTGCACTGAAAGCAGAAACTAAAGAGGCTGAAACCTGCTGTCTCTGCAAACTCTTCTGTGGTAAACACTTTTAAAGAGGAACAAAGAAATCCTTCATAGCAGCAATCTTAAAAACCACATTAAAGTGGTTGTCTTGGCGTGTTTTTCACTATCAAACTGCTCCTGGATGCAGTTTACAGGGTCTACGGTAAAACGCGGCAGGTGAGGTTTTGGTCTGATGGTTTTGTTGTCCCTAAATTATATCTCTCGTAAATTAACAAAATGACAGGCGCTTTCAAAGTTAAAGCTTACTTCCTGTCAGTTTGGTAGGAAATGAACTTCGAAACTGAGAAATGGTCTAAATGTTGTAGATTAGGGATGCTTCAATCACTGTGATGACAACCAAGAAACAAGATGGCGACGCCAAAGACCAAGATGGGGACGCTAAAGACCAAGATGGTGACGGCTAAGAAGCAAGTGGCGATGCCAAAGACCAAGATGGCAACAGCCAAGAAATAAGATAGCGACGACCAAGGAGTAAGATGGCAACGGCCAAGGAGCAAGATAGCAATGCCAAAGACCACAATGGCGACGGCAATAAGCAAGATGGCGAGAAGCAAGATGGATTTAGAGCATTTAAACCCGTCTAAATATTGTAAATTAGTGATGTCACAAATGGACAGAAATCATGACAGCTTGTTTCAAACACTCACTTTCTGAATACTGGCCATGAGTTTCGATGTGTAAACTACTTTCACAGTATTTATGCAGCACTAAAACCTGCTTTATAGTATAAAAGACATGAGAATCTCACTTCTTACAGTGTGGGACCTTTGAGTTTATGAACGAGGACTGTATAGCAGTCACTCCTGACTCGATGAGTCACCCTCCAGCCTGTAAACAAGTGTGTTTAATCTAATTGTACAGCTCAGCTCTGAGTCACGCTTCGGCCTGCATTCCCCTCGTATGGCTCAGACCCACAATACCTGCTGTCATGTTTCCTTTAGCCCTCTTTAGTGGAGCACAGTAACATCTTTCTGCTCTCTGCTGTTTCTCTTCGTCGAACAATGAATCGTTAAATTCAGATTTTTGCCCCATTTTTGCTGAAGCCGGCCCCTCGCCTTGTTCCCCAGTGTCGGGGGGGAAGGGATGGGATGGGAAGGGGTAAGAACAGCAAAGAGGTATGAGGGGCAGCTTTATTAGAACCAGACGTTTAGGGGTGGTGCTGCAGCGCTGCTTTCTCTAGGAAAAAAATGTTCCTCCTCTCAGCTACAACAGCCACAGATAGAGGGAGGGAGTGGCGCTGCTGCACAACATTTAGTCCAGGAGGCCACCTTCCCAGTGAAACCTGATCCACCGGTACATGAATAAAGCAGGGAGGGGTTGAGGATGAGTTAGGAAAAGAAAAGCTCTCTTTTCTTTACAATTACTCCCTGCAAAAGCCCCACAAATAGAGAAAGAGCGATGTGTTTGTTTAAGGTCAAATACGTGACCAGTTTCCTCAGCTAGTTGTTATATTCTCACAGTCTTTTCCACCTGTACTGTTTCTCATAATGTTATCCTGATGCAACAGCTACTAGAGAAGCAACTCTTGATACAAACATGTACTATTTGCACTGTTTTAGTGTGAATTTTAGGATTTAATATCGTTGTGTTAGTATGTATATATACTTCTAACATTATTTTATCTACAATATTTTGATAGCTCTCCTCTGTGTGCTCTGATGCTCTTATTTCTGTATTTTTAACATATGTATATATCTGCCTACCCACCTATCTATTCATCTATCATCACCCATCCATCCATCCATCTATCATCCAGTCATCCATCTATCCATCCTTCCTTCCTTCTTTCCAACATCCATCCATCCATCGATCATCCATCCATCCATCATTTATCTCACCTGAACGGAGCACCTGATTATTGGGTAGTCGCCTCCGAAACCAGGCTGCCATGATACACGGAGACTGGTTGGCGTGATTTCCACCGCTCTCAGATCCTGAGGCTGGGAAGGGAGGACTAAAAAACAAAACAAAATAAAAAAGACACAAAGACATAAATATACAACCACAAGGAATTATCCAATTAAGTTTGTTTTTAATTGCACGACACCCACCAGTGATGGTTCCAGATCCAGAAGTGGCCACTCCTTTGCGGTTGTGGGCCTCACAGGAAAACGTGCTGGTCCTGTTCAAACCTGGATGAGGGAAAATAAACCGAAACAACATGTGAGTGTGAGGCATTAACATTTTGCTGCTTTTAAGAACAGGACTCCTTACTCAGCATGCTGAGTTGCACATTATGTTGATGTGAGAAAGTTGAAACTGAAGTGAGAATAATGTGAGGGGTAATAGTTTCCATAAGGTCCTCCCTCTGTCAACAGTTTGCTGATTAGTTCCAGGGGTTAGTGTGTGTTTGTTAATGTCCTGGTATGTTTTTGAAAAGAATATGCTTATAAATTCTTAAGTACTTTTGTCACCTAAACCTAAACAAGTTGTTTCCTGTGAGGACAGAGATTTACATTGAAAACACCTGAGCAGCGATTGATGATATTTGTTAGAAAAAAATAAAATTGTGGCACAGTGAGGTCTGATTGGATGATTTGGTTGTCTCACCTGACAAATCTAGAAATCCTTCAAACAAATGCTGGCTCTAAACTCACTGGCAGGGTGTTTACATCTTCATGTCAGAAAACCTGCACTTCTTCTTAAACTTGCCAGCTGCTTGGCTTTGGAGCTTCATGCCTGGCATTGTTTGTAGTTTTCAGAACAAGGACAGCGGTGGTGTCGAGGTTCAGTTGTGAAACTATGAGCCGTCTTGAGAAAACACTGTGACACACTTCCAGCAGAGAGTGACTCACACACTTTGAGTCACAACACAACACTGGCTGACACACCAAAACACGTGATGTTCAACTTTTAGCGCCGGTTATCTAATGCCTCGCCACAATGTGGAGGATCACTCTGCGCTGACGGCACCATGCCTCCATTGTGTCGCAGCCAGAAAAAGATCGGGGGGGAACGATGGTACGAAAGCAGGGGGGGATGAACCGCTCATCAGGCCATCTCTGAATTGCGCCACTCTTTCCTTCCCCTTCAGAAACCACAACACATCCCCTGACCAGCTGAAAGAGTCACAGTCGGTCAGTTACGAGCTCATGAGCATCACAGTGTTGACCAACAGTACTCATATCAGCTGGGAATGACAGCGAGGCGTCCAGCTGCTTCCTTTTCTTCTCAAACACAATCAGGACTTTGCTTTTTGAGGCTGCGACTGATATTATTTCCACTAGAGATGAGCCTTTTTTTAGACAGTAAAATACTGCAAAGTAGTGACAAAGGGCTGCTTGATTTTGGTAAAAATCACAATCACTCAATTATGTAACACCCAAGTCTGATAAACTGTTTTGTTGCCTAACCTTGAGGAAATATTTTGGATGCCTGAAGCTGACCAAGTTGATCTTTTCCTGTTGCTTTATCCTAAGTGGCATTGTTGCCTAAACCTAGGTAGTTTTGTTGCCTAAACCTAACTAAGTAGTTCTGAGGCCTAGTCTTAACTAATTAGTTTTATTGCCTTATCCTAAGTAATTGTGTTGCCTCAAGCTAAGTGTTTTTTTTTCCCAAATAAGTAGTTTTGCTGCCTAAACTTAAGTTGTTTTACTGCCTCGAGCAAAGTGGTTTTGATGCCTAAACCCAATTAAGTAGTTTTGTTGCCTTATCCTCAGTAGTCTTATTGTACAAAGCTAAGTGGCTTTGTTGCCAAAAGTAGTAGTTAGTAGTTTAGTAGTTTTGTTACCTAAACTTAACTAAGTAGTTTTTTTGGCCTCAACTTAAATTGTTTTACTGCCTCGAACAAAGTAATTTTGATGCCTAAACCTAATGAAGTTATTTTGTTGCCTAAAACTAAGTGGCTTTGTTGACCAAATCTAGATAAGTATTTTTTTTTTGCCTAAACTTAACTGAGCAGTTTTGTGGCCTAACTCTAAATACGTACGTTTCACTGCATCTGAGATCGGACTCATCCTTTTTTAGTGAAAATAAATAAATAAATCTTAAATCAGCTAATCATAAATCCTGACATAAATTGGACATAAATAACAATAGATTCTTTTTTATGTAATATTTATTTGATCAGACTCGTTCTACTCTTTTTCAGTCACTCATGTCTATATTCTTATCTCGTTAGCCCAGAAATGAAAATTCACCTTGATCAACTCATTGTCTTTTTTTTGTTAGATTTTTCTATATTATCCTTTAAATATGTGAATGCCAACCTCACTGGCTTCAAAGCACCAGAATCCAAACATCATGCACCATATCAGGACTTAATTGATTTCTGGCCTTTTCTGGCCTCGGGTTCCTACTCTGCCCATATACGGGGAGACTCTTTATTGGTTATCATCAGTGCTGTCAGATTGTTTGTGTTTGCCAGAGCAGCTGCTGCCCATTCCAGAGATGTGAGTGTAGGTTCCTGTTAAACTGGGTCAGAACCAGCCAACCTGCCCCGATGAGTCAAACCAGATCCTCTAATCCTCCGTCTGGCTCTTCCTGTCCTCCTACTACTGGACTTAATGCCGACCAGCTCTCTGGCAGGCGGCTGTGGTTTGAATTCAGGCAGCAACAGAAGCCTCTCTTCCTTTTATCTCTGCTCTCTGGGGTCTCTCTGCTTGTTTGGTGGTTTTGTTGTAAGTCATGGAGGGTGGAGGGAAACCCTTTGAAACCATAGAGTAGCTTTTTGAAGCCGTATGTTCTGATCAGTCCAAGAAGATTAAATCATTACCAATTTAAATTGAAGGTTTTGCTCCTTGGGGCCATGAGCTACCGCCAAACTGAAACAAGCCGTCGATTTGGCATTTCTGACAACTTATCCACCTTAACTGAGTAGTTTTGATACCTGAACTTAATTAAGTTGTTTTATCTGTGGAAAAATCAATATTAAAAAAAACAGACAAAAAAGAACTAAGTAGTTTTATGACTTGAACCTAAGTCATTCTGATACCTAATCCTAACGCAGCAGTTTTGTTGCCTAAATTTAACTAAGTAGTTTTGTTGTCTAATCTTAACGATTTTCTTGTCAAAACATGACCAAGTAAATATTTTCCTAAACCTAAGTATTTTTGAGCCATAAACGTAAACGTAACGTAAGTTGTTTTGTAACCTAAAAGTAAGTAGTTTTTATACCTAATCATAATGTCGTTTTCATGCCTAAACTTCACAAAGTAGTTGCCTAAACCTACATAGTTTTCTTGCCTAAAACTAAGTAGTTTGGTTGCCTCAACTTAACTAAGTAGTTTGGTTGCCAAAACCTAAGTTGTTTCGTTATCTAGTCTTAACTTAGTAGTTTTAGCCTAATCTTAACTAAGTTGGACAGTAGATGGATGGTAGACAGTCAAGTACCTGGCTGCACTATGGAGCTTGGGTCGTGCCTCAATGTGGGGCGGAGTTAAATGTTTGAGTTTGAGTGTTAGGGTTAGGAGATCATATTGGGTTAGGCATATCACATCTGATGCTCAACGTTGAGCCACTCCCCGATCTGCGGGCTGCAGCCAGGGGCTACTCTAGACAGTAGACGGTAGACGGACGGCAGATGGACGGCAGAGGGACAGTACCTGCCAGGTGTAGCGTGGAGGGCGACAGCGCCACGGGGTCCATCAGGGTGTTGAGAGGGGCTCCGTCCTGCAGCCAGATGACCCGGACCGGCTCTGGAGGTCCGTGGGCGACGCAGCTCAGGCTCAGGGAAACGTTGGCCACCAGCGACATGTGCTGAGGCTCCACGGAGAAGTGAGGAAGGCCTGGGAGAGAGTCTGCCGAGTCAGAGACTGGACTCTTTTAACAACCAAAAACTAGAGATTATTCCTGGAGCTCACCCTCCAGCTGAATGCTCCCCTCCTCCGACATGGTCTGCTGACTTTGGGACACAACGGCACACTGATAGGAGCCCATATCTGGAAGCTGAACCTTCTTGATGCTGCCGGTCATCGAAGATTTTCATAAAAACATACACAGATCCGATCATTTTACTGGCAATTTAAGAATGTAATGACCATAAACACATTCAGGGGAGACATTTAACTGTTCAGCATCACCCTAAAACATCCCAGAATACTTCCAAAATAGACGTTAAGGTGTTTATTGGTGTAGTCTGTCGAATGTAGAAACTCCCTACCTTCAAAAACACTCGAAGACCCACCTCTTTAAAATTGCTTTTAACATTTGATTTTTTTTATTTGTTCTTATGTTATTATAATTGACTGTTTTATTTTTTATTCTGTTTATTATTATTATTATATAATTCCACATTTGCATATTCATTTCTCTGTATTACAGCACAAGTTTTCAGAAAATATCGTTACCTGTGTGCAAATTTGCATAAAAACAGAAATCTGAATAGGGAATAAAGCAGATCTATTTTTATTAACCCTTAATTTAGAAAATACTGTCAACAATCATTAAAAAATCCACTTTCTCCTTGTTTTTAGGAATAAAATGTTGAATAAATGACGCTTTGGATGATAAATGAACAAACCCTCAGAATATAGAAAGGAAAGAAAGCTGGAGAGTTTGGCTTTAATTTAGAGAAAACAGCCTTTAAACCTCTGGATTGTTAAATGTTATACATGTTGAATAGAGTATATTAAATAACTAAAACTAATATTTATCAGCATAATACTTCCCCAACTGTTGACTGATGTCAATATATTTATTTTTATTATTACAAGTTTAAATGTTGTGTTTAAATACATGAACAAGGTGTTATCTTATTAAATATTCTGAATATACATACTTTTTTCAGAAAATTCTGTCAACAGCTATAAAATTGAAATTTCTTCATGTTTCTAACAATAAACTGCTGTATAAATGAGGCTGAAACTGGAGAGTTTGGATGCAATTTGGAGGAAACAGCCTTTAAACATCTGGATTATTAAATTTCATGCATTTTAAAGACACTACATGTGAATAATAAATAACCAGGAGATATCACCATAACTTCCTCAGCTGATCACTGACAGTAAGATTATTATTTAGCTTTCTGAAATATTATGTTTATATATGAGAATGATGCAAAATGAGAAGAAATCGACAGACAAAGTAGTGAAATAATAATAATTTTCTTCCCTCCAGTCTGAAATGTTTCAAGGAAGCAAAATGGCACAAAATCTCTAAATTGGCCAGAGCATGAAAGAAGCCTCATGGACATATAGTTTGTGTTATAACGCTTTTTTTCAGGCTTAATTCCTCCATAATAGCTGGAGGGGAACGCAGTGACGTCATTAAGCAGTTGTTCTGGTTAAACTGGTGGCAGGATGAAGCAGAGGAACAGGAAGTAAAGACAAACGCTGCACATGCATGACTGACGTTTCCAGGTCAGGTGCGGCCGCCTCACACCTGCTTTCTCTTTGAGTCTCGTGCAGCCTCACAGCTTACCTGAGCGTGCTCATGACGATCCAGCTGTTGCTGCCGGTGTGCACCTGAAACTGGTTGGTGTCGGCGTACTGGAGGGGCACGCCGTCCCTCAGCCACAGCACGTCGGGGGGGTCCTCCTCCTCGCCACCAGCCCCCTTCAGGGTGCAGTGCATGGTGACGGGTTTGCCCAGAGAAGAGATGACGGTGCCGGGGCTCCGCTCAAACTCCAAGTCTGAGGATTAAGGGTTAATAAGAGTCAGTCAGCCGTTCATAAACCTGCATGTACACGCATGTGTTGTTTGGTTCATAAAACAACATGAAAAGGTGGATCAGTTTATCAGTTTATACACTCGGGCTGAACTAAATGTGTTGAATTGGCATCACAATTAAATATAATTACTATTTACTAACATTCAGTCATCATAGTTTATTTTCTGCATTGATTAATCAGTTGGTTGATTTATAAAATGTTAGAAAATTGTAATTGATTAGTCATCATCTCACTGGATTCAGTGATAGAGAGCAAGTATATTTACCCGTACTGTGAAGTTTTAACTTCTCTATAGTACTTTATGAACTAGGGCTGGACTAAATGTGTTGAATTAATGTTGCAATAAAACTTTTACCAAGCCTTTTTACACATTTACTGCTGCAACGAATGATTATTTTCTTTGTTGATTAATCAATTGATTATTTCCTCCATTAATTGATCAGTTGTTTGGTTTATAAAATGTCATAAAATTGTGAAAAATGTGGATCAAATGTTTCAAAGATATTCAGTTTACTGTCATAGAGAGGGAAAAAAACAGGAAATATTCCCATTTAAGAAGCTGAGATCAGAAAATGCAGACTTTTATTGTCTTAAATAAAATGACTCAAAATGATTAATCGATTATCCAGAATTAACTGTTGCATCTCAAGTTAAATAAGTTGCTTGACGGCTCAGCGTTCACCTGTGCTGGTCAGGTTTGAGACGAGATATCAGCAGGTGAGTCCAGTTATCTGGATCTGCTGGATCGCTAACAGAGGGGCTGATAACTGGAACAAAAGACTGCTTGTCTGGAGGATGGCGGCTCTGAAAGAGCTCAACACAAAACACTAAAACACTTCAGGGTTTGTCTCAAACAGCAGCAACGGGCCTGAAGGTCGTCTGTGAATCTGAACGTGCTGAACGTAAGGCGTCATAAATATGAGGAGCATGAGCTGCTTCTGCTTTATCTTGAACTGTTCAGAAGTCCAACAGGAATGAGAGGTATTCCTGATAAGGCTGAGGACGAGGCATGCAGGCTGTGTTCAAGATAAAACAGCCTTGATCTTGGTTTGAAACCAGACAGACACAACCTGGTCTGAGACCTGAGGAGCCTTAAAGCTTCACTCTGTCTATCAGCCAGCAGGGGGCGACTCCTCTGGTTCTATATCAGTCTAATAGAAAATGATCCTCCTTCTCTTTTGATTTATTCCCTCAGTAAACACTGAAAACATGAGTTTATGATCTCAGTCTCCAGTTTCAACTCCTCTTCAATACATCATGATGTTCATTTAGTAAATTATGGTCTCATTTAGAGTCAAACACACCAGAAAGCAGGAGATGCTTTAGGGCATGGCTACCTGCTGGTCGTTACCACGGCAACGTCCATGTTTTCATCTTTTAACTTTGTCACAGTGTGTTTTCACTTCATCATAGTATCATTACTAAAAATGTTCAGTTGTTCCCCTCTCGTGTCATTTCTAACGAGCAATAATGTTTCGGTTCCAGCTTTTAAAATGTTTT
The DNA here is from genome assembly GCA_029721515.1 of Synanceia verrucosa. Lineage (NCBI taxonomy): Eukaryota > Metazoa > Chordata > Actinopteri > Perciformes > Synanceiidae > Synanceia > Synanceia verrucosa. The sequence continues at coordinate 3,343,768 of CM056559.1, forward strand.
TTTTTAGTAATTGTAAAAATGAGCATCTTTTTTTTTTTCATTTTCCTGAATAAAATGAAACCAAGATATCGGCTACCAAAATACCAAAATCAAGGCTTCAAAACAGCAGTACTCAAACCAAACAGTGGCGTCACTGTGAGTCCATCCACTTCTTATATACAGTCTATGATTAAAACACATATTTGTCAAAGATGTCCTGCAGGAATCTTCCTTCTACAGCATGTAATAAAAATGTGAAGCATCCAAAGCTCTCCTGATTAAACAGCATCACTTTTGTGTCCTTGAAGTTCAGGGGAGAATAAATCAAGAGTGATGCCTGTGAGGATTTTCTCAAGCTTGTCAACCTGCCCTCCCAGTCTGCTTCACGGCCGACCTTTTGACCTCTTGACCCACGCAGAAACTCACATAATTCACATGTGATGTAAACAGCTCACTTGTTTTTTTTTTTTTACTCCTGGTTCTGTCTAAAAAACTTGTTCTGGCTCTAAATGAAGGGAAGCCTCCTCCTCGCCGCCTCCCTGTCTTCTTGGCGTTAAAAGTCGTTCCTCCCTTTCTTTCTAAGCTTGGCTGAGCTCTTTCAAGAATCTGCTCGGCCCTGACTTTTTTTTTTGTTTTTGGACAAAAAACAGCCCTACTTTCTTTCTGAGGGATTCAGCAGTGCTTAACTTCTCCATCTCCACGCTTTTTTTTATCATGATCTCTGACTTGTTAAATGTCAGTGGACGTATCAGAAACAGTCCGAGCATTTATCTCTTTCTTTCTTTCTCTGGCTTTTTAACGCTCTCCATTCTCTGCTCACCGCCGCCTTTGCCCTTTTTTCCCTTTTCATGCCATTCTTCAGATTCATCGCTACACATTTTGCCACCTCCCCTCCCAACTCTTGCCCCCTTACTCCATCCATCATGAGTCAGACTGACTCACAAACCCCCTCCTTCCTCCTCACTGCTGGGCCTCAGCCATCCCTACATCCTAATAGGAACTGAGACATCAGGAAAAAATCCTCTCTGAGCCGCCTGAGCTGATAAATCACATTCCAGGACCTCCGTCCCCTCGGCGTGACCATGATGGTGAAAACACATGAGCTGACAGGTGGAGGCCCCTGAGTCCTGTTGGAACAAGACAAGGACTTCCACGCTTATGTGAAACAAGCAGAATCCTGCTTTGACTTTCTGCTGTTGTGATTGTCTCATGAGCTATTTTAAGCCCTTCGCCCTTGCCTGGAAGACGTCTCATTCCTGAAATACCACAACTGCTGGGAATCCTGGTGATCCAGATACCTGGCTCTGTGATTGAAAAGTTTTGCACCTGATCTCAAGAAGTTCAAATGATCTCTGTGAGCACTAACTGTCCTCCATCAACCCCTGAAACCTGCTGCTGGATCAGCACTTAGTCTGAGGCAGTAAAACTGATCTCCTGCATGTTTCAAATGTTTAAAGGCTTCATGGGCGCAGTGAAATCCGTCATGTTGGCCAGATGTTGAGCTGTGGTCGCAAAGCAAGTGAGTTTAATGAGTTAGGAGCAGCTAATTGCTGATTAGGTTGTTTTTGAGGCTGACAAATCACAGTCGGTTAGTTACATATTTACCTGTCAGCGTGCCGCAGGTTACCGGCCTCCACGCACAGAAAAACACGCAAAGGATGAAAAACCAGCACCTATTAGATCCGGTCATCTTTTTTCTGGACAGCAGGTCGCCTCTGAAAATGTGCCTCTTCTTGGAAACGTCCATCAGTGCATCTCCGCTGCGCAAAGATCCAAAGTCCGGTGGAAAAGAAAGAAAGGTTCGCTGTGTAACTCCTGTTAGAGGGGTTATTATCCTCAGACGAGCCCCGCGACGATTCACTCCCCTCTTTTTAACGGAGGCTGTGAAAATAAAAGTTCCTCCTCTTGTTGGTTCTGATCCACCGAACTTTTACGCACGAAGCGCGCAGCGGCGAAAAAACGCGCAGCGACTTTTCCTCTGCGGGAAAACGAGTCCAGGTCTATTTGTAGAAGAGGAGGGAGTGTTTTTGAACCAGTGTTTCCTGCAGACTGCCTCCTGCCTCAGCCCACCGGCTCCCTCAGACCTTCCCCTGGCTCTTTCTCCCCCCCTCTCCCCCTTCAAACACGAATTCCTCAACTCGAGTTCCCTCCACCCACCTCCTCCTCCTCCTCCTTTTCTCAGGGATGTGAGGAGCCCTGCGGCATGCTGATTGTTCCCCCATTCGCTTTTTAATTACGCACGGATCCCCAGAAGTTGTAGAAAAGGCGCAAAACTCTGTCGGTGTTTCCCTGCAGAACTGCTGCACGACACTTTTGGTCCGTTTAATAAGTGAGACTTAAAAACTACCTACTTTATTAAACTTTCAATGTGTATGGATACTGATATTATAGCTTAATATATAACAGCTTATCACACATTTTGCACATATTTCCACTCCTTCTGTTTTGTTGTGTTGTCTTTTTTTGTACAATTGTAACATCGTGTTTTGGGTCAAAATCAAAATCAAAATTAAAATCAAATGATTGCATGCATTTGCAATTATATTAGATTGTGCACTGGATACTAATATTATAATCAGCAGCAGCACTCTGGCTTCACTTTTTGCAGAAATTTCCACTCCTTGTTCTGTTTTATTGTTTTTAATTAATTTGTATTTTTGCATGATTTTAAAGTCATGGTTAAGGTCAAAAAACAGGTTTTTAATGTGTCTAGTTGGTGTATAAACAAATAAAATCAAATTATTGTTGACTTGGTTATTAACCTCCAGTGATTTTTCACCTGTTGGCCTTTAAACAAAACACTTTATTTTCACAGGAATATTGATGTTTTATCAACACATACAGACAGCTAAAACCTGTTAAAAGACAATAGAATAACATAGTTTTTATTTATAAGTACCATTCATTGAAGTACTATCATAAGTATTATCAGCAAAATTATCATATTATTCTTATATTACTGTATTTTGTCACATACAAAGAACATTTTAATGTTGTAGTTCATTGTGTGGAGCCAATCTGAGATACTTTGTCTACTACTGGGCAGATTATAGCACTATAGTATTTATATAAAAGCATATTATGTGTTTTTGTGTGTAAACATGTATGTATTGTCTATTAAGTATCAATACTGTTATGGAACTGAAGAATAAAGTTTCATAAAATACTGAATTAACAAAACTGTATTTGAGTCCAGTGCTTGAAGAGTTAATTTAAGTTGTTGTCGTCGCTGCACAGCTCACATGTCACTCTTCAATAACTGATTTCACTGCTTTTTTATTCCCATGAACATGATGGGAGGTGCTGGGACTCAGGTCTACGAGGACCTGGGTCCCACTGGCCCTTTAAGAGGGTCTCTGTGGACAGTGTTGTGTTCCCAGGGTCTTTAATGGAGACAGAGGGGGGACTGAGAAAGACCCCATTGTCTGTGGTGCTCCTTTCAATGAGCAGTGGAGCTGGGGGGGGGGGGGGAGAGGGTCACCAAGGGGGTCCAGCACAAGAAAGAGGGGTCTTCTACTCCAAAACACTGGGTTCTGATGGATGGGGAGTCAGTGTTTGGGTTCTGGGGGGGGAGGGGGCTCTGCAGGACTCATTGTTCAGGTTCAGCACTGAGTTCTGAGTTCTGAGGCTGGAGGGAGTTCATGTTTGGGTTCTGGAGGTGTGGGGGCTCTGCAAGACTCGATACTCCAGTTCAGGACTGCATTTTGGGGCTTTGCAGGACTCAAAGTTCAGGTTCAGGACTGGGTTCTGGTGCTGGATGAAGTCCATGCTTGGGTTGTGGGGGGATGGGGGCTCAGTATTCATGTTCATGTCTGAGTTGTGGGGCTGGAGAGAGTCCATGTTTGGGTTCTGGGGAAGTGGGGGCTCTGCAGGACTCATTGTTCAGGTTTAGGACTGGGTTTCCGGGAGGATGGGGGGGTCTGCGGGACTCAATGTGCAGGTTCAGGACTCAGTTCTTGGGGGGATAGGGGCTCTGCAGGACAACAAAACAAGCATCACAGACACCAAACCTGTCCTCTGCAGTAGTTAGCTGTTAGCTCTGATCTCTTAGCAGTTAGCTGTTAGCTCTTAGCTAATCTCCTCTTCCTCCAACCTGTTGATCCACCACTCCAAAAGGTACCAGAGTAACATGTGACCTCCTGGAGTTTACAGGAGCTCTGCTGCCGCCTGCTGGTGACAAAACCCTCCTGCACCAAACACTGCTATGTTACTTAACTTGTGTACTGAGTTCTATAAAATGCATATAAATATGTGCACAGGTACTTCAGCATCAGATAATTATACAGTATCTGCCAAATAAGTCTTTACAATGCCATTAACAGTAGTAAATAAGTAAATAAATAGATGAATAGATAGATAGATAGATTAATAACAAGTAGATTGACAAATAAATAAATTACTAAGTAAATAAATAAAAATAGACAAATAAATTAGACTACAAAATATATAAATAGACAAATTGATAAATAAATGAATAAATAAATTAAGGAATATTTTACAAAGTAAATAAGAATAGGAATGAATAGGAAAATGGCTATAACATTATTAGGTATCTCCTGCTTTTAAATATTCCCTGAATTAATGTTTGTTTCTTTTTTCAGGAGCCAATAGTACCCATCCACATATTTTTATATGATAGATTTGTATATATATATATATATTAAGGAAGTTACACAAACTTCCAACAATAGCTCTTTTTTTAAATTCATTAACATATACTGTGTCATAATGTAAAACCCCCCAAAAAAATAAAAAAAAAATCATGTAGTTGGTATATTTTAGGACTAGCTCCTCATGGTTCATGGATTTGGGGAAGGGAGACAAAGACTTACCCAGACAAGCAGGGACTTGTATGTCCAGTACAGCTGTGACTCCTTTTTTGCTTTGACATGACGTTTTCGTATGTGATGTCAGGTCTCCACAGGTGGCAGTACAGAGTTTTCTTCAGAAGTATGGGTGCAGGTAATCAGGGGAGGCATGGGGGAAGATCATGCTTTTTTTTTTTTTAACCGCTCACTGGGCTTATTCACCTCACCTCTTTCTGTTCTCACATTATCTCTTTCCTTGGCACCAGTATGATCATGTTTTTGTTGTATATATGTTATGAAACAAAGTGCCTTGTTCCAGCATTTCTGTCCATTTTGACTCATATTTTAAAACCCACAGAATATTTTGTACTATGTCTCTGAAAACACTGAATAGCTCAAATGAAAGAAGAGACTCTCTATTTCATCATGAAAAAATGTTTGTTTTTATCTTGTTCCATTCTTGTTCATGTTCGCAAACATGAACGAGGACAAAGTCTGCTAGAAGCAGTTTTTCCACATGCACAAACTAGCAACATTAAGCTGGTTGGGAGTTGGTCACTCACTCATCTGCAGGAGAAATTATCTAATAAGAGACCATGTTTGTTTATGGTGATATGTCACATCTGTGTGTACTGTTAGTGTTTGATAACACTGAATGAAGGATCCACATTTATAGACAAATTAATGTAGAGGCTACAGCTGAGCTAGCCTGTACTTAGCACGCTAGTCGTTTGGGCTAAATGCAAATGTTAGTATACTGTTGGTATATGCTCATGCAAATTTATGTCCTTTAAAGGGTATAAATATCTGACCAAAGAGTTTCGACATTATACAGTATTTTTTAATTACACTTTATTTTTTTTAACAATATATATGTATATATTTAATTATTTATTTATATTTTTGTATTCTTGATAATTGTCAGATAATTTCATATTTTAATTTATCATAATGTCCTGTACAATATAGATTTGTCTGTATAATAATACTATAAAATCATCTTCAAAAAATCTTTTCCACTGTAAGTGCAACATTATAGTACAAACTGGACTCCATGATCAGATGAAGTAATATCAGTGGTAAATCAGCGAGATGAAGTGTGTGTCAGCCTGGTGCAGTATTATGACGTCTGCTCCACAGGTCGCATCTGAACATCTCCAATCTGAAAGAGCAGATATGTGAAGGTTATCTCATGATGGGTAAAATAAGGACATTTAAACAGTGAAAGAGCAAAGGTTGCAAACGTGTGATAAGTCACCGCAGAAACATACAACACACATGAAATCACATACCTGCACGTGGGCAGGGGCGCTCAGGACGTATGTCACAGCATTTGCAACATCTATTGCTTCCAAAGGCTGTAAGACGAGGAAAAAGTTAAAAATATCCAAGTAATTATGTTAACAATACTGTGGAAATAACCACCACCTTTACCTTAACTTCAGAGTATGAAGCAGCTGCTTTATCTGCATTGTTGCTGTAGAGTCGTGAAACAAATTCTGTCTCCACTAAACCGGGAGAAATACACTGCAAAAAGAGATGTGTTTAATATTTATTTACTATTATTTGGTATAAATATATTTGCTGCTTGCATAATGTTTACAACAAACTGCAACTGCAATGCTCTTTGCATCTTTGACTCAATTCCGACAATAGTTCCTGTAGAGAAGAAAGCATTTCTTAGTTTTCTCTTACTGTGGCTCTAATGTGGGTTTTGGCCTCACGCAGCTCCTGCCTCAAGCCCTCGGTCAGGGCCGTCACAGCATACTTGGTGGCACCATAGAAATGTAGTTCAGCCCTGGAAACTATGCGATGTCCACTCATGCTGCAACAAAAGATGTATGCGTTGCAAGAAAGGTTTTATCTTCATGCACTGATATGATATCAGTCTCTCGTACATGCAAGTGATGCAAAAAAAGTGTGTGCCACAAAGAAAGAAAAATAATCAGCACCTATTCTTATAATCAATTATCTGCTGATGTAATGGTTAATTGAGAAAATAATTTAGCTCAATCAGTAATTAAATGAATTGCTGTTCGCAGTTAGCGGAACCTATAAATCCACATTCTGCATTTTGTAATTTGATAATAAAATTCTCAGCTCTACTGTGTCGTGTTGCCAATCACCATAGCTGAAAAATAAATGTGATGACGACGATAATATTTGGAACATCGAAGAAACAGATATTTGGGTGAAAGGAGGTGATATTGAATCCACATCGTCAGTAAACAAAACTGTACCTGTTTATGTTGATGATGTGCCCATCATCTACATTTCGTTCTTTCATTGACCGGTACGCCTCACGGGTGCAAATGCACAATGCAAGAACGTTCACCTGCAGACACCGAACACAAACGGTCTTAACAGAAAATTCCTTCCTGGAAGCTGACCTGAGTACTTCAAAGCTTCAACTGTTGTCATGGTAATCAATGTCAGTGCCCCAAAATTCCCAAATAGCCCCTGAAGTAGCTGTTTGTTTTACAGGTGGTGCTGTCCTGGGTTTGATAGACACACCTAAGTTAAAAGCTCAGTGTTAGACGCCACATGTGCTGAACAAGCACAGAAAAACTTCAGAACCTGGCGTACAGCAGCTATGAAGTTGGTGTCTAGCAGCGCCAGTTTCCACGCTCATTTCACTGTTGATACATCTGAACGTAAGCGTGGATCCTGTCATACACGTCAGGCCCCTGGTCTTTTATTTTATATATCGGCACAGACTACAATCTATCTATTTTTATTAATTTGTGCAAATTCATCGAGCCCCAACGACTGGCACCCAGGACAGTCTGACTGCCTCAATGTTTGCTCTAAACATGCTCTTGTAGTGTGTGATTAGTTTTATTTAGAGGTTAACTGAAGCAGCTAAACTTGTACTGTAGTGTTAACACAACTACATAATTATATTTAATTTCTAAAATAACAAAAATTTACATCCATCATGTTCTTCCAGCCGCTGGTTTTGCCATTTAACAGTGACTCTGGATGAGCCAAGCCAGCGTTGTTGATGCACACATCCACTCCTCTGTGCTGCGCTTTGATGGCAGTGAACATGGACAGAATCTCCTCCTCGTTGGTCAGGTCACACTTAAAAGGCACCAGGACGCCACTGTGGCCTTCACTTTGACACTCAGCTGCCAGCTTCTGAAATCAAAAAAAGACGTCAGGCAATCAGCTTCGTAATCTACTTTTCTTTTCTGCTAAACCTCAATGCCGCCTTTGGTAACAAAACAATGTTTGGCCTTTTAATCCTCAGTTATTAAGCAACACTTGCATGCAAAAATGTATTGTTTAATATACTTTATTTGATAAATAAGGAAAATGTTAACATGCAAATGAGGAACAACTATACCACCATGACAAGCGTTATCATGGACTGATTTGGATATTTGTTGGCATTTTAAAATGGAAAGGTGACGAAACTCAAACTTTTTTCCCCCATTGCTTAACATATACTGTGCATTAATATTAAAAAGCCTTGAAATTATATTTATATATATTTTTTACAACTAAAAAAACATTGCAAACTGTTTCACCAACTGGTGTATCAACATGGTTAATGTTTCATAAAATATGTTAACAATAAAGCACTGGAGGAATACATTGTCTGTGTAGATTGAAGATTCACATTGTGATGCAAGTTAAGATACAGTTTAACTCGTGTTTAACTTTTGTGAAACACAAACTGAAGACACTTGTACCCTCCCATCATCTGCAGGTTACATAACACTGACACAGCAACTTTACATCAATAAATATTTTTCTTAATGTTGCAACTATCAACAGACATTTTAATACAAAAACAAGCCAATGGTTGGCGTTTAGTTGCTGTAAGAAGAGGCATATTTTCACTTGTCCGTGTCAAACTGCTGGTTATCTTTGTTTTGAAGTTTAGCTAGCTAGCCACCAGCTAGCTTCTCTGGTAGTGTCATACTGATGAGTATTTATTGCCTCAGATGGACTGAAATGCCACCAAAGTGCACATATTAACGTCAGAACCAACCTGTATTTTTTCTACGTCCCTGGCACAGCCCACCACCTTCATACCGAGCCGGACCAGCTCTTTGGCGACGGCCGCCCCGATACCGACGGAGGCTCCGGTCACCAAACCCACTCTGCTCCTCCAGCGGTCCATCACAGCACAGACACCGGCCAGCAGTTTGACCTCTGAGCTCCTACAGTTTGCAGGTAGTGAACGCGACACAGCATCAGTAGCCTACGTCACTGTGCTGCGTTCAGGACAACCGTTAACAGTAGGATTTTCACCATGCGGGGGAAAACTGAGCTGGCCGTCCATAATAATAGGCTACTCTTTGAAGTGGAATAATAATAACCTTTCCCGAACGCACAATTGTTTTTGTTATTGTCTTAACCTCTATATATAATACTCTACTTGTAACAGTGATTCATATCTATCTGTTCTACAGCTGTTTGCAATGAATGCTTACTCACTTTTTTGACTCTTCGTTTTGCATTTTGAAGCACTAATTTCTTGTGCAAAATGTCAAGTCTTTCAATATTTCATCCATACATTTTCTACCACTTATCCTCATAGGGTCGTGGGGGGCTGGAGCCTATCTCAGCTGTCGTAGGGTGAAAGACAGGATACACCCTGGACATGTCGCCAGTTCATCACAGGACACATAGAGACAGACAAGCACTCACACTCACATTCACACCTACAGTCAGTTTAAATTACCCAATTAACCTAATCCCCATGCATGTTTTTGGATGGTGGGAGAACCCACGCAGACACGGGGAGAACATGCAAACTCCACACAGAAAGGCCCCGGGCCGGGAATCAAACTCAGTACCCAGATGGAGGTAGTCTGTGACCTCCAGTGCTCCCTAACGAGCCTCTCATTGGGAACACCTGTCCTCGTTGCACCCAGCTGGTGCTCATCAGCCTGGTTAGTCTATATGAGGAGGCTCTTTCCCTCAGTTGAGTGTGTGACACCAGAGAGTCAACACCATCAGTTGGCTTCTTTTGGTCTGAGAGAGTGTTTTGAGAGAGTGAGTGGAAATGTGTGCATGTGTGTGTAGGAAAGAAAATTAGGAGTTTTGAGAGAGTAGAGTTCTTTTGCATTTTATTTTCCTTACAACTTTGTATTTAAGGTCCTTTACCTTAGTGTGTATACTCTTTTGGTAGATTTAATGGGTAGTTGTGGGGAAATATAACCTCACTCTACCTTTGAGACCCCAAAGGCCTTATTTTTATTTATTTATTTATTTATTTATTTTTCAGTTGGAGTAATTTGTTGCGAACCTAACATGGGAGGCCATTTACACTTGCAAAAAGGCAGATCTACTCCAAATTGCTTATCACTTTAACATTCTTGTGGTAGCAGGGAGCTGAAAAGATGTGGTTAAAAAAAGTGGTAGTCTTTGGATTAGTGGAGGGGTAGTTTGTTACTGAAGGTTCTAAAGCACAATCGGAAGTAAGAAAAAAGGCTGATACTGATCCCTCTCTGGGCACTGACCCTGCTGTGGAGTATGAAGGGAAAAATTCCAACTGAAGTTAGAGCAAATAAGAATGAAACTGATATATGAAGAGAAACAAAAAGAACCGGCTATATGTGTGAGAGTGTTAGAGCCTGAAGAGCTCCGCATGAAATGGTGCCAGAGAATTTGATTTAGCTTGAAACAATCGATGCGTACCACCATTTAATAAAAGGGAAGTGGATGAGTGTTTCACACTATTTGAGAGGGTTGTCAACGCTCTAAAATGGCCAGAGGAATGCAGGTCTGTGTTGCTCCAATGTGTGTTGGTGGGGGAAAACCCAAAGTTTTTATGCATCACTGTCTATTGCTCAGACTTCTCGTTTATAAAACTGTGAAAGAAGCCATACTCTGAGCATATGAATTTGTGCCTGAAGCAAATAGGCAACAATTTAGAAAGTCAAAAAAAAGATGAGAGTCAAATTAAGGTGGAGTTTGCAAGAGAACAAAAAACCTTGTTCAAACAATGGTGTAAGTCTCAAAATGTTAAAAACCTGCATGATTTTGAAAACATTTTTTTGGAACAGTTTAAGTGCTGCGTTAATAAAAGTGTTTGCAGAGGTTGCCCTCACTCAAAAATTTGCTTGCCCATCAAAAACAACAAGCGCTGTCTCTAGTAAAACAAAACTCCCAACTTCCACTAAACCAGTGTCCACAGCCGCTTGGAAGCACACAACTAGAAATCAGTCAGTGTCACTACTTCCATGCAAAAGGGCACTTTGTTTGAGACTGTCCAGTGCTACAGAAAAGGGGAGATAAGGTCTCTTTGTATGACCGAAAAGCCCGTTCCTGTACTTTTTATATTAGGGACCAGGTTTAGATTTTGCTACCTGTTGTTGGATCTCCCCTTGAAGCAAGATTTTCTGAACCTCACACAATCAAAGAGAAGGTTGGAAACCTAGATTACATGGTCTCTACCCCAGAGCGTAGAAAAGATTGTGTCATGTAAACATGATTAAACCATACTACAGCTCAGACAAACAGAAGCGGGTAGATAAACAAGCAGAGTGTATGGTGGTGTGTTCCAAAACACTGCCTGATAAAAACACAGAATCTGTGCCAATGACCCAACTCTGAGATCCTAAAAAAACCTTTTTAATTATTTGTCTCATCTGGGCTCGTTGAAAAGGACTGAAGTAGCATCGTTACTGGATGAGTTTAAATGTATGTTTTCTGACGTTCCCTCTAAGACAACCGCATGACAAACAGTAGATGTGGGTGTTGTTAAACACCATGCGTACCGAGCTAACCTAGAGAAACGTGCTTTGCTCAGGCAGGAAGTTGAGTATATGGTAGCTCATGGCATAGCTGAACCCAGCAATAGCTCATGGAGCTCACCCTGCATTTTGGTACCAAAAGCAAACAATACAAACCCAAGGTTCTGCTCTGACTTGCATAAGTTCAACAGCATAAACAAGCCAGATTCCTACCTCCTACCAAGGGTAGATGACTGTGTGGACCGAATCAGATCAGCTCTTTTTGTGAGCAAATTTGTTTTATTTAAAGGATACTGGCAAGTCCTATAAAACCAATATGCCGAGGAATTATCAGCGTTTGTGATTCCAGATGGGTTGTATCAATATCGGAGAATGCTGTTAAGTTTGAGGAACGCTGGTGCTACCTTTCAACAGCTAATGCACATGATGTTGAGAGGTCTTGACAATACAGAGACAGTTACATTGTTGATGATGTTGTTGTTGTTGTAGTTGTATACAGCAACTCCTGGGCCAAGCATGTCAGAGTGGTGTTTGAGAGGTTGAAAACAGCTAACCTAAATGTCAACTTTAGAAAACTGGAAATCGCTAAAGCCACTGTTCAATACCTGGGAAAGGTGGTTGGATAGGGTAAGGTGCTATCTGTGGCTGCAAAGGTAGAGTTCATCCTAAACTTCCCTTTACCTCCCACCCGCAGGGAGCTGAAAATTTCTGGGGATGGCTGGCTACTCCAGGGCATTTTGCAGATTTTTTTTTTTTTTTTTTTTTTTTTTTCTCAAGTCGCTCCTCTGACAGAACTGACCAGCCCTAATGTCCCCTACCATTGAACCCTAGACTGCTTTTAGAAAAAGTAAAAGCACTCTTGAAAACGATCCCCTGTTCTAGCAGCTCCTGATTTTGATCGTCTTTTTCTCCTCTACATAGATGTGGGTGTAGGGGAAGTGTTAGTCCATGTAGACAACAACGGAGCAGACCATCTGGTAGCTTTCTTCTCAAAGAAGCTAAGTCCCAGTCGAGTGCATTAACTCCATCATTGAAAAAGAGGTGTCAGCTTTGATTCTAAGCATAGGACATTTTGAGGTCTACATCTCTGCTTTTGATCCGTCAGTGGTCTACACTGACCACAAACCCTTGTTTGTTCCTGCAGCGGTCAGCCTCCACCAACCGCAGGTTGTTACAGTGGAGTTTAACATTGCAAAAGTTTACATTAAAAATCCAACATGTATTGGGAAAAGATAACCCAGTTGCTGAGTGTCTGAGCTGCACTGAATTAAATGTGCATTTTTGTTCTTAGTCAGAAGGTTCCTCTACTCAGTGCAGTAGAGTGTTTTTTTGTTGTTGTTGATCTGAAGTTAACTGATCTCTTTTCTGATAGTCAATCTAGTATTTTTGTGAATTATTTGTTTACAGTCAGTGTTCTGGAGTGAACATTGTGTTAAATTTTAAAACTGTTTGTGAACAAATACTACATTTGTTGTCTTTTTGGGGAGAGGTAGTCTGTGATCTCAGTGCTCCCTAACGAGCCTCTCATTGGGAACACCTGTCCTCGTTGCACCCAGCTGGTGCTCATCAGCCTGGTTAGTCCATATATGGAGGCTCTATACTTGGTGTGTGTGTGTGTGTGCGCGTGTTTTGCCGAACATATGGGGACATAAGTCTGATAACACTCTCAGATTCTGGGGACTCACCGTACTTATGGGGACAAAGTGCAGGTCCCCATAATGTAAACTGTTAGATTTCAGGCTGAAGACTTGGAGAACATTTAATGTTACTGTAAGGTTAGACTTTGGTTAGGATTACATGGTTAGTGGATATGGTTAGGGTCAAGGGAAGTGTCTAGGAAATGAATGTCAGTCAATGTAAAGTCCCCACAATGCACAAATACACAGCTGTGTGTGTTTTGAGAGAGTGAGTGGAAGTGTGTGTGTGTGTGTGTAGGGGGAAAGAAAATTAAGAGTTTTGAGAGGGTAGATTTTTTTTTTTTTTTCTCTTTCCCTTCTCCCTTTTCCCCACTTTGTTTTTAAGGCCCTTTACCTCAGTTTGTCTACTCTTTTGGTAGATTTAGTGGGTAGTTGTGGGGAGTTATAACCTTAATCTACCTACCTACCACAAAAAAGTAAGTACCAAGCACCTATATACCAAGTTAAATTCCTTTTATGGACAACCTTACATGGCTGATCATATTCAGCATCTTTGGTACAAAAGACATGCTCCTGGATCAATACAGCTTTATCTTGTAGTAGTATTACTATTATTATTAATATTACGTTTTATATCATATGTTGATAGTGCACCAACTGAATGTGTGTAGTATGTGTGTACATTAAGTACTTCTGCCTCATCTGCCATAACACAAACTATATTGACTCCACATGCCATGTTGTCAAGAAAATACCTTAAAACATGAAGTTTGGGAAAGGCATTTTCTGAAGACTATGGTGTATAGGCTATAAGTAAGATAAATATGATATAATATGTATTGTTGGTGAATTGTATGTCAGTTTCGGAAAACTTTGCCTCCCAGATCTGATTGGTGGAGGTTTAGTTATTTATTATCAGATCTTAATTTTGCATTTATTTTTTTTTTTTTTTTTAGGTCAAATTAAAAAAATAAGGGTGCATTCATTCATTATCTTGTGAATATGAGTCTTCAGATATCAGTGTTTGCTGTGTCAGAGGTCAAAAGAATCAAGAATCATAAAACTAAAGCATGTGGTGTGGGCGGGATCAATAGGTGGGTCTACCTGTCCAATAACAGGCTGGTTTGAACGTCTTCTTCTGGCATCATCTTCCAAATTCAAAGCGGGCAGACTTGGAGAGAAACAGTACACTCACAATGCTGCTTGTGCCTGTTTTATTTGTTTTTGCATCTTCCATGAAGCTTGTCTCAGGGGCGGGTAAGTTCTCAAAGAAATAAAATCAATTAATTGACTGAAAAATGTGTTCAGTGTACACAGGTGAAGAAGCTGCATTATATAAAATGTTATTCACCTAATAGTAAATATTAAAAAAAAATGTGGTTATTTCCTATAATTTGCTCCTGATTTTTTTTTTTTTTTTTTTTTTTTTTTGTTTATTTTCTATTAAATAGTTCTTTTATGTTCTTGTAGATTGGTGCTACCAGTCACAAGTTGCATGCAATCACACCTGCACAGGTAAACCTCAAAGCGAATCATTAACACTTTAAAAACATGAGAAAGCATGTAGTAGTGGAGTTATTGTTTTTTTTCTCCCGTCTGTCTTCACAGATCCAGAGGTGTGGGGAGTTGTTTCACAGCAGTGTAACGGCAGATCTCAGTCTCCAATTAACATTGTTACAAAGAGAGCACTAACAGATGAACGTCTCAAGCGTTTTGAATTTGAAGGATATAAAGAGACTTTTCATGGTCGTCTCATAAACACCGGTCACACTGGTACGTCTCTGTGATAACAGCAGTTTAATTGGATAAAAAGACCACAATGAGTGATTTTAAATCAGTTCAACTAAAGAAAACTGACTGCAAAATGGTCAAAAGGCAAATACTGTCTTCATTGTAAACCAGAAATAAAGATATAGCAAAATTGATAACAGTGAATGCAAAAGGTTCTGCAGCACAGCATCCTCTGGTCAAATAAAAGGACGAAATGTTAAATGTGCGATAGACCAGACACTTTAATCTGAAGAATCATCTTTGCACTGCAGCCAAATCCAAAATGTTTTGATTTTCATTTGTGTGATGATGACTGCAATGTTTTTTTATTTATTTGTTTTTTTCCAGTTCAACTGGATTTACCCTCTAGTATCAGGATCAAAGGAGGAAATCTCTCTGAATCATACAAAGCACTTCAGCTTCACCTGCACTGGGGCAAAGATGGAGGACCGGGATCTGAACACATGATAGACGGAGAACAATTCCCACTGGAGGTAAGAAATAAGGGGATGGAAGTGTATTAAAAGATGAAGTCATTCTGTGCAATAAAACACTGAATTATTTTATGTCATCTACAGATGCACATTGTCCACATAAAAGAAGAATACGACTCTTTATCGCAGGCTGTGACAGATCGCACAGGCGTGGCTGTTCTTGCTGTTTTCTTTGAGGTGATTTCAGTTTGAATACAGAACAAAATCAGTGGAGATCTAAATTTGATATCAGTAAGAAAATAGGTGAAACATCCGTTATGTTATCTAGACAAGCTGGGCCGAAACTGGAACAGAAAAACAAGTTAAAGTAAAGATGGAGCCTTATATCATTGAAATAGTTGCCAAATTTTAAATGAAATTTCTGTAGAGATGCCATCAACAATGACCACCGATAAAGAGCAAATATGTATAATAAATGACCTCAGAATTGTGTCTTGAGGTACACTGAAGGAAAAATTAAAAAACAAAGTACACACTGGAATTTGCAAAAAATAGAATATGTTTTCAACATATTTTATTTTATTCTTTCATTTCAGGAGTCCAAGTACACAAATAAAAAATTTAATCCACTTCTTAATGCACTGAAATTCATCAAACAGCCCGGTAAGTCATATCTGACATGGAAAAATAAGATAGAATTGTAATCATTATCTTCCAGCCACATTGTGTGCAGGATCTTAAATCCAGTGTTAGGCTAAAGTGCAGTTGTTGTGATGAGATAACACAGTGTCATAAAATACCTTCTCTAACACTTCAACGACATATTGATTAAAATAATCAGACTGTCACCTTGAACTTATCGTTGCCTAATAATGTACTTTGTGCTAACTTTATTGTTTTGTTAATATTTTGTAAAACCAGCAAGCAGCACCACTCTGAAGGGTGTGTCCCTGGAGAGGTTCATTCCTCATGAGGAGAATATGACCAAGTACTTTCGCTACGATGGCTCCCTCACTACACCTGACTGTGCTGAAGCTGTCGTCTGGAGTCTCTTTGAGGACAAAATCCGTCTCAGCAGGAAGCAGGTAATTATGTTCACACTGTTGGGAACTAGGGCGGCATGGTAGTAGTGGTTAGCACTGTCGCCTTACGGCAAGAAGGTACTCTGTTTGATTCCCGGCCTTTCTGTGTGGAGTTGTCCTCATGTCTGTGTGGGTTCTCTCTGGGTACTCTGGCTTCCTCCCACCATCAAAAACATGCATGGGGATTAGGTTAATTTGCTGATTTAAATTGCCTGTAGGTGTGAATGTGAGTGGCTGTCTATGTGCCCTGCGATGAACTTTCGCCCTAAGACAGCTGGGATAGGCTCCAGTCCCTCGTGAGGATAAGCGGTAGAAGATGGATGGATAGTGGGAAATATTATTTGAATGCAATTTTATTTCATTTCTATACATTATGGTTAAGCTGATAGCCCAGAAGAAGCTGTCTTACTCTGCATAAGCTTTACATCACATGCTGGGGTGTTCAATCAGGCATAAACGAGAGATAAGCAACTTTTTTTGTGTCACATACCCTTATAGGAGTGTAGGTGAGATGAAACTGAAGGTGTGATTTGAAGATGGAGAGTGGTGTGGCCCCATCTCAAAAAAGTTTGTAGCTGATGAGAGCTGTGGGAGAGGATCAATTTAGTGTAGTCACTTCCTGTAAAAGTATAACAACAAAGTGAAAGATGCCTGTCATGTCAGCACACAGCATCCTCCTTGTGTATTTTGGTTGTGATACTTTCTCGCCCTTCTGTTGTAGCTCGCTGCATTCTGCCAGCTTCAGTTTTCCAATGGGAAGCAGATGGTGAAAACCTTCAGACCAGTGCAGCCCATGAATGGACGCAAGGTGTATTACTCCAGAGGCCACGTTGCTCTGATCAACACTGTGTTACTCATCACATCGGTGCTGGTATCCAGTGCACTCGTCCTGCCTCCCTCTACTTAATTCATTCAGCCTTTACTAATAATTACTGCTCTCTGTGTCCACTAATAATTGATAAATACATGAAATGTGATTTACTTTGTGTTTAAAAGTAACATGTTCATCTACTTTGCACTGTGTGCGACTTGTATTAAGACAACCTCATACTTCAAAGCATTTCAAGTTTGTTCCATTTGTTAAATATGAATTGTATATTTTTATTTTAAGTTTAGCATCTTCACACCTCATGAAAACAAACTTCTCAGATAATACCGATCAATTGTTTTTACTTCCGACAGTCTAATAAAGGACTGATAGTAGATGTTGTTTCCTTCCTGTCCTGCAGACATTTGAACTCTGAACGAGTCGCTCTCAGCATCTTATCAGTTAATCATCGAAACAATGACCGCGTTAAAAGGATCTGACCTTTCACACACTGTTTCATCATAGCTACTCATAAAACCACATGCAATTAATCAATAAAAGGATGTCTTCAGCTACAGAGATGTTGTGATTGAGTCCACTAACGTCCACTATGTGGCAGCACCAAACAAGACTGGACTGTTTGACTTGTGCTCACATTCAACTCAAGGTTTTTTTTTTAAAAAGCATAAATGTCTTATTTCTGTTTAGGATAGTGAGGAAGTTTCATTCCTTTTTTTTTTTTTTTAAACTTTCTGACAAACCCATAGTCAGGATTTAATGAAGACATTATGAATGTTCAAACATTGATCAAACAGCTTCATTTTAATACTCCTGTTGTTGCTTTTTCATTGCAATATAATGTTAAATCATCAGCAGTCATTTCAAAGGAAAAGTACAGTGGCAGGCACAGCACAGGGTTGTCTCCTGTCTGAGATCAATCAGCACAGGTGAAACATGATTCAATCAGTCCTAAGCAGGATAATACCCAGTAGTGTCATTAGATGGTGCGCTTGTTTTTGGCGTTCTGCCTATCTACAGTGTACCACCCTAAGTACTTGAGGGGATCACTTTGGATATAATCCCGTGTTGCACAAGAATAGATGTCTGATGCAAGCACAGCCTCTGGTGCCGAGATAATCTGCAGAGTGCACAGTCATGCTTCCTTCTGCAGAGGTCCACTCCTTGTTTCCTTGGACATCAACCTGTTGTTTGACAGCACAAATGCTTTTAGTGTCTGATTCTTTACAGCAAATTAAACTTTTGGCCAATTCCTCTGTTTGCAACCTGTGTTTTTTTTTTTTCATCTGCTACATTACTGTCTGCTTGTCTTATTTCTATCAAGGACATCTTTTCTCGGTTTGTGTGTGCCACCCATCCCCCACTTCCTCTTATTTCACTTGGTGTGACTCTGAGGTTTGGGTTGTCGTGACAACGGAGGACACAGGCCCGTCTCTATGCTATTTGTGAAGTTTCTGTTGTTGCAAGCATATTGCACATTTTGCTGCTGGGATAGGGAAGAGGCTCGCACCACCATCCCCCACCCACACCTTGTCAGAAACATACAGGCGTGAACTTAGTTCTCAGAAATATGAACGAGATATGAATCTCTTCCTGTATGATCTATTCAGAACTAACCTATACGCTACTGAAAAAGACAGACACAGTGGAGGACAGCGCTGAGGAGCACCATGCTCCCTTTTACAAAAACATTTAACATGTCTAAACTGAGCTCAGCTGATCAATGAGTCTGCTGATCTTTGATTTACTTTGATCGTTGCTGTTTTCAGTCAAAGTACATTCCTCAATGCTTAATCAGTAAAGAGCTTTTTTTTGTCCTGAGATCACTGATACACATCTATTTAACATTTATTACAGGAATCAATATCTAACTGCTTTGGTGTCTGACTTCTTTTCTAAAAGCAGGTGTCGCCTCATAACTGCATGCCCTTAAAAGGGGATGAGCTAAGGCTTGGCAGCAGTGGTGCAGTCTGTCATGGACGGAGGCTTTTAATTTGCATGTGTGTGTGGGAGAGCAACCACACACTTCTTATTCTGAGGTACTGTCACTCTAAATATCACTAGTAAACTTTCTTCCAGTGTATTTTGTTTATCTGATGGCTACAGTCACTTAGTTTTAATGTTGCACCGTACACATCACTATGATCTGGTTTCGTGGCCTTCACTGAGCCAGAGGAGACTGCATTTACGTTTTACAAAGCTATACTGGGTATGAACTCCATTTATACAGGACATATATATGTATAATGACCAATCATGCACCAGCTGCAGTCATGACTGTCGCTGCACTACATGGTGGCTATCATAGTTAGGATTTGTCAGAACTTGGTAGAACAGTTCTGAAATTCAACAAGAGATTTTAATCTCAATAAAACAAATGATTAGGATTGTACATGAAAAATAAATAACTCCCAGAAATCTGCTGTTTAGTTCAAATGACTACAGAAAAGTCTGTGGATCATCATCATCATCACCACCCAGAGCGGCTACAGCTTCACTCTGTACACAAATAATTCTTTATTTTAACTAAAAGGCTGTGTGTGTGTGTGTGTGCGCGCGCACACTTCCCTGTGTGTGAAAGTGTGTGTGTGTGACTGTTAGAGCTCTTCCTGTGTTAACCACGTGGCTCAGACAGGGTTAATAAAAAGATCACGTTCACTTCTGGGTTTTCTTTCTTCTGGGGAGTCCAGACGCTGGTAAGACCCTGACAGCAAAATTCTGATGACCTCTGCTTTTCATTTCTTTCATCTCCCCCAGTTCTGACGCTCTGTGATAAACAGGAGCAACTGCTTTATGTCTTATTGTTGTCCTATATTAATTAGTTGCTGTCACGTTTCACATTTGCTTGTGTTTAATGTCTTGTGTGAAATGTTGCCTTCTTTCAAGCCGTCATGTCTGCGGTGGAGTGACCAGAAGCTTCTGATGTACAGTGTTGTCACCCATAAAGTAGAAAGCACTACTAAACTTCTCTGCACAGTGTAGTGTTTCCTACTTTATGGATGAGTGTACTGTTGGCTGCAGAGAAATGTGCACAAACCAACGAACTCCACAGGAAAGACTTTAAAACCTGCAGAGAAGCTGCTGGATTTCTCTGTTGCTTTGTTTTGTATTAACTTATTACAAACTGAATGTGAGAAAATGAAAACATTGTAAAATTCAAGATAGTTTATTTTCAGTTTTTGCTTTACAGTTGTTTCATTGATAACATGAATACTTTGCCTCATATAAAGTTTCTGTCATGATTTAAAAAAAAAAAAAATAAAATCTGCAAAACATATTTGCTCCTGAATACTCTATGAAAAAAAAACAAAAACTATGATCTAGTCATAGAAAATATATAAACAAGGTGTAAGGCAAATATGGGTCCACTATAAATGCACTCTGATCTATAAAACTCCTGAGGCTAAAGATGTATCATAAAGGCTTAAAATCTAGCCATTTCCTTCAGGTTTGATTGAAGTAATTACAATTTGTTCATATTGTAATCATGATGATGATAATAATAATTTACAGACATATTTATTTTTATGAAAGTGCATTAAGTAGAAGAAAAGTGGCCTGGTTCATTTCTCTTGTTGTCTTAGTGTTTCTTGTACTGTTTTTGTAATTTTTTTTACATAAATTGTTTCATTAAAATGTGTTTTTAAATAAAAAAAGCTGATTTCTCACTGTGTCAGAGACTTGGCATTCATGGCAAACATCTTAGCGTGGCCTTTTCTTCTAGTTCCAGGGTAGCGGCTGCAGGTAGTTCGATGGAACCAGACCTCTTCGTCCGTGCAGATCCCCCTGAAATTGAGATGAAAGTTAAATTGTGCTCAAATGTCTGTGCATGAGGCACAGTCTAATCAGTCATTTTATTCTGCAGAGGCGACACTCACAAAGTAAAATCCATCTTGATCCATGTCTCCTAACGCGTAAATGATGTCTCCCGAACGAAAACCAAGTTCAGCCTTTGAGAGGCAAAAAGAGCTTCATTACAAATCACTTGGTTGCATTTGAAGCAGCAGATAAATTTTGGTTTGTAGAAAGTGGTTAAAAGCATGCTCACTTCACTGTCCACGTTGGGTGAATTTTCCCACGGATCGTAGTCAAATAAGGCCACCATTCGTCGAACGACCACGTCATCAGGGATACTGGAGACATCGCTCAGATCAGGGGTTGAAGACACATCTGTGGGATCAAACACACAAAGACTTCTTTGAAATCACATAGCGTTAATGCCAAATTAAAGAATGAATTAGCACGTGTGTTTATAAGATAAGAAACACACTAACATAGTCATATCCTGTATTACTTTTCTCAGTCTTATTTAGTGTGTTTTTCTTTAACTTCTCAAACCTTATCTTAGTGTGTTACAGCACAGATACCTGTGCAGTCCACTGGGAGGAATCCCTGCTGCAGGAGCAGATTCTTCAGGTACTCGTCGTCCACCGGGATTTCAGCCACCAAGTTACTTGGCACAAACCCGGAGAGTCCACCAGACTCACCGTGATAGAAACCATCAGAGTCTTTGTCTCCAGACACCTAAGACATGCAGAGTTTTATCACTTTTACTTTCTGGGTTTTGGGAGAAAGAACATGGACATTTGCATGTTGCAGATTCAGTGAGAATCACATCAATCATTTGGAAATGGTGACAGGAAATAAAGAACAAAGCCGATATCTTTCTACACGCTCAGTCGGCCTGAGTCGAGTGCAAACAGGAAACACCATCATGCTCTTACAAAGAAGCTTCTCAGCTGATGAAGTGAGGAAACACAAACATATGACATGTCAGCACACTTGAAGAGCACCATGAAAGAAATGTAAACTATTTCACATGTTGTTTCGTCTTACCTTGATTATCTGGCCTGGCACAAAAGGCAGCTCCTCTGCAGCTGTCTCATGGTTGGGGGACATTGCAGCAGGGTTGTATGGGTAAAGAGCCACAAAGAGTCGAACGGTGGGGATGGACAACTGGCTCGCTGTCTCAAGCTCCCATTCGGAGAGTTCCTCTGGAGTAACGATCCTCACTTGATCTGGGTAAATCAAAACATCCAACTCCAGCCCTGTCTCCATCTACAGCAGCGTTCCAGCTCGACTGTCCACTTGGCAGACAGATGGTCGCTGTGCACGGCCGACCTCGCCTTACCCTTTATCCTAATTTGAGGTAACTAAGCTAAGCAGAGGGAACGGTAATCCTCTTTGAGGCAACTGGAGAGGTTCAATTGTTCAGCAAGACTTGCTGCACTGCAATGCTAAACTAATGGGAGTGATGGTTTTCCATGTACATTTAAACTATAAACATTTCAGGAAAAAAGAAAACCTGTGATGAAAATATGGGTTTTACAAATCCATTGAAATATAATCACTTATATTCCCAGAAACAGAATGTAGAGTTGATTTTCTCAAAAATAGTGAGAATACATTGAAATTAATTTATTTTTTTGTATATAATTTGGCCTGACTTCTACGTTTTTGGTGGTAAAAACTGATGTTGACTGTGAAACAACATAATGTGATTTAAAAAAATATTTTTAAAGTTGAAGCCACATCAGTGTAATATTTTGATGTATATTATATCAAACTAAGTGTAAAGACATGGTGTTTTCTTGCCACTACTACTTGACCCAGTTTACAGTCTCTGAAAGTCAACACTTCCTCTCTTGACCTGTGTCCAGCAGGTGATAATCTTCTTCTTCCTGTAGAAATAGTGTTGTGTCACAGCGTTATTTATTTATTTATTTTTTTGTGGTTTAAACAATCTAGAAAATGTATTTCAATGAAATCACACTGTCCCATTTTTTTTTTTACTGAGTGTTTAACACATCATAAATTCAAAACAATTATTTTTATATGCTTTTTATTCACTGTTAATTTCATTCATGCTCTTCAGACAGGGCACTAACTAATCTCCATGTACAGTCTCATGTTTTAAAACAGAACGCGTATCTGTTTTACTTGCATGTGTTTAGTTGTGCTGCCAATCATTTTTTTTAAATATATTATATATTCATTTTTATTGTATTTTTAGCATTGCATTGTTTTTGTCCTCCTGTTCTCCTCTGTTGTTTGTATCTGCACACATAAATGCATATATGTGCAATATATAGTCTCGTGCAATATCAATACTCATACTTGTGTGCTGAGTGCCGCAACTCTCTCACAATATATGTAATGTGCAACATCTTTTTATTATACATCATTCATTCATTGTGCTATCTTTATTACACCACTTGATTGCTGTGTTCAGTAATTTTTGTCCACTTGTTTCAGTCACTTATGTTGTATATATGATGCTTAGTTAATCACTTATATGATGCCTTAGCTTTTTTTTCCACTTGGTTATTTTCTACTGATGTTCTTATTCTCAGTTTTTATATGCCCTCCTTGTAATGTTGCACTATCCACTTTGCTGCTGTAACGATGCAAATTCCCCCATCTGTGGGACAAATAAAGGATTATCTTGTCTGTTGATGTTGGTGACCAGCTGCTACATACAATTATCTGTGCAAGAATAAAAATTTATTTTGTCCCGTCAGTGCTTCTTTATAAACTGCTGACCTAAGAACAGTTTTACTCTTGCAGGTTTCAGAAGTTTTTTTTCTTCTTCTCCACAGCAGCAACATAATCTTTCACTTCCAAACGTTTCCCTGCAGAACACAGTCTGACCTCAGAAACCTTAATTTCCATGTTTGGCCAGAGGAGGGAGCTGTTGTTTCTCCACATTACTAGTTTGATGACGAATCAGCACGAAAGCAGGGTGGAATAATCACAATAGTAACATCAAGTACTGTAACACACTGAAGAGACATTGATGCTGTGGTTTAAAAATGCCGGTTCTGATAAAAATGGCCTGTTCTCACTGTGCTCATCACAAAATAACTGCATGAATCCAACCTCGCCAGCAGAGGTCACTCTCTGCAGAGCTCACTGACGTTTGGCCTTGAAAAGAGGAAGTGCTGTGAGACTACAGCTCAGGGGAAAATGATGATGTCATTATTGAAATTAAAATTCATGAAAAAAAGTAGATAAATTTATCCAGGATGTGCCACCAAACATGTCAAAATATTGCTGTATCACTGCTGGGCATTGAAATAACACATTTATGCATGAAACATGACATGACTGTCTGGGTTAAAAATGTTATAAAGATACCCAAAATATTCAAATTTGTCACCATGAAGAGAAATCCCTGCCTACCAGGTATAGTAAAAGCGAGATTTAAGAAATAATACTGAGCAAGAAGAAGCAGCTATGTCCATCAAATCTCCTTAAAGTATCCTAAAATGACCAGCAGCACCTCTACCCATCACCATAGTGAGCCCACGAAGCAACAAGGCTCTTCTTAAAACTTCATTTATGTGACTAGCAGAGACCAGTCCAGGACTGGAAGGAGTCTGACCTGCTGGTCTGAGGGCCACTGAGGCCCTGAAGCTGCACCGTGAGGACCTGAGGTCATGTTACAAGCATGTGTGTCTGTGTCACAGGGAATGATGGGGATCAGGTTGATTCCTGCTCCTAAAATATCATTCAACATTGTCCTCTTCCTGTTCATGACTGGAGAAGATAAACGATAATGGACTGTCTGCACCTCCATCTTTCGTGGTGTCAGGAAGGTCAAAGCTGGACACTCCTGCTCGTCTCCTTCTCCCAACAAAAGTGTTTTGTCAGAATATGCCCTGAAACCTGGAGCCCAGATTTCCCATGCAGATTGGGATTAAAAGGTGACCGCCTGCCTCATCAGCTGCCTCCATGGAGACATGCTGTGTCATAACCCTTGAAATCAATCAAGCACAGACGGGCCATGCTGCAGACCTAACCACAGAGGACTGCATTTCCCACAAGGCCTCTCGCCCAGCTGCTCCAATCCATCCATCCCTACATGCCTCTGGTTCCCATGTAGGGAGTGTTACATCATTGGCACAGACACCCACCTTTCTGAGTGATGACGCAGCCGAGGGAGAGTGTATGAGGAGGGAGGGAAGGAAGGGAGGGAGGAAGGAGAGGAGAGGCTGTCCCGTCTGCACGGAGCACAGACAGACAGCAGGGAACAGCTGCAGCATTAGGTCCGCGTAGGATTTCACTGCATTGCGATTTAAAATATCAGCCATTTCATCCCCAAAACCCGCAGCAGAGCAGCTCGACCAAGCAACTAAACATCATTTAAAAAATGGTTGATCGTGAACAGCTGGTGCAGAAAGCCAGGCTGGCTGAACAGGCTGAGAGATACGATGATATGGCAGCTGCTATGAAATCGGTAAGTCCATTTAAAAAATAAAAAAATAAAAATGATCATGACTTGTATGGATAATGTTCCGCTCTCTGTGCGTAAAAGGCGCGTCCCGCTGCCTCTCCTGTGCTGGCTGTAAATCTGGATGTTGCACTGCTGGTTTCACATTACTGGACTTCAGTTCAGAGGAAAAATCATCATATTTAATGTCTTTATTGTCTTGTCAGTTCATCAGATCAGCGTTTTTTTTTTTTTTTCTGAGTCGAGTCGTGTGCTCCTTGGGCGGTGCCTTTCTGTCGGCCGTGCCGTTCAATAAAGGGTTATTACAATGAAACGCACACAGGCCTGGCTTTGATGTCTTGGTTAACAACAGCCTGATATCATATAATGGCTCTGCTCTATTGCATTTGCTGCCTTTCCCTTTTACCACCCCACCTCCCATCCCTCCATTATGCCTAATTTATAAAAGCTGCTGGAGCCATGTGAGGTTGCTAGAAAAAAACCTCTCAACTGCCTCCTACTCTCTTTGTCACATTAATTAACACATTAACATGCATCATCTAAATCTGCTAATTTTTCATAATAGTATCCAAGGTTTAGATTTTGCATTTAAGAAATGCCAACAGACTGAGCCCTTAAACTGCTCTTTCCTCTACACAAACGTAGGAGGCAGCAGAATCTCTCTAGAATATTCTTTGTCATATTGCAGTGAGTCAATATGATCACATTTGGTTGTGGGCTTTGTCTTCTCCTCTCATTTTATTCCTCATATATGTGCTGTTTCTGTGCCACATTCCTCCAGCAGCAGTTTCTACTCATTTTAGGTTAATGAGCCTGATGAAGTCTTGCTCTTATTGGCCGGTGTGGAGGACAGTCTTTTGTCTGCTTTTCAAAAAGCCCTTCAAGGAAATTCTGGGAAATGGATTCATCACTAGTGGGTTATAAAACTGCTGTGTCACACCAACGGCATTGTGGGAGCCTCATCCAGGAGCCTGCATGAGCTCGCTCACAGATTAAAATGGTTAAAGGAGCTGTAAAGGAGGAACATTTTGTCTGATGTTCCTCAGGAGGGATGGAGCGAGCCGCCGTGGATCATTTGTCATGAGGGGTTTCTGGTTGCAGGAGGTGGGATGGAGTTTGTGTGCAGGGAGGGTATTCCTGTCCCTTTAAACAATCTGCCGTGTCAGTGCCGTCCAAACTGGGCCCTTTTGCAGGGGTGTGTGCTCCCACTCTCTAATCAAAGGGAATCCCTCGACATTACAGCCACAAAATGCAAAAGTACACAAGAAATATATCATCAGTGAGCCTTTTATGAAGCTTTTCAGACTGATTTTAATGGATATGTAAGGATTGCAACTTGTATTTTCTCTTTAAATTGACTAATCATTTGGATATAGTAATACTCAAAAAATACTTCTAAAAATATCTTGATTTGTCTGATCAGCAGTCCAAAACCCCCAAATTATTTAGTCCACTATCATCAATGAGAAACCAGGAAATATCCACAATTAATGTTTGTCAAATTAGTTGATTAATTTTTTGTCAATTGACCAATTTATGAATCTAACTAATTGCTTCAACAAGAGAAATTAGTGTTTTGTTTTTTTTTTAAGCTGTGAATCAGGATCTTGGTATTTGTCATGATGACAGTGAAGGTGTGATATTGGGCTCAGTTATTTTTTTGTTGTGTGTATATATCAACCCAATATTGATCCAATTGACACAGCAGTAAACTGCCTTATATTTAGAGTGATGACCTATTTATTTCCTTTATAAACCTGAAATCATGTGATGCAGACAGCAGGTTTACAGCTGCTCTTCAGAGGGTGACGTTGGCGATCCTGCGCCATCTTTTTGCTCCTCTGCCTGAGCAAAAAAAAATATCAAAACTGAACAGGGAAATATTTTCACATCAAGGAGGAACTTTTTAAATTAAGAGCAGCTGTGTAAGGTTTTTGAAATACCATATTAACATTGTGTGTGTGTGTATCTCGGTCTGTGTGCAGAGAAGCTAACTCAAAATTGCTTCTCCACTTGGATAACCGGAGTAGTTAGGCCTTTTTATAGCAACGTCATCTCTTTTGATAACCGCCCGGCTATCAAACTGAGCTGTCAAAATCTAAAATTAACAGTCAAACTCAAAGTGATGTCACAATGCGGTGCTAGAGACAGGTAAAAAGGTCAGCGGGAGCCGAAGAGAAGGTCACTGGGACACGTGAGCCGCCTGTGCAGTGATGGTTTTCACTTACAGTGCAGCTGCCCCAGAGGGCTCGTGGGAACATTTTAGCCATCTCCAGCCCTCCTTCCCTTTTCCCAACCCCCCACTGCTGCTGACTGTCCTCAGTACTGTTTCTAACTGACTGGCAGTAGCTGTCCACGTGGCAGCTGGAGCTGCTAGTGCACTAAATCGATGGACGGGCACGGGGACTGGGGAATGTAAATGACAAGTATTTGTTCACCGTCTGTGCTGTGAAGTACACTGTTAGTCTTTCACCCAAGAAGAGCGTCAATTTACAATCCGTTGACCATTTTCTTGACATGTTTGGTTTGTAAGACTTAACAAAAAGCAGAGAGGTTACAGGAAATAGGGAGAAGAGAGATGCAACAGACTGGTTAAGTTTACAGTTACATGAATCACAGAAAAGCAGAAAATTCAATCATTTGCGAAGCTGGAAGCATAAAACTGCTAGTTTCTCTTGGATTGTATGTTCTGACTTTCCTCGCCTGGTGCTGTGAATCAAGACTTCTGCTGTGAAGCTGGTGATCAAATGGTCCATTGTCTCCTTCTTCCAGGTAACAGAGCTGAACGAGGCCCTGTCCAACGAGGAGAGGAACCTCTTGTCCGTGGCCTACAAGAACGTGGTCGGGGCCCGTCGCTCCTCCTGGAGGGTGATCTCCAGCATTGAGCAGAAGACCTCGGCCGACGGCAATGAGAAGAAGATTGAGATGGTGAGGGCCTACCGGGAGAAGATTGAGAAGGAGCTGGAGGCCGTGTGCCAGGATGTGCTCAACCTTCTGGACAACTTCCTGATCAAGAACTGCAGCGAGACGCAGCACGAGAGCAAGGTGTTCTACCTGAAGATGAAGGGCGACTACTACCGGTACCTGGCCGAGGTGGCCACGGGGGAGAAGAGGGCCACCGTGGTGGAGTCGTCGGAGAAGGCCTACAACGAGGCCCACGAGATCAGCAAGGAGCACATGCAGCCCACCCACCCCATCCGCCTGGGCTTAGCTCTCAACTACTCTGTGTTTTACTACGAGATCCAGAACGCCCCGGAGCAGGCCTGTCATCTGGCCAAGACCGCCTTCGACGACGCCATCGCCGAGCTCGACACCCTCAACGAGGACTCCTACAAAGACTCCACTCTCATCATGCAGCTGCTCCGAGACAACTTGACACTGTGGACAAGTGACCAGCAGGATGACGAGGGAGGGGAGGGCAACAATTAAAGAGAAACCACACTTCGACAAAAAAATATATATGAAGGGCCGGTGGACTTTGGCAGCCGCTTTTGCCGATGATGCTACCGCAGCAGCAGTTCTTTATTTTTCCATGTGTTAAATGAAAAGAATCCACAGAGAGGTGAGAGTGGAGGTTAAATCTTAGTTTAAATATATATAGAAATATATATACAGTTGAAAGGGGCCTCCGTCTTCTTGATTTTCTCTTTGACATTTGCCAAAACCACTGATATGTCAGTCAATCAGCCTGAAGTGGTTGTTGTTGGATTGAAATGGCAGCCTCACACTGGCATAGGAACTGGTCTTGTTCTGTCAAGATAAGCTGCTTAGTTTGGTTTTTGCGTGATAGAGATGCATTTTGAATCACTTGAGAAAGAAAATGCTTGAATGGGAATGCCTCACAAAACTAGTTTGCATTGGTTCCAGTCATAAGTCTACACGAGAAAGAGCCCTGATGTTAAAAATTCACACAAACGACGAGAAAAGAGAAAGTTTAAATCAATTTATTGCCCCAAAATTAAAAGGATAAATTAGACGGGAGAACAAATGAGGACCTGATAGTTGAAAAAAATTCCCCTTCTTACAGATTAGTCTGTTATGTCACTGGAACCATAGATTATTTTGGAGGAAGATTATTAAAGGCAGAGACTTAACAACATTAAACAAAAAATATTAAAAAAAAAACAAAACAAATAAAGCAGCTTCAGAGTTTGTGGTTTACTTCTGTGTTTGTTTTATTAAATGCACTTGCCTACTATACTGTTTCTTCAGTGTAAGATGATGACAACAATAATATCGATTATTCAATATTGTGCATGCTGGTGATGTATTTATATACAGTAGCTTGACTTTAACTTATACTGTGGGTGTTAAGTATTCATATGATTGAGAAAAACAGGCTTTGTCTGATGTTGATTTCTAATTTATTTCATTTTGTTATGGTTTTTTGATTTGCTATACCAAAATGGTGATTGTAAAAATTGACCTGTAATGGGCGTTGCTATAGTGACATGCAATATGTGTATTTAATTTGTTGCTGAGAGAAAAAAAAAAAGGAAGATTAAAAACTCACCAGTGATCACTTAATCTTACCTGCTGGTGTTTGTCACATTGAAGTATGATTATGGTATATTTTGTTCTTTGAACAGTATTTAAGTACTTTTTTTCTGTCATGCTATCCAGTTTGAATAATGGTGACGTTTCCAAGCTCGGTGTTTCTGTTATGAATTCACAAACATGGACCATATTTTATTTCTGACAGTATACATTTTTTTGTTTGTTTTTATACCTTTTAGCTGTTCCTGAGTGACAAAATATCTTGAATGTGAGTCATTATGTAGCAGTTGCACAAGAACCGAAATAATAGCTATGATAATAAAAAAGAATATGACTAAATTATACATGCACCATTTCCGTGGTGGTCTAGTGTATTGTTGTATCGTCACCCATTAGAAGAAAAAAAAATGTTTTTAATGAAAAAGCTTCATAGAAATGCTTCGTTTTGTGCCCGAGTATAATTTGTGCTTTTTTTTTTAATTTTTTTTATTTAATATGCCTCATTTGCAAGTTAACTTTTACAGGGAAAAAGGAAGTTCCTGCCAGCATGTGTGCAAGATGTCATATTTTCCTCACTTGGGACAGCACATAGATAACCAACACCAATGCACAAGTAGAGTCACAGGGGAAAGCATGGGCAACACGGCAGAATTGTTTATCGATTAGCAAACCTGATCATTAACATCTTCAGATCAAACTTTGACACTAGGAAGCTGCTGAACAGATTTATCTTCATAATGCTGCTACTTCTATAGATTATTACATTAATATATTCATACAGATGGCAGATTTGGGACTATTTTTTTCTGATAGATGGCGGTTTGTCTGTTTTTTTTTTTTTATGTCAGCTGTGATGGCTTAAGAGAGAAACCAGAAGCCTTAAGGTCGTCACACAACCTCGTTCATGTATGCCAATTATGTCACCCTCATGACTCAGCCTCCGTGAGCTCACACTGTATGTTACAGCTGCTCTGATTTATTTTTAACGTGGTATAAAGTTGATGGGCTTGAAGGCTCGTTCAGACAAATAGCATGGAATCCTGATGACGATAGAATGGAGTCAAAACCTTTATTTTATTTTTGAGGTTTTGTGTGTCAAAAAAATAACTGGTAACTGAACTTTTCTTTCATTTTTTTTTTGTTTTTGAGTTACTTAAACACACAAGGACCTTCACTCATCGCCAAGAATACATGCATTGTGTTCCCAATTTTGATTTCTGTGGTTTTTATTTTTTAAGTTTTCATTATTTTGGATGTTGATCTTTGTTTCTGTTGTGACATGAAGACACAGAAATACAAGAAATAAGGATTTTTTTTTTTTTTTATTTTTTCGGTTGCCATCTGTTGCCCATTAAAGTTATTTGTTTATCGGTCTTATTCTATATTTTCTTTTCTCCTTCTAACATTTACATCATACCAGAAAACGCCACAGCTTATTTCCTTTCATTCTGTACTTTGTTTAATTTAAGATTTCCAGTGTTTCTGTTGACTTTTAGCCAAAACATTGATGCAGGAAGTCACTGTGACCTCATGTAACCCCCATGTGGGTCACATAATAGGTGTGTGTGTGTGTGTGTGTGTTTGCATCCTCGTGTGGATGGGTGTGTGTGTGTCCAGTATATGCCTGCACCACTGCATGTGTTTGTGGGTGAACGTATGAGATGGAGATGGAGTGCTGCAGTGCAGAGACGTCGCCGCCAGTTCGCACAGCAACAACGTCTTAATCGAGGCTCGTTTTAAGGCCGCCTCTCTAATCGTTAATGAAATTAGAGTTTAAATCAAAGGATATTGCTTCAACGGACAGCAGGTTTTATGATTGCAGCAGAGGAGCGCTGCAATAAAACACAACCCTGCATCTCATGATGGAAGAATAATCTGTTTGTCTTCTGCTTTTAGATTTACAAGTCATATTTTTTTTTTTCACCTAAACGCCGCCTCTATCAGAGTAAGTGCACGTAGCTGTGTGTGTTTCACACTGAGTGAGAAGCTGCTGGATCGCCCACCCTCACACTGCAGCCTCTTGCTGCAGCTTGCTGCACTGAACCTTTCAGGAGATGAATTCTGTGCTTTGAAAGGTCCTCCTCGCCAGCCAATCGCTGACAGGCTCTCTCTGCGCAGCCACCAATCCTCTTCCTGTTGCTAGGGCTATAATAAGTATCCCTCTATTAGCCCGGCTCCTTGCTGCATTGCTCAGACACCTATTGCATCCTGTAAAATAAAAAAAGAGCTCAAAGCACACAGCAGGCATTAAGATTCAGCACCAACCAGCCTTCCAGTCTGTGTTTTAATGCGCTGCTACACTTTCAGGGACATCGGTGTCATTATTATTAGTAATTTCTGGTCTTATTATATAATCCAAAACACACTGAGGCCTACTGATGGACATGTGATTAAATCTGCAGCAGCAGATTAAATTCAGCACGTTTCATGATAAAATCTGTCAAATTCAAATAAAACTAAACACACAGCCCCCGTAGAATGATTTTAAATTCATGCACCGTGTTTAATATGTGCTGAAGATGATACAATAGGTTAGGCTTCACCTCCTCAGTAACGGTCCTGTCTGATCGCTTTCATCACACGAGACATTATTTCCTCTGATCAGAGACAACGAACAACAGATTATTGAGTCATTATGTCACACAGAGGAGGATGTTCTCCAATTCACTGGATCAAATTCCTCATTAGCCTCGGTATGACGTCACTTTCAGCAGCGCCTTATTGAAAAGAGTGCTGATGGTTTCTGAGGAAGCCAGATATCTGAAACAGGTTATTTTTGTCCTCTGTCAATTTGTTGAGCTTAAGTTTGTATAAAGATAGATGTGATCTTTTTTGGTATGCACGCGCTGTATTCAAGGAAACAGATCAATAACTCTCTCACAGATACAACAGAATAGAATTACTTTATCGATCCCAACCTGGGAAATTATTTTATCAATCTTATGTAACTCTTCCCCAAAGTGTCAAAAATATTTCTTTAAGCTCCTAAAGCTTTTTCGACTTAAAAAGGAAATGATTCGACCCAATGAGGAGACAAAATATATCTTAAAATTAGAAACAAATCTTAAATCCAAAGTGCAAGGAATCTAGTTTGTGACTTTTAAAGTTTGCCTCAGCTCGAGGTTTTTCCTCTACAACCTGCAGACGTCACATAAAGAGACTTTATCGCAGCCTCTGAGTTGCAAACGACTTCCTTTATAAAAGATATATAAGTCGACTACAGCTCAGTTTCATACCAGCACTAATAATAGAAAGGCTTTTTCTTGGTGCATCCACCTTGTGGCATGTTAGCATGTTTTTTGTGAGCATGTAGCATGTTGGTGTTAGCATTTAGCTCAAAGCCTCACAGAGCTGCAGACTCTTAGTTATGTTTCAGTCCGATTAACTCATTTTTCTCTGTTTTGCTCATTTTAGACTTCATGCCAACAGATCACCTGTTCTCTGACGTGCTGTAGTTTATTCAGAAGTCATGAGGTCAGTGTTTTTTGTCAAAAGGCCATCACAAGGTCTATTGATTTCCTGTGTCAGCTCCACACTGAATGCGGCATTTCTTGCTATTGACAAATTCCTGCACTGAAAGGTGTTTAACGTCCTGTGGCTCTGGCTTCTTCCTGACACATTTATCATCAACCAAACCACATGACTGGATTTGGGCCCTCGGGTACCAAAACACCCGGAGATTATATTTCTGAGCAGCACAGTCACACAGATATAAAACAGACGGACACATCAGATTTTGAAAAGGTAATGATCTGACTCAACGTGATCTGCACCTCAAAGATGCAAAGAAGATAATAGCTGTACAGCTCTAGAAATATCCACCCATTAGAGGGGGTGGAGGAGAAAGAGGGGACTGATGTAGAAGAAGAAGAAAAGAACAGAGACAGATCTATAAATAGGCGTCCCTGCAGCCTGTGAGTAGACAGTGAGTAGACCAGAGACATCAATGTGACAGCCACTCCACCATAGAGACAATGTGCCTCTGTATGGATGCTGAGAGTTCATATCTTCACTCTTTCAGGGAGTCTGATTCATCGGTTTGACCTCCAGCTGAGCAAACACATGACCTGACATGTGAAATCACCCTGATAACACAAATCATTAGCCCAGATCTCTGCAGATCATGATTATTATTGTTCAAGTGACAATGAGACAGAACTGCTGCTGCTGCTGCAGACTCTTCCAGGCAAAGACAGCTGTTATGCATGACTGCTGCAACATGAATTATTCAAGCCAACATTTAGACTTTGTATTATTTATCAAGAAGTGCCACAATGCTCTGCTGAAGGTTTTAAGAGACTATTTTTAAGGGGCACTCGTCCCAAAACGTTGCAGGATGCAGAGAGTCGTTTTTTGGGAGACATAAAACACTCTCCACTGGACTACAGCACACAACACTGTCATTTAGATGATCAAATCACCTAATAATACTGGAGGTGATTATTCATAACTACAGAGGCTTGTGTGATGAACAGAAGTTTGTAAAAGGTGAGTCTAAAATTAAAGTCCTCCCTCCTTCCTGTCTCACAGTTGCGTCACTCTTCATGTTCTTCATGGCAGGAGGATCACAGTCACACCTCGTTCCCTGAGACAAAATTATTTCTAAATGACACAAGAGTGCTCAAAGTTCATTATTTAAACTCCTAGTTGATCTGTTTGAATCCATGAAGATGATGTACTTTATTATACACACGAGTCTACAATTAAGAGTATCTGAGAATCAAGATAACAGGATAGTTACTTCACCTTTAAGAAACCGATATGTAAATAAAAAGTGTAGCAATAATATTAATAATAATTAATAATTTCCTTTAAAGCTCTGTTTTAAAAATGTGTCCTGACTGTAAAATGTGTTTAAAAAATAAAAAAATGAAGAAACCTGAGCTGACATAAAGGAAATTAAACTGTTTTTTTGTATTTATTGTATGCAAAAGCTCTCTATACGCTGTATGGGATAAAGGCCCACTGAAAACACTGCTATTTTTTTCCTTTTTATCAGTTTCATGTTCAGGGTGAATACTCTGCTGCAGCCTGAAACTGCTGGAGAAGCTGCAAGATTGATGGAAAAAGACATATATAGTGCGGTGCAATTGCAAACAATTTTGACATTTTAACTCACTGAGTTCCAGCCGTTTTATAAAGCAAAGTGTCTTGTTCCAGCATTTTTGCCCATTTTGAGTATATTATATATTTTATATATATTTCTAGACCCACAGAATATTTTGTACTATGACTCTGAAAACACTGAATATCTCAAATGAAAGAAGAGACTCTCTATTTCATCATGAAAAAAAATGTTTGTTTTTATCTTGTTCCATTCTTGTTTTATCAGAGGTAGAGTAGAGGACACTTTCACCAAAATCACCACTTTTTCTCCAGATTCTGTTTTGCTCTCTAATCTCGATCGTCTCCACTTCCTGTTTTGATCTCTGTGGTGTATACTGTCTCCTTATGCTCTGACTACATCTCCCAGAAGCTCCAACATTACTCACAGGCTGCAGGAGACTGCAATCAGTGGATTTTAATTGACGTCAAAATAAGTCAATGACACTCAAAGAGTTAAAAGAGCAGGTAAATAACATGGATGTTTGTAATCACTGGGAATTTACAACAGTTCTGTGATTCAGTGCTTCTTGTAGTTCCTTTGAGAACAGCTCTTCCTAAAAGTCCTTGAAGTTTCAGAAACAAAAAACTCATTCAACATAACATTCATGTTGATGGTGAGTATCATTAGCATGCTGGTTTTGAGCATGTAAACAGTGAAACCTGGAAAGACCCTTATCACTGGATACTCTACCTGGAGCTGAATATTCTTCTAGACACTGAACAGAACAAAATCCAGATCCACCTGCAGACAGACGATCAGAAACACCTGACATCTCTGCCAAGTTTAGCTGCATCTATATAAAAAAAGTGACAGAAATGTTCACTCTAGTCAACATGATGCCTCTCAGGTTTTTGTTCATGGTCATCAAAGTGAGAATGAAACAACAGCATGTCTGGCAGCCTGCGGTGTGAAGCTGCACGTTACATGTGACGTCTATTTTGGAAAACTGAACTCAAGCCCACAATGTGATAATTAACTGTTAATGATAAGATATCATTTGTTAGTTGCTTTTTGCATATCATTATCAAGCATGATTGGAACATTTCTTGCCACTCAAGAACTCTTTGTGGGTTATTTCACCTCAACAGGGACATTTAGCTCCTCAGGTGCCAGCGGTTGACGAATCATACCTTGCAGTGTTTGTGGGGCTGCCTGATGTCTGAGCTGGTGAGTCATTATGTATGTGGGCACAGGGGATTCCCAACAGTGAAAGGTAGAAAAAGAAGAAAAGCAGAAAGAGAAAACCCTTCCTCCTTCCACTCTGCAGCCTTGAGGGGATCTACAGCTCAGGTGAGGAACAGTGGATCAGTCGTGGTGATGTGGCACTGGCTGATGGTGAAGGGGTGAAAACATGAAACATGGCGCCCTGACAGAAATACGGGTTTAAGAGTGAGAGCCAAGGGTCAGTGTTTAGCTCCAAATCTGAAGCTGAACTACAGCTGGCTCTGGACCTGGAAACTGAAGGGAGTCTGGGTGTGGACCAAGATGCTGAAGCAAAGTTTCCTCTACTCGGCCACCAAACAATGACCTCACAGTTTCAACCCAAAATATAAAGACCTTATTATGCATTTGAAAATAAAGTAGAGCAGAATATAGCGTTGCTGTAATACTGTACTCAGGCAGGGAGCTCAGGAAAAAGAGCAGTCATACAGTGAAGTTACTACTCTGTATGAGCGCAGTATTGTGCTGTTGCATGGCAACAGTTTCCACAGAAATCTTTGCTCAGAAACACTCCTCGCTGGTCTTCACATAACTGCAACGGCAGAAAAATAGGCTGACTGCAGGAATACAAATGATCTCACGAACCAGAGTCTAAAGAGTTATATTTTTAACACATCTTCTGCAACTGACTTCATATTCTTAACATCTTCTTCTCTTTATTCGGCCACTCGAGGAGGTGGGATGTTTTACTGTGATGGAATACAGCTTCCAGACACCATGTGATCATATATAGTAATAATTTATCATCAGTCCTGAATGTCACGATTTCCTCACTATAAATGTGTCAAATATTTTCCCTTCTACTTTGACAAAAACATCTAACAGGGAGCAAATGATACAGAGCTATGCCAAGCAGCCATATTTGTTTCACAATGCTCACCAAAAAAGGACGAACAACGTGTGATACCAAACATCTCGTCTCACTTGCAGCATTTTCCACAAACATAATAAGCTAATCTTATAAAAGACCTTGTGTCATTTTCAAGCTGAATCTTCTTGACCTACAAACATCATCTGAATGCTGCACATCTCAGTAGACTGAACTCAGTGTTTCTTCTACCATCGTTCACCTCATTTAAACCTGATAAACCTGAAATTCATACAGATCAGGTGACGTCATAGACAGTATAATGGGGCATTTTGTAGCATCATGCCTCCAACTTTCTCCTCAGAAAGAAAAAGAATGTGGAGAATTGTCTTTTTTCATCATACTTCTTGAGCTTGTCAGTTTTGTTACTGTTTAAAATTATTCCAAAGTCTAACCAGTAATATACCAATGATCTTTTCCACATTATCACTGCTCAGGAGCCCTTCAGCGGGGTGGGTTACAGCCATCACTGGGCTCAAACACGAGGCCTCCTGGTTCATAGTAGTTCTCTTTACCTGTAGCACAATGCCGCTCTCTATTGGTCTGTAGAATAAAGTGCATTTATTAAACCAAGCTACAGTCTGCTGGTTTGAGTGTGTGGATCTCGTGTTGCTTCAACTTTCTGTCGAGTATTTATTTATGTATTCATGCATGAACTAAGATATAAATTTAATGAATTTTTTTAAAGGGTATTATGGCCAAAATTTTCTCCTTGAAATACAAAAAGGACCAAACCAAGGACACAGCAAAGAGAAAACTATGCACGGTTGCCATCTAGTGTTCATCATTCAACACAACACTGGGACAGAAGTGGCATTTTCTGCAGTCGTTCAAAGTTATTGTTTAAAAAAAACCAAAAAAACATTTGCCTTCAATTGTAATGTTCAGCTGCTGTAGGAAAATGTAAAAATATCTTCATTTTTGAAAAACAGTAAATATATTGCATCCATGAACACCATCAACCATCTGTAAACAAGCAGAAAGCATGAAATAAACCTAATAAACTTTCCATTTTTATGATATATAATCTGAACTATAATCTGTGTCCATGTGCCAGTTTAATCTGCAGTCTCTATAAACTAAACTACAATCTGTGTCCATGTGCCAGTTTAATCTGTAGTCTCTATAAATGCATCGTCTTCATACACGTCGGCCAACTCTCCCTCTCTGCTCCCATCGTTGCTGACTTTCCTGTTGGGCAACAAATGCTCGATCATGTTGATGAACGTGTTCAGTGTCATTAATGATGATGATGATGATGATGAGGAAGAGGAAGGGTAACACTACACTACAATGTCATGAGTCCTCTACAGCTCAGCTCATCACTTGTGTATCTGTTTATTCCAGGATCAGCTCGTTGTCCGGAGCTTTGTCTCCCTTAAATCCTCTTAAAATGTTTGAACAAACAACTGATGGGCTGTGCCGTGTATGAGGTGTTCAACAATCTTTTAGAAAATTTTACCTCAAGGAAGGATGAAGCTGAGGCGAAGACCCCAATAAGCCCAAATAGCCACTGCAAGAAGGAGATGTAATGTAAGAGGCCAGAATTTATACTATACACTTCATGAGAAACACAGATTTTAATGGAGCAGGATTGGAACAATTTGAAGGCATAGTCTGACATTTTGAAGAAAAAAACATATTCACTTTTTCAGCTGAGAGCTCAATGATGACAGTGATTCATGCTGTAAATATAAGGCTATAGCTGTTTAGCTTAGCATAAAGACAGAGGGAAAGTGATCAGTCCACCTGCCAGCTCACTGATTAACACTTTATATCTTGGGCTTTTGAGGTGCTAACAGGCACATTTAGCCATGTTTGGTTAGAGCCAGGCTATCAGTTCCCCTCTGTTTCCAGTCTTTGTGCTAAGCTAAGCTAAATGGAAAAAACAGACATGAGAGCATCATCAATTTCCTCATCCAACTCTCAGCATAAAAGTCAAGCAGCACATTCCCCAAAATGTCATTTAAGTTTCAGCATTTGAAATTTAGGACGTTAGCGCCCCCATGTGGATGATGACTGACACTCAAAGTGATCAACGTTACATACATAAAAAAAGATATGAATTACTGTAATATTACAATACATCATCCCTCCAAGAAGATCAAATCAGAACACATTGATCTTCTTTAAGCCGACTGTAGAGCCAAACTACGCCTTTAAAACACTGATCTTTAGGACTCAGGGTTCGTCCATCAAACCTGCTGTTCTGCTGCTAAGATCTCACCGTTTACATTATGATCTCTGCAGGTTTCACATGTGTGGGAGTCTGCAGTGCTGCTGCTGCTGCCTGGGTGAGGGCTGAGGAGGATGCAGGGAGGTGTAATTACCCCCCCCATCCAACCCCACACCAGACTGACTTATTAATGGAAACAAAAGCAGTGCAGATATTACTGCTGCTGCAGGAGCCTCCATGTAGCTTCTCAGGAGAGGACAACTCTGCTAATGTCAAGACCAAAACAAACACAGTGTAAGAGCTGGTATAGAGCTAGATATGACAGCAGATCCAACATGTGTCAGACACGCTGTGTTCAGTATGTATGGGATGTGACTGACTGATCTCTATTTTTATCCAAGCATCAGCTTGCTGCTTTGTTTTGTTCGAGGCCTAATCCCAGCAATCGCAGAGCTGGCAGTTTGGCAGAGCAGAGCAGGCGGGATTTGCAGAGTATAGGCCACTTACGTAAGAAGACCTCCAGGGGCAGACATGGACCTCTCCGCCCGTCTACCCAGACACTCAAAGGGATTACCGAAGGAGCGCTTCCTCAGCATGGACTTCACCAGAATCTGCAGGGGACATCAGGGAGAGAGTCAATGGAGACAATAAACAATTTTCACATGTCCAGAACACACACACACTTTAAAATGTCAACTGTAAAACACTGAGGGGTCAGTCTTCATACAGCTTTTATATCATCAAATACATCTAGATGCTGCAGGTTTTCAGACTTTGCAACCATAATGTGCAATAAAGATGTGCAATACTTTTAATAATTAAATATTTGAGTTCCATCAACGTAATAATATGTCAAAGTGGTTTTTCGCAGAGCAGGTCACTAATCATGGTCACCTGCAGCCTGTGAGTAATAATGAGGCTTCTGGGAGATGTAGTCAGAACATAAAGAGACGGTATACACCACAGAGATCAAAACAGGAAGTGGAGACGATCGAGATTAGAGAGTAAAACAAACAGAATCTGGAGAAAAAGTGGTGATTTTGGTGAAAGTGTCCTCTACCTCTGATAAAACAGGAATAGAGATGACATGATGAAATAGAGAGTCTCTTCTTTCATTTGAGCTATTCAGTGTTTTCAGAGTCATAGTACAAAGTATTCAGTGGGTCTTGAAATATGACACTCGATGCAGCAGCCGGTGGCGACTCACCACAGTGGAGAGGCTGGGGATGAGCTTGATGCTGTTCTGCACCTCCTCCTCCGTGACCTCCACCGCTGTGCAGTGCTCCTCCTCCAGAGGAAGAGGATTGGAGCCGTTCTCTGTCATCCACGCATGGAGCTGCAACAACACATGATGAAAACATTAACACACCTTGATAGTGAATGTTATGATCCTTAATATAATAATAATCAGGTCATCTTTCTGTCACCTTAATTTCAGGGATGGTGATTCTTGTTTCAGGGCTTTTATCCAGCATCCTCTCTATCAGCTCCTTCAATTTGTTAGTTATCAATCGACTGGGAAAGGAAAAACAAAATTACTTTAATGTTTTACAGAAACTAGAGCATGAGGGAGGTGGAGGAAAGGCCTCTTGTAGCTGACCAGGGGCCACTGACTGGATAGAAAGATTGAGTTAAAGGGAACACATTAATTTCTCTTTCACATAGAAATTATCTGCTTATTTAACCCCTTTCTCTCTCCTTCCCGCTCAAATCAATCTTTTTACAAAGATACTCTGCTATGGTTTACTTACCTCTGTGGGAACTCCACAGGTTTGTTCTTGATCTTATTGTGCAGAGAGACGATGTATTCATCGTAAAAAGGGCACTGCAACAGGACAAAACTAACTGTTAAAAAAATGAGACGTTAACTGGATTTATTCTGCATGCTGTTAGGTCGTCTTACCTTCCCAAAGACAAAACAGTAGAGTGTGACTCCCATCGCCCACACGTCCAGTGCCTGGTCAGCAAACAGTGATGTGTCATTGCTGTTGGGCATAACATTTGAATAATTTCTCACACAGTCAAACAGTCAGATGTCTCACCTTCCCACTGAAGCTCTGCTCGTGTTCGCTCATCATCTCAGGGGCCATGAAGGCCGGCGTCCCCGCCGTGCTCGACAGGAGGGCGTCCGTCCCCTCGAACTCGTTGCTCACACCAAAGTCTGCGATCTTGACGTGACCGTCGTCCCCCAGCAGCAGGTTGGAGGGTTTGATGTCCCTGTGGATGATCTTGTGGTAGTGCACTGGACAACACAAAGAAGTAGACATGGTTGTCTTCTTATTAGCTCCACAGCCATTTGTTGAGGTCCTGTTTTAATTTTGACTCTATTTAATACCAATGATCTAAACTTACAATACTCTATTCCCAGGACGACGTCTCTGAAGTAAAAGCGAGCCTGCTCCTCTGTGAAAGGGTCGTCTGTGGGCACCTCCATCACCGGACTGACCGACATGAGAGGTGACGAAAGAAAGGGAAAAGTCAATATGTTGGTCACGTCTGATGGGATGACTGAAATGCCCAAACACTGAAACATACCCCTTTGTCATCAACTCGAAGGCTTGAGGACAAATAATGAGAGTTTCAGTCTCACCTACTTTATCTTAAAACATAAGAAGCTAAATTCAGTCCCTATAAAGCAGATAAATGAGTCCATACCCATATGAAGTCCATCTTCATCAGGATCATCAAGCACCTGCAAGACAAACGGTTAAATTCTTACATGTTCTTCACACCAATATATAAAGTCTGTAGGGATAATTATTATAGCACATCTTCTTCTTATCAGTCCACATAGTCTGGTGACAACATGTGGGTAAAATGATCACTTTGGACAGAGGAAATGTGTGAATGCGGGACAAGAACAAACAGCTGATAACGTGAAACTCGACACAACAACTGTACATCGTATAGGCTTTTTAATATTTTTACATCTTGATGAAAAGAGGGCTCTTGGGTCAAAGCACCCATGTTTGACAGATGGGTTTACATGACAGGCTAGACGGCGTGGCCTTGTGTACAGTATCATACACTGATAAAGCGTCTGTATTTGATGCCCTGGGAAAGAGAAACTGGCTCATATTACCATCCTGGTGGTTTCGTGACACTGTCTGCACTGTGTGTATATTTGTGTCACAGATGAGGACTCTAACTGACCTCCACTAGTTTAACAACATTCGGATGGTGCAGTTTCTTCAGGATGGCAATCTCCTTGTACACCTTCTCCAGAGGAAACACAGAGTTTGGTCCTTGAGGAGGAAGGCGACCTGAAATCAAGAAGAATCACACATCCTCACCACCAAGGAATGATTAACTTAACATTATTAAAGATATCAGCTTTCACTCACGCAAAAATCCAGACTGCCTCATCAGCTTCTTCTTTGAAACGACTTTCATTGCCTGCAGAAATGAGATGAAGCCAACTGTGATAACAGAAATACCATACCAGAAATGCACAAATCATGAGCTTTGACTCACGTAGTACTGCTCAGAGTCTTCATTATAAGCTAATCTCACCACTCCGTATGACCCCTAGGATGGAAGAGCAAAAAAAGCTCAAAAGCTTCAGAAATCCTCTGTCATCACTTCACTTTACAGCACTGATGAATCACCTTTCCAATCTCTTTCTTCAGCTTGTACTGGTTGAGCTGAACACAGTCCTGGAAATAAAGTGAGAATTCAGTGAAACTTATCATTAATGACATGTTGCTGAGCATCATGTCTGCAGTCTCCTCACATCAGCATCTGTGATGGACACTCGTTTGGTCTCGATGGTGGGCTGTCGGGCCATGCGGCTCCCTCTCTCCTGCAGAGACAGCTTCCTGTCTGAGAGCCTGGTGGTCCTTGGAGCCCCGGACCTGTAGCCATTAGGCGGGGTCAGGCGGTTGGCTGCCACGTTGATGGCCGCCACCAAGTCGGCCAGCTCGCCGTGGTGCTCAGAGTCGGCATTCATGGTTAGTCCTCGTTCACTCACACCTGAACGTCCCAGAGCTATCGTTGTGAGATCACCTGAGGACGCATCACTGCACTAAAATGAGAGACACACACTGCTGAGTAATGAAGGATCATTCAGGCTTACAGAGATATGAAACATGACTCAGCAAGGTTGCTTTTTCTCACACGTGTCACATAGAATCTCTTCTGTGCAGGTCTACTGTCTGAAGTGATTCATCTCAAACAGAAAGTATGTGAGTTGAATGAGCGTCATTTGGGGCTGAAGACAAAAAGAGTTAAACAAAATGAAATAAATAGAAAGACAGTGAGCTTACAGACATCAGTACCTGCTCCACGTCTCTGCTTGAAGTGAGGGAATCAAGGCTAAATTAGCTGCTACTAGTATAACACACTTAAATCTCCACCTGAACAATTGGTGAAGCTGCATTTTTTTAATGTAGGCAGTAAAACTATCCTATAATATTAAAGGATTGCAGTGCTGATCCAAGTCGTGAAAAGAGTTGTTTTTTTTTAGTTAAGCAAATCAACTAGTCGTATCATCCTTTAGCATTTTAAAAGTGGTACACTTTCTCTGAACACGCACACAGGTGTTTTTAATCAGGCTGATTAGCTCTCCAGTCAATCAAGCACACTGTAAACACATTTCTGACGACAATCTAATGATCTGTCTTATCAGAAGAAAACCTGTGTCAGCCTGCTGTAAACGATCTGCTGCTGGCTGTAAACTATAGATACCATGAAGTCACTAGTAATCACTTCTTATATTGGCCCTTACTGTGACGTTGCACACTGTTGCTGCTGTAACAAAGCAAATATCCCTGTTTGAGGCACAAATAAAGGATTATCTTCTGTCTCATCTTATCTTAATACCATCATTAATATTCATTGTAAAACATTCCTTCAGTGTTTCAGTCTCTTGGCTCCCAAAGTGCAGCTTTAAGCATGAAAACTGTCTTATTTAAAAAAAAAAAAAATAAAAAAATAAAAAAATCTCACCCTGACAACAGTCTAGCAGCAGAAAAGAGTCAACAGCTCGACTCACTGCTGCCTAAAACACAGAGCAGAGACCTGAAAATCCTCTTATGTAACAAGGTAGGAAGCTTCAACAAGCAAGTAAATTTCTAATATTTGCAAAATGAGCAGGAGTGGCAGTTTGTACACACCATGCCTTTACTCACACAGTGGAGGGGTCCAGTGTTGGTGGCTGTTGAGGTTAATCTTCATGGTGCTCTTCTGTGTGTCTCAGTGCAGGACTTTTACTGAAGAACAGCAGCGCTCGTCTTTAAAAGGATTAACTGAGGCTACATACAGCTCTGCTATTCTGAGGCTCTGAGACACACACACACACACACACACAACCAAAGGGTTACCCCACACATGATGCCATAACGCACATTAACATACACCACATCACAAAATGCATCTTT
Source organism: Synanceia verrucosa (assembly GCA_029721515.1). Lineage (NCBI taxonomy): Eukaryota > Metazoa > Chordata > Actinopteri > Perciformes > Synanceiidae > Synanceia > Synanceia verrucosa. Next base: position 3,388,497 of record CM056559.1, read on the forward strand.
TTAATAAAACATAAATGCAAATATTCATGTTTCGGACATATATATATATATATATATATAAAATCACATTTCCAGCACTTGTGCTCAGATTTTTGGCTATCTAGAATATCTTAAAACCTCAAAACTGTGAAATATGTTTTTGTGAGGTGTCCAGATCAGAAATCATGTGACTCAACACATCGTTCAGGTGTGCCTCCCCTTCCTGGCTCACCTGCAGGCTCATTAGAATACACCATCCCACTTCTGAGAATCTCCACCCACAGCTTTTCTCACCAGCCAATCAGAGCAGAGCGGGATTTTTAATGAGGGGTTCTTAAAGAGACAGGCGTTCTTAAAGGGACAAGAACTTTAATAAAAATACAGAACATGATGCTTAAATCTGAAGGCTTAATCACACTTGCCTGCATCTTTGTGAAAGTAAGGCAAAAGTAATGAAATCTTTTCACTTTTCACAGACAGTAATGTTGTAATGTAATGGATTACTATTTATAAACTGTAGTATTGCAATGTAACTACTAATATTAACATATTACTTTTGAAAGTAACTTGCCCATCACTGGACACAAAGGTTTCATCCTAAGCTAATAAAACACAATGTTTTTTTCATTTACACACGAATAAAAGAATAGTTATGAATATTATATTTCATATTTGACGTTAGAGCTGCTGAAATGTCACACACTGTTCCTTTAAAGCAAGAAAACTGCTAGAAACTCAAGCTCAATAACAATATCTGTAGTATAAACATCCAGTTTCAGGGGCTGCAGGAGGCTGCAGAGAAGATGCTGTTTCAAATAAAAAGTAGCCAAAACTGGTCTTTCTGAAAAACCTAAGTTAAAAAATTATCACTGCTCCTTGCAGTGTCAATATGTAAAATACAGAGTAATCTGCTTTCAGGTGACATATAACACAGCTGCAGCCCTCTAATAGAAAAGGCCTGGAGGACAAAGCAACAGCACAAAAGACAAGAACAGAGCTGTGGGAAAAACAGCTGGTTGACAGGAGACAAATAATACCTGTCAGCATAGTACGTTCACACCGGCCGATCTCATGTAATATGATATCTGTTCCTCTGAACAGATGTTGTTTCAGAGGTTTGCAGAGGGCAAAATGCCGCTGGCAGACTTCCTGGATTCCTTTCTCAACTCACAGAAACTCCAAAACAACAGGATGGTCCAGAAGAAGCTCCAAGAAATAATTGACTTTCACTCAACACAAAGGCTCGTTGAGATTCGCCCTGACACTGAGCATTTCTCAGTCATTATTACAATGAGTCGCTGCTGGATGTGCAGCAGAGGAGGCATCAACAAGCAACACAATGAAGCCCAATCATTAAGGGATAACAAAGTGAAACTAGTGACTAGGCAAACATCAGATTAATGCGATAAGTCATTTAAATACTCTGATGTACAGAGACGTTTGCATATTTTGTAGGAAAACATGCTTATAACTATTTAAATCAAATGATGGTATTGGCAGTGGTATCCATAAAACTCCAGGGTTTCTTACGACGACGTAAAGGACAGATTACAGATAGATGAGATGTCAGACAGCAGCTTCTACTTTTTGGAGCAGTGCAAGTCATGAAAAAGTAAATCTTACTTTGACCTGGGTGACTGAGAAACTATGCACATCAAACTTTAGATGGTTACATCCTGATTAAAATCAGATTCAATGCAAGACAACACAAATCCAGAGTTCTTCCTGTGATTATTCTGTATATTATTAATTATCTGAAGCTCAAACCATTTTAGGATGGTGACATACTGTCACTTGTTATTTTAAAGTTGCTTTAGCATTTCACCAAAAGTCTCCAAACCTCCCGCAGAGAAAGGAACTGAATGAATTTGTATACTGAAGAAATGAGAATCCAAAAATATGTCACATTTACATTTAATACTGGACATCCTGTATATCTTTCTCACAGACAGAAACTGGTTCAGCTGGGGGACAAACAGCTAAAAGCACCAAAAGGAAATGTGGGTGATGATATCTGCTGAGAACATATTTGTCAGAAAAATGTTGACTCGCTGCTCACTGACATTAAATATCTCTGATCATCTGAGCCAAAATTAACAAAGGAGCACAAACAGCACTAACTCACAGCTGCCAACATACCAGATTCTTTTTTTCATCAAACGTCACAGAGATCAAAGCAGGAAGTGGAGACAATCGAGATTAGAGAACAAAATGGACAGATTCTGGACAAAAAGTGGTGATTTTGGTGAAAGTGTCCTCTACTCTACCTCTGATAAAACAAGAATGGAACAAGGTAAAAACAAACAATTTTTTTATGATGAAATAGAGAGTCTCTTCTTTCATTTGAGTTATTCAGTGTTTTCAGAAACATAGTACAAAATATTCTGTGGGTCTAGAAATATGACTCAAAGTGGGGAAAATTGCTGGAACAAGACACTTTCTGTTTTATAAAACGACTGTGGATTATACAGAGTCTATGACATCTATGACGGTGTCCTGTAGGTGTGGATTGACACTTGTTGGGGTTCCTCACGCACTAAATGGGTCTCAGTTTTTTTCTCAGTTCTTACAGGATTTGCTGAATTTTTTTTTTTTTTCTGACATTTTTTTTCAAGACCAAAAGACAAGCTGATAGTAAGAAATAATTGGCACATTAATCCACAATTAAATTTATTATCAACCCCATTCCCAAACATTTATTAGAAAGACTGCATAAAAATAGGAAAGTTTAAGAGTATAACTCTGACAGGAAACCTGTCCAAACCAGATTTTACTCTGTAAATAAACATTTTCTCATTCGATTTTTGACTTTCACACCAAAATACAGGTGCTACTTTGAATATTACTTGGTTCTAAGCCATGACAGTGTGTTGCACTATACCAGGACCCTGAAACATTCATTTTATCATTTACACCTGACATTTTCACATGTCATTTTAGACTATTTAGCAGTGTCTCCTTTAAAACGTGCAGTTTAATCCCTGAGGGGGAGCAGGTCCAGACCAGCAGCAGTAATAATCACATTGTCTCTTTTAGCTCAGAGCCCAGACCTGTAGTGCTGTTGAAATCTCATGACGCCTCTCTTAATTTGCTCGTAGCTCACAAACATCACAATGTTCCAGGAACCCAGGCGAAGAAACGAGGGCATAAATCTATAAAAAGAATCAGATGAATAATGAATAATGTTTAACTATTGTATCAGTGATTCTAATGACTATACTACGTACCCCTTGTAGAAAGCTGTGGGTCCCTCTTTCATCAACATGGTTACAGCACAGTTCAAAGCACCGCTGTACGTCCCAGGTGCTGAATTCATGTAGCGTGTTTTCACCACGTCCACTGGAGATGCTACAATGGTGGTGCAGAAACCTGCTGCGAAGCCAGCGGTGAAGTGACACGGCATGTTGTCTAACAAACAAAATATTTGCTTTAGTTATCAAGAAAAGCAACAAAGAGCCTGAATGCTGAGGACTTCCTGCACATGTACGTGAGGGTTAATAGTGCTGCCACTAATTTGTGCAAACTCTTTCACTCATGAGCTGCTGCTCCCGGCTTTTAAACTGGAACCAACATGGCGGCTCATTTGGAAATGTGCACAAAAAGAGTTCACAGAAACATTTAAGGCATGAAATAAACCATGCAGTCCCTGAATCTGTCTTAATTTTATACTCACAACAGTTCATTTTAATGTTTTTCAGGAGTTTCCAGAGCTGATGAGTTGCCCCTGATTAGCATAAAGTTGCCTACACCTCAGCAGTAGATGTAGGCTACTTCATTCAAGATGTGCCGTCACACTTCCACACAGACAGCGAATAGAAAGCGTGGAAAGGAAGTGGTCACATACTGTTAATGTGACGTTGCGCTTACCTGTCATCAAGTTGTACTTCAGGATGAGCTCTTTAATGATGTCATATGTCACCAGCTCGGAGCAGTTCACGATGGAATTACGAGCTATATTTGGCAGACAACCTGAAAACACAGTTCAACAGTTTGAATAAAAAAATTCAACCTGGTGCGCTTTAAACCTTTGAGTGACAGCCGTTTTATAAAACAGAAAGTGCTTGTTCCAGCGATTTTGGCCATTTTGGATCACATTTCAAGACCCACGGAATATTAGAGAGGTAGAGGACACTTTCACCAAAACTGCTACTTTTTGTCCAGATTCAGTTTGTTTTCCTCTCTAAGCTCGAGCGTCTCCACATCCTGCTTTGCTCTCTGTGGTGTATATTGTCTCTTTATGCTCTGACTACATCTCCCAGAAGCCCCATTATTACGCACAGGATGTGTGAGAGCGCCCTCTTGTGCCTGCTACTGAAAACCCACTTTGATGTATACAGTATATACGTATATGGCGCTCAAGCCATGGATTTTAAATGACATATAAAAACATCAGTGGCACTCAAAGGGTTAAAAGGGAAAATTAAAATGTCATAAATATCAGCAAAGCAAAGAACATTCTTTGCTCTGCAGTGCTGCCAAATAATGAGAGAACACATACTGTACATTAAAATGAACTCCCCATTTGAATTTACCTTTCCAGAGTCCTCTGACGCCCTCATCCCTGGCGATGGTCTTGTAGGCATCAAACGTGCTGCTGTATCTCTTCACAGAGCTGCTCTCAGGCAGGCGGACCTGAGCCTGGAACCGGATCTTCACCACATCGGTGGGCTGGGCGAAGGACACCGCCATCGCTCCAGTGGTGCATCCCGCCAGCAGCCGAACCCCGACTCCTGCATCTGTGATACGAGACAAAGACAAAGTTGATGCCACAAGCAAGTTCACAGTCGAAGAGTTTTGATAATCATAACTGGAAAAGTAGATTTTTTTTTTTTTACTTTTGAATATGTGTCAGGATTTTTATATGCCACATCTACATTATTATTAATGTAATTAATTATTAATGTAATGTATTGGTGTTGACTGCTGTGATGAGCACATGAACAATGAGACCAACTTAACTTTCAAACTGGTTGAACTGGTTATGTGTAAAGATGCAGACGTCCCTCTGGCTAAAAACTTTCCAGGTAATAATGTTGCAGGGATGGAGGTGGAACAGATAAGGCCTCTGGCATAAACAGTTCTGTTCTCTGAAAGAGCAATCTGTCCTTTTCCCTTTACCCTGGAGACAGTTTTCTGTCAAACCAGTTCAAAGAATGCACTGTTCTGCCGCTATATGGTCAGGTTCTGACAGTTGTGGGCGGTGTTTGAACAGCTCTCCTGCAGTAAACTTCGAATTCTAGCCGTACGTTTTAGTAAATTGAATCTATTTGGTGTATATTGATGGTTTACTGCCAAAGAAAAACCCTAGTAGTGATCTGAGTGACACTTTATCCCATGAATGTTTGCTGTAATTAAACTGCTTGACTTTCTTGTGAAATGTCGAGACACATACTGTCTGTTCCTCTGGTGTAGAACTGCTTCATGGTGTCGTACAGGCCGATGCGGACTGAAGCGAAGCTCATCTGTCGGTGAAGCCCTGCCACCAGTCCACTGTACAGACTCCTGGGGCCTTCGGTCTTCACCATGGTGAAGATGGTGCCGAACACACCTCTGTATTTCAACTTCTGGCCTTTCACCGCCGGCATGGATTCACCTTGAATCTAAGGTCAAAAAACCCCCCAAAAAAACAAAATAATGTGTCTTTAGGGTTGCTTTCCATTTGTTGCATCATTTTATTTAATTTTATTTAACCAGACAAGTATTGTTTTTTTTTTTCAGCGTAATGAAAATGAAATCCTCTTGAAGGAAGAGGTTAGGGGGTTGACATGAAGCAACATGAGTTTAGATCTTCCTCCACTTCAGCGCCTGTGGAAAAAACACTGGAGGACGTCTTGTTTTGAGGAATTTGTGGGTTGAAAGGACCTGAGGAGGGGCAGGTATTCAGATGTTTCTTCAATGTTCGAAAACTTGCAGTGTGTGTATATATGTATATGTGTGTGTGTGTGTGTATATATATATATATATATATATATATATATATATATATATATATATATTAGATTCAACTTCATTACGTCACAGGTACCAGGCAACGAAATGCATACATGTATGTATTATAAATAATACATATATTTTATATTGTTAATAATCTCCAAAGTAACTATAAGGTTAGGGTTAAGGTAGCACAGTATGAAAACTCTGCTTGAGTATATGCACCTTTTTGCAGGACAGGGCCATCATGTCATGAGGTTAATTTCTTTTTCTCTAAATTAGACAGTTGAATGAATACATAAAATGTGCAGAAAAATTTGTTTTCGGTGGCTCCGTTGTCACAAATGTCCAGAGGAGATTGATTGAGGGTAAAGTGTCTCCTCACAGCTGACTGTGTGTCCAGGTGATAGTCCTCACCTGCAGTCTGACTTTGGCTGTGTCCAGGGGGAAAGTGACCAGGTCAGCCACACAGGCAGCCGTCCCTGCTGAAAAGACCTTGACAGCGGCTGATGGTGCCAGATCAGCAGCTCCTGCACCAACCATGATCACTGAGCTCAGAGGATCATCTAATAAAGTGACGAAGCGGCTTCTGCTTTAAAAATGATATCCTAATTAATCCTGCAGTTTAGCTCACATGTTTGAGTTAATCCTCTGTCCCTCCATGACACATCCCAGTTGGTGAGCTGCTGCAGCTGACGTCACGTTTCAGGTGTTGGAAAGTTTGTCTTTTGAACGCAGAAGTCACCTTGTTGTGCCATTAGTTAAAAAAAAAACTCTCATGCCACTAATCCACACTACAACAGCTGCAAATAACCAACACCAACAAATGACGTTCAGTCCTCCTCCTGCTGACTCTTTGAGTGGAGCTACTGCACCGCCCTGCAGGAAAACACAAACCACATGCAGGGACAGGAGGTCCACGCCCCTGATGTTAACATAACCATGATGCTGTCTCAGGAAGCTGCTTCTGATGTAATAAAAAATAAATGTATAACAAAACACAAAATAGGTACCCAATGTTGAAAACAGTTAATATTTATTTATAAAAATAACATTTAATTTACATGATCTTAAAACGCTGAGCTGCACACGTGCAAACCAAAGTGCTGCCTGCTAGTGATTGTCATCAAAGTGAGCTGCAAATATTTTGGCTATTCTTTCAGTCTCTTTCTTCATGGACGATGGCGACATGTCAGGACGCCGTCGAGGACCTCTCTGAAGTGGAGAGCTCGGCCCCTGGAGAGATCAAGACAAACACAGAGTGCCACAGCTATTAATGAGCCTAGGAATACTGTTTACAATACTCAACACAAACATGCAAACTGACATAGGGCAGGCTGTTATAGGATTCTTGTGTTTGAGGTGTGTACAGTGTGAGTGACAGCTCAAACAAAGCAAACCCACAGTCATGTTAATGAGTACACTGCTAAACTGGCTTGTCACATTTTACTGAAATACTTGGGTAATCTGGAGATCAACAATGTCAGACCAGTTGGATCCAGTTCTTTACGAGGCCTTTTCTGCAGAGCCAGACACACCTCCCACCTCCCACTCGACACACCTGACACCTCCCCACCCTCCTGTGTGATCACGGTGTGATGCACCACCTCCACCAGGGAGGAGTGTCTCCTCAACTGCGCAAAACATCAACTAAGACACTAGTAGAAGTTAACATTTTGAATCACAGTGGCCTGAGAAATGAATCAGAACAAGAATCCATTAATATTTTATATTTGATCATGACTAACCACCTCGTTGTAGTGGTTAGCACTGCTGCCTCACAGCAAGAAGACACCGGGTTCAATTCCCAGCCCCGTGCCTTTCTGTGTGGACTGTGTGCATGTTCTCCCCGTGTCTGCGTGGGTTCTCTCCGGGTACTCCGGCTTCCTCCCACCATCCAAAAACAGGCATGGGGATTAGGTTAACTGGCTACTTTAAACTGCCCACAGGTGTGAATGGTTATCTGTCTCTATGTGATGAACTGGAGACTTGTCCAGAGTGCGCCCTGCCTTTCACCCTAGGACAGCTGGGATAGGCTCCAGCCCCCCCAGATAAGCAGTAGAAAATGGACGGATGGATAACCACCTTGTTAAGTTTAAATCGTGATGTTACAATTGAAAAACAAACCACCAGCTACCAGTCAGGCTTTCTCGTGTGGTTATGTTTGTTCAGAGCAGATGCCTGAGCCCTGACTGTCGAGGATGTCTTAATAATGATGCCAGGCGAGTGTTTTGTTCTAGAGCAACTATGGTATGTCTATGGTTATATCACTACAGTGTCCTTAAATGCAGGTCAGAGACAGTAAAACACACATTACTCTGCTGATCCTAAGACTTTTCAAACTATTTTATCAACTTCAGCTCAAAGCTAAAGACTACATGAGGGCAGATATATCGATGACACATTTCATTCTACAATGTATACAACGGGTGGAACAGCAGATTTAACTGTATGTCTGTATCTATATTTGCACTTGTACTTTGTACACAGTGTCACTATGCTTGACTGGTTTCTGTTCAGTGTGCGTCATGTGAAGTGCAATCTATTAATAACACTGTTTATAACACTGGGAATAAGTTTCCAATGACATGGACAGAATGAAATAAAAGAAAAATGTTAAAAAGGGGTTATAAATAAATAATAAAAAAAAAAATCACATAGTCAAGTGACACGGGAGTGAAAAGTAATGCCAAAAGCAGAGCTGGCGATAAATACTCACTGGGTCACTAGTCGTCTGGGAGAAAGACGGAGCTAAACGTATGACTCTCATCGATGCCTCCAGTTGGTGAGAGGGGAGGAAGAAATTAGGGACCTCCATATGGATCAAGCTTAATGTAGAGGGTTAAAAAAATAAATGGAGAGAGTAAATGACTAAAAGGACATTTTTAAATTCAATAACAACAAAGCTACATGCAAAGATTGTTTATAATATTCTGCAGTGTCTGTTCTGTAGCATCTGTACAGACGCTAGCTGTGGACAGATGTTACATTCTGCGTCTGTTTGTGTTTCTTTCTGTCTTTCCTCCTCTGGTCTCTCTACATTTCCTTTTTGTTTCTGTATATTAATGAAGTTGATTAATGCACGCAAATTCGTGGACAGCAGGGACCCACATGAAGTCACAGTGACCTTGATTCCTGAACTGTAATTAGTGCCACACTTGCAGGAATTCCCTGGAGGTGGTTCTGAGATACTGTGTTCATGAAAGGCACAGATGGACAACCCTAGGACATAAAATCATGAGCATAAATGTTCAAGTGAAGCATGGTGACTGATACAGAGATAGGGTGTTACAATAAGGACACTCAAAGCTCCCTGCAGCCTGCATCTTTATGATCTAGTTTTTTTTCAAGAATCTTTGACCTGAGATGAACATCTAAACAACAACAAACAGATGAAGGATACGGCTGGAGTGGAAAGTCTTGATTGTCCACAGAGCATGAGGCATCATGGGAATCTGTGGCATGCTGTGTGGTGGGTGATGAAGGTTCGCTCGCTTGTGTCTCATCTAAAGCTTGTAGTGTCCTTTCCTCATCTCTCTCTGTGTCTGAAGCCTCTTCTGCTGATCCATTAAAACTGGCGCTTTGTTGATGTTCACTTTCTTCTCGTCTGGCAGCTTCAGAGTCACAAGTTTCCAGATTTACCATCTTCCTTTTCTCCTCTTCTTCTTCGCTCATGTCCGATTCCTCTTGCGCCTCCAGGCTCTCCAGAGAAACCACATCGGGGTCTGACAGGATGCTGGTCCAAGGACTGGTTCTGTCTGTTAAAGAGGTCACCTCATTTAGAGGCCTCGGCTTCACCACAACCTCCTCGAAATCGTCATCCTCATCAGCCTCTTCATCTTGTGTGCTACCTGTTCCATCTTCACCTTTTTCTGTTCCATCTCTGTTTTCATCCTCGGACACAGTAACTTGGTAATGTTGTCTGTCCTTTTCTTCCTCAGACTCAGAGTCAGAGTCATGGTCTTCAGACATCTTTGGCACTGGAGCGTGAGGAGGATCTTCTTCATGAGAAACTGAAGCTCTGTGAGGAGTGGGGATGTTCTCAGGGATGGTCTGAGGGTTGTCGGCAACAGGGGAAGTTGTTGATCTGCTCTGGGGCTCTGAGGGAATCGTTTCTAGGTGGTGTCCTCGTAGACCTGGATGAAGATGACAGTGAAGATATTTTTTAATTATGCCATCTTTATTGCCAGTTATCACCAAGTCATAGTTTTTTCCATCCAGCATTCTAAGTTGAATTTTTTCCTTTTCTTTGTGTTGGTTATGACTAAAACTACAACTTGACAGGTAGTGTCAGTGTCTCGTTAACGTTTAGAAGGTCATAATGAACCCACGACTTCTGCGTCCAAAATTGACAGCAATTATCTAACAAGTACCGTACAGCTGCAGTCTGCAGACTAATAAATACAATTTGGTAGAAATAGCATGGGGACATTTAGAGTGAGAGCAATGCAGAGTTGACTTTATTTCATGAGCACCGCTGGCCCTTATTTATAGTATAAGTCTGACAGTACAGTGATGCCTCCATTTATGGTTAAAGTGTGATAACGACGCAGCAGACTGTCTGCAATGAACTCTCAGTCAGAAGCAGGAAACTAGAACAAAGTTGACCTGCCAATAATCACCTTTAAATGGTAAAGAGACTATATATTGGACATTATTCAAAGAAATGTACCATCCATCTTACCATTTTCGAATGCTGAAATAATTTTTCACTAAAGACCATTGGTGGAGAAAAGCTGCTGGTAATTTCAAACCCATTCAGTGGATCCCCTTTGTTTGTGCATGTGAGAGAGCTCACCACTGATGATACTGTTGACTTGTCCAACTAAGTGGTTGGACTTGAGAAGAAGCTGACATGTGTCTGTCTCTGTGTCCCTCTGTTCCTCATGCCTGGTGTGACAGTCCTGCTCACTCGCGGACGGGAAGGTGGGAGTTGAAAGCTTGCGGCTGAAATATCTCTGGATGTTGTCAAGCTCACTTAGTTTCTTCCTGAATAAATAATGAGGGGTAGCGGAAGCTCAGGTTTAAAACAAACAAACAAACAGTCACTGCATGGATGTATATCTGGGAAATGATACCTGAGTGTTGAAAGGAGGAGTGAGCTGGAGGGATTGATGTCAGCAGCACTGCTGCTACAGGCAGGATGAGATGCTGTTTGCTCCTGCAGACTCTGGTGGTAAAGACGAATGTTGTCCATGTGCTCAAAGTGGCGGTCACTCTCACTTGACCTGAGCAGATGTAAATAAGATGAATAAATACAATGGTAGCTGGTGGAAGCTTTTTTTCAGCATGTGCTTGCTTATTTGTTCAACAAACCTTTCGGAGAACAGCCTGTCTGTGAGGTCGGGTGACGAGATCTTCTGCTCGGTGTGTCGGCTGATGTGAGAGGGGAAGCTGCTGTATGTGGCTGTGGTATGGTAGCTGAGAGGGAGAGTCTGCAATAAAGCCTGATAATAAAACACATTCATTATTATCAAAAATATACACGAACAGGTGTTTTTTTTATGTATGCATGTTCTCTCTCACTGGTGATTTCTTGGCAGGTTCTTCATTCGCAGCTTTTCTCTGCCCTCGGAGGTCCTGGAGCCCTTTTCGTGGGGTGATGGACACTTTGAGCTGGCCGTGGCACTGACCACTGAAGTCTGTGATGTTGTACCAACCACACACTGACACAAACCCACAGACTAAGGGGGACAGGTCCACAGTGGCAAATCCAATCACCCTCTCCATTTCTATCGGTGTGAAACAGCGTAAAAGATTGAACTGCGGCATCAAACAGAAAGATGTAAACACACTTGATGATGTGAAACTGCTTCCTGTACCTCCTTTGTGCCAGACTTTGAACACGAGAGACTGTTGTGGATCGACTAGTAGCTGCTTTGAAAGCCTGGAGATATAAAACAAATCGTCAGCCTGATACTTGATATGTGATTCTTTCATTTTATTACAGAAACCTGCAAATGAACTCGACCTGCACTCATGCTGATGGTCCCACACAGGGCAGTCAGTGTTGGCAATGACAGCTGTGGACACTGGTTCAGCAGAGTCTGCAGTGACGTACGAAACACAACAGCATAGTGGCCCGTCACGCCGCTCTGCTAGTGGACAACCTGAACATACAGAAACATAACATTAACGTCAAGATTAACTCATTGAGTGGCACTGACGTATTTCAACATCAAAGTGTTTTTTCTGCAGCTGGTCACCGATCACAGTCCCCCGCAGTCTGTGAGTAATTTTGGGGCTTCTGGGAGATGTAGTCAAAGCATAAAGAGACGGTATACACCAAAGAGATCAAAGCAGGAAGTGGAGACGATCGAGATTAGAGAGTAAAACAGAATCTGGACAAAAAGTAGTTTAGGGTGGGAGTGTCCTCTACTCTACCTCTGATAAAACAAGAATGGAACAAGATAAAAACAAACATTTTTCTCATGATGACACAGAGAGTCTCTTCTTTCATTTGAGCTATTCAGTGTTTTCAGAGACATAGTACAAAATATTCTGTGGGTCTTGAAATGTGGGCAAAAACGCTGGACCAAGGCACTTTTTGTTTCATAAAACAGCTGGCACTCAAAGAGTTAATGAAAAAGTAAGTAAAAAAATAAAAAAATTAGGTCACCAGCTCACCTTTCAGATTAAGGTGCATAGCTCGGTCCACGGCAACAGTCACAGAGAAAGATTCATCCATGCTCATTCCTGTGTGCTGCACAGATGTGACGTCTGGAGTCGTCCTGGAGGATTTATTATCATGCATGCTTTGTGATGTTTTGGGTGTAGTGGGAGAGGGGGCTTGATCTGTTGCCTCCACCTCCTCTGATAAAAGCTCCGCCTGGCTGTCCCAGTCCACCTGGGTGTCAGCTCCAGCAGGTTCTTCCGCAGGGACAGAACCTGCCATCAGGGTGATGTGGACCCTGAGAGCAGCTCCTTGTAGATCTGCAGCTGAGCGTCTGAACAGTGGATACACTCCTGTAAAACCACACAACTGTGATTACACTCAGAAACTTATTAAAGCAATAACAATCAGTTAACTTATAACAGAATTAATCATCTTTTACCACTGAGAGTAAGCTTCTGCTTGGGCGTCTTTGTTAGAGAGGACAGATCGACAAACGCTGAACCCACCAGTCGGTCAGTGTCTCGGGGCCTTTGGGTTTTGTCTTTTGTAAAGGCAACCCACATCTGGATCTCCAGCCTCTCCTCTCGAAGATACCACATCAACGGCTGAGTGCTCCGCAGCTCCACAGTCCTGCTGCCCTGGAAATTCACTGTGGCCTGGCCTCTCTCTTCAACAGAGGGGTGTTTCATCTGGGAGCAGAAGGCATCCTGGTCGTAGAACTTGTACCTGAAGTAACAGTAGGTGGAGCGCTCAAGCTCACTGTGGCCTGGCAGAAGCAAGCAGTGGACTGGGATCCACGCTCTAGGTACTGAAAAAGTCAAGGACATTTTTTTCACTCCCCAAGCTTCTTCATCATCTTGCATGTCATTGGGGGCCATCTCCCAGCTCAAACTTTGAGCTGCTTTAATGACTCTTTCCCTGTCTGAGTGGTGGGCGAAGGTGATAGAGATCTCAAGGCCCCCGACCAAAATGTTCTGGCAGGTGCTGGAGGAAGTTGTTTCCTCAGGTGCGTACACTCCAAACCAGCCAGAAATACCTTTATAGTTGGAAAAAGAAACAAAAATGAGTCTGTGTTTGTCAGAAAACACTGTTTCACTGAGAGTGCAGCATACCTGTTCGCTTACGGAGGAGATCAGTGAGAGATATTTTCACTGTGCCCAACATCACATCCTTTGGTATATGAGTGTGTTCTGCTGCAACAGCACCAAAAAAAACACAGACAAATATTGTTGAACAACAATTTAATTTTTGTTTAAATGTATCCTGTTTTTATTGAAAGACAAGTTGAAGCTAAAATTATAAATAAAGTATTACTTATCATGTAAATTTTTACTGCAGAAATAAATACATTATCATGTATTTATGGTAAATAAAACAACCTTTACGACTGTCTCTGTTCCAGACGGTGAAGACAGCTGAAGCCTCCTCCAACTGCTCAGCCAGGCTGCAGGTTTCTCCACTGCTCCTCTGACACAGCAGATCACAGCACACCTCCATGTGGTGGTCGAACTCTGGGCAGAAGCTCCTGGCCTTTACGTGGCTGCACCTCCTCTCAGACTCAGGCAGGAAGGAGAGCTCGACTGTGACGTACGAGTTTACTCCCACACCGACAAAGTAGCCAAATCTTTCATGTTGTTCTGACAGAACCCTGAAACAGAGAGGCAGGAGGAGAATAGCACATTGAGGACACTGAGTAGTATCCTTAAAAAGGTAAGAGGAAGAAATCAGCAAAAATCCATCCTGTGATGTTTCGAGATCTCTGTTGCTTAAACACTTACTGTTAGTCCAAAAAGTGGAGCTTAATGTCATTTAAACTGTTGATCTCAGAACTTACAACGATGTAATTAGGTGGGTTTTGGCAGAGCTCACACATGGCAAATAAAACATAAACTACACAAACAGACCTGATACTAATCTTTAACTCACTGAGTGACAGCCATTTTATAAAACTGAAAGTGCCTTGTGTCAGCTTTTTTGCCCATTTTGAATAATTTTTTCAGACCCGCAGAATATTTTGTACTATGACTGAAATGAATGAAAGGAGACCCTCTATTTCATCATGAAAAAAATGTTTGTTTTTACCTTGTTCCATTCTTGTTTTTTCAGAGGTAGAGGCCACTTTGACCAAAAACAACACTTTTTGTCCAGATTCTGTTTGTTTTGCTCTCTAATCTCGATCATCTCCACTTCCTGTTTTGATCCCTGTGGCGTATACCATCTCTTTATGCTCTGACTACATCTCCAAGAAGCCCCAATATTACTCACAGGCTGTGCGAGACCGCGATCGCCGACCCACTGCCAAAAAACACTTTGACGTATTATTACTATGGTCTACGGTACTCAAGTGTTGAATTTTAAATGACGTATAAATATGTCAATGGCACTCAAAGACTTAAGGGTACCTACATCACTTTTTTTTAGCCTTTGTAAATTGAAACATGCATTCAAACACACCTCCTGCCCTCTAGTCATCCAACATTTTATAGTTTCACACACATCAAGAAAACAGCTCACTGGAGAAGTTTTAGGTTTAATAACACTGCATAAAGGGGAGTTTCTGTTACATCAAAATATTTTCTTAAAAATACATATACATAATAAATAAATCTCCTAAGAGAAGAGTGTAGAGCCGTACCTTGCTGCGGCTTGCAGACCTGATGCCCTGTACACTTGAACCACGAGCGTCACAACACGAGAGGCAGCTCCTCTCCCAGTCTGACCTCCAGTTCTCACTGGTCGTTGCTTGTATCGAACACACACATCTAGTAAGCCTGAAAAACACAAAGCCTCAGTCACAACACATTTCAGACACTCAGTGCTGTATTACTCTATGTGCATGTATACCTGAAGGCTGAGGCTGATGTCCAATGGGACTGTCTGTCCTGGGAACCAGAGGCAGTGAGAACATTTGAGCCTCGTTAGGATGCTGCCTCTGCATGGTGACCATGGCACACAACTTGGACAGTGGAAGCATTCCTTTGGCCACAAGCTGGTCTCTAACGTTTGGATAATAATATCTGTAGAGACATTCAAATCATTGACACAAAACGAGTATAATGCTATTCTGAGCTATGAAATTGCAATTAAAAAAACTGGATCAGGAGTTAGACACAGAAAACCTAATGACACAAACCTGCACCACACTTCAAATTGGACACCCCCTCCACTGCTTAGGCCTCGACTTGAGAGAGAGTTGAGCAGCAGCCTCTGAATAGGAACTCCTTCAGGAGCCAGAAGCTCATGGGTCTCAGCGTGGCCGAACACTGGGTCAGGGACACAGAGTGTTGTGGTGGTACGAAACTGCTTCAGGTTCACGCCTGTTGGAGATCAGATATAAGTGAGACTGACATGGAGGTGAGAAAGACTTTTCAGGTTGAAGGTTTTACACAATAATACAGCCTTACTGCTCTCTATGAGGCTTTGGTCCATTTTTGCAGCAGGATCACCCTCCTGACAGGGGAAAGTGTACTGAACGTAACAGTCAGCCTCACCCCACACTGTGGACTGCAGAGGTGTCAGCCCCTTCACCTTCTCCACTCTTATCACAAACACATGCTCTCTCATAGTTTCACGTTGTGCCACAGTCACCTGAAGGGACACACAATATAAGGAGCTGAAAAGGATCGGATAACTTGTCAGCATAGTCAGTGTGTGCTTTTCGCTCATACGCAAAGGAAAGAAGACATGAAAGATGACAATTCTCAGCTGACAAACCTGCAGTGCGCACACACACACACACAGCAAACGTGTGTCACACTGTAACTACTTGAATTATCTAAATATAAGCTGTGCTACACCTCCTTTACACAACATTTTGATTTTTTTTTTTTTTAAAAGTGCAGTTTTTATACAAACAGCCCAAGAGGGTGCCGCTTACTTGTAATTATACAACTGACAAACACACACTCAGAAATATGTAACAAAAACAAACACAGACCTCTGTTTGGGAATGAGGCTGGTGATCAAGCAGATGAACTGGTCTCATGAGATGAGTCAAGCAGTTGTATTCCTCATCCCTCGCACGCTGGAAGGCAACTATCTGCTCTGATTGGCCCATAGCCAGAACAACCCTGAGATGTCCTTTACAGCTACCTGAGAACACGTCCACGACAGGCATGTAGCAGTCCACCCCTAAAACAGGGTATTGTGCCTGGAGGAGAAGTTGGGCGATCTTTGGATCTCTAGAGGGGAGAAAACAGAGAGGAGGGTGAGCGGTCTGTCTCACTTAGAGGTAAATATAATGCATGTAGGATGAACGAACATCATATTCTATTTGGTGCCACAGCACCTCCCAGAGTGCAGCTTTAATAAAATAGGGTGCGAATGATCATCATTAGCTTTTTCTGAGCTCACTTACTGTTTTCCTAGTGAACCACTTGCCTGTTTTTCTCCAAAGTTGTTGTATTCAAATTACTTATTCTATCAAGTAAACAGCCCAAAAAAAAGGTATTCAATTTACTATCACAGTGGACAACAAAAATTAACACATATTCATATTTGAGACCAGTAGCAGTGAATTATCTGCAGTTTTGCATAAAAAACTATTTATTTAATTATCAAACAAGTTGCCGATATAATTTGAGATGCAGAAAGGACTGATAACTATTTTTTTCTGCTCAGAAGAATTTAAAAATGTGATGTCTTTCCATGACTTGCCTAAATGACATGTAGAACTGGTGGAGAGGTAATTTAACGAGGCCAAGGAGTCGATCCTGCCCTGAACTTCCTGTCTTCTGCCAGACCTCGATTACCATGACATTATTCTTCATACGCTCCAGCAGCTTAGTTGTTAAGGCCACAGGAGTCACCTTTGGAAAAGAAAAATTCATGTGGGTCAGTGGCATCCTGCATTTACAATGTGAAAGAAATTTGTCTCCTTTGCAGTCTGATTTTTTTAAAAAAAAACAAAAAAAACAAGACATGGTAAGAAGAGTTGATCTGATGAGTGAACCTGAACAAAGTTGAAACAGGGATTTGCCTGACCCCAGCTGACGACAGATCTGGCCGTCTCATCACACCAGAGTTTACAGTTCAAGTACACATTTGCAGCCTGCATGAGCCCACAGCTGAAGTTTTTCCCATCTGGCACCATAAGTAATGTATGCAGCAGGACCTCAGGCTCCTCCTCCACTTGCCGCCATGAAATGTGAGGTGATCTGTGGAGGCCGGGGTGGGGAGAGGGTTCTTTCGAGGGTTTCTGAGAACTCCAAACTTTCAGCCTGGGCTGTTCAAAAGAGCCACCTGGTAACTCTTCCCTGCTAATGTCAGCATGTTGAGATCTGGAGCTGGTCTCTCTTTGTGGACTGGGTGCAGTTTTCAAAGGTGACGTGTCTCTCCGAGCCAAAATGCTTTTACTTTTTTCAGAAGGGAAATCTCTGTTTGTAGCGAGTTCCAGTGACACCTGAGATAGATAATAATGTTACTATGGCAGTTACTTTGTTAACAAATATCGGGCTTGCAAACATGAACTCCTATGTACCTTGAGAGGTCCAATCTCCTGCATATCACTGTTTCCTTCCACACTCTGGACAGGTAAGATAACGGACTGACTCAGCTGCTGGCTCTGCAACAGACAGCGCAGTGGGTGCACTGCCATGCCAATGAGAACAGGCTGCAACAAGACAAGCCAAAGTCATCACCAGCACTCCATGCCTTTAGGTATATTATTTAAGGTCTACCTGTCTTTCTAGGCATTTATTAAAAACAGGAGGTCTGTTTTACTTTACTGTTTTATATGGATGCTCCAGTCACATTCAGATATTACCATATTTAATACAATACACCCATACAATACAGAACATAATAAAATTTAACAATTAAGTGAGGTATCAGTCCAATACTACTTACTTTCTTTTGGTCGCTCTTTCTTGAGTAAATCTTGAAAATCAGATCAGTTGCCCACCATTTCTTAACTGTTGCTGTACTGAAGTGGACAGGAAACACAGAGTGCTGATGGAACTTGACCACTAAAAAGCACAGAAGAGTGTTTGTCACATTCAGCTACAGATATGTACAGAAAAGCCTGATTTTCACTCAGACTGTGACAGGTCATACCTCCTGCTATGACTTTACTAGCAACAGCTCTGGTCACCTCCCCATCTCCACCCTTGCTACGATCACGTCGACAGGAAGTGGACACCATCGGGAACACGTATTCAATAAAATACATGCTAATGAAAAAGAGAGGGGATGATTTAGCTTATCCTTTGTAACTAATAACTACAATGATTTTATTAAATGACATCAAAACAATGTTGAATGTTCTGCCTACCACTTCTTGCCGGTTAATGGTCGAGGAGGTTTCCCTTTGCTAGAGGACTTTCTAGGTGTGGTGGTTGTACTTCCTGTAGGTACCGTCAGGGAGTCGATGGTCACTCTTGCCAGTCGCATCAAACTCAGAAAAGCCATCTGCTCAGCACTCAGGCCAGGAGGGATGCCAGCAGAGTTTGGGCTACACATAGTCAAGAGAAATATGTCTTAAAAGTTAAAATGGTTATATATGGTTTATTCTCATATTGTATGTTTCGTCTGTGCTATATCCTGGCTTGTAACCAGCTTATTTATATTTGTTGATCAACCTTACCCTCCATTAATGTTGGACACAGACTGGGTCAGCTGTTTTTTACTTGAGGACACTGTTCCTTGACTCTCTGCCTCAGTGTTGTTTGGTCTGATATCTGACATCTGAAAGACAAGATGACTTCAAATAACCCACTGCAGCAAAAGCAAGAACACTGACCCTGACAATCATCAGAAAATCAAATACTTACAGGAGATGTGTAGAACAAATTTTCCAGTAAGCTCTGATCATACTGGGGATCATTGAGCTCACTGTCCCCACACACACTGCCATGGCCAGACAGAGATTCAGGGAAGGACCCATCACCATCCCACAGGGGCACAGGAGATGTGTTTAAGCTGGACAAAAAGGAAAACAAAAAGAGTAAAATTCCTGGGGGGAAAAATCTCCTGTTGGAGGTAAATGTACATATAAATACCTGCCGAGGAGGAGATCCACAGCTCTGTTATCCATGTCAACAGGACAGTCTACTATGCAGTCTGAGACGACAGCAACATCGTCAGAGTGCTTGAGGGTTGAATCAGCATGAAGAATATTTTGAAGAAACATCCCAGAGGGAGAAGGGAAGGGCCTAAAGATAGAGGAATAAGGACGATCAAGTTTGAGAAGACAGAAAATGTTTTTGTTTTTTTAACTTTAGAGACTGACTTGGAAAGAGGCAGGCTGTTATCCTTTGGGAGAGGCAGAGGGGTGTCCCTCAGAGCCGGGGAAGAATCCTTGTCACATTTCAAGGCTGAAACCACCATAGCATTTCTGAGCTTGTCCCCACGCTCCAGAATGACTGCAATGAGAGAAAATGTTGGGCATTTGTTAAAGGACAGTCAAATCTGTGCATTTATGTACTAGTTAGGGCTGTCTACTTTGTAGCGGCGCTGTGACCAACCTGAGAGTAGATCATTAGTTGTTTGACCGTTCAGAGATCTGTTTGTTGTCAGCATCTCATTCTCCAGTGACTCTTCTTTGCCTTTGTCTTTCTGGGCATTTTGGAAATATAAGTGGTCTTTCCCTCTGAAAATATTACAGAAATATAGACAGCATGAGTACTACCCTCAGATTAAAACAAGCCACCAGTGAGGTCCTACTACGAATAGAAGACATTTGATTATGAATATCAACATTACAACAGAAGCAACTTCAAACCTTGGTGTGTTTCCACTGCTGCTCCCGGCTGATTCTTTCCCACTGCCAGCAGAGAGCGATCTGGGCTGTGAAGGCACTGTGAGTGTGGTGACTTGTGGTACTTCAATACTGATATCTGTGATGGGTCCTGAGCTGCTGCTGTCATAAGCTTCTGTCAGAGGCTCCAAATTAAGGCACACCTGAGGGTACAAAAAACACCTTGAACATGACATGGGGTGTTCAGTAACTAACTATCTACGAGGGTTTCAATGGTTTGTTTGTCAATGTCACATTTTTGAATACTGATAAGATACAGAATTGGGTAATGGGTCCTATATTATTGCCCCATAAATGCTGTACTGTCAGTTATTACAATTATGGAAACAAAAATCAATCAATATGTTTAAGGTTTTCAATGGCATATCGTATCCACTGTTCAAGGATTAAAAAGGCTTTAAAAATGTTCTGATATATTTTGTCCTTGCACAGTCACGTCACACCCAACAATGATACAGCATCCCTGCAGTTCATAGAGTTCATCGTCACTGACGTCAGCAGGTCACATATTTGCCATAAAGAGATATTGAAGTCTTCCTCCAGTCTAAGCAGAGTCTTCCTATTCACTACACTTCAATAGAGCAAACATTATTCCTCACCTGTAACTCCCCCAGCTTCTCAGATGTTGGAGAAACAAGGGTGTAAAATCCACTGATTTGGTGTGACAGAGAGAGACGAGAGATGCCGGCAACCTGAGCCCGAGCGATCGGCAAATGATCTGGTTTTGTCAGAACTTCCAGCACCAGAGAGTTCATATCTGTTAATCAGTGACAGGTTACCAGCTGATTTTACACAACATGAAACGTCAACACATCAAAGTCTTCTTAGTTACCTGTAAGATATGAGGTGAACTGCTTTGGCCCACAGCGGATGGGGAAGCGAGAAGTAGTCTTGATGGTTTTCTGTGATGGAGTTGATCCATCTCTCGGAAAGAAGTGTGTCCCGTTGGAGGATTCTCCCCACCAGCGCAGCCTGACGAACGTTGCAGACGGAGGCTTGTGAACTGTCCACAATATCCGGCTTATCGTCACTCGCAGGAAGCATCTTAGCTGGCCTTCAACCAGAGGGGGGAGGCTGGTGGCAGGGGACACATCACTGGGGACTGCAAAGGGTTCAATTTGACTACAGTCAAGACACAAACTCTGCAAATACTAATGTCAAAGGTCACTAAATATTAGGTAAGAGTGATATTTGCTGCAAGCTTTAGCATAATATTTACTGGTATAACTATCGTGTAGTGTATTTTTACCAAGGTTGTGTAATTATACAATATCAACATTTATTTTCTTTCTGCAAAACGATATTACAATTATACGATCCTCACATTGTGGGCTAAGTCAATAATTTTAAACACACTGAAAAAAGTTACATAAGTGTGCTTCGCACATATGAAGTTGTTGTGTGTAATACACAACACTGAAACAGTTCACTGGAGATCAACATGATTCTTTTCCATGTGACTTGGTAGACCTTTATTATATTGTTATATTCTTATATTTGAACACATTATTATTGTTATGTTGATAATTTCCATCACCCCTTCTGTTCAGACTGCATTGCAGATTGATGGCATTTCCGCTAGAAAACTGAGTAAACAGGAACTGTTTTGCTTAGCTTTTAGCATAATTTGGCTATACAACACAGTGCTTTAAGTACTAAGGTACATCGACAACAACTGGCAACACATGCAGAAACAACACAAACCGTGGGAAAAGTGAACACATATTAACCTAGCATAACATTAGCTAGTAATTTAACATAAGAGGCTGACAACAACAGCTAACGGCTACTAGCTTAGCAGTGGCGCTAGCCAGTAGCTAAGCTAACAACACTGTACCTTTCTTTTTGCTGCCCCCAGCTCTGACAGGCCTCTGTTTTCTGCTCTTCATCCCGCAGCTCAGTAGATATAAGCGGTGAACGACAGCCGGGCCAAAGCAGCGGCGGAAGAGTTAGCAGGCATGTTTTCGATCACACTGCAATTTATCAATAATCCGTTTAACAGAGCAGCTGGTAGCTTCAGCTAAACACACACGCGCACACCAACGGCTGCGCGCAAAACTGTCACCAAGCAACACAATCCGAATCAAACGTGCCGCCTCCACTACCGCTGCTTTTCATAGAGGCATCCTGGGAAATTGAGTATTCTTGGTTGTGGCGTTTAAAATGTCACATAAAATGGATTAGTGTTATTTTTTTAAACACTTTTAGGCACACTCAGTCTGTAAATATGTATAAAATGATAGCAACTATTCACTCTAGGTTCTGAGATGTAGTTTTAAATGGAGAAACACAAACTAATATTTTTATTATTTATTTTTTATTATGTATTTTTGTTATTCATTGGAATTATATGGCACATTGGTTTACAAGGGGGGTAAATATGCAATAAAATAAAAACAATACAGTAAAAGCAATTAAATATGAGGGCGATTCCATTAATGCACCCAAAACATCTAAAATGCTATGGATGCACAGATAATTTATACACTTTACACCTACAGGGGTTTTAGGGCTGTAAATTAACCTAACATACATGTTTTTAGATTGTGGAAGGAGAGATTGAATTCCATCTACAAAAATATGATAACATATTACAACCTACACACATTTCAAGATTGCTGCACTACCATGTAGCCTTCCTTTACACCAACAGAGGGAAGCACTGATCTTCCCATCAGATGACAAAGCCTCTCACTTACAGAAGTTATTCATTATTTTTCTTTCTTTCTTGAAACTGAGATTGCAAAAGGCTTGCTGCATTTTTGCTTCACCTCATTTAGCTGTTGCAACTTTTCTATCAGTCAACATTGTATTCAAGTCTGTTTTTCTACCAATGAAACAGCAATATGTAATCAACTCCATCTCTAAATGTTTCACAAGTTAGGACAATTCTGCATTTTAATCTGTAGAATAATTGACAATGTGTTGAGGTGAACACATGGTCTGGCCATGTATGCTTTAGGTAGTTTGCCCTCTGCTATTGCATAGCAACAAGTCCCTGTGCAGCCATGTTTGTTGTGGTGATCATGGTAACAGCGAGGGCCACTGAAGGTATACAGGAAGAGTGCAGAATAAAGCCCTTTGAATTCTGGGAGAGGACAGGTTTCAGGTTGTAAGATGGATCTGTGAAAACATGTCTTTAAACTGTACTGCTTTTTCTGGATGTCCTGGTTTGTTATTTGCTTCTAATTTGACTTTACGAATAATCATGAACCTCTGCTTCACATCAAACTGAAAACATATTGTCATCATCTATGACTTGGCATAAAATGCATCCTTCAGTAACTACAACAAGGGATTCTATAAAAATGGCCAAAGTCGATGCAAACCGCTTGTTGATGATATTGTGTTCAAATCTAAATGAAGCTGTAACTGTTTTAATGGCATTAATACTCGCAATGCAACAGATTAAAGCTTCAGAAAGGCAGCGTCTTACTATCCATCAACTCCAAAGGAAAATAATTAAGCCCTGCTGCTAGTGTGCACACAGGAATGTGCAAAATATATCCAGTATACGGCCTGTTCTTATATTTTCTGTGTGCTTGGAGAGTGTGTCTGTTTGTATACACTGTGGGGAGGTGGAAGGAAAAAATGAATCACTGTGAGCAGAGGTATTACTCCACTGTCAGCCCCAAAAAAGGTCACCTATAAAGGTCTTTTGGTGCCTAAGCACATGAAGTGAATTTCAGTCGTTTACGATCCACTTCATTCTGCTTCAGGATGGGTTATGACCTACTTAGACACAGATATCTGAGATATTTGAGTGGTATGCCATCAGCGTTGGTTTTGTGAGTTCAGACACAGAGTCTGGAGCCAATCACTTTGCGTGCAGAATGTGATTAATGACGCCTCTGAAGCCAGTATGACGCTGAAAAGAACTGTTCCATGAGACAACCGGTTATTAAGAGCGTCTCACTGCAATGACCACATCGCACAGTCAGCTGGGAATAAACAATGACTGGTTCCTTTGACTCATAGCACCAGACTGAGCTGCAGTCCTGAGGTCTGAGATGACCCATTACAGAGGAACTTCACCCAAAATCTCAGACATCACCATTCATGGAAGCATTATCACATTTAAACTGAACATTCAAAAACAATATTTTATGGCTGCAAAATTCTAGATACATTTCATAGAAATGTCATTGTGATTCAGGCACATGAGGTATCTTTGTAAACATGTGTATAACAATTCTGTGTTGATTTGTAATGACAGACCCTGGAGTGTGTGTGAAAACGGCAGCTTAAAATATCAGTTTTTAAACAAGCAAGAGAGGCAAACAGCCCTGCACAGTTAATTGAAACCAGCACAGTGTACGAAGGCAGAGGTCTCACTCCATCTGGAAGAGCTGGCCAGTAGGAGCGAGAGAGCATTTGGCCTCTGGAGGCTGATCGCCAACTGGCCCAGTCCTCTTCAAGGCCTCTCAGCCTTGTGCTATCCATGTCCACTGCAGTTCACGGCAGGCTCCCTGGGGCCCGGGGCTCCAATCACAGATGCAAGCTTCCCCCGTCACGGATCTCACCTCCCCCGACTGTGTGCTCACTTTCTGGCTCCCTCCTCCTCCTCTCCTCCTCCTGCATGTGTGCCTCTCAATTGTAGAGGCTGGTTCTTGTGCTCCAAGGGGCCCAGCTCTCGCTCCACCCCCTCACTCTTCAGAATTCAGGCTGCAGCGATGTTGGAACTCTTGGCCATGCTCATGGATCCATTTGTTTGCAACTGGAACATACAGAAGGATGCAAATAAGTTTCAATATCTTGTTGACAGAAAAAATATGCGGGAATGAAAGAGTTCTTGTGTCTTTGCATCTTTTAAACAGCTGAATAATTGTCTTTAAAGCATTAAAATTAAATTCTGATTATGTGTATGGCTGCTCAAAACAACACAGCCACCAAATGGTCCTGCAGCTGCTTTGTGATGATTAATATCCTTCTCTAACACATATTTTGAGAGTTCAGTGGTTTGAGCCAACTAGCAGCAGATGTACAGCTTGCAAGATGAGCGCTCAGTGTCTGAACTGTGACATTTCTAAATGCATAATGCAGCACAGATGTTACCTAGCTTTGGTACATTAGCTCCTGTTTGACAGGGAGGCTGAATGCTGGAAACCGACCGCGATAATGATGCAAAAAGCTTAACGTGTATAAAAGGACTCTGATAAATTGCTGTGCTTTGCTATTTTCCATATTCACACCACTTTTTGGCTCCCATGGACAGCATCCTCACATCATAACCTTCACATCATAATGACTCTTACCCCATTTGTCTCCAATAAGCACAGGGCAGCCAGCGTGCAGCGTGTCTGCATCTCCTTGACCATTTTTATGGAGATTCCACCAGAAAATAGCAGCTTTCTGTGAAAAAAAAAAAAAAAAAAAAAACACAACTCACTTTCAATACTTACACTATCACTACACTATATTATTGGTAATTTAATCTATTTGGATTATTTTTTTCTGCATAAACAGCCAGGAAGTGAACCCCAGGGATGTCCTGTGAACCTTCCACTGCTGCTAATATATCAACAATAGCAGTATTGTGCTAAGAGGACTCTCATGGCTGTTGTTGCCTGGTCTGACCTTTTAGCATTTTGACAGCTGCACCAGAGAATGTGAGTGAGGTGTAGAGTGAAGTGAAAATAATCTAGCTTCAGGCAAAAAAAATGACACAGAGACACGAGGGGCAGCTTTTAGCTCGTCTTATACGTGAGTCTTTACCTCCACGACGGGAACACTGAAGTTGGCGTAGATGAAGGCTGTAGACCCACCTGCCTCGACAGAGCTGAGCTGTGGAAAAGGACATTCCTTCAGAGTTGGGTCTTGTGTTTATGTGCTCGTGTTAAGAAAGCCACACTGTGTGCTGCTTCATGAAGCTTTGCAAAAAGCCATTCTGTTTTTTAATCACTATCCAAGTTTCTAATTGATAACAGCAATACTTATAACATATGGTTACAGATTGGTTAAAAAATAAAAATGGCTGAGATGAATGCAACAAAAACACAAATAAGGGCAAAGGCTGTTGTAATGGAGGCTGACAGCTCCATGGCAGAACATCTGAGAAACAGTAATTTAAGCCCTGAGGTCACATCTAGCCTGGTTGTTCCAAAGTCTTGCTGCATTCATGGTAGAGGGCTGACCCCTGTGTTTTTAATTACAGTAAGACTGCAGATCAGCATGAACACGAACCCGCCCAAGAAACAAGCCCTGGGTCAAATGATGGGTAAAGTCAACTCACATAAATCATAAAGGTCGCCACTCGATTCCCAGTTTTCAGCTTGAACACAGGACTTGAAGGCGACTGGAAAATGTAAACAGTTGATATTGTAGTTAATGGAAAGGATATAGCAACACCATACAGTGATGGAACATGTTAAACAAGTCTAGCAATCAACTTACTGTCGCATGGTCAAAGTGAGGCTCATAATGGCCACCAATCCCATAATTCACTACTTGGAGGTGCTCTCCATATGGATGCTTCACATTCAGACCTGTCAGGACAGAGATCTTCTGGTCCAGCCTCCCAACAGTGGAGTGTGCCGAGCCCTTCAGCCATGCACTACAAATATGACGTATTAATCAAATCACAACAGTGAAAACATGAAAATATATCTACCATCTGTGTCTAAACATTGTAAACTCGTACCCCTTGCTGATACGATACTCTGCTGTCGCTTGTTTCTCTCCAGCCGCCACCACAGATCGTCTCAACTTCTCGGCAAAGACAGAAAAAAATGCAGCTTTTAGGAGTGTGTGATTGTTACTGCAGCCAAATGCTGACGTCCAGCTGCAGGCCCTGACAAAATGTGAGTCAGAGCACGAAAAATGCTTCAAAATAAAACTGAGTGGATACAGGAAAACAAAAAAATGTGGATTCAAAAACTGTATTCTTGCATGGCCAATTTTGAGTGTCTGTGCTTATTTTGTACATGTTGTCCAATTTACAATAGGTACATAAAGTAAATTGGTGTGTCAAACAAAAGCAATAAAATGTTCATTTTACAGACCAACATCCAGGCACCTTAAGGCTACAAGAGACATTAGATTGAAAATGGTTAAAATGTGTACTATTGTGTGTATATTATTCATCACCAATAAGGACACACCTGCATTATCTGTTCTGGGATCCATCATGGACACAGTGCTCATGATTAACGAACGCTGCTCACTGCTCCAAACTAACACACTATCCTGAGCCTGTTGTCAATAAACCCACAGGCTGAAATAATGATGAAATAAATGCAGGGGTTTCCATCTGGGCACAGCATGGAAAAGTCATTGAACAATGCCAAAACCTCACAGAAACTATAGGGCACCAGTTGAGTTTGCTCACCAAATATTCTCAAAACTGAGTGAGTCAGCTCTGAGGACCAGGCACTGTAGCTTTCCATAAAATGAGCAGAAAAGTCACAGTTGCGTTTATATAAATGCTGAGGCTCCATGATAGCAGAATGAATATTTACCTGTGGTGCTCAGCGGGTTAGTTGGACCGTTTGAGGCGCTCAGCCAAAATTTTTAGAGTAATGTATCCCTCATTCCTTCAAGCCTTGCTAAATGTTTGGAAGCAGACCAACTCTTCCCCCATAGGGTCTTTCCAGTAGGAAACGGTTGGCTTAGATGCCAGCAGCTAGCGAGACCCACAGCAGAGCAGATTATCAAGTAACATATGCATATTTACAAAAAAATGTGTTTTCACAGGACTCTTTACTCTGAATGCAATAAAAACATCAATCATTTTAATCTTAATTCAAGGCCTTGTTGCACATTAACTTCAAGCTTTTAATGCACACAATGAAGAACTCATTCTGTATGGTGGCCCCATTCAGAACATTATACCGTAAGATATATCACTGTTTTATTCCAGACGCATTGATCTGCAAGAAGTTGGCCCTCAAAAAAAAAAAAACCTTCTGTACCTGAAAAGTGTACAGAACCACCACTGAAATAGCTTCACAAATTTTTAAACATTCAAATGCTATGCTGACTTTAAGTAGCGTAGTAACTTAATTTTAAGAAAAAGCTCTACAAAACACTGAACTACAAAACTATTTGACAGACAAAACTATTTGGCTTTGGATTTATGTTTTTTAATCTTTTAACTCTTTGAGTGCGATTAACGTAATAATATGTTAGAGTGTTTTTTCGGCAGTGGGTTGCAGATCGCGGTCTCCCACAGCCTGTGAGTAATATTGTGGCTTCTGGGAGAGGTAGTCAAAGCATAAAGAGACAGTATACACCACAGAGATCAAAACAAGAAGTGGAGACGATCAAGATTAGAGAGCAAAATGGACGGATTCTGGACAAAAAGTGGTGTTTTTGGTGAAAGTGTCCTCTACTCTACCTCTGATAAAACAAGAATGGAACAAGGTAAAAACAAACATTTTTTTCATGATGAAACAGAGAGGCTCTTATTTCATTTGAAACAAGAGTGTTAGCGTTATCAGAGTCATATTATAAAATATTCTATGTGTCATGAAAGATGACTTAAGATAGGCAAAAATGCTGGCACAATGCTGTTTTATAAAACGGCTGGCACTTAAAGTGTTAAATAATAAGGAAAGGACTCTTACTCCTGGCTGGGCGGTCCTCTTGATGTCCTCAGCCTCTGTGTCAGTGATGAAGTTGTGGTAAAGGACCACATAAGGCTGCAGGCTCAGCACTTCACGTCTAGCCGGCAGCAGTAACAGTCCAGGATTCCCGTTGGTAAAGTAGTCGCAGAATAATCTGGGATTTTCAAAATGCTTCGGCTGCTAAGAGAAACAGGCATTCATTAACAAGAATAATAATAGTGTAATAAGAGTATGTTTATAGCAAAAGAAACTTACGTATTAATAAACTTTTTTTACAGTTTCTTTTAGCCATGCAAGCAGCTCTAGGGACATCAGTCCACTACTTTGGTTCAGACTGAAACATCTCAACAACTATTGGATTGAATGCTGATGAGTATTTTTGTATATACTGTACAGTCATGGTTTTGTTTCTAAATGAAATATTATGACAACAAATGGTTGAATTGCCATGAAATTGGGTGCAGAAAGGTATCACGCTGAGAAAATTGATTAAGCTTCCCATCACCTTTGTTTTTTTCATCAGCCTTGTTTTTTTATACTTTATAAATGAAATACACATGAAACTTGTCATATAACCACACAATTTTGTGATTTGCCTCTTTCTAAGTGTAAATTGCACCCATTAACACCTATAACATTTTCCCTAACAAAGACTCAAATGTACAACAGCACATGGGACATATGAAAAGTTTAATTTATTGGTGGGACCCTGAAGGAATGGATATTGAAAAAGCAGAATTCCATTGCACATTTGGTTAGTATTATGAAATGAAGAATGCTCTGGTTGTTTTAATAACTCTGATCCTTTCCAGATATTTTCCTAACACGCTGTATGTGTCCAGAATGATTAACTGTGATGAATACCTGAGAGCCTTGGGTCTGGCAGAGTCTCTCATAAGTGTCCCTGGTCCTTAAATAATTAGAGGCGGGTCTCCTCAGCCCATCGACCCTGATTGATATGGGAGGAGTCGTAACCAGCAGCTTCTCGTACTTCTCAACGTTCTGCAAAACTCTTCCATTCATTGGATCTGAGAAGAAATGTGTATAAATATAAAGTCTAAAACATTATAGGGCATGTTGGTTAATTACAATCCAGGCTTCAGTTTGTCAGTTCAGCCAAGTTCACAGAAGCACAGATTGTTTTTATACACCACAGTCCGGATTAAATAAAAATAATTACCATGTTGCAGTAACTCCTGAGACAAACTAAGAGCATAGGAGACATTTCCTGCCTGAAAGAATGAGACAAATTTAGGGCAGGGCTGTCCATCTATCATCTTCCAAATGTGCATTTTCCAAATATCCTTCCACCCACTTTAAAGTGAGAGAAGGCCAAGTGATCCAGAGCATCCTCTAAAGTGCCTTCGTTCTCAGGGCTCCACCCGCCTCCTGCTCCTCTGAAGAGATGCACCGACTCCTCCAACCACTGCACGGAGTGGTAGTAGTCCTCCTGCTCATAGGCCACCTGTGTAAAAACACACCTGGGTTACTTTTACCATTTAATATATGAAACTATTAAGTGAAACATGTTCATTATATTATCTTCAAACAGTCCAAAGCAAAAGATGTTTCAATTACAATCATGTCATCTCATTTGAGAAGGTGGAAAGGAATACTTTGATGTTTGCTTCAAACATGATATTTTCTCTAAAATATATAGCTAGTTATTTTCTTGAGATCAACTCTTCAATTAACCAACTGCTGTAATCGTTGCAGCTTTTTCTTTGGACTAAATATATACTATTTTCTCAAGCTGGTCCACAGTCAGCACGTCAGTCTAAAAGATTACACCTGTCTGACCTCTCAAGCATGTGCATTGTGGATAGAGCTGCATGTCTGGCGACCAAAAACACCTCGAGGATTATTTTCACAGCGAGAGAGTCATGAACACAGGGTGCAGTATCTCTCTTTACCTGCTTTCAGACCCTGTTTGTACCTGGCTTGACTTGAATAAGTAGGTGTCGACTACAAGCCTGACAGCACCCAAACACAAACTTGGTGACAAGTGGCTCCAACGCATCGCAGGTTATATCCACAAACCCTCCAGTGCACCATTTGACTCAGCTGATCCCACCCACCAAAATACCTCCAAAACACCTGTTAACATGATTTTAACCCATGTCTTTACCGCTAAAGAACGAATATATTCTTAAGATAGTTGATATTGTGCAGATTTCAGAGTAGAGTGAGGGAAATATCAGTTGTTATTCTTTTTACATGCCTCCAAATGAAAATGACAAACTAAAAACGTCTGTTAAGAAACCCTGCTGGTTTTGAGGAGCTCTTTAACAGCCACATAAAGGCACGTGCAGGCAGCTCTTTTACTGACAACAGCCTCAGATAATCTTCAGTGCAAGTGAAGGCAGGCGCTTTGCTCCAAACGCCTCTGCTGCATGAGATAATGTCTTTTCCATACAAGAGGATATGCCCTGCCCTTACACATCACCACTGTACATAAACAGTGGAATTTATAGCAGGGAAACTTTTTTCATCTTTCATACTTGTATAATAGTATATTCAACTTCACATGAAACAGATTCCCAGGCATGCAATGGGAAGAATTCCACTTTTTCCAGGCTGTCTAGATTCCCACCACAAAGTGACTGACAGGTTTGGAACAAAAGTCTATTTTACAGACCTTTACACATGCACTTGTAACTTATTTTGCTCTGAAAAGTGACGACAGACTTGTTTCCACACACTCTCATTACGTTTGATTGCAGCATTTTAGGAAATAGAATGGAAGCAACAAAATACAAGAATTGCACTTAAGTACAATTTTGAGGTTCTGCATTATTGCTTCCCATGTTGTTACTTTGTACATCATATTTCTTTCTAATATCATGGGGGGAATATTGTACTTTTTACTCCACTACATATATTTGCATGCTATAGTTACTACTTTGCAGATTAAGATAAAGCAATATATTTTATAATATTTTTTTGTTTTTCCTGATCCTTTAGAAACAGCTGTGTCCATGAGTTGTTAGCGTTTTCTTGGACAGTTTCATTTAAATAACTGTCTTTGATAGCCTAAGAGATAAAACTCCTGGATATTTCAAAAAAAGAACACATAAAGATTCTTGTGAGGAAGCCATGAAGGAAAATCGAGGATTGTACCTTTCCAACCAGAAAGCAGTCATCACCAGACAACGGGACAGACACAGCGGGCAGGTAGATATCGACAGGCTTGCCATTAGTGACTCTCTGGAAACGACCCCTAACGAGACTCGCAACCTGGAGAGCATACACATCCTGCAGCCTCATCAGCCCCTTGGCAGCCCCCTGGAGGTCTTCCAGTTTGGGCAGATCGCCCTCTTCCTCCTCGTAACTGGACCTGAGGGCTGGACAGCAGAGGGTCAAAAGGTGACCTCGAGGGGGTTGGGTGGTGGGGGTTAGTTATCACCACCAGAACTGACCTTGTGTGTTATCCAGGGCTTCGTTGCTGTAGACCACATTCAGCCACTCTGAATACAACCTCTTGATCAGGGTGAATGCCACCAGCGGGTTTGCCATCGCAACAGCTGGACCTTGGTAAAGTTCAGTATGCAGGTCAGACACTTTGGCATAAAAACTGTGGGCAAGATTGCAGACTGTGGTTAAAAAAGAAAATGAAAGCTCAGTTTGTAAAAAGAAGAAAATTGGTCGTGCAGAAGAGAACGTGTTTGGCAAAGCAAGGTGTTATTTAGTGAGATATAATGAACCTGCAGAGTAAAAACAGATTAATTCAAACTGGCACTTTGGGCACAACATTAAAAATAATGTTATTAAAAAGTTTTTTTTTAAGACAGACCCATAAACTTTCCATATGAGGGTTGGAAAGTGCTGCAGCGTTTACCACTATCATTACCATTACACATGACTTTGCGGCATGACATGACCCATTTTCCAACCCCACATCAACCCCCTCCAAAAAAAAAAAAAGTTGAATCATGAGCACAAATTAGTGGGAGGTGACTGGACACGTCTTGTTCCTCATCAGCACAGTGAAGGTTTCTGACTGGAAGTAGGTGATAAAATGGATTATTTGTCAAGAAAAAAACAGAACATAAAGTTGGAGAGTGACATATTTTGAACTGGATATCAGACCTCATAATGTCATTATAGTGTCACATATATATTTTTTGTATAATTTAATTTAAATGAAGGATTGCCAGCTGTGGGTCTGAAAATGTGACCATAGTCTCCACGTGTTCTCACACTGAAAGAACTAAAAAGTGCAGTGAAGTAGTCCTTTCGTTCTCCACAGACAGTCCAGATGTGCAGTGATGTTTATCACTGAATAGTGTGTCCTCATCCCACTCACCGCTTGATGTCCTCCAGCCTCTCTGACTCGTGGTCAATATAAGTTTTCAGGTAATCGATCAGCTTCCGTTCAACACTGATCGCCTGCTTCACGTTCAGCAGCGACGTGTACATTTCAGCAAAAGACAGGGGAAGCACAGCGACAACCAGGAGACTCCAGCTGAAGAAAACACATGGTGTGGGATACTTCATGTCCAGCGCAGATAACAAACGTCCTCCTTCTCTTCTGCAGCAGCTCCAGTGACTGAGCTCCTCTCTCACTGCCCTGAACTGAGGAGCTTCACACGGGGATCTGAAATCAGCTTCCTCCCTCTGTTCATGAGACTGCCCTGCGGCCTGAATTCAGTCAGCACAATTAGTCTCGCATAGCAGCACATCTGCACTATTAATACCAGGAATACACAAACTTTATAGATGGTCCAGCAGCCCTGCAGAGGCTTTTCTGATTAAACGGGCTGCACATTCTGTTTGAGCCTTAATTCATGGAAAATAGATGAAAATCATGCAACACTTTCAATGAACTTATTTTAGTGTTTTACAGTGAGTGATTATTAATTTTAGTCATTTACACACTGACAAGAAAAAAGGTTGAATCATCAGGAATTGTTTGGAGTCAGTGTGACACCTGCAGGTGAAAGCTGTGCACAACAACCAAACTGCAGTTTGAAGACATTTTTAGTGTGATCATATAATTTTAGAATTGACTTAATGATAGGAATGCTCGAAAATCCACATCATAATAATTGAATAGTTTACATGTATACTGTATGTTCTCTTCTTATAGGCAGTGCAAGATGAAATCCCTACAAAACATAATTTATATATATCTAAATGGGAGACTTGACCATATCTCATTTAAACGGACTCTGTGTAATTTTTTTCTCCCATCTAGTGGTTAAATTTGACTTTGATGCATTGCAACATGGTTGGAACTACGGTAAGCGGAATGGGTCAACTCCCGGGCGTCCACTATCACTTCGGATCCCCGGCCCGGAGCTCCGGTCATTTTATGGCCTTTTTACACTTTTTTACACTAACCCTAACCCTAACCCTAACCCCCTGAGGATTCAGCACAGCATAAGTATGGTCTTGTATTATGACAAAAAGTGCAGTGTAGGTTTTAGTTTAGTGCTGGGTCAGTAAAACTAGTGATGGGCAGATGAGGCCTCATTTCCCAAACTGTGTCAACACTGTGTTGCTGTATCAATGGCAACATCTGCTGGATTTAAAAAGTAATTGCAGGCAATGTCAATAAAGACTGAAAACAGACTGAACAAGGTTCATTCACACATTTTTATTTAGAAACATCAGCTGGGTCATCTTTGTGTCGAGGCGATTGTGCCGTTTGGAAACAATTTCTCCTGTTTTTGAGAACACCCTTTCACAGAGCACTGATGATGATGATGGCGTACATAGAAATTTCATTGCAAGTTTGTACAAGGTAGGGTAATTTAGTCTTTGCGTTTTCCGGTACTGTAGTGGATCCTGTAATCTTGGTGTGTTTGCCTTTGAAAGGTATCTTTGTACCTTGATAATGGCATCGGTGGTGACATTTGAATTGGCTCTGCTCTCCTTGACAGCAGCTGCCACAGGTTGTCATCTGAGGAAAAAATAAAATGCATGTGTGTTACTAATTCATTGTAATCACATGGAGTGATTTGCAAGAACATTAAAATACAAATAAACACAATTAACAATCACATGACATACCTGAACTGGGGGCAGATGGTTGAGTTGAAGGTCCAGCTTGGGCATCTTCCATTTGTGTCGACAGTGTTTCTCATTTCAGCTGCACACTCCGATTTCAGTCTTTTCACTGCATCATTGGCATTATTGAACCGAGGGTCCAGCAGTGTTGATATTGTCATTACACTTATTGACTCCATGCTGCACACTGTTTCGAGCAGTCTTCTTTTAAAGTTTTCCACAAGATGAGTTATCGGCCTCTGTGCTTACATTTAATGCATTGCATTGCAGTGAGTGGTGCAACATTTTAAGCATTGGGATTACTTTTGATCCAGACACTTTTTTTTTTCCTCAGACAGCACCACTGTCGCTTGATTAAATGGAGCAAGCACACGGAGTGTCTCCTCTACGATCTTGTAGTCATCTGTAGAAATCTGAGGTATATCACTTTTTAAAGAGGCCAGGGATTCCAACACAGACTATCTCTGCTCCGCCATGCATTCCAGCATTAAATACGTGCTGTTCCATCGAGTTGACACCTTGTTCAGTTATTTCTTCACTGGTCCTCCCATCTGCAGCTGGACTTGGTTTTTGCTGGGGCCATATTTTCAGCAGTGTGCTCAACACTGATGTACACAGTGTGTGGTTCTCACTGTCAATGTAGTGACAGGTCACAGCCAGGTAAGCCTCCATGTTGATGGATGTCCACATGTCAGCTGTTAGACTAACTGCAGCTGCACTCTGCAGTTCTTTTTTTTTACTTGCTCCTTTTTCTCCTCATACCTCTGGCTAATCATGGTCTTGATAGCCTAAAATTAAAAACACAAGTAGATTAATGAATGCAAGCACATAACATGCTTATATCTACTTTGCTAACATGTGTAACACCCATTCATCAGTTTGTTTCACATACCTTTCTGCTTGGCAGAACATATGAGGACTCAAGCAGCTGGAGCAGCTCTTGGAAGCCCTCGTCTTCCAAAAGGCTAAGCGGCTGACAGTCTTTACTGATCATATTCACTATAGCCTCATCAACCGCTTGCTTTCTGGAAGCACCAGAGTTGATCACGGGAGTGTTAACCGCTTCTTCCTTCTTGCTTAGTCGAGACAAGTGCGGACATGAATACGCCTCAGGCACAACCTTGAAGGCACAACAATGCCATACACTTCGTTTGTTTTAACCATTTTAGTTGGCAGTCACTACGTGTGTATTATTATATAATTAATGAACTAGACGGTTTTGTTTTGCAACAAATACAAGTATAAGCAAACTCCTCTGTATACTGATATGAATGGTAGCCTAATGATAATAATGATTCATAACAATAATGACATTTGCATTTTTTAAAATATTTTCTTTTCTTTACAGAGCCTCATCTTGCGAGGCTGGCAAAAAAAGCGTTTGTGTGCCCCAGCAACCAGTGTTCCATCAGAGAGAATATTCAGTGCCAGCAGGTACACTGTTTCCCCTCTTAGATCACAACTTAAACCACACAAGGTAAATATGTTGACATTTTCGCATTTCAATCTCAAGTAAATGGAGATGCACGCGGACATGATGCTGGATCAGCAGCATGTTATTTGTTCATGATGGAGAGAAGCTTTGTCTGTATTTTTTAAATATAATAAACACTGTTACACTTTTTGGAAACTATTTCAGTTTGTCTAGGACTATCAGTGCTTTCTGAACATATTCAACACTTCTTAAAAAAACACTGTGATGATACCAAAAACCGTGATAATTTTGGTCACAGTAACCGTGAGCTTCAATTTTTATACTGTGACACCCCTACACTCCTCTCACACCGGGTTTGACTGTGTTTGAGCAGCAGATGAATATTTTCCTCATGGAGGCCCTGAGACTCTGATCTCTAAAGCCATAGATGAGTGGGCTCAAAAAGCGTGGAATGAGGATGAAACAGAAGAAATTAGAAAAGGCATCGCTGATTGGGTGAGTGAAAGCCAACATGCAGAGTAGCAGCTGAAATCCATGTAGCAGCACAGTGTGCAAGGCTTTGCTCACAGACGCCTTATCCTGCCTCAGCTTCCTGGTTTCCAGCAGGATTCTCACGTACGTAAAGAGGATGACAACAGCCACCACTGCAAAAAGGAGAATATTTACAATAGCCCGAAACAGTGTCTGGGTTGGAGATGAGTTGACAACACTAACTACGCAAAGCACAGGAGTAGAAATGATATTAACAGCAGGGTCACTTTCCCCAATGCAGAAGTCAATCAAAGGAGGCATACAGCTGATGAGCCACATGATCAAAATAATGATCCAGATGCGGTCTGAACGCCAGGCGGCCGGACGATGCAGCGGATAGAAGATGGCAACATAACGCTCTAGTGACATGGTGGCCAGGATTAAAGGTGTGTTCTGGAAAGTGGCAATGGAAAGAAACAGCAGAGGAGCACAGTACACAATAGCAAATTTCAGCTGGACTATGACAAAGAGGAAGAGCAACACAGAGGACAAGAGCTGGACAGTGTCATTAATCAGCATGTAGGCAAACAGGCTGTAACGTGAGGTGGTCAGGTACTGTCTGTGAGAGGCAAAGATGTGCAGCATGACAACAATGCAGCAGAGGAAGACGCAGAAGACGGGGATAACCACACACACCATGATGATCACTGATGGGTTAAGGTGGGAAGTTGCATTGCCTGTAAATTCAGTCAGATTCTGCATTTTGTAGCTGTGTGCCAGAGCAAAATGTGTTTAAACGTGTTAAAAGTATGTTAAAAATATGTTAAAAGTCCATACACACTCTGAAATACATCCTTATGGTTAGACATTAATTAATTATTATTATTAATATAAAAAGGGTTAGATGAAGAATAGAAACAGATCAAAAGATTAAAATGTATGAGAACAAAATACCCTTGTTTGTTTTTCCGTATCCTCCCTTTACAACTGTTCATTTGTTCTGTAAATGAAATCCAACCTGCAGAATAAAAGAGCCCTCCACTCATGTAACATTGTCATCATCAGTCAGAAGAGCTGACCAAGAATGAGGCTTATGTTCTTCTTATCATACAACTTCAGGAACCAACATCTGTGGGATGTCCTTCCCCTTATCTGACGTATTGGCTCAATCTGTTGAACTCAGGTCTAAGTCCTCCAGAGATACATTATTTACATCCTAACATCATGATGTTTCTCATTAACTAATCCAGCACTTCAAAGGTCAAAAAGTCAAAGGCAACTTTATTGTCAAATATACTATATATGCATGATATACAGCACAGATGAAATTCCAGCCCTCTCCAACTCACGGTGCAAACAAGCAATAAACAGCAATAGAATACACTAAAATAAAATATATGCACACTATATAATACATTTAAGGTGCAAGTAACACAAAATAACACAATAAATTCAACTTAGTACTAACAGTAACGGAAATAGTGAAAAAAAGAGATTGTTAGGTGGGTAAACGGATGATGTCCATAGTGTTAGGTGGAATGTGCAGACCCTGAGTTCAGAGTGAGTATGTGATGGGGGACATCAGATGCTGAGGGGGAGTAGAGGGGGGGTAGGGGAGTGAATGGGGGCAGAGCAGGGAGTTGAGTCTCCTGACAGCTTGGGGAAAGAAACTGTCCTTAAGCCTGCTTGTCTTGGCCCGGAGACTACGTAGTCTCCTCCCCGAAGGCAGCAGGCTGAAGAGGTTGTGGGATGGGTGGGTGGGGTCACCTGCAATCATGGTGGCTTTACGGGTGAGGTGGATGTGGTTAATGTCCAGAAGGGGAGGAAGGGAGACACCAATGACCCTCTCAGCTGCTCTCACGATGCGCTGCAGTCTTATGGCAGGACACAGTGCAGGCGCCGTACCACATGGCGATGCAGCTGGTAAGGATGCTCATATATACGTATATATACGTATATATATTTTGTCAAAAAGGTCTATGTATTCAAGCATGGTGTTTATGTATTCAACTTCAGACCTTTTGTGATTTCAGGCTAATAAATACGTGTAATGCAGTGAAATCACAGAAGATCACATAAAGCCGGAAGTGATAGTTTGCCAGCAACCCAGTCCCACAGTTTTAAATTTTTTATCAGTGGTGCTGCATGCTTATAGAGAGAATGAAAGGTTGAATCCCAGCAACAGCTGCCAGATTTTATGTAAGATACCTTAAATTCACGTACAGAATTGAGTAATCTTTATTGATGCTGCGGGCATAGAAATACAGTCCTTGCCTGGTTTGTTTAACAGCAGTTGGGACAGTGTTTGCTGCAGGTCTGACGACTGAAAAGCCACAAAAAAAGGACTGAAAGGGGCTTCCTTTGTGCACTTTACACTGTCAAAATAAAGACACTTTTCACATTTCATTCAACTGCAATACAAAACTAACATAGCATTACTGACTGCAGCAGGCAATGAAAAATCTTGTTAAAGAATATGTTCATCGAAGGGAACTGCAGTGCTTTTTGAGACTTTGCATGACATGCTGAAACCCTGTTTAAAGACATCACAATACATCTTCTGACATTTATGCATTGGGTTTAAGAGACAGTTCAAGAAGCAAACAATTGTTCCTGCAGCTTTCCTTTCACAGTGGGTTGGACTGTGTATGAGTTGCAGAGAAATAATTTCTTGATGGAGGCCCTGAGACTTTGATCTCTAAAGCCATAGATGAGTGGACTCAGAACGCGTGGAATGAGGATGAAACAGAAGTAATTAAAAAAAGGCATCAGTGACGGGGTGTCAGTCAGATTCTGCATTTTGTGGCTTTGCCAGAGCAAACTTTGTTTAGTAGAAAGTATGATTAAAGTCCATACATACACTGAAATAAATCCTGAAAGATATACCTGTGCATTAATTAATTATTATTATTAATTTAATAAGGATGAGCTAAAGAATAGAAAAAGATCAAAAGACTAAAATGTATGGGATCAAAATCCCCTAATTTGTTTTTCCGTATCCTCCTATTAAAACTGAGAATTTGTACTGTAAATGAAATCCAACCTGCAGAATAAAAGAGCCCTCCATTCACATAACATTGTCATCATCAACAGAAGAGCTGACGAAGAATGAGATTCGTGTTCTTCTTATCATACAACTTCAAGGACCAACATCTGTGGGATGTCCTTCCCCTTACCTGAAGTATTGTCCCAGTCTCTTTAACTCAGGTCTAAGTCCTCCAGAGATGCATTATTTACATCCTGTCATCATGTTGTTTCTCATTAACTAATCTAGTACGTCTCAAATGGTGGTGGTGGGGGGGGGACGTGTAGGTCAATCCATACTGTGGCGGACTGTGAGCTGTGGAATGTCCGCTCCGCTCAGAGATTTTGTAGTCGAGCGCAGTAGCTCCCTTTGAACTTTCCATGAATTGGATGATTCTGTCACATTTTAATGCGGGTAGATGTGAAAAACACATGCGGAGCAGTGTTTTGTGCGCGAAGTCCGCATGGTCATAAAATTTGAGCTTTGCATGCATAGACCTTGCAGGCGTCCGTTTTAGTATGCGCCGACCTCCACGGAGTCCGCTCCACGTCCATTCTGCCCGAGTCAATAAGCCACTGGACTTTTTTCACCGACAACTTGATGAATATCGACAACAGTGCTCAGTCTTGGACTCAACAGTGTTCATCAATGGAAATTGCACACATGTGTGCATACACAGAGTTTGATAGATCTGAAAAGGTGTATATTTTTAGCATCTACACCCACTTTCAGTTTTTCCACATACTTCAGATTTAGTAATGAGGTAATAGTAATGAGGACAAAATAATTACACTTTTCACATTTCATTCAACTGCAATACAAAACACAACTGACTACAGCAGACAATGGAAACATTGCTAAAGAATATGTTCAACGAAGGGAACATTGTTTTTTTTACACTTTGCTTGACATGCAGAAACCCTGTTTAAAGACATCACAAATACATCTTTTGACATTTGTACATTAGATTTAAGAGCCAGTTTAAAAAGTAGAAAATTGCTCCTGCAGCTTTCCTCTCACACTGGGTTTGACTGTGTTTGAGCAGCAGATGAATAATTTCCTCATGGAGGCCCTGAGACTCTGATCTCTAAAGCCATAGATGAGTGGGCTCAAAAAGCGTGGAATGAGAATGAAACAGAAGAAATTAGAAAAACTGACGGGGTGAGTGAAGGCCAACATGCAGAGTAGCAGCTGAAATCCATGTAGCAGCACAGTGTGCAAGGCTTTGCTCACAGACGCCTTATCCTGCCTCAGCTTCCTGGTTTCCAGCAGGATTCTCACGTATGTAAAGAGGATGACAACAGCCACCACTGCAAAAAAGAGAATATTTACAATGGCTCGGACCAGTGCTTGGTTTGGAGAGGAGTTGACA
Source organism: Synanceia verrucosa (assembly GCA_029721515.1). NCBI lineage: Eukaryota > Metazoa > Chordata > Actinopteri > Perciformes > Synanceiidae > Synanceia > Synanceia verrucosa. Next base: position 3,429,658 of record CM056559.1, read on the forward strand.
AATGCAACCCTGCAAAGCACAGGGGTGGAAATGATATTCACAGCAGGGTCACTTTCCCCAATGCAGAGTTCAATCAAAGAAGACATACAGCTGATGAGCCACATGATCAAAATAATGATCCAGATGCGGTCTGAACGCCACGCAGCCGGACGACGCAGGGGATAGAAGATGGCAACATAACGCTCTAGTGACATGGTAGCCAGGATTAAAGGTGTGTTCTTGAAAGTGGCAATGGAAAGAAACAGCAGAGGAGCACAGTACACAATAGCAAATTTCAGCTGGACCATGACAAAGAGGAAGAGCAACACAGAGGACAAGAGCTGGACAGTGTCATTAATCAGCATGTAGGCAAACAGGCTGTAACGTGAGGTGGTCAGGTACTGTCTGTGAGAGGCAAAGATGTGCAGCATGACAACAGTGCAGCAGAGGAAGACACAGAAGACAGGGATAATCACACACAACTCGATTATCACTATTAGGGTTATGCAGTATGTTTCATTGCCTGGAAATTCAGTCAGATTCTGCATTTTGTAGCTGTGTGCCAGAGCAAACCTGTTTGGGCAAAAATATGATAAAAGTCCACACACACACTCAAATAAATCCTGAAAGATATACCTGTACATTAATTAATTGTTATTATTAATTTAAGAAAGATGAGATAAAGCACAGAAAAAGACTGAAATGTATGAGAACCAAATATCCTAGTTTGTTTTTCCATATCCTCCCATTAAAACTCAGAATTTGTACTGTAAATGAAATCCAACCTGCAGAATAAAAGAGCCCTCCACTCATGTAACATTGTCATCATCAGTCAGTGATCAGAAGAGCTGACCAAGAATGAGACTTATGTTCTTGTCGTCATACAACTTCAAGGACCAACCCTTATCTGAAGTATTTGTCCAATCTGTGTAACTCAGGTTCAAGTCCTCCAGAGATACATTAATTACATCCTATCATCATCATGTTTATCTTTAACTTATGGGATTAGTTTTTGTGGGGAAATATTTTCTTGTTTATGGAAGCTGTCAATCTGACAGATTGACAATGCCCAATGTCATTTATATTATTTACATCATGTCATCATGGTATCATGGTTGTAAATTAATCAGTACTTCTCAAATAGAGAGATTCATGGAATGGGTTTCCATGGCTGAGCAGCTGCATCCAAGCCATACATCACCAAGTGCAATGCAAAGTGCCGGATGCAGTGGTGTAAAGCACGCCACCACTGGACTCTAGAGCAGTGGAGACGCATTCTCTGGAGTGACGAATCACGCTTCTCCATCTGGCAATCTGATGGACGAGTCTGGGTTTGGTGGTTGCCAGGAGAACAATATTTGTCATACTCCATTGTGCCAAGTGTAAAGTTTGGTGGAGGGGGGGATTATGGTGTGGGGTTGTTTTTCAGGAGCTGGGCTTGGCCCCTTAGTTCCAGTGAAAGGAACTCTGAATGCTTCAGCATACCAAGACATTTTGGACAATTCCATGCTCCCAACTTTGTGGGAACAGTTTGGAGCTGGCCCCTTCCTCTTCCAACATGACTGTGCACCAGTGCACAAAGCAAGGTCCATAAAGACATGGATGACAGAGTGTGGTGTGGATGAACTTGACTGGCCTGCACAGAGTCCTGACCTCAACCCGATAGAACACCTTTGGGATGAATTGGAGCAGAGACTGAGAGCCAGGCCTTCTCGTCCCACAAATACACTTCTGGAAGAATGGTCAAAAATTCCCATAAACACACTCCTAAACCTTGTGGACAGCCTTCCCAGAAGAGTTGAGGCTGTTATAGCTGCAAAGGGTGGACCGACGTCATATTGAACCCCATGGATTAGGAATGGGATGTCACTTAAGTTCATATGCGAGTCAAGGCAGGTGAGCGAATACTTTTGGCAATGTAGTGTGTATGGTTGTGTTTGGACATGTAGAGGAAGGCATATGAGCCGTATTCATGTCCATGCTTTTCTTGACGAACGTGTGATTTATCAATGTGTGTATACACAATTTAATAGCTCTGAAAAGGATGTATATTTTTAGCGTGTACATCCCCTTTTGGACTTTCCATGTAAACTAAGAGGCATTAAATACGCAACAAAGTCAATGTAAAATAAAATTGGATACAACTACTTTGTATACAAAAAATTGTTTCGTTTACTGCCACTCGTGGCTATTGAAACTATCGAGCCACATTTTTCAGCTCAAACAATAAATTAACGTGGCAGACGGTACCCATCCCTGTTTTTGCATGTGTGATTCGTTAGGACATTGTTTGAAAGCTTTCAATGAGTTCTTGGGGTGATTTGAGCTCAACTGGTCAAGGCTTTAAAAACCTGGAGGAAAAATGCAAGCTGTCACAGACGGTCACCATGCCACGCTTGGCAGCAAACATGAGGGAGCAAGCCATTGGTATGCTGAGATCCGGAATAACTGAAGCGAGAGTAGCCAGGCGTTTTGGCGTCCACAGATACACTATCTCACGCCTGCAGGCACGTTATGCACAGACATAATGTGCAGGTTATGGACTGGCCGCCTTATTCCCCGGATATGAATCCGATTGAACACCTTTAGGACAATCTGGATCGCCGTGTGGGGCGTTGTATTCCACTGCCGGTGACGGTTGCTTATCTCCGTACTGCACTCTTGGACGAGTGGGAAGCGATTCGCGCTCATCATGTCTATTTCATGACGATCACACAAGATACTGACATTTGTAATCCATGTCGATTAATTTTTGTATTGTTGCTTTTGTTCATTGATGTTCAGTATCATACCAAGTGAAGTCGCCCAATAAATTATGAAAATTCAAAGTAATATCGAAAAAAATACAATGTTGCGTTTTTGATGCCTCTTAGTGTACTTCAGATTTAGTTGCAGATTTACATACTTTTTGATAAATGAGGCCCCAACACTTTTTGGGACTTTTTGGACTCTTAAACCACAGGCCCGTAAAGGAAGTTAATCTTTAATGACACACAGAAATGTAACCTAATAGAAATTTGTAATTAAAGCTGCAGTGGCTGTATTACGTGATTGAAACATGAATGTGAATCATTTAAGGTTGAGATTAAGTAAATTTCCTGATGATAATCATTAAAGTTGACAAAAATAAAGTTGTGTAAAACCAGATAATAGAGAAGTTCGATATCACAAGATAATGAGTCGTGATCATGAGTTGTTGTTTAAGACAATGGAAAAATACCAGAGCCATAAAAAGTGTAGTGAAAGACACATCAACTTTCACATTGTGTAACGCGCACACATTAAGTCTGAAACGTGAATATTCATTATATTGAAAAGGTTGATGTGATGTGACATAGTTTATGAAAAATATGAGATAGGTAGAATTCTCTGTTCTTTGTCCCTGGATGACTGCTCTGAGCCAGTTTGAGTTAATCGACTGAAATGACCACTTAATCTGCAAACCTTGTTCAATTTTTGGAGATGGAGTAGCAGAGAAATCATTGAAGAATTTCATTGAGTTCTACAGCTGTAAACTAAGAGGATCACACAACGGGAGGATTAACCATTTTCCAACCAGCTGTGGATTCAGTCTTGGACACTGAAGTTTTTCATCTCTGCCTGCAATTATGATTTGAGAAACCTGAAACCTTTGTGGGTTTTGGACAAGATCACAAGTGTTTTACAAGTTCCTCTTATCAGCAGAAAAGGAAACGTGGCTCTTAGAGCAGCATTTCACTTAGTCTCTTTCCAACTACATGAACTTTTGGACTGAATCACCCAGAGACATTTAATCAGGTTTTATACATAATTTCCACATGATCTCAATATAATCAATTATCAGAACAATCAATGATTATGATCATTATAAGCTGTGTGCATTGTCCCCGCTTGAATTTAAAATAAATCTACATCTGCAATGAAAGTATGAATTCTGGACATTAATTCTGTCACTTCTTTACGAGCGAGGTCCTACAGGTATATTGTGTTTAACATCAAGGAAATGTTCACAGATCGATGAGAGGAGAGCTGCCGTGAATGGGCGTGGCTGGTATCAGTATTGAGTTATACCTGTAGGTGTGAGAGTTCGGACCCATTAAACGGAGAGCTGGATGATACCATCTGTGTAGGGGATATATTGGGGATCTTTAATTTCATTTTTCTGATTTATAGATCTGTAACACAGTTTTGTCAAAAAAAGTCTTTGCATTCAAGCATGGTGTTTGTGTATTCAACTTCAGACATTTTGTGATTTCAGGCAAATAAATACGTGTAATGCAGTGAAATCACAGAAGATCACATAAGGCTGTAGTTTGCCAGCATCCTGATTCCACAGTTAATCATAAATCCTTCATGAGTGGTGCTGCATGCATATTGGGAGAATGAAAGGTTGAATCCCAGCAACAGCTGTCAGATTTTATGTAAGATAGCTTAAATTCACTCAATGAATTGACTAATCTCTATTGATGCTGCTGGCATAGAAATACAATCTTTGCCTGGTTTATCTTTAACAGCAGTTGGGACAGTGTTTGCTGCAGGTCTGACGAATGAAACTCCACAAAAAAGGATTGAATGGCTCCTTTTGTGCACTTTACACTGTCAAAATAAAGACACTTTTTACACTTTATTCAATTGCAATACAAAACACAACTGACTACAGCAGACAATGAAAAATGTTGCTAAAGAATATGTTCAACGACAGGAACATTGTTTTTTTTACACTTTGCTTGACATGCAGAAACCCTGTTTAAAGACATCACAAATACATCTTTTGACATTTGTACATTAGATTTAAGAGCCAGTTTAAAAAGTAGAAAATTGCTCCTGCAGCTTTCCTCTCACACTGGGTTTGACTGTGTTTGAGCAGCAGATGAATAATTTCCTCATGGAGGCCCTGAGACTCTGATCTCTAAAGCCATAGATGAGTGGGCTCAAAAAGCGTGGAATGAGAATGAAACAGAAGAAATTAGAAAAACTGACGGGGTGAGTGAAGGCCAACATGCAGAGTAGCAGCTGAAATCCATGTAGCAGCACAGTGTGCAAGGCTTTGCTCACAGACGCCTTATCCTGCCTCAGCTTCCTGGTTTCCAGCAGGATTCTCACGTATGTAAAGAGGATGACAACAGCCACCACTGCAAAAAAGAGAATATTTACAATGGCTCGGACCAGTGCTTGGTTTGGAGAGGAGTTGACAAATGCAACCCTGCAAAGCACAGGGGTGGAAATGATATTCACAGCAGGGTCACTTTCCCCAATGCAGAGTTCAATCAAAGAAGACATACAGCTGATGAGCCACATGATCAAAATAATGATCCAGATGCGGTCTGAACGCCAGGCGGCCGGACGACGCAGGGGATAGAAGATGGCAACATAACGCTCTAGTGACATGGTGGCCAGGATTAAAGGTGTGTTCTTGAAAGTGGCAATGGAAAGAAACAGCAGAGGAGCACAGTACACAATAGCAAATTTCACCTGGATCATGACAAAGAGGAAGAGCAACACAGAGGACAAGAGCTGGACAGTGTCATTAATCAGCATGTAGGCAAACAGGCTGTAACGTGAGGTGGTCAGGTACTGTCTGTGAGAGGCAAAGATGTGCAGCATGACAACAGTGCAGCAGAGGAAGACACAGAAGACAGGGATAACCACACACAACTTGATTATCACTATTAGGGTTATGCAGTATGTTTCATTGCCTGGAAATTCAGTCAGATTCTGCATTTTGTAGCTGTGTGCCAGAGCAAACCTGTTTGGGCAAAAATATGATAAAAGTCCACACACACACTCAAATAAATCCTGAAAGATATACCTGTACATTAATTAATTGTTATTATTAATTTAAGAAAGATGAGATAAAGCACAGAAAAAGACTGAAATGTATGAGAACCAAATATCCGAGTTTGTTTTTCCATATCCTCCCATTAAAACTCAGAATTTGTACTGTAAATGAAATCCAACCTGCAGAATAAAAGAGCCCTCCACTCATGTAACACTGTCATCATCAGTCAGAAGAGCTGACCAAGAATGAGACTTATGTTCTTGTCGTCATACAACTTCAAGGACCAACATCTGTGGGATGTCCTTCCCCTTATCTGAAGTATTTGTCCAATCTGTGTAACTCAGGTTCAAGTCCTCCAGAGATACATTAATTACATCCTATCATCATCATGTTTATCTTTAACTTATGGGATTAGTTTTTGTGGGGAAATATTTTCTTGTTTATGGAAGCTGTCAATCTGACAGATTGACAATGCCCAATGTCATTTATATTATTTACATCATGTCATCATGGTATCATGGTTGTAAATTAATCAGTACTTCTCAAATAGAGAGCTTTATGGAATGGGTTTCCATGGCTGAGCAGCTGCATCCAAGCCATACATCACCAAGTGCAATGCAAAGTGCCGGATGCAGTGGTGTAAAGCACGCCACCACTGGACTCTAGAGCAGTGGAGACGCATTCTCTGGAGTGACGAATCACGCTTCTCCATCTGGCAATCTGATGGACGGGTCTGGGTTTGGCGGTTGCCAGGAGAACAATATTTGTCAGACTCCATTGTGCCAAGTGTAAAGTTTGGTGGAGGGGGGGATTATGGTGTGGGGTTGTTTTTCAGGAGCTGGGCTTGGCCCCTTAGTTCCAGTGAAAGGAACTCTGAATGCTTCAGCATACCAAGACATTTTGGACAATTCCATGCTCCCAACTTTGTGGGAACAGTTTGGAGCTGGCCCCTTCCTCTTCCAACATGACTGTGCACCAGTGCACAAAGCAAGGTCCATAAAGACATGGATGACAGAGTCTGGTGTGGATGAACTTGACTGGCCTGCACAGAGTCCTGACCTCAACCCGATAGAACACCTTTGGGATGAATTAGAGCAGAGACCGAGAGCCAGGCCTTCTCGTCCCACAAATACACTTCTGGAAGAATGGTCAAAAATTCCCATAAACACACTCCTAAACCTTGTGGACAGCCTTCCCAGAAGAGTTGAGGCTGTTATAGCTGCAAAGGGTGGACCGACGTCATATTGAACCCCATGGATTAGGAATGGGATGCCACTTAAGTTCATATGCGAGTCAAGGCAGGTGAGCGAATACTTTTGGCAATGTAGTGTGTATGGTTGTGTTTGGATATGTAGAGGAAGGCATATGAGCCGTATTCATGTCCATGCTTTTCTTGACGAACGTGTGATTTATCAATGTGTGTATACACAGTTTAATAGATCTGAAAAGGATGTATATTTTTAGCGTGTACATCCCCTTTTGGATTTTCCATGTAAACTAAGAGGCATTAAATATGCAACAAAGTCAATGTAAAATAAAATTGGATACAACTACTTTGTGTACAAAAAATTGTTTCGTTTACTGCCACTCGTGGCTATTGAAACTATCGAGCCACATTTTTCAGCTCAAACAATAAATTAACGTGGCAGACGGTACCCATCCCTGTTTTTGCATGTGTGATTCGTTAGGACATTGTTTGAAAGCTTTCAATGAGTTCTTGGGGTGATTTGAGCTCAACTAGTCAAGGCTTTAAAAACCTGGAGGAAAAATGCAAGCTGTCACAGACGGTCACCATGCCACGCTTGGCAGCAAACATGAGGGAGCAAGCCATTGGTATGCTGAGATCCGGAATAACTGAAGCGAGAGTAGCCAGGCATTTTGGCGTCCACAGACGCACTATCTCATGCCTGCAGGCACGTTATGCACAGACATAATGTGCAGGTTATGGACTGGCCGCCTTCTTCCCCAGATTTGAATCCAAGTGAACACCTTTGGGACAATCTGGATCGCCGTGTAGGGCGTCGTATTCCACTGCCGGTGATGGTTGCTGACCTCCGTACTGCACTCTTGGACGAGTGGGAAGCGATTTCAGTGGCCGAAATCAATGCGCTCATCATGTCTATGCCACGACGATCACACAAGATACTGACATTTGTAATCCATGTCGATTAATTTTTTTATTGTTGCTTTTGTTCATTCATGTTCAGTATCATACCAAGTGAAGTCGCCCAGTAAATTATGAAAATTCATAGTAATATCGAAAAAATACAATGTCGCGTTTTTGATGCCTCTTAGTGTACTTCAGATTTAGTCGCAGATTTACATGCTTTTTGATAAATGAGGCCCCAACACTTTTTGGGACTTTTTGGACTCTTAAACCACAGGCCCATAAAGGAAGTTAATCTTTAATGACACACAGAAGAAATGTAATCAAATAGAAATTTAAGGCTGTAGTTTGCCAGCATCCTGATTCCACAGTTAATCATAAATACTGTATGAGTGGTACTGCATGCTTACTGGGAGAATGAAAGGTTGAATCCCAGCAACAGCTGTCAGATTTTATGTAAGATACCTTAAATTCACTCAATGAATTGACTAATCTTTATTGATGCTGCTGGAATAGATATACAATCTTTACCTGGTTTATCTTTACCAGCAGTTGGGACAGTGTTTGCTGCAGGTCCAAAAACTGAAACTCCATAAAAAAAGGATTGAATGGCTTCCTTTGTGCACTTTACACTGTCAAAATAAAGACAGTTTTCACACTTCATTCAATTGCAATACAAAACACAGCAGACTCCAGCAGACAATGGAAACATTGCTAAAGAATCTGGTCAACGAAGGGAACGTAGTGTTTTTTGAGACTTTGCTTGACATGCAGAAACCCTGTTTAAAGACATCGCAAATACATCTTTTGACATTTGTGCATTAGACTTGCAAGCCAGTTCAAGAGGCAGAAAATTGCTCCTGCTGCTTTCCTCTCACAGCGGGTTTGACTGTGTTTGAGTAGCAGATGAATAATTTCTTGATGGAGGCCCTGAGACTCTGATCTCTAAAGCCATAGATGAGTGGACTCAAAAAGCGTGGAATGAGGATGAAACAGAAGAAATTAGAAAACCCATCACTGATTGGGTGAGTGAAGGCCAACATGCAGAGTAGCAGCTGAAAGCCATGTAGCAGCACAGTGTGCAAGGCTTTGCTCACAGACGCCTTATCCTGCCTCAGCTTCCTGGTTTCCAGCAGGATTCTCACGTATGTAAAGAGGATGACAACAGCCACCACTGCAAAAAAGAGAATATTTACAATAGCTCGGACCAATGCTTGGTTTGGAGATGAGTTGACAAATGCAACCCTGCAAAGCACAGGGGTGGAAATGATATTCACAGCAGGGTCACTTTCCCCAGTGCAGAAGTCAATCAAAGGAGGCATACAGCTGATGAGCCACATGATCAAAATAATGATCCAGATGCGGTCTGAACGCCAGGCGGCCGGACGATGCAGGGGATAGAAGATGGCAACATAACGCTCTAGTGACATGGTGGCCAGGATTAAAGGTGTGTTCTTGAAAGTGGCAATGGAAAGAAACAGCAGAGGAGCACAGTACACAACAGCAAATTTCACCCTGATCATGACAAAGAGGAAGAGCAACACAGAGGACAAGAGCTGGACAGTGTCATTAATCAGCATGTAGGCAAACAGGCTGTAACGTGAGGTGGTCAGGTACTGTCTGTGAGAGGCAAAGATGTGCAGCATGACGACAATGCAGCAGAGGAAGATGCAGAAGACAGGGATAACCACACACAACTTGATGATCACTATTAGGGTTATGCGGTATGTTTCATTGCCTGGAAATTCAGTCAGATTCTGCATTTTGTAGCTGTGTGCCAGAGCAAACCTGTTCAGGAGAAAATATGATAAAAGTCCATACACACACTCAAATAAATCCTGAAAGATATACCTGTACATTAATTAATTGTTATCATTAATTTAAGAAGGATGAGATAAAGCACAGAAAAAGACTGAAATGTAAATGTCCTAGTTTGTTTTTCCGTATCCTCCCTTTAAAACTGTTCATTTGTACTGTAAGTGAAATCCAACCTGCAGAATAAAAGAGCCCTTCATTCATGTAACATTGTCATCATCAGTCAGAAGAGCTGACCAAGAATGAGATTTATGTTCTTATCGTCATAGAACTTCAAGGACCAACATCTGTGGGATGTCCTTCCCCTTATCTGAAGTGTTTGTCCAATCTGTGTAACTCAGGTCTAAGTCCTCCAGAGATGCATTATTTACATCCTGTCGTCATCATGTTTATCTTTAACTTATGGGATTAATTTTTGTGGGGAAATATTATCTTGTTTATGGAAGCTGTCGATCTGACAGCTTGACAATGCCCAATGCCATTTATGTTATTTACATCATGTCATCATGGTATCATGGTTGTAAATTAATCAGTACTTCTCAAATAGTGGGGCACGCCCTCCTTAGTGGGGGTGCCCAGTGTGATATCAGGGAGGAACTTTCAGGCCAATTCATACTTGGTCGGACTGTGAGTCAACCGGAATCCGGGTGGCATCTCTGCTCCGCTCAGAGCTTTCATAGTCGAGCGCACTGCTACATAGTAGTTTCCTGTCACTTTTCCATGAATTGGATGATCATGTCACATTAAATGCGGGTCGATATGAAAAATACATCCAATAAAATGTTTTGTGTGACACCAGTGCAGAGTGGAGTCCGCATGGTCATAAAATTTGAGCTTTGATAAAATGAACTTGAAGTGTATTACTTTTTGCTATAGGAACTGTGGCAGTAATTACACAGTCTTAGTGCAAAGACCTGCCAAAGATTACTTTTTTCTCCCCAAAGCATATTGATCTCTGTGTCCGTTGACTTCACTCCCCAATCCCAGAGCGCACATGGCTACTTTATATTCATGTGTTAATTTGCATTGATCATACACTATATTGCCAGAAGTATTCATTTACCCATCCAAATAATCAGAATCAGGTGTTCCAATCACTTCCATGTCCACAGGTGTATAAAATCAAGCACCAAGCATGCAGACTGCTTTTAGAAACATTTGTGAAAGAATGGGTCGCTCTCAGGAGCTCAGTGAATTCCAGGATGCCACCTGTGCAACAAATCCAGTCGTGAAATTTCCTTGCTCCTAAATATTCCACAATCAACTGTCAGCTGTATTATAAGAACATGGAAGTGTTTGGGAACAACAGCAACTCAGCCACGAAGTGGTAGGCCACTTAAACTGATGGAGCAGGGTCAGTGGATGCTGAGGCGCATAGTGTGAAGAGATCGCTAATTTTCTGAAGAGTCAATCACTACAGACCTCCAAACTTTATGTGGCCTTCAGATTAGCTCAAGAACAGTGCACAGAGAGCTTTGTGGAATGGGTTTCCATGGCCGAGCAGCTGCATCCAAGCCATACATCACCAAGTGCAATGCAAAGCGTCGGATGCAGTGGTGTAAAGCACGCCGCCACTGGACTCTAGAGCAGTGGAGACGCGTTCTCTGGAGTGAGGAATCACGCTTCTCCATCTGGCAATCTGATGAATGGGTCTGGGTTTGGCGGTTGCCAGGACAATATTTATCAGACTTCATTGTGCCAAGTGTAAAGTTTGGTGGAGGGGGGATTATGGTGTGGGGTTGTTTTTCAGGAGCTGGGCTTGGCCCCTTAGTTCCAGTGAAAGGAACTCTGAATGCTTCAGCATACCAAGACATTTTGGACAATTCCATGCTCCCAACTTTGTGGGAACAGTTTGGAGCTGGCCCCTTCCTCTTCCAACATGACTATGCACCAGTGCACAAAGCAAAGTCCATAAAGACATGGATGACAGAGTGTGGTGTGGAGGAACTTGACTGGCCTGCACAGAGTCCTGACCTCAACCCGATAGAACACCTTTGGGATGAATTAGAGCAGAGACTGAGAGCCAGGCCTTCTCGTCCCACAAATACACTTCTGGAAGAATGGTCAAAAATTCCCATAAACACACTCCTAAACCTTCCCAGAAGAGTTGAGGCTGTTATAGCTGCAAAGGGTGGACCGACGTCATATTGAACCCCATGGATTAGGAATGGGATGTCACTTAAGTTCATATGCGAGTCAAGGCAGGTGAGCGAATACTTTTGGCAATGTAGTGTGTATGGTTGTGTTTGGATATGTAGAGGAAGGCATATGAGCCGTATTCATGTCCATGCTTTTCTTGACGAACGTGTGATTTATCAGTGTGTGTATACACAATTTAATAGCTCTGAAAAGGATGTATATTTTTAGCGTGTACATCCCCTTTTGGATTTTCCATGTAAACTAAGGGGCATTAAATACGCAACAAAGTCAATGTAAAATAAAATTGGATACAACTACTTTGTATACAAAAAATTGTTTTGTTTACTGCCACTCGTGGCTATTGAAACTATCGAGCCACATTTTTCAGCTCAAACAATAAATTAACGTGGCAGACGGTACCCATCCCTGTTTTTGCATGTGTGATTCGTTAGGACATTGTTTGAAAGCTTTCAATGAGTTCTTGGGGTGATTTGAGCTCAACTGGTCAAGGCTTTAAAAACCTGGAGGAAAAATGCAAGCTGTCACAGACGGTCACCATGCCACGCTTGGCAGCAAACATGAGGGAGCAAGCCATTGGTATGCTGAGATCCGGAATAACTGAAGCGAGAGTAGCCAGGCGTTTTGGCGTCCACAGATGCACTATCTCACGCCTGCAGGCACGTTATGCACAGATATAATATGCAGGTTATGGACTGGCCGCCTTATTCCCCGGATATGAATCCGATTGAACACCTTTAGGACAATCTGGATCGCCGTGTAGGGCGTCGTATTCCACTGCCGGTGACGGTTGCTTATCTCCGTACTGCACTCTTGGACGAGTGGGAAGCGATTCGCGCTCATCATGTCTATTTCATGACGATCACACAAGATACTGACATTTGTAATCCATGTCGATTAATTTTTGTATTGTTGCTTTTGTTCATTGATGTTCAGTATCATACCAAGTGAAGTCGCCCAATAAATTATGAAAATTCAAAGTAATATCGAAAAAAATACAATGTTGCGTTTTTGATGCCTCTTAGTGTACTTCAGATTTAGTTGCAGATTTACATGCTTTTTGATAAATGAGGCCCCAACACTTTTTGGGACTTTTTGGACTCTTAAACCACAGGCCCATAAAGGAAGTTAATCTTTAATGACACACAGAAATGTAACCTAATAGAAATTTGTAATTAAAGCTGCAGTGGCTGTATTACGTGATTGAAACATGAATGTGAATCATTTAAAGTTGAGATTAAGTATATTTCCTGATGATAATCATTAAAGTTGACAAAAATAAAGTTGTGTAAAACCAGATAATAGAGAAGTTCGATATCACAAGATAATGAGTCGTGATCATGAGTTGTTGTTCAAGACAATGGAAAAATACCAGAGCCATAAAAAGTGTAGTGAAAGACACATCAACTTTCACATTGTGTAACGCGCACACATTAAGTCTGAAACATCGAATATTCATTATATTGAAAAGGTTGATGTGATGTGACATAGTTTATGAAAAAGATGAGATAGGTAGAATTCTCTGTTCTTTGTCCCTGGATGACTGCTCTGAGCCAGTTTGAGTTAATCTACTGAAATGACCACTTAATCTGCAAACCTTGTTCAATTTTTGGAGATGGAGTAGCAGAGAAATCATTGAAGAATTTCATTGAGTTCTACAGCTGTAAACTAAGAGGATCACACAACGGGAGGATTAACCATTTTCCAACCAGCTGTGGATTCAGTCTTGGACACTGAAGTTTTTCATCTCTGCCTGCAATTATGATTTGAGAAACCTGAAACCTTTGTGGGTTTTGGACAAGATCACAAGTGTTTTACAAGTTCCTCTTATCAGCAGAAAAGGAAACGTGGCTCTTAGAGCAGCATTTCACTTAGTCTCTTTCCAACTACATGGACTTTTGGACTGAATCGCCCAGAGACATTTAATCAGGTTTTATACATAATTTTCACATGATCTCAATATAATCAATTATCAGAACAATCAATGATTATGATCATTATCAGCTGTGTGCATTGTCCCTGCTTGAATTTAAAATAAATCTACATCTGCAATGAAAGTATGAATTCTGGACATTAATTCTGTCACTTTTTAAGAGCGTGGTCCTACAGGTATATTGTGTTTAACATCAAGGAAATGTTCACAGATCGATGAGAGGAGAGCTGCCGTGAATGGGCGTGGCTGGTATCAGTATTGAGTTATACCTGTAGGTGTGAGAGTTCGGACCCTTTAAACGGAGAGCTGGACGATACCATCTGTGTAGGGGATATATTGGGGAGCTTTAATTTCATTATTCTGATTTATAGATCTGTAACACAGTTTTGTCAAAAAAAGTCTTTGCATTCAAGCATGGTGTTTGTGTATTCAACTTCAGACATTTTGTGATTTCAGGCAAATAAATACGTGTAATGCAGTGAAATCACAGAAGATCACATAAGGCTGTAGTTTGCCAGCATCCTGATTCCACAGTTAATCATAAATCCTTCATGAGTGGTGCTGCATGCATATTGGGAGAATGAAAGGTTGAATCCCAGCAACAGCTGTCAGATTTTATGTAAGATACCTTAAATTCACTCAATGAATTGACTAATCTCTATTGATGCTGCTGGCATAGAAATACAATCTTTGCCTGGTTTATCTTTAACAGCAGTTGGGACAGTGTTTGCTGCAGGTCTGACGAATGAAACTCCACAAAAAAGGATTGAATGGCTCCTTTTGTGCACTTTACACTGTCAAAATAAAGACACTTTTTACACTTTATTCAATTGCAATACAAAACACAACTGACTACAGCAGATAATGAAAAACGTTGCTAAAGAATATGTTCAACGACAGGAACATAGTTTTTTTTACACTTTGTTTGACATGCAGAAACCCTGTTTAAAGACATCACAAATACATCTTTTGACATTTGTGCATTAGATTTGCGAGCCAGTTCAAGAGGCAGAAAATTGCTCCTGCAGCTTTCCTCTCACACCGGGTTTGACTGGGTTTGAACAACAGATGAATATTTTCCTCATTGAGGCCCTGAGACTCTGATCTCTAAAGCCATAGATGAGTGGGCTCAAAAAGCGTGGAATGAGGATGAAACAGAAGAAATTAGAAAACCCATCACTGATTGGGTGAGTGAAAGCCAACATGCAGAGTAGCAGCTGAAAGCCATGTAGCAGCACAGTGTGCAAGGCTTTGCTCACAGACGCCTTATCCTGCCTCAGCTTCCTGGTTTCCAGCAGGATTCTCACGTATGTAAAGAGGATGACAACAGCCACCACTGCAAAAAAGAGAATATTTACAATAGCTCGAAACAGTGCCTGAGTTGGAGATGAGTTGACAACACTAACTACGCAAAACACAGGAGTAGAAATGATATTCACAGCAGGGTCACTTTCCCCAATGCAGAAGTCAATCAAAGGAGGCATACAACTGATGAGCCACATGATCAAAATAATGATCCAGATGCGGTCTGAACGCCAGGCGGCCGGACGACGCAGGGGATAGAAGATGGCAACATAACGCTCTAGTGACATGGTGGCCAGGATTAAAGGTGTGTTCTGGAAAGTGGCAATGGAAAGAAACAGCAGAGGAGCACAGTACACAATAGCAAATTTTACCCTGATCATGACAAAGAGGAAGAGCAACACAGAGGACAAGAGCTGGACAGTGTCATTAATCAGCATGTAGGCAAACAGGCTGTAACGTGAGGTGGTCAGGTACTGTCTGTGAGAGGCAAAGATGTGCAGCATGACAACAATGCAGCAGAGGAAGACACAGAAGACGGGGATAACCACACACAACTTGATTATCACTGACAGTCTTTTGTGGGAAATTGCATTGCCTGGAAATTCAGTCAGATTCTGCATTTTGTAGCTGTGTGCCAGAACAAACCTGTTCAGGAGAAAATATGTTAAAAGTCCATACACACACTGAAATACATCCCTAAAGTTATACATTAATTAATTGTTATTATTAATTTAAAAAGGACTAGATGAAGAATAAAAAATATAAAAGACTAAAATGTATGAGAACAAAATACTCTTGTTTGTTTTTCTGTTTCCTCCCTTTAAAACTGAGAATTTGTACTGTAAGTGAAATCCAACCTGCAGAATAAAAGAGCCCTCCACTCATGTAATATTGTCATCATCAGTCAGAAGAACTGACCAAGAATGAGATTTATGTTCTTCTTATCATTCACCTTCAGACACCAACATCTGTGGGATACATCACCAAGTGCAATGCAAAGCGTCGGATGCAGTGGTGTAAAATACACCACCAGTGGATTCTAGAGCAGTGGAGACGCGTTCTCTGGAGTGAGGAATCACGCTTCTCCATCTGGCAATCTGATGAATGGGTCTGGGTTTGGCGGTTGCCAGGACAATATTTATCAGACTCCATTGTGCCAAGTGTAAAGTTTGGTGGAGGGGGGATTATGGTGTGGGGTTGTTTTTCAGGAGCTGGGCTTGGCCCCTTAGTTACAGTGAAAGGAACTCTGAATGCTTCAGCATACCAAGACATTTTGGACAGTTCCATGCTCCCAACTTTGTGGGAACAGTTTGGAGCTGGCCCCTTCCTCTTCCAACATGACTGTGCACCAGTGCACAAAGCAAGGTCCATAAAGACATGGATGACAGAGTGTGGTGTGGATGAACTTGACTGGCCTGCACAGAGTCCTGACCTCAACCCGACAGAACACCTTTGGGATGAATTAGAGTGGAGACTGAGAGCCAGGCCTTCTCGTCCTACATCAGTGTGTGACCTCACAAATAAGCTTCTGGAAGAATGGTCAAAAATTCCCATAAAACCACTCCTAAACCTTGTGGACAGCCTTCCCAGAAGAGTTGAGGCTGTTATAGCTGCAAAGGGTGGACCTATGTCATATTGAACCCTATGGATTAGGAATAGGATGTCACTTAAGTTCATATGCGAGTCAAGGCAGGTGAATGAATACTTTTGGCAATGTAGTGTGTATGGTTGTGTTTGGATATGTAGAGGGAGTGATATGAGCCATATTCATGTCCATGCTTTTCTTGACTAACGTGTGATTTATCAATGTGTGTATACACAGTTTAATAGATCGGAAAAGGATGTATATTTTTAGCGTGTACATCCCCTTTGGGATTTTCCATGTACTTCAGATTTAGTCGCAGATTTACATACTTTTTGATAAATGATGCCCCAACACTTTTTGGGACTTTTTGGACTCTTAAACCACAGGCCCATAAAGGAAGTTAATCTTTAATGACACACAGAAGAAATGTAACCTAATAGAAATTTGTAATTAAAGCTGCAGTGGCTGTATTACGTGATTGAAACATGAATGTGAATCATTTAAAGTTGAGATTAAGTATATTTCCTGATGATAATCATTAAAGTTGACAAAAATAAAGTTGTGTAAAACCAGATAATAGAGAAGTTCGATATCACAAGATAATGAGTCGTGATCATGAGTTGTTGTTCAAGACAATGGAAAAATACCAGAGCCATAAAAAGTGTAGTGAAAGACACATCAACTTTCACATTGTGTAACGTGCACACATTAAGTCTGAAACATCGAATATTCATTATATTGAAAAGGTTGATGTGATGTGACATATTTTATGAAAAAGATGAGATAGGTGGAATTCTCTGTTCTTTGTCCCTGGATGACTGCTCTGAGCCAGTTTGAGTTAATCTACTGAAATGACCACTTAATCTGCAAACCTTGTTCAATTTTTGGAGATGGAGTAGCAGAGAAATCACTCAAGAATTTCATTGAGTTCTACAGCTGTAAACTAAGAGGATCACACAACAGGAGGATTAACCATTTTCCAACCAGCTGTAGATTCAGTCTTGGACACTGAAGTTTTTCATCTCTGTCTGCAATTATGATTTGAGAAACCTGAAACCTTTGTGGGTTTTGGACAAGATCACAAGTGTTTTACAAGTTCCTCTTATCAGCAGAAAAGGAAACGTGGCTCTTATTCTGCAACTGTCACTTCTTTAAGAGCAAGGTCCTACAGGTATATTGTGTTTAACATCAAGGAAATGTTCACAGATCGATGAGAGGAGAGCTGCTGTGAACGGGCTTGGCTGGTATCAGTATTGAGTTATACCTGTAGGTGTGAGAGTTCGGACCCATTAAACGGAGAGCTGGATGATACCGTCTGTATAGGGGATATATTGGGGAGCTTTAATTTCATTATTCTGATTTATAGATCTGTAACACAGTTTTGTCAAAAAAAGTCTTTGCATTCAAGCATGGTGTTTGTGTATTCAACTTCAGACATTTTGTGATTTCAGGCAAATAAATACGTGTAATGCAGTGAAATCACAGAAGATCACATAAGGCTGTAGTTTGCCAGCATCCTGATTCCACAGTTAATCATAAATCCTTCATGAGTGGTGCTGCATGCATATTGGGAGAATGAAAGGTTGAATCCCAGCAACAGCTGTCAGATTTTATGTAAGATACCTTAAATTCACTCAATGAATTGAGTAATCTTTATTGATGCTGCTGGTATAGAAATACAGTCTTTGCATGGTTTATTTACAACAACAGTTGGGACAGTGTTTGCTGCAGGTCTGACGACTGACACTCCATAAAAAAGGGACTGAATGGTTTCCTTTGTGCACTTTACACTGTCAAAATAATTACACTTTTCACTCTTCAACTGCAATGCAAAACTAACATAACTGACTGCAGCGGGCAATGAGAAATATTGTTAAAGAATATGTTCAACGAAAGGAACTGCACACAGTGCTTTTTGAGACTTTGCTTGACATGCAGAAACCCTGTTTAAACACATCACAAATACATTTTTTGACTTTTGTACATTCGATTTGCGAGCCAGTTCAAGAAGCAGAAAATTGTTCCTGCAGCTTTCCTCTCACACCGGGTTTGACTGTGTTTGAGCAGCAGATAAATATTTTCCTCATGGAGGCCCTGAGACTCTGATCTCTAAAGCCATAGATGAGTGGGCTCAAAAAGCGTGGAATGAGGATGAAACAGAAGAAATTAGAAAAGGCATCGCTGATGGGGTGAGTGAAGGCCAACATGCAGAGTAGCAGCTGAAAGCCATGTAGCAGCACAGTGTGCAAGGCTTTGCTCACAGACGCCTTATCCTGCCTCAGCTTCCTGGTTTCCAGCAGGATTCTCACGTATGTAAAGAGGATGACAACAGCCACCACTGCAAAAAAGAGAATATCTACAATAGCTCGAAACAGTGCCTGAGTTGGAGATGAGTTGACAACACTAACTACGCAAAACACAGGAGTAGAAATGATATTAACAGTAGGGTCACTTTCCCCAATGCAGAAGTCAATCAAAGGAGGCATACAGCTGATGAGCCACATGATCAAAATAATGATCCAGATGCGGTCTGAACACCAGGCGGCCGGACGACGCAGGGGATAGAAGATGGCAACATAACGCTCTAGTGACATGGTGGCCAGGATTAAAGGTGTGTTCTGGAAAGTGGCAATGGAAAGAAACATCAGAGGAGCACAGTACACAATAGCAAATTTCAGCTGGACTATGACAAAGAGGAAGAGCAACACAGAGGACAAGAGCTGGACAGTGTCATTAATCAGCATGTAGGCAAACAGGCTGTAACGTGAGGTGGTCAGGTACTGTCTGTGAGAGGCAAAGATGTGCAGCATGACAACAATGCAGCAGAGGAAGACGCAGAAGATGGGGATGACCACACACACCTTGATGATCACTGACAGGCTTTTGTGGGACGTTGCATTGCCTGGAAATTCAGTCAGATTCTGTATTTTGTAGCTGTGGGCCAGAGCAAACCTGTTCAGGAGAAAATATGTTAATACATCCTTAAAGTTAGTCATTAATTAATTGTTATTATTAATTTAAAAAGGACTAGATGAAGAATAAACAAAGATAAAAACACTAAAATGTATGAGAACAAAATACCCTTGTTTGTTTTTCCATATCCTCCCATTAAAACTGTTCATTTGTACTGTAAGTGAAATCCAACCTGCAGAATAAAAGAGCCCTCCACTCATGTAACATTGTCATCATCAGTCAGAAGAGCTGACCAAGAATGAGGTTTAAGTTCTTCTTATCATTCAACTTCAGGCACCAACATCTGTGGGATGTCCTTCCCCTTATCTGAAGTATTGGCTCAATCTGTTTAACTCAGGTCCAAGTACTCCAGAGATACATTATTTACATCCTATGATCATGATGTTTATCTTTAACTTATGGGATTAATTATGGTGGGGAAATTTTGTTCATGGAAGCTGTTGATCTGGGCTGGAAGTGATAGTTTGTCAGCAACCCAGTCCCACAGTTAATCATAAATCCTTTATCAGTGGTGCTGCATGTTTGTAGAGAGAACGAGAGGTTGAATCCCAGCAACAGCTGCCAGATTTTATGTAAGATACCTTAAATTCACTCAATGAATTGAGTAATCTTTATTGATGATGTTGGCATACGGTCACTGCCTGGTTCAGTGGTTCCAAAACTGGGGGTACACCCCCTAGGGGGGGTGCAGAGGCATGACGGGGGGGTTCAAGCGACCTCAAGGGTGAGGGGGACGCAATGTTTTCTGTGTTCGGAGTGTCAAGGAGATGTGAGGCATATTTTTTTTATTTCAAGAGAAGTTGAAGTTAATTGAAAATTTTAGCTTATTGCAGTTTATGTTTATTTAGTTCAAAGTAGGGCGGCACGGTGGTGTAGTGGTTAGCACTGTCGCCTCACAGCAAGAAGGTAACGGGTTTGAATCCCGGGCCTGGGGCCTTTCTGTGTGGAGTTTGCATGTTCTCCCCGTGTCTCCGGGTACTCCGGCTTCCTCTGACCATCCAAAAACATGCATGGGGATTAAGTTAATTGGCTAATTTAAATTGACCGTAGGTGTGAATGTGAGTGTGAGCGGTTGTCTGTCTCTATGTGTCCTGTGATGAACTGGAGACTTGTCCAGGGTGTCTCGTAAGACAGCTGGGATAGACTCCAGCCCCCATGCGACCCTGTGTGAGGATAAGCGGAAGAAAATGGATGGATGGACATTTCAAAGTAGCTGTCAAAAGTAGCATGACTGTAACTCTACAAACTGCCTGAAATGCGTTGCCAGAAACGTGTCAGCAGGTCATGAAGCAGAACTACATTCAAAAAAATCAAGGAAACTAAACAACGCAGTCGCAACTAATGCTAATTTAATTAGATTAAGCATCTTTGCTGAATCTGTTTAAGGCAAACAAGTAATCCACCAAAGAGCATTGTTAAATCGTTAAAGTATTAATTTGTAATGTGAAATGGACGAAAAGGAAAAGCAAAAGAGACGTTCTTTTCATTAACATATGCTCAGAGCGGCACCACATTAGCTCTAATATGTGCCGTATTTTTTAGGGAATATATCTGCACTGAACGTGTTTATTAAACACCTTCAACAGTTTCAACAACACAGCTCTGCTCCACTTTACTTCTGCGTCAGGGCACTGCATCACTTCCAGTTGGAGATGAAAGAAGTGGATGTTTGGCAACTATGGAAGCTCCTAAACTGCTCAGGATGCCTCAATCAGCAATACGTGAACATCAGAACAGTCGCAGTGAACAATGAGGTGGAGTTTATTAGAGGACATCAGTCAAACATTGGATGTTTTTTTAATCCAAAAGCTGCATCATCGCTCACAGACAGAGAGCCGCGGCACTGAGGTGCGTCACCGTGTCTGTATGGAGGTCTGCAGTAACTGCCAAGGATGTAGCCTCCACTGAGATGAGACGCAGAACTACCAGATCCAGAAACTCTACTTGGTCCAACTGCCTGAAATGCATTGCCAGAGACATTCAGATTCATTTTGTCATCTCAATGTCTCTGGCAGTGCATTTCAGGCAGCTGAGATAAGAACAAAAATGTTCTTTTCAACCAAAGGGGGGCCCAGCAGAATATGTTTGGGAACCACTGGCCTGGTTCATGTTTAACAGCAGTTGGGACAGTGTTTGCTGCAAGTCCAAAGACTGAAACTCCATAAAAAGGACTGAATGGCTTCCTTCATGCACTTTACGCTGTCAAAATAATGACACTTTTCACACTTCATTCAACTGCAATACAAAACACAACTGACGACAGTAGACAATGAAAAAACATTGCAAAAGAACATGTTCAAAGAAGGGAAGTGCACACAGTGCTTTCTGAGACTTTGTTTGAGAGTCAGTTCAAGGAGCAAACAATTGCTTTCCTCTCACACCAGATCTGACTGAGTTTGAGCAGCAGATAAATATTTTCCTCATGGAGGCCCTGAGACTCTGATCTCTAAAGCCATAGATGAGTGGGCTCAAAAAGCGTGGAATGAGGATGAAAGAGAAGTAATTAAAAAAGGCATCAGTGACGGGGTGAGTGAAGGCCAACATGCAGAGTAGCAGCTGAAAGCCATGTAGCAGCACAGTGTGCAAGGCTTTGCTCACAGACGCCTTATCCTGCCTCAGCTTCCTGGTTTCCAGCAGGATTCTCACGTACGTAAAGAGGATGACAACAGCCACCACTGCAAAAAAGAGAATATTTACAATAGCTCGAAACAGTGTCTGGGTTGGAGATGAGTTGACAACAGTGGCTTTGCAAAGCACAGGAGTAGAAATGATATTAACAGCAGGGTCACTTTCCCCAATGCAGAAATCAATCAAAGGAGGCATACAGCTGATGAGCCACATGATCAAAATAATGATCCAGATGCGGTCTGAACGCCAGGCGGCCGGACGACGCAGGGGATAGAAGATGGCAACATAACGCTCTAGTGACATGGTGGCCAGGATTAAAGGTGTGTTCTGGAAAGTGGCAATGGAAAGAAACAGCAGAGGAGCACAGTACACAATAGCAAATTTCACCCTGATCATGACAAAGAGGAAGAGCAACACAGAGGACAAGAGCTGGACAGTGTCATTAATCAGCATGTAGGCAAACAGGCTGTAACGTGAGGTGGTCAGGTACTGTCTGTGAGAGGCAAAGATGTGCAGCATGACGACAACGCAGCAGAGGAAGACGCAGAAGACAGGGATAACCATGCACAACTCGATTATCACTATTTGGCGTACATGTGAAGTTGCATTGTCGGGAAATTCAGTCAGATTCTGCATTTTTTAGCTGTGTGCCAGAGCAAACCTGTTCAGGAGAAAATATGTTAAAAGTCCATACACACACTGAAATACATCCTGAAAGATATACATTAATTAATTGTTATTATTAATTTAAAAAGGACTAGATGAAGAATTGAAAAATATCAAAAGACTAAACTGTATGAGAACAAAATACCCTTGTATGTTTACCGTATCCTCCCTTTACAACTGTTCATTTGTACTGTAAGTGAAATCCAACCTGCAGAATAAAAGAGTCCTTCACTCATGTAACATTGTCATCATCAGTCAGAAGAGCTGACCAAGAATGAGATTTATGTTCTTCTTATCATTCAACTTCAGGCACCAACATCTGTGGGATGTCCTTCCCCTTATCTGAAGTATTGGCTCAATCTGTTTAACTCAGGTCCAAGTCCTCCAGAGATACATTATTTACATCCTATCATCATGATGTTTATCTTTAACATATGGGGTTAATTTTTGTGGGGAAATGTTATTTTGTTTATGGAAGCTGTTGATCTGACACATTAACAATGCACAACATTAATATAACCTATTGAATATAAAAGAAAGGGTCCACTTTTAAGTTTTATTCTGTGGTTTGTAAAATCACACAGTTTATAATTGATACTCACTGCTGCTGATGCTAATAATCAGGGTCTTTCTCCACATAACACATAATCATTATTATGAATATAAGGTTTTTTTCACAGCAGACATTCTGACTAGTGGGAAAAGCATGGGTGTAAATGATAACACTAAGAATTACTACTCATGCAGTAAGAGTGACAGTAAATCAGCATTCATAGTACCAGGATCCTGACATGAAAACAGCTGAAAGCCATTCAGCCATCATTCATTTAATTATATTTCAGTATAATTTCCAGTCTTTTTTTACTTTCACCTCTCAAAAAATGATTCAGACCTCTCTATTGCAGAAGCATACATTGATACCACCGAAGCCATTAGAAGGTTCAGGGTAAGTTAATAGAATAGTATAGAATAGATAGTTTTTTTATTTATCCCTCTTAGGGGGAAATTTACCTGCCACAGCAACAAAGAAACAAACAAAAGACAAAAGACAAAATCACAGACACAATTGTAATAATAATAAAATAGAATAGAATAGAATAAAATATTTACATATTTACAAAGAACTAAATGCAATGGAATAAAAAATACACATTTACCTGTATAAATGAAACTGTTTATTAAACACAATTATTATTGTGGCAGTGCAATTTTTTTTTGTGCAAAGTGATAGTGTGACGACAATGACAGTGATGGAGATGAGTCCAGATTATGTTAACATCAGCCAGTGATGCTGATGTTGTAAAGTTTTATTGCTGATGGTAGGAATGACCTGCGGTAGCGCTCCTTCTTGCAGGGTGGAAGTCTGAGTCTGCAACTACAAATCAACTATAAAGTACAACTGAATATAAAGATCATGTGTCCTGCTTAGTACTGTGTTTTCACTGGTGTGTTATACTTCCAGGCCTATACTCCATAACATATATATGTATATATACAGCGTATATATATATATATATATATATATATATATATATATATATATATATATATATATATATATATATATATATATATATATATATATATATATATATATATATATATATATATATATATATATATATATATATATATATATATATATATATATATATATATATATATATATATATATATATATGATAATGATGCTTTCACTCAAGTCATGGCATCTTTGCAGGCCACCAGTGATAGACTGCATGCTCTATCTAATACAATTATTTAATAGTAGGCTATTTAAGTTGTAATTTGAAATGTCTAGGGCTACACAAACATTTGTTTTTAAAACACAACTTGGCTTTTTTCACCTCAGCTGTGAAGTGAAAGTTAAAGGGACATCCTTCATTCATGCTGCAGGGGGGACCATGCATCACAGGGTACCCAGTCCTGGCACAAGCCTATCCAAGGCCTTTTCAGCATTCAGAGTAACAGCTATACAAGGTTCAGGATTGTAGGATGCCTTATGAATAACATTAAGTAACCTACAAGTTACTGGCAGAGGATCTCCTCTGGATAAAACCCACTTGGTC
Source organism: Synanceia verrucosa (assembly GCA_029721515.1). Taxonomy (NCBI): domain Eukaryota; kingdom Metazoa; phylum Chordata; class Actinopteri; order Perciformes; family Synanceiidae; genus Synanceia; species Synanceia verrucosa. The sequence continues at coordinate 3,454,633 of CM056559.1, forward strand.
TAGGTTTATTAGTTTTGGTCAGAATTTACTTAACCTATTTGCTAAATCTTAAGAAATGAATTTATAATCTGCATTCTAGAGTGAAATTGGTCAAAATGAGGAGAATTTAAGGGGTCTTTGTTTTTTTTTTATTTAAACACTGTAAATGTAGCCATTGAAAATTAATCAGGGAGGCTTTGTGTTTTAGATGCTATATAAATCACATCCATAAGAAGCCGTATAAGCAAATCCTTTAGGGGATCCATCCTCCCCTGGTGATTTATTAGATTGCAGTGTAAATAGAGTGTTTTTTATTTCTGTTGAGGTAAACGGTGAATTTAAATCCCTTTGGTCATCCTGATTCAGTTTTGGTAATTCAATATTATTTAAGAATGTATGTATCATGGACAGATCCTCTGGTGATTCTGATGTAAATCAATATAGACCATTTTAAAAGTTTCATTTATTTCTTTTGGATTCTGTGTAATACAGCCATGTTCATTTTCAATTTGGTTGATTGTTTTTGAACTCGCCTCCTTTAATTGCCAGGATAGGACTTTATGAGCTCTCTCCCTGAGTTCATAGTATGTCTCAAAATATTCTTCTCAGCTCCTATAGGTGCATAATGTGTTATACTTGAGTTGTTTTATTGACCAATGAGCTATATATCTTCTTATCCCTATGTTGTTGAAAGTCTTTTTCCAGCCCAAGAATTTCTTTCTCTAGTTCCTCCATTTCTGCTCACTCAGTACTTTTTGAGACAACATGCAGAAACTCTGTTTAAACAAATCACAAATACATCTTTTGAAATTTGTGCATTAGATTTAAGAGCCAGTTCAAGAAGCAGAAAATTGTTCCTGCAGCTTTCCTCTCACACCAGGTTTGACTGTGTTTGAACAGCAGATGAATAATTTCCTGATGGAGGCCCTGAGACTCTGATCTCTAAAGCCATAGATGAGTGGGCTCAAAAAGCGTGGAATGAGGATGAAACAGAAGAAATTAAAAAAGGCAATGTCCTCTGGTAGCCAGTTGGCATGCAGCACGATGAGAATTTCAGTGATGGGGTGAGTGAAGGCCAACATGCAGAGTAGCAGCTGAAATCCATGTAGCAGCACAGTGTGCAAGGCTTTGCTCACAGACGCCTTATCCTGCCTCAGCTTCCTGGTTTCCAGCAGGATTCTCACGTATGTAAAGAGGATGACAACAGCCACCACTGCAAAAAAAAGAATATTTACAATCGTTCGAAACAGTGTCTGGGATGGAGATGAGTTGACAAGAGTAACTGTACAAAACACAGGGGTGGAAATGATATTCACAGCAGGGTCACTTTCCCCAATGCAGAAGTCAATCAAAGGAGACATACAGCTGATGAGCCACATGATCAAAATAATGATCCAGATGCGGTCTGAACGCCAGGCGGCCGGACGACGCAGGGGATAGAAGATGGCAACATAACGCTCTAGTGACATGGTGGCCAGGATTAAAGGTGTGTTCTGGAAAGTGGCAATGGAAAGAAACAGCAGAGGAGCACAGTACACAGTAGCAAATTTCACCCTGATCATGACAAAGAGGAAGAGCAACACAGAGGACAAGAGCTGGACAGTGTCATTAATCAGCATGTAGGCAAACAGGCTGTAACGTGAGGTGGTCAGGTACTGTCTGTGAGAGGCAAAGATGTGCAGCATGACAACAATGCAGCAGAGGAAGACGCAGAAGACGGGGATGACCACGCACACCTTGATTATCACTGACAGTCTGTTGAGGGAAGTTGCATTGCCTGGAAATTCAGTCAGATTCTGCATTTTGTAGCTGTGTGCCAGAGCAAACCTGTTCAGGAGAAAATATGTTAAAAGTCCATACACACACTGAAATACATCCCTAAAGGTATACATTAATTAATTGTTATTATTAATTTAAAAAGGACTAGATGAAGAATTGAAAAATATCAAAAGACTAAAATGTATGAGAACAAAATACCCTAGTTTGTTTTCCGTATCCTCCCTTTACAACTGTTCATTTGTACTGTAAGTGAAATCCAACCTGCAGAATAAAAGAGCCCTTCACTCATGTAACATTGTCATCACCAGTCAGAAGAGCTGACCAAGAATGAGGTTTATCTTCTTCTTATCATTCAACTTCAGGCACCAACATCTGTGGGATGTCCTTCCCCTTATCTGAAGTATTGGCTCAATCTGTTTAACTCAGGTCCAAGTCCTCCAGAGATGCATTATTTACATCCTATCATCATGATGTTTATCTTTAACATATGGGATTAATTTTGGTGGGGAAATATTATTTTGTTTATGGAAGCTGTTGATCTGACACATTAACAATGCACAACATTAACATAACCTATTGAATATAAAAGAAAGGGTCCACTTTTAAGTTTTATTCTGTGGTTTGTAAAATCACACAGTTTATAATTGATACTCACTGCTGCTGATGCTAATAATCAGGGTCTTTCTCCACATAACACATAATCATTATTATGAATATAAGCTTTTTTTCACAGCAGACATTCTGACTAGTGGGAAAAGCATGGGTGTAAATGATAACACTAAGAATTGCTACTCATGCAGTCAGAGTGACAGTAAATCAGCATTCACAGTACCAGGATCCTGACATGAAAACAGCTAAAAGCCATTCAGCCATCATTCATTTAATTATATTTCAGTATAATTTCCAGTCTTTTTTTACTTTCACCTCTCAAAAAATGATTCAGACCTCTCTATTGCAGAAGCATACATTGATACCACCGAAGCCATTAGAAGGTTCAGGGTAAGTTAATAGAATAGTATAGAATAGATAGTTTTTTTATTTATCCCTCTTAGGGGGAAATTTACCTGCCACAGCAACAAAGAAACAAACAAAAGACAAAAGACAAAATCACAGACACAATTGTAATAATAATAAAATAGAATAGAATAGAATAAAATATTTACATATTTACAAAGAACTAAATCCAATGGAATAAAAAATACACATTTACCTGTATAAATGAAACTGTTTATTAAACACAATTATTATTGTGGCAGTGCAATTTTTTTTTTGTGCAAAGTGATAGTGCACAGTGATAGTGTGACGACAATGACAGTGATGGAGATGAGTCCAGATTATGTTAACATCAGCCAGTGATGCTGATGTTGTAAAGTTTTATTGCTGATGGTAGGAATGACCTGCGGTAGCGCTCCTTCTTGCAGGGTGGAAGTCTGAGTCTGCAACTACAAATCAACTATAAAGTACAACTGAATATAAAGATCATGTGTCCTGCTTAGTACTGTGTTTTCACTGGTGTGTTATACTTCCAGGCCTATACTCCATAACATATATACGTGTATATACAGTATATATACACGTATATATATAGATATATAGATATATATGTATATAGATATATATATATATATATTATATGTATATACGCTATATATATATCGTATATACATATATATATATACGTATATATATATATATATATATGTATATATATATATATATATATATATATATATATATATATATTCGTGACGTATATATATATATATATATATATATATATATATATATATATATATATATATATATATATATATATATATGATAATGATGCTTTCACTCAAGTCATGGCATCTTTGCAGGCCACCAGTGATAGACTGCATGCTCTATCTAATACAATTATTTAATAGTAGGCTATTTAAGTTGTAATTTGAAATGTCTAGGGCTACACAAACATTTGTTTTTAAAACACAACTTGGCTTTTTTCACCTCAGCTGTGAAGTGAAAGTTAAAGTGACATCCTTCATTCATGCTGCAGGGGGGACCATGCATCACAGGGTGCCCAGTCCTGGCACAAGCCTATCCAAGGCCTTTTCAGCATTCAGAGTAACAGCTATACAAGGTTCAGGATTGTAGGATGCCTTATGAATAACATTAAGTAACCTACAAGTTACTGACAGAGGATCTCCTCTGGATAAAACCCACTTGGTCTGGGTTTATTAGTTTTGGTCAGAATTTACTTAACCTATTTGCTAAATCTTAAGAAATGAATTTATAATCTGCATTCTAGAGTGAAATTGGTCAAAATGAGGAGAATTTACGGGGTCTTTGTTTTTTTTTTTATTTAAACACTGTAAATGTAGCCATTGAAAATTAATCAGGGAGGCTTTGTGTTTTAGATGCTATATAAATCACATCCATAAGAAGAGGAATAAGCAAATCCTTTGGGGGGATCCATCCTCCCCTGGTGATTTATTAGATTGCAGTGTAAATAGAGTGTTTTTTATTTCTGTTGAGGTAAACGGTGAATTTAAATCCCTTTGGTCATCCTGATTCAGTTTTGGTAATTCAATATTATTTAAGAATGTATGTATCATGGACAGATCCTCTGGTGATTCTGATGTAAATCAATATCGACCATTTTAAAAGTTTCATTTATTTCTTTTAGATTCTGTGTAATACAGCCATGTTCATTTTCCATTTGGTTGATTGTTTTTGAACTTGCCTCCTTTAATTGCCAGGATAGGACTTTATGAGCTCTCTCCCTGAGTTCATAGTATGTCTCAAAATATTCTTCACAGCTCCTATAGGTGCATAATGTGTTATACTTGAGTTGTTTTATTGACCAATGAGCTATATATCTTCTTATCCCTATGTTGTTGAAAGTCTTTTTCCAGCCCAAAAATTTCTTTCTCTAGTTCCTCCATTTCTGCTCACTCAGTACTTTTTGAGACAACATGCAGAAACTCTGTTTAAACAAATCACAAATACATCTTTTGACATTGGTGCAGTAGATTTAAGAGCCAGTTCAAGAAGCAGAAAATTGTTCCTGCAGCTTTCCTCTCACACCAGGTTTGACTGTGTTTGAACAGCAGATGAATATTTTCCTGATGGAGGCCCTGAGACTCTGATCTCTAAAGCCATAGATGAGTGGGCTCAAAAAGCGTGGAATGAGGATGAAAGAGAAGAAATTAAAAAAGGCAATGTCCTCTGGTAGCCAGTTGGCATGCAGCACGATGAGAGTTTCAGTGATGGGGCGAGTGAATGCCAACATGCAGAGTAGCAGCTGAAATCCATGTAGCAGCACAGTGTGCAAGGCTTTGCTCACAGACGCCTTATCCTGCCTCAGCTTCCTGGTTTCCAGCAGGATTCTCACGTACGTAAAGAGGATGACAACAGCCACCACTGCAAAAAAGAGAATATTTACAATAGCTCGAAACAGTGCTTGGTTTGGAGATGAGTTGACATCAGTAACTGTGCAAAACACAGGAGTAGAAATGATATTCACAGCAGGGTCACTTTCACCAATGCAGAAGTCAATCAAAGGAGGCATACAGCTGATGAGCCACATGATCAAAATAATGACCCAGATGCGGTCTGAACGCCAGGCGGCCGGACGACGCAGGGGATAGAAGATGGCAACATAACGCTCTAGTGACATGGTGGCCAGGATTAAAGGTGTGTTCTGGAAAGTGGCACTGGAAAGAAACAGCAGAGGAGCACAGTACACAATAGCAAATTTTACCCTGATCATGACAAAGAGGAAGAGCAACACAGAGGACAAGAGCTGGACAGTGTCATTAATCAGCATGTAGGCAAACAGGCTGTAACGTGAGGTGGTCAGGTACTGTCTGTGAGAGGCAAAGATGTGCAGCATGACAACAATGCAGCAGAGGAAGACGCAGAAGATGGGGATGACCACACACACCTTGATGATCACTGACAGACTTTTGTGGGAAGTTGCATTGCCTGGAAATTCAGTCAGATTCTGCATTTTGTAGCTGTGTGCCAGAGCAAACCTGTTCAGGAGAAAATATGTGAATACATCCTTAAAGTTAGTCATTAATTAATTGTTAGTATTAATTTAAAAAGGACTAGATGAGGAATAAACAAAGATAAAAGATTAAAATGTATGAGAACAAAATCCCCTTGTTTGTTTTTTCATATCCTCCCATTAAAACTGTTCATTTGTAATGTAAGTGAAATCCAACCTGCAGAATAAAAGAGCCCTTCACTCATGTAACATTGTCATCATCAGTCAGAAGAGCTGACCAAGAATGAGATTTATGTTCTTCTTATCATTCAACTTCAGGCACCAACATCTGTGGGCAGGGGAGGACTGGCACTAAAAAACAGCACTGGACTTTGACCCCGCCCAGCCCACAACAATCGATGTGTGAAAACTCATCAGCCACAGACACAGGTCTCAAAATATTTAACCCATGATATTTTACCTTCCAAATTATAGTATTATCACCGATGTTGAGTAAAAGTTGTGTTAAGAGCATAGTGCAGAGTACTCACTGAGCAATAAACAATACTCTTGAAATGTCTCTCTGCTGAACAATGCAATGCAGATGAGGTGACTGGCTGAACCACATAAAAATAAATGGTATGAGTAACGATAAATCACAATGTAAAGAGGCTGTGATTATACAGTGCAGTTTAATACTCATTGAGAAATAAAAACACTCTTCAAATGTCTCTCTGCTGAACAATGGCAATGGTGACTGCCTCAAACTATGCCAGCAATGATCTGTGGCATCTTAACAGCTCAGTGTTGGGGTAGAAGAAGTTTCTTCAGTAGGTTGCTTTTTTCTGCAACTCTGTCTATGACCAAGTCGTTGTCAAGGGACATGAGGATGGCTTTCTCTGTGGTCATAAGCATGAATGCTTCCAGGTGTTCTTGTGACTGTGTAGTCATTAGTCGACTCTTGATGCGTTTGAGAACAGAGAAACTTCTCTCACAAGCTACCTGTGTCACAGGCAGGGTAAGGAGGAACTTGTATCCTAAGCCAAGGATGTGATAGGCATCTGTGAAGAGGTTGTAGTGTTGAAGAATTCTGTAGCAGCAGATTGGGCGTTCCTTACATGACTTGCACTGCTTGTTTTGTACAGCTGTGTCCTTCTCATCATCATCATCAGAACCATCCCCTGCCATCCTGACTTTATACTCTTCAAGTGCAGACATTTTAAGCCGCGGCCACTGGGTTGCCAGACTCTTCAACTCTGACTGCAAATTGACAGCTGTTGCTCTGCTGTCAAACCTGAACAAACATTTGCTTAGTTCTTGAAATGTTGAATCTGACAGAGAGTCTGATGTAGACACTTCAGCAAAGTTTCTCGGATCTAGAAGAGCCAAGTCAGCATCGAGTGTTCCATGAGTGAGAAACCGCCTGTGGATGCTCTCTGTGACTGTATCCATAATCTGGTTATGGACCTCAACTTCAAAGGCACTGTTTGCATCTGTGATAGCTTCATCAGTTGCTACTTCACCAGCCATCATCTTCCTTTTCTTCTTCCTTTTCTGAGGAAGTGCTGCCACCAACTCAAGTTCACAGTCCTCTTCCTCCATGAGTTGTGCATTTGCCCACTGGACAAAGGTATCAGCAGCTTGCTCAACTGCCTTAAAATCTCTTGCCATGTTTTTCAGGGTATCTTGAGTTGCCATGACCATCGATTCATAAACTTATCACGTTCTTACAATATAATTATCACGTTTTTACAATATAAATTATCACATTTTTACAATAATAACAAACTCTCACGTTATAACGTGAAACATTTTACAACAAATATTATCACGTTATAACGTGAAAATATATTGTTCTAACAATAAACATAACACGTAATAACATGTTACTGATCAGTGTTTATTTATATAGAGTGGCAGCAATACGCTTCTGTAAGCAAGTAACCCTCGTTATCCTCCTTTCATACTTAAGGGCCCTGCACTTGTCTGGGGAACTTCCACCAGCTCATGTATCTGTCCCTCATCTGCCTGTCCCTGTGCTGCGGCGCCGCAGCCTCAGCCTCCTGCACAGCGGTCTGGCTCGCAAGACAGCTGGCGTCGCCTACAACATCGCTGCTGCCGGCAGTTGGAGCGCTGCTGCCACTGGCAAACATTTCTGTTAGCTTCCGACATTTGGGGGCTTCGCTCTCTAACTGCCTAATTTTTTTTTCCCCTCACCTTCTCAGCCCCACCCTTTTCTTTCCTTTTTTTTAGTATTAGTAACACCGGCAGTATCCATGGTCTCTCGTCTCTCCCATCTGCACTTGCACTCGGCTGAGTGTGTTTGCGCATCTATGGGCCTGCACGCGGATTGTTGCCACCTATCGGTCTGGACATGGAATTGTAGATTATAAGCACGAGAAAAAAACAAACTGTGACGGCCACGCAGCGGCCAGCGGCAGTCTTGCGACACCGGCCGTTCTGGTATTCTCCAGAACGTCCAGATGGCCAGTCCGCCCCTGTTTACATCCTATCATCATGATGTTCATCTTTAACATATGGGGCTAATTTTGGTGGGAAAATATTATTTTGTTTGTGGAAGCTTTTGATCAGATAGACGGACAATGCACGACATTAACATAACCTATTGATTATAAAAGAAAGGGTCCACTTTTAAGTTTTTAAGTTTTAAGTAAGCTTTTTTTTCACAGCAGACATTCTGACTAGTGGGAAAAGCATGGGTGTAAATGATAACACTAAGAATTGCTACTCATGCAGTCAGAGTGACAGTAAATCAGCATTCACAGTACCAGGATCCTGACATGAAAACAGCTAAAAGCCATTCAATCATCATTCATTTAATTATATTTCAGTATAATTTCCAGTCTTTTTTTTACTTTCACCTCTCAAAAAAATTATTCAGACCTCTCTATTGCAGAAGCATACACTGATACCACCAAAGCAGTTAGAAGGTTCAGGGTAAGTTAATCAATGTATTAATGATAGCTGTCTTTCTTGATAATGATACTTTCACTCAATTTATGGCATCTTTGCAGGCCACCAGTGATAGACTGCATGCTCTATCTAATACAATTATTTAATAGTAGGCTATTTAAGTTGTAATTTGAAATGTCTAGGGCTACACAAACATTTGTTTTTAAAACACAACTTGGCTTTTTTCACCTCAGCTGTGAAGTGAAAGTTAAAGTGACATCCTTCATTCATGCTGCAGGGGGGACCATGCATCACAGGGTGCCCAGTCCTGGCACAAGCCTATCCAAGGCCTTTTAAGCATTCAGAGTAACAGCTATACAAGGTTCAGGATTGGAGGATGCCTTATGAATAACATTAAGTAACCTACAAGTTACTGACAGAGGATCTCCTCTGGATAAAACCCACTTGGTCTAGGTTTATTAGTTTTGGTCAGAATTTACTTAACCTATTTGCTAAATCTTAAGAAATGAATTTATAATCTGCATTCTCGAGTGAAATTGGTCAAAATGAGGAGAATTTACGGGGTCTTTGTTTTTTTTTGAACACTGTAAATGTAGCCATTGAAAATTAATCAGGGAGGCTTTGTGTTTTAGATGCTATATAAATCACATCCATAAGAAGCCGTATAAGCAAATCCTTTGGGGGGATCCATCCTCCCCTGGTGATTTATTAGATTGCAGTGTGGATAGAGTGTTTTTTTATTTCTGTTGAGGTAAACGGTAAATCTAAATCCCTTTGGTCATCCTGATTGAGTTTTGGTAATTCAATATTATTTAAGAATGTATGTATCATGGACAGATCCTCTGGTGATTCTGACTTATGTAAATCAATATAGAACATTTTAAAAGTTTCATTGATTTCTTTTGGATTCTGTGTAATACAGCCATGTTCATTTTCAATTTGGTTGATTGTTTTTGAACTTGCCTCCTTTAATTGCCAGGATAGGACTTTATGAGCTCTCTCCCTGAGTTCATAGTATGTCTCAAAATATTCTTCTCAGCTCCTATAGGTGCATAATGTGTTATACTTGAGTTGTTTTATTGACCAATGAGCTATATATCTTCTTATCCCTATGTTGTTGAAAGTCTTTTTCCAGCCCAAGAATTTCTTTCTCTAGTTCCTCCATTTCTGCTCAATCAGTACTTTTTGAGACAACATGCAGAAACTCTGTTTAAACAAATCACAAATACATCTTTTGACATTGGTGCAGTAGATTTAAGAGCCAGTTCAAGAAGCAGAAAATTGTTCCTGCAGCTTTCCTCTCACACCAGGTTTGACTGTGTTTGAACAGCAGATGAATATTTTCCTGATGGAGGCCCTGAGACTCTGATCTCTAAAGCCATAGATGAGTGGGCTCAAAAAGCGTGGAATGAGGATGAAACAGAAGAAATTAAAAAAGGCAATGTCCTCTGGTAGCCAGTTGGCATGCAGCACGATGAGAGTTTCAGTGATGGGGCGAGTGAAGGCCAACATGCAGAGTAGCAGCTGAAAGCCATGTAGCAGCACAGTGTGCAAGGCTTTGCTCACAGACGCCTTATCCTGCCTCAGCTTCCTGGTTTCCAGCAGGATTCTCACGTATGTAAAGAGGATGACAACAGCCACCACTGCAAAAAGGAGAATATTTACAATCGCTCGACACAGTGCTTGGTTTGGAGATGAGTTGACAAAAGTACTTTGGCAAAGCACAGGAGTAGAAATGATATTAACAGCAGGGTCACTTTCCCCAATGCAGAAGACAATCAAAGGAGACATACAGCTGATGAGCCACATGATCAAAATAATGATCCAGATGCGGTCTGAACGCCAGGCAGCCGGACGACGCAGGGGATAGAAGATGGCAACATAACGCTCTAGTGACATGGTGGCCAGGATTAAAGGTGTGTTCTGGAAAGTGGCACTGGAAAGAAACAGCAGAGGAGCACAGTACACAATAGCAAATTTCACCCTGATCATGACAAAGAGGAAGAGCAACACAGAGGACAAGAGCTGGACAGTGTCATTAATCATCATGTAGGCAAACAGGCTGTAACGTGAGGTGGTCAGGTACTGTCTGTGAGAGGCAAAGATGTGCAGCATGACAACAATGCAGCAGAGGAAGACACAGAAGATGGGGATGACCACGCACACCTTGATGATCACTGACAGGCTTTTGTGGGAAGTTGCATTGCCTGGAAATTCAGTCAGATTCTGCATTTTGTAGCTGTGTGTCAGAGCAAACCTGTTCAGGAGAAAATATGTTAAAAGTCCATACACACACTGAAACACATCCTGAAAGATATACATTAATTCTCATTATTAATTTAAAAAGGACTAGATGGAGAATAGAAAAAGATCAACAGACCAAACTGTATGAGAACAACATAACCTAGTTTGTTTTTCCATATCCTCCCTTTACAACTGTTCATTTGTACTGTAAGTGAAATCCAACCTGCAGAATAAAAGAGCCCTCCACTCATGTAACATTGTCATCATCAGTCAGAAGAGCTGACCAAGAATGAGATTTATGTTCTTCTTATCATTCAACAAGGACCAACATCTGTGGGATGTCCTTCCCCTTATCTGAAGTATTGGCTCAGTCTGTTTAACTCAGGTCCAAGTCCTCCAGAGATGCATTATTTACATCCTATCATCATGATGTTTATCTTTAACATATGGGGTTAATTTTAGTGGGGAAATGTTATTTTGTTTATGGAAGCTGTTGATCTGACACATTAACAATGTACAACATTAACATAACCTATTGAATATAAAAGAAAAGGTCCACTTTTAAGTTTTATTCTGTGGTTTGTAAAATCACACAGTTTATAACTGATACTCACTGCTGCTGATGCTAATAATCAGGGTCTTTCTCCACATAACACACAATCATTATTATGAATATAAGCTTTTTTCACAGCAGACATTCTGACTAGTGGGAAAAGCATGGGTGTAAATGATAACACTAAGAATTGCTACTCATGCAGTAAGAGTGACAGTAAATCAGCATTCACAGTACCAGGATCCTGACATGAAAACAGCTAAAAGCCATTCAGCCATCATTCATTTAATTATATTTCAGTAAAATTTCCAGTCTTTTTTTTATTTTCACCTCTCAAAAAATGATTCAGACCTCTCTATTGCAGAAGCATACATTGATACCACCAAAGCAGTTAGAAGGTTCAGGGTAAGTTAATCAATTATAAAGTACAACTGAATATCAAGATCATGTGTCCTGCTTCGTACTGTGTTTTCACTGGTGTGTTATACTTCCAGGCCTATACTCCATAACATTTATCAGACATCTATTTAATATGTAGATTCAGATTTTAATAAGTCTGGTTAATATATATATAGGTATTAATGATAGCTGTCTTTCTTGATAATGATACTTTCAATCAAGTTATGGCATCTTTGCAGGCCACCAGTGATAGACTGCATGAATCATGTTTGGTCACCAGGAGGAAGAAGGTTCTTGAGTTATGCTCCTAACGAGTTAGCTAACAAAAAGTAGCTCACTGACACCTGAAGCAAAGCAGGAGCTTGGCTGACAGAAGATCACATAAGGCTGGAAGTGATAGTTTGTCAGCAACCCAGTCCCACAGTTAATCATAAATCCTTTATCAGTGGTGCTGCATGCTTATTGAGAGAATGAAAGGTTGAATCCCAGCAACATCTGCCAGATTTTATGTAAGATACTTAAAATTCACTCAATGGATTGAGTAATCTTTATTGATGATGTTGGCATAGAAATACGGTCACTGCCTGGTTTATTTTTACCAGCAGTTGGGACAGTGTTTGCTGCAGGTCCAAAGACTGAAACTCAATTAAAAAATGATTGAATGGCTTCCTTTGTGCACTTTACACTGTCAAAAAAGACACTTTTCACATTTCATTCAACTGCAATACAAAACACAACTGACTACAGCAGGCAATGGAAACATTACTAAAGAATCTGGTCAAAAAAAGGAACTGCACACAGTGCTTTTTGAGACTCTGACATGCAGAAACACATCACAAATATGTTTTTGATATTTGTGTATTAGATTTGCGAGCTAGTTCAAGAAGCAGAAAATTGCTCCTGCAGCTTTCCTTTCACATCGGGTTTGACTGTGTTTGAACAGCAGATAAATATTTTCCTGATGGAGGCCCTGAGACTCTGATCTCTAAAGCCATAGATGAGTGGGCTCAAAAAGCGTGGAATGAGGATGAAACAGAAGAAATTAAAAAAGGCATCGGTGACAGGGTGAGTGAAGGCCAACATGCAGAGTAGCAGCTGAAAGCCATGTAGCAGCACAGTGTGCAAGGCTTTGCTCACAGACGCCTTATCCTGCCTCAGCTTCCTGGTTTCCAGCAGGATTCTCACGTATGTAAAGAGGATGACAACAGCCACCACTGCAAAAAAGAGAATATTTACAATAGCCCGAAACAGTGCCTGAGTTGGAGATGAGTTGACACCACCAACTATGCAAAGCACAGGAGTAGAAATGATATTAACAGTAGGGTCACTTTCCCCAATGCAGAAGTCAATCAAAGGAGGCATACAGCTGATGAGCCACATGATCAAAATAATGATCCAGATGCGGTCTGAACGCCAGGCGGCGCAGGGGATAGAAGATGGCAACATAACGCTCTAGTGACATGGTGGCCAGGATTAAAGGTGTGTTCTGGAAAGTGGCAATGGAAAGAAACAGCAGAGGAGAATGAGGAATAAAAATATGATTTCAAAGTCACAGACAAAATTCTGAAGTCAAAATAAAATCTTTACAGTCTTGCTGAAGTTGCTGCGCGCTCCCGTGCTCCGTCGTTTACGATCCAATTTGAGCCTGTCTTTTCCGCATCTTGCTGTTACGACAATATTAATCATGTTTGATATTCTCGTAAGTCTTGAGGCTTGTCGTACCTGAAATGTGACGTCACCATTACAGACAGCCAATGGGTGCACTCTCTCAGCACCAAACAGGAAGGAGCAAACATGGCAAAGATACCGAAGTCGGGGAGGTTAGTTTGGATCGTACAAAAAGAGGAAAAACAATGGTGGCTACTGCCAAAAGCTGCATCTCTTCATGTGTCGTGTTGCGTGTAAATGATTATTATTATTATTAGCGCTCAAAACACATCTTTATGACCAGCCAAACTGCATAGTGACAGTACAGTGCAAACACAGCAGGACTTCCAGTCACCCCCCAAGTTAGCCTTCACAATAAAAGCTTATAGGGGATATGACACTGGTTACACCATACCTGCTCCATTTTTCTCTACTCAAAAGTAGTTGTTGGAAATTTCCAAGAGGTGCATGATGGGAAATAATCTCAAGAGAATCTAGTTGTAGCCTTGTAATTAGTGACCCCAGTCTTTACAGAGTTTTATCTGTGTCTAGTCTGTGACTAAATACTCTTCTCAAAGTCTTTAGATGTGAGAGGGTGTCAGATGACAGTCTTTTAAAAGTTTTATCAAAGTTTTATCAAAGTCCTCTAGTGTATGAGAGGCATTAGTTGTGTGTCAATATTTGTAGTATCTCCTAACAAGCAGGTTTGAGGATGTAACGGGAGATGCACTCCTAGAGGGTTTGTCATGATATCAGAAAAATCACACCAGGATGTATCAAGTTTTGTGGCTAACCAGGTACAGTGCAAGAAGGAACCCCTCCTATACTACATCTAAAACACAAGCTGGTTATCTCAGGATTATGTTATGCAATTTCTGTGGTGTAAGATAGGTTTAATGGAGAAAGCTGTAATAGGTTAGCCTGTATCTGGAGTTGATAGTGGCAGTTGAACTTTTTTGACACAGTGCAGACCATAGCTCTGTACCCACTGTCATACTCAAGTTGGACTCCCATTTCTCCCTTGATTTATTTGTAAACCTGGTTTTAAAGCAATATCCATCAAGAGAGAACACATTTTTGAGATGAAACAATGTGTGCTATCCTCATGAAGCAGTATTTCTAAATCATTGAGAATGGGTAAAGTCATTTCAGATCCCCAAAATGATTTCAGAAATTATCTTAACTGTCGGTAACAAAAAGTTCCTGCTGGACAGATCATACTTCCTCCTTAGATCCTCAAAAGACATCAAGGATCCATCCTCACAGCAGTCCTCCAAATGAAGAATCCCATTCTTATCCACTGACAGATATGAGTTCATTCTGTTTCAATGGTGTTTAGGTGAAAATATATTTTTAGTCCAATGTTTAAGGACTTCATGCCACATTTTGATGATAGGAATCAAAAGAGGGTTATCAGTCCTTCTGGAGATAACTGTAAGAGTCCACTTATAGATGAAGTCTGCAGGGACATTTTCTTTAAGAGCAGACATTCCAACTGAAACCCAGAGTGGGATATTTTCACCCTCAAAAAGAAAAGAAATAATTTGCATTTGGGCGGCCAAATAATACCTGTCAAAAATGAGGCAGTTGAAGACCTCCCAGTTTGTAATTCAATGTAAGTTTTTCTATTGAAACTCTTGGAGTCTTACCATTCCATATAAATTGTCTGACAGGTTTGTTAATTTTCTTTTTTAAAAAACTCTATCTACACTATCTACTTCTATCTACACTTTAAAACAAAAACAAAAAAAAACTGAGTGGCTCTGGAATCGGTCAGGACTGGAAGAGGTACTGCAGCCTTGCAAAAATATTCATTTGAATGCAGTTTATTCTACCAATCAGAGTAACAGCTACATTCATCCACTTTTGTAAATCCTCTATTATTTGACTAACCAGTGGTCAGTTATTGAGTTTGTACACATTTTAAGGTGATTATCCAGTGTAATTCCAAGGTATTTTATCCCACTTGGAGACCATTTGAAATGGCCTCTTTGCTGATGTTCCACATAGTCAAAGTTTGAGAGTGGAAGAATTTCACCATTGTCATAATTTACTTCATATCCAGAAACAGTCCCAAATATATGCAAAACAATTTTCAATTCAGCAAGGGAATCAAATGGATTTGTTGAATACAGAATTATATCATCTGCCATAAGATTGATTTTATGTATGGTCTGGCCCACTTTTATACCCTTTATCCATCTTCCCCTGGTGATTTATTAGATTGCAGTGTAGATAGAGTTTTTAAATTTCTTTTAGGTAAACGGTAAATCTAAATCCCTTTGGTCATCCTGATTCAGTTTTGGGAATTCAATATTATTTAAGAATGTATGTATCATGGACAGATCTTCTGGTGATTCTGACTTATGTAAATCAATATACAACATTATAAAAGTTAAATATATTTCTTTTGGATTATGTGTAATACAGCCAAGATCATTTTAAATATGTTTGATTGTTTTTGAACTCTCCTCCTTTAATTGCCAGTATATGACTTTATGAGCTCTCTCCATGAGTTAATAGTAAGTCTCAAAATATTCTTCTCAGCTCGTATACGTGCAGATTGTGTTATAGTTGAGTTTTTTATTGACCAATTAATTATATATCTTCTTATCCCTATGTTGTTGAAAGTCTTTTTCCAGCCCAAGAATTTCTTTCTCTAGTTCCTCCATTTCTGCTCACTCAGTACTTTTTGAGACAACATGCAGAAACTCTGTTTAAACAAATTGCAAATACATCTTTTGAAATTTGTGCATTAGATTTAAGAGCCAGTTCAAGAAGCAGAAAATTGTTCCTGCAGCTTTCCTCTCACACTGGGTTTGACTGTGTTTGAACAGCAGATGAATATTTTCCTGATGGAGGCCCTGAGACTCTGATCTCTAAAGCCATAGATGAGTGGGCTCAAAAAGCGTGGAATGAGAATGAAACAGAAGAAATTATAAAAGGCAATGTCCAGTGGTAGCCAGTTGGCATGCAGCACGATGAGAGTTTCACTGATGGGGTGAGTGAAGGCCAACATGCAGAGTAGCAGCTGAAAGCCATGTAGCAGCACAGTGTGCAAGGCTTTGCTCACAGACGCCTTATCCTGCCTCAGCTTCCTGGTTTCCAGCAGGATTCTCACGTATGTAAAGAGGATGACAACAGCCACCACTGCAAAAAGGAGAATATTTACAATCGCTCGACACAGTGCTTGGTTTGGAGATGAGTTGACAAAAGTACTTTGGCAAAGCACAGGAGTAGAAATGATATTAACAGCAGGGTCACTTTCCCCAATGCAGAAGACAATCAAAGGAGACATACAGCTGATGAGCCACATGATCAAAATAATGATCCAGATGCGGTCTGAGCAGCCAGGCAGCCGGACGACGCAGGGGATAGAAGATGGTAACATAACGCTCTAGTGACATGGTGGCCAGGATTAAAGGTGTGTTCTGGAAAGTGGCACTGGAAAGAAACAGCAGAGGAGCACAGTACACAATAGCAAATTTTACCCTGATCATGACAAAGAGGAAGAGCAACACAGAGGACAAGAGCTGGACAGTGTCATTAATCATCATGTAGGCAAACAGGCTGTAACGTGAGGTGGTCAGGTACTGTCTGTGAGAGGCAAAGATGTGCAGCATGACAACAATGCAGCAGAGGAAGACACAGAAGATGGGGATGACCACGCACACCTTGATGATCACTGACAGGCTTTTGTGGGAAGTTGCATTGCCTGGAAATTCAGTCAGATTCTGCATTTTGTAGCTGTGTGTCAGAGCAAACCTGTTCAGGAGAAAATATGTTAAAAGTCCATACACACACTGAAATACATCCTGAAAGATATACATTAATTCTCATTATTAATTTAAAAAAGGACTAGATGGAGAATAGAAAAAGATCAACAGACCAAACTGTATGAGAACAACATAACCTAGTTTGTTTTTCCATATCCTCCCTTTACAACTGTTCATTTGTACTGTAAGTGAAATCCAACCTGCAGAATAAAAGAGCCCTCCACTCATGTAACATTGTCATCATCAGTCAGAAGAGCTGACCAAGAATGAGATTTATGTTCTTCTTATCATTCAACAAGGACCAACATCTGTGGGATGTCCTTCCCCTTATCTGAAGTATTGGCTCAGTCTGTTTAACTCAGGTCCAAGTCCTCCAGAGATGCATTATTTACATCCTATCATCATGATGTTTATCTTTAACATATGGGGTTAATTTTAGTGGGGAAATGTTATTTTGTTTATGGAAGCTGTTGATCTGACACATTAACAATGTACAACATTAACATAACCTATTGAATATAAAAGAAAAGGTCCACTTTTAAGTTTTATTCTGTGGTTTGTAAAATCACACAGTTTATAACTGATACTCACTGCTGCTGATGCTAATAATCAGGGTCTTTCTCCACATAACACACAATCATTATTATGAATATAAGCTTTTTTCACAGCAGACATTCTGACTAGTGGGAAAAGCATGGGTGTAAATGATAACACTAAGAATTGCTACTCATGCAGTCAGAGTGACAGTAAATCAGCATTCATAGTACCAGGATCCTGACATGAAAACAGCTAAAAGCCATTCAGCCATCATTCATTTAATTATATTTCAGTAAAATTTCCAGTCTTTTTTTTATTTTCACCTCTCAAAAAATGATTCAGACCTCTCTATTGCAGAAGCATACATTGATACCACCAAAGCAGTTAGAAGGTTCAGGGTAAGTTAATCAATTATAAAGTACAACTGAATATCAAGATCATGTGTCCTGCTTCGTACTGTGTTTTCACTGGTGTGTTATACTTCCAGGCCTATACTCCATAACATTTATCAGACATCTATTTAATATGTAGATTCAGATTTTAATAAGTCTGGTTAATATATATATAGGTATTAATGATAGCTGTCTTTCTTGATAATGATACTTTCAATCAATTTATGGCATCTTTGCAGGCCACCAGTGATAGACTGCATGAATCATGTTTGGTCACCAGGAGGAAGAAGGTTCTTGAGTTATGCTGCTAACGAGTTAGCTAACAAAAAGTAGCTCACTGACACCTGAAGCAAAGCAGGAGCTTGGCTGACAGAAGATCACATAAGGCTGGAAGTGATAGTTTGTCAGCAACCCAGTCCCACAGTTAATCATAAATCCTTTATCAGTGGTGCTGCATGCTTATTGAGAGAATGAAAGGTTGAATCCCAGCAACATCTGCCAGATTTTATGTAAGATACTTAAAATTCACTCAATGGATTGAGTAATCTTTATTGATGATGTTGGCATAGAAATACGGTCACTGCCTGGTTTATTTTTACCAGCAGTTGGGACAGTGTTTGCTGCAGGTCCAAAGACTGAAACTCCATAAAAAAAGGATTGAATGGCTTCCTTTGTGCACTTTACACTGTCAAAAAAGACACTTTTCACATTTCATTCAACTGCAATACAAAACACAACTGACTACAGCAGGCAATGGAAACATTACTAAAGAATCTGGTCAAAAAAAGGAACTGCACACAGTGCTTTTTGAGACTCTGACATGCAGAAACACATCACAAATATGTTTTTTGATATTTGTGTATTAGATTTGCGAGCTAGTTCAAGAAGCAGAAAATTGCTCCTGCAGCTTTCCTTTCACATCGGGTTTGACTGTGTTTGAACAGCAGATAAATATTTTCCTGATGGAGGCCCTGAGACTCTGATCTCTAAAGCCATAGATGAGTGGGCTCAAAAAGCGTGGAATGAGGATGAAACAGAAGAAATTAAAAAAGGCATCGGTGACAGGGTGAGTGAAGGCCAACATGCAGAGTAGCAGCTGAAAGCCATGTAGCAGCACAGTGTGCAAGGCTTTGCTCACAGACGCCTTATCCTGCCTCAGCTTCCTGGTTTCCAGCAGGATTCTCACGTATGTAAAGAGGATGACAACAGCCACCACTGCAAAAAAGAGAATATTTACAATAGCCCGAAACAGTGCCTGAGTTGGAGATGAGTTGACACCACCAACTATGCAAAGCACAGGAGTAGAAATGATATTAACAGTAGGGTCACTTTCCCCAATGCAGAAGTCAATCAAAGGAGGCATACAGCTGATGAGCCACATGATCAAAATAATGATCCAGATGCGGTCTGAACGCCAGGCGGCGCAGGGGATAGAAGATGGCAACATAACGCTCTAGTGACATGGTGGCCAGGATTAAAGGTGTGTTCTGGAAAGTGGCAATGGAAAGAAACAGCAGAGGAGAATGAGGAATAAAAATATGATTTCAAAGTCACAGACAAAATTCTGAAGTCAAAATAAAATCTTTACAGTCTTGCTGAAGTTGCTGCGCGCTCCCGTGCTCCGTCGTTTACGATCCAATTTGAGCCTGTCTTTTCCGCATCTTGCTGTTACGACAATATTAATCATGTTTGATATTCTCGTAAGTTTTAAGGCTTGTCGTACCTGAAATGTGACGTCACCATTACAGACAGCCAATGGGTGCACTCTCTCAGCACCAAACAGGAAGGAGCAAACATGGCAAAGATACCGAAGTCGGGGAGGTTAGTTTGGATCGTACAAAAAGAGGAAAAACAATGGTGGCTACTGCCAAAAGCTGCATCTCTTCATGTGTCGTGTTGCGTGTAAATGATTATTATTATTATTAGCGCTCAAAACACATCTTTATGACCAGCCAAACTGCATAGTGACAGTACAGTGCAAACACAGCAGGACTTCCAGTCACCCCCCAAGTTAGCCTTCACAATAAAAGCTTATAGGGGATATGACACTGGTTACACCATACCTGCTCCATTTTTCTCTACTCAAAAGTAGTTGTTGGAAATTTCCAAGAGGTGCATGATGGGAAATAATCTCAAGATAATCTAGTTGTAGCCTTGTAATTAGTGACCCCAGTCTTTACAGAGTTTTATCTGTGTCTAGTCTGTGACTAAATACTCTTCTCAAAGTCTTTAGATGTGAGAGGGTGTCAGATGACAGTCTTTTAAAAGTTTTATCAAAGTTTTATCAAAGTCCTCTAGTGTATGAGAGGCATTAGTTGTGTGTCAATATTTGTAGTATCTCCTAACAAGCAGGTTTGAGGATGTAACGGGAGATGCACTCCTAGAGGGTTTGTCATGATATCAGAAAAATCACACCAGGATGTATCAAGTTTTGTGGCTAACCAGGTACAGTGCAAGAAGGAACCCCCTCCTATACTACATCTAAAACACAAGCTGGTTATCTCAGGATTATGTTATGCAATTTCTGTGGTGTAAGATAGGTTTAATGGAGAAAGCTGTAATAGGTTAGCCTGTATCTGGAGTTGATAGTGGCAGTTGAACTTTTTTGACACAGTGCAGACCATAGCTCTGTACCCACTGTCATACTCAAGTTGGACTCCCATTTCTCCCTTGATTTATTTGTAAACCTGGTTTTAAAGCAATATCCATCAAGAGAGAACACATTTTTGAGATGAAACAATGTGTGCTATCCTCATGAAGCAGTATTTCTAAATCATTGAGAATGGGTAAAGTCATTTCAGATCCCCAAAATGATTTCAGAAATTATCTTAACTGTCGGTAACAAAAAAAGTTCCTGCTGGACAGATCATACTTCCTCCTTAGATCCTCAAAAGACATCAAGGATCCATCCTCACAGCAGTCCTCCAAATGAAGAATCCCATTCTTATCCACTGACAGATATGAGTTCATTCTGTTTCAATGGTGTTTTAGGTGAAAATATATTTTTAGTCCAATGTTTAAGGACTTCATGCCACATTTTGATGATAGGAATCAAAAGAGGGTTATCAGTCCTTCTGGAGATAACTGTAAGAGTCCACTTATAGATGAAGTCTGCAGGGACATTTTCTTTAAGAGCAGACATTCCAACTGAAACCCAGAGTGGGATATTTTCACCCTCAAAAAGAAAAGAAATAATTTGCATTTGGGCGGCCAAATAATACCTGTCAAAAATGAGGCAGTTGAAGACCTCCCAGTTTGTAATTCAATGTAAGTTTTTCTATTGAAACTCTTGGAGTCTTACCATTCCATATAAATTGTCTGACAGGTTTGTTAATTTTCTTTTTTAAAAAACTCTATCTACACTATCTACTTCTATCTACACTTTAAAACAAAAACAAAAAAAAAACTGAGTGGCTCTGGAATCGGTCAGGACTGGAAGAGGTACTGCAGCCTTGCAAAAATATTCATTTGAATGCAGTTTATTCTACCAATCAGAGTAACAGCTACATTCATCCACTTTTGTAAATCCTCTATTATTTGACTAACCAGTGGTCAGTTATTGAGTTTGTACACATTTTAAGGTGATTATCCAGTGTAATTCCAAGGTATTTTATCCCACTTGGAGACCATTTGAAATGGCCTCTTTGCTGATGTTCCACATAGTCAAAGTTTGAGAGTGGAAGAATTTCACCATTGTCATAATTTACTTCATATCCAGAAACAGTCCCAAATATATGCAAAACAATTTTCAATTCAGCAAGGGAATCAAATGGATTTGTTGAATACAGAATTATATCATCTGCCATAAGATTGATTTTATGTATGGTCTGGCCCACTTTTATACCCTTTATCCATCTTCCCTGGTGATTTATTAGATTGCAGTGTAGATAGAGTTTTTTTAAATTTCTTTTTAGGTAAACGGTAAATCTAAATCCCTTTGGTCGTCCTGATTCAGTTTTGGGAATTCAATATTATTTAAGAATGTATGTATCATGGACAGATCTTCTGGTGATTCTGACTTATGTAAATCAATATACAACATTTTAAAAGTTTCATTTATTTCTTTTGGATTCTGTGTAATACAGCCATGTTCATTTTCCATTTGGTTGATTGTTTTGAACTCTCCTCCTTTAATTGCCAGGATAGGACTTTATGAGCTCTCTCCCTGAGTTCATAGTATGTCTCAAAATATTCTTCTCAGCTCGTATACGTGCAGATTGTGTTATAGTTGAGTTTTTTATTGACCAATTAATTATATATCTTCTTATCCCTATGTTGTTGAAAGTCTTTTTCCAGCCCAAGAATTTCTTTCTCTAGTTCCTCCATTTCTGCTCACTCAGTACTTTTTGAGACAACATGCAGAAACTCTGTTTAAACAAATTGCAAATACATCTTTTGAAATTTGTGCATTAGATTTAAGAGCCAGTTCAAGAAGCAGAAAATTGTTCCTGCAGCTTTCCTCTCACACTGGGTTTGACTGTGTTTGAACAGCAGATGAATATTTTCCTGATGGAGGCCCTGAGACTCTGATCTCTAAAGCCATAGATGAGTGGGCTCAAAAAGCGTGGAATGAGAATGAAACAGAAGAAATTATAAAAGGCAATGTCCAGTGGTAGCCAGTTGGCATGCAGCACGATGAGAGTTTCACTGATGGGGTGAGTGAAGGCCAGCATGCAGAGTAGCAGCTGAAAGCCATGTAGCAGCACAGTGTGCAAGGCTTTGCTCACAGACGCCTTATCCTGCCTCAGCTTCCTGGTTTCCAGCAGGATTCTCACGTATGTGAAGAGGATGACAACAGCCACCACTGCAAAAAGGAGAATATTTACAATAGCTCGAAACAGTGCTTGTGTTGGAGATGAGTTGACATCAGTAACTGTGCAAAGCACAGGAGTAGAAATGATATTCACAGCAGGGTCACTTTCCCCAATGCAGAAGTCAATCAAAGGAGGCATACAACTGATGAGCCACATGATCAAAATAATGATCCAGATGCGGTCTGAACGCCAGGCGGCCGGACGACGCAGGGGATAGAAGATGGCAACATAACGCTCTAGTGACATGGTGGCCAGGATTAAAGGTGTGTTCTGGAAAGTGGCAGTGGAAAGAAACATCAGAGGAGCACAGTACACAAGAGCAAATTTCAACCGGACCATGACAAAGAGGAAGAGCAACACAGAGGACAAGAGCTGGACAGTGTCATTAATCAGCATGTAGGCAAACAGGCTGTAACGTGAGGTGGTCAGGTACTGTCTGTGAGAGGCAAAGATGTGCAGCATGACAACAACGCAGCAGAGGAAGATGCAGAAGACGGGGATGACCACACACACCTTGATTATCACTGACAGTCTGTTGAGGGAAGTTGCATTGCCTGGAAATTCAGTCAGATTCTGCATTTTGTAGCTGTGTGTCAGAGCAAAACTGTTCAGGAGAAAATATGATTAAAAGTCCATACATACACTGAAATGCATCCCTAAAATTACACATTAATTAATTGTTATTATTAATTTAAAAAGGACTAAATGAGGAATTAAGAAAGATAAAAAGACTAAACTCTATGAGAACAAAATACCCTTGTATGTTTTTCCATATCCTCCCTTTAAAACTGTTCATTTGTACTGTAAATCAAATCCAACCTGCAGAATAAAAGAGCCCTTCACTCATGTGACATTGTCATCATCAGTCAGAAGAGCTGACCAAGAATGAGATTTATCTTCTTCTTATCATTCAACTTCAGGCACCAACACCTGTGGGATGTCCTTCCCCTTATCTGAAGTATTGGCTCAATCTGTTTAACTCAGGTCCAAGTCCTCCAGAGATACATTATTTACATCCTATCATCATGATGTTTATCTTTAACATATGGGATTAATTTTGGTGGGGAAATATTATCTTGTTTATGGAAGCTGTTGATCTGGCACATTAACAATGCACAACATTAATATAACCTATTGATTATAAAAGAAAGGGTCCACTTTTAAGTTTTATTCTGTGGTTTGTAAAATCACACAGTTTATAATTGATACTCACTGCTGCTGATGCTAATAATCAGGGTCTTTCTCCACATAACACATAATCATTATTATGAATATAAGCTTTTTTTCACAGCAGACATTCTGACTAGTGGGAAAAGCATGGGTGTAAATGATAATACTAAGAATTCCTACTCATGCAGTCAGAGTGACAGTAAATCAGCATTCATAGTACCAGGATCCTGACATGAAAACAGCTAAAAGCCATTCAGCCATCATTCATTTAATTATATTTCAGTATAATTTCCAGTCTTTTTTTATTTTCACCTCTCAAAAAATGATTCAGACCTCTCTATTGCAGAAGCATACATTGATACCACCAAAGCCATTAGAAGGTTCAGGGTAAGTTAATCAATTATAAAGTACAACTGAATATCAAGATCATGTGTCCTGCTTAGTACTGTGTTTTCACTGGTGTGTTATACTTCCAGGCCTATACTCCATTACATTTATCAGACATATATTTAATATGCAGATTCAGATTTTAATAGGCCTGGATAATATATATATATATATATATATATATATATATATATATATATATATATATATGTATATATATGTATTAATGATAGCTGTCTTTCTTGATAATGATACTTTCACTCAAGTTATGGCATCTTTGCAGGCCACCAGTGATAGACTGCATGAATCATGTTTGGTCACCAGGAGGAAGAAGGTTCTTGAGTTATGCTGCTAACGTGTTAGCTAACAAAAAGTAGCTCACTGACACCTGAAGCAAAGCAGGAGCTTGGCTGACAGAAGATCACATAAGGCTGGAAGTGATAGTTTGTCAGCAACCCAGTCCCACAGTTAATCATAAATCCTTTATCAGTGGTGCTGCATGCTTATTGAGAGAATGAAAGGTTGAATCCCAGCAACAGCTGCCAGATTTTATGTACATTGCCTTAAATTCACTCAGTGAATTGAATAATCTTTATTGATGATGCTGGCATAGAAATACGGTCACTGCCTGGTTTATTTTTACTAGCAGTTGGGACAGTGGTTGCTGCAGGTCCAAAGACTGAAACTCCATAAAAAAAAGGATTGAATGGCTTCCTTTGTGCACTTTACACTGTCAAAATAATGACACTTTTCACACTTCATTCAACTGCAATACAAAACACAACTGACTACAGCAGACAATGGAAACATTGCTAAAGAATCTGGTCAACAAAAGGAACTGCAAACAGTGCTTTTTGAGACTCTGACATGCAGAAACACATCACAAATATGTTTTTTGATATTTGTGTATTAGATTTGAGAGTCAGTTCAAGAAGCAGAAAATTGCTCCTGCAGCTTTCCTCTCACACCGGGTTTGACTGTGTTTCAGCAGCAGATAAATATTTTCCTCATGGAGGCCCTGAGACTCTGATCTCTAAAGCCATAGATGAGTGGGCTCAAAAAGCGTGGAATGAGGATGAAACAGAAGAAATTAAAAAAGGCATCAGTGACAGGGTGAGTGAAGGCCAACATGCAGAGTAGCAGCTGAAAGCCATGTAGCAGCACAGTGTGCAAGGCTTTGCTCACAGACGCCTTATCCTGCCTCAGCTTCCTGGTTTCCAGCAGGATTATCACGTATGTAAAGAGGATGACAACAGCCACCACTGCAAAAAAGAGAATATTTACAATAGCTCGAAACAGTGTCTGGGTTGGAGATGAGTTGACAACACTAACTATGCAAAGCACAGGAGTAGAAATGATATTCACAGCAGGGTCAATTTCCCCAATGCAGAAGTCAATCAAAGGAGGCATACAGCTGATGAGCCACATGATCAAAATAGTGATCCAGATGCGGTCTGAACGCCAGGCGGCCGGACGATGCAGCGGATAGAAGATGGCAACATAACGCTCTAGTGACATGGTGGCCAGGATTAAAGGTGTGTTCTGGAAAGTGGCAATGGAAAGAAACAGCAGAGGAGCACAGTACACAATAGCAAATTTCAGCTGGACTATGACAAAGAGGAAGAGCAACACAGAGGACAAGAGCTGGACAGTGTCATTAATCAGCATGTAGGCAAACAGGCTGTAACGTGAGGTGGTCAGGTACTGTCTGTGAGAGGCAAAGATGTGCAGCATGACAACAATGCAGCAGAGGAAGATGCAGAAAACGGGGATGACCATGCACAACCCGATTATCACTTTTTGGCGTATGTGGGAAGTTGCATTGCCTGGAAATTCAGTCAGATTCTGCATTTTGTAGCTGTGTGCCAGAGCAAACCTGTTCAGGAGAAAATATGTTAAAAGTCCATACACACACTGAAATACATCCCTAAAGCTAGTCATTAATTAATTGTTATTATTAATTTAAAAAGGACTAAATGAGGAATTAAAAAAGATAAAAAGACTAAACTGTATGAGAACAAAATACCCTTGTCTGGTTTTCCGTATCCTCCCTTTAAAACTGTTCATTTGTACTGTAAGTGAAATCCAACCTGCAGAATAAAAGAGCCCTCCACTCATGTAACATTGTCATCATCAGTCAGAAGAGCTGACCAAGAATGAGATTTATGTTCTTCTTATCATTCAACTTCAGGCACCAACATCTGTGGGATGTCCTTCCCCTTATCTGAAGTATTGGCTCAGTCTGTTTAACTCAGGTCCAAGTCCTCCAGAGATACATTATTTACATCCTATCATCATGATGTTTATCTTTAACATATGGGATTAATTTTGGTGGGGAAATGTTATTTTGTTTATGGAAGCTGTTGATCTGACACATTAACAATGCACAACATTAACATAACCTATTGATTATAAAAGAAAGGGTCCACTTTTAAGTTTTATTCTGTGGTTTGTAAAATCACACAGTTTATAACTGATACTCACTGCTGCTGATGCTAATAATCAGGGTCTATCTCCACACATACACATACACTCCATAAGATTTATCAGATATCTATTTAATATGCAGATTCAGATTTTAATAGACCTGGATAATATATATACGTATATATGTATAGGTATTGATGATAGCTGTCTTTCTTGATAATGATACTTTCACTCAAGTTATGGCATCTTTGCAGGCCACCAGTGATAGACTGCATGAATCATGTTTGGTCACCAGGAGGAAGAAGGTTCTTGAGTTATGCTGCTAACATGTTAGCTAACAAAAACTAGCTCACTGACACCTGAAGCAAAGCAGGAGCTTGGCTGACAGAAGATCACATCAGGCTGGAAGTGTTAGTTTGCCAGCAACCCAGTCCCACAGTTAATCATAAATCCTTTATCAGTGCTGCTGCATGCTTATTGAGAGAATGAGAGGTTGAATCCCAGCAACAGCTTCCAGATTTTATGTAAGATACTTAAAATTCACTCAATGGATTGAGTAATCTTTATTGATGATGCTGGCATAGAAATACGGTCACTGCCTGGTTTATTTTTACTAGCAGTTGGGACAGTGTTTGCTGCAGGTCCAAAGACTGAAACTCCATAAAAAAGGATTGAATGGCTTCCTTTGTGCACTTTACACTGTCAAAAAAGACACTTTTCACACTTCATTCAACTGCAATACAAAACACTGACTACAGCAGACAATGGAAACATTGCTAAAGAATCTGGTCAACAAAAGGAACTGCACACAGCGTTTTTTGAGACTCTGACATGCAGAAACACATCACAAATATGTTTTTTGGTGTTTGTGTATTAGATTTGAGAGTCAGCTCAAGAAGCAAACAATTGCTCCTGCAGCTTTCCGGGGTGGACGGGGTGAGTGAAGGCCAACATGCAGAGTAGCAGCTGAAATCCATGTAACAGCACAGTGTGCAAGGCTTTGCTCACAGACGCCTTATCCTGCCTCAGCTTCCTGGTTTCCAGCAGGATTCTCACGTATGTAAAGAGGATGACAACAGCCACCACTGCAAAAAAGAGAATATTTACAATAGCTCGAAACAGTGCCTGAGTTGGAGATGAGTTGACAACACCAACTATGCAAAGCACAGGAGTAGAAATGATATTCACAGCAGGGTCACTTTCCCCAATGCAGAAGTCAATCAAAGGAGGCATACAGCTGATGAGCCACATGATCAAAATAATGATCCAGATGCGGTCTGAACGCCAGGCGGCCGGACGACGCAGGGGATAGAAGATGGCAACATAACGCTCTAGTGACATGGTGGCCAGGATTAAAGGTGTGTTCATTTGTACTGTAAGTGAAATCCAACCTGCAGAATAAAAGAGCCCTCCACTCATGTAACAAAGTCTTCATCAGCAGAAGAGGTTACCAAGAATGAGATTTATGTTCTTCTTATAATTCAACTTCAGGCACCAACATCTGTAGGATGTCCTTCCCCTTATCTGAACTATTGGCTCAATCTGTGTAACTCAGGTCCAAGTCCTCCAGAGATGCATTATTTACATCCTATCATCATGATGTTTATCTTTAACATATGAGATTAATTATGGTGGGGAAATGTTATTTTGTTTATGGAAGCTGTTGATCTGGGCTGGAAGTGATAGTTTGTCAGCAACCCAGTCCCACAGTTAATGATAAATCCTTTATCGGTGGTGCTGCATGCTTATTGAGAGAATGAGAGGTTGAATCCCAGCAACAGCTGCCAGATTTTATGTAAGATACCTTAAATTCACTCAATGAATTGACTAATCTTTATTGATGCTTCTGGCATAGAAATATGATTTCAAAGTCGCAGACAAAATTCTGAAGTTGAAATAAAATCTTTACAGTCTTGCTGAAGTTGCTGAACGCTCCCGTGCTCCGTCGTTTACGATCCGATTTGAGACGGTCTTTTCCACCTCTTGCCTTTACGACAATATTAATCATGTTTGATATTCTCGTAAGTCTTGAGGCTTGTCGTATCTGAAATGTGACGTCACCATTACAGACAGCCAATGGGTGCACTCTCTCAGCACCAAACAGGAAGGAGCAAACATGGCAAAGATGCCGAAGTCGGGGAGGTTGGTTTGGATCGTACAAAAAGAGGAAAAACAATGGTGGCTACTGCCAAAAGCTGCATCTCTTCATGTGTCGTGTTGCGTGTAAATGATTATTATTATTATTAGCGCTCAAAACACATCTTTATTACCAGCCAAACTGCATAGTGACAGTACAGTGCAAACACAGCAGGACTTCCAGTCACCTCGCAAGTAAGCCTTCACAATAAAAGCTTATAGGGGATATGACACTGGCTACACCATACCTGCTCCATTTTTCTCTACTCAAAAGTAGTTCAATCAGGACAGACTAATAAGATGAGAGATGGCTGAAAGGTATAGACGAGACGATTTATTGTAGCCCGATGTTACAATGCCGAATGCCTCGGGGCTTGATGACTGTACAGGACATGACACCCTCTGACCTTTACAAACGACCCTCACATTGACTAAGGAAAAACTCCCCAAACAAAACCTTTTACTTAACAGGGAAAAACAAATTGAAGAAACCTCAGGAAGAGCAGCAGAGGAGGGATCCCTCTTCCAGGATGGCCAGACGTGCAATAGATGTCATGTGTACAGAATAACAGCGATAAAGCAATATTACCTCCATATAAGAACAGTTAATACATGAAAGTATCCAATTCCATATAACAGTTAACACCTAGAGAATTGTGAGAAATGCCTGACACCATGTACAATGATAGCATGTATAGATTTAAGTGAAAGGTGAAATACATTTGTTCTGCACACAATAAAACTTTTGGCGCTCAGACGCCAGGGAGTAGATCAGCGTCGTGACTGATCTAGAGAAGAGATGCTGACATCTGAAGAGATGATCTCCCCCGGGTCTGGACAGTGGTGGTGGTAGAGTGTGGTATGCCTGCTGACGAACTCCTGATGAAGGACCGGTGTTAACCGCCAGTATCCTGGGAAGGTGGTGAAGGGGTGGAGGTGGGCTGGAGTTTCAGCTGAACGACAGCAAGAAGACAGTGGAGAGAGAGAACACTTTTAAATTTGACAGCTAATTGCTGATTGGTGGAAGAGAAAGGAGGGTAGTAGATTGTGATTGGATGCTTCAGTGACGAGGCGGAGTGAGAGGATAGTAGGAGAACTGGGAAAAGGCTTGAATGTGAGCTTAGAGAGGTAGTCTTCCTGTCTGAACTTTCGCTTAGCTCCATTTGTTGGAACTTTCCAAGAGGTGCATGATGGGAAATAATCTCAAGAGAATCTAGTTGTAGCCTTGTAATTAGTGACCCCAGTCTTTACAGAGTTTTATCTGTGTCTAGTCTGTGACTAAATACTCTTCTCAAAGTCTTTAGATGTGAGAGGGTGTCAGATGACAGTCTTTTAAAAGTTTTATCAAAGTTTTATCAAAGTCGTCGAGTGTATGAGAGGCATAAGTTGTGTGTCAATATTTGTAGTATCTCCTAACAAGCAGGTTTGAGGATGTAACGGGAGATGCACTAGAGGGTTTGTCATGATATCAGAAAAATCACACCAGGATGTATCAAGTTTTGTGGCTAACCAGGTGCAGTGCAAGAAGGAACCCCCTCCTATACTACATCTAAAACACAAGCTGGTTATCTCAGGATTATGTTATGCAATTTCTGTGGTGTAAGATAGGTTTAATGAAGTTGTAATAAGTTAGCCTGTATCTGGAGTTGATAGTGGCAGTTAAACTTTTTTGACACAGTGCAGACCATAGCTCTGTACCCACTGTCACACCCAAGTTGGACTCCCATTTCTCCCTTGATTTATTCATAAACCTGGTTTTAAAGCAATATCCATCAAGAGAGAACACATTTTTGAGATGAAACAATGTGTGCTATCCTCATGAAGCAGTATTTCCAAATCATTGAGAATGGGTAAAGTCATTTCAGATCCCCAAAAAGATTTCAGAAATTATCTTAACTGTCGGTAACAGAAAAAGTTCCTGCTGGACAGATCATACTTCCTCCTTAGATCCTCAAGAGACATCAAGGATCCCTCCTCACAGCAGTCCTCCAAACGAAGAATCCCATTCTTATCCACTGACAGATATGAGTTCATTCTGTTTCAATGGTGTTTTAGGTGAAAATATATTTTTAGTCCAATGTTTTAGGACTTAATGCCACATTTTGATGATATGAATCAAAAGAGGGTTATCAGTCCTTCTGGAGATAACTGTAAGAGTCCACTTATAGATGAAGTCTGCAGGGACATTTTCTTTAAGAGCAGACATTGCAACTGAAACCCAGAGTGGGATATTTTCACCCTCAAAAAGAAAAGAAATAATTTGCATTCGGGCAGCCAAATAATACCTGTCAAAATGAGGCAGTTGAAGACCTCCCAGTTTGTAATTCAATGTAAGTTTTTCTATTGAAACTCTTGGACTCTTACCATTCCATATAAATTGTCTGACAGGTTTGTGAAGGTTTTTTTTTTTTTTTTTTTTTTAAAAAAACAACAAAAAAAAACTGAGTGGCACTGGAATCGGTCAGGACTGGAAGAGGTACTGCAGCCTTGCAAAAATATTCATTTGAATGCAGTTTATTCTACCAATCAGAGTAACAGCTACATTCATCCACTTTTGTAGATCCTCTATTATTTGACTAACCAGTGGTAATATTGAGTTTGTACACATTTTAAGGTGATTATCCAGTGTAATTCCAAGGTATTTTATCCCACTTGGGGACCATATGAATGGGCCTCTTTGCTGATGACAGATCCTCTGGTGATTCTGACTTATATAAATCAATATAGAACATTTTATAAGTTTCATTTATTTCTTTTGGATTCTGTGTAATACAGCCATGTTTATTTTCAATTAGGTTGATTGTTTTTGAACTCGCCTCCTTTAATTGCCAGGATAGGACTTTATGAGCTCTCTCCCTGAGATCATAGTATGTTTCAAAATATTCCTCTCAGCTCCCATAGGTGCATAATGTGTTATACTTGAGTTTTTTTATTGACCAATGAGCTATATATCTTCTTATCCCTATGTTGTTGAAAGTCTTTTTCCAGCCCAAGAATTTCTTTCTCTAGTTCCTCCATTTCTGCTCAATCAGTACTTTTTGAGAAAACATGCAGAAACTCTGTTTAAACAAATCGCAAATACATCTTTTGACATTTGTGCATTAGATTTAAGAGCCAGTTCAAGAAGCAGAAAATTGTTCCTGCAGCTTTCCTCTCACACCGGGTTTGACTGTGTTTGAACAGCGGATGAATATTTTCCTGATGGAGGCCCTGAGACTCTGATCTCTAAAGCCATAGATGAGCGGGCTCAAAAAGCGTGGAATGAGAATGAAACAGAAGAAAATAAAAAAGGCAATGTCCACTGGTAGCCAGTTGGCATGCAGCACAATAAGAGTTTCACTGATGGGGTGAGTGAAGGCCAACATGCAGAGTAGCAGCTGAAATCCATGTAGCAGCACAGTGTGCAAGGCTTTGCTCACAGACGCCTTATCCTGCCTCAGCTTCCTGGTTTCCAGCAGGATTCTCACGTATGTAAAGAGGATGACAACAGCCACCACTGCAAAAAAAAGAATATTTACAACCGCCCGAAACAGTGTCTGGGTTGGAGATGAGTTGACAACAGTAACTGTGCAAAACACAGGGGTGGAAATGATATTCACAGCAGGGTCACTTTCCCCAATGCAGAAGTCAATCAAAGAAGACATACAGCTGATGAGCCACATGATCAAAATAATGATCCAGATGCGGTCTGAACGCCAGGCGGCCGGACGACGCAGGGGATAGAAGATGGCAACATAACGCTCTAGTGACATGGTGGCCAGGATTAAAGGTGTGTTCTGGAAAGTGGCACTGGAAAGAAACAGCAGAGGAGCACAGTACACAATAGCAAATTTCAGCCTGATCATGACAAAGAGGAAGAGCAACACAGAGGACAAGAGCTGGACAGTGTCATTAATCAGCATGTAGGCAAACAGGCTGTAACGTGAGGTGGTCAGGTACTGTCTGTGAGAGGCAAAGATGTGCAGCATGACGACAACGCAGCAGAGGAAGACACAGAAGACGGGGATAACCACGCACACCTTGATGATCACTGACAGGCTTTTGTGGGAAGTTGCATTGCCTGGAAATTCAGTCAGATTCTGCATTTTGTAGCTGTGTGCCAGAACAAACCTGTTCAGGAGAAATACATAAAAAGTCCATACACACACTGAAATACATCCCTAAAGTGAGTCATTAATTAATTGTTATTATTAATTTAAAAAGCACTAGATGAAGAATAAAAACGATAAAAAGACCAAACTGTATGAGAACAACATAACCTAGTTTGTTTTTCCATATCCTCCCTTTACAACTGTTCATTTGTACTGTAAGTGAAACTGCAGAATAAAAGAGCCCTCCACTCATGTAACACTGTCATCATCAGTCAGAAGAGCTGACCAAGAATGAGATTTATGTTCTTCTTATCATTCAACTTCAGGCACCAATATCTGTGGGATGTCCTTCCCCTTATCTGAAGTATTGGATCAATCTGTTGAACTCAGGTCCAAGTCCTCCAGAGATACATTATTTACATCCTATCATCATGATGTTTATCTTTAACATATAGCATGAATTTTTGTGGGGAAATATTATTTTGTTCATGGAAGCTGTTGATCTGACAGACTGACAATGCACAACATTAATATAACCTATTGATTATAAAAGAAAGGGTCCACTTTTAAGTTTTATTCTGTGGTTTGTAAAATCACACAGTTTATAATTGATACTCACTGCTGCTGATGCTAATAATCAGGGTCTTTCTCCACATAACACATAATCATTATTATGAATATAAGCTTTTTTTCACAGCAGACATTCTGACTAGTGGGAAAAGCATGGGTGTAAATGATAATACTAAGAATTCCTACTCATGCAGTCAGAGTGACAGTAAATCAGCATTCATAGTACCAGGATCCTGACATGAAAACAGCTAAAAGCCATTCAGCCATCATTCATTTAATTATATTTCAGTATAATTTCCAGTCTTTTTTTTACTTTCACCTCTCAAAAAATGATTCAGACCTCTCTATTGCAGAAGCATACATTGATACCACCAAAGCCATTAGAAGGTTCAGGGTAAGTTAATCAACTATAAAGTACAACTGAATATCAAGATCATGTGTCTTGCTTAGTACTGTGTTTTCACTGGTGTGTTATACTTCCAGGCCTATACTCCATAACATTTATCAGACATCTATTTAATATGCAGATTCAGATTTTAATAAGCCTGGATAAGATATATATATAGGTTTTAATGATAGCTGTCTTTCTTGATAATGATACTTTCAATCAAGCATCTTTGCAGGCCACCAGTGATAGACTGCATGAATCATGTTTGGTCACCAGGAGGAAGAAGGTTCTTGAGTTATGCTGCTAACGTGTTAGCTAACAAAAACTAGCTCACTGACACCTGAAGCAAAGCAGGAACTTGGCTGACAGAAGATCACATAAGGCTGGAAGCGATAGTTTGTCAGCAACCCAGTCCCACAGTTAATCATAAATCCTTTATCAGTGGTGCTGCATGCTTATTGAGAGAATGAGAGGTTGAATCCCAGCAACAGCTGCCAGATTTTATGTAAGATACCTTAAATTCACTCAATGAATTGAGTAATCTTTATTGATGATGTTGGCATACGGTCACTGTCTGGTTCAGTGGTTCCAAAACTGGGGGTACACCCCCTAGGGAGGGTGCAGAGGCATGACGGGGGGGGGTTCAAGCGACCTCAAGGGTGAGTGGGACGCAATGTTTTCTGTGTTCGGAGTGTCAAGGAGACGTGAGGCATATTTTTTTTATTTCAAGAGAAGTTGAATTCAATTGAAAATTTTAGCTTATTGCAGTTTATGTTTATTTAGTTCAAAGTAGGGCGGCACGGTGGTGTAGTGGTTAGCACTGTCACCTCACAGCAAGAAGGTAACGGGTTCGAATCCCGGGCCTGGGGCCTTTCTGTGTGGAGTTTGCATGTTCTCCCCGTGTCTCTGTGGGTTCTCTCTGGTACTCTGGCTTCCTCCCACCATCCAAAAACATGCATGGGGATTAAGTTAACTGGCTAATTTAAATTGACTGTAGGTGTGAATGTGAGTGTGAGCGGTTGTCTGTCTCTATGTGTCCTGTGATGAACTGGAGACTTGTCCAGGGTGTCTCCTAAGACAGCTCCCATGCGACCCTGTGTGAGGATAAGCGGAAGAAAATGGATGGATGGACATTTCAAAGTAGCTGTCAAAAGTAGCATGACAGTAACTCTACAAACTGCCTGAAATGCATTGCAAGAAACGTGTCAGCAGGTCATGAAGCAGAACTCCATTAAAAAAAAATCAAGGAAAGTAATAACTCTTAAACATGCTGATTTAATTAGATTAAGCATCTTTGCTGAATCTGTTTAAGGCAAACAAGTAATCCACCAAAGAGCATTGTTAAATCGTTAAAGTATTAATTTGTAATGTGAAATGGACGAAAAGGAAAAGCAAAAGAGACGTTCTTTTCATTAACATATGCTCAGAGCGGCACCACATTAGCTCTAATATGTGCCGTATTTTTTAGGGAATATATCTGCACTGAACGTGTTTATTAAACACCTTCAACAGTTTCAACAACACAACTCTGCTCCACTTTACTTCTGCGTCAGGGCACTGCATCACCTCCAGTTGGAGATGAAAGAAGTGGATGTTTGGCAACTATGGAAGCTCCTAAACTGCTCAGGATGCCTCAATCAGCAATACGTGAACATCAGAACAGTCGCAGTGAACAATGAGGTGGAGTTTATTAGAGGAGATCAGTCAAACATTGGATGTTTTTTTAATCCAAAAGCTGCATCATCGCTCACAGACAGAGAGCCGCGGCACTGAGGTGCGTCACCGTGTCTGTATGGAGGTCTGCAGTAACTGCCAAGGATGTAGCCTCCACTGAGATGAGACGCAGAACTACCAGATCCAGAAACTCTACTTGGTCCAACTGCCTGAAATGCATTGCCAGAGACATTCAGATTCATTTTGTCATCTTAATGTCTCTGACAGTGCATTTCAGGCAGTTGAGATAAGAACAAAAATGTTCTTATCAATCAAAGGGGGGCCCAGCAGAATATGTTTGGGAACCACTGGCCTGGTTCATGTTTAACAGCGGTTGGGACAGTGTTTGCTGCAAGTCCAAAGACTGAAACTCCATAAAAAGGACTGAATGTCTTCCTTCATGCACTTTACACTGTCAAAATAACGACACTTTTCACACTTCATTGAACTGCAATACAAAACACAACTGACTACAGCAGGCAATGAAAAAACACTGCTGAAGGATATGTTCAACAAAGGGAAGTGCACACAGTGTTTTTTGAGACTTTGGTTGAGAGTCAGTTCAAGGAGCAAACAATTGTTCCTGCAGCTTTCCTCTCACACCAGATCTGACTGTCTTTGAGCAGCAGATAAATATTTTCCCGATGGAGGCCCTGAGACTCTGATCTCTAAAGCCATAGATGAGTGGGCTCAGAACGCGTGGAATGAGGATGAAACAGAAGTAATTAAAAAAGGCATCGGTGACAGGGTGAGTGAAGGCCAACATGCAGAGTAGCAGCTGAAAGCCATGTAGCAGCACAGTGTGCAAGGCTTTGCTCACAGACGCCTTATCCTGCCTCAGCTTCCTGGTTTCCAGCAGGATTCTCACGTATGTAAAGAGGATGACAACAGCCACCACTGCAAAAAAGAGAATATTTACAATAGCTCGAAACAGTGTCTGGGTTGGAGATGAGTTGACAACAGTAACTTTGCAAATCACAGGAGTAGAAATGATATTCACAGCAGGGTCACTTTCCCCAATGCAGAAGTCAATCAAAGGAGGCATACAGCTGATGAGCCACATGATCAAAATAATGATCCAGATGTGGTCTGAACGCCAGGCGGCCGGACGACGCAGCGGATAGAAGATGGCAACATAACGCTCTAGTGACATGGTGGCCAGGATTAAAGGTGTGTTCTTGAAAGTGGCAATGGAAAGAAACATCAGAGGAGCACAGTACACAATAGCAAATTTCAGCTGGACTATGACAAAGAGGAAGAGCAACACAGAGGACAAGAGCTGGACAGTGTCATTAATCAGCATGTAGGCAAATGTAGGCTGTAACGTGAGGTGGTCAGGTACTGTCTGTGAGAGGCAAAGATGTGCAGCATGACGACAATGCAGCAGAGGAAGACGCAGAAGATGGGGATGACCACGCACACCTTGATGATCACTGACAGGCTTTTGTGGGAAGTTGCATTGCCTGGAAATTCAGTCAGATTCTGCATTTTGTAGCTGTGTGCCAGAGCAAACCTGTTCAGGAGAAAATATGTTAAAAGTCCATACACACACTGAAACACATCCTGAAAGATATACATTAATTCTTATTATTAATTTAAAAAAGGACTAGATGGAGAATAGAAAAAGATCAACAGACCAAACTGTATGAGAACAACATAACCTAGTTTGTTTTCTGTATCCTCCCTTTACAACTGTTCATTTGTACTGTAAGTGAAATCCAACCTGCAGAATAAAAGAGCCCTCCACTCATGTAACATTGTCATCATCAGTCAGAAGAGCTGACCAAGAATGAGATTTATGTTCTTCTTATCATTCAACTTCAGGCACCAACATCTGTGGGATGTCCTTCCCCTTATCTGAAGTATTGGCTCAATCTGTTTAACTCAGGTCCAAGTCCTCCAGAGATACATTATTTACATCCTATGATCATGATGTTTATCTTTAACTTATGGGATTAATTTTTGTGGGGAAATATTATTTTGTTTGTGGAAGCTGTTGATCTGACAGACTGACAAAGCACAACATTAATATAACCTATTGAATATAAAAGAAAGGGTCCACTTTTAAGTTTTATTCTGTGGTTTGTAAAATCACACAGTTTATAATTGATACTCACTGCTGCTGATGCTAATAATCAGGGTCTTTCTCCACATAACACATAATCATTATTATGAATATAAGCTTTTTTCACAGCAGACATTCTGACTAGTGGGAAAAGCATGGGTGTAAATGATAACACTAAGAATTGCTACTCATGCAGTAAGAGTGACAGAAAATCAGCATTCACAGTACCAGGATCCTGACATGAAAACAGCTAAAGTGTGAGTGAAGGCCAACATGCAGAGTAGCAGCTGAAATCCATGTAGCAGCACAGTGTGCAAGGCTTTGCTCACAGACGCCTTATCCTGCCTCAGCTTCCTGGTTTCCAGCAGGATTCTCACGTATGTAAAGAGGATGACAACAGCCACCACTGCAAAAAAGAGAATATTTACAATCGCTCGGTATAATGTCTGGTTTGGAGATGAGTTGACAACATAGTAGAAATGATATTCACAGCAGGGTCACTTTCCCCAATGCAGAAGTCAATCAAAGGAGGCATACAGCTGATGAGCCACATGATCAAAATAATGATCCAGATGCGGTCTGAACGCCAGGCGGCTGGACGACGCAGGGGATAGAAGATGGCAACATAACGCTCTTCTTCCCAGAAGAGTTGAGGCTGTTATAGCTGCAAAGGGTGGACCGACATCATGTTGAACCCTATGGATTAGGAATAGGATGTCACTTAAGTTCATATGCGAGTCAAGGCAGGTGAACGAATACTTTTGTCAATGTAGTGTGTATGGTTGTGTTTGGATATGTAGAGGGAGTGATATGAGCCATATTCATGTCCATGCTTTTCTTGACTAACGTGTGATTTATCAATGTGTGGATACACAGTTTAATAGATCTGAAAAGGATGTATATTTTTAGCGTGTCCATCCCCTTTTGGATTTTCCATGTACTTCAGATTTAGTTGCAGGTTTACATGCTTTTTGATAAATGAGGCCCCAACACTTTTTGGGACTTTTTGGACTCTTAAACCACAGGCCCATAAAGGAAGTTAATCTTTAATGACACACAGAAGAAATGTAACCAAATAGAAATTTGTAATTAAAGCTGCAGTGGCTGTATTACGTGATTGAAACATGAATGTGAATCATTTAAGGTTGAGATTAAGTAGATGATAATCATTAAATTTGACAAAAATAAAGTTGTGTAAAAACAGATAATAGAGAAGTTTAATATCACAAGATAATGAGTCGTGATCATGAGTTGTTGTTCAAGACAATGGAAAAATACCAGAGCCATAAAAAGTGTAGTGAAAGACACATCAACTTTCACATTGTGTAACGTGCACACATTAAGTCTGAAACATCGAATATTAATTATATTGAAAAGGTTGATGTGAGGTGACATAGTTTATGAAAAATATGAGATAGGTAGAATTCTCTGTTCT
Source organism: Synanceia verrucosa (assembly GCA_029721515.1). Taxonomy (NCBI): domain Eukaryota; kingdom Metazoa; phylum Chordata; class Actinopteri; order Perciformes; family Synanceiidae; genus Synanceia; species Synanceia verrucosa. The sequence continues at coordinate 3,494,039 of CM056559.1, forward strand.
TTGTCCCTGGATGACTGCTCTGAGCCAGTTTGAGTTAATCTACTGAAATGACCACTTAATCTGCAAACCTTGTTCAATTTTTGGAGACGGAGTAGCAGAGAAATCACTGAAGAATTTCATTGAGTTCTACAGCTGTAAACTAAGAGGATCACACAACGGGAGGATTAACCATTTTCCAACCAGCTGTGGATTCAGTCTTGGACACTGAAGTTTTTCATCTCTGCCTGCAATTATGATTTGAGAAACCTGAAACCTTTGTGGGTTTTGGACAAGATCACAAGTGTTTTACAAGTTCCTCTTATCAGCAGAAAAGGAAACGTGGCTCTAAGAGCAGCATTTCACTTAGTCTCTTTCCAACTACATGAACTTTTGGACTGAATCACCCAGAGACATTTAATCAGGTTTTATACATAATTTTCACGTGATCTTCATATAATCAATTATCAGAACAATCAATGATTATGATCATTATAAGCTGTGTGCATTGTCCCTGCTTGAATTTCAAATAAATCTACAGCTGCAATGAAAGTATGAATTCTGGACATTAATTCTGTCACTTCTTTACGAGCGAGGCCCTACAGGTATATTGTGTTTAACATCAAGGAAATGTTCACAGATCGATGAGAGGAGAGCTGCCGTGAATGGGCGTGGCTGGTATCAGTATTGAGTTATACCTGTAGGTGTGAGAGTTCGGACCCATTAAACGGAGAGCTGGATGATACCATCTGTGTAGGGGATATATTGGGGATCTTTAATTTCATTATTCTGATTTATAGATCTGTAACACAATTTTGTCAAAAAAAAGTCTTTGCATTCAAGCATGGTGTTTGTGTATTCAACTTCAGACATTTTGTGATTTCAGGCTAATAAATACGTGTAATGCAGTGAAATCACAGAAGATCACACAAGGCTGTAAGCTATAGCTTGCCAGCAACCAGGGATTAATTATGGTGGGGAAATGTCATTTTGTTCATGGAAGCTGTTGATCTGGGCTGGAAGTGATAGTTTGTCAGCAACCCAGGCCCACAGTTAATCATAAATCCTTCATGAGTGGTGCTGCATGCTTGTAGAGAGAATGAAAGGTTGAATCCCAGCAACAACTGTCAGATTTTATGTAAGATACCTTAAATTCACTCAATCAATTGAGTAATCTTTATTGATGCTGCTGGCATAGAAATACAGTCCTTGCATGGTTTCCTTTGTGCAATTTACACCATCAAAATAATGACACTTTTCACTCTTCAACTGCAATACAAAAGTAACATAACTGCCTGCAGCAATGACAATGACAAATATTGTTAAAGAATATGTTCAATGAAGGGAACTGCACTCAGTGCTTTTTGAGACTTTACATGGCATGCAGAAACCCTGTTTAAACACATCACAAATACATCTTTTGACATTTGTACATTAGATTTGCGAGCCAGTTCAAGAGGCAGAAAATTGTTCCTGCAGCTTTCCTCTCATACCGGGTTTGACTGGGTTTGAACAACAGATGAATATTTTCCTCATTGAGGCCCTGAGACTCTGATCTCTAAAGCCATAAATGAGTGGGCTCAGAACGCGTGGAATGAGGATGAAACAGAAGTAATTAGAAAAATCATCAATGATGGGGTGGGTGAAGGCCAACATGCAGAGTAGCAGCTGAAAGCCATGTAGCAGCACAGTGTGCAAGGCTTTGCTCACAGACGCCTTATCCTGCCTCAGCTTCCTGGTTTCCAGCAGGATTCTCACGTATGTAAAGAGGATGACAACAGCCACCACTGCAAAAAAGAGAATATTTACAATAGCTCGAAACAGTGTCTGGGTTGGAGATGAGTTGACAACAGTAACTGTGCAAAGCACAGGAGTAGAAATGATATTCACAGCAGGGTCACTTTCCCCAATGCAGAAGTCAATCAAAGGAGGCATACAGCTGATGAGCCACATGATCAAAATAATGATCCAGATGCGGTCTGAACGCCAGGCGGCCGGACGACGCAGGGGATAGAAGATGGCAACATAACGCTCTAGTGACATGGTGGCCAGGATTAAAGGTGTGTTCTGGAAAGTGGCAATGGAAAGAAACATCAGAGGAGCACAGTACACAATAGCAAATTTCAGCTGGACTATGACAAAGAGGAAGAGCAACACAGAGGACAAGAGCTGGACAGTGTCATTAATCAGCATGTAGGCAAACAGGCTGTAACGTGAGGTGGTCAGGTACTGTCTGTGAGAGGCAAAGATGTGCAGCATGACAACAATGCAGCAGAGGAAGACGCAGAAGACGGGGATGACCACGCACACCATGATGATCACTGACAGGCTTTTGTGGGAAGTTGCATTGCCTGGAAATTCAGTCAGATTCTGCATTTTGTAGCTGTGTGCCAGAGCAAACCTGTTCAGGAGAAAATATGATTAAAAGTCCATACATACACTGAAATAAATCCCTAAAGTTATACATTAATTAATTGTTATTATTAATTTAAAAAGGACTAAATGAGGAATAAAAAAAGATAAAAAAAAAAACTAAACTGTATGGGAACAAAATACCCTTGTTTGTTTTTCCATATCCTCCCTTTACAACTGTTATTTGTACTGTAAGTGAAATCCAACCTGCAGAATAAAAGAGCCCTCCACTCATGTAACATTGTCATCATCAGTCAGAAGAGGTGACCAAGAATGAGATTTATGTTCTTCTTATCATTCAACTTCAGGCACCAACATATGTGGGATGTCCTTCCCCTCATCTGAAGTATTGGCTCAATCTGTGTAACTCAGGTCCAAGTCCTCCAGAGATGCATTATTTACATCCTATCATCATGATGTTTAACTTTAACATATGGGATTAACTATGGTGGGGAAATGTTATTTTGTTCATGGAAGCTGTTGATCTGGGCTGGAAGTGATAGTTTGTCAGCAACCCAGTCCCACAGTTAATCATAAATCCTTTATCAGTGGTGCTGCATGCTTGTAGAGAAAATGAGAGGTTGAATCCCAGCAACAGCTGCCAAATTTGATGTAAGATACCTTAAATTCACTCAATGAATTGACTAATCTTTATTGATGCTTCTGGCATAAAAATATGATTTCAAAGTCGCAGACAAAATTCTGAAGTCAAAATAAAATCTTTACAGTCTTGCTGAAGTTGCTGCGCGCTCCCGTGCTCCGTCGTTTATGATCCGATTTGAGCCTGTCTTTTCCGCATCTTGCTGTTACGACAATATTAATCATGTTTGATATTCTCGTAAGTCTTAAGGCTTGTCGTACCTGAAATGTGACGTCACCATTACAGACAGCCAATGGGTGCACTCTCTCAGCACCAAACAGGAAGGAGCAAACATGGCAAAGATGCCGAAGTCGGGGAGGTTAGTTTGGATCGTACAAAAAGAGGAAAAACAATGGTGGCTACTGCCAAAAGCTGCATTTCTTCATGTGTCGTGTTGCGTGTAAATGATTCCTGCGGCAAATTATTAGCGCTCAAAACACATCTTTATTACCAGCCAAACTGCATAGTGACAGTACAGTGCAAACACAGCAGGACTTCCAGTCACCCCGCAAGTAAGCCTTCACAATAAAAGCTTATAGGGGATATGACACTGGTTACACCATACCTGCTCCATTTTTCTCTACTCAAAAGTAGTTGTTGGAAATTTCCAAGAGGTGCATGATGGGAAATAATCTCAAGAGAATCTAGTTGTAGCCTTGTAATCAGTGACCCCAGTCTTTACAGAGTTTTATCTGTGTCTAGTCTGTGACTAAATACTCTTCTCAAAGTCTTTAGATGTGAGAGGGTGTCAGATGACAGTCTTTTAAAAGTTTTATCAAAGTTTTATCAAAGTCGTCGAGTGTATGAGAGGCATTAGTTGTGTGTCAATATTTGTAGTATCTCCTAACAAGCAGGTTTGAGGATGTAATGGGAGATGCACTAGAGGGTTTGTCATGATATCAGAAAAATCACACCAGGATGTATCAAGTTTTGTGGCTAACCAGGTGCAGTGCAAGAAGGAACCCCCTCCTATACTACATCTAAAACACAAGCTGGTTATCTCAGGATTATGTTATGCAATTTCTGTGGTGTAAGATAGGTTTAATGGAGAAAGTTGTAATAAGTTAGCCTGTATCTGGAGTTGATAGTGGCAGTTAAACTTTTTTGACACAGTGCAGACCATAGCTCTGTACCCACTGTCATACTCAAGTTGGACTCCCATTTCTCCCTTGATTTATTCGTAAACCTGGTTTTAAAGCAATATCCATCAAGAGAGAACACATTTTTGAGATGAAACAATGTGTGTTATCCTCATGAAACAGTATTTCCAAATCATTGAGCATGGGTAAAGTCATTTCAGATCCCCAAAATGATTTCAGAAATTATCTTAACTGTCGGTAACAAAAAAAGTTCCTGCTGGACAGATCATACTTCCTCCTTAGATCCTCAAAAGACATCAAGGATCCATCCTCACAGCAGTCCTCCAAACGAAGAATCCCTTTCTGGTATCATATTTCCAGGATCTTATTTTCCACTGACAGATATGAGTTCATTCTGTTTCAATGGTGTTTTTGGTGAAAATATATTTTTAGGACTTCATGCCACATTTTGATGATAGGAATCAAAAGAGGGTTATCAGTCCTTCTGGAGATAACTGTAAGAGTCCACTTATAGATGAAGTCTGCAGGGACATTTTCTTTAAGAGCAGACATTCCAACTGAAACCCGGAGTGGGATATTTTCACCCTCAAAAAGAAAAGAAATAATTTGCATTCGGGCGGCCAAATAATACCTGTCAAAAATGAGGCAGTTGAAGACCTCCCAGTTTGTAATTCAATGTAAGTTTTTCTATTGAAACTCTTGGAGTCTTACCATTCCATATAAATTGTCTGACAGGTTTGCAAATTTTTTTTTTTAAAAACTCTATCTACACTATCTACTTCTATCGACACTTTAAAACAAAAACAAAAAAAAAAACTGAGAGGCTCTGGAATCGGTCAGGACTGGAAGAGGTACTGCAGCCTTGCAAAAATATTCATTTGAATGCAGTTTATTCTACCAATCAGAGTAACAGCTACATTCATCCACTTTTGTAGATCCTCTATTATTTGACTAACCAGTGGTAAGTTATTGAGTTTGTACACATTTTAAGGTGATTATCCAGTGTAATTCCAAGGTATTTTATCCCACTTGGAGACCATTTGAAATGGCCTCTTTGCTGATGTTCCACATAGTCAAAGTTTGAGAGTGGAAGAATTTCACCATTGTCATAATTTACTTCATATCCAGAAGCAGTCCCAAATATATGCAAAACAATTTTCAATTCAGCAAGGGAATCAAATGGATTTGCTGACTAAAGAATGATATACTCTGCCATAAGATTGATTTTATATATGGTCTGGCCCACTTTTATACCCTTTATCCATCTTCCCCTGGTGATTTATTAGATTGCAGTGTAAATAGAGTTTTTTTTTTATGTCTTTTGAGGTAAACCGTCCGATTCAGTTTTGGTAATTCAATATTATTTAAGAATGTATGTATCATGGACAGATCTTCTGGTGATTCTGACTTATGTAAATCAATATAGACCATTTTAAAAGTTTCATTTATTTCTTTTGGATTCTGTGTAATACAGCCATGTTCATTTTCAATTTGGTTGATTGTTTTTGAACTCGCCTCCTATAATTGCCAGGATAGGACTTTATGAGCTCTCTCCCTGAGTTCATAGTATGTCTCAAAATATTCCTCTCAGCTCCTTTACATGCGGATTGTGTTATACTTGAGTTGTTTTATTGACCAATGAGCTATATATCTTCTTATCCCTATGTTGTTGAAAGTCTTTTTCCAGCCCAAAAATTTCTTTCTCTAGTTCCTCCATTTCTGCTCACTCAGTACTTTTTGAGACAACATGCAGAAACTCTGTTTAAACAAATCACAAATACATCTTTTGACATTGGTGCAGTAGATTTAAGAGCCAGTTCAAGAAGAATAAAATTGTTCCTGCAGCTTTCCTCTCACACCAGGTTTGACTGTGTTTGAACAGCAGATGAATATTTTCCTCATGGAGGCCCTGAGACTCTGATCTCTAAAGCCATAGATGAGTGGGCTCAAAAAGCGTGGAATGAGGATGAAACAGAAGTAATTAAAAAACGCAATGTCCTCTGGTAGCCGGTTGGCATGCAGCATGATGAGATTTTCAGTGACGGGGTGAGTGAAGGCCAACACGCAGAGTAGCAGCTGAAAGCCATGTAGCAGCACAGTGTGCAAGGCTTTGCTCACAGACGCCTTATCCTGCCTCAGCTTCCTGGTTTCCAGCAGGATTCTCACGTATGTAAAGAGGATGACAACAGCCACCACTGCAAAAGGAGAATATTTACAATAGCTCGACACAGTGCTTGGGTTGGAGATGAGTTGACAACAGTAACTGTGCAAAGCACAGGAGTGGAAAAGATATTCACAGCAGGGTCACTTTCCCCAATGCAGAAGACAATCAAAGGAGGCATACAGCTGATGAGCCACATGATCAAAATAATGATCCAGATGCGGTCTGAACGCCAGGCGGCCGGACGACGCAGGGGATAGAAGATGGCAACATAACGCTCTAGTGACATGGTGGCCAGGATTAAAGGTGTGTTCTGGAAAGTGGCACTGGAAAGAAACAGCAGAGGAGCACAGTACACAATAGCAAATTTCAGCCTGATCATGACAAAGAGGAAGAGCAACACAGAGGACAAGAGCTGGACAGTGTCATTAATCAGCATGTAGGCAAACAGGCTGTAACGTGAGGTGGTCAGGTACTGTCTGTGAGAGGCAAAGATGTGCAGCATGACAACTATGCAGCAGAAGAAGACGCAGAAGACGGGGATGACCACGCACAACTTGATGATCACTGACAGGCTTTTGTGGGAAGTTGCATTGCCTGGAAATTCAGTCAGATTCTGCATTTTGTAGCTGTGTGCCAGAGCAAACCTGTTCAGGAGAAAATATGTTAAAAGTCCATACATACACTGAAATACATCCTTAAAGTTAGTCATTAATGAATTGTTATTATTAATTTAAAAAGGACTAGATGAGAAATAAACAAAGATAAAAAGACTAAAATGTGTGAGAACAAAATACCCTTGTTTGTTTTTCCGTATCCTCCCATTAAAACTGTTCATTTGTACTGTAAGTGAAATCCAACCTGCTGAATAAAAGAGCCCTCCACTCATGTAACATTGTCATCATCAGTCAGAAGAGCTGACCAAGAATGAGATTTATGTTCTTCTTATCATTCAACTTCAGGCACCAACATCTGTGGGATGTCCTTCCCCTCATCTGAAGTATTGGATCAATCTGTTTAACTCAGGTCCAAGTCCTCCAGAGATGCATTATTTACATCCTATCTTCATGATGTTTAACTTTAACTTATGGGATTAATTATGGTGGGGAAATGTTATTTTGTTCATGGAAGCTGTTGATCTGGGCTGGAAGTGATAGTTTGCTAGCAACCCAGTCCCACAGTTAATCATAAATCATTTTTCAGTGGTGCTGCATGTTTGTAGAGAGAATGAGAGGTTGAATCCCAGCAACAGCTGCCAGATTTTATGTAAGATACCTTAAATTCACTCAATGAATTGAGTAATCTTTATTGATGATGTTGGCATACGGTCACTGCCTGGTTCAGTGGTTCCAAAACTGGGGGTGCAGAGGCATGACGGGGGGGTTCAAGCGACCTCAAGGGTGAGGGGGACGCAATGTTTTCTGTGTTCGGAGAGTCAAGGAGACGTGAGGCATATTTTTTTTATTTCAAGAGAAGTTGAAGTTAATTGAAAATTTTAGCTTATTGCAGTTTATGTTTATTTAGTTCAAAGTAGGGCGGCACGGTGGTGTAGTGGTTAGCACTGTCACCTCACAGCAAGAAGGTAACGGGTTCGAATCCTGGGCCTGGGGCCTTTCTGTGTGGAGTTTGCATGTTCTCCCCCGTGTCTGCGTGGGTTCTCTCCGGGTACTCCAGCTTCCTTTGACCATCCAAAAACATGCATGGGGATTAGGTTAATTGGCTAATTTAAATTGACCATGGGTGTGAATGTGAGTGTGAGTGGTTGTCTGTCTCTATGGTGGTCTTTACACGAGAACGAATTTGTAAGACACCGGTAAAATAAACTATCGATCCGGTGATCTTGACACACGGAGACGCGTATTTGACCATGACTCTGCATCTTTTTTGAAAACGGGTCTGCAGGTGGATATCTGGGTATTCGTCTTCATGCCGTAGTTGATGTAAATAGATGAGTCCGCAAAAGACACAACAACAATGGCGGTACCCGACCTAATTTTCTTTTTGTTCCAGCAACTACTGATCCTACGACCAACAACACCAACAACAACAGCAGCAACAACACAGGCTACGGCAGCAACTACAACAACTAGTGCTCATTCAGAGAAGCAACATGTTACGCGTGCACAACTTGTAATGGAATCCACCTCAGAGCAGAACCAGACGGGCAACATGTAAATACTCTAGCCGAGGTACAATACGATGTGTAAACAGCGATACATGTTTTGGTGCTGACGCCAAGACAATACGGGGCTGTCCTCGTGTGAGGACGGCCTATGTGTCCTGTGATGAACTGGAGACTTGTCCAGGGTGTCTCCTAAGACAGCTGGGATAGACTCCAGCCCCCTGCGACCCTGTGTGAGGATGAGCGGAAGAAAATGGATGGATGGACATTTCAATGTAGCTGTCAAAAGTAGCATGACTGTAACTCTACAAACTGCCTGAAATGCATTGCCAGAAACGTGCTAGCAGGTCATGAAGCAGAACTACATTCAAAAAAATCAAGGAAACTAAACAACGCAGTCGCAACTAATGCTAATTTAATTAGATTAAGCATCTTTGCTGAATCTGTTTAAGGCAAACAAGTAATCCACCAAAGAGCATTGTTAAATCGTTAAAGTATTAATTTGTAATGTGAAATGGACGAAAAGGAAAAGCAAAAGAGACGTTCTTTTCATTAACATATGCTCAGAGCGGCACCACATTAGCTCTAATATGTGCCGTATTTTTTAGGGAATATATCTGCACTGAACGTGTTTATTAAACACCTTCAACAGTTTCAACAACACAACTCTGCTCCACTTTACTTCTGTGTCAGGGCACTGCATCACCTCCAGTTGGAGATGAAAGAAGTGGATGTTTGGCAACTATGGAAGCTCCTAAACTGCTCAGGATGCCTCAATCAGCAATACGTGAACATCAGAACAGTCGCAGTGAACAATGAGTTGGAGTTTATTAGAGGAGATCAGTCAAACATTGGATGTTTTTTAATCCAAAAGCTGCATCATCGCTCACAGACAGAGAGCCGCGGCACTGAGGTGCGTCACCGTGTCTGTATGGAGGTCTGCAGTAACTGCCAAGGATGTAGCCTCCACTGAGACGAGACGCAGAACTACCAGATCCAGAAACTCTACTTGGTCCAACTGCCTGAAATGCATTGCCAGAGACATTCAGATTCATTTTGTCATCTCAATGTCTCTGGCAGTGCATTTCAGGCAGTTGAGATAAGAACAAAAATGTTCTTTTCAACCAAAGGGGGGCCCGGCAGAATAAGTTTGGGAACCACTGGCCTGGGTTATGTTTAACAGCAGTTGGGACAGTGTTTGCTGCAGGTCCAAAGACTGAAACTCCATAAAAAGGACTGAATGGCTTCCTTCATGCACTTTATGCTGTCAAAATGACGACACTTTTCACACTTCATTGAACTGCAATACAAAACACAACTGACGACAGCAGGCAATGAAAAAACACTGCTAAAGGATATGTTCAATAAAGGGAAGTGCACACAGTGTTTTTTGAGACTTTGGTTGAGAGTCAGTTCAAGGAGCAAACAATTGTTCCTGCAGCTTTCCTCTCACACCAGATCTGACTGTCTTTGAGCAGCAGATAAATAATTTCCCGATGGAGGCCCTGAGACTCTGATCTCTAAAGCCATAGATGAGTGGGCTCAAAAAGCGTGGAATGAGGATGAAACAGAAGTAATTAAAAAAGGCATCGGTGACAGGGTGAGTGAAGGCCAACATGCAGAGTAGCAGCTGAAATCCATGTAGCAGCACAGTGTGCAAGGCTTTGCTCACAGACGCCTTATCCTGCCTCAGCTTCCTGGTTTCCAGCAGGATTCTCATGTATGTAAAGAGGATGACAACAGCCACCACTGCAAAAAAGAGAATATTTACAATAGCTCGAAACAGTGCTTGGTTTGGAGATGAGTTGACAACAGTAACTTTGCAAATCACAAGAGTAGAAATGATATTCACAGCAGGGTCACTTTCCCCAATGCAGAAATCAATCAAAGGAGGCATACAGCTGATGAGCCACATGATCAAAATAATGATCCAGATGCGGTCTGAACGCCAGGCGGCCGGACGACGCAGCGGATAGAAGATGGCAACATAATGCTCTAGTGACATGGTGGCCAGGATTAAAGGTGTGTTCTTGAAAGTGGCAATGGAAAGAAACAGCAGAGGAGCACAGTACACAATAGCAAATTTCAGCTGGACTATGACAAAGAGGAAGAGCAACACAGAGGACAAGAGCTGGACAGTGTCATTAATCAGCATGTAGGCAAACAGGCTGTAACGTGAGGTGGTCAGGTACTGTCTGTGAGAGGCAAAGATGTGCAGCATGACAACAATGCAGCAGAGGAAGACGCAGAAGACGGGGATAACCACACACACCATGATGATCACTGACAGGCTTTTGTGGGAAGTTGCATTGCCTGTAAATTCAGTCAGATTCTGCATTTTGTAGCTGTGTGCCAGAACAAACCTGTTCAGGAGAAAATATGTTAAAAGTCCATACACACACTGAAATACATCCTGAAAGATATACATTAATTCTTATTATTAATTTAAAAAAGGACTAGATGGAGAATAGAAAAAGATCAACAGACCAAACTGTATGAGAACAACATAACCTAGTTTGTTTTTCCATATCCTCCCTTTACAACTGTTCATTTGTACTGTAAGTGAAATCCAACCTGCAGAATAAAAGAGCCCTCCACTCATGTAACATTGTCATCATCAGTCAGAAGAGCTGACCAAGAATGAGATTTATGTTCTTCTTATCATTCAACTTCAGGCACCAACATCTGTGGGATGTCCTTCCCCTCATCTGAAGTATTGGCTCAATCTGTTTAACTCAGGTCCAAGTCCTCCAGAGATACATTATTTACATCCTATCATCATGATGTTTATCTTTAACATATGGGATTAATTTTGGTGGGGAAATATTATTTTGTCTGTGGAAGCTGTTGATCTGACAGGCTCACAATGCACAACATTAACATAACCTATTGAATATAAAAGAAAGGGTCCACTTTTAAGTTTTATTCTGTGGTTTGTAAAATCACACAGTTTATAACTGATACTCACTGCTGCTGATGCTAATAATCAGGGTCTATCTCCACATAACACACAATCATTATTATGAATATAAGGTTTTTTCACAGCAGACATTCTGACTAGTGGGAAAAGCATGGGTGTAAATGATAATACTAAGAATTGCTACTCATGCAGTAAGAGTGGCAGTAAATCAGCATTCACAGTACCAGGATCCTGACATGAAAACAGCTAAAAGCCATTCAGCCATCATTCATTTAATTATATTTCAATATAATTTCCAGTCTTTTTTTTATTTTCACCTCTCAAAAAATGATTCAGACCTCTCTATTGCAGAAGCATACATTGATACCACCAAAGCAGTTAGAAGGTTCAGGGTAAGTTAATCAATTATAAAGTACAACTGAATATCAAGATCATGTGTCCTGCTTCGTACTGTGTTTTCACTGGTGTGTTATACTTCCAGGCCTATACTCCATAACATTTATCAGACATCTATTTAATATGCAGATTCAGATTTTAATAAGTCTGGTTAATATATATATAGGTATTAATGATAGCTGTCTTTCTTGATAATGATACTTTCAATCAATTTATGGCATCTTTGCAGGCCACCAGTGATAGACTGCATGAATCATGTTTGGTCACCAGGAGGAAGAAGGTTCTTGAGTTATGCTCCTAACGAGTTAGCTAACAAAAACTAGCTCACTGACACCTGAAGCAAAGCAGGAGCTTGGCTGACAGAAGATCACATAAGGCTGGAAGTGATAGTTTGCCAGCAACCCAGTCCCACAGTTAATCATAAATCCTTTATCAGTGGTGCTGCATGCTTATTGAGAGAATGAGAGGTTGAATCCCAGCAACAGCTGCCAGATTTTATGTAAGATACCTTAAATTCACTCAATGAATTGAGTAATCTTTATTGATGATGCTGGCATAGAAATACGGTCACTGCCTGGTTTATTTTTACCAGCAGTTGGGACAGTGTTTGCTGCAGGTCCAAAGACTGAAACTCCATAAAAAAGGATTGAATGGCTTCCTTTGTGCACTTTACACTGTCAAAATAATGTCACTTTTCACATTTCATTCAACTGCAATACAAAACACAACTGACAACAGCAGGCAATGGAAACATTACTAAAGAATCTGGTCAAAAAAAGGAACTGCACACAGTGCTTTTTGAGACTCTGACATGCAGAAACACATCACAAATATGTTTTTTGATATTTGTGTATTAGATTTGCGAGCTAGTTCAAGAAGCAGAAAATTGCTCCTGCAGCTTTCCTTTCACATCTGGTTTGACTGTGTTTGAACAGCAGATAAATATTTTCCTCATGGAGGCCCTGAGACTCTGATCTCTAAAGCCATAGATGAGTGGGCTCAAAAAGCGTGGAATGAGGATGAAACAGAAGAAATTAAAAAAGGCATCGGTGACAGGGTGAGTGAAGGCCAACATGCAGAGTAGCAGCTGAAAGCCATGTAGCAGCACAGTGTGCAAGGCTTTGCTCACAGACGCCTTATCCTGCCTCAGCTTCCTGGTTTCCAGCAGGATTCTCACGTATGTAAAGAGGATGACAACAGCCACCACTGCAAAAAAGAGAATATTTACAATAGCCCGAAACAGTGCCTGAGTTGAAGATGAGTTGACAACACCAACTATGCAAAGCACAGGAGTAGAAATGATATTCACAGCAGGGTCACTTTCCCCAATGCAGAAGTCAATCAAAGGAGGCATACAGCTGATGAGCCACATGATCAAAATAATGATCCAGATGCGGTCTGAACGCCAGGCGGCCGGACGACGCAGCGGATAGAAGATGGCAACATAACGCTCTAGTGACATGGTGGCCAGGATTAAAGGTGTGTTCTGGAAAGTGGCACTGGAAAGAAACAGCAGAGGAGCACAGTACACAAGAGCAAATTTCACCCTGATCATGACAAAGAGGAAGAGCAACACAGAGGACAAGAGCTGGACAGTGTCATTAATCAGCATGTAGGCAAACAGGCTGTAACGTGAGGTGGTCAGGTACTGTCTGTGAGAGGCAAAGATGTGCAGCATGACAACAACGCAGCAGAGGAAGACGCAGAAGATGGGGATGACCACGCACACCTTGATGATCACTGACAGGCTTTTGTGGGAAGTTGCATTGCCTGGAAATTCAGTCAGATTCTGCATTTTGTAGCTGTGTGCCAGAGCAAACCTGTTCAGGAGAAAATATGATAATACATGATAATACAAGTTAGTCATTAATTAATTGTTATTATTAATTTAAAAAGGACTACATGAGGAATAAACAAAGATAAAAAGACTAAAATGTATGAGAACAAAATACCCTTTTTTGTTTTTCCATATCCTCCCATTAAAACTGTTCATTTGTACTGTAAGTGAAACTGCAGAAGAAAAGAGCCCTCCACTCATGTAACATTGTCATCAGTCAGAAGAGGTGACCAAGAATGACATTTATGTTCTTCTTATCATTCAACTTCAAGGACCAACATCTGTAGGATGTCCTTCCCCTTATCTGAAGTATTGGCTCAATCTGTGTAACTCAGGTCCAAGTCCTCCAGAGATGCATTATTTACATCCTATCATCATGATGTTTATCTTTGACATATGGGATTAATTATGGTGGGAAAATGTTATTTTGTTCATGGAAGCTGTTGATCTGGGCTGGAAGTGATAGTTTGTCAGCAACCCAGTCCCACAGTTAATCATAAATCCTTTATCAGTGGTGCTGCATGCTTATTGAGAGAATGAGAGGTTGAATCCCAGCAACAGCTGCCAGATTTTATGTAAGATACCTTAAATTCACTCAATAAATTGACTAATCTTTATTGATGCTTCTGGCATAGAAATATGATTTCAAAGTCACAGACAAAATTCTGAAGTCAAAATAAAATCTTTACAGTCTTGCTGAAGTTGCTGCGTGCTCCCGTGCTCCGTCGTTTACGATCCAATTTGAGCCGGTCTTTTCCGCATCTTGCTGTTACGACAATATTAATCATGTTTGATATTATCGTAAGTCTTAAGGCTTGTCGTATCTGAAATGTGACGTCACCATTACAGACAGCCAATGGGTGCACTCTCTCAGCACCAAACAGGAAGATGGCAAAGATGCCGAAGTCGGGGAGGTTAGTTTGGATCGTACAAAAAGAGGAAAAACAATGGTGGCTACTGCCAAAAGCTGCATTTCTTCGTGTGTCGTGTTGCGTGTAAATGATTCCTGCGGCAAATTATTAGCGCTCAAAACACATCTTTATTACCAGCCAAACTGCATAGTGACAGTACAGTGCAAACACAGCAGGACTTCCAGTCACCCCGCAAGTAAGCCTTCACAATAAAAGCTTATAGGGGATATGACACTGGTTACACCATACCTGCTCCATTTTTCTCTACTCAAAAGTAGTTGTTGAAAATTTCTAAGAGGTGCATGATGGGAAATAATCTCAAGAGAATCTAGTTGTAGCCTTGTAATTAGTGACCCCAGTCTTTACAGAGTTTTATCTGTGTCTAGTCTGTGACTAAATACTCTTCTCAAAGTCTTTAGATGTGAGAGGGTGTCAGATGACAGTCTTTTAAAAGTTTTATCAAAGTTTTATCAAAGTCGTCGAGTGTATGAGAGGCATTAGTTGTGTGTCAATATTTGTAGTATCTCCTAACAAGCAGGTTTGAGGATGTAACGGGAGATGCACTCCTAGAGGGTTTGTCATGATATCAGAAAAATCACACCAGGATGTATCAAGTTTTGTGGCTAACCAGGTACAGTGCAAGAAGGAACCCCCTCCTATACTACATCTAAAACACAAGCTGGTTATCTCAGGATTATGTTATGCAATTTCTGTGGTGTAAGATAGGTTTAATGGAGAAAGCTGTCATAGGTTAGCCTGTATCTGGAGTTGATAGTGGCAGTTAAACTTTTTTGACACAGTGCAGACCATAGCTCTGTACCCACTGTCATACTCAAGTTGGACTCCCATTTCTCCCTTGATTTATTCATAAACCTGGTTTTAAAGCAATATCCATCAAGAGAGAACACATTTTTGAGATGAAACAATGTGTGCTATCCTCATGAAGCAGTATTTCCAAATCATTGAGCATGGGTAAAGTCATTTCAGATCCCCAAAAAGATTTCAGAAATTATCTTAACTGTCGGTAACAGAAAAAGTTCCTGCTGGACAGATCATACTTCCTCCTTAGATCCTCAAAAGACATCAAGGATCCATCCTCACAGCAGTCCTCCAAACGAAGAATCCCTTTCTGGTATATTATTTCCAGGATCTTATTTTCCACTGACAGATATGAGTTCATTCTGTTTCAATGGTGTTTTAGCTGAAAATATATTTTTCGGACTTCATGCCACATTTTGATGATAGGAATCAAAAGGGGGTTATCAGTCCTTCTGGAGAAGGGTGGGATATTTTCACCCTCAAAAAGAAAAGAAATAATTTGCATTCGGGCGGCCAAATAATACCTGTCAAAATGAGGCAGTTGAAGACCTCCCAGTTTGTAATTCAATGTAAGTTTTTCTATTGAAACTCTTGGACTCTTACCATTCCATATAAATTTTCTGACAGGTTTGTTAAGGTTTTTTTTTTTTTTTTTTTTTTTTAAAAACAAAAAAAAACCAAAAAAACTGAGAGGCTCTGGAATCGGTCAGGACTGGAAGAGGTACTGCAGCCTTGCAAACATATTCATTTGAATGCAGTTTATTCTACCAATCAGAGTAACAGCTACATTCATCCACTTTTGTAAATCCTCTATTATTTGACTAACCAGTGGTAAGTTATTGAGTTTGTACATATTTTAAGGTGATTATCCAGTGTAATTCCAAGGTATTTTATCCCACTTGGAGACCATTTGAATGGGCCTCTTTGCTGATGTTCCACATAGTCAAAGTTTGAGAGTGGAAGAATTTCACCTTTGTCATAATTTACTTTATATCCAGAAACAGTCCCAAATTTATGCAAAACAGTTTTCAATTTAGCGAGGGAATCAAATGGATTTGTTGAGTACAGAATTATAACATCTGCCATAAGATTGATTTTATATATGATCTGGCCCACTTTTATACCCTTTATCCATCTTCCCCTGGTGATTTATTAGATTGCAGTGTAGATAGAGTTTTTTTAAATTTCTTTTTAGGTAAACGGTAAATCTAAATCCCTTTGGTCGTCCTGATTCAGTTTTGGTAATTCAATATTATTGAAGAATGTATCTATCATGGACAGATCCTCTGGTGATTCTGACTTATATAAATCAATATAGAACATTTTAAAAGTTTCATTTATTTTTTGGGGATTTCTTTCTCTAGTTCCTCCATTTCTGCTCACTCAGTACTTTTTGAGAAAACATGCAGAAACTCTGTTTAAACAAATCACAAATACATCTTTTGACATTTGTGCATTAGATTTAAGAGCCAGTTCAAGAAGCAGAAAATTGTTCCTGCAGCTTTCCTCTCACACCGGTTTTGACTGTGTTTGAACAGCAGATGAATATTTTCCTGATGGAGGCCCTGAGACTCTGATCTCTAAAGCCATAGATGAGTGGGCTCAAAAAGCGTGGAATGAGGATGAAACAGAAGAAAATAAAAAAGGCAATGTCCAGTGGTAGCCAGTTGGCATGCAGCACGATGAGAGTTTCACTGATGGGGTGAGTGAAGGCCAACATGCAGAGTAGCAGCTGAAAGCCATGTAGCAGCACAGTGTGCAAGGCTTTGCTCACAGACGCCTTATCCTGCCTCAGCTTCCTGGTTTCCAGCAGGATTCTCACGTATGTAAAGAGGATGACAACAGCCACCACTGCAAAAAAGAGAATATTTACAATGGCTCGAAACAGTGCTTGGTTTGGAGATGAGTTGACATCAGCAACTGTGCAAAACACAGGGGTGGAAATGATATTCACAGCAGGGTCATTTTCCCCAATGCAGAAGTCAATCAAAGAAGACATACAGCTGATGAGCCACATGATCAAAATAATGATCCAGATGCGGTCTGAACGCCAGGCGGCCGGACGACGCAGCGGATAGAAGATGGTAACATAACGCTCTAGTGACATGGTGGCCAGGATTAAAGGTGTGTTCTGGAAAGTGGCACTGGAAAGAAACAGCAGAGGAGCACAGTACACAATAGCAAATTTCAGCTGGACCATGACAAAGAGGAAGAGCAACACAGAGGACAAGAGCTGGACAGTGTCATTAATCAGCATGTAGGCAAACAGGCTGTAACGTGAGGTGGTCAGGTACTGTCTGTGAGAGGCAAAGATGTGCAGCATGACAACAATGCAGCAGAGGAAGATGCAGAAGATGGGGATGACCACACACACCTTGATGATCACTGACAGGCTTTTGTGGGAAATTGCATTGCCTGGAAATTCAGTCAGATTCTGCATTTTTTAGCTGTGTGCCAGAGCAAACCTGTTCAGGAGAAAATATGTTAAAAGTCCATACATACACTGAAATAAATACCTAAAGTTAGTCATTAATTGATTGTTATTATTAATTTAAAAAGGACTAGATGAAGAATCAAAAAGATCAAAAGACCAGACTGTATGAGAACAAAATACCCTTGTTTGGTTTTCCGTATCCTCCCTTTAAAACTGTTCATTTGTAATGTAAGTGAAATCCAACCTGCAGAATAAAAGAGCCCTCCACTCATGTAACAAAGTCTTCATCAGTCAGAAGAGCTGACCAAGAATGAGATTTATGTTCTTCTTATCATTCAACAAGGACCAACACCTGTGGGATGTCCTTCCCCTTATCTGAAGTATTTGCTCAATCTGTTTAACTCAGGTCCAAGTCCTCCAGAGATACATTATTTACATCCTATCATCATGATGTTTATCTTTAACATATGGGATTAATTTTGGTGGGGAAATGTTATTTTGTTTATGGAAGCTGTTGATCTGACAGACTGACAATGCACAACATTAACATAACCTATTGATTATAAAAGAAAGGGTCCACTTTTAAGTTTTATTCTGTGGTTTGTAAAATCACACAGTTTATAACTGATACTCACTGCTGCTGATGCTAATAATCAGGGTCTTTCTCCACATAACACACAATCATTATTATGAATATAAGCTTTTTTCACAGCAGACATTCTGACTAGTGGGAAAAGCATGGGTGTAAATGATAACACTAAGAATTGCTACTCATGCAGTAAGAGTGACAGAAAATCAGTATTCACAGTACCAGGATCCTGACATGAAAACAGCTGAAAGCCATTCAGCCATCATTCATTTAATTATATTTCAGTATAATTTCCAGTCTTTTTTTTATTTTCACCTCTCAAAAAATGATTCAGACCTCTCTATTGCAGAAGCATACATTGATACCACCAAAGCCATTAGAAGGTTCAGGGTAAGTTAATCAATTATAAAGTACAACTGAATATCAAGATCATGTGTCTTGCTTAGTACTGTGTTTTCACTGGTGTGTTATACTTCCAGGCCTATACTCCATAACATTTATCAGACATCTATTTAATATGCAGATTCAGATTTTAATAGGCCTGAATAATATACATATATAGGTATTAATGATAGCTGTCTTTCTTGGGAATGATACTTTCACTCAATTTATGGCATCTTTGCAGGCCACCAATGATAGACTGTATGAATCATGTTTGGTCACCAGGAGGAAGAAGGTTCTTGAGTTATGCTGCTAACGTGTTAGCTAACAAAAACTAGCTCACTGACACCTGAAGCAAAGCAGGAGCTTGGCTGACAGAAGATCACATAAGGCTGGAAGTGATAGTTTGTCAGCAACCCAGTCCCACAGTTAATCATAAATCCTTTATCAGTGGTGCTGCATGCTTATTGAGAGAATGAGAGGTTGAATCCCAGCAACAGCTGCCAGATTTTATGTAAGATACCTTAAATTCACTCAGTGAACTGAATAATTTTTATTGATGATGCTGGCATGGAAATACGGTTACTGCCTGGTTTATTTTTAACAACAGTTGGGACAGTGTTTGCTGCAGGTCCAAAGACTGAAACTCCATAAAAGAGGACTGAATGGCTTCCTTTGTGCACATTACACTTTCAAAATAATTATATTTTTCACACTATATTCAACCGCAATGCAGAGCTAACTTTACAGGAGGCAATGAGAAATATTACTAAATAAATAACGTTCAAAAAAGGGAACTGCATTCAGTGCTTTTTGAGACAACATGCAGAAACTCTGTTTAAACAAATCACAAATACATGTTTTGGAATTTGTGCATTAGATTTAAGAGCCAGTTCAAGAAGCAGAAAATTGTTCCTGCAGCTTTCCTCTCATGCTGGGTTTGACTGTGTTTGAACAGCAGATGAATAATTTCCTGATGGAGGCCCTGAGACTCTGATCTCTAAAGCCATAGATGAGTGGGCTCAAAAAGCGTGGAATGAGGATGAAACAGAAGAAATTAAAAAAGGCAATGTCCTCTGGTAGCCAGTTGGCATGCAGCACAATAAGAGTTTCAGTGATGGGGTGAGTGAAGGCCAACATGCAGAGTAGCAGCTGAAAGCCATGTAGCAGCACAGTGTGCAAGGCTTTGCTCACAGACGCCTTATCCTGCCTCAGCTTCCTGGTTTCCAGCAGGATTCTCACGTATGTAAAGAGGATGACAACAGCCACCACTGCAAAAAAGAGAATATTTACAATAGCTCGAAACAGTGTCTGGGTTGGAGATGAGTTGACAACAGTCGCTTTGCAAAGCACAGGAGTAGAAATGATATTCACAGCAGGGTCACTTTCCCCAATGCAGAAGTCAATCAAAGGAGGCATACAGCTGATGAGCCACATGATCAAAATAATGATCCAGATGCGGTCTGAACGCCAGGCGGCCGGACGACGCAGGGGATAGAAGATGGCAACATAACGCTCTAGTGACATGGTGGCCAGGATTAAAGGTGTGTTCTGGAAAGTGGCAATGGAAAGAAACAGCAGAGGAGCACAGTACACAAGAGCAAATTTCACCTGGATCATGACTAAGAGGAAGAGCAACACAGAGGACAAGAGCTGGACAGTGTCATTAATCAGCATGTAGGCAAACAGGCTGTAACGTGAGGTGGTCAGGTACTGTCTGTGAGAGGCAAAGATGTGCAGCATGACAACAATGCAGCAGAGGAAGACGCAGAAGATGGGGATGACCACGCACACCTTGATGATTACTGACAGGCTTTTGTGGGAAGTTGCATTGCCTGGAAATTCAGTCAGATTCTGCATTTTGTAGCTGTGTGCCAGAGCAAACCTGTTCAGGAGAAAATATGTTAAAAGTCCATACACACACTGAAACACATCCTGAAAGATATACATTAATTAATTGTTATTATTAATTTAAAAGGACTAAATGAAGAATAGAAAAAGATCAAAACACTAAAATGTATGAGAACAAAATACCCTTGTTTGTTTTTCCGTATCCTCCCTTTAAAACTAATAATTTGTACTGTAAGTGAAATCCAACCTGCAGAATAAAAGAGCCCTCCACTCATGTAACAAAGTCTTCATCAGTCAGAAGAGCTGGCCAAGAATGAGATTTATGTTCTTCTTATAATTCAACTTCAGGCACCAACATCTGTGGGATGTCCTTCCCCTCATCTGAAGTATTGGCTCAATCTGTTTAACTCAGGTCCAAGTCCTCCAGAGATACATTATTTACATCCTATGATCATGATGTTTATCTTTAACATATGGGATTAATTTCAGTAGGGAAATATTATCTTGTTTATGGAAGCTTTCGATCCGACAGGCTCACAATGCACGACATTAACATAACCTATTGATTATAAAACAAAGGGTCCACTTTCAAGTTTTATTCTGTGGTTTGTAAAATCACACAGTTTATAACTGATACTCACTGCTGCTGATGCTAATAATCAGGGTCTTTCCTCTCTTATTGGAAATGAATAACCAAATGCACAGGTGTAAATAATAACACTAACAACTACTGCCCAATGCAGCCATCATTCATTCTCTCTCTCTCTCTCTCTCTCTCTATATATATATATATATATATATATATATATATATTGTAAAGCATTCTCTACAATGCTTTAAAGACTGCATGAATCATGTTTGGCCACCAAGAGGAAGAAGGTCCTGTTAGCTAACAAACACTAGCTTACTGACACCTGACGAAAACCCGGAAAGACTTCCCAATAGAGTCTTTGGTCCGTCTAGACGTAGGCTTCTTTTTGTGCTGTCGCTGGGCAACGTTAGCATAACTAACAGTTCATTTCTTGCTTGCTTTTAGCCTGTTGCTATTAGCAAAGTGTTTGATAAAGTAGACATAGCAGTAAATGTGACATAAGTCCGTTTGTATTGTATTCTTTGGGAAAATGACCCTTCTCCCTCCTGGTGTATTAGCCCTGTGAACACCATAAATATGAGTTTTTGGTCAGAATGGTTAGTTTAAATATTGTCATAATACATCAGAGTGTTGATTTAATGAATTATAGTCAAATATATAGTGAAAAAAACACATAAAGCTTTGGGGCGTGGCTACCGTGTGATTGACAGGTCTCTGCTGTCATTACATCCTGAAAAGGAGCAGCGCTGACAGTCTGAGCTCTCAGCTCATATTTCCTTCAAGTAACGTTATGTTATGAGCCACAATTAACATTCCAGTTAATATTAAAGTTCATTTGAATTACGGAGGCTTATCGCTAACCGAGATGGCTTGTTAGTGCTAGCGTTAGCTGATAACATATGCTAACCATACCGTTACCAGGCTGCATGTTGCATGTGTTAATGTGATGGTAACATTAGCTCTTCACTCTTGATGTTGGGCAATGGGAACAAACGACACAACATACAGTAACACTACTTTGAGGAGGATCAGTTTTTCTCAGACAGGAAGGTAGACAGAGACAAAGATATATATTACTCTAGTACTGTAAGCATAGCAACTTTTATCTCTTATCTAACCATGCAGACCATAAACTTGTATTTATAGTGTTATACACCAGGAAAGAAAATCGGAGAGAATGCAAGTTCAAGTTTCTTCCATATTTCTTCCATGAAAAGGAACAGCACTGATGGTCTGAGCTCATTTTTCCTTCACCTGAAGAGTCACTGCACCATTTTCTAGTAAGTAATGTTATGCTGTCAGCCATAATTAGCATTGCAGTTAATTTCACAGTTCACATAAATTACATAGGCTCATCGCCAAGCTAGCTCAATAGCGCTAGCGTTAGCTGATAGCAAAGCGGTTGCTCTGCTAACAATACTGGTACCTGGTCCCGGTGGGCTGCTATGCTGTGTTAACTTTAACTATAGATTGGTCTGCATGTGTTAATTTGACAATGTAGTTCTTCACTGAAAGTCTGATAAAAAAAAAGTAAATGGGAACAAATGTCACAACTTACGGTAATGCTCCTTTGAGGAGAATCAGTTCTTCACAGACAGGAAAGTAGACAGAGACAGAGATATAGTATACTACACTGGTGCCACACAGCAACTGTGCGTAGTTTTAAAAACTACACACAGTTAACAATTTATTTGTGTTTATTATGCGTGTGCAGGATTAGCCAATGTTTTCTTAGTGTTCATTTGATCATCAAGAACATCAAGTGTATCTTGGTACTTACTTTGTCCTTTCAGTTTTCAGGGAAAAGGCGAGGGAATTTACCTAAATCTAAGAAGATAAATTGAAGTTTTCACACAGAATATCTGTATTGTATTGTATATCATTGTAAAAAAAAAATCAAAAGAACAATCCTCCTGGAATTAAGATCATATGCCAAGAAGATTGTGTGTACAGTTCATAAATCAAAACTGCCTGTTTTTGGGGAAATATAACTACAGGACAGACTGGATAACCATGCTGGTAGCAGCAAAATGGCCCTTTAAACATGGCCCTTTTTGCTGATGCAAAGCGGTTTAACTGAACACTTAACTGAGTCTTTTCCAGATGGAGGAGGGAGCTCTCATATTGATTGTTTGCACTGTGGTGATGCTGCTGACTGGACACTTTCAAGTGAGCTAGGTCAGTTGTTCCAGTTGTGTCCTGCTCAGAGCAGTTTACGAACTGTTGAGCAAAAGGTTTTGGCAGTGCCTCTCAACACTTTTTAACCTTAGATTTGTGTGTCTGTGGAAGGTGCCGTGGTTAACTGAATTTGTGCAGATGTCAGTAAAGAGAAATCTATCACAGCACGACTAATTTAAAAGAAAAAAACTGTGTGGTATTGAGATTCATGTTGATTATGGCGTATACAGATATTTTTGTCCACAGAGTGCATAAATCCCGAAATGACACCCTGGCATTTTTATGTGTACACCCTATACGGATCTTTCTTCAATTGCTCCTTGAATTGCGTATGAGCTAACCCCACCACCATCAACACTTAGACTCATGCTCTGTTTCTTCCTCTCTGTCTTGTGTGGCTGTGTTACAGCATCACCCACAGGCCAGCTTTACCACAGCATTTCAGCGGTTTCACAGGGACAAACATTTCCTGAGATGGAAAACTTTTCAAATGAAATCGGCTCTGTTTCCATGTGGACATCGCCTTATTCTGGTCAGTCGTGTTAGGCCTTTTCCTAGTTTTGCTCTTAGGGTTGTCTAATACAAGTAAAGCGCCAAGTAATGCCTGGTAGGGGAAGTTGGATGAGTTGAGTGTGTATAATCAACAACTAATATGCTGAGTAGGCTACAAGGTAAACCTACTCGAAATTACTCGCAAACAGTGATGTCTAGAGGACTGGATCAGAGCATCTCCAGAAGTGCAGCTCTGGTGGGCTGTTCCTGGTCTGCAGTGGTCAGGATCTATCAAAAGTGGTCCAAGGAAGGACCAGTGGTGAACCAGAGACAGGGTCATGAGAGGATCACTGATGCAGGTGGGGAGTGAAGGCTGGTCCTGGTGGTCCGATCCATCAGGCCAGAGGAGGTCATGCTGGTTTTGATAGAAAAGTGTCAGTTAACACAGCACACCTTTAGGGGTCAGAGGTCAGGGCTGATTTGGCAGCAGAAGGGGCACCAACACAATATTAGACAGTTGGACATAATGTTCTGACTGATTGGTGTATTTAGTATGTATATGGATTCATTAATATTGGGCACATAAACAACATGTTTGTTATTGCCTGGTTGGTTCATGGTTTGTGTCAGGGTTAAAGCACTTGAGATGGCTGTTAAACTCTGTTTAGTTGAACACATGTTATGTTGATCAGGATGGTATGCTTCTGCTTGTTATCCTGAAATTATGGTCATTGTACTACTTGTTCTTGATAAGAGAGTAAAAAAAATATAAACTATAAACTTTTGTCTTATATTGATATGGTCTGTTTTATTTAAATCAAAATAACAACTCAAAATTAATATACTGTCTGTAGGTCTTTTAGTCATCAGGGTAATTCATACTTCTGTGGTTACTTTTATCAAAGAAAGTTTATCAGAGGACAACTCTGGGAAAGGGAAGCCAATGGGAAAGTGACTTCAACATATATTTACTTTATTATTAATAGCCAGCAGGAGTTGAATCCTCTAATTGGAAAAATATGTCTGATTGTATAAAAGTCTATGATCAATCGATAGTCTTCTTCAATATAGCATGATGGTCATTTAGTAAGTTATAGTCAGGAAATAAATGATAAAGCAAGGGATGCTTCAGGGCATGATTGACAGGTCGCTACCACTGCATTTTCCAGTCTGGCAGGTAACCAAGATGATTATCACCAAAATGTTGAAATCAGAGCTATACAAAAATCAACCTGAATCCAACATCACAGAATATTTAGGGTTTTCTTGTCAGTTACTGTGCAGCTGCAGGTTCTAGAAGTTTGTGAACCACAGAAAAACAAACACCTAAACTCTGATCAGTATTGTTTTGAAGAAGATGATGA
Organism: Synanceia verrucosa; assembly: GCA_029721515.1. NCBI lineage: Eukaryota > Metazoa > Chordata > Actinopteri > Perciformes > Synanceiidae > Synanceia > Synanceia verrucosa. Next base: position 3,519,214 of record CM056559.1, read on the forward strand.
AACCTGTAAAGAGATGTTCCTGTAGTGTAAATGATGTGAGGTGCTGAGCAGTATCTCCAGAGCATGTCTTCTGTCCCCTGCTTAGTAATTAACAGACTGGTTAATTATTAACACAAAACTCCTGAGTATAATTGTGCAACCTGAAGTTTTCATCTGTTTGGCAAACACATTGTCTCTACTGATCTCAGCTCACTGGGGCTTGTCAGCTCTTTGCGCAAGTTCTGCGTCACTAATCAGGACTGCTGGGGATTGGACCAAAATCATTGTCCAAAACAAACAGTCTGCCTCTGAACTCCAGTGGATACCATCTCAGCAGATAACATGTTTATCAGCTATCAGACAGAGTGAATACTGTTCCAAAGTTTTGACAGTAAAAGTTTGAAAAACTTTAAATTCATTAATTTTAAAACTACATTTTTAAAGCTACACTCAAAAAAGCTGCATTAATCGCAGTGTAACACGTAGCTTCTACCATATATAGTCACATTTTGTGGTTGAACATCATAAATTAATGTTATTTTAGAATGTTGTGCAATAACTTAACAATGTGTAAATTAATTTATGTTGACAGAGCCTAATGCATTTTGGGTAAGATGCATTGTAAAATGCATTGAGTTGTGCGTACAACTCCAGAGCAGAAGGTGGCAGTAGGGTGCGACTGTGAGTTTTGGAAATTTTATTTCCAAAAGTTAGGCACATAGTTCAAAATATGTTTGTGGGAGATGGTAACATAAGTCCTTTACCTGACTTAAAGGGACGCAATGTAATTTTTTAAGTATTTTATTACCTCAAATCAATGTCTTCATTCATAAATCTATCCTCATTGATGTAAAATAACATATGCCAACAATCTGACTTATCCTCCTGGGCAAAGAATCAGTTATCCGCCGGGAAGTCCTCCAGAGGAGGGCTGTGGAGGTCCGTGGAAAAATGACCGGAGACTGGGCTGGGGATCCACTGTGAGCAACTAATGCTGCAACATTAGTTGCTACGGTTAGGTGGAAATACTTTCCATAATTTTTTATGTTCACCCAACAAATGATTATTTTCAGTGTATTTTTCTGAGAAGAGGGTTTAAGTTAGAAGAGTGTAATTTATGTTCTTTGTGTATAAAATGAAAGCATTAAAATTGTTATGATCCAGCAGCTTCATGGTGCTGTTTATGCCATCTAAATTAGCAGAGTGGAGCCACTTTGTCTCTCTTTTAAAACACTCCAGTCACAATCTATAATCATTTTAGCCATTTCCATGCATGCAATGAAGAAAATTGCACACGTTGTATGAATTACATGTGGTTTGTAAAATATGCACAAAAAATCTCTAAAAGGTCAACTATGTGCTGAACTTTGACTGGCCGTCTCTCTTGTGTACACACATTCCTAAGAATGCTGCACGTAAGTGACCCTGTTTTTTTTTTTTTTTTTTTTTTTAGATAAAGCCATATACGCACATTTGCAAAAAGAGTCAACAGATCAATGCCTTTTACGCAATAAAATGATGCCGGGGCCTTACAAATACCTGCAGGACATGACAGTCTGTCATTGTCGAGCTGACAGAAAGTGTCTGTCTGATTTTGCAAAGACAAGCAAGGCTACAGAAGATCACTTTGAATTGCAGGAAACAGAAGATCTACTCTCACTAACTAATTTTACATACAACACTATAAATACATTCTTCGTGTGCAGCAGATCTAATTCATCTGCAAAATGCAAGCTGTTGGTCAGTGTTCAGTGTGTGCCAGCCGTGCTGCTGGAGGACTTCTGCGAAATCAGACAGACTTTTCACTGCTGCGGACCAACAAAAGTGTGCTCAGGAGAGGAGCAACCTGTATCCGCCTCCTAAGGTAGGCTGTGAATAATAAGCAATGCCATAAAGTATGTAGTTAGAACATAACCTAGTTCTATATGAATGAATCTAAGCTATGAAATGTTTATAGTAACTTTTAGCAAATTCAACACTGCAATATTTGATCTGAAATACCATTAATCATCACTAATATCCTGTTTATATTCTGTTCAATTTTTCTACAGCAATTCGGAGAGAGTTCTATTCAACAGCAAGAAGCTTGGAGTCCAGAAAATAGGGAAGTGGACAGATATTGCGCATACAGCTCCTTTAAGTGTTGGCCATGGGCTTCATGCCTTCCCTTCTACACAGGTGGGTCAGTCCTAATACACTGCAGCTGCACAAAGAGTGTGTCCTTTGGATTAAGTTCATTGTCTTGTTATTCATATTTTTTACATGGAGAAATTGAATTAAGGAGTTAAAAATGCTGAATTTTCTCTGGTTTGTAGCAAATAGAAAACCTCTCCCATGATTCCCTGATCAGAAGAGCAGCCTCAGTGGTTACTGACAGTTCAAGTACTTTCCTGTCCCAGACCTCCTTGGCTCTCATAAATGCCCTTACAGACTACTCGACAGTAAGTTCTTGTCTCACCTGAAACATTTTGTGCACAACTTATAATTGCCAATTTGAGAGTTCAATTAATCACTGGAAACATTACATTAACCACATTGTTAAGTTGATTTAAATCTCTAAATATTTTCACAATTACATGGTGAGAATAATACCTCTGAGAAATGACACTGGCTGCTGAGAGTCTCTTATTTTTTTTGCATGTGACAAGACTTTTAACATAAGCATTTCATTGAAAAAAATCTTTAACGCTGGCTGTCCTCCCTCTGTTTGCTAACAGGCTGTGCATACACGCATTGCTGTCCAAAGACAGTATTTAGCCTCATTGGGAAAACTGACTCCAGCAGAGGAAGATTCGTTCCTGGAGGTGATCAATTGCCAGCGTGCAGAGGTTAGTTTGTGCTGTTGAGAACAAACCTAAATGTACTGTATAATTCGGTTAAACCTGTTCAATTCAGTGTTTACTCTTTGCAAAAGCAACCACATTGATGACACGTTTATTGTATTGCATTTGTCTTGTCTCTTTGTCCAAACAGTCTGGTGACAGACTACATGACTGCAAACACTTTGAGTCAGCCTGGATCAATGCTGTCAACTTATGTAAATTGGCTGCAGAGGCAGCACACTCTTCAGGTGAGTTAAATGTGTGCCTTAGAGTAGATCTCTTGAGGTTTGACACAATGCTGGACTACTGTTGTATTTACAATGACGGAATAGTGAAGGGATTAAATTACTTACTCTTTAGAAAGAGTACAGATCAAATGTCACTCAGTGTTTAAAACAAAATGGATAGAGTAGACAGGAGTGCCTTCTTTAGCTCCACACTTAATATTTGGACTTAAGATGGTGTTATGTTAACCTCTGAACTCGAACCTTCTCAGCCATTTGGCTAAATTTGTTTTTGCATCTGTGTGCTTGTAGGAGCTGAGCAGGCCTCCATCACAGTGAGGGCAAACATTCAGGTGGCCCAGTCACAGGTGGAAGAAGCTCGGAAACTGTCAGCAGACGCAGATAAGAAATTGGCCGAGACTAAAGTAGAAGAGATCCAAAGGATGGCGGAATATGCTGCCTTTCTGGATGACAGTGAGGAGCATGAGGTGCATGAGGCTTATCTACGAGAGGACTAAGAAAAATACACAGTGCTGTTGGAAAAAAAGCAAAAAAAAAAAAATGAGTGCATGTAGTTACCTTTGAAAGTTTTGAGCTTTCTACTTTTTATTTCTATTTCTCTCTCTTCTTTTTTGAGCTTGTAAGACCTTTTTTTGCATTAAAACAAATATAATCAAAATCTGAAAAAGAAATGAAATACATAGCTAACAGTTTGTAATTCTGTAAAGTAACATACATTTTTATTTAAGACTATTTATTTGTGTTTTGAGAAATGATGGAGTAATGCTTATCAAATCTCCAGTGTATATTGTTTGGCAGTGGGCTGATCCAGTGTCAGATCACAGCATTTATTATATGTTGTGTTGTTCTTTTTTTTTTATGAAGCTATTGTTTGCATCATTGATTTTCACTGTTGACATGATATCAAAAATAAAAATGTATTTGATTTCATGTGTTGATGAGTTACTGCTTGTTACCATATTGTGTGACGAGTCATATAAAAAGGTTTGAAGTCCTATCTTCTTTCCCTTTGCCACATGGCTACGGTTATTGTCGCGAGAAGGAGACAGTGAAACGATGAAAGAAGACGCAGAAGATACATTTTCAACCTTGTGTGGAATTTATGAAATGAATGAGGAAACACTCATTAAGACATATCGCCTGTCTCCCATTTTGGAGCTGCTGGAGGAACTCAGATTGGATTGGGAGTCATAAGAAGGAGTCATGCAGTACCTGCAATGACAAATCTCCTTGCAAGTTTACATTTGGTTTTGCATCTGGTTCAGTCTGGTGTACAGTAGCTATTACAGCTGGGATCTCCCAATCCCGTTTTTCAGGTATGCTGTCTGAAGTCCTAAAGGCCACATTGCGCTGGACGGCCAGGTGTATTGGTTTCCATGCACTCAGGATTCCTTGAATGAGACCAAATACTGCATCTTTGCCGTAGCTCATTTAAGTGTTTATTGGTTTCACCTACCAACACTTCTAATTCTATAGGGTCAAATTTCACATTGTGCTTTTGTCTCTCCAAATTCATTTTTAATCATCTGCTCGTTCCAAGCACCTCTCCTGATGGCTTGCTACCAAAGACGTCTTGTTTGCACTGAAAGGGATGCAAGTTGATGGTATTCTGTAAAATTTGCTCATTTTGTTGTCCTTATCAAAACGGCTTGAGCAACCAACAACACAACAAGACATGATCTCAGCTCTTACTGCTCTCTTTCTGCAGTCCAGCGGGGAGTGACGGAGACTGATAATCCCTTGACACTACAGTGTCATATCCACTCCACTATCCAAAAACATGCATGGGGATTAGGTTAATTGGTCCGTAGGTGTGAATGTGAGTGTGAGTAGTTGTCTGTCTCTATGTGTCCTGTGATGAACTGGAGACTTGTCCAGGGTGTACCCTGCCTTTCACCCTAAGACAGCTGGGATAGGCTCCAGCCCCCTGTGACCCTATGAGAGGATAAGAGGCAGAAAATTGATGGATGGATGGCAGCTACTACTATAGTGGTGACTTTTAACTTATCATGTATAAAAATAGACATAAAATAAAAAAAGTGCTAATTTGCTGTGCAAATTAGTGTAATATATTATGATGTCACTGCACTGCTGGATCTTAAGAAGGTTCTAAGTAGTGCTTCAAAATGCAAAAAGAAGGAATGAGAGTGAGACAAAAAAATGAGTAAGCATTTTATTGCAAACAACCATTAAAGTGAAATAGGCTGTTCATCAGCTGATGACCACAGCCTTTAAAAGCCTAAATCTTCACAAAAATGTGGATTCAGTGTCATTTTTCTGCTATCCACACTGTCATGACCTCCTGATGGCAAAGGCATAAAAGCTTTCTCTCTCTGAATGCAGTCAGATTGTTGAGATGCATCAGCAAGGCCTCCCACAGCGTGCCATTGCTGCTGAGGTTGGACGCAGTAAGACAGCATATTACACTTTTTGAATTTTGAAGCCAAATTGCTATACGGCAAGAATCAGCCTTTCCTCTATCCTTTAAACGCACACATATGCTCCCTTTTCTGTGCAGCTCCTGGCATCTCTCCTGCAGCACGCAAGAGTGCAAACGCCACCCCTGTGCTGCGCTCTTTGCATGGTGCAAACACATGAATGGGTTTCTCTTGGTGCATCTGCATCTTGCGTGTTCAGTGTGAAACCAGCTTAACTTTACATGCTGCAGTTGTCTCTTCCCTCCACCTTCTTGTCACTTTCTTTTACTACCACCCACAGGTCACAAATAGAAAACTGGATAGCTCAAAGCCTTTCTTTCTGCCCTGTGCTCGTAAGACATCTTTTCATGTCATTGTAAATACAAATTCTATTATTTGTGATTGTTTTACAATGCTAGTACAATCACATAACTTCTAGTACAAAAAACGGCTGACTGTTGTTTTGTTAAAGCGTTATAAGCAAAAGGAGATTGTGTGGGTCACTTAAATGTATTGCTTTAAACAGGGAAAAATATATGTCTGTCTATAATTAAAGCCAGGGTATATAGAACATTAATGTCACTATAATATTGTAAAATTATGATTCAAAAGGATTGTGATTATTATTGATACCACAGAGTGCATAGTATTTCACTGCATGTAAAAGGATTTCATCTCTGAGGCTCTGATCAAACACCTTGGAGCGAGAATGAAAGTAATGTAATTAAAGTACCTGATATTAATGTACGGTATAACGTGAAATTACTTTTTATTAACTTTACTTTATTGCAGACATTAACTTTATTTTAAATAACTATTCTCTCTTGATGTAGCTTTGGCCATTCTCGCTATTTTAACAGAGGAGAATATAATAATACACATGATGAAGAAATAGAACTGACTAATAGCTGACCAAAGATGACCCTGCCATTTGTAAAAGATGAATGGTTCCACAGAGCACACTCTGCCTTGGGTATGGAAGTGTTTGGAAGCAGATGCAAAGAAGCTGGAGAGAACAACAATATAGTCAGTATTGGGGCGTTCAACAGTCTGTGCTGAAGAGGATGAGTGTTTCGTTTGTGTTTGAGGAGGACATGGTAGAAATTCATATCAGGTCATCATAGACTGACTTTTAATGCTACAGTAGTGGAGTATAATGAACATGGCATAGCATACATGGAAACAATGACTTTAAAAATCCACTTGTTCACATTAGACTGAAGTACAATAATAACAATAATGACTTTGTTTTGCATTTATCTAAACAAGGTTAAATATTACTTCACAACATACATGAGAAAAAAGCATAAAAAATAAGTAACCAGCACTAAAATAAAGGAAGGAAAACAACACAATAAGATAAAACAACACCTATATAACCATATGCAAGAAACCATCCAAGTAGAAACAATAACACATATGGAAGTATTTAAAAGGGGAAGTTAGCTGACACATTAAAAGAGAAAAGGGGCATTACAAAGTGAAATTACAATAAGGACAATGCAGTGTCATTCAGTTTACCCAACAGTTGTAACTTACGTGACTCTTAATAATTAGGGTGTAATAGTTGTACAGCGTAATCATCACAGGCATGAAACTCACACTCATGAACCAAGACAAACATGCAATTTATATCTATCAATTTATACATTATACAAACATTTCTGTTGCAAAATCATGGGTCTATGAATTGTTCTTGAAAAGGCCACAGAGAACATAACATTTCAGTGCAAGAAAAAACTTTTCATCCCTGAGGCCATAAATGAGAGGATTCAGACATCTTGGAATAAGATAGAAAGATATGTAATTAAAGTACCTGACATTAAAGTATAGCAGTAAATTAGTTCTAAAGAGAGCGCTTTCTATAAATGGACACCACAGCTGGATGAGACAGAGTAACAGCTGGAAAGCATGAAGAATTACTGTTCTGAGCCCTTTCCATGTTGACTTTCTATTCTCTCCTGATGCAGATTTGGCCACTCTCATTATTTTAACATAGGAGAATACAATAATAATACACATGCTCAAGAAATAAAACTGACTTATAGCTGACTTTACATAAACCTGCCAAGTCTGAAGGTGGAGCATATCCACAAAGCAAATCCTGTGTTGTTCATATAAACTAAGAGAGGCTGATGCAAAGAAAATGAGCATATCCACAATACAGGTTACAGAGCTGAGGCCATGAATGATGAGGATACAGTGTACAGTCCTGTGTGTGGTGCACAGCTCTCCATGGCGCAGGGGCATGCAAATAGCCACATAACGCTCCAGGGTCATTGCTGTCAAAGTAACTGGTGTGACAAAAGTATATAAAGTCAACAAAGTGCAGATAATGAGACACAACCATACTTGTATGGACACCTGAAAAAAATTAAAGATGAGCAAAAGATTTGTTAGAATCAAGATCAGACAATCAGAGAGTAACGTAGTGGCAAATAAGATGTAGCGCATGGTTGTATAGAAGAAATCCTTCATGAAAAAGGTTATGATCAGCAAAAAGTTGATGCAAAGGAAAAGTGCTACTAAAACCTGAACTAAAATGACACGGAAAACTGAGGGATTCCTTGAGAGTGCACCATCAACTGATGAGCTGTTGTTAGCCATATATTTCTCTGTTTAGGTCAAATAAGGATCTAACAGTTGCATCTGGTAGAATCTGCATCGACCAAAACAAAACAATAGACACCAGGAGCATTTGGCAAATATGTACAATGAATATGACAGAAAGTCATTAACAAGTAAAAGAGCATACAATCTTTGAGTTTACTAAAGCATCCCTTTAGTGGCGTGGCATCGTGGTGTATGGTTCCATCGATGACGGTCAATGCTGAGCTCTGTGCAGACTTCTGAGAGAAGACTGTTTGTAGAGTAAAACACAAGGGGAATGTGATGGAGCAGCACCGTCACTGAGTGCTGAGCAGGACATAGCACACACACACACACACACACACACACACACACGCATGCATATACACACACAGTAGCATCAAGGGCCCAAAAAAAAATCTGGCGCCTCAAAGCGGCATTGGCGTCGGAGGGGGAAAGGGGGAAAACACCTCGAACACCCAACAAGACCTGAGTAAATACTGCCTGATCGATTGCAATCAATCAAAGTGTATCTAATCTGTAATCTAAAATATCTGTATATGCCAGATGCACATATTTTCTGTAATAAGTAATAAAACTTTTGACAACCTCAAACTGCAACTGGTGTAATTTTAGTTGATCAACAAAGAAAACAACATGTGTTATTATATCATCACATATGTCTACAATATATATGATGTAGGTAAAAGATTAGCAGACCTCAGATTAGCAGACCGTCCGTACAGTAGCGTAGCATTGTGGAACGCAGATCCATAGATGGCAGACTTCCGAGAGAGGAATCTGTATGAAGAATTTTCAAAGGCAAACATGACCCAAGGGGAATCATAGGGTGACCAGGTGTCCTGCTTTGTGTGGGACTGCAGAGCATTTTCATCACTTTTGATGCATCCTGCAAATTGAGACAATGTCCCACATTTGATTAGCAGCTACAACCAAGTCTGGAAAAGTATTTACTTGTCAATAAAGCCACTGGTAAGTTCTTCATCACCAATTATCTGTGTGTGTGTGTTCGGTACCGCATATGCATATCCATTGTGCTTATGCAAATGTATCCTCTCCAGCAAAATGTGGCCCCTCATGAAGGGTAAGGCCCCATGCACGGTGCATGTTCTGTGTTTAGGAAGGGGTGGCACTGTTTGTGTTTGAAGAGGACATGGTAGAAATTCATGCCAGGTCATCATAGACTGACTTTTAATGCTACAGTAGTGGAGTATAATGAACATGGCATGGCATACATGTTCTCCCCATGTCTGCGTGGGTTCTCTCTGGGTACTCCGGCTTTCTCCCATCCAAAAACATGCATGGGGATTAGGTTAATTGGCTAAATTAAATTGTCCGTAGGTGTGAGCGGTTGTCTGTCTCTATGTGTCCTGCGATAAACTGGCAACTTGTCCCCACCTTTGCCCAAAGACAAGTGGGATAGGCTCCAGCCCTATGTGAGGATAAGCGGTAGAAAAGATGGATGGATGGCATACATAGAAACAATGACTTTAAAAATCCAGTTGTTTACATTAGACTGAACAATAATAATAACATTGATGACTTTATTTGTTTTGTATTTATCTCAACAAGGTTAAATATTGCTTCACAAAAAGCATAAAATATAAGAAAACATAAGAATCAATGATGAGCACTAAAATCAGGAAAACAACACGAAGAAAAAAAACACCTATATAACCATATGCAAGAAACCATACAAGTAGAAACAATAACACATATGTAAGTATTTAAAAGGGGAAGTTAGCTGACACATTAAAAGAGAAAAGGGGCATTACAAAGTGAAATTACAATAAGGACAATGCAGTGTCATTCAGTTTACCCAACAGTTGTAACTTACGTGACTCTTAATAATTAGGGTGTAATAGTTGTGCAGCGTAATCATCACAGGCATGAAACTCACACTCATGAACCAAGACAAACATGCAATTTATATCTATCAATTTATACATTATACAAACATTTCTGCTGCAAAATCATGGGTCTATGAATTATTCTTGAAAAGGCCACAGAGAACATAACATTTCAGTGCAAGAAAAAACTTTTCATCCCTGAGGCCATAAATGAGAGGATTCAGACATCTTGGAGCAAGGTAGAAAATAATGTAATTAAAGTACCTGACATTAAAGTATAGCAGTAAATTAGTTCTAAAGAGAGAACTTTCTATAAATGGACACCACAGCTGGATGAGACAGAGTAACAGCTGGAAAGCATGAAGAATTACTGTTCTGAGCCCTTTCCATGTTGACTTTCTATTCTCTCCTGATGCAGATTTGGCCACTCTCATTATTTTAACATAGCAGAATACAATAATAATACACATGATCAAGAAATAAAACTGACTGACTGCTGACTTAAAATATATTTGCCAAGTCTGCAAGATGAACACCTCCGCCGAGCATATCCTGTGCTCTTCAAATAAGCTAAGAGAGGCTGATGCAAAGAAGATGAACAGAATCACAATACAGGTTACAGAGCTGAGGCCATGAATGATGAGGATACAGTGTACAGTTCTGTGTGTGGTGCACAGCTCTCCATGGCGCAGGGGCATGCAAATAGCCACATAACGCTCCAGGGTCATTGCTGTCAAAGTAACTGGTGTGACAAAAGAATATAAAGTCAACAAAGTGCAGATAATGAGACACAACCATACTTGTATGGACACCTGAAAAAAATTGAAGATGAGCAAAACATTTGTTAGAATCAAGATCAGACAATCAGAGAGTAACGTAGTGGCAAATAAGATGTAGCGCATGGTTGTATAGAAGAAATCCTTCATGAAAAAGGTTATGATCAGCAAAAAATTGATGCAAAGGAAAAGTGCTACTAAAACCTGAACTAAAATGACCTGGTAAAGAAATCTGTTCCTTGAGAGTGCACCACCAACTGATGAGCTGTTGTTAGCCATATATTTCTCTGTTTTTTAAATGAAGTGGTGTTTAGGTCAAATAAGGATCTAACAGTTGCATCTGGTAGAATCTGCATCGACCAAAACAAAAGCAATAGACACCAGGAGCATCTGGCAAATATGCACAATGAATATAACAGAAAGTCACTGACAAGTAAAAGAGCATACAATCTTTGAGTTTACCAAAGCATCCTTACAGTTTTGTGGCATCGTGGTGTATGGTTCCGTCGATGACGGTCAATGCTGAGCTCTGTGCAGACTTCTGAGAGAAGACTGTTTGTAGACTAAAACACAAGGGGAATGTGATGGAGCAGCACCGTCACTGAGTGCTGAGTAGGACACACACACACACACACACACACACACACACACATACAAATACGCATGCATATACACACACAGTAGCATCAAGGGCCCAAAAAAAAATCTGGCGCCTCAAAGCGGCATTGGCGTCGGAGGGGGAAAGGGGGATAACACGTCGAAGCCACTGTTTGTGAACGTGGCAAATGAAATAAATGTGTAGCAAATGAAATAAATGTCACAAGTGTGCAGTTTATTTTGGAAAATGAAGTGTGGTCTGTCCGATCACAAGTGTTTTGTCGTCCCCGCTAGCTGCCAGACTTGTCATGCACCTGGGTCACACACCCTCCTGGACTATATTTCCATATAAGCTCACGGTTTTACTGGCCCTCAATGTACAATCATATTCAGCAATGTTGTGTAACCTCCTCTGTCTGTTTGAAACCTCTCCCTGTCATTTTCACCCCATTTCGTCAAATTACCATGGACTTTTTCGGCCCTTTGGTGAAAATCAGTGTGCAACTATGCTACTTGTTTTCCAGCGGTGTTTCCCCTGAGCCCTGGTTAGCACAGTTAGCCTACATTTCGCAATAGATAAATAGATAAAATAGATCTTGTTGATCTTGTTGTTTGTTGCTTGTTGATTCCCAGTCTAATGGTTGTTCTCTCCAAAACATGTCAGCATCATTTCATTGTAATTGTACGTCATTGCCTGCACAGAACCTGGTGGTTCCAGGGCACCACTTCTTTGTGTTTTCACAGCCTACGCACCGGCCCCTGGTGCTTAAAACTGGGTCCAGACAAGGAACAAAGCTTTGCTGGTCCAGAGCTAAGCGCTGATTACGTAGGGGGCTTGGGGCAGGGCTATTGCGAACACCAACACCGGAGTAAATACTGCCTGGTTCTATCGCAAGTGTATTGAAAGGACTCCCTGGACACACTGAAGTATTGCACAAACTTTTGCACACTGACATCAGGAACAGTAGTGTCCCAAAAGTACCGTGATTGAAGATCTGCCCAGGCAATAGGCGACTTCCATCTTGCTGGCAGCTGTGATGCACTCTGTTCTCAGTCGCAATCACCACTGAGTCTCAGTGTTTCTCCTGCTCATGCATTTGCTCAGTCAAAATCTGTCTTTGTTTGTTCAGGAATGTGGCACAATTACAGTGCCATACAGTTAGTTTTGTGGGCTCTGGCTTTTTGTTTTTACAAAGCCTTATTTTGATTTCACACCGCACGAGCTTTGCTGGGTGAAAATGAAAATTTTGTGGTCCGACACCTCCCTGATCGCTATTTTTGTCAGGAAAGTACAGATTTCTGCCCACAAAGCCTTCCTGTGCTGATGATCTGATACAACAGAGAAAGCCATGATGCCTGGAAACCCGGCAGGCAGGGGCAGGAGCGGGGTGCAAGACCGAGATGGGGTCTGGCGTGGGCCACCCCGACTCTCCTGCTGCATCGAGACCTGGCTTCTAACTGGCCTGTCTGGTCCCCCTGGACCGGTGCGGGCTGCAGCTGTCTAGGCTGCGGTGGCTGAGGCCTGTGCCAGTCATGCCCCTGCCCCAGAGCACCAGACACTTCACCACGAGCACAGCGGCAAGATTCCTGCGTGTGCTGCAGCATCTTCATAGCGTCCGGTTCAAACATGGCTGACGGTCCCACAGGGAACATGAAAAACAGTCTCCAGGTGAGGGATGAGGTGCAATATTTCCTTAACACTGTGACATCAGTCCACCAACCTTTGTTAATATAGAAACAGATTCCGCCGCCTCTGCCTAGCAGGACAAAAAAAAAAAACATTTAGCCAGCACATGATTTCATACATGTCTGCTAAAGATAAATGGATCTGACTTTTTTCTCTCCCAATACCAAGCCAATTAACCTAATCCCCATGCATGTTTTTGGATGGTGGGAGGAAGCCGGAGTACCTGGTGAGAACCCACGCAGACATGAGGAGAACATGCAAACTCCACACAGAAAGGCCCCGGGCCCAGGATCCGAACCCGGTACCTTCTTGCTTTGAGGCGACAGTGCTAACCACTACACCACCATGCCACCCCACCAATTAATCTTATTTTTCCATAACTTAAAATTGTTTGACCTCACTGCACAGGACTGTTTTGGGACATTCTTTCATATGCAAAGTGTTATGAAGATCTGAATGACTAGAGTGGGTAGTAACTGAGGGCAAAAAACATTATTTTGCATAAGGGATTGCTGTGGAGATCAAGATTCAGTTGGAGGTCTGTGACTACATCAAAAGAGAAATCACTGAGTTTGATAACAACAGTAGCTGTAAAACATGGATTGTCACATCTTAACAATTCTGAATCCACTTCATAATGTCAGTATTGGTCCTTTCAACAGTCTGTGCTGAAGAGAGTGAGTGTTTTGTTTGTGTTTGAGGAGGACATGTAGAAATTTGTGTCAGGTCATTATAGACTGACTTTTAATGTTACAGTTTTGGAGTATAACGAACATAGCATAGCATACATGGAAACAATGACTTTAAAAATCTAGTCATCTCAAATAAAAAATGCAATAATATAAGAAAAAATAGTATTCAGTCCTCAGCTCTCAGTTGATGCTTAGTTGATGCTTTTACATCCACATAGACTTGAACTATGATAATAACAATAAAGACTATTTGTTTTACAGTTATCAAAACCATGTTACATATTGCTTCACAAAATGCGAAGAGAATGACAAGAAGAAAAGACAAAAGATAAGTCACTGCACAAATATATTTACAATGACAAAACCTATGATGAGCACAAAAGAATATAAACAATAGCATACACTGAAGTTTTTGAAAGTGATTAGCTGGCACATTAAAAGAGAAAAGAGGAATTACAAAGGAAAACACAGTGCCTCGACATGTGTAAACAAATTTCAAGAGGGCATTTCATGTGGAAAAGGAAACGAGGGAAATTCAATGGACATAAGCTGCATGGTGGATCATCATTCAGTTTGTCCAGAAGATATGGTTGATGTGACTCTTAAGAGTTGGAGGCCCATAGTTGAGTAATGTATTCATCACAGCTGTGAAGGTCACACTCATGAGCCAAGACAATTTATGCATTAGGAATTTACATATTATACCAACATTTTCAGTTACAGAATCATGGCTCTACTCATTGGTGTGAAAAGTGTTTTTCCTGATGAAGCCACAGAGAACATAACATTTCAGTGCAAGAAAAAACTTTTCATCCCTGAGGCCATAAATGAGAGGATTCAGACATCTTGGAATAAGATAGAAAGATATGTAATTAAAGTATCTGACATTAAAGTATAGCAGTAAATTAGTTCTAAAGAGAGCATTTTCTACAAATGGACACCACAGCTGGATGAGACAGAGTAACAGCTGGAAAGCATGAAGAATTACTGTTCTGAGCCCTTTCCATGTTGACTTTCTATTCTCTCCTGATGCAGATTTGGCCACTCTCATTATTTTAACATAGCAGAATACAATAATAATACACATGATCAAGAAATAAAATTGACTTATAGCTGACTTTACATAAACCTGCCAAGTCTGAAGGTGGAGCATCTCCACAAAGCAAATCATGTGTTGTTCATATAAACTAAGAGAGGCTGATGCAAAGAAGATGAACAAAACCACAATACAGGTTACAGAGCTGAGGCCATGAATGATGAGGATACAGTGTACAGTTCTGTGTGTGGTGCACAGCTCTCCATGGCGCAGGGGCATGCAAATAGCCACATAACGCTCCAGGGTCATTGCTGTCAAAGTAACTGGGGTGACAAAAGAATATAGAGATAACAAAGTGCAGATAATGAGACACAACCATACTTGTATGGTCACCTGAAAAAATTTAAAGATGAGCAAAAGATTTGTTAGAATCAAGATCAGACAATCAGAGAGTAACGTAGTGGCAAATAAGATGTAGCGCATGGTTGTATAGAAGAAATCCTTCATGAAAAAGGTTATGATCAGCAAAAAGTTGATGCAAAGGAAAAGTGCTACTAAAACCTGAACTAAAATGACCTGGTAAAGAAAGCTGTTCCTTGAGAGTGCACCACCAACTGATGAGCTGTTGTTAGCCATATATTTCTCTGTTTTTTAAATGAAGTGGTGTTTAGGTCAAATAAGAAACTAACAGCTGCAGCTGGTAGAATTTGCATCGACCAAAACAAAAACAGTAGACACCAGGAGCATTTGGCAAATATGTACAATGAATATAACAGAAAGTCATTGACATGTTAAAGAGCATAAGATCTTTGAGTTTACCAAAGCATCCCTTCAGTATTGTGGCATCGTGGTGTGTGGTTCCATAGATGGCCGTCAATGCTGAGTTCTGTGTGGCCCTCTGAGAGAAGACTGTGTTTGTGGACTAAAGCACAAGGGGAACACGATAGAAACTTTCAAAACAATGTCGTCACCACTCCCTGTAGCCCATAGTAACTAAAATTATTATAATGTCAAACATACTGTACGTATGCTATTATTGACAAGGAAGACTTAAAACATTAAAAATGCTATATAAATTTTAGAACAAATAAGAACAAACCAGACGGGATCAATCATCAGCATAAAGGATCCGTAACCGTAACTATCTAATAGGGATCAGAAGACTGCCAGAGAGGCTGTGCAGATCTGCATTACCGTCTCAAACGATAGAGGCATCCCGTAAGATGATGAATTAACCGGAACAACACGCGGATCCGAGCTGTAGTCTTACCCCTAATTTCTCCTGGATGCGGAACAACGCCGACGTCTGCCGACACTGGACATCCATTAATACTCACCAGATCTGCTTGCTGCAGCTACGGCAGACAGCTGGAATTGCAAGAGAGAGATCTCGCTGACTAATGAGATCTCACAAATTCATGTATTGCACAATATAGTGGGTTTTAATGGAGCTTCAGTGAAAGGGAACCACCTTGTGTCCACTGAGTAGAAGGAAATTGATTATACGACCCACTGCAAACACAGATTATTTTATTTTGAAAATAAACCATATGTTTTATTTTGTGTTGACTTCCTGTCGCACATCATCTGTTCTGTGGTGAAATCATGTGCCGTGCTCCAACGTCAAACGACAAAAAGCTGTGTCGATTTGTTTCAACAGGCATTGGCACGTCAACAGCATTCCGCGTTCAGTGGAAATTACTCTGTGAATTGTTTGTATTACCACATGCCCTTTGCCTTCCTGTTTACACCTCAAAGGTAGGTGCTCCTGGTCCCACAGTACGACACACTCGCCCCTTCAGCTTTCTGGTCATCACCATGAAACCATCTCACTATTTATCATATCATCTCCCTCTGCCTCTGCTGCCCTCTTTCTCCTCTGGCTCAAGATTTACAACCCCCAAAGTGACGTGGTCTGACACCTGCATTACCAGCTGGAGAGTTTTTTGTCATTCCTCCTGCCAGATAGCAGCTATCTGTGTACTTCAGATTAAATTTCACACCAAACATAATATTACTGTGTTGGTTTTAAAATGTGTACTTTTAAAATGTGCTTTAGTGTTTGTTATGAATTTTTGAGCATACATTTTAAAAATTTTCAAAAATATGTGGAAAGACAAATTTCTAAAAAGCGCACTTGAGAAATTGCACATAACCTTCACTTAAAATATATTTTAGTATAATATATTTATGCAAAGTATAATATAGTATAATTATTTTAAAATGTGTTAATAGTGTTAACGTGAAAGTGTGATGTTGGTATACTTTTTATATAGTTACAAAAAGTACAACTGTGTCAGTACATTTTCAATATATTATTGAAAAATATGCTTGAAATACAATAAAGTATTTTTTTTCACCAGGGGACTGCTGACCTCAGCGTGTATTCAGACTGTGTGGTTTACCTCTGGATATCATTTCCGACCGAGGCCCTTGTGCTTGTGCTTCCCCGGGATTCCTTGTTTTCCTCGTCATCATCATCCACATCAAAATTCCCACTCCTGTCTGCCTCCTCCATTCAGCCTGCATCCTCAGTTCTTCTTTTTCAATATGAATAAACCCCTTAAACTGTCCCAGTCACTCTGACAGGCACAACACTGACTGCACTGCACCACCATGGCTCCCACATGAGCAATTTAATCATTAAAAATCCTTGATTGTGCTGTGTTGAAGAGGGTCAGTATTTTGTTCATATTTGAAGAGGACATGGTAGAAATTCATGTCTGACAGACTTTATTGCCAAAGTAGTGGAGTATAATGAACATGGCATAGCATACATCCAGTTGGCCATATTTGATTGAAATATAATAACAGCAATTAGAGCTGACCTTCGACCTCCTTTTTGACAAGCTTCAGAACTCCAAACAAAATTTATTCGAAGCTTCAACCGCCTGCTGGCGGGGGATTTTTTTTTTGTTACACTCCAAACCTAAAAACAACACTAGAATTAAGATAAACTTAATCCCAAAACAAACCGGAAGCTTTTATTCTGAAAGGGCTCGCGCCTCTGTGCAGCCATCGGAGCAAAGTTGCAGTTAGCTTGCGGCAACATATTAAATCCCTGATCATAACGCCACATACGATCAACACACACAGAAACAAAAACATGGTACATTTTCAGGGGTGTTGACTTCCTTGATGGTGGCTGGATCGCCGTTGGATCTTGTGAGAGACTGACGGCGATGGAGCAGCCAGCAGGAGACATGCTAGCTAATTAGCAGGTCGTCACCCAGCGCTAACCGAGCTTCCCCAGTTAACGTCGGGACGCCGACACTTCAGGTTGTAGACTTTTTACTTTTACTTGAGTAAATTTGTGAAGAATTAATGGTACTTTTACTCCATTACATTACACTCCATTACACTCCATTAGGGACCCTAGTAACCATACAAATATTTTTACAATGATAAAATCTATGACGAGCTCTAAAGAAAAAGGAAGTCAAAGTCAGTTTGCAGGAAGTCAAAAAAGAAAAAACAGAACGACCCATGTACAACCATTTGCAGCAAGAAAACCATAATTTAGCTGGCACATTAAAAGAGAAAATAGGCATTACAAAGCAAAATTAGAGAAAGTACAATGCAATGCATCAACATCTGTAAACAAATTTCAAGACGGCATTTAATGTGGAAAATGGTACCGGGGAAATTCAGTGCCCATAAACTGCATGTTGGATCATCATACAATTTGCCCAGAAAATACATATAGACTCTAACAGTTAGGAGCTTATAGTTCAACAATTATAGTTCAACAATTTATAGATGTGAATTTATATATTATACAAACATTTTCCATTGCAAAACCATGGCTCTAGTGAGTGGAGTGAAAGCCACAAAGAATATAACACTTCAATGCAAGAAAAAACTTTTCATCCCTGAGGCCATAAATGAGAGGATTCAGACATCTGGGAACAAGATAGAAAATGATGTAATTAAAGTACCTGACATTAATGTATAACAGTAAATCTTTTTTTAAGATAGCATTTTCTACAAATGGGCACCACAGCTGGATGAGACAGAGTAACAGCTGGAAAGCATGAAGAATTACTGTTCTGAGCCCTTTCCATGTTGACTTTCTATTCTCTCCTGATGCAGATTTGGCCACTGTCATTATTTTAACATAGCAGAATACAATAATAATACACATCATCAAGAAATAAAACTGACTGATTGCTGACTTCAGATAAACCTGCCAAGTCTGAAGGTGGAGCATCTCCACAAAGCAAATCCTGTGTTGTTCATATAAACTAAGAGAGGCTGATCCAATGAAGATGAACAGAACCACAACACAGTTTACAGAGCTGAGGCCATGAATGATGAGGATACAGTGTACAGTTCTGTGTGTGGTGCACAGCTCTCCATGGCGCAGGGGCATGCAAATAGCCACATAACGCTCCAGGGTCATTGCTGTCAAAGTAACTGGGGTGACAAAAGTGTACAGAGATGACAAAATGCAGATCATGAGACACAACCATACTTGTATGGACACCTGAAAAAAGTTAAAGATGAGCAAAACATTTGTTAGAATCAAGATCAGACAATCAGAGAGTAACATAGTGACAAATAAGATGTAGCGCATGGTTGTATAGAAGAAATCCTTCATGAAAAAGGTTACGATCAGCAAAAAGTTGATGCAAAGGAAAAGTGCTACTAAAACCTGAACTAAAATGACCTGGTAAAGAAAGCTGTTCCTTGAGAGTGCACCACCAACTGATGAGCTGTTGTTCGCCATATATTTTTCAGTTTTTTAAATGAAGTGGTGTTTAGGTCAAATAAGGACAGCTTCATCTGGTAGAATTTGCATCGACCAAAACAAAACAATAGACACCAGGAGCATTTGGCAAATATATACAATGAATTTAAGAAAAAGTCATCAACATGTCAAACAGCATACGATTTTTGAGTTTACCAAAGCGTCCCCTCAGTAATGTAGCATTGTGGTGTATGGTTCCATAGATGACATTCAGTGCTGAGCTCTGTGCAGCCTGCTGAGAGAGGACTGTGTTTGTTGACTAAAACACAAGGGGAACACTATATAAAACTTTTAAAGCTATGTTGTCATCACTAATCATTGCTAAAAGCATTCCTCATAGCCTATGGTAACTAAAGATTTTAGGGTTGGATTATACGAGACGTGTCTAACAAAATGTTAATAGATTTTCCAAAATACCGGACACAACCCATGTGTTATGGACTAGTCTAGGGTTGAAATTATTCCTTGAGGAACTAGAGTATATTTAGTTTTTGCACCTCAAATTAAATCCCTCAGGTGTTTTGTATAATTTATTTGTATACCATAGAACAATATACAGGTACTTCTCACTATCTGCCTGAAGTTTTACTGCGTGCCTTAGCGTGCAACACTCACTGTGCAGACGCTCCAACTCAGGTTTGAGACAGCCATGTTGTTAAACATAACCACAACACTTTGGCAGTCTCTCATTGTACTCACTTGCTCTGACCGAATACAAAAATGATCAGCTGACCTGAGGCACCGAGCAGGGGCTAGAGGGTGAAGCAGCTCAGAGAGGTAAGGATTGGCAAGACCATTGAAAGATTTACAAACAAATAATCTTAAAATGAACCCTCCCAGCCAGTGGAGGGAGACCACTCTTACTTGCTCTGGTTAAAAGTTCAGCAGCATTTTGTACCAGCTGGAGATGTGAGAGGGAAGACTGGCTTGGATTACAGTCTCAAGGTGCTCACATGTAAGAAAGGGCTTCACTGTTGCCGATTGCTGCAGATGAAAGAAGCTTGACTTCCTATTTGATAATAGTTTAAAATCACTGTCAATCTTAAAAGTCAAGTTAGAAACATTTGGCTTCACATACAGTGCAAAGGGGCCTGAGTCAGCAGAGGAAGGTTCAAGGGGGGCCCCTGGGACCAAACACCATCACTTCAGTTTTCTTTTTCTTAAAATTTAAAAAGTTTAGGGCCATCCAGATTTTAATGCCATAATCTTTCTTTTTTAGTGGCACATATATCTGACTGTCATCAGCATAACAATGAAGACATACCATACTTTCTGAGACTGGAGCCCAGAGGAAGTGAATAAAATGAAAAAGCAGAGGTCCTAAAATTGAGCCCTGTGGAACCCCATGACAAAGGAGCAGGGGAGGATTCAGATCCAGAAAGGCTGACACACATAGTACTACTCAGAAATGCCCACTAGGTGCTGCAACCAAGACAGTAAAATATTGTTGTCCACTGTATCAAAGGCAGCAGTTAGGTCCAGGAGGACAAGAATCACATAATCTCCTGAGTCGTTTGCCAGGAGGATGTCATTGAAGACCCTTCACAATACAGACTCTGTACTATGTAGAGTTTTAAAAGTCGACTTACAGATGACCCTAAAGTTAGCCAATACATGTTGTTCAATGTCAGGTTTCTTAGGCAGTGGTTGCACCACTGCATATTTAAAACTAATGGGGACAACACCAGAAGACAGACTGCTGTTATAATGGCCGGAACTGGCTGCCAGATACTGGGGAAAACCTTGTTTAAGAAGTGAGGAGGGACAGAGTCATGAGGGAAACCAGATAGCTTCCATGGCCAACCACATATTTTAAAAATGACAAAGTCACAGGCTCAAACATATTGAACACAGCCGGGAAATGGACAGAAGGGGGTCAATAGCAACTAATACTGCTATGGCTAGCTATATGTTTTCATATACATATAAACATACATATGTTTTCAAATACATATTTCATACATGTCTGCTAAAGATGGATGCATCTGACTTTTTTCTCTCCTGATACCAACTCTGATGCTTAAACTCCAGGTCAATAACAAATGCAGATCCAATGCCAGTTATCTTATTTCCCCCCTGTTTTACCTCACTGCATGGGACTGTTTTGGGTCATTCTTTTTTATATATAAAGTGTTATGAAGATCTGAATGACTTGAGTGAGTAATAATCATAGACAAAACAATAGTTTGCATAAGAGATTGCTGTGGAGCTCAAGATTCAGTTGGATGTCTGTGACTATGTAAAAAGAGAAATCACTGACTTTGATAACAACAGTAGCTGTAAAATGTGGATTATCATCTGACCAATTCCGAATCTGAATTGCGCCTTTCAAGAGTCTGTGCTGAAGAGACTGACTTTTAATGCTCAAGTAGTAGAGTATAATGAACATGGCATAGCATAACTAAAAATAAAGTCATATGCAGTCATCTCAACAAACAAAATACGATAATATAAGAATATTCAATCCCCAGCCCTCAGTTGGGGCTTAGATTATTGTGATGCTTTTCACATATACACTGGCTTAAACTATAATAACAACAATAAAAACTTTATTTCCTTTGCATGTATCTAAACCATGTTGCATATTGATTCACAAAATGCATGAGAAGAAGACATAAAATGTAAGTCACTGCACAGAGTCAGAATTCTTCTTCCAATCCAGTTAACAATCAAGGTAAACACCAAGATACTTGTAAAACTGAACTATTTCTACCTCTTGCCCCTTGATGATGACAGATGAGACACACATTCTTTACTGAAGTTGATAAATAGCTCTTAACTTTTATTGAAATTAATCTGTAGAAAATTGGCATCACAATAACGGGAAAATGAATCAATCTATCAAAAAAAGGAATAGGCTGGGAATCGAATGATGTTCTGTGTGACCTGCTGGACAGGTCCATAAATGTTTACCTTGAGGATAATCTCACATTTTCATTGTGGAGGCAGTTCAGGTTCATACTGATCCCACCAAGATCATGGCAATGGTTGACTGGCCCATTCCTACAGAATGTAAGTAGCTCCAGCATCTCTTCGCTTTTACTTCCACACTCTCCAGCCTCCCTTCCATGAAATTTCCACTCTCCTGGTCCGCCGTAGCTGCTAAGGCTTTCACCCACCTGAAAGAGGGATTCACCTCTGCCCCCATGTTGACTCACCCCGATCCAGCTCAGAAAAAACATACAAGGGTAAACAATAACATACACATTTTTAAAAGGAAAATTTAGCTGGCACATTAAAACAGAAAATAGACATGACAAAGCAAAATTAGAGAAAGGACAATGCAATGCAGTACATCAACATTCATCCATCCATTTTCTACCCCTTGTCCTCACATACAGTCGCAGGAGGGCTGGAGCCTATCCCAGCTGTCTTAGGGCAGAAGGCAGGGTACACCCTGGACAAGTTTCCAGTTCATCGCAGGGCACATAGAGACAAACAACCACTCACACTCACATTCACACCTACGGTCAATTTAAATTAGTCAATTAACCTAAAAGTTTTTGGGTGGTGGGAGGAAGCCGGAGAGAACCCACGCAGACACGGGAAGAACATGCAAACTCCACACAGAAAGGACCTAGGCCGGGAATCAAACCTAGTACCTTTTCTCTGTGAGGCGACAGTGCTAACCACTGCGCCACTGTGCCACCACTGTGCCACTCACGATACATCAACTGTCTGTAAACAAATTTCAAGAACCTCCAAAATGTGATCCAGTCCCCTCCATGTGCATGACTGTTTAGAAAGCACGAACTCCCCTCAGCCTCATCTTTTTCTTCGCCACTACCACTATCGCCAGTCCAGTCTGCTATTATAACCGGTCCATCAGATGGTGGTGCCCCCTGCTGGTCAATTGTCAGCCCTCCAGTCATACCTGTAGCCATACCTCAGCTCGTTCTGTGCATAAAAACAACCTCACAAGACCAACTTTCAGTGCCACCCCTCCCTAAATGCAGATCAAGCAGTCTGCGTAGGGCCTCATGAGGGGCCACATTTGCATATGCGCAATGGATGCACATATGCACTACCACGAGACACGCAGCACGTACAGCATCAAATCCGCTCGAGGAAGGAGAGAAGAGAGCTGTAATCAGCTGCAATGACTGACAGCACTCAACATCTGACCAATCAGAGAGGAGCTCCGCCACGCAGTTGATGTAGGGCCTCCAAATAAAATTTTGCTTAGGGCCCCAATTCGGTCAGGGGCTAACTATTCATCAAACATCTGTCCAGACTCTACTTGTCTCTTCTCCTGTGAAAATGGATCTTTAAATGTCAGATCTTTGTCCAACAAATCATTTATCTGTCAGAACTTTATCATTTCCCACAACATTTTTTTCATGGTCACCGAGACCTGACTAAGCCCAGAGAATAATGTTACTCTAGACAAAACCGCTCCCACTAATTTCTCTTATTTTAACCTGCCTCATCCAACAAAGAAGGGTGGTGGTCTGGCCATCTTTTATAAGAACAACCACAGATGTTCTCCCACCTTGACCGGAAACTTTACCACCTGAGGTTTTTAGTTTTTTTAATTAACAGCAAGGACTGTGTATTAATCTATAGACCTCCAAAACAGAACTGCAGCTTCATTACTGAATATTCTGAACTTTTGTCTCTCATCACTCAGCCTTTCGACAGTATAAATGTACTGGGTGATTTTAATATTCACATCTGTTGTCCATCTCACACTTTGTCTTCTCAGTTTCTAAGCCTTATTGAGTCAGTTGGCCCTGCCCAGATGGTGAAGGATCCAAGGCACTGTAAAGGACATACCCTTGATCTTGTACTAACACGGCCTCACCGTAAACAACCTGGAATTAATTGATGTCAGCATATTGGACCATAAAGCTGTACTTTTTAATGCACCACTACCCCGTCCAGCCCTCAATGCTTCTGTTCCTATAAGATCTTGTGTTTTTAACTCAGAGTCTGCCACTACCTTTGGTAATGCCTTTTTAACCACTCAGTTGTGTTCTGCTTCTTCTGGTCACCACCGCAGCACTGATGACCATATCAGTCTGTCCATTCTGGACTCCATCACACCTGTCAAATCCAGAAATCCAAAATGTATTGTCCATCCGTGGATCAATGAACATATCAAATCGATGAAGAGAGAGTGCACACGAGCTGAATGCACAAAATATACAATCATATACAGTATTTCTCTTATCCATCTCAAGCAAACTGATGGTAAATTACCAGCAGACCGTAAAAAAGGTTAGAGTAACCTGTTACTCTGACATCATCCCCAATAATAGCAACAACCACAGGACCCTCTCCCTCTTCTCAATATACTGAGTCATCCCTTGAATAATGTGAAGAGTTCCTTAAATACTTCCTCGACGAAGGGGACAGTATACAGCTCTTTTTCAGCTCTCCTAAAAATCATATCTCAAATGAAATCCACCTCCTGTCAGTTGGACATTATTCCCACTGTGTTTTTGAAGGAGGTTCTTACTGCTGTTGGTCCAACCATTCTTTCCATTTTAAATGACTCTATAGTCTCTGGTGTGTTTCCATCCCTTGTTAAACATGCACTTAGCCTTTACTGAAAAAAATGGTCTTGACCCACATTGTCTCAGACCTTCAGACCTACTGTATCCCTAAGCTATCATTTCTGTCAAAGGTCTTCAATTAGTTTCAATCAGGTTTTAGAGCCCACCACAGCACTGAGACTGCTTTGACTAAGGTCACCCATGACATCCTATTATCCAAATCATATTATGCATTGCTTCACAAAATGCATGAGAAGAAGACATCAAAGATAAATCACCGCACAAATATATTTACAATGATAAAACCTATGATGAGCACGAAAGAAGTAATTTACAGGAAGTCAAAACAAAAACTAACAAATGAAACAACTATATGCAACAAGAAAACAATGCAAGTATAAACAATAGCACACACTGAAGTTTTGAAAAAGGGGTTATTAGCTGGCACATTAAAAGAGAAAAGAGGATTTATAAAGGACAGTGCAGTGCCTCAACATACAGATAAACAGATTTCAAGAGGGCATTTCATGTGGAAAAAGGTACCAGGGAAATTCAATGGACATAAACTGCATGGTGGATCATCATTCAGTTTGCCCAGAAGATACAAACCTTAAGAATTACTGTAGCAGCTAATAGTTGAACAATTCGTCGCAGCTGAAACACAGTCATGAGTTGAGACAATATATATACTGCATATCAATTTATATATTATAAAATCATTTTCCATTGCAAAACACAACTCTACTCACTGGAGTGAAAAGTTGAATTCCTGAAAGCCACAGAGGACATAACATTTCAGTGCAAGAAAAAACTTTTCATCCCTGAGGCCATAAATGAGAGGATTCAGACATCTTGGAACAAGATAGAAAATGATGTAATTAAAATATCTGACATTAATGTATAACAGTGATTTGGTATCAAAGATAGCATTTTCTATGAATGGACACCACAGCTGGATGAGACAGAGTAACAGCTGGAAAGCATGAAGAATTACTGTTCTGAACCCTTTCCATGTTGACTTTCTATTCTCTCCTGATGCAGATTTTGCCACTCTCATTATTTTAACATAGCAGAATACAATAATAATACACATGATCAAGAAATAAAATTGACTTATGGCTGAGTTCAGATAAATGTGCCAAGTCTGCAAGATGAAGATCTCATTCCTGCATATCCTGTGTTGTTCATATAAGCTAAGAGAGGATGATCCAAAGAAGATGAACAGAATCACAATACAGGTTACAGAGCTGAGGCCATGAATGATGAGGATACAGTGTACAGTTCTGTGTGTGGTGCACAGCTCTCCATGGTGAAGGGGCATGCAAATAGCCACATAGCGCTCCAGGGTCATTGTTGTCAAAGTAACTGGTGTGACAAAAGTATATAAAGTTAACAAAGTGCAGATAATGAGACACAACCATACTTGTATGGACACCTGAAAAAAGTTGAAGATGAGCAAAACATTTGTTAGAATCAAGATCAGACAATCAGAGAGTAACGTACTGGCAAATAAGATGTAGCGCATGGTTGTATAGAAGAAATCCTTCATGAAAAAGGTTATGATCAGCAAAAAATTGATGCAAAGGAAAAGTGCTACTAAAACCTGAACTAAAATGACCTGGTAAAGAAAGCTGTTCCTTGAGAGTGCACCACCAACTGATGAGCTGTTGTTAGCCATATATTTCCCTGTTTTTTTAATGAAGTGGTGTTTAGGTCAAATCTAACAGTTGCAACTGGCAGAATTTGTACAAAAATATGTACAAATATGTACAGAAAATGTACAAATATGTACATTGAATTTGACAGAAAACATCCACATATTAAAGAGCATAAGATCTTTGAGTTTACCAAAGCATCCCTTCAGTAGCGTGGCATTGTGGTGTGTGGTTCCATAGATGACGTTCACTGCTGAGCTCTGTGCAGACTTCTGAGAGAGGACTGTGTTTGTAGACTAAAACACAAGGGGAAAACTATATAAAACTTTCAAAACAATGTCGTCACCACGAATCATTGCTAACAACATACCTCATAGCTCATATAATTAATATAATATAATGTGATATAATATAATCAATATTTTGTTTAATCCCCCCCATCAGTGAGTCCCTCCAGCATTCACACATGAATTTACAGGCACTGTACAAAATGAATTCATATATTTGATGAATTTGTAATTTTTACCATTGTGATGGGCCTATGAGCACCAGTAAAAGTCTTAAAATAAGATGTATTATTATTATCGTTAATTGGGCTGGTGTATCTGTGCTTTTTTTTATATTTTTATAGCTGCACCTGCGTCACCAATTCCCCGTCTCCAAAAAGCACATAAATTACAGTGTAAATGGTACGCCATGGTCAGGCTGGTCGTAAATATACACGCTTTTTCCAGACAGGTTTTGGTTTGGTCAGACTGGTCTGTGAAGGCTCCATTTTGGGGAGAGCCCAAACGCACGACTCGGAAGACAGGTACTGGGTGTAACCAAGAGGATCTTTATTCAAAGCACACAGAGAAGATTGAGAGCACGGTGTTCCAGCAGGGGAGTGGAGAGTAACGCTCGTCACCGGGCTGGTGGAGACGCGCACCAGGGAGACCCTGCTCTCTACTACTGTCACTTATTAAAGGGAGAAACCAAAACCACTCTCCTAAGTGGAGAGGGAAAATACATTAACCAATTACCTGAGAAAATAAAGAGTCTATCTTGAAAAGCTTCAAATATTAATATTAAAACTTAAATCTCTATTAAGGAAAGGGAAAACTGGGGGACCTAACTAAGGATGTCAGGCACACTAGGATAATAAACTAAGCTAGAAAGGCTGTGAAACAAATCAAACAAAAGAAACACCTACAACTCATACACAATGAGGAGGGACTGAATAAACAAAACTCTCACTCTACACTAGAGGAGGCAGACTAAACTACTGGGGTCAACTCACACAGAGGATCTACCAGGAAATACAAACTACCAGGGTCTACTCACACTGAGGATCTACTGGGAAATACAGAGATAAACTAGAAACCAAAAACGGACGCTGTGGCTTAAAACAAGTTTACAACAAAAAACGCACTGGATACTTAGGGATGGTGGAACACAGGAACATAGAGACAGGACTCGAGACGGACGAAGGGACATGACGACCTCGCGACGAACGTACAAATGACAAGACTATTTATACACAAGGTGAGGGACGCCGGTGGAAATGATTTGGGTGGGGTTTCACGATCACTGACGCAGGAAACACAGGGGCAGGAAGCAAAGCAATCTGAAAAGACAGAGAGGCAGGGTTACTTTAAAAATAAAACAGGAAGAGACAAGACAATATGCAGGCACAAGACAAAAATGGTGAACTAAACCAAACCAGACAGACGGAGCATGACATGGTCATAAATATACATGCTTTTTCCCAACAGGTTTTGGTTTGATGGATCCCAAATATGGCTGAGAAAAGCATGTACACACAAAATCGGTGAAAAAAAAAAAAAAAGCGTGTATCCACAATGATAATGAGGCTACCAGGGAGTCTCGAAGGCTGTGAGCTCCCCTCGCCTCTGGTGCCAGGGTAGTGATACTGGAGGTACTCTAATGCAGCTACTCTCTCCACCAGGCCATCGATTCTGGTCATGGAGTATGAATCAAACATATATAGCATTTGAGTATCGGAGGTCGATGCAGAACCTCAAGGACCCATCTGTCTTTGGTACCAGAACAACTGGCGTATTTGCTACTGGATTATACCCATCTCCGACATCAGTTTGATGTCTTTCTTCAGTATTGGTAAAAACCGCTCCAGAATCCGATAACTCTTTTGTCAGACTGGAACATCCTCCTTTAAGCGTACCTTGTGCTGAACCAGAGATGTAAAAACCTGGAAATTTGCAAAAGAGTTTTGGGTCAAGAAGAATTTTGATGGCTTCCTGCTGGGGAACGGACAGATGAGTCAGGGCAACTGAGATTGGCTCCGATGGAATGAACTTCTCAGTCACCTCCTTTCACAGCCCAAACAAACTGCTGAGAAACTGGCCCCTGGCAGGCCTGGAACTCTTTTAAGAAGTTAAAATGAAAGATGTTACATTTTTAAGTCTCTCTGGCATTTGAATCTCAGTTTACTCATCCACCTGGTAATCTCAGAAGGTCTTTGCTATTTGGTCAGTTGCTTGTTATCACTTCGAGGCAACAGGAGCAGAACCTTTTTCCCGACGCTGAAGACTGTCCCTTACCTTTCAGTCATACCAGGTCTTTTGATGTTGCTGGGCCGATTCCATGTTGTCTCAAGCCAATAGGAGGGCAATCACTGGTCCCAGTCCGCACCTGAGTTAGAGACAAACTTCTGCAGCATATTTTGAAAAGGCTGTACCTTTTCACTAGCCCAAAATTCTGGAGTGATATGCAACTGGGAAAATTTCTTTGGGTACCCCTACTCAGGAGAAGAGCTGTAGGAGACAGTTGGCAATCTGCTTGACTTTAACTGACCTTAAGGGAAATACCTCTGGGTACCTTGTAGAACTTCTTTCCAGTTCCAGTTTCCAGGTCTACATACCCTTCAGAAAGTAGGTTGTGCCTGTGATTGTGAAGGTCCCCCCTTTTTCTGCCAAAACAGCCTCATTAACAACTGAGAACTGTGATGTTCTGTGTATTGTGACACCTTAACATCAGAACCAGTTTTAACTTCTTTGGCAGTTTGAGCTCCAGTAGCTCGTCTGTTGGATCAGACCACCAGGACCAGCCTTCACTCCCCACCTGCATCAATGATCCTTGTCCTCTCATGACCCTGTCTCTGGTTCATTACTGGTCCTTCCTTGGACCACTTTTGATAGATCCTGACCACTGGAGACTAGGAACAGCCCACCAGAGCTGCAGTTCTGGAGATGCTCTGACCCAGTCCTCTAGACATCAATGTCTGGTTCTTGGTGTCAAGCTCCTGAAAAAACCTGATGCATCTAACATATAACATCTTTGAGTTAATTCAGTCATTCATCGTCAACTGCTTATCCTACATAGGGTCACAGGGGGGCTGAAGCCTATCCCAGCTGTCTTAGGGCAAAAGGCAGGGTACACCCTGTACAAGTTGCCTTCACCTGTCACATAATCTCAGCCACCACTCATCTAGACTCAACAGTAAAAGTTAGAGTGCTGACATGACGAAACTGGACTGTTTGTCGTTGTGTTTGTTTTGGACTCAATGTTTGGATTGGTGCTACTAAAAAAAGTGCTGAATTAAAATCACTCGTTCATTTATCTTTGGCATTAAGGTTTCACCACCAGCCACTGAGGTATAATTAGCCATATATTTTGACGTAATGTAACTAAATAAGAAAAAGCCAAAACCAGCTCATCAAGCAAAATAATGTAAACTGTGTGTCAAAATAATCTGAAAGTTAATAAATGCTGCACACAAATTCAGAAACCGAACAGTTAGTGACTGGTGGATTTCGCCTTGACCAGAAATGACACAGCTCTATAGTATTTTACTCACATTAACCCAACACATAAAAAGATCCCTCAGTTTCTCAAAATATCTTGTTGAGCTACATGCAGCCTTATGGTTATTTACAGAGGAGAGTGGAACACAAGGTGAAGAACAACATGTTTGGCTTTACACCACAGTGTCGTCATCACTCTGATGCTGATGTTCCTCATTCTGTATTCAGTACTGAGAAAAGTTTGGGATTGTTATCAGTAGTTACAGTTTCTTGAGGTTGTCTTCAAAAACTTGCATTTTTCACAGGAACTACGAATGTGAAAAACCTGGGAGTACATTCCTGGCCAAACTGTCATGCCTGTCAAGTTAAGTGTGTTTATTACTTCAGTCTTGTCATTTGGTCTTGTCATTTCCTGTTTTATTTTGAAATGAATTGTCTTCCCTTGTGTTTCAGCTTCACTCTTCCTGCCCTGTTGATTCCTGCCTGGTGATTGTCAGCCCCCCCCGATTGTTTCCAGCTGTTCCCCATTACCTAGTGTATTTATGTCTGCGTCTCCCCCAGTCCTGTGCCAGTATGTGTTGTGTCTTCGAGCCAAGCTACCTGCCATCTTCTACGTTGATCTTTCATGTCAGGTTTCCCCTTCAGTGTCTGTGTTTGAGCTGTAAGTTTCCTTTGTCACTTTGTTTTCCCCTGTATAGTCTGTAAGTGCAGTCAGTCCTCTGTTAGTTGTTTTTCTGTAACTTAGTGTTTCCTTTACCTTTGTGAGCGCTTTAAGTTAATAGTAATCTTGTCCATAGTTTTCCTCATCTTTGCGAGCGCTTTCTGTTAATTCATAAAGTCACCTTTTCCTCACCATTTGTGAGTGTTTTCTGTTTAGTTATTTTCCCCCTTAGAGAAGCTCTAGATAGCCTCAGGGTTTTGTGTTGGTAATTTCATTGCCGTGTTGTTTTGATGTTAACTTAATAGCGAATCTGCTGATGTATTTCTGTTTCCCTTTGTAGGTAGTCAGGTTAGAGTGTTAATTCCTCCCTGTACCCATGTTCTTTGTTCCTTTTAATAAATCCTTGTTTGATACTTTGATTTTTAGAGTTGTGCATTTGGGTTCATTCTTGTCGTGTTGCCTAGTTCTAACACAAACAAATGGATGCTCGCCTCCTCAAGGCAGCAGGTCCACCCTGTTTATCCCCTTAAACCTCAGACACTTTACGAAACCAAGGAGTCAGAGTCTTTCTGTTACGCACCTATATAGGAAATGGCAAAAATCACTCAGGCCAGTAGGTTTAGGCACCTCTTTTGTCACTTTCCTGTCAGCTCCTGTATAAGCTTTCCTAGGGACTGTACACAACAGAGTGGACTTTGTTCATAAAGCTGGATGGAAGTTCTGAGTGTGGCCTAAACTATTGCAGTTGTAACACTTAAAGTGATAGTTCAGGGTTTTCAACATGGGGCCTCATTTCCAAGTGAGCCGGAGTGGTGGAGACAGTTTTCAAAAAATTTCACTCAGTCCTTCAGGCTGCAGAGCTCACAGTTGCTAAGCTAACACAAGTCAGTGGTGCTAGTTTTGCATGTCATTCATAACAGTCTTACCCACTCCACAGTGCACCTGAGGTACATCAGTTATAACGCCAGACTATCGATGTAAATGTTTGTGTTGATAAAATAATTTTAGACATAAAACTAACCTCGCATTTTCAAGGATTTAGAGCGCAGCATTTGTGTGCAATTTCCACACTGGCACCACCAGTGTCCGCTTACTCTGTCCTGGTTTTCTGCAGCTCCA
Source organism: Synanceia verrucosa (assembly GCA_029721515.1). Lineage (NCBI taxonomy): Eukaryota > Metazoa > Chordata > Actinopteri > Perciformes > Synanceiidae > Synanceia > Synanceia verrucosa. The sequence goes on from CM056559.1 coordinate 3,551,372, forward strand.
GTGGGGGGTGTCTCTACAGATGCTCTCATGTCAAAATCCTGAACTACCCCTTTAACCTCCTGCCTAGAGGATCTAGAGGAGGCATTTTTGGCCTGGTGTCATTTTTGATCAATGACCTGCTTACTCCTAGCAACATTTGTATTCTGAAAATGACCACCCTGTTCTCCCCCAGTGGACCTTCTTGGTTAGGCATACGTGGGTTCCTGTCCGAAGGGCAAGGTGAAAGGTTAAACTAAAAAAATAGAAAAAAAATAAGGGGTGCCTGTAATGTGTCGACATACCCTTCAGAAAGTAGGTTGTGCCTGTGATTGTGAAGGTACCCCCTTTTTCTGCCAAAACAGCCTCATTCACAACAAACTGTGATGTTCTGTGTATTGTGACACCTTAACATCAGAACCAGTTTTAACTTCTTTGGCAGTTTGAGCTCCAGTAGCTCGTCTGTTGGATCAGACCACCAAGACCAGCCTTTACTCCCCACCTGCATCAATGATCCTTGTCCTCTCATGACCCTGTCTCTGGTTCATTACTGGTCCTTTCTTGGACCACTTTTGATAGATCCTGACCACTGGAGACCAGGAACAGACCACCAGAGCTGCAGTTTTGGAGATGCTCTGACCCAGTCCTTGAGACATCACTGTTTGGTTCTTGGTGTCAAGCTCCTGAAAAAAACTGATGCTGCTTCTAACATCAACTTTGAGTTTATTCATTCATCAACTGCTTATCCTACATAGGGTCACAGGGGGGCTGAAGCCTATCCCAGCTGTCTTGGGGCAAAAGGCAGGGTACACCCTGGACAAGTTTCCTTCACCTGTCAGTGGTCATAATGTTATGGTTCATCGGTGTACTGTAGGTGCTGACAAATCATTGGGTCAAGGAAACAAAGTGACAGTTTAACAGGACAACAACCACAGGTAGTTCCACTGTATGAAGCTCCCAATTTGGTCACATAATCTCAGCCACCACTCATCTAGACTTGACAGTAAAAGTTCGAGTGCCTGAAGTGCTGACATGACGAAACTGGACTGTTTGTCTTTGTGTTTGTTTTGCACTCTTGTGTTTGGATTAGTGTCATTGCACTTAATTGCTAATGAGGCAATCATCACTATTCTCTTATGGCAAATAAACTCCTGTGAAACTCATTAGAGCTGACAGTTAATTGGTTCATGGATTTTTGATACTATCCTTTGCTGATTTTGGACTTTGTGTGAGCATGGATGACCCAACAGTTAAAGAAAGTTGTCAATATTTGCAAAACTTGTTTCACAGTTTCCTAAAGCAACATTAAAGTAACACTCAATATGAATAAAACTAAAAGTCTGCAGCACACATCAGTACGATGAGACAACAGTGAAGATGCGAGGATGCATAATGTTTGCCATCTTAGTTTAGTGTGTTAGAATATCAACATTTGCCAAGACAGAACAATCTAGATATGTCAGGACTGAATCACAGGCCAAACCTCCATCATTGCAGAGTCACTAATATGAATATGTCACGGTGTTGTACCTACATTTGAATGAGTTCAAATCACAATGCTTGAAGGCCAAATTCATTTATATTACACATGTTTATTTTCTCCCAATATGTTATACAAAAAAAGAAATGATTTCCACAGTGTAGCAGAAGTCGTTTACCGAGAAATAATGAGGTGGATTCAACAAGCAAGAAGATTATGATTGTATTGGTATTAGCAAAGAGAACAGACAGCATGGGATACCTAAACTCAGACTATTAAGAACCATTATAATAAAACAAGGAAGGTGTATTTATACAGTTTGTGTGAAAACAAAGAAAGACAAAAGACCACAGTTAAATTACAAAAGTCTTGACAGCCATGTATGAGGAGCTGATAACAATATCTGATGAGAGAGGGTCAGGTCAGGGTCAATCATAGTTTTAAGCTCTGAATTGAACGTGCAACAGAGTATTTCAGTGCTAGAAAAAACTTCTCATCCCTGAGACCATAAATCAGAGGACTCAAACACCTTGGAACTAGAATGAAAGAAATGTAATTAAAGTACCTGACATCAAGGTACATCATGGGATTAATCTGAAGGACAGCAGCTTCTATGAATGCACACCACAGCTGGATGAAACAGAGTAACAGCTGGAAAGCATGAAGAATTACTGTTCTGAGCCCTTTCCATGTTGACTTTCTATTCTCTCCTGATGCAGATTTGGCCACTGTCATTATTTTAACATAGGAGAATACAATAATAATACACATCATCAAGAAATAAAATTGAGCTATAGCTGCCCTAAGATGACCCTGCCATCTGTATAAAACAAATGTCTCGATCGAACATTGATCGTATGTTTTGTAAAAGCTGAGAGAGGCCGATGCAAAGAAGATGAGCAGAACCACCACGCAGGGCACAGAGCTGAGGCCATGAATGATGAGGATACAGTGTACAGTTCTGTGTGTGGTGCACAGCTCTCCATGGCGCAGGGGCATGCAAATAGCCACATAACGCTCCAGAGTCATTGCTGTCAAAGTAACTGGCGTGACAAAAGTGTACAGAGATGAAACAAAATATATAATGAGACACAAACATATTTGCATTGTCAAACGAAAAAAGTTAAAGATGAGCAAAACATTTGTAAGAATCAAGATCAGACTATCAGACAGTAACGTAGTGGCAAATAAGATGTAGCGCATGGTTGTATAGAAGAAATCCTTCATGAAAAAGGTTATGATCAGCAAAAAGTTGATGCAAAGGAAAAGTGCTACTAAAACCTGAACTAAAATCACTCGTTCATTTATCTTTGGCATTAAGGTTTCACCACCAGCCACTGAGGTATAATTAGCCATATATTTTGACGTAATGTAACTAAATAAGAAAGAGCCAAAACCAGCTCATCAAGCAAAATAATGTAAACTTTGTGTCAAAATAATTTGAAAGTTAATAAATGCTGCACACAAATTCAGAAACCGAACAGTTAGTAACTGGTGGATTTGGCCTTGACCAGAAACAACACAGCTCTGTAGTATTTTACTCACATTAACCCAACACATAAAAAGATCCCTCAGTTTCTCAAAATATCTTGCTGAGCTACATGCAGCCTTATGGTTATTTATAGAGGAGAGTGGAACACAAGGTGAAGAACAACATGTTTGGCTTTACACCACAGTGTCGTCATCACTCTGATGCTGATGTTCCTCGTAGTAGTTACAGTTTCTTGAAGTTGTCTTCAAAAACTTGCATTTTTCACAGGAACTATGAATGTGAGAAACCTGGGAGTACATTCCTGGCCAAACAAATGGATGCTCGCCTCCTCAAGGCAGCAGGTCCACCCTGTTTATCCCCTTCAATCTCAGACACTTTACAAAACCAAGGTGTCAGAGTCTTTCTGTTACGCACCTACATCTTAGGAAATGGCAAAAATCACTCAGGTCAGTAGGTTTAGGCACATCTTTTGTCACTTTCCTGTCAGCTCCTGTATAAGCTTTCCTAGGGACTGTACACAACAGAGTGGACTTTGTTCATAAAGCTGGATGGAAGTTCTGAGTGTGGCCTAAACTATCGCAGTTGTAACACTTAAAGTGATAGTTCAGGATTTTCGACATGGGGCCTCATTTCCAAGTGAGCCGGAGTGGTGGAGACATCTGGAGACAGTTTTCAAAAAATTTCACTTAGTCCTTCAGGCTGCAGAGCTCACAGTTGCTAGGCTAACGCAAGTCAGTGGTGCTAGTTTAGCCTGCCATTAAAAACAGTCTTACCCACTCCACAGTGCACCCGAGGCTCATTAGTTATAATACCAAACTATCTATGTAAATGTTTGTGTTGATAGAATAATTTTAGACATAAAACTAACCTCGCATTTTGAAGGATTTATGTCGCAGCAGCAGCAGCTAGTTCAAGAGCGGCGGACTGATATCAGCTAGCAGCTATGTTATCGGAGCTATAATAGTTTGTTTACCTTGCATTCCTTCTCCGTCTGCATTTGTGTGCAATTTCCACACTGGCACCACCAGTGTCCAGTTATTCTGTCCTGGTTTTCTGCAGCTCCAGTGGGGGGTGTCTCTACAGATGCTCTCATGTCAAAATCCTGAACTACCCCTTTAACCTCCTGCCTAGAAGATCTAGGGGAGGCGTTTTTGGCCTGGTGTTATTTTTGATCAATGACCTGCTTACTCCTAGCAACATTTGTATTCTGAAAATGACCACCCTGTTCTCCCCCAGTGGACCTTCTTGGTTGGGCATATGTGGGTTTCCGTCCTAAGGGAAAGGTGAAAGGTTAAACTACAAAAATAGAAAAAATAAGGGGTGTCTATAATGTGTCTACATACCCTTCAGAAAGTAGGTTGTGCCTGTGATTGTGAAGGTCCCCCCTTTTTCTGACAAAACAGCCTCATTCACAACAAACTGTGATGTTCTGTGTATTGTGACACCTTAACATCAGAACCAGTTTTAACTTCTTTGGCAGTTTGAGCTCCAGTAGCTCGTCTGTTGGATCAGACAACCAGGACCAGCCTTTACTCCCCACCTGCATCAATGATCCTTGTCCTCTCATGACTCTGTCTCTGGTTCATTACTGGTCCTTCCTTGGACCACTTTTGATAGATCCTGACCACTGGAGACCAGGAACAGACCACCAGAGCTGCAGTTCTGGAGATGCTCTGATCCAGTCCTCTAGACATCACTGTTAGGTTCTTGGTGTCAAACTCCTGAAAAAACCTGATGCTGCTTCTAACATCAACTTTGAGTTCATTCATACATTCATTCATCGTCAACTGCTTATCCTCATAGGGTCACAGGGGGGCTGGAGCCTATCCCAGCTGTCTTAGGGCAAAAGGCAGGGTACACCCTGGACAAGTTTCCTTCACCTGTCAGTGGTCATAATGTTATGCTTGATTGGTGTACTGTAGGTGCTGACAAATCATTGAGTCAAGGAAACAAAGTGACAGTTTAACAGGACAACAACCACAAGTACTTTTACTGTATGAAGCTCCCAGTTTGGTCACATAATCTCAGCCACCACTCATCTAGACTTGACAGTAAAAGTTTGAGTGCCTGAAGTGCTGACATGACGAAACTGGACTGTTTGTGTTTGTTTTGGACTCAATGTTTGGTTTGGTGTCATTGCACTTAATTACTAGCATGAGCTAACACAGATATCATGAGGGAATCTGCAGATACCATTTGTTTTTGTCTATGTGGATTTCAACAGACTCAAACAGAGCAGTGATGCTAATGAGGCGATCATCACTATTCTCTTATGGCAAATAAACTCCTGTGAAACTCATTAGAGCTGACAGTTAATTGGTTCATGAATTTTTAATACTATCCTCTGCTGATTTTGGACTTTGTGTGAGCATGGATGACCCAACAGTTAAAGAAAGTTGTCAATATTTGCAAAACTTGTTTCACAGTTTCCTAAAGCAACATTAAAGTAACACTCAATATGAATAAAACTAAAAGTCTGCAGCACACATCAGTACGATGAGACAACAGTGAAGATGCAAAGATGCGAGGATGCATAATGTTTGCCATCTTAGTTTAGTGTGTTAGAATATCAACATTTGCCAAGACAGAACAATCTAGATATGTCAGGACTGAATCACAGGCCAAACCTCCATCATTGCAGAGTCACTAATATGAATATGTCACGGTGTTGTACCGACATTTGAATGAGTTCAAATCACAATGCTTGAAGGCCAAATTCATTTATGTTACACATCATGTTTATTTTCTCCCAATATGTTATACAAAAAAAGAAATGATGTCCACAGTGTAGCAGAGAGTCGTTTACCAAGAAATAATGAGGTGGATTCAACAAGCAAGAAGATTATGATTGAATTGCAAAGATAACAGAGAGCATGGGATACATAAACTCAGACTTGAAATGCATTTTGAACATTGAACCATAGCATAGTTAAAAACTATTATAATAAAACAGGCAAGGTGTATTTATACAGTTTGTGTGAAAACAAAGAAAGACAAATGACCACAGTTAAATTAAAAATAGTCTTGACGGCCATGTATGAGGAGCTGATAACAATATCTGATGAGAGAGGGTCAGGTCAGGGTCAATCACAGTTTTAAGCTCTGAATTGAACGTGCAACAGAGTATTTCAGTGCTAGAAAAAACTTCTCATCCCTGAGACCATAAATCAGAGGACTCAAACACCTTGGAACTAGAATGAAAGAAATGTAATTAAAGTACCTGACATCAAGGTATATCATGGGATTAGTCTGAAGGACAACAGCTTCTATGAATGGACACCACAGCTGGATGAAACAGAGTAACAGCTGGAAAGCATGAAGAATTACTGTTCTGAGCCCTTTCCATGTTGACTTTCTATTCTCTCCTGATGCAGATTTGGCCACTCTCATTATTTTAACATAGGAGAATACAATAATAATACACATCATCAAGAAATAAAATTGAGTTATAGCTGCTCTAAGGTGACCCTGCCATCTGTATAAAAAAAATGTCTCCATGAAACATCGATTGTATGTTTTGTAAAAGCTGAGAGAGGCCGATGCAAAGAAGATGAGCAGAACCACCATGCAGGGCACAGAGCTGAGGCCATGAATGATGAGGATACAGTGTACAGTTCTGTGTGTGGTGCACAGCTCTCCATGGCGCAGGGGCATGCAAATAGCCACATAACGCTCCAGAGTCATTGCTGTCAAAGTAACTGGTGTGATCAAAGTGCACAGAGATGAAACAAAATATATAATGACACATATCCATGTTTGCATTTTCAAATTTAAAAAGTTAAAGATGAGCAAAACATTTGTAAGAATCAAGATCAGACTATCAGACAGTAACGTAGTGGCAAATAAGATGTAGCGCATGGTTGTATAGAGGAAATCCTTCATGAAAAAGGTTATGATCAGCAAAAAGTTGATGCAAAGGAAAAGTGCTACTAAAACCTGAACTAAAATCACTCGTTCATTTATCTTTGGCATTAAGGTTTCACCACCAGCCACTGAGGTATAATTAGCCATATATTTTGACGTAATGTAACTAAATAAGAAAAAGCCAAAACCAGCTCATCAAGCAAAATAATGTAAACTGTGTATCAAAATAATTTGAAAGTTAATAAATGCTGCACACAAATTCAGAAACCGAACAGTTAGTAACTGGTGGATTTGGCCTTGACCAGAAACAACACAGCTCTGTAGTATTTTACTCACATTAACCCAACACATAAAAAGATCCCTCAGTTTCTCAAAATATCTTGCTGAGCTACATGCAGCCTTATGGTTATTTATAGAGGAGAGTGGAACACAAGGTGAAGAACAACATGTTTGGCTTTACACCACAGTGTCGTCATCACTCTGATGCTGATGTTCCTCGTAGTAGTTACAGTTTCTTGAAGTTGTCTTCAAAAACTTGCATTTTTCACAGGAACGACGAATGTGAGAAACCTGGGAGTACATTCCTGGCCAAACAAATGGATGCTCGCCTCCTCAAGGCAGCAGGTCCACCCTGTTTATCCCCTTCAATCTCAGACACTTTACAAAACCAAGGTGTCAGAGTCTTTCTGTTACGCACCTATATCTTAAGAAATGGCAAAAATCACTCAGGTCAGTAGGTTTAGGCACATCTTTTGTCACTTTCCTGTCAGCTCCTGTATAAGCTTTCCTAGGGACTGTACACAACAGAGTGGACTTTGTTCATAAAGCTGGATGGAAGTTCTGAGTGTGGTCTAAACTATTGCAGTTGTAACACTTAAAGTGATAGTTCAGGATTTTCGACATGGGGCCTCATTTCCAAGTGAGCCGGAGTGGTGGAGACATCTGGAGACAGTTTTCAAAAAATTTCACTTAGTCCTTCAGGCTGCAGAGCTCACAGTTGCTAGGCTAACGCAAGTCAGTGGTGCTAGATTAGCCTGCCATTAAATACAGTCTTACCCACTCCACAGTGCACCTGAGGCACATGAGTTATAACTCCAGACTATCTATGTAAATGTTTGTGTTGATCGAATAATTTTAGACATAAAACTAACCTCGCATTTTGAAGGATTTATGTCGCAACAGCAGCAGCTAGTTCGACTGCAGCGGACTGATGTCAGCTAGCAGCTATGTTATCGGAGCTATAATAGTTTGTTTACCTTGCATTCCTTCTCCGTCTGCATTTGTGTGCAATTTCCACACTGGCACCACCAGTGTCCAGTTATTCTGTCCTGGTTTTCTGCAGCTCCAGTGGGGGGTGTCTCTACAGATGCTCTCATGTCAAAATCCTGAACTACCCCTTTAACCTCCTGCCTAGAAGATCTAGGGGAGGCGTTTTTGGCCTGGTGTTATTTTTGATCAATGACCTGCTTACTCCTAGCAACATTTGTATTCTGAAAATGACCACCCTGTTCTCCCCCAGTAGACCTTCTTGGTTAGGCATACGTGGGTTTCCGTCCTAAGGGAAAGGTGAAAGGTTAAACTACAAAAATAGAAAAAATAAGGGGCGTCTGTAATGTGTCTACATACCCTTCAGAAAGTAGGTTGTGCCTGTGATTGTGAAGGTCCCCCCTTTTTCTGACAAAACAGCCTCATTCACAACAAACTGTGATGTTCTGTGTATTGTGACACCTTAACATCAGAACCAGTTTTAACTTCTTTGGCAGTTTGAGCTCCAGTAGCTCGTCTGTTGGATCAGACCACCAGGACCAGCCTTCACTCCCCACCTGCATCAATGATCCTTGTCCTCTCATGACCCTGTCTCTGGTTCATTACTGGTCCTTCCTTGGACCACTTTTGATAGATCCTGACCACTGGAGACCAGGAACAGCCCACCAGAGCTGCAGTTCTGGAGATGCTCTGATCCAGTCCTCTAGACATCACTGTTAGGTTCTTGGTGTCAAGCTCCTGAAAAAAACTGATGCTGCTTCTAACATCAACTTTGAGTTCATTCATACATTCATTCATCGTCAACTGCTTATCCTCATAGGGTCGCAGGGGGGCTGGAGCCTATCCCAGCTGTCTTGGGGCAAAAGGCAGGGTACACCCTGGACAAGTTTCCTTCACCTGTCAGTGGTCATAATGTTATGCTTGATTGGTGTACTGTAGGTGCTGACAAATCATTGAGCCAAGGAAACAAAGTGACAGTTTAACAGGACAACAACCACAAGTAGTTTTACTGTATGAAGCTCCCAATTTGGTCACATAATCTCAGCCACCACTCATCTAGACTCAACAGTAAAAGTTTGAGTGCCTGAAGTGCTGACATGACGAAACTGGACTGTTTGTCGTTGTGTTTGTTTTGGACTCAATGTTTGGTTTGGTGTCATTGCACTTAATTACTAGCATGAGCTAACACAGATATCATGAGGGAATCTGCAGATACCATTTGTTTTTGTCTATGTGGATTTCAACAGACTCAAACAGAGCAGTGATGCTAATGAGGCGATCATCACTATTCTCTTATGGCAAATAAACTCCCGTGAAACTCATTAGAGCTGACAGTTAATTGGTTCATGAATTTTTAATACTATCCTCTGCTGATTTTGGACTTTGTGTGCGCATGGATGACCCAACAGTTAAAGAAAGTTGTCAATATTTGCAAAACTTGTTTCACAGTTTCCTACAGCAACATTAAAGTAACACTCAATATGAATAAAACTAAAAGTCTGCAGCACACATCAGTACGATGAGACAACAGTGAAGATGCAAAGATGCGAGGATGCATAATGTTTGCCATCTTAGTTTAGTGTGTTAGAATATCAACATTTGCCAAGACAGAACAATCTAGATATGTCAGGACTGAATCACAGGCCCAACCTCCATCATTGCAGAGTCACTAATATGAATATGTCACGGTGTTGTACCTACATTTGAATGAGTTCAAATCACAATGCTTGAAGGCCAAATTCATTTATGTTACACATCATGTTTATTTTCTCCCAATATGTTATACAAAAAAAGAAATGATGTCCACAGTGTAGCAGAGAGTCGTTTACCAAGAAATAATGAGGTGGATTCAACAAGCAAGAAGATTATGATTGAATTGCAAAGATAACAGAGAGCATGGGATACCTAAACTCAGACTTGAAATGCATTTTGAACATTGAACCATAGCATAGTTAAAAACTATTATAATAAAACAGGCAAGGTGTATTTATACAGTTTGTGTGAAAACAAAGAAAGACAAACGACCACAGTTAAATTAAAAATAGTCTTGACGGCCATGTATGAGGAGCTGATAACAATATCTGATGAGAGAGGGTCAGGTCAGGGTCAATCACAGTTTTAAACTCTGAATTGAACGTGCAACAGAGTATTTCAGTGCTAGAAAAAACTTCTCATCCCTGAGACCATAAATCAGAGGACTCAAACACCTTGGAACTAGAATGAAAGAAATGTAATTAAAGTACCTGACATCAAGGTATATCATGGGATTAGTCTGAAGGACAGCAGCTTCTATGAATGGACACCACAGCTGGATGAAACAGAGTAACAGCTGGAAAGCATGAAGAATTACTGTTCTGAGCCCTTTCCATGTTGACTTTCTATTCTCTCCTGATGCAGATTTGGCCACTCTCATTATTTTAACATAGGAGAATACAATAATAATACACATCATCAAGAAATAAAATTGAGTTATAGCTGCTCTAAGGTGACCCTGCCATCTGTATAAAAAAAATGTCTCCATGAAACATCGATTGTATGTTTTGTAAAAGCTGAGAGAGGCCGATGCAAAGAAGATGAGCAGAACCACCATGCAGGGCACAGAGCTGAGGCCATGAATGATGAGGATACAGTGTACAGTTCTGTGTGTGGTGCACAGCTCTCCATGGCGCAGGGGCATGCAAATAGCCACATAACGCTCCAGGGTCATTGCTGTCAAAGTAACTGGTGTGATCAAAGTGCACAGAGATGAAACAAAATATATAATGACACATATCCATGTTTGCATTTTCAAATTTAAAAAGTTAAAGATGAGCAAAACATTTGTAAGAATCAAGATCAGACTATCAGACAGTAACGTAGTGGCAAATAAGATGTAGCGCATGGTTGTATAGAAGAAATCCTTCATGAAAAAGGTTATGATCAGCAAAAAGTTGATGCAAAGGAAAAGTGCTACTAAAACCTGAACTAAAATCACTCGTTCATTTATCTTTGGCATTAAGGTTTCACCACCAGCCACTGAGGTATAATTAGCCATATATTTTGACGTAATGTAACTAAATAAGAAAAAGCCAAAACCAGCTCATCAAGCAAAATAATGTAAACTGTGTGTCAAAATAATTTGAAAGTTAATAAATGCTGCACACAAATTCAGAAACCGAACAGTTAGTGACTGGTGGATTTGGCCTTGACCAGAAACAACACAGCTCTGTAGTATTTTACTCACATTAACCCAACACATAAAAAGATCCCTCAGTTTCTCAAAATATCTTGCTGAGCTACATGCAGCCTTATGGTTATTTATAGAGGAGAGTGGAACACAAGGTGAAGAACAACATGTTTGGCTTTACACCACAGTGTCGTCATCACTCTGATGCTGATGTTCCTCGTAGTAGTTACAGTTTCTTGAAGTTGTCTTCAAAAACTTGCATTTTTCACAGGAACTATGAATGTGAGAAACCTGGGAGTACATTCCTGGCCAAACAAATGGATGCTCGCCTCCTCAAGGCAGCAGGTCCACCCTGTTTATCCCCTTCAATCTCAGACACTTTACAAAACCAAGGTGTCAGAGTCTTTCTGTTACGCACCTATATCTTAAGAAATGGCAAAAATCACTCAGGTCAGTAGGTTTAGGCACATCTTTTGTCACTTTCCTGTCAGCTCCTGTATAAGCTTTCCTAGGGACTGTACACAACAGAGTGGACTTTGTTCATAAAGCTGGATGGAAGTTCTGAGTGTGGTCTAAACTATTGCAGTTGTAACACTTAAAGTGATAGTTCAGGATTTTCGACATGGGGCCTCATTTCCAAGTGAGCCGGAGTGGTGGAGACATCTGGAGACAGTTTTCAAAAAATTTCACTTAGTCCTTCAGGCTGCAGAGCTCACAGTTGCTAGGCTAACGCAAGTCAGTGGTGCTAGTTTAGCCTGCCATTAAATACAGTCTTACCCACTCCACAGTGCACCTGAGGCACATGAGTTATAACTCCAGACTATCTATGTAAATGTTTGTGTTGATCGAATAATTTTAGACATAAAACTAACCTCGAATTTTGAAGGATTTATGTCGCAGCAGCAGCAGCTAGTTCGACTGCAGCGGACTGATGTCAGCTAGCAGCTATGTTATCGGAGCTATAATAGTTTGTTTACCTTGCATTCCTCCTCTGTCTGCATTTGTGTGCAATTTCCACACTGGCACCACCAGTGTCCAGTTATTCTGTCCTGGTTTTCTGCAGCTCCAGTGGGGGGTGTCTCTACAGATGCTCTCATGTCAAAATCCTGAACTACCCCTTTAACCTCCTGCCTAGAAGATCTAGGGGAGGCGTTTTTGGCCTGGTGTTATTTTTGATCAATGACCTGCTTACTCCTAGCAACATTTGTATTCTGAAAATGACCACCCTGTTCTCCCCCAGTAGACCTTCTTGGTTGGGCATACGTGGGTTTCCGTCCTAAGGGAAAGGTGAAAGGTTAAACTACAAAAATAGAAAAAATAAGGGGTGTCTATAATGTGTCTACATACCCTTCAGAAAGTAGGTTGTGCCTGTGATTGTGAAGGTCCCCCCTTTTTCTGCCAAAACAGCCTCATTCACAACAAACTGTGATGTTCTGTGTATTGTGACACCTTAACATCAGAACCAGTTTTAACTTCTTTGGCAGTTTGAGCTCCAGTAGCTCGTCTGTTGGATCAGACCACCAGGACCAGCCTTCACTCCCCACCTGCATCAATGATCCTTGTCCTCTCATGACCCTGTCTCTGGTTCATTACTGGTCCTTCCTTGGACCACTTTTGATAGATCCTGACCACTGGAGACCAGGAACAGCCCACCAGAGCTGCAGTTCTGGAGATGCTCTGATCCAGTCCTCTAGACATCACTGTTAGGTTCTTGGTGTCAAACTCCTGAAAAAACCTGATGCTGCTTCTAACATCAGCTTTGAGTTCATTCATACATTCATTCATCGTCAACTGCTTATCCTCATAGGGTCACAGGGGGGCTGGAGCCTATCCCAGCTGTCTTAGGGCAAAAGGCAGGGTACACCCTGGACAAGTTTCCTTCACCTGTCAGTGGTCATAATGTTATGCTTCATCGGTGTACTGTAGGTGCTGACAAATCATTGAGTCAAGGAAACAAAGTGACAGTTTAACAGGACAACAACCACAAGTACTTTTACTGTATGAAGCTCCCAGTTTGGTCACATAATCTCAGCCACCACTCATCTAGACTCAACAGTAAAAGTTTGAGTGCCTGAAGTGCTGACATGACGAAACTGGACTGTTTGTCTTTGTGTTTGTTTTGCACACTTGTGTTTGGATTAGTGTCATTGCACTTAATTGCTAATGAGGCAATCATCACTATTCTCTTATGGCAAATAAACTCCTGTGGAACTCATTAGAGCTGACAGTTAATTGGTTCATGGATTTTTAATACTATCCTCTGCTGATTTTGGACTTTGTGTGAGCATGGATGACCCAACAGTTAAAGAAAGTTGTCAATATTTGCAAAACTTGTTTCAGTTTCCTAAAGCAACATTAAAGTAACACTCAATATGAATAAAACTAAAAGTCTGCAGCACACATCAGTACGATGAGACAACAGTGAAGATGCAAAGATGCGAGGATGCATAATGTTTGCCATCTTAGTTTAGTGTGTTAGAATATCAACATTTGCCAATCAGCTTAAAGACAGAACAATCTAGATATGTCAGGACTGAATCACAGGCCCAACCTCCATCATTGCAGAGTCACTAATATGAATATGTCACGGTGTTGTACCTACATTTGAATGAGTTCAAATCACAATGCTTGAAGGCCAAATTCATTTATGTTACACATCATGTTTATTTTCTCCCAATATGTTATACAAAAAAAGAAATGATGTCCACAGTGTAGCAGAGAGTCGTTTACCAAGAAATAATGAGGTGGATTCAACAAGAAAGAAGATTATGATTGAATTGCAAAGATAACAGAGAGCATGGGATACATAAACTCAGATTTGAAATGCATTTTGAACATTGAACCATAGCATAGTTAAAAACTATTATAATAAAACAGGGAAGGTGTATTTATACAGTTTGTGTGAAAACAAAGAAAGACAAATGACCACAGTTAAATTAAAAATAGTCTTGACGGCCATGTATGAGGAGCTGATAACAATATCTGATGAGAGAGGGTCAGGTCAGGGTCAATCACAGTTTTAAGCTCTGAATTGAACGTACAACAGAGTATTTCAGTGCTAGAAAAAACTTCTCATCCCTGAGACCATAAATCAGAGGACTCAAACACCTTGGAACTAGAATGAAAGAAATGTAATTAAAGTACCTGACATCAAGGTATATCATGGGATTAGTCTGAAGGACAGCAGCTTCTATGAATGGACACCACAGCTGGATGAAACAGAGTAACAGCTGGAAAGCATGAAGAATTACTGTTCTGAGCCCTTTCCATGTTGACTTTCTATTCTCTCCTGATGCAGATTTGGCCACTGTCATTATTTTAACATAGGAGAATACAATAATAATACACATCATCAAGAAATAAAATTGAGTTATAGCTGCTCTAAGGTGACCCTGCCATCTGTATAAAAAAAATGTCTCCATGAAACATCGATTGTATGTTTTGTAAAAGCTGAGAGAGGCCGATGCAAAGAAGATGAGCAGAACCACCATGCAGGGCACAGAGCTGAGGCCATGAATGATGAGGATACAGTGTACAGTTCTGTGTGTGGTGCACAGCTCTCCATGGCGCAGGGGCATGCAAATAGCCACATAACGCTCCAGAGTCATTGCTGTCAAAGTAACTGGTGTGATCAAAGTGCACAGAGATGAAACAAAATATATAATGACACATATCCATGTTTGCATTGTCAAATTTAAAAAGTTAAAGATGAGCAAAACATTTGTAAGAATCAAGCTCAGACTATCAGACAGTAACGTAGTGGCAAATAAGATGTAGCGCATGGTTGTATAGAAGAAATCCTTCATGAAAAAGGTTATGATCAGCAAAAAGTTGATGCAAAGGAAAAGTGCTACTAAAACCTGAACTAAAATCACTCGTTCATTTATCTTTGGCATTAAGGTTTCACCACCAGCCACTGAGGTATAATTAGCCATATATTTTGACGTAATGTAACTAAATAAGAAAAAGCCAAAACCAGCTCATCAAGCAAAATAATGTAAACTGTGTGTCAAAATAATCTGAAAGTTAATAAATGCTGCACACAAATTCAGAAACCGAACAGTTAGTAACTGGTGGATTTGGCCTTGACCAGAAACAACACAGCTCTGTAGTATTTTACTCACATTAACCCAACACATAAAAAGATCCCTCAGTTTCTCAAAATATCTTGCTGAGCTACATGCAGCCTTATGGTTATTTATAGAGGAGAGTGGAACACAAGGTGAAGAACAACATGTTTGGCTTTACACCACAGTGTCGTCATCACTCTGATGCTGATGTTCCTCGTAGTAGTTACAGTTTCTTGAAGTTGTCTTCAAAAACTTGCATTTTTCACAGGAACTATGAATGTGAGAAACCTGGGAGTACATTCCTGGCCAAACAAATGGATGCTCGCCTCCTCAAGGCAGCAGGTCCACCCTGTTTATCCCCTTCAATCTCAGACACTTTACAAAACCAAGGTGTCAGAGTCTTTCTGTTACGCACCTATATCTTAAGAAATGGCAAAAATCACTCAGGTCAGTAGGTTTAGGCACATCTTTTGTCACTTTCCTGTCAGCTCCTGTATAAGCTTTCCTAGGCACTGTACACAACAGAGTGGACTTTGTTCATAAAGCTGGATGGAAGTTCTGAGTGTGGCCTAAACTATTGCAGTTGTAACACTTAAAGTGATAGTTCAGGATTTTCGACATGGGGCCTCATTTCCAAGTGAGCCGGAGTGGTGGAGACATCTGGAGACAGTTTTCAAAAAATTTCACTTAGTCCTTCAGGCTGCAGAGCTCACAGTTGCTAGGCTAACGCAAGTCAGTGGTGCTAGTTTAGCCTGCCATTAAATACAGTCTTACCCACTCCACAGTGCACCCGAGGCTCATTAGTTATAACTCCAGACTATCTATGTAAATGTTTGTGTTGATCGAATAATTTTAGACATAAAACTAACCTCGAATTTTGAAGGATTTATGTCACAACAGCAGCAGCTAGTTCGACTGCAGCGGACTGATGTCAGCTAGCAGCTATGTTATCGGAGCTATAATAGTTTGTTTACCTTGCATTCCTCCTCTGTCTGCATTTGTGTGCAATTTCCACACTGGCACCACCAGTGTCCAGTTATTCTGTCCTGGTTTTCTGCAGCTCCAGTGGGGGGTGTCTCTACAGATGCTCTCATGTCAAAATCCTGAACTACCCCTTTAACCTCCTGCCTAGAAGATCTAGGGGAGGCGTTTTTGGCCTGGTGTTATTTTTGATCAATGACCTGCTTACTCCTAGCAACATTTGTATTCTGAAAATGACCAACCAGTTCAACCCCAGTAGACCTTCTTGGTTGGGCATACGTGGGTTTCCGTCCTAAGGGAAAGGTGAAAGGTTAAACTACAAAAATAGAAAAAATAAGGGGTGTCTATAATGTGTCTACATACCCTTCAGAAAGTAGGTTGTGCCTGTGATTGTGAAGGTCCCCCCTTTTTCTGCCAAAACAGCCTCATTCACAACAAACTGTGATGTTCTGTGTATTGTGACACCTTAACATCAGAACCAGTTTTAACTTCTTTGGCAGTTTGAGCTCCAGTAGCTCGTCTGTTGGATCAGACCACCAGGACCAGCCTTCACTCCCCACCTGCATCAATGATCCTTGTCCTCTCATGACCCTGTCTCTGGTTCATTACTGGTCCTTCCTTGGACCACTTTTGATAGATCCTGACCACTGGAGACCAGGAACAGCCCACCAGAGCTGCAGTTCTGGAGATGCTCTGATCCAGTCCTCTAGACATCACTGTTAGGTTCTTGGTGTCAAACTCCTGAAAAAACCTGATGCTGCTTCTAACATCAGCTTTGAGTTCATTCATACATTCATTCATCGTCAACTGCTTATCCTCATAGGGTCACAGGGGGGCTGGAGCCTATCCCAGCTGTCTTAGGGCAAAAGGCAGGGTACACCCTGGACAAGTTTCCTTCACCTGTCAGTGGTCATAATGTTATGCTTCATCGGTGTACTGTAGGTGCTGACAAATCATTGAGTCAAGGAAACAAAGTGACAGTTTAACAGGACAACAACCACAAGTACTTTTACTGTATGAAGCTCCCAGTTTGGTCACATAATCTCAGCCACCACTCATCTAGACTCAACAGTAAAAGTTTGAGTGCCTGAAGTGCTGACATGACGAAACTGGACTGTTTGTCTTTGTGTTTGTTTTGCACACTTGTGTTTGGACTGGTGTCATTGCACTTAATTACTCGCATGAGCTAACACAGATATCATGAGGGAATCTGCAGATACCATTTGTTTTTGTCTATGTGGATTTCAACAGACTCAAACAGAGCAGTGATGCTAATGAGGCGATCATCACTATTGTCTTATGGCAAATAAACTCCTGTGAAACTCATTAGAGCTGACAGTTAATTGGTTCATGAATTTTTAATACTATCCTCTGCTGATTTTGGACTTTGTGTGAGCATGGATGACCCAACAGTTAAAGAAAGTTGTCAATATTTGCAAAACTTGTTTCACAGTTTCCTACAGCAACATTAAAGTAACACTCAATATGAATAAAACTAAAAGTCTGCAGCACACATCAGTACGATGAGACAACAGTGAAGATGCAAAGATGCGAGGATGCATAATGTTTGCCATCTTAGTTTAGTGTGTTAGAATATCAACATTTGCCAATCAGCTTAAAGACAGAACAATCTAGATATGTCAGGACTGAATCACAGGCCCAACCTCCATCATTGCAGAGTCACTAATATGAATATGTCACGGTGTTGTACCTACATTTGAATGAGTTCAAATCACAATGCTTGAAGGCCAAATTCATTTATGTTACACATCATGTTTATTTTCTCCCAATATGTTATACAAAAAAAGAAATGATGTCCACAGTGTAGCAGAGAGTCGTTTACCAAGAAATAATGAGGTGCATTCAACAAGCAAGAAGATTATGATTGAATTGCAAAGATAACAGAGAGCATGGGATACATAAACTCAGACTTGAAATGCATTTTGAACATTGAACCATAGCATAGTTAAAAACTATTATAATAAAACAGGCAAGGTGTATTTATACAGTTTGTGTGAAAACAGAGAAAGACAAACGACCACATTTAAATTTAAAAAGTCTTGACGGCCATGTATGAGGAGCTGATAACAATATCTGATGAGAGAGGGTCAGGTCAGGGTCAATCACAGTTTTAAGCTCTGAATTGAACGTGCAACAGAGTATTTCAGTGCTAGAAAAAACTTCTCATCCCTGAGACCATAAATCAGAGGACTCAAACACCTTGGAACTAGAATGAAAGAAATGTAATTAAAGTACCTGACATCAAGGTATATCATGGGATTAGTCTGAAGGACAGCAGCTTCTATGAATGGACACCACAGCTGGATGAAACAGAGTAACAGCTGGAAAGCATGAAGAATTACTGTTCTGAGCCCTTTCCATGTTGACTTTCTATTCTCTCCTGATGCAGATTTGGCCACTGTCATTATTTTAACATAGGAGAATACAATAATAATACACATCATCAAGAAATAAAATTGAGTTATAGCTGCTCTAAGGTGAGCCTGCCATCTGTATAAAAAAAATGTCTCCATGAAACATCGATTGTATGTTTTGTAAAAGCTGAGAGAGGCCGATGCAAAGAAGATGAGCAGAACCACCATGCAGGGCACAGAGCTGAGGCCATGAATGATGAGGATACAGTGTACAGTTCTGTGTGTGGTGCACAGCTCTCCATGGCGCAGGGGCATGCAAATAGCCACATAACGCTCCAGAGTCATTGCTGTCAAAGTAACTGGTGTGATCAAAGTGCACAGAGATGAAACAAAATATATAATGACACATATCCATGTTTGCATTGTCAAATTTAAAAAGTTAAAGATGAGCAAAACATTTGTAAGAATCAAGCTCAGACTATCAGACAGTAACGTAGTGGCAAATAAGATGTAGCGCATGGTTGTATAGAAGAAATCCTTCATGAAAAAGGTTATGATCAGCAAAAAGTTGATGCAAAGGAAAAGTGCTACTAAAACCTGAACTAAAATCACTCGTTCATTTATCTTTGGCATTAAGGTTTCACCACCAGCCACTGAGGTATAATTAGCCATATATTTTGACGTAATGTAACTAAATAAGAAAAAGCCAAAACCAGCTCATCAAGCAAAATAATGTAAACTGTGTGTCAAAATAATTTGAAAGTTAATAAATGCTGCACACAAATTCAGAAACCGAACAGTTAGTAACTGGTGGATTTGGCCTTGACCAGAAACAACACAGCTCTGTAGTATTTTACTCACATTAACCCAACACATAAAAAGATCCCTCAGTTTCTCAAAATATCTTGCTGAGCTACATGCAGCCTTATGGTTATTTATAGAGGAGAGTGGAACACAAGGTGAAGAACAACATGTTTGGCTTTACACCACAGTGTCGTCATCACTCTGATGCTGATGTTCCTCATTCTGTATTCAGTACTGAGAAAAGTTTGGGATTGTTATCAGTAGTTACATTTACAGAAGTTGTCTTCAAAAACAGTAAAAAAAAAAAAAAAAAAAAGCAAACAAAGCAACTTACGCTCCCTCCAAGGCTATGAAATGAATCAGAACATGTAACTATTGTGGATGTGCACACAGCCTAAATACACTCACTTGTCAGGCCGTGATAAGGGATCTACTAATGTACAGCTGTATAGGAAATTCATAAAAGGTATAAATTAAGTACATTACAAAAAAATCCCATCAAAAATGAATACATGATACATATGTGAAGTGTCAATTTTGAATGCACTTTGTGACATAAATATAGAAGTGCACGCAGAATAGAAAGGCTTATATTAGGAGTGTCTGTAGGCATGACGGGCGGCACGGTGGTGTAGTGGTTAGCACTGTCGCCTCTCAGTAAGAAGGCATCGGGTTCGATTCCCGGCCCGGGGCCTTTCTGTGTGGAGTTTGCATGTTCTCCCTGTGTCTGCGTGGGTTCTCTCTGGTACTCTGGCTTCCTCCCACCATCCAAAAACATGCATGGGGATTAGGTAATTGGTTAATTTAAACTGACCGTAGGTGTGCATGTGAGTGTGAGTGGTTGTCTGTCTCTATGTGATGAGGTGGCGACTTGTCCAGGGTGTACCGTGCCTCTTGCCCTAAGACAGCAACCCTATGAGGATAAGTGGAAGAAAATGGATCGATGGATGAACCTCACAGAAAGACCATATTCAACAAAGTGTCTGCCTCTCAATGCAGCTTCCTGTCTGTCCCACCCAGCATCGAGCTCAATCAGTCCTACACTGAAAAAGAGATATTTCCAGTTATTTTACAGTTTGAAACTATTTCCCAAAAGAAGACTAACTGTACAAAGCATTTGTTTGTGACCCTATGTCAGGATAAACGGTCGTGCAGTGGTGACAGAAGAACTCCGATCCTTTACTGAAGTAACCACAGAAACACCATGGCCCAAAACATTTCATTACAAGTAAAAGTGCAGACTTATTATCCACAAAATGTGGAGTCGTTTTTACATCTGTTACTGTAAAATTCATTCATGACAGAGAAAAGTAATGCACTAAAAGTGCAATATTTTCCCATGAAATAGTGGAGTAGAAGTAGATGGCATGAAGTGGAAATGCTGAGAAAAAACTTTTGGTAAAACCGTACAGAAGTGTACACCATTTGATAAATAAATTCTTCTGTAACATATTGAATGGTATGATCATATACTCAGTCACACACACATCAGGTAATATAAATACATAGTTGAGTATTTATTTTAATTTTATAAAACTTGTAACTTTGCAGCCCTGCACTGCTGACAGCGTGAGGCCTGAACAGTCACCAACTTCTGATAGTTAACTTTGAGACATAATGAGAGGCTATTCCACTGCTAATCTTGGCTTGTTTTTCATCATCACAAAATGCTTTCTTCAATGTAATGATGATGACAATTCGCCACTGATTTGTATTCCCCCTGTGTAATAATAAACTCCAGTGAAACCAATTAAAAGTGATGATTAATAGCATCATTAATTATTTAAAGACTGCTCTCTTGATGCTTCGCTAATGGTGTAATACACCTGCAATCATTTGTTTGTTTGTGGATTTAATCTGAATGTTAAATGTTAAAATGTTCCACGCATTAACAACTGAACTATGAGCAAATATAACCTATAACCTATGACCTTTAAATAAGTTATTATATCACACAAATCTCTATTTATGACATTCTTAACTTGGCTGGTATAATGGCCAGATTGTGAGTTTGTTCACCATATTATGATGGAGAAAAATAAAGACTTTCACAGACTTTGAGAATAAAGTCAATATTTATGAGAATAAAGCCATAAATTTATGAGATTAAAGTCATAAATTTATGTGATTAAAGTCATGGTATTCTAACGTGCTTTTGTAGAGAAGGAGTTGTTAAAAAGGTCTGTAAAGTTAGAAAGATATTGGCAGATTCCAACATCCTGGATCAGTATGTCAAATTCAGTATGATCTAAAGATTCAAACAACACCCCTGACCTCCTCCAAGATTACAAATTTATTCTCATAAATAATGACTTTATTCTCAAAGTCTGTCAAAAACATTTTCCTCAATGTGGCCCTGCATCTCTTGCAGAGCAAACAGAGATTTTTAATGGCCTGTTGTGTGGTAATGCAGAAGGTAAGTGTCACAAATAACAGTGAGGGTGAATTATTTTTTACTCATGATTTAGTTGCATCATTCTTTTCACTCTAAAGGTGCTCTGTGTCCAGAGCATTTACTACATAGCATTGCTGCAGGAACGTAGTGTTCATCCTCCATTTAGCTCAAGTAAACACTGTTCACTTTTGGTTTTGAGTTGATCACTCATCTGTCACCATGCTGCGAGCTGTTGAGAGACAATAGATATCTCAATTTCACATTCAGCACCTTATAAATACTCATATGATGTAATTCACAGGTTGCAAACAGGAAATGTCTCATCAGCACCACTGTAACATGAGCTAAGTTTGAGCTTCTTCTTTTAATTTGAATAATTTAATTGACTTCTTTGTTTTAGTTTCTATGCTCATACTGCACACATATTCCTGGCTCTCCATCAAAGGGCCTCTATACACTAATCAATTATTAAAATCAAAACATATGTAAGGCATCAAATGCACATGAGTTTGATAAGAAGAACCAAACAGTGATGTCTAGAGGACTGGGTCGTCCCACCATTTAATTTTTTCTTATCACTTGGCCGACGTCAGTATTTCCATTTCATGCTACTTTATATTCCTATACCACTACAGTTTAGAGGTATTCATATTTCCATGCAAAATATTTATACACTGCAATATTGCAACCTTTTTGAAACCTAGTACTTTTAACAAAGTCTTGCATTGAGCTTTACTGAAAAATGTTATACTGTTTCATATTGTCTTGGGCCAATGTCAAAGGTGATCTTTAAATATGCTTCAGATCTGAATACTTCTTACACCACTGCAACTACACATGGAGAGGAAAAAAAGAATGACAGGTGTGAATATTTTTTTATAGCCAGTGAACACACCAATGCATTTTTCGCATTGGGGACTTCACAAACCCCTCTGGAACAGAACAAAGTGCAGATCAGACGAACAATAGCGCAAGAAAATGTTATTGTTTTTTTTCACCACGAGAGGGCGACAGAGTTCAGACTGTGACTGCTTCACAGGAAAGGAACCTTCGCTCAGTGACGACGGACATTTTATTGTGACGGACCAACATGGCCGCGCTTTGGAGAATAACAGCTTACTTCCGTGTCCTCAGGTAGGCTGCATTTTGCGTTTAGATGTTATCATACAGGTGAAGTTTGAAATTAAAAGTATGCGTGTTGTACTAAATTAAGCATCTGGACAAAATGAAATGCTATTATTGACTTAAACGTCTTGAAAAGAAAATGTTTTACTTGCAAGCAACAAGCGGAAGTTGCCATGTACATGCTAAACCTGTTTTTCATTTCCAAAAAAAACTGATTTTCCCCCACAAAAAGATTAGTAAATGATCATAGTTTTCAAACTAGCTTTCAAACTGTTTCAAGTGGTCGCTAGTTAAATCGGGGGTAATCACGAGTATGTCATGCGTCACAAGTTCAACGTAAAAGTCGTGTATTTAACGAGACATGACTGTTTTGAAACTGAAACTTACTGTTTTGTTTTGGTCAGGAGTTCAGCACGTGTGCTGTTGAGCAACAGAAAGCATACAGTCCATAAAGCGGACAAATGGATAAATATTCTGTACACAGGTGTAGCGTCTTTAACTGTGGGCGGTGGGCTGTGTGCTATACCTTTCACACAGGTGAGTATGAGACAGAGAAGCAGCCATTTACAGAGTACAAGTTACAGTATTCACTGTTTCCCCTGTGTTTCTGTTCCAGGTCGAAAACCTTTCTCATGACTCTCTGGTCAGACGAGCAGCCTCTCTGGTTACAGACAGTTCAAGCACTTTTCTCTCTCAGACCACTTTGGCTCTCATAGATGCCATCACAGAGTACTCAAAGGTACGTCTTTATCCAGAACAAACCAAGACAATTTTATTTATATAGCCAAATATCCTATCACCTCTGTGTGATGATACTGTGAGCCCTTACACAGTGGCCGTTGTGGGGTATAGCACAGCTATTTTTTCAATCATGCAGATTGGTCCAAAGGCCACACTGACCACTTTAATTGTCATATTTGTTTTGTATCATACAGTTGTTGTGGGCAGCAGTGCATGAGACAGGGGTGACAGTAGCCAGAGGTGAATTTAGTGACAAAACAGTGAAACAGCATATGGAAAATGTATTTAAAAGATTTTTGGCCACTGTCATGACTATAGATTGTGCTCTTCCAGCACTTGGCATTGTAACATAGAATACTGATTTTCAATCATTTTGGCATACTGTATTTTTGTCTTTTATTTGCATGCTACATGTTGGCCAAATCAGTACATACTGCTAGGATACAGAGATTAATGACATTTCACAAAAATATATTCTCTCCAGAAACACTGTCCTGGCTAGTGAGAGAGAGATGATCTGCAGACCTCTCCAGGCCCATTCATGTCTGAATTTATCTTCTATAATGATTTGAAATGCTATTCTGCCTCCACATTTTTTAAATATGTGTCTTTGCTCTGTTTGCTCACAGGCTGTGCACACACTCATTGCCCTCCAAAAACAATATTTGGAATCACTGGGAAAACTGACTCCAGCAGAAGAGGATACAATCTGGCAGGTGATCATTGGCCAGCGTTCACAGGTTTGTGTTCAGACTTCAAAACAACCCTGAGCATAGCTTTCGGTTTTTCTGTGAACTCATTGAGTGACAGCTGTTTTATAAAACAGAAAGTACCTTGTTCCAGCGTTTTTGTCCATTTTGAGTCATTTTTCACAGAATATTTTGTACTATGTTTCTGAAAACACTGAATACTTCAAATGAAAGAAGAGACTCTCTATTTCATCATGAAAAAAATGCCACTTCCTGCTTTGATCTCTGTGGCGTATACCATCCCTAAAATTACTCACAGGCTGTGGGAGACTGCGATCGGCGACAGGCTGCCGAAAAACCACTTTGACATATTATTACGTTGATGGCACTCAAGCGTCAGATTTTAAATGACATCTAAATACGTCAGTGGCATTCAATGAGTTAATTTATTTGATTGTTGCACATAAATATGACATAAAACTGACAAATCCAAAAGAGCTGTGGGTTTTTTTGGAGTCTGACTTAATAATTCTCTCTGTCCTGACAGATTAGTGACAGACGAGATGAATGCAAGCGTTTCGAGTCGACCTGGGTCAGCGCAGTCAAGCTGTGTGAAACAGCAGCCGAGGCAGCGTATACCTCAGGTGTGTGAAAGACAAAGTCTGAGTGCGATTATACGGCCGTGTGAGTGAATGGTTGAGGTGTTTCTCAGGTCTCTTGAAATGATGAATAGAAGAGTGAAGCTGTGAATCATCTTCTCAAAGCGTTGTACGCCGCTGTCCTTGCTTGTTCCTGTTCACCTGCTGTCAGTGTCACACTTTGGACAGTGAACGGATCATTTGTTGTCACTCAGCAGGCCTCTGTGTAAAACAAAACGGAGACGATGGACGGGAGTGTCTTCTTAATGGCCGCACCTAATGTCTGAACTTTTATGTCAACCTTTGAACTTTTTTCAACAATTTAACAGTATGTGTGTGTGTGTGTGTGTGTTTGCAGGAGCTGAGCATGCATCTGTCACAGTGAGGACAAACATTCAGGTGGCCCTGTCACAGGTGGAGGAAGCACAGAAACTGTCAATGGATGCTGACAAGAAGTTGGCCGAGACTAAAGTAATGGAGGTTGAAAGGATGGCGCAGTATGCTGCCTCCTTAGAAAACAGTAGTGATGAGGAAGATGTGCCTGAGGCGTATCTAAGGGAAGACTGAGACAAATACCCAGCTGTGTCAGAAAACAGAAGAATGGAAGGTTGATTTGCTTTCAAAGTAAATAACTTTTTATCATTCTTAAAATGTCTTCACTTTCCGAGTATTCAACATTTTCGGTTGTGACTTGTGAAGTAGATTTTGCTCAAATGTGTGTGCTTACATCTGCACATAATCTGCAGTGTTGAAACAATGAAACACGAAGTGTGGACGTCTCTGCAGTATAATTCAGCATCTCCTTTTTCAGTTGCTTAGCCGTTTACGACTATTTATGTGAACAGTGGTTATCTAGAAATTCTGCAGCATAAAGGATCATGTTTTCGATCCTTTGTTTGCTGTATTGTGACTCTGTCAGCATCTGTGTTTTGTGTTATATTTTGTGTTGAAATAAAGATGGGAGACAGCTAATGAATACATTTAGGTTCCATATCACAATTGTGTGAAAAGCATTTAACCAGGAAAACAGTGTGTCCTCTTTCAAAAGTTTCCAAAGGATGAGAGTTGTATGAAACTTAACTGTTGGTGTGATCCAGATGTTAGTCAGGTCATGAGTCTGAATTTTTGCCAAAGTGACAGAAGAAACTTTATGAACATAAAAACCATAGACTGCATAACTAGAGCTACCACGTGATTGGTTGACCAACACTGTCTTATTGAAATTCAACCAATCAGCAGGTGTTTTACTTCCAACCAAGTAATGTTCTGTTTGTGTCAAATCCGGACTAATTTAAGTTTACAAACAAATTAATTTCACACGTATTGTCACCTCTGTACATCTGAGAACATCTTAAAGGTAGTGTTGCTTTACTTGTTATTTTGTGTCTCTCTTTTTCACTCAACAACTCCTCCTGCTTTGCTAATTGCCCATGTCCTGACCCTCATGTAGAGCTTTTAGGCCGTTTCTCAACTACCCGCTGCTGTCATCACTTCATCTGCAGCATCTCTTTCTGCACTGTCACAGAACAGGAAACAAACTGGTCTCCTTCTGGTAAAAATAATGGTTGAGTCACATTGCTTTTCCTGATTAGTCTGAGGTGAGGTTACACAACTGATGAAACGACTGTCTTATTATTAGTAACTCCAGCAGATGGCGATCTAAATCTATTGCTACTTTGATTCAGTGCATTTGCCGTTTCATTCCCTACTGAAATGTAATTATTGCAGTCACTATTTCACATTTTATTTTTATTATTGGCTTATTTTATTTGGTGTTTATAATTGGCATTGAAACCTTTAGAACCCTTTGTGTTAATATTCTGCAGACCCTGCTTCATATACCTGTATCTGCATGCAGCATTTTGTCCCTAAACCAGCAAAAGATTCACAAATCCTGAACTCTCGTTTCTGTCTCCCTCTGTTCCCAGTTCTGTTCATGCATTACTTATATACAGTGAAAGTTACTTCCAAGTCTATTACCAAATCAACTCATTGCAGAAGCCTTATCCCTAATGTAATGTGAATTTGTTTTGTAACAGGTACGCGGTCTTAATTGTCTTCATGTCTTCCAAAGGTCAGCGTGCGCTGCAGTGGGGCTCATTATGGAGGAGCCCTATGTGGAGCTGTGAACAGCAGTGAGGTGAACTCACCCTGCTCTAGATGGTCAAGCCTGACCATGAGAGAGGCTACAGAAAGAGGGGGTGGGGGTGGGAGGTTTCGAGGTGTGCAAGGACAGACTCACCAATGTGACTAGTGAGGAATGTTGTGTTAACAAAGGCTGTTTTCACAGACTGTAAAGCCAAATGTCCCAGACGGTCTGTGTGGATGTGCACCCACTGGTCACGGGGGAGGTGGTGCCAGCGCAGCCTTCCCTTGCCTGGAAGAAAATGTAATAGAGCTTACCGAGAAGTATTTTTACAGCATAAGACCTCAATGAGTTAACCACAATTACAAAGGTCATGGGCCATAAATGCTCATAAACTATTTAATGCTACTGACGGGGTTTGAGCATTTCTGCTGCACAAGTTATGCCAATGGTGTGAAATAACCTTCACTGAAATTATTTCCCCAGAATTGGTGGTGTAATTAACACAATCAGTGTTTTGTGGATGAAAACAAGATGTGATTTATCATCTTATAAAAGCATGAGCCTCCTCACTGCTCTACTGTTCCCATGCAAAGTGGCCCATGAGGGGAGATTGATCGGTGAAAAGGGCAGCACTTTCACCTGGAGATTTATAGCTCTTTGAGGATATAAATAAACCACCGGAGGGAATAAAGGCAGGGGGTGCACTGTGGTGACATATCATGGGTCATGCTTTAATCACAGTGATGCTGAGCTGCAGCGAAGGGAGAGGGAGCGGGTTAAATTTTTGCAGGAGTTTGAGGCTCCCTGAAGAATTCACGTCCCCTGATGAGGATTCTAATAGAGGCCATGAAGACGTCACAGCAGAGTGAAATGGGAAGCTCCATATTAAGGAGGGAATCACATTGAGGCGCCTATTTGTGCTTATCTTCAGTGAAGAAATATCACGTGTACCTGAAACTGCTGAGGGAGCACGTTTATCAGTTCAAGCTGCAGTGTACGATAAAAACACTGTGCTGCACACAAAGCTGCTGGATTCCTGAATGCGTAAAAGCTGTAATTATCTAAAAAAAAAAAATGAACAATGCAGAAGAGTGCTTCATTACCACTTTGTTTTAGGACAGTTGGTGTGCTCACTCTTTCAGGAACAGAAATCACTGAAGTGCTTACGTTGCATGTGATTGCTTTGTCCTTCAGTAGCTGATCTCCTGGGCTTTATATTAACTTTCACATTCACTTCCTGTTTTTGCTTTCCCACAGTTTTACAATTCTTTTATAACATTGGTTACATAAAACCATGCCATGTTTTTTTCTATTTTGGCTCAATTATTTCGGTAGAACTTAGCCTGGTTCATGATACAAATATTTTGTTATTTCTGCTTTTTTTGCTGCTTATTTTCTTTGGCCCTGTGTTGTTTTCAAATAATAAATGTGCAAAATACACTCTGGTAAAGGTGACTGTCATTAAAGGCTCTAAATGTGTATCTTTCTTGGATGAATGTCAGGAATTATTTGATTAAACATTTCAGGAATATGCACAATGTAAGTGTTCTATGAACTGACATTATTATATCATTAGTATATCAGGGCCCCCCTACAAGGAAGGGCCCCACAATCATGTAACAAAGCCAGTGTCAGTTTACCATGGCAGTTAATGTTGTGCTTTATTGTTGCAAACCATATTACTAAACAAATGTTGAATTAATCAAATCACCTGAAAGTAATTGCCACATGGTGACCCCGGACCCCTCGGGCTCCCTGAGGTTTTGGGGCCTCAAAACAGCTGCTCACTTTGTCCAGCTGGTAATCCAGTCTGGGTCCTCTCCATTGACTAAAGTCCTCTCTGATGTTTTTAAGAAGTTTCATGAATGATGGTCTAGTTCCCACTGTTAATGTATTTATTCGGTCTTTGACATGATAATATTTGTGACACGGATGTGACCATGATAGTATTTTTTCAACTGGTAAAGTTGAATTCAGATTACCCTGGACCTGGACCTGCTGCAGAGTATTTATTTAGTTGATAATGCAGTATTTACTTAAGTATTATTTTCAATGCAAGACTCCTGTTTTACCGCACTGCTAATACACAGAGATGGAAGAAACTGCAGTACCTGACAATAGAAGCGCTCTGTTACAAGTAAAGGTATAAAGACGTTGACATAAAAATATTCTTAAACAGCACCAAAGGTAAAATTAGAATACTTATGGTGCAGAATGGCTTATTTCAGAATAATATAGAGTATATATTACTAGATTATATTTATTGATCCATTAACATGAACATGACTTTAATGCATCATTAAGTGATCTCCTACTGTCCCTGATCCAGTTCACCACCAGCTGGAGTTCTTAGATCTGAATCCTTTTATATCTTAACTCCTGTTGTACAGGAGTGCCATTCAGTGCAACAAGCAACAACAAAATAGAAAATATAGAAATTTAAAAGAAGTAATGAACTGTCTTGCAAGAAAAATATATATTAGATAGTTACACACTTGTTTTAGTGTAGCCAAACAGAACTGTCGCTAGGCAACAGTTTGGGTTCATGTTTACTTCCTGTCAGCTGATGTCATCCACATACACTGCAAAGGGAAAGTAGGACACTTTTAGTTTAGAAATAAATAAATATAATATTGCAGATTTGTGATAAATGAACTGAAAGCGCAGAGATTCTGAATTCGAGCTTTGTGTGTTTATCAATGGATTTGGGAGTTTTGTGTTACACTTAAACATTCTTTTATATTCAAAATAGATCATAAAAATATGTTTCCAATGTGAGACCTTTGAATACTCATCCCATCTCAGATGTTGTAAAGCGGAACAACTCAACTCATATCAAATGGTCATGATTGGGACCGTGTGTGTTTGTTGTCCTGCAGAAGTGGTACAGCCCACGCGGATCGGTCGCTATGGAGAACAGCTCTCCAGGAGCGCGAGCGAGGCAGCCACACAGAGAGAGAGCAGAAGGCACGAGAGCGAAGAGCCAGAGAGCGTGCCAAAGCTGAGCGTGCCGGGGCGCACCGACAGACAGACAGCAGTCATGGAGGAAAGACTACCGCTCAGGAGGACCTTGTCATCTAACGGACTGCGACTTTTAACAGCGCTTCTCACCTTTCAGGGAATTGCCTGTGAGTTAACTGTTTCTTTGTCGTTCTTTGCTACTTTTGAGGCCGGTGAAAGAAGTTGAGTCCCTCGACCGTTAGTCACCAACCGGCTAACGGTCGCCCTCTCCACGTTCAAAGTAAGCTAGCTTTATTTAAGCTAACGTCTCTTTTTTTTAACGGACCGTTAACATCACGAACATTTACGTCACGTCGGTGGGAAAGTAAGTTATCTGCTGGCGTCAGTTCACAGCTAGCATTAGCCACATCTCGCTTGCCTTTCAGAATTTAATATCGGTAACGCTACTACAGTTTACGTTAACTTACACCCCATAAAACAGATGCTAATTACAATTTAAATAAACTCAGTTAAAATTCATCCCAAAATCACTCCACTCGGGACAGGAGATAACTTTAAACGCAGCACTGGCTTTGTGGTGGTTATCCTCACTGTAGCTAACGTTACTTCCATCGTGTCTCATTATGACTTGGCTGAGCTTGAGATAGAAACTCACTGAGCATCGATTCGTGTTGAATAACGGGAGAAATTGAGTATTGTGGTGTCTGTCATTCGTGGCGGACATAAAGGAGCTCCTCTTGTGAAAAGTTTGCTTGCTGGATGCAGATGGGGGGATAAACGTTATGTGATACAGGAGAGGTCTGCCCCTTCGCTTTGGGCGTGAGAGAGGGGTGGCAGGGGAAATGAAGACATTTCAGGGGAGGCACTGCAGTCGCAGAGTCTCTGGAAGTATTGACCTGCAGTTGGGCTGCATGC
Source organism: Synanceia verrucosa (assembly GCA_029721515.1). NCBI lineage: Eukaryota > Metazoa > Chordata > Actinopteri > Perciformes > Synanceiidae > Synanceia > Synanceia verrucosa. Next base: position 3,582,399 of record CM056559.1, read on the forward strand.
CAGCCAGAGCACCTTCCAGTCTGTCCCGAGAGCAGCTGGAGAGCTCTGCTGTATCCCAGCTGAGATTGCAGCATGGCAAAAGAGGGGACAAACACTGATAGATACTTTAGCAAAGACTTCTCAATGCGCCTTTAGCTTTTTCATGAATGTAATGGCAATACAAGCATCTCAGATATGCCATTGTAGCAGTTTCTAAAATGGGTATAAAACCTTTCCTGCATTGCTATTAAGTGGCATACTCCCAAGTATGGCAACTGGCTGCGTCGCTAATCTTTGTTATGGGGCATTAAGCAGTGATTTTGTTTTTATTGATTGATCTGCAGACTGTTTTTCAATTAATAGGCTGTTGGCAAAACAATAGAATATGTCCAAAAAACACAATTGTTAAGGTGATGGGAAACCAGTTAATATTCACATATGAAAAGCTGGAAGAGACTGGTACTGATAGATAGATAGACAGATAGATAGTGTTATTAATCCAGAGGGAATTTCAAAATATTGATATTTGATAATCACACATGGGCAACTTTGCGCTTGTCTTTGGGGTTATTAGGTTGCTCTTTGCCTTTGGCCATTAGGTTGCTTTAGTTAGACCAACTATTTTACATTTCACAGTCAAGGGCTTGAGTTAATTTATTCTGTGGACCGACTGCTGCCCTTAGAAAGTGTCTTTAACCTGCTTATGTTAGCTGATGTTATTTGTTTAATCCATGTTAATCATGAGTCTACTTAGATCTGGTCAGGTTCTTCCTGAACCACTGGACATTGTTGTGAAAGGTGATGTTAGAAAGTATGCCACTGTAATAATAGCAACTTATTTACTTTTAAAATTTATAGTTAAATATAAACCTCTTAGTGCCCGTTAATGGACAAACTTTGTAAGGGAGGAACTGTTTCTGAATGACCTCAAACATATCTTTGGCATTCTTGTTCTGCCGATATCTGCGATAAGAGAGTAGACTGATTATGTGTGTCTCTACGGCTGCCACCACTGTAATATATGTTTTGCGGACACACATGTTTGCAGCACATACTTTTATGGAATCCTCTTCATGCCATATACTTTTTCTGTCTGTACCCACAAAACACTGGTTTATAAATCATCGCAGAGAACTGATAAACAATGCGTTGCTGCAAACTAAACTGATTAGTCTCCGAACATGTGCACTTTGGTGCTGTGTGTGTGTGCTGGTTTTCACCTCAACTGCTAAGCTGATTATTAACACAAAGGACAAATTAACTGGCAAAGGCTAGTTTTGGTGTCGGGTTTGGGAGGGAGGTTTTTGACTCTCCATAACATATGGTGGAGCCCATGTGGCCCAGGCCTACTGTTGTGTGTTTAGCAGGGGGTTTTGTGTCAAAAACCTTTGACTGTGTCATTTTCAGATTCCCTGTAGTGTAGACAGGGCTGTGAGGAGGGGATTCAAGGCGTGGCTACAGACTATGAGGTCTGTAATTGAAGACTGTAGTTTTGTGGTTTTTTTCTCTTGGGGCCGCATGATTCATAATCTAAATAAATAATGTTGTAATGGAGCTACCTAAATTACAGACTCAAAACAGAAATAGATTTGAAAAAGCAGTGCAGTGGCCGAGCAGATTTGTTCTTCATATAGGTTGATGTGCTTCAGTAGTTATTAATTGACAGTAACATTTAGCCAAGAAAGTACTTTTGTCATTGAAAAAAATAAGTCAGACATCTACAACTTTGTTACCACATGGCAAAGACCAGGTCCAGACTTGTTTTGGGGAACTTATGTTTGCAGAGATGGCTGGATAATGTAATTGTCAGTCTGAAAATTTTATTGGTGATTATAGTAAAGTTACCTGCCAACCTCCCTAGCTTCCCTGGGAATTTACAATGTTTAATCAGGCTAAGAAAACTCATGTCACAATGAATTTTACTCTATTCACTTTTACCATTTTTTCCAAGTCAGTCTTCTTCAAACAATGACTCATTAAGTTTCAGCATGACTTAGTACAGGATAACAACTTGTGGTCCACTGACTAAATATGTCTGCGGATGCCAACACGTCACTGTTGTCTGGTGTTAATTATCCACACCAGTTATTTTCAATTGGAAATAAATACAAGAAAGTGCTTTAGAGTAAGTTTTAGCGTTTGGATTCACATCTGTTGGTGGCAGCTGTGGCTCCTCTCATTTGCTCTTAAATCTCAGCTGTGACGCAGACTGAAGACTCCTAATCACATTAAATGTATGCAGTATTTTCTTGTAGAGGGAAGGCCATCAGCAGATGAGTGTGCTGCTTTATTGTGGGACATGGAGGCAGTATGTATGGGGCTCAGGCGGCAGCAGGCTGTGGTCACTGGCTTCTGTTGACTCCACCCGTTGCTTCCTCTTCCCCGACAGATGTGACTGGCTGTCAGAGGCTTTGTATGGCAAGCTGCTCCCTGGTGGGCCATCGGTAAATTCAGAGCTGTAACGCCCAGTTTTATGATTATCCCTGCACTTGTCTGGAACCAGGATGAAAAAGACACCAATGTGACTCTGCAGCCCATTGTTGATTACTTTCAACACGTTGCTTTCACAAGTCCACTTAGGAGGTCTTGCACCGACCTGTTCTAAACTAAATTAACCTAAATTACCCTAAATAATGCATATTATATTTTATAATAGTGGTTCTAAAGATTGCACCAATTCCCTGTCATTCCAATGAAAGTTACTCACTCAGCACATCATCTGTCATACTTCCCTGTTCCTTGTTGGCATATGCACCTTAGTAAGTTAGTCATTAGATCCATAAAATAGATCAATGACATTGTTTTTCCCAAAGCCCAAAGATGATCTACTCAAAAGTTGTGTTTTGTCTAAAACTATCAGTTTAGTGTCATAGAAGAACCAGAAAATATTAACATTTAAAGAAATTGAGTCAGAGAACTTTGTTTTCTCAAAATTTATTTAAACCAGGTATTCTATCATCACTTGTCAATAGTTGACCAGTCTTTGATTGAATAATTTATTCATTGCAATTCTAAAACGTTTTACAAGTCCAATACCAAAGAAATCACAATACAGATTACCTTTACATTTTGAGGAGGTTTACGGACAGGCATTTTAAGTCTTGCAAGTATTGCAAGCTGACTCCCAACCAAGCCTAGTTGTCAAGGATATGTGCTTGGTGTTACCATTTGATGTGTGTGTGATTGAAAGAGAGAAAGCCTGAAGAGTATCAAAGTTAGTGACAAAAATGGCTCATGCTTGTTCACTTACGGTGGGCTAACCTTCAAGGTGGACCGGCTGTTCTCTTTTTTCCACCTGACAGCTGGTCCTAACAACTGGATAGGGCTGGAGATATATTTGTCAACAAATCCCATGAAAAGACAAAACCAACAATGAGTTAAAGGCCAAGCCACGGTATGGCTTATTCTTCCAAAAATAAAATCACATCAATGAGCCACAGTACTGCACTGGGTGACATGGACCTGCATAACCATGAACGTCAAGGTCTGTAGGTTATTTTGAGTCAATCCCATACACGAAATGCTGCATAAATACTTCGGCCATCAAATGTAACACAGTCACAAACAAATGCTCGGTACATCTAGTCTTCTTTTGGGAAATAGTAGTCAAACTGTAAAATAACTGGAATTTTTTTTCCGTGTAGGACTGATTGAGCTCGATGCTGGGTGGGACAGACAGGAAGGTGCATTGGGAGGCAGACACTTTGTTGAATATGGTCTTTCTGTGAGGTTCATCCATCGATCCATTTTCTACCACTTATCCTCATAGGGTTGCGGTGGGGCTGGAGTGCAGGGTACACCTTGGACAAGGTGCCACCTCATCACATAGAGACAGACAACCACTCACATTCACACCTACGGTCAATTTAAATTAGCCAGTTAACCTAATCCCCATGCATGTTTTTGGATGGTGGGAGGAAGCCGGAGTACCCGGAGAGAACCTGCGCAAACATGCAAACTCCACACAGAAAGGCCCCGGGCCGGGTATTGAACCCGGTACCTTCTTGCTGTGAGGCGATCACGCCCATCTCAACCTTTAACCCAACACTTTGTTTTTGTGAGTCAATCACAGTGCTCTGGTGGCATTCATTATTTTATGTCTACATCCTCCCTAGGAAGAACACTGGGAGTCAGAAGTCATTAGGACAAAAGTACACGAGTAATTAGCCATTCAAAATTGGGAGGAAAACGGGGAGCATGCAAAAAATACAAAATAAATGGCATCATTTAGGATGCTATTTTTACTGTGTTGGCTAGTATGTCTTGTCTGCTGAATAAATCTCAGATAGACAGGAATTGACCGTTTCAGTCACTGAGTCATAGGAAACTATGTGGTAAAATGGCTTCCAGATATTTCCATGGTTAATTACCTGCTGTGAATGAACACAGGGAACCTTTTTTATACTGTTTTTTGCCTGCTGCTTTTAGGAGACAGGGTTTTTCCCTCAGGTTAGGGTCACTTGGATACACTGTGGCTTCACAGTCCATATTAAAGAGGTATACATGCAGGATGTGTACAGTCAGCATGTTGAATCCCCCAGGAGGGGAGCTCCGGGGTTATGGGAAACAGGTGTGGTTGCTTTTCACCGCTCACTCATTCAGCTGTCAGGTGGTTATGATGTTTGGGATGAGCACACAGTTGGTTGTATACACTGACACACCCCCTACCACCCAAGTGGGAGATTATTAACACCCACCAGTCAAATACTGGGAGGTGCTGACCGTAGCAAAGCTATCAGTGTTGTCTTATTTGCTTATAATGGAGGCACACATTATACTGTTTCTAAGGAATCTTGTTTTTCTGCTAATGTTTACAGCTTAGTCTTAGGTCTAGTCTCCAAACCTGTGATTGTGTTAAGAATGAATTGAGGCCCACAATATCTGGACAGTTTCAGCAAAGCCAGTCAACCAGCTGTTTTAATTCCCCCTTCAAGCTAATGTATGCTTTACCATCTATATCTGCAGTGGAAACACAGTAAGTATTGGACTTGCTATCCCAGAATCACAGGTCCAAAACCACAAGCAGGAAATGTTCACTGCATGCATTATTTACAAAAATGGAGTGCCAGTCCAAAAAAAGATTCTTGTAGCACCTAGGGTACAGTTTTACCTTTCCTGCATTTCAGCCGACAACTCACGGATCATTTGAAGGCAACAAAAATAATTTTGATATGGCGCACTGCTGGAAGTCACGTGGCATCTTTACCATTTTATCATAACTCGAATGAGATAACATCAGACCATGGATGTATAAACAGAACTGGATAATGGACCAAAGATGGAGCCTATTTGTTACAATGAGATTTGTTCGCCTGGCACATACACCAGAAAACTTCTCTAGCTTCCAGGGTTATTTCCGGGTTATGCAACCCGCTGAACATGCACAGTAGTGTTTATCCTGCTCAGACTATACACTTTCCAGAGTCACAGATTTTTCTCTGCGCTACAAAAGCTTTACAAATATAAAACTTCCTTGGATCAGTAATTCAGAATAGAAAGTGTCATAATCATCATCAGTCATAAATGGCAGCTAAGTCTTATTGTACGTCCATGCTTTGGACACCAAAACCAAGAGGAAAGAAAGACATATCCACTGACTCAGAGTTCCCTGATTTGGCTTGCTGAGCAGCTCTGGTCCTTGATGCAGATGTATTGCAGTAATAGCTGGAACAGGATTTTGTACAACTGTATCCCTGCTGGTACTCAGCCATATAATTCTGTATTCCCCTGCCATCCTGCTACACCCCCCCCATTTCCACATTACCCCCTGCAGTTTACATTCGCAGATACTCTCTTCATTTTCTAATCGACTGCAAAGCTGTGAAGTACTATTTAATTAACGTTAATCTGTCTGTTTAGTTTTGATGCAGAAGAGTAGGACATGCATTGTCTTTTTAAACAGCTTTGTTCTTCTGTCATACAGAGGTGGTGTCATAGATTACTGCTCACTGCTGGCAAACATGATATTTTGATGTGGTTGCTATTTATGGTTCTTGCATTGTGAAAAGGATCATAACAAAACAAGTGGCTAGTTCTATTTGTGGGCTTAAAAACATGTTAGGATATCATATTGCATGGACTGAATTCCATGTTAAAGAGGAGGCCATCATAGTTTAAAGGTTTACTTTGAACCAGAGGTGTCAGACCAACATCAAATGAGGTACTACTGCCTTAATGTACTCAAAATATTTGTCTTTTACATCCAAGTGAGCTTCATATTATGGGAACACTGTGTCAAACCAGACATGTAACCTGAGTCACAGAAAAAATACACTTGGATGTTGACTTACTGTTTTTTTTTTATTCTCTATGGACTTCACAGTGTGGGACGGAGGTGTGTAGTACATTGCAAAGAGGGGTGTTGACAATATTCCCCTCTTATTGAAGTCTAGACAGAGTTTTACAGTAGGGGAATATAATGGCATCATAGACAGAGCTGTTAGTTACAGTTTTGCATTGGCATGTTCTCATATATATGTTCTGCTCTGTCTATGATGCCATTATATTCCCCGGTCTATGATATAATAGACTTTTTTATTTTATCACAATTGACCTTGGTATCTATATTACCTTTTTCTCAATGTTCAAATCAGGTGGTATAAATCAAGAGTTTCAATGTGTTGCAGAAAAAGGGTGAGAGTGTGTGCTGGGAAACGTGGGTGTGTCAGGGAAATGAACTGCATCTGACCAGGATAATGCTGCTGAAATGCCACACTGACCGAACTACTCACTGTTTTTATTGACTGTCGGATACACACAGTCCAGATGAAGATTTTTTTTGGACCGCTTTACTTCCTCTGTTGTTGTGATGTGGTGATTGCTTACGTGCAGTGATGCTGATTGCTCAGGGATGTCCAAAGCAGATTTGTCTGTATTTCTTCAGGCTGATGCACTTTTCCTCATTTATAGAGACCATATTGATGAAGGGAGCTGCATCACTACCAACACAGAAAAAAACACAAGTAAGAGCTAATTTGATTTGTGGATAAAATAATAACCAAACATACTTGCAAATAATGATTTGCTGTTCTTCCCTTTTCTGTTGTAATTCAACAAAATGACATTATGTATTTAGGACTTAACTTAGCAAATAATGTAATCCAAAACCTGACTGTTTTTCTTGGATCAATAAAAAAGGGCTGAATGTTTTTTTGTTCAAATAACTCCCAATGAAAAGGTTGTTGGCAGAAACAGCTGTCATACAAGAAATCTAAAATTGGACAATGATGGGAATAATTTCAAAGAAAAACAGTCTAATTCCCTCTGGGGTCTCTGTGGCATGTGGGAAACTATGTTTCTATTATGTTAGATCAGCCTAATGGAAGTACAGTAGCCCATTTAGACCCAGTGAAGGGCAGTGGTGTCTGTGATTAGTACAGAACCCGTTCTCTCTTCTCAGCTCTTCTTAGCTCCACCCAGTAAGGCACTGATCTATTTCTGTCCTAATGAATGAAAATTGAGCTTGTTTTAATATGATTTTTATTTTCAAAGGACAGTGTAGCTTGTGTCTAAAGACAATGCATGATTCTTGAAGTATAAACTCAAGCTCATACAAGCAACAGGTCTTCTTTTCCTTTCCGGCTGATAAAAATACCAGGAGTTGAGCTGATTAGTTAGCACTAGTGACATATAATGTACAAGATGAGAGCTGAAGTTCACTGAACTGTACGACAAACCTATGAAAAACTGCAACTTTCTCCACTTAGTAATTGTTATAGGTTAAAAAACGTAATTTGTAATTTATTTTATTTATGTCGGTGTTGTCGTTGCAGTGGGGATGGGAACCCATGGATAAAAGTGTAGTGATTTAAAGTTCAGCAAATGTCAGTTTGAATAAATGAGGGCAACATACAGTTTATCTTTATTATCACATAGGCAGGTGTGGAGGGTTGAACCTTGAATTGTCTTTGGTAGTTTGTCTGTTGTTTGTTTGGCACAGTGGTAGGTTTTTGTGAATACTGTGAATAATTTACTGAAATAAATTAAACAGCACTTGTTCTAAAGTAAAGGCTTCAGTTGTCTATGCGGGATGTCTGGCTAATTGTTTTATGCAGTGCAGCTTCTGAGACTTAGATAAATGATTTTTTTTTGAACACTCAGCGATCTAAAAGAGGACAGGAGCAGCAAGGATGTACTTGATGAGCTAGCAGACCCCGACATAAACAACATTTCTACCCCAGTACACTTTTCAACACTGCTGTGGTGTGATGGTGAGTGCTGTTAGCATTAACGTGTCAGGGATGTCATACACTTAAGTTCTAATTGAGAAAGACTTCATTGTAGCTTCTTCACTTAAGAAACACGGCAGCTTGCCTTTTCTCATTTGCTGTGACCATCTGTGACTTCTGTATTTGTGTTTTTCTGTTAAAAAAAAATGTACATTTTCTCATACATTTTCTCCTTGCATAGTAAAAAAATAACATGCTGGTCTGGGTCCATAGCACTGTGCTCACATGTTGAAATACCTCCAACCCCCACAACAAACAATCAACAAATCCCACACAATAAGGCAGGATGCTGGAGGAGTGTTTGTGTTTCCTTAATACACAGTAGCAGACAGTGTCCTTCACGAGTTCTACAGCATAGCTGTAGTTGACTGTGTTTAGAGGTTGTAACCTATTCTGGCACTTTGTATGTCAACACTATTGATCTTTTTCTTTTCGGCATGGATCTTTAATCAAATGTGACCTGGATGAGAAGGGCACAGGCATCCACAGTGCTACTGGGGAGCAATGAGAAAAGGGTTTTGAAGAGGACAGTGACATGTGAAAGAGGCCTGCCCTCCCCTTTTTAAAGGCCTGTCAGCCTGTGTTTGTCTCCATCATGAATTAGCCCACTGAAAAAGCCTCACACCCTCACAGGACACAATGCTAGGAAGGAAGGGGGTAGATTAGAGCTGGTGTAGGCACTAATGTTTTCTTCACACTGCACAAATATTTCTTACGATAAAGACATGCCATAAAACACCATTATACCACCGATCTTTAACTGATTGAGACAAAGACCTCACAAAAGTCACAAAAAGGTATGTAGGCCTGTGTTAGGCACATAGGCATTGAATGGTCACTTCTTTCGAGTAACAATACCAAACAAATGCTGCCTGTTGACGGCTTTTTGTTCCCAGTGTTTAAGTGCACAGACATCTCTCAGAAAATGCAGTGGGAGATTTATTGATGAAATCCCACATTGCAAATCCCCAACTGGTAAACTGGTATTTGTTCCACACATCCTGCTGCACACAAGGAAAGGTTAAAAACAAAGCATGCTTCTTGTCCACTCAGAGGGATTGGATGGGGTCGCTATTGGTTGCTGTTAGTCCATGGAGACATTATTGACTAATTGTTTTATGACTCCAGCTCATAGTCATATAACAGAACATCTTCATAGATTGTTTTATATGAGGTTGGCAGAGATTGTCAATGCAGTGTTAAAGATTGATCATTGACATGCATTTGAAATGTGACTTTGAGAATAAGATGGAAGTTTAATAGCTAGCTAATGTTGCCACTGGTCAATACTAGACTATGGGACTTTAGTGCTTGGAATCAGTATTACTATGAATTACTGCACTCATTAAACAGTAATGAAACACTGCCCTTCAGCCAGTGTTCAACTCCTACACACACATTACCAAAGTAGGGAAGAGGGTGAGGACTAGGCTAGGTCTGGTGCATCTCAGGCTGCTTGGAGAGAAGAATTACAGACAATTATAAACATACCTTCCACCAGTTCAGGAGTTTGGGGGTAAGGGGCACGTACCTTTTGACTTACTTTCCTCCAGTTTTTAACCTTCATTCCTGTATATGCAGTATGCAAACAAAAGTAAAATCTACAGCATGATAATATGCATCAGACTGGTCTACCTTGCCTCTTGTATCCCATAATGCAAAGCGTTGCAAGGGTTTTGGTCACAACAGTGTCTAAATATGGCATTTTTTATTCTTAATTTTAATTTCTTATGCTATTTCATTCACTTCTGAGAATATTTGAGGCAAGGACTCCACAAACTGCTGCATCTGTGTGGATGGCCAGTTAGGTTCACAGTGGAGTTAACCCCCATCTTTCCACTCTACTGCAAGAAAACAAGCTACACAAACTGCAAATTCCACTGTACATTCGCTTAATATTGTCAAAGCTAAACTAACTCTGTCTTCTGCTCCTCTCACTTACTTACACCCACACTTTGGTCAGCTATTTTAAAAATGATATGCTGCTATCGAACTGCTCTACACAGGGCCAATCACGTTTTCACGTCAATCACTGTTGTTCTCCAACAAACTTGGCAAACAGGAGAGGTTTAAATTGTTTGAGACCTCACCATTAGATAAATCTTACACACTGTTCCTTTAAGAGCGTGCTGAAAGGCTAAGCCTGGCCTACCATACAGCAAAAAATACATTGATTTAACAGTTTTATACTACTCTCCACTCAGGACAGTATAAACTCAAAACTGCATGTTGCAGTGGTTGGTTGTATGTAGTAGATGTAGTATATTTTGCAAGGGAAAAACTGTGATTATCCTTTAAATTAAATAAGGACACTACTACGTTTCACCTCATTACTATAAATGCAGCTGTGCGATATTACGATAAATATTGTAGTGCCGTATAAAAATGTCTACCATACGATAGAAGCCTCTGTTGTTTATTTTGTAATTTTAACATGTAGCTAGCTACTTGGTTAGCTCTGTTGCTACACTAACGTTGGTTCAGATACGCCATGTGAAGTACAACTCAACGTCAGAATAACCGCTGGATAATTATGTGTCATGAGAGTTTAAAACATGTTCATTGCATGAAGCATAGACATAATGGTATGAAGGCTAATGTATCTGGAACAACGCTACTGCTTTGTGGAAGCATGTTTACGTCACCCACAAGGACTTGTTTGTGACAGTTGTAGCTCGGGAGTAAACGGAGGTAAAGCAGCATGGAGGATTTCGTGTTGCGTGTGAATGATTCCTGCAGCAAGTTATTAGCACTCAAAACACATCTTTATTAGCAGCCAAACTGCAGAGTTAAAGTACAGCGCAAACATAGCCGGACCTCTGGTCACTCACAGAGTAAGCCTTCAGAACAAAAGCATATTGAGGATATAACACTAATTACACCACGGAGGAGAGAGAGGAGAGTGCAATGGAAAGTGAAATCACATTAAAAAAAATACTATACTATATATATATATATATACAGTCATGGAAAAAATTATTAGACCACCCTTGTTTTCTTCAATTTCTTGTTCATTCTAATATCTGGTACCACTAAACGTATAATACAATGAACACAACAAAAAATGCAGCTGGTCACATAATACTTTATGTCCTATTTGACATTCTTAAGCTTAATTGGTTCCCAGGGTATATAAGAGGCCATTTCATGTCACAAGCAGCACTGCACATGCAAAGGCCTGGAGTGTTTTCCTGCTTACATTCAAGCCGTAGCACAACTCAGAAGTTGTCAGCTCTCACATAATGCCTAAAACAAAAGAATTATGTGAAGCAACAAAGGCAGCAATCTTGGCACTGCTGGAAATTGGCATGAGTGAGAGACAGGTAGCGAAAAACTGAAGATCTCCAAGACAGCCGTTCATTACAACAAAAAAACAAGCTGAACATGGCACTACCAAATTGCTACCTGGCCGTGGCAGGAAACGTCTTTCTACCCCACGAGATGACCGTGCACTCATCCGTTCCTGTGTCAGGAATCGTCGTCAGACCTCCAGGGACCTTAAAAATGAGTGGGCACTGTCGAGAAATGTGACTTGCTCGGCAAGGACAGTTCGAAACCGACTTGTTGAAGCTGGTTTGAAGTCACACAGAGCACGCAAGAAGCCCTTCATCAATGAAAGGCAGAGGAAGGCCCGGTTACTCTTTGCTCGAGACCACAAGGATTGGACTGTTGATGATTGGGCTAAGGTTCTCTTCAGTGATGAATCCAATTTTGAATTGATGCCCACTCCAGCCAACTTACTGGTTAGGAGGAAGCCTGGAGAAGCTTACAACCCAGACTGTCTTGCCCCTACAGTAAAACATGGGGGTGGATCAGTCATGATCTGGGGTTGTTTCAGTCTGAGTGGAACAGGGCAAATGCAATTGTGTGAAGGCCGAATGAACCAGGTCAAGTACAGGACTACCCTTGAAAACAGTCTTCTTCCATCAGCTGGAAAACTCTTTCCTGCCTCGAATGACTGGATTTTCCAACAAGACAATGCCCCTTGCCACACGGCAAGGTCAGTTAAAGCCTGGATGGAGAACCACAACATTCGCACCATGCCTTGGCCTGCTCAATCACCAGATCTTAATCCAATTGAAAACCTGTGGAAAATCATCAAACTCAAAATGGAGAACCACAAGCCCAAAAACAAAGAAAATTTGTTTGAATTTGTCCAACAGGAATGGGCTGCTGTGACAGCAGAACAATGTCAGAAGCTGGTGGAGAGCATGCCAAGACGCATGGCTGCAGTCATCAAAAACAATGGTTATGCAATCAAGTATTAACTCTTGTGTGTATCATGTGTTTAAAGCAAACAGAAAAGAAAACATGGAATGCTTAAAAGTAGTGTTTTTGGCGGTACAATGCCATAGCTATTGATGTAAGAATTTAAGTAATTTTGGTTATTATCAAGAAAACCATGGAAAATGAATAATCCTTAGTTCTTAAATTAAACTCTCATGAGCTATTTTTGTTGTTATCATTATAATTGTCCAAACAAATGTACCTTTAGTTGAGCCAGGCATTAAAATTAACAAGAAATTGAAGAAAACAAGGGTGGTCTAATAATTTTTTCCATGACTGTATATATATATATATGTAGAGAGAGAGAGAGAGAGAGTTATCTGGATATAAAGCATTTTGTCCATATCGCACAGCTCTAGCAGACACTATAATGTCTGCACAAATCAACCATTCTGTTTTTGTAGTGCATACTATAAATGTGTTTGACTTGGTGGTCTGAACCACTCTGTCAAACTGTCATGTACTAATATCAGTTTGTAAACATGATTGACCCAGCCTAGTTACATTTTTGTCTTCACATAGTTCAGACTGTTACTTCTGTCCATCTGTCTGTACTTCTTCCCAACAACTGCCCTATTCTTGCTTATTATCCCTCCCCCGCCTCAATGTATTAATTTGTGAATGCTGAGCACTCAGAGTTTCCTCTTGCTTTAGTCCTAAACCACACTCCCTACAGCACACATCTCATGCCTGCATTCTTCTCCTGTGAGGTCTTCAGATCAGTCCCTCATGAGTGCTGTTTGACATGATAATCTATGCACAGAGTTTGTCTACATGAACATGACATATTGTCTATTTTGCTGCTGCGTGTGAATGTTTCTGGCCTTGGATCCCTCCCTCACACAGTTCTGACATGCATTGCAGGCTTCATTGTGCTGATCTCTAGCCAGGAGACAGCCTCCTCCTTTGGGGAGGTCAGGGACGAAGCTGGGTCAGGTCTGGGTAGGTGGAGATCTTGGCTCGTCAAGTGGCCGACGTGGAATGTTTTAGCCGGTTGCCAGGCAAAGAGGAAGGTTTTGATTTACCATTGCGTCTTTCGAGCAGCTTGTCGCAATTAGTGATGTCAGGAGGGAAAGAAACAAATATGAAGCATTTCTTCAAAGGACAGGCATATCCTTCCCATGAGTTCATTCTTTCCTTGGGTTTCTCAAGGAAAAAGGGGGCAAAAGTGCAGCCTATTTCTCTAAAGTCAAAAAAGGTTTTACTGGCCAAAGTTCTTCCTGTTCTCTGGCGCAGTGTCGCATTTTGAGTAGACTAAATATGTTGCAAAATATCAAAGCAGTGACACAGCAGATGAAAAGATAAATAAATGCATAGTTTTCTGTGTTTATCCTATTACTGGATAAGATGGATAACCAATAAAGAGACTGGCTACAGTCCTGTGCTTCCTCCTTGATGAAACCGTATGACAGCTTTGTTTAACGCACTGCTTACATTTCTTTTGCCTGCAGTATTTTAGATTATATTTCATGGAGCTCTGGTTTGTGAGCTGTGGCTGTGTTCTTCATGGTCTCAGCTAGTAGTGCCAAGTTTCCCCACTCTAGGTATCCCATGCAGAGGCCATCTGTCTCTCCTCCCATAATGGTAAGGGTGGAGTCCTCTTAAAGCACTTCCCTCCCCTCTTGCTCCCTCCCTTCCTACTTACACCCAAATGCTTACTGTAAAACAAACAGAACATCTCACGGAAGGAGTCTGGTTTCTTTGTAGGCTTTGACCTGAAAGCTGACACACTGAGATAGAGAAACTATGTACGATAGCAGTTGGAGCATCGTGTCAGGTAGCTGTAGTTATGTGTAGCATGTTAGGGAGAAGGCTGGTCTGAGACACGTGTCTGCATGCATCATCACAATGTTACGCATGCCAAGCACGTTAGTTTACCACTCAGACAACCAGTGCTGGTGGAGGACTCATCATCTATATTCTTTTACCAGTTAAACATACATCTCTGCAAATATTTATCTCAGTCAACTTTTCATCGTGATGTAAGTCAATTATATTTTTCCATGCTAAACAACTGAGTAGCCTCAATTAGGTGACAACAAACAGCTGTTGTGTCAGGTCAGATGACCATGGAGTGCAGAATGTAAAACCCACATGGCTGACCCTGATTGTTCCCCACACCAGTGCACCCAGAGGACTGCAGCAGATGCAATGCAAACACACATAGTAACACATGCACTGCTGAGACAGAATCGCAGTAAGTGAGACCAGGTCATAATTCAATATAATCCACGGTGACTTTACCAAGTCTCTCTCAAAGTGAATGACAAATAAGGCAGGTTCAGTTACTTTAGTTTAATATGTTTAGAGCCTAAATACAGTAAAGAACTGTGCTAAATTAGTTTATTCAGTAAGGCAAGACACCAAATGTGGGTCAGCAGAGAAACAAACAAACAGGAAAGCCCAAGTATTATTGCACAGCATGACCCTTCACAACACAATGCAACATACATTTAGGACTCAGCAGCCATTGAAACAAAATGCCTGAGTCTTACACACATGGGAGGAGATACACATTTTGAAGAGAGAAACAGTGTGTGTGTATGTAATCACTAAAATTACAGGGGACGTAGTGGCGCACGGGGAGCCTCAGCCTCCTTTGGCTATATTCCTCACAAACCAAGATAGCATTGCTGTGGCTTACCGCTCAAATTCATGCCAAAGACTCAAAATACCAGCCAGTGGACCACTTTTTATAAGCTTTACTCCATACACATCCGAGACTATGTACAAAGTGGAAATTTATGGCTCCCAAATTTAGCTTACTCCAACTGCGACCATTGTCTAGAAAACCGAGGCATACTAAATACATTGAATGACATCAACTTTTTAAATGTTATCTGTGAAACAAGCATTTATTCGCAAGCTTTATTGTGGATCTACTTTGCAATTTTTAATTTGTATGTCACACAACAAGGCAGTTTATTATTTTTGCCGGTAAACTGTATGCTTGGCCTGTGGATTTTTTTTCATCTGCCAGTCACCTTGGCCGATGAGTCAGAAGTTAATTTCAGACACTGAGGGCAAGAGTTGGCCTTACTGTCAAATTTGGATCAGTCAAACAACAGTCTTTCTTTAGCCCACAAATTTCATAATCAAATTTTGTAATTAAAAATTTGATTATATGATTATTGTTTTTCTGTTCCTCAAAATTAAAATGTTTATTTCTTTGCATTGGATTGGCAATTACTGACAAAAATGAACAAAACATGGATACACACAAAAATAAGAGGAAATTTATTGTTATATTGCTTCCTGCATGAGGCCCAGTTACTCATCTGTGATCATGCACATAAAAAACAGACTTGGATAGATTTCTTTCCCATTCAGAGCAGTAGCCATAACCTGTAATTTAGGCTTTATTTCAGGTTAGGTTTGCAAGATGCTGCATTCATTCCCACTGAGTTGGTTGTTTTTGTTTTCTTTTGATACAGAAGCATGGCTGTCAACTGTGACATGCCGATGACCGTCCTTTCAGCATGTCATGAACACCAATCACACTTCAAGTGTGATTTTTTTTTTCTTTTTTTTTCTTCATTTGTTGACACATGCTCAAGCAATGCCTGACTTGCTTTCGGGAATTGCAGCATTTAAATGGCCATTAATGTTCAAAAGTTTGCATGTTTACTTTAAAATCACTATAATTAAAAAAAGCTGCGGTAGGCTTCAAGTCAAATTAGGGGCTTACAACCATAAAAATGCTTGTTTTGTTTTATCTCCTTCCAGTGTTTTTTTTTTTTTTTTCTTTCGTCCTTAAAAGGTGCTCAGATGATTAGCAAGAGGGACAGTCTGAGTGTCCTGCGGTGAAAGTGTGTTGCTTATTAAGAGGGAAACCAGAGCACTCACAGCAACCCAGATGAAGTCTGGTCTTTCTTCACCCCAGGAAAACATTTCTGAAGCAGATGATGGCGGAAGACTATGCCCATGATGACTGGCACGAATGAATGCATGATAACATGTACGGCATATTGTAGAAAGCTTATCAAGAATGTAATTTTACCTGAACCTCCCTGCTGGCACATCCCCTCTAGTTTTATAGCTGTAACATTCAACGCCAGAGAACAAAAACTTCAATCTCTGGGGCGGCAGTAGCTCAATCTGTAGTGACTTGGGCTGGAAATCGGAGGGTCGCGGTTCAAGTCCAGGTTGGAGCAAGTTTGGAGAGTGGACTGGTGGCTGAAGAGGTGCCAGTTTCTCCTCCAGGGCACTGCCGAGGTGCCCTTGAGCAAGGCATCGAATCCCCAGCTCCCTGGGCGCCTTACATGGCAGCCCACTGCTCCCTTAGGGGATGGGTTAAATGCAGAGGACAAATTTCATGTATGTAGCGATATATATGTGACAAATAAAGTATCTATCTATCTCTCTGAATCAAATGAGGTGACTGTAATTAAAACTGCAACAGTGATGTGTTGCTGTTGTTTATCTGAATCTCATCTCTGTCCTGTTCTCTCAGCAGGTGTGAGCGCTAACCAGGTGCTTGTTCCTGAGAAAGTGAATGCTGTGCTGGGGAAGAACATTACACTGGGCTGCAGGATAGAGGTGGGCTCCAACCTCACACAGAGCTCCTGGGAACGCCGTCTTCCTTCAGGCACCATTACCTTGGCGGTGTTCAACCCCGAGTTTGGAACCTCCATCTCTCCAGACTACGCCAAGCGCGTCTCGTTTGTTTCCCCCTCTATTCGAGATGCTACCATCACCATTGAAGGAGCTGGCTTTGCAGATATTGGGTCCTACACCTGCAAAGTGGTAACCTTTCCTCTGGGCAATACACAAGCATCAACCTATGTTAACGTCTTAGGTAAAGTATAGCTCAGTCACTTCCTCTTGTCATTGTATTGAGTGTGTCTTAATGCTGTATCTTAGTTTTCGAAGCAGGACACTGTTAGTTGCGATTATGTAAAGCCTAGTTGACGACGGAGTGTTTGCCCTGAAGGAACAAGTGACTCCCAGAGGCTACCAAGCTTTTTAAATTACTACCTGGACACATGCCATGTTAATTTAAATCCCTATAGGAATCTGCAGTGGTGTAGAAGCTGTTGTGGGGCAGTCTTTCTCATCTCACTCACCTCAGTGCCACTCACTGTGAAGAACTGCCATGTCAGGATTAAGTTAATTTATCCATAAGGTCCTCCAAGAGGACCACTTAAATAAATCACAAAGCATGCATATTGATACATGTATGAAATATACAGTCCTCATGCAGCAACCATGTAAACAAAGGGCAGAGAGTTCAAACAGTCCCATCCTGATGCAACTAGTTGCATGCAACATCAAGTTAATTGCAGGGTGTGATGCAGGGTGACTCGTGAAATTCACTTGCATTTAACCAGGCTGAATGAAACATTTCATGCACTGACCAAATCTTCCAACGCAACACTCCCATGGTTTATGCATACTGTACCAAATTCAAGTGACATGCTAACAACACGTATCAGATATGAAGTTTTAATTCAAATGCAGTGTAATAGCATTCTTGCCCATTGCAGACGGACATGGGGACGTGCGGGAGTCAATAGCAGACCACGGCGGGGACGTCAGCTGTGCAGCGGTTGCGTACTGTTTGGTCGCTGATTCTGTTCTGATGTCGACCTCTGGTCTGTGCTGCAGTCACTGTAGATGTTGAAGATGAATATGGCGGTCCTGCCGAGGGGTGGTAACACGTGGCCTGGGAGCTCGTGGTTGGTTGTTAGTGCGCCCTGTCTCATTATACCGGTTCCATAGATGCGAAAAGTAAAGAAGCAGATGTCAAACTTGGCAAATGTAAAAAAAAAAAAGGATAATAAAAGATAATGTACTTTTGGGTTTCTGCACACTTAACATGTCCAAAATGTTTTTTTCTACTGTAGTTGCTGATATGTCTGTATATTGAGGCTATCCACCTTTCATTGATAAGCCCAACAAAAAATATGATCTCACAGTTTATAATATACTCCAAAACTTTCAATAAGAAATATGCATCACCACATGAAACGCACCATACCAAGATTTGTTTATTTATTGCCGCTTATAATGAAGGTGATAAATATTTCACCTTACAGTATACTGTCGTTGCAGTGGTGTTAATGTGTATATTCTATGGGCATATAGAGAAACTTCCTCTCTCTGAGGAGCATGAAAGTTGAACTTTCTCTGTGGTCAGAGCATGTTTCAAGCCCTAAATTGGTGGTTGGATTGCACTAAGGCAGTGTGAGAGTAGTAGATTGTGCTGTAGGCAGTAGTTTCTTGTCTCCCTCCAGAGACTGAAGGAGACTCTGATGACTAATGAGTGGTGCTAAGTGCAGCTTTGACAGCCACAGTGTCTGGGACCTCATAGAGTTCAGCTACAGCTTGCACTCTATTCACAAATATATGCTTAGGCCTGTTTTACAGATATAATGAAGGTGTGATTATGGTGTATATATTCTTGGCAATTAGATGCATGTCATGTGGGCGCTGGGTATGTTTCTTAACAAGCACATCACAATTACAAGATATAAACTGAGTCGATTCAGGTTCCCAAGACACATTTGCATATACTGTTGAACAAAAGTTTATCAACATATTGTTCTAATATTCTGAATATCGGTTGTACAGTTGGTAGCGTATTTGACTTGAGTTTAAATCATGCAACTCAAAGTTTTAATTCATTGATGTTTAGGAGAGAGCAATTGACTTCATGTTCATTCCTTTCAAATTAAGTAATTAAAGGTTCAAAGTCATGAATAATAGACCTAAGTCACGGTACACACCGTAACGATTAAAAGGTGCCGTGAACCTTGACTTTAATTTCAATAGTTACACTCTTCATACTTCTGTTTTTAATCACTCAGCACAGCAGTATTTGTTTAGGCCCAATGTTTTCTCACTTTCCTTTTCAATCTTGTGTCTACAGCTTCAAATAGAAAAGGCCCAAGCATTTAAGGAGGTGTGTTACAGTAAGTGAGCCAAAAGTCCTCAACAGTTAGCAATAGGAAGGAACCAGAGGAGTAAAATATGACACATGAAGTCATTGAATTAGAATGACCCTTTGTTTGAAAGTGCTGACAGGTGAATAGGAATCTAATGAACAGCAAATGACTTTCTTAAAAACAAAATGTGTAGGCTGCCCACATAATGTTGTTGAGGTAGATTTTATTGATAAGCTGTAGCCGTGTCCTCCAACCATGAACTGCTCTCTTTTTTTGTTTAAAGTTGCCTCTTCATTCATATGGGCAATGAACGCTGAGTCATAAACTTAAGAAATCAGCCCCACAAAGAGATGGTTAAAGTTGCTTACTCACTGAAGCGGAGGAGGGTCATCGTTTTTGCTGTGGTGGGAAATGTTTCAGATCTCCTTTCAGTTTAGGCCCCCCTGCACGTGCACACACACACACAAACACAGAGTTCTGTGAATTTTTCTATGAAGCTGACTTAAGCAACGGCTCACACACAGATAATTCAGATAATTGCATTGATCTTAACCACTTGCATCATTTGCACTGTTAATTATGGGTCTTTTACTTCACTGGCTTTTTTTCTTTTAAATACCAACTTTATGCATCACAGCATCGGAAATTGAAAACAAAAACGATAGCTGTTTACTTCAGAGACACATAAGATTATTTTATCAAAGTGGCTGCTTTAAGTAAGTAAAAATGCAATATATGCCATGCCATTTAAACGTTTTTGATGGTAAATCTAACTGTAAAAATGTCCAGGTGATGCATGACCATTGAACATCCAGTTAAATCTCCTCTGTCCAGGGGTTTCCTCTCTGATGTCACTGTTCTCTGTGCCCATGTGGAACAGTGTGTATATGGGCAGGAAAGGGCCAGTGCAGCCACTTTGCTGACGGGAAATCGTTACCCTTTACCCTAAAGCATTTCCACTCATCCAAAGCATTCCCCTCCCTTCCTGACAGCAACTCCAAATTAACACGTCTCTCTGATTTAGTTATTCTACAGGCTCGGCCAGCTCACCTCTTAACATAGAGCAACCACTGTTTATAGTCAGAGGCCTGTAAGGAGGGGCAGAGAGAAGTGAGTGAAATATGTGAGGTAGATGACTGAGATCGGCGTCCCCAGTCCAGCAATGGGTACAGGAGACGCCAGGTTATTTTTAGAAAAAGGGGTGCCGGGAGTTATTTGAATTTGTTGTTGGACCTCCTGCTTGATGGTGAGGAGTCGGGTAGCAGATGTCTTAGAGGGGGTGGCCTTGTGTTGTGGATTAGGCAGGCATGTGTCTCCACGTGTCTTTTAAAACGTTCACCATGGCACTAAGTGGAACAGCTGTTCTTTTAAGAGGAACAGAGATAGAGAAGGTGGTGCGCTGCAAGACAATGGAGAAGAAATCAACATGAGAGGGAAATTCTAGCAACTGTGTAGCCAGGTCATTTCACTACCTCTCCATTGTGACATCCCCTCCCTCAGCACACCATCTTTTGTATTTAGACTATTCTTTTTTCATCTTTTGTCTTGCTGAACTTTCCCATGTGTCATTTGTGTTTTGTGTTTTTTAGGCCAGTGCGGCACAAGATAAATGTTTTACTGCTTTGCACAACAGGTAGAAGGTTGCATTATTTGGTCACGTCCCTCTTTCATGGATCTGTTTTGACTTTCTGTTGAGTAAATCCTTGTTCCATCCAAACCTGCAGTTATTCTCAGGAAGCCGGTATAACATTACCCCAGCTCTAAAATGCTGACAAGTGTACCGTAACTGAGCTCCTCGTCTTCCAGTACAACACAGTCAAATACAAACACACCACAGTGTTGACTGTGTGTAACCTCTGATATTGCAATATTCGTTTGTTTTTCATACTTAAGGCTCTGTTAGAACCATACAGTGGGGCCAATAGATTCACCATATGTTTTTCTATATAGGCATTACAATGCCTCCATATGATTGAGTAACATTGGTGCATCAATTTTTAATGCATATTCGTGAAATGGAAGAAGTCAATCTGTTCTCCCTGGCAGTTGAGTATAGTAAGGTCACTTCCTTCTGTCCATATACTGAGGGGTATTATTTATTCATATACATACCCTAAAAGATCAATGTTCATTTTGTAATGTTTTCTCCATTCTGTCATTTCCTCTCCTCCTCTTCTCACTCCTCATCGCTCTCTTTAACACAGTTGAGCCAAAGGTGTACGTGTCCGCCGGCCCCACGGCTCTGCTGGATGGTGGGAATGAGTCACTGGTGGCCACCTGCATAGCAGAGCGTGGCCGCCCCTCCGCCGAGGTCTTCTGGGAGACAGAGCTGTATGGCCGAAGTGAGAAGCAAAGTCAGGATGAGCCCAACGGCACTACCACCGTACATGTGCGCTACATGTGGCAACCTCAGAGCTACGCCCAGGGGAAGACGCTCACCTGTGTGGTTCGCCACCCGGCCCTGCAAACAGAGTTCCGTATTCCCTACGTGCTAAATGTTCAGTGTAAGTGTAGAATTCTGAACACTCCTTAACTCCTGTCTTTTCTCTGGTGGTATCCTACAGTTTTTATTGTCAACAAAACTCCCAGAAATACCAAAACTACTAATGAATTGACCCTACTACATCTAGCTGATATGGCTTGTTCCTCTATTCCTCAGCATGTTGTCCAAAGCTATTGACTGTCAGGCACAGAGAAAATGCTCAATTAATTATGTTAACAATGTGTTAACTGCACGATTATGCAGTTTACTGAAAATTTACTAATTATTATCGGCAATACTACACATTGTTCCTGACATCACCAAGATGAATAATTATGATCATTATATCTTGCATGTAGTGATTATTATGGCTCTAACCATGCAGTCCTAACAAGTACCGTATGGTTTACCGATATTAACCCATGCTAATAGCTTGATTTATGAATAGCCTGATCACTGTCTTTCCCTCTTTTCCAATAAAGAAGCAATTTAAGAGTCATTTAATGATGCATACTTCCTTGGCGAGCAGCACTAAGGGTAAGTCTGTGTTTGGACTGTGTGGGTGCAGGCTAATGAAGGTATTTTATGAAATATTGATCAGGCCGCAGCAGCAACACAAGTGGCAGGGGGGCTGCTGGGGACAGCAGATGGAGGTGTAGAGAAACAAAGGTTAATACAGGAAGAAAGAGGCTTTCCAACTTAATAAATCATGTCAAATGCAGGGGTAAGGGATTTTAAGTGCAAAAGAAGCACAATTTCAACGTTGAGCTGCGTGAAAAGGGTCATTGGATATGATGAGCTGAGGCGTCTTCCGGTGTGCTGTAATGAGTTCCTCATTTGTCCCCCAGAGAAATCAAAATGAAATATTGGATGCCTAAGTCAGTGTTTGCCATGCTTTATTACAGTGGCATGTGCTGGGCTTCATTTAGGCATCCTCCTGTTTCCTTTGTTTTTTTTCTTTGTCATGGTGAGACAGTGGAGTTTATTATGAGCTGCAGTACATCGACTGAGTGAGTCGGTCATTTTCTAACTTTCCACCAAGCCAGGGTCATTTGTTTGTTCTCTTGGCTCTTGTTCACCAGCAGATCCTGTACCCTGCCACAGTCCTGCACAGCCTTTGTTTTTGCTATCGCTCACTGCTGTTCTTATAATGCATGGTTTGTTCCTTCTGGAAAAGCTCGTTTGTCATCAGGCTGCTGGAATAACCATGACTGATTATTGAGTCCTGGTGTTGTACCCTTAAGTAAAAGTAAAATACATTTTGGTCAGTGCAAACAAACTTACTATTGTACAAGTTAAAATGTATACGTATAAAATGTATATTAGCAAATGCTGGTTGTATAAAATACAAATACTAACATAATTCAAAACCCTCTCATGTTGTGTTTTACAGTTGCACCAGTGGTGTCAATAATAGGAATTGACAAAAATTGGTATGTTGGTCAAGAGAATGTGAAGTTCACCTGTAGCGCCAAAGCCAACCCGCCTGCCCGTCACTTCACATGGACCAGGTCAGTAGCCCCAAAAATGTTCTTCTGAGAAAACCCCTCAGAAATACAAGGTATCCCTGTGGTCTTTGTGCTCTTCTAAGAGGCGGTTTATGCATTTTTGCACTTTGCACCACACCCAGGGTCTGCATCCCCCAAAGTTACTGCGCTGTGTTTCAGCTGGAAGTTCACATTTCAGGACATAATATGACAAAACAAGCTGAGCCGAAGTCTCTTCCAAATTTGGCAGCATCTGTCTATCTAAGGTTTTATTTGTCTTCAGGTTGTCAGCAGTTCTTTGTAAATGTTATGGCATGATCTGTACCATTGAAAATACCTTTGTAGAATGTAAATAATGAAAGCCACACATTAGCTGTTTGTACTTTGAAGCCTGATTAAGTTGATAGTTCATCATGTGTTCAAATAAAACCTGCCTGAGGTTAGCACTGCTCTTTAGTGATGATGAGTTTTTAATTTTTGCATGCTTGTTTGTTTCGTTGATTAACTGTTGACATATAGACAATAGGAGCATGTTTATTGAGTTATGTTGTCCAGCTGCGGAGATCTAAACTAGGTTCAAACAAACTTAAATGAAGCAGACGTGTCTGTCTATAAATTACTTCCAGCATGATTTTTGAGCCTGGACACTGGAGCTGTTGAATGCGCTGCTGCACCCGTCGGGAAGACTCCCTGCTATAAATAAAAGATTCCAAATGGTTCAAGCATCAGAGCAGCACTGGTCTGTTGGCTGCTGCTTGTCATCATCTTGCTTTGAAAACAACAAACGTGATCTTATTTGAACTGACAGGACCACTGAAGTCCAGACAGCTAAGCTTAATTTTTTTTTGCCCTGATGTTGAAATTTTGCATCTAGAAAGCATTTCCTTTCTCCACTGATTAAACTGCAGTCGGCTGAAATTATTGCTGTCATGTGATCATATAATTAGAGCTGTGGTGAAAAAAATTGATTATCCGATTCTGAATCGATTCTCATATTAATTCCTAAAGATCAATTCGTATGTCCAGAGATCACATTTTTCCCCGATGAACTTTAACATTCACGTCACAGTGAAGCTCTCAAAACAATGAACATGGCATCAGACAGCGGTGAAGTTAGCCCGTACATTAGCCAAGGCCCGGTTTTGAAAACGCCCAAAACACTCAAAGCTACTATCTGGTAGTACTTTGATCAGGCCAGTTCATACTCTGACAGTGAGCGCACCGAAATCCACGCAGAGTGGCGTCCGTTCGCCCGAGTATTAATTAGCATTTATACCCCAATTATGTCAATAAGACGCTGGACTTTTTTCACCGAAAACTTGATGAATATCGCCAACAG
Source organism: Synanceia verrucosa (assembly GCA_029721515.1). Lineage (NCBI taxonomy): Eukaryota > Metazoa > Chordata > Actinopteri > Perciformes > Synanceiidae > Synanceia > Synanceia verrucosa. The sequence goes on from CM056559.1 coordinate 3,607,088, forward strand.
ACGGGCCGTTTAGTGAGACTCACAAAACGGCACAAATCAGTAAACAAAAAGCATTGTAGCCTCATACAAAGTTTCCTATCACATGCAAGGTGCAAAACACCTCACACAATAGCAGAGGAGCAGCAGTGGACATGGTCACAATCATACCAGCTCATTTTATTAATCTATTTTGATAATCAGGTGAGGGCGGCACGGTGGTGTAGTGGTTAGCACTGTCGCTTCACAGCAGGAAGGTACCGGGTCCGAATCCCGGGCCCGGGGCCTTTCTGTGTGGAGTTTGCATGTTCTCCCTGTGTCTGCGTGGGTTCCTCCCACCATCCAAAAACATGCATGGGGATTAGGTTAATTGGCTAATTTAAATTGACCGTAGGTGTGAATGTGAGTGTGAGTGGTTGTCTGTCTCTATGTGCCCTGCGATGAGGTGGCGACTTGTCCAGGGTGTTCCGCCCTATGACAGCTGGGATAGGCTCCAGCCCCCCCGCGACCCTATGAGGATAAGTGGTAGATAATGGATGGATGGATAATCAGGTGATTGTAAGCAGACTGCTGGTGTCAGCAACTCTCCCACTGTGCAATAATTTAATTTAATATCTTACCGCAATGTTACTGTTTAAGTCGTTCAGTCTCAACATGTTTCAAATGTTCTCACCTTTTTCAACCCTGACCCGTTTTCGTGCCTAGCAATCATATCAATATTCTGGGAGGGGGATTGGTCCTTACAGTCATCATTAACTACCAATACTTCATTAATTTACTGTTGAATGTCAATATAATACTAGTATTAATATGTTGCATAAGTATTCAGTCATGTGTTTAAGGTAATAGCTCCAAAAAATGGTTTTAATAACACTAATCCAAATCGATATCGGATCGGATGGAATTGAATTTTGATAATCGAGTCTGACTCTTGAGAAGTGAAATCAAATTGATTCTTGAAATCTGAATCGATACCCAGCCCTACATATAATAGTTGCAGCAAGCCTCTACGTTGTAGTCCACACAACCAGCTGAAGTAGCATCACTACAAGTCATGGAAATGTTTCACACTTACACTTCGAAACAGTAACATAGTGTGTTACTTCCAGTCTCTGTGTATGAATTACTGTACGCTGTGGGATTTATGTATTGTTTAATTTCTGCGCAGGTTGGATGGATTGATGCCCGAGGGTGTTGAGATATCAAACAATAGCTTTGCTTTCACGCGTCCGCTGGATCGCAATGACTCTGGAGTGTACCGCTGTGAAGTGATGAACGACATCGGTCTCCGCAGTCAAGATGTAAACCTCTGGGTACAAGGTATGTTTTCACTCTTCACTCAGTCTCTTTAAGCACTATTGGATGTCTTTTTTAACCGTCTAATTACTTAAATAAATATACTTTCACACCTGAGGTTAAAATAGCAATCTGTGCCTTTTGACATTCATTGTGCCTCTGTGATGTAAGATTACCCTCTTAGTATGATCAGGCCGCAGTTCAACACTCCTAGCAGAGTTAAGCCTCCATATAAGTGTCCCTGCCCGGATCTCCTTTCACACATTCCTGGCAACAGTGGAGCACGAAGCGCAGATAAAGAGTATCAGTCCCAAACGTTTCCAGTGTTGTGGTTTTGGCAACATTAGATTTCTCAGATAAGGAAGAGGGTGTTTACCCCTGCTGCCTCAGCAAAGTGCGCACCCATGTAGCCTTGTTTAGTTTAAGGTCAGATTTCACAGTGGCAGAATGGACTGTGTTCACAGATTTGCTGTACAATATTTACTGTATGAATGTATGTGATGTGTTTGTGATTTAGATTAAAACTGAGAGAGTGGACTCCCCTTCATTGAATGATGTTTCTTTGCATTCGAGTTAAAAGCTGCTGATTCACAGACATAAATCATCAAGTAGCGTCTGCCTCCTCAGTATCCAGTTTGCTTCATGAGTTAGTGATTGTAAAATCAGGGTGTGGATCCTGAGACCTCTGCATTTCTTTTTGTTTTCATTTCTCCTTTGCTCCTTTTAATCCTTCTCCAAACAAAGAAACTGCTGCCTTTGGACACACACATACACATACACACACACATAGTCCTTTTAGTTTCACACTGTTGAGAGGAAAAGAGCTGGAGAGGCACCAAAACAGGCCGTCAGGCTCCATCTGTGTACAAGCCTGGTTTTGAGTCCCGCTCCAAACGAAAGCACAGCTGACATCCTGTCCATGGACGGACTTGCACTGAACAATTTTCTTGCTTCTCTTATCAAATATTAAGACTTGTGCATGCAGCCTCTCACTTCCATCCCCTGTGGTGATAGCCAGGTCGAGCTCTGCTGCATCCCCTCCCCCCTCTGTGGCAGCTCAGTGTGGCTGCTTCACATTCCCAGTTATCTGTGCTGCCTTGTGGTTTTTGGCTGCTTGTCTCTCAAATGATCAGCTACGTGGTTGCAGATGCTCATAAACTCACTGTGAGTTTAAAATGTGGTGCTGCAGGGTGGGATTCACAGTGACTGAAGGAGACAATCGCCAGTGTGTCAGTTAACTGACCTTGATTCATCTCCATTTTCCTCTCTCATGCTTTTTTTTCAGCCCGATCTTGCAGTGTCTAATTGCCGGTAATTAGACTCTTACTCAGTTATACAAGTTGTGGGAATCATTACAGCTCCACAGGGGATCCGGTTTTGATAACTAGTATCCAGAATCCTCCTGGAGATGCAGACCTCTATTAGTGCAAGTTTTGCTGCTTTGTTGTCAGGCCTTTGATGTGCCGGTGCAGAGATCGACTGGTGGTATCAGGCTGCTCTCAGCCCCAGAGACTGGAGGTCAAAATGGAGACACTCATCCTGACCTTGAGCTCCACACAGTCCTCTCCTCCCGACTCTGGCTGCTATCACAAAAGCCGGCCAGCGGAGGACAAATCAGATGCAGGAACCTCACATCGATTACACAGCATTTCATCTTCTCACATGACTTCCCCACAGCAGGGGTTAGAAGGAGGGGAGAGCCAATCACGCTCACTCAGATGCTCATGAGTGCATGTCCTCTGTCCTCCTATCCCTCTCTGTCTTTGACATTTAGCACTTAACCTCTTTCTGTCCCTCTCATTTCCTCCTTTTTGCTCTATAGCACAGCTTTCAGCAGATTCTTCAGTCTCAGGAGAGGCCTGTCTCTGTTCCAGCACTGCTCAGTGTTGCTATAAATTAATCTAAAAACCATTCACACTTGCTGTTGTAACAGAGCATAAAGTGAGGTCTTTTTCCTCTTATTTTTTATTACTCCTCACTCCATCTGCTGTCCTTCCTCCCTGTTTAAATCTTTTCGTCACATGTTCGCTCTGCAGATCCTCCCCCCACCACGGCCGCTCCCAGCACCACTGCATCCCTTCTCCAAGACACTTCTGGCACCGGAACTGCTGTGGACCAGCGGAGAGCCCTGTTCACCTCTCCAACCCTGGCCTCCTTACCTGACGGCAGCCTAGGTACTATAGTCGGCGGAGCTGTAGGTGGAGTTTTATTCCTGATTCTCCTGCTGATCCTCGGTGGGGCCTGTTTCATGCGTCAGCGCAGGACCTTCAGAGGAGACTACTACACCAAACAGTACCTGGGGCCTTCAGACATGCAGAAGGAGTCTCAGCTGGACGTGCTGCAGCCACATGAGCTGCAGGAGGTCTACGGAGACAAGACAAGCAAAGGCAGCCAGGATCTGAAACCCAAACTGGGTGGAGACATCATTTACCCCGACTACACCCCTGACCACAAGGATAGGGATGACTGGGCCGACAGGGGGGATGCCCACAGGGGCCTCAAGGAGGGAAACTACTACCCAGATCACTACAACACCCAAAACATGCACCCCTGTGGGCCTCCTGTGCACAGCCCCATAGTGAACAACGGCTCCCCCTACCTCCCGGAAGACTGCTATGACAATGGCACAGACAGCGACTATGTGTCCCACATGGACGGCTCTGTGATCTCACGCAGGGAGTGGTATGTTTGAGGAGTGAGCGAAGGAAAAAACAGACGAGTGAAACGACTGACTGAGAATGACTTGACTGAAGGGACAGATCTAAATACCATCAGAGGTGTCATTTCAGTTAACGGATGAAACCAGTTTTTTCAGCTCAGTTTCACAACGAGCTCATTGAACAATACTGCTCTGCCTTGATTGTAACCACTTAACCTTAAGGATGCCTATGTGGATTGTATTTCACTTTTGTAGCATTTCAGTGAGCTACAAATAAGCTGGAAAGCCTTGAAGATATTAACTGTGCAGGCTTAAGAGGCTTTGGCATACAGTGAAGTTTCAAGGTTTTGTATTCTGCTTGTTTGTGTTTGCACCTGTCTTCACTGCAGGTCACAGGTCGGCTGTTCAGGCCCTTGTTAGTGAAGTATTTATATCCCTGACCGACTGAGCTCTGCTCTCATAAAACCTCACAACCTCTGTGGCATTTTCAAAACGGTCCTTTGATTGCTTACAGCGTTTTCATACTGTTGAGATGTTCATCATGGCTGCAACCAGTATTTAAAGCAAATTATATTGCATGAGTTTTAAAAGCAAAATATATCATCAAGTTAAAGGGAATGTTTGTCAGTCACATGATTAAAAGGGAGTATTGCACAGGCATCTGTTCTGATGGAGAGGCAAACTGACTGACTCCAGTATATGACAAAGAAAACTCACATCCTGTCACCTGACAGAGAGAGGCCATTGCCTGTGGAAGTATGCTTACTTTCAGCTTTTTATTTTACAGATATTGCTGTACTCCTTAAGGTTTCAGTCCTGGCTGATTTGGCGACACCTGTGGTTACTATAGTAACCTGCAGCAAACTGTCTTTGAACACCTACTGTACAAGAAGAGCAGTGACTGAATCTTGCAAAACATCCAAAATTGTCTGCTGACCAAAAAAATGCAAAAATTTCTAGTTGTCTTGTTTTGTAGGCGCCTTCTTGATAAATGCTCTCAGTCAGTAGCTGCAGTGAATCGTACTTTCCGCTTCCTGTGGGCGCTTCACAAAAAAAAAAAAAAAAGACACCATGCTGGATTACGTGCATGGATGTTTTACTCTTCCTCTTGTTTGGAAGGGAAATCTTGTGTGGCGATGGAAAACTCTCCCCCACCAATAAACTATAGAGGGACACTGCAGGCTGAATAAGACCAAATGATTTGATTTCATGAACTGAAGATTATAACTCAAACCAAGTACCTTGTTATCATTATTAAAATGTGTTAATTCAGTCACTTTTATGCAGTGAAAAAGCACAACTGTGATATTACAGCTGTCAGTAAACATGAAAGGCAGCCTACCAGGCTTCGGCCTGCTCCACTTAGCCATGATAACAGGCTGCATCGCTCCCTTCCCCATTTTCCCTCCTCTGTATCCTCTGATTTCTGTCTGCACACAAACACCAATTGGTTATTATAGTTTTTATTTTAAACGTGGGATCAAAGCAATGAGTTATAAATACCAGATGTGACTATCACAGCTGTCATCATCTGATGTTATGTGGCTCCATGAAGCGCCTACAGTTTCACTGCTCCTGCTCGACACTCCACGGCTCTAATTTATGTTGGCAAATAAGCAAAAGACTGAGAAAAAGGAGCGCTAATAAACTGATCCTTCAGCTTTAGTTTGTGATGTGTTTGAAGTATGATTGTGTGAATACCTCACAGCACAGTTGGACACGTTGCAAGCGGCTGAGATCACCACTGATCACAGAACAGGCTGTAATGTTGGGGTTTGGCTCCTCTGAGGACATACAGCGATCATGGAAACTAGAAATTTAATCCACGAGTGAAAAAATTTAAGAACCATGTAGGTTAAAGCTGGCTATGTAATGCTTCCCAAAGGGATTTTTTTTTTTTGCTTTTCCAGTGACGTAGAGTTAAAACAAAAGAGTTGACATCATGAATGATCTCATCTCTCACTGCTTGATTTGACCTTTTCCACTTAATGCTTCTTTCTTTTTGTTGTTTCCTCAGGATACATGGGTCAAAAGTGGCCTCACATGAAAGAGAAACCCTTTTTTGGAAAAAAAAACCCTGTTTAGTCAGTTTTGTTGCCAGAAGAGAGAACCATATATGTGTGTTACATTCAGGTCAGGACGGGGGGTTGGGTATATTTTGAGGTCTCCTTTCTTATTGGGGTTTTATAGATTGCGGGTGCATAGTTTCTCTCTTCTCTTTAACCCTTCTCCACCCTTGCGTTCCCATGTCATGGCTTTGGTCTGAGAATAAACTACTTTAATGTCGCTCTCACTCTCATCTCATTCACCACACATCTGCCACAGCAGGCCATGTTCAGAGAGCAGCTCCTGCCTCAAACTTTCAGCTTTTTAATTAACTTTTCTTTTTTTCCCCTCATTGCACTTGACAAGTGAAGTGCTCTGTGATATATAGTAGATCCGTGTACATATATATACACACACACACACACACACACACATGTAGCTGATTCTCAGCTTGTTTCTTAGTTGGCGCTCCATGCAAACTGCTGTCTCTGCTCTAAATGATCTTTTCCTTTCAGTTTCTGTTCTCTAAAAATGTTTGACAAAAGAAAAAGTGAGGTAAAGTAATGAATGTGTTTTTGTAAAGTTCTTCACTCACCATCTGGTTGCATGTAAATTAAGTTATTGGCTACCTACTACGCTCATTAATTGTCATCACCAGTGTTTATATACAGTACATGTACATAATGCTAATAGGTTAGCGTAGCATTAGTGGTTTGATTTATACGTTCATGTACAGTTTGTTCTGGACTCCCCTACTGAATAGTCGGTGCCTTAGACAGGCTGAGTAATGCACAGAAGAGTGGCGAGCATTAATATAAAGGATTTTGATTTCATTAAAGAGGAGGACTGACTGGTCCGTTATTATGTCTTCCATCTTGATATTTAAGATTTGCTGTTATCAAAACATCCAAACAGACAAAAGGTTGATTGTCATGCCTTTGAAACGACACATGTAACGAGTTAGTTACTGAGAAAACTGTAATAAGTAAAGTTTCAAGAATTTAGGCAAGCCAGATTCATTGAAAATATTATCGTCCTGTAAATATGCTGGCTGTTTTGTTTTTTTTATTATTATTGAAAACAAATCTTATTTTTTGTATGAGGTCTGTGTTTTTGACAGAGGATGAGTTTATCTTCGGTGCGTTCGAGGCTCCTGTCTCATGATAACAGTAAAGGGCGAGTCTGTTTTCACTGCTTTTTATATTCGTTCTCGAGAGTTTATGACCAATTATTTTGTATGTTGTTGTTGAATGATTGATGTCTCACAGGACTCAGAGATGAAAGTGAGGTAGATTGTTTTTTTGTTCCTTTGTTTGCAATAAAAGGTCGTCATTATTGCACTCAAATGTGTCCTGGGATTCTGCTTTCAGAGGGAGTTTTTATTTATAAGTTCTTTAACTTGCATCAGGTTTTTTTTTAGATGAATATAATATTTTGATTGTCTAAACTAGTACAGAACCCCTACAGGAAATACCTTTCTGATGAATGTCATGAATGATTTTTAGTTTCACTTGTTTTTAGGTTGTAATTTAAAGCGATCAGAAAATATCTACCTGTGTGTCAGTCAGTGTTGTGAGAGTCATCCTGTTCCCATATTACGTCACTTTGCCATAATTGCAAAATATTCAATGTTATAATTGGGACTGAAAGTTCATTGTTGACCCTGGCGACAGTCGTTAAAGCAGTCTCACCACAAGCTCTATGTAGTTGGATCGCTGTTCCCACAATCTTTCTTCTTCATACTCAAAAACACCAGGACAGCCACCGGGTGTTCTGTCATCTGCTGGGTCAAAGGTCAAGAATGAACTTTCAGTCAGGACTTTAAAGACACAATATGGACAAGAAATCCTTAAAAAGAAAAACAGAAACATCAACTTCTCCCGTGTTTGTTTGATTGTGAATTATTTTAGAGACTGGATAACAATGGCAGCTACTCAAGGGATCAGTCATTCACTCAACTCAGCTCTTCAGTGTTCAGCACTTTTTATCTTGAGAGTGGCAGTAAAGGAGAGTGGTTTAATAGTAGTAAAAAGTCTGAGGTCCAATCAGGACAACCAACCAAACAGTACTGAGCAACGTTTCTCCTTGTGCTATGACTCTGAAAACACTGAATAGCTCAAATGAAAGAAGAGACTCTATTTCATCATGAAAAAACTGTTTTTACCTTGTTCCATTCTTGTTTTATCAGAGGTAGAGTAGAGGACACTTTCACCAAAATCACCACTTTTTATCCAGAATCCATCCATTTTGCTCTCTCGATCGTCTCCACTTCCTGTTTTGATCTCTGTGGTGTATACTGTCTCTTTATCCTCTGATTACATCTCCCAGAAGCCCCAGAATTACTCACAGGCTGCAGGAGACTGTGATCGGCGACCTGCTGACAAAAAAAAACACTGACAGCGAAATACGTCAATGGCACTCAAAGAGTTAAAAAGTCTTAAAATATCTTAAATTAAAATCTGGGTAATTAAGGTCTTAATTTGTTTTAAATTTACCGTAAATTTGCTGTAGATATGAAATTTTCAGATGGTGTGTTTAATGGCAATAGGAAAACAGTATTCAGAGATTTACATTATTTTGTTTATAAAGTTCACTTCTTTGTTCTTGAAAGTTGTGAAATTAAAGTAGCAGAAAAAAGTTGAGTTGTTATGTTTTAAATTTATATGGTTGTTGCAAGTCTTCAAGGGCTGAAAAAAAAATTATAAAAAAATATTATCAGAAATTAATCAGTTATCTGATTTTTGTTTTTTTTTACTGCTGAATCGGCCTCAATCGGCCTCCATATTTGCCGGGCCTTAAAAAAATTCAAAAATTGACTATTTTCTACCAAAGAAATTGTTATGATATTTTTGGGTCTTAAATTGTATTTGTTGAGGTCTTAAGAAGATCTTAAAAAGTATTAAATTTGACTTTTAAAACAGTGCAAGAACCGTAATTTAAGCTGATTATCTTGATTTGCAGCACCTGTCCCTAAATACAGCGACTGCTGTATTTTGTGTCCTGAAGAAAGCAGGTGTTCTTTTTCCTTAAGTATTATAATAACCAGGCCACCACAGAGTTAAGAGTTTGTGCCCAACTATTTTATTAACGATAACTCAAATGATTTGTTATCATGCAGATGACAGTGTGAGAATAGTTTTGTCCTGACAACTTTTAATTTGTTTTGTTTTCTTTCTTAGTTTTCAAGCTTAATTTCCCCTCTGGTGATTAATTAAGTCTTTATCTTTTCTTAATATAAATTAATTTTAATGAACTCTACCCTCAGGGTTTTTCTTACTAAAGAGGGAATCAGTTTTAAATGGCCATTCTGCAGTAGATCATGTTTTTTTTATATTATAATTAGGAAGTCTTTGGGTTGTCACATGGACAAAACAAGCTAATTAAATGTGAAACTTGCGATGGCTTTGGTTTTGATCCCTCAAATAACCAGAAAGCAAAACTGACAGATCCATGATGATAATAGTTAGCCGCAGACTTTTGCAGGATGTGAAATAAATACAAAAAAGGATGAACGGACAGACAGTCTGTGTTTTTTTACTCTTTAAGGCCAGTGGCCATCAGTCTCTGTCACCTTGGGCCTCCTCCACTGTCCACACCTGTGATAGTAACTAACTGACCCATTTCACACGGCTCTCCATCCTGTCCAACTCAGCACCCTCTTCATCACAGAGTGAAGCGAGGTTTCCTTTATCACACCTGCATCGACCGGACGGCCGCTGACCACCCACCGCTTCCTCCGGTCACGTATCAGTCCTCAGAAAGTAAGATGTTTCTCCTTAAATATTGTGAACTTGTCCCGCTGAAATTATGCCCTCAAAACATTTACAAAGGAATTTACAAAGACATCCCTAATCCAAGCCCTCCCACTCTAAGTGCCTGTGTTTAATCCCCAGTGTTGACCTGGCTTTGGAGGTGACGCAAACACTATCAATGTGTGTTTTTTAGCAAAGTGACAATCGGCCCCTCTGGTCCAGATTAAGAGCAGGAGGAGAAACCAGATACTTAATCCTCTGTGGCATGTTGGGCAGAAATCTCCCTTCTTGGACTTCACTTTCATCACTTCAGCGTCCTTGTCGCCCCGGCCCAAAAGCACTCACTCTGTTATCATGGTGTTGCCTGACTGGGATAACCCCTGTCTAATCCATCACTGCTACCATCTGCATGTTTGTGCAGGCACTGTGGGTAAATACGGCTGTGTTGGTGGGCTTGGGTTACCTCTCCTTTTTCCTTTCTTATTTTTTGGCAGATACCTGCGAGGAGCATTTTTTCACACTTAATGAATCCGTCAGCAAATGTGTTTAGTTTGTTACCTCGTAAAACAGCAGCAGGTCCTTTCAACATTCTTTAAGACCCCACCCAGTCAAGATGGGTGTCTGCATCAAACGTTAACCTTTAAAATGGATTCTTGTGAAAATGCCTGTCGTCTTTTTTCTATTACCGCAGCAGTGTTGTTTTCTTTCGTTGCCTTTTCATTTATTAATTTGCACTGAGGGAAAGAGCGGTGGCCACTTCTGTTTTGTGCCTTTACCCTCCTGCTCGCCTCCAAAAACACTGATTGTTAGCTAATGAACACGAACGCAGCACCGGGGAGCTCACTTCAAAGGCCACAGCTGACTGAGCTGAACAGACAAATTGTTTGAGCTCATGGGTTTGGAAATAATGAAATGCTGCAGTGGGTGGTGGAGCAGTTACAACAAAAATGTTGTCACATGGGCTGCGGTCTCACCGGCCTTCTTCTTGGTGTGAAGCGTGTGACGCTCCAGGGCAGCAGCCTCCTGTGGCGGCCGATAGCAGAGAAAAATAAAAGCCTCTGCTCTGTTTCAATCAGGATGATGACTTAGGAGATCATAGTGAAAGGCATTTTTTTTTTAAATTTAATTTATTTTAAATGACTACCATGTCACTCTTAGTGATGAACCCTCAGAGAATGTTTGTTTCTCAACCTGAGCTTCTTTCTAACTCCTTACTAACATTATTTTACAGCAAAAAACTTTTTACTATTTTAGTGCCAAAGTATATTTACGTCCTTTAAAATAGAACGCTTGAGTGCCATAATCATATATATATATATATATATTCCCTTTATTGGGGCTTCTGGGATTTGTAGTTGGGACATTAAGAGATGATATACACCACAGAGATCAAAACAGGAAGTGGAGACGATCGAGAATCTGAATCTGAGAGAAACAGAATCTGGACAAAAAGTGGTGATTTTGGTGAAAGTGTCCTCTACTCTACCTCTGATAAAACAAGAATGGAACAAGGTAAAAACAAACATTTTTTTTCATGATGAAATAGAGAGTCTCTTCTTTCATTTGAGCTATTCACTGTTTTCAGAGACATAATACAAAATATTCTGTGGGTCTAGAAATATGACTGAAAATGGGCAAAAGCGCTGGAACAAGGCACTTCCTGTTTTAAAACATGAGTTAAGGACTAGCTGGCAAACACAGAGCTTTTAGCAGCTGAAGTTACAGATATATTTCCCTCAGGAGGTGCTGGAGAACAAAGCAGAGCTAAAAGTAGAGTGAATATTGGACTTCAAGCTTGTTTCTACTTCCCCCATGTGGGCAGAAACACAGTTAGTGATGGTTTAAAGATTTAGGATCTCAGTGCTCAGAAAAAAATGTAGTCCTACAATTTCATGATGATAACTGAATGAAAACTATCTGACAGCTACTAAAAGACCTATCATTGACATTGTTTTGTCAGCAGTTTTATTTTCAAATTTAGATCATGGCATCATCAGAGCAACTTTCAGGCCAAACTTGAGTTTTTCTTTCTTTGTGCTTCAATACTTAATTTGCCTTTTTCCAAACAGGAACTATCCTCAACAAATGAGCCAACAGCCATAGTCATCCACTTACAACATAGAAAGTCCAAACAATACAAAAAAAACCCATTACTCTTTTAAGGGTTGTAAAAAATGAAAACACGTTGAATAAGACTGGCTCTGCTCTGTTAGCACACTGCGACTGTTTCACAGCGGTTGAGCAAGACATGACATTCATGTGCCAGCAGTATCTTAATTATTAATGCCGCACTATGACAGAGTCATCAGATGTCTTCTCTTACGTGTTTCTCAATCCTCCTGAAGGAATCAGCTTCAAGCAGCAAATCTGACTTGTTTGCAGAATGAATGACGAGAGGCTGGGCACCGTGACAAAACACTCTTTGTGCAGCGACTCCTCTGAGGCCGAGAGCAGAGACAATGAAGGTTTTCATCGATGAGCCACATTGTTACTCTAGATCGCACCGAGGCCCTTTCACAGATCACATCGCCCTGCCGCCGTGGAAACGCTCGCTGCTCTGAAGCTTCTCCTGCGTTTCTCTCTGCTGACTCAGAAAGTTTTCCAGAGACAGTTTAGAGAAAAGCACTGAGAGCAGCGTTATTGCACAATGTGAAATTAAACTGGGATGATCGAGTGGTTTTCTCTGGGGCCTAATAAATAAGGTATAAACATACAGATAGGATAGCAAGGACAGTAAGGAAATATTCTTCCTCTTCGCAGACTGACCATCTCTGCCGCCCACTGCTGTAACAGGCACCTTTGAAGACTAAAACACACAGTTACATGGTTTAACATAGGTGGCTCTGGGTTTTTCTTATGGATCAGCTCCTAATTGGGCTCATGGCATGCCACAGGCTCTGATCAGGATGGGTGGGCAGCAGTCCTACTGGGCCGTGACAGGGAGACCCCCACATCCCCCAGCATTGTTCTGCAGTGCTGGAGCAGATATAATCTTCAGTGAATTTTAATCCATGCAAAACAATGCAGCGTTCCCTGGGAAATGTCCGAAGGGTGTATATGAGGAAACAACAGCACACAATTGAATGGAGCAGGTTAAAGTACATCTGGGACTGGACTAGACCTGCAACAAAATATACTGAATATATGGAAATATGTGTGGAGTCTGGAGCAAGTTTATATTTTCTGTAATTAATGAGACTGAGAATGTAAAGCAATGGCAGCAGCTCTGTGTAGAACAAGTAAGCATGCTAACAAAGGCTAAGTACAGCTGAGGCTGAGGGGAATGACAGTAGTTGTACAAGTATTAAACTCTTTGAGTGCCATCAATGTTATGGGGTTAATGTTGGGGTTTCTGTAATATGACTCAAAATGGGCCAAAACGCTGGAAGAAGACACTTTCTGTTTTATAAAACAGCTGGCACTCAATGAGTTAATTGATGACAGAAATCAATAAAGAGTTATCATAAATCATCCTCTGGGAACACCTGCACCAAATGTTATGATAATCCAGTAGTTGCTGAGACATTTCACTCTGAATAAAATGTGCCAAACTGCTGGGAATTTCCGATTTTTTCCAGGCCGTTCAGTAAGGGTTCAGATCTGCTCTAGGACCTGGAGGAAACATTAATGCCAAAGTCTTCAATGATCCCCAAGGACCTTGAATATCAGCACATTTCCTTGTGATCCAACCAGCTCTGAACCACAGGTGTCAACCTCCTCAATCTCCTGGAGGCACTAGAAGAAGAGTCGGATCCATCCTCTGGGGAACGTGAATGTCTGTGCAAGATCTCATGGAAATCCATGCGATATTTCAGTCCGGACCAAAGTGTTGGGCGACTGGCTGACTGACATCCACGGAGCCACTCTGCTAAAAAAGACTTCATATTGACATAAGAATCCCTCCATCTATCACTTTCAGGGTTTTCTGTCTGTCTGCACGTCTGCTGTTCTCTTTTGCTATTTTTAGTGTTAAATCAGTATCTTTTTCACCTGCTCGTGTCCATCAGTCTGTGACTACAAGGCCAAAGAAGCGTCTCATCTGGCTGACCAGACACCCACCACTTCCCCCCCTGCATGCCTGCTGTGAACAGTTGGTCGTCGGCTCGTGTGGACGCAGTCTGACAGCCGGACCGGCCGTCCGCCACGAAACCACCAACTGTGTGCGTTTGTGCACGTGACGGCAGCAGACCACCACCGGAGGTTGAGGTTGTTACTTCCAAGTCCAGATTAAACCTCACAAAGTCAGCTCATGAATCAGTCAGCGAGTTTGGATTTCATAATGTTTTAAACGTGTAGCTCTGATTTGTCTTTGCACCTTTTGTCTTGCAGCCTTTCGTCTAACAGGGAGACCTCTCCTGACTGGGACAGATGAGCCTGTCACACTCAGCTGTTCGGCCAGATGATGTATCACCAGGACCCGGGCTTACGGTCAGGACATGTGCTTTTTTGTTACAACAACATCAGCGCTGCCTTAACATATCTGATTTATGGCCCTGATTTACTGCAGGGGCAGACACCGCTCACATCTCTAAAGCAGATAGAGCCTGACATCATTATGATTATAACCTTGTTAATTTCACAACTTCACGTCATATTAGTCCTTTTTATATGTGAAGATATTTGAATTATGTCTCTTACTGTTGCTTTTTCTTCAGGAACTCCACTTCGATGATTTGTGGCCTCTGTTGTTTTTTTCTTGAAGCATGCTGTTTCCATTTTGTGTTTTTCACAATCTCTCTTATTTACCGTGGTACAAGAACAAAAGATCTTTTCCATAACAAATCTCCATTCATATTCACTCCAGTAAATATACAGAAAATGCTATTAACTCATTGAGAGCCACTGATGTATTTATAAAAGTGTCTTGTTCCAGCGTTTTTGTCCATTTTGAGTCATATTTAAAGACCCACAGACTATTTTGTACTATGTCTCTGAAAACACTGAATAGCTCAAATGAAAGAAGAGACTCTATTTCATCATGAAAAAATGTTTTTCATGTTTTTACCTTGTTCCATTCTTGTTTTATCAGAGGTAGAGTAGAGGACACTTTCACCAAAATCACCACTTTTTGTCCAGATTCTGTTTGTTTTGCTCTCTAATCTCTATCGTCTCCACTTCCTGTTTTGATCTCTGTGGTGTATACCGTCTCTTTATGCTCTGACTACATCTCCAAGAAGCCCCAATATTACTCACAGGCCGCGTGAGAGCGCCCTCTTGTGCCTGCTACCGAAAAACCACTTTGACGTATTATGTCTTAATCCGCCATACATTACCTGCTCAACACCTAACAGCAGAAACTGCTATTTCTGCTGCCCCAAATGGCCAAAGAAACCCATACAAGCTCAGCAAATTTATGAAAATAAAGTTTACTGATCTTGGATTTTATGCTGAAATTTCATTGATTGATAATTTAGCCCCAGACGACACTTTGCACTTGCAAATACACATCATACATCAGGCATGGAGAGTACGGCCCCATAGAGGGTTAATCTGGCCCATTGATATACAGCATGTAGGCGTTGGTATCACAGATCAGGAAAGAAGCACAGGATTTATCTCTTTCAATACTTTCCTGATTAACCACTTGACTTCCTAATTGTCTGTGCTCTCGTCTAAAGCAGAGGCACTTTTGTCTTAATTAAACACAGCCATGATCATATGCTGCAGTAGTAAAGACAAAAGCAAATAGAGACAAAACGAGGCGAGGAACTCCATTGTTGCAGGATGATGTGAAGCACAACTCATGTCAAATCGAATAAATTACTTTCAACAAGGAGGGACGGGTGGCTGCGGGAGGCCCATTTAGGAGCTTTTAAAGTCGAACAGCGTGAAGTCTTAATTACTGAGACTTAACGCTGGCCGGAGCTGAACTCACGCAGCGCTGGTCAGGAGTTGGAGGCTGCTGCCCCCGTGGCTTCAGAGGAAGAGTAGAAGACGGAAAACTGAAGACAAAACAGGACATTTCCTCTGTCTCTGCCAGCAGCAGGGAAGATAAAGCTTGATTGAATTTCATTTCATCTCTGAATTGTTAGATGAAAGCAGCTGAGGCCTCATCCTTTTCTCCGCTTGGTGTCGGGATGAAATGGATTTCTAACTAATTACATTTTTTTCCAGCTTTTACCCCTCCTGTCAGATTGAACCTTCATGCACACTCAGGTTTATTGGCAGTAATGATCCCAGGTTGCTCCCCGCTGACCAATCACATGTTAACGATTGCTGTACTTGGAGAGAAGCTCTGCTTTCATTAGTGTTAGACAGTGTGATGGTGTAAATGATAATAAGGATATACATGTTGACCTTTGACCTTTGCCTCATCCTGACATGTCAGGATTCAGGTGTGTCTGCTTCAGCTTCACTTGTTCACAGTTTGCTGAAAATATGGGAGTCGGATTCACATTTAATTCCAGTAATGAAGCCAAATATGTATTTTATCTTTTAGACAAAAGTGTTTATAGTGACAACTATTGAAAAAGGTGCACCGCAAGGTTCTATACTAGTACCTGCTCTGTTTTCTGTTTTTATTGATAAATGTTGGAGGATTCGGCAAAGATTCATTTCTCTGCAAATATGCTGCAAATATTACATTTCCACCATAACTATTAAACTTCTGCTGTTAATATTACATTTAAATATCATTTCTCCTCTGTGAATATCAGTGTTTTATATTTATATTTTTTAAATTTCATATCTTCATTTTTATTTCTTGATTTATGTGTGCCTTTCAGCCGAGTGACTCATAATGTCAATAAAGACTCTTGAATACCCACAGATTATTATTGGAGACCCAATATTTGTGGCTATTTTAGGTTGACCAAAAATAGATTAAAACAAATCAAAATTTCCTCAAAAGAATTTTACACCTGACTGTATGGAAAAGCTTTGAAGTGTAAGCTAAAAAAAATAATAACTCAAGTATTTACATGAAATGTAATTCAACAGTTAACTAGTATTTCTGCCTGGGACATACATTTGACGTCTGTAGTTACAAAGAAATTCAAATATCATTAAACCAATAGATTAAAAAAACCCACAGTATAGTAAGTAGATTAAAATGACATCCCCAAACAGCAGTAAAATGCTACATAAACATAAATACACATATTATTAATAGGTAGTAATATTACTTATGGTACATTTCTTATATTGGAGTATTTTTACTGTGCTGTAATGTTTCTTTTACTTAAGTAACAAATAAGAAGTAATCTTGCTGTTTGCCTCTCAGGACCTATTTGACTTTATTTTACGTGAATGTTGTTTATTAATTCTGTGTTTACTTCTCTTTGCTGCTGTTTTGACCACTTTCTCTTGTAAAAGTGCCTCAAGAGACATTCTGGTTGAATAAAGGTTTAATAAATAACACATTTTTATTTTTTATTATTATTCAAATTGTTTTATTAGAATTAGTCATTATTACAAAATGAACAACATCTCACCTGGTTTGAACCCCTCATCTTTCTGCAGAGGCTCTTTTCTTTCCTAATTAGCTGAACGAAGTGAACGTCTCCTGTGGTGATATCAGAGCAAATGTCACGGCGCATTTCATATTTTGGCTGAGTTATGTGTTTGTTCTTGTCTAAAAATCACCCCGGGCTGCGTTACCTTTCGAGGTCACGCATTTGGGCCTTCGGGCAGCCGTGAGGATCAGGGGTCTGGTAGCCATGACGATACACTTTCATTTCAGCCAGCTAGTAATCCCACAATGCAATAAAACCGTCTGGCCCCTCTGTCTGGCTCCAGTCAGACCAACTTTACTCACAAAAAAATGTTCAACCCCCCTCAGTATTATTAAGTGGAATGTAAATCTCAAAATAGGAGTTTAGAGCTGTTTTTTTCTTCCCAGATGTCATTAAAGAGCCGTTGGCCAGGAGAGAGTCAGTAATTATATGGGGAGAGAGAGCTGTATGTGTTATAATGAAGGAGTGCATCTGAACCAAACCAAGACAGCAGAGAGGTCAGAGGTCACTGGAGTGTGGTCAGGATGTGTTGACGTTGGCAGAGAGCTGCAGAAAGTGTGTCTCTGTGTTTAGACGTTATCTCAGTTGGTTTTTAGTCAACTATTGAAAACAAACAAGAGCTTTCTGTCTTCTCTACTGTCCTGATGAATACCAGCCTGCAATCTCTTTTCCTCTCTTTGTGTACATGAATATAACTGTGGTCTTTAAAACTGAATAAGTGACCTTCATCACAGGGTTAAATCCTTGTTTTTTGAAGAAGCGTCAGATGAGTAGTGCACAAATATTCGTTTGTGGGGTAAAAAACATAAAAAAAAATATGGAAAGTATTTCCATCCAAATATAATATGCTTATTTAGCAAAATTGTTGAGTGACATAAATGTAAATATGCTGGGTCAACATAAAGTGTTGGCGTTAGTATTAGTTAATTATGAGGGGTAAAAACAACACAATAATCACTCGTTGTGTGAAAATAAAAAAGATAGGGAAAGTTATTTTCAACCAATTATATAATACGCTCATTTAGCAAGTGATGCAAATGCTAAGAAGCTAACCACAGCAACTAATGCTGCTATGATTAGTGAGCACACTACGAAAACATTCAGTGATGAAATTAATCGTTCAAAATTATAGAGCGGACAATAAGAAGTTATGTGACATTTATGTGCAGTGGGTTATTTTGAAGTCAAAGTTATTTTAAGTTAAGTGAAGGACTTATCTTGCCGTCTTCCCCAATGAACATTGTCGACTCTCAGCATGAAGTAAAGTTTCTAAAACTCCCGGCTCGCACACTACTGCCACCTTCTGCTCTGGAGTTGTACACGCAATTTACTATCTTACCCAAAATGCATTAGGTTCTGTCAACATTAATTAATTTACACAATGTTAAGTTATTGCACATCATGCTAAAATAACATTACTTAATGATGTTCAACCACAAAACATGACTACATGTGGTAGCAGCTACATGTTACACTTAGATTAACGTAGCTTTTTTGAGTGTGTAACTCGTCATCCCTAAAAGCACAGATAATGTGAAACCTATTGATGACTTCAGTTTCCTTAATGCAGATCAATTTCATGCACTGTGACCTGAGTCACTGAAAGCCGACCCTCGTATATTAACCTCACCTTCTGTATCTCATATCCATGTGAGTTCTTTAGCTCAGACTGACCCTCTCGTCCTGACATGAACCAAATCTAATTATAAACAAGAACAGAGGGTCTTGTAAGGTGAACTGAAGGTGTAATGTATCACACCATGTTGAGTCGTACTGATCGTTTGTAGCCACATGCCATTCAGTTATTTCAATCATGGGCCTGAATTACAGTTTTCCAAACATTTGACTGTCAAGTTGTCAATTTTATTTTAATTAATGCATTTAGCATTGTTTTAAGTCTGACAACACAAACAAATACAATGAAAAATAAGAAAAATGTGTTCCTTATAACATGAAAACCACATAGTTATCAAATCAGACCCTACTAAATGTGTCACAGTAAAAATAGTCTGACTGCAGGGCAAAACGGATTGCTCATCATTAGCTTTTCGCCACTAAAGCCATCAATTAGCCTCTGATCGGTGTGGGATTTATGGGCTCAGGCTTTTCAGGCTTTTAAAATGTGGTCAAGAGGATGTTGAACTGATTCTTGACAAATGCCTCTCACACCCAGCGGGCGTCACCAGCAGCATAATCACTTAACATGATGCAGCGAACGCTGAGTCAGTGTAGGTAAAAACGAAGGTCAGGCTGTGTGCTGCGTTCAGGGACACTGAGGAGACGACTGAAAACTCCTGTTAGAGGCTGAAAAGTGTGGGAATGTCCCTTTAGTTCCTGCTGTCATTGTGTTAACATGGGGGACCTGCAGTACAGTGTGCTGCAGGAATGCACTGGTTGAGAGGTTATTGCGTACACAAGAGGCGCCACGGGGATTTCTGACCACCCCTGTCATCTGTGTGTGTGTGTGTGTGTGTGTGTGTGTGTGTGGTGTGTGTGTGTGTGTGTGTGTCCACTCATGCTGGTTAATAGGCTGCAACTCCCCTCAGGAGCCATGCTTATTATCATAAACAAATGGTTTCATAGCTTTATATACATACTGCACGCTTGATGACGTGATAAGTGTGAAAACACTCACCGAGTTGGCAGTTTGGTGGACGGCAATAAATACAGAGCAAAAGACTAGAGATGTAATTTCTTAATGGGGTGGAGTTGTGGGAGGGATTTAAAGAGGGGGAGTCACACTGTAGTGTTATTGTAAAAAATAAGAAAAAAATATATCTGTTAAAGTGTCTGTCCTGCATACAGAATTACATTAAAATAAAATGCATTTAAATTACTCAGTATACAGAGTAACTCATTTCTGAATTATTTATATGACTGGAATATTTATATGAATATTTATATATTTATGTGAAAGCGTTGTCACAGCTGTTAAAGGTGGGACTAATTTTAACCATTTCGTATTCTGTTAGGTAGCTTATTTGTTGACTATATTTGGATCAATAATCTAAATGGGTAATGCAGATAAAGCTGTCATATACATATATTTTTCCCCTGAATTTTAGTTTAGTTGCATAAAATTGAAATGATCATTTACTTACCTTCTTATTATCTTATTCTTATTATTTAATGCTGTTTTTTTTAATATGAAAATACACTTCTATTGATTATGTATTGTTTTCATACTCACTTTAGTGTCTTGCCTTTAAAACTTCTATCAATTATCAGCCCATAGATGGCAGCCATGAGTTTCTGGAATCCGAAACACCAAGCAAAGCACAAACTTTGCATCGAGCACTTTTTTGCCTTTTCCATCTATAACTTGAACTTGTTCAGAGCGATGATTAAAGGGTCGGTACCAACTATAAAACCAGGTCTAACAATCAGAATAGAGACTTCATATCAACTAAATGGAAGCATAAGCCTCTCCATCACAGCAGTGTGGATGTGTGTCGCCTCTCTCCTCTCCAAAACAGCCTTCAGACAGTCAGATGAAAGTAGCAGCGCTAAGAAGGAACATTTAGGAATGATTCAGGTCTATAAAACTCTATTGATTTGCTGCTTGCCTTCCTGCACAGTCCCTGCCTGGCCAGTGCCAGAGTAATCTGTCCCCCAGATCTAAGGTTGCATGGGAATTTTCTGTTGTGTCAGCTGAGTTCAGTGCAGTGCATGCTTGAGAGGAGGTGAACTCTGATTATGCCACGTTGCTTTAATTAAGAGCTCGCTGTCAATGAATGCAATATCTTTAACTCATTTATTAGCTGCTGCAGCAGGCATCTCAAAAACGTAGATAATTCATCATCACAAACACATCTGCAGCAGGCAAAGGTTTCATTTCACAAAAGACAGTCAGATGCATGTGTGTGTGTGTGTGTGTGTGTGCATGTATCCCTTCGTCCATACTGGATTATTCCACGTGTCTGGTGCCAGCATTCAGGTGCCAGCACAGGAAGTAGTGTGTCCTTTATTTAGTCTGCTGCAATAGATTTAGACTGTACGTGATAAATCTGCACAATCATTTGGTTGAACTATATTTTATTGTTTTGTAGATTACAGACAACACTTAGGTTGATTATTACAACATGAAATTAACTTTAATTGTTGTTAATCACAAAACAATTTAACTGAGTAACATTTTAAAATGTTTGTAGTGATTCATCTTAGCTCTGCTGCTGCCATGTGGCCTCTTTAGGCCTAAAAAAGTCCTTCAGGTTGTCTATTCACTGCTTTAAAGGTTCCAGGAGATACCAAGTGATAATAAGTGGAGGGGTGTTTAGTGTCCTTTAATCTGAAGTGCAGTTGTCCTGATTTTCTACATGATGTGTCAGTACTGAAGACATTATGAGAAGCTGATATTTTAAAGTGTAGATGTAGATTGTTGTGTATTTATTGTGTCTTTTGTCGTTTTTTGGTGAAAGGTTACTTCTAATACTTCCCTTTACTGTGGTACAGGATCAGCTCCAGGCCAGGTGGAAACTGCTAGTTACCAGTGAAATAAACACCTGGTTGGTCTGCAGCCTCATTTCAGACTCAAGCCTCCTGCACCAAAAATCCAGTCACCTTAACAAACTGTGAGTATCTATTTTTAATCAAAATAAGCTGCTGACCTTGAACACTAGAACCCCACATTGTCCTTGTATCCCCCCAACAATCTGAGGAAGATGATGTCATGTAAATCTGGCAGCAGTGTTGCACAATAGATGACAGATTTCTTGAGTTGCTGTCTGTACAAAGTGACCTCTGTGCATGAATGTATGTGCAGAATGATGCAACTAATGTAAACATTTCAATTTAAATTTAACCAAAACACATCTTTGTACGTCCAATGAGAGCGTTTTTTTTGTTCGGCGTCCAAGTCATCATCAAAACGCTGCAAAGAAACCGCTGATCGACCTCTTCACGTGGCCGCGGCTAGTGGTTACTGAGGTGTGGCCTTTTGGTTCTGCAGCAACAACAAAAACAGCGTTGTGGTTTGTGCAATAAGACAAGATAAGTAGCAGACAAGGCTCAAACGTTCCTCCCTTAATGGGCTGTTTATGTTGACAGAAAAATGGCCTCAATCTTCTTGACTGTGAAGCCTGTTTCAGTATAAATGTCTCCATTTTCTCGGAGGGGCCACAGCAACTCACCTCCTCCCCTGATGGGAGTTGCACAGGTTGCTTTAGCTCAGACTCACAGCCTGCTGGTGGAAGAGTCCTGCGGTGGAGGAAGTCAGGATGGATGCCAGGTCTGGAGGGGGATACACAGGCCCAGCCATGCTCTGCACATCCCAAACAACCGGTGCATGAACCAGAGCCATCTGCTGTCCATTTCACTTACATTCTCACTTGATGCTCAGCCAGCAGCTTGCTTTTTCACCCCTGGAAAGAGACTAATCCCCCAGTCCTCACATGAGCCACCAAAGCGTCGGGCTCAGCTGGCAGGACACTCCTCAGATTTTTGCCTGAGAAAACAAGGAGCTCCACTTCCCTGAAACACATTTCAAAAGCAGGATCACTTCTCACAAACCATCCTCCAAATCCCATCCTCTACTTACTGTAAAGACCAGAGTTGCCATTCCCATCAACTAAATAACCATTAAGCTCTCAGCAGTCTAACCTCAACAGTTAAAGTAAATAAATGGCTCATGACCTGAACATCAGAAGCATCATCTTCATCACTGTTTGAGTGATTTCCATGAACTAAATAACCATTAAGCACTCAGCGTCCCAGCCTCCTCAACTGTTAATGCACACTGGAGCATCACAGAGACTGATCAGAGGAGTTATGACTCACAGAGACAGAAGCACAAAGGAAATGTTCTGTCGTTTTAAAGGTTTCTACCCTGCAAAAAGGAGCATTTATTTGATCTCACTCAATGTGCTTGCAGTTGCATAAAACTGTCATTTTTTATGCTGCGTCACAAGAAGTGAACGTGTTTTAATGACCTTTCAGACGTTTCCTGGCAGGTGTAAGAAATGAAAGTCAGTATTTCAGTACGAGTCTTGCCCTACACAATCACAACAGAGTGGCTTTTCTCTTTCTCATACTGGTGAGTGATGCATATTAAAAGTAATGTGACTTCAGAAGGTTGTCGGAAAACAAACATAAACATTCACAATATCATTATGATTAATTATGGATGTATACAGTTTTATAGGAACCAATAAAAATGCATCAGTAACCATTATATGCTCTTAAAAACAAGGTCAGGATGTTTTGTGAGTGTCCTCCTTATATGCACTGTCAATCGATCGAACCTTGAACCACCTTTCACACTGACAGGTGACTACCTAACCTCACTGAGGCAGGAGCTGGAAAAGTGAAACTAAATGGACTGAAGCATTCAATTAACCAAGCACTGGTAACACTGAGTGTTTTGTTTTTTTTTAATGTCTAAACCGATGACAACTAAAGAATATCCATAAAACCAGTGGTGGAAAGTCATTTCCTCTTTTACCCTGAGACAATTCTTTCAGTGCCAGCCGTTTTATAAAACAGAAATTTCCTTGTTCCAGCGTTTTTGTTCATTTTGAGTCATATTTCAAGACCCACAGATTATTTTGTACCATGTCTCTGAAAACACTGAATAGCTCAAATGTTTTATTAGAGGTAGAGGCCACTTTTTGTCCAGAGTCTGTTTTTGCTCTCTAATCCCGGTCGTCTCCACTTCCTGTTTTGATCTCTGTGGCATATACTGTCTCTTTATGTTATGACTACATCTCCCAGAAGCCCCAAAATTATGGCACTCAAAGAGTTAATGCTCCAGATATTGTTTTTCCCACAATCTAATCAAAGTGTCAAACTATTCTTCAAAGACAAATGAATGCCAATAAACTCTCTTCTTTACTTAATTCCTAGTTGTTTTCCAAACCAGATCGTTCTGTGTTTATCTGTTCTCTTTGCTGCAGACACATTTCTTTCACACGAATGGTTTTAAAATATTCGTGAGGATGTAAAGTCCAGAGAGAAGAGCAGGCTGATGTTACTGATGAAGTCCTGTCTACTTTTCAGCTGATTTCCTTCTGTACACAGATGCCAGCAGTGCTGCACGCCAAAGTGTTGTGTGACTCAGATTGATAGTGGTGTGTGTGGTGATAATTCAGCTGTAAATGAACAACAGCAGGAAGAGATGGTGCAGATGATCAGTGGTGTTCTTACTCTGAACAAAGTGATGATAAGGAGTTGAGTGTGTTACCACACACCAACAAACTTTTTCCAGCTGAATTTCCGCATGTGTGTCCAAAGAGAGTGATAAAGAGAAAGCCAGCAAGGTGAAACGGATGCCAGCTCTACATCTGTGAAATCTATACGTACCTTGTCTGTGAAATGTTAACAATTCGTTGTCAGTAAAATACATTAGTAGGCTACACCAGGAAAAGGCTGAAGGTTTCCAGACTGCTTCTCCAAACTCTCCACCTACACTTTCAGAGAATAACCTTCAAGTAATTTAACTCTCTGGAAAAATGACCACCAGCTCCACGTTCATGTGATTATGTTTTAAGAGACAGACTCGACTCTGTCAAGTGTTTGCCCTCAAAAATCAAATGCAGCTAATCGACTGAACTGTGTTTTACCTTCCGCAGATACGATCATCCAGTCAGAATCAAGACTGGAAGTAATGAGAGATTTCATTTTGCTTAGATCATGCCGACAAAAACCCCTCTCATCTATCTGTGCGGTCAGAAGCACATTTACACGATTTGAATGTGTTTTATAAAACAAAGTAACTCAAGCATCATCATTATCAAATCCAGGTTAGAATGAAATGTGCATCAAATAAACAACTTTCTGGGGATTAAGCATCTGGATTTGATCCTGAGCAGACATTGAATGCTTCTCTTACAGAAATGATTCAGGCGTCTAACTCCTGAATTTAAGTTGCGATTAAGGGCCTTTGGCTCTTAAACCATGTAAAGAAAGATATGACTGCAGCATTTTAAGGGAGATGTGTGCTTGAGAAGGCTATTTAAGGCATGTTTGTGGAGTTTGACTCTGCTCTAGTATCTATGAATGAGAATTATTTTCTTTAAGCTACTTTGAAAATCTTCTCACTCACACTGTCAGTTTCACATCAGACGATTCAAAAAGCCGTTATAAACCACACAAAGTGAAAATGCGTCAGCAGTAATATCGTCTCCTTTTTCATTTCATTCACTGTCATCCTTCTGTGGCCTCGATGACTCAACACTAAAGTTTATCTGCTCTGACAGTGTGCAAAGCCCAGCCATATGCATCACACTGTTTCCTTTTCTCACCCACATTTTTTGACAAATTGTGCAGCAAATTAGTGAATGAAGAAACAAAACACAAAGCGTATTAGAGGAGCATTATGCCATAAAACAATGCCCAGCAGTGAGTGTTGTCCCAAAGTGCAGGGCATGATCTGTCTGGCAGACGGGCAGTCTGTAAAGCGCCCCAGCAGGGACAGGATGGTATGAATAATGTACGGCTTTACCACTTCCTAAGGCGCCCTGCAGTATGAGGTGACTGAGTAACTCAGCAGACACACAGCGTGGAGAAAACCGACTGGAAAAACATGCAGATCTGATCCACAGAGGCTGCAGTTATTGTTTCAGAAAGCAAAAGGAGAAGCTTTTTTTCTGCACATACAGCTATCATACTGTGTGTTTGTGCCACACGTCAGTGTCAGCTGTAGAGGGTGTGTGCATCTAACCATAAACCACACACACACACACACACACACACACTTTAAATACCTTTTACGTTGTACAAACAGTCAGTTGATCTAACGCTACTTCCCTCACTGACACCATCATGGGATGCTCAGGGCTGCTGGTTTTGGGTTTTGTCCTAAATGTTGCTCACTGCTCGGATGTTCTGGGTAAGTCTGCAGGGTTGCAGTCCGTCCATGACTGTCAGCTGTTTATGGTTTATTTTACGGGCCCTTAACGTCTTGTTTAGCCTGTGGCATTTCACTGAACAGTGCTGCTGTGGTTTTCCGAAGTGATTAGTCCATTTGTAAATGCACACAGCCAATAAAGCAAATGCTGGATGCATCTTGAAGACACTAAATAATAACTATTTCTCCAATATGTTGCTGGTGGCATGTTGGTCACTCCAGCAGCGTTCATAATTATTGTCCAGTGGTGTCACCTAAAACCACATTAGTTCCCTTTACAGCCTTTAAAAGTTAATATATGAGAGTCGTTAAGGTTTTTCTTTGTGTCAGGGGAAAACCCTCTGCAGTCTACCGTCATTTTGATTTTTTTTTCTATGTTCCAGCTGGAGATAAAAGTTTAAAGAAGTGATTTTTTTTTTGTTGTTTTAAACTTCAAAGTCTTATTTGTTTACCACATCCCCTGTCTGAGAAGGAAGAGTCGCTGTGCACGACTCATGAACAGCTGGTGAGGAAAAGCCTCTGGGCTCAGCAAATACACTATATTGCCAAAAGTATTCGCTCACCTGCCTTGACTCGCATATGAACTTCATTGACATCCCATTCCTAATCCAAAGGGTCCAATATTATGTCAGTCCACCCTTTGCAGTTATAACAGCTTCATCTCTTCTGGGAAGGCTGTCCACAAGGTTTAGGAGTGTGTTTATGAGAATTTTTGACCATTCTTCAAGAAGCGTATTTGTGAGGTCACACACTGATGTTGGACGAGAAGGCCTGGCTCTCAGTCTCTGCTTTAATTCATCCCAAAGGTGTTCTGTCGGGTTGAGGTCAGGACTCTGTGCAGGCCAGTCAAGTTCATCCACACCAGACTCTGTCATCCATGTCTTTATGGACCTTGCTTTGTGCACTGGTGCACAGTCATGTTGGAAGAGGAAGGGGCCAGCTCCAAACTGTTCCCACAAAGTTAGGAGCATGGAATTGTCCAAAATGTCTTGGTATGCTGAAGCATTCAGAGTTCCTTTCATTGGAACGAAGGGGCCAAGCCCAGCTTCTGAAAAACAACCCCACACCATAATCCCCCCCTCCACCAAACTTTACACTTGGCACAATGCAGCCTGACAAGTATTGTTCTCTTGGCAACCGCTAAACCCAGACTTGTCCATCAGATTACCAGATGGAGAAGCGTTCGTCACTCCAGAGAACACTTCTCCACTGTTCTAGAGTCCAGTGGTGGTGTGTTTTAGACCACTTCATCCGACGCTTTGCATTGCACTTGGTGATGTATGGCTTGGATGCAGCTGCTCGGCCATGGAAACCCAATCTGAAGCTCTCTGTGCACTGTTCTTGAGCTAATCTGAAGGCCACATGAAGTTTGGAGGTCTGTAGCGATTGACTCTGCAGAAAGTTGGCGACCTCTTCGCACTATGTGCCTCAGCATCCGCTGACCCTGCTCCATCAGTTTACATGGTCTACCACTTTGTGGCTGAGTTGCTGTCGTTCCCAAACACTTCCACGTTCTTATAATACAGCTGACAGTTGACTGTAGAATATTTAGGAGTGAGGAAATTTCACGACTGGATTTGTTGCACAGGTGGCATCCTATCACAGTTCCACGCTGGAATTCACTGAGCTCCTGAGAGCGACCCATTCTTTCACAAATGTTTGTAAAAGCAGTCTGCATGCCTAGGTGCTTGATTTTATACACCTGTGGCCAGGGAAGTGATTGGAACACCTGATTCTGATTATTTGGTTGGTTGGGTGAGCGAATACTTTTGGCAATATAGTGTATGTTGCAGTGCCTCTTTTTACCTCTGCCAAGGAGGTTATGTTTTCACCAGGGTTTGTTTATTTGTATGCTGGTTTGTTGGTTTGCAAAATAACTCAAAAAGTTATGGATGGATTTTTATAAAAGGGTTGGTCAGAAGTGGCCTAACTTATAACTGACAAATTTAGCGGTGATCGGATCCAATTGAAGGTGATCATGGTCAAATGAAAGGTCACACCATAGTAATGTATGGGAGAGTTCTGAACACTCCAGGGTGTGTAATTTTCAGCCAATCATCACCTAATTCGGTTTGTGAACTAATACAGGAATCCAGAAGTCACAGATTCAGTTAAAGGTCAAGGTCACCAAGGTCAAATATGTGTTTTTAACCATAACTTCATATAGGAAGGAGCTAGAGCAATGCAACTGGTCTCAAAATATGTGGAAAAGAATTCCCAAATTGTATTTGCAAAGTTTTAGTGGTACTTTGGTCTTTTTTTTTTTAAAATATATTCACATGATATTTATGTGAATACAAGGTTTAAATGGGTTTCAAGGTGCGTCAAAACCAACACATTCCCTCTTAGGCGTTGTGGGCTTGCAGTAGTATCTGCTCTCTCAGAATGCCGCCTTGGCAGAGGTCTGCGCTCTCTGAGTGCTTTAGTTTATATATTTATCATGTTATGTTGCTGTGCTATCCACTTGCTATTGTAACAATGTATACGTCACCATTTGTGCAATGAATGAAATATTACCTTATCTTGTCTTACCTTATCTGAACACACAGCGACAAGAAAGGGAATAGTGGTTACACTTTTTTACACTCTGAGTGCTTTTCTAGTTGTAAAGATGCATTTACCTCCAGATATGCTGTATCAGTAAAGTTTGGGCTACAGCTGCATTACAGAGATTTGCACCTATATATAAATTATAACAGAATATTGACCAAGGAACGTCTTAATTGTATTTGCCATGGTTACCAAACAGTTAAGAAAGTCTCTCTGTGGCCCTGGTTGGTTCTCTAGGCGATGCCTCCTGGTTGTTTCCGCTGCCTTGCTCAGTCATCTTAGCTGCCCTGGGATTCTGTGCCAATCACCCATACGTGTTGGCTCTGGGTTCATCAGTGCCTGTCGTGTCCATTGTTGAGTTCTGATGAACGGGCTGAATCACATTTCAGGCTTCAAACTAAACTCATGCTCTCTATACATTCCTCTTTTACATCTGCTCTTTGGTACCCAGCTCTCTGCCAGTTTGACTTATTTATTTATTTACTTATTATTATTATTATTATTATTATTATTATTATTTTCTGGGATATTGGTTGATGGGAGTAATGTAGCAGCTCACACTCTTGATTTCTAATGGTACTGCCTGTCTCTATCCTATCTCATCCTGTCTATCATCTGTTTCACCTCCATTCACAAAGGTGCAGCACTTTCCTCTCTGGCTCATAATAAGAAAATCCAAAGAAAAGAACGACAGCTTAGTTTCCAGGGAGGACTGGTGATGGTCTCACACACACACACACACACACACAAATATTAATACTTTTGTGCAAGATTAAAACATGCACCAATCCCATAAAAAGTTGACACCTCCCCATCTTGTGGTGTTTAACGATGGGAACAGGTGCTGACAAAAAAAACACGATCTTTTCATAAAGCTAATCAAGTAGTTGTTTACTTTTGCAACATTAAACTGTGACTGTTGGGACTGTAAACACAAAAAAATATTAAAATGTCTATTTAAATTCCTTCCAATGAGATCACCTTGACCCTGAAACCAAAAAGCTGCTCTGTATTTGAGAGTTTGACTTTGAGATCAATATGAAGAGTTCATAAAAACAACCTGAGGATATTTTAATAGGTGAATGAAAGTCAGTCAGATGACTAAGAAAGAAATGTATGAATCATCACTTTCCATAATGGAGTGGAAGACCTCCATTGATTCAAACGTAAACACAAACACACCTCATTCCATTCTTTTATTTGCATTCTCTAGAACACCTGATGCCTCACATCAAAAGGTCCAGATTCTGAAACCTTAGGCATCACTTGTAAGAGACAAACTGCACAAGAGACTAAACCTCTCTAGCATCAGCAACCCATAGACAGAACAGAGGCATCATGTTTGATCAAGGTTTGTCTGCAGAGGAGTGGAAGGAGAGGGGCCTGAAGAGGAAGGCCGAAGACAACGAGGAACAATGTCCAGAGAGGAAGAAGAGGAGGAGGAGGACAAAGAAGAAGACCAAGACAGAGGCCAGTCTGCGTTCATCTGAGCTCAGAGCTCAATTTGAATTCAAATATCAGCAGCTGGATCTGCTTGGCACTGGAGGATATGGAGCCGTGTTTGCTGGTTATCGGAAATCAGATAATTTACCGGTCGCCATCAAACACGTTCCAAAGGAAGCTGTGTCCAGCAAAGTCAACATCAGCAGCGGGAAGCTTGTCCCTATGGAGGTCGGTGCAATGCTGAAGCTCGCAGCTGCAACAGGAGGAGAGGTGGGGGCGTCAGGATCAGTGTCTCTTTTGGACTGGTTCGATCTGGACCAGGAACTGATCCTGGTTCTGGAGAGACCAGTCCCCTCCATGGACCTATTTGATTACATCCATGAGAAAGACGGTCCCTTTCCAGAGGAGGAGGCAAAGGTGATTATGAAGCAGCTGGTTGACGCTGCCATCGAGCTGCATCATAATAACATCTTCCACAGGGACATCAAGGCAGAAAACATCCTGATAGAGACCGGCTCAGATGTCCCACGCCCTCGCCTCATAGACTTTGGCCTGAGCTGCTTCTTCAAAAAAGAATCTTCTTTCAACATTTTCCGCGGGACCCAAGAGCACGTTCCTCCAGAGTTTCTCAGGGATGGTGTTTACAAGCCCGGTCCCACGACAGTGTGGCAGATTGGAGCAGTCATGTTCGATATGCTCCAAGAGACATCAGGGTTTGAGACCATCCCGTTCCTCCAGAATATTCTGACAATCGACGACAAATTGTCCAAAGACTGCCAGGATTTCCTGCGGAAGTGTTTGGCTAAAAACTCAGAGACACGCCCAACGCTGGATCAGCTGAAGCTGCATCCTTGGCTCAGATAAACTTCTGAGAGTGCTTCGACTGGGTCAAGATGTGCTAACATTGACTAATGTGAAATTAGTCATTACAGTGAAATGTGATATTTAAACTGTAAAATAACTTAAAATAACTGTAAAAATGTGACATTAAGTGAACTGCATTTAATGAAATAAAATTGCATTAAAATGAAAAAGGAACGTTCTGACAATATATGTTGATAAACCCTGCATAGATGAGACATCCTAACCCCTTTATTATTACCTCCGCCAAGGAGGTTATGTTTTCACCAGGGTTTATTTATTTGTTTTTGTTTGTATGTTTGTTGGTTTGCAAAATAACTCAAAAAGTTATGGATGGATTTTGGCGAAATTTTCAGGATTGATCCCAAGTGGCCCAAGTGGTGATCAGATCCGATTCAGCGTCACCAAAAATTCATTAGTTTTAAGTTAGGCCACTTCTGACCAATCTGAAAATTTTGTCAAAACTGTCCATAACTTTTTGAGTTACTTTGCAAACCAACAAACGAACAAACAAATAAACAAGCCCCAGTGAAAACAAAACCTCCATGACGGCGGAGGTAACTTGGCGGAGGTTTTCTCTGTTATTACTTAGTTTGTATCCTTAAGGTGTGCCTTTTCTATGCTTGGCTGACATTTATTTTGGCAATAATCAGCAAGGGCAAATGAATTATAAACCCACAAGGCATAATTGAAGTGATACAGCATATTTTTTCCAATCCCCAAAAGTCTTTGGAGGCTCTCCATGCTGTTTCCACTTGATGGATGGTATGGTATAGTATAGTATGGTATAGCACTTCAGCTTTTACACGGTTTGATGCAAACAGGACTTGGCTGTTAGATCGGTGGTTTTGCATGAAGCAGTGCAGCAACATAATATTTCTCATCATGTAGAGTTGTGTTCAAAATAATAGCAGTGTGTTTAAAAAGGTGAGTAAATGTCAAAATTCTTCAAATTGTATTTTAATGAACACAAATGCATTGGGGACACTGCACATTCTATTTCAAAGCAAGAAAATTGGAAAAAGTAAATTTGATAATACAATACAAATCTTTACAAACTCAAAAATGTACTGTATAAACTAAGAAGGCAAAGGCATTTCCTCTTCAGCGTACGGCAACATGACTTCTTCCAGTATTGTGATGTACTCAAACTGATCCATGATCCCTGGTATGCGATAAATAGGACCAACACCATCGTAGGAGAAACATCCCCATATCATGACGCCTGCACCACCATGCTTCACCGTCTTCACTGTGTACGGTGGCTTGAATTCAGTGTTTGCAGGATATCTGACAAACCTCTTAGACCCAAAAGGAAAAATCTTCCTCTCATCAGTCCACAAATTAGTACGCCATTTCTCTTTAGGCCAGTCAGTGTGTTCTTTGTACAATTGTAACCGCTTCAGCACGTCTTTTTAATAAGAATGGGACTTTGCGGGGGTTTCTTGCTGGTAGCTTGGCTTCACCTAGACGTCGTCTGATTGTTACAGTACTCGCATGCAATCTTAGATCTTCTTTGATCCTCCTGGAGCTGATCACTTGCTGAGCCTCTGCCAGTTTGGTTATTCTCTGATCCACTTGAACAGTTGTTTTTCTTTTTCTGGTTTTGGCTGCCATTTTAAAGCATTTGATATCAGTCGTGTACTCGCATGCACTTTGATGAAGTGAGCAGAGGAAGTGGGATTAAAGGGGCTTTGTATGCACACTGTCCTCTTTGCAAGAGTTAAAACCTGTCAGCTCCTAACGAACGTCCTCTCCTCTCAAACCTCCCTAATCTTGGCTGAAGCGCTCGTCTGTGTCTGGATTGAGATGAGGGTGTAGCTTTTGGACTGTTTTCATTTCATTACCATAATGGAGTCTTCTATTAAATGTCCACTGAGGGCACAATGTTGCATTTGTCAGGAGCCACTGTGTGCACACAGAGCCGATCCTGTTGTCAGCCCTGATTATAAGACGGCTACTCCATCTTTAACTTGTTTTCTCATACCAGTTTTTG
This sequence comes from Synanceia verrucosa, assembly GCA_029721515.1. Classification (NCBI taxonomy): domain Eukaryota; kingdom Metazoa; phylum Chordata; class Actinopteri; order Perciformes; family Synanceiidae; genus Synanceia; species Synanceia verrucosa. The sequence continues at coordinate 3,639,963 of CM056559.1, forward strand.
GGCTGCCGCTCCATGTTTGTTAGCCTTTCAGCTCCAGCACAGAGGACGCTGTTGGTTTGTTGTTGGGTCGTTTCACCATTTTGGTCCGAAATATCGCCAGCTACTGGATGGAGTGTTGTGAAATTTTGTATGGACATGCATGATCTCCAGACGATGAAGTTGACTGATTTCCTCTGACTTTTTGTGCAGCGCCTACATGAGGCCCTGAGTGAAACATCTCTGCAACTATTGAATGGATTTTTGTTCAAATATTCATGTTTTCTCCAGCATGGTGTTTAAGACCTTCAGCTAATACTCTGACTTTCCATTTAGCGCCACCACCAGGTCAATGTTTGTTCAAAACCTAATGATTAAATAAGTCACGAGAAGCAGAAGAAACAAAGGTTAACTTTATCTTTTGATAGGTTATTTATACTTTCAAATAGTCATGTTTTCATTTTCAGTTGTGCATTTCAATCCTGGAGTTTCCCAATTCCATTTCACAATATCTGTAATTCCAATAGCCTCATAGCAAGAAGCTACTGGGTTTGATTCCTGGCCCAGGGTCTTTCTGTGTGGAGTTTGCATGTTCTCCTCATGTCTGCGTGGGTTCTTTCCAGGTACTCTGGTTTCCTCCCACCATCCAAAAACATGCATGGGGATTAGGTTAATTGGTTAATTTAAATTGACTGCAGGTGTGAATGTGAGTGTGAGTGGTTGTCTGTCTCTGTGTCCTGTGATGAACTGGAGATTTGTCCAGGGTGTACCCTGTCTTTCACCCTACGACAGCTGAGATAGGCTCCAGCCCCCCTGCGCCCCAGTGAGGATAAGTGGTAGAAAATGGACGGATGGAATTATCATCCACTTTGTATATTAAAACTTTTACTATTTGTTTTTCAGCTTCTATCACCTCCAATCCGCCCCCACCAGATATTCAACCAGATATATGCAGCATTGTCAATGTGAACGTGTTAGCATGGCTGTAGACTAATATGGTTTCTATTGATTAGTCATTGGCATATTCTAATTATGATAAAATGACTGTGAACCTCATAACCACTGACTCATCCATCACCATTAAAGACAATAAGGTGTGCAGAAAGCCTTTCATTGGCACAACAATGGACATCTATCAGCCTGTTGTGTGTCAGGAACGATCACATTTTCCACTACAGGACTTCTGCTGTTTTTTCTTTTTGCACTGTTGGCTCTTCAAGTGAATTTATAACTCATCATTGTTGCTGAATATTGTGTTTTGTGTCTCAGGTGTGGGTGAAGAGCCAATTCTCGAGATCAGACACAACATCACAGCAGTCCTAGGGGAGGACGTCTACCTGAGCTGCAGGTATTTGGGCGAAAGCGAGATCCAGAGTGCTGAGTGGAAACGTCAGATTAACTCCAAAGTTAAATCCAAGCGTCTGGCAGGATTTTTTAATGGAAAACCATTTAGCCGAGATGACTTCTCTGAGCCAGACTCGCTCACCAACCTCACAGTTAAGACCAAGGTGTCCAGTGTGGAAGCAGAGGGGGAATACATATGTGAGTTCGCATCAGAGGAAGAGTACTACTCTGACAGCCTCTTCCTCACTGTAATAGGTAAGCCAAGACAAGATTTTTTTTTTTTTTATCACTCTTAAAGATAGCAAGATGTCTTACTTGAGGCACGTTTGCTTCATTCACTCACAGCTCAGCCTGAAATTCAGATCCTGGTGACTGCAGAGATGCTAAACGGCTCTCACTACCAGTCGGTGTCATGCTCTGCTGTTGGCGGCAGGCCTGTGCCGCAGATCAGCTGGCTGGTTGACGGCCGCCCTCCTTCAGATTTCCCTTTTGCTGTGGACGTGAGAGAAACCCAGCACTCAAACGGCACCTCCACCCTGAGCAGCATCCTCCGCTTCCCCACCCAGCTGCAGGACGAGGACCACGTGACCTGTGTGGTCCAACACCCGACCCTCCCAAACCCTGAACTCACCACAGTCAGGGTGGAGACCTACAGTAAGCTCACATTCACAGCTCAGCATGTCAGTGCTGTCATGTTTGTCCTTCTGTATTGCATCACCAGTCAGGCTCGTAATCGTGCATCATGACTCAGCATCTCACAACACAATGCCTTTCTGCTGCTGATTTTTCACACTGGCTATTCCTCTGCTCCACATACACAGTGACAGACCATAAATCACACTGCACAATGCAATGCATTCATGTGGGAATGCACTCTTTTCGCTGGTGTTGAGCATATGGAGCACCATAATGCATCAACAACCCAGTGACTAATTAATAACAACACCACACCTCAGTGCAGCATGCAGTTTAGTGGCTGCATTTCTCAAGTAAATATTTTCAGAAATTCACATTGTGGGTAAAAATATTTTAGGTTGGATTTAACAAAAACCTTCAACTACTAACTCTTTGAGTGCCAGCTGTTTTATAAAACACAAAGTGCCTTGTTCAAGTGTTTTTGCCCATTTTTTTGAGTCATATTTCTAGACCCACAGAATATTTTGTACTATGTCTCTGAAAACACTGAATAGCTCAAATGAAAGAAGAGATTCTCTGTTTCATCATGAAAAAAATGTTTGTTTTTATCTTGTTCCATTCTTGTTTTATCAGAGGTAGAGTAGAGGACACTTTCATCAAAATCACCTCTTTTTGTCCAGAATCCGTCCATTTTGCTCTCTAATCTCTGTGGCGTATACCACCTCTTTATGCTCCGACTACATCTCCCAGAAGCCTCAATATTACTCACAGGCCACATGAGAGTACCCTCTTGTGCCTGCTGCCGAAAAACCACTTTGATGTATTATGTCTCAATCCGCCATACATTACCTGCTCAACACCAAACAGCAGACACTACTGTTTCTGCTGCCCCAAATGGCCAAAGAAACCCATACAAGCTCAGCAAATGTATGAAAATAAAGTTTACTGATCTTGGATTTTATGTTGAAATTTCATTGATTGATAATTTAGCCCCAGACGACACTTTGCACTTGCAAATCCACTCTGATGTCAAGCACGATTTATGTAAAGCAATAGCAAAGTGCATTCAATTCAAGCTGGCGAACAGAAACAGTTGGTAGCAAAAACACAAAAAAAAACCTTGCAAGGTTTTGTTGTCACCTCACCTCATGTTCAAATTCACACCCCAAATGTAGGCCAAGCTCTGGCTCCCACATCACATGCACTGCTTGTAGCACACATCAGAAATAAAAAGGTGGCCCAAACAAACAAAGTTATTTCTCTTGTGTAGCAGTGCAGCATAATGCTGCTCATTAGGGCCATTTTAAGTTGGTCATCATGAGTTAAATGGAAACTGTGCACATTCAGATCCCTGCATTCATACAGTTGAATGTGCCTCAGTGTGCAGTAATGATCCCATCAGTACGAGTCGGGCCAGCCTGCTCATTTATCTGTAGCACTGCAGTTTATGTCATTTTCCATCTGCAGTGGTTGAATCCACACAGAACTGGAGGTGTTAATAGATGACTATTTTTGAAGCCACTTGAATCGTACATTCCCTTCCTCAACACTCTTGCTTATTTCTTCCTCATTAGGAATGGCCGGCTGTTCTATGACACCACAACTTTTATGTATTTGATAATACCTCTGGTCTGTGCTGATTCCCTGCGTTAAAGCCTGTGGTTCTCTCAGCGATGGTTGGACAGCAGCTGGGCCAAACATCTGCTCTCAGCTGCAGCCCAGCCAACAGATGGGACAGGTGATAAGCCGAAGTCAGCACTTTCCAAAACCCAAGTAGAAGCCCCTTACGGCATGTGTTCAGCTCATCCGGCCCCAGCTTCCTATTCAAGAAAAACACGCCAAGCCTCCACTTGATATCTGACTTTTAAATTTGCTGGGAAAAAAAAAACATTCGATCTTGTGAAAGACTAACTCCTCTCGTCTTTCCTCCCACTCTTCAGCAAGGCCAAATGTGACCATTAAAGCAGAGATGGTACAAGAACGAGGAAGTGACTTCTGGGTGGTCTCGTGTGTGTCGTCTGGAGGGAGGCCTGACGCTGACATGGCCTTGGTTTTGAGCTCAGAGGAAGAGCTGCAGAGAAACAACGAAGCAGACGCAGACATGCAAACGAGCTCAGTCGTCCTCCCTGCTACGTTATATGAGGGGTTCAACATCACCTGTGTGTTCGATCACCCCAAATTTACACACCAAGTGTCACGAGTCATAACTCTACCGTCTTTTTGTGAGTATTATCAGGGTTTCACCTTGAATGCTCGTGAGGGAGAAGGAACAGAAAACACAGACGTGCTTTCTCTTCTGCAGATCTGTCAGTGCAGTTGTTGCACTCAAAGCTGGGAAACAGCAGTAATGACTTTGAAGGCACTGAAGCTTTAGAGGTGGAGGAAGGGCAGCGTGACACCGTCATCGGTCTGCAGGTCGAGGGGAATGTACCACATTACAACATCACCTGCAAAAAGTAAGACATGTATAGCATGGATGTAAAATCTGTAACTGTATTGTCATGGTTGTCTTTGGAAAAATAAACAATGTATTGAAAGATATTGACAAAATACTCAAAAGCACCTTTTTTCTTGTGTGCAATGTTGACTGAAACAATGTGTGCCCTGTGGAGGATGTGGTGACAGGTTCGATGGCACCAAACCACAAGCGCCAGACAGCAGGAACCAGATTTCGACATGTTTCCTGATTGCAATAACAGTCATATTTTAACATAAACATTGAAAAACTTCTAACTGTGCATCCCTCCAGAGATGACGGACCGTTGCCTGGCGACATGAAGCTGGTTGGCAGCAGCCTCATAGTTCAGGATGCTGTGGAGCATCACCATGCCGGCTTGTACGAATGTTTCTTCTCTTATCACCACGTTAAAGCAACGTTGAGGTTTAATATCACGGTTAAACCTCAAACTATCCAACCTGGTAGGTGAAACTGAGTATATTTCTACTTCAGAGTTTTTGGACGATGAAGTAGTGATGTTGAACTTTCTCTCCCCTCTCAGTTCCTCCCAGAATACGAGTAGATTTGCAGACTGGAGGTGGACGCAGGGTGATAGAGTGCTCAGCAGCTGATGCTGTCCCTGCAGCCAACATGTCCTGGCTTCTACCAGAGGGTGTGTCTGGAGTCTCTTGGTTCAATTTCACCTCTAATAATGGCAGCCATTCTGTCAGGGGAGTTTTACTCCTCCCTGCCTGCTCGCCTTGGGAGCTCACTGCAGAGTGTGTGATAAATCACCCAGCGCTCGAGGAGCCACAGAACAGAAGCATAACCCTCCCTCTTTGCGGTATGTTCGACAAATCAAGTGATGTAAAATTTTTGTCTGAGTAGCAGACATATATTTGGCCTCACAGGCTCCATAGATTTTTTTTCTTCTTGTAGTTAAATTTCTTTTTCCCAAGCAGCTCGCCCAAACATCACCATTAACTCCAGAAGCGAGTGGAAAGACGGTGATGAGTATACAAATGTGGACTGCTCTGTGGACAGCGTTGCCCCTGCAGCAACCATAACCTGGCATGTTGGAAATGCTAACAACAGCATCAGTTATCCCTCTGAGACTGACGTCCAGGCCGATGGTTTGGTGTCTACCAGGAGCTCTGTGTACTTCTTGTCTTCCTTGTATTCTGGTCAGACTTTGACATGCACAGTGGAGCATCCGAGCCTGGAGGCACCAGAAAAACGGACAATTCACATTCTTGTGCAGAGTACGTTATTTCTTTCTTTGACATGATTCTTCCCGTGCTCATCCCCTTCCTGTCACCGCATGTTTTCTTTTTCAGAAGCCTCTCTGCTGAATGTGTCGCTGGTGAGGCAGCAGGCCTCTCCTCTCTGGCTGGCACTGTGTGACTGCAGAGGGGAAGGGGTTGGGTCAAACCTGGCCTGGCTCCTTCCAGAAAATGCCAAAGGCCAAATATCCCTGGACTCAAAGCATGAAGGGAAGGCCATTAAAGCCAGGCTGACTTATCAGTTTCCTCTGGCTCTTCATGAAGGGCAGGATCTGACCTGTGTTTATCAGTTTGAACATGGAGCCACAGAGAAAAAGACCATTCACATCCCCAGATACTGTGAGTTCAACACAGCACCTGCACATGTAGTAATTCACATAAATACATTCAAAGATTTGAGGTTTATCTTCAAGGTTCAACTGACTTCTCTGCAGATATCTCATCTGTGAGAGTCTTAAACCACACAACTCCTCTGCAAAGCCGCTACGGTGGTGAGCCCATCGCTCACAGACTGGCTCTCCAGGAAAATCATCACCACCAGAGAGTCGTGCTCCGAGTCGAGGGCAACGTGCCAGAGTACAGCCTCAGCTGCAACAGGTGATGATTCTTCTACTTTCCAACACCTAATTATCACCAGGAAGCACCTGCACACACAGTGCACTAAGCAAAATTCAACATTTGCTCAAAAGGCGCTAATGGTTATTAAAAAAATGTGAACTGGAATTTTCCAGGGAAGTGTGAGTGTAAAGATTTTTTATTATTATTGTCAACAAAGCCCTTAAAGGGACCCAACTATTACAGGTTTACTGCTGTATGAGTGACATACAATGCTCAGCTGATTTAGCCTTTTAAAACAAATTAAACTTCATATTTTGTGCAATTTTGAACATTTATATAAAGACAGGTATATGAGCCAATCTTGCCCTCTGGCTTCAGGTATGCCGCTTGCAGTCAGACTCGCTTAATTTGACCAAATAAGGATGAAGAAAAAAGAAAAGGATCCCACAGGAACTGTATAAAAAATGAATGTATTTATTTTAAGAGAAAACTGAAAACAGCCCCATTGACTATATCAAAAAGAAACAAAAAAATGACAATAAGCCTCCAGGAAAATCTTTTTTGGGACAAATCAAATGTGGTCAAAAAAACTGTGTGGTGCTCCCAAATTAAAACCAGTGCAACATGGGAAAAGAAGGAAATCAGGCATGTCACTGTGAGCAATTATTCTAATGTTAATTAATATTAATTAATCCAAGAAATCAACCTGTACTGGGGCAGAAAGAAACAATTTTCATGAAACAAAAAAGTAATTTGGCTTATTTGACAATAAGCTATTAAATAATCTTTCCAAGGCAAATGAAGTTAAAAGTCGCTGGTGTTTCAGGAGTGATGGCTCATCGGTCCAAATGGACGGGGTTGCCATGGTGTTTCAGTCAGAGCTCACAGAGCTGGATGAAGGCCTGTACAGCTGCTGGGCGTCTTTCTATCATCACACAGCCATGGTCAACATTCAAGTGGAGGTCACGAGCAGCAGTAAACAGCTTGGTGAGTGCTCACCATGTTTATGTGTTTAATATTCTGATCATATTAACATTTTTCTCTATGAGACTCTCCTTTTAATATTTGTGGCTTACACTCGTGTGTCTGTATTTCAGAACTTGCAGTCCTGATCTGCGTGTCTTCGGCCTTGGCCATCATCCTCATCCTCGTGGCGGTGCTCTGGGTGTGCTGGTGAGTCAAAAACCTCCACAGGTGACGAGCTGACGGCCAATTGAGGGCAACGCAGTGGGTGGCGTATAATAAGAGACAAACAGGAAGCGCGGATCGTTAAGCCATCTCACCAAAACCCCAGTATGGTGCTGTTATTCACAAACAGGAAGCAGAGTGTCTGAGGCAGACAGGTGCCTCTGCCACCGCAGCCCAGGTAGAAAAAGTGAGGTAAACAGATTTCCTGCTTTGTGTTACTTCTGGCACTGTTTGCTGGCCCATTATCATCAATGCCACATGTTAAATAGTTCACATCTTTGGAAGTTATTAGTGTAATGAAACACGAACTGCCATTAATCAATGAGAAAAATCCATGTCTCTTATTCTAGCTGCTGAAAAAAAGCAGAGTCACTCTTGTTTTATGACTGATTTGGGACATTTGTCACGATCCTTGAGCTGTTTAAGGCTTCTGCCAGCAGAAGTTTCCACATTTTTCACATTCACTGCCAAATCTAACTTCTCTCAAGAATGTTTGCCTGGATCAGATCAGGCCTTGCTGTGCATAAATCTGCAGCTCAGAGGCTGATTCAAAAGGCCCGGCCCTCTGCTCAGAACATTTGGTCAAGGTGGTTGACAGAGCCTCGGTGCCATTATCCCCAGCACCGGTGGGAGGCTCCTGTCAGGCTAATTCGGGAAGGTCAGCCTCACAGCGTTCAACAAATGTACACAAGAAAACATGACTCTCCAGGAGAAAAGCTATTCTGGGAGGAACGTCAACCCCCTCACCCTGCCCTCCAGTGCTGGGGACCAGGGGTGTTGCTAGATTTTAAGGACAAGGGGGGCTTAGTATTTTTCAATAATCGGGCCATGGGGGAGACAGTATTTTAGTTATTCATTAATGATGCAAGGTTATATGATGAATGAAAAATGAAAATGAAATACAATAATACCAATAATAAATAATAATATTTAAAGGGGCTTAAGAAGAATATGCCTAATGATACCACTGCCATCAGGGCTACTATTTTTTTTAGAGGGGCTTCAGCCCCCTCAAATAGGCCTAGTGGGAACACTATTTGACAGCTGCAGGTCTTCATCAGGGTCATAATGTACAAAGAGAGCTGCTGCTTCTGACATGAGAGGTCAATGATGAGGACTCAGGTTGATATTCCTGCAGCCTCATGCATTCACACCTGCAACTTCCAGTGTGTCAGATTAAGTCACAGTGACACCTAGTGGTGATGTTCAGTCCTAAGTTCCTTAAAACTCTTTTTATGTTTTTGTTTTTCAGCAAAGGAAACAGCAGAGCACAGTATGAGGTAACATGGGAGTTAATAAATCCTGTTTTTCATTGTAAACTTCACCATTGTCATTGTAAAAATCCAAACACGATATTCTGTGTCCTCTGTTTCTGTAAATCAGAAGAAGGAGTCTCTGTCGGCGTTGACCTCTCTGATGAATGAACCGGGCTCTCCAGAGGTGAAGAAGCCAGCAGAGACAGAAGACGAAAGGAAGCAGATCAGTTACACCATAATCTTTGACATCAAGAGTACAGTGTGAAGATGAACACGGATGGATGACACATTTTTATCCCTTTTTTTCCACAAACAAGAAGGCTTACTGGAGCATTGTTCAGGATTTCTGTGAGTTTTTAAGTCCTATTCTTCAGTTTTTACTTTTTACTGATTAATTAATGATTTAAACACATTACTTTTGCACTTTTTCATCGTACTTGAATTTTGTACTTTTTGAGCACATTTGTATTGTCTGGTGTTTCGCAATAAAATCCTTCAAATATATCTATATTTTTTCCAATTTTCTTTTTTGTTTTAACACTGATTGAACTACGACCAATACATCTCGAGATATTTTAGAGATGAATATAACTTTGGCTTCACACCATCTGCCCTTGTGACATCTATGGTCGACTAAATCAGTGAGGACCATCTGCTGTGAGAGCTGGAGTCACTCCATAAATAAATCAAACAGATCATGATCCAGATGCAGACTCACTCACTGCAGTGTTGTTACCCCCTCTTGTGGTAAATGAATCAATCAGGTTTTGGTCACTAGCACTCAGTCTGCAGTACGATCGCTGTGAAAACGAAAATCTGTCCTTTAATTTTATTTTTCAGAATTGACAGGTGGTCTGTAAGGTTTATTTTCACTGATCAGCACATCTGAAATCAGAGACAACGAACAGAAACCTGCATTAATTTGGATATTAATGGCATATGATCACAGTAGAGTTTTATATTGCATGAAAAAACATTAAATAATGCAGATAACTCTGTTCAAATCTGGGAACTCTGGAGATTCCAAAATGTACCAATCACAAACAATAAGATAAAAGTGTAAAAGTGCTGCTTTGGAAAACAGGTGATCCATACGGCACATTGAAAAAAAAAACAAAAAAAAAACTTCTCATCTTTTCTTATAGACACAAGGTCTCAACTGCAGTCCACATTTCTTTATATTTTCTGGAGCGTCTCCAGTCTTCAGCAACTCAAAGGAGTAGAAATGAGTGTTTTCTGTGTCCTGGAGGGAAAAAAAAGAAATAAAATCACTCTTAAATAGATGCAGACACTACCAGCCAACATGTGGTTAAACCCTTATTCAGACTGATCATATTCATCTACTTTTTAATATCAACAATAAGCATGTTTGCTAAATATTATTCTTTTATTTTCTACCTGAGGTTTCCTGCCCACAGCCTCACTCTACAAAAAAAAAACTTATAGCTTCAACTGATTACTAGCTTTAGACCTTGGACACTATCTTGTCCTCACCTTGGACACCATCTTGAACCCCAGACTTGACAGGGCAGTGACGAAGCTCCGCACGTTCTCAAACCTGCTCGCCACCTCTGCTATTTTAAGGACACCCCTACAATAAATGTGCAAAAACAGTTCAGACATGTAGCGTGCATGCATAAAACGGCTGAGTGTCAAATCAATGTGACGTATTTTACCCCTTTTTTAAGACACGATTGGCCTCTGCTAGAAAATCTGACAGGTTGGTTCCCATGAGAGAGAGGCAGAAAACAGCGATGTCCACAGAGCCGTCAACCAGAGGAACCTGCACAGAGACGATGGCTTTTATTTCCTAATAATCACATAAAGTGTAGGTGAACTGCCATGCAGAATAAAACTCACGTTGGCCATGTCGCAGACCGTCACAAGCTCACAGGCCGCCGCCAAGTCAAAGCTGTGTACTTTGTTCTTCACGCTGCGAGCTATTTTACAGTCACCACAACCAAAGTCTGCAACCACCAGAGAGGGAGGTCTGGAAGAGACAATGTGCTTCCAGTTAGGACATTAAAGTGAAAGAAGCCGTTTACAACACAGCATAAGCAGCCAGAAACACCACGTCTTTGTCTGTGTTTTATGATACTGTATTGATCAGTGTGAGGGTCTCCATTCAGTACTTTATCAGCACACGTTCTGTGTTGAACGATGCAGATGAAATGATGCAGAATCTCAGACTGTGCCGTGACCATAATGTATTTGGAAAAAAAACAAAAACAAAAACACAATAATTTAGCAAAAATAGTCAATTTATCATAGGGCCTGACCAATATGGAGTTTTCAAAGCCGATGCTGATCTTTAGCAGGAAAAAAATCTGATAACCAATTGATCTCTGATAATAATTCTTTATGATTTTTCTTCAGCCCTTTAACACTTGCAACAACGATATAAAGTGAAGGCATAACACTTAACTTTCGTCTAAAATTTCAATTTCACAACAAAGAAGTGAAGTTTGTGAACAAAATAATGTGCAAAATTGCAGTAAATCTCTGAATCCTGTGTTATCCTACTACATTAACCGCACTATCTGAAAATTTAATACCTACAGCAAATTTAAGGTAAATTTCAGACAATTTAATTATCCAGATATTAATTTAAGACATTTTAAGACTTTTTAAGGAACCGTGGGAACCCTGTAAATGTCTCTTTGTAGCTTTGAACAGCATCCTGCAGTCTTCTTCTGCCAAAGGATCTGGTTCAAGTGTGAGACTTTGATTTAAATCATGTGACTCAAGTTCTGCCTTCACGTCTAATCAGGACACTTGAGTCCAGTCACTGAAGGAGACCTTGAGATGATACACTTTTCTCAAAGGTTCAAATTAAAACACCTTGTACTGCTGCAGTCAGAAACTTGCATAAACATTGCATCGACTAGAACGTCTCACTTTTGTCGGATGTAAGAGATGATCGCGTCCACTGGATTGGAGGGCCATCTCTGAACCTGTGCTGTGTATCCTCTGTGGTAGATGCCAAAGGCCTGTGGGTCCTGTTTGAACATCCGCCTGGCCTCACCGCTGGTCGTGCTGTACAAAACTTCATTAATGTAGCGGAAACGAGCCGACTCCAGTCGCTGCTCCATGCGGGACCTGAGGGAGGCAGAGCGGTCCTGTTTAACCTCTGCTTCTTCTTTGGTCTCTGCTGGACTCTCCTGTTGGGTCGGTTCCTGGCTGTGGAGCATCTTCCTCAACTTCTCTCTTTTCAGAATCTGCTCTCTGCTCAGTTTCTGTCTTTTCTCTTGGTCAAGAGAACATTCTGCTGCACTTTTTTCAACTTTACCAGCAGTTTGCTGCTTGTCTTCTCTGAGTGTCTGTGTTTCTGTGGAACCAGACATGTCAGCGTCTTCTTCATCCATTTTCCTTTTCTGTGGTTTACGTTGCTTTTCCTTGTTCTTGGCTGGTGTCTGACTGTTGTTGCTGTTTGAATCTTTTTTTATGTCTTCCTGTGGCTTGTGTTGCACTGCACATTCAGCTTTATTGACTTTCTCCTCGGGCTTATTCTGGCTGTATTTATTTTTACATTTCCTCTTGTTCTTCATTTTGTTTTTCCACTGTTGTCTGGTCAGTTTGGTCTCTGGTTTGTTTACTTTGACTGTTGCACATTTGGTCTTTTCATCATCCTTTGTCTCGCTCACAGATGTGGTTTTTACCTTCGGGGCCTCTGAAGGAAGAAGAAACATTACAACATTATCTCAAATCTAACACAGATCTATGATTTAACCAGATATTTACTCACCAACTTTTTTGTCTTTCCTCCTGTTTTTAGTTAAAGGTTTCTTGTCATTAACAGTCCGGGCCAACTCTCCATTCTCTTGCTGCTCTCCTGTTGTTTCTGCTTGTTTTCGTTTTTTCCTTCTTTTCTTCTTTTTCTTACTGTGTGTTGGGACGACTTCTGCCTCGCTGTCGCTGTCCTGCTGACGGTCCTCGTTCATCCAGTCTGGTACTGAGCCCAGCGTCTGCAGGGTCCGCAGCAGGCTCTTCTTTCGAACCTCCTTGGACTGACCAGGGGATACATTCAGATAATATAATGAGTGTTTTATGAACGAAATGTGCAGCCTAATGTTGGTCTGATGTCTATGAATATCTATCAACATAAGCAGGACACGGGTCAAATATCAGGTCAGTGATATTGGGGCAGGAGTGTCCATTTATGTACATATACACTGATCAGACAACATTACCACCACTGACAGGTGAGGTAAACAACACTGATTATCTCTTCATCATGGCTCCTGGGATATATTAGGCAACAAATGAACATTTAGTCCTAAGAGTTGATGTTAGAAGCAGGAAAAATGTTCCAGCGTCAGGATTTAAGTGAGTTTGACACCAAGAAGCAAACAGTGATGTCTAGAGGACTGGGTCAGAGCATCTCCAGAAGTGCAGCTCTGGTGGGCTGTTCCTGGTCTGCAGTGGTCAGGATCTATCAAAAGTGGTCCAAGGAAGGACCAGTGGTGAACCAGAGACAGGGTCATGAGAGGACAAGGATCATTGAGTGAAGGCTGGTCCTGGTGGTCTGAGCCAACAGACCAGAGAAGTTCATGCTGGTTCTGATAGAAAGGTGTCAGAATACAGAGGGGGGACCATCACACTAGGCAGGTCATTACATTATGCCTGACAGTTTATGTATCACTAGTTGGGGCTATGGTGCCTGTCAATCAGCAGTTTGTGATTTCATCTCCTTTCAAAATTTACCTTGACATTTGTGCTGCTGTTCGGCTTCTGGATGTTTCCGAGGACAGTTTTGCTCAGGACTTGAGCCTCCTGTTCGTCACTCCAGTCTCCATCCTCATTAAACATGTTTCTTCTCTGTCAACGAGCTAACTGTGCTAACTCAGCTACTCACCAGTTTGTCTCAGAGGCAGAAAAAACGAGTTATTTACGAGTCAAACGGCTCGTGTTGTTGATGGCAGTGTTTCTATGGAAACGTTTCTGTAATAAACATGTAACTGCATTTAATGTCCGCTTAGACCTCTTGTCAAAAGCAGAAGCCACGTTGGTTCATCTCATGTGCGCGAAGGCAGCAAAACAGAACTACAGGCGCATGTGAATGACGTCAGCACACCACGGAATTATGGGACATGAAGTCCTTTAGAAACTACATACCAGTAATAATAATAGTAATAATAGTATAATAATTATAAATATAATTAATGTTATTGTTATTTTGTCATCAATAAGGCATCAAAAAAGCAAATGACACATTGTACTAATTCCAGCACCAAAATACTTTTAAATTCATATTTTTTTTTCCAAAACACATTTCTTTTTTTTTATATTTGATTTATAACAGGATTAAATTGTCTCTATTTTTCTGTATTCTATTGTCTGAAACAATTGGGGGAAAAAGTTCAATAATTCATAATAAATGAATGAAAAACATTTTGAGGGTTTTTCTTTCTACTGTGGCTTTCAAAAGCGAAAACGTACCGAACCGAAAATTTTGTAATTTTGTGTACCGTTACAGGCCTACATATTGATTTTACAACTCCACATCATATGAGCATTATATAATATGAAGCATGTTGTGTTTATGGAAGGATTTCCCCTTTTAGGACACGCACCTAACTACAGGTGGAAAGCAACTAAGTACATTTACATGCAAAAGTATGCATCTTATTATTATTATTATTACTATTATTTTTATTATTATATATCCCATGTGCCATGATGAAGAGATAATGCCAGTGTATATGTTCATAAATAATAGACATATCTGTCTATTTGTACAGTGTATTTGCACATAAATGGACGCTTCTGCATACTTAATGTTATGCCTGATAATTGTATAGCTGTGGTTGTAATCCACTTAATGTAATAATAAAATAATATACCTTTTTTAATAGATCAAGCTACATACTGAAAGCAGGATCTATTCTTTTTACAGAGGTGAAATATCCTCTTCCACCTCTTCACATAACGATACTGTGAGGTTAAAAAACAATGACCTGAGGCAGTGAATATTTGCACTTCCTGCAGTTCCCCTTGCCGCCTGTGGAGGGCGGGGCGCTCTCTTCCGCCAACTGAACGTCACGCACGGCGCTGAGGGTGTGGACGAGCACAGCTTCAGTCTGCTGGAGGCAACGTACCGCTGCTAATAACTTCTAACCGCATTTCACCGCAGCAGGCCAGTACACCCGGTAAGTTCGTAGTCTTGGAGGCAAGTTAAATATCTGTTAGGACTGTTTAAACCACAACTTTATACCGCTTAATGCTCATATAAGCCAAGGCAGCGTCAAATGAGAGAAACGGACCGTTGTTAGCTTGTTAGCATGTCTCTCATTTTGTCAACCAGAGGATGCTAGCTAAAGTGAGGAGCTAATGCACGTTTAGTTTGATAGGGTGTAATGAAAAGACACGGATAGTTCAATAGGTAACTTAAAGGATGTGTTCCTCTGTTAGCTAGATAGCAGTGCAGCTAGTCAGACTGCTGTAAAGGCAGAGGATTGTTAACGGTGAGCTCATTAATGTGACACCAGATTGTTTATGTGAACTGCGATAAACAAATCACACTTGATCACAACATTAAATGATTTAATACATATTTTAAATTACACTGCAGTACTGTAACTGTGCTACCATCTACCAAGAATCATCCCAAGTCTGAGCGCTTGGCTTATTCAAAAACAAAATTTGGAATTTATTTCTTCATTTGTAGTGATTGTAAAAATGAAATAAAGTGATCCCAGTGCTTTGCTAGCACAATGTTACCTTCGTTAACCCTGTCACTGTTGTCTTCAGCATTGTCTTGCAATACTGTTTTTTTTTCTGTTCAGACATCAACAAAGTTTGAGTCATTCACACCACATTATACCATTATACCACCATTATACACCACATTGTATTTATTATCAGTACATCTAAGATATCTCAAACTGACATGTATATCGTGCTTGTACGGCCCAAAACACATATTTTACAGTTTAAGTCAAGGAATAGCAGTAAATCATCTGAACTGAGAAGCTGCAACCAGGTTATTATTATTCAGCAGTTCTGTCAGATAAATGTGATCAATAGTTGCAGATATATTTGTGTGTAGGGCAACAGATCAAATAATTGTGTCGGCACTAATTCAAATAGATATTTATTTTTCCTGTTGTACAGGGTGCTAGTCACAACCAGGTGTTATGAGTCACAATGCTGTAAACTGCATACCCACCCAGTATTGTGGGCGGACATTGTTACTCAACACCATGTTTCTAGCTTTGCTTTTTTTAAGGTTTGGACAGGATCACATGCAAGAGGTGTTATTGTCTTGAACAGAGATCAAACTGATTGGAAAAAAAATGTGTTAGTTTCTCTTTTTGTGTCTCTTTTTCCAGGGTTGCTGGTGTGCTGTGGGCTGTTTGTGTCCCTCGTTGTCCCAGATGAGGGACTGATGCTGGCCAGGACCCTGCTGAACCCCTCGGGTCGTCTCGATCATCTGTCCCAGTTCATCGACTCCTTTAGAGAAGCATAATAAGCCAGCCAGAATGGATGATATCTTCACACAGTGCCGGGAAGGCAATGCAGTGGCAGTTCGCTTATGGCTGGACAATACAGAGAATGACCTCAATCAAGGGTGAGCCAAAGTTTACTTATTTGTGTATTTTCATAAATAACGCCCATCCATGGCTTATCAGATGTGAATCAAAAATGTTAAGCATGACTGAAGGGTGTGTTTTAACTTCTGAAGGCATAAAAAGAATCCATGTATCCAAGAATACATGTACTAAATAGCTCTCCAGACTGGAGAGTCATTAAAAAGTTAACACACAGCCTAACAAACACCATAAAACTTTACTTAAATACTTAATTTCTATTGTGTGTCTGCATTCTTCAGTAAATGATTACTTTTGCACAGTTGTAGTTATTCACACAAGACTTGCCTCAACATGAATTATTGATGCAAAATAAAGTAAAGCAGATTCACTGCAGTGTATTGCTCAAACTTAATTTCTGGTGCAGGCAGAGAGAGAGAGCCTGTCTCTTCAGTCTGCAGTGAGCTTGTGGCCTGTGATTGAACCCATTTCCTTGTGGGCACATGTTTACGTCCAGGATGCCAGTGGAGTAATTCAAAGCGTGATGTTGGACAGGAAACCTGCTGTTATGGTCGAGTTAGTGACGCTTTCAGTTGCTGCAATTGAATTTCGTCCTTATGGGAATTTAAATAAAGACTGGACATAACTGTATTTTACTGCAAGCGTCTGTAAAATTTGACATGTTTACAATACAAAATATGTCTGACAGTTACAGAACCTCAGTAGGTCCTGAGTGGCTTCTGTATCCTCAGCTGACTCTAAAGAAAAACTTGGCAGGGTTTGTCAGTAAAGTAGTGATGGCCACCCAGGAAGCTTCCCTTTTGACTCTTCTATCCTACATTTAGACTTCCTGTATTTGTTTTCAAAGTACGCAAAGAGAGATGAATTAATCCATTTAATTATGGTTAGGTGGAGCTGCTTTTTTGTCTTTTTCTTTTACTGTTTCAATACATTTGGGAGTTGAACAACAACATGCTGTCTCAGTATCACATTTCAAAGAAATCAGTCGTTTCATTTTCTTTCGTTACTGTTGGAAAGATTTTTTTTTCGAAGAGATATGACTGATAGCATCTAGAAGTTGGTAAAAAGGTGATGAATGATAAAAGTATGTGCAAAGATGGGATGGTTTTGTTGCACATGTTTCTAAGTGCATTTTAATTTTCACTTTCTCCTTGAGCGCTTCACTACTTTTGCAGAAATCAAGACAGATTTGTGTTGTGCTCCATTTTTCCTTCCTTTGCTTTCATTTACGTTGTTGGTGATTGCATCGAGCCAGTGTGGAAACATGATGCATTCCTGTGACTTGTCCATTAGCTGATTGCATGTCAAGCTCCCTTTTCCGGTTGATATATCTGTCCCAGTGCGTGAAACATTTGTTCTTTCCTTTTCGTTTCCCTACAGACCCTCTTGTTCTTTTTCATGTATTTCTGTAAACCCACTGTGTATCAGCCTATCAGGTGCTGTAGTGTTTGCTGTGCTCCTCGATGATAGTGTGTTTACTCTGATCCAGGAGAGTAGTGGTGGAATGCTGCATCTCCTTACAAGGAATAACACCCAGGCCTCGAGGGAATCGTCTACCACCTACCATAACTGAGAGTGGGGAGGAGATTATTGTAGTGGGGCAGGACTGAAGAGTTATGTGTGGTGAGACAGAGGATCTTTGTGTGCGTGGGGGTGCAAATAGTGCATTTTTTCAAAAGAAATGTGCGCAGTAAGCCTCAGCAGAGCTCATCAGCATCCCCTCCTCCACTTATCACTCATGTGTTTCCTGCATTCATCTCCCAGTAGTATTACATATCTCCACTCATTTCCTCTCAACTTTCCCTCCAAGTTTACCAGAGGTAATTTCAAAGTTTCTCCTAAATGCTTACTATTCAGTTTTCATCAACTCTGGTCCTTTGCTAGTTGGTGTGAGGGCTGCAACTAATGATTATTTTCACCATTAATTAATGTGTTGCTTGATCTGTAAATTGTCAAAAAAATGTTGATCATTGTTTCCTAAAGTCCAAGACGATGTCCACAACTCAAAGACATTCAGTATATGGCCAAAGAGAAGTAAGGAAAGTGTGCACATTTAAGAAGCTAGAGTCACAGAATTCAGACTTTTGTTTACTTACAATAAAATCTCAATCCTATCAATTGAATATCAAAATTGTTGATTATTTTTTAGTTAATTGAATAGTTGGGAATTAATTGTTGCTGCTTGAGGTGGTGCATGATGTTAGTATGAGTTATGGTTTTGCATTTAAGCTTAGTATGGAAGATAAGCTGCGTTTTCTTTTTTACTTAAGGTGAAACTGAGCTGAAACAATTAGCTGATGAATCAATTAGTCTAGGGCTGCTACTAACTTATTTTCTCAAATAATGGATAGTCATTTTGTCAGTCAAATGTCAGATACATTACATTACACCAGAGTCTTAGGTGATGTCTTCAGATTCTTTGTTTTGTCTGAACATCGAGTAAAAACTGATATTCTGTTTACTGTCTCATCCAAAGATCAGCTGTAAATCACCACCTTTTAAAGTTTAGATTCATTTTGGGCATTTTTAATTACAAAAACGACTAAAATGAGTGACTAACAACTGATTAATAGGGCATAGTTCCATCTTTAAATTAGTCTGTCTTGGCTGATAATTCAGCAACTATTTTTATTTGATTAATAGTTGAAGTTACATGTTCCAGGCTTTTATTGTCTTATAATAAATTGAAAACAAGTTTTAGACTTACTGGTTAGACAGTAGTGGAAAACAAACAAACATATTTGGCTCTTGGAAAACTGTGACGCTATTCCCAACATTTTATGGATCAAATGGAGAAGTTATATTATTATCAATATTGAAAATAAGTGTATGTTTAGCTGATTGTGTGAAAATGGCATTTTTTGTTCACTAAATTAAGGATTCATCTTGTGTTTGGTCTCAGAGGACTGAGGTCACTGCTCTTGTGATTTCTTTGGCTCACCAGTGTGTAATCATGGCTTTGATGGTTGTCTCTGTGTTTCGCCTCTGTGTGAATGAACGCCCAGAAAGAAGCTCTATACATGTGTGAACAACAGTTTGAACAGACCAGTTTCCTTTTCTACTGTGATTGATATGAACAGCATTTATTTTTATGGAGTAAACTATGTTGTTAATGTTGAGGCTCTGTTTGGGAAGGAGGTAGATTTACATATATCCTCTCTGTTGGAGTGGCAGTATATGAGCCTGTTGCTCTGCAGAGGCTACTATTGCAAGCGCACAGTGGTCTAGAGGCTTGTTGGAGCAGGTAGTAATAGTTTCAGAAGAAACAGTGTGGAGGTTTTTGTGAATGAGCCAACACAAATGATCAGGTCTCACTCGCTTATTTCGACAGTCCCGATAAAAACAGTTTTCTCTTAACTAATTATTTAGGAACAGATGTCAAGTGCTGCAGTAGTAGTAGTAGTACTAGCTGTACTAGTAGTAGTAGTAGTAGTAGCTTAATAGTTGTTGATGTTGATGATAATTTCCAGCCAGCAGTTTTTCATGCATCTTACGTTCATCAGTATTTTCCAGAGCATAAAATATGTTATGCTGTGATGACAGAATAAGGAATAGAAACATTATTTTCTCTGATGTAAAAAAAGTCTTTTCATTTGTTATGTGACCTGGTGGGATGTCAGGGCAGACTCATACAGGCTGCAGACAGCGGCTCTTCTCTGGCTTTTCCATCTGCCAAACTGAGCGCTGTTGGCAGGTGGAAGTGCCTGAAATAAATTACCGCAGCCTGTATGGAGGGAGGGGGTGAGCAGGAGAAAAGCCTGGCACTCAAGTGCCTTTGGGTTGTGGGGATGAAGCTAGCTTAAAAAGGAAAAGCTGTCCTATAAAAAGAGGCCCTGAATACACTCAGAAACCAGAGGGGTGAGCCTCACTTGATGTGCAAGAAGGACGTTTTCAGCCGTTGTTTGCAGATTGGGACGCTTCTTTTGTTTAAAATAAATGACCATCAGTTATTGCCAGTTGGGGATGAATGATAGTAATAAAATAAAATAAAAAGTAATGCATTACTGTTGTCATTTACAATAAACACTCTACTATTAAAACATCATTTCACAAGACATGAATACACAGGAAGAATAAGAATGAGAGCATTAGAGTGGTGTGTTTTTTGTCCATATTATCTTTTTTTATTATCAAATAGCAGATAGTGATAATTTAATTGGTTGACATCATGTCAGGGTGTGAATAAATGTACATCAGAGTCAGTTTCCAATATGACCTTTTCAAATGTGTGAGATTCTCAGTTAACGCTGTTATAAAACAGAGAATACAAGACTCAAACTATTGATCAACTAATAGAATAGTTGCTTGCAGATTGCTTTTATGCATTGACTAATCATTAAGCCATAAGATCATATGGCTAAGCAGGACAATATTTTATTTTATCTGTGCACACTTGCTCCTAAAGAATAGAGCCAGTATCGTCCTAACTGTACCTCCTTCTCAAACTTAACACAGAAAACTTCTAAAACCAGTGAAGTGACTCTTTTGGGAGTTGTTCCTCAGTAAGACTTAGGCTAATTACTTTTTAGGATTTGGCCTTTTGGTCTGAGAGGAAATTGCAGGCAGAGCAGCTCTGGTATGACTGCAGCAGGTCACCCAGATGCACAGATAGATGTGTGTTGTGGGACTGAGGGTCTCTGTGGGGCTCTTAATGCTGTTCTGAGCAGGATGTGTGAATACAAGCCAGTGAATTGATGGTGAGGGGGCTGAGGGTTCAGATTCCTGCAGATTCATAATACTCCCTCAGTTCTCAGATCACATTATTATGCTGTCTGCCTGGTGATAATTTCAGAGCAAGTGCATGACTTTATTATCAGGAGGATTGTGCTGTGTCTGGGCTAAAAAAAAAAGCCTGCAGGGAAAAGAAAAGTGGACAGAAAGTGGAAAATGTCATCAATGCAGTCCAGCTGCTGAAACTGAGAGGCAGAGGATGGAGGATGAGGGAGTTGTGAGGCTCAGATAAGGGAGGAAATGTTGTTTGAGAGGAGGAGCTGACCACAGCCAAATGGAGATGAGAAGAAGACACAGTGACACACAGCAGCTGGAGGAAGTCTCTTTAGGCCTCATAAGGACTCAGCCTACTGTTTGGCTTTTCAGCCCTTTCCTGACTGACTCTCTGTCACTCAGTTCGTACTGTCTTAAGCGCTCAGTCTTTATCTCTTTTTCTCTGTGGATGTACGCCATCAGTCACTCTGATTGAGGCCACGGTGCTACGTGTGTCTCAGGGTCACTGAGACGAAGAGTGATGATGAGCACCAGAGGTCTAGTAGGTGTTTTCTCGGTCTGAGCTGCATCAACTTCCTTTTTCTGAGGAAAGTAGCAGAACTAAAAATGACTAAATCCCCCATTGTCACACTAATGAATAACCTAAAACAAATGAAGGCTGTAGTTTCAGATAAATACACTCAATTTGGTTTCAGCTAGCTAAAACAAATACAGTTTAATACAACAGTTGTGCAGTAAATCCATGCATCATAAATTAATAAATCTATTGTGATAGTTTGTGTTAGAGATCATTTTGGTGGCTGTATTTTGTTTTGTTCTGAGAGGTGTTTCTAATGAAGGTGGAATTCGTTGACCACCCAGATTCTTCTCTGGAGTGCACACTTGTTGTCCTTTTTACTTCCGCCAAGGAGGTTATGTTTTCACTGGGGTTTGCAAAGTAACTCAAAAAGTTATGGACCGTTTTTGATGAAATTTTCAAAATTGGCCAGACGGAAGTGGCCTAACTTAAAACTGATTATTTTTTGGTGGTGATCGGATCCGATTCAACGTAACCACCAAAAATTAATCAGTTTTAAGTTAGGCCACTTCCGTCTGGCCAATTTTGAAAATTTCATCAAAAACGGTCCATAACTTTTTGAGTTACTTTGCAAACCGACAAAAACAAACAAGCCCCGGTGAAAACATTACCTCCCTGGCGATGGGGCTAACTTTAAAAAAAAAAAAAAAAGTCTGCGCTTTCTGAGTGCTTTTCTAGTTTGAAAAGTAATATTTTGATTGTCAAAACAAAACTCCTATATCCCAAAAAAAAAACAGTCCCAGTCTGTTACACTTGGCCAGAGTTTAATGTGGATAGCAGAGGGGCTGGAATTGCTGACTTTTATTTTTTATTTATTTTTTTTTTTTTAATGAAACCTGCTGAATACGAATCGTCCGCTGTCACCGTAGAGACGACCACGGCTTCAGCCCTCTGCACTGGGCATGCAGGGAGGGCCGCTCCAGCGTGGTGGACATGCTCATCATGAGAGGGGCTCGCATTAACGTCATGAACCGTGGCGACGACACGCCTCTTCACCTGGCCTCCAGCCATGGACATCGTGACATTGTGGGAAAGGTAGGGAAATAAATAAGTCCACTGTCATGCTCCTTCTTATGATTATCAAAATATGAGCTACCTTCATGCCATGGCTGACCCTCTCTGTGATGTATTTGGTTTGGTCTGTCAGAATAAAAAATAATATCTCACTGGCTAAAATGAGGCTATATCTGGAAGTTTGCTTCATAAACACAGGATATTATGAAACTGAAATGATGTCATCTGAACAGTAATGACAGATACAAAGGTCTTGTCTGTTCTTGTAGTTCCATGGTAAGTGTTGAGGGAAGATTTCATGTCTCAGTAGCTCCAAGTGTAGATATAAAACCTGCTTCCCACTATGAAAGCTAGTTATGATGTGGAAGAAGTAGTTATTTCCCCCAATATATGTTCATTAATCCTTTATTAAACTCATTGAGTGTCAGCTGTTTTATAAAACAGAAAGTGCCTTGTGCCAACATTTTTGCCCATTTTGAGTATTTTGTACTATGTCTCTAAAAACGCTGAATAGCTCAAATGAAAGAAGAGACTCTCTATTTCATCATGAAAAATGTTTGTTTTTATCTTGTTCCATTCTTGTTTTATCAGAGGTAGAGTAGAGGACACTTTCACCAAAGTCAGCACTTTTTGTCCAGATTCTGTTTGTTTTGCTCTCTAATCTCGATCGTCTCCACTTCCTGCTTTGATCTCCGTGGCGTATACTGTCTCTTTATGCTCTGACTACATCTCCCAGAATCCCCAATATTACACACAGGCTGTGTGAGAGCACTCTTTTGTGCCTGCTGCCAAAAAAACATGGCACTCAAAGAGTTAAAAGCATAGTCAGTATCTGCAATTCAGCCATCCATTCCAAAGCACAACAGAAGATTGTGACTGTATTTGTTCAAAGACAGTAACTTTAATCACAGAAGAAATGCAAGGATACTTTGTATGTGGGTGTATTGAGTGCCATAATGTGAGGCATCTGCTCCAGGGTGTCTCATTTAGATTTGCTGCCAGGCAGCTATTGAGTTTAATATTAGGCATGTCTCAATACCTCTGGTATGTGTCCACAGGCAAGACCAACTTCCATGATTTTTAGTACTCAGCAGTGACACTCATGCTTGTATACAACCCAAACAAGATCTGAGCAGCCTGTTTTTTTTCATTTAATCCTTTGTTTCTGTTTCTCTTTCAGCTGATCCAGTGCAAAGCAGACACTAACGCAGCCAACGAACATGGGAACACACCACTGCATTATGCCTGCTTCTGGGGCCAAGACTTAGTGGCTGAGGTTAGTGCGCTCCCTGGTGGTTAAAGCTGACACTTTAAATGTCTCTGACAATGATCTGTCCTTTAACTCAGGACCTTGTGAATAATGGGGCTCAGGTGAGCATCTGTAACAAATATGGGGAAACTCCCCTGGACAAAGCCAAACCTCACCTGCGTGAACTCCTCAGAGGTATCCTGACTCCTCATACCAACCATGCTTTGACTGTGTTTATGTTCACTTTTCTCATTCCAAACTATCCCTCCACCACACAGAAAAAGCTGAGAAAATGGGACAGAACTTGACTAAAATTCCCTTCAAGGACTCTTTCTGGAAAGGCACCACCAGAACTCGACCCCGTGAGAGACACACACACACACACACACACACACACACACACACACACACACACCAACCAACCAACCAGTTTATTAGCTGACCAGTTTCCATCAGTCACTTTGCTGATATAGTGCTGCATGGAGGGAACAATGTCTGTTGCCTCTCAGCCAGTTTTAACTCTGAGTACCAGTCAGTTTATAAAATAGAAAGTACCTTGTTGCAGTGTTTTTGCCCATTTTGAGTCATATTTCAAGACTCACAGAATATTTTTGTACTATGACTCTGAAAACACTGAATAGCTCAAATGAAAGAAGAGACTCTCTATTTCATCATGAAAAACTTTAGTTTTTACCTTGGTCCATTCCACTTTTTGTCCAGTTTTACTCTCTAATCTTGATCATCTCCACTTCCTGTTTTGATCTCTGTGGCATATACCATCTCTTTATGCTCCGACTACATCTCCCAGAAGCCTCAAAAACACTGCTGTAGACTGAGATCGGCGACCCGCTGCCAAAAAAAACACTTTGACGTTGAAATACGTCAATGGCACTCAAACATTGGATTTTAAATGGTGTCGAAACATGTCAATGGCACTCAAACAGTTTTAATATGATGGTTGAACTTTCACATGAATAACGTTGCTTTGTTTTTTAGGCAATGGCACTTTGAACAAACATGCAGGCATTGACTACAAGCAGCTCTCTCTCCTGGCTAAAATAAATGAGAACCAGTCTGGAGAGGTACTTTGTGATGTTTGTCTTTTTTTCCATACTGAATGGTCATGCAAAGGTACATTCAGTTCACCTCTGTATTTCTGTAATTCTTGTCTGTAGCTGTGGCAAGGACGCTGGCAAGGAAATGAGGTGGTCGTTAAGGTGCTAAAAGTCCGTGACTGGACCACAAGGAAAAGCAGAGACTTCAATGAGGAATATCCCAAACTCAGGTTAGGAGTGAATCCTGTCCTTTCTTAAGCCTCTCTGTTCTGTGGCCACTCATTTGTCTGTTTGCATTGTGCAGAACCAAACTTTATGTGGTTTTTCTTGGGTGTTGCATCTCACATAAGCCGTCTGTTTATGTCAAATCCTCGGTGGGTTTGCCTCTATTTGTCTGTCTCTGTCTGTGTCTCTCTCCCTGTCCCTCCCTCTTGGGCTCCACCCCCAGGATATTTTCCCACCCGAATGTCCTACCCATGTTGGGAGCATGTCAGTCTCCTCCCGCCCCTCACCCCATCATCATCACACACTGGATGCCTTATGGCTCCCTCTACAACGTGCTGCATGAAGGCACCAGTGAGTACTTCTGCTCCGCTCACAAAGTCCGCACTTTGCAGGGTTTTGTGATTTATTGCACTTATGCATTTACCATGATGTTGACATCACTTATTGTGCAGTTGCAATTCCAGTGCTGTCCTGGTAAAAATAAGGCTGGCTGACCTCTGTTGTGATTTGTCACTCCTCCTGCTGTCAGACTTTGTGGTGGACCAGACTCAGGCGGTGAAGTTTGCCCTGGACATTGCTTGTGGGATGGCCTTCTTGCACACGCTTGAACCCATGATCCCTCGCCACTATCTCAACAGCAAGAGCGTTATGGTAAGAAAAAGTTTTCAGCTTAGCTTTCTGATTCATAAATATATGAACTGATCTATCAAAGGAAATTGTGTTGTCTTACAGAAAACTGCAGATGAAGGAAGTGATGTCTGTTGTACTCTAAAGTGACATGTCAGTGTTCCTTGTTTCCACAGATAGATGAAGACATGACAGCCAGGATCAGCATGGCAGATGTCAAGTTCTCCTTCCAGTGTCCTGGCAGGATGTACTCACCGGCGTGGGTAGCCCCCGAGGGTACGCATCACTCATACATCACAGATCCATAGTGACAGCTGAAGCTTGAGCGTGAATGATGGATGCAGGGAACTCTAGACTGTCTCAGAACTGATTTTCCCTCGAGATGCAGGGATATAAGTTAGAGACAAACTGATTATAAAATGTGAAAAGGTTTTTAAGTTACCATAGAAACAACCTCCATGCAGTCTACATGGGTAGTGAGCCATGATCAGAGAGAGTTCCATTGATTTATTAAGGCACAAATCTATTTGCCTATACTTAAGAACTTCTATAGGCCTTATCTTCATCTAGAACGCTCTTGTAATAATAAAGTAATTAAGTAATTCTGTTCCCAGGTTGGGATCAATAAAGTACTTCTATTCTAGATTGAGAGAGCGATGAGTGTTTAACGAGTGGGATCTTACTTTTCACAGTCGGGTAATACTCAATATTATGTATAAGTAGCTACATCTCCGTTATGATTATTATTTCTTATGTCACTTACAGCAAGAGATGGAAAACTTTTTACTATAAAAGGAGTTTACTTGTTTGTTGTTTTAGTGTATTAAAATTCCTTTATGCCAGGAAGTGTTGCATAGTTCCCCGCAGCAAGTTTAAAATGTAAAGGCATTTCCTTTATGATGATTACCTGTGGAGTGTAACATAAGTACATGGTGTGAATAGTTTGTGGCGTGTGTGTGTGTGGCTTGTGCTTAATTGTGTCCTACATCAGGTACTATTCCCTGGTCGTCAGTCAACAGATGGATGTTTCCACACAGAAAATAACTGAGTTCTCAGCTCGATGCTGCTCAGCTGTTTGAACACAAGTGCTTTTTGCAGAAGGTAGAGGGAGACACTTCACTCTGTCTGCTCTTGTTGCTTTTTGTGATTTCCAGCCCTGCAGAAGAAGCCAGAGGAGATCAACCGTCGGTCAGCAGACATGTGGAGTTTTGCTATTCTGCTGTGGGAGCTGGTGACCAGAGAAGTGCCGTATGCTGACCTCTCCAACATGGAAATTGGCATGAAGGTTAGCAGAGCCGTCACTCGATCATTAGATTTACCAGCTTGCAGAAATGCTACCAGGGGAAATAAACTAGAACTCATGTCTTTACTGCAACGAAAAATATTTTTGTGCTGTACCTAACGTCCATCTCTTTTGGCTCTCAGGTTGCCTTGGAGGGTTTGAGGCCCACCATCCCTCCCGGCATTTCACCCCACATCTGCAAGCTCATGAAGATCTGCATGAACGAGGACCCGGCGAAGAGGCCTAAATTTGACATGATTGTGCCAATCCTGGAAAAAATGCAGGACAAGTGAAAAAGCTCCTCCGGCCTTGTGTTCTGAACCGTTGAATTAGGGGACATATGGCCCCAAATATCACTCTGATATGGTGGTGTGGTGCTTACCAGTATTGCCTTAAACTCTTACTCTGCCTCTGCATTCAGCGCCACTGTAGCTTCTCTGATGAATTCAGCAGCGTTCAAGTCTTTAATTTTTTTTTATTTTTTTTCCTGTGATATCAAGTTTTTATTAGTGTCTTCATCTTTGTCACTGGTCCACTGACGCTGTTTTCACAGGAGCTTAATGCTGAATGTTCATCTTCTAAACTGTAATCATGTGGACTGAGTACAATCCTCTTCAGTCTTCTGGGCTGAATAACCTGTGGAGGTCAGCATGACTTGTCTGCTGCATTGCTTCAGGAGATTTAAGGCCTTATTTTTCTTGTCTGTAAGGAAACAGCTCCTCTATAACAGTGGCTCTTAATAAAACAAATAACATTAACGCAGTGCTCCTGTCTTGTGGGAAACAGTTTATGTTTGATTGGTTATGCAAATGCGCAAGCATGACAGATGTCTGAAGCCAAGCATTTAAACATGTAAGAATAAGTAAATGTATGTGATTGAGTCAGAGTGCTTCACAGTGTTGTACCGTTCAGCTGGGCTGTGTAGTGACGTGTAACCTGCTGACAATGATGTCAAACTGGACACAGGGACGCTATTGTTGCTGCATCAAACGTCAGAAGAGGGAAGATTACTTTCAATGTGTATTGCAAGATTGATGATTTTCTCTCGTTAATTGCAATAATGCAATACAAGATGTCTAAAAATGTATGACTGTAATCTAGTTTTTTATTATTTTCCCTTCAAAATCTTAACAGCTTTGAATTCTGTTTAAACAGGAAAGTATAGTCTTCTTTTTTTAAGATGTCTAAAAGTGTTTGTGCTTAAAGCTCAAGTGTCATTGTCATGCTGAATACTGGCAATCTGTCCAATACCTTTTTTGTTTTTGTGTCAGGAATGAAAACTGCAGCCCAGACTGTAATTTATTCATGGCTAGCATAGGTACAGTTATAACGTGTTGATTTGTCTGAGCATGGGGGCTGCCTTTACTCACACTTGTGTGGCTACATCAGAAGCAGCTGGGACATTAACGGGTGGTGTTGACATCCTGCAAACTGTCATATTGTTTTCTCACTTTTTTTTGGACCTCCTTGATGACTTCTGACTTTATATCAATCTTGTGGGTTGTTTTTTTTGTCTCTGTGCCTCCACCAGCTTGCTTGTTTGCGCTGAATCACAGGTTGAAGCCAAAATAAGAATGACTTATACAAATGTATGTATTTATATATAAGTATATTAAAAAGGAAAAATATGGGCAACTTGAATGTGTGAATTTATAGTGAGAATTCTATGCAAACGGTTAATTTCAAGCAAATTTTAGGAAATGTGTTTTTAGGAAATATAAATAGCATCAACTTTACTTAAAGTATGAAAAGTAAAACTACTTATTAAGCAGTGTGGCTCATCTCATAATGTTACAGATACCTGGACTGTAATGATTGATTTATTGTTACATTCAGCACTTTAAAGTGGAGCTCAGTTTAATTAGTCTAAGTAATGATGGGTAGCTTAACCCTTCGGAATATACCATAACATTAGTTCTTGCATTAGTACATATTTCTTTCTGAAATTAATGGGGCATAAGCAGCCCATAAAATGGAAATACTCAAGCAAAGTACCTCAAAATCTGATTTAATGCTAACTTGATGAAGTTCTTGACAGTAACAACTGGAGGGCAGTGGACAGTCGTGATTTTAAGTAATTGTTTCGCATTTTACTTTAACAGCACTTTAGATTTAACAGTACGGATTTACTTTTATTTTATGTGAGCAAAAAAATAATAATGAATTGATAATGAAATAACTTAAAATCACAAGTTGTAATGCCATCTAGTGGCAGCAGGCAGGAACTGCGTAACATAATTCCCCAAGCTAGCACCATTGCAGATTTAAGTAGGAAAAAAATCAGTAATCACATTATATTCTTTAGAGGTATCAATGAAACGAAGATATGTTAATGATAGTGATAATGTAAAACCCAGTTTGTGTAATCCAACATTTCCCAGAAAAGAGTAGTGAAGCCGAAACATCGACGTTTAACAACTGTGGTTGGCTCAGAAACTCTGTATTATGATTTACGGATCAGCACCGGATCAATGACCAAAAACATCCGGAAAAGTCTATTTTGTGTCAGTAAACTGCCCTCCTGCCCCCGTGCCTGAGCATCAGCCAGCGCTGGATGTGACGTTAATCCGTGACGCAGGTCGTT
Organism: Synanceia verrucosa; assembly: GCA_029721515.1. Classification (NCBI taxonomy): domain Eukaryota; kingdom Metazoa; phylum Chordata; class Actinopteri; order Perciformes; family Synanceiidae; genus Synanceia; species Synanceia verrucosa. The sequence continues at coordinate 3,669,529 of CM056559.1, forward strand.
CGCCCTCCATCGCTGGTCGAGCCCACTGAAAACACCACCTAGAAACGAAGCAAGCGCTCACGATTTATGGAAATATGTAGTTAGCTCCAACAGTACCGCATATTTCGACAACACGGGATTCGGTGGAGCTGGTAAGTGGAAATGCATAACACAAGCCTGACGATTTAGTGTCATCGCGCTTCGCTTTGATTTTCCTGTTTAAAACGCTAGCTAGCTAGCCAGCCAAGGAGCTAACATTAGCCTAGCCAAGATGACGACGGTACGATGGCGGATGGATCCCGTTATTTCCAGCTGCGGCGATGGCATCCGATGCATACATAGTACACAGTCTGCTTTTAGGGCTGTATTTTAGTCAACAACCAGATGATTGAATCAAATATTAAGATGTGGCTTCACATGGAGTTTAAATCTAATAGTGAAAAGTGCCTTGCGGGCAAATGGAAGGTAGAGCTGCTGAAGTACGTTTCAGATTCGTAAAGCAGTGAAAGTAACTGCAGTAATGGTCAACCTGGAATAGGCGTACATGAAACTTACTTCTGTTTTCAGGGTGTAATGTTGCTAGCTAATTGCTTCCCAGTCAATTAACCTATCATAATTCAAAGAAAGCTACCTTTTATCATTTCTTAAGATATATGTGACCAGAAGCCATGCCGCATCTTATCCAACACTGGTGATAAACTCACCATTTTTGTATCGCTGTCTTGCTAGCTAGCATGCTAACGCTAATGCTAACACATCTCAACCTCTTCCCCCATCAGCTCCGGTACATGGGAAGTTAACATGGGTGGCCATGATGATGAAGATATGCCATATGTTGTGCATAAACAAAATCAAGATGAAGGGCTAAACAACAAGCTGAATGACAGCAGCCACTGGTGCGATCAGGAGTCCACTGGCAACAACGCCAAGTGGCTCAAAGAAGGCCAGAATCAGCTGCGGAAAGAAGCCGAGAACCATCAGGAGCAGGACCACAACTGCAACATCAGCCAGAATGGGAACAAGGGTGACTTCCCTCACCAGAATACCACTCAGGAAGAACAACAGGGCAACGAGGAGCAGACCAGGTCTCCCAAAATAGCAATGACCCCTGGTCTCAGTCAGGAGGAGTCCAAGAACATCCTGAATGAGCCGCTGCTCATCGACACTCTGGAGTCCACAGAAGAGAAGGAGAGTGAGGAAGATGCCAAGGAGAAGGAAAAGACAGAAGAGGATGAAGAAGAGGCACCAGTGGACACTAGAGGAGAGATGGTGGCAGAGCAAAGGAGTGGCATGGAGAGAGAGGGTGGTGTAGTGGGGAGAAATGCCTGCCTCCTGTTCTCCAACATGAACGGGACACCAAATGATGAGGAGCCCAGCTGGCCTCCGCTGTCTCAGGACAACCCAGCCGACAGCTCTCCCAATGGCAACAGAGGTAAAGAGAGAAGTGCATGGAGGTCACACGTTTAAAAGCCTGAATATCACAGGCTGCACAGACAAGAACACATGACAATAAAATGTAATATAAACTAATACAGAATTATTATATTCATCTGTGTGCTGGAGTGAGGTGAAACACTAAAATCAGTGCAACAGAGACATTTTCCATGTTCTGTTTTTGTGTAATTTAGTGAGTCAGGTTGAACATGGTGGTCGGTGAAACTGTCATGGTCTCATTTTATCAATATATCAGTAATATTATACTAGTTTACGAAACTTTTTGCGATACTTGAATCACAATACGATCCGATGTGCCTAACTACTTTTAAGAATCAACTATTTCAGTGATGTCTGAATGAATGCATAGTTTATATAATCATTACTTTGTCCTTTTCGTGTGTGTTTTGTTTTGCATTAAACACTGTCCTGTGTTTCTCCTTTTGTCTTTCAGAGTCCTTCTGGGATTCCAGTGCCTTTGAGACAGACACAGACTTGCCTTCAGGATGGATGAGGGTTCGAGACACATCGGGCACGTACTACTGGCACATCCCCACAGGCACCACCCAGTGGGAGCCTCCTTCACCCCTGGGTAAGGTTGGCGACTCCACCATGTCCTCCACTATGTCCCTGGAGACTACACCCTGTGAGGAGACGGAGGTGAGGACTGACGCATATTTCGCTTGGAAAGAAGCAAATAGCATGTGAGTGTGTGGACACTAATGTCTTCTGCTGAATACAGGAATCCTGGGCTCAGCTCTCCAGTACAGATGAGGGAGTCGGTGAGGGGGAGCTCTGGAGTGTAAGTTGATGCACGATTGTGATTTGATGTGCTTGAGATATGAGTACATGGCTTTTTCCAGATGGTTGGTTGGTCTGAAAAAGTGTAACTGGTTTCCCTCTTGTCTGTGTCTTCAGGAGGAGGGAGAGGTTGCATCTGATCAGAGTCTGAAGGAGTTTGAAGGGGCAACTCTACGCTATGCATCCATCAACCTGAAGTATGTCAGAGCTGTTAAAGCTTTGATAAGTTAACAGTGGATTGTCACCTGTTCTTACTGTCTTTCTTTTGCTTGTCCTCATCTTTGTCTCTCTCTTTGTAGTTACAGTTGCTCCCAGTCTGAAGAAGAGAAGAAGCTCGCTCCACTCTGCACCGATTTAGAAACAAAGGTATGTCCATGTTTTCTGTAGTAATAAAATATAACTCAATATTTCTCTCCCATCAGGAACTGGTAAAACAAAATATCTTGATAATTTTCCACATTTCAGGCTGTTTGAGCTATAAGACAAAATTACCTTTTCCATATTTTTCCATATTGTATTTGTACATTTGTAGCAAAGCACACAGTTTTTTTTATTTTTATTTTTTACAGTCATAGAGTAACCAACACAACTAAATGATTTGCAGTGTAGCGGATGTCCTGGTTCATGTCTCATGTCTCATGTGCTGCATGTTTGTGTTGTCAGTGTTTCGCAGTGCGATCCCTGGGCTGGGTGGAGATGTCTGAGGAGGACATGGTGCCCGGCAAGAGCAGCGTGGCGGTCAACAACTGCATCCGGCAGCTCTCTTATCACAAACACAACCTTCATGACACTGCTGGTATCTGGGGAGAGGTGAGTCACGGGTAATTCGTAAACACCAGTAAAACAGAGCATTCATGTCTTTGCAGCAGCTTTGAAAGCCCAGCGTTTGTGTTTAGGTTCATAGTGCATTCAAGTTATGTGAATGTCTGAATTGAATGACTCCAAGCGTCAAGTTAGAATTTAAATCAGTGAATTTCACAATCCTGACATAGAGTTCATGCTATCTGCTACTGACGTAAACAGTAGCTGCATGTTTTGTTGTAAGGCTGGAAGAGCTGGGAGCACTAAACTTTGACGTTACGTTGATCTGAGCTTCAGGTTCTGACTTCCGGTGAACACACCACAAGGCCAGCTCTCACTCCCCAGGGTCCTAAAGAGGAACTTGTAGCAGCCTGTGCCTGTTGATCATCATCAAACCATTGTCTAGTATGTCTACCATGATAAAGCCCAAATTACACTAAAATAACTTATTGAGTTGACATCATAAAATAATAATAACGCTAAGTTAATACTGATGATGTCCATGATTAAAGCCCAAAATACACTAAAATAACTTTGAGGTATCGAAAGAAGTATCATTCTGGAACCAGTATTGAAACGAAGGCATCGTATCAAAAAATTTAAACGATACCCAACCCTAGTGCTGGGTATCGTGTTTTTCTATTTAGTGGTTATTGTATCAATAAAGTAATTCATCATGTTTCTTCACCCATCGGGAAGGTGTGAATATATTGCAGTTGTTTTTAAGCTGCTAAGAAACATTCCGATGGCTGGATTCGTACTATAGTAAATGTTGAAAAGTACAGTAAAGCATAAATACCTTCAGAGCAGTCCACAGGTTAATTTGATAGTTGAAATGCTTTAAATGCTCATATTCTGTGTGTGTGTGTTTTTTGTGGTTACAGGGTAAGGACATGCTGATGGTCCTGGAGAATGATACCATGAACTTGATCGACCCGCTGGGCCAGACGCTGCTTCACGCTCAGCCCATCGGTAGCATCCGTGTCTGGGGCGTCGGCAGAGACAACGGCAGGTCAGTAATACCCAGAATGACAAATAGATTTCTATCAGTCTAACCAGGCTTCAGTAGCTGTGCTCATTGGTCAGTTTAATTTAGGATTGCACTTTTTGTACGTGGAGGAGAATATTTTATTATTTATGCTCTAGTTCATGTTAGTTCAGGTGCTCAATGAAAACATATTTCCAGTGAGTTTGCTTCCTGTCAGTTGCTTTTCATAGGTGAATGATGGTAAATGTACATTCATGTTAGCTTGAGTGGATTTTTTTCTGAATTATCCTCTCTGACTTGTGCTGGGACTAGAGCTTTTCCTCTCAGTTCAGTGTTCTGCCATTATCCTGATGTTTGAAGTAATGTACCGTCTGCTCAGTTATGACTCATTCATGACTCAGAGGCTTGGCAGTCCTGAAGAATGTGTCATGAAAAGCACTTCAGTCTCTTGAACCTGCTCTTTTTCCTGCATGCTGCTGCCCTCTGCTGGACTGTTTGAAGCACTGCAGACACATCAGCCTGACTGTTTCTTCCTGTCTCACTGTGTTCCTCTAACGCTGTTTTTTCTTTCATGCTGCGTTTCACCATGATCAGGGAAAGGTATACATGAATGATCTTTTAAAGCTTTACAACGTTTCAGTTTTGTGTTGCTGTCATGTAAAGCATGTATTTGTTCACACTGACACATGTTGTATTTGACTCAGCATGTAAATGTGACCTTCTCCATCTGCAGGGATTTCGCCTACGTAGCTCGAGACAACCTGACTCAAGTTCTGAAGTGTCATGTTTTCCGCTGTGACACGCCTGCTAAGAATATAGCCACCAGCCTGCACGAGATGTGTTCAAAGGTCAGACACAACTGCATTCAATTTAGTTTCATTACGCGATCAGCATCAGCGATGTGTTTCAGACTTGAAATTCACCTGTTTTCTTCCTCTTAATTTGACTTCAGATAATGATGGAGAGGAAGGCGATCAAGCCGGGGGTGAGCAGGCTCAGCTCTGACCCCAATAACCCTGTGGTCATCCCTATTGAAGGTAAAGCAAAGAGACTCCAGGTTCTTTCACAACCTTATCATTCAGCGTGGAAACAGATCACTTTATTCCTCCTCCTCTCTCTACAGAGTTTCCTGCTCCAAAAAACGAACTCTTCCAGCGCTTTCACGTTTATTACCTTGGTTGTGAGGCTGTGTCTAAGCCAGTTGGTAAGGCACCTGGTTCATGTAATAACTTCAGCTGATCGTATCCTGATCACAATTATGATTTTGATACGGTTAATGTATTGCATCATGTGCTTTGTGTATCTCTCAGGTATGGATGTAATCAACGATTCGCTCGAGGCAGCAATTAATAACAAGGCTAAAACTGAGTGGACTCCTGTCTCTGTGAATATCGCACCTGCCACCCTCACAATACTGTCAAAACAGGTAACAGAGCACAAAGTGAGCATGAATGACATGAACTCAGGCTAACGTTCCACTATAATGTGCTTTTACAGGCATTTCAGCAATACAGTGTAAATTTGTCAAATAGCATCCACATCAGTGGCTGATGTTAACACAACTGGACTCATTACCATCACTGCCACTGTTTTCAAACCACTATTTGCACTATCCTTTTTTATTTTATGACTATCTCTACAGGGACTATTTCCTGTGGTTCCTTAAAAGGGCTTAAAATGTCTTATATTAAAATCTGGGTAATTAAGGTCTTAAATTTACCATAAATTTGCTGCAGGTATTGAATTTTCAGACGGTGCGTTTAATGCCAATAGGAAAACACACAATTCAGAGATTTACTGCAATTTTGCACGTTATTTTGTTCACAAAGTTCGCTTCTTTGTTGTGGAGAAAAGGTAAGTAATATGCCTACAATTTATCTTTGTAGCAAGTGTAAAAGGGCTGAAAAAAAATTATAAAAAATGATTATCAGAGATTAATCAGCAGATCATCAGATTTTTTGGGTCTTAAATTATATTTGTTGAGTTTTGAAAAAGGTCTTAAAGTATTAAATTTGATTTTAAAATGGTGCAAGAACCCTGTTCTATAGGTCACATCCACATAAGCAGAAAAAATACATTTTATTGATGTAATAATTGTACATTTAGTACATAATGTAAATATTTATTTATATTTATATTACTTATTCTGTCTTTGCTGTTGTTTATTGTTTTTTTTTGTCTTTATTACAGTAATTAGTGAGTTAGTAGTAGAGAGTTTATTTTATGTTCCAGTGTTTGTCGCTTTTTAAAATCATCTTGTTAAGCAGCATTAATTGAATTTGTTTCATACTTTGTATTACATCCTTGTTCTGAAGGTATTTGAAGTACACCTTGTGAATTATTTTCCTGTCTTTCCCCAGAATGAGGAGGTGCTGTCAGAGTGCAGGGTGCGTTTCCTGTCTTTCATGGGTGTGGGAAAGGACGTCCACACCTTCGCCTTCATCATGGCGGAGGGTCCGCAGGATTACACCTGCCACATGTTTTGGTGTGAACCCAACGCAGCCAGTCTGAGTGAGGCCGTTCAGGCTGCCTGTATGGTGAGTTATGAACAAAACACCTGTGCTGAAAACTAATTATTTTCTGTCAAGACTTCATCTTATTTTGTCCCAAGTTGAAAGCTGAAGTGGTGGAAATGTTCTAAGAGTGTTAAATATGCCGTTTTTTTTCCCGTAGCTTCGTTACCAGAAATGTCTGGATGCTCGTCCGCCCAGCCTGGCCTCCTGCCTGCCCACTCCTCCTGCCGACTCCGTGGCTCGACGGGTCAAGAAGGGGGTTCAGAGCCTGCTGGGCAGCTTTAAGAGCTACAGGTCAGGCTCTCAATCCCCCTGAGCTGCAATGAAGATGATCCACAGTCCATTAAACACAAGGTCCATCACCACAGCCTCTCCTCAGCGTCCCTTCTCCTTCCCATCTTTCTGCCACAGATTCGCCTTACGACCGTTTCACTCGTCTAGTCACCTAGTCACCGTCTAGTAGTTTGTTGGGAAAAGACGTGTGTGTGTGGAGATTACATTTATTTCCTGTTTGGCTGTTACTTTATACAACAATTTTAAACTCCCATCTCCAAACAGATGAAACCCTGGCATCTATGTTTTTTTTTCTGTTGCTGGGATTCTTTCTGTGAGTCTTAACTATTTTTGTGTTTTAACAGAAACAATGCCATGAATGTCGGATATGGATGTAATATATATATATTCACGTGCAGACGCTAAACTTTGCTTGAAAAAGAGGTTGCTAGATTCTCTCTTGGTGCAGTTATCATCTCTAACGCTCCTCCTTTTTCTATTGTAAACTAGGTGCTGTAACACAGCTGTCACTTGGTGTTAAGTATCCTAATATTGATTTTATGAACCATCATGCACCTCTCCACCACCACCCAGTAGTTAGCCACGAGCGCCGACATCCCCGACTCTCCCAGACGATGTGTTTTAGTCTTCCAAAGAGCTGTATGGTCATCTGTCACTGATTTGAGTGGAGTGTGTTTCTCATACCTCCTGCATGAACGTTTGCAAGTTCAGTGCTAGTGTGCAATAATCAGATGTTCCTGTGTGGTGTGGTGACACGACGGCCGCCTCGTCATTCATTCGTTCACTTTGCTGATCAGGCGTGAGGCCACCGGAACAACAGAGCCATGTTGATAGAAATAGAAATAGTAGTAGTAAAAAAAAAAAAAACTCTGGGTTTTCACACCACCGCTCCATCTACTGAACAGTACTGTAGAAACTCACCACAGGCTGCATGTTCTCATAGCTTAGAGCGCTAGCTGCTTGCAGCAGTTTATTGCTTAAAGCCCATCGGTGTATCCTGTAAATTCTTTCTGTGTTTCTGTGAGGTAAGAGGAGGCTGTGTTGTTTCGTGTTTCATAGGCATGTCACTCTAGTTAGTGCCAGTGTTTATCATAAGCTAGCAGTAGAAAGTTAAGAGGGCAGGTCCGTGTCTCTATTTACAGGAAACCTGGAGATGATGATGGTTATAGTTTTATTTTCCCCTGCCGCTCTTGTTAATGTGTTTTCTATCCTTTCCACACATAACAATGTACATGTACACTATTAAGATGATATTAATATTAGTTCACTAGATTTACTTTTTCTAAATAAAACACAAATTAGCCATGCGGTACTTTATTGTTATGTGTCTGTCAGTGATCAATACTGTATGTAGCACAACAGTAATAGTCATCTCTAATGTTAAAGATGCAGTTTGTAAGATCTTTTGGTTACTTTGACCTCTGCAGGGCATTTGTTTAGCCACGTCGAGTAGCTGCTAGATATCCTCAGGCTAACTGACTTCACTACGTAGAGATGAGAAAAATAATGAAAATACAACAATTATTGTGAAAAATGAATGTATAGACATGCGTAACAAATACAAGTTGGTATTTAAAAGAACAAAAAAAAAATCTGTCTGTGAAACACTGATTTGTTGATGGGTAACATTATTTCCATGATATCGTCGTGCTGATGCTAAATGTTTGATGCATAATGACACAGCACAACCTTTTTTAAAATAATTTAAGTCTCATTCACCTGCTGTCAGCATTGGATTGTTCACAACTTTTAAACTTTCTAAAAAAAAATACTCCTTTGATATTATTTTTATATTTTAGAAAAGCTGAAATCAAAAGTGTCCTCATAAGAGTCCTAAATGAAATTTGGTATTTATGAAACATATAATCCATGGTAGAAACATATGGATTGTTCAGTGTATAGATTCAGTATGAAGAAGTTTTAAAAGCTTCAGGTTCAGCGTCAAAAACCTCCATTCCTCCAGAGATTCCTACTGATGTTTTTTAAACACTAAAACTCTTACTAACTGCTTCTTTCTGTGTGTGAGGTATAACACTAACTCTCTCTCATGTGTCACTTGGAATATTACCTTTGCTGTGTCCAGTCGGTGGCAACATAAAGAACATTAGCAGATTAATTTATTTCTCTTCATGTAAATTAGGTGTATAAAATGGATGTATATAAAAGTCACTGCACAATAAATGTGAACATATCATACCTGTTTGTCCTGTGCTCTTTGTTTGCTTGTGTGGACAGATTTGTTTCTAAAGTCTGGATGCTCGCTTTAAGACGTCTCCTTTGGTTTCTGGTTGAGGTGCGTGGATACTTTTTTTTTTTTTCATTTTCTATTAATGGCTTTATCTTTCATTCCCAGCTTTTCCATTAAAATGTAAAAGAAGCCACACGCAGTCTGTGTGACTCTTTTGCATATGCATTAAAGCTGCTGACAGTGGTGTTACCATATGCACTGAGCGTGAACGTCCCCCATCCCCCCTCCAGTCACCTGTTCAGCTCATATCAGCGCTGCTGCCCCCACCTGGTGAGTTCAAAAGGATAGGTGGGGCTGCTTATTGTTTCCCTAAGAGATGGGTTTTGGAGATGAAAGGTGCACATCAAGTGGAAATCCCCAGACTGGGAATAATTTGCTCCACACAAATATGAGGACATCCCTGCCAGCAGGATCCTGGAGCAGCAGGACACATCAAGGCTCTGCCGATAATCGCTTTCTTTTGAAGGGATGGACTGGGACCTCTGTGCAGGGACACTTTATCTAACAGGAGTCCACAGCCAGTCTGTCCTGTTGCATCGTGTTAAACAATCTGAGGCGTACTTTTTTAAAAAAAATTACTGCTTTAATACAGCGCAAACACCGCTCACTTTATTACAGCAGCTCGAATCATTGCAACCCTGCAATAACCTTTAAACGTGTTAAAGTTTTCACTGAAACTGTTGTTTCTTCTGACATTTCAATGAATGTTTCCAGATAAATTCAGTTCATTTTAGGGTCTTTATTCAACAAAAACTGAAAATTACAACTATGGGCATCTTGATATGATATTATTATCAGATATTGGTCTGATGTCAGCGAAAAAACAAATATATAAACAGTTTATATCGCCCTGCATCTTAAATCTCTGATATCAGCAGCCAGTTGCAAATTTTATGCTCATGTTTAAGTGAAACTAGTGGTTATTTTGTACTTTAAAAATATGTTTTTTTTTATTTTTTATTGGATTTATTGAGGTTATTTTTCAGTGTCTTCTAATTTATCTTTAATTTATTAAAGGGCAGAATATTCTCATGTTTAAGTTACGCTAGTGGTTATTTTGTACAAAATATATTTTTCGATTTTTATCGGATTTATTGAGGTTATTTTTCAGTGTCTTCTAATTTATCTTTTATTAGAATATTCTTATGCTTAAGGTTTAAAATGGTTGTAAAATTTATGTAACTCATTGGTTAATAATAAATGTCACTGTTGCTGACTATTGTTCTCTGTTTGAGTAATCCTCTGTACTATTAAATAACTAATAAAAGTCTGTAGGATGTCGTATCGGATCAATATTGGCCAATACTCAAGGCTGCAATATCAATATTGGTATTGGAAGTGAAAAAGTTGTATCAGGACATCTCTAATTACAACCCTCATGAAGGCAGGACTTAATGTCTTCCTTGACTTTTAATTCCTTATTAAAAACATGCAGTAGTGTTTTTTAGCCTCGTGCACATGGATGATGAATGTGGAATGTTTACAGCCAGTCATGCCCTAAATCCCTTTGTCTCCTCTGTATTCGGATGTTTATTAATGTGCTGCATTGACAGTGTGTTCGTGTATCTCTGAAGCCAGGTTTGTGCTCTCCTGTTTTTACTGGGTGTCAATCACAATTTACCTCGGCCGGCCCATGGAGAAACTAATCACAATTCTAATTATTCCTATAGCCTAATTATGCATATGGCATTTGTTTAATGGCGATTTATTTTGAGTAATGAAAGTGTAGTCTTGTGGAACATTGCTTTTCCTCTCGGTGTGGAGGAGCGTCTCCTCTGCTGGCCTCCTCAATCTAATCACCAATCTGAGGCGAGATAAAAAGAGCGGCTGAAAGCTCTGGTGTTAAAGTTTGAGAGCGATGATGGGAATCCCTGCAGGGCAGAGCCGTCTCTGACTGATTCAGATTGCAAGAACACACCTACAGGAACGAGGAAGCTCATATCCTCTGTCTCAACACAGCTTACACGTCATCATTTTCTGCTTTCTGCTACTGAAGGTATCTGTGCTTCTTAGTCAGTGGCGTCACTAGGCCTAGGAGACTAGGAGGGAGAGCCAAAGTAGTCCCACATGGGGGCTAAGCCTCCTCTGTCCTTAAAACCTAGTGACGCCCCTGTTCTGGGTAATCGGGACGACACCTCCAGCAAATCAAATAGAGCCACAGGAGAGGATAATACAGGAGCATTGTAAGAAAACAATCCCTGCTTCTACAATCCTGTAAAACCCGTAGAAATATGAGATACATTAACAAACATGGAATGACGTCAGGAGACGGAGAATAAATGACAGAATGAGCCACACATGTTGGTACAATCTCTATTAACGCCCCGGGCCATTCATTTAGGGATTAAGCGGTCTAATCTGAAAATGTTCAGTAATTCATTCTCTCCCAAATAACACAGTGATTGCTTTGCCAGTGGGAGCAGCCAGCAGCCGACTGCTGTCTGGATAATCGTTTCTCCTGCAGCTCAGGGACGGTTCAGCAGCAGTTCAGTGCTCACAGGAAGCATTGTCTTTACGAGTCTGCCGGCCTGTAGCAACCATGCATGACAACAGTAACTGAAACCATACATACACCCTCACTAATGTTGCATTGTTAGACTTTTAAATTCACTCATAAAGCAATGCACAGTAAGAACATTATATTAGAAGGTCAAACTTGTCTTTCACTTATACCCACTGGATTAGAGCCTTCAGCATCATGAGGAGCTTTAATTAAAGGAACTTATCAATTAACTTAATAAGTGAGTTCCCTACGCTTCACCATGTTGAACAGGAGTGAGGAATTTAAACTGAATTCACCTTTTTAGACCCAAATTTGAGACACAACAGTGGAATTCACTGAGAAGTCAGAAATTAATCCACTAAAACACATTTTTTTCTGTTCAGGAATGACAGGAAATAACTGGAATTTAACACCTCAGTCAAAATAATAATAATAATAATAATGTACTTTGATATTTTTGTCTGCTTTTAACAACAATAATTATATTTTAGCATTAAACTTATCATTTTCATTGAAGAGCTTGTACATACTGGTGGATTAACCATTACAGAAACATAAGAAGAAACACCTTATTAAGCACTGTATGTCTAAATTGCTAGTTACTTCTGTGAACTGGAAAAAATGTCAAAAATAAAGACATAAGATACGGAGATGAATAAGGATCAGGTCATGTTTGGATGTAAATGTAATGGTAGCCGTTACCTTTTAATATATAACTTAAGACTTAAGCTAAGGGCTGAATTGACTCTATTACTTATTTGATTGTTTGTTATATTTTGTTTGTTTTAAATGCATATGCTCTTGAAAAAAGGATGGAAAAAGACAGATTCATCATAAAATGGGAACATTAGAATAGAATAAGATGCCTTTACTGTACAGTTGTACATTATACAGTGAACAAGGAAAAAATAAGTATAAAAATGAAAAATGAGTATGAAAATAAGTATATAAATCTAGAATGTAAATACAAAATAAACAGAAAAATAAGAATAAAAATTTGTCTTATATACAAATACAAATCGTCAAAGTATAAATAATGTTCTTACTTACATTCTACCTCTGGTAATTTGTGGTGTGTATTTTTCACCAGTGTCTACCCTAATCCCTTTATTCATACTGAATTTACACAGGAGTTGCAGAGAAGGAAGAAAATGAAAAATAGGAAATAAAAGAGACCAGAAGAAAATACTATCTATAAAAAGTGGAACAAACAGAAACAAGAGCATGTAAAGATGAAGTCTGCAGTTTTTTTATTCTAGAGAAAGAAAGAGAGATGCATTGTGTTTGAAAAATAGTCCGTCGATCGATCGTCCCACCGGTCACCTCTACATGAATGGTTTTAGAGTTTGTCATAAACCTGTTTGCAGGAATGCATGAATGGAAATGTGACTCACTGACAAGGCTTTTTGTTCTGAGACAAATCCAGCTCTCTGGTGCTCCTCGGCCTCTTCTCTCCCTCCTCCAATCACTCATTTCTAATAAAATTTGTCCAAATCCATAACAGAGTAATTGCTATGAAGAATAGCAACTGTCATGGTGAAAATGAATGGTCTTTATATTTGATGCAATAGCATGTCACTGGAATCTTTAATCATTAAACTTGAGATGACAGACAGCCAATTCATATTCATACAGTGTGCTGATTGGGGTTTGTCAGGCCTTAATGTTCAGTGATTGGAGTTAGCTGAAAATGACATGTCTCATTATACATGAGGATGAAACACGCCGACAGTGCTACAGAGAGTTTTACAGCAACAGCAGCGTTTAAATAGTCTCTGAAATCATATCTCACACTAATCTCTTGAGATTTAAAGGAGAACCTTTGCTCATTTTGCAGCTGAACACTGCACGAAAATACATTTCTGAGATGAGAAAAGGTGTTACAGTAACAGAATTGTTTTACTCTTTCTATCCCTTGGCCACCTGACTCCTAAACAGCTGACAGGAGTCTTTAATTATGGATTATGGCTGCTCATTATTGCACATATCACCTCAATTGCACATGCCCAGTATTGCACATTGCACTACCTCTTTGCACAGCTTGTGCTTATTGTCTTTGTCTTTATTGCTCGGTATTCATTGTGGATAGCAAAGGAAGTATTTCATTGTGCAGAGAAACACGTTTCCTTACTTTGAAATCGTGTTTCTGCAGCTCGACTCTGATTGGTTGTTCTCAGTTTGTGGCATGATGTAGAAACTTGGACTGGGAATCGGAGGGTCGCCGGTTCAAGTCCAGGTTGGACCATATGTGGAGAGTGGACTGGTAGTTGGAGAGGTGCAAGTTCCGCTTCCTGGGCACTACCGATGTGCCCTTGAGTATGGCACCGAACCCCAATTGCTCAGGGTGCCTGGATAAGAGGCAGCCCCCTCACTCTGACACCTCTCCTCCAGTGCATGTATGTGCATGTGTTTGTTTCATAACTTGTGTGTAATGTGAAAAAAATATATACTAACAGAGTGAAAATTAAATTATCAAATAAAGGAATTCTTCTTCTTCTTCTTCTTCACTACTGTCAGAACATGGTGACAGTTTTATAAAAAAAATTATCATATGTGCATAAAGTTACTGACTGCAGCTTTAATACATTGGATGTTGTTTAAGTCACACAAAAATAACAATTCACGTGGATTTATGATAGACACAAATGTTTTAGGTACCTTTATTGTAGATTTTCATTTATAGTTGATCTAATTTCTGACCACAGGTATGGACAAATGTATAAGACTCAATCAGGCCATACTGTATGTTACTTTAAATGAATTGGAATACATGAGACTAAGCCACTGAGTCACCATATTTAGGTTCAAAGAGACAACTAAAATTTGCCAATTAACTCTTTGAGTGCCAGCCGTTTTATAAAACAGAAAGTGTCTTGTTCCAGTATTTTTGGTCATTTTGAGTCATATTTCTAGACCCACAGAATATTTTGTTCTATGTCTGTGACAACACTGAATAGCTCAAATGAAAGAAGAGACTCTCTATTTCATCATGAAAAAAATGTTTGTTTTGTCCTTGTTCCATTCTTGTTTTATCAGAATCCGTCCATGTTGCTCTCTAATCTCGATCATTTCCTCTTCCTGCTTTGATCTCAGTGGTGTATACTGTCTCTTTATGCTCAGACTACATCTCCCAGAAGCCCCAAAATCACTCACAGGCTGTGTGAGATCGCGATCGGCGACCCGTTGCTGAAAAAACACTTTGATGTTGAAAAACATCAGTGGTAGTCAATGAGTTAACCTAATCCCCATGCATGCTTTTGGGAGGAAGCTGGAGTACCCGGAGAGAACCCACGCAGACACGGGGAGAACATGCAAACTCCACACAGAAAGGCCCCAGGCCCGGGAATTGAACCCGGTACCTACTTACTGTGAGGCTACAGTGCCCAGTAATTCAGCAAATCTAACAAAATGACCCACACTTCCCCTCATCTCTCTCCAGCTGCAGTGTTGCTGCAGTCAAACTGAACCCACGCAGATCTAAATCAGTTTGCGTCACAGCTGTAAAGATTGAGATTGAGAATGATTCACTTGCAGAGAAGTCTCTCTCAGAAGACAACAACTTCCAGCCTGGTCTCCTGCGAGACCCCACCAATCTGACGGCCCAAAGCCTCCCAAGACACACTGCAGCAAATTGCATCGTTACTTTGCAAATTTGTTCAAGCAATCAACTCAATCTCACTTGGGGTAGCAATCTGACAACAGGAATGATTAGAATCCAGGGCGGCCTGCCGCTTGTCACTCGGGACCGAGATGAGAGCGGAATTACAATGAAGCCTGAAATTGCGTGCTATTGTTACCTCCCTGTGTTCCTGTCCTCTTTCTCCATCCAGCCTTTTCCACATGCCCACGTCTGTCTCCTCTATTCTGCCCTTCAGAGATGTGCTAACAAGGTGTGACTGTTGGAGACAAAACCAAAGGGCAATAGTCTAAGATGGGAGACTAGAAAAAGCTCCTGTCCCATCTTTAATTACAAACCTGCCATCAGCAGAAACTCTGATGAGGGAGATGACGAATGCAAAGTTTGTGTGTGATGGAGGATTAGCGTTTAAAGCCTTAGCTGTGCTGGACAGGAAGTGCTTTAAAAGAGGAACGAATACTCGAGTTCCTTTTAGGACAAAATACATCGAAATGACCTCAGGAATTGTGGTGAAAAGCAAAGGGCAGAGGCAGGCGGCTCTCGACTTGCTTTATATTTATCAGCTTCTCCTCACATGTTGCCTTCCAGAGGAGGGTTGGAGGGGTGAAATGACCTGACGGGAGCTGAGGGGACGAGAAACAGGCTGTTGATTCTCATTTCACCGTTCCCATCTCCCAGCAGGATTGTCTGAGACATAGATAAATACTGCCAGCACTGCGATTTATAAGCTGTGCAGCAGACACAATTTCACCCATTACCTGACTGACTCTAAAGTCCAACACGCTTCACTCTCCTGCATACAGAGTGCTGTGATTTCAGCTCTTTCTTGTCAACACTACAGGGGGAAAAGGCTGCATACTTATTTTTTTAAATCTATAACAGTGATGTTTTTTGTTCAGAGATGTTTATCATTTAGTTTCAGTCTGGTTTTCTGTGTGTTGTCTCAGGCTATACTTACTGTAATTACAGTATTTTATCCAATCATTGCCAACAGGTCATGAAAACAAACATTAGCGAACCTTTTGTGTTCCGGTTTTGAAAGAGACAAACTTAAATCTGAAAGGAATCTGACCACATTTTACTTATAAATAAATGTAAAGAAATACAGAGATGAGAAGAAAAATGTAATTTAGACCCACATTTATGTGATCCACCATGTTGCTAAAGAACAGGAAAAACCAATGCATTTTTACGTTGGCTAAAGGCCACTGGCCATTTTTAAAAAAAACATTAATTTACACTTTCTTTTGCACAACAAATTTGCACTGTTTTTTTTTGTTTCTACAAGTCCCATCCACATCACAAATAGTGAAAAAATACATTGTATTTATCTAAATTAGTACATATTGTAAATATTTATTACTGTTGTTATTCCTTATTCTTACTATTTCATTGTTGATGTTTATTGTATCTTTATTACTGTAACTTGTCTGTGCTGCTGTGAATAATTTGCAAGGACTTCATGATACGATACATATCGCGATACTTGAGTCACGATACAATACATTATTGTGATATTACGATATATTGTGGTGTTCTATGTAGATCACAGAGAAATTTAAAATGCAGCTTAAAATACAAGTTATGTACATATATGTATGCATATTTATATGTACATATGTTAATACATGTAATACATGTACATATACATATGTTAGGGCTGTCGCAGTTACAGCATTAACATGGATTTTTTTTATTATATTTTATTTAAATTTGTATGTTAATGTGTGGAAAGTTTACAAGGTAGGATTTACAATCAGCCCAGAACATGACTTTTTTTTTTGGGGGGGGGAGGGGGGGGTTTATATTAAGAAATTAATAATCGATATTATATCAGAACAAAAAGTATTGCGATATATTGCTATGTCGTTGTTTTTTTTCCACCCCTAGTGAATAATAACCTATTCTATTCTATTCTGTAGGTGGTAAAACAGCCTTAATGCTTTTATGCTACAGAAACAGACTTCTGTATGTAAGCATGGCTCCCATATGTTCACTGCAGCAGTAACAAAAACCACTTATTGGTTTTATTATTTCTGCTCAAATGAAATAGTGGGGCAAATATGAACATTATCGTTCACTGAAATCCTATTTACTTTAACAATGGACTACTGTTACATCATATTTGGAGGCAGTGTTTGACACAAACAGGCTCTTTTCTGAACTTGTTTTGTTTCCAGTAGTATTAAATACTTCAGGCTTTCCTCCCCATTCTCATTCAAAGTCAAATTACTCCTTCAAGGCCTGCCAGTAATATGGGTTAATTGTTCTGGATGGCTGGATCACTTCCAAACAGTTCATCCAATTTCCATTTAAATTGAGCTATCGGAGCGTGACACGGGCGACGCTTGGCTCGGCACTGTTGCAGTCACACCGCTGGCTGAAATGCAGAGGATCCTGTTTACACGTCGTAGTGGAGGGACTCTCCAGTGGCTCACAACAAATGAAATGCATGCACATGCATGCTGGTTCTCTGACAGGGCTCTAAGAAGGAGCCTCTGATCATCAAACTGGTCAGGTGGATATACAGTGATTCATTGTCAGTCTCCTGTTGTGACCTGGAGGACGAGCTGCTCCTTCACTGTCTGCTCGCTGCTGATTATTTGACTTCTGAATTAGCACAGCTCTCCAAATTTTGGTGTGAAGATGCTGTTTTTTTGTTTTTCATTTGAGCTGTTGGTTTAAGGCTTCAGTTTCCTGATTGGCCCTGATTATCGTCAAACACATCACTGCTTTGAATAAATCATCTTTTATCATACAAGTCATGGTGATGATTGTCAAAAACAAACGTTATTTTGAATATAAGAGGTAGAATTCATCAAAAGCTCTCTTCCCTTCTGACTGAGAGAGGTATAGTGTCTCACAAATTTAACCCTTAACTCTTCCTTGGAACTTTTTAACCATGTGGTGTTGGTGTCAAGGTCTACTTCGAATGTTTTGTGGCTAGACAAAGAAAAAAATCAACAGTAGAGGGTGGTAATCCAACATTTATTTGGATGTAGTCTGCAGTTAAACACCCAAGGAAAAAGTAAGAAGTTAGTAGTTGAACGAATTGCAGCTTTTTTTTGGAGAGTAACTCTAAACTTAAATCCACTCTAACACAAAGAAGAAGAAGAAATTGGATTAAATGCAGTCAGTCCTACATTATATCACACTCACCTATAAACAGGAATATCTGCCTCTTGTTAACAAAACTCTAGGGGTAATCAGCAGGCTATTTTCCCGAAAAACATGTATTTGTTTTATCAGAGGAAGAGTAGAGGACACTTTCACCAGAATCACCACTTTTTGTCCAGAATCCATCCATTTTGCTCTCTAATCTCGATCATCTCCACTTCCTGTTTTGATCTCTGTGTCGTATACCGTTTCTTTATTCTCTGACTACATCTCCCAGAAGCCCCAACATTACTCACAGGCTGCAGGAGACCACGATCTGTGACCCACTGCCGGAAAAAGGAAAGACGTATATATATATATATCTATACGTATAGATATATATATATATCTATACGTATAGATATATATATATACGTATATATATGAGACACTCAAGCGTTTTCAAGTACACAAATATATATGTCTTTGGCACTCAAAGAGTTAATATTACTTTAAAATATGTCATATTTTCCATACAAAAATAACAATAAATATATTCACATTTTGATTGTGTTTTTACAAAAAGAGCAAGGAAATGATAATTTCAGTCACAACTTCAGAAATAAGTCACGTAATAAGACATATTTCATCCACCCGATGTCTGATAGTAAATTTTGTTAATTGACCTTTTCGACGTGTTTTATTTTTGTTTAGGAAACTGTCTCCTTTAAATCTCTCAAGTTTTTCTCAAAACAAAAACAGAGGGTTCAAAGTAAGAGTAAGAGTAAGGCTGCTATTAATAATGCGAGCAGGCCTCTTGTCTTTGTCCCATTGCTTAGCTTTATCACTGCGGTATAATGGTGATACATTAAAGGCACTAGCAGTGTTTGTATCCCACCAGCCTCCACACATCACAAAGGCAGCTCCTGCTCAGTGGATCAGCTTGGATGGTTTACATCAGTCATTCCCCCCACAGCCAATCCAGCCCAACTTCTCATAAAACCAAAACCATTCGGTGTCATCGATTCGTTCCCTTCTAAAAATGGGCCCCATGTCACACGTATTGTTTCTAGATTGAAAAGGAGTTGGCCAACATCTGCTGTAAATCATAAAGTCCCATTAAGCAGACGCATCCATTCTGCTGCCAGACATCAGCTCTCTCTCTTTGACCCGGGTCAAACTGTCCTCACCATCAGAGGGAGGACTCTGTGTTTGTTTGGTACAACATTAAAACGTTTAACCAAGTGGAGGGGCAGCGTGACCGTCAGCGGGTCAGGATAGAAAATGGAGGTCACATGACACACAAACACACATTATTCTAAGACACTAAATGACACTGAGAGGGAGGCTGATGTTTGACCCGTTTCATCTCTGTGAGGTCTGGTTTTAATTGAGTTAAAGGGTCAGTTCACCCAAAACCAACTGGTATCTAACCATGAAGATAGATTTGTGTCTGTCTCTGAGGGTTTTTAGTTTTGGGACTTATTATATATATATATATATATGTATAAAAATCACAAGATATCAGGGATAGAATAATAATAGGAGTAGAAGTGCTGGATCATCTGTTCAATGATAAATACTGTAGATATTAGAAACTAAGGAAAGCTGTAAAATGAATCATCTATACGAACAAATTCCTCAGGAAGTAGACTAGGTAAAATATCAAAACATCTCAAAAAACAAATCACATTGAGAAAAAGATTGAAAGTTTTGATGCAAGCGGTTTTAAAACATAGTAAGATGATGAAGTTTTAAACTGCACTGACATTAATGTCCTGAAATATTATCTGAAATGCCTGATATTACTATAATTAGGTGATTTTTGGTGAACTGGACCTTTTTAAAGTTGCACATAGATTCAGGGAGTAATGTGGGAAATAATTCAACTTTGTTAATTTTGTATTTGTGTGGAAAAACTCTGTATCTGTGTATTCTCTGCATTATAATGGCTGTTTGTCTGTGATTTCATGCACCACGAGTCGGCCTGTGAAAGGCTAATTTTGAACCAGACGTTAGCAGTTGCCCTTGAGCTGCCCTTGACTTGAACGCACTGAGCCTGAGGCGCTGGGCCGAGGGCTGGGCTCCCCCCAGGCTCCCCTCCCCCAAGGACACTCTGCAGGTTGCCTGCCTGTCTGCCTGCAAAAAAAGGAAAAAACATGTCCAGATACTTCTATTGTTCTATGCTCTGATCTTCACACAGGTTGCTAAAACAAAGCCCTCTTATTAATATTTATAGCCCCTCTGATGGGACGGGATCAATGGAGAGAGGAGAAAGAGAAGAGAGAGTGTGTCTGAATAATCACCCTCTCTCCATCTCTCTGAAGAAGAAGTGATATTTTAAAGAGGGATTCAGTGTGGGAGCAGGAGATAGAAATTTGATGAGATAGGTAAGAGGAATGTCTGTATCTGTGTACAGCTTCCTGGCTGCTATTGAGTTATTTTTACAGGCATTTTTCTTTACATTAATGGCTAAATAAAGCGTCACAGCCTGCACCACATCCACGTTTGTCTTCATAAATACATGCATGTCCTTGTGTACTGACATCTGTTTAAAGCACGGCTGTTTCCGTTGACTTTCATTTGCCTTAATTTCGTCTCTTTTCCCAGCTGAAAGTGAGTGGTGAGAGCGCTGAGAGTGGATTTGTAACAGACTGTGGTGTCTTCATTGGCAGGCCCAGCATGCTGGATCTCCAAGATGAAAGTCTGACAGCCTGCTCTGCGTCTTCGGTAGGTGGGCACGCTGCCCGGTGCTCAGTAAGCGAATTAGGTGGGCAGTGCGCCCGACATGGCCCCCCCTGACTGACAGTGGCCCTACTGAGCGCTCTTTAACAGCACAAGGAGAGAGTTATTAATCAGATGTGTTTGCTTCTTCCAGCTTTTCCTGCAGAGGAGGAGGGGAGACCTGGGGTAGTGATGAATGCCCTCACTTCTACGCGTTTCAAAAGTACAGTTTATCCATGAGGAATGGAGCGCCTTGTACACGGGCTGAGGGGAAATTGCCTTTTCCTTTGACCTGCAGCCAAGGGTGAGGAAGTGAATGGAAAGCGATATGAGAGTGTCTGCCCACTGAGGTGATGAATACGGTGTAAATTAGAGGGAGAGGCCTTTCAATCTCGAGCACTTTGGCTTTTCCCATTCTTACCGCCTTAAATTGTTTTCTGTCTTTTTGCTCTGCAGCCAATTCCTGCCTCCTTCATTTTTTTCTTAATCTTTCTTTCCTTTTTTTTATATCTCCTCCACCCACCCCCCACCCCCCACTCCGTGCAGCAGGGTTTCTAGGGGTACGAGGGTTGACAGGTTGAGCTCTGGGAGGTCAAGAGGGCAAGGGCAGCATTTGCAGATTGTGGGACAGAAAGCTGAGACAGCACGGCCTTCGGTGAGATCGCAGTGGGCAGCAGGAATCTGGAGGCCGTGCAGAGTCACAACGAGCCGTGACCTTCAGCTATGAGCGGCGAGAAAAATCAACACAGATCCGTAAAGTGTGGACATCCTGCGTCCTGCGTATGTGTGCACTCATTGGCATATGGTGTTTTGCTCAAAATGGATTAGACAGAAGCCCTCCTGAATTATTGTGAAAGCCCTGGATAACGCAGCGCAGTGCTGAGGGATGAACAAATTACTGCTTTTATTATGTCTGCCTTTAATTGTTATTCATGAATGCAGCATTTCATATGCAACAAAGGCTTTGGTCCAATGCTAAACATTTAAAGTTTGATTATTAATTACTATTATAACAATCCAGTGGACAAACACTGTTATGTGTGTGTGTGTGTGTGTGTGTGTGTGTGTGTGTGATTAATTTGAGAATGCAAGATCCATAATCTATTGTTTTATCCTGCAGCCATGCTCTGTGCGTGTGTGTGTGTGTGTGTGTGTGTGTGTGTGTGTGTGTGTGTATGTATGTAAATGCTCAGTATTTCATTGCAAACCTCAAAACTACACAACATATCCCACACAAAGCCTGTGGGACATAAATCTTTGAATCATACGTGAGTGGAATAACAACACGGTCCTGTCTATGAGCAGACTGATGGACTGCTTTAAAAATACATGTGATTCAAAGTGGACTCAATCTTTATTTGGATCCAGTCCTGCTGGATTGACATGAACACCAACCTGAGAAAAAGAGTCGGCTCTCTGGTGTTTTTTTCTTGTAGTTGAAATTATTCCACATATAACTGGATGTTTTAAGCTTGTGTGTATACAGTATATGCATATATTGAACACTCCTTTGCTAATATGTATCCACAAATTTAGCATTTTCAATCCCCCGCAGAGCCTTTGGCAGGTAAAACTTTACACGGGCTGACAGTTTACACCCACAGAACTTCATTTATATTCTAGTGAAATGCCAGGTTTCACACGTTATATATCAGGTTGGATTGTGCATTAATGCAAATCCTGTAAAGGATGTTTCTGCAAAACTATATGCAGCTATAAAACAGAGTCATTAAGTATTCTGTTAATGACAGAATATGTGACAAACAGTGTTTTAATCATGGGAATCATCATGCTATTAGTGTAAATGTTAAGTGTTGCCTGTATCTTGAGAAACACGGTTTTAATGCAATTCAGCTTCTCAACTCAACTTTGTTGCTCCCAGATGAAAAACACACACATAGACTTCAAACATCCAGTATCCTATCAAACATAATAACATACATAAAACATATAATAAAAACTTACAGAACATACAGTAGAATAAATCATTTTTTTTATCCCACAGCTGGATGTCATGGTTGAGTGGTTTGTGGTCCATTGGAGAGTGTTTTTTTATTTCTCTCCTGGAAAGTAGGAGGCATTGTTTTTTCCCATTTTACCCGCATATGACCCTTCTGCAGCTGCTTGTGTCAAGCTGCAGTCTGGGGTGTTGCATCAGTTGCATCAGAAAAAGTGAAATAGATATATTTCAATGTGCAGTTTGGATACTGGTATCTGTAAACAAAGCATGCAAAGAAAAACATGCAGTATAAAAAGCACTGATGTAGATAGCCGATACACAAGACTACTAAGGATTATTTCAGCTCTTAGTAGCCTCAGCCCCAGATCAGACCAGACCAGACCAGATCAGACCAGATCAGAACAGGTCACAGCGGTGATGTTGGTTCGACTGCTGTTAATCTTTTTATACAGCTGAACAATACACTAAAATATGTTTGTGAAAAGTTTTTAGGTGAAAAATAGGTGGCGCACTGAAAGAAGATTGATTCACAGTCGATCAGCGCTGCCTAGTTTGATCAACCTGATCCATCCCATCATGCAACACTGGATCTCCGTGGAGAATGATTTCATGATCATTTAGATTTTCAGCTTCAACATGATCCCACTCCATATTCACAGCATCATCAAATTAGTCCTCTCCTTATTGTTGTTGTTATTGTTTCCACATTGCATATTTTAGAGCTGCAACCGCTGATCAATTCATTGATTAGTCAACTATTAAATCAATTGCCAACTATTTTGACAGTTGTTTAATCAGTTTGAGTAATTGTTCAGAAAAAAATCAGAAAATTCTCTGATTCCAGCTCCTTGAATGAGAATATTTTCTGCATATGACAGTAAACTGAATATATAAATAAAAAAGACGCCTGGGGGAATTATTAGGGCTTTGGGAAACACTGGCTGACATTTGTCACTATTTTTCTGAAACTTATTATTATTATATAAACGAGAAAATAAGCAACAGATTAATGCATGGATGATGTGACAGGAGACCCCAGCAGAGATCTGGTCTACTCTTGAATAATAACTATGGGACTTTTCATGTTACATTATTTTATCGTGACATTTGTATTTATGTAGTGGATTTAGTGTCGCTGTTTTGAACCAATCAGAGAGGCGCTCTGCAGTGACGCAGAGCGCGCGCTTTCCAAGCAGAGAGTGCGCAGAGAGCGGAAGCGGCTGATATTCAGTCCACTGCAGAAGATGTTTACCTGCTCAAACATCCTGGGATCCTTGTGCTGACCTCCTCAGGTGTTAATAAATCATCCACCATGCATGCAGGTGTCCAGGAGCTGCACAAATGCGCGTTTGAGTCATTGAAAAAAGACGAGGTCTTTCTGAAACACACACGTCAGATTTAATTTGAAGGACTTTTGTGTGGAAAACATCAACCAGCCCCTGAGTGTGGATGGTTTACTGCTCTGCAGAGGAGCCTGTGGAGAGGATCCAGACTGTCCTTCAGAAGTAAGCTGGCATTTTAAACTATCTGAAGAAAGTCTGACACACTTGTGCACAGTTGCCTTCGCTTTTCATATCAGTTGGGGGTGTAGGAGGTTAAGTGGAGCATTACAAACCTCTCCTCTGGACTCCCATAGAGGCCTTAGTGTCCAGCTGGCTGGACTTCCAGTCGATTTCCTTTTGTTCAAGTCTTTAAATAGAAGCTGAACAACAGCTGGATGTTTGTGATGCCTCTCACACACCCACTGAAACAATCTTTAAGATGAATTACTATCATATCACAGTGCTTAATCTGTCCATTTTTACTGCAACTATTTATTAAAGCTCCCAGCTTGATTATTATACAAAATTGGTGTTTTGGAAGAAAGCAGCTGCTGGTACTGACTGAAAGCATATTTTCCAGTCTAACAACACCATAATGCTCCGGCTAAGTGATGCCACCACTGCGTCTATTTAAATATGTGTCTTTTGTGACAGCTGTCCTGAGCTCTGGCATATGGAGAAAATTCCCAGCAGTGTGTTTTAATACAAGGTTGCAGAGCCATGCAGCCTGTAGCTGCACACGTAGTTCATACTGAGATGAGCCATCATCAGTCTGAGGCCTGAACTAAGAGTGAACCAGCAGGACTGATGGATTCATTGTCTCATAGAGCAGCTTCCTGTCATCATGTGTTTTTCATGCTGTGCAGGACAGAGCTTTTGTTTTCTCACTGAGAAATGATGTACGATGTTCAGGCTTTCTGCTGCCCGACTGCTTTCCCTGGAAATGTCCTCATTTTCTGAATTGCATATGAATATGTGCAGGGAAAGATTAGATCCTGATTATGATTTATGTTGAACCAGGAAGCTGCAGCTGTGATTTCTCTCATAGTGAGCGCATAAAGTAAATGTGTTAAGATGCTGCAGATTCCCACTTTGCCTTTGTGTGTGATGATGTCTTTAAAAAGCACTCTGTGATTTTTTTTTTTTATCACTTTATTTATAATGGTCTATGATTGTCTTACAAGGGGATGGTATGTACGTCTCTGTGGTCCTTTCATAGGAGCATTTATTTTGATGCTCTTTACACTGAGAGTAGAGGATCTATAGCCTTCAACATCTGTCTAAATATAAAGCTACAGCCAGCAGCTATTAAGCAAATTGCTAACATTTTGATCATTGATTTTGAAGAAAATAAATATCAGATTATTTTAACTCTTTGAGTGCCAGCCGTTTTATAAAACAAAGTGCCTTGTTCAGGTGTTTTTTGCCCATTTTGAGTCATACTTCAAGACCCACAGAATACTTTGTGATATGACGCTGAAAACACTGAATAGTTCAAATGAAAGAAGAGACTCTCTATTTCATCATGAAAAAAATGTTTGTTTTTACCTTGTTCCATTCTCGTTTTATCAGAGGTAAAGGACGCTTTCACCAAAAATGCCACTTTTTTCCAGAATCCGTCTGTTTTGCTCTCTAATCTCAAATCGTCTCCACTTCCTGTTTTGATCTCTGTGGTGTATACCGTCTCTTTATGCTGTGACTACATCTCCCAGAAGCCCCAAAATTACTTGCAGGACACGGGAGACCGCAATCGGCGACCCACTGCTGAAAAACTGTATGACATTACAACGTCGATGGCACTCAAATGTCAGATTTTAAATGAAGTTGAAATACGTGAGTGACACTCAAAGAGTTAATATGTTCTTGTGTCTTTACTTATCAAGTCATTTTAGGACATTGTCTTGGGCTTTTGGAAACACTGATCACCATATTTCACTTTTTTTTTAAGGCATTTTCTCGACCAAACAATGGCTCGATTCTTAGTTGCAGCCATAATTTGGACAGACGAGATGTTCCCAGTCTTTATGCTAAGCTAAGCTAACCAGCTACTGACTGTATGTTCATATGTAACATAGATATGAAAGTAATATTGATCTTTTCATCAAACTCTCGACAAGAGAGCAAATGAGCATATTTCACAAAATGGCAAACTATTAGAGGGGAAAAAAGACAAAACAAAGGAAATGGTACACATTGAATTGTGCTGACATATGTACAAATAATACTGCTCGGAGAAGCACTCCATACATCACCAAAATGAATTTCATCCTATCCTAGATCATCCTAAATGAATTTGCTGGATATTTCTCACCATTCATCTATGTGAGTTAGGGCCCCTGTTTAGAGGTGGATCTGTGCTACCTCAACCTTCACCTCACTTACATCTTAAACCCACTGTGCTGTGCTTTTGGTTTTACCTGTCTGAACGTGTAGTGTAGTGACACATCCACAGGGACAGCGGACATGAGGTTAAAGCGATTCACCACGCTAGGAACTGGAGCCTGCTTTGGCACCGGTGAAGAATGGGCAGAGACGAGCATGGATACCAGATGGCCGTGAATCTGTAATTACAATTCTCTGGTGCAAAGTGAGGCACTGGTGGAATGAAATCTCTGCGCAGCTTCAAATATCTGCTTTGTTTACTTGACAGGACGTTTCACCGTCATCCTGGTTTCTTTGAGGTGCATGTTTCCTGTTTGCACGGTTCAGATTTTGAGGAAAGGCCATTCGGCACCAACGGACTCCTGCAATGTTGGTGTTGGCGTCCGCTGCCAATGTATTCGTGGAATGGTAATTACCAGCCTAATCAAAACCAGAATGAAGATGGACTAAGACGGTTGACTGAATTTAAATAGGATGAGCCTATAATGGCTCCCAAATGGAGAGCCGGGTCTGTGCTCGCCCCACAGGGACTCACCTGTGATTTACCCTCCTTACTTCTGTATGTGACAGGGTGGCGTCGTGGCATCGCCCGCCCCCTCCCATGTGACCCTGGATGCTCCCTCTTGCGCAGGAGGCTGTATAATTGTCTAATTAAATGGAGAGACAACAGCCCTAGCATACCTCATTAAAGACACCGCTCCATCAGCTCCCACCTTTCCATTTCTTTTTAAAAGACCCTCCAAATCATGGCAGGAAAGGTCAAACAGAAAAGTGGTGGAAGTGGTGGCTTGTCTCGCTGGCATCCCTCCTATAGAGTCCTCATGAAAAAGTGATTTTATGACTATGTAGAGTAACAGCCATATTTCTGTCATCATTTCCAGTGTCCAGTGTTGTTGGATCAGCTTGACTGATGGGAGTGAGAAAAAATATTGATATGACAATATATCGTGATACTTCTTCTTCTGATATAATATAGATTTTTTTTATTTCTTAATATCTTTTTTTATCGTACAGAGGGTCTGGTATTCCTCCATTGAGAACTAATTTCAGACCGGAGACGTGAAGTTTGAAATGATTGGATCTAATTTTACCCAATCGCTAACGTTTGGTCGTGACGTATGTAATGCGCCGCTAGCATTCAGGCTAGCCAACTCCTGAAAATTAAGACTTTTCCCGAACCCTGTGTGGAGTAAAGCCACGACACCTTTGCCAGCAATAAAACTGGTTAAACATTCCTCTTGCTCCGACTTCAACTGCTGAATATTTGGGAGCCGAGCCAAAAGGGATTGAATGGCTTCTTTCACTTCCGTCTCCGCCGCCATTACCAAACTATAACTGACTAGACTGCAACGCAAATGCTGTGCATATCGATGGATCGTTAACACCCACCTCTCCCTGCCCTCCCACCATTCACTGATTGACTAGGATGGAATTTATCCTGAGAAATTTAGTCCACGAGGAGGAAACCCAGATGTAATCTGCAGGGAAATGATAATTGAGCAGGAGATTACGGAGGGCTATGGCCAGACTAGCCAATTGTAAATCTAGAGCAACTTCTGTATGTTGAAATATATCACAATATTGCAATATCGCAATAATGTACCATGATAACATCATCTTTTCCATGATAAAATATGGTACAGTACCGCTGTGTTAAGTGGTGCGCTGCTACCCTGCAAATAAAGTGAATGCGGCGATCTTTTTTTGTATTAATGAGGCATGAACCGTTGAATAATTTCAACAGATAAATGAGCCAGGTTTGAGCTGCTTATAAATGAGGCTGGTTGAGCTAAAGGATCCCATGTGACTTCTCTCACTGCTCAGGATACAGTGAAATAATTAACTCTGAGATTATACCATCTCAGATGCGTTATACAAGAATTCACACATTCTCTTTAAATTAGGTGTCTTTTTAAAAAAACATTTTCACAGGTTTTTGTTCAGAAAGAACCCACAAAACTACAGTGAAAGAACTTTTGCTGGGTGCCATATAATCAGCACCACGGTTACAAATTATGTGAATCCATTTATGAGGAAGCATAAAGACACAGTATGAATGTTATTGGTGTCTTCATGGTTGTGGGTACAAGTACACTCCAGCCAATTTCAGAGCCAGATTTATCCGTCCGTCTCTGTCCAGCTGATGCTAAATGTAACCTTTCCAGGTCCAATTATTTATGAAGTCTGCAAACACGTCTCCCTCTGGTTCCCCCCACATACATATATCATAAATATTTGAGCGGATGGATGTTGGAGGTTAGCATACGTCCCATCTGAGATGTCAGTGGCTCATCGGCTAGTCAGCATGCTGTTGACACAGCACCAGACCACTTTGTTTGGAATGCGAGACTCTATCATGGGTCTTGTTTAATCTCCTGGCTTGACATGAACATGGCTGCCCTGAATATGTAGCCGCACACCATCCGTTTACAATTTCTTGCCAGTCACGTTGCAAAGTGGCTCCATAACCTGTCATGAGGATCAAATACTCAGCCTGACATCCAATATACTCATAACCTGGACTCTATAGATTTTATGTCAAGGTCTAAAAGTAGCCTCTTTAATTTAGCTTTTGGATCTTCAGGGAGCACAAATAATCCTGTCGTTTGGAGTGACATGTTGAGACAGCGCACTGTGTTAACTACACCTGAGTGTTTGGAGAGATGTGGCGGTTTGACGGT
Organism: Synanceia verrucosa; assembly: GCA_029721515.1. Classification (NCBI taxonomy): domain Eukaryota; kingdom Metazoa; phylum Chordata; class Actinopteri; order Perciformes; family Synanceiidae; genus Synanceia; species Synanceia verrucosa. Next base: position 3,698,892 of record CM056559.1, read on the forward strand.
TTTAGATTGAAAGTAATCTCTCATGAGGACATGCAGGACAACTTTATGCTCTTTCTCTTTATTAATGTTTTCAACAAACAACAAACCACAATCTACATGATACAAAAGAGAGAAATAAAATAAGTGAGCATATACAGTACATATACATACCTATACCCTAGGGGAGCGTATTGGCAATGACTTCAAGATTCGATGCGTATTGCGATTCTTGAATCACGATATGATACATTATTGCGATATTGCAATATATTGCGATATTCTATGAGTTTCTACATAGTAAATAGAAATTTAAAATTAAGCTTAAAATACAAATTGTTTATATAGATATATTTATACTAGGACTGTTGAAGTTCCTGCGTTAACACAGGTAATCGCCCAAAATATGACTTATTTGTGGAAAAAAGTCAATATTGAAAAAATGAAAAATCAATACTGTATCAGAAGAAAAAGTATCGTGATATACTGCCATATCAATATTTTTTCCCACCCCTCCTATACCCATACATAAATTAATAGACATATACATAAATAACTTATCCTCCACACATTCAGTAGAAAGCTGCAACTATTCCCAGCACTACCTGCTCCCATTACTCTAACTCACTTTCACTCCCCTGCTCCAGCATATTCTGCAGATTCACCTGTTCCAGATAATCAATAAACGGACCTGATACCTTTTTAAAGACATCTCATTTCTTTTTCAAAGTGCAAGTGATTTTCTCTAAGGATACACACAGACAGTTCCTTAAACCATTTTTGGATACTCGGTCTAGTTTGATTTTTCGATGAAAGCGCTATCATTCATTTTGCTTGCAATAAACATAAATATACAGGAACTTATACCCCGTGGAGTCGCAGCCTTGTAAGAAAAAAATTTGGCTCCATTGCTAATTTTCCTGATATAACCCCCTCTATCATGTTTGACCTCTTCTCAGGACTTGTTCCTTTGAATTGTCCACACATCAGGTAGGTTTCTATTAATTTATTGAACTTTTCTGGGGTAATATATGTGCGCATCAGGCGGTTATTTTTTTAAAAGCCTAAGACGGGTGTTTGCAGTTTGTGTTTGAGCATCTTTACAAGCATCTTTCCACTCATCAGAAGAAATGTCTTCACTCTCCATACTTGAAGTTTAGCTTCAGAGGACTCAGGAGACCCAGATGTAAGTAAGTCAGTTCATGCAGTATGACATTAGTTAAAGCCTGGCTATACTTTTTGTGAACAGGTAAATTCTGTTAGAGCAAGGTGAACTTTCTGCCCTGACCTGACTGACTTTATCAGTTTAGTTCAAGCCTTATTCATCACTGCCACTGCTCATTCATGCACTTGTTCAGAAAAGCTCCAGGTAAACCCATATCAACTGCTCCACAGCCTCTTTTTAACAGGAATAATGAGCGTTACAGGCTGCACACTAAACAACTAAACCAAGATTTAAGGCAGACTAATGTTAATAATTTTGTTCATGTGTTTACTCCTGATGTTGATGGATGATTGCTGCTTTATTCCATGAATAATTCATCGTTTCAGAAGTTGGCTCCTTGGCAATAATAATTACTTCGGAAAATGTTGGGGATATTGTGATCTAATTAAAGCGCAGCGGTCAGTTCAGGTGATAAAACAATGCTAATCAGCTGAGCCTGGTGTTACCTGGTCAGCACAAAGAGCCTGAGTTAAACAAACATTAGTTTATAAGATTAAAGAGGTTACAACCTGCATGTCTTTACAGGACAGTACATCATTTTCATTATTACCCTGGAAAAAAAGCCTCTGTTATGTGACAGCTTTTTCTCTTGATTTTATTATCCACTGACAGGATAAAAACTTTTCTGAACAACTTTAGAAACATTGCATTGATGGGATGTACCTGGTAGACCGGGATTGTGCTGAAATGTGAATTCGTTTACATGAAACAAACTACAGGATTTGTAAAGTCAACTTTTTGATTATTTTTTATTCATCACTTTAGTTTTGATCCACACTTTATATTATGTTTAATATTTTTGCATTGTCTTATTTTGGCACCTTTTATAAAAAAAATGATTAAGACTTTGTATTACACTTTTATTGTCCCATTCGGTTCTACTGTTATTATTCTCTTCTTATTATATTTCAATTTATACTTACATTAAAGATTGTAATTTTAGTAAATCATAAAAGACTGATCCTGCTGGCCACCCCTGTGAAAAATGTCTGGACATGCCACTGTTAGCTGTTAACATATATTAATAATCACACAGTGTACTGTAAAACTTTCTTATGAGAGATACATTAGTACAGTGTCAGCTCAAGTTATCAGTATTATTTTACAGAGAGTGGGACATGGCTAAAACTTGGCTCAGTGACCTTTTTACCCTTTGAACCTGCTGCTGGACAGAATGCAGATGGATGCATAAAGGCCAATAGAGGGAGCCCAATAGCTATGTGTCCTCGAGCTGAGACAGGGGTCCACTGCAGTTTGATTACATGCAAAATGCTTTAACGACTTAAGACAAGTGTAAAGAATGGTAAAGTTCACAGACAGCTGGTCTTCAGTTTTCATCGTACATCTGACATCCACTAACTAGAGTCTGTTTGCTGGTTTTAGCGAGCTGAAAGCCAGGTGGACGGCTTTGTAGCGCAGACTCTGTCCCCAGATGGGTGGAGAGGAGGATGTGCAGGTGGAGACAGCTGTGGTCTGTCACTTTTCCAGAGGTTCCAGGCAGCTATAGAAACCTGTCAGCTGGTTTGCTTCAGCTCCAGAAAAAGAGACAAAGTGTCTCAGGGGGGCGGCAGGCTTTTCTGTTACAGCAGTGGTTTACCCTGTGATGCATTCATGCTTTGCTGGCACACTAGTCATAAGGTGGAGCTTTAAAAACCCTCTTAAGATTAATGACATTGTTTGTTTGTTGCGACCACATGCCCACATCAAGGGATGCTAAAACAGACAGCTACAGTGTATATCTGACATTGCAAAAATCTTTGATTTCTGAAATGATAAAGGAAACTACTCCCTCTAAAGATTAGTTTTGTAGTGATTTGATCCACCTGGCCAGGGATGATTGATGGACTTAATATATTCCATTAAGTCAGGGATTTGTGTTTGTCTTGTAATGAGTTGCTGTGTTGAGCTCAGCTCCACTGTTAAACTCCAGACAGCGCCGTTGTTTGAGTATGAAGGGCTCAGGAATATTACTTCAATAAATATTTGATGAAAGAGGAAGTTCTATCGATTTATTACACTGTGAGTAATATATGTGCGTGTTCATTAGGTGGCCTCTGAGTATCTGTGTTTAATATTCTTTGTTTACAGTGGAGGGTCACATATGGGCAAACGCATGAATATGGAGCAGGTAGCCCCCCGCTCGTCTCTGAGCTTTGCACAGATGCTCGCCCTGTTTTCTGCACACACATACTGTACATACAGATCAGCTGCATGTACACACACACACATGCACGCTTCCTTTCTTTAATTAAAGCAATTAAAGTAGGTTTGGTGCCGTGCATTCATTTCCACGATTGGCAGACAGATTTCATTGTTATCTTTTATTGCTTCTTAAAATAAAACCGTATTGTGTCTCTTCCAGGGTAGAAGCCTGGATATAATCTGAGACATCACCTCCTGACTCATAAAAAGGTGTCCCCTGGAAGGAAACGGTGATGAGCAACAGGAAGGAGGTGTCGACCGCAGGGGAGGTGAGTGTCTTTCCCTGCATGCTTTTCGGCATCCCAGAGTGTCTTTATATTTGTGTGTACAGCTGTGGTTTGAAAGGAGGAAAAAGGGGGAGGTCTGCAGAGGTATGGGCTCTGCCCTGCAGCGTTTGGCACAAAGGGCCTCCTCCTATTATGCATGCTGCTGGTATCTATGGGAGATAAGGTTTGGTCCTGCTTATGAAACACATGCTAAAAATTTGCTCCCCTCCCTTAAACCTCTCCTTTTTTATTTTGAACCATTTCTTTGTCACCATGATATTAATTTATTTTCATTATCAGTCACCTCTCCTGTCTTTGCATATGAAATGACAGACTGGCGTCATTTCGTCATATCAGATCACTCACCTGCAACCATAACCTTCAACATTTTGCTGAAAGGCAGTTATTAACTCTTTGAGTGCCATTGATGAAAAGCATCCCCATTATATATGCTGTAGCATCACCACATTCACCATATCTCATCTCATGTCATGTTTTCACAAAAAATTATTTTATGTATTTTTTTTTTTTATGAATTGTTGTTTGATTTTTATGGGAATCATAATCAGTAACTTATACATTATGACCTGTAGCATCCCCAAATTCAGCTCAGGCACATCTCACCTCATGCTGCTGAAAGTACAACACTGAATTTGACAAAAAGTGATTTAATGTATTTTTTTTTATTAACTCTTTGAGTGCCATTGACGTATATATACAGTATGTCAAAGCGGCTTTTCAATCGCAGCCTGTGAGTAATGTTGGGGCTTCTGGGTAATGTAGTCAGGACATAAAGAGACAGTATACACCGCAGAGATCAAAACAGGAAGTGGAGACGATCAAGATTAGAGAGCAAAACTGAATCTGGAAAAAAGTGTCATTTAGGGTGAAAGTGTCCTCTACTCTACCTCTGATAAAACAAGAATGGAACAAGGTGAAAACATTTTTATTCATGATGAAATAGAGAGTCTCTTTTTCCATTTGAGCTATTCAGTGTTTTCAGAGACATAGTACAAAATATTCTGTGGGTCTTGAAATATGACTTGAAAATTCTGGCACAAGGCACTTTATGTTTTATACAACAGCTGGCACTCAAAGAGCTAAAAAACCCAAGCAAGGACATATAAAAGTGATACTCTGTTAATTAGGACTGATGTTGTGAAAAACAGCAGTGGTGCCAGGGAGGGAGGTACCCTGCTGGATGATAGCTGTTCTTTGTTTACGTCGGTGCTCGGAGAGTTGCTGGGAGGCATGGCGAGTTGAATCCACTCAGGTGATGCTTCAGTGTGAGCGGATGCAGAGGAGTGGGGGGCTCTCTCCTCCCCGCTGACTCTCCCAGCCGGCTCTGGCATTAAGTCAGCCCAGCTCTGTACCAGACGACAGCACGACAGCTGTTTCCTATGACTAGGGGAAAAACACATTGATTCACTTCCTCGGCTGGCCTCATTTGGGAAGAGATGGAGTGTGGCCAAAATAGTCTCTACCGGCGCTGAGATGTGGACAGTAGAAAAAGGTCAGCAGCAGAGGAGAGTCGAGAGGAAGCAGGGCTTCAAATGACACGGCCAATATTTCAGCTCTAAAGGGATTTTAACCTTTTTACACTGTGGGAGATGAACCTCAATGCTTTCCAGGAATTATTCTGTCCTGCAGAGGCAAAACTCTCCAAGTACACATTCAGTAATAACTGAGTTTTGATCTGCGCTGGAAAAAATGCTGATCAAAAAATAAATAAATCATGATATTTTTGCTTGAATCAAGCAAAAAAAAATCTGCCAATGGAACACGTGAAAATTGTCCTGATAAGATTTCTTGAAATAAGACATAATTTCTAAGATTGTCATGATTGAAAATGATTTAATACCTCGTTTTTAGTTATATTTAGTCAGTTATATTTTACTTGAAGATGTGTCTCACATAAGCATAGGCTCATGACATGTAAAATATTATTTCATCTAAAATATTTTTCAAAACAAGATGATTTCAAGATTTTCTCACCCAACAAGATAGTCAATATGTACTCTCTTGAAACAAGGCCCTCCATCTTAGTGTACATTTTGTTGTAAGTGATAATTGTCTGAAATTAAGTGCATAGACATAATTTGACAAATATTCTGGGCAAGATTTTGAGTTTTTCCAGTGTGGAGCTGACTTTTTCTTACTAGACTTTACAGTATTTGCTGTTTGGGTATTAATTAGCTATAACTAGGCAGACCTAATGCAGTTGAATACAGCCTTCATGAAGATTATGTTTTTCTTGAAGCTTCTTATTCTCTTATGCTATTATTGTGTGTGTTGTGTTGTTATTGTGTACGTAAAAATGAGCTAAAACTAAGCCAGACCACAGTAACTGTGCTCTGAGTGGGCAAGCTGAAGAAAACAGCAAACATTTTATCATGATAAGAGCAAATGGAAGCAGAAAACAGCCTCATAATGACTATGTTTCAGGCAGAAATGTTCTCGTGTCCAGACATTGGCATTTATCCTGCTGTCCGTGGTATTGATTCGTCAAGTGATCTCTCGTCTGACAGCCACCTTCCTTTTCTAAGTGCTGTGAAGGCTTTTGAAAAGCCTCAGTGCTGTACTTAGTGCCAGTCCAATACCAAGAAGCAGCCATATGCAATTACAGTGAATGTATACATTCATAGTTATGTGAAAAGCCATTGTAAGGATGCAGCAGGTATAGGAGCTATTTTATTTTCACTCAAGGACAAATTTGTTTTCCCATACTGTCAAAGCAGTGGTACGGGAATGGCCTAATAGCACAAACAAATATTAACACGCGTGGTATGAAAAATACAGACACATTTTTCCTAGAATTATTTGATTTATAATTTTTATGATCTCTATCTGCTATTTAAATGTTTTCTGGACAAAAAAAATCATCAAAATAAATATTTGTATTGTGTCCTGCAGTTAAATCACTGGTAAAAGAGATAGCAGTGGAGCGATCAATAGTTCCCTCAGACATCGATCCTCTCCTTCGAGATTTAATTAGTTCCTGAATATGCTCAGTGTAACATGAATATTGTGGTATCGCTATTGAACGCCGGATGATCTATACCGCATTTGTTTAGGGATCAATTATGAATGTTGTAATTTGCTATTGATGTAATTGATTAATTTGTCCAATTATACTGGAGATAGTCATCAGCCCTTTCAGACCCATCAGTCCTCAGGAGAAACAATAAGCTGAGACTGTGCTGCATGGGCTCCTCTCTCATTTACACCAAAGAAATATTCATTACTTTTTTCTCAGTATTGTATGCCAAAAAAAAAAAAGGGGTTTCATGTGCTTCAACTGTGAAACTAAAGAGCAGGAGACCAAAACACACAGTAGCACCCAGATTTAGGACAATATTTGAGTATTTTATAAGTCTGTGACAAGGCTTATTTTCTCAGTTCAATTTCTTTTATTAATTTCCTTTATGTTTGGAAAAACAAAATTAAGTTTTTGGGTTATTACCATATCCATGCATGGAAATTCATCAGGATCTTGACTCTTATATCAGTTGCTTTTGTTGTGTGCGTGTGCATTAGCTAACTAGCTAGCTACTGCAGTCTTCTTCTGATAAGCTTTGCATCTAAGGGTTAATATACTTATTATAGCTGTAATATGAGCATCCTCCTATATTCATTGCAACTTTATTCACTCCGCTGGTTCATGGAGTGAATAGCACCTAACACCTAAATAAATCAGTCATTAATTCATTTACTCATTTGCAGAAACTGTATTTTATACTGTTTAACAATGCTTCCAGTGCCAACAAAATAATAATAAAAAAAATTAACAGAATTAGAATTTAGTTGAAGCGTCACCTGAGGACTGTAAAATCAAATGCAAATTTACTAGTTTAATTACATCTAGTCAAACTACTCCCTCAACACTCCCAGTGAGTGAACCAGCTTCCTGTGATCCCACAGCTAATTAAATCACACTGATGGGACAACAATGCAGAAATTACAAACAAATTGAACAGAACCAACCAAATGGATTAAATAGAACATGGCAGATAAATGTCAGGTAGAACCTGCACCGTCGCTATGAGCTCAGTGGTCATGTTAATCACAGGAATAGCTGCAGAGATGCTAACATTTTTAATGAGGATGTTATTTTAGCATGAATGCTCAGAGATGCCTTCAACAATTAGAGTTGGAGAGCATTTTTAATTTTCTATCTGTGAGTCATAATCTCTTGCCATCTACTCAGAGCATGATCTCATTATTGAATTTTTTTTTGCAAACATCATGGTATATATTTATTTTGATAAAGCATATGTGTGCCCCATATAGACAGCTGCTCACTACAAAATAAAAGCCTCTTTCTACTCCAGGTACACCTGCACAGCAGAAGCTTTCAAATGTGTCAAATTCAAGCTGGTTTGATTGTAAGAGCACATTTACAACGATTTCCTTCCCACTACACTCATCTCACCTTTTCTCTGACTAACAGCAGTGTCCACTTGGTGTTTCTATGGTTGCTGTAGACTTTAACTTTGGAGCTGTTTTTCAGCACCAGTCTTCTCTACACTCACAGCTGAGGAGGTTGTTGAAGTAGTTTTTGAAGATCATTATTAACTCTTTGAGTGCCGGCCTTTTTATTAAACACAAAGTGTCTTGTTCCAGCATTTTTGCCCATTTTGAGTCATATTTCTAGACCCACAGAATATTTTGTACTATGTCTCTGAAAACACTGAATAGATCAAATGAAAGAAGAGACTCTCTATTTCATCATGAAAAAAATGTTTGTTTTTACCTTGTTCCATTCTTGTTTTATCAGAGGTAGAATGGAGGACACTTTCATCAAAATCACCACTTTTTGTCCAGAATCCGTCCATTTTGCTCTCTAATCTCGATCGTCTCCACTTCCTGCTTTGATCTCTGTGGTGTATACCGTCTCTTTATGCTCTGACTACGTCTCCCAGAAGCCCCAAAATTACTCACAGGCTGCTGAAAAAACACGTTGCGGCTGATCTCATCTCTAGATATTCTCGAGTTGCTCTTTCCAGCAGTGAGCAGTAATTGAACTGAAGCTTCTTACTATAACAAAGATGGCAGAGGAAGGAAGCAACCACACAGTGCTGGGGCTGGTAAAGATGTGCCTGGTTGTGGAGTCAGTCCTTGACTCATTATGTAAAATGCATCACTTCCAGAGTTCGAATAAAAAAACTGAACAATAACTCTGCTAGAACTGCATGTACTGCAGTCCAGTGACCTCTGCGACCTTTGACCTGAGGGAGTAGACATTGCTTAAACTCAAACCAAAAAAAGCTGAGTACCACTGACCTGAATATGTGACATTCACTCTGTAATACTTACCATTTTTAGTTTGTAGCCCTGCAACAAACTGTAAACACATTGCAAACACTTGATGAGTATTTTATGTTCCCACAATCCTCTGACAGTAATCATACTCACTGTTATCACTGGATTGATCACGTCTGTTACTTTCGCTGTAGAGAGACTGTACAATTGTTGTAATTTTGTGTGCTGAAAAAGCGTCTTAAGCCTCCCCTCTTGTTGAGCTGCACTTAACGCTGCAGGATTGGTGCTTATAGTAGTGAGTGCTTCGCAGGCTGGTGTCCACACAAAGCCCCCAACAGAGTCTTTGATGTTCGCCTCAGCGGATCAAAGATGTCAGAGCGTGGACCTGCCAGGTGCTCCACTCTTTCATCTCACTTACTTATGTGTCTGCTGCTTCCCCTTTCTTTCTCTGTAAAGAGACAAAACAATGTGCCCAATTCAGGAACACTCCATAATTCACACCAAGAGGACCTACTCGATTTCAGATACTCCATAAAGAGGCAGGCAGTGGCGGTATGTGCTGTGTAGCTTTTTAACTCACTGAGTACCAGCTGTTTTATAAAACAGAAAGCGTCTTGTTCCAGCATTTTGCCCATTTTTGAGTCATATTTCTAGACCCACAGAATATTTTGTACTATGTCTCTGAAAACACTGAATAGCTCAAATAAAAGAAGAGACTCTCTATTTCATCATGAAAAAAATGTTTTTTCCTTGTTCCATTCTTGTTTTATCAGAGGTAGAGTAGAGGACACTTTTTGTCCAGGTTCTGTTTTGCTCTCTAATTGTGATCATCTCCACTTCCTGCTTTGATCTCTGTGGTGTACTGTCTCTTTATGCTCTGACTACATCTCCCAGAAGCCCCAGAATTACTCACAGGCTGCAGGAGACCACGATTGGTGACCTGCTGCCGAAAAAACACTTCGATGTATTATTACATCAACGACACTCAAGCGTCGGATTTTAAATGATGTCACAATACGTTAAAAAAAAGCACCAACAGAGGGTTTTATTGTGCTCCTTTCTTATCATTTTCAGTGCCATATTTATGAGTTAGAAAGGCTGAAGCGACACTCCAGAGACATGATCGACATCTTAAGGCTCCATCTTAATCCTTTGACCTCAAAGCAGAAAAGGAAAAGAGAAAGTGTCTTGAAGCTCATAAATATTTGAATGTCTGTCACTGCATTTGATTGCTTGCTCTTTTCTGCAACAGCGAGTGTAAATGTTAGCGCTGTGTGGCGTTCATTCATCTCCACAATCCCCTCTTGGACTGAACTGAATGTCGCTGCCACAGACTGATGTATTCAGTGTTCAGCATTTTTAACTCATCTCTGTTAACCAGCCACCCGTTGATCCTCCTGTTAAACCTCAGTGGTTTAGACAACAAACCTGACCACTCCCTCTTTTCCCTGTTTGCTTTTCAAAGGTGGAAGCTCTCAGAGGACACCTCTAAGTGCCTCCACTGAGAAGTTCCACATTATTGATTACAAATGAGATAATAAAAGCCTGCATCATTTCATAGGCTCTGGGGTAGAGATAACTTGTCTCCATTTACATATCATGTTGCAATTTATCCCTTTGTCTACGTGTCGGTGTGTCCCAGCGTCCTCACCCACACATGACTTATGGATCACGTATAGATGGATCCCCTGGTTTCTTCAGCTTAGATCATTGATGCTGATCTCAATGTAAGCGGATGACGTCCTCATGCATAATCAGGGTATTGATTTTCCCCTCCACTTCCTGGCAAATTGATCGGGAAACTAATTGTGCCCTTTTCTTTCTCAGCAGCATCTCACCGTGGAATCATTTCTCCTTTTCCAAACTACCAATCTTGCTAAAGAGAAAATAAGCAGTCTAACAATTTAGCAGGCAAAAGAGCCTGTTTAAATGGCAATTAACGTCACACTTTTCCATTAATGTGTGTCTGCCTAGCATTGTGGCTATTGTAATTGGGTAAGTAAACAATAGTGGATTCTACATTTTGCACAGCGAAAATGAGCGGCTAAGTGCACTATCAGTATATTTGAGGTCTCTGTGGTCTGTTGCGATATTGAGCCGGAGTGTTTCAGTAATCCTGTTGGAGTTAGAGACGCTCTCATCTTCCACACAAAATCTTGATAATCTATTCTCTGGACAACAGCAGGAGCTTATTTATTTCCCACTTGGTTGCTCAACCATGAACACAATCCAACAAAAACTGAATAACGTAAGTGCTTCAGTCAAGGGAAAAATCTTTACAGGGTTAGAGTATAGATGTTGGGGAGACATGTTCAGAGTGAAGGCTTATTGCTGTTTATTTGGGGAGACCTAAATATCTTGCATGAACTTGTAGTTTTGTAATTAGAAGTTGCTTTAGACAAATGAACAAGTCTAATTTAACCTGATCTAATGGGACAGAAATACAAAAAATCATCAGAATTTGGGAAAATCTGATGATCTGGTGCCCCTACAGGCAGGATGACATAATTCATTACTAATTGTTGCAAAAATAAATCAAGTTTTCTCATCTGACACAACTATAAGTTAAATCTGGAATAATTTTGATGACTTCAGGGCAGTGGAAATAAGCCGTGAACACAACACTGACATGTCTTTTATGATGGTACAGTGAACTTGTTAGCAAACAGTTGCTTAGTTATACTGTATATCCAGCTGTAAAGCAGCATTATCATTCATGAGAGTTGAGTTTGTGTCCTCCTGATATGCAGTATTCACTCACCTTTTATCTCTATTTTTGGTCTCCACCAACTCCCAAGGACAATATCCATTCCTTCATTTGCTAGATGCTGCCCTATGCTAATTGCAAATTGTATGTCTGCTGTTTGGTGTCCTGTAGTCAGTTTTTATGCGATAAAATTCTCGCTGCAAAACGCTCAGTGAGAGTGAATCAAAACTTACAATATGAAAACCTCCTTGCACATATAAATCATGTGAATCCATTATAATATATCAACATTGACTATAAATCATTAAGTTTAGGGAAATATTGTGGTCGAATGACGCCGATGTTTGTCGGACCCGACAGAGCATGGCGACAGAGTATGGCGCATGAACACAGCACAGATCATGTGGGACAGGAAGTCGTGTACAGACACAAAATAAAACATCCAGTTTATTTTCCAAACTAAATTGCGGCAGATTGTATAGTCAATTTCCTTCTACTCAGTGGACACAGGGTGGTTCTTTTTCACTGACGCTCCGCTACAACCTGCTATATCTTGCAATTATATGTGAATTTAAGATCTCGTTAATCAGTGAGATCTCATTCTCTCAACTCTAGCTGTTCTTTGGAGCCGCAGCGGGCTGATCTGGTGGGTATTGACAGACGATGGATGATGGACGTCGCCGTTGTTCCGCATAATTTCTCTGGCTTTGGGCTTTGTCATTTGAGTGAAAACGAATATTAGAATTTTCAGAGATGACCGAGGCAGGAGTTTCTCTTGAAAGAAGAGTCTCCACAAATCATTAACAGTTTAGGAAACCTGTCGCTCGACTGCGAGGCTGACAGTCTAACAGAAAATATATGCAGCGCTGACAATGATTGATGGCTGTCGTATGTGTAAGAAATCTCAATAATACTAAAAAAGACAAGAAAATGAGCTGTGCTGCGAACCATTTGTTTCTGGGGACAGGCTGGCTGTTGTGTCCCATCACTGCGCATGAAGCCCCTTCGCCTCGAACAAGCAGATCCAAGAGCTCATTTCACCACAGCGGAGAGTGATGGAGAGGGTCCTGTCTGGGTTTTGTCAGGCCTTTGATGGAGTCATTGACTGTGAGAGGTTATCAGATGAGGAGCGTGGATTCAGATGGAGACTAGCAGCTCTTCCTGACCTGACGTACACAGTACTTCACCACCTTGACCATTTTAAATCAGAGCTACAAAAGGCTGTAGTTGACTTGAGAATCATCTAAACTTTCTCATTTGAAGCACTACTATGATTCTTAGTTAAATATATTCATGGATGATTATACAACAACCAGAACAATGGCTTCTAGCAGCAGACAACACAGATCTTCACACTGTTGTGCGTCACGCTGGATATATACAGCAGGAAGTTGATCTGATATGTGTGCTCAAGTATCCAAGGTAACAAATCCCAGTCCAGGGATCTTTCTAAGCTGGGGTCATGCAGAGGGATCACTAGTCACAGCCTTGAAAAGGGCAAATCAGTCAGCTCCTGTCATCAAACACACTACATACAGTACAAGAGCAGGAAGTTTAACAAAGACACAAGGGATAGTACCAGGGTTCATTTTGACAGCAGATTTTGATTTAGTCAATGCTTTTTAGTTTTAGTCATATTTTAGTCATCCGAATTTTATTTACTTTTAGTCGATGAAATTGACTTTTTTGTTCGTAGATTTAGTCGATGAAAATCTAAAATCCAACAGGTTTAGTTAAAATGTTATTTAAGTTTTTCTAGAAATTCCAACCTCACATACTTATGAAGGGAAATAAACCTGTTATCATGGAAGGTACTAAGGTTTGAATGTGCAACGGATACATGTTTATCTGATGTGATGTGCTTTTATTTTAAAATCAAAGACAAAAACAACAAAAGTCTCAGAGGAAAAAAATATGTCTGTTTTTTCCAGTTAATACCAAAGACCAAAGTGGGGGACTTGATATTTACATTTTAATATTATAATAATAGCCCATGGTGGGGTGTTCCACCCAGAAGCATGGTACGTCAGATCATATGACATCTTCTTCGGTTTTAAATGCATTTTAATTCAAACATGGTCATCTCCAGGTCAGTTTTTATCAGATCACTGACCGACTCATCCCTCCTTAACATTTTGTTAACATCTCGTTTTTATTCGTTGACAAACGTGTCAGTTGTTTTTGTCATAGTTGACATCATTATAGATTATTTTTATTTAGTTATTGCCTCGTTGTCGTCCGAAAAAAAAAACTGTAGTTGGTGAACATTATAAGGAAAATTTTTCGTCAACGAAATTAACACTGACCCGTCCATCCTCCACTCCTTCCCACCCTTGCACATTTTCAGCGTTAATGGATGTTTGACCATTGTGGTATTTGATGGGTGCGGTCAGTCATTTTTCTTCAGAACATTTTAACCTAAACGTTGAACTTCACTTTGACTGGGATGTTATTTTTTAAGGGTTTCATGAACCTTCAGTCAGCTAAGTGTAAAATGGAAAAGGTAATGCTAACTCACTCCTTTGCTTGTATTCAATTACAAGAATATAATTTGAAGCTTGTCCTTCATTGTTCTAGAAAGTGACACACATCTAATATATTTCCAACATGACACTCTACTCTGACGGTTCTCTGTGGAGTTTTTGACCTCTAGCAGCACAATGGGGCTGTTTCAGTGTGACGGTTTGGTCTCTGCATCATTTTTGGTGGAGATTTGTTCATCATAAACACATATTTTTATAATATTTTATAATAATACCATGCAATTAAGTAACTGTTAAGGCCATTAAGGCCAAGACCCAAATACAGACCCAATCTGAGCACTCGCAGTCACCATTTGAAAAGGAACCCGGAGGTTTTAACATGCTTTTGACTTATGCTTTTTAGATTATCAGTGTCTGAAACCTGTTAATGTCTGATGCATTTTCATGAATCAAGATAATAAAAGCTGATAAAACTAAATAAACTGACTGTCAAGGTAATGTGGAATTTCATGGGACAAGTCATTGCCATAACAATAAAGCCGTAGTTTTAGGAGCTGTTCTGCACAATCCACCCGAGCTCCACTTTATCTCGACAGTTTCTGTTGGGATTAATAGCCACTAGTCCTCAATGCATCAGCAGTACTCAGGATTGCTGGATTTTAGCTGTTAACGATAAGAACTTAAATGGAAAAGCAAGTCATTTAGCTTACATAAACAACATATTTCATGCTTCATAAAACAGCCATTTGACCCACAAAATGTTCTGTATGTCGTGCTCAATATATTACAACGAAAGCATGGGCATGTTTTTTTTTTTTTTAAATGCATTTCTTATCACTTGCCACATTTTCCAAAATGTCCTGGGTGTTTCATTTTATGCTCAATTTGTAACAGTGTGAATTGAAAACAAAAAAGCAAATAAACTGCAGTGATTGATAGCTGTGGATTTAAATTGCAAGATTTTCCTGGGAAAATCAACAAAAAATACAAAGTAAAAAAAACCCAGATAATTCAATAAGCAAAACACGACAGATAAATAATTATACATGTGACTGGGTGGTAATAGTTAACAGATGGAGCATGGGACCAATAGTGAGGCAGAAACAGACATGACAGAAGGTTAAAAACCTTTGCATAAACATGCAGTGCATGCTGGGTGAAAGAGGTGAGTTAAAGTTGGCAGTGTAAGTTTCATAGTGTGATAAACAATCTTCAGGTTGCACGAATGAAATGTACAATGTATAGGCATTTATATGGTACTGGTCACTGCCCCCCGCGCCGCAGGAAAATCAATGGTCGTTGCTACGGGCAATACTGAATACTGAGGTTTTGACTGCCACATATTTTATACTTTGTGAATACTCAGTCTTGATATGCTGAGGAATAAAGCTGCTTGTTAAATGGTCTGATGAGCACTGAGCTATATTATAGCAACAGAACAATTATATTGAGTACTGATCATTTTGAGAGTTTTGAATTTGGCAGCTGCTCCCAGTTTGTTGTTTGCTGAGCAAGTGGACATGTGGCATCTGGAGTTTAATGTTGTTAATGTAACAGCTGGCCAATAATGGCTTCATTCACGTTCCCTTTTTAATGCAGTTCTAATCATCAAAATGGAAGCAAACGAGGACAATAGCCTCATATAAGTATCATCTTTCATGCTCCCATCCTGTCTGACTACATTAGGATCTATATATGTAGGATTCATATCTTCAAGGTGTTACTCCAAATATTGATATAAATGCTTACATAATATCTGCAGCGTTTGGTTAAAGGTGTAGTTCCCAAAAACAAATTTCAACATGTTGGTATCCTATTAAAGCTATAGTCTAGAAGCACTTTTTGTAAAAAAAAAAAAAAAAGACTTTGAGAGCAGTCAATACATTATGTGTTCAGAAAACAGTGCGGGGTGTAGTCCGCACGGCCGTAAAATTTGAGCTTTGCGCACTCTGTGCCCGTTCTGCTGAGTATGTTTGGGCCTTTAGCCCAATGCTAACATTAGCTTCTTTGTGCTTGTAAGCCTGTCATGGGTGCTTTGTATTGAAGAGGTTACAGGATATGATATTTTGATCATATTGCACAGCCATAGTCTCCAGTGTCTGCATTTTAAAGGTGACATTATGACGTTGATATATTGGCTTTGAATGGCTCTCATCTTAACGCGTTTCCAGGGCTGAAATGGTATTCTGAAGCTCAGGAAGCTACAGAGAAATGCTTAAAAACTGACCTGCAACCAGTTTGCATGTTTCACTGACAATTAGAGGAGTGCTCCTGAGTGAGCGAGAGTTTCTAATCATCCATATTAGTTATTGGGTTTGTGACGTGGGTATTTGCATTGCCAGGATGGCTGCACTGCTTTGACTAATGGAGCCACCATCTGGACCTGGTCCCTGACTTCAGCAGGAGGAAAACAGGATGCAAGAACACGGAGTCACTTCCCATTGGAGGAGGCAGGTGGAGATGAGAAGCAGAAGGTTATGAGGGACGTGACGCTGCTGCCTGTGAAATATCATCATATTAATTAACTGGTGGCACTAATCATTAATCTGAACAATGTCAGGCTGAGTAACAATCAAAGATGGAGCTACAGACCAATTATTTGACATTTATAGTAAAAAAATACAGACATAGATGTGTGATATAAGTGAATGTGTGTCTCTCTCTGTGTTTTCTGGCTTGAAGTTTCTCCTCACTGCTTCCTCTGTTAACCTTTCACACTCCATAAGGCGCTATAACATTTGGCTCTCATTCTGATGTGTCCAGTCTCTCTGCCAGCATGGCCTTTTTATTAATTTTGTGCTTAATCCAACTATTCCCAGATTAGTAAAGGTCACATGAATTCAGTGTTATTGGAAAGGGTTCAAGGATTTAAGAAATATCACTTCCCTTAGCTGCTCTGCTGTTTTATTTCTCTAAAACGGAAGCTACAGATATTTGTAATGGTACTAATCAAGCTGTTGGGTGTTTGGTTTCTGCTTTATGGATCACAAAAATGCAGGGAGTCAGTGTTCAGCCTTACTTTCAGCTGCATTGCTGCCTTAAGATAGCTGTTCTAGCAATGCACTTTCCAAAAATAATTAACCTTGTACTTTCTGTCCAGTTATTTTCACGTTTGGTTCATGTTTTAGCTCGTGATGTTGTTGCAGTGGCTGCAGCAATTTCTCTCTTGCTTGCTGGTCACTGGTTGCACTGACTCACGCATGTTTGTTTCCGGCTGGAAAAATAAGAGCGGTGACGTCACCGACCATCATCAACAAATGAATTAGTCTGAAACGACTTTCATTATCGTTTTCTGTCATGTGCCAAAATGAATAAGGATGAAACATCCTGATGTTATATTTTTTAAATATGAGGTAATACATACAGTAAGAGGTGCAGTGATTGTCTGTAAGTAACAGCAGATTAAGGTACTTTACACTCCCTGCTTGCTCCTACCATCCCATAATGCATCTGTGTGATCATTAGGACCCTTGCTGTCATCCCTCTGTCTTCTTCAGATATTAGCAGTGTGATGTGATCAGAGACATCCACCTGTCCTGTCCTTGTGTCATGTCATACAAGACCAAAGTATTCCTCCTGTCATTTCTGACAGTCCTGTGATGGCGGCCGCTTCGTGCCAGCGTGATATTTATCTTTGAAAGGAGGAGTTGGACCTACAAGCGACCACTTCACGCTCTTCATACCCTCTGGCTTTCCCAAGGAACGTCTTTCAAATGAGGATGAAAGATTAAGTCCCTCCACCCCGTCAGCCAGATCTCATTTTAATATCAAGTTATTTCATGCAGAAGTGCTTTTACTTAGAAAGAGAGACTGCTTAACGATGCATCACATGAACAAAGCCAAAAAAATAGATGGCAAACAAACACTGTCTCTGAGCGCTAATCATCATCATTATTATATGACAGACCCTTCACCCGGACTCCCAATCACTTTCACTGCTTTGGTAAAAGCCTCTGCAGACTAGATTACAGACCGCAGACATCTATAAAATGACTGATGTTTGGCTTTTCTGCAGAAGGCGAGTAGGAACCTTCCCTCAAAAGCAGCTCTTAAAATGCTGTCAGTCACAGCAGCACAGTGTACGCTGGACTTGACAGAGCTTCCTCTCCAGGGAGCGTTTGTCTGCCGTTTGCAGACAGTTCAAGGTTAATTGATGTACATCATCAAATATTTATGACAAAATGATCATTTACTGCTCAGAGTGATTATAATCCATTGTGATGCATATAAACCAAACTTTTGTTGAATCCCTATTTCCCTGTGATGAGGAAATAACTGCAAAACCCCCTTGAGTTAGTCATTTACACATTTCAGAAGTGGTTTAATGAGGGCCTGTTAATGGGAAAAGTTTTCTCTTCCCTCAAGAACCACAATATAATTATATGATTTATGAATAGCTGGATAAAGAAAGTAGCAGCTGATGACTTTCACCACGTCAAAGGGCTTAACCCCTAATTTCCACTGGATGCGGAACGACGCTGATGTCTGTCATCCGTCTATTGGCAGCAGAGCCGCCTGCTGCGACTCCACCGAACAGCTGGAATTGCGAGAATGAGATCTCGGTGACTAACGAGATCTTGTGACTTCACGTATAATTGTGCGATACAGTGGGTTTTAGCGGAGCTTCAGTAAAAGAGAACCATCCGGTGTCCACTGAGTTGAAGGAAACTGATTTTGCAATCTGCCACTAACAGGGATTATTTTATATTGAAAATAAACCAGATGTTTTATATTGTGTCTGTACACGACTTCCTGTTACACACTATATACTGAATTCATGCGTCATGCTCCAACGTCCGACAAAAATAGAAGCAGGGGTCGGTAAATTAGGGGTAAGTCTGGCATTTGTCAAACTGATAGTAGGGGTGTGATGAGATCACGTAAGTTTAAATCACACTATATTTCTCAGTGAAAAGAGTCACTGTCTCATGAGCACAGGGCAGAAAGAAACCTATCAGCTATCCAAGCTTCTGACCTGAGCTTGACCTGTGGGTGGCGGTAATGAGCCTTTGCTACGTCTAGTCTGTCTGAAACTGACAAGACGAAGGAGAAGGAAAGCAGCAACTGCAGCACTTCGGTAACGTTAGGAAGAAATTGGCAGATTCCAGCTTCCAGTATCAATAAGTCAAATCCAGTCTAATCTAAAGATGCAAATGATGCATTTCTCTAATGTTGATCAGGCACATGATGAGCCAGAGTTGTATTTTTAACGATACGATCCATCCCCAGTGCTCCACAGAAAACATTGCTCCTGTGGAGACAGCTCAGGGACCGTCTACAAAGTGCAACACCAGAACGAAAAGCGTTTCCATTATGCATGCTGTAGCATCACTAGATTCACCACATTCACCAAATGTTGCTGATACTACAACACTAATTTTGACAAAAAGAGATTTAATGTATTTTTTTATTAATTATTTAAGAGGTAGAGTCAAATAAACTCTGTTTAATAAAAGAAATAGAATTTCTGCAGTCATATATTTTGTCATTATAGTTAACTTAAAATTAATGTGCAAATATCGTCTCGTCTCATGAGCTGAGTGTATGGTCACACCCCTGCTGACTAGCCACATGAGTGCCCTGTCCTCTGTCATATCATTACAGCACCACCCTGACCCCTAATTTCCACTGGATGCACGAAGGATGTCGGTGTTATTATTAAAATTATTTTTTGAAATTATGGTTGAGAAACCGTTGTATTATGTAAAAGATCTGTTTGTTTAATACAGAATCCTCGTTTGAAGCAGATAGTGTAATTCTTTGCAAAGCAAATAACTGTCCAGAGGTTTCAGTGAAACAAATCAAAACTTTATTCTGAGTGTTAATTTGCACCACAGGGATTCTTTGTTATTTGGACATGTAATCCACAATACGAGGCGAGGAGAGAATATTATTAATCACCACACATTGAGAGGCATTGTGATAGCTTTATTTCTGTGCTTGTCAGAGTTATTGGAAGGGTAATCTTCTTGTTACTGTAATCCAGCTTTTGGAGGAGACAGAAATGTCTTTTGGTTCATTGTTGTGCTGACAGCGTCTTGAACAGCGAGGGGGATTAGCTGACGCCACAAGTCTGGAAAAAAGCAACAGCGAACCAAAGGAAAAAAGACACTTTTACCCTTCACAAAATTGAGAATATTTGTCGAGGAAAATGCAGAAGTTTCTGCTTCTAGCTGACGAGACATGAGGAGTATGAAGGCACCATTTGTATTTGTCCTTTCCTAATTAGAGTGAGTGAGTGTGTTGCATGTCCGGAGGCATAATTACATGCAGAGGTAAAAGGTTGTGATGTAGTTTGTCAGTGATAGTGGCTCGGCCTGGTGTCAGTGAATGACTGCATGCTGTGATCACTTACTGGAATGAAAACAATTTGCTGTGTGTGGAAAGAAAGGAAGAAGGAAAGGTTTGCCCTAAGTGCTGTTTAATGAGAGTCTGCCAATCAAATACAGGGAGTAATCGCTCCAGTTTAATTAAGATAATTAATTGCTAATTTTGTGGAGGATACATTGTTTGTGCCCTTCCCTATGGAAATAGATTTCCAATAATGTTCCCATAAATCACATGTAAATCTAAATGTATGAAGCCTTTTCCTACAGCTGAAACATATCCGCTAAGAGCATTTGTACATGTGGGAAAACAAAATGCTTATATTGTTTTATTTTTGAGAAATCTTTGAAAAAACAAATATTATATTAAACACTCATTCTACAGAGAAAATAAGCTCATCACAAAGACCCTAGAATAAGATTTATTAATCAGAACATCAGATTAAAACAACAACTGAACTGAACTGGTCTGGTGCTCTGGTGATGCATTTAAACAAAAAGTCAGTCATGTTTATCATGTGAATTTGACGACCTCTGACCTTCATACTCTCTGACCTTCAGCCCATTAGTTGAAGTTGGGATGTAAGAAATGATGACTATGATTGACTGAGAATTTGTACCAAAACCTCCCACGCAGAAACTGGCTTTATGAACTATAACCTGTAAACTAGGAAGGAAAGTGGAAAGTATTGGCTGGAAAAAGTTGTTTTCTCACCATATATTAGGGGTGGGAAAAAATATCGATATGGCAATATATCACAATACTTTTTCTTCTGATGTAAAAAAAAAAAAAAAAACAAAACTCATGCTTTGGGCCATTTGTAAATCCAGAGGAACTTCCACACGTTGAAATAAAAATTAAAAAAAAAAAATCCACATTAATGCAGTATATATATATGTATATGTATATACGTGTATACACGTATATATACACATGTGTATATATCTATACACGTATATATACGTGTATAGATATATATATATATATATACACACACACATATATGTATATATAGATAGATATAGTGCAAAGAGAAAAAAGAGAGAGTGTAATGAGCCACAGATACAACTATTTTCATGTAATACCGATCCTCGTTGATGAAACAGCTGAAGTTTATTACTGATATACTAAAAATGAGGATGCCAAAATCAGAATTGTTCAAAGTTTATTCTCTAATAAAGCCACTATTGTTTGGAGCTGTGCACTCATTTGAGCCAAACTCGACCAGCTCCATTAGATTTTTTCCTGCAGATTCATATTCTCGCTTTCTTTCCCAGCTTCAAACGGAGACCCTGTGGTTTTGTGTCTTCTCCTGTCAGACACTATCCAAGGTTGCCCTCGGTGTCTGCCCTCCGCCTTAGAAGTTGTCACACCGCTGACCATCATGCAGCTTTTTGTCACAGCATGAGTGAGGAAAATATTTGGGGGTCTCACAAACATTCCTTCATCTTTTCTTCCTCTTGCAGGTTGTCCTCACCCCTTCCTAAGACCACCTTTGTTTTTTTCTTCAGCTTGTATAACCTGAGATTATTTTTGCCTTAAGCAGCAGCTCATCTTGTGCCAAAGGGAGATGCTGTCTCCACAAACCCTACAGTATCACAAATAAAGAATTAAGTAGTTGTTCCATCCTTAGATAAGGCAACACTTCACAGCAGTTACAGTTAATTAAAATTAAAGGAATTGTTAGGTAAGTTTAGTTTCATTTCAATTTATTAGAACTGTAAATAACTATATTTTTTTATTTCAGAAATGGCTGCTATTGGGCCCTTATTGGAGAGAGATGAGTGCCAGCCGTTTTATAGAACAAAGTCTCTTGTTCCAGTGTTTTTTCCTATTTTGAGTCATATTTCAAGACCACAGAATATTTTGTACTATGTCTCTGAAAACACTGAATAGCTCAAATGAAAGAAGAGACTCTCTATTTCATCATGAAAAAATGTTAGTTTTTACCTTGTTCCATTCTTGTTTTATCAGAGGTAGAGTAGAGGACACTTTCACCAAAATCACCACTTTTTGTCCAGATTCTGTCTGTTTTGCTCTCTAACCTTGATCGTCTCCACTTCCTGTTCCAGATTCTGTTTGTTTTGCGCTCTATACTGTCTCTTTATGCTCTGACTACATCTCCCAGAAGCCCCGACATTACTCACAGGCTGTGGGAGACCAAGGTTTCTCTTCTGTTACTTTATATCTTGATAAAATACCAGAAACAATCCTACAGAAAGATATATACCTATTGAAGATCTTGGCAAGTAGCAGGAAAGCAATACCCATTATGATCTCATGTTCTTTGTTCACCCAAATGAATAGAATGAAAAAAAAAAATAAAAAAAGAAATTGTTGTTAAATTGCCATCTATTTGGTAGGATTTCAATATGCAAATCAACAGTTTTGATGATTATAATTGAAATCATTTTTTAAAATATTTATTAAAAAAGAAAGTGACAAAACAAAGGTAAGGGCAGCATTTTGCACCTCTAGTCCTTCATGTTGTCATTATGTGTGGATAAACTGTGCATGGAAACACTAATACGTGATAGTTTAACATCCCATTTAAAAACTTGAATATGTCGCCGTGACCTCCTTTCCTGTGGGAAGACTTTGACAAGATGTTGTTGCCTGGCTGCAGGCATTTGCTTCAGTTCAGCTACAGCAGCGTTAGTGAGGTCGGCCGCTGATGTCGGTGATAAATCTCAGCTCACTGTTCATCCCAAAGGTTTTGCAAGGATTGAAGTCGGAGCTATGTGCAGGCCAGTCCAGATCTTCCACTCGGAAATCAGAAAACAGTTTTTTTTAGTTGACCTAGCTGGTAAAAACCATGTGAAGCAGACCAAATATGGTCAGAGTAACATAATTCCAGCAAATATAATAAAAAAAATACTGCAGGCCACATGATAAGTTCAACCATTCTCCTTTCTATCTATCTGCTAGAGACGAGCTTTCCTACACCAGGAGGCATTGCGAAACTAGAGCGAACAAAGGCTGAACCAACAGTCCTGATCGTCCTCCAAGGGGGAGTGGATCATAAATTTCTCAGTCTTACTCTCCCTCTTTCTGTCTCTTCCTCCCTTTCTCTCGTCTCTGGCTGGACTCCAGAAGAGTTAGCGCTTCAGGCAGTCAGTCTCAGGTTGTTTGAGCTTCACAAAAAATAACAGTTATCGGACAGAGGTGGACGGCCGTAGAAAAAAAAATACGAGCTGAAAGACGAATGTGTGAGAGATCTCAAATATTTTTCTTCGATCGTGCTGTGACAAAGAAGTGCATGAAGGTCTGAGGTGTAGGATCATCAGAGACGAAGGCCAAACAGTAACCTCAGGCAGCATCCGGCAGTGGAAAATCCAAACCCCACAGGGTGTCCATTTGAAGGTGGATGACTGTGAGGGTGAATACAATTGAGGGATTCTTAAAGTAGAGGCTGTCTATTGGAGTCCATACCAGCTGTAACTCATGCTCTGTGTTGCAGTATGTGACCTGTGAATCAACACCGTATTGACATTTGAAAGGTTTAACCTTTCACAGCTGCTCATGAACATCTCAGGGAAGACTGAACCTCCATCAGGTCTGATTGGTGATGTCAAGTTGAGGACATCAACTTGTGACAACTCAAGTGTTACTGATCACCAGACATTTTACAGGAAAAGATGATGATTACTACAATCTTTAATGAGCTTTCACTGTGCTGAACAGGAAGCTCAGGGTTTCTGATTTGTTCAAATCCTTTTAGCTTTAGCTAAGCTCAGGAAGAAAAGCGTTGTTTCAACTATTCACATTGAAGTAGGACTAACCTGAATGCTGTGATGTTTCAATCGTTGCCATGGTACTCAACCTTCAAATCAGTATTGTGTGCCTTTAGATACGAGCCGCTGGCTCAGCTGTCACCGTGTTAACAGCCACCCTGAGGCGATGGATCTTTAGCAACAAAAATTCTTATTAGTCGCTGAAATTACTTTTCTGTAAAAAAAAACAAACAAAAAAACTGTTAATTTTGTCTGCTGTTCATAGCTTTTTTTTGTCAGCTTATATTGAACTTTTCAGTTGGTCTATAATTGATTTCACAGATTTTTTTTCATCATTAAAAAGAAATACGATGAATGAAGCTTTGCAGTTACTCCAAATCCTCCACCCATTGCCCATGCAACATGCAAAGTCATGTGCTAATCAGCCTGCTGACCTGCAAACACAACTTTATGCATTATAATAGCACATTATCAGGACTGAGACAAGAAGGACAGAGACTGACTGAGTACTGGGAAGATGAGGTGAAGGTGAAACTAGAATTTAGTCTTGATTTTTTTTGTCAGTGATGATGAGCAAACACCACCACTCCTCCTGAAAGCGTATCATTTTCACATCATGTAGTCTGCACTGACAGCAGCGCAAAATGCGTCGGCGTGATTATGCTCCACTCAGAGCTAGTGACGTAAAACAGAGAAGAATCATTCATGAAAGGAGAGGAGGACAAATGGAGGCCGGTGGTCCACTGTTTTTTCTCTGTTAGGTCACAGACACCACATTTTTTCCGTACTGATGTGATGTAGTTTCAGAGCATATTTTACATTTGTTTTGTAAAATGTGACACTGACCTCAGTGTCGCTGTTTTGACTTGCACTCAATTCAATTAACTCTTTGAGTGCCATTGATATATTTTGATCTGGTCATAATGGCCAGATCAAAATATATCAAAACAGGAAGTGGAGACGATCGAGATTAGAGAGCAAAACAAACGGATTCTGGACAAAAAGTGGTGATTTTGATGAAAGTGTCCTCTACTCTACCTCTGATAAAACAAGAATGGAACAAGGTAAAAACAAACATTATTTGCATGATGAAAGTCTCTTCTTTCATTTGAACTATTCAGAGTTTTCAGAGTCATAGTACGAAATATTCTGTGGGTCTTGAAATATGACTCAAAATGGACAAAAACGCTGGAACAAGGTACTTTTTGGTTTATAAAACAACTGGCACTCAAAGAGTTAAACTAGAACTCCGACCTGAGGGACATTAATATTTAATGTTCTTCTTATTCCCTTGTTCATATTTGTTGATAGTTTGCAGTGTCATCCACCAGCAGAGATTAAAAGTGACATTAGAGGATCAGGGGCATACTGCATCTCTGCAGTGATCTTTGGGGTACTTTTGCTCACCAACTTTCATAATCATGTTTGTAAAAGCTCTGATCTGAGCTCTGGTGGGTGATTAGAGACTTGGGTGATAAAAACAGAGCTATTTGTGGAGCAGACAGACATGGAGAGGGGGTGTGTGTCTTGTCTCCAGTGCTATGTGTGGACATCAGGATAATCAGGATTAGGCTAACCCACAAAACAATAAAAAAAAAAGAGACCCAGCTTCCCCTCAGTGTCTGTAACAAATGTGAACATCCAGTCAGTGGAGAGTTGAACTGCTGCAGAAGTTTTAGGGAAAGTATGAAAGCCCACTCAGTCAGTCTGACTGTTATGGAGACATGTAGCTCAGAGATGGATCTGTTATTGCCCCAGGAGCTGTATGCATATTTATTAAACAAATAATTAACACGAGTGTGTGAGTGTGTGTGTGTCTGCCACTGTGCTTTTTCATTACACCGCTGCTTCTCTGCTCCATGGCAGCTATCCAAGGTGTTCCAGGCATGGATCAGACCTGGGTGTGAGGCGGAGGATGGAGGAGGAAAGGGGGCGAAAGGTGGATTTATTAGCCACAATTAACATCAAGCTATTGTATAAGGCTCCTGTGGACAATATCAAAGGGCTTGCTGAGCAGAACAAGTAGTCCGCTTTCATTAAAAAGGGCCTTGGCGGTGTCAGAAGGAGACAAATGTGACACCCTTCAGAAGGCGGCGATATCTTAAATTAAATGAGTCTCAAGCTCCTCTGATGCCTCTCACTCGTCAGTTCGGGTGGTAGCTGCAGGGCGTGAGGCCTCTCCACCTTCTTCGTGGAGAAACTCCATGTTTTTTTTATTTGTGCAAAGAGACTGCAGAGCTGCACCCAGTCATGGCTCTGCCTCATGATGGGATATGAATATGTATGCCGGTTAACTGATGTGCTACACTCTAATTGCGATGGGAGGGAAGGAGCCTGAAGTGCAATGCTTCATGGGAGCTGCATATAGCGTCTTATGAGGGTGGGACACTTTAGGGGGTCGTAGTGCGCTTGTTTATCTCACTTTTTCCATGACTTTTCTTCACCCTCTACATCATATTTAAATATATTTCTGAAAGCGCAAGCTAATTTTTCAAACATTGATCTAATTATATTTGTTGTAGCATTTTGTTGTCCCTCAATTTCTGCCTCCTTGCCTCTGCCAATTAGGTTTTAACCAAATGTGATTATGAAGAATAAATGCTAACGTTCAGCTCCACTAGAGGGTGGCACATCAGTTTACCTAAGGCAAGGCTTTCAAACTTTGGGGGGGGGAAAGAAAAAAAAACGAATGAAGCTAATTTTAAGGGACATGCTTTTGATTTTGAGTGTTTGCATAAGCACAGTGGAGCATTTCAGATTAAAATCCCCCAAAGTGTGGCAACCATGAAATCGCTTTAATTAGGCCAGCTGACAATCCATCAGCGTCTCTAAACACACCGGACCCTAATGGTGATGAAAACAAACCAATCACCTTTACAGCCATTTAAACTAAGAAATGAAAATGAGCTTAGCCTGGAAATGCCTCAGTAGTTTTAAAAAAAATCCCTGCAATGTATTCATGTTTTTAAATTAACGTTAATTAAAAAAGGCCTGGTGGTTAAACAACAAACGTGTTGTGAAGGTCATGTTGTTACTGATGCTTGGACAGAGTGACACCTGACACTTTTTGAACAAAGGTCATCCGTCGAATCGCAGCATCACATCTCAACTGATAGATATCACCAGTAGTAATTGCACGTTCATTAATATGCATGTTTCAAATGTTTCAAACCTGTTTGTATCCGTGTGGGCGGTTTTGGTAGAAATTCTCAGCAACACAAAGCATTTCTTCCAGCTAATAAACTAAGCTGACATTGTTCAGTTGTTGTTCATCAGAATGAATTAATTCTCCATATTTGTGGACATAGAAGGCGTCTGTCATTCGTTTTTTCAAAACAAAACCGAAACTAAAAAAAGAAATAATGCCTTTTTTTCCTCATTATTTGTTCCCAAAACCAAAATGGAAAAACGGATAATGACTCGTTTTTCCGATTTCCAATTTTGGGCATAAATGGAAAAAATTTATGCAACTTCTGTATTACAGGCCAGTCGGCCACCTCTTACAAATTCCTGGTCAAATGAGCCACTCATCGTTTTCTAGTGTGCAAATGATCGCATTTTTACGATAATCACTGTGAACTGGCTCTGAGGCTGACAGGAGCTTTTCTTTTTCCACAAAACTTAACCTTAACTTAAGAACATTTATTTAACTTGTTGGATAAAGTGAATGTCCCTGGCATTATTTTTCGGCATTTTACGGTAAATATCAATGACATTATTTATAAATTTATGGATATATTGCCTTCCAGAACACTAGAACAAAGCCTCTTCTGCTATCTTTGAAGATGGATATTTGCCAGTTCTGTATGAAACTTAGACTTAGTACATGTTAGAGTATTACCACAAATATCATGAAATATGTTTACTGTGTATTCTTTTATTAATAATTCTCTTAATAAGTCTCTTGCAGAGAACACAGCATGACTAATTATCGATCAGTTACACACACTCAAAAATGATGAGTGGCTCACTTAAAAATTACATATGACAATATTTACATTCAGTAATCAGACTTCCATCTCCAACTGTGTACAAACAGACCACATTATTACTTCTGGCATAAAAAGGTAATTCTGAAATTCTGTCGACACTTTTTTTGTGTCAATACTGATATCGCTTACAACAGAAAAGACTAAAATTGCATAAATTCATAATCACAGCTCTGTACTGTTATTAATGTCACTAGCATCAGCTCGACCCATGGGGACGTTCAGGGTTAAGTCGCAGCAGGGAATCATGTGAAAGCAATAAAGCTTGTTGTTTGTTCTCCAGTGACTCCTGAGATCTTGTCCAGACGCACTGCACAATTTAATTGAAACCACCCGCCCATTGTTCAAGACGACAGTTTTAATTTACCGATATAAGTAAGCTTGGCCTTGACCCTGCTCTGCCCTGCCAGGGGTCGCTGCCCTCACACTTTCCAAGGTGTCTTCAATCAACTCTGGTTTTTCTTTGGTTCGTACTTAACTTATACTCATTTTTAAGGTGGAAGTGCCTCTTATTTTCTTCCTTGCTCTTTTTTTCCTTTGACATCTGCAGAGTGAGGAAAGAAAATCTATGTAAACAGTACCTCAGTCAACAGATCAGCACCTCTCTCTGTTCCGACTGCCCAGAGATATTGATTACATAATGCTTTGTTCACTCGGCTGCTTCCCTGCTTTTGTTGCCATTATTAGACGGTGATCACAAAGCCAGTCACTTTCTCCATTCACTGTAAAAGAGAGAAAAGTCTACAAGTGCAATTATGAGGAGAGCGAGAGCAGTGGCAACCGTGTGATGGCTTTTTGCGCTGGGACTCTCGGCATCGAGACTCTTAAATCCTACTTTTAAGCGCCTTTAGTGGAGTGTGAAATACAGTGCTTTGGACTCGATTATATATGGGTCCTGTTTCCCATCAAGGCTGTGTGGTTTTCTAACGTATAGATGTGGAAACTACAGTCGTCTGGTGAAGTCACATTCACACACTTTCCTCCAGTAATTGATATTAATTACTTGTCAGCTGCCTTGCATTCAATTCTCCATGCTTGACAGCTCTGTGGACTAACTGGAAACTGGCCGAACTGCACTGTGAGTCACTTACTGTTCGCTGTTTAAATCTAGAACACATGCTAAAAAAATCAGCAGTGATCAATAACACTTAAATTGATGCACAGTTATGTTTTACCAGGCAGAATTTACACAGTTCTACCTTTTTAGATGTACAGCAGGATAATAGTATGTGTATAAGTTAGATTTATTTTAACAGAGACTTCATAAAAACAGCACATGCATAAAATGGCATTTCTGGTTAAATGTTTATTTTTCCTGGAGATCTGTATAAGTGCATACGGCTAAATGAAATAAAAAAAACAACAGTCTTGCAGGCGGAGAGGAGGGGCTCGCTGTTGGGATGAGGATCCCTGGGTCTCGCCTCGGGCGAAGATGCTGCATTAAAGCATGGCCCACTCTCAGGGCCAGTATTTAACACCCCCTCTGTAAATATGCACTTGTCAGTATATTCTCTCTGAAGTGTTGAAGTCTAGAAATGACATCTTACCCCTCCTCCCCACTGGCAGGTGAGGGAGAGAAAGAGCGAGCGAGAGGCAAATAGGGATAAGAAAAAATAAACAGCATCGGCAAGTGAGCAGCTTTGGCGAAGAGAGACTTCTTTGAAGACTTACAACCTAATCCTATCTGCTGAACCGCCATCTATGCCTCAGCTTTTGTCTCTGACACTCTAAGACCTTCTCCTGCAGGAGCCGTGGAGCAAGGGTCAATGGATTCATCTTGTCGAGTGCAGAGAAATGTGAGGCTTGTCGTTGATAGCATTAAACCGAACATTTACAGCTGAATATGCTTTGTTTGTACATTGACCCTTCATAATAACTGTAATCCTGAGCATATATTGTCATCATGTACTGGAAAAATGTGTAGTTGAAACCAGGAAGTGTGTATTTTGACTGCAGGCACTGGACTGCATTTTTCTTCTGTATTCTAATAAATTACCTTTTTGTCCAGTATAACAGTCAGAGACAAAAACAGCATAAAATATAGACTCAAAATTATGTGCAACACTAATGAATTTACATCCAATATTTGTTAAATGTAAAGAGAAAATTGCAACAGACCTTAAAGTGTGTATAGTAGTGGGTAGGTAAGTATATTAATGATCACAGTCTCCTGCAGTCTGTGAGTAATGTTGGGGCTTCTGGGAGATGTAGTCAGAGAATAGAGAGACAGTATACACCACAGAGGACGAAACAGGAAGTGGAGACGATTGAGATTAGAGAGCAAAACAAACAGAATCTGGACAAAAAGTGCTGATTTTGGTGAAAGTGTCCTCTACTCTACCTCTGATAAAATAAAAATGGAACAAGGTAAAAACAAACATTTTTTTCATGATGAAATAGAGAGTCTTTTCTTTCATTTGAGATATTCAGTGTTTTTCAGAGACATAGTACAAAATATTGTGTGGATCTTGAAATATGACTCAAAATGGACAAATATGCTGGAACAAGGTACTTTGTTTTATTAAACGGCTGGCACTCAGTGAGTTAAAACCATTATACAATAATTTACATGATTGTCATATTGTCATTGTCATATTTTACAGTGCTGATGTCTTCGGATCCAGTTTTTTTTTTTTTTAATCATGTGGCAAATTTAATTAAAATTACAGGAAAAGCAAGCAGAAAAAAGCAGCCTGATGTCACCTTTACTCATGAACTTATCTTATTCTGGATCGTTTTGCAGGAAGAGAATGTGCAGGGTTAAGTGAAATGTGCTGCTGGACTTGAGAATACAGACTAGTGGAGCTTCAAAAAGAAGCAATTAACAGTTTGAGTTTGTCTAAAGGAAATGGGAAGGAGAGACATGAAAGGCCTCCCTCTCTCTGAACATCAAGTGCTCTGACACACTAACAAAGGCATGAAGGTCCACGTGGAATAGCAGCTGAGTGAACACGGTGGGCCTTTGTGAAGCTCTATTTTAGCCAAAGTAATAATGAGAAGTCGGTCGTGCGGACTGGCGGTACTGTGCTGTAGACTTATGACACCGGCTCTGTTTATACCTCTCCCATTCAATTATCATCCCATCTGGTCACTGCTGTCTGTTTCTGCTGCCACAGCAGTGAAGATAAAATTCACTTTTGAGGACTTCAAAGCTGGTTTGAACGCTGAAATCCCTCTTACAGCACCTGCAGCTCAAAGGACAGTGGGTACAGTGACTGCCAATTAGGAGTTCCAACGAGACCCATTAGACCCCAAAGAAAAATAGATGTTTCAAAGAGGGACACAGAAGAAAGTGCTGTTTTATGAAGAGTGCAGTTTATGCCACTGGACTATAATGAAATATATCTCTGCCTTTGCCGGTGGTTTTTGAAGGACAAACCATTATTTTAACGGGAGTTACTCACCTGCCAGTTGTCAGACGTTGGAGCTGAGTGCCCGTTTGATGATAACTTCTAATAAACTTATCGAGAGTACCCTTCAACAACGGTCATCGCCATCACAGCTGCAGAAGGTGAGACGGAGAGAGCTGAAGGGAAATGGCAGGGGCTGGATGTGCCGCGATCACACACATAAAAGATTTAACATCGCCCTCAAGTGTTTTTACAGCACTGTACCTTAAAGGTGCTTTAAGTAAGATTTTACTGGCCCATAGAGCAAATGGCTGTAATAAATCATGAGGGATTTGACAAAGTTGTCACCAGTGACTCAGCAGTTACGGTGCTCACTGCTGGGATTTCTGGATTTCAGAAACTCACTTTTGGACTTAACCTTCCTCCTCCTTCATCCTCAAAGAAGAGACGCTACAGAGGACAGAGCTGCAACTGGAAGCATCTGATCTTTAAACAACAAAAGGCGTACACTTTTTAATTTTTTTGTCTTGATTATAACAGTTTGACGGATACCCAGTAGATTAGATTCAAGACTTTAACTCATTGAGTGCCAGCTGTTTTATAAAACAGAAAGTGCCTTGTTCCAGCATTTTTGCCCATTTTTAGTCATCTTTCTCCACCCACAGAATATTTTGTACTATGACTCTGAAAACACTGAATAGCTCAAATGAAAGAAGAGACTCTCTATTTCATCATGAAAAAAATGTTTATTTTTACCTTGTTCCATTCTTGTTTTATCAGAGGTAGAGGACAAAGTGTTTTTTCGGCAGCAGGTCGCTGATTGTGGTCTCCTGCAGCCTGTGAGTAATTCTGGGGCTTCTGGGAGATGTAGTCGGAACATAAAGAAATGGCATACGCCACAGAGATCAAAGCAGGAAGTGGAGTCGATCGAGATTAAAGAGCAAAAGGGACGGATTCTGGACAAAAAGTGGTGATTTTGGTGAAAGTGGCCTCTATTTTGTGGGTCTTGAAATATGACTCAAAATGGACAAAAACGCTGGAACAAGGCACTTTCTGTTTTATAAAACGCCTGGCACTTAAAGAGTTACAAATTAATAAATTTTATAATTAATTGGCAAATTGTATTCATATTTTTACAATATCCCACAGAGAGCATCACATCTGTGAAGCATGGCAGGGAAATTGAAAATTTCTGTCTCGATTTAAAGAGTGTCAAATCTGTAATTTTCTGATCTGAGATTACATCTTGGCTGGAAAAGGTGAAACTGATGTTACTGCTGGTAGTTAACGATCCCCTCTGTCTGATGGTTTGCAGCTCAGTGTGCGATCTTTACTTTTACTCAGCAGTGGAATAGAGTCTTCAATCACCGAAGCGGTCATATGGAAGCCTTCGTCTGTCCTGTCAATAATCTGATGGCAATTAGTTTCTTCTTCACACAGGTCCAGTTTTTAATCCCTCTGTCTTGGATCCTTGACTTCCTGTTTGACCCCTGAAACAGTGCAGCCATTGCATCCTTGACTCAGCCTTTATTAGATTGTGTCAGGATTTTGACAGAAGTGTGGAAGCATCATCACAATGTGTTGCCATTGAATTGCCATGTTTTCATCCCTGGTCAGTTCATTTGACAGGTGATTGGTGCTTGTGGAGGCAGGTATGAGGGCAGTGTGTCGGGTCAGAAGGTCATTTATGAGTTCAAAAACCGCTCGCCACATTTATTGATAGTTTCAGTTGATATTTCTCTTCCAGCCTCATCTTTACCCAAAAGTGTGATATTTTTCTTTTGATGCAAAATGTGTTATGATGTTCACCGCCTTCCAGGAACCCCTTCCTTGTGGGAGTGTTAAAGAAGGGTTATAATTGATTACAAGGTTAGAAGGTTTAGCAGCTTACATAAAAGGATCCAAGACTATAAATATCATATCAAAATGTACTTATAATAAGGTCATTATGTTTCAGTGAACATGGAAAAAAATCTGTTTCATACAGTGTTATTAATGGAAATATATTTCAGGTTGGCATGCTTAAAGTAGCTTATTGGCTGTAATTTTTCTTACTCTCTTCTCGGTCCAGAAGGAGTACATCATGTGTTGTTCAACAGAGGTGTTGTGCTAAATGGTATGTTATTAATGAGAGGCAGCATGCTGTGAAAGAGACACATGGATTTGCCAAAGGCGCCTACACACTCAGAAAAAAAGTACTTTTTTATACCGTATTTTCAGGGGCTTTTAAAATGTATTTTTAGAATAATGTGAGGTGAAAGAGGGAAAAAATCTTGTAGCCTGTTAGCAATTACTTTTTGCTTTTATTTTCTTCATTTTGACACGAACTGACGACAACACATTAAGTTTTTGCTTAAATGTGTGGAATTTAAACATACTACAATTAGAAAAAAAATAAAGTCTGTAATGGACTGTTTGGACTGGACTGATGGTGTCAGATTTTTGCTGATATTGGACCAATATCTGATATCAATATCGGATCAGGACACCACTAATTTTCCACAGATATTAACAAAACATTCATTTTGGATTCAGTCATAACGTTATTTTTTATATATGTGCTTTCATTTGGCACCTTTCTAAATGATTTGTTTACATAAAAATATTATCTTTAAACAAACAAGAAGCAATTAAATTAAAATCATCAAAGAAACAAACAGTCCAAATTTCAAAGCAAGATCAATTTAAAACTCATTTCTTTCACACGAATTTCCAACACGTCACTCTACCACTTACGAATCACAGATCAAATGCGGTGTAAATAGCAGCAGATCCTTTACCATTGACCATGTGACTTTTATCGCAACAACCACGACGTAAATCATGAGGTCAACTCAAGTTCTCCTCAAAGACACACTCTGTGATTGATGGCAGTAATGTGTTGTTATGGTCATATTCTGCATCCAATTAGTGCTGATCTATTGTTGCTGTGTGGTGTTTTAATGACCATGGTGGGCGGGAGATGATTGGCCCTAATATCATTTGTCTCCCTAATCATGTGTTTATCACATGGAGGGTCTCTGGTGAGCCATGTATAAACCCTGGCACTGCTCTTTGTCCTGGAGGAACCTGCAGCACCCAGTCGAAAGGAAAGTCATCATTAACATGCAGAGAGGTTAGGCGTGTCCCGACATGAATCATCATTAAAAGATGACGTGGCACAGGGTCACATTTAGCGCTTAGCAGAGGTGGTTGCAGCACAGGCTGAGTGGATTGCCTGCAATAGGACTGGCACCATGCAGTCAACAGAGATAAACTATTCTGCAAATAACTTGTGGAGGCCTCACTTTTGTGATATTGAACCACTCCATTCACCGTTAATTGCCTCAGTGTAAGGTTAATTGGCTTGTACTGGAGCCGGGAAATCCAATTAGCTTGGTTGTTATTCCATCTCCATCTACTCATTGATCCCCTTGTTTTGATCACAAAATAATAGTTTTTACAAATAAGACGCAGCGGCTCTGGCAGCTGTAATACTTTGCACAGTCAAACCTTTACATTGTAGAGGCTAAGCATATTTTGTTGCTTTAGCGTCTTCATTTAAATTCACTCTTAATGTGTTTAAATCTCAAAGGAAGAGCAATTCTAGCCTGTTAAAAGTTCAAACTTGGGAAAAAGGCTTTGAGTTGGCAGTGGATGGCAGGGATGGGAGTGGGCTCTCTGAACCAGAAAATCACAGTTTCTTACCTCTGCAGCATGATCCGGCTTTTCTTTTCCCAGCAGAAGATACAGGCCTGCTGGTGATACAGGTGAAGTAACACCAGGCACAATCTGAAGGACATGAAGTGGCTCAGAGCTGAGCTCACTCAGGACTGGATTCACTCTGTCAAAGTATGCTGCAAATGTAATCAAAGGAATGAATTTCATAGATAGATTGCTTTCCACTTGGTTTTTGTTGTAGTTGCAGTCCGAATCATTGTCTTCCAAAGCCTTTGAAAGTGAAAGCCTTTTTTGAACTTTTACTGCACTGTTCTCTTTTCTCTTAATACTCTGACTACATCTCCCAGAAGCCCCAAAATTACTTACAGGCTGCGAGAGAGCGTGATCGGTGATGTGCTGCCGAAAAAACGCTTTGACGTATTCAGTGGCATCATTAGGCCTATTTAAGGGGGGGATTCATCCCTCCTAAAATATTTTTAAGACCCCCAAATAATGTTTTTTAATTTTAATTTTTTGCTTTTTACAAAAAAGTGATGATAAATTCAATATAAAGTGACCAGAACATGAGTTTACATAAATAATCATATGACCTTGCATTATTCATAAGTCATAAGTCACTTTATTAGCCTCACCTTGGGACTAAGCTCCCCTAATGACGCCCCTGGACGTATTGTTACGTCAATGGCACTCAAAGAGTGAAACAAAGCACCAGAATTGTGTATTTTAAGCAATTTGAAAAAGGTGAGATGTCTATATATAAAAGCAGAGGGATCACAGAGGCTATGACAGATAGATCCACATGTGGAACAATGGCGATATGAACTGATGGATGGAGAGATGAATGGACGGATGGATGAATGGAGGGCTGAAGAAAAGCAGACAGGAATGATAAATGGGCAGAAGATGAATGTTGTAGTGTTTCACACACAAAGAATACCTGACGGTCAACGCCTTTCAGATGACAGCTAAATATTTTCAGAGACACCAGGTCAACGTTGCAGCATATGGACGCCTGTAATTCCAGTATGGTAATGTCTCCGGGTGGATTATTGCACCGTTTGAGGGATTTCATTGTTGCTAATGTTTGGTGGTTTTCTGGTCCACTGCAGAGCGGCCAGAGCGGCCGTGCTGTGGGCAGGAAATGTCAATGACGATTAGCATAAGAAGAGGGAAGGGCAGGTCGCTCGATGCATATTCCACGGCTCAGGAGTATTAATAATAAAACAACACAATGAGAGGCTTGCTTACGAGTTCGCTGCAGATCTGCTACAAATCAATTGTATTTTCTCGTGTGCGGATGAAATATTTATTCTGCACACCTTGCTGTGCTCCAATTAAAGATCTGCTGTGTGTCTGCTTATGCCTCTCCACATCTCTCTGTATGAAAGAGCCCAAGCCGCTGACCTCGAGGAGATGCTGAGAGTATTCAGAAACAGATCTCCCTTCCTGTTCCCCTCCATTTATCCATCCCCCACTCTTTCCACCATCTCCCCCATCTCTCACTGCAGTGTTGTCGCAGTGAGTCTGTGTGCAGGAGAGGCATGTATGTGCATACTAACACGGGCCTCGCTGTGATTTCCCCCTATGCCAACACAGAGCGCCTGCTGCTGCCTGCGCTCCACATTCTTATAAATAAGGGAATAAGCATTGAGCTGTTATTAAACTTGATGGAGACAGATGGCTGCTGTTGTTTACAAGTTTAACTAAATCACCAGCTGATCAGCTGTGACACCCCGTTGGAAAGTTGAAAGGCCAGAAAAGAGGGAAAGGCAGAGAATAAGAAGGAGGTGGCAAACATCTTTAGCAAATGATTGGTGACAATTCATCACTGCCCCTGTTGCATCAGGTTATTAGCATTTTAAGGTTTACCCAGCAGTCTATCCAAGCTCCCGTCCAGTAAGCGAGGTCAGATTTTTAGTCTCTTTTAAGTCAAAGGATCAAACTGGAGACTAATGCATATGTCTTTGCAACATGACAAGTGACACTTATGGATTCAAAGTAATTTAGATGTCCACTTTGAATGCTAATGTATACAACAGACATTGAACTAATGTAGTGATTCATTATTTACTATCCAAAGTCCTCAGGGGTGAGGTCTTTTTCAGCGTGGTCATCTTTAAGTGTCTGTCAGTGGTGAAACAGTATATTGATCACAGTGTTTGGTGAAGATAAGCTCATTGTCACCAGGAATGTTCCTCACAGGATCGTCATGCTTACAGAGGGGAAAACACATCAGGTATGTTCAAAGCCAAACGTCCCAATCCAAAACTCATAATGAATCAATATTTCCCAGTCTGCCATTCTACTCTGTCAGAGGTGACATTGATATTCATACATCGCAGCAGGCTCTATGTCAATTTCCAAGTCTTATTCAAATTTGTTCTGAATAGAGCACAAACCCCTCGGCTGCGAGGATGATAGCCCGTCCTGTTTGAAGAGAAAATTACAAGAGCAACACACCCGGGGATCTTTTCTCATTCTGCGTGATGTCAGTGCAAGATGCACAAGACGTCTTGGAGCAATTTCATCTCAATGAACTATTTTCCTCCGTCTCTTTGTTTTTTTGAGCGGCATGTATAGACTGAATAGATTCATGAGAAATGTGCATGAGCTCACATGGCAGTGCCTCCACAGTAAACATGCACACACTTGCAATATACTTTTAGGGAGATCCTATTATAATCTTTGACCCTACGACCTTAACCTTCACCCTCATTGCTACACCTAAACTTAACCTTTACCCTTCATAAACTCATTTCTGATTCAAAGCTGTTCTGTTGAATCCCTGCAGCTTAAAAAAACGCTCTCCTCCTGATGATAGTCCTTTAACAAAATGGCTGCTTTTAATTGAACAGTTTTGAGGTATACATCTGGTGACACACACACACATAAATGCAACATAAACCTTGAGATTATATTTTTTTACACACTCTTTAATGACTCCCTATATATCGCCCAAAAGTTTTGTTAATGTAAGTGGTTTGACACCCCCTGCTTGATCCATCAGCCCCTCTGACCCCAGGTGACCCCTCTCCCCACGACCTTTAGAAAGGCCAGCTGTTCCCCTTTACAGGATGTGACTGAAGAGGCGGGTCTCCCACACACCAATTGATTAGAGAAGCATTAATCAAGCTGAGGGATTATCCCTAGCATGGGAAAGGCTCCTTGCTATAGTAAACCAATTATACTTTTTATGGGATGAGAAGGTTAACTGGCTGCATGAGCAATCCGTTTAAACCGTTGACACTGTGGGTCTGCAGGGCTGAGAAAGGAGTAGAAGAATGGAGGTGCAGAACGAGGCCGAGGGCACGGAGGAGCCTAATATGGATTCATGGAGGAGTTTGAGTTGAGAGAATAGAGTGAAAAGCATAAAATGATATTATTGGCCATTAAAGTTAATTGGGGAAGTTGCTGTAAAAAGGTCCACGGAAGGCGAGGATGCATGATGCCGCCCTTGCTGCTCTCATAGTGTTTTCCCTTCATGCTGCATTGAGCATGCAGCAGAAGGAGATTCTCTCTCCACTTTAATGGCTCCCATGACTTTAATGACCGCTGCCCTGATCTCACACTTAATGACCCTTCTAGGTTTGGGGTGGGGGGGTAAATTAAACCTGTAAAGAGAAACATCCATTCATTACCACTCCCCCACAGCTTACAGTCACATCAGTAACCTGATAACAGCTAACACTTAAAGCCCTCCATTATAATGACAGATTTCACTTCATGGAGCCTAATCTATTGGAGCTCCACTAGAGTCACAAACAGAGCTGTCATTCTGTTAATCAGATCGGAGCACAGCACAAAAAAAATTAATAATAATAAAAATCTTATGTTTGAAAGAAGTAATTTGCCTTTGTTTTGATTTGTGACTTTGTCACAGCTATACCCACCAAATTCTAGCTTTTGTCTTTAGTGAGAAAGGTTATTATTGGCATTAATTCCAATAAGTACACATGATATGCAGTAGTCACAGGTACAGCTCCAATGATGACATCACCACACCCAGGTGAACACTGACATTGCTACGTGACGAAGTGATTAGATAATAACTATAATAAGCAAGGGCAATTATTAGAATTTATTAACCCATTGAGTGCCAGCTCTTTTATTAAACAGAAAGTGTCTTGTTCCAGTGTTTTTGCACATTTTGAGTCATATTTCAAGACCCACAGAATATTTTGTACTATGTCTCTAAAAACACTGAATAGCTCAAATGAAAGAAGAGACTCTCTATTTCATCATGGAAAAAATGTTTGTTTTTACCTTGTTCTATTCTTGTTTTATCAGAGGTAGAGTAGAGGACACTTTCACCAAAATCACCACTTTTTTCCAGATTCTGTTTGTTTTGCTCTCTAATCTCGATCGTCTCCACTTCCTGTTTTGATCTCTGTGGTGTATACCGTCTCTTTATGCTCTGACTACATCTCCCAGAAGCCCCAACATTACTCATAAGCTACAGGAGACCGCGATCGGCGACCCAATGCCAAAAAACAATTTGACGTATTATTACGTTGATGGGTCTCAAGCGTCAGATTTTAAATGACGTTGAAATACGTCAATGGCACTCAAAGAATTATCATAGAAAACGTACATTGATCTGCTCTCCACAAAGCCACCAGACGCCAGTCAGACAGCAGTAATTTTATATCTCTGATCATCAAAAACACCTCGTTCAAACTTGTCAAGGAATGAGAAAAAAAACTCCTCCACTGTTTTATTTAGTCTTTCCACTTTTCCAACAATCACCCACTCTGGTTTGGTGAAAAAAAACTCTTAATTCACAGACAGAGTTTGACATGAAAGAAACTGCTGTTATGTGCGCTCCCACTAGACTCCATTGACAGAAACGTTGATCACTGGAAAATACATTCAAACTTTTTGTTAGACTTTCCACTGCTCCAAAAACAGACGGTGGCATTTTCACTGTTTACTAACCCCGTTTTCCTGTGTGTACGTGCATACTCATCCACTGCTTTTCTTTTGTCTGTTTTTCAGCAGTCATTTTTGTGAAAACACTCTATTATATTTTATTCTATTATACTGTTCAGCCCAATGCCTGTAAGACTTTGACCTCACATCACTTATATGCTATTAAATGAATGAATGACTCATTATTTTGTCATTTTGTCAACACAAATCAGATTAGAAGGACAGTGTTTAGGTGTCATTTTGGAAGTTTTATAGGTTTCATATAAGGAGGAATTGATGTTTTTGTTTGACTGACATTGAATGTTGTAATATAGAATATATGTTTTAATCCCTGGCTGAATGTTGTCTAAGGGTTTGATGGGAAAGTAAATACATTCAGTGGAATACAAAGTCAGTAACAGCTTTTATCTGTAATGTCTGAGTCTTTTCTTGCAATGTTCAGATGCAATTTTAAAGACAAACAGCTGTGTCTGGTGAGCGAGGAACAGAAAATATGTGTTCGCTTCAGCTCTGCAGTCTTTTGAGGTTTCGTCTGCTCCTTTTATGTGGGAAAAGTAGGGCTTGATATGTTTTGGTAGACGACTTTCTGTAGCTGAGACTTGGGCTACATTCTGCTGCTTTGCTTGTTCATGACTGATGTCTCATTTAATACAATATGTACAAAGGAGAGGTTATGCTTTATTTGCACTTTTATCAATTTGTTCTTTTTCTGCACTTCTTCTGTCTGTACTGAGACAGACTATAAACCTCAGGGACAGGGACAGGATTATGCTCTTTTAACTTGAGAAATGGAGTCGATCCAGTGAAGCGTCTGCAGAGTGTTAGCCTATATCTGTCTCTTCATTTGATCTTAAAGTGCACTTTGCAAATGACAGATACCAACCTTGGGGCCTCATCAGCTAACGCTGACAGGTCCATCAGATCAGCTCACTCCTCCAGTGTGTCAGTGTGTGATTTAACAATGATATTTACAGTCAGCACCTGTTTTCAATTATGTGGCTGATGCTAAACATCCTTTTCAAAATCAATGTTTCTGTCAACACATGATCCATCCTGAATAGCTGTTGCCACATTTAGCAGACATACTTCATGCATTGAATAAGTCATGTATTTATGCATAATGTTATATTTTATTTCAAACTTTATAACCAAACCAGATAGGAGGAATAATAATCTTTAATGTAGTGACATTTTGACGCTGATGAGGGGTGCTGCATCAACTTTACACATCAATTTCAGTTTTTGTCATGACAACCACACAGCCCATGATAAAACAGTTGTGTAGCTGAAGTGAGGTTCTGGAAATGAAAATATATAACATAATATCTAGTATTCAAAATCTAGGTTTATGATTATTAGCCATAATGTCATAACCACCCAAGGTAAACTCAGTGAGATGAGATTTATGCTCCTTTAAAAGCCATAAGTCTGTAAGATGTAAGAAGAAAACATGTTTAATTCACTATGTCATGGAGAACTACTACACTACCCACAATTCTAAGTGGCAGCCTATGGGTGGAGCTAACTGTTACCATGGAAATGTTTACTGCACCCATGAACAGCAGCCAGTGACGGTAAGTTCTCCTGAGAGCTCCATGGTCTGCTCCTAGAGCTAATTAATAATTAGATTCACAGCATTTTATGTTTTCCTTTTCAACGTATCATCATCATGATTCGTCTCGTAGCTAGCTGACCTGGTTCCACACTTCATACTCTTTATAACTCTTTGAAACGTCAATGGAAATTCACTTTCTGAACCAGAGCTTTATAAAGTCTGAATGGCTGGAGGATGTTTGGGTCAAGAGTTCATTTGACAGAAAGTCTTTGTTTAATAAAAATAGCATGGAGTTTGAAACTAGGGTGTCATTTCAGGCAGGGAGGGAAAAGGGGAATCAATATGACTTTTAGAGATAAACTGATGACATTTTTTGCTAAATACCCAGTTTGTCGGTGTGTCAATAAAGAAGGTTTTTGTTGTTGTTTGTTGTCCTTTTACCTCGTTATTGTACTCTATAATGCTAATTTGCACACCTCAAATGATTGTGTTCTTATTGATAAATGAATCTAGCTCTGATTGGAAGTTCTAATCACTGTGAAAACCAGTCCTTCAAACAACTGCTATCATTCAAGTTTATCTTTCTCTTTTATTTTAGAAGATTACACATCATGATGAGGTTATAATGTACCTTCATTCAATACTCATATGTACAGAATAGAGCCTGAATGCACCATCATATAACTGATTTAAACCTGTTAGCTGCTCTGGTGCTCTGGCAACTAGGGTTAGGCTGAGAAAACATTGCATATCCTCACTGAATATCATCTGAAAACAGCTGTAAAATTCATGCTTACACTCACACTACGATGGTCGTGTAATTAATTTGAGGTTCGCATGCGTACCAAACCATGGGGGGTGATCCGTACGGATCATCTCCGAGCTGACGCCCCCTACTGAGAGCTCAGCTCAGAGTGTGGTCAATAGAAATGCTTTGAATTTAAAATTAAGCACTTTTGCTCTGGATTTACTCAAGTCAGATTTAATTATTTTCAAAATACTGTATCAACTGGTGCTCTGTGGTGAAAGTCGGCCATCAGGGGTCATCACCAGAGTGACAGGCCGTCTGCCTCAGTAGACGCTTGTTTCAGAAGTCATTGCTGTGACCAAAACACTGAAACAAACATCAGAGCTTTTACAGCATCACACGTCATCTCTATGGTTACAATCACCCCCTTCACCTGAACACAAAGGATAACACTGTGCTTCATACAACTGAAATATCATTATTATATCTTTACTTTTTCTTTGTTTCTGCGGTCTTTCTCATATCTGAATTCTTTAGACATAAAGGTGACCGCCTCTTCTTATAAGGTGGCTCTCTCCACTGCAAATATACAAGCTAAATCTGATCCTGATCAGAGGCTCTTTCTGCTCTTAAGCTCCTATCCTAATAGATTTCTCTGTGATCTCCACTGGAGAGTGCTGGTATTAAGAAGTCACCCTGCAGGTTTCTGTAACGGTGCAGCAAATACAAATGTCTCTCCTCTTCACTTGGCTCCTCAAATTTGTTTCACATAGGACGTGAAATGATTTAACGACACTGTTTTTACTAAAACTGCTTGTTGTAACACAAATCAAAGGTAATTCTACTGAGGACTGTTAAATATGATGTTACGGTGCCTCTCTTTTTATTCATGTGGAAATGATTTAACGTTCAGAGTTTATATTTGGCATCAAGGCTGTGACGATAATAAACTCTCCCACATGGTGAGCCTACAGGTGGATGCACAGTGTAAAGTGCTGCTAGTCTGCCTGAAGCTGTTCGCAGGCTTCACTCCATTTAATGTAACCTAAGGTCATGTTCACTTTAAAGAGCCTGGTGGAATAATGGCCACCAGCTTATTTTTGCAGTAAGAATCAGTCACTACGAAAATGTGGATTTTTTTTGGAGTAAAATTTTTACTTTTCATTTGGTCACCCAAATAGACTGCTCATATTTTAAGAGATGCCTGCTGAAGAGAGAGGGGAGTGAAACCATAACCTTACTGATGTTCACAGTCACTGATATTTGTAACAATGGAAATGATTAGAAATCCGACCCTGGATCACTGAGTTACTCAACAGCGTTATGCATTTTTCCAATTCTAATAACAGGAGCTGAAGTACTAGATGCTCATTTATCTTAGAATAAAGATAAAGAAGTACAATAGGAAGTGATGTCAGGACTTTAACTTTCTATCACAGCTAGCCTGTTTGTGAGGGTCTCATCCTCTTTGTTTGGACAATCTTGACCATTTTGACAACTTTGCCACTTCTGTAACTCAAGGTCAGTACAGCTACTGGGCTGCTGCATTTAATTTGGAACAGATGTGATAAGAAAATAAAAAAATAGACAGCATTTAACTCATTGAGTGTAAGCCATTTTATAAAACAGAAAGTGTACTGTTCCAGCATTTTTGCTCATTTTGAGTCATATTTCTAGACCCACAGAATATTTTGTACTATGACTCTGAAAACACTGAATAGCTCAAATGAAAGAAGAGATTCTCTATTTCATCATGAAAAAATGTTTGTTTTTACTTTGTATCTCCATCGTCTCCACTTCCTGCTTTGATCTCTGTGGCGTATACCGTCTCTTTATGCTCCAACTACATCTCCCAGAAGCCCCAGTATTACTCACAGGCTGTGTGAGAGCACCCTCTTGTGCCTGGTGCTGAAAAGCCACTCTGACATATTTATATGTCAGTGTCACTCAGAGAGTTAAACAAGTTTGTTAGACAAGTCAAATCATCAGGGAAAGCACTGGCGTAAATGCTGAAACATAAGGGAGTAGCTTCACATGATGCCTTTTGTCAGACATGCTTGTTCCTGCAGTATCACTGCTGTAATTAACAACACAGATCTTGAGGTTGGAAACTGGCGATACATACATTATTTCCCTGAATTTTGATCGCAGCTCCCATTCACACCAGCTCAGCAGCAGACACTTTCATGTCATGAAAATGCTTCGGCTGGAGGTCAGTCTAGCAGTGGGACTGGCAATGGTCTGGCTGACTGATCATCTGCATACATTACCCCACAGAGGGTCAAACTCTAACTGTCCCACAGGACCTCCATTATTGCAGTTTAAAGCCCATTTTGGAGACAGAATTACCTATTTCTGCAGCATAGAGATCCAATTTTTGAACCGAAAAAGCTGGAGCTGGTCAAACTGCCATGTTCAGGTGAT
The DNA here is from genome assembly GCA_029721515.1 of Synanceia verrucosa. Classification (NCBI taxonomy): domain Eukaryota; kingdom Metazoa; phylum Chordata; class Actinopteri; order Perciformes; family Synanceiidae; genus Synanceia; species Synanceia verrucosa. Next base: position 3,743,729 of record CM056559.1, read on the forward strand.
TCACGATAATTTTCCAACAAGAATTACAGCTACACTTTCATAACCAACGCAGGTCTTTTACGTCTCTTTGGCGTAGAGGAAGGTGTGTGGTGGAGGGGGTTGATGATGCATAGATGCATTGATAAATATAATACATGAGCAGTAAATGCTTGACAAACAATGTCGGACTCGGGTGGAAAGCTCTTCTCTCGGACGGATAAGGCCAGCTGACCTTGAGGTTGTTGTTTATTTGTGTTTGTTTGTGTGTGTTTACCTTCATTGCTGTCCTCATATGGAGCTCCAGGTTACTGTCAGTTTCTTAAGTGCCCATTGTCCTCCAGTCTGCCTCAAGCTGTGGGAGTACACAAAGCAGGTGGGGGGCTTAGAGGTGGCTGTCTGTGTGACTCCAGGCTTTCCTCACCACCTGTCTAGACATCAGGAAGATAACATCCCCACTTTTAATCCATACTGGAGAGCCTGGAGGAGACACATTTCAGCAGCCATGCCTGACTGTTTATCTGTACACACGTCTTACGACCAAATGTGCACTTTCAACTGTACAAGATACAACACACTGCAAGACGAACGGGACACAACGTCTCTGTTCTTTGCGATGCAGTGGCTTGTAGGCTTTGGAGAAGAAGCTGCCATCTGTCCAGAGCGATGTGTCCTGCGGTCGCCACATTATTTTCAATCACAACTAGCAATTGAATGCAGAATCTGTTCCCTGAGGTAGAGAGCCGTGCTCATACATAGATAAGTCTTTTTCAGTCATTCCAATTCGCTTGAGGATGTTGAATTGTAAGTGTGACTCAGTGCTCAGTGTTTGTTCCACACACTGTCAACCTTTAGACGTCCACAGATTGACTCATATAGAAGCTATTTTTATTAATCTCTTTCAAGAGCTGTCTCTGGAATTACTGCTGGCACTTCAAAATACCAGTGAATTTACATAGGACTAGTGATTGGCAGGAGTAATGCTTCAGCCTGGCACTGTACCTGGTGAGCTGGTTATTTAAAAGGGCAGAGGATTATTGTGTGGGACATCAGGTGGCAGCTCTCTCATGTAACAGTGCATCAAGACTGTGAAAGTCCATGAATGATTTGGTTAAATCCCCAGTAATACCCATAGTTTCTGAGTTTTGAATGTGTGGATTTTCTATAGTCACGTTATCATCTTTTCTTTGTAGAACAAAATAAAGAATGGTTCAGTCTTTGTGCTGCTTTCCGTCAGTTCATCTCCTTTTCCTTGGGATGGATCCTGGGGGTGTGGATGGCGAACATAATGGCTACATAAACACACAATCAAACTGTCAGATTTTGATTCAAATGTTCAGAAACCCTGAATGGTGCATAAAAAAATATGTCAAGTCACATTAGTCCAAGTGAGGTAACGATGCATACTTCAAACTAGTGAGAGGAGAAAAAAGTTAGAACATCTTTATTTCACATTGAAATGTGGAAATTGTGTGTTCATGTTCATGCTTGCCCAAGTGAAGAAAACCAAAAAAAGTAGAGTTATTCTATGTCAAACTATTATACACTCAATTCCACACTGTGCTGCACCCAGATGTGAGTTTACAATGTATATTAATCTGTTCAAAATACAACAATGAGCTCACCAATGCGACTCCAATGGCTTTCTACTACAGAATGTATTATGCAGGTTACAGGCATCCCAGTGAGTAAGAAAGAAAACTTAAAATCCAAATTGCTAGATATTATTTTACGATTAATGGGATAAAATAAGTCCTGAAAGTAAAACTGGATCATACAAAGGGCTAATTTAGTCATTGCACATATAATTGTTGGATATTATGCTTCTCAATTGTTGTCTTTATCCTTTGCATCGTAGCTGCACATCGTAGCAGCAGGTTGCCAATCACAGTCTCCCAAAGCCTGTAAGTAATTTTGGGGCTTCTAGGAGATGTAGTCAGGACATTAAGAGACAGTATACAGCACTGAGATCAAAGGAAGTGGAGACGATCGAGATTAGAGAGCAAAATGGACGGTTTCTGGACAAAAAGTGACGTTTTTGGTGAAAGAGGCCTCCAGAGTCTCGTCTTTCATTTGAGATATTCAGTATTTTCAGAGACCTGGTACAAAGATGTTCTTTGGGTCTTGAAATATGACTCAAAATGGACAAAAAAATGTGTTCACCATTTGAAATTCTGATCAAGATGTTAACAATCTCAACCTTAAAGGAGACATCTGCTGTCCAAAGCCATAAATAGTTCATTTGAGTAATATCAATAGTATTTATCCAAGCACACGTGTTCGGTTCGGACAGAACAAGTGGAACTAATCAGCAGCTGAGTTGACTTCCTTGAGTCAAGATGCTCAGACAGTGTGAATCCTCTGATGGAGAGTCCTGCCACCTGTTTGGCCTCATCTCTTCACTGCTCAGTGAGGCACAAGATGAAGCATTTTACATCTTAGTGATCCTCCCACTCCTGCTCATCACTCTTCATAAACCCTTCCATCGCCTCCCTTTGGTCATCTGCTAAGCAAAGTAAGCAACGCCTCGATATTTCTGCCCCCCCCCCCCCCAAAAAAAAAAAAAAGCAGAGACACGCTTCATTTCAATTCGGTGACATTGATGAGACGTCCCTCCCCCGTCGTAACCATGAGACACATGCTGCTCTGTTTAAACTACAGATTCACCCGCAGCACCAACAGATGGCTGAGAAGACCACTGCTGACTTAATGTCCTGTTTAGTTTTCATTATGTGAGGGGACACAAAGCGTGGAATGATCAGTGGTTAGCTGGAGAATAGTTCGTTTGGTTTTTGGAGCTTTATATGCTTTAAAAAAACACCAGAGTCTTCATAAATTTTCTTGTATTTTAGTAATCATGCAGTTTATACATGGATGGATTATTAAAGAGACCATTAACACTTCCTATTGGAAATTCAGATAAACTACTACAAAATGATGCCATATGACCACAGAGTGACAGCAAACAGCCACAAAGAGACACAGTCACAAAGAGACAGCAAACAGCCAGAAAGAGACACAAACAGCCACAAAGAGACAGCAAACAGCAACAAAGAGACACAAACAGTCACAAAGAGACAGCAAACAGCCATAAAGTGATACCAGCCAGCAGCAAAGAGACACAAAACAGCAACAAAGAGACAAACAGTCACAAAGAGACAGCAAACAGTCACAAAGAGACAGCAAACAGTCACAAAGAGACACCAAACAGCAACAAAGAGTCAGAAAACATCCACAAAGAGTCATCCAACAGCCAAAAAGAGATCCCAGCCAGCAACAAAGAGACACAAAACAGCAACAAAAAGACACCACACAGCCACAAAGAGACACAAACAGCTGCAAAGAGACTCCAAACAACTGCAAAGAGACACCAAACAACTGCAAAGAGACACCAAACAGATGCAAAGAGACACCAAACAGCCAAGAAGAGACACCAAACAGCCAAGAAGAGACACCAAACAGCCAAGAAGAGACACCAAACAGCCACAAAGAGACAGCAAACAGCCAAGAAGAGACACCAAACAGCCACAAAGAGACACCAAACAACAACAAAGAGACAGCTAAAATGAACACAGAGAGGAACAAAATGAGTGTCTCTTTCCATTTATGGTTCTTAGTCTTATCCATGAGGGTTGGAGTGGCTTTTTCATGTCTCCTTTCCATTGGCTCATAATCAATCCATGAACACATTTTCCTGCAATTTCTCAGCTACAAAATTAGCAACAAGTTATTTGATTTATTCAGTGCTAAATACTTAAACTTCCAGTGGTACAAGTCTCAATCAGACAAAGTAAATAACTGACTAAATACAACAAATTCAGCTCTCTCATACATGATAATTCATAGATTAATGGATATACTACACACACATCGCCTCCAGAAATCCATGATTCTCCTCCAGAGTCTAATATTTGCCGTCTTTCTCAAAACTTTTAGCAGTAGTTCCAATATTGATGGTACTTTTTTTAATGACAGGTAATTTGAAATAATCCATTTAGAGTTGTAGAGATCCCTGAGGATTTGCATTTTAATTATACTTTTTGATTTGCTGGGGTTGATTACTTTCATTCTCTGGCAGCAGGTTAATTGTGTGAGCTCAGCTCTGCAACACTGTAGGCTTGTGTCATTACTTCTGTGAATAATATAATGAGGTTCTGTTGGCCAAGAGTGACATGTTCACCAATTTTGGTACTTTTACCATCACTGCACATAATATTTCAATATTTAAAGGGATGTGTCTGCTGATTTCATGACATTTGATGTGATGTTGGTGGTTAAAATTGAGGTTTGCTTCATGTTCATGAGTTGAGAACTCATCAAAGCACATACTGCTGTTACGAATGCATTTTCCCTATTGTTCTTCATGAAGGTTTCTCAATGATCTGCATCGATTGACTCCCATGCTTGGCCAGTCAGCTCAGCTGTAACCCCGCTCTGCATGGACCTGGTCCATTGGGAACCCTGCTTAGCTCAGTGTGCACATGGAAGGGGAATTAGTTTAGGCTTTCAAAGAGGGATGGTGGAGGGATCTGCTATGCATCGGAAATCATTGCTGCTAGCAGATCCCAGTGGACAGAAGCAGTGTTGATTTGTAAACACAGGGTGTGGGGATGGAACAGGTCATGATGGTTTCTTTCCTGGTGCTCTTCCATTGAATGTGTCCTTTTTGTGTTAATCATATTACCATTTGTGTTTTGTATTTGGTCACTTGGGAAACGGCAATCCATTAAACAATAATCTGTTATATTTAAGGTATATAGCATGCAGGAATGAGTCCTTTCAGGTCCGTTTCAGAGGAGTCAGTGCCATTTTTAATGGGTTTTTAGTTAGAGGCCTGAACTAAGATATGTGGTTCAGACAAGCCTAAGAGATTTTAATGCTCCACAATATAAAATATGTATTTAACTCTTAGAGTGCCAGTCGTTTTATAAAACAGAAAGTGCCTTGTTCCAGCGTTTTTTACCCACAGAATATTTTGTACTATGACTCTGAAAACACTGAATAGCTCAAATGAAATAATTCCTTTATTCCTTTATTAGTCCCTCAATGAGGGAAATTTCAATTTACACTCTTTTAGTATTTTTTATTTTCAGTTGCACATTACACACAAGTTATGAGTCAGAGTGAGGGGGCTGCCCCATATCCAGGCACCCCGAGCAGTTGGGGGTTCAGACCCTCCGATTCCCAGCCCAAGTCACTACAGACTGAGCTACTGCCGCCCCCAAAATGAAAGAAGAGACTCTCTATTTCATCATGAAAAACATGTTTTTATCTTGTTCCATTCTTGTTTTATCAGAAGTAGAGTAGAGGACACTTTCACCAAAATCACCACTTTTTGTCCAGAAGCCGTCTGTTTTGCTCTCTAATCTCAATCATCTCTTTATGTTCTGCCTACATCTCCCGCTGATGAAAAATAACTTGGATGTATTATTATAGCACCCAAGCATCAGATTTTAAAGACGTCAAAATACGTCAATCAGAGTTACTTATGAAGTTTGTATGTGAAAGGAGCATTTGCTAAATGAGACATCACTGCACCTACTTTACGGCCTTATTGTGTTTATATTCCCGTTCATGCAACTGTGCTGTATGGTGTAAACATTAGCTTTTTACTTCTTTGACTACTTGTGAGAAATCAAGTGCAATATATTGATTCACAGGGAGAGTTCTCGCTGTTGTTGAAGCTAGAAATCATACGTATTAAACTGTCAATGATGCAAAGAAAAAAGGCAACTGTGAAATGTGATTTCAATTACTGCGACTGGTCCAAGCATTTCCATATAAATATAGTGGGTTCGGAAATCATCCATGGGAAGAAGATGTTTTTCCTTCATTGTGAGCGACAGAAACTCAATCTGAGAACAGTTAGCAGCAGCCATTGTTTGCTGATGTTATCGTGTGAAAAATAGGTGCCCGGTCTGAGGAGGGATTTACAAATGAGGTTTGAAGATTTTCTTTTTCTATACTTTATTATTTCCCAACCCGAGGAGGAAAATGGCTTGCTGCTGGCTATAGCTGTAGAATTCCATCTGCTTTTTCCAACATTTAAGCTCCACTTATTCAGTGCAGATAGAAAGGAAATATTCCATCAGCATCTCCTCCTGCAGTATAACTTCTTCATAGCTTATGAATTCAATTCAGGCTTGCTCATTTTATTTGTCTATTGATATTCACCAATTTATATTCTGCTTTTCCCTATGTCTGCTGCACCCCTGTTGTTCAGTTCAGCGTCAAACATTTAAAATCTAACCTTTCCATCTCTGGCCATCAGACGAATTCTAAATGTCAGTGATGGATCTCTCTCTGAGATGCCTGCCAATCAGAAACACTTTTGATGTAGCAGACACCTCTCATCTTCATTTGGGTGTGATGATGATGAGATGTCTGTCCCATTGTGTGAGGGGAGCTGCTCTGTAGAGGGGTAGGGGGAGAGGCGAGGGCCAGATGAGACCCCATCTGGACAGACCCCACATCCTGCCAACTGTCACCCCAGTGGCTCGGGACGCTCCACGCTCATCAGCAGCCATCAAAGGGTGTCTGCCCACCAGCACACCCTGAGTGGGCTGCCAGCTCCACGAGCCCCTCGGCTCATTACTGACAAAAAGAGGCGAAAGCAGGGAGCTCCTCGATCATTCAACCACCTGCAGGTCCCAGGATCGCCACTGCTTACAGGGTGCACTGTGCACGTACAACGTTGGTAAGCTTGTGGTTATTTTTCACATTTAAGATTAAATGACCTCATAAACACTCAACTCCCTCAGGCATCACTTTAATTTATTGTCCTCTTGTGCCCTTTGGGACAAAAATGTCCACTTCTAAAAACTGCTAAAAAAACTTAACAGATTAATATTTTTTTCTGATTTATTTTTCTGCATAAATCTCTTAAACAACTTCAGCCTTGCTAAAAACTACCAAACAATCATTTTGAAGATTTTAACCCTTTAAATGCCAGTTGTCACTGTCATTTTTGTATGAAAAAATACAAAAAATGAGTTATTTTCCATAAAAATAATTTTGGGTGGTTGAGTTTTTTTTTTTTTTTCAAATCAATCTTGGATATGTCAAAGTTTTTTGTGTCAGATTTACAATTTAAGATTGAATTTAAGAAGTTTAAGAGATTTATGCAGAAAAAATATTAATATGTTAAGTTTTTATGGCAGTTTTAGTAAATTTTGAATCTGGTGCTACACAAAATGCATCAAAGTCAATATTTTGGCTAATCTTTGATACATCCAAGACTGATTTGAAATTAAAAACTCAGCCACTCATTTTTTAAAATGGAAAATAACTCATTTTTTCATAAAAAAAAAAAAAAAAACAAACAACAGTGACATCAAATAATCAAACTGGCATTTAAAGGGTTAAAAACCCCAAAATGATTGAATATTTGGTAGTTCTGAGCAGTGCTGTTTAAGAAAAAACAAAAATCTCTTTAACTACGATCATCTCCACTTCCTGCTTATTAACTGTTTGTGTCCCAATTAAAAATCACAGAAGCCCCGAAATTACTCACATCCTGCGGGAGACCACGATCAGCGACCCGCTGTAAAAAAAACAAAAAACAAAAAAAAACACCTTGACGGTGTAACTTGTCAATGGTACTCAAACAGTTAAGTACTGTATGTCTGCCGATCAAGAACAAAATATTTCATGGATGAATAATCACACACAGTGTATTTATTACAAAGAGATCAACCAGCACTCTTGAAGAGGAGAAGAAACAGAAAGGAGGCATATTCATTACAGGCATATGAATAGAGAAGCATGTAAGGCATGACAGTGATGCTCAGCGTGATAGTTTGCTAAGAGGTTTTCTTTGTGTGAATTCTTCATAACTCATTTTTCTACAAACTTTCATGATGGTAATTTGAGACATCAGAAATACCTTCACAGCACTATTATCTCACAGATGTAGAACCTCTCTACAGACAAAACCTGACTCCTGTCTTTGTTCCCCTTTTTTCTTCCTCTGCCACATTAGACCGAGAGCGATACTGACTCATTCCCTCCCCGACACCCGAAATCTGCCGCAGAGCTTTGTTTCACACATGATAAATATGAATGAACAGCTGAAAGTAACATCTTTCATCCTCCTATTCGTTATGCTCTATATACCTGCTTATCTTGAAAAGTCCAATTGCCTTTACTATATGATTACTGACACACAGTAATATGGTCATGCAGAAAATTGTTAACGCTCGTATGGCTTCTTTTCAGTGACATCAGCACAAAGATATTAGCCTCCCCATCGTGCTTTAGTGTAATTTCCCTCTTAAAAGCCATGAGGTTACTGCTCTGTTATTGGCCATAATTGGGCTTTGTCTCCTTTACTCAAAGCTTTTACCAAAATAGTTTTTTTTATTCATTCAACGAGTAAAAATGAAGTGTCTTAATGGGGTCATTAGAATCCATTATATCTGTGTGACGCATGTTGGTCGTCTGGACGCGGTCATGTGGTTTATCACCAGACTGTAAAATGTTTTTATGTATTTGCACGATTTCAGTGGAGGAAAAGAAGAAACCAGGGAGTATCTGAGTACAACGTTTGTTATTTGGCCTCCAGGTAGTAATGTTATTCCTTTGATTGAGTAATGCTCTTCTTCATTTCAGCTGATTGACAAAGTTTAGGTATAGATCACAACAAAACCATTATACAGAAATGTAAGGGGAAATTATGAGATCAATCAAGAGCCAGAAAACCAAGTCCCTCTGCAGCTGTGGGCAGTAGGGATGGGATGATAACTGTATCGCCACAATACTGCGGTCATGTGATACCTACCGTGGTGTTGAGCTCATTACCGTCATCACCGCAATATATATTAAAATAATAAAAATATCTAGTCAATAGCAAATATCTCTATATATTTGCTGTTGAAAGTTACAGGAGTGCATATGGTGTTTGATGTGAAATATAAACAGTAATATTTAATCACATCCTGTTTTTAAAGCTGGACAGAGGAACAAAACTTTTCACACTGCAGCTCGGCAGCGGGCCGGTCCATGTTTTGTTTTCTTCTTCTTATTAATTATTTTGAGTTTTCAGTACTTTTTCGTTTCCAGTATATACACACATAATACACAGGCATAAAAGACAGAAGCATTGCATAAACAGTCAGAGTTCAATTGCAATTGTAAGTGCTCATAGCAGACACAGCCCTCTTATCTAGTACTGTCTGTAGGTGTTTAAGCTGGTCTGTTGACTTGACAGAGTGGCGTTAGCGGGGTTGTAACGATCATGGAGAGTAGCAGGGGTTCGTCACAGCCCTAGTGAACAGTGAGATCAGAAAATACAAACAACACATTTAGTCAGTTTTTTTCATTTAAAAAAATCATTTGATCTGTTATTATCCAGAATGATCGGGACTGAGATGTGTTGAATTTTGCAAATGCACAATAATTTCTCAGTGATTTGGACAATCTGAGCAGCAATCATTTTCTTGCAATGTGACCATTTTAAATGGTGCATCACATATTGGAGAGGCCAGGTTTCCTCACCTCATGATTCCTCCCAGTCTGTGCCCTGGAGCCTCTGTGTGGGGGTCTATTGTGGAGATAGAGAGGGATGCTCAACCCTCCACCCCTACAGCTTTTTCTGGCTCAGCGCACGTTATTACTCTGAAGGGGAGGTGGTGTTCATCAGCCACAGACTCCATCTTAGATCGTTGTCAGCTCTCTGGAAGGATACGGCCCATATCATTGTTCAGTGTGTTCTGCTGTATCTCTGTCATCATAAGTCACTGATGGGAAGAGCTGTTTAGCTGTTAACACAAGGTGGACGCTGTTGTGTGGGGGTTGTTGGATTCATCAAGGACTTTAAAGGGAACATTACTTCACAGACTTTGAAGGAAAAGTTTTATAATTTGGGATTTTTTTTCCATCTGGCTAGGTGGTATGCCACATTTTATATAATAAATATGAACGTGCAGCCAACAGCAGCATGCTAATTTAGCTTAGCAAAGAAATAATTTGACCCTGTGGTTAGGAGATGCTAATAGATAATGCTAATAGATTGCTAATAGGCACTTTGATTTGCATGGTGCACCAGGAGCAGGTGAGTCTGGTGAAGTTATGTGAATAAACATGAGTGTGAGCGTTTCATTTAAAATATTAGATTAGATATATGAATATAGGATTAAAACATTGATTTAACAGCAAACAAACAAGCTGTTGCTTGTTGCAACAATATCACAGCATCATGTTCTATTGAAGTCTTTGAGTGCCATCGACGTATTAATACGTTAAAGTTGTTTTTTTTTATTATTTTTTTATTTTTTTCAATGCATGAAGTGGAGATGATCGAGATTAGAGAGCAAAACAGACGGATTCTGGAGAAAAAGTGGTGATTTTGGTGAAAGTGTCCTCTACTCTACCTCTGATAAAACAAGAATGGAAGAAGGTAAAAACAAACATTTTTTTCATGATGAAATAGAGAGTCTCTTCTTTCATTTGAGCTGTTCTGTGTTTTCAGAGTCATAGTACAAAATATTCTGTGGGTCTTGAAATATGACTATATTAACCCTAGGCCTTTCACATCATCTCTTTGCTCCTAAAATGCTTAGGATGGGTTAAATGCAGACATAAAATTATGACAATTACAGTGAAGTTTTTTTTTTTCTACTTAGTGAACTGTAGAGTTGCTGGTAGTCACTGCCTGTACACAAAGTGGTATCACTCTTCTCATCTCCCAGCACAAACTTTTCTTTTAACACAGCTAAAATAGAAATATAAGTGGCAGTGTGCAGCTGTGGATTCCCATAGATGTCCTCTGGAAGAGCCTAACCAGTCAAGTTCAACTGCTTTATTCACTGTGAAGCCAGACTGTTGACGGGCGACCTAGGTGACTTTTCCATGAGCTGTTATCAATCACCTTCATCTAAAGTGAATTAATTCCAGATTAGTGAGTGAGGCTGTAATTAGATTTCATGATCAGGGAGTTAAGGGGCTAAAGCAGAGCTTTGTGGTGTGGCAGTATGCTATGAAGGCGTTGTGAATCAGAGAGGAGATAAGCGTGAGTGGGACCTTCAGTTCTTAGGGTGGTGAAGATGGGTGAAGGAGGTTGTTGGGTGAAATTTGTATTGATCCCTCAGGGTGGAGGAAGAGAACCAGGTGATAAATTCAGCCTACTTAAGTTGACAATCAATACAGATTTCAACCCTTCCTGAAGAAATAAGCATCAATTACCTGTAACGCAGCTGAAGAACTGCAGCAGATAATTACATCTCACACAACAGGTCAGTGGGTGGGCCGACTGTATCCCAAGCTGACAAGGTGGCTAATGCAATTCAGCATGCTCAGAAGGCAGGCGAAGGCGCTCGTTACTGCAGCCACGTACCGTTGAGCCTGGTCACTTCCCCTTCAATCAGCTTGACCTTTTCCTCTGTGACTTTAAGTGGCTTTGTGAGTTCACAGCGTCGTGAAGCCCAAGCACAGTTTGTTTTTGGCGTTGAGTGTGTACTCTGGGTTGATTAGGAATTTTATGGTGTGTTGGCCTTGTTCGAGTAGCACTGCAGTCTGATGTTGTCCCCAGATGGTCTTTGTGGAGAAATTAATGAGCTATCCATCGCTGTGATAAATATAATCCTTATCAGCAGAGTAGGAGTGAGTCCACTGATGAGACACCGTCTGATTCAGAGACAGAGGAACAAGAAGGAGGTATAAATACTGTACGGCTAAAACAGGTAGTGAGGTAGTTAGTAATTGAGCTGTGGGTCCAAAACTACTCAGAGTAAACATCACAGATGACCCTGATCATATGTCTGTGATGTTACTTCAGTATTTCCAATTAGTTCACCAGAATTCAAACAAAGACAATCCAGGATTAAGACGTATGTCCTCCGTTAACAAATGGACTTAATCTTTTGCTCTGTAGTTTCCTCCGTCGACCCAGTGCGTCTTTGGTTTGTGCTTTTTTCAGTTCATATGATTGATGGCTAGAGAAAGTATTTTTGAAGCACTGAATGGAAATCCTACATACATATACATTATATATTTGGTATCTTTGAAAACATTGACATGTCAACTAGATCTAAACATGGAAAATAAGTTCTAAAAATAGTTCTGCAATGTTTGGATAGATAATCAATACTATTCTATTTAATTCAGTTCATCGGTGTAATAACATGTCAAAGTGTTTTTTCTGCAGCGGGTCACTGATTGCGGTCTCCCTCAGCCTTTGAGTAATGTTGGGGCTTCTGGGAGATGTAGTCAGAGCATAAAGAGACGGTATACACCACAGCGATCAAAACAGGAAGTGGAGATGATCAAGATTAGAGAGCAAAACAGAATCTGGACAAAAAGTCGTGATTTTGGTGAAAGTGTCCTCTACCTCTGATAAAACAAGAATGGAACAAGGTAAAAACAAACATTTGTTTCATGATGAAATAGAGAGTCTCTTCTTTCATTTGAGCTATTCAGTGTTGTCAGAGTCATAGTACAAAATATTCTGTGGGTCTAGAATATGACTCAAAATGGGCAAAAATGCTGGAAGAAGACACTCAGTCCTATAAAAAGGGCTGGCACTCAGTGAGTTAAATTGATTCTCCCCAAAATATTTTGTGATTCGACCAAAATAACAACTGTGAAACCAGTTTACCACCCAGTGTGTGATTGGTTGTTTTCATATTTTTATTTTTCTGTCAAAACTGAATTTGACCCACACATGGCAGCAGGCTGAATAAGCTCCGTTTGAGTGGACTCTTCAAAACCATTAGCTGAGGTTACACTGTAATTGCAGAGTGATTGCTGCTCTTTAATACAGATGACTTCAGTCTCAGTGGGGTAAACATAGCCTCACAGGCTTCATCTCATTTTTTTTTTCTAAAAGCACGTCTGGCTTCTAGAAAACATTTTCGAGTGAGCTAATTAGCCTCTCTGACAATGGCATAACAGGGAAACAGACAAAGGAGTTCTTTTTATAAAACAGGTACAATCCGAAAGCAAATGAGAGTGAGAGTGAACCACTTAAGCACCGCTGTTCACATTAAAACAGCTCCACTGAAGCCATCTGGCCAGTAGCTATTGTTGCCACAGAAACCAACGCCAACCACCATCTTCATGTCTGGACACTTCCCAGGAAAAACGAACCACTGCTGCAGTCTGTATTATTACCAGAAAGACACAGGTATCTGTGCAATGCATGAGTGGAGACATAATTTCTGAGAATAATTGCCAAAATGAAGTATTAAATTGTTGGCCTGGCCCAATAAAAACCTTTGAGGGCAGAGAGAACGAGTAGAGGCAGCACAGTGAATAAGAAAGAGGTAGAGAGAGTAAGACATGCAGAGAGAGAGAGAGAGAGAGAGAGAGAGAAAAATAGAAACTGCAGGACATAAAAGAGGAGTTTGTAGCACCGTGCAGCTTTCCCCTTCAGCCCAGCTGCTTTATACACTGAATCTTTTCATGTCCAAGTGCCGGAGTCCTCCACTGAGAGCCGGACCCACAAAGAGCCCTCACAGCCTGGAGCCGGTGGAAAGGTGACACAATCAATAGCCTCTCCCCTGTCGCCTCCTTCGTGCTGCTAATGTGGATGGGGATGGATGTACCTCCTCTCCACCCGTTTTTCTATTTTTTTTTTTTTACTATTCAATTTAAACATATTCAGACAAAGTACAACTAAAATAGGGGAGAAAAGGACATGGATTCAATCTGATTGTTTTATCTGCAGGAATTCATCTCTTAGAGTTCACACTTCACAGAACCCCCAAAATTCAGAAGTAGTCCAATCATTTCCCTGTTATCCCTTTATGTGGAGGTACGGCAGTTTGTGCAGGGTTCAGTTATTATGTGCTTTGTTGGTGCATGTTGCATTCTCATTTATGTGGGCACAAGGATACATGGAGTTCAGTGTTATATTTGCAGGACAAGACTGTAAACAGTATTTGCACTGTTGGTATGCAGCTCGTGACTGATTTTTTTAAGATAATTAAAGTTTGTCTGTGTGACATTCAGAGGAGTTTGTCCCCCGTTCATCATGTTTCAATCATTTTGTTTTCACTGTGTAAAGCAGTGAAAAGTTAAGTGTAACATGTAGCTTCTACCACATGTAGTCATGTTTCGTGGTTGAACATCATTAAGTAATGTTATTTTGTTTTTGTGCAATAACTTAACATTGTGTAAATGAATTTATGTTGACAGAACCTAATGTATTTTGGGTAAGATAGTAAATGCGTGTACAACTCCAGAGCAGAAGGTGGCAGTAGTGTGCGAGCCGAGAGTTTTAGAAACTTTACTTCAGGAAGTTCAACACACAGTTTAAAAAACATGCTTAGAGTCGGCAATGAAGACGGTAAGCACTGACTTCAAAATAAACCGCTGCACAGAAATGTCACATCACTTGTTGTTGTCTGCTCTGGAATTTTGAACAATTAATTTCTGTAGTAATAATAATTTTAAGCTCTACTGTTTAGTTCCTAAATCTAAACATTATTATTGGAATATGAAACATGATCTTTTTTCTAACCATAACCGAGTAGTTTTGTTGCCTAAACCTAGACCAGTCGTTTCCACCACATGTGCCATTGCATTTCTGTAAGAATGATAAAAGGCTAATATGAAATATTCTTCTCAACATTTTAGTTTGGATAGTTTGCAGAAGCATTCAATGTAAATATTTTTCTTTTGAATTCCTGTGACTTTGTTGCACATTTGTGTAATCCTGCTGTTAACCTTCAAAAGTATGAGACCTTTAAACACATGCAGAATGTGTGTTTTCTCAGTTGTTCATCTTTTACTCACAGTTTGATCACCTCACACTGTAGGTCTTGTATTACTACTGTTGTGACTACCTGCAGCTGACTTGTATTGCTGCTGAAGGCCTGGAGAGGCTGTAGACAGCCATGTGCTGCTTCTTAGGTCACTTCTTTTCACCTGCCATCAAGGAGGGTGCAGCAGGTGTGAAAACAGAGCGCCTTCCTCCCCAGTGTAGTGTTTTTGCTCAGCCTCTGTCACTGTAGCCAGGAGAGCCAGGAGAGTTTCCAGTGGAGAGCTTTCATTTCTTGACAGTCAGGTCACTAAAATCAAACAAGTAAAGAACCAAAATTCAGGGCAGCTGCATTTATTCAGATCTGACAGTTAAAAACTTGTTTCCTCAAATTGGTAGATGCACTACAGTGTTACAGTCAGGCAGTCTGATTATAATGCATAAACATCATGCCGTCATTGCTGCACAGGGTAACAGATGTCACCTAGTTCCTGGTAATGATGATAGTCATTACCAGGAACAACTTCAGCACTCCTTAAGTGTTGCAGTCGTCCCTGTCCACAGCTCGTCTGGCCAGTCTGAGTCCAACCTGTGGACCACCTGACCTCCCCCCTCCGGATCCAAACAACAATAAGTGGTGCTGGATGACAGAGCCTTACAGGTGTAACTTTAACTCACTGAGTGCCAGCCCTTTTTCAAAAACAGAAAGTGTCTTGTTCCAGTGTTTTTGACCATTTTGAGTCATATTTCAAGACCCACAGAATATTTTGTACTGTGACTCTGAAAACACTGAATAGCTCAAATGAAAGAAGAGACTCTCTATTTCATCATGAAAAAAATGTTTGTTTTTACCTTGTTCCATTCTTGTTTTATCAGAGGTAGAGTAGAGGACACTTTCACCAAAATCACCACTTTTTCTCCAGAATCTGTTTGTTTTGCTCTCTAATCTCGATCAGCTCCACTTCCTGCGTATAACATCTCTTTATGCTCCGACTACATCTCCCAGAAGCCCCAGGCTGTGTGACAGCGCTCTTTTGTCCCTGCTGCTGAGAAAAGGAAAGACGTACAGTATATACAACGCTTGAGTGCCATAAACACATTCTAAAGGACGTAAATATATGTCCTTGGCACTCAAAGAGTTAATAAATTTCCCTCAGTTTGTTCATTCAGATGCAGCTGATGACTAGAGAAGGATCACACCAGCCTCAATGTGTAAGAGGCGTAAAGATCTTCTACTTCCTGCTCTCTCACTTGGGCCACACCCATCTTCAACCTCATATGGTCGTGATGTTGACACTATCTCAGTAAGTGGCCTTTTGAATGGCGACTCCATCAGTTAGGTGCAAAGGATGTTAAGTGTGGATGTTTGGAAACTGTGTGTGTAAATTTCCTACCAATAATGAAAGTTGGTTTAACTCTACCATCACCATTTATCTTTCCATAACTATAACAAAGCAATTGTGAGTTGTGAATACGAGCTCGCCCTCAGCACTCAGGAGTCAGGTCTGTTGCATCAAATGGTGCAACACCTATTCTCATGTTTCTAGCCTCAGAATGATTGCACTCCATGAGTGATGAAACCACATCCATTTAATGAGCTGGACTGGATATAGCTTTGCACATATTGTCTTGGACATCAAGGGCAGGTTTGAATCATTCATTTCAGGGAGTCGAGCTGGGTGATAAAGACAGAATCAAATATCACACAATGTCTTTGATACCTCAGTGCTGCCATTGTGATGCTAGTATGCCCACTGATGCTTTCAAACAGTATTCAGTGTGATTTTTTGGGAATAAATAGAGGCAATGTGGATAAAGAAGTAGGCAGGCACAATCATTTTTAATGTTTGTTCACAAAGTGCACCAAATAACAGCAGACAACATTTGAGCTATAAAACCTGACCATGCACTCAAAAAACATTTTTACATTTATGTCACACAGCAAAACAATTTCTTGTATTATAATTGGGTGGAAATAACTTTACATATTATTTTATGTTGACCCAACAAATAGCTCTTTTGAGTTTAATGTGGCAGGTGCTTTTTGTGTGTTCAGTGTTCAGTCAAATCTGTGTGTTGTCAGAAATATGTTCATTTCTTTAAAAATGTTTGACACCATAATTGTGTTTGACACTTTCCATCCATCATTTAAAGTTTGACTATCGCTCTTTAACCACGCCATTTCATTTCTCCTTCAATAGTTTAATGGCACCACGAGCTGTATACACCTTGTAGTATTTTCATAGCAGTTGTGGATAACATACATTGACTCATATCATGGTCATTGGAGCTAATCTGTATGACTAAGTTGTGCTCTGGGACAGCGCTGCCATGAATCTGCAGCAGACTGTGGAGCACTGAATGTCTCCCGCTGGAGACTAACTAATCCATACTCGTCACGAAAGCCCCTTATAGGTCTAATTGGAATAATAAACCATCTTACTATACGCTGACACCGGTCGCTTAATGGAGTTACATCAGCATTAAGGAGAGTTGTTACTGAGTTCTGGCACGTCCAGTCGGGTTTGAGCACCTGAACTGTGCCAGACAGAATAGATCAGGGCAGTCAAGCTCAATATAAAATCAAGAATGGATCTCCCAACTGCAAAATGACTATTTATCTCCTGGCTGCTCTCTGTACATTTCTGACCACAGGCTATTTATATCTGTACTATTCTGTTATGCACAAAAATCAAACTGTGAATGAGATTATCTTATCTCCTGTCTCCTGCATAAAAACCAAATCTTTCCCATTTTCCTCTCCCTCCCCACTCTCAGTATGGATAGATATGGTGTCTCGTACTTAAAGTCACACAATATTTCACATTTCAAAAGTTTTTTTTAATCTCTGTGCTATAAATGATAACGGGGCACGTCTACTAAACATTACTAAGAAATTATTTCTGTTATACCCCACTCTCTATATATCTATCTAGATTGTTGAGATTTGTTACTTTTAATTTGAGGACTCAGCTCAGAGGTCATATGCAGTCGTGTACTGTACAATAGCAACAGGTTGTGATGGATTTGGGGTGGAGGAAGGCCAAGCGGTGGTATGATGAGTTATTTACATAGGTGGACTGAGAAAGAGAGACGCTGTTTCTGAAACCTTGATTATTTTTATTTAGTATGTACACACAGTAATGGCACTGCCACGGTCTGCAAAGTGTGTTGTTATTTTCTAGAGACTTGCTGACGTGATAAATGATGCATGTGTGTGTGTGTTTGCATGTAATCCACTGTCTAACTTAAAGCAGCAAAGAAATGAAGCTTGCGGCTCGCATCGTTGTTGTCAATTAAGATCAAATATTGTTGACATACCTGAAAATCTCTTCTGACTTGGTATTAAACACAGATTACTGATTATTATTGTGCATCTGGGGTGTTTTTTCAGAGAAAAACATTACAGGCACTTGGCAAGAGACGTTCAAAATAAAAATTGGCTCCCTGTGTAACGTTTAACGTTTAAAGTTTGGTTTTGCTCGAAGTAGACTTGCTCTCCAGACCGTGACTCAGCAGACAGTAGTTCACGCTCGTTTAAGTGTCTTATTCCCAAACCAGGAACCCCAAACACCTGTGAGTTTCTAGTCTGGTTGTAGGCAGTGACTCTGTAACACTGACAGCTGCAGGCTTTTGTCCCTGCTGACGGCTACATTCACATGACGGTGACCTCAGGTTTGAGCTCCATGTTTTTCCTCCCAGTTTGCATCGAATGAATCAAACCTCCCGTCAACAACAGCACCCTTCCCCACAGCCACTCACAACAGGTCGAGGCGCTCTCTCTCAAATTATAAAAAGGGCAAGATGAGAGGAGATGAATGTCGTTAAGAAATGTCAGTCTGCTTCTCTTCTCTCCCTTATAAGCCCATGATCCTCTGTCCAGAGGAGATATTGGAAAATACAAATGCAAATCCTCTGCCTCCCAACAATTCCACCTGGGAGAGTCTGGAGCTGTCAGTTAATGAAAGGCAGTGTGTGTGTGTGTGTGTGTGTGTGTGTGTGTGTGAGCGTGAGCAAGAGAGAGAGAGAGAAACAAAGAAACAGTGATACACTGACAGAGAATATGTATGTGTGTGCAGGAGTTTGTGGTTTGTATGTGTGACCCATGAGGACAGGGGTTTTGATTGACCATAACCTTTGTATTGTGTGTGTGTGTGTGTGTGTGTGTGTGCGCTGAATGCTATTTGAATTGCTCCACCTGGGACCCTGCTTCCACCCGCCTCCCAGCGCCAGCTCAGGTGTTCTATGAATGTGATTTATTTCCAAACAGGCAGATCCAAATGAAGATGAGGCAGGGAGCACTGCTACTGTCAGGAGAGACTGAGAGAGAGAGAGACGGTGAGTGAAATGCAGAGTGAAAACGCAGCAAATAGCGGAGGAAGCCGATCTGCGTCCGCTTGAGCGGAAAGCAAACTCATTGTTTGCAACTGCACAGCATAAAATGATGTAGATCCACGAGTGTGAAATGAGAAGAAGACTTTTGGTTTCAGTGATAGCATGAAACTGAGACAAACGACAGTGTTTTTTAAAAGAACTGAGATTCTTAAAATGTTGTTTTTTTCAGCTCTGAGTCTTTGTGTTGTTAAGAAAATGGACAAATGAAAAGGAAAAAAAAATTGGCAAATTCGTTTTCCTCAAAATGTGTTTTCAAATCCACAGAACAAGCAGCAAAAAAGAGGTTTGCTTGTTTTTTTTGTCTGATAGTTGTTTTGTGAAGATGGTTCCTCCTCATATTTTTTATCTCTTTGAGTGTCATTGATGTATTTCAGTGTCAAAGTATTTTGCAGCAGCAGGTTGTCGATTACGGTCTCCTGCAGCCTGTGAGTAATTTTGGGGCTTCTGGGAGATGTAGTCAGAGCATAAGGAGACGGTATACACCACAGAGATCAAAACAGGAAGTGGAGACGATCAAGGTTAGAGAGCAAAACAGACAGAATCTGGACAAAAAGTGGTGATTTTGGTGAAAGTGTCCTCTACTCTACCTCTGATAAAACAAGAATGGAACAAGGTAAAAACAAACATTTTTTTCATGATGAAATAGAGAATATCTTCTTTCATTTGAGATATTCAGTGTTTTCAGAGACATAGTACAAAATATTCTGTGGGTCTTGAAAGATGACTCAAAATGGCCAAAAACGCTGGAACAAGGTACTTTTATTTTTATAAAATGGCTGGCACTCAATGGGTTAAAATACCATATAAGAGACGGGGAATGATAATGTTCATTCTTTGCGTATGCAGTCGTTGGCATCACTATAAGGCAGCTCTGCAGGCTGAATGTGAAGGCTATAAAGTCAGAGGCTGTGTGAGATTCTCTGGGGTTAGAAGCTGATTGGCTCTCTCTTTCTTTGCTTCCTAACACCAGTGACCTCCAGCTTCCAGCAGGAATCATGCAGGGCTGAGGGAGAAAATGAGAATGAGCAGAGCAGGGATACAGCAGTGTGTGTGTGTGTGTGTGTGTGTGTGTGTGTGGCTCGAATGTGAATGAGCATGACTCTGGGTGTGAGCAACGAGGACGTTTCACACAATGACTACAAATGCGCCCATTCATTATTGTTCCACTTCTTCTTCCATTTGCTCTGTGAGCGTCGTTCGTACGTTGAACCTGTTTGCCTCTGATGCCTTCTCAGCCTTCACGTCACAGCACATCATAAGTCTGCAGTGAAATCAATGAGCTCCTCGGTCTGTACAATGTGACATGTCAAACATGCTGACGTTAACATGACATGAGTGCATGTTTGAGTGGCCGGACGGCAGTGTACTGTACTGCATGTTTTGGCTGTGAAAGCTGCTGTTTAGTTTTTTTTTTAGTTTTTTTTTACATTTGACCTTTAAACACAAACACCTCCGAGCTGCTGAATTTCCACTTTGCTCGACTGTCACATGTAATTAGATTGTGATAATGTGATTAATAGCTTATTGCTCAACATGAGTAATGGAAAATAAAGTATGTGAGTTTTATGATTAATTTGAATATACTTACGCAGTCATATGTACTGGAGGGCCATTTAATTAAATGCCAAATGTATATTCGGGCACAGGTGAAAGGTCAAGTATGTGAAATAGGTAGTGGTTGGGTTTGAATGAAGACAGAATTAATTCTCTCGGCTACTGTAAATGAGATGTGCTCTATCACAGATATGACAGAGGTATTATGGGGAATGAATTCAGTGTCATCCTGATGATCCTCCTCTCACAATGAAGAAGTTGAACTGTGTGAGATTCACTCCGTCTTTTTCTCAGCCTCCCTCATGTGCACACCTTTTGACCTTGAGGCTTTCAGTGAAATAGATAACAGCAGATTCAACTTTTTCCCTTCTGTTCGTTTCCTGTTCTTTTGTCTTGTTTTTCAAGTTCAGTGGTGTCAAACAAATTAAGCAAATAAATGTTAGTAATGTAATTTTATAGTTTTATAATCCTCACATTGTGAGAAACCACTAGCAGTCAAAAGTAGTGCTTAAACTGTATCAATCTGAATTTTATTTTTTTTTTATTTCAAATATAATTTTTAGATTCATTTATGAGAAATTATCAGGTATACAAGTCAACATTTTTCATGTTTTTTTCATAGTTTCCTAACTACCCTCTCAAACCACTGCATAACAATAACACAAGTAAAAGAATTAGATAAATTGAATATCAGCTAAATAAAACAGAAAATAAAATAAAACAGAAAATTGTATCTAAATAATAAAATAAAAATAATTTAAAATAAAATAATAATAAATAAAATAAAAATACTGTTTGCCTGATTTATATTTGGCCATTCAGTTCTTGATTTGTAGTCAGTTATGTATATAAGGTAAAGCAAATGAGCATTTACCCAAACTTTTTCTCCATGCCCTTAACTTTGCAGAAGTATTCTTTAATAGAAAAATCATCACTCAGACATTTTTTAAACATTTGTGTTTACTTTCATTGCCTGACCAAACCTTTTGGTAAAACAATGAAGTCATTTTGTTGGTTGTTTCAGGTCATGTTTGTTTGATATTTTTCTCTAAGATCACTAATTATTGTTGCACACAGTATTACTTTGTGTCTGAGCTTCCTGAGCTCTAGGCTGATTGAACGGCAGGTCCTTTGTGGTCCTTTGCTGCTGACTGTTAGAGAGTCATTTGTGAGGATGGTTAAAAACATCAGTTCCCCATTAGCTTGGTTCACAATAATGAAGTGCTGGCTGGGCAGGTCTGTGTCTTGCTGAGTTTAGATAAAGAGGCTGTGGAGCAGAGGATGCAATTAGCTATATTTACTGCCGCCAGCACACAGCCTGAAACATGGGAAGACTGACTGTGTCACAGCTCAGTAATTACACCTGCTTCCTCATTACGTCCATCTGACCATGAGCAAAACTCAGGCTGGAGAGAAAACACAGAAATGTGCAAAGAGACTGCTTTTATTCACCAGAATGTTTCTACTGCGTCTTTGAACAAACTTAAAGTAAAATCTCTGGCTATCATTGTCTGAACAGCTCTATAGAAACTGATTATTTACCTAAATCTGCCTTTTGATCTATAAAGTGGATCTCAAGAAAAGTTTGTAGTTTGACTCTTAACAGAGGGAGAGGAAATTTGGATTCATGGCTGTTTCATTGTGTCATAATATTAAAACAAAATGTCTCATTGCACTCCTGTTTAACTTTCAGAACAACACATTTCAGCGGAACCTCAGCTTTGACATAACAAAAGCCTTTACTAGCTTCTTGGAAAGCTTCATGACATTTTGTAGTCAAATTCAGGGACATCATAACCAGCCTCCATGTTGATATACATATTGGATTTCCATATATGATCATTGAAAAAAGTTCCTTAATTAGTTTAGTTTAGATAAATATTATCCAGGTGGTATTGTTTCTGTCAGAATAAAAACTGAATTTCTAAGAAACAGGTCTGGATCTTGACTCATCGTATGTGGTAGTTGAGACAGAAGCTGCGTATTTAGCCAAGAAGATGTATCAAGATTTGACAGTCTGGAACATACTGAGGACGCAGATGGCCGGTGAAGAAGTTGATTATGCTGCTGGAGTTGTTGGAGAAGTTTCTATGGACGTTTAATTTCAGTGTCATCCAATCCAATCTAACCGCAGTCTGTTCTCTGTGAGGAGGCAAACTCCAAACTTTTTTTAGCCACCTTTCAAGTCTATGCCAGGAGTGCAACGATTAGTCAACGTAGTCAACAAAAGTCAATAATTAAAGTCGTTGCCAACAAATTCATTTGTCTATAATAGTCAGTGACGTCACCGCTCAAGTTTTTCCAGTTTTGTCAGTAACTAATACTGTAACGCATTACTTTTTAAATAGATAAACTCAGTTACCGTTACAGTATGATGCATTTTCCCTTATTTGGTAAATGATTTCCTTATTGATGAATTCAGATTGATTTCATTCATTGCTCTCAGATGTCTCTATGGACGGGGGGACATATCCCTTCAGATTCATAGAGACACTGATCCGTTCCCCCACTTTCCAGCATAAGGAGACAAACATCACTGGTAAAACGGAGCATTAATGTCATTACAGCAGCACTGGGAGCTCAGCGTTTGAGTGATTCAACTCATGGTGTGTTCAGGTTGTACAGGAATGTAGGAATTTCCATCCTCCAAGTCAGAATTTAGTTACTTTTGGTGTAAGTAATCAACAAAGTAATGGAGTTACTTTTTGAATGAAATAACTAGTAAGAGTAACTAGTTCAACACTGGAGGCACGTTGGACACCTGAAGGATGCAGCTTCTGTTCACACAAAATGTACTGTTATTTTTGAGGAAGCTTGATAGCTTTGAGGCTGTTTTGTTGTTTGTTTTTTTGCTGCTATTTTGACTGTCCTTTGTTTACATAAAAATAATACTTTATTTTTA
This sequence comes from Synanceia verrucosa, assembly GCA_029721515.1. Lineage (NCBI taxonomy): Eukaryota > Metazoa > Chordata > Actinopteri > Perciformes > Synanceiidae > Synanceia > Synanceia verrucosa. Next base: position 3,767,254 of record CM056559.1, read on the forward strand.
TCAGCACTTTGCCTGTCCTTGCTTTTACATGGACAAAAATTTAATAGAGTTATTTTTCTTTTTGTAGCAGCCTAATGAGCAGCACAGTTCATAGATATTTCTGAATGATAGTAGTCATCTTCATCGTCTTTATTGTTAGTTAAAACAACCTCAAGCTGAATTTAAAAGCTGATGGCCACTTAACAGGTGTACGCTCCATAATTCTGTTAGTTGAGTAATCGTTAAGATGCTGTGGTTGATAGATCAGTCGACTATCAAAATATCCCTGGAGTCATTCATTTGTATAAAAAGCTGGACGGTGACCAGAAATGAAACCATCCAGTGAATAATCTAGCTGTGACTCCACTGCAGTATGTCAGCACATTAACATGGCGAACCCCCAATTCTGGACTTTAGTATAAATGTTTGGAGATTGTGCCAAAACCCAAAAGGCCTCTGTGTTGAAGCGGCCCTCTCAACATATCCACCAAGCGAACCACGTCTCTGACATTTTAACTTGTACGACAGATAATATCCATCTCTCTGTCTGTCTGCTTCTAAATAAGCGGTATGCTGGCAAAGCTATGCTAATTATCCTCCCAAGACAAAGGAAAACAGGACTACAATGATGAATGGCTTTGTTGGAGCAGGTGGGCTCGCTCTTTTAAAGATAACCCTTTGTATGTAGAGGAGAATGTGTTGTCCATTCAAAAAGCCTTATCTAGTTACACAGGAGGTGTTCACAGCTCTGTACTGCTGTAACAAGGAGACAGAGGGAGATGAAATAATAAAATGAGACACGCAGCGCTGCATTACCATATAGATAACCGGTACTGTACAGATGAGGACACGATCGATACGTAGGCTGGTTTACCTTCTTTTGTGAAGAAGTGAGAAAATGCAGAGAGTTGTTTTGGTTTGGAGGGAAAAACAGGAAAGTGTAAGAAAACAGAAATGTAAAGAACGATTCTGAATCTTTTAAAGATAAAGTTTCATCATCAGGAATGCTGCACCACGGTGTCACTGTATCAGCCGAGGTGTTTACTCACTGTGAGGGGTGATTGGCTAACCTTTCCAGTGCACACCGTAGGGCTAAATTGTAGTGCATGTTTATAGGAGCAGATCTGGATGCATAAAACACACAATCCTTTATACTGACACATTCGATTACAGGGAGCTTGTCAAACCTTTGTGCAATCTATAAAAAAGCGCTCCGAGGGTTTATACTTTGGATTCAGCATGGGACTGTGACTACTATTTACAGTGTGCTGACCTCCCACTGCAACCACAAAAAAAGTCTTTCCTGTGCTACTTTTCCCTTCATTGGGCACAATGAACATCAGTGGAGACAAATTCAACACCAAGAGGTTCATTTTATGACAGTCTGTAAGAAATACGATGTCAGGTTTCACATTAATTCAGCAGTACTGCCATTGTACAAATAGCACATCTACTAATAATTCACTGGAAAGGTTATGTGGTCTTTTTTTTTTTTACTTTACATCCTCTTCATATATATTCCAATTATCTGTGATGGAAGGCACCGCCTGCCGAGTGAAAAGGTTTTGCTGCTTTATTGGGACTAATAACGTGATTGATTTGACTTCTTTGTTTCTCGCTCTGAGACAGAATCACAATGGGCAATCACTGCTTTATATAAGGGGATTTGATTTTCAGGACGAAGAGTGATCATAATCAGGAGCACCTCGGTTTGTCTTCTTTTCTAAATCAGCTGAGAACAAACTGCACACCGTGAGAAAAGAAAACACAGATTTCTTGAAATGTGTTTTAAAGCACAGAGACCCTCCGACTGAGGTTATTTATCCACCCAATCTACTGTGTTGATGAGTAGACAATGGGATGCAGCTCAATTTACTTCTAATTAGGGCTCTAATGTGTGTTATTAAATACATCGCCATGTCCCAATTAGAAAACACTGGGGCCATACATCATTTTAATTGATATCCACCTCGAGCCACATGGGCTCACCATATTCTGTCAGTGTTCCCAAAATGATCTTTGCTTGTGGAGAGGAGTGTTTTTATTGGAGCTCACTCATTGACTTTATGGTGTGTGTGTGTGTGTGTGTGTGTGTGTGTGTGTGTGTGTACACTGCTTGATTGTATATATCTGGATTTGTGCATTTTGTGAGCTATGGGATGTTTGAGAACAGCAGTGTGGCTCCTCATTATAAAACCACACACCTCCCCTGATACCAATGCTTTCTCTTTATTGAATGGTAATGTGTTACAGGATGCAAATGCAATCCGCCCCATGCATTTTGTTCAAGCATTCGCTCTTAATAAGCTGTATAGTTGAGTGCAGCCAGGCAGTATGGATATTTCTTGATTTGGATTTGATCAGTGAAGCTTCACTAAAGTAAATTCCATGCTGCACAGAGAAATTTGCACTGCATTTTCCACATAGCAAATAGAAAAAACACTCTTTATTCATGTAATAATTGTGTTTAATTAACAGTTCATTTTGCATTTAAAATATATATTTTTATTCCTTTGTATTTAGTACATAATGTAAATATTTATTCTATTATGTCATTGCTGCTATCTGTTGTATCTCTACTACTTTAATTTGCCTGTAATTTGTCTATGCTGCTGTGGCGGGTCAAATTCCCCCAGTGGAGGATAAATAAAAAACTAAAAACTAAACTAAAACAATCACAATCTCGTACTGCACAATTTACAATTTATTTATGCATTATTTATTCATTAGATTTTGCTGTTATTATTTTTAATATAGGATTGATTTTTATAGGAATTTTAATGTATACTGCTGGTCCTGAGTACAGATTTTGTTTAATGTGTGTAACGACAATAAAATGAACCTTGAACAGAAAACTGCATGAGATATAAAATATAGTAACAATGGACACCTCCACCAGTGGTGGGTTATATTTTGAGGAAGCTGTAAAAATGCATTTGCATAATCACTTTTTTAAAAAAATGAAATGAGTAGTTTATTTAGCAACACAACCCAGTTATGAGGTTTCTGACTAAGTGGAGCATTCAAGTTCATTTTTTAGTCACTGTCCTACACCCTGGTCTGATCTCCATCATCTCCTGAAGGATATATCTGAATCTTTCACAGCAAAATATTTCACTACATACATCGCTGTGGAAACAAACCAATAATAAACCAATATTTATTCCAGAAATATTTTTACTATAACTCTTCATCCATTCATAAAGCCAGAACAGGTGGAATGTCTCTAATGCAATAAGGTAACAAAACATGATGATTTAAACTGTTTAAATGTGAATGTGGCACTCTGAAAAACCATCAGCACCTTTGCACCTTTTTGGACCAAGTTAGATTGCATTGTCTGGTCATCAGGGTGAGCCAGATAAAGCGGCCGTCGATCAATAACCATTTCTTATCCTCACCCTTCATCTTCTCTCTATCAAAGGGCAAAAGCTTCTTTCACAAGTGATTCTGCCACAGATAACCACCTGTTCAGGCCTCGACTGGTTCAATCTTCTCCTCCCCTCGGTGTCTGCCGTGATTACCGCTAACCTCCTCTAACGTACATTATGTCTGCTGGCCGAGCACTCAGCCGGGGTTTATGTTCATTATGGCTGTGCCTCTGTCTCTCACCTTCTTCTGTTTGCATCTCTGTGAAGTTCAAAGTCTACGCAGATGTGGGACGCTTATTGGAAAGATGTGCGAATGCAAATGTGCTCGAGCTTCGCTGACAACAGTATTTACATGGATGATCACAGTGAGGAAGAGCAAACATGACACTTCTGTTTGAAGAAGCGAGGCTGAGCGCTGAGAAATGACTAATAAATCATGTTTAGTACAAGAGAGATGTTAAATTTCATCTCACTCTCACACTCATTCACTGCTCAGACATATTGTCTGAAGAGTTTTGTCAGACTAATTAGACAAAAATACCAAAACTCTGAAGAGCAGTGATGGAGTCAGCTCAAAATGGCAATCCATTTTCATATCTGGAAATGCTGTTGAGTCAAATTCTTTGCCTACAAGATAAAATAAATCAAAATAATGGAATGAAATTGAAAACAAGGTTGCAAACACAAAAGAACCAAGCAAAATGTAGAAACTATGAGTGAAAAAAGCATGAACTACACTAAAATATGAAATGAAAAAGACCAGTGGAGCTAGAACGTATGGCATTTAGTTTGACATTAAAACAGGAATTTGACATTTGAAAACACAATTCATGAAAAGATTAACTGCAAAACTCAGTGTTAAAGTGTGGAAACAATGCAGAGCACAAAGTAGGTCATAACTACACCTGTAACAAGGCCTGAACATAAAATAAATCGGATTCTGAATGAATCTGTTGTCTCTGTGCATGATGAGACGGTTGTCAACACATCTACCCAAGATATTAATCCTAAGTGTGATTCAAAACAGTTAGAATTAGTAAATCTATATTGGAGGTACAGGGTCCAGGGCTTTAAGTTTTTATCCAATGAAAGAAAAAAAAATCACTGCTGCATGGCAAGTGATGTCAAGGTTGGTTTCATCTCATGAATTCACTCATAACCTGTATTTATATTTTTTGAATATTCCTCTTCAAAAAGGGTAATATTAGCAGGATGATATGAGCTCCAGACAAAGAAATGTGCAGTAAGTTATCGTACATCATGAAGTTCCTCATGTTTTTAGAAGCAATTAGACCCCAGATGAACAAACAGAAGATGAGAGTTAAATATCTGGGTTATTCAGCTTCTGCTGTCAAAATTCTGGGTACGTAACTCACATAATGAGGAAGCAGTCATGCATATTTTATCAGTTGTGCAAAATGAGCAGCCTGTGAACACATAAGTGATTCAAAAATGACATTCAAGTGACTTAAATATCTTGTTCCATTGACTATCAGTTAAACATTTCAACATGCTGGATCAATAGTTGGTGTCTGGGAGCTCGGTGTCCCAGAGGAGCGGTATGTCCACGAGTAAAAACCTCCCTCTTACTAAATACTGTCAGACTGAAAAAAAGCACACTGAACATTTTTACTTCTATCAGGATTATTTGCTTAGCAACTTCAAACTGGATGTCAGGCTACGTCTATCTCTACATCCCATGGCGATGTCATCCGTGGTAATTTTCTCCTCTCTGTGATGAGAAACCAAATTGTAATTGAAAGTGAGAATAAATGTTTTAACAGGTAAATCCCCCAGTGAGATCTGTGTGATAACGTTTTCTGCTTTGACTTTTAGGAACAGGGATGAAAGCTGCTCTCTATAGAGCCACATTCAGATGGCACATTAATACATCGCTCAGCAGTGTGGTGCCTCTCTGCTCCGTGGGCCTCCACAGTGATGGCTTCTGAAATGGGAATTGGGTGGAGGCTGGGGATGGAGGGGTGTATTACTTCGAGGAGAGGGGGCTCATGCATTTGATTACTAATGCCCTTAGCCTGTCAAAAAAAAGCTAAGCACACCTGCTTGCAGCTTGACATTAATTTGTTTGGACATGGTTTATAATTTAATTCCAGTGCAGAATTAACTTCCAATACACAGAGCTATTTTCTGGGGAGGTGACGATCGGTAGCGTGTCCCTCTGTGCTGCTGTGGCCATCCCGGGTGAATGGTAAAACTTTGATGCACGCCTATAAACTCCCCAGCACCTATGGATTTTGTGCACTGCAGAAACCATAATAAAAAAAATAATCTGGACTTTTAAGGAGAATATTTCACAATAGAAATGAGCATGGTTCCCTCTACGTCCAGGGCTGATGCTTTACTGCCTCTACGGCTAATGATGCAAAGACTGCTGCACTATTAGACTTACTCACAGTCCTGTTATCGCTAACCAGCACTTTTCAGCCATATTTTTTCATGTTATTGTGTCTGAGTGACGAGTATTAAGGGAGAGCGCCGCTCAAGGAGAAGTCTCATTGTGAAATCTGAATAATCAAATAAAAGCGGGCAGCTATCAATTTTAGGCTCTATCCACGTTATCAAAATTAGGGGTGTCCCGATCTGATATTGACATTGGATATCGGTCCGATATCAGCAAAAGAAAAGAAGCATATCGGATTATGTCTCCCTGCGTCTAAAATCTCTGATATAATCACTCCAGAAGTCTATTCCATTTTTAATTGGATTTATTGAGGATTTTCTAATTTATTTAATTTCCATCTATTACCAAACTGACTCTGTAGCCTCAGATGATAAGTAAGTGTTTATAGTTTTTGTAGTCTGTTTTATTGTCAGTTGTTCTTTACGTTGCCAGTGTTGCTGAAGTTTTGACCTCTTGACTCTTCTGCATGCAGCATGAATCAGGTGAAGTTCTGTTTTACTGAATGCTGGTTTTTTTACAGGCACTTAGCAGAATTCTTGGGATGGAGGATAAAACAATTCCTGGTATTTAAATACTAACAGTATTAAAGGTGTTAAGTGGACCAAAGCTTTTCATTTTACAATCCTACTTTTTTATTTAACATTAACATATTTCTGCTCCTTTCAAGTTTCTAGGGAAGGCAATTAGTGTTAGTCAGTCGTTCCCGATTCCTGCCCCAACAACTATTGGATGGATATTAAATTTTGTACGGACATTAAAGGTGCCCAGAGAATGAATCCTAATGGCTTCGCTGATCCCCTGACTTTTCCTTTAGGGCCACCATGAGGTTGACATTTACGGTTTTGAGTGAAATGTCTCAAAGATTATTGGATGGCTTGCTGTGAAATTTGGTAGAGACCTTCGTGTCACCCCTCGGGATGAATTGTAATAACTTTTGTGGTCCCTGAACTCTTCCATCTTTCACTTTCATCAGGAGAAAATTTGAATTTGTTCAATACTTTGGCTTATGACCAAATGCTTGTAAAACTAATGAGATTCCCATCAGCCTCAGCTATATTATGTCTTTAATGCCAATTTTTGAATGATACGAAACAAACATTATGATCCTGGTAAATATTCTACCTGCCAAACATCAACGTGATAGCTTTTTCATTTTTCATTTTCATCATTTCTGTTAGCTGTTGCTCACAGTCCTCACAGAGCTGCTTGTTTGATTTACATTGCATCATTCATTGTATTCGTTTGTAAACCGTGATTCTAAGGAGCTTATTTATTGTATTACCTCAACTTTTTGTGTGAAGCTGAGCTACAGCCAAACAAGCCAACGAACAATGGAGCTTACACTGTAGGGTTTCAGGCAGGAGGAAGTGGAAATAACACACTCTGTCAACTCTGTGATCACTTTGTGACAACTACCTCTGTTCTTTTGTAAACCCGGCACTGGCAGTGGAGGCAGGTATTTGGAGTAAGGAGGCCGAGGGGAAATGTTTTTGTCATGCTATATAAGATGAGGCGAGATGACACAGTCACATGTGGGCCGAGCAATTAGGAGTGTAGGAAGAAGCGAGGGAATCTGAAATCAGCTCAGAGGCCTCGCATTGTGACAGGAGATCATGGAGAGAGCGTGATTTCTCTTCTCCATCCACTCCAGGCAGATTTAAGAGGAGACCACCGCAGGACAGGATTCATAGCATATCTACACACCGCCCAAAAAAGAGGATGGCAGATGAAAACCTCTGACACATACTTCATTTCATGTCTTTATCCCACTGAGCAGCCAGCCAGCAGGCATTCAGAGAGCTCCCCTTTTATCTGAGCTGGTCCTTTCTGCAGCTCAGGGGTGCAGAGATGGCAATAAGAGAGATTTTAGATGACTTATCCTGCGATGTCTGCGGCATAACTAAACCCAAAAGCCTTGAACAAAAGTGCCATGTAATTATGTGACAAACAATAGATGGGACTGTGATTAGCTGAGAGTATTAATGTTAAAGCAGAGTGACAATGATCCAGCCACAACATAGACAATAAACACAAAGTTTTTTTACATAATAATATCTTGGTCTCATTCCTGTCAGTCATGCAGACACAGGACCTCTTCAACCGGCCCAGCCATTAATGAATGAAAAATTTGTGCATATTGGAACCAATCAATGTTTTTAGAGGTGTCCTTTGTCAGATATACGTACCTGTTAACCTGCAAGTCATACTGTAGATACTGAGATATACTGACTACACCTGCAGTATATTATTGACATTTGAAAGATCTCAGTACACTTTAGCACTAGCTGTTAAATCTGAGCTGTGTACAAAGATGTCTGTGTAGGTTCTCAGTCATCCAGGTGGAGGTAAATCAAAGAAAGCAAAAAAGAGTCAACTGGACTTGCTTAAGGTTTGTTGAAGATGTTTTACCTTTACCTGGCTTGATTCTCACTTTTCCAGATGTTACACAAAAGGTACGACATGATTCTCTTACAACTTCTCAACTAAAAGCAACTTTTTACACTGAGTGCCATTGATATATTTATACATCATTTAAAACCAAACCCTTGAGTGCCATTGATGTATATTTAAGTCAAAGCAGTTTTTCGGCAGCAGGCAAAAGAGGGCGCTTTCACACAGCCTGTGAGTAATGCTGGGGCTTCTGGGATTTGTAGTCAGAACATAAAGAGGTGGTAAAACAAACATCATAACATGTCCTAACAAGAAGAGAGACCACCTCCTCTACTAAGCTGAGGCTTGGAATGAAATTGAGTCCAAATAAATCTAATTTGTACTTTTCAACTGACTGCACCAGCTTTGGCTCCTTACATTTCATGTATTTACAGTCTGTTTGTCTGACTATTTCCTCTCACGCAGCAGTTGGATTCTCGCAGGATCACATATCACTTGAAAATCCATCTTGTCAGGCTTCAAGTTATCCATTTGGTCCAGCCAGCCAGAGCGTGGACCAGTCAGCTTCCTGTGTGAGGCTACTTCCAGCTACGGCCATGGTTTAGGCGTGTTAGATCACACAGACACAGAGCGGCGACTCTTTGTACTTAACTCTTTGAGTGCCATTAACGTATTTTGATGTCATTTAAAACCCAACGCTTGGGTACCATTGATATAATAATAAGTCAAGGTGTTTCTTTTGGCAGTGGGTCACAGGTCGCGGTCTCCTGCAGCCTGTGAGTGATATTGGGGCTTCTGTGAGATGTAGTCAGAGAATAAAGAGACGGTATACACCACAGAGATCAAAGCAGGAAGTGGAGACGACTGACAAATTCTGGACAAAAAGTGGTGATTTTGGTGAAAGTGTCTTCTACTCTACCTCTGATAAAAGAAGAACAGAATAAAGTAAAAACAAACTTTTTTAATGATGAAATAGAGTCTCTTCTTTCATTTGAGATATTCAGTGTTTTCAGAAATATAGTGTTACATCATTGAAATTAAAGCAAATAAAAGCACTGAAAGTGATGGTTTTTCTTTTCTCCTGACTGGTTTTAGCAAAAGTTTGATTGATAGATGGATCATCCAATCACCTGTCAAGTCTTTTATAATTTGGTGGGTCAAGTATCTCGACTTGGACTGACCTGTGTAGTATGATTATCCACTGTTCATGTTATAAAAGCAGATATGGCAGACTTGTGTACAGAGTGTGAAGACTGAAGTGTTTTTCACTGGAACAGCAGCGTGATATTTCTGGCTGGTTAAGCTGAACATGTGGCAGTCCTCCTGGAAAGCTGACCTGTGTCAGTCTGTCTACAAGTTAATGTTCAAGTCAACCGATGCCCATCTGCAACCGCTTCTGTTTTCCCTCCATCTGTCACCCATACTGTCGTGCACACTCTCATCTCATCAGAAGTGTTTCTGCAAGGTAGCTGAAATGAAAGGCATCGGATTCTTCATTCATCATTTCAGCAAGTGCCTGTGAAATGTAGACCTGATGGCAGTTATGGTGGATGGCACATCATCTTCAAAGACTATAAGAGGAGTGATGCTATGATCAGATCTCTGCTAAAAGTCCTGCTAGAATCACAGACTCCCACCCATCAACAGCTCAGCACAGTGTGAGGGACAGTGGTTACAGTTTTAAAGACACATTATAAACACAGTCATGTATTTAATCTGTTCATATTTATACATGGAAAATACCTCAGAGGTACATACCGGTGTGCTTGAACAAAAAATGAATAAAAGATCAAGGAGTATTATTCTTTTATTCAAGATTGATGCTTGACCTCATTGTGTGTCATTGCATTCTTCTTTTTATATGATTAACAAGTTGCAGATGTAGGCGCTTATCCTGCATATCAAGCATGGGTTCAGCAGCTGACTCCTCAGTTTTCCTCTACATCCAGGCGCACACAGTGAATGCAAATGGATTTGAACTTCAGCTGTCTTTCAGCATCACATTCTGACATACTACAGGTTGGGCTACACTGACCTGTCCTCATACCCAAAACCTGGACTTTGGGTGATCCGCTTTTCATTGATATGATTTCAATAATTCTTATTTTAAAGTTCCACTAATCAGTATATTTATATTAGCAATAAAGTAGTGTATTTTAATTTAATTACAAATTTGCTAGATTTTGGGTCAGTATGGACAAAAATATATATATGGACAAAATTTTATATCTTGATAAAGCAAATTTTATATCCCGATAACGATATATAGATGACATAGTATTTTTTTCTGATGTAAAGTTACTGGTAACATTATTTTCTCTTTCCGTTGCACTCTCCTCTTCCATCTCCTCCATGCTGCTTTACCTCTCTGCTGTAAATGAGTCCTTGCAGGTGATGTAAACATGCTACCATAAAGCCGTAGCATTTCTGCAGTTACAGTAGCCTCATACCATTATGTTTATGCTTCATAAAATGAACATGTTTCGAACTTTCATGATAAATTAGGATTATTCAGACATTGAGATATGTTTTACACAGCGTATCTAAACCACAACCAGAGTAACATTAACGTAGCAACAGAGCTAACCAAGTAGCCTACACCTTAAAAGAACAGAGGCTTATATCGTACGGTAGACATTTTTATATCGCTCAACAATACATATTGTAATATCGCACAGCTCTAGTAGACCCTCAGCAGTTTTCTTCTGTTTCAACTTATTTAAACAGTTATTGATGCAGTTGTCCAATTCAATATTGACAGCCATTTGTCACATTAACCTCCATACAAGGACCTTGAAACTAATTACCCTAAAATATAATGAAGCATAATTATTATTAAACAACTGAGCAGACAGCTCTTCTGATCTCTTTGATGTATTTAAATTAATATAGACAAGAAACACCACCCCACTCCTGTCTAACAGACACCGTATGCATCGTGCAGATGACAAGGCTCTCTAAAGGTCCATGTAGGGGATTATGAGTTTGTGGGTAGAATTAGGACCTCTGTCCATTCCCTCTGGATATGACCTCTGTCCCTCTCTGGACACACCAGACAGGCCTGTTAAGATGCAGGGAGAGGAGGAATCCATTTAAAAAAAGCCATCCTCAGCAGTGATTGACAGGGCCGAGGTTACATCCATATTTACCCTTATAGAAATACATGGGGTTGTGTTAAAAAGAAAATTCCTGGAGTACCTTTAACAGCCAAATGGGGAGAAAAAGAAATGGAAAGCATAGTGCATGAATTGATGGACTGAATCAACAGGAAGATGGAATACATAAATGCATCAATAGAGAAATTCAATTTTGAGATTCTTTTGTCCTGGAAAGATTTTCCTCTGACCGAGAGGAAAAACACATCCTCTTAAGCTTTTAAATCATGAAAGATTACTAACAGGTGTGCATTAAGTCTTCTACTTGGTGTCCACACTGAACTACTAAAGTGTTTTTATTTTCAAAGCAGACTGAAACGCAAAACTCATTGGATCATCAGTCTTAACAACTGTAATCCGTATGTGACATGTTCACTTGGGCATTTTACATGATTACTCTGAGTGCCAAAGACATTTATGTACGGCCTTTGAAATCCAACGCTTGAGTGCCATAAATGTGTATGTATACATACATATATATATATATATATATATATATATATATATATATATATATATATATATATATATACGTCAAAGTGTTTTTTCAGCAGCAGGCACAAGAGGGCGTTCTCACTCAGCCTGTGAGAGTAATTTTGGGGCTTCTGGGAGATGTAGTCAGGACATAAAGAGATGGTCTACACCACAGAGATCAAAGCAGATGACTGATGTCAGTGATCTATCTATCTATCTATCTATCTATCTATCATAAACTAGACTATAGCTTACATGTTTTAGCTGAGTTTACTTCAAGTCTTTGGTGTAACTTTATTGTGACAGTAAAGCACATGTGGTTAATTCAAAACAAAAAAAAAACTTTTTTTTATTATTTTTTTTAGGTTTAGGTAACAAAATCACTTGGTTAAGTTTAGGAAACAAACAAATGAAAAAAAACTTTAAAGATTACGGCATTTGTAAAGTGAAATGGATGAACAGTGGTGTCCTGGTGTCCTTAAAGTTGACGCAGGTGGATTTACTTAGTTACTAGAGTTACTTGAGCGCTGAAGGTTACAAAACATCAAAACATCAAGTGCTGATCTCCACAAACCTGAAAAGGTTGAGTCTGTTTTGTTATATAAGTAGCTTTTCTTCTATTTCTGCTCTTTATGAAGCCTCAGTTATTGATCCATAGGTGTGAAATAGCATAGCTTCATATAGATTTAATGCAAAATCTAAGCAAATGGTAAGTTTATGCCTGGCACCAAAACACAGAATTGTGATCAGATCCAGCAGAAAAGATGTGAGCTTGTTCCCAGTGTTTCATAGGAGGAATCCTCCAGACATGACTGGAACAAAGCAGATCATTCTATGAGAAGCAAAAACTTGATTTTATTTTATGTCTTGGGTTAGTGTGATTTTCGTCACAGTGTTTGGGACACACAGACCGTCATTTAGAGGCAGTTTGGCTGCAGTCTGACAGGCTCTCTTGTGTTTAGTTGAGCGCAGCTTTAGGACCCAGAGAGGCTGCCGGCTGCTCTCTGCAGGAGAACCAGCATGGACACATTTGTATGCGCTGCCTCTCCACCGCTGCACTAACTGCTCTGTACATAACGGCACAGGATATGCTTTTTCACCCTGAAGGATAAGCTTTATCAAAGGACACTGCTTTCATTCCATTTCCATCGCTTAGTTCCTGTAGAAAAACAGAGGATAGTCCGGTGAAAGTCGTTTGATCTCTAGTTCTTTGCTGCACATTTCCACGGTTTTATTTCTCGACAACGTGCGCCTCGAAAGAAAGTTTTACGCACTCGCCGGTATGGATCACTTGTGCTTTTAAGGGACCAACAAGCGCAGCAGCCTTCGCATCGTTTTGGACAGAGTAAGTTAGATTTCACTTGTGTGTTTAAACAATGCTGCGACCGGCGCAGCAGTTTGGTGAAAAAGATGGAGCGCTTTGCTTTTTCTGCAGCTGTGCAGCTTGTCTGTATGCTTCATAAAGCCTGGGCTGCAGTTATTGTGACTATACATCCAGCTGAGAGGTGCCAGGCTATGCGTAAAGCGTGGTGCCTTTACGCAAATTTGGAAGACACCTTTTTTATAGTGCGCAAGACAAGACACGTACACAGCAAATCTAGTGCCTATCCTCTGATAGTGACTTAAACAGAGGCTCCCTCCGCAGCTGCTGTGGTTGTGTTGTGATGTGACAGGTGTGTCTGTTACCTGTCACAGCAGCCTGTTGACTGACTGACTGACTGACAGGAGGCAACATGGCGTGGCTGTGCCGGAGCTGTCCCTCCTCTGGTGGTGCTGAAAGTTTCCTAACTGGCCACATGGTTTATCGCATGAAAGAGTGGGAAAGGACAGGGATAAGGCGCATGCATATATAGACATATATGATTCAGACGCTATCAGGAGATTTATCCATCAGCCTGCAGGCGATGGATGATCCGTGGTTTGTGCGGGGGATGCGTGTAACTCAGCCAGAGCTTGGTGCTGCACTGAAAGCCTCTCAGTGGGGATTGCACCGGACAGTGATGGACGATTAATCAATACAGTTTGAGTGAACACAAAAGACATGAAGCTAACAGTGAGCGAAATACATTTTAGACATGATTAGTTATCATTAATTACATATATTCCTGCAGTGTGATGGTGAGTTATTTATTCTGAACTTCTAACATTTAGCATCCTGCATGTCTATGTATATTATGGTATCCGTTGCTTTCTCTTAGCCAGCTGTAGTAATGAGTAGACTTTTACACTGTGAGCCTCCTCTCTGTGAATGCCAGAGTAACTAATCCCTCTCTGAGGTGTACAACATGGATGTGGTGATTTGTGTCTGTCCACGCTGCTGCTGTGGCATCGCTTCTTATTTCCTCTGTGATGCAGTCAGCCCTTTGTCAGGTGATAATTCAGTCTTACCTGACCCGGCTTGAGTTTGACACCATGTTACTTGGTTCACTTTGTCAGAAAACTAAAGAGCCTTTTCTTTTTCTTTTTCTTTTTCTTTTTCTTTTTCTTATCTTGTTGCTCCTTCAGTTTCAGGTGGTGGTGGGGGCAGGTAGTTGGGTGGATTTTCCAATCAATGCTTTGCTTTCACTTTATATCAGTGCACCCATTTAGCAGAGGCAACTATGCTTTGCTTCAAGTTAGCATTGTATGGACTTATTTTTATAGATTCAAACCATTGTTATTGACAGTAATATTCAATATTTCCTTGAAAAGAAAATATTCCTTATTGTTGTTCCACAACTCTCTTCACCTGGTATTACCAATTCCATATATATATATATATATATATATATATATATATATATATATATATATATATATATATATCCATTGTTACATTAGAATTACTTACATGAGAAAAAAAATGCTTTTGAGGACATTACATTGTGCTTTGTTGCAGTGTTATCTTTTCCTTTTCTCTGCACATCTGTCTACACGTCTGTATGTTGTCATTGTCTTTGTTATGAGCACATCACACTGGATCAAAATGGCACTAATTAAGTCTAAAAACACAGATCAGATAAAATAGAGAAATGACTGAGACATTAGGGGTATATTCATGGAGAATAACAGCAGAAATGAAAATCACTTCATTTGCAGCTTATTCACCCTTTTGTTTGTTGAACGGCTGACTTTTCCCTCTGTGAACTGCTGGTCACACGTCTCTGGTTGCCTGGTAAATCTCTTTAATCCACAGAGGCGGGACAGATATGCCTTCATGGCAAGTTTGGAGCTTATGGGCAGACTTGGAAATCTGTGTGTGGCAGCCAAAGCAGAACATTAATAGATTTCATCTAACAGGATTAGTGATATTTGGAAGTAAGACAGGAGGCAGGAAATGAATAAGACATTAATACCCAGTGAGCAAAACCAACAACACTAACTAATGTGTGAATAAAGATTCCTTGAAAGGCACACAGACTTTCTCTCTACAAATCCCCCGAGAGCTGCATTGCAGAATTCTGATTGTGTTTACAGTCATATTTCCTGTTTGTGAAAAGACTCATTCTCGATTATTGTTGTTCACTGGTAGAGATTGGAAGGCATCTGAAGAATTCTCCCTGCACTCTATTTCTAGTCCAGAAAACACTGCTGCAATAGAAAGAGAGAAAGCACAGTAATAACCCTTTGTTAGGTGAAAATGATGGAGGAAGTTACCATCACTCTCCTTCATCTTCCTTCCACCCTGAAGATGTTTGAATGCCCAGAGGCTGCCGACGATTGATTTCTGTTTTTATTTTTCATTCCAACGCTATACCAAATAAAATCACTGTCCTGCAAGGTTGCGTGATTGAAAGGCTCCAGCTCCCCGTCGCATGTGGCTCATCCCCACCGAGCCCCGAGGCTGTGAGTCCAACAACAGGGAGATCCTGTTCCCTCTGACACCCGACCTCACATGCAAAAGGTCGAGTGCTGCTATAGCTGTCGGCAGGTCTCATCATTCCCTCATGACACGGTCATTATGGTGCCCTCTGGATGGCATGTCACTCACCCATGGTGGCAAGTCAATTAGTCATGTCTGGAGGGATTTAGCATTTGTTTGCTGCTAGGGTTTTATCATTTATCTGCAGGTGGGGACACACTGGAGGTGGATTACAATTTCTAGTGACTTTTCATACTTTCTGTTAGAGGTGGGAAAAATATTGATATGGCAATATATCTCAATACTTTACTTTTTCTTCTGATATAATGTTGATTTTTAATTTCTTAACATGGATTTTTTTCCCCAAAATCCAGAGCAACTTCCCCCTACTTTCTGTGTCATGATACAAAATTAAATGCATTCTATTTTAATTCAACATTTAGACCTCATGCATATAATTTAACTCACTGAGTGCCAGCCCTTTTTTAAAAAAACATAAAGTGCCTTGTTCCAGTGTTTTTGCCCATTTTGAGTCATATTTCTAGACCCACAGAATATTTTGTACTGTGTCTCTGAAAACACTGAATAGCTCAAATGAAAGAAGAGACTCTCTATTTCATCATTTGTTTTTACCTTGTTCCATTCTTGTTTTATCAAAGGTAGAGTAGAGGCCAATATCACCAAAATCACCACTTTTTGTTCAGATTCTATTTTGCTCTCTAATCTCGATCGTCTCCACTTCCTGCTTTGATCCCTGTGGTGTATACCGTCTCTTTATGCTCTGACTACATCTTCCAGAAGCCCCAACATTACTCACAGGCTGTGGGAGAGCGCCCTCTTGTGCCTGCTGCTGAAAAAAGGAAAGACGTATATATACTGTACATTTATGTCACAAACATTCAATTTTTAAAGACGTACACATACATCTTTGCCGCTCAAAGAGTTAATATTATCATATCATGTTTTCCCCTTGCTGACAAATGAAAATCACCACTTACCATCACTTAATAATGTGCTGTGAGTTAAGAATAACAAACTTCATCATGAACAACAACAGGGTGAGTGAATGCTGTGGAATAGAGTTGAGGAGTTGGAATAGAGTATACTAATTTTCAAGCATTTATTCACACTTGCCAGTTATGGTGAGAAGTGGATCTCAAACTACTGTATGGTGATACTGATATGGCTGCTGCTTTATTAATGAGGGCTATCACAGATTTGCAACTGTAAGACAGTCCTGTTTGCTGGGCCAGTCTGGTTTGTATTGACTGTATGAACACACTGTCACGGACGAGGAATTTGCTCTCTCGCCAAATCTGTAATGTCATACAGATGTACAGCTCCATAAAGTGTGAAATGGAAGCAATAGAAAATGTGTCTGAGTCCGTAGTCTATGATTTGTCTCAGGATAACTCCGCATTTACTACTCCACAACTCACAGTAATATAACCCTTATAAAGTATGATCTTGATCGGTAGCAGCCAGTACTAAGACGCTCCGTAACAAATGTACAAAATATAAAAAGTGGAAACCAATTCTTAACTGCCTGCCACTTAGCATTAAAGGGGATGTACTGGGAGTAAGCCTTTGTGATAGACCGCTGTCCTGTCCAGGGTCTGGTGTACACCTGCTGTAAGCTGCTTCATGCCTCTGCATCAGGTGATAAGCTGCTGGCCTGTGAGCTGCCTCAGCATGAGCAAGGCTTACTTGTGCTGAAAATCTTCCAGACAAATGTAACGCTCAAAACAATTTTGCAGATGCAGAAATCTTTCATTGTTCACTGTTGACCTCAAGATGCTGGGCCGCACATTAGAGGTTTCTTTCATGTTTCTGTTGTGATGGGGCCCCTAGTGTTCAGAATGAGGTCGCTCAATGGAAGAGGGTACAGTTTGCTGTTTTGTTTGTTCATTTGCCATCACTGAATCCATGTAAATGAAAGAGCTAATGCTAGCCAAACATCCCCTTGTTTCAATAATGTGAGACAAACGTCAGGATGTGCAGGAGCTGCCAACTCAGCAAAAAAAAAAAAAAAATCAATGCTAATGTCAGAAAACTCAGTGATCTATCTTCCACTTGTTTCTATTTTCAGAGTAGGAGCTACATACTTGCAAAATAGAAAAACAAACTTCTTGTATGAGCGTTCATAGACTGTACAGCGCTGTGATGTCTCCTAGCAACAACTGCTTGCAAATATCAGTCTACATCACCAAAAAAGTCTGAAGCTTAAACAGTTTTATCCTCTTCCTAAAAAGGAAAAAAATAAGCCAGTATAGCAGTGACAGTGTCGCACCTTAGTGTAGTTTAATTTCTTACACACAAAGCCAGACAAATTCAACTTTCAGTTCAACTTTAGTATGAAAAGTTACAAGGTGTTGTTAAATTTTCCTATCACATCAGATCAAAACATCACAATACCTGCAGGAGCATCATCTTGTATATTGTGTCTCTACCCCAGCTAGCTGTGCTGCTGCCTCTATTCCAGTCTGGATATCTGCGACACATCAGTAGGTGTAGACGTCCCACTACCAGCGTTTGGTGGCATGTCTGTGGTCTATTATTTTGTGTTTGTTGCTGCTGTGAGGTGCTGCATTATTTAACAGGTTTTAAAGTCATAAAACAGCTTGGTTCCCAGTGGGTGGCACTGAGCTGTACTTGAGATGTTTTTCATGCTCCAGGTTTTTAAAGTGTCTTTTGATTTGGGACTGTCCTGTACTTGGAGGTAGTTTAAAATGTGGAAGGAGGCAGTAAAAGGCTACTGAGGGCCGCCTTTTTTATTTTGGCAGTGTCCTTCCCTTTATTTTTTTTTCTTCCTCTGTCTTCCCCTCCTCCTGCTTCTTCTGTTATCACTGATCCCCAGCTACTCCAGGTATTTTACTTGGGATGAGAGTCACTCAATTTCCAGCCTTGACATGTGCTCCATGTTACCTGCAAAGTGCATAACATCATGAATAATATGCCTTTTATGGTGCAACGCAATGACGAAACTAGATAAGCAATCCATCAAGAACACAAAAACACACGGCAAGGTCATTGCAGTGTGTCTCTGTATGGATGCGAGCTCTTATTTGCATGCTCTTGTTTGTCTCATGCAGTATCTTTAAACATAGTGGCAAAGTTTGTGCATGCTCAGCAGAGAATCAATGTTTGATGTCAATACCCGATTCCAAATGGGATCAGGGAGAGTACACAGTTGGCTGGTGTGTCTCAGACGTCTGTGCTGCTCTAATTCTGTAACAAAATCCAATGTTTTCTCAGTATGTATGCACATTAATTTGTATAATGTTTTCATGGAAAAATCCTCTTGAATATATCCAAGAGGATGTGAATAATCTGTCGGTGTCGATGCATAAGCATCTTCTTCTGTGTGCCTTTGAAAGTCTTTGTCTTGCCTGGTGTGTGCAGCATGTTGGATCAGATCACCTACAACAGAGGCCAGGTCATCAGTAAAGGAGGATCGTCTTTGTAAAGGCTCCCCAAGGCAAAGGCAGTAGATGCATGCTTTGAGACTGCAGACATCAAAATATAAAACATGCAGTGTTAGCATTGAGCTAGGTAGATAAAATATAAAAATCTATTAACTCTTTGAGTGCCACTGACGTATTTTGACGTCATTTAAAATCCGAAGCTTGAGTACCATCGATGTAATAATACGTCAAAGTGGTTTTTCGGCTCCCACAGCCTGTGAGTAATTTTGGGGCTTCTGGGAGACGTAGTCAGAGCATAAAGAGACAATATACGCCACAGAGGAACAGGAAGTGGAGATGATCACAGTTACAGAGCAAAATGGACAGATTCTGGAAAAAAGTGGCATTTTTGGTGAAAGTGGCCTCTACTCTACCTCTGATAAAACAAGAATGGAACAAGGTAAAAACAAACATTTTTTTTCATGACGAAATAGAGAGTCTCTTCTTTCATTTGAGTTATTCAGTCTTTTCAGAGTCATGGTACAAAGTATTCTGTGGGTCTAGAAATATGACTCAAAATGGGAAAAAATGCTGGAACAAGGCACTTTTATTTTTTAAAAAGGGCTGGCACTCAATGAGTTAATCAGTGTAATATATGTATTGAAACGTTAAATGCTCTGTTTTGGTCCACTCCAAATCAGTGGTTTGTGAAGAGCCTGTTTCTCCGGCACACTTTCTCTGTGCAGTAGTTGCTTTGCTTAATGATGGGCTGGCGTGGCCCTGTGGACATCGTGTGTCCCCTTTAATTACATGGAGGTAGAGATTGTTATTCATGGAAAGGGACAGGGGAATAGCCCTCTGCCACCCCATCTTCCCTGAGGCCTACTGCTCTTAGCATTGATGTGGGAGGATGTGCAGAAAACAGATGCTACCCCATGATTTCTGAGTGTTTGTACTAATGATGAGCTCCACTCGGCTATCTTTCAACCCTTTTAATGGTGGTTCAGCCTGATTTAAGGTCTGATTTTTATGGATAGAGCAGTGGTTTCCAATTCTGCTCGTCACTGATGGCCATGCTGAAGCTCTTTTATACAGCGCGACTGTTTACGCTGCAATTCTAATGTGGAGTTGAGGCCAAGTCTGCCTCACGTCAAGTCTGGCACTATTTGCTTTAGAAGCAAAACAGTTGTGTTTGTCCTTTTCATTGCAACTGTGTACACTTCACACATGATTATCATCCAAAGCAGAGTACAATTTTTTTTAGATTGATACCATTCCAGGCAGGCATTGATCACTATTCATCTTACTGCCATAAGAAAATTAAATTGCAGAGATCTTCCGAGATAGGTAATCAATCACATTTTCGCCAGCATTGGCATTTTTTATTGTCAAGTCGAACTGAAAGCAGTGAAAACTCTTTTTGTTGACCCTTTCAAGGATGCTTGCACATTTCTGAATTGAGTTGGCTGACATTGCACTGACAAAATATACTGTCCTAAAATCACACCCAGGAGACAAACAATCAGCAAATATCCAATTATTGAGAGGACTCCAAAAAAGTCCATAGTCACGTTACAGTATCAGACAAAACTAAGGTTATCCTGACAAGATGTTCTAGAAATAACTCATATAAAGGACAACGACTTAAAACTTGATCACCTTAACCTCAGTAACCAAGACACACAAGGACATGAGGGATACTGGGCCTTCTGAGCATGGCTATTGATATTACTGGTGATACTGGTATGTTTTTCCAGTGTGTATCCTGCCTGTATTTAAGTGTAGGAGGGGATGTGTCCCGGAGACTGGCTCTAATTCCCAGAGGTGTCCATCAGACCCCTGTCCCCCGAAGCTCTGACAGAAGGAGCTATTATTTTCTCATCGCCCTGGTGGCCCGTGTCCCCTGGGAGAGGCCTCCTCACGTGACTGACAGCTCCGTAAACACAGCCAGCGGCGGGGTGACTGAGTGAGAGCTCAATGCAGTGACGCCCTTGTCCCGCCTCGCCTCCTCAGCCTGAACCTCCCCACTTTACCTTCACCTGACAGGCTCAGATATGTTAAACTAAGCTTCTGGCTAACCTTGCTGCACCCTTGGCAGCGGCTGACCAAGAAACAACAACCCCCAGCACCCTAATACTTCTGTCATCCATTACTTTCAGCCGAACCTCCTTTGCTCCCTGTTATATTTTCAATATTTCCAGATGCACTCTATTAGTTCCTTTAATGCAGTATCATAACAGCGTAGCAGAGATTGCAGAGGCTGGCTCAGCTCCTGTGTGTGTGTGTGTGTGTGTGTGTGTGTGTGTGTGTGTGTCAGTAGGTCTAACTCCTTTGTAACAAAGACAGATGACTGTGTCAAGGTTGTTTCCCCAAAGGGCTGGGAGAGTAGTTCTCCTCCCAAGCTCCTCTGCTCCCTCCATTTTGCTGGCTTGGTTGGGCCACGCTGCTTATTGTAATGACCTAATGTAGATTCAGGATCAGCAGCCAGGGGCATCCATCTACATCAGGCTGGACAGGAATACCCCCCGAGTCTGTCTGCTAGTTAGAGCATGTTTGTCTGTGTGCACACATGAGCTCCTTCATGTCTGCCTATGTGAGCACAGGAACTCTTCTTTTATTATATTTCCTTTCTTTGTGTTTTAGTTTGTGGAAGCCAGAAAAACAATCAAGAAATTAGTAAACATGTTGGATAAACGTGTAGAGATTTCTTTATGGACAGCCTATTAACTCTTTGAGTTAGTGCCTTTTTCCAGCGTTTTTTCATATTTCTAGACCCACAGAATATTTTGTACTATGACTCTGAAAACACTGAATAACTCAAATGAAAGAAGAGACTCTCTATTTCATCATGAAAAAAATGTTTGTTTTTACCTTGTTCCATTCTTGTTTTATCAGAGGTAGAGTAGAGGACACTTTCACCAAAAACGGCACTTTTTGCCCAGATTCCGTTTGTTTTGCTCTCTAATCTCGATTACTTCGATGGTACTTAAGTGTCAGATTTTAAATAACGTCGAAATACATCAATGGCACTCAAAGAGTTAATTATATAAGTATTTAAGTACCATAATTAAAAAACAACATCCTGTTGATGAACAACGTAACTTTGCTACATAAAAAACATGGATGTCTCATTTCTTATGTTCTACATTCTCATTACTAATGTATACAACAAGTGCTCAACAATGACTTTTCACTCAGTATAGAAATTACGTTTATTATCAGTAACATCACTTACCACATTCAGTAATTAGTTGCCTTGAATCATTTGTAAATTTTCAATTGTTCTGTCCCACATGATGTCACTCTTTCAGCCTCAATCAATCTGAGATATTCTTGCAGAGTTGTCAGTGTTAATAATTTGATCTCGCCACCCCCAAATGGGAATGTTATATTGCTGAACTTCTCAAAATGAATAAACACCTCTTCATGTCTTTGGGCTATCAGCATCTTTTGATCTGCAATTGTCCTTTAATTCTGTTTTAATGTTGTTCTGTTGTCTTCGTCTAATGTATCATAGATTAAAAGCAGTTTTGAGGTTAGGATGTCGGTGCAGGAGCTCAGTGAGGTACGAGTGCGCTTAGACCTTTTTAGAGGGTTTAATAAACAGCAGACAGCATCATGATGTAAACATCCACTGTTTTCCCACATTCGGCCTGGGAAATGAGAGTATACTGTAGTATTAAAAAGACATAGCAGCATGACAAACATGCCAGATGTTTTCATCCTTTTTGTAGCTGATTTATGGTTCCTGTAGTGCTTTGATGTTTGTTTTGTTGTTATTTTAATGGATGATTTAACAACACTTTAAAATCATCCACTTGACGAACACTGGCACATCTATAGCGACATGATGAATGTGCATTGTTCCTGCAGAAAATGAATAAATACACTGAAGCACTAAATTAAGAGTCAAGTAGACAGTCACTCTCAACCCCATGTCCTCACCTCTGTCTGTAAGTCTTCAGTCCTCCAACTCTGACAAAAGTCTCAAACTGGTCTCTCACCTATTGACCTCATTTTCTAGGTCAGGGAGAACAAGAGAAGTATCCACGTCTTGATGTTGCAAAGATAAGGTCAAAACCTCTTAAAGGAATAGGCTGGCATTTTGGGGAGATGTTTTTTTTTCACTCTCTTGCTCAAAGTTAGATGAGAAGATTGGACACTTTTATCTGTAAAGTAAATGTGAGGCTACTGCCTGCAAACAGTTAGCTTAGCATAAAGACTGGAGGCAGGGGGACGCCGCTAGCCTGACTTGTCCCAGAATAACAGAATCATTCTGTTACTTAGACGTAAGCAGACGACAGGATATCACCTCTCCAGGTAGTTGAAACTCTGTAAAAACACAAAAGCCATATGCATTCAGATTTCATACATATTAAACAAACCTGATATACAGTAGGTGTCAATTAGTGAGCATAGATAAAGGAAAGACCTGGCAATGTTGAAACCTCATGTTTTGTCTGGACCATAGTTCTCTGCGGATAGCATATTAATATATACAGTGTCATTATTCTGACGCCTCTGTGCTCTTATGCTCTGAAATTATAAAGCACAGGAGATTTTCCAGTGTGTGAGGTCTGGTACAGTGTGGGTGTTACCCACTCATGAGAGGACGAGACTCAAGATAACAAGGGCAACATAAGGAGGCTGTACTGTATTCTGCTCTTTCCGATTTACACCCAGATCCTGACAACAAATTAACGTGGGCACTTCTCTTTCAGATGCATTAATAACAGAACTAGCCCGTTAGCCATGCTCTACCGTCATGAGACACTCTATGTTAATGCTGCTTCGTGGAGCACGTGAGTGCAAAGTCAATTCTGCGAAGTATGAAAGTCCTCTGTGATGGCATGAATATTCAGCTCAGTATTCTGTCTGTTTGCCTGCCACAGTCAAGATAAATACAGAGGAAGGACTCTGTAAAATGCCCTTTTTGTAAACAATCACTAAGGCGGAGCTGCGTGGGTGACAGCCTCTGTAATTGCTAATAGGACTTGGCTCGTCGTGTCATTTCTTGCAACAAAGAGAGAGAGAAAGGAAAATATATTTTTTCGCAGAAAACCATGAGTGCTCAATATTAGGAAGTATGTTACATTAAGCACATGCACATTAGATGGAGGGAGGAGAATCTAAAAACAAGCGTAACAAAGTTTTTGCCCCTCACTTTTAATTGGCGGAGGTACAGTAAAGAGAGGTTGTGATCCGTGCCTGTCAGTGTGTGACTACTCTAATTAACTGGAACCTTGGAGCATTGTAATCTTTGGATTTTGGGGTATCATACTGTATTAACTTTAATTAAGCTTGCGAGCTACGCGAGCTAATTAGATGAATGCGCTTATTTGTAATCTGGATAATATGAATACATTTTACACAAGCTCAAATCAGTCAGTCTTGCTAATTACAGTGTGCGTGATAGCTCTAATTGGTTACTGTGTGTCTGCTTGTGGATGATACTCTATAGCTGCTGCTCCTGTCTATGCACCCGGCTTAGGCTAATGTGATGTAAGCCTCATGGAGAGATGATGTGCTCTGCTGAAGGCTGACAATCCCGAGGAGGACGGCTCACCGTGTCAGAGGCTTGTTGAACCACGTACATGTTCAGGACCAGCGCTCCTGTCTGTCAGCACAGAGTCAGTACAAACCCACTGTGTTCTCATTATCTACCTGAGCTTTTTCCTTTTTTTACCGCACTGTGCAGATCTTTGCAGCTGTTTATCCCTGTATAGTTTTCATGTCTCATATCACACATTTGATCCTTGTCCAGCTGTTTGCTGGAGCATGAAAGTCTACCACTGAGTTGTTGGGCCAGCGGTTTGACTGTTGCTTTGATTTGAACTCATCCATCTCACTGTATCACTGGGATGTTTGAAATTAGTGTCTATATTGTGAACAAAAGTGAACAATTTGGACTTAAAAATAAAAATTCTTCACCTTTTCTCCTAATCCTACTAAAGGGACATTCCTATGTTTTAGTTTTGATTCTGCAACTCTGACAAAAGACTGATTTTTTAGATTAATTACAGAATGGTCACATTTAAAGCAGTAGAGTCAATTTATTTAGTTCATATATGAGTCAAAAGCTCCTTTACTTCCCATGCAACTCAATTTTGTCTTTCATTCAGTGAAAAAATACATCATTGAACATGCAACACACAGTCATAGTTTTATGACCTGATGCCCATTATGTTTAAAGATGAAGGTTTGGTTAGGTTTAGCCACAAAAACGACTTGGCTAAGTTTATGGTTAGGGGAGCTTTCTGCCATGATGTTAAAGGAGTTTTGTTGTCCCGTACAACCACTTCAGCCTCCTCCTTATTTTGTTGCTTGGCAGCAACACTATTTAGTACTCGGCAAAGATCCTTCAGAGCCAGAGAAAACTATCATAAGTAAACTGAACTTGATGTAAATTGGTGGACTTCCATTTTAATAGTGTCCTGTTTGAGCTCTACATGGGTAAAGATGATACCTTCAGAGACATTCTGAGACATTATGGATCATGGCTTTTCTCAGGAATAAACTAAGCTGACAAAGTATGTGTCAAAATATGGTAGGTAGATGTGCTTTCCTAAGACTTAACAAGAACAAGAATAAAGCTAGCACTGATTCAGCTTCCAGTCACTTTGCATCCATCTTCATTTCCTGCACTTATCAAAGTGGAACGAGATTCTGCTCCCTGTTTCAATTATATATGTTTTATTTTTTAATTTATTATTGGATTAGTATTACTTCTTCATATTAATTGTAGGGGTGGGTACTGGCAAGGACTTCACGATACGAAACTTATTGCAATACTTGAGTCACGATTCAATATATTATTGTGATACTGTGACATAGATCACTGAGACGTTTAAAATTCAGCTTAAAATACAAGTTGTATATACAGTATGTACATATATGTACACGCACAGACATATATATGTACAAACACACACACACACATATACATACACATGTATATATATATATATATATATATATATATATATACATATATATATATATATATATATGTATATATATATATATATAGCGTTTTTTTTTTATTAAAAGTTTTATTTCAACGGGCGGAATTGTTGGCCCAAAACATTACATTTTTTGGGGAAAAATGATATTAAGAAATTAAAAATTGATATCATATCAGAAGAAAAAGTATTGCAATATATTGCCGTATCGATATTTTTCCCCACCCTTAATTGATACT
The DNA here is from genome assembly GCA_029721515.1 of Synanceia verrucosa. Classification (NCBI taxonomy): domain Eukaryota; kingdom Metazoa; phylum Chordata; class Actinopteri; order Perciformes; family Synanceiidae; genus Synanceia; species Synanceia verrucosa. The sequence goes on from CM056559.1 coordinate 3,793,492, forward strand.
GGAGATATTGAAGAGCTCACACAAATAGATTTAATATTATACTCACATTTTTACTCAATATCACTGATTAAAACACTGGATGTTTTTCAAGTATGACTCAGGTTAAATCCTTGTTTCTGATTGGCCATTCCTGTTCCAAGAATGCATGTGATCAATGACGTGATCACTTGAGAACTGCTTCCCCTACACTTTGCTGTAAGAGTAAGTGCACTTGATAAATGTGTCTCATTCTTCACTTTCACTGAAAGTCGTTGCTCTCAGGCTGGCTCTTTAGAGCACGTTTGATAAATACAAGCCCACAGTTGTATTGCAGGGAAAGCTTTACAATGCTAAATTATAGTAGTATGTGTTGCAGACTAGAATGTTAAATAAAGGGTAGCTTTATTTTACCTCTTCTTGCAGAATTAGCCGTCTTACATCATCACACAGCTTTGATGACATTAACTTTACCTCTAAAGACAAACGAAGCAGTATAATTCACCACACCTGCAATAAGAAGTATGTCAGGTAATAAACAAGCGAGGGAAGATGTACTCTGGAGGAACATTTGTCTATAGCCAAATTTGAAACAGATGCTTGCAGTCATGTCGTCTTCAGTCTGTCTGTGTGTTTCTATATTCTGTTTATTCAGCTTGAGGCGCTGTCTGACAGCTGCGCCGAAACAAGCTGCTCAAAGTTGGAAATAGGCTCGTCTGAAGTCAAAAACTCACTTACACAACCACCAGTGTGACACTTCTCACAAAACGCAACACTAGGGAGCTTCCAGCTGCAATCTAACATCACACTGACGAGATGAATAAGCAAAACAAGATGTTACTGTGATACAGACACAGGCTATAAATACAGAGGATGGCCAGACAGACATTATAGTCTGTCATATAAGCCCTCCAGGAAGACTCACCTATTTATATGGTATTACAGAGAGCAGGCTGAAATTCATAAGGGCATACGGGAGGTGGGGGAGATTGCCAGCCCCTGTCACTTACAGTGAATGAAGCCTCTGCTACTCCTGTCCTCCAGAAAGTGCATCTGAAACACACTATTAACTTTCCCATTGCTGATGTCACATTTTATTGCCCCATGGTTTCAGGTCTGGCCGAGTTGGCAGGCTCTGCAGCGCTCTGTTCCAAAGCCAGATAGATGCTTGTGTCAGAGCACAGAAATACAGCAATGATGGAGATATTATTCTGAGGATTTAATTTGCCAGAGTGGGTTGGTAAAGTGCACCCTCATGGCGATTAATGCGAAAAGGCTACTGCACTGTGCTTGCGGGAAAATCATCCTGCATCTAGCTCCTGTTTAGAAAATCTTTCAGCTGTGCATTGCAAAGATATTTAAACAGTGTAGCTGCATTTGCTAAGGATGCATTTGCTGCATTCTTATAGAACTGAATATGTGATAAATCTGTGTTTATCCTTGTATTATCCTTGAGATAAGATGTGAGTTTAGTACAATGATTAACCTGAGTTTTGATCTGCTTCATCAATAGATTTAATCATGTAAATGATACACCATCAGTATGCTTTAGTGCCTGTTATTTGGTCACTGTAACACATTTTAAGTTGGGAAAGAGGTCAATGGGGTCTCTATACAGGAACATACAAAGAGTTGAGTCTTAAGCTTCCTCCAGCTGATGGAGAAGGTGAATTTGAGTAATGAGATTGACCAGTTTATAGGATGAGGTTCATCAATTAGAACTACTCTCACGGACATATTGGTTTATGTCAGATAATCCACTTAAGGGTGATTCATTACAACTGTTATTAATGAGAATTTATTAATGACAAGAGGTCTGTGAGGGCTTAAACCGACCATCATGGGACCCGCTGTTGCTCTGCATATGGCAGCAGGTACTAAAGCATGTGCTGCTTTTCTGCAGCGGCACAATAGTGAGTGGCATTTGAACATGCGCTCGCTGCATTGTGCACGGGTAATTAACATTAACATTGCATAATCTACCTGCTTACAAGGTAACTTTTGTAATTACAGTTTTGATTGCAGCAGGATAATGACAGTGATTCTACAACTGATAATGATAACGTTGCTGTTCGCAGTCGCTGCATTGTTTGTGCAGCAGACTTTTGACATATGGGACACAAAAGGAATAGCCAGACTGACCGCCTTTGTTCCCTCTCAGAGAGACCCAATGACTGCAGACAAATTGCGCCGTGGGTCGTCCAAATGATGCCGAGCCAGGGAAAATGGTTCAGACACATGACAATGGAACTGTAATGTAAAAACCTCAGTTATCTGGAAGCTCATGGGCTGTGAACCTGAGCACACAGACACAGGACCTACAGCTGCCTGGTGCTCTCAGGCTGCAATAACTGTTTCATAGGGAAGCATTTCTCACAGGGAGTCTACTGTGCCCTTCATGTTGCTTTTAATGCATATCATATTATAGCTAAGAAACTTAACACCATGCTCAGATTGCTCAGCTCATACATTTAGTTGTTATTGTTTATGGGAATAACCAGTGGTGTCATTAGGCCTATTTTAGGGGGCCTGAAGACCCTCTAAAACATTGTTAACACCCCCTAAATGATTTAGTGTTGTTTTTTCCTTCAAAAAGGAGACTTTAGCACACATTTTTTAACAATAGGGCCACAAGGAGGGGGCAGCCAAATTTAAGTGATTTATGAACAAGGCAAGGTTAGATGATTATTTATTGAAACTCATATTCTGGCCAATTTAGATGGAATTTGTGTTTTTTATAAAAATAAATAAATAAATAAATAAATATATTGCGGTTTCCTGTGAGTAATTTTAAGGCTTCTGGGAGATGTAGTCAGAGCATAAAGAGATGGTTTATGCCACAGGGATCAAAGCAGGAAGTGGAGACAATCGAGATTAGAGAGAAAATCAGACAGATTCTGGACAAAAAGTGGTGATTTTTGGTGAAAGTGTCCTCTACTCTACCTCTGATAAAACAAGAATGGAACAAGGTAAAAACAAATATTTTTTTCATGATGAAATAGAGAGTCTCCTCTTTCATTTGAGCTATTCACTGTTTTCAGAGACATAGTACAAAATATTCTGTGGGTCTTGAAATATGACTCAAAATGGGCAAAAACGCTGAAACAAGACACTTTCTGTTTTATAAAACGGCTGGCACTCAAAGAGTTAAAACTGCCTCTATAGGGTATCAGTACAAATAGGTTTGATGTTGGTATGGTGATACTACTTTAAAAAAAAATCAAAGAACCATCCATCTGTCTCATGAAAAAATGGCATTGTCCTTTTAAAGAGATGGTGGAGCATTTATTCAAATAAATTAAGAGTTGTCAGCTATGGGATCTCGATAGGAGGCACTTAGGCCTGTGGCGTCCATGGCTGTGCAGTCAGTGGGGACAGGTCCATCATGCAGACACTGGACTAATCCATCACCGCCAGCGAGGGGGCTGGGGGCCAAGCGCTTGGCTTCTCCCTCCAGAAAATAATCAGCTTTTAATTTATCACAGATCACATTCATGAGAAGACAGATCACTGTGGGGACACGGCGTGCGACCAGACCCATCTCCCCAGTCATGCTGGAGTGCTTTCGGCTCTTCTAATTTATTCTAATTTGAGGTTTTCTCATATCTCCATCATTCTGCCAGTTTGGAGATGAAGAAGCCCTTTACCCCTGTTAAATTACAGCAATTTCAACATCTTCCCCAGAATATAAAGCTCTCTTCTAGGACCAGTTTCTGAAATAATGTCCAGCATAATAGTTCTTGTGACGTACAGTACAGTAGCGATGAATAGAAAGTGGGACAGTGAAGCAGGGTCTCTGTGGAATGGATGGAGCATATGCTATTATGTAAGTCAACTGCAGGGCGTCCTAATGGCTTCAGATTTGTTTCTGGGCCCGGTGTGTTGCCACGGTTTGTACGGCGTCCCCCACAGGAGTGTGGATGATTAGTAGCACGACTCAGAGGAGCACAAGAGATGTGATCTACGCTGAGGGGGAAGGACAGTTCAGCCGCATGTCGTCCACCCTCCCCACCGATCACTATAGATCCCAGGCAGGTTAATCCTTTTATTGTAATGAAGTGAGGACGCATAATGTACTGTGAATGTGAGATGCTTAATCCAGTGTTGGCATTTTTACGAGGAAGGAGTAGCCATGGTGACACAGAGAACAGAGTGCTTGAGAGGCACAGGAACTATCCATCATAACATGATGCTGACAGAGCACAACACACTCAGGAATATCTGCATGTGTGTCCGTGCTTGAAAACAAACCCTTCTCATTTCTACAGCTCTCCATCATGTTATTGTGTGACTTTGGACCAGTGACCTTGTGCCGGCTGCACCAGTTTGTGGGTTTAAACTTGACGTAGTTATAACATGAGTGTGAAGAGTAACACCTGCCATCTGCCAGCTGGAACCGATAAAGCTGCAGTTAACTGTTACAGTATAAATTCAACAAAACTCCAACATCAGCGATTTTTACTTGATGAACCTCAAATAGTGGAATGATTTAGTTGCTTAACTCATTGAGTACCAGCCGTTTTAAATGTTTGTGTTTACCTTGTTCCATTCTTGTTTTATTAGAAGTAGAGTAGAGGACACTTTCACCAAAATCACCACTTTTTGTCCAGAATCTGTTTGTTTTGCTCTCTAATCTCGATCGTCTCCACTTCCTGCTTTGATCTCTGTGGCATAAACCGTCTCTTTATACTCCGACTACATCTCCCAGAAGTCCCCAAATTACTCACAGGCTGTGGGAGACCATGATCGACGACCTGCTGCTGAAAAGTCATGTCAAAGGATGAGTTTGGAATATTATTTGTCCAAATAGTCCTGTACCATGACCATTTGTCATTCAGCTCCCTGAGATTGGAAAATATTGCACAGATGCCTTGCACATTCGCTCCAATAGGAGTGGTAATAATGCCTCCCTCTCCTTCTACTCCACCTCTGGTTTGTCAGTGCAGGAATGTGCCGTGAAGGCTCAGAAGCAGAAAAGCAGTAGATGAAAGTGAAACAGGTCAAACAGCCATGAGTGGAGGTACCATCCATCCATTATGTACTGCTTATCCTCACATAGGGTCGCGGGGGGGCTGGAGGCTATCCCAGCTGTCTTAGGGCAGAAGGCAGGGTACACCCTGGACAAGTCGCCACCTCATCGCAGGGCACATAGAGACAGACAACCACTCACACTCACATTCACACCTACGGTCACTTTAAATTAGCCAATTAACCTAATCCCCATGCATGTTTTTGGATGGTGGGAGGAAGCACAGGGAGAACATGCAAAGTCCACACAGAAAGGGCCCGGGCCCGGGATTCGAATCTGGTACCTTCTTGCTGTGAGGCGACAGTGCTTGAGAGGTACTAGTCAGAGGTAATGTGAAGTTCATTCTCAGAGGCCTTCCCCTTTAGTTGCCTGCTCCTTTTAAATATTTGACCTGCTTCTAGTCTGTGTGCAAAGATAATGCACAGGAGCTTTGCATCTCGTTAGGGAACTTTTGACATTTGCAAGAGGAATGGGAAAAGTTCTCCATTTGTTTATCCACAGTAACAATGTTATCCATGTCTGATCTCTGTTGAGTTTAAGTTCTCAGGTCTTGTAAAAGTGTGACAATGACAAACCGCAGGTTTTGAATGACATGGCCTTGGTTCAGCAGGCATCCAAAAATCAATTTGTGGGCAGTGACTGTTCTGCTGATGGTTTCTGTCTTTTGTGGGAGTTGGTCACTGAGCCAGCAGCAGTGCTTCTTGTCACAGCCTGATTAATTGTCTTCAATCCATTCAGCAGTCATTGAGTCAGATGAAGACAGACAATAAGGGCTTTTCATTCCTCTCAAACTGAATTGATAGTGAATGCAGAGGAAGCCACTGAAACGAGCCTTGTAAAACATGCTCATTTCCTTTGATGGGAGCGGGCTTAATAATGAGCACAGAGGAACAGACATTGATTGGACTGTGATGCATCTTCATGTATGTGTTTGTGGTTTCGTAGAGAGGAGGGCTCAAATAAATCTTCCTTTATCTCTAATCCGGCCATTCATTAATCAAATGGAACTAGGTGCTGAATTACGAGTTCAGCTCCCTGCTGCTTGCTTCTGGGTCGAGGAGGCCATCTCATTGCCGTGTATCCCACATTCCCAAACCCACTGGCGACCACTTGTCACAGCCGTCTCCTGACTGGTAATTGGGTATTTATCAGATTGCCTGCGAGAAGACGATGCAGTGTTTATCTGACACAATTATCGAGAAAAATGGGGCAACCTAGTCCCTCGCTCCTCCAGGAAGCTGGTGTGCCACTAGTTCAGGTGGCCAGGCACAGGGACACTGCTGTAATCTTTCAGTCGAACCACAGGGACTTCTTTTTATCGGACACTTAGCTGAGAATACGCTTGTCATCATCATCTCATGCAAATGTGGAAATACAACACATAATTCTTGGTCTGCGCTGTGACACTGGAGGAATGAGAAGTGACGATAACACACAGTGCAACAATGAGCTCCCCATGGTTTGGATCTGATAGACAGCCTTTTCAGAGGCTCTTCTAATTTGAGAACAGGAACTGCATATAAAGGAGTGCAAAAGTGTTCACTGAGTACCTAAAGATAAGACTGGAGAAAAGGCTATAAGAGAAAATTGGTGTGCTTGTGCCTTCTTTCCCCTGCAAACCTGTGAGAGATGGGAAGAAAGGGATAGCATGAAAAGAAGGAGCTGCTGCTAATGAGTGGCCAATAGTTAATTTGGTGCAAATATTAAAAGGACGTGGAAGTTTGTAAGAATTAAAGGGACATTTAACTCATGACTGGTTTACAACCTTTCTGAATGTTCGAAGCTTTCCTTGGTGAGATTTTCCCTTTTGTCACCTTTTTACTGTGCAGGTAATGTGTAGCATCTTCTTCACTGCAGATGATGTAAGGCATGAAGAGCCTCAGTAACTACTAGGGGTGGGAAAAATATTAATATTGGTGATATATATCACAATACTTCATCTTCTGATATAATATAAATTTTTAATTTCTTAGCATTGATTTTTTTCCAACAAAAAAAAAAGTAATGTTTTGGGCTAAGCCAGAATGACTTCCGCACATTGAAATAAAGACTTAAATAAAAAAAATAAAATAAAGAAAGTAGGGGCGGGTATTGGCAAGGACTTCACTATATGATACATGTCGCGATACATTATTGCGATATTGTGATTTATTGTGTTAGTCTATATAGATCACTAATAAATTTAAAATACAGTTTAAAATACAAGTTGTATATGCAGTACTGCATGTATATACACATACATTTATATATTAGGGCTGTCAAAGTTCTCGTGTTAACATGGACTTTTTTATTCTATTTTGCATGTAAATTTTTATTTCAACGTGCCAAAGTTTCTCCAAGTTTTTATATTGGCTCAAAACATGACTTTTTTAAGAGGGAAAAAAAATCAATATTAAGAAATTAAAAATCAATATTATATCAGAAGAAACGGTATCACAATATATTGACATATCAAGATTTTTTTCCCATCCCTAAAAGAAAGCAAATAATCCACATTAACACAGTGACTTCGGCAGCCCTAATATATATATGTATGTATATGTAAATGTGTACATACACACATATTTGTACATAGTTGTATTTTAAGCTTAAATTTAAATTTATCAGATCTATGTACAGTACAATGTCGCAATATATCACAATAACGTATCGTATCATATCATGAAGTCCTTGCCTTAACCCTAGTAACTACTGTAGTGCCTTGGAATTCACGATAAAAGCAAGTCCATCATATTTTAGTCGAAGCATATCCAATTCAAGGAGCGTGTCGTTCCTGGGAAAAAGGCTACGCAGAGAAAATCACAGTGCATAGCAGCGCAGATAGAGAGCAGTGTGACAAAGAGAGAAAGACCAGGAGACGGAGCAGCCAAAGCTGGCCGGCCTGCTGGATGTAATCAAACAAGGGTGAACAGGTTGTTCCACAGATGGCTGATCCGAAGAATCCTCCGATTTATTTCCATGCTGCAGACGGTCCCTGTCACAGTGTGCAGGTGATGTCAGCGCGGCGGCATTGTCTCGCACACGCCGCTAAACGCCGACACTTTTGTCTCACCTGTCTGAAATCAATATGACATGGAGGGATTTGTCGCGTGTGCACAAAAGGAGATACTGAGTAAGAGTTTCGCAGCAGAGAAAGTCGATTTGCAATTTTCTTAAAACTCCCACAGGATTATAAATAATGGATTCTTCTGCTACACTATTACAACATAAAGGAACTCTAGTAGGCTTCCTTTATGTTGTTTATTATCATCATAAAAGCTGCTTTGTATTCACTAACGCTTTAAAATATCATTAGATGTGAGTTGTTTTATGTCTTGTGGTCATGCTGTTTCAATAATTGTTGTTTTCTTCTGAACGTTTTATTGTAATTTGCACAATAAATTTAATTTTCAGTCTTTCAACCCAGTGTAGAGAGAGATATCTTTAACTGCTTTGTGTTTATGTCTTTCCACAGATTGACTCCTAGTGATGCCAGGACAGTGAGCATCATAATGCGTGGCATGTGGTCAGGGGCCACGCCCCTCCTCGTGATGGTTCTGCTCAGACTGACCCAGGGCCAAGAGGTCCCTTTAGTCCCAGGTAAGACATATTTCCCTGCACTGGCATGTCCTCTCATCAGTGATGAAGATTTCATAGTCTTCGCTTCATCGTCATGGTTTCTTAGTATGATTGTCTGACTCTTACATGCTTTACATGACACCGTCACTGTGGCTTTAATGATGTAATATCTCTCTATGTAAAACCTTATAGTGTGAGTCAGTCACTTTGCAAAATTGATCTTCACATCAGCATTTATATGTAGTCTATTACTAACAAAGGATTTTCTTAGACAACTCACATGTAAGTGTTGTTTCAGTGAGTGAAACAGCTTTTTGCTCTCTGATTGGCTAGAAGATACCATGCACTGGGTGTATGAGGAGATGCTCCAGGCTATCCCGATAAGGATATCAAGAATAGAGTGAATTTAATACATCTGGGACATTTGCTACTGAGTAAAAAATGAGAACAGATTTTTGAGAAAATCAACTGTGAGTCTGAACTACTGACAGTAATCATGTCAGGTTTGTCAGTATTTATGGGACTTCAGTGCTTTTCCTTGATCTGGTTGTAAGTGTTGATGTGAGGTATAGCTAGTGATGGAGAATGATTAATTAGAAAAGAGAAGTGGTCACTGTATGAAACTCTCTGCTTCATGATGAAATCTCAATGAAAATGATCTCATGAATATTGCTACAGATTCATCCTTCAGTTTTGGATATGATATCTGATGGTCGAGTCTTTGGCCCTGAGGTTTTATTGAAGCACTCTAAGTCCACCAATGAACCAATGTTTAACATTTTTTTTAATTTCTTTTGTTGATGAAATTCCATATAATTTAAGTTGACTGTTAGATTTTAACTCATTGAGTGCCATTTACGTAAAAATATGTCAAAGTGTTTTTTGGGCAGCGGGTCGCCGATTGCAGTCTCCAGCAGCCTGTGAGTAATGTTGGGGCTTCTGGGAGATGTAGTCAGAGCATAAAGAGATGGTATACACCACAGAGATCAAAACAGGAAGTGGAGACGATCAAGATTAGAGAGAAAAACTGACAGATTCTGGACAAAAAGTGGTGATTTTGGTGAAAGTGTCCTCTACTCTACCTCTGATAAAACAAGAATGGAACAAGGTAAAAACAAACATTTTTTAATGATGAAATAGAGAGTCTCTTCTTTCATTTGAGCTATTCAGTGTTTTCAGAGTCATTATAAAACTTTCTGTTTTATAAAACGGCTGGCACTCAATGAGTTAATTAGATCAGGTTATATACGTTCCAGGAGCAACATGCCGTTGTCTTCTATCATTATGGTGGAACGTTTGGCAGGAAGTGTGCACTTTTTAGTTCTATTCAGCTTTATTTTTTAAACGATGACAGGCTTGTTTTTTTCAAGGCTCAGTATTTTTCCTCTCATCTATGATCTGAATCATGTTATTGAAACATCTCACTGTCGGAGATTCGGTAAGAGAATCACCTGTAGGGTTTTATTATCATCGCACTTGACAGTCGTCTCAGTTATGTTGAGTCAGTTCAGTTCAGCTCAGTTCTCATCAAACAGGACGACAGCACCATGCAGTTCTGCTTAGCAGAGCGTTTCCCTTATCCACTCTGGCTCCTTCAATCTTACTATTGCCTGTCCCCTCATTCATTTTCTTTTACCGTGTCCAGGCCACCATCTTCTTTATATCCGGATTTTATTTTACCAACACGATCTACGAAGCAATTTACTTGTCAAGCAGTGTGTGTGTGTGCAAAGGTGAGGGATCACTACTTTGGCTAAAATGCTTTCAATCACAGCCTCAGAGCAGGGTTTCTGACTGCAGCTGTATTAGGAATGAATTCAGCTTAACATGCCAATGCTATCAGACTGTTTTAACCAGGGGCTTTTCTTATCTTTATCCGCTCTCACTCATATTCTGCTCTAGTTATAGCTGTGAAGATACAAGGTGATACCCACAAGAAGTGCAGAATGACGTATCCAAGTCTATTGAAGTTGGGAACAAAGATTTGAAAATAGATATTCTGTCTTATGTAAGGAGCTGGATGCTGCAAGCAAGGCATTCAGCTGCAGTGACAATTCACCCAAACCAGAGAGGGATGACACATCATAGTTTGTACTTTCTGCAAATGTGTCAGCATAAAGAAATTGTCATAAATATATAGATGGGGAAAAGTCATATTCCACCAGGACTCTGTCTTCCTTCTATTGTCAAGGCACCACTTTGATTTTATATCTCTACATACTCGCTGACTGGCAGCTCTTTTAATTTTCTTGCCTTAAAATAAATAGCGGCAATGTCTGCTCCCTTTATTCATCATTTCCATTCTCTGTTTTTTCTGACGTACTTTTTTAACCCTCTCAGGTTCATAACTAAGGAGAGGATAATGCAAGAAATGCAATGCAAGAACAGGCATTTACATCTCATTACAGCTCTGCAATTAATGTGTGCCTCTTGGCTTTTCCCTTACCTTAACCAAGACGTTTTACTGTAGTTGCATAACCCCATGTATGACTTAATCATAGTTTATTTGCAATAACCGCAGACTTTCACTGGTGTTAACTGTGCCACAGTTGCCATGCTAATAGTGTGAATTAATGAAAACATAAATATTAAAAATAGAGTATAGTGGGTTCTGCAGAATCGTTGATGTTCCTGTCTGGTTATAAGGTCAGTGGATTGATGTAACATCATTGCTGGCTTTTGTTACCAGGCAACATGAACATGTGGCATATATAAGCTTGTCAGTAAAGAGAAATACACTAGCGTATGTTTGGAAGATGACTGCAGGATGCTAAAATATTACCATAAATTATTTTGACAGTACATACGTTTTCCTGTTCAAACTAAATCACTTGCACAGCTTAAACCTAAAACCACTGTAAATATAAAATAATCACAGCTTAAACCTAAAACCACTGTAAATGTAAAATATCTTTCAAAAAGTGATTTTTATTTTATTTCCATTGTGCTTGCATTTTTATCTCTCTGTAAGGCAGCAGCTGGTGTTTGTTCAATTTCTATAGGCAAGCATTCATCTTTCCTCTTCATGCTGCATTAACGACCGGTGCCATCTGCTCAGCTGAGCATGTCCTCTGTACAGTATATTCACACACATGTATGAGACTTCTATTTAAAGGTTATAAAGCATCTCGCTGCTAAGTGCAGTTTACCTGGTGAATTCTCAGGTGAAGCATCATCAGTTTCCCATAATGCTCTGCCAGCTTTAGTGCAACAGGTAGCAGTGGGATGATGCAGTGTTTTGTTTTCCTGTGTTCCTTGTGGGGTAATACTATTATTTAGTGTTCTATGGCTATCTTTACAGCATAATTAAACTGTAGGAAATGTGAAATATGTATGGCTGTGTATGTCTCAAGATAGAGAGTTAAGTTTACTTCAGTCTACTGATGTTTTTTTATTGGTGAACCTGCCCTTTAATTCGATTTTCTCGACAACTCCATAACACAAGATATTGCATCTCTCATCCCCACAGTGAAAGTCAGACAAATTAAATTTACTGAACCTTCTTCCTTTGTGCAAACAACGTAAAACTCTTTTCTACCAACCATCCACCCACCCACCCGTTGTATTGTATGTATGCCAGAGGAATTCCTGATTTAAAACTTACACATTTAATACAACACACACACACATATCTATATCTCTATATCACACAGATGTAAATTTAAATCTATGTGTATATAGATAGATAGATAGATAATATAGAGCTATAGATATATGTATGTGTGTGTTTTGCATGTGTTGTATTGTGGGTTCCACCGCTTGCCTTCACATTCGGTATTCAACTTGCACACCACCCTGTGGGTGATTAAATATGTGGTTAATACAGCACCATGAGAGTATTGAATTACACCAGAGCCATGCTGACCTTTTTAAATTACAGAACCAATTGTGCAAGACGGCAGAGGAAGTTTATAACAGGTACTGCCAAGATGGAGCCCGGAGGAGAATGGATGTGTCCTGCTGACGCTCTCCTTATTAGTGTTCTGCACTATAAGCACCCTGTTTGACACTCACGCCTTCCCTTCATTCTCTCACTCTGGCTCTCATTGACGGTAAATTCTTTATCTCTTTGTCTCTCAATCTTGTGTACAAACAGTCATTGGAGCGTTCTTGCGAAAACACACACGCTCTCTCACAAACTAATTTGACATTTCATTTCACTGTTGATGAGACACGTATCACTCTTGACACACAGTGCAGCCTCACTCCATAAATCTTGATCACTGGCCTTTTTTCCCTCCCTCAGATGCATCCTAGTCAGCATATTGGCTTTGCTGATATCTGAAGGTCGTTTCTGATGTCTGATCTAATTTGAAGCTAAAGCCAGAAAAATGAAGCCGTCTGCTTTGGCATGAGTCGCATGGAGTTGCAGGCATTTTTCAGGGATGACTGTACTCATCTTCAGTCCCCATCGAGAGAATTCAAAGCCTGACTGGCAGCGATACAGCAATCTTCGCTTGGCAAAGGGCGGACAAAAGCTCTTTACCAATGAAAAAGTCCAAATAAAATGTCCAGGCATTAAAAACAAATATTTTTCTCTCTTTGCCAACTTTCAGGAGTGATTCCTGATTGCTTTATATAGCACTTTGCAAAATGTGCCGTAATTGTATTTGGGTGAAAAATCCACATTTCACCACTGTGTTTTATTCGTCTCTCTCTCTTGGGAGATCGTGGCGTTATTGAAGAAGGAAAAGTGAAGTGAAGGCTTGGCATTTCATATAATGAAATTCTTGTGACAGACTGTGTTCTTTTCCTTTTTTTTTTGTTACGATTTAGCGACACCATTCATTCCATTAAGACATATTAAAAAGCTTTGTCAAAAAAAGAAATGACTAGACCCTTCCTCTGAAATCTGTCCGTACTGATTTCTCAAAGTAAACCAATCTCAGTCCTGTCAGTTGAAATTGCAATTGAATATGTTGAATGTGTTTATTGTAGTTGTCGCTCCATGCATTATTGTCCTTTTCACTTTCTTTCTGTGCACTAGCCATTTCTTTTAGTGTGCATTCAAGACTGTGTGGTTTAATGTGTTTCAACACCATTAAGTATGATTTATTGTGGTATTTGTGTTCAGGGAGCCGAAAGTTTGCTTTTGTGTTTAATGGAATCAGAACAATGCTATTGTTTACACTGGAACTAACCTCATTACTGGGGCATTTGCAGACAAAACTTGAATCAAATGTCAGGAAACCTCTTGTGCTTTTAAATGGACAATGTCTGCATGCACACTTAAGATTTGTAGCTGGACCAATCACTGTGGTGTCTGAAGGCTTTACTTCCTGGTCCCATTGAAGTTGTTTTGCTTTGTCATTCTCACTAAGATGGAAACGTTTCCTGTGGGACAGACTGTTTTCTCATTGTTTCCAGGCCATGAGGTTGACATTTAGAGTTGAAATAACTTAGTAACTTATTGGATGGTAATCTCATTATTAAGTTGTAATTTCTTTTGTGATCCAAAACTTTTTAATACCTATATTCCCATAAGCCAGGGTCCCTGCAGTTCCTTAAAGTCTTAAATTAAAATCCAGGTAATTAAGGTCCTAAATTGTTTTAAATTTACTGTAAATTTGCTGTAGGCATTCAATTTTCAGATGGTGCATTTATTATTATTATAATTATTCAGAGATTTACTGCAATTTTGCTCATTATTTTGTGCACAAAGTGTGCAAAACCCTACACTTTGAGTTTGTGCTAATCATGAATCCCTTCTGTTATGATTTTTCAGTATGTCAATAATTAAATTTCCACTGACCTCACACAGATATATCCATGTGTTGATCTGTTTCTAAACATGTACAACATGTACTTTATATTTAAAGCCAGTTTGTAGCATTTACTGTGTTACTGCTTTCTCAATTTAAATGTGCTCATGTCATACTCTTATGTGGTATTTCTTTTCATTTATGATTTATTTTGTCCCTGTGTTGTGCTGTTTTTTTTTTGCATTTGTGTTTAGAGAGAGGCAGTAATTGGACAGGAAACAGTAGTCCGTTTCTTTTTTTTACAAAATAAAGTGACTTTGTATACAGATAAGCATATTGTTTAAAGCATCTGACAATATTCCTGTGTCCTGCGGCTCAGAGTCCAGTGCTTATCAGCTCCCTGGCTCTCACTCTATCCGGCCACCATTTAATTACAGCACAGACACAAGCCAGTGTGTCCTCATCATACTCCCTCCACCCCCAGGCCATCATTTAATGATGAAAAATCTGCTCCAGGAGGTTTGGACATTTGTTTTATTATTATTCACCTCCTTTTTATTGTCTGGGCTTTTCTCTTTTTGTCATGGAGGTGTGTTTGTGTGTGTCAGGGGGATGTCTCTGTACACAGGCAGCTTTGTTTTCTTTTTTTCTTTCATATTTTGCTCTCAGGCTTGAAATTTGATGTCTGTAGCTTGAGTGTGCTATTTCGTTATTCCACACCTTCGGCTACAGCCTTGAACCTTGAACCAAAGCTCACTACTGTCTATAATCTATAACAAAGTTAGTTCAAGGGCAAGGCAAGATCTAGGGAAGGTTACACTTTCTCTAACGGACTGAAAGACTTAACCCTGCACAACAGCTAGATTATGGTGATGTTACAGGGTCATGTGAGAATCATGGGATCATCCAGAAATCCATGGTGTCAGACTTAAAGTAAGACGTCTGGCAATTCAATGGACTGACCAATCAGACTGTTTGTTCCAAACAACGATGGCTACTCTTAACTCATATTTCAATGTCATTTAAAATCCAATGCTTGAGTGCCATCAATGTAATAATACGTCAAAGTGTTTTTTTGGCAGCGGTTCGCAAATCACAGTCTCCTGCAGCCTGTGATGGTATACGCCACAGAGATCAAAGAAGGAAGTGGAGACGATCGAGAGAGCAAAACGGTCGGATTCTGGACACCAGGGTACACCCTGGACAAGTCGCCACCTCATCACAGGGCACACAGAGACAGACAACCACTCACACTCACATTCACACCTACGACAGACATGGGGAGAACATGCAAACTCCACACAGAAAGGCCCCGGGCAGGGAATCGAACCCGTTACCTTCTTGCTAAACTGACCCATTAATTATTAACAAATGAGTTGCATCATTTTTTATTTTAACGTCAAACATGAGAATATTCTACAACTGAATAAAATGAATAAAAATTAAACTAGAAGATCCTGAAAAATAACCTCAATAAATCCAATAAAAACAAAAATATATTTTTTGAAAGTGCAAAATAACCACTAGTTTAACATAAGCATATTCTTTTCTCTACTGACTTAAGCAAGCGTTTGATTGACAGATGGCTTCATCAAATCAGCTGCCTGTATTTTTTGTAAGTGCTGCTCTGTTCAGTTGTACATTAATGGCTCCTCAGATTTTTCTGTGTAAGAATCAATCTGGTGGGTCAAGTTACCAAAAGCCACTCCAAAAAAACACAACACCTCAAAGTAAACTCTAATAATTAGACTAAAGATAATATCAGATGCTTTGAGCCCACGAATGTGTGCAAATTATTCCAGACAGTTTAAGCAAGATCAACAGAAATGACTGAAGCTGTAATGTCATCAAAAAACATGCTGACTCATTAAATAATCATTACCACCTACACACAATTATTACCTCTTAGGCATTCTAAGTGAAAATTAGGACATTCTTAATCTAGTTCATCCTTATTTATATCCCCCATAACAATTTCTTATTGAATATTCACACAATAAAACACATCAAGTGTTTTATTGAGAGCGTTTGAATGTGACAAAGAAAAAACACAACGCGCTCGCTTCCCATCCTACATTATTGGTTTTAAATCAAATACAAAGCATGGGAGCAGATAACACAATAACAGACAGGCAGCTCCTTCACACTTCTTCCTGTCCTTTGTGTGTGTGTGTGTGTGTGTGTGTGTGTGTGTGTGTGTGTGTGTGTGTGTGTGTGTGTGTGTGCGTGCGTGTGTGTGTGTGTGTGTGTGTGTGTGTGTGTGTGTACACGTGTATGCATGCGTGATATGTGCAGTGGAGTTCACTGATCTCCATAGAGACATGACACAGGAACCTCTGCATCACTTCACCCCTCCGCCACCACACCCCATCCTCTGAGCCACAGCATCCCTCTCACGGGGGTTTGTGCCGTGGGGCTGCTGGAGAGTGTCATCCCACAAATGAATTTCTCCTCACATCCCTCTCTCCATTAAAGAAGCTGTTTGTGCTCGTAGAGCAGCGTGCAGCAGTCCCCTGCAGCTATTTGCTCGCAGACGCAAGTACTTGTTATTTATACCTGCGTTGTGTCTACTCTGGCTACCTGCATGTCATGCACACAACAGAGAGACTGAGATTTTCTCATCATATCATAGTAACTGATTTATTTACTTTCCTTTTGGCATATTAACTCATTGAGTGCCAGCCATTTTAGAAAACAGAAAGTGCCTTGTGTCAGCATTTTTTGTACATTTTGAGTCATATTTCTAGACCCACAGAATATTTTGTACTATGTCTCTGAAAACACTGAATAGCTCAAATGAAAGAAGAGACTCTCTATTTCATCATGAAAAAATGTTTGTTTTTACCTTGTTCCATTCTTGTTTTATCAGAGGTAGAGCAGAGGACACTTTCACCAAAATCACCACTTTTTGTCCAGAATCCGTCCGTTTTGCTCGCTAATCTCGATAGCCACTTCCTGTTTTGATCTCTGTGGCAAATAGCCCCAAATTTACTCACAGGCTGCGGGAGATAATGGCACTTAAGCATCAGATTTTAAATGACATCAAAATACGTCAGTGGCACTCAAATAGTTAATGGATATTTTTAAGTTTTGGTTTTTGCCAAATCATTGTGAAGGCTATCTAGCTGCTCTTTAAGTCACCACAACAAAATGTTATTGTCTTTTGTGTTATTCATTTGTTATTCTTTTCCCACTTTGACTCCTTTTAATTAAGGTTTAAGTAAGATCATTTTTCTGTCTACTACATATTTGCCTCCAAGACATGTTTATGTAACTAAAACACCACGCTGCATGGATTTGCAGGGCACTTTTATTCATATTTGAATTGGACATTGAAATTTAAAAGGACAGAAGTTTCAACAAGAAAATTTTGTCAGTTTTCATACGTTCTGAAGCCACGTTGTTGTGGTTTAACACGTGACGAGGAGCTCAACAGGCATCCGTCTCCACAAACTGTCGATTTGGAAGCTGCACTCAGCTGTGTAGATTGGACACACTGAGGGAAGAGCAGACAAACTGAGCAACATCCGTGATTGGAAATCTATGTGCCTACTTGCTTGGCAGAACAATGAATATCTCTGTTTGTCTCCCCAGAAATCACATGCAGAGATTTCCAGACATATTTGTTGGTTTTTGTTGTATGACCAAGGCAATTTTGGCTAATCAGTGTATGTTTGAGCAAGCCTTTCATTTATGTTCATCTGTGTGTGTGTGTGTGTGTGTGTGTGTGTGTGGCACAGTGGATTATTATGGCATGAAAAGTTTTTAGATTTCGGGGAAAGAGCAGTTGGATGCCAATCCCTGCAGAAAGTCACAGCTTTATCTTGATGTTCCATTGACTCTGAGCTTTAAAGCCTCTGCAGTACCACTGGGTATTCTGTGCATGTAGCCTAAATGGCCTTTGTAAAGTACTGAATTGCGAGCTCAATTTCCCATGCACGCTCATCTTTTCCCTTTCCCATCTGAGACAAGATATTGGAGATGATCCCCCTATTCTGGCAAGTGGCTGTTTTAAATGGAAGCTATTTCAGCTCTTTCATTTGTCAATCAGTCTGAAGAGTGGGTCTCCAACGGTGGCTCAATGTGAGGCTGTAATTGTCTCGTCCCCTTCTGCCCAATGCACAGCCCGGCGTTTTGCATCTGAAAGGATCCTGAAAGAAGACCTGAGCGCTGAATTAATACCCAAACCGTCTTTTGTCTCCATCACTTTGGCTTCTGCTGCCATGAGACTGTGAGGCACAGACATTCAGACAATTGATGAGGAGGGAAAGGGGGAAGGAGGTGTTTTTTTTAGCCTCTGTCTCAGTGAAAACTACAACAACCAGCTTGGGGTTTGAGGTGTCCATCTATGTTGAGGAGTAAGAGGGAAGATTGGGCTGACCATTTATAATACGCATTTTGTTAGAAGTAGTTTAACTCCTTGAGTGACAAAAACAAGAATGTTCGTCTTTTAAAACAGTACACTTAAATGACAAAAATGAGTATACTCGTCTTTCCTTTTTTTTGGTGCTGACATAAGAGGGCACTCTCCCACAGCCTATGAGTAATTTTGAGTCTTCTGGGAGATGTAGTCATAGTATAAAGAGATAGCATATGCCACAGAGATCATAACAGGAAGTGGAGACGATCGAGATTAGAAAGCAAAACAGAATCTGGACAAAAGGTGGTGATTTTGGTGAAACTAGCCTCTACTCTTGTTCCGTTCTTGTTATATTAGCAGTAGAGTAGAGGCCAATCCCACCAAAGTCACTACTTTTTGCCTAGAATCTGTCAGTTTTGCTCTCTGATTGCAATCATCTCCACTTCCTGCTTTTATCTCTGTGGTGTATATCGTCTCTTTATGCTCTTACTACATCTCCCAGAAGCCCCAACATTAGTCACAGGCTGCAGGAGTCTGTGATCGACGACCCGCTGCTGAAAAAAACACTTTAACGTCGAAATACGTCAATGGCACCCAGAGTTAACACAAACACAATTTAAGATCTGGGATATTTATCGGTTATCAGATTTTTTCTGGCTAAATATCGATATTGGCATCGGCCTGAAAAACTACATATTGGTCGGGTCCTACAATAAATTTACAATAAATTGACTATTTTTTACCAAATAAATGGTTATGACATTTTTTGGTCTTAAATGATGTTTGTTGAGGTCTTAAAAAGGTCTTAAAAGGTATTAAATTTGACTTTTAAAATGGTGCAAGAACCCTGAAATGTGTGAATGTGCTGTGATCCACTGAGGAGGTAGCCAGGCTGTACTGTAAGCTCTGCTGCAGAGACTTCCCAACACTGAGGGAAAGTATGTATCTGTGTTTGTGATATGAAATAATAATGTGCATTGTGCTTCTAGCAGAAGGTCAGGTGCATGGAGAGAATATGGATCGAGTCTAAAAGTCACGAACAAGATAACTTAAGGTAACTTCACTTCTGCATTCTCCCACATTTTGAGCTTTACTGGAATTAATTCTACATTAATTAAACATCATTTTGCAAAGTTTGCCCACATGTCAGCATCAACAGTCCAGCCACAGCTGCTGTCTATATGCGTTCCAGGTCTACATGAATGATAACCGCTCTATGATTCTCCAGACCTGCTGATAGTAGTCCGTCAGGACAGGCGTCTATTGTGTTTTAGGAAATGAAACGCTGCTATTTTATATGAGTTTCCCTTATCTCTTCTTAAACTGCACCCTCATAATCTCTAAAGGCACTCTTAGCCCAGTTGTCTACTGCACACGTAATGATTTGGATAAGAAATGTTAGGAGACACTGGGAGCTTGCTGTCTAGACTTAAGGAACTTTCCTGTTGTGATATAGTAGTACGTAAACAGAAAGATTAAAAAAAAAAATGAAAACGTCTCAGCTCCAAGTTGAGTTATGGCCAGACAATACCAAAACGATTCCCTCAATGTTTGCTCTTCTACATCCTTAAACTGCCATAGATCACAGTGTTACACTTTTGTTCCCTGGATGTCAAGAGGTAGACAGATCAGGTGCTCTTAGTTGCAACAAATCCTCTGTTTGATGGGCTGTAAGAGATTTCCCTGGACAAAGTCCTCGCATTGATGATCATGTCCAGGTAATAAGCCTGATATACAGCCCCATTTCCCTAATGTTTACTGCAGCCACAAGCAGCTTTAATTAACGTAAGAGGTGCTCCTGTTGCTCCGGAACAACCTCACCTGATCAATTATTTCCATTTAGGAACACACACTTGACGATAAAAGTCAAATGGAAATTGACTTTAAAGCAGCAGATTTTCTTAATGAAGGTTGAAATCAGGTGAGGAAATATGAGATAAGTGTGCTGTCAGAACTAAATGCCACCCAGGAAAACGGTGTATACAAAGACAGTGGGAAATTAATTTGGAACAAAAAGCCGGTGGCAGATTTCCTTCCCTTATCTCTCCACGTGAACTTCACAAGGAGCAGGATGACATTGGTTTTATTACAGCGAAGCATTGATGACGAGCTGGATGAACGAAAGTGCTGACAAGAGGGAACGAGCGAGCGATCAGTCACTGGCTCGGTGCCCATCATGGGCGTTCAAGGATGCCGAGAGGACGTTGGCCTCTGTCATGTGATCACCTGGATGAGGAGCCCTGTGGCAGGGCCAGGTATGAGGGGTTAAACACACACAGCTGGGACACAGCATCCAAGAAAAGGGAAAACCCCCATGTTGTCAGCGTATATATACCCCCACACCTACACATACGGTCTTGTATTTATGTCGCGTCTCTACCAGTAAGGGTGCCTCTACCATCTCGCCATTCTTTGCTGAGTTTTATTACCTGTGTCTGTCACACCTTCAGGCTTTGGTGCACAAGTGCAGCTGTGTACTCAGCATTGGCTTTTATCATCTCTGTGGAGTTGACTGCACAATGCGTAGCTTGAAGGTTACAATGCCCTGTGAGCAGCAGCTATACAAAATGATATATTTCTCCTTCACGCCCATTCTACTGGTGTAAGATTATATTAGTCACAGTTTGTTATGCCCGAATAGATTTGATGGTTAGTTAATTACCACTGTTTGAGACTTTCTGACGTGCAGGTCCACCAATTAAAGCCAGTGGTTGTTAAACATTTAGCACTGAAGCAATCAAAGATCCTGTACAGTGTTCCCTCTAAGCAGCCAATCTTTGTCATAAATTTGTGCTTTAAGCGTATTGCCGCTTAGCATATGGCTAACGGTTCAGCAGAGTTAAGAGATGTAAATGCTGCCAACCACTTATTATGGCAAAACAAACAGGTAACAGCCTTAGTGCTTATTCTAGTGTCATTTATTAAGAAGTTTCATTACAGATATTAATAATTAAATGCTGTTACTAGATTATGAGTGGTAGAAATGCTAATAAACAGACAAAGAGTTACAGGAAGTGACACTTTATCACATGCTTGTGCTACAGCTACCTCATCTACAAAATCTTTATTGATCTCTATGTCTCTGCTTCCTGCTTCACTTCCTGTGGTGTATACTGTTCTTTATGTTCTGACTACATCTCCCAGAAGCCCCAAAATTACTCACAGGCTGTGGGAGGCCGCGATCGGCAACCAGCTGCCGAAAAAAGGAGACATATACATTTATGGTACTCAAGCGTTGTATTTTCAAGGATGTAAATATACATCTTTGACACTCAAAGAGGTAAAAGTAATCTAATGGAAATTATTGCTATTATTTGATTCTTTTAATCAGGTTTGGACAGGTGTGATCCTGGTGTCACCACAGTGTGATGTCTCATGTTTCACAATGGTCCAAGGGATTCTCAGTGTCTGTTTGCTCAGACACATGAAAAATTAGGGGGAACATTGGTCCTGTATCAGTCCAGGAGCCAGACAAAAATTGCTGCCATTGCCACTGCAAACCTCGTGATGTTTCATAAATCCATTTTTTATCAGGCTTAACACACTTGCATTACCGCGTGGTGGAACGACTGGTGGAAAGTTAGAAATGCCTGTAGCACCAACTTCTGACCAGAAGCTGAATTTCACTGCGCCAGCCCCGTTAACGAAAAGGCACCTAATTCACATTTTTTGTGATATTTCAAAGGCTCACTTATTGTGCTCCATATCATAACATTTCTAGATCTATGCAAAAACATCCATTTGCATAAAGCTTCCTTTTATTTAAGCACAAGTAGGTTTCAAGGTTGTCAGTCAAATCATAGTACCTGTAATTTATGAAATGATAGCCCACATCAAATTATATGTTTGACCCTACTCATTTGTCATCAGTCACTAGGCCGTTGTGGCTGCAACATGCAGATGCATCATAGCTATATAAGGCTGCTGTGGTGGAGTGAAAGGAGGCTGCTCCATTGGATGAGGACAGAAAGAGTCTGGTTTATGTCCAAACAGTTAAATATGGGTGTGTCATCACACATCTGGGGATAACTGTGGGAGTGCACATTTGCATAATTTCACAATGTCTGCATGATGACTGAGATATACACCATAATGAGATGAATTACAATATGTATGCAGGAGATTACACAGACTGCTTATGCACACGCTGGCTTTATGCATAAACCGACTTTTACTGGCTTCTTCAACAGTTTTTTTGTATTTGGCTCTGGAGATTTGGCAAGGCTGTAATACCCACGTATCATTGTTGTGTTTGCATATATTAATGGACAGTATGGACAGTTATTAATGGTTAAAGACTTTTGTTATGACCTCTATGACAGATTTGTGAGGATATAAAACTTGACAACAGCACAATACAACCTCCTCAGTGTCTGTGACATTATTTCCCTGCCCTTCTACTCAGTGTTTTGACAGAAATTAATTACCTCTAGTGCCCTTTATCACTATGACAATGCAGAGGGATGTGAAGTTGAGAGTGTCGACTTCATTACTTCTCATTTCCATATGAACAACAGCACTGAAGAGGCCTTCAACCTACCCACTTACCTCTGCTCTGCTCATAAATTGCACAACGTCGCCAACACAGAGTTACCCACACACTTGGCTCCTAAAAACCAGCACATTACCATAGATAACTGCCCCTCACAATCTCCAGTGGGTCTTTTTTCTCTTCTGACTGTCTGTGATGCGGTATCAGATTATCTGGATGAAGTGCTGGTGAGGACGAGGGTGTGGGGGACAGTGCTGTTCGCCAGGGATGCTCATTAATTGGCCGCTGGAATCTACAGGACTTCAATTTCTATGGATTGCAGACCAGGTGGTGGAGGGGCTCCAGCGTGCTTTATCAAAAGGCTGCGATGCTCCAGACCTTTGTGTGCTGGGTCATTAATCTTGCTGTCAGCGAACTGTCATTCCAAGTATCTTTTGCCTTATCCTCACCCCTCTCTCTCTCTTCGTCCTGACCGCCCAGGGTTATGAGTGCTGAAGAAAGGCAGGCTGGGCTCTCTGAGGCCTCCATCTGTACACCACTCATCTAATCACTTGATCAGAGCTGTGTTTGATGATGACTGTGCTGAGTGGAGGTGGGCCCAGGAGAGCTGCAGGGTGGCTCATCTTTACCTGTTACTGATTGGAAGTGCGACAGAACCTGAGCACACTTGAGTTTTTCTGCTATTAAATGTTGCACAAATGGACTTCTGGTCTTTCTAAGGACTCTTTGTGTGTTGCAAAGTATGCTGTGAACTGACGTTCAATTTCTGCACAGCCACGCTGAAGCATGATAAACGATTTTTGCATGCTGAACAAGTGGACCGTGGTAGAAACTGTCCTCACAGTGTGCTGACATGGCCATTCTGTGCATGTCTGAGGAGAGGCCAAGGTGCTGAGCTCATGTTTCCCGACCCAGCGAGGAACAGCAGTAAGCAAAGCACAGTGATGAGAATAGGACTGCTAAACTCTCACTCAACAGTGTTTAAAGTGTAACTGTGAACCGCAAGAAATTCCCATTTTTTATGCCCTTCAATTTTTCATTCACATGTTTTTGTCAACTTGGCTGCTCTGAGGATAGAGCCCCGTGCTTATCACACCAGAGAGATGAATTATGGAATTGAAAGAGAAAGTTATTCATGAGCTGTGATGAAGTATGATTTACCTTCGGAGTGAAATTAATGACAAAATTCACTTTTCTTGCCCTGTATGCGAAACCTAAATCTCCAGAAAGTGCATGCTGCTGGTGGGATGAATTAATGAATCTGGTATTTCAATCTTTAATCCATCTTCTTTTGTCGCTTTCAATTGCCTTTCTGAAACTTGAGGGGATGCTGGTAAAGCACACGCTGTGTTCCTCACTGGGCTCTTTCTCAGAGATGAAATGATGTTTGTTTAAAGGTTTCCTCTCTATACTCAATGACGAGGAGCCGGTCAGCACTGACACTTTTGTGCTACACTCTGAATCCCTGTGGCAGTAACACTAATGAATGGCAGGACACTTGCTTTTTAACAGCACCAAATGTATCCAGCTTAGCAATTACAGACTTTAATGAGTCTTTTAATGACAGATTTAACACTTGTCTTATAATTTTATAGTTGCAATATAAATCGATGGTGAAATTCCTCTGCCATTTTGAAAATATAAAAAGCCTCCAACTGCGCCCGGTGAACGACACTGGCGCTTTATCTTGTTAAAAGTACATAGATAGTCATTAGAGATGTGAGTGTGTCGGTGTGGAAGGGCTTTACAGCACCGGTCAGCGCTGATTGTTCTGGGATGGAGCTGCAGGGTCGTGTCAAGGTGACTCTGTCATTGTGTCATTCCTGGGCGCCCTCATGCAGAACATCGTTTATTTATACATCTGATTTCTGTATTCAATTGGTTTTGCTGCTCTTGCAACAAACGAATTGCGCCGAATTCCCCAAAGATGTCTGCCAATCAATAGCGAGGTAGCTGACACAGCGCTCTGGGATGAGATGTGAGCGAGGAGCTGACAGGGCTCACATCACTCCAGCTTGACACGTCCTCAGCACATCTGACGGGCGCCGTCAAATAAACCGCATCAGCGCTACAGACGTCTGCAGTAAAGATTTACGTCAGTTTCATTCAGTTTCATTACTTCCTTTGTTGGGGTGTAACATGTTAGTCAGGTCAGCTTATCACACCCAACTGTACACATTCCTATTACTTCACTACAGTGTTTGTACCTGTCAGTGGCCCGGTGTCTTCACCTACCAAAGCTTGCAGAAGTCTTGATGATTCCAGATGTTTCTGTTCTCCTGCCATATCTTCAATGAGAACTGGACCGCTTAGTATTGATTTAACATCAGCCATGTGGTTATGCTTTTTCCAGTGCTGGAATACTGCCCACGAGTGGAAACAGAATGGATAGATAATGAGGAAATGGAACATGCCGTCCAAATGTATGTCCAAATAGCATCAAAATAGAGTTTCCCTGTACAAACACGTATTTCCCTGAGTATCCATTTGCTTTATATGTCTGAACTACTCTCTTTCCCTCTCTCTGTTTCAGCCATGCAAGCAGCACATTCAAAAAAGCCAATTGGGTGTCTGCTACAGTACATTAATCTAAGTGTAACATGTAGCTTCTCCCATATATAGTCATGTTTTGTGCTCAGACATCATTAAGTAATGTTATTTTAGCATGATGTGCAATAACTTAACATTGTGTAAATTAATTTATGTTAACAGAACCTCATGCATTTTGGGTAAGATAGTAAATTGCATGTACAACTCCAGAGCAGAAGGTGTCAGTAGAGAGCGAGCCAGTTTTAGAAACTTTACTTCAGGAAGTTGAGAACACAATGCAAAACACATGCTGAGAGTCTGCAATGAAGACGGTAAGCTAAGTCCTTTATTTGACTTATAAATTTGACTTCAATATAAACCACTGCACAGGCATGTCACATAACTTCTTACTGTCCGCTCTATAATTTTGAACGATTAAAATCCACACTGAATGTTTTCGTAGTGTGCTCACTAATCATAGCAGCAATAGCTGCAGCATTAGTTGCTATGGTTAGCTACTTAGCATTTGCATCACTTGCTAAATGAGCTTTTTATAATTGGGACAAAATACTTTCCAGAATTTTTTTATGTTCACCCAACAAGTGAATATGTTGAGTGGCTCTAGGGATGGGAATGTAAACCTGCCCACCTGTCAGCTGTTCATAGTGAAATATCTCAACGACTATTGGAATTATGTTCCCCTCCAGATCAATTATGATACCTCTGATGATCCCTTTGATGAACCATCAGGTAAAATTGTAAATGCATCCAATGCCAGTGGTTAATGTCCAAACGCATTTGAAAATAATGACACTCCCACATTCCCATAAATGTGTCTAAATAATGTGCCAACATGTCGAACTAGCACACATTTGCAAAAACAGTGAACATGGTGAACATTGTGCCTTCAAATTCATACATTTACAGCCATGTGTTTCCTTGATATCTTTTTATGTCAGTCAGTTTTCTTTTTTTGTACACTTCCTAATAAACTGAGTTTAGTTCATTTACCAGAGAATCTTTCTCATTCAGTGGATCAGCAGTAATGGAAAACAGCAGCAACAATACAGTTCATTCCCCACATTATCAGAGTCAGACTTTATTTTTTATTCTGTGTGTACTTCACCATTACATTGTTCCCCGTAATTTCTCTTGTTTTACTGACTGACTGCTAACATAACATGAAATAAGGAAGCATCTGCTCACAATGATCAGAAACCTGGATAATGGTGTTAAGATGTCACAGCATTGTGTCATGAAATAGGTGCCATATTCAGATTTGTATCACATACCTAAACCTAACTTCTAGCAGTCTTTACTTGCCATAGGTGACAGCTCTTCCCTGACCTATAGTGCAGCACTAGAGCTGTCACACACACTAATTTAGTAGTGACAATCCATCACCTGGAAAAGGCCTGTGGCTTTTAGTGTATTAACACACATTAACACTTCCCTCCATGCTGAGCCAACCCCCACCCCATCCCTCCTGTCAGCCCTTCTTTGACCACTGATGAAGGAACAGTGAAGAAGACATTTATTGTTCAATACTATTGACCTGCAGATTCATAGTGATTTATCCACCTTTTTATTGGGATTGTTTTTCTCTGAGTGTGTGTGTGCAAAGGTTTTATGTTCAGTAGTACCCCTGAAAATACCCCAGCGCTGCTACACATGCACGCCTCTGACTTGATTTATCTGTTTAAAGAAGGAATTGAAGAAAGTGGGAGAGCCGTGACATTCCAGTCCATTCATCAACGTAAAGGCCGGTTTCCCCTTGAAACAGGGGTAATTCCAACAGAGCCCTATAAGTACGGCGCTGTGGTCATCAGGAAAAACTGAAAACGGTTCATCTGAGAGTAATGTGCTGCACATTTCAAGAATACAAAGGTGCTTTTCTTTTCCTTTGCTTCCATACAAAGCTAGCTTTAACCTGCACACCACGTCTCAAGCCTTTACTTAAACATATCATATGGTTTACCCTAAGGTGGAGGGTGCAGGGAGGGCTACATCTCTTTATACCCAATTAAGCTTGCCACAGGAGGTATAGGTAGTCATGGCTGAACCCTCCTCTCCCTCGGTGCCCCATTAGAGCTCTGAGAAGCCTGTAGAAGCCTGAGTCCCAGGCGGACAAAAACCCCTGACCTAGAGCCAAGGAGAAGCTCTCCAGCTCCACTCACCTAAATATACAGACATGACTACAGCATAAGCAGTTGCCTGCTGTTCAGACGAGAGAAGAGGATGTTGTCTTTGCCAAGAGAGGTGAGAGGCCATTCTTTGTTTATCTTTACAGAACAGGAAATGTCTGAGCTGAACTGGAAAACAAGGACAAGACGAAAATATAACAAGCACCACCAAAAATTCAAAGAGCTTAAAACACAATTTGAAGTATTCTCTCGGTAGACTTTCTTTGCCTTCCTCACCTCCACAAGCATGTAGGGAAATCAATGCTGGATATACTGTACGTTTATTTAGTTTTCTATCACTTTGTCAGTGTGCTGCCCTACACTGAAAAGCCATTCCCGGTGCCACATACCTACCCCAAATCATGACAAATGCTCCGGCATGCTTATCCTGTGGTTTTGCATCACTCATAATTCAGTGTCCCCTGTCCTCCCACCCATCTGGGATCCGCTGGCCCGGACAGTGGCATCGGTGCCGCTGGAGCTCTCCGGCCCATCTGTCCCTGCCTGCCGGCTGCTGTGCCGATCCTCAGCTGTCTCACAGTCGATGACCATGCAGACTAAAGGGGAGAAATTCTGTAAATTCTCCTCCAAGAGGCACTTCTATCAGACCCCAACTCCAGGTGTGGGTTTTTTTCTGTCTTTCTCTTTATATTCCTCTGTCTGTTGTTTGTTGCCCCGGCAGCCTGAACCCACAGGGAGCGAGACAGTGAGGCTACCTGTGTTATATTTAGGGTTTGGTACTGAAAAGCTCCGATCCTACCAGATATCCGAAAAATGAATCATTTTTGGTGCCAAATTCTGATCCCAAATTGTCTGTGAACCATGCTTTCAGATGTCTCTATGGACGGGGGGACATGTCCCCTTCAGTTTCAAAGAGACACCGATCCATCCCACCACTTTCCCAACTTAAGGAGACAAACATCTCCGGTAAAACAGAGAATTAATGTCATTATAGCAGCATTGGGAGCTCAGCGTGTGTGTTTAGGTGCGTTCATGGTGTGCATGAATATGGGAATTTCCAAGATCCAAATCAGAATTTAAATCAGAACCCAGTGAATCTCACCAACCAGACACAGAATTCATGCTATCTGTAGCTACATGTTTGGTTGTATGTCTGGAAGAGCTGGGAGCACTAAACTTTGAGGTTATGTTGATCTGAGCTCCAAGTTCTGACTTCCAGTGAACACACCACAAGGCCAACTGTCAATCCCCAGGGTCCTAAAGAGGACCCCTAACACCCTGTGCCAGTTGATCATCATCATCAGACCATTGTCTAGTACCTGTATGTCTACCATGATTAAAGCCCAAATTACACAAAATCACCTACTGAGTTGAAATAATAACATTATTATTATTATTATAAATGAATACTAATGATGACCACAATTAAAGCCCAAATTACATAAAAATAATTATTAAGGTATTGAAAAATGTGTCATTCTGAAACCGGTATCAAAACAAAGGTATGTGGAATCATATCAAAAAATTTTGAAGGATACCCAGCCCTAGTTATATTAGTGATTATTATCATATTATTATCATTATTGCACCTTCCTTTACAACACCTGCAAACTGTCTTTTACCCCATTTTAATTTCATATCAGTGATACCAGTGATGTAACTGATTTCTTCTTCTTATTGTGGTCTCATTTGACCAAAACACCATGCATCTTACCACAAAGGGCATGAATTTAGAAACTTTTAATTTCTTCGAGTGACATTTTCCGCCTGAAAGTGGGGTGTGAGGTGCTAAATGTCAAACAGAAAGGCATTGCACAAGTTATACTTTGCATTCTTGTCTCAATTCATTTAGCTCCTGGGTGAACTTCATGCTTATGTGAGTGATGGATGATGATGAATGAAGGGCTCTTCATTTTTAAAATAAGTCTGTGATCCTTTTTAATTTCATCACAAGCTGCTAATTTATTAGAAGTCACAGGTTTAACCGTGCTGGCATGCACTGAAACGGTGGTTAGGGGACATTTATCTAATTACAGAGGATTTGATTCCATCGTAGCATTAAGACATTGGACGTGAGCACCAATGGTTTACCACATGGTGGCAGGAGTGCTTGATGAAGTCACATGCTCTTGCTAAGCCGTCCCAAGTTATCACATGTGGATGAATTAACTGTACTCTACTCGGCTGGTTTTAAATGCTTTGAGTCTTTCTAGACTGTCTAGACCACAATAAATGGAAGGATGACTGGCTTTCAATGTATAGATCCAAACTCTGCATGGAGTTTACTCATCTTGAACATTTCATCTCAGTGTGGCCTTCAAGGGTCTTCGGTTCTCACGCCTCAAGACAGGCGCTGCAGGGGCATCTCAAGGCGACGGACGTTCTCATCGGCACACAAATTTGAAGTAACTGGATATCAAGCTTGCTGCTTTTGAGGCTGCTCTGTTAACTAGCTAAATAAATAGGATGGCTAGTGTCTGTTGTCCCTGACTGCAAATGGGCCTGTTAGGAGGGGAGAGAAACAGAGCGACAGAAAGAGAGACAAATGGAGAGATTAACAACAGAAAGACAGACAAAGACTTAGAGACCGCTTCTGTCTGTCTTTCTTGCTGACTCTTAATTTGGCAGAGACTTTGGAGACCTGTAATGCTTTTATGGCAATTAAGATGTAGTGCATTCAAGAAAATCCTATTAAGGCCAAGGTGTATTGTGTTATTCTCTATATTATTGCCTGTCTGGAGAGAGAGATATAGAGAGAGAGAAAACAAAGAGGGCAGGGTGGCTCTATGTGTGGATGAGAGTGAATTTGAAGCTTTATTACTGGCTTATATTGCAGCCCAAATTACAAATCTTTGAGCAGTTATTCCTGCCTCGAGTTGTTACTTCAACCCCACGTTTGAGGCAAATCATCCTGTAATGATATTGCTTATTGCAAATGAGGGAAGCGATGGAAGGTAATGAATGAGGCGGGGGTACAATCCGATAAGCCGGGCACCTAACTAAGTGGGTCTCTCCTGCTCAACCTTCAGCCAGCCGACCCCGCTGTTTAGACCATTATTCAAGCGGTAACAAGCCGATTCATTTAGGCTGTCTGTGTGTAGAATTAGATTCCCACTCGAGCGAGCGTTAAGCAAAACATAAAGATGTTTTCTGCACCAAACATGCAGAATTTACATAATTTCAGCTCAGGTTTGGGGCAGCAATAATAAGTTATGATAAAACTGTCATTAGGGGCAGGAATGCGCCTGGAACAGGAGACACGCAGTTCAAGATTAATATGGGAGCTCTATGCAACGCTGAAATGTCAGGGGACGCAGAGTAATGAGAGTGGCTTTGCAGGGATAACATCTGTGTGTTTGTGTGCGTGTGTGTGTGTGTGTGTGTGTATAGATACATCTGTGAGTCTATATATATTAATACTTGTAATGCATACTAACTGAAGGTTAAAATGTGTGGTCCTTAATGTGCATCTAGCATGTTGCGCTCTGACTCATTGCTTTCTGCTTTTCCAATAACTTTACATGTCATTAGAGCTACAGTGTCAGTAGATATTAAAGCGTTTTGTTTTTCATTTGATCATAGTTGGAAAAAATACATTCATACTTTTTTACAAACACAAACAGTTGTTAGTGTAAGTGTTAAAAGACCTGTCTATCTGCATGGGAGAGACTGTTTATAAGAAGTGGACTTAGTCACTGTTTTTGCAGCCTTGAGTTCAGCATTTTGGCTGCCGCCATCTTGTTTTTTTGCAACCAGAAGTGGCGTGAGTGGGTGGAGCTAAGTACAAAAGAAACCACACTGTGAAAGAGTTAAAGTTATAGCTAATATGAAAACACCCACACACTAAAGAATAAAATAAAATAAAGAATAAATAAACAGAATAAAGAATCTCCTTCTGTCCTCAGTCAAATCAAAATGTACTAAATGAACATTATGCTGTATTGAAAAACACTTGAAAATGAGACCATAAACTCGTGCTTTCAATGTTTACTGATGTAATTAAACAAGTGAGAAGTAGACTCACTTACTGCAATTCCCCTAAAAATATTTCTACTATTAAATATTGAAGTTCGATCATATTTGATAAACAGTAGCCTGTCAACATAAACAAACAACCCCACAGCAGTCGACACGGAATTCTGATCAGATCAACAGCAATGCATGACATTATTTTTATTTTGTTCATCTAAATCCAGCTGTCAGAGCACAGACCAAGCAAAGACGAAAGAAAACGTCTTTTATGAAAAGGCTGTTATTCAAAGACTGGCAGAAGTGTCTTGTCACTTTTTAGGAATAATCATAAGCAAAGTAATACATCGGTGATGAACTGCTTGTTCGGCAGTCCTCTCTTTCTTGAGCAACACCTGTTTCTGGTCAAACTATGTCTTCAATTAGTCAAAGGAACAAACGTATCTAATAGATGCTACAGTGCAGGAAAAGCTTCACAAGGACATGTCATCCAGTGTAATGTGCAATTTGTCACAGGCAATGGCTTTAAACAGCACATTAGATGGAGATCAGCTTGGATTTATTCATCCAGACAGAAGCAGGGACGGCAATAAAAGGGATGTTTGGCTATTATGTGTCTATTCAGACAGCATTTGTTGCGCGGTCACTGCCAAACTTCACAGTGATGCTCCTACTTTAGAGGAATCAGTCAAAGATGCTTTCACCCCAAGAAAATAGTTTTTTAATAAATGTGCTAGCAGTGGTGCCAACACACAATGAATAGGGTCTTTCAACACAGACTAACTAAAGGGTTTATTTCATTTATGTCTAAAAAATATGTAATTCATTATAAAATATATGTATATATTACTGCACATTTCCTCTTAATAATGTTGCTGTTCGTGCAGCAGTTAGCCAGATTTGTCTTGATAACAGTGAAGGCCAAAGAAGGAGTGGGTGGGAAACAGAGACACAGCATCACTGGGGGATCGGGGCAGTGCCATAGCACAGCTTAACAAAGATTAATCTCCTCCACTTACTGAGCATTGTGTGTTTATTTTTGGATCACGCCTTTGGAGAGAGAGAACTTACCATGGCCATTGTCTTCATAACCTTTTTGTCATTAAACACCATGTGTCTGTGTTCACACATGAGTGCAGTGAGTTAATAATCTCAATAACGGTGTTTGTGCTGCCGTCGTCACACTCCTGCTCTCTCTCCTTCTGTAGGTCTTCATGTGGTTTAACCTGAGTGCTGCCGTGGCATTGATGTGCTGCCTCTGAAGCAAATCAAACGCAGCGTCAGGCCGATCTCTCACTTGACATGAGGTTTTATTGAAAAAGCTATAGCCCTTTATGGAGAGAGTGTCAATTTCAAGACAAAGTCAAGATGGCAGTTGTGCAGAATCCATATTTAATAGTGGCAAACGGAGCAAACACAACTGAGGAAAATCAATACTGCTTTCGGGTTTGATCATAGATCACCTTTCTCTGAACTGCTGCATACCTCTGTCCTTTGTCTACCTGGAAGAGGAACAATGAATTGCAAACAAACACTGGAGTTGTACTGCTCTTTGTGGACAAAGAGCGACCTATAGTTGCTTTCACATGCAATAAATGCAGGTGAAAACATGGCATTAAATCTGCCAGAAAGAGAATAGGTCGTTCTCTTTCACTGTGGATAGGATGCACATTATTAACAAAGCCAGTTGCTTCTGATAATGATATCACAATGGTCATATGTTGATCTAGTCCAGAACTAAATTAGATAATCTCCAGAAAGGAGGAAGGAGGAAAATGTTGTAAGAAAATATTAGTTTTTACTCTTTTACAATATACATACATACTTTTTGTCACACTTTTCTCGTATTTTTTTGCTTATTTTTTATTATTTTGCACTGAAAAGGGAGTAGCTCTATAATTTCATTGTACAGCTGTATAATGACAATAAAGGGCATTCTATTCTATTCTATTTTACACATGGGGTCCACCAGGATTATCACTTAACTGCTAAAACTTTTTCCCCCTTTTAACCATTTTTGACTGGATATTTTGTACAAATTTAAGCTTGTTCATATTAAATTAAAGGTTATAAATGATGCAGTACTTTCCATTGGGCAACATTTAGTCCAGTCGAGGTCAGGATGGTTCAGTCCAGCGCTGGTCATCAGCAGGCAG
This sequence comes from Synanceia verrucosa, assembly GCA_029721515.1. Classification (NCBI taxonomy): domain Eukaryota; kingdom Metazoa; phylum Chordata; class Actinopteri; order Perciformes; family Synanceiidae; genus Synanceia; species Synanceia verrucosa. The sequence continues at coordinate 3,827,407 of CM056559.1, forward strand.
CTTGTCCAGCAGATGGGCTTTAGGTGCTGAGAGCCACAGCATAGAGCAAGAGGTGAAGGATGACTTGGAAAGGACGGTGGGAGGGCGGACACATGATGACCTGTCGACTTGTGTCACCTGTCTTTGTGTGCCGTTCTTTTCTCCATGACCCTCCTGCACTCCTGCTCTGCCTCAGAGCCCCACAGGTAGCATGCAATGTTTGATGATGAAAGGCCTCAGTAATGGATCTTCTCCATATCTGAGCCCAACTAAACCGGTGTGACAGCTTTTCCCTCCCCCCAGACCAGGCTTTATATTGTCTCTGTCTGGAAGTGAATACATTTCAAGTGAATGAATTTCATTACAAACCCATATATATGTGCGTGTTCTCCCTCACATGGGCCTTTGTCAACTAGATGTGGATTAGGTTACATGTTTGGCCGGTTCCCAGGTGGGCTGCAGGATGTGTGCATGCAGTATATCTGTCAACATAAGAGTAGTGCATGGTGATGTTGAAGGAAGCTGTGTCAGAATTCACTTAAAAGGCAGACAATGTAGCATAACAACCTCTGCACTGCTTTCCTTCACATATTTGCTGATAGAGGCGACTTGTAGTGATGCTGTTTGAATCTATTTTCTGGGACCTTATGTTTAGATTCAAGCTGAAGAAAACCATTCCAATGCCAGCAGGGAGATGATTGACATGGGAGCCTTCCTGGTAATGTATAAAAATGTGCTTCTGATCGCTGCTCACTTGTGCAGTGGAGCATGCTGGAAAATACCAAACCCGCCGCGAGCTCCAGGTCCCCCGTCGCTGGGCAATGTGTCCCCCCACCAACCCCAGCACTCAATCTGGCATACTAGTGCCCATCCCTCCCCCCCTCCCCTCCTACCTCCCCTTCCTCTCGCCTTGGCACACACACTCTGGTATGCACTGAAATTCAATCAGATGCTTAATTACATCTTAACATGGGTTCCTACCAGCTGGCTTTATTCCCCTGTTTCTGATTAAAGGGATTAGAAAAATGAAATTTAACAGTGGATTTGCATACTACTCTAAAAGGGGGACTGGCACATCTCTGTGGCTGTCTGGCTAGTGTTTGCTGCTCTCACTGCTTGTAGTCCATCAAACAAGGAAAAAAAAATACACAAGCATGCTCCTGCCTCCAGTTCTGCACAGCAGGAAGAAACAATTATAAGAGATGGAAGCTCGTCTCACTCTGAATACCAGAGACAAGATACCCTCTGACACAGCTACTCAGATGCATCATCATCAGATCATATCAGATGGTGGCTTAAAAGAGATGGTGGAATCTGTGTATTTGATAGTGCACATGAGGAAAATGCCTTTCTGTTGCTCATATCTTCCTGATGAATGGCATACAGAGAAACCGGGTGGCTTTAGGCTTTTTCCTAATGGGGCCAAGTAGGCCCACTATCCAAGCTGTGCAAAGAAAATGGGCCCATTAATCACAGAGCCACCACCATCATCTCCATATGATTATTCTCCTCATGTGTTGGCGAGCTCACTGCACAGGAATTATTGTGACATCCTGCGCTATTCTGCTGGTCTTTCATCCTTATTTCCCCTCAAAATAACTCGCAGGCTTACTTTTCAACTTAATCCGGCTGTCAGTAGCCGAACTAAATCTATCCTGAGAGGAGATCTGGTTACGCATTCACTGTTTATTTCATGCAATTAAAAAAGTGATTCTGTTGGAAGTTTGTATTAAAGGGATTAAAGGCTTATTGGTCTGTCAATTCACAGAGATGGAGAAAGGGGAAACGGTGTAAAAGAGTGGGAAAATAATGCCGATGGGGGGGTCTGAAGGGAGATGAAGAGGAGGAGGTATTTAATGTGAGCATTATGTCAGCATACACTTCTGGTATGTATGCGAGTGTGTTTACTTTCACCAATTAATGAACGCTTATCCAATGCAGCCGTTTTGGCATCAATTTGGGAACAAACCATATCAATCATAACATTTTTGCTTGTGATGCCGCTGTAATTAGTCCCAATGAAAGAGAGTGAGGAGGATGTGCTGAAGGAAAGCATGATAGTCTGTCAGCATGAGACTCTGCTGCCCTCTTTAGGAAGTGGAAAGAACCTCCATCTATGTGCTAGACTCTATCTATCTATCTACAGTATCTATCTAAACAGAATACAAAATCAGAGGCAACCTCAAAATTTGCAAAGACAAAACACCTGAAGGTAAGTTTATATGCATCATGTAGCCTAACATCAATACGAAGACAGTGTTTAACTATTTAAAATAAGTAATCAATACACCTTTGATTTCTTCTCCTATCCCCTGATCTTATTTTCCAGACTCTGTTATAAAATAAAAGGTTTAAAGAAGATTCCGTTTCAACTTAAATCAACAGTATTTACTGTGTGGCAGCAAATATCCACACAAGATGAATAGAACGGGTCAGTCTAGTCTGAGATTTGCTGTTGGAGAGTGCCACCTTCTGGCTAAAGGATGTATTTCACATATCCCTCCTGTTATTACCGAGTGCCCCACACAACAGCAGGTACTAAAGTTTGATTTACAAATAAACATAGCTGCAATATTTTTGTTTTATGTGTTAGTGAATTCCCATACAATTTTATGACGTAAGGGTTTTATGTGCGCAACTTTTGCTGCCCTTTAGAGATTTTTTTTCCAGGGTATGCAATATCGTAGTTGCAGCACAAAAGATAGTGAGATGCAGTTTTATATTAAGTGTCCCTCTGTGCAACACAAAATTTAATAGGAAACACAATCGCTGTGTGTGTGTACATATGCATAATCTGCATACACACATACAGATAAAGTTTTCTGTAAAGTAAATTCAAGGCCGAAAAGAAATATGAGTAACCATGAAAGTGAAAGCACCTCTGGTCTCCTAAACAATCTCCTCTCAACCTGTCGGTATATCCAAAGCTCTCCAGAAGCACAAGAACAAAATATATTAAAAACAAAAAAACCCATAACTTTTATTCCATTTCTTTGTGTGAAGTGTTTCATACTTCAGAAAAACAAAGCAGTTCGTACTCATGTGCTCTGCATGGTGACACTACTGGGAAAAAGAGTTGTGTACATGTATATGATCTGTAAATAATTTATTCCAATCAATCTGTGGTGTAAGTGATCTTGTAGATAGAGGGCAGCTGATTGACAGATCTAATCTAACTGGGTCTAAATTCAGGTCCCAGCTGCCAGGTGTCCCTTTAACACCTAAACCCTGACCTCCCTGGGGTGGACTCAGTGGCTCAGGTAATCCATCTCAACACTGCCTCCTGCTGGATAATCAGCATATTACGTTATTATATTACTGACCTCAGCAGCACCCTCCTCATACATCTGCTATATATATCTGGCTGCACCTCTTAAAGCTTGTATGGCTCTGCTGTTAATGTCCTAACACCCTTCATACGGCACCAGATGTCTCACCTGCTTCTCATCACACAGTCCGATGAACTGCAGCACAAGGCTCTTTAGAGACAGCTTGAATCAGAGGAACGGAGCATTAAAAGATATTCTAACACTCCCATAATCACGTAGGACACACATTTACACTGAGGGTTATGTGATTATTACCTGTGTACTTGGGGGAAAGCCAGTGTGTCTGGGTTCAGTCAGGGTGTTCCCATGAATTTCATGTGGACTCTGCAAAAGACCGGAGAGTGCCGGTGTCTTAAGTGCAGCCTCTCTGAACTGCACCAATGACAGGCCCATATCAAACATAATTTACAACCTAAGTACTCCTGGCAGCTCTTTTTGTGTGAGTGAAATCACTGTGTTGGAAGAGGACGAGCAAATGTACCCTTATTATGAGTGTGGACATGTTCTGTATTAGTATGATCACAGCAAAGAGACAGGGACATTAAATTTCATTGTCCAAGTATTACTAAAGCAGTAAAATAATTACAATGCAAATGGGAAAAAAATATTAAATAAGGACATTTGTCTTAGATTTAGTTTCAGAGAGATGTATTAAATATTCTACTCATAGCATTCATTTTCATGACATTTTACCCAATAAACGTACATTATTTGTATTTTTTTTGTTATTTGTATGTATTTATAGAACAGAAGAAGAGATGCACACAGAGGACATGAAGCATATACTGAGAGAGAGAAAGAGAAAGAGCTCTCATGCTGAGTATTCAGGAGTGGTTATGGGCCAGATGGTCCTGCAGCAACAGCAGCTGTAAATCAAAGTGTGGTGTGCGATCCGGATGATAGTGCTGCAGGCTGGAGTCAGTCTCACTCCAAGGTGAGATCCATGACGACAGGGAATGAAACAAGGACTCTGGGGTTGAGGGCAGGGAGGCAAAAGACTAGTATTGCTAGTACAGCAGGTTGTTAGCATACAATTTTATGACATAAAACAACTATCTGCTGTATTCAGTCGCAGTCTGTCTACCTTTCTCTTGAATGTCAGTGTTGAGACTTCATATTATGATTCATCTTTTGCATCATCTTTATTTGTACCTTTCATCAAAAATAAAACATTAAGCCTTTGTTGTGTTGTGTTCTATTGTATTTCAATTTATGCTAACATTTAAGATCATTTTGGTAGTCAAATTAATCACGAAAGACACAAAATGATGAGCTGATGCTATGCTGATGGAGGTGCATGCTCACCCATTGTCACTGTCATGATGCTTCAAAAAGGCAGACTGCATGTTATTGTCATGACATATATATTTTTTCCATAGATGTTGCAAAGTCATGCAGATCTATTGCGCTCACAGACAGCCCCCATAACTGTTTATAACACAAAAGCAGCATATTTACTGCATTATGTCTGATGCAACATGCAGTATGTGAGTGAAGATAACAAATGACACATTTCAGGTTAAAACCACTTTCTTATTCAGACTTCAAATGCATGCATTGCAGCAGTAAATATGTGCAGGGTCTTTCTTTCCCCTGCACACATTAACCTTCAGCCAGCTTCATTCTGTGACTTCTCATTGATTGGAGAGTGCTGTTGGAGGGGGAGGCTATGTGTTGGAGAAGACAGATAGAGGGCTGGAGGTGTGGGTGGGACAGTGGTGTTGATTGAGAGGACAGTCGTAACCTGGCCATGGATGGAACGCTGGGTGTGGTCCTGCATGCTCACTGAACATAACTCATTCACAAACAGCAGGGGCTCTGCAGCAGATGTGTTGATGTGTGTTTCCAAGTACACTACTATGTTACTCCACCCCTATTAGATCCTGTATTTACAACCTGTAGATTAGATGTCACCATGCTCTGTATCACGCAGTAATTCTTTGCTCCGGTCGACGCCCAGTCCCTATAAATGTGGATATATCCTGATTTCTTTTTGCATTGTGGAAGTTGAGGCACTAATAAAATATGAATCTCTTGGAACTCTTGTATGAAGGTTGAAAAAAAATCTGTCATCAGTGTGGCTAATTTATGCTCCATCTGCCTTTCTCCAAACCACTATAATTAAAATTCTAATTAAATGCACTGAAAAAAAACATACTGTAATTGCACAAATTTAGCATACTTGATTTAAGATTGAGAACATTTCTCACTCATGTCTATGGAATATGAAGCAGGAAAAGTGAGAAAAGTTTATTTTCCAAAATGATGAATTGTTTCTCGACGTATACCAGAGATGGTCTGGTCTGAGATGCTTGAGATTAACACCACAGATGTGCTTGATTTGTTCATGTTAGAGGCCGTGGTGTTCTGCTGCTGGACTTTCTTTTCGTAAAGTTCAGCGACAGAAATTTAAATCTTCGAGTTTGTCAGCTTTTTCTTGCATGTTTCAGTGGCAGAAGTGGATGCCAGTCGCCCCCAGTCTCTTGCTGTGCTCCAAGCTGTGTGCTAGTGTCGCCTGTTCATCCCTGCTGGGTGTCTTTGTACCACCCATCAACCCTGCTGTCACATCATGGAGGCCAGAATGAGCTTCACAAACACAATACGCACGGGAACAAATCATAGAAGGGCTCTCATTTCTAATTTTATACTGTGGCAGAGAGAGCAAAGCCGCCACCTTGACCAGGCTTTACTTCATACAACAGGGCATCACTTATTATTAAATCATTTAACCCTTTATCACCTGAGCCTCAAAAGTTCTGTCTGGACCTATTTTTGCTTATCCAAAATTAGAATATTTGGATCTGAGTTTAATAACCGTTTAAAATGAAAAAAAAAAACAAAAAAAAAACAGAATTTTATGTCACTTTCATTTGATGTGAAAACAAAGCAGCTGAACATGAATAACAGATTTTACATGTTAAAGATTAAATTTGAAAAGTATGAAAATTATTTGCAGTTATTTTTTTGTGAGTCTTTGTCTCTAAATGTGCAAAAAAACAGCCATAAAATTTACAGGCATTTTATACCACAAGGAACAAAGACGCTTCTTCACTGGAAATTACCATAATGACACCATATTGGCTGTGCAACGTCTCAGCTTTCAGAAACAGATTTCCAATAGCGCAAACCATTACATAATTACGATAATCCAAAGTGCGTGTGTGCAAATGTGTCGCCGGTGACACGTTATGTGTTTTTCTTCCCACAGGTCCTGAAGATATTTGACACCATTAGGCAGCAATTTCTAGCCAGAAACATAATGTTGCTTCAGTAAAACATGAATGCAGGGATATAATACAAATACTAAGCATTTCATCACACTCAGTCCTAGGGGGAGTCATTTAATCTGAGATCATGAAGATTGGGAGGGTCAGCAGTTTTTTCAAGCAGGGAGCTGCATGTCTGTAGCTGCACCGAACAGTCGGATGAAACTGGTGCACAAAGGGTGTGTTGTGACGTGGTTTCACTCTCTGTTTAGTGAAGTTGGACTGAATGCATCTCTAGAGACTTGAGCAAGAATCCCTGCTGAGAGTGTTTCTGTGGTTTAGCTAGTTTTAGCTCAGGTTGAGGTGAGATGGAGTCTGGCAGTGCCGTATAGGGAGGAGGACTTAGCTGGGTTTGGATGTAGCTCTCAAAGGGAAGAAGTATTTCACAGCAGGGAGATATTGGACCGAGTATTGGCTGTGGATAGTTATACCTCATCCTTTTTTTCATCCACTCCAGACAGTCAAGGACTCAAGGCTTAGTATGGGGGGGTTTGTGTGTTATGTGTATTACTTTTTGCTATCAGCATACAAATTGAAAGATGGCTTGTTTTATTGTTGCCACAGACAACTGGGAACATGTAGAGGATGTCAAGATAAGGTGGAGGTTTGACCCTGTAGGCACCACGACTGAAAAAGGTGTGAGCAGGAATGGTCAGTGGTGCCAGAGAAGATAAACCGTCCAGGGTGGTGCTGGAGATCATATCACACATTATTTCAAAAGGAGCTGTATCAGCTGACCAAACAAGAAACATTTCTCAGATATATAGTCCTTCAGACCTTTAGATGACCTCAGGTTGAAGCTATAGATGGAGCTTGGCGGCACTTTGATGGTAAAATGTGAGATAATTTCAGTATTAATTAATATAACTGCCAGAGCTAGTCCCCATGGGCGGTGTGAATTTAAGTCATATATTGGAATATATGGAATTTTTATGTGTGCTGTTTTCATTTTTCACTGAGGTGTCCACACAGCTGTAGTATTTCTTTACCAACAGAAGATATATTTTTTTCATTTTACACACACACACACAGCAGATATGTCAGACCAAAAATATTTGGGATATAATATTGTTTATGCATATTAGAATTACACTTAAGGCCATGATTAATACACAACGAAACAGATGCATATTATAGCAGATAGCCTTTAGCAACACAGCATTAATCACTGAGAAATGACTGCATGGGGGCACTTTGAATTTTAAAGTAATAATAAATGTTATATCATTTCAAATGTGTACAGTTCAGCTGGAATGTAATAAAATAATATGACTGTTTCTTCATGACCTCAGAGTCACATGTTGTTGCTTGCCTCGCTTTTCTCTCAGCGCTCAAAACAAAAGAAGTCAACTTAAGTCTATAATAACTGTGATGAGAGCTGATGCAATAACCTTTTATAAGTGCATTCATAACCTGCTCAGCACGTTATCCAGTGACTTACCCTTTAGCGCTGAATCAACACGAGGCTAATCTCCTTCTCAGGCTGCATGTTAAAGATACACTTCAGCTTAGAAACATACACATGAGGCTACCTGTAGACGGTTTGGAAGTGATGCCCCTGTTTGAACTTGCCTCATCATTTATTGTGCCTGCATATATTTTGCATTGCATTGTCCAAGTCTCTAGTTGGCATTAGCAGTGACATTTCAGAGGCAGAAGGAATCTTAGATTGGCGTCCTGAGGGGTTGAAGTGACCTGTCCTCGCTACAGTGGTAATTATTCCAGAGGCCTAATCATTAGAGAGCTGTTTTAATCAGCGGCTAATGTAATGCGATTAATTACATCACCAGGAGCATGGTCCTTAAGGGCCACTAGATCAGGATTACAAGACTGACAAATAGGGACACTCTACTAGGGCAACGACTACACCGTTCAACAACATAAGAATATCAAGACCATCATTTGAGAACAATGTAAATGCTGAGGGAGACTGGCATTCAAATGTTCAGAAAACAAGTCGGTACACATATTTAGAGTTTCTCCTTCCTCGAGTTGACCTCTCACACTGTAAATTCACATTCATTTGGGATTGCATTGTGTTTGTTTAGCAGCCTACACTTTGGTAATGGCATTTTACACAACGATAATGAAGGGCATATGAGGGAGACGTGGAGGAGGGTGGAGGAGGGTGGAGGTGCTGCTGACACGTCCAGTTTCCACCGTTAACCTGCACTCACCTGCCTCCTGACAGCTGGGCAAGCAGAGGAAACGACTGTAACTCTAAACCCAGACTTGCTGAGCTTGTTTTTTCACAAAAATAGTCTTTGTGGTGTGTGTGTGTGTGTGTGTGTGTGTGTGTGTGTGTGTGCATACTGTATATCGGTGCATTCTAAACATATTGTGACATTTTAATGAAGGAAAGATGTGGTGACCTGTGGGAGAAATTTACAGAGTAATTTCATGGATAAATAAATAATACTTTAAGTGTTTTGTAAATAATAGTTACTGACGGGGTGCAAGACACCATAACTGTGTACAATAATGTTTTTGTTTTTTTTTTTTACAAAAATGAATATTAAAATAGCATAATTAATTTCTCCTTACCTCTAAATGGCCCATTGTGACTCCCTTTCCCCCCTTCTTTTCTTCCTCTGTTCCTATATTTAAATAGTAGCAGTATATACTGGTATCTCAGTGGTACCTAATTCATATAACACAATTACACTGTGATCGTGGGATGTATTATAAAGTGTTCCCTCATTATTTTCATGAAAAAGTATGAACAATGGCAAGACTTTATTATCTCTTACAGATAAGAATTCTCTCCTTTGAGGTTGTCAGCGCTTGAACAGTCCCGTCACTTAAAACCAACCTAAAGTTGTTTTGAACAAACTTACTTTAGGTTGGTTTTAAGTGCCCTTTTAAGGGCCCTTGCAGTGTGTTGCACTGCCACCCGATGCACTGCCAGCTCCCGTAGTCGCTGATCTTGGTGATCGCTGGCCCTGGTGTTCTGTTTGTAACTTTGTAACAACCACGTCACACTTTCAGTTTCAGCTTGCCAGCATTAAATGCTAGAGGAGTAATAAATTGAAAACATTTTTAAATCACCCAAAGTCCAGAAAAAAGTTTTTTCACTGCAGAACATCAAAGTTTGAAGCAGTGCCATGTCCACACCCTGTGACCTACAAACGTAAGTTTTGGATATTATGTTCCCCACGGTCTCATTTACATACTGGAGGTGAAATAATATCAAACTTGTATGTCGTTTGCTCTCAAGGATGCGATTTGTATCTTATGGTAAAAAGCACTACTTTTGTTCAAGGGGGTGCCGTTGCCGAACCAAACCTCCTATTACAAAGTTTTCTATGACTTTTAAACTACACTAGTGTGGCTACCTGTGACTGGAGTTTCACCTTGCTACCTTAAAATCCCTAGGAGGAAATCATCCAAAGTCACCCAAAACCTAGAAAGGCTGTTTTTCACGGCAAAATATCATAGTTTCAAGCAGTGCCATGGCCACACCCTTTCACCTACCAGGCTAATTTTTGGATTTTATGTTCCCCAAGTGCTCATTTACAGACTGGAGGTAAAATAATGATGGTTTAGCTTTTGTTCAAATAGTGATTTCACGATGGGAAAATATTCACAGTGCTATCGTTATCAGCTCCAAACTTATAAACATATGCACTGTTCCTGCAGCAATCACGCATTTACTGTCACACACACAAACACCCAGTCAAACTGGTCTGCGTACCTGTCTGTACAGGTGCATGTTGGGCAGGTCGGTTGGTTTGGCATGCAGTTTTTTTTTCTTTTAAATCTGATAAATCATTAGATTATAGTGTCACACACATTTCTGCACAGGTTCCAGTGGTTGAGCTCGGTCAGGCTGTGCAGGTGTCCGCGATGGAAATCCGCTCATGAGCGAGCATCGTGGGCGTGCAAAAGAGCAAGAGCCATTGCACTTGAGAAATTGCCATTCACACCCCCCACGCTTGTCTCACTCAGTCTCTCTCCTCCTCATCTCCCTCCCTCCCTCCTTCCCTCTCTCCCTCCTTTGCTAGATGTGCTCCCTCCTTCTCTCTCAGACGCTCTGTTGACAAAGTCAAGGCTGCTCTGTTGTGAACTATCTCTGTGATTTATTCCTTATTTTCATATCAACACTCACTCATGTGATCTGAGCTGAGTGGTAGATGGACGGAGAGATAGGGGGGAGGATGCACATCCATTCATACACTCACTCTCTCACTCATTCACTCAGTGCCTGGCTGCTGCTGGATCAGTTTTGTGCCGCCATCAGTGTCACCGGTCTGCACTGTGACCCGAAGAAGAAGTTCTGGTCTGCAAGAGGGAAAACAATTTGCTTCTTGGGAGCTGTTACTACTGAGCTCAGGATGAGGCTTTGACCAGGATTGTACTAAAAACCTCCCTGATACTAAGAGGTACTGAAAAAGAGGAAGAGACCAGATCAGTATTTCAGAGTGAAGCTCCAGAAATCCAGGCTTATTTTGGCATGCTGCTCTGTGAAGCTATTGCCTTCAATCCCCCAGGAGGTGGAGGTGGAGGAGGCGTGTCTGCGGTGAGTGTGTGACCCCTCTGGGGCTTCAGTGTCACGGCCCAGGGCTAACGCTCCAAGGGAAGCCGAGTGGGAAGGAGGACGTGTTGTTGTTGTTTTGGATCTCTTTATACAGCTGTGTGAGATATGACTGAGTGTGGGGTAGCACTCCCCATGGCCCTCGAATCTCTGCCTTAGTCAAGCTTCAGAGGCAGGCATGGCCGGCAGGCGGATGCCCCTGCTGCTGCTGGTGGTGCTGACGGAGGTGCTGAGTGGAGTCTGTGTACCAGGGGACGGCTCGGGGAAGTACAAGGCAAGCTGGAGGTGGAAAGGTGACAGGAGCCGTGAGTAACTCCTCCTTCCTCTGCTACACTTTATTCTCTTTCCTTCCTCACTTCCTTTTCTTCTTCCTCTATCAAGAGACCAACCGGGGTCAAACCTCATTTCTTCCTCTTACTTGTGTTTTACTATTCTTTCGGAGTGAGATGTGGAAAGCACTAAACATTGTGTGCCACTTTGATTACTCTGGTTGCTCTTTGAGTCTATGCTCATTTCTCCAGGATATGAGAGTGAAATAAATCGTCTATATGAGGCCGGCAACCTTGGCATGTGTTGCCAGCTTTCAGAGGTATCAGTATGTACGTGCCTGTGAAAGTGCCTCTCTGCTGTTGGATTTTCTCTGAGTTGCAGTTCCTAGTTTATTATCCCTCTCTCTGCACCCTTCTTTCTCTCAGCATCACTCTTATATTCCTGCATGAATATCTCTCAGGGTCTCATTCGTAGTCATTAATTGATCAGTGTTGAGTTGTAAAAAGCTACTCAGGGTGATGGGACTGCCTATTTCCTCAGAGTAAAAGCTGAGTATAGCTCTGAGTGTGTTTATTATGCATGCTGACACATGAGTGCATGGATGTTGAGAGGAGAGAGGATGTTCAAATGATCAGAGCGCTGCATTTGATTCAGGACGTACTGTAGCTGCTGTCCCCGGGCTTCAGGCTGTGTATGGGCTAATGGGATTGTTTGGCATGCCACTACAGCATGACGCTGAGTGATGAAGTGGAGAGTTTGTCCCTTTGTGACCGTCCCCTGTGTGGAGGTTAAAGGGAGATCACTATCTTGATACTGTTCCAAGATTAAATGACTGGAATGGGATGGAAAAGGCACCAAGTCAAGTTGGAGCGGGTCACTTGCCTTCTCAAGGAGACACGAGCTGGTCTCAGGGTGGCATGAAAAGCGATATCTATTACAGGTCTAGATGGCGATGACACTGGAATAGTTGGGTTTTATATTTAGCTACTTGCAGATACAGTTTCTAATTCTGTGTTCTGATGAGCTCTGTAAGAAAGTTTAGGGATGTGGCTGCACTGCTGCTAGAACAAAACAATGGATTGATCTTTAACTCAGTGAGTGCCAGCCCTTTTATAAAACAGGAAGTGCCTTGTTCCAGCGTTTTTAGCCATTTTGAGTCATATTTCTAGACCCACAGAATATTTTGTACTATGACTCTGAAATCACTGAATAGCTCAAATGAAAGAAGTGAATCTTGAATTTGTTTTTACCTTTTATCGTCTGATGTAGACGCCACTTTCACCAAAATGTCCAGAATCTGTCCGTTTTGCTCTCTGATCTCAATCCACTTCCTGCTTTGATCTCTGTGGTGTATACCATCTCTATGTCCTGACTACATCTCCCAGAAGCCCCACAAGATTGTTTTTCAGAGTTGAAAATATTTTATCAGGCTTTCCTTGGCGATCTGAGCACGAACTGTTTTGAGTGTTTGGCCAGTCCACCAGTAGAAAATATGTGTACATTTTATACAAATTACATATTTATGTCTACAGTATTTACAGCAAACTGTCTGATCACTGGCATGTGTTACAGATTCACTGTATACTCTGACAGCAACCTTTACTTTCTCACAGCTCATGCTGTACTTAAAGCAAACTACATTACTGATAACATGCATTTCTCGAGCAGAAGTAATAAATTCATGGTGCTTTTAGAAGTCTATGCCTCCTTTATCTCTCTGAAGACGTGGAACAGAGACTCACACTCACTATTTCTGTTTTCTCTCCCCGCGCACATCAATGTTTTTCCAAAAACTGTCAGGCAGATGCTTGCAGCTGTAGAGTGAAGCCTAGGAAAGGCTTTATGTCATCGCTATGAACCTAAACCTTACTGTGTGCATATATAGTGGCTCACAGCGACCAAAGCATTGCAAAATAAGAAAACACAAGCGAGCGAGGGTTGCCGATCACAGTCTCCCACAGCCTGTGAGTAATGTTGAAGCTTCTGGGAGATGTAGTCAGAGCATAAAGAGACAGTATACGCCACAGAGATCAAAGCAGGACGTGGGGACGATCGAGATTACAGAGCATTCTGGACAAAAACAATAGCATTTTTTTTGGTGAAAGTGGCCTCTACTCTAAAACATGAATGGAACAAGGTAAAAACAAACTTTTTTTTTTTCATGATGAAATAGAGGTACTAGGCACTTTCTGTTTTATAAAATGGCTGGCACTCAGTGAGTTAACAGTGTGACGTTTTGTGGTCCAGACATTACTGCAGATATCAACTGGTAAACTCGTTTTACCACCTGGCAACAGAGCAAGTCTTTTCAAAGTGATGCTTTCATGTGACACTGACTAATTTTTAGTTCAGCTCTAAGGACCACTGTATGTTCATTAAAGGAACATATTTATTAATAAGATATCACAACACAGGGTGGAGTCTGAGACATTTAACCCCACAAATATGATTATAGTTATTTTTACATCACATCCCAGCCTATGTTAGGATAGAATCACCACAACTTTTCTCTTATTGCAATGTCATGTTAGTGTGCTAATCTCATCACCTTTACCTGCATAAAGACAAAAAGCTTTATCTGCAATAACCACTAAAATGTATGGCTTTATGTCAGCGGTGTTATACTGAATGTGCCATGCTGCAGTCTGCACACACAAGTTCCATTTGGCAGCCCACAAATAATCCAGCGATATGCATGAGTGCAGCCTGCTGATATAAGAGACAATGTCACAAGCTATTATTTGCTACCTGAGACTGAATCTCTTTTAAGACTCCTCTCTCTGACACCGCAAGATGTGCACTTTTATAGCTCATGTCGGCACAACATCACACACACACGCACACAACACAGTGGTCATCCACAGCAGGACTAATACATGCAGCAGGATTTTTGTTTGCTTTTATGTGTGTATGTGCAAACGGGGGTGTGCATACATGATAAATAAAATATCACATTTCCTATTTTTAGTGACAAGTTGTCTCCTCGAGTCTGCACATCTTGGATATGTCCCTCTGGGCAGTCCTTTCCTCAGTGTCTAACTTTACTCTTTGCTTTTCACACCGAGTTCTTGCAACAATTTGCTGGACATGTTCAAAGACGACTCAGGAGTGGGTGTGTTGTGTTGCTGCAAGCAGATGGGCTGACCCTCGTTGTGCATTAATAATATTTACAGTGTTCATGCATAAAGATGAGCTTTGGTTAAACATGTACTTGCAAGCCACGGACCACCAGCCATGTGCTGTTTGCTGAGGTTTTGGTTCTTCTCTCTGACATAGCCTCATCCTTGTGATGGATGAGGAAGATTATAGGATTTAAGGCTGATTTACTCTGCACTAGATGCTAACAGAAGCCACAGAAATATGACTGGCTGCTGCTCAGAATTCAATCGAAGAACAAGACAGTCATTTATTTCAGACATACTGAGTGTGCAGAGCTTTGCCATGGATATATTATAAAGTCTGCATATTTGTTTCTGCGTATTACAGCAAGAAAAGTAAATAAAGATGGATATAAGAAGTAGACAGATACAAATGTTTTCTCATCTGTGTGACAAAAATAGCTTGAAAGACAAATTATCTGGCAATGTGTAGTCGAAATGATCTTTTCCTACCTGCAGGAGCTTTTGGTCTGGATAAGTTTCTTTTTCCTGTATTGATGAGACTTCCTTATGAGCAGGTTTGTGCTCTGTGTTTGCAACCGTGCCACTGTAAATATCAGGTTTAGCTGTGAATAGTGTGACTAATTTTCCATGGGAGTTTCACCTGCAGAAGATATGAACTCATGAATCCCACAGATGGCAAAAGTGACATGCAGCTTGCTCGAGGTGGAGGGAAGAAATGATTGCTGATAAGCTGTGGACTGAATCCTGTGGGGAGGGTCAGAGGTCAGATGCAGTCCAGACAGATGAAATGTAGCCCAAACCAGTAAACCTTCAATCTAGGTTTGATTCTTACGAGCATCAGATCCAGTTTATTCTTTCTTTTATTTTATTTTAGGGCTTTTTTTTTTGCCTTTATGGGATAGAGATAGGTGAAAGGTGGACAGAGAGGGGATGAAAAAGACTCTATGTGAACCCAAGCCATTGTGGTAAGGACTCTGTCAAATAAGCTACCTGAGTGCCCCAAATCTTTCTTTCTACTGTAAGATGGCCATCAATTACTTTTCCATATCTAACATTTGAAAATATGTATTTTTTTCTAATTAACTCTGAGTGACAGCTTTTTTTATAAAACAGAAAGTGCCTTGCGTCAGTGTTTCTGCCAATTTTGAGTCATATTTCAAGACCCACAGAATTTTTTGTACTAAGTCTCTGAAAACACTGAATCGCTCAAATGAAAGAAGAGACTCTCTATTTCACCATGGAAAAAATGTTTGTTTTTACCTTGTTCCATTCTTGTTTTATCAGAGGTAGAGTAGAGAACACTTTCACCAAAATCACCACTTTTTGTCCAGAATCTGTTTATTTTGCTCTCTAATTGAGATCGTCTCCACTTCCTGTTTTGATCTCCCAGAAGCCCCAATATTACTCAGAAGCTGTGTGAGAGCGCCCTCTTGTGCCTGCTGCCGGAAAAACACATTGACGTATATATTTGTCAATGGCACTCAAGGGTTGTTGTGATAGTGTTAATGAGCACCAGGACCCTTTCTTTTGCCTTCCCTCTTCTGAGTTCTGTTCCTCATAACTTCTTTTTCCATTCCTTTATGCAAGGGACATTTTTAATCAGGTGACAATGAGTGTCACAGACAGTCATGAACACGACTGTGGAAGGTCAATTGGAGGCGTGGTGGCCTGGGAAAGGGTAGAAGGTCAGTGTCTGAATGTTCCCCTCACCTGTGTCCTCTCTCAGTATGCTGAAAAATAAGCTCTACCAAATATTTCCACTTTCACTGTAGGTGTCATCGTGTTTTGTGGTTACTTTTTGACAACTTCCTGCATTTACTTTTTCTGGCTGTGAAACGCAGTCCTTGAGTATTTCTTGCATTCACATGAAGGAAAACAAACTATGAATTATGAGAAGAATTGAAACTTTTTAGCAGAGAGAAGTGAAAAAACAGGTGGACACTGTGATCAGACATGGGCCATAAATATGCCTCTTTGACAGGCGTGGGCCCGAGTCAAAGGACAGGGATCTGGGATTCTGAGGATATGAAGGATCAAGGGTCATGTAAGTGCTGCAGCAGGTCTTCAGGGTTTAAAAATCAAATGGTACCAGCCTTCATCCTTCTCCTTGATGTTTTATTTGCCCTTTTTCACGTCACTTTCACTTCAACATTTTTACAGGCAAATGATTGCACATACAAATGTCCCTGGTTTCCACATCTGGATCTGAGACATATACAATGACAAATAAAATGGGAAGAAAAAAGAAATACGTGATTTGTATTTCAGTTTCATTTCATTCCTGACACATTACTTTGACGCCACTTCAGGGCATTTCTGTCGGCTGAGAAAATGTCATATTAGCAGTTAACTCTGATAACAGCATGAGACCACATTGATAAACAGTGGCAATGATACTAATAAGCTGCTATTTTATGTATTTATTGTTCCAGATTGACTCGCATTGACTCACAAATTGGTTGGGTGTAAAGAACCATACTTAATCATGACACCATTTCTTACTAATAAATGTATCTAAACAGATGGGTTGATAAATAACAGTTCCTACTGTGAAGCAACAGAAACAAAGGTATCAAATGTAAATAAATACTGAAGCACCCACTGCCTCCATTCAACAGTTGGCTGGATTTCTGAATAGGAAGTCAGTGGAAATGGGATCATTTTTCTGCATGATGTCTAGTCAAAAGTTATGATGATTTTCATTTTTGTTAAAAATCCAAATTTGTCTGCACACCAGGGCAGTGTACAGTGCAGTAAGCACTGACAAGAACTACAAGAAAAATGGTAGCACAGAAAAAATATTTAGCTAGGCTATATAGTTCCTGCCATTGTTGAGACTCATTTCTGCAGTATACACATTAAAATATTCACGTTTGACAGAATGGGACCAACTTGAATTAGTTTGTCGGCTCTTTCGTTACCATTTGCACTGATGAGACAGCTTCTCTTTTGGGTTCCTGAAATACAAACTGCAGGACACTCAGACGTTAAATGCATGCATACAGGGCAGCCAGTCTGTCTGGCTGTCAGCAGCAACGTCTGCCATCCAACCACAGCAGAGACAGGCCAAGCTGTTTGCCATCCCATGCAAAAATCTGTGGGACTGATGTTTTCCCTTAACTCCACTGATGAAGTGGTAATTACAGGAGCGACCTCACACCTTCAGAGAGCAGAACATCTTTACGCTCAAAGCACCATGTTGTTAGTCTGTCTCAGATGCCCAGTGGTTACACCACTGACCAGAGGCCTCATGGCTGAGAAAAACATGGCTGGTCAAATAGGAGCTGCTGTGTGAGTGTTGCACTTGGACCAGTTTGACGTGATCAAAGATCTATACAGTTTTACTGGAAGCCATCATCTACATAAAGAAAAAATGAAGAATTGCAACTGCAACTTTTATTGCAAACCGTGGATCCTTACAAACAACACTGAATGAAGAAAAACATGTTTTCTCCCACAGAATGGTTTTGGAAATCAGCAGCTTAATAGCTGTTCCAAT
Source organism: Synanceia verrucosa (assembly GCA_029721515.1). NCBI lineage: Eukaryota > Metazoa > Chordata > Actinopteri > Perciformes > Synanceiidae > Synanceia > Synanceia verrucosa. Next base: position 3,845,406 of record CM056559.1, read on the forward strand.
TCTGCCTGTCCACATGGCGTCTGCAGCGGCAGATCCACATGAGCGCAGGCACGATCCAGCTGTGTCAGTGGTCGGTTGGTCTTCCATGGTGGGAACGGAGAAGTCTTCGCATCAGCATCCCTCTGTTGCTGACACAGCATTTGCACACATCATTTCCTCACAACAATCCCTAGCTCTGTCTGCACAGAGCACTGCTTCACTGTGAGCTTGTGAGTTATTTGAGCCATCTTGTTTCTACCATGCAGACACAAAGGGGGTTTGAAGTTGATGTCAGTTGGCATCACTGAAGGGGATGCAGAATCCAAGGTTGGGTATAGATTACACTCATAAAGCTGAATTGAGCTTCATTCTCCCCATATGTGGCAGTCTTAGCTATAACCAACATGCCCACGAGGAAGCCCTTGTTTTGCCTCTGTTTCAACATTTGTTAAATTTGCTAGAAATTACTGGTAAAATGAGATGGTATCGCCTGGCTGTAAAACTCGACTAATGCCAAGATAGCAATATAAATATATTGCTGACTTTTATGAGTGCTGTGTGAATAGGAGGAACAATCAAGAATCAGCCACAATGTGATACTCAGTGAGAGGCCAGCCTCCGCAGCAGTCCTAATTAGCACTAATGAAGATTGGCTCCATAAAACCTAAAATGAACCTCTCTTATTAATTTACTAATTGGAAATCTGGAACAAGACAAGGTCGGTGTTATTATACTGAATCGTCTCTTTTTGTGTTTTCGCTTTGAAAAGATGACTGGTAATTACAGAGAGTGGCATAATATTTATTTTACCCTGAGTTTTGACCCCACATTGTTTTGTGTGCATACTTCAAAGGGACATATACTCATTTACATGTCCATTTATGAATTGTGGATTTCTCAGAATATTATTACATGCTTTAATGTTCAAATCCACATTCTTGTGTGTACACCTGTATTCACCCTCTGTCTGAAACACGTTTCCTATATGCTCAAATCCTGAGTCTGAGCCCCTCTCATCCCAGCTATGTCACACCCTCTGGTGTCCCTGTATTGTCGTCCTATCAAAACTCTGTTTGTTTAAGCCTCCATATTGGCAGGAAAATCCGCATCAAAGTGAGTGGCAGTTAATTTACGCCTTCAGAGTTTTAAATCACAAGATATTACTATATGCACACTAAACTAGAGAGGCTAAATATCTCTAATCCCCTGTACACTTTTCACAAATCTCTTCTTTTAATGTGAATCATATTACTAGAAATCACACCATGCTCTGTTCCTTGCTGTAATCACAAGAACAGACATGCAAACAGCACACCTACAGACATAACGTGCATTGAGTTTTATCTGAAGGAAGACTGAAACGACATAATGCCTTGGTCTAACATGCGTTTTACAAAAGTACAACCATTCAGAATCGTAATAAAAGCATGTAAAATAAATCAGATATAAAGTTTAGGGAACGTTGGATTTTGTACCTGATATAAAGTGGAATCTGTTGCCTGCTGGTTCCCACTGCTCTGTTTTCTTATAAACGCTTCTTGCTCAGTTCAAGGCAATTATCTATCTCTGTTTTCATTCAGGATCTTTGGGAATCCTGTAAAATGATCTTCCCTTTGCTCGTCCTCAGTTGTCTTGGCATCCCAGAGCACAACATCTATCCATCATATCTCTGAGAAACGTTTGTTGGCGTTTAAATACAAGTGGCGAGATCCCTGACAGTAGTTTAAACAGAGCGCTTTCCTCCCAATATGGCAGTGTTTTGGTTTTGACTGTTGCATGCTGGGATTGTGTGACATCATCAACTACCAGAGCTCAAAAGTGAACCTTGCTGTCTCTTAAGGAAAGTTCAGGAAATAAATATATGGTTATCCTTATAACTACAATGTTTGTACAGAACATGAACAGGGTTTACATTAGATCGTCTGGTGTGTTAACTACCTTCGCCACAGGGTGCCTTGTGCAACAATAATGAATTCTGACATCTGTGACAAAGATAATGGCCTGTTGAATCACATGATTTATACAAAAACTTAACTGGGTTGTTGTATTTCTTAGTTTATAAGTTGTATGGCATGACATGTCCCCTTTGCTTTTTTCGCTCTATAATGCTGGAAGCAGCACTGATAATGCAGCAGTGTTGCAGGATAAAAGTGAAAGAGCACCAACTGAGCCCCACACCACATGAAGGCACTATTGGCCATATTACCACCAGATGTCTGACCCTGCTGGCAACGCTTCCCCCTCTTTAGTCTTCCTGAACGCCTGAATGTAACAAAAATGTTGGTGTCTTTTGTGATTTACAGAGCTGTGGATTTACTGCGATAAAGCATGAACAGTTGCATTACACACTGAGTGCAACCGATTACATTCTCAACTTTCAAGGACTGAATATCTTGTTTCTTTGGAATAAAATTGCACTTTTTATGTGTCTAAGCAAACAGATGGTAATGTAATACACCGCGCTGTAGCACACGAGTCCATAACCTATAGCTGAAGTCCAGAGAGTCACCTGCTGCTAATAAATTTGGCTGATTTTGTGTGGTGAAGAGGTGACAGGAGGGAGGGCTGTGTGAGGCCTTGACAGGAGGTGTGGAGAGTTGCACTTTGTCTTTTGTTGCATTTCCTGCCTTTTCAGGATTTATGATCTGCTCCTGAGCCTCTGGCCCTCGGGTGCCCCTGCATTCCCATGTGTCATGTGACACCACTGCTTTGTAGCGAACAAAAATCATTATGCCTGAGAAGCCTGTTGCAGCTGGAAAATAATTAATTTAAAAGTATATCTTTGGGTGATCTGAGCTATTTGAATGTTGCATTAATCATTGAGAAGTCACTGATCTGAGGGTAGACATAAAAAGAAATCATGAAGACACAATAAGTATCTCAGCTACACTATTTAGGGTTAACCAAGATCTTTACATGGTCCCACTCTTGATGTCATTTCTATATGATTTATAGGCATGGATTTAACAGCTGGCATCCATCCGTTTCCATATACACACTTGTATATAAACAGTTCTGTGCCACATCCATGCTGTCTTCACAAATTACTTTCATAATGAAAACACATATAAAGTAGATGCTTAATAATATGTTGAAAGATATATATCCTTCAGAATTAATTGTGTAAATCTCTCTGGCAGGATTTTCTACCAAAATGAGTTTGAGCAAACGTGTAATAAAATATTATGAATTGTTTTATAACCTGTAATTATGTCGTCACCTGAACACCCCCTGGCAGGATATCAGGTGGAAACAAGCTTAAATTTCATGGTTTGACAGTTGGATGGATGTTGTTTTAAAGGTATATTTGAGGTCATATTGTACTGTATTGCTCAGTCATTTTCTTTGAAGGGTGGACACTTAATTCCATGAGGAAAATGTACTGTATATATCTAAACCTGTCAGAAAATGCACACAGTGAGTTCTCACATTGTAAATCTTCATCCAGTCTTCATCCTGAAGAATCTGGACTTTGCCTTAGGTAATTCAGACTACATTTCCTTCATCCTACGCCTTTTTTCACTCAGCAACCTACTGCATTTTTGTATATTCAACACGTCATTCGTCTTTCTTTTAGCACAACATGACTATCTTGCCAATGCCAAAGGCATTCCTCTAACAACAGACGAGACCTTGGGTATAATCTCAGCTGGCCTCCCAACAACTTCTCTTACATTCCTTTCCAGTGACTCAGTGGATGTTTGAAACACTGATCCCTGGGTTTTCTGGACTAAAAATGATATCACAAATTGTGCATGACTGTTTGCTACACTTGTGAAGTGTCTGAGTATCCCTATCCTGTGTCAAACACACCAAAATCAAAGCCATGCCACAGGCCTGCTGACATCCCATCCTTCATCCCAGCTGTAAACTACTGTAACTTTGAAAGAAGGCTGATGCTTGTCATGTGTTCGCCTGCAGATTTGAACCGTCTATATGTCCCCTTGTGGTCTCACAGACTACTTTGCACATCTATGGACATGCAGCACAGAGATCCTGGCACACCCTCCGCTACCTAAGCTGCTAGTATTGATTTGGCTGCCTTCTGATGGCTTTAGCTTCCTCCTCAGGAGTGCTGAGATACTGGCTGCATGCCTGCAATGTTCTCACCACACATTTTCCCATCTTCTCTAATCAGAAGTAGACATATTGAGAGCACAAGTTGGTTTATCTGCACTCTCTCATTGGACTGTGAATAGTTAGCATATGCTCCAGTAAATTAGCATACACATGTTCCTCCCTGGTGAGCAGAGAGCAGAGAAAGGCTGGGAAAGGAAGATAGAGCCTGGTGTTTGTTCAGTTTGCCTGACTACAGATCAGACGCTGACTGAACTGTGACACAGATAATCACAGAGAAATGAACAGAATCAGGACGTTGAAGTCTTTAGTCAACTGCTGTGTGCAGAGTAGCTGGTCTGCATCTTTCTGAACAACAACCAGAGGTGAACTTCAGAGCAATTATGTGTTTTTGTCATTTGAGTTTCATGCTCCCCCATTAGAAAGGGACTGTAATACCCCTTTTCCACCAAAAGAAACCTGGTTCTAGTTCAGTGCTGGTGCTTAGTTGATTCATTTGATTTCCTCATGGCACCGGTCACATTTCCACTGGCAAAGAGCCACGTCATTACATCACTGCAAAACGTCAGTACGTCACAGCATTTTAGCTTTCACGTGGCATAACTTGTGCGATGCAAAATCAAAACAAGGCTTTGCAAAAAAAATCCAGAGCCGACAAAACTAACTGTATGATGTCATATTTGTGCCACATTCCTGAGTGAGCAAAGGCAGACACTGACACTCAGCGGTCATTGTGCAAAAACAAATTGACTGAGCACAGAATATATTTCTGTGCCCAAATGTGCATTTGCTCACTCAAATCTGTCTTTGTTCGCTCAGGAATGTGGTACAAGTATAACACCATATAACTGTTACTAATTGTTTTGAGCAGTGACTCCGTTTGTGAACGATCTCACTAATGTTGGGACACTATTGTTCCAGATTTTAGTGAGTGACAGTTTGTGCAAAACTTATGTGTGTCCTTGGAGTCCTTTCAATACATTTGAGATCAAACCAGGCAGTATTTACTCCGGTCTTGTTGGTCACAATAATCCCACCCCAAGCCCCCGACGTAGCTCTGGACCAGCAAAGACTTGGTACTTACCTGGCCCCAGTTTTAAGCACCAGGGGGCGGTGCTTAGGCTGTGGAAACACAAAGAACTGGTGCTAAGTCAGGCTGTGAACAAGCTCTGAACCACACGGGTGGAAAAGGGGTATGAGAGAATTTTTTCTGAGAAACACACCTATATATATAAACGTATATAAACGTCACAAGACGTAGTTATTTAGTTGGATCCAGTGACAGCTGTGGCTGGAGGCATTATTTTTTTGGTCATCCGTCTATCAGTACATCCATCCCATTTTCATGAACCTGGTATCTGAGGAACACCTGGAGTGAATTTCTTCAATATTGGCAAAATCAGCCACTTGACTCAAGGACCAACTGATTAGATTTTGGTGATCAAAGGTCACTGTAACCTCACAGTCCATAACTCAATAAATCTCGGATGCTAACTTTGACAATTTTACACAAATATTTAATTGGATATAATGATGAAGTGGTGAGATTTTGGATAATCATGGTGGCATCAACAAAGTGTTAATTCTATTAATCTATCCTGAGATATCTCAATAACTGCTGGTTGGATTGTTGTTGAATGTTGTACTTATGAATGTTCCCCACATGATGAATACCTTGAAAACTATTGAACTTATTGCTGAGAAATTTGACAGACACTCATGTTCCATATTGGTCATATCTTTGGTGATGTTATTTTGTCCAGGTCTTTTATTTATCACTGAACATGGGCATACTCTTTAACAGCACCTTGACTGTCTATTGTATTCATGTCAAGGTCAGAAATTTGATGCCACGGTGTGAAACAATAATTACTTGTCACTTGTGGAGCTATTCAGCAAACATTGCCAAACCGAGATGCATTTAGTGTTTGCTCATTTGTTTTGACAATAACACAGCTTGAGAGAAGAAAGAGATAGGTGTGCCTGGTGTGAACTGAAAGCTGGGTGTCATCACATCAAAGGCTGTGGAGGTTAGACATCACTGATGGATATTTCCAATTCTCTGGATCTCTAATTAAAAGCCTGCAGAATTCCCCTTAGCTCACATTAATGACACAAACAGCCTCAAGACATTTACCAGGCTCTGAGGGCACAGATGAACTGGGGATGATAAACAGCTACGAGTCTTTACATCCTCTGTTCAACACACTCAGCATGACGTTACTGCAACCTAACCAGGATAAATGAGTCAGGCAGTCATTGTGACATTTTCTGCTTGAAAACAGTGGCCATTACTTTGGAATGTGTCTCATTTTAAGTAAAAAAGCTCAAGTGAAATTTTTCCCTGTGCCTGGAAAGTCAGACTGTCGGATGGAGCAGCTCCAGTGAATGTTTCTGGGAGGGAGGACAGATTAGAGGCTGGTTTTAGGGAAGGAATTGTTCATATACAGCATATTGACAGAATTTTCTAAGATTATACAAAAAACACATGTGAATTCAGTTTGAGGGCTCTTTTCTTTCCCTTTGAATGTGTGTGTGTGTGTGTGTGTGTGTGTGTGTGTGTGTGTGTGTGTGTGTGTGTGTGTATGTATTACCCACCTTACGGGGACTTAAAACTGTTTACACAGTTTACACACTCATCTTCTTTCTGGGGACAAAATGCATTACATTTTAGGTTGAAGACTTGGAGAAGATTTAATGTTAGTGTAAGCTTAGATTTTGATTAGGATTAGGATTATGCAAGTACTGTTATGGATAGGGTCATGTATTACCAGCGTTATGTGGACATAAATGTGTTAACACTCACATTGTGGGGACTCATATTCCTTCTGGGTACAAAATGCATGTCCCCATAATGTGAACTGATATATTTTAGAGTCTAGACTTGGAGAAGATTTAATTTTAATGTAAAGTAATTTTGGTTAGGGTTAGGATTAGGATTATGTAAATTCTGGTCATAGTTAAGATAAAGGTAAGTGTCTAGGAAATTAATGTTAGTCAGGTAAAGTCCCCATAACCTGAGTAATACACCACTGTGCGTGTGTGTGTGTGTGTGTTTGCATTTAGAGCACATGTGCCTGATTAAGTGAATTGAAGAGAAGGAATGGTAGCATCACTGTAGTATGTCATTAATTTGCCACAGCCTTGAAATGAGGTCTGCATTATTTGCTTCACATCCTCTAAACTCATTTATCTTAATCAAAAACTTTTTTTCTCTCTCTCTCTCGTGTCCTGTTTGTATTTTTTTGCAGATGGGACAAAAGAAAGCATACTCATAGCATCTTCAGTCACATTGCCCCAAATCTGATGGTATTTGAGCAGGTATTGATAGTGAGCAGACATACAAGGTCACATAGTCTGGTGGTATGGATGCTGACGAGTTATTTATGAGTCACGACCATGAGCTGCAGACGCCAGATCAGACTGAGAGATAACGAGCATTCAGAAGCGTTCACCTTGGTTACGTCGCTTTAAACCTTGCAAAGCAAAGTGTCTCGTTCTCGCTCTTCCCGTCATCATTCCTTCAACCTGTCCCTCTCTGAGCACATAAAGTATTTCAGTGTGATAGAGATGGACATCTGGGCTTTTGGCAGCTTGGAGGATGCCTGCCTCAGCTTCACCAGGATGTGGGAGCAAGTTCAGGCTCCTTGCCGGCTGTGACATCTATGTTGTTAAATAAAGCTGAAGAGTTTGAAGTAGGCGTGATAGTAATTAATTAAGTGAGTGTTACGTAATGTAGAGGTGCAGGAACAAGATACCCATGGAAAATGTTTCACCAACAACCTTCTTTCAATGTAACTTGCTCACCATGCCCTGACAGCAGCTGGCAGTGAAGTGCTAACTGCAATCCCATAAAAGTTCAGTGAAGTGACCATGCAATATTTAACACACTCTGAGCCAATCAATGCCATTTGTCTTGGAACTGTCTCTCTATTTGTGTTTTGTGGTTGATGCCCTCCAAGCAAATCTATCACCAAGTTAATTGGCACATATTTCTTCCCTGACATTTATATCTAACAACAATCAACCCACCGTGCATTCAGAGATGAGTCACATCCATCCCTGTGCACGTATTTACCGTTGGCTTTGTAGCCAACGAAACTGTGTTTGGCAAGAGATGCAATATACATGACTGCAATGTAACTATTACCAATGAAACCCTGTGTGCAGTCATCCATTCATGACCTGGCAGCTGTGATCAGGATGGTTTTCTGTTGGTCATTGCACTGCAGCACTGAGCAGAGGAGCTGTGCCTGCAAAGAACATCAGAGGGTTTTATGGAAAATATCTGCAAAACTGCTTGATGTTAGCATTTGCGTTAAATCAGCTCTTTACTGCAGTTTGCTCCTGGGAACTAATATAGTCCTAAGTTTGCACTTTGTCACTGTCACTATCATGGCTAGAATCTTAAATAGCTGTTGAAAACATAATAACAGTGTGTAAAGATAAACCGGGGCTGGGACATAATCAAATTTCTCCCTCTCTTGCTTTTTCTCTCAGTAACTTACACAGACCTTCATAAAATGTGTCTATAATATCCAGTATACGTAAGACGTACATATACTAGTTTTATGGTTTAACCATTTAATGCATTGTATATTAATTCTTTTCAGATTAAATTATAGGCAATTAAAACACAGATTTTTTATTGCCAGAGTAGGGCTTGACAGTGTGACATAAAATTTATGTAATGATACATATGCATGGTCTATGTAAGCTTTTTCCGATGTAAGTGATGTATGCTGGATGGCCCTGGCATAGTAATTATGTTGTGCCTGGAGTTAAAGGTATCATCAATTGCCTATTACTGTAATATACGTTGCAGCAGCTGTGGGGGTGGTGTTTTCATACATGTATTCACTGTATTTAGTGTTTTAGTAGACATAGCACAAAATATTCTGTGGGTCTTGAAATATGAGTCAAAATGGACAAAAACACTGACACAAGGCACTTTGTGTTTCTGGCACTCAATGAATTAAATGTGCCTCAGCTGTTTAGTTGGACACATGCAGTCATTGTGTGTGTAATGTCTTTCCACCATTGGCTTTTCATTGTTTTTTATTCATTTTTACAGGCAGATTCTGCCTTCTCCTTATTCACAAATTAGATTATTCATATAGCTAAACTTTTTTTCAGAGGATTTCTGGTTAAATGTCATTTTTGCAGATTTTTTCCAAATTGTAATTATTTTATAAGAGTTACGGACAAAAATGCTGCTCCATTTTGACTTTGTCCTTTTTGTGTTTCTCTGCTCAGTGTGTGCTCACTGTGTGCATATCTGTTATCTCAAGCCCTGATTAAAACTCCATTAGTCATGCAGAAAACAAAGAAAGTATAATCAAAATGGAAATGAGTGTAGTGGTGCTTTGGAGACAGACGAAGCGGACAGACTAGTTTCTGCTTAAAAAGACTTTCATCAAAGACTTTTTTCTTTGGACTGTTTGTCTTCTTTTGTCGGTCTTTAATAATGGCGAAAGCTGTTGAATCCAGGTCCAAAATGATGAAGATACTTTTTAAGATGCTGTTATAGGTGAATTGTTCTTTAAGACAAGGGATCTCATTTAAATTCTACAAATGAAAGAAATGAAAACTTGCTGACTTTGCCCCATCATTAGCGTTCTTGCTGGCTGTTCATATTTTCTCTCGGCCATCAGGCAAAAAGCAAACAGATGTTAGGGGAGAACATTTTTCCAAGAAACCAAATTAATCATTGAAATTGCTTGAGGTCACGTTACAGAAAGTTGCCGCCTCTCTGATCAGCCGTGTGAAGGAACTTGTCCGACAGCAAACAATCAGTCAGTCCTGCTAACAAGCCTGAGAGTCAGACTCCCCACATTCATCATTCTAAGCCCATCCATCAGTTTGTGCTCTGCTGCCAATACATGACAAGATAACAACGAGACAACCGCTGGCCTCACAGCCTAAACAGCGTTGACTACAGTGGCAATAAGTCAGACATCAGGTTTATTGTCATGTCAGGTTGTACAGGGGTTTGTTCTGATTAGTGTTGCAAACAACCACTCAAGCCAAATCTAGTTAGAGTGGACCTCATCATTTATGGCTTTAGAAACAGGGCCAAAAACCTGCATGGCGTCCTGTGGATTGATCCCTGAAGAAAAGCCCGTAACCCAGAAAAGAGAACATGCTGTCATGTTTGAGGAGGGCTCTGGGCCAGGACATGAAGTGTGAGGCCCAGGAGGAGTGACTGGAGAGGGGGCAGGCCGCTCTTTGGATCTTTTGGTAAGCAGTCAGTTATCTGCACATGTGCCCCATTAATTAGCCATCAGGGGAGCTGGGTACAGTGTTGAGACTAACGGGGGTATGTAAGCAACACTGAGGTCCTGACTTTCTGATGCCCCAGGGGCAGCTGGGTACACCACCTGTATACTCTTTGAGCACCAGCTGTTTTATTAAACAGAAAGTGCCTTGTTCCAGCGTTTTTGCCCATTTTGAGTCATATTTAAAGAATAGCTTGCTATGTCTCTGAAAACACTGAATCGCTCAAATGAAAGAAGAGACTCTCTATTTCATCGTGAAAAAAAATGTTTGTTTTTATCTTGTTCCATTCTTGTTTTTTCAGAGGTAGAGTAGAGGACACTTTCACCAAAAACACCACTTTTTGTACCATCTCTTTATGCTCCGACTACATCTCCCAGAAGCCCCAAAATTACTCACAGGCTGCGGGAGACCACTATCAGCGACTCACTGCCGACAAAACACTTTGACATATTATTACATCAATGGCACTCAAAGAGTTCACGGTATCCTAACTGAATGTTCATATTGACAAAATGGTATTATTATTATTACGTTTGATGAGGACTCAGCAGTTTCATTCTCCATTTATTTATTTTTTTGGCAGTGTTTTTAAATCATATAAATATGTTCTCGTGGAAACCCAGAAATACAAGTATGAACCTTATAATGAGCATGATATGTTCCCCTTAATACTTCTTCTGTGTGTGTGTTTTTCTTCAAACGTTGGAAGACAGTTGTGGCCTTTTGCATTTGATTCGTTTTGTACATTGGTAGTATGTGAACTTTTTGCAAGATGACTCATAAAAGACTCTGTTGTTGAACAGCTTTTTTTTGTCAGAAGCAGATGTTACGTTTGTTTTTAATTTGTCTGTTTTGAACAGTTTGTACAGTTCTGTCTGACTGGTGTCATGCTGTAAGTGTCAGACTCTGCTTGTGTGTCTTCATGTCATCTTCTCATCTCATGCTTTATGTGTGTCATTGCACTTCATTCATGTTCATGACTCGGAGTAACCTCCTTGGTTATTTCTGTGTGACTCCGTGACTCTGCTCTCCTGTAGCGTTGTCAGTCAGACGTTGTTGTTTGGATAAACAGACAAGGTTTGACCCAGCATGAGGCTCTTTAACTGTCACTTTAATTTGAAACACTACAGGAGCAGCAGGGGGTGGGGGGGATATGATCACTGCATTTTGAATGTCTTTTTGTGTTTTTTATTATTATTAACCAGGATTTGGGATCATCACTGTGTTTTGAAAAGTCTGCATGGATTTTTTCCTGTCATGTCTCCTACGGTGGGAGGGGCAGATGAAGTAATGGGTCGCCCTCTTCTTCACACTCTGGTGATCCAAAGCGCTCTCCGATGAGCGATTTTTTCCACCCGTCTGCTGTTTATCACAAGTGATGCCAAGTCTCATTGAGGAAACAGATACTTCCGACAGGCTGCCACTCAGTTAGTTAAAGGGGTTGGATGCTCTTCGATTATGATTCCTTTTACCTCCCCACACCAACCCCCAACACAAATTAACCCTGTCAGCGGGCCACAAAGGGAATGGGCATGGCCGAGGCTGATTTATTTCACACAGAGCCATCACAAGGGCACAGTTGGCCTCCCTGCTTCCCCTGAGCCACATCCACCCAGCCTCATGGCCTCTCTGTTTTCTGGCCTCCCCCCACAGTCCCGCCCTCACACCTCCTGTCGCACACACTCAACCTGTCACTCCAGAGAAGACGCAGGCACAAAGACGGGCCTGAATCAAAAGGAGCTGATTAGTAATTAATGGTGCATCATTGTATTTGCATCAGGAGTGTGTGTGCAGGCAGAGTGGCGTTGTCAATCATGCAGAGTGTGCCCCGGCCCTCCCTCCTCTGTCCTGCCCATGTGCTCCCTTTAGGGGTGCAGCCACTTATGGCTATTGATATGGTAGAGATGGCTCTGTTTCACACCCACACAGTAACACTCAAGCTAAACGCAGGACAACAGAACAACCTCCTGCTGAGCTCAGAGAAAAGGGCTGGGGACTGCGTCAACACATCTTTCTGATGACTCTACACCCGTGTGTCTGAAATTATCTCCCCAGACACTTGGATTATACACAACTGTGTGGATTATTGGTACTTTATCACAATGTGGGTGTTTGGATTCTGCAGCCAGAGACAGACTTTAGAGGGATGGCGCCCGGCACTTCTTTGTGTGTTCCTTCTCTGCTTGTGTCAAGGATTTAGAGGGCTGGAGGTTCGGACCGTAGGTGGGGAAAGTGGGCCGAATGAGTTTGGGTTCTCAGTCCCTGTGGTGTTATTGTTGACAGAGACGGGAGTCGCTCAGGATGGGACCAGCGCAGGGGCAACGCCAGCTCCCACCACCGAACACGAAGACGACAACTCTTTGGGCTACACAGGTACTGCTGCCGCTTTCTCATCATGCTAAATCAGTACGTTTACATGCATGTAGAGAAATTTGACTTATTGCTTTAGTCTGGATAATATCTAAGTTTTAAAAGCCATATATACACCTTAGTCGGACTGTAGTCGAAACGAACTGGAATTCATGCCAGATAATGCAAATCTTTTCAAGCATGTATATGCAAACCGAGGTTAGCCGGACTATTGACTAGCCTGGGAACTCCCCCTTCAGGAAGTGACGAGACCACGGAAGCAGTCTTGTTCTTTATCCACGATGCCAACCGGAAGAATGCCAACATGAAAGGGTGTGCAGCGCCACCTAGTGTCTCGGAGTCGAACGTACCGTCTTAACTGTGCATGTAAACGTACTGACTGTGTCCTCGCATTCACGCAACCACTGGGAAATATCAAGGTGATCCAGCTGAAGAGACGACTTTGAGTCATTTAACCTCTGGCACCAAAACAGAATAGAGTCACACTTTCTTAACATATAACCAAGCATGTGTTGTCTATCACACCAGGTATACAAACCTCTCAGCTCTTCATTGAGAACAGTAATCAAAGGGATTACACAATGCACTTGGAAGGGCCAACTGTTTACATTTTTCCAAACTGAAATCCCCCACAGTTGAAAACTCTTAAGTCTGAATAAATAAGCACCAATGTCAGACAACAGTTTCCATGTGTTTCCATCCTATCATGCTTAGAGTTTCTCAGTTTAGGGTGTTGAAAGAGGAGAATTGTGGGAAAAGGAGACAGAGCGCCACTCCAACTCCATCTGTCCATGTAGGCGGTCGCTCGTCCGACCTCAGCGCTCTGTAGGGAAATGAAGAAGCGGAAATGGGGTCTTCACCTGAGTGACGAGTCTGGAGAAGATTAGTGATGATGCATGTGCTGGTTGTTTTTTTCCATCATTTCCCCAGAGTGAAGGTAAAAATTGTTTTCAGTGCATTGTCCCAGCAAGGAGACCTGCCTCCCTGGACCTCACACAGCTTCAGGAAAGCTTGTGCAGAAAGAGGAAGTCCAAATTAACTGCCAAAGCCTTTATGGGCTTCATCACAGTGTGCGGCCCCTTGGCGGATCCAGGTTTTATTTTGCTTGAAATTCAGACAATAAATGACAAAACCATACAATTATCATCAGCATCACGCTGGGCCTTTAATCAGTGACGCCAAGACTTTTGAAGAAGTTTGAGCTCAAACGCTCATTAGTAGGCGAATCTGTCAATTTAAACTCTTTAGCCAGAGTTAGCCATACACTGTAATCAAGGTTCCCAGCTTTCAATAGGCTTGGCGTGCTTCGAATGAGGGTTTAAAGAGAAAAATCATGTTATACTTGCCTCGTTGCATTTGGGTTCATCTTTAGAATGATAAATCTGTCCGGTGGACAGTGCCAGGAGTTCATCTTTAATCTGGCCATTTAATCCCATCTGTGCATGAAAATGAAGGAAATCGATCTGGCCCAGTCAGTGAATTGGAAATGAGACTAATGTGCCCTAATACCTCAGTCTGCCGCTGATAGAACAAAGTGGGCGGCTGCCAAAGACTCCATTTTCAGAGAGCGTGACTTGCCGGGTGGAACGTGAGGATAATCTTGACGGCTGCCAGTTTGAGCTCAGATGAAAATGAAGTTCATCTTCAAGCGTTGCAGCAAAGAGTCTTTTTGGTGCCTGGCTGTGTTTAATTGTGTCTTTGTCATGTGAGCTCAGTGACCCTCATGGAGAAGCAAGGTTCATTGATTTATGAGTAAGTTGCATGTGATCTCACTCTTACACATGACAATGAGGAAGAAGGGGGCAGTGTCCTTGTCCTTGGTGTGTTTACTCAGCTCTGAAATAAACTAGAGTGAAGATCTTTGCATCATTGTAACTGATGCTGTAACTTGACCCATTTTTATTTCATATAAAACTAAAAACAGCTGGCATACTAGGAGCAATGGCACAGTAATGTCTTGTATGGTAGTCACCTGGGATTAATAGACCCTACTGTGAATTTTAGAAGGAACCACATGCTGACCTGAAGTTTGCAATACATAAAAGTGTTTTTATTGGTCCCCCAAGACATTGACTCTCAGCCAGCCCTAAATTGTTTCCCGATATCAAAAGAGCTTTGCACCAAACTTCACATTCATAATAAATGAGACTGACCTGTGTGAAGGCAGTGGATGAGAGCGGCACGCTGAAACTCTGGTGCTAACACTTAGCTAGCCCGTGCTTGGCAGGCAGACACACACAGCAGACAGGTCTTTGGTTCTTCTGCCTCGACATGAAAGGCTGAGCGTGACTTCAGAGAGCACATCAGCAGCCTCAACTCCCTCTCCGCCGTCAGCTAGCATTGCGTTTGTCACAGATCACAAAGGATGGCAACGCCACTGAGCTGCTCTATTTGTCAGGTTATGGAAATAAAAATAGGGAGAAGCTGAGGGAATTTAAGGTTGCCACACAGTCACCACTGATTGGCTGCAGAATATACTGTAGAGGCATCCAGAGGACTGTAATTCAGTGTTTTATTCTCTCAAAGCGGTCATGTCTGAACATCTACAAATTATTCTCTGTACTGCTGAATGGACAGATGGTGATGGGGGAAAAAAGTCAGTCCCAAATGATCAGAAAGATTGGATAGATGGCATAAAGATCCATCAGTATAATGCAGGCTCTCATTCCATGTTTCTGTGATGAAAATATGAAAGCTGCACTGCCAGTGATGAGGATGAAGACAGAGTTCAAACTTGCATCTTTTAGTTTTCAAATTGGCCAACATTTAAGAGTATAAATGAGCTCAACCTCTGGCTGCTGTAGTGAGAACACAAACCATCGCTGAACAGTGTTGTGTGACACAGTTCTGTCAGCTGACATATTCTCACTAAAGCATACAAAAGCCTTAAGCCTAATTTATACTCCAGTAAAAGTGTGTCATCCAACAACCCTCAAAATTCAATATACAAAGCCAACTGTGAGTGTTAGGAAGGAGTGTTGTGAACCTATTGCTGGAAACATATTTTCAAGTATTTTCTGAAAGAAAAAAAATGCTGCAAACTTTTACTAATGCTGCCAACTCTTCTTTTTAAAGTTTAACCATAACCTGTCACATTGCTGTTATTTTTAATAATATGAATGGGAGCCTCTGAGAGGTTTGCACAGTCCCTCATGGCACATTAAATAGCACGTTGCCATGTCCTGTTTACATGCACACGGGCAACAGTCAAGCTGGTTTAATAGGAACTAAAATCAGCAGGACATGTTGCTGCAAGTTGTTGTTGCACATACTAATACTGATTTTTTTTATGCCCATGCACAGCCAAGGTACTTTGATTTTAAATCATGTGATATTAACTCATTGAGTGCCAGCCGTTTTACAGAAAGTGCCTTGTGCCAGCGTTTTTGCCCCTTTTGAGTCATATTTCATGACTCAGAATTTTTTGTACTATGTCACTGAAAACGCTGAATAGCTCAAATGAAAGAAGAGACTCTCTATTTCATCATGAAATAAATGTTTGTTTTAACTTTGTTCCATTCTTGTTTTATCAGAGGTAGAGTAGAGGACACTTTCACCAAAATGCCACTTATTTGTTCTGCTCTCTAATCGTGATCGTCTCCACTTCCTGTTTTGATCTCCGTGGCTTATACTATCTCTAAATGCTCCGACGACATCTCCCAGAGGCCCCAAAAATTACTCACAGGCTGCAGGAGACCATGATTGGCGACCCGCTGTTGAAGAACCACTTTGACATATTTTTACATTGATGGCACTCAAGCGTCGGACTTTAAATGACGTTGAAATACGTCAGTGGCACACAGTGAGTTAAGTGTTTGTGCAGAACATATTACTATAATTTTTGCTCATCTTCATAAATGTATGTTAACTTAAATATATTCAATGCTGATAAAGTGAGAAAGAGCACCAACATTTAGCTCTTATGTGAACAAAGCTTATAGCTTGAGACCGTCCTCATTGTTGAGTCTACCTATCAGTGCAGGACTGGAGTGGTCTGTGTCTGGATTCATGGCCTTGACAGCTCCACCATGAGAGAGATGGAAAGCTCCACTCTCTCTGGTCGTCCTTCTCATTACTAGGCTGTTGTGCTGCCCTTGAGTCCCCACCCTGAAATCCAATTTCCTTGACAGTGTCACCCCCACATATATTACCCAAGAGCCACCACTGCACCAGCGTGGCACGTCTCCATGACACTCATTCAAGTTCATCAGTCTTAGCTCAGCTGGCACTTTCACATACTACATATAAGAACAACAGCAGCTCATTTTCTTCCAGTGCAACAATAAAGGCAGATCTCTGGCCACGCCTGGACGAGCAATTCACATGAGATATAATTAGTTCTAACCATGCTCTAATGTCCTATACACACAGCTTCTCCACAGCCTCTGTGCTGCTGAGGCCAGTTGAGGTTTTTCTTTTTTGGTCCCCATCCAATCTCTTTTCATCTCCCTGATCCACACAGCTTAGCCTAGCGCCGTCCCAGGAAATGGGTCTATTAGCCATTCTTGTCAGGATAGAAAGCGGAGTAATGTGGTCAAGAGGCACTGGAGTGGGGGATGAGATTTGAGATGGGAGTTAGCACAAGATCACAGGAGTCTAAAGCACAAAGTCCATGAGGTGAGAAATAAATTAGAATATTCAGATTCACGTTTGTAGTGTCCTTGTGATAATTGGGAGGAAGACCAGTTGGGGTTTTGCTAAGTGCTAATAATCAGCTGCTCAGCAGCCCCGTCAAATACACTTAATGTCTCAGTGAAAGGATAATGAATGTTTTCTTAGGATGTAAATGGGTCACATTCTTTCTCATCTCAAAGAGGAGGGATTGCATCGGCTCTTCGAACGTGAATTAAGTCAGCATGTTCACCTGGCTATGTAATCTGTGATCACTCCTGTACATAATGATGTGATTCAGACAGACGAGAGGAAAGTCTTTCACCAGAGTCAGGTACCTTTATGATGCAAAGTTTTCAACTTTCACTGGAATGTTGGATCCAGTTCATCTCAATACACCTATAATGGTCAATATTGTGTCAGACAGCAAAGAAAGAATATCGATATGGCAATATATCGCAATACTTTTTCTTCTGATATAATCTTGTTTTTTCCCCCAAAGAAAGTCATGTTTTGGGCCAGTTGTAAATCCAGAGCAACTTCTGAAATACCGTATATACTTGTATTTTAAGCAGCACACCAATTTAGACTTACGGTATATAATGTTAGCTGTATAACAGCTGTTGTTGCACAGCTGTTTAGATATCCTGGAGAGCTCACATAAGGCCTGCTTCATAAAATCCAAGCCGCTGTTAAATTTTAGCCTCAACTTCATCAGCCAACAGTCACTGTTTTACAATAGAGAGTCAGGAGTGTTAAGTGCTCTTTAAATTATCGGTTTTGCTCAATCTATTCTCAATTTTCAAAGTCTCATTAGACGACACTCTACCACTCTGGGAAGCCTCTCTTTATGTGCAATTCACTTATTTAAAAAAAGAAAACTATGTGTTGTTGATACAGCTCATTTATATTTTTATTTACATATTGTTGTTGGACACCATCATATGATGGACTATGTTATAAGCAACTGTTAAACCGAAACAAACACACGCAGTGCGACGTTTAGCTATTTTAAATTAGGGGAGGAAAAATATGATATGGCAATATATTGCAATACTTTTACTTTGTTCCTATACAATATTGAGTTTCTTAATATTGATTCCCCCCCCCCCCAAAAAAAAATGTGTTTTGGGCCGATTGATTGCATTAATGCAGTAACTTTGAAAACCCTAGTATGCATATATGTATATCTACAGTATGTGTATGTACATGTATATGTACACATAAATTTATGTACATAAATATATATATACACACATATACAACTTGTATTTTAATCTGCATTTTAAATTTCTCAGTGATCTATGTAGAATATCGCAATATATCACAATGTATCATACAGTGATTCAAGTATTACGGTACATATTGTATAGGGAAGTCCATACAAACACCCACCCCTACTTTAAATCCCTCATAAGGTAGCTTTTTAAATGATCCACCCACAGCAGCGTCTTTGCTATTATCTGATAAAACGGCAGGTTTATATGTTCATCTCCAGAGCTGACATCACCTTCAGATTAATTAAGCATCTTTATGAGCACACACATAAGGAGTGCTTACAGCCCTGCGTGCACCTCCCAGCACAAATTACTCTAATAACTGTCAGCCATGACTGACGGCTTGATGATGTGTAAAATCATTGCTGGTTTTATTGGTGGTGATTTGATTGGTGCATAGTCATGTTGTACATACTGTAGTTCAGCCACAGGCGATATTAAGCCTGTTTCTCTGAGACTCAGTGTGAGGAGCTGTAGGGGGTGTGGAGATGTGGTCATGGGATGGGGGGGTGGGTTGTAAATCTGGGCAGCACCTGCTCCCTGGACTCTGGCGCATGGTGTGAGGTCAGCAGCGCCAGATATCCCATCGATCATATTTATTACATTCATCACAGCAGCAGTTTGTTTTGGCAGCTGATCGCAACAGGGACAGAGCGAAAGAATAGGCTTTTTATTTGAGAGACGGGAATGCTTTTAGCATGAGCAGTGTCTTTGCATTTTTCTCTGCTCGGGGTCTTCAGAGAGAGATCAGTCACTGATGTTGGATCCAAGGCCCCACTGTAACCACAACTACTGCACAATGATTTTCTAAGTATGACTCTGGAAAGTTTCTGGAGGGAAAAAACATTGACATCCCATTAATTCTCAGCTCTGTAGCAGTTTGGGTTTGCAGTTGAGGTTTATTGAAAATATTCAAATAGCAATTTGTGTTTTTACTTCTTTTATTGATTTCTGATTCAATAACAAAACTATTATTATAGATTGAATTAGGAATGTTTATGTAGCCCATAAAAACTGCTGAGGACATTTTGAGCTGGACACTGTAGCGGTGGGATGACAACGCCAGTCTGTCTGTCGATCCAAACTGAAATATTTTGACAACTATTAGATCAATCCAGGTTTGTAGAAACTTTTATGATCCCCAGAGGGTGTAGCCAACAGACTTTTCCTTTAGCACCACCATGAAGTTGACTTTGTGGGTTTAGTGAAACTTAAATAGTGGTCAGAGTGTTGCTGCTTTGTGATTGGCTGAGACCTAGCAGTGATAAGAACAAAGGAATCTCTTGGCTCAGTTACCCCGATCCCCACTGACACTCATTAAAGCTCATCTGCCTCTAAACCAGTTAGGCCAATAAAGCATGAAACACAATGCTGCTCGTTTCTCCCATCATGCATTTCTATGTGGGAAGGAGTCAAAGACAGTCAGAGATACTGTCACAGCTCTAACTCTGTCAGATCTTATCTTCCTGTTGCAATCACACATGAAAATGCACAAACAATACTTGTTTACATAACAGACTTCATATCTTTCCATATGGAAGATAATCTCACATGCGGAGAGTTTGAACAGGAGCATCTAATAAACATTTGTCAGACAACAGAAGTGCAGAACATCAGTGCTGACTTCCTGAACGTCTGTCGCTGCAACTATTCCAACATCTGACTGTATTTTGATGTTGCTGCCAGGATGTTATGTGATAGCTGGGTTATTTTAATCAGCCTCCACAGGCCATGTCGAGGCTGACGCTAAACAGATGCTAATGTGAGGCCCATTAAAAGACACTGGGAAAAAGGGATTCAGTGTGCGCAGGCAAGCGGAAAAGCAACAGCCTGTTTATCGCCTCATCCTGCTTTGTGCTTCCATCCTGTGAAGCTCCCCCTCTTTCTTTCTCCTCAGTGTCTGCTCCCCCCCTCTGCATCACATTTCTTGCAGCAGCGTCATGCATGGGGACATTCCCTGACCAGAAACAGATTTGTTTAATTCTCCGTCATTTTCTTTCACTGGACTCTTGTCTTTTTTTGTATCATGTCTGAAAGCAGCACAGAGAGGCTGTAGTGAGAAGAAGAAAGCCTTTACTCTTCTGTTTGTGTTTTCTTACTCTGCTTTGAGTCTCTCTTGCTTTGTGCATCTCCTCTTCCTTTCTCTACTTTCTGGCAAACTCTCAGTATAATAGCGACAAGAGACATTTTCAGGCTTTTCCAGATTTTAAAGGACTTTTTGGCTTGTGTCTTAGGATCATCTGAGTGCTTTATTTATTCTGGGATGGAGCCCAGAATTATACATTCTTGGGCTCTTGTGTGGAGCCGAGGGGCCACGGTGTTGACCACGGTGGACAGGCAGGACGAAATGGCCTGACAATCACTGGGGTTTCTGTCAGAGATGTTCCAGAAATATGACAAGACTGCACTTAGTGCTTCACTTTCAGTCTCTACTGATGTGTGTCAATGTCTAAATATGGTTGGTTTTCGTCTGACTGGCCAGCTGTGATCTGAATTCAACTCAGTCTCTTGTCCAACGTCCAAACACTGACATGTCTGCACTAGACATATTAATAAATCTATGTCATTATCTTTAATCACCAGCCATGTTAGTTTGGACAAAATGGACATAAATCAAAATGTTTGGCTGGTGTGCAGAAAGTCAAACATTTCGACAACCAATCAGAGTCAATGTGCTGCTTCTTTGAACACCAATATGATCAACCTTCCTCAGAACCTGTCCTCCCTCACATCCCTTGTCTCCCACCACTACCTTTCAGTCTTTATCAGCTCCATGACAACCTGCCATGCATGCCATCTTGCAACTTCTTGCAGGATGTTTGCAGGATGTTTTAGAAATAAGAGAGTTCCAGATGTTAAAGAGGTTGGATAAATGTTGGCTCAGTTGAGTAATGTAATTCCATATGTACAGACTATTTTAAGCCTCCGTTTTTGAGTTTTGTGAGCAGAAGATGACAGATGAGTGAAACTGATGCCATCGCTCAGCCAGTGCTTTATCCTGTTTCCTCACTTATTCCACACCGCTACAGGTCTGTATGTGTATGAGTCCTGAGGGTCTTGCCCTTCACTAAGCCACCGTAGACACTGCTTCTGGTTTGTGATGGGCCACTTGTGTGTCTGGAGAATAAATCACAGCCCAAATACCTGAGGCAGTACAAAGTTACCCCTGCAGCTATTTACTGATTGTCTTGGAGAATGCTATTTGTGTTTTATCTTACCAAAACACCTTGGAGACTCTGCTGCCAATCGCCAACTCACAAAGACTGCAAATTTGAATTGTAGTCTTAGAAGTAAGAAAAAGTAGCACAGTGAATTAATGAAAGAATGGCTCCTGAAGGACAGAACATGGATGATAAAAGGCTGGAGTGAATGTGAGGCAAGTGAAGTACGACGCATCCGAGTAGAGCGCTTGTGATGTTCGAACATACTGTCTGCCCAAGGAGACTCTAACTGCACCTCCAACAAGTTTCTGTTTACTTCCTCACATATTCAGGAGGTAAACCTTCAGCCTGTGGAGTGTGAAATCCCCCCAAAAACACTTTTTTCTGAGGTTGGAAAACTGTTCTGTCTTTTGGGAAAGAGTGTTTTGTCTGCCTCTCAACGGGAAGCGTCTTTTTGAAGGAGAGCTGTTTTATGCCGTCTTGTTTGGTGCGCTGGTGAGATGGGAATGAAAGCCATTTAATAGTCTTAGGGAAAAGGGAATGTGGGCTCCTTCACCTCACCCCGCCTGTATCACCCCATCACCTCGATGCTGAGGGGGCCTAGGTTTTGTGAGGAGTCCAACACATCTGAAAGAGGACTCAGCATGCAGCCTACAGGATCCCCCGTCCTGCTGCATGCATAGGAACATCATAAGAAAAGACCGAACGTCCACAAACTCCTTTTGAATATTAAAAGGAGAATTATTGGAGATAAAAAACGGCCGGGAAGATGAGAGACAGTTTCTCCATTGAGCGATGGCGTGGTGAGATGGAGAAGGGAGTGAACTTCACCATGCACATTGTATACAGAGCTGCCCTCATTAAGATCCCATCGTTCTCTGGGGGGGGAACACTGTCACTGGATTTAGGAGACCGGCCAAGACTGCAGGGGTTTATGTGTTGGGCAGATTTCAAGGGTAGCAGCATGAAGGGTTCTTGGTGGGAAGTGCAGCAATGTTTGCGGTTTGCTGCTGTTTTTGACAATTTTTAAGAGGATCTTTGGATTGGATTTTAATTATTTGCCACTTTTCAGCAGAACAACCAGTCTGCAGCCACCAGAGCAGCAGGAACAGTGTTTTTACCATATTTATGCACGTCTACCGACTGACACCATGCAGATTGTGTCTTTGCTTGTTGTGCTGTTTGCCATGCTGGTCATGCTGGGAGTTCCTAAAGACCACAAAAGTCCACACGGGGCCCATCATCGCCCCGCTGGGTTGCAGAAGTCTCACTGGTGCAAAAGGCTGCCTAATAATTTTGGACTTCACCAAAACCGCCAGACTTTGAGGCACTCCCACAGCAAACCACACAAATGTAACCAGTTCTTTCACAGTAAGTACAAAAAAGTGCTCTATTGCATAACTGTCATCCAAAAAATAATGACACATCAAGTCTTTTGGCGTTATCCAAGGTCGTTGTGGTTGAAAAGCACTTTGCAGTCCAGGATGGGTTTTTATCCCTCTGCACCTTGTATATTCTTGAAAGTTGTTTTGTGTGAAAACAATTTGGCTCTGGTGTTAAAAGCTCTCTGCTATCTCCGCTGAAGATCCGTCATGTTTCAGCCTCTGCTGGTCTGATCAAGGTTGCACAGGGAGGGGAAGGAGAGAGGACAGAGAGCCTCCCTGTTCATAGAGCTCTGGCATCATAACTTGTGCTTAATGTGGGATTTTTTATTTTCCTTTCTTTTTCTTTTTTTTTTTTGACAACCATAGAAGAAGTCTGAAACCACACCTGCATTATAAAAGATTTCATGCAACATTAAACTATAAGAATGTGTCCAAAGAGAGGGTAAAAAAAACAAAGAGTGGATTAAACACATGCATAATATTTTAGGGTGGGAGGTTCTTTAAAATTAGTATAATACAATATGTGAGTCTGTTTTGTAAGATGTTTTTTCCTTTGCTGTGCCACCAAAAGTAAAGAAGAAAATACTCACATCCTCCTGCAGCAATAGCCGTCCAGACACCCTCCTGTCCTGGTGGGGCTATGTGAGGACTTTGCTGGTAATTGCTTCAGTGTTATCCCTGCTGCTGGCAGTGGAGGGAACTTTTAGTCTTCGGTTGATGGTATTCAGCTAAACAGCCACTTTATAGATTCAGGGCTGTAAAAGTTTCCAGGAAAACACATGAGGACTGAGTGGGAATGAAGTGTGCAAAACTGTGCTATAATGTGCACAGGGATGAATTATAAATGAGAAATATATTCAGAGTTGAGAGACTGAATATTTTGGGTAGCATTCATCATCATGTATGGGTCTCATGCCGAGGGTTTAACTTTCAGATTGGTTGCATTTAGAGCAAACAGCAGGGTGCTGAATCTGAGACTGGTGATGAACAGTAGCATTTGTCTAACTATTCACACGATCACTCATGTTATTTATCTGAGAATAGTTTGTTCCTGACTTTCAATGACGTGTGCATTTGTGTTTTTGCTGCAAGATGATGTTGTGGTCCTGCTGAAATAGATGTGAGGGTTATTTATACTTTGTTTATTTTTGGGATAAGATACTATTTATTAAATGTTTTCTGTGAAGTGTTTGAATCGTGACACACTTTGAAAAGCTTTTTTTCATTCAATGACTAAAGGCTGAAGCACCATATGGACTTTTTCCTGGTGGAGACAGGTCTCACTTTACTTCTGCTTAGCTCCACTGGAGGGCGCTGTTTGGTCACTAATGTTCCTCTGAGCCACGGAGCTGAGCCGGGAAATGTCTTTCAGCTTCATGCTTCCCTCACATTTAAGATCTGTTAATGCAGCTTGCACAGTTTTGATTTATTCTTACTAAATCTAAAAGAGGTGCAAAGAAATACCAGGCTGTAGACTGAAATTATTACAGAGAAACCTGCGAAGTCTGAGCTGAACAAAAGAAAATGAGAGAAAAAAAATTCAACTGGGAGCATAGATCACCAGATTAATAGTTCATCTTTACTATGTAGCCACGATGCGTTATTGCGCAGTAACTGTACATTGGATTTATTGGATTTAGATGATAGAATACTTTGTCATATCTTAAACAGGCTACTGGAGATGTTATAAATTAAGTATCCAGACAATATAGCTCTATGTTTTACTTGTAAAATACGTGGCTTATTAAAATATGGTACACATATACAGTTTGGACAGTTTGACTTTATCCTGTAATAAATTCCATAAAGATAAAAATGTGGTTTGAAATATTGAAATATTAATGAAACCACAAGAGACAAAGCAAAACCATCAAGTATGTCAGAGAGCCATTATATAATAACGATTAAGTTCCCAAAGCATACTGTTAACTCCCTTCAGGGCTATCACTGGAACAGGCTGCTACATTTTGTTTTTATTCGTGAACCGCAGAAAGAATAAAACCAACATGTCGGGACAGTTTTCTGATCTTTCTCTTATTCCTGGACTCTGGAGCCTCGCCTGTCTGCCGGTGCGCACTGGAGCTGCGCTGCTCACTGCGATCCAGGCGAGAAGAGGTTAAATTTCTTCTCTGGGAAACATTGTCGGGTCTATGGAGGGGGTAGAGAGGCGCATACCAAATTGACGAGCCACTCCGCTTTCCTTGAATGAAATGCTGTGAATATGAAGCCCTGTTTCCCCCCTCTCGTGTGAGGTTCGGGGCTCTGAGACGCGCGCCAGGATCGATCGCAGGAGAAAAAAGTGATGGAAAAGTGATCTGGATGAGGGGAGGACAGCAGGACTAACTCGCAAAGTTTCCGATCTCAAGTGACAGACTGCAAACTGGACTGAAATAATGTGACTGCAAGGACCGAGGCTTTTCAGCAGCTTTATCTCACTCACTTTTGACTTCACTTTCAGCCACAGTGGATTTATTATTTTGTCCTTTTTTGCACAAAGGAACCGGATGGTTTGAGCGCACTGCAGCAACGGGATGAATTGAAAGAAAGAGAGCCCAGATATTCCTGCATAGTTTGTCCCTCAGTTCAGTTGGACTACTCAAATCTATCACTGTTTTTTTTTCTCCATCCTCTGAAGCTTCTCAAATAATCTGCTCCTGGACTGTTGTGACATTTCTGCCTTTTGTGACTCACAAACAAAATATCTGGCTGTTCCATTTTCTAGCTCTGGATTGTGTTTTGCAGTTTGACATGAGGGAGCAGATGCCTACATTGCTTTCTGAATAATTTGGATTACTCAAGAACATTTCTCATAAGAGAGACGTTGAATGATGTCTCCAACTTCTATTGGATTTGTATTTCTGTTAGGATTTCTCCATGTGTGCTCTGGTAAGTCAGTGACCTGGCAGCTGCGTAACCCTTTCTTTGGGGTCAGAAGTGGAAACAAATCACAATTTATTTCCTTATTTGTGAAGCTATGAGTCCTGATTGATTATTAAAATCAGAATAAATCAGTTTAGATTGGCAGCTCCAGGGCTAATTGTGACAAATCAGAAGAAAAGTTATTTTGAACATTGGGCTGTTAAACAGAGTGATTATCACTGCTGTGTGTTTCACTCTCAGTGAACCAGAGGTGGTAAAGGTTTGTCTAACTTGAAGAGCTGAGCACACATGAAGTCCCTCATATCAGAGCTGAATCCATGTGGGATGAGTGCAGAGAGCACCTACCCTTGGTCATTCAGACAGTAGAAACCCCTGTGGAGACCATGTTTCCATGTATGTCACCATTCAGCCCATGCATGACTGTTACTGCTGAGTGCAACATTTTATTTGTGCTTTTAAACTGAAAATCTGCAGCTTTTCTACAACATAGTTTCTTATGTTTATTTTCTTGTTTTAATTCAGCTTCACTCCACTTCTTCAGCTTGGTTTCGCTTGTCTTTGTCCTCAGATGCTGCTGGTATTCTTCCTTATTATCTTACACATTATTCCTCCTCACCCATCACATGGAGTCTTTATAGAGCTCCTGGACCGTGATAGCTGGGTTTTCCAGGTCAGTTGCTTCTGAGTTATGAGGAAGCAAATGCCTACCACCCCGTTATCAGACATTAAGAGAAGTGCACCCTGAATGGCAGCATGTGGGTCATTTTACACAAAGAAAAGTTTGTGCAAACCTGGAACAGTTTAAGAAAAAACACTTATGATAATAATACACACAATCAAAGCTACTGTGTCAGTGTAAAAGCAGTAACTTAAACGTGAAGCTTTCTGCATGCTCATACTGAGAAGTCTGAGTTCAGTGTCTGCTGATCTTTTTTTTTTGTCCAGTTTTTGAGTCACTGGCTGTCTGCAGAACTTCATCATTCATATTCAAGCGTTATTCATGCTTCCTGATTGCTTTCCTGAATTGGCTCTTTGTTTTCTTCAGAGATGTAGTGATGGTGGAAAAATCTGTGACAGCACAGTCGTTTGAGGAAATACTGTAGCACCTCAACAGGAAGTAGGGTCAGAGGTGAGCGTTTCCAGCTATAGGTGGTGGCTCCACCCTGGGCCGGATCCTGGACCTGGGCTGAGCCGCTAATGGTGCTGTCCTGTGAGAAAGGCCGTCAGACACGGGGTGTCCAATTACGCCTAGCTGTGTGGATGTCTGGGGAGATTTTCTGGGCAGAGACATGAGAATAGGGCCTGTTAATTGAGATGGACTGGACAGCAGATACCCAAAGGATTGGTCCTGGATTAGACAGTAGCGGCAGTAAAATTGGATTACACACCACTTGCCTGAAAGGATTTCATATTTGCTGCTAATTGGAGGGTTAACGACTTCATTCTAGCATAGGGAAGGTATCAAATCTCTTCAGCAAAGTTTTAATGGTGTTTAGTAACATCTGCGTGGATCATATCCAGATTATTTTCGCACTGTTGGCCTGAATGTAAAAAGTATTTTTTTATACTCCTTGTATGTGTGAAGTGAAGGGAGTGAGACGAGTTGACCTTTGTCCTTGTCAAACTTGTGTTGACTTGCTTATTGCTGCTTCGCTCTGTGTGAAGGTTGTAAATTGATGCCTCCATCTATCATGTCTGGCCCTGTTATCAGGTGATCTGTCCTCCTGCTATACACTAAATGGTTGTTATCTCTGCTCCAAGTGCTCGTCAGACCTTATACTCACCTCTGAGGTGCCGTTCAGATGAGGGCAAGAGGTGGTACTGCTCACACTTCCATGAGATAAGGGCCCTTTCAATGATATGTATTAACAGGGAGGATGTCATTTCAAGGCAAATATTCATTTTAAAAATTGATATATATATGTTGTTGTGAAGCATCTGTGTGTTTATATGTAAGCACAGCGCTGTGTGTGAGTGTGTACTGGTGCTGGTAATCAGCAGCACCTAGCCGCTGAGCTCTGACAAATTGACTCGTAAGTGCTGATAAATTGCGGCGCCCTTCCACCTCCTACATCATGATGATATGACAGGACACAGCGGGACTCGGGGGCCAATTAATGACCAGAGACCACAGGTGAGACCCATCTCTGTCTCCTGTCTCCTTTACGACACATGGCCTGAAAACACGCTCATTAAAGCCAGCCTTTTCCCATCAACATCTCCCACCGTTATCCACTTCCTGTGAAATAGTGTCCTGGTATGCCACATAGCCCCAAAGTCATGTTGTTAAAAGTTTAAAGGGCAACTTCTTTTCTATTCTTTTGTGTATAACTGACTAATAGGGACCAAAATCATTGATACTGGTCCAGTATTGTTGATGTAATACTGTAATTCAGGATCAGATTGTTACTATTCTATATCTGACAATATTCTTGATGGGGGTGTCCTGATAAGACCTTTTCACTTCAGAGCCGATATTGCAGCCTTGAGTATTGCCCAATATCGATCTGATATCAAAAAGGATCATATATATCCTTTTATTACTTTGTTTCTTCACCTTTGTGGTTTTGCGGAAATCCTCCTGCTGTTTTTTGTGATGCTGCTTCAAAGGCGTGATGAGGTTGGTTGTATTAAACTTCCTGGTTCTGTGCTTTGCTCTCCAACGTTTAACGTTTAATCCTTTAACGAAAAATCCTGCCACACAGCCGACATTCCTCCTCGTTCTACTTTTTTAGCGCCTAAGCACAGCTGTTGTTGGGCTCTGCTGCTGGATAGAAGAGCTGGAGTGGAGTCTGGAATGGACTGATGCTATCAGAGATTTTAGAAGCAGGCCGATATAATCCGATACTCGATTTTTTGCTGACATTGGACTGATATCTGATATCAATATAGGATCGGTGCATCCTTAATTCTGGAAAGCTTTCCTCACTTTTTGCTTTGTCTTGTTTTGTCTTGTTGTCCATCTCCAGACGTTGTTCGCATTGCCGAACCATCACAATATTCAGCTCTGAAATCTTTGAGATAACGCTAAGCTCCGTTTTCTATTCTCCTCCTTGAGCTCCTTGAACTCTTTCCAGGATGTTGTCAGACATTGAAAGTAAAAAACAGAGTCTGTGAAAGTGACATAAAGTCCTGATAAGATTACATTGTGTGCAGTGCTGTCCCTCAGTTCTGGACCAAATTCAGAATTTGTTGGTGCCATAAGTCAGTGAGACACAAAAACATGGGAAATGGCATCCAGGTTACACTTTAACTCTCTGAACCAATATTGTGTTTGAGCAGTAAGAGTGTTGAGAAACACACTGGGAATGAGTCTCAGGTCTACCTGTCACCTCTTTTCCCTGAGTTGAATAATCCCACACCTGTGCAAGGTGACAGTGCCCGTAAAGCTGTATCTCTGTAGCTTCCACTAATACACATTAATCTGATCCTAATCCAAATCAAGCAGGGTTTTACACCCTAAGATCCAGGATTATGCAGACTTTGGCTTAGTGGAACCACATGGAGGAATGTGGGAGGGCAGCCCGTGTCCTCTTCCTGTTCATGAGAACTGTGGCTAAGACAGTCATGACTGACGAGATAAACATTTCAGAGCAGTTTGTTTTAGGGCAGATAATTAGACGGTGGCTCTTAATGATCTGCTTTTCCCCAACTGCTCTTCCCCTAATGACCTAAAAGCGCTGCTTAATTGGATTAATTAACAAATCCGTCTGACGTCGATAGTTTGTAATTTGCCGTGGCTGCAGCTTGTCTGATATGCACGTTTGCACGGAGAATCAGAGGATTTAGATAATGTTTGAAAACTGAGGATGCATCCCAATGCTCGGTGTTTCATGCTCGTCGGGAATTAACTGCCAAGTCTGAAACTGAGGAGAGTTATGCTAACCGCTTGCTGATAGTGTTGTTATGACTTATTAAGCGAGTCTCACTTCGTCTGTCAGTCTAAGCTCTACAAACGTATAGCCAGACAGAGTTAAGCTGTCCACACTAAGAATACTCCGGAACATAACTTCATTTAAGCTTTTTATTCTGCTAGAAAAGCAGCACACTATTAGATATTAGACTCACGGGTTGGTCGACATAGTAAATGCATTTTGTTCTAGCAGTTGACGTGGAGGACAAACATTCCCTGTTGCCAGTCAGTGCGGAAGTGATAAATGACGCGTCCTTATAGGATGAAAGGTGTTGTCTGGTTTCTGTCTCGGGTCACAAACGGCATGCTTTGAATTCCCACAGCTTCACTTCCTGTTGTGAAAAATGCAGAACAAAAGTTTGAATTGCACGACCAAATTACATAACGCTAATCCACATTTGATTTTACACGGCACATGCATGTTTACTCAATCTAGTGTGGATTAGTTTCCCTGTGTCTCCACTAATTTAGATGTGAGTGGGGGTATGTTTGTGTTGTGTGGGGTGGCGAAAGACTGCTTCTTCATCCTCTTACCCATCCCCCGCATTTTTTGTTTTGGCCCATTTTTTTTAAGACTTGCTTTTTTTGTGGCCGGTCAGCGCAGAGCCTTTCTTAAATAAAGCAGGAAAAGCCTGTGGGTACGGGGAGGCCACATTGTGTCGCTTTAACGGGCCGATTGTGAGGCATGGAGGAGGGGAAGAGAAAGGCTCACGAGGGACTGAGGGTGTGTGAGGAAAGGGGGGGTGCACCTTCACACAAAGGCTACCCCAGGGTGTGGAGGGGGGGATGGAGGGAGGGAGAAGAGCGCAGGACGAAGGGGAGGACGTACCAGTCAAACATTCCATGATACACCAGCTCTGGGAATACTCCTGATCCGGCTGTCTGTGCTCACATTGCATATTCTCAGTGGTCCCTTGTGGAAGCCAATGTGCTGATTAGGATGATAGTGGTGGAAAACGGTGAGGCAAGGATGCCGGTGTTGTTTTTTCTCTTTTAAAGGTGGACATCTGGGAGAGAGGTGTGTAAAAATGCTGAGTAAATAAATGCTGCAAAGCTCCAGTGTGGCGTTGAGGGTTTGGTTTGGTGGAGGACGGCCAACATCCCTCACAGATAGAAATCCTGCAGGAACTCCCAGAAGGCCTTGCCCTGGGCCTGGCGCTTGCTGTGGTGGAGAAACCATGCTACCTTGGGGAGCGCTGCCTTGTGCATTTTAAAAAGGCTCCCTCTCTTTCATTTTCTGCTCTGGGGGGACTTAGAGGTGGTGTTGAGGAGGACAGTGTCTCCCCAGTGTCCTTCTTTTCTTTCTCCCTCCCTGAGCTCCTGCCTCCTCCCAGCCTCTGTGACCATTCTATTACCCTCTCAGTGCAAGGCCTGGATACACTTTTGAAATGCTAAACCTCTCTTTGGTTATAACTGACAGGGGAAAATACCATTACAGAGGCTGCGAGGAATAGATTAAATTAGCAGTTAAAAGAGAGACTGCTAATTAGTTGATTAATGTCTTGGGTTCCTCCCCTTCTTAGCTACGCTGTCGTTGTTAATATTCCCTCTGGTGACAGTGTTCTCCTTCCCCAAACATTATTTTCTGATTATTTTAAAATTTCAGACCTATTTGTTTTTATTCACGCAGAGCGACTGATGCTGGAGGTGATTCATGTTGAAAAGCCTCTCTCATCCAGAGCTGCATCAGCAACTTTAGCTCCTGAGGGCTAATTCTGTCACACAAAGACGGTGATAAAAGTAGGAGGGGTGCGCTCTGTTCAAGAGGAAGTGCTGCAAAACATAATTAATGAGAAGGTGACCTTGAAATTCACTATTATGGGAGCGCTTTTGGAGCTGCTCCCACCATTCAGCTGTAACCATGGTGAGGAGGGTTCAAATAACTGAGTGATATCCAACATGTAAATACACAGTCGCTCTAATCCTCATCTGTTATCAGGTTTACGCACTTTCTGCAAATTGGCGACGTTTTCCTAAAATGAACGCAGATGAATAATCCCAAACTGTTTCCATTTTCTTCGCTGCCACTTTCTGTTTGGAGAAACCTTTTTTCACCTTTTGGAAAGCTTTTAAATGATACTTTTTTTCAATTTTGAAAGACTTGCCGAGGTGTTTATCAGTCCTTTCTGTCACTTTTTCCTACTATGCAGTCACTCTCTCCCTCCCACATCTCCTCTCCTCGCCTGTACAGTGAAAGCTCTAATTGAATAACAATTGTAGTCGCTGGGTGGGAGACAGGTTCTTCAAGTTTTAAGTTCAAGATTGCTTTTGCATTTCGCTGCTTGTCTGTCACTAAGCCTTAATCGGTAGCTCCACGGTTCAAATAATAAAAGAAGTGCATGCACTTCAGGTTTAGAGCCTCACATCCATTTTCCTCCCTACACTTTGCTTCAGTAATCTCACCCTTTTTTATCAAAAGACGTGTTGCAAAATGTCAGAAGGTGCTCCTTGATAAACCGAGTGTCAGAACAGGCTTGACAGCCCATGTTTATCTCCTGTCATTGTGTCTTTTAATCAGAGCATGCTATTCACTTCTATGTCCAACTCTACTCAGTGCTTTAATGATAATAGTGACCATCCTTTCGACATCTTCAAGTGTATTTGACTTCCTCTCTCTGGGGGCCAAAGCCAAATTATTCAAAGCACTTTCTGTACCCATTGACTTTGAGGTGAGCTTGTGCCTTCTTTCATTGCATTAGCTACTTTTTTTTATTTGCACAGCAGAAATTTAAGTATTTTATTCAGACAGTATTTCACTGCTCTGTCACATGAAAAAGTGACACAGCAGGCACAGCTATTCTTGATAGAATCCAATGAAGCATAAATGATGGATTTAAAAGTATTGTTTGAAAAATCTGTTTTGTTCAGTGGCTGCCTTAACGTTGAGGAAACCAATGAAATTCAGTGTTAGTAGAAAGAAGAAGCGATATCCTCAGGGTGGTTGTTTCTGCTTAAATGGTTTGAAAGGCTGTTGGTGATAGGGATATTTCCTCTCTCCCATTTGTCATCACAGCTGTCTCGCGCAGATCTGATTCCAACTCTGTCTCCAACTCAAGGATTTCTCTCCAAGGATATTAGTTTTACTCAGACGTCTAACGTTTTTCTGCTGTCAGATGTGGAAAACTGACAGATGTGAATTAAGATACATTTATGTAGTCATATCCTGTTAATGCACGATAAGAAAACAGTATGTGGTTTGAACACTGTGTACCTGGACAGTCGGTGTGTATTTTGAGGAGAGGACGTGGTAAGTCGGTGCTGGAAAGCAGACAGGCCAGTGAGCAGTTGTCTGCAGAAGGAAATTTAATTTTAATGCCAGACTGGGCACAGTCTCCCCTCTGTGGACGCCTCGAAAAAGGCTTCTTGGCAGACTTTGCCCCCTTCATTAATTTTGACCAAATATTTACTGTGCATCACATGGCATGCCTTACATCCCACTCTCGTTTTTCCAGGCCAGGTTTCGAACAGTTTGGGGCGATTTGTGTTCCATTTGGCTGGACCCGGGCCATGCCCCACTCAGCAGGCCCATGCTGGTGTCTCTGGGATCTTGCCACATGAGAAACTGGCTCCACTGAGTCTTAACCTACACTATTTCTCTGGGAGCCACGTTTCACTTTAATAATACCTCCCGTCCCCAGCTACGCTGGTATGAACCACTGTCACCTACATGCATGCACATACACGAGCTTTCACACATTGGCGGCCCGGTGTTATGTGCTCCGTGCTTACCCTTTTAACCTAAAGGGCACCAGAAGGAAATGTGCCAAGTTTTTGTGCTCAGGCATTACCGCTGTAGCCTCTTCTGAATGCTGTAACTGAAAATCCCTTTCAACACCCAGCTGTCTGAGATTTGCTTTAGAATGTGTTTGGCCGAACATTTAGAATAGCCTAAGTAAGGTCATGGGCTCGGCTCTCAGGGGCTGTAATACAACACTGGTCCAATAGTAGACCGGTATCAGCCGCTGCCATCAACTAAATAACATTTAAAAAGCATTAGGTGCTTTTTGGCCGTGCCTGCCTCGATTCATTTTGGCATCTCTTCAGAACTGCTCTTTTTCTTGGCGGCGAGCCCAAATGCCATACTCCCTGTGGCTGTGCCAGCTGAGTGAGCCGGTCCTTCCTCCAACCTGCCCTCCCTCTGCTCGCAGCCCCCCGTCCCAGAGAGTGACCTCTGCCAGGAGAAGACCGTCTGCACCATATTGTTATATATATGTAAAACTGAGTTGACAGCATAATTGAAATGAGTGAGTGCCAGCCGTTTTATAAAAAAGAAAGTGCCTCGTTCCAGCGTATTTGCCCATTTAGAGTCACAGAATATTTTGTACTATGTTTCTGAAAACAATGAAAACCTTAGATAAAAGAAGAGACTCTCTATTTCATCATGAAAAAAATGTTTGTTTTTACCTTATTCCATTCTTGTTTTATCAGAGGTAGAGTAGAGGACACTTTCACCAAAACACCACTTTTTGTCCAGAGTCCATTTGTTTTGCTCTCTAATCTTGATTGTCTCCACTTCCTGTTTTGATCTTTTTGCCGTACACCTTCTCTTTATGCTTTCTCTTCATCTCCCAGAAGCCCCAACATTACTCACAGGCTGCAGGAGACCGTGATTGGCTACCTGCTGACGAAAAAACAAGCGTCGATGGTACTCAAGCGTTGGAGTTACTATCGATTTTTTCCCCTCAAAAAGTAAAAAAAAGAGTTAAATTTCTGTGATCTATGTAGAATATCACAATATATCGCAATAACGTATCACCTCATGACTCAAGTTTCGCGATACGTATCGTATTCTGAAGTCCTTGCCAATACCCATCCCTAGTAGACAGCAGAATTGAAATTGAATTAAGCAGTAAACAGTTTAGTTTACATTAAACCCCAAGTGCTGCTTGTGTTCCTCTGAGTTTGTGACGTAATGTGGAGTGCGAAATAGATCCCGTATGTTTATAGCTTTAGACTATAATATTTGTTTTTCAAAACACTGAGCAAATTGCAATTTACAAATCTCTTGAGGATTTCAAGTCGAGCAGCTGATGGAAGAAAGAGTCAACAGTGAGACTCCTGCCATGGCCTGCTGGGAAATAAATGTAGCAGCATATTCAATTACCCCTGTTTCCCCTATGCAGGCTGCTTCAGTGTATCACTGAGAAGGCACTGGTCAAACCTCATTAAAAACTGGCAATGTTAGAAAACAACAACAAGAAGTAATTGCCCACTCACCGCTCCCTTGTGCACCCCCCCCCACCCCTTAAAAATGTTGACTGAGGCTTCCTAATAGAGGGTCTAAGTCTGCCACATATTATTTACAGCCATTTTTTCCTGAGATCTGTGCTCTGCTGAAGAGACGACGTCCTTGAATTTGGCTTTGGAGTTGATGATGAGAAGTACGGGACGGTTTTTCCTCTTAGGTCATCGCTGTGAATATGTAGGGTCGACTTGAGGAGATAGATTGATAGATAGATGTCAGACAGAGGGACTCTTTGCTTGCATCCTGCCTGGTCTCCAGAGCCAGTTTGACAGGCAGCTTCCTAACAAGCATTCCAGTCTTTTCCACTACAGCTTTCCTGCTCGTCTCGGTGAATGGATCTAATAACGCATAGGAACTGCGTTTATCCTGCAGGAATGAATTCTGCCCTCGTGGCCTTCTGCTGACTTTGACAGCACTTATTTGTGTCTAACGACACTCTCTGGGGCTGCTTGGCACCAGGACGAGCTAAGAATCATCCACAATTGTGTCCCCTGGGTTTCTGTAAAAAAATCATTATTGTATTGTATATTTTCTCATTGTCACTTCTTTTCATAGTTACTCCCTGTTGTTATGTTTCCAGCAGTTTATGTGAAATTATAATGGCTATTTAAATAGCAACAGGAAAGCTTTATGTGTTTTGCTAATATGTAAACTCTATGGAGTTTCCATTCATGGCTTTTTAAAGATGGCCAAAACAAAGAGATGCTTGTTGTCTTCGGTTGAAGTGAGAGGTGTGTCATGAGCATCAGTGCTCCTTTATCATACTTGCCATCGTGCCTGGTGTCTTTCAGATGTGTCAGGCCCGTTTGGGAGAAGCCTGGAGCAGAAGTGGAGATACTGCCTCTATTGTCATATGGCTCCAGATGAGGGGCCCCAGAGCAGGATGGGCCCCAGCCTCAAAATGAGAAATCTGCTGGGGTTGTCTCATCCCAGCCTGGCCTACCAGGGGAGAGTCAGAGATGTGTTTCCCAGCTGACACTGCTAGTTTTGGGGCCATAGAACTCCAGGCCTGGGGGGCCTTTGTTGGAGCCCAATGAGCAATAGATTAGACCACAGACGCCAGAGCTTATGTCAGTAACCTGTGGCCCTAAGCGAAGAAGGGAGCACTGCTTTTTTATGGTATCATAGCAATTTGTCACCTCTGTATTTTAAATGACAAATAAGCATCAGGATGATCAAAAGCGATGGCCTTAATATTTTATTATTCCCCATTTACAGAATTGTTGGAAACTGGAGCAAGTTCTGTGGTTTAGTCACTGCTCTACTTTGAGCCAGTGGTAACCATCACACCTTCCTGTTGTTTGAAATGAACATGAATCATTCATTGAGTTGTGTTGGAGGCCTTGTAGAGTCACTACAATCTGTGCTCCTTTTCTGATGACGTCCTCAACCTTGTTCAGTGTCTTGGCTTTAACAGTAACAAAGGAAATTGCATTGCATTCTGCGGAATCATATCCGTGTATCATTCATTCATTTAAACGAAACTTAAAAAAATAAATAATGATTGTTTCTCAGTATTTGTTCCCAAAACCAAAATGAAAAAAATGGATAACGACTCGTTTTTCTGATTTCTGAGGAAAATGGAAAAAAAATGGATAATGGGTGTTTTCAGCATTTCATCGAATTTGGATATTTTTATCCAAATTTTTATGCAAGTTGCACAAATTTGTGGTCAAATGAGCCGCTAGTCATTTTCTAGTGTACACAGTCATGCTTGTGCTCTCTGCAAGAAACTTTGAGAGTTATTGAGTACACAGCACAAGTACTTCATAATATTTTTGGTTATACTCTAATATGTACTGAGTCCAAAAATAACAGTTTCATCATCACTCGTTAAACGGTTTTTACGTTTTCCAATTGTCCCAAAAATTGGAAATCGAAAAAACAAGTCGTTATCCATTTTTCTTCATTTATTTTTGGGAACAAATATTGAGAAAACAAGTCATTTTTTTCATTTTTTTTAGTTTTGGTTTTGTGAATGAACGAATGATACACGGATTCTCTCCACTTGCTCTTTTCGAAGCTATCAAATAGTGCAGCGCTGGATTGCAGTTGGGTGTATACTCACAGACGGAGTGTTTCAGGTTTGCTTTGATTAAAAAAAAAGCTAAAATTTGGATTGTGGCACTACTTTTTTGGGAAACTGATATGTTCTCAAGCATTGCTGTAGTATCAGCGAGGTAACCATACCCTGTTCTGTTTGGTAAACGGAGACAAAGAGATGAGGAAAGAAAGAGGCCATAAAGATATCCATCACCCCCCTCCATCGCCCCACCTCCTGGTCCCCATACACACTCACACACAGGGCTCTAATCCTGCCTCTTAGGAGTGTAAGTGATAGCCTTGTGTAACATTAAAAACAGGCCTGATGCAACTGGCAAAGTCATTCATGTGGAGCATTCCAGGGTGGGATCCTGATGTTGAAACGGTAAAAGATTCAGTTTCTCTTTTCCTGTTAAAGTCATCTGATCAGCAGCAGTCCGGTACTTTGCCTTTTCGCTCTGCTTCCGTCTCTCCCACTGCTTCTCCCTCTTATCTCTGCCCTCTCTGCCTCTTATCTTTTCTAATTCAACAGAGAAGGGTGCCTTTTCTTTTGCTCTCAGTCGTTTATTGGCAGACATGGTAGCGAGCAGGCGTGGCTCCATTCTCCGCCTGGCTACCCCGAGGGACACGCCCTCTGCTCTTATCTCCGCCATAAATCCCTCTTAAGTCTCCTAATCACAGATTAATGGGACTGTAGATAGGGAGTGCCCTACTGTGCGTGGCTTTTCTTATCACCAACCCATATTCTATATCTCTTCCGTTGCTCAGCTGGGCATCTGTTATGGGATGTGATGATATGGCACCTGCTCCTACAACACCTCCCAATTTTAGCGTCTGTGTTTGTGAGATTCTCCGACCTTGAGCGTCTTTATGGAGGCAATTAAAGTTTACCACATTATAATCACATGCAGTCCTGGGCTGGGATCGTTTGTTCTGTAGCAAGAATCAGAGTGAATGACCTGGCATTGTTAACTCTCTGAGTGCCAGCCATTTTAAACATAACATGAAGTGGCTTGTTCCAGCGTTTTTGCCCATTTTGAGTCATACTTCAAGACCCACAGAATATTTTGTACTATGACTCTGAAAACAGTGAATAGCTGAAATGAAAGAAGAGACTCTATGTCATCGTGAAATTTTTTTTTATTTTTACCTTGTTCCATTTTTGTTTTATTAGAGGTAGAGTAGAGGACACTTTCACCAAAATCACCACTTTTCATCCGTCCATTTTGCTCTCTAATCTCGATCGTCTCCACTTCCTGCTTTGATCTCTGTGGTGTATACCGTCTCTTTATGCTTTGACTACATCTCCCAGAAGCCCCAGCATTACTCACAGGCTGCAGGAGACCACGATCGACGAACCGCTGCCAAAAAAAAATCACTTTGACATATCATTACGTCAATGACACCCAAGCCTCAGATTTTAAATGACGTCGAAATATGTCACTCAAAGAGTTAAAGTTTACCACATTATATTCACTTTCAATCCTGGGCTGGGGTTGTTTGCTCTGCAGCAAGAATCAGAGTGAATGACCCGGCATTGTTAGGTTTTGGTTTATCATTCAAAGAATAGGACACATTATCCCGTCTCCCAGTGACAACTGCTTTAAATTGCCTCACTGTCCGTCTCCCCTGTGATTTCTCTGGGGTAAAGGACAGGCGCCTGGCTTCTGTCCTCCTCCTCACACTCTGCCAAGGAAAAGAGCTGTGAGAGACAGAGGCAGAAATCGCTGGACCTGAACTTATTACTTCAGCTCTGTGACGCTTTTTGTCTGTTTTTTGGCCTCTGCCTTTCCAGCTTCTCTCCATCTTTATTCCGAGAATGATTAGTAACACAAATGCACTGCACAGGACGTCGCCTGTGGGGTTACATGAGCTTTTAATTGCAAAGGGCAAACATGCTGTGTTTAAGCGATGACCCTGGCTCTAACAGAGCTGACCCTGTCTAGTTGCTTCTTGTCCTGAGGCTGATCAGAGTCTGGCTTGTAGTCCCAGGTCCTCTTTTATGCTTTCAGAGTCGTCAGATCGATACTTTGCCTCCCAGACACACTAAGCTTTGTAGCACCACAAACAAGATTTTATTGTATTTTCTTGTTGTTGACATCATGGGTATTTACTCTGACAGTAAATGTTCTCACTGAAGTTCTTCTCTGTCAAGCTGTAGCATTATGTAATTATACACAATCAATAGTGGAGCTCATTACTGTGGTGTTAGCATGGGAACAGATAGCACCGTAGCAGCCCCGTTAATAAAACATAAATAATATTTCACTCTCTCTCCTCTTCCTTGCAATGCATACTTGCATCACACAAGAGAAAGCACATATGCACATGAGGGGAGATATGAAACAAAACCTTCCTGTGATCATGAATGCATCTCTGTATACTTCTCAGGTTCATCAGTGAAGTGTGGGCTACACTCAGATGGTGAACAGGTCCGGCACAGGCTGAAGTTGTGTTATATTCTTGTCTCCTTTATAAAATAGCTGTATTCTCGCTGTGCTGCTTTTTCATAAACTACGATAACATCTAACATTTGTCTCATATTTGCCCAAGCGTTGTTTCTTCGTCTAGCTTCTACGACCAGCAGTCTATCAGTTTTAAGTTTGCTGTCTGTAAAATATTTTTGTAAACTGATGTTAATTACTATTATGAATGGTCCAGGCCATTCAAATCAATACAAAGAACATTAATGTCACCCGATATTTAGTATCATGTCCTTTTATTACCAAGTGCAGTATTAGAGCCCTGCTCAGTGAACTGCACCATGTTATGATCTGTTTGCATGATCAGTAGCACTCTGTGTCTTTTGCATATTATTTCATTATCAGGTTGAGGAAGCAGGCTTATCTCGTAGAATATAGATCCACACTACATCGACTCGTGTTGCAGGGTGAAAACCAAGTTTAGCCCCAAGACACAGATGAATCGATATGAAGCTCGTAGCCATAATGTTAATATACAGCGTATGCCTGTGGTGATCTAATGGATAGCCGAGTGACCTTGGCTTCTCGATATCCACCACAAATCCCGTTATCAAGCTCCATCTATCAGTTATTAGACTGGGGGAAAAGCCTAGAAATGAATCCTCCAGAGGTCCTCGTGCAGGATGCATGCAGATACTGTACGTAAGTAAGTATGTGGGTCAGTGTCTGGGTCTGGACCCTTGTGGTGGCTGAGTCTGTTCAATCCAGTGTGCTTCTGTTGCTGTTGGGCTCTCATAGCTTTTGTTCATTACACAGATTGCTTTTAGCATTGAGAGAGAAGTCACGGACAATTGTAGATTTTTTTTAATCACCTCCACAGCAAGCAAAGGCTCCCTCAAGCGTACTTTAACTAAGAGTGTGTGTGTGTGTGTGTGTGTGTGTCTGTGTGAATAAATGAGAGATGAGAAACACACAGCGCTCCAGCAAGTGAGAGGGTTAAGGGAGAAGGAGAATCTTGCCTCAGGCACCAATCGATCAGATCCTTGCAGTAGAAGTCCCAGCTTCCCTTTGGTGAAGCTGTGTACTGCATTAGTTCATCTCACATTTTCTGTCTGGAAGCGAAGAAGGGGGGGCGAGAGGGGGATAGAAAGTAGGAGAGAGGGCGGTTGAAAGCAGAAGAGGAGAAGGAAGGGCAGCGCTTTGAAATGAAGGGAGGGTTAGACGACTCAAAGCGATGAAGAGATGCTGAACAGCTTGGTGTGCGCTGCACTCTGCCCCCCTCTCCTTTCTGTCTCAGATTCGGTCTTCAAAGCGTGTGGTCGTGAAGTTAGTTTCTAACAATGTGCACCTGTAGAGGAGGACGTGGACGTGACAGAATAATAACACCGTCTGTGTCTTTTTCCCCTGGTGAGGGTAATGGAGCTGAAGTAACGGGGTCACTCTGTGGGGATCAGCTCAGCAACACACAAATGCACTCACTGAATTCAATCA
Organism: Synanceia verrucosa; assembly: GCA_029721515.1. Taxonomy (NCBI): domain Eukaryota; kingdom Metazoa; phylum Chordata; class Actinopteri; order Perciformes; family Synanceiidae; genus Synanceia; species Synanceia verrucosa. Next base: position 3,886,540 of record CM056559.1, read on the forward strand.
GACAGGATGCATAACAGCACTTTGTAACTGATACATTCTTACTCAGGAATTCCAAACTTATTTTGAATTTCATACACTCAAAATAATCATTCGTTAGGTGAACATAAAAAAAATATGGAAAGTATTTCCACCCAATTATATAATATGCTCATTTAGCAAGAAATTGTTTTGTTGAGTGATATAAATGTAAATATGCTGGGTCAACATAAGGTGTTAGCGTTATTAATTAATTATGAGGGGTAAATCCAACATAATAATAATTTGTTGGGTGAAAATAAAGGAAATTTTAATACGCCCAATTATAATATGTTCATTTAGCAAACGATGCAAATGCTAAGTAGCTAACCACAGCAACTAATGCTGCTATGATTAGTGAGCACACTACGAAAACATTCAGTGATGAAATTAATCGTTCAAAATTAGAGAGCGGACAGTTGTGTGCAGTGGGTTATTTTGAAGTCAAACTTATTTTAAGTCAAGAAAAGGACTTAGCTTACCGTCTTCAACAATGAACATAAAACTCCCGACTCGCACACTACTGCCACCTTCTGCTCTGGAGTTGTACACACAATTTACGATCTTTCCAAAATGCATTAGGTTCTGTCAACATGAATTAATTTACACAATGTTAAGTTATTGCACATCATGCTAAAATATCATTACTTAATGATGTTCAACCACAAAACATGACTATATATGGTAGAAGCTACACTTAGATTAATGTAGCAGACACCCAGTTTGGCTTTTTTGAGTGTATAAACTGCTGAATTGACCTTGCCAGCCCCCTGTTACAGGACGCCGTGTCACCTACTGCGTATAACATCCTCAGTCTGCATCTTAATCATGCAGATGCGGTGTAATCATCCAGAGTAAACAGCCACTGATCAAACACAGTGCTGCCTGCTACACAGCTCCTCTCACAGTGGGCCACATCTAAATAGTTAATGGTCCCCCCATAAAGCCCAAAACTTCAGATCATTTCAAATTAGAGAGGAGCTATCTAAATCAGGAAGGGAGCGAGCTGAGCAGATAGTGGCGGAGCTCTTCAAAGACCTCTTTAATAAAACATATTGTCTGGTGTAGGGTGGTGGTAGTGTACCGTGGTGGTAATGCTCTTTGCTCCAGTATACTGCCTGAGCAAAGGGCTGGGCCTCATTAGCGCACGGTCTGTACGCTCAGAAAGCTTGAAGTGATGGGGGCAGGTTACAAATGGAGGTTAATTAGCTTGCTCGTGGTTCGGGCAACTCCAGTAGCCAGGAAGCACAGACGTGTGTTTTTTTACACACTTTATTCAGCGTCAGAGAGCAGACTTTCTCGCTAAAGGCTTGATATGCTGCTCTCTCTGTCTGTTAGAAGTGCTTTAATCTCTACAGATATGTTTTTCATACCCACTATAAAATGACAGGGAGCCCTGTGTGAGACCTGCTGATTTGTTGTGTTGCCTCTTAATAATTCATCATCAAGTGATTGGCTTTACTCTAATTGCTCTGAATAGAGTACTGGCAAACTTTGAATACAGCACTCTGTGGCATAAAATCCATCACACCATCTTAAGTGCAGAATCTCATTAATTATTTTCAACATCTGAAAATTAATCCTTGTGTGAAGAAACAGTGGCCTTGCATGCTGTGGTTTATAAAGATTAGCTCATAAGCTATTTTTCACTCCACTATTGCTTTAGAAAAAGCATGTGCAGCGTATACATGGCACTAACCCAAAGGAACAAAATCTCAATAAAAATGTGTTTTTTTGGTCTTTATGTGAGAAAAACTAGTGTGCCCAAAATAAAAAAAAGTCCATTCTGTCATAAATGTTAGTTTAGGAATTACTTGAGGAGACTCATGATGCCCTTCATTCGGGTGCTGGATTAATTATATTTCACTGACCATGCTACACATTTGCAATGAAGTAATTAATCTTTCCACAGAGCTGTCACTGATTATGCTGACTTCATGTAAAATATACGGCGACCACAAGAAGATGCCTTCTCAGCACCGGGTTAGGATGGGGGGATGGGCAGAGGGCACAGAAAAGAGGCAGTGTGGCAAGTTCACGGGATCCTGGGTAAATTAATTGCAGGCCTCTGCCTCCAATTAGACCAGAGCCTTTTTAATTGGACCTGAATGGGCTCCAAAGGCCTATGCTGGGAGATATGGCAAGTGGGGAAAAACTCTCTCTCTCTTCTCTTTCTCCCTCGCCCTCACACAGACACACACATACTATTGTCAGTAGGCACACAATGCATTCACAGCCATCAGGAATTAACAACAGGAAGCTAATTTGCATGTAAAGCAGGCTTGATAGCCACAGCTGACTGGTTGGAGAGCAATAGTAATGGCCTGAGATAGCACTGGGGTGTTAACCCCCTTGGCACTGCTGTTGGCACTGCTGCTGAGGCTCGGCCTTTCTTTCTGCTGTTCTGCTTTCTTTGTTCCTGAGCTGTGCTTTATTTTATCTTTCATCTTTTAATTTCCTTTTACCTTAAAGGTGTGTCATATTGTTGTTTACCGTTGCCTTTTTGGTCTTTTTTTCTTTGCTCTTTCATCTCAGAAATGACAGAGTCACATAGCTGGAGCACTGCTGTTACTGTAATTAAAGGGCCACTTCTCTCACAGATTGGTGGTTTATTTGGGCTTTTTTCAGCATCACCTGTTATTGTACCTTAAAATAATATGTTCCACTGCTTCCAAATTATATTGTCTGTATGCAAATGTTATACCTAAACCTAAGAACATGCAAACTCCACACAGAAAGGCCCCGGGCCAGGATTCAAACCTGGTACCTTCTTGCTGTGAGGCGACAGTGCTAACCACTACACCACTGTGCTGCCTGGTAGTAGGACATCAATATTAATGATCAAAAAGTATAAAAGCTGATCAAAACGTATATAAAGACATGATAGGTTGACATCCTCACAAATATATTGTTCCTGTATGGTAAAAATATTTCTGCCCGGTATTCAAGGGTGCCTGCTACGTAAAATACATATATCCAGAGGATGGAGTTACCTCTCCTACTGAGGCCTGTATTTTCTAAGAGTAAGAAGAAATCCTTGCATCATTTCTGTCATTTCTTCTCAGGATCCCGTCTGCGTCAAGAGGACACCCCACCCCGGATTGTGGAGCACCCATCTGACCTGATCGTTTCCAAAGGGGAGCCCGCCACTCTCAACTGCAAAGCAGAGGGACGGCCAACCCCGACAGTGGAGTGGTATAAGGATGGAGAGCGGGTGGAGACGGACAGGGACAATCCCCGGTCTCAGCGCATGCTGCTGCCCAGCGGCTCGCTCTTCTTCCTTCGCATCGTTCACGGACGACGGAGCAAGCCGGACGAAGGCTCCTACGTCTGCGTGGCCCGAAACTACCTGGGAGAAGCTGTGAGCCACAACGCCTCGCTGGAAGTAGCCAGTAAGTGCAGCATGACTTCCTGTTTCTTCTTCGCCTCCAGCGTGGGTGTGAATAAGAGAGTTTGGCTTTAGATGCTGCTGAATAGCAGGCTCCAGTTTCGTTCAGTGTTTCTGTGCTCAATGTGTTCATTGAGTTGGATAATCTCTTAGGAGATGGGCAGGATGTGTTTGGCCCAGCGGTCTCCGTAGACCCGCAGAGTCTTGGGGGAGAAGTGACCTGATCATTCCAGGGTGAGTGCTTCTCTAAAGGGCCCATGGTAGGTGGTCAGGAGCCACAAAGGGGACAAAGCCCTTTCTGTTTGGCTCCTGCCTCTGCTTTTTGTCAGAGAGATCGATATGAGGTTTTATATAGAAAAGAATGCAATCCTTGCATCTGTGTTTAGTCATCTTTTAATAAAGAACTCTCCCTACTCATTTCATTGAAGTAAACAGTCCCTTTACTGTCAGCCACACTCATATAACAACAGGCTTGCTTTGATCTAAAGTGGATTTAAGCATCTCTAGAGTCAACAAGCAGGCTTGGAGACATATTAATGTGGAGTATGTTTGGCAGTCAGTGGGTACACACTGTAGGAAGAGAAAATAGTCTTTCTAAACCATTTAGACTTTTTGTGAGTAGTGACCTGTGTTGACAAATTTGTTCCCATGATTCTTTAAAGGCTGCTTTCATTGGTGAGGTCAGCTCTTCAGATAGATTATCTCTTTGCTCTCTTGACTGGTGGAGAGTGAAGGCTGAGGAGCAGAGCTCAGATATCAACCGCTCCTCCAGCATGCCCAGAGGCTGTCACCATGCCGCTCACTGTAATCTAATCAAGATGGGGAAAAAAAGAATTGTGTGTGTGTTTGCGTGTGTGTGTGAGTGTGAATTATAGGGGGGTTGCGGTGCTGGGCATGGGCTCCTGACTTTTTGAGGGTCTCGGGTATGTGGGTTCGGTCAGATAGAGGTGGGTGGCTTGCTGTGCCTTTCCAGATCTAGGTATTAGTGGGATCTCTGGAGGATACTGATGTGTAGGGCTGGGTATCATTCAGTTTTTTTGTTACGTTGCCAATTTCGATACCTGTGTTTCGATACTGGTTCCAGAATGATAATTTTTTTTTCGATACCTCAAAAAGTTATTTTTGTATAATTTGGGCTTTATCATGGTAGACATACTAGACATCTGATCAACAGGAACAGCTACCAGTTCCTCTTTAGGGCCCTGGGGGGTGAGAGTTGAATATACCTAATGCTGGAGTTCTAATCATCATAACCTCAAAATATAGCGCTCCCAGCTCTTCAGAGTTTAACAGACGTACAACAAAACATACAACTACTGTTTACGTCAGCAGCAGATAGCATGAATTCTATGTCAGGTTGCTGAGATTCATGGGGGGTTTTGATTTAAATTTTCACTTGAAGCGTGGAAATTCCAACATTCCTTTATAACTTTAATGCACCATGACGCTAAACACACACACTGAGCTGCCAATGCTACTGCAATGATGCAATTAATTGTCTGTTTTACTGGCAATGTTTGTCTCCTTATGCTGGGAAAGTGGGTGGATGGAGTCACTATGAAGCTGGAGGGGACATGTCCCCCTGTCCATAGAGACACCTCTTAGGTATCAGAATTTGGCACCGAAAAATTATTCATTTTTGGTTACCTGATTTTCAATCGGTGCTACAAAAGTATCAAAGTTTGGTACTCAGCCCTACTGATGTGACAAACTGCTCTTAATTTTATTTTTAATATTTTCCATCTTGAGTGTCAGCTAAGTGAAATGCTAAGTAAGAAACATCATCTTAGAGTCCTTAATATGAGCTCTGCTGTCAAATTGAGTAGCTGCAGTAAATTAGAGGTCTCCCTTCAGGTGATCAGAGAGGAGATGCATTGCAGGGTGGTGGTCTCAAATTTCTGCACAATTGAAATGTAATGATCTAAACTACTTTAGAGGCAAATTAATTTTTAATGTGAAAAAAAATCACAAATGCACACAGGTCAGACTGCCAAAAATATTTTATGAGCAGTACGTGATATACAGTGTTTATTTCAGAGGTGGGTTTTTCGTAGAAAGTAGACACTTGGCAGGACTCGTGAGGACCAGAACACAGAGTAGCTTTGGCTCAGTCTCAGGTTTGAACTGCTTATTCTGTATGAGGTTCAAACAGACCCATAATGACAAGCCACTGTGCTCCAGCCCTCTCTCCCCTTCTCGCTTAGCTGGTGTCTCTCGCTCCCCTCTCTGCAGCTCATGCTTAACTACATATAATTATGTTGTCGGAGCAACCGGGATGGAACCCTGCTGCCGAAAAAAGGCAGCAGAAAAAGGAAAAAGAAAGCCAAGAAACACTGAGTTGTCTTTACGAGGCTTCATTTAAAGTCCAGAGTGAAGAAACTACAAACCATAAATCTGGCCCACGAGGGCGTATCAGAGCGCTCTGTAGCATTTTCTATTCTGTGTTGTCATTAAAGATGCTTCACATACCTGAACTGTTATGAGATGAACATTGTACTCGTTGAGGGAACAACCTGGTTTTAGACTCCCAAAGAAACTCCAAAGAAGGAAGTTGTGGTTTTAATTGCGTTTACTTTGCCGAGCTCTCTCCCTATCTGACGTTTTCACTTTAAAAGCTAAGAACACAACTTTTTGGAGATGTTATTCTAAGCGCCCGGCTTTTACAGTTTCCGTCACTCACCAGTGATTGTTAACATAATCCAAGTTTCAACAAGTCCTGTTTTGCCAGGCTGGGCAAGCTAACCCAGCTTGTTTGGTTTATCATTAACCACATGTACAGTAACAGGCCACAATCGCTCTATCTCAGCCTCTTAACCCGAAGCCCAGGCCAATGCATTTAGCTTGACTCCTGTTTGCCTTGTGTATTCAAACAAGCTTAAGGTTGGACTTCTTTTCCTATTATGTAATTGTTTTCTTTGCATTAGAGATGTCGACATCAAATAATGAACTTCCTTTGTGCTCAACGACTGCCCATTTATAAAGAACTAGGTCACATTGAGAGTCACTAAAAAGTATTTGAAACATTGTGGTGGTGTTTCCATAACCTTTAGATGTCATTCAATTAACCAGCAACTTGTGAGAGAGTTAACTCTTTGAGCGTCATTGATGGATTTCGACGTCATTTCAAATCTGATGCTTTAGTGCCATAGATGTAATAATATGTTAAAGTGATTTTTTTCAGCAACGGGTCGCCGATTGTGGTCTCCTGCAGTCTGTGAGTAATATAGGGACTTCTTGGAGATGTAGTCGGAGCATAAAGAGACGGTATATACCACAGAGATCAAAGCAGGAAGTGGAGACGATCGAGATTAGAGAGCAAAACTGACGGATTCTGGACAAAAAGTGGTGTTTTTGGTGAAAGTGTTCTCTACTCTACCTCTGATAAAACAAGAATAAACATTAGGTAAAAACATTTTTTTTTTCATGATGAAACAGAGAGTCTCTTCCTTCATTTGAGCTATTCAGTGTTTTCAGAGTCATAGTACAAAATATTCTGTCTTGAAATATGACTCAAAATTGTCAAAAATGCTGGAACAAGGCACTTTATGTTTTATAAAACGACTGGCACTCAATGAGTTAAGAAGACTGTACTCACTCAAATTTAGTGATTTCTGCAAACAAATTGGCACAATCCAACATGCAAACAGCATACTGTAAACTCTGTGACATGTCTCAATAATTTGCTTCAGCCAGCATGGTGCAGGAGGCCCCTGAGAGGCTCTATGAATAGCTTGTTTCCCTTTGTGCAGATAGTAAAGTGAGGTAATGGACGGCGCACTGCTCCACTTGAGCGGGCGATAACCTCAGGGCCTGCTGTCTGGTGGCCTGGCTGAGTGCACAGTGCTGACCGCACAGGGTTGGCTGGAGGCCTTATATCCACACACTGCAGTACAGTTTACTTTTTACAGCCACTAACAACAGAAGCGAAGGGGTGTTTACTTGCATTTGCCCCATTGCATATAACTGCAGTCAGCTAAGTTTATCTGAGACTCTCATTGATCTTGATGCTTCTGTGAAATCCCCGTCACCATGTGCAGCCAGCTGTCTGCACTGACTCGGCGTTAGTGGGGGGAGGTCAGGGCTTTGGAGGCAGGGTTCATCCTGACTGATGTGGGGTCATCTGCAGAGCGAGAGAGGACAGTTGGCTGGCATACGCCACTCTAAAGGAAACATGGCCGCCACCCGCTGATAGGAGGACATGCCTTTGTGTCTCGTAGGAAAGTCGCTGCACTACATCTGTCGGCTCTCAGAGACCCACCACTTCAAACTAAACCTCTCTCCTTGAGTTTATTTATCACACATTTCTCTTTTCTCTGCCCTCACCACCCAAATGGAACGAACACCATGACTGAAGCGGCTTTTTGGTGCCACAGTAATTATTTACTTTTCATGGTGTTTGACTTTCATTAACTTATTACAAGAGTGGCAACATCAGCTCTCTGTTTCTGAATTTAATGGACTCGCTCACGTCTCTCTCTTGTCATTTTGGGGACTCCATTGTTTTTTTGTTCAGCAATTTTATGAAGGAATTCCAAAAACTGAAGAGAACGTGAGTGATGATGTGGAAACAAAGAAGAAGAGAAGGATAGAGCAGAAGGAGAACAAACCAGGGCCGCTAACCCCAGCAGAAGCAGCAGTGAGTGTGCTGGCTAGCTGCCAGTGGACTGGAGGCAGACTGTTACTGCTCTGTGGCAGTTATTTGTCTCACAGAGGTTCACAGCAAATTGGTGCAAACGGCACAGCCAGGGTCTGCTTCAAGAGTCAACATGCTGCTGAGGCGTGGGCGCCACACCACACACTCTTTTTGGCCTCCACTCCAATCTGTTATATGTTGGAATGCAGACCCTTTCCACAGTCTCACAGCCTGGTGGTGTTTGTCTGGACGTCAAAGCTCAGAAAACTTCAGAACAGTGTAAAAAGTTTTGACTTTAACTCATTGAGTGCCAGCCTGTTTTATAAAACAGAAAGTGTCTTGTTCCAGTGTTTTTGCTTATTTTGAGTCACATTTCTAGACCCACAGAATATTTTGTACTATGTCTCTGAAAACACTGAATAGCTCAAATAAAAGAAGAGACTCTCTATTTCATCATGAAAAAAATGTTTGTTTTTACCTTGTTCCATTCTTGTTTTATTAGAAGTAGAGTAGAGGACACTCCCACCCTAAACGCCACTTTTTGTCCAGATTCTGTTTGTTTTACTTTCTAATCTCGATCGTCTCCACTTCCTGCTTTGATCTCTCTGGTGTATACCGTCTCTTTATGCTTCAACTACATCTCCCAGAAGCCCCAGCATTACTCACAGGCTGCAGGAGACCACAATCTATGACCCACTGCCAAAAAATTATTATTATCACGTTGATGGCACTCAAGTGTCAGATTTTAAATGACGTTGAAATACGTCAATGGCACTTGAAAGTTAAAAGAAATCTCTTAGTTAATCTTGAAATTACTTTACAAGGGAAACAAATGGCTACTGTCTAATCACACTGCCCCCACTCTGCTCTGTCAGCTCAGTCTTTGTGAAACCTCTGCAGGGAAGATATGTTCCGCACATGCATTTCAATTAGTCTGCAATTAATCCATATATGCAGAGAGTCGTTTTTATCATGCATGATGCGTGCTGTATTCTTTACCTAGCGTATTTAGCACTTCAGGGTGTTTGCATAAATCAATGCAATCCATGTCATTAAACCTGCAGCATCTATTTGCTGTATTTGGTCGATAGCGAAATGACAGTTTTGGTAGAGAACTTCTGCGCCACACAGCAAGCCCGGCAGTACAAAGGTGTGCAGCTTCTCTGATAGCATGCTGACTGTAAAAACTTCGACCATGTTAAATTTTGTCCTGGAAAATATTGGCTGACATAATTGATCCAAAACACAGTTCTCACTCCCCTGCAGTGACATCAGCAGCAGGGAGTGAATGGAAAGATGCTCATGTCTCTTTCAGTCATGTAAAAATGTGTCAAATGATTTTGGGATTTTTTTTAGCGTGTGGTTTGCATAAAACATGGAAGCATAACCTCGCCCACACACAGCTCTCCCCCGCCAAAACTAATACTGCCGGCTAGATGCAAGGCCAAGAGCTCAAAATGCTCGCAACGGGAATGAGTGCATGTGTTGCAGCGGATAAGAGCCAGAGCGGGGAAGCAGGGCGGATTTTAACAGAGTTTTAGCTGCTTTGTGTTGTTCTACAGCAAACACTGGCACCGAGCCTAAACACGACACACAAAGTAGCGTGAGTGGATTGGTTTCTATCCGAATGAAGCCTCCAACAGAACAAGATGGGGTGAGGCGATGCTTGCTGTGTTTGATTCCATCAATGTGTCAGTGTGTCTACACTCTAGTGAGCAGCATCTAACACAGTGATGTGTGTGAAGGAGTCTGTAGCTACATGAGCTAAAGGGGCAGGTGTACAGGCATGGGTAAAGGAGCTGCCCAAAGTCCCATCAATCACTCCATGCTCCACCCGTCTCTGACAGCCTACTGGGCCAGGGAAGACGAGGGAGGCATGTACACCACAACCCCTTTCATTTCTCCTTCTGTCTCTTGTCTTCATACAGGATGAAGACAATGTGGGCACAGTTTGAGATTTTGAGACAAGGGAAATTGACAGAGCGAGAGATAATTTCACGTGATCTCATTATCTGCATGATCAGATTGTCACAGTCTGAATTTAGGAGGAAATTACAGCACAAAGCAATACATTCAGACACAAGGCACTCCTTCAGAGGACATTTAATGTGATCAATATTTTACTGTTTGATCTCTCATTAGAAATATAAAAAATGACACGCATTAGATGCGCTAAACGCTGCTGTTTCACACTGACATCCTCTTTGTTTTTGCCTTTTCGGATCTCCTCTCAGTGTGCATTCATGTAGGAAATGGCTCAGTTATGGAGCCCACCACTTTAAGCACTTCCCTCCATCCTTTTTACACATGATGACATTGGCCAGATATCTCTCAGGATGTCTTTGAAAAAGTAGAGCTACTGCACAGCTTTCTGCCCGGGTGTCTGGACACTTCCCCCTAAACTCTTGTGCGTCAGAGCTTTTTTTTTCTGGTCGCCACGGTGACTGCTTATTCATCTCTATGTAATCCCTGCCTCTGGCTATAGCTCAGAACAGGATCATGGGTAGGATGGGTGCAGGCTCCCTGGACAGTGAAGTATGATATTAACACAGTGGAGGGCTAGTCTAGAGCAGATAAGATACAGTAGGAGAGCTCTTGAGTCCAGTGCTCTTGTACTTCCACTACACTTATAGCAGAGTACATTTACTCCCCCCCCCTTAAAACCATCTATGTTGTTTTGCATCTGTGCAGTTTTTTTTTTGCATGTCCATATTTTATCAACATGTTTGCATATTTGTCTGAGGTGTATCTTCGGCTCGGCTACACATGTGACAAATGCTCTTGGTAGTAAGCTGTGTGTCAGATGAATGTATGCTGCTGACTCTAATCTCCACCTCTTCTGCAGAGACCTGGGTATTACTCTTGTTGTGAGGTGTAATCTCCTCTTGGTCTGAGCCTCTCCTGCAGCCAGACAGGCCGCAGAGCATGTGTGTGTGTTTGTGAACTTTGTTCGTGCTTGCATTCAGGTGTCTGGTCATATGACGAGGTGTTCTGGTCTGTGGATACCATACCCTGGTTATTAAACCTGGGTTAAGCCCTCACTTGAAACCTTCTATCATGCTCCTCGATCCGAGACGATGGAGTAAGGGGGGGATTAAGGGGTTTGGAGAATGGAACTTCAGGGATTTTCAGACAACATTTTGGCAAAGTTAGAAAAATGTGCACAAGGGCCACACTCAGTCCACTTAAGGTGAGTCTGCACGGACTTGACCTGTTTCCTCATCTTCACTGTTTACTCCGAGGAGACAGACCAGCCAATGTCTACCTTTTGATAGTTTTTCACCTAACTCTCTGCAGACTGCACACATCTAGTTGTGAACTCTACACCAGTGAACTGATGGGCACTTAGCCCTAATTTACACTGGATGCAGAACGACGCCGACGTCTGCTGTAACAAATTCTCTTTTTATCAGACGTCGGCGTACGGTGCATAAATTCAGCACAGAGCAGATCGTGTGGGACAGGAAGTCGTGTACAGACACAAAATAAAACATCTGGTTTATTTTCAAAATAAAATAATCCATGTTTGCGGTGGATCGTATAATTGATTTCCTTCTACTCAGTGGATACAGGGTGGTTCTCTTTCACTGACTCCAAATCAGCAAGATGTCGTTAGTCAGCAAGATCTCATTCTCGCGATTCCAGCTGTCCGACGGAGCCGCAGTAGGTGGATCTCGTGCGTATTGACGGACATCGATGGGCGTTGGCGTCATTCCGCATCCAGTGGAAATTAGTGGTTACAGGACAAGCTCGCTCCAAAATACTGAGTTTCAGCTGCTTTTGCAAAATAAAATAAAAGTGAAGTTATAGTAATCAACATACAGTACACCTGTATATTAACACAGTAGCAACCTTACACTAGGTTGAGGATATTTTGATGACGCTGAAAATGTTTATCCCTCACATGGAGGCTATCTGTGTTGGGTTTGTGGAGGTACTGAGTTTTATTCGCCCAGCAGTAGCCATAGGAAGACAGATAGATTCTGCTCAAATGAAGTGATAACACAGGAAACAGTATCTGGGCCACCCTTGTGTTATATCAGCCTCTATCTGATATACTTTACCCTCCTCCTGTTTTCTGTCCACTGTGTTGCCTTCTCTCACTGTGAAGGCAGGAAAGGTAGGCTTTATTTCTCTGATGTTTATCAGAGTGGTAGCATGTTGCTGAGCCTGGTAGTAAGATCCAAACTCTGATAATGATCTGCCCTGCGCTGTCTGACTGCAAATGAAATGCAGCCTACTCGCTGCCATCAGTCAGTGACAAATGCAAACAGGGGATACATGATGGCATTCAATTGTCATCTAATCGTCCTTGGTTGCTGTGGTAGCTAATCTGATCATTACAGCAACGATTGGGAGAAAATGAGCGTCTCCTTGTTGTGTCCTAAAATAGGGCGGCGTGAGTGGTTCTTGTTGTTGCTCATTATCACCGTGTAGTTCTTATGCAGCGCTCTTCTATCCTGACCTCACTGTAATGCTAGCAGTTCACTTCTAAGCCCCAGATATTCAGCATACTAGGTCTCACGTTACAAATGAAGGGAATGACTCCATCGCCACGGTAATGATGCACTAATGACAAAGGACACAAAAGGAAATGGATGTTCAAACTGATGATGAACATAATTGAAGGTATGCAGGTAATATCTGAATATTTAGTGTGAAACATCTGTCTCCTCTTTATTTACTCAGTGAATGTTGTTTACACACCTCAGGCGTAACTGCGGTGAGCATAATTATCTTCAATGGAGTGTATATAAACATATACAATAGTCTAATTAGGGCTGCGAGGAGAAGGGCATCCTGACTAAGCGATGAATAGAACAGATACACCCTCACCTCTTCTTTGTGCCGCGTGACCTTTGTGAACAGGGTGTGGTGAGGGCACAAAAGGATCTCTGTGTAACCATATACTGTTGGATAAAAGACAGACAGGGGGACGTCATGTGTAAAAGGAGAAAAGTGGAGAGGACCCATTGAAAATTCAAACAGTAGTCTGTTGCTGTGGGTAAGTTTGACATGTGACTCAGTGAGGCCCGGTATTGTATGACCATAGTGCTGCTGTTGGGCTCGAGGGTGACATTTCTATTCTCCCTTCCAGACCTCTCTCTCTCCTTCTCTGCTTTACTCTAGTATCAGATTCTAATCTGTCAGTCAGCGGTGCCTCAGCTCCATTCTGCAGATTGACTCCCATCTGATGGATGAGGTAGAAAATCCCCTCAGTGCCCAGGCGGGATATAGCCAGTCCCTTTTGGTTCTTCACCCTAAAACAGTTTTGAATCTGACACTCAGCTATGGCAGCTTTCAATGCATTTTTAACCATATCTCTTTCTAACCACTAGCACCATGTTTGGACCTCTGTTTCACTCTCTCTCTGAGCATTGTGCCGATAATCGTGGGGTGGCAGCAGATGATCTTGAGACCTGGCCTTTGTGTCCGGTCTCGTTTTTTTCCCTGCCAATGGGATTAGTGGAGAGTGCCGACTCTGCAGGTGGAGCCGTAAGTTAATTTGCCCCACTGTTTGGAGCTATAATAGCTTATTGATTGTCTGACAGAGATGCAAGAAGCAGCGTGGAAGGGCACTGAGAGGGGGAGAAAATAAGTTAATCATCGCTCAGTGTGTTGCCAGGATTTAATCACATTACCTAAAGCTCACCGCTGCCATGTAAATTCACTTTCAACCTCGGAGGAGTTGGAGTGACTGCCTTGAGACGGAGGGGACCCTGCTGATTTCGTGCAACCTCTCCTCAGCTGCGGTCTGGTCCCTGCCGGCATGGTACTCCCTGCCCAGCACCCGCCTCAATCCTGTGGGATGCTAGCTCCCTGCCCAGGGGCCCGGGCTTAATTCACGCTAAGCTGTTGGGATAATTTTAGCTGTGCTACCCAGCGGTGACCTCCATCTGCTATAATGCTGCTCAGGTTGTCTGAAAAACATCAGCGTGGCCTCCACGATTCAGCCCATAACTCCAGACAGCTGGTTGGACCATCACTCATGTCTTCCACCAGGCTTTCCCAGACTAAAGTGCTCCTGTGCTGTGTGTACAGTACGAGCAGGAAGGCCTGTGTGTGTGTTTCTCAGAGGAACTCTGGCCCATTAGCACTGCCATCATATACACACTACAGATGGTTACCTGGAAACTGCACATGCTGCTTTTATTTGACTGGTGGCCCTCTAGCTGCCTGCACAGATTGTGAGAATGCTCCTCTGTTTTAACAACTTCGAGCAAAGCTGCCATTAAGATTGTGCTCTACATCAGTATATGGGCTGTAGCAGAGCCTGGACTGATTGTGCTATCATTCATTCATGCTTGCAGCTGTGTGAGGGCATCACATTGGCTGGTGTTTACACATGAAGCAGCAAAACTGGGTTTAGTTCTGGCTGGAGTTTGCCCATGCTCCAGCCTGGCTTCTATCAATCTGTCTGCACCCAAACACTAACCAAAGCAATGCAATGGCACATAGAGGTGAAAGGGTGAGATCATGTAAACACAGAGCCAGAGACGTCGACCCTGCACCCATTCACACACTGCCGCTGACCTGACGGCCAAATTCCTATCTGGCAACAACAGGAGCAACATCTGGCAAAACTGTCCACCCTGACCCAAATCTAAACCTCACCAGGTCTACCCACCTCCAGGAGGATTCCAGGTACAGCATTTAGAAAAGCCTTGATGTGCTTCAAAATAACTGCACGGCAAGATCAAACACGCAGAAGGAGAGATGGGAAGGGACAACAAAGACGGGGATAAATTGCCAAGGAGAAAATAGCGGACAAGCTGCCATTAGGATGAGGGTTAGGATGGAGGTGGCTCCAGTTGGACGGAGATTCTCTCTTGGCTCTTGAGGGGAAGATAAGGGGACAGGTGGTGTTCTGTTCTCTCAAAGATCTCCGACAGCTGGCAACTCTCTATAAGTGTGCTGCTGGAGAATGTATGTGTGCCATTTGTTTGTGTGTTTATAGCTACATGTGCCTGCATTTGGTTGTTTGAGCACTTGCCAGCTGAGATATCTCCCTAAAGTCAGTCTCCACTCTTTTACCTTGGCTTTGCTAAATCGTTTCCTTGTTCTTTTCCTATTCTCTGGCAGCCCCATCATGGCATCAGGCCTTTTTATACCAGTCTGTTCTGCTGGAATATTTTTCTTTCTCTGTGTTTGGGCTGAAAGTCGAACAGGTTGATTCCTGTTCTGACCCATTTGTGCTACTCCGTCTGATGTTTATCTTTCTGACCTTCCTCCCATTTTGAGGAGAATAGTTAGTGTGTGGAAGTCTGCTGTGACCGCTGTGTGAAAGACAGCATTCACTCTTAATTTCTGACTGGTTTAATACTAGGATTGGAACAACATCACCGTAATACCGCGGTCATGTGATGCCTACTGTGGTGTTGAGCTCATTACCGTCATCACCGCAATATATTAAAATAATATTTTATAATAATATAAAATAATATATATTTGCTGTTGAAAGTTACAGGGGTGCATATGGTGTTTGATATGAAATTTAAAGAGTAATATTTAGTAATATCCTGTTTTTAAAGCTAGATGGAATTGAGAAAGTACTTTTTATGTGGTTCATATTTCTGTCATGACTTCAGGTTCAGCATATTGTTCAAAGCACTGTATGGTTTTAGCACAGACAAACAGAACACTGTCTAGTCTAGAAATATTCTAGGTATTTATGTGAGTTGGGTTTGCTTTTCTCATAAACTCAATTTCATGACCAATGAACACTTTCCCATGCAAAGCAGATGCCGGGATAACAAATGAGCCAAAGCAGAAGGGCCTTAAAATTCCTCTGTGCTGGCCTGGCACTATGCAGTGTTCATGTACTCTGGTTAGTGCACACTTCTTTACTGTGTTGGCTTTGGGCTCGTTCCACATACAGCGCTGTGTTTGATCGGGCGGTGTAGCGGCGGCCGCTGAGAAGAGCTTGTGTCATCTCAGTGGCAGACGGCTTTTGTTTGCCGAAACGAAAAAGAGATGGTACTAAATGGGCCAGAGGCGGTTATTTGCAGTTGGCAAACAGACACTGTCCTCAGCGGTGAAGCACTCAGTTGCCACTGTGGCCTGACAGCTGGCTTTCATCCCTTATTGGCGCTGCAGTGTTTGCTCACAATGCGAGTTGCTCTTAAATGTAATTCATGCTCTTAAACTCTTCACAACCAACGCGCTCTGGTGGAGGCTCAGAATAGAGATCCCCCCTCCAGCACAGCTTTCGGTCAACAATCTGTTTTCCCAAACCATTGTTGATTGATGTCAACTGTTATAAGTACTGTCTTTTTTTCTCTGTTTTGCCGGTGGTTTCTTTGAAGTTTCTATGCTGCACCTGATCGATTGATGTTTCATGCCCCACAGGTCACCTTGACTATAGGATGCCCTCTTTGTGGCAGTGGAACTTTTCATATGCAAAAATTAATGACAGTGTTTTAAGATGAAAGGACTCTCCTCTCTCTATCCACCTGTCTTCATTATAAGCTATAGCCTCGGCTACATGATGATGGGAGTGTAGTCCTCATCTAATCAGCTGTAAAAATAGTCTCATAATGATTTTGAATATCCCTTAAAGACGATAATTACATTTACCTCCAGCCCATCGGGCACTCATATTTCATCATTATGCGCATCAACTCTATGAGGATTCCTGTTAGCGTATTCTGGCTTAAATGCACATCTCATCAGGTATTAATTTACTCTTAAGCTCTTTGTGATTAACAATTGTTGAGACAATACAGCACATCAGTAATTTCTAATTGCTTGGGGATGCTCACACACCAAACCACCTCTTAATTGAAATTGTGCATATGAAATCTTTTTCTGTAGTGAAACAGCGGTTTTTGTTTTTTCATGCAACAGATGATGCTGAGATTCGTTTTATACTGTCTCCTTCTTTTCTTGAGGTGATCTGATCAGTGTTCGTGCTTCCTCAAAGGGACAAAGTTATTTGCTGAAAAATGGCGGTAAGTTTCAGCAGAGCTAAGAACGAATCCTTAGCTAAGACTGCAGATCACACACTACTTCTGCTCTTTTTAGACTTCACTTTGCCGCAAAAAGAATTTCCGCTGCAGCTCTTTCAAGCTTGAGATGATCAGAAAATATGGTTTCCTTTCATCCCGCAATTGATTCCAAGTATTTCCCCTCAGGCGAAGCCACATAAAGTCAGCTTTGTCCTCCAGACACAGAGACGTTATTATAGCTGTCCTCTTATAACTAAATATATTCATTTTGAACATCAACTGTTATTCATATTGACCATAAAGTTGTCCGAGAACATTCAATTTAGCCTGTACTGCTGGATGCAAGGGAAGTATCAGAATTCACTTTTTGTGATATAGAACTGCACATTAAAGTCTGGGCACAAGTTTGTGTCACAGTGTAAATATATAAATTCAGTGTATTCTTACATGTGTGAGTTTCATTCCTAAGGTTCACAGGTCAGATTATTTTCAGACTTTACTTGTGTTCATTAGGGGTGGGAAAATATTGATATGAAAATATATATTGTGATACTTTTTCTTCTGATATAATAGCAATTTTTAATTTCTTAATATTGATTTTTTTTACCTTAAAAAGTCATGTTTTGGGCCAATTGTAAATCCAGAGCGACTTACACACATTGAAATGTACTGTACATTTATAAATTTATGTGAATATATAAATATGTGTCCATATATACAGTACGTATATATATATGTGCGTACTGTATATACAACTTTGCATTTTAATGTTTAAATTTCTCAGTGATCTATGTAGAATATCACGGTGTATCACAATATTGCAATATTGTATCGTATCGTGAAGTCTTTGCCAGTACCCACCCTAGTATTCATACCACAAATTGCGCACCAGGGATGGTGTCAGGATACTCACAAAAGAGGTGAAAATCCAGAGTCTGGTCAGTGGCAGAGAAAAACTAGGCCAAGTCGTCGGCAGGCAGCCTTTTTGTCTCAAGTTGTCTGGAAACTGTCACGAGAGAAGAGATCAAGTCAACCGTTCCAGACAACCTCGGAGCCCACTGGCCGCTCATTCCTGACGGTTTTAAACAAAAAGTCAGGCAAGGAGGCTGTGTGTGGTGTTTCTGTTCAAATGCCTCCATCTGCCTCTCTACTACTCGTATCCCTGCCTGATTTATCTCTGCAAGGTGAGATAAGACTCTCCCTCGGCCCGCCTGTAATCCTCTCAGCCACAGATGGAAAATGAGCATCTATCCGGCTTGTAGACAAAAGGTTCGCCGAATGGAAATGGCAGACTAGACATTAAATACATTCCTGTATTACCTTGACTATCTGGCTTTTCTGAGGAATTCGGTGAAGTAATAGGAAAATATTTTATCTTAACAGGTTTCTCATTGGTCATTGGATTTGAGAGACAGGAACTACAGGGGGATTTGATGAATTTTCTGGACAGGTCAGGGATTATCAAGCCATTTTTCAGAAGTGTAATTTTAATTGAATATGTCGGAGTGTTTTCCATTTCTTTTCATTTAAGATTTGCAGCACATCGTCTCATCAGCGAGTCCAGATGTTGCTGTTGAGGCAACAGTAGATCTACACATACATCAACATATCCTGTTATTATAATGTTATATTGCATCCACAGTACAGTACATACAGTGCCTTATTGTCTGTTATTCCATCCAGTAAACCATATTTCCTCCAGCTCTGTAGTGAGTGCTCATAGTTGCAAAGTACTTAAGGGACTAATATTCATAGGTCAGCTTTGATGTCAAGTTAAAAGGCATAAAAAGACAGAGTGCGCTCCTGTAAGACTGAGTTAAACAGATGCTCACAAAGTTTTTTTCTGCAAATGATCATGAGTGAGTTTGTGGAACAAAGTGAGACAGATGAGACCCAGGGGAGAGTCTTTCAGCATTGATGTGTGTGTGGGTGTGTGGATGTGTGGAAGTGTGCATGTGTGCACTTTGGGCATATGGACTGACTCCAGATGAAACCAATTTTATATCCTTGACATGCCTACATTCATCAGCCAGCTTCGGCATCACTCTGCCCCGCTGACAGCATCGGTCTGTAATTGGCTGACAGAGTTAAATGTGTCTGGACTGGACCAGTAGAAGAGGCTCTCAGTCTGATATGGACAGGGCCTCAGTGTGACCCCAGGGTCAGGAAAACAGTGAGACAGAGATAGTAAACAGTGGTTAGCTTGGAAACATTCTTGGACTACATTTCTATGCTGCATCGCTGAACTACGATTGCCCCCAGCTGTCCTTTTTCTTACCAATATTATTCCTTTGTTCCCGATCCAAAGAAGTGTCATCACCATATTTGCAAAATTACAGGGTTTGACACTGAGATAATGAAATTTAGTTGCGCTCTCTATTGCTCAGGGTGGAATTACATTTACTGTGTGATGAGTGAACGTAGATAGAGGTAGTGTGTTAATAGTGTACAGCTGTAGAGCATCAGACTAGCTGGATGTCATCAAGGTAATCAAATGAACTGCTGCGCTATCAAGCAGCATTTTAATGAAATGCTCGGAGTTCACAAATAGAGCACCTCTTTAGAAGACTCCTCGGTTACTAATGGAAGCCAAATATGTGATGTGATGAGACTGAGGAGCCTTTAGGTAAGGGATCATTCATTTTCACCAGCCTGTGCACCTGTCATTCATGCACATGGATACCGTCAGGGAGAAAGCGATCTGAAGGCTTGGTAGACAGAGTACATAGTGTTCAGCAATGGAAATGGAAGCTCTTCAGCTGCATCTCTTTGATGTAGCAGACAAAAAGCAGGGATAGTGTCCCTGAAGAGCACTTATGTTCAGGATACATCCCTCCCTCTCTGAGGCCCAGCTGCTGTCATTTGTAAAAGTAGGGTTTTTACTGTACACTAACTACCATTTACATGATAATGCTCCCTGAGTCTATAAACCACTAACATGTACTCCACTCTTTTTTTCTCTCTGTGTGGTGCCTGTCATTATACTGGTGCAGAACTGAGTGCTAAACGAGTGACAAGAATAAACAGAGTGAGGTTTCCAGACGTTACTGCGCTTGCCGGCGACTGGTATCCGTCAGGGAGCGAGTTGGGGGTCCTCAATCTCCCCTTTCCTTGTCTATGACCTCCCTCCTTGCACCTTCAATCCTGTCCGCTTCTGTTTATAAACTTTATACATTTTGACAGCCGGTTTGGAAAGAAAGGCGGATTTAGGGGGCAAAAGCACTCTTTTTTTTATCTTCTTGAGCCCACTTCCCTACTTCTCAGCCAGCAGGGAGAGCCACTTTAAGGGCTTAAAAATAATCGCTCGCTCTTTTCTCCAGTCAGGGTCTTTCTAACGGAGCCTGGGCTGACCCCTGAGTGTGACTCTGCCGTCTGGTTTCCATCCCAGCACTTGATTGAAATGGGAAAAATAGATGGCGATGGAGATTCAGCTCATTCTTATTTATTTATGTTTGGTCGTCCCCTGTTTTGCATGGCCCAGCGGTGGATTAGCACTCTATTGATGGAGCCACGGTGGAGGGGCCCCACTTCCCCAACACACTCAGGGGGGCTGGAATTTGCAACACAGGGCCAGGACTAATGGTATATGAGAGGGGGGAGGTATGCGCTGTCTACCTCAATACACCGCTATACTGCGTGGGGGGGCTCTGCACGCTGCTTTTCTCCAGTTCCCAGCCTCACAATGTTTTGTACTTCTAGCCAAGGTATACAGTTTTTACATGTAGTACTGGCATTGTGTGCATTTTTATGCAACGTGCAAAATGAGTCTCACACATTTCTTGACACTGGCCAGAAAACGTTTTGCATTAAGAAAGATGCTCATGCACAGAGCTGACATGATGCTTGTGTACCAGGAAGTGCGAGCAGGATGCAGGATCTTTGGAGGTTAAACACTCTGTCAAAGCCACAACACTGTGTCCATCTATTCTCTTTGAAACGCTGCACGCTGTCAAACTGACTGACAGCTAAATCTACTGGCTTATATCAGAACTAAGCCACTGTGTAATTGAATATTAGTTAAATCCTCACCATACTACTGAGATTTGACCTAAAAAACCCAAATCTGTAATTGGAGTAGTACAGTGCCCCCCTTAGGCTTCTCATTTGGCCTTCTACTATCGTATTTATCTTTATTTAACAAGGTTACACAACTTTTTTCAGCAGCTTATAGCTGTGCGTGAGTTTTAAATTATTTTTAACAAGGGTCGTTTGTGTTTGTTTGTTTTTTACTGTGAATTTTACAATATATTCTCAGTCAGGATGAATGTAAAGGGTCATTAGCTTCTACCCTTTTAGCATCTCCGTGCACAGCACATAACTACATATAAATAAAATATTAGAGCTGTATTATTGGTTCGTCCTGCCTGTTATGCTCCTTTCAAAAACCAAAAAAACAAAATCCCTCCTCTATAATAAGGACAAAGTAAGAAGTAAGTAAGTATTGGAGTTGAGTGAGGAGAAATGAGAGCATTGGTGCCATGTTTGAGAGTCCCTATGACTTCTATGCATAATCTGCTCTCCAGCGAGCTTCCTGATTAATGCAGAGGAGTGTTTAAGTGGTGCCAGGAGGACATCAACAGAGACGCTAGAGTTGTTTGATAAAACATCTCTAATTAAAATCTGTGTTTCCTTTGCCTTGATCTTTGTGTATATTATCAGTATTTTTCTTAGCTCACTGGAGAACGAGATAAATTGCATTAATTAAGTTCAGCAACAAATGAACCATTTTTTTCTGTGTTTAGTGGATGTTGCTGTTCCTGCTAATTGAAAGGTTTGTTAACAAGGTAACGGCTTCAAAAGCCCCCATCTGTGTCCTTCACTTGTTTCTCCACATCACACTCGTCTGCAGTCAGTCGTCTGTCTGACCGTCCATAGAAGAGCCAGCGCTATTGTCTTAGCCAGTGATGCTAACGAAGAGCTTTTTAATGGTCTTTCCTTTTTGTGCCTTTGACTTTTCCCTGTAGATGCTTCTCCCACAGCCACCCTCTCACTCTATTCTCCAAACCACTCTGCAATAAAATTAGATTTTATGATTCTGGGTCATTGCAGCTCCCTGAAATACTGTACAGCAGCAGGGATATATGGGGAAAAAATTGGATACTTCTCTTCAAACCACCAGAATATGTGAGTAACAAGTTTGGAAATGACAGCATGAAGTATTATAGTTTTTTAGAGGCACTATTTACCACTTTTTTTGCTTCAGCATTTGGAAAATGTCAAAGAGGGAGAGAGTTTAAATGACAGAAAATGCATTTTAAGAAATAAAAGTGAAGAAACAAACAAGCAGCAAGTGAAATATCCCTCAGCGATTTATTATAGTAATTTGGTAGAATGTGGATCTGGATTTTGGGGGGGGGGGGAGGAAACGGACGTGATGGATGTATGGGGAAGCTCATCTTAACACTCACAGCAGGGGTGCCAGATAATGCGCACCACTTAGTCACTACACAGGAGGAACGGACATGATGATTTCTTTTTTACGCAGGCTGTTATTTACAGAATCTGAATGCCAGATCCCCATCTGTTAAAGCCAAATTACAGCAGTGCTGCTCTGCATAATTCCTCTGCATTCAGAGAGATGCTCATTTTGTATATTATCATTATCATATACAACACAAAATGTGAGTGAAACTAGAATGATTTGTTCATGAAATTAGACGAGACCATTCTGTCATAGAGTTGTGTCTCTGTCCAAGTGGTGGTGGAGTTGACATTTACCCCTCCTGTAGACAAAGAGTGCTGGCAAAGTGAATGGGGAATAGAGGGAGTAGCCGGCTACTCCGGGGCACAGGCCAGATGGATTAACTTGAAAGGCATGGCATTGTAAACCAAATTCAAATTAATCCTTTTTTTGTGTCCCTTGATGGAACAATGGTTCTTTCCTGGGCCTCGGAGAGACATTGACGCCAAGGGGAGAGTCAGGCCTTCACTATATCCGACACTTTTCACATCACCGCTCTCAATTAAAAAAAAAAACAACACATAATTCTTTGATCTGAATATATCTGAATATTAATTTACAAATCACATCTTATAGTAAATATGCACATGCACAATAGACACAATTTTCAGGATTTCCATATAAAATAGTTCTCAGACCATTTGGCTGTGTCCTGTCTGTTTCACTCGTGGCCATGATTAGCTCACACAGCCTGACAAATAAAACCCAGGGAAAAAAAAACCCTGAACCCCCCCTCAACCTGACCTTCACATCACCTAAAGTTCTGGCTTTTTCCACTATTTGACCACTATTTATTTTATTGTTAGAGCGTCCCTGTCTGCCAGACACTCTCTGTTTTCATTGAGCTTCTCAATGACCCATGCTGTTTCATATTTTATTTCCTTCAGACATTTTTATGGGAAGGTCTGTTGGTAAATCACTATTAAATTCCTTTTTGGAGCCTTAATTCTCCATCCTCCCCCCTTGTGTGTGTGCACGTAATATGCAGCAGAAGTAGGACAAGAGGTCCCACTGTTACAGCTTGTATTATTTGACGCAGCCATTCATTAATTATCTTCCCCGTGCAGTCTTCCTTATCGCTCATTGTTTCCTTTTTTTGTTTTTGCTCCAAGCACCTTGTTTCAAGCTGTTCTAATCCCAGCTCTTTGTCAAATCATTTGCCTATCCAATGTCCTTGGGAATGTTTGAAAGAATAGAAAAAGCACAGCACATGGGGCTTCCTATTAGGAGCTCACCAGCTAGGTTTGTACTAAACTGTGACATCTAGGAAACTGGATAAAGAGGGAAGTGAAGATTGAAAACCTTTAGTAAGGCAGGCAGCAATGGCGTCATTAGGCCTATTTTAGGGAGGCTGAAGCCCACAAAAATATCTTGAAGCCCCCTTAAATAATTTGGTGTTGTTTATTTACTTAATTGTTCAAAAAAGTGCTTACAAATTCAATTTTCAACAGAATATGAGTTTAAATAAAAAATCATATAACCTTGCTTCATTTTGGTTACCCCCCTATGGCCCGTTGAAAAACACATGCTGAAGTGCCCTCTTTGGAGGCAAAAACGTGCACTAAAATGCTCCTGTTTTGCAAAACACGCTAAATAACCCTGTTGGCTGGTTAAAACATGTTAAAGTGCTCTCTTGGAGACATTTTTTCTTTTTGCTCCTGCCCTTCAAAAATTCTATATAGTATATATAGCCAAAGTAACCTCACCTGGGGGCTAAGGCCCCCCCATCACTAGGTTTTAAGGACACCGTTTTAAGTGACTGGGGACACATTTAGCACAGAATAGATTGCCGTCTGTCCCTGTTTTGCTTTTTTTTTTCTGGACACGTCCGTCCCTTAGGCAGTTTGTTGCTGACAGGCTCTGAGGACAGATTTATGTTGTGTTTAAGTTGGACAGAAATGTTTGAATTTAGCACCAAAGGCTTTTGAGGAGTCACAGAGACAAAGAGAGACACCTCGATCTCCTGAATGTCACACATACTTTAACTCTCCAGCTCCACTCTGTTGATGGTGGACTAAATGATCCATGGCGGTGTATATGCACCACACCTCCTCTCATTGGTCACAGACACTTGCTTTTTATTGAATATGCCAGGTTAGTCCAGGCAAATGTTGACTCGTATATTATCATCATGGCCTATCAATGCACGATGAGTTTTTTTGTCCTCTTCTGACCCCTGAAAACATGTTTTGTCTCCCATCCTGTTCGACTATCAGCCCTCAGCTGCTGTGCCCCTCCACTCCATAGGCTTTTTTCCCAGAGGTGACCCTTCTGGCATCCGCCAGAACCTCAAATGGTTTACTCACAGAGCTATTAATAAAAAAACTTCACTGACAAGCACATCAGTGGAAGACAGCAAGAATGCTGAACAGTCAGTTATAGACAGACAGGAAGGCACATGGGGGAGAATTATAGGCTGAAATCTGTTTGGGGAAACAGGGTGTGTGTGTGTCGGGGGGTAACGTTGATATTTGTGCCCCTGCTGAGCTCCTGGTGCTGTGATGAATGCTGCTGTATAGTGTTTTACTGCTCTGTGCATTCCTGTGTTCGGGCTGTTTACTGTTACGACACCTCACTCCTCTGTAGGGTAACACATGGTGCTGTCTACGCCAAGAGCATTGCCCCTGTGTAGTTACAGTGACCCTGTTTCAGACCTAATTCACCCCAGTGCATGGAGTAGTCACATACCAGCAGCTCAAGAGATCTGAAGTGCAGAAAACAAAACAGTGTCGCAGCTGCAGGAGGGAATCAATGGGCACAATTGTGGACATGACAGAGGGGATTTAATGTTTTAAACCATTAGCTACTGTCTCTTGTCTTGTTAACTGTCCATGCTGCACAGCTGTATGTTGTTTTTCCCTTTCTGTCAGATAGATTGCATGGCTTGTCAAGGCAGGATTTAGTGTCAGTAAATCCACATTCAGGAAGGACAGTGACCCCTCAAACTGTAATTAGACAGGGAGTCTGCTCAAAAACAGCCACAGATCACATTGGGTGGACATTTGTTGATCGGTCAGGGACAGGTGAGGATGTCATCGTGACCTTCAGAGTGCTTCTGCGCCTTTTCGAGGAGTCCTTAACGTAGATCTGTGGCTTCATAGTGGTCTTGTTAGTGAAATGTTGATGGTTCTGGAGTTAAGGAAGGACATCTGCAGGTGTAACCACTCCTCAGGCTTTTAACTTAAATTCTAATGGATAAGTAAACATTTGCCAGTGTAAGAGATATATCCCCCCTGTAGCCAGTTTACTATCTAGGCTCCATCTTGGCATGTCCCCCAGTCAACATTTGTGGGAAGAAAGAGGAAATTCAGTGTTCAGTGACAACTGTGAAATCATCCGAGATGGAGGTGAAGTGGAGGATTAGGCTGGGATTGGGCCAGAGAAGCACACAGTGACTCAGAGAGAAAGATGGAGGAGGGACGGTTCCCAGTAAAATGCACTGAATAGATTTTTCGAGCCTCTGTAATTGTCTTTCTTTTTGTCTGCTGTTCTGGAAAACCACCCACTCCTCCTCCTCGCCTTTTCTTTTTTCCCTCTCATTGAAGGTCTTTCAGCTGTGCAGATCCTTTTGCTGAAATCCTATAGGTGATAATGCAACTGATCCCGCTGATCTACCTTGAAAACGTCACTCTCTTATGCTGTTTCACTAATCTTTGTTTTATCATCGCCCTGCTGTCACATTAAACTATATCTGCTTTTGTCTTTTCTGGTTATTTCTCTTGCTGCTGGCCTTTTCACAGATATGTACTGTGGTATATATATGCAGTAATGTGTTGTGACACACAGCACCATGCTGTCTTCTCTTCTCTCATCTGTCTGCTCTATTATTCCAGTTTATGAAAAACATAAAGGGGTTTCTTTAGAGCGATATAGTGTGCTTCTTTTCTTGCCCCTCTGACGCAGGGTTTCTTGATTCCTGTTGGCAGAAGCACTGTTTCTTCCCTTCCCTCCCCTGGATGACTGGAGCCCTTGTTGAGGTGTTGTTGTGGTTGTTGGCCCTGGCTGTTTCTCAAGGGGCTCCTTCAGCTTGTCTCTCGTCCATGAGTGTCTCTGGCCCCCACAACTCCCATTCCCCTCACTACACAAAGCTGCTGTCAGTTCGCAGGCCACATGTGTCAGGCCCCGAGCCCTTATTTAAGACCCAGACCCTGCCCAGGCGTCACTGTTCCAGAAACAGTGAGGGCACGGTGAAAGAGAGGGTGTGGGCAGCTATTCAGAGGCCCGGAAAGACACCGAGGAAGGCTGGACAAGAGGAAAGTGATGGAAGTGAAGCAAAAGCACTCTCATTGGAACAATTGCTCTCAGCTCAGCTGACACTGTGAACTTTAAAAAAAAAAGCAGTGTGTGTGAAGAGGTAGAGTGACTACTCACCCACACAGAGTGCTCCCAGTTCATAAGGCTTTGTAAAAAAGTGTGAATATGGTAGTTTGGCTGGAGGGGACAGTGGAGCTCAGCCAGTCCAACACAACAGCCTCTCTGTTAGGCTTTCAGCGCAGGAGTCCAGACACATTAACAAATACAAGCCTCCAATAAAACACCACCGCTGGACAGCGCTCCGCCCGCTCTGCCAGTGGTCTGATAGGCTGCATATGAGGCCCAGAAAAGCCATGCCGTTCATTTCATGTCAGTGCATTCTGGGCTTTGTTTCTCCTTTATTGTGCGTTGGTTAAATAGTGATGACTCCCTCCATCCTTCCATCTGTGACTGTCACTGATTTTATTTTATGCATTCAGCTGTGAGGCTCTAGCTGTACTGTTTATTGGTTGCCTGCTAACGTTGTTTCTGTGGTGATTTGTCACAGCAGCTCTGGAGACACTCAGCGGTTTGGTGATATTTTTAAGGAGACTTTAAATAGTTCGGAGAGTAACCAGGTAGAGACGACTGAGCCTGTCAACAGATCCTTAAAGTCTCTGTGTTGGGGGTCAAAGCTTTAATTGACAATCAGTGATGAGTGTCCAAACAGAGTGTTGTTACAGGGCCTTGATCAGCCGGTGTGGAGAGACGGGCAGACCGGCTGACCCTTGGATGTGTATCCGGACTGGATTCTGTCTCTGTTCTCGCCCTCAGAGGAGCGCTGTAGCGTGGGTGGTGGGCAGGATAATGATGGTTTCCATAGCCGTAAAGGAAAGAACGTCCGTCTCAGAACCAGCAGCAGTTTGTGGACGCAGACACAAACACAGTAAAAAAGTGGGGGACGGAGCAAATTAACATTTTTGCCAAGAGCCAATTTGACTAGTCGTTAAAGTTTCCTCGCTGTGGTCAGGAGGCAATGTTGGGCATGAACGGTTTGAATTAAAATGTCCAACATGAGCACTGGTGGATGTTTGTGGATTATACCTATAATGGCAGGCATTTTCAGTGGCATATTGGTATTTTTTTGTGATTTCACATTTCATTACTTCCCAAACCCATAATAATAAATTGTGAGCTTCATGAGGTTTGAGCATCGGCTACAATGCCATCCACTTTTTTTTCATGGTTTAGACTTTCATTTCTTTTTCCCAGTGCACCACAACATGCAAAAAATATATTCTTCACATACAAATCTTAATGCTGGATACTTGTGGTGGATCTTCTCAGCTCAAAATTTCCCTTGTTGCCCTCCATTATCCTCTTTTAATTAATGTATGTCTCCCAAGGCACACAGTCTGCAGTAATTAAGGGCTAATTGCTCCCAAGGTCAGTGGATTTATCCGTTTATCTGTTTGTTTATTTTGTAATCAGCCTGTTATAAGGTAATTGTGTTTCCATTACTGTTTGTCCTCTCCTCACCTCCACTGCAGCAGACCACAGCCTCGTATGTTGAGAGGAGGTGGTGATGGCTGTGAGGAGGAAGCCAGTGACACATTAAGGCCCTGCTTCTAGCCAGGAAAGCCTGACTGGCCCTTGTGCTCCTGGTGGGCCAGTGTGAAGGCGCTGGCTGCCTCAGGACATGCAGAGGTGGTTCTGGGGTCCTGATGGTGTGTTGAGTGTAAACAGTGGTGTGTTCCAAATGCTGGCTGGGGTCGCTGCCTAACAGAGCTGCTGACATATGCCGTCTTGGTTCAACAGATCCCTTTCTCTTCATATGAATCTCTTGTAGCTGAATAGATTTATTTGTCTTCAATCGAGCAGCTCTTTTGTCTTTGCCAGATGTGGAGAAGAATCTCCTCTGCTTTGTTGTAACTCTCTTTGTCTTTTCTGATTTTTAGTCCTCTATGTACTTGTATGTATTTGTGAACATAACCACACAAATTCATACTAGGGATATCCTAATACAACTTTTTCACTTCCGATACAATACCAATATTGCAGCCTTGGCCTCCCTGTATTGGCCAATACCAGTATTGATCCGATACAATATCAGCAGGAATCACAAATACTTTTATTACTTATTTTGTAGCATGGAATGTTAGAAAAGGCTTGATCAAGTGATAATACTCAAAAAGGTTACATCAAATTTAACCTTAAACATAAGAACATTCCACAAGTGAATAAAATAAAATAAATTATGAAATAAAAATAAATTGGAAGACCCTGAAAGATAAACTCAATAAATCCAATAGCACATCCTTGCACATGCAGGTACACATACAGTCTCATCCATAAAGGAATGGCCTAACAGACATCCCACGTGCCCTAGCACGTCGACGGTCGGTGGGGTTTCTGCTCAGCATGTGTGCAGTAGCCCACCTTGCCTCTGTCATGTTTTCCATATTGAAGTGGTGGTGTGGTGAGCTCCTGCTGGTGGCGGGGCAGGGGCTCTGTGCATGTGGGCCTAATCCCCTCATTAACTCAGCCAGCACTGGGCGCAGATGGCAGGTTGGCACTGAAATGGGGTGCACACCCCCTGTCCTTCTACTGCTGTCAGCCCCTGACTAGTATGTGCTCATTACTGTTAATGGATCGCTGTAGGTCGGCCTGACTTCGCTCATGTGTGTTGGGGGCGCACGTGATGGTGTGAGTGTGTACGTGTTGTCCCTGTTGTTTCATCAAGGGTGTTCAGTTCAGTTATCTAGTTAATGAAGACTGATGATAGATGTTATTTGTTATTTCTTCAGCTGTCACAACAACACTCCAGTGTAGCCCATCTGTATGGTAAATTTGTCTTATTCTCATGATATGAGACTCCTTTCTTTCTGTGATAGATTATTGGAAACTATGACTTTCATGTACTCCACTCTGTGAAGTGCCTTTAGTCCCCTTGGTTATCCAAGGTCCTAAAAGACATTTACAAGGCTCTCAGCAGAACCGACTCTGCCAGCCCATGAAATAACAAACTGTTAAAAAACCTTCTTGTAAATTTTTCCGGCAACAGGCGAGGGGAAAATATGAGCAAACTGACAATCTAGACAGAGCACTTGAGGTGCTAGGAGCTATTGCACTGAGAAAAACCAGAAACACTTCCCTCCTTTGACAACACGCATTTGTCTTCACTCTGCTACGGGTTATGTGGGCTGGCACTGCAGTTAAATATAGCATGTGTTTACAAAATGTCTAATAGCTCTTTTACATTTTTCCTATTTCTAAAAGTGCACTTTATCTCACTAATTCCAATTTCCTGTAATAAGAGCCCAGGTTGGTGCTGAATATTAACTTTTATTATAAGAGAGTGGAACAGATATATGGTGCTGCTGGACTTCAGCCAACCATGGACAGATGAAAGACATGGTGTGTGTGTGTGTGTGTGTGTGTGTTTGACTCTTGAGTGTGTGCGTGTGGAGGTCATTCTGGGCTTCCTGTTGACAGCTGCAGGCTGTGGGCAGATTTACTTCATGGCAGATGCTGCTGAGAGACACAACTCGCTCTTAAGTTTACGTTGTACCATTTGGCTGCATCTATTTATGGAGCAGGACTATACAATGTGAATAGGTAGACTAAGCAAAGCTGCTTTCAGTAGTAAAAATGTCTTGACAATGCATGTGTTAGGCTGTGTGTGTCGGTCTGTTCGGGTGCTAGCTGTTAGTTTGGTTGGACACCCTCATTACCAGATATGCACGAGAAAGCACGGTTGATTTCCTCCTACAATGGGGCACGTTGGGTCCACAATAGCCTCACTGTGACATCCTGGTGCCTCCTTTCATCTCTCCTTCCTCCTGTCCATGCCTCCTTCCATTCTGCAGTTCTGCTCAGTGTCTTTACAATGTGATGTCACATGTAATTTGTATCCTTGCCTGAGATTTTGTGAAAGAGGATAAATCTGGATATTCTCCAGTGGACGAGTGGACACGGCCACAGCTCTGAATCTGGTCAAGTACGTCAAAGACCGGTGCCAAGTCATTGCCCCTTGAGATAGGAGGAGTGGTCTGGTTTTCCTCATGTAAATATCAAAGTCCAGTCATGTTAGAGGGCCCTCATCCAAATCAAGGGACCTTTAGCTAGAATCGACAGCCAAAGAAAGTACTCATTATTTATCCTGTTCATCATCTCAGCTTTTTCTTTACTTGGACCGAAGAAATACTCACTGCTGAAGCCCCCCTAAAACCTTCTTGAGCCCCCCTTAATGATTTGGTGTTGTTGTATGTTGTATTTTTTTAATTAGAAAAAAAAAATGACAACAAATTCAATACAAGGTGGCCAGAATATGAATCTAAATAAATAATCATAAAACCTTGCGTTATTCACTTATATCACAGGACTACAGGTGTTACAATAGGGGCTTCACTAGGTGAGGCTAATTTAGCTACATAAGATAAGATAGAAATTATTCAACCTGAAGGAAATTCTTTCACAATAGTTGCAATACACAGTCGGAAAAAGGATAAGGATAGAGCAAAAATGCAATATAGTGCAAAACCAGTCTAATACCATAATATACAGAAAAAAACTATAAGAACATAAGTATGCTAACATACAGTAAGTATGCTGTAAGCTGTCAAGTGATAGTTTAAAAGTGACCTGTGCTGATAAAGTGACAGAATACATGATGTAATGATGATAAGAATATATATATACATATACATATATACACACGTTTGCTCACATCCTGTGCATCTCCTGTGGGCTAAGCCCCCCCGTCCTTAAAAACTGGTGACGCCCCTGTCTCAGACTAAAGGAAAAGACAGCGAGAAACAGCTGCAGTTGATAGCTTGGTGTTTTGTAAAGCACTGAAAATGATTTTTGAATGTTCCACCACTTTCCTTTGCTTCCCTCTCCTCTCCCCTGACACATAAAAAGCCTGCCAAACAACCGAGCAGGTTTAGGACTCGCTCTGAGCCACGAACACAGATTCAGTTTCATTGCTCAAACATTTACCATCCTGTTTGCTATGTATCACCGCAGTTTGACAAAGGCCGCCATTGTACCAGAGGGACATTTTTGGCTTTTCTTTTCCTTTTCAAGGCTTCACTACTGCATGCTAGAAAGGGGGCTACATGACAGATAAGGTTCACTTCATGCCCACAACAATCATGGCTCTATTGTTCGAACGAGGCGGTTTTGTCAGTGAAAAAAAGATGAAAAAGAGAAAACAAGTTGATTGCATGTTACTCTAAACCAGCAAGACACTTGCCAATGCTTGCTGTGTTTTCTTCTGCTACTGTCGGGGTTTAATGTCAACGACTTGGCTTGTTCGACATTTCCTTTATTTTTAGACTGCAGGTTACGCCAGCCAACTCACACATTGATGGCTTCAAATAGCAGTGAGTGAAAACTGGAAAAATTAAACATATATTCCCAGAAACACTGCCAGGAAAATGTCAGTGAACTGCAGATAGCAGGCTTATGTCTAACAACCTGGCCAGTTGAGTGTTTTTGGGAGGAATACTCAAGATGTCTGTTCAAAAAACAGTTTGTATCTCTATTAGTCACTACCTGAGTGTTCACACATGGATTTTACTCTGATAAACAGAGTTGATTTACAGATTTTCTCAGTTGGAAAGGGAGAAACTAATTCTGTGAGACTCACACAATGAATTGTCTGGTACAGCTGGAGGCAGATGTTTCCATTTAAACTGTTGGTTCTCCAGTAAAAATCTGATTTGTATTATTTTGTGGTCTGTGCATATGGCATAAACATGCAAATATTATCCAATATTTCCATGGAGACCATCTTTTCGTGGATGTGTCATGTAAACTTTGTAATCTGATGATTGGGTCAATAATGTTCGATTCATCCAGTTATTATCTACATGCTTGTGGCCCAATGACTTGTTACATGTGGAATGAAAACCAGCAGCATATCAGTTAATTTCTATTTTGAATATCTGTTTTTGAGTGCCAGTATGTTTGTTGTACTATGGTTCCAATTGGAGAGACAGGGACAGGCTAAATGAGAGCCAGACTGTTTTCTGTGAGCCCCGTGGGTTTAGTCGTGTTGACGAACAATATCCTGGCCCCCTCGGTCCATGGCTCCTAAGTGCCTCTCAGCTACATGACCTCCTTTTCTCCCTGCATCGCTCTGTCATCAAACTACTTATGCCGGTCCCCCGCCATGACAGCTGTCCTTTCATCAAACATGGTCCTTTCAGATAGATGAGGCCTGGATTACAGTGACACGGCTCTGTTGACAAGAGTCAGACTGAATGGTTTTAGCTGCCACTTTGGAGATCTAGGTTGCTTTAGGCAGCTTCAGGGCCCTTTTCTAATGCCCTCAAATTGAAGTCATATCTCTTTCAGCTCAAGTCAAACCAAGATTTAAGACTCTGCCTGTCAAGATGGACAATCATAAACAGGATGTGAGGTCATCATCTTTATGAATCAGGCTGGAAAGTACCACAGTGTCAACTCCACGCCACCTCTGCCCTTTCTTTATCAGTCATTGGTTCCTTATCAGCGTAGCAAGTGGCTCCAGTGTTGACCTTGTGGGAGAGGCTTTCGGCCCTGCCCTCCACACAGAGCTCATAGTGATTGTCGGCCATTGTTTGTCATTCTTTGCTGATCTTAAAAAATCGATTAGGCCATTGGCTGACTCCTTTGGCAGGGGTTAAGTGTCCTGGTATCGGCTTAGCTAATGCATTCTCTCTCAATGACGGTGGTATAGAGATGCCCTTTGAACACATGACTAATAAATAAGATTACAGTCAGACATAGGTGTACTGCAGCGTGATAGATTTTGCCTCCAGCATGAAACGCAGCTTAAGTTGGCGACAGAGCTCTTACTTCCTGTTTTCTAGAGTTGTCGCCAAAGAGGTGTCAGAGCTCCTGTCAGGGGATGCTGTCTTTTACCGTCATCCCCCAGGACTCCCTCTTCTCCCTGTTTCTCCACAATCATGACTTTATATTTTCCACATGGTGACAACTCAGAGACAGAAGGATTAGACGCACACTGAGACACCCTGGTAAGAAATGCCAATGTGAGGAAACAAAAGGAAATAGAGTGAGTCTGTGTATTTAATGAAATGAATAAATCCCCCCTAGGAGGGTGTATGGATGTGTTGGAAGAAGCACCCCGTGGTGCTTTCAGTAATATTGTTTTTGGTGTGTTTTTATGCCTGTAGATATATCCAGCACTATAACCTTGTCTCAGTAATAGGTTTGAAATAGCCATTTGCTGCGAAAGTAAGAAGAGTTGTCGAGTTAGTGGGTGTATTATTGGATTTTTGAAGATTGTCTATAATATCTGTCAAGATATCTTTTTTGAGTTTCTGTGATTGGAGTGCTGTGGACCATCTCCTCATGTGAAAGAGGAAAGAGGGAAGTTTGGATGAGGCCAAGCACACACTCGGCTGACTTATTGATTTCCCCCTGCCCAACCTTCTTTACCCCCCCCATCCATCCCCTCTTTCCCTCTCCAATAGCCGCTGATGAGCCCACTCCCCACAGACCTGCCGCCAGCCACAGTCAGTCAGGATTCTGTCCGTCCATCTCCAGCCCTGCTAGGCAGAAGATTTCTCCTGAGGCCAAGAGGAACAAGGCGTATTCTGTTACAGCCAGTGCTGGAGAAAGAAAACCTACTGTTACTAGATATGAGTGAAATCAAATCTGTTTGACTTGCCCGGCAGCTATGGCCACGAAGACAGAGAATGTCCGGATTGAGTGAATGGAATGCCGTTACTCACAGTGCACCTGACAGATTTATAGGACTGTCAGTATTTAAAGTACATCTGATGAAGAACTTTATTTTATTAAGAATCGCATTTCCATGGGGACGAGGTTAGGAAATGAGTGGTAGAAACCGATACTACTCCGAGGCGTTCAATATAGATCATATTTTAGTGCTTGCACCTTCATATCTGCTGCCTTCCTCATACTCTGAGGCTACATCCACTCTAATTCCTTTCTTCATTTTAAAGCGATCTCCATGCACGAGACCATTTTAGTGCAGCACATTAAAAGACTTGAAAATGTGTCCACATGACCATTCGTGTACAAAGGGCACGCTTGTGCTCGTGCTCACTGGAACTGTCGCAAATTGCTTGAATATTAGCTAAAATGCAACCCTGCAGTTTGACAACTTAAACAGGACTAAGTTCTCCATTTTAAGGAGATGAATGTTACGCTAGATGTAAATATAGCAAAAGTTGTGTGTTTTAAAGGAGAACGTATTAGTGTGGATAACTCTGGTGTCTGCTACATTAATCTAAGTGTAGCTTCTACCATATATAGTCATGTTTTGTGGTTGTATATAATTAAGTGATGTTATTTTAGCATGATGTGCAATAACTTAGCATTCTGTAAATTAATTTATGTTGACAGAACCTAATGCATTTTGGGTAAGATAGGAAATTGTGTGTACAGCTCCAGAGCAGAAGGTGGCAGTAGTGTGCGAGCCGGGAGTTTTAGAGACTTTACTTCATGCACGTTCGTTGTGGAAGCTAAGTGCTTTACTTGACTTCAAATAATTTTCATTTCAAAATAAACCCCTGCACAGAAATGTCACATAACTTGTTATTGTGCACTCTATAATTTTGAACGATTAATTTCATCACCGAATAGCAGCAACAGTTGGTAGTTACTTAGCATTTGCATCGCTTGCTAAATGAGCATATTATAATTGGGTGGAAATAACTTTCCATATTGTTTTTATGTTCACACAAGTGATTATTGTGTTGGATTTACCCCTCATAATTGAGTAATGGTAACTCCAACACCTTATGTTGACCCAGCATATTTACATATATGTCACTCAACAAAACATTTTCTTGCAAAATTAGTGTATTATAATTGGGTGGAAATACTTTCCAAATTTTTCACCCAGTTCACCCAACAAATGACTGTTTTGAGTGATGTATATCTTGCCGAACATGTGCAGTAAATGGGTGCCGAGCACGCTCACTCTGAAGCTGCTCTCAGATGTCTGAACTAACATTCAGCCTGCACTTCAAAGCCCTCTGGATGTTGACACACTGCCCTCCTTTGTGTTAGCGTGTATCTGAGTAAATTGAAATTGAGGAGTGAAAGATGGGGCAGAGAAAACAACGGGCCATAAACAAGCCTGGAGTCGAGCTCCATAACAGCTGGTGGTGTCTTGTGTTTGTTCCAGCAGTGTGACAGATGTACTGTAAGCCCCTTGCTGCTTTTATTGTCTGTGTGTGTGTGACAGTGGTTGAACGAGTAAAGAGGAAGAAAAGGGGAACATTCTAGAGGAAGAGCTCAGCAGATCAAGCCATTATGTCCACTTCACTGACCGTCTTTGTTTGGATCAAATCAAAATGATGTCTGTCTCTTACTTGTTCTTTCTGTCTCACTCACATAGCCAGCCATCCAGCATGTAGCAGCCCAACAGAGGACCTTTTGCTAATGAGAGGGGGTCTTACAATTACAGCTTCTTTGCTCAGTGGCTCAGGTTTGACAGAGTCCCACTCAGGCAGCCTTCCCTTTTTTCCACCCACTAACATGATGCTGGATAGCTGGCTGCCCTGCTAATTGGATGGTACTGTATTTGTGTGGAACTCGCCGTCCCTCCACAGCCCTTCATCTGCGCAGATGCTGCGGATATGGTGGATGTTAATGTGAGATGCCACAAGCTTCATCATCTGGTATCAGTCACTCTGTAATTGGAACGGCCCTGGTGGTTCGTTGCAGGCTTCCCAGGCCCTGTTATAACCCCACCCACGCTCTAATGGTGGATGGGCCTCTCCATTCCCAACCATGTGTGGAGGAAGATTGTTGGAGGAGGAGAAGAAGGGAGGGAATGAAAGGGAGCCAGAGGAGGAGTGTGATCTCTCGCTTCCTGTCCCGCTCTTGATGGTACCCGTCTGGTTGCCAGGCTGCTCGCTGCCCCAACCCACCACTACCACCCATCCCCCCTTCCCTTTTTCTCCCACTGAAATGATGATGGATTGAGCTCACTGAGCGGAAATGACTTTTTAACGCCCACATTTTTTGGTCATAAATTGACGGTGGCATTGGTTTATCAAAGGTATTTGTTGTTGTTGTGTATGTGTGTTTGAAATATTTTTTTCACAAAAATATTTATCTATTCAAACCTCCCCAAAACCTCCAAAAATGTGTATTTTGAGATACGTGTCCTTGCATTTTGCTTTGTGAACACATGTGCGTGGCACCACGTGTGTGCGGGTGCATGCGCTTTATAAAAGGCAGCTTGCGGAGCTAATTAAAAGGCCTTGTGTAGGACAGAACCATTCATCTTAGTGATGGGCCCAAGCTGTCACTTAACCCACAGTCCTGTGGGGGAATGCGCTGCAGTTGCAGGAGTAAAGGACACAACATCTCAAACATCCCTGCATTTAAATGTGCGTCTACTTTTTAATTCACTGCTGTGTGTTAACATATTCAAATGAGTGGCATAGCTTCAGCTCATCTCTCCTTTAACACTCCCCTCCCCTCATCAACCTTCCCCCACTAAAGGTGACAAGAGCAGTTAATGTTGAGATGTGCTGCCTTAAGATATGCAGAAGTCTCCCTCTAGATTTCCTGTGCTAAGCAGTTTTTTTTGGATCACAGGGCAATTTTATTAGCTGTGATGGGGCTGACAAAGAAGGCTAGCAATTGAAAATGTATTTGATGCCCTTTTAGTATGCATCTTAGGTCTGCATGTCCTTTGGCCTGCCTTGCTTGGCCTCTGCCCCCTGCTCTATGGCTGAACCCAGGATGCCTGTCCCTTTGCCCTCTCATTACCACCACAGGCCCAGGGGTGCTGCCATGGCACTGAGAGGTGAAGCAGCTGGGTCAGGGCACAGTGACACCCGGGTACATGGTTAAAAACCTCACCTCACATGGTCATGGATGAGCGAACTTCATGCTGTCTGTTATACATTATGGATGATGGAAATTGATTCAGCTTCTCTGGCCTGCATAGCATTACCCGCATGTTTGGGCTAGGTAACATGTAGTGTAACAGCGTGTGCTCCTAGTGCAGGGCTGGTCGGTTGTGATCAGCTGTAGGATGAACACATCTATCAGTCCATCATTGTCAGTCCTCTCAGGGGGATGGGCAGAGCTCTTTATTTACTGGTGGAAAAGGACCAGAAAACCAGGCTATATCTGCAGTGGGTGAAAACTAAGCGGGACTACAGGCATGACCTGGACAGCACTGAGTAACATCCCTCATCAGGTTGTTTGCTGATTTAAAGTCACTCTGACATTTTGACGGATCGTCCTCTCAGGGCGTCGGGGTCATCCCAGGTCTGTCTGCCCCCTGACCTGAAACGCCCTCCCACCGAGCAACAATACTACTTCTTCTTCTGTTGTTGCACCGTCCAAGATCAAGTTACAATAATTACATCCTCTGAAAGGTTTTGGCACATTGAGCAGTGTCTAAATCCTCTAAATCCACTCGTTAACGACAGGGTACAGAGCATACCTGCCACTTGAATCAAAAGCCCAGGGGGAGAGGAGGTGCATGATTTTTCACTTAGACTCAGTGTAGGTATGATCAAATGCAGCCTAAGAGTGATGTCAACAATGTCCGTACCATCACCCTGCTGTGTTTCTGGGCCTTTGTTTGTGATCTCAGTGTGTTTGTGTGCATGCGTTGTTCATTTCTATGCTTGACAGTATGTTGCAACACCTGCGGAGTACTTGAAAGCAACATGTGTGTGTTTTTGTGTTTGTAGGGGAAAAAGGTCGATCCCTGAGGGGGTCTGTTGCACAGAGACACGTAGGGAGCAAGGGGTCACTGCAAAGGGAGGGGGATAACCCTCACCTCCACATGAACCTTCAACCAGAGAGAGACGAGCGAGGAGAGAGGTGGGGGGGTTGAGACTTGAGCTTGAACATACGTCTGCAGGGCCTCAGACAAATGATAGGGATTTCCTCTGCCTTACTGACCACGTCTAACTGTCTAAGCCCTTATCTTTGTCTGTCTGGTGTCTTGAGGAATGGAAGGAACAATTAACTGTCCTACGTGATACCCACATTTTAGGAATATGGTAAACAGACTCAGAATCAGACAAGTTGACAAGTAAGTTTCCACACTTTCCAAATTTGACTTGGAGTCTTGGTGCAGATATAAGAACAAAAGGATAATAAAGTGACAACTATGGATAAACAAAGGGTGCAAAAACTCTGAGTATGTTGTAAAACAGAGACAATACAGTGTGATACAAAAAACTGTATAGAGAGGTGCAGTTAGGCTAGAGGGGGGTGGGTGGACCATGGGCCTTGATGATGGGCCAGCTGCAGGGAAGAACCTGTTTTTATGGTGTGAGGTTCTGGTCCTGATGAGACCATGAAACAAAAATCAAAGAGATGGGAGACAACACTGGCAGTAACACTGGTTGTCAAAGGATAGGCCTTTTATAGCTTTCCCTCCTCTTTAGGAAAAATTCCCAGTAAATGTTGGAAAGGACATTTTCACAGTCAAAATATGTTCCAGGAAATGATTTTTCTTTTTTTTTAGCACAGCACACATTGACTATTCCAAAAGTTTTCAAATTCTGCTCCTTCATTGTATTTTTTTAAAACATTAAAACATTATACATAGGAGCTCTGAAGTGTTGTTGGATTGCTCAAGGTGTGAACTGTGTGTGAGCTGGAACTGTTAATGGCGTGAAGCAGCATGAATCTCTCCACAGGGTAGGTCTAACGTCGACACTGCAAGAGATATGGGCTTCAACGGTGTGTGTGTGTGTGTGTGTGTGTGTGTGTGTGTGTGTGTCGCTGGGTGATGGATGGACGGAGCCGGGGTTAAAGCGGGGTCACCCTGTTTGTTTTGTTGAGTTTAGGTGGAGATGGGGCCAATCGGGCCTCAAAGCTTTGCTCTGTGTTAATAAGGTCTGTTTGCCACACTTCATCACCATACCTCAAAGTCTGATGGGATGTGTGTGCAACCTCTCCCCCTCCCTCTATATCTCACACACACACATGCACCAACTCCCAGATAAAATGGGGAGTGTTGAAAGATACTTAATCACTATCTTCAGGTAAGTGTGAATGATTGTAGTTCCTAATAACTAATTGGTCCCCCTTGGTTGCAGTTAGCTGCATATCAGCAGTGTTCCTCCGCTCTTGACAGTCCCTTCATCTATCAGCAGAAGATCCTTGAGTTTCCCTGCCTGTCTGTTGTCATGCCATTATTCCTGGCTGTAATGTCTTACCTTCAGTGAAATCACTAAATCTCCCTGAGACAGGGAAAAAACAAACTGACGGCCAACTCCACTGCTGGAGGTAAATACACCCTTTTATCTCAGCATATCATCTATTTCACTGCTAAGCTGTTTTGCTGATCTATACACTGGAGTGAAATTGGTCACCAAGGTCGTGACCTGAGCCATCTTTACTCGGCCAGTGTTGAGCATCAGTTATTATAATGGTTTATGTTTGATACAGTAGGTGACCTGCTGTAGTTTCTTACATTGGCAGGATTCACTAGCAGAGAGTAAATGAGAATTGCTGACCCATCGTTATCATCAGAATATGGATGCTTCTCAAGGTTGAGCTCCTTAATCTCTTCACAGCCCCTGTAAGCATGCCACTTGTGATTTTGTTTCCACTGCACTGCCGCCTCCATGCTCTACATTTCTCCCAACAGCTGCTTGAGGTGTGCTTAACTTCCTCTTTTTGGTCAGTGGCCAGTAGTCACAGACTGTTGGCAGGTCCAGGTGTGACTGTGACGCACCGCTTTGCTTAACATGAGCATGTGTGCCCAGACAATTTCCCCCAGATAAAGAAATACAGATAATTCTAAAACCTAAAATCAAAGAGCGGATTGCTGTTCTCCTGCTGCCACCTGTGTGAGGAATGCTTCTGATCTTTGCTGTGGCTCTCTGTGCACAGATGTCAGCTGCTGCTGTAATGAAACTAAATGTAATAGCCAAAGCCCTCACCTGGAACAGGAAGATCACTGGGCCACATCCTCACTTTCACGCCAGACTGTCCTGACAAATAAACTCCATACATGTCAGCAGCGGTCCCCTGCGAGCCCTGTCACATTTATCTTCTCAGCCTGATTCGGCTTATCTCAGCTCCAGCATGTCAGCCATGGAGAATTATCATAAAGGGTTTCCATGGAGGCTGTGAGCAGAGAGTCTGTGTGTATTTGGCTATTTCTGTGCATTGCATGAACATGTTTGGTGTGTGTGGTTGAGTGTTAACATGTGACAGACTATGTTTGTACACGCATGTAGTTATCGGTGTGTTTTCCAACCTGAATTTACCTCTCTATCAGATGCTGAATATACTGTTCATTTGTCTGTGTCTACTTTGTGCACAAAGGCACCTTTTATTAGCAGTCCTGCAGACAGTGAGTGGTAGTCAGGCAGCTGGATGAATCTTCTCTTTAGAACAAATCACCTCACTTTTAACCTTTCAGAAAAGCTGGGAGGAAAGAGGGAGGGATGATCACACAGGATGATAGTGTCGCTGCTGCTAATGAGCCCTGCGCTATCATCACAAGTAATGACTTTCACAGAAGCATGCTTTTGTCTCCCTGCATAGCTTCTATACCTATAAACACTCACAGATCCATTTGTCTGTGTGTCCAAGGCAGCAGTGTTGTGATAAACTTTGTACAGAGGGAGAGATGAAAGCATTCCCATCATGCATTTCCCTTAGGATGTGGTTGCTTCTAAAGCAACCTTCCGAAAGATTTAGGAGATTCCAGAGGACCGTTGAATCTCAGCGAACATGAGGGAGGGCAATGAAAACACAACACAAGAATGTATGCTCATCAAAGTGAATACTTCCTCTATTCCCCACTTTTCTTCATTTATGCATTTCCTTTGACAAAACACTTCTTTTCAGGTCTCACTCTCTGACGGATACGTCGGCGATAATTAGGCCTAAATAAAAAAGAGCGCCAGACGTTTGAGGATATCCTCCTTTTGAACATTTCCTTTCAAGGGGAACTTTGGGTAACTTTTCCTCTTGAGATAAAAAAGTCAGAAGAGTAACTGACAACTTCATATCTGTCTGTGAGTTTTTCCTCCACTCTCTTTGCTATTTAACTCACTTGTCTTTCCACATGTTTCTCCGCACCTACTCATTTGGAGGCTGTGCTCTGTCATTACCTGAGCCGGTGCATTTTGCACTCTGTAGTTCCCCTCTCCTTCCTCTCCTATTTGTCCCACATGCAAATAGTCATCATGCTAAGGGAGCTCTGCTTCGGGTTATCTGCTCTTATCTTTCCACTCTCTTTTCTCTCCACTGCTCCTTCAGTGAGGCGAGCACATGCAGCTGGGAGTGAATGGCATTTACACTCATCTGTGTGCTGTTCGCCATGAGCGGCTGCATCCCATAGCCTCGTCCAATGCTCTGCAGACTGGAAGGGCATTCTCTTGCTCACTTAGATGATACAGGAGTGACCGTGCTTACCAATCAGTCAGGTTTAGTGAGTGATTGATGACTGGATTAATGCAAGTCCGATCAAGTGCTCTTACTTTCAGGCTCGCATAGTTAAATGGTTGGTTTGCTTCAAAGTTTGACACATCCTCGTCTAAAGGTGAGAGTTTGCGGCTTAAAATAGTCAGGACAGAGCTGGGTGTTCTTTGGCGCTGAACTGAAGCTCCTCTCGAATAGCCGCTTCTAAAGCCCGTCCGCCTTTGAAGCTAGGTCGATATGTGTGTTAAACATATGCACAAGCTGGATGAGGTTTTCTATTTTAAAATTCTCCCAAGGAGGAGAGCAAGGTCAGTGACGCTCCGCCTGAGCATAAACAGCCATTTGAATGGTGTGCTGTATTTAGGCAGGTGTTTAAAGGGAGGTAAGTGCGTCTAAGTAGTGTTTACACACATATTCCAGTGAACCCGTCGTATTCCATGGGGCGATATTCCCTTGGTAAATCACCAGCAGTGTCTTTCTTATGGCGCTTTCCACACAATTTATTATGCAAATTGCAGCGTATTCACTGTGAGTGTGCATAATGTGTGCACGTGCACATTGGTGCATATGTGTGAGTGCGTGGCCGATCTGCCCATGTGTTTGCGCATAGTTGATGTGTCTCTATTGGGCTTTTATCTGTTTGCATTCTTTGATAAAGCCTTAAGAGGGATAGAAACAGAGTTCAGAGAAAATAAGTCAAGCTGAGAGTAGAGGGGATAGGAGTGTACTGGCCTAAAAGTGAGAGCTTTGGTAATCTCTTTTATGCCTTTAATTTGGGAGGATTAGTAACCTACATTCTCTCATCTCTTGGAAAACAGCCTTTTATGGATGGACACTGCTCCCTTCACCGCTCCATGCCTTTTTATTAATTTGACTCCAGACAATCACTCTGGCTATTCTTCTGCAGTTTCCAATTCAAACTGGATGTGACTCTTTATTTATTTGAGGTTTGGATTGGATCCTGGAAATTAGGTAAATGCCTGGACGTGGAAATATATTAATGCATGATGTGATTTTATTCTCTGAGAACACAAAATACACCAGAACAAAACAGATGAATAGATTTTAAAGCACACAGTTACAGTGTTCATACTCAA
The DNA here is from genome assembly GCA_029721515.1 of Synanceia verrucosa. NCBI lineage: Eukaryota > Metazoa > Chordata > Actinopteri > Perciformes > Synanceiidae > Synanceia > Synanceia verrucosa. The sequence continues at coordinate 3,929,723 of CM056559.1, forward strand.
ATGTGTCTTTGTTTCTTCTTTTACTTTTTCTTTTCTTTTTTTCTCATCATCCTTGATTATGGATGCAGCTCCAGGGGGGTGATTAGTGAAGGGGACGATCATCCTTCATTTCTTCCAGTCAGTCAGTTGAGTGGTGATGGTGGGGATGCTGTTATAGTGTGTAAGGATGTGCCATGATTATGTAACGCACACACCCAAAACTACTCTAGCATGATAAATTCCTATCACCTACTGTTGTCCTCCATTGATCTGGCAAACAGAGGTCTTCATTGATTGCGGTCACCCGCAGATTCCAATCAGAAAGATGCACAGCAAGGTCTTCTTTAAGCCCGAGGACACAAAAGACAGATGCCGGGCTGTAAAATTCCTACATCTTAATCTGTCCAGATGCCACCTCTCCCATTCCACGTCTCTCGCTAATACATCTTGTTTTATCCGTGTCAAGTTTTTATCGTGTCCTTTGAGTGCCGGGGAAGGGGCTGGAATTATTACAGCCATTTGGTTCTGCATAAATCGTGGTGTTTGATGATGAATGGCTCTGAGTGAATGCTCTGTGCAGCTTTGTAATTGCTGACAGAGAAATAGCTGTTTTGCCACAGCATAGAAATAGGTTGATTTATTAAAAGCGTAGCTCATAATGTGCTTTCAGACTTTGTACTAATTTGTATTGATGTCTTCATTTGATATCCACATTCACACTGGACCCATCTGTGTGCCTGCAATAATTCAACTTTTTGTGTGACCTAAAATAAAAAGGCCCTATTATAAGGAAATATATTCCATACTACAGGATTTGGTGAGTGCATAAAAATATATATTGTTTTTGTGGTTTTGAGGAGCCTCAGCGTAGAATTAGATGGAGAGTGAGGCAGAAGGCCAGAGAGGAGAAGAGCAACAAAATCTGTAACAAATCGAGAAAAAGAACAAAAGAGGAGATTTCGGTTGTGGTTGCTTGATGAGCATGCACATTGCCAGCAGTCTCTCCAAAACTATTCACAAAGATTTTAACTCATTTTCTCAAAACCCATCTCCCAGCATTCCTTGACATTCCCTCCTCTCATACATTATATGGACAGACTGAACACAGGCTTAATTTCTGCTCATTGGCTGTATGATTTCTATTCAAGCAGTTGTGGATGTGGCCATGCAAGAAGGGGGAGTGGGTTCGAGCACTACAAGACTGATGACCCTGTCCTTTTCCCATTTACTTCTAATCTCTGTTCTGATGTGAAGTAAATTGTATTGCTTCGCACATCGCCAAGCAGCCCCCTGCCACCCCGCTCGGGACATTGGCTCTCTGTGAAGAGGCTTGTTAAAGACTGACCGCTGATCAAGCGCCGAGGGCCTTCCCAGGTCAGGCCACAGTGCCCTCTTGACCTTTGTCTGCTTAACTCCAAATTATGATGTATTAAGGCACAAAAGACGACTAATGGCTTTGCATGTATTAAACATCTGTGCTTTGCCTTGATCAAAGGGCCATTTACAACAGGACTCTAAATATGTTCACAGGAAGTAGTGGTGAGTAAAAAAGGTCAGGGGTCAAAGTGAGGGTGTGAAGTGGACCTGTGGCTAATTACTGGCTTGTGAGAGCCTTTGTACTGGGAGCCAGCTGTAAGACTAGAGGACTGAGGTCTTTAATATCCTGTTTGCAGCCCTTAAATGTCTCTCTGTATCAGAAGGGAGCATTCCTGAAGGTCAGAAATGGACGCTTTGATGATGATTGGGCATGTCCTCCTGTCTCGGAGGCAGATGATAATCTGCAATACAGTACACGTGCAGAGAGAGAATGCCACTGATTGCAGTGAAGAGCATTTCCCATCATTGCTGTGTGATGGTGGAATGGCATTCAAACTTCTTCTTCATTACTATTCTTTCAAAGAGTGAGCATTGCCTCAGTTTAGAGTTGTGGCTCCATTCCTGTGGTGTCAGAAATTATACAGTTGGTCTAAAAAGACAAGATCTGCTGTTTGGACTTGACTTGGCCACGGTTTAGCTCAAAACCCCTCAATTTGCTTCGACTTAAATGAGACATTTTGAAGTCTCCAGACATTCCTGAAGTGAGTGAGCAATCGGCCTGCATTGTCAAGACGTAGAAATGATAGAGGAGGGTAATCGAATAATTGAGGAATGGTGAAGGTAGGCCACAAATTTATTTGTTACCACCACTACTGATGGTGCTTACTGGAACACGAGGAGGTAGCTGTTGAGGTGTTTTCTAAGTTAGTTGAGCAAATCCTTAATTCCATTTCATGCCTGTGCATGTGCACCATAACTAAGTAAACCTCAGTACATATTTTAACAACAGCAGGTAATCCTGAGGACTCATCTCGTGCATTGAATTTATATTTTTACAAAACATTCAACTAAACCCTTTACAACAAACACATCAGCTGACCTTAAACTGGAAGACCTTCACAGTGTTAAAGTAGTTGTAACCTGAACAATTAGTTCTGACCTAAATGTCAATAAATCATTGACGTTCTTAATTAGAAAGTGAGAATGGATGATTCCTAATTGTCCCATTTATCTGCGCTGCAGATGTGCTGAAGGCCTCACTTGACAACAGCATCTTTCCACTCGACGGGGAATCAAAGACGGGATGACATTGTCTTAGTAAAAAGCACACTCCCTCTCCCTCTTCGTTTACCCCTGGATTTAATCCCAAGATTCCCTAAGAGAGGCTAATTATTGTCAACCTCACTGTAAATTATAGGAAACCTTGTGAACGTTGGCAGCGGCACAGAGAGCTTTTGTAGAGTGGCTACATGACATCGTTTATTAAGTAATAACCCTATTAAGTGTTATTCACTCAAGGATTTGGCTTGCTGCTGTTTCTCTAAGGTTATAATCGTCTTTTTTTCTTGAGCTGACTGTCAACAGATAGAGTTTGTTAAATGGTAATTGTATCCCAGTGTTCACCATTGTGTTTATTCCTCAAAGAGCTGCAGCAAACTCCTGAAATGTTGCCAGGAAACGGATTTAAAAACAACAACTTCATGCAAAAATATGGATATATTTACCAGAACTAGCCATGAACCTATCATGATAATGTATTCAATAATGTACTGCACTGAATCATGCACACGAAGCAGCACTACTTCCTTACACAGAGAGAAAAAACTTTCATCTTTCCTTTTCTTCGCGTCTCATGAAAATATGAGAAAATAATATATTGCATCTGTCTCACTTTCTCTTTCTTGACCTTTTTTTTCTAGTTTCTCTTCCTTATGTCTCTATAGGCTGTTCGGCCTGGCTGCCTGTCTCTCTGTGGGGGTTTTCAGAGGTCTCTCCCCTTTTCCTCTAATTGGCCAGCTCCCCTCGCTCCTTGCCTGCTAGATAATTGGACATGCAACCCCAACCCTCGCATCCCAATCATTGGCTCTCTCCAGCCCCCTCTGCATTCCACGCACTCCTCATCCCAGTGCGTCTCTCTATGGACCTGTCTTTGACCGCTGGATCAAAGGGAATATACAATCCTGTGCTGTCCAAACACAGCATTGCTCAGGCTGCTCTCCCCTCGCTCACAATACCAAATATCACTATGAGATGGATTTTTACGTCCACTATATTGCATCTAACATCTCCCTCCGCTGCGCAAACCCCTGGAGACAAAGAGCATCTCCTTCTGCAGTACATGGGGAACAAGGTAATTCATTTTGGGGGTAGCCCTGCTGGAATTATTCATAAGGGGTTCAATATCAAAATATTCCACTCTGCTCTGGCCCTTAATAATTCATGCTTAGTATTCGTCTTCATTGGTACAGGGAGTGGAGGAGTCATTCGTCACTATAGGGAGCCTTGGTACCCAGTCTTAGTGTTGGTTGTCAGGTTTACAGAGGTAGGGCAGGAGGGAGGGAACAAAAGAAGGAGGCGTGTGGCTTTGTCAAGCTGACGAGTGGGCCCCCCCATCTCTGGGAAGGAGGCAGCTCCAAGGAGGAGAAGGCCGAGCTGTTGACCTTTCGGGAAAGGACCATTGGCTTCGGATTGAGTGATGGTGTCAGGCGCTAGTGTAAAACACCTCTATTAGGAATGCCTGGCATGCTTGGGCGCTTCTAATTATGAAGAATGCAAAACAACAGTCAGGAGCGACAGGAGAGGTCGCCCCGCAGTCAGCCATACGCCAGGCTCATTCAGCAGCTAAGTGCTATGTAGGACCCACCACCGTGTGACTGCTTGGCTTACCTCGAACACACGAAACCATGCATATCTGATACATTGGCTGCCCTCCACACCCCTACCACAGCCTGCCATTATTGAGAGTTTTTATTCTGTATACAGTGCTTGTTTTTATTTTTAGTGCATCACTTTTGGTGCTTTTACCGGCTCTACACGGTTGTGGTACTTTTCCACTAGTAGACCTACCTAGTACCTGGTACTAGGGACTTTTTTTGTACCTCCTCAGCCCTGGTTCCAAGTGATCCGAAGCGATACTTAAAGTCAGCCAACTGCCATCCACTGATTGGCCAACGAGTGTCGTCATTGGAAGCGTCATTGGATGAGACTTTTCTATTTTGTCTCGCCGCCTGGAGTCTTCTCTGTCTCTCTTCTTTCGCTCTGTGACAAAAAGCCTATGAGTATGAGCCTATGACTATGAGGTACTCAGTTGTAATGGAAAAGCACCTTAACCGGGCCGTACCGTCACTTACTGTACCGTGCCGGACCATTACTGTGTAGTGGAAAAGCGCCATTTATGTTGCATTTACGCCCATTGAGTGGGAGTTCAGACAGTCCATGCAAGAAAATACTAAGATCAAACCAAGATCCTGGACGTGGAGAAAAATAGCTGAACTTTTGTGTGTACTTGAAAGCACCCAATGATACAAGCCATCTGTGTGCAATTTGACTTATAGTGACTTCCCCGTAATGTATCCCTGTGAGGGGAAAAAAATCCTGTAACATTATCAGAAGATATGCATAGCTACCGGGCAGTCAGTGATGAAGGGAGGAATGGACAGGCGGAGGATGGAGGGATGGAGAGTGGAGGGAGTCCCCGGAGATTTTCCCACTGAGAGACGGAGGTCAACAGCAGAACACAAATAGGCTTTTTTTTTTCGACAGTCCCTTCTCTCCCCTCCACCTCCAACATCCAACCTCCTGCCTGATCAGTCACTGAGAACTGAGAGCTCATTATAACCAACCACAGAGAAGCACAGTAGAGGTGTAAAGAGTGAAGGCAGCGGCCAGACGGAGAAAAGCTGGGACTAGAGCTTTGCGATATGGACAAAATTGTATATCTCGATATAGCCAAATTTCTATCCAGAGATAACGATATATACACAGTATGATATAGTATTTTTTTCTGATGTTGTAATGTTACTGGTAATGTTATTTTCGCTTTCCATTGCACTCTCCTCCGTCTCCTCTGTGGTGTCATCAGTGTTATATCCCCAATATGCTTTTATTCTGAAGGCTTATTTTGAGAGCGACTGGAAGTCCAGCTATGTTTTATGTTTACTTTTACTATGCAGTTTGTCTGGTAATAAAGATAAACCAGTAGTGCTGCTGCAGTTACATTAGCCTTCATACCATTATGTCTATGCTTCATACAGTGAACATGTTTTGAACTCTCATGACACATTAGGATTATCCAGCAGTCATTCAGACGTTGCGTATCTTAACCACAACCAGAGTAACGTTAACATTAGCGTAGCAACAGAACTAACTAAGTAGTTACATGTTAACATATAAACAACAGAGGCTTATATTGTACGGTAGACATTTTTATAAGCACTGCGATATTTATCATAATATCGCACAGCTCTAGCTGGGACACTGAAAATCCTTCTCAACCATTCCTATTTCTCAAAAAATCTGGATACATTGATATGTTTGATGTTTGACGATGATTAATTGTTGTTCAAGAATAAACAATTTTTCCCTTGTGCATTTTCAGAATAACCCAGCTGGCAGATTTGTCATCTCATACAGTTTTACTGTCAGCAGCACCCATAAAACATCTCTGTTTATTTAGTGGCAGCCAAGCGTTGCTGTTTCTCTCAAAGGAATGCCCTTGTGCTCGCCCCAGTAACCTTGAGCTTAATGGAGGAGGTCGATCTGGAGCGAAGGGGGGGAAGTCTTTTAAAGAAGGAATACAAAATAGAAAGAGGGAATAAAAGAGTCAGGGCTGCTAATGATAGCAGGAAGGAGGGCAACACTGGGAGCCGAGGTGATTATTCAATATCTAGAAATCTCCTGCCCTATCTCTCTTTTTGTCTCAAATGGGTCCCAAAAAGCTATTGTTGGATTTTCTCACATCTCAGCAGAAATTAATTCCCTTTGCATTTTTTGTCTCCCAACACAATTGTTGCCTTGGATTTAATATTCCAATACTCTGTACGCATGCATTTATTTTCTTCTGGTAGGAAATGAACAGAGACAGGGGAGAACGAGAAAAATAGTCACAAATGAGGTCCAGGTGTGGGGGTAATCAATTTCATGGAGTTTGGTTTTGCAAGGCTGCATGCTGAAGGAGACGGTCATAATTGGGCCACCATTTCAGACAGGTAATGGCTTAGCAGCATTCATTCTGTTTAGGATTCCTGCATGGACACGTGGAACTCACAGGCCGCTGAACACAATTGAGACAGATAGGTTTGTGGCATTGCCTGGTAACCCCCATGTTTCAAGGACTCTCGCAGGCTTGTTCATTCATCATAAGGGAAGGTCTGTTTTGGAGGAGCCTGTTCTTTGGCTGTGGTCAGATTTATCACAGAGCACAGCTCCTCTTTGCCTTGTTAACATTAGCTATCCCAGAGCTGCAGGTGCTGCAAAGTTAAAGGGGCTTTTATTCAGGCTAAACTGTAAATGGATTCACACAGCTATGCTAAGCTGCTATACACAGGTGACCAGTCTACCATGGATCATCCTAGTTGCCAGCCCTTGCTTTTCAGCTTTTCATACTGCCAGATACATCCATATGACTAACGAATATGAAATATCTGTTGAGTGCTGCTCTTGGTTAGCATTGTCTCTTGCTACATTAACAATGTAAAGAATACTGAATTTAATTATGAAACTGCATCTTAATTGGTCCCAATTAACAATTGTTCTGCTGCTGCAGCAGAAAAAAAAACAGTCCACAGGAATTGCCATGCACTGACATTTACATGATTACCTCACACACACACACACTGTGCACACAAAAGAACGGGGATCTTACAGTGTCTTGCGTTTTTTCCTGCCTTAATGGATCCAATTACTCTTTCAAAGACTGCCAAAACTGTACCTTATGGTGAGCCTGTTCAGATGGTAATTCACTTTTTTAATGGACACACTCTCAATAATAAACTGGCGGGGGGAAATTTTCCAGACAAATTGCGGCTCACACGGTAAACGTACATTATGATAATATGAAGGTGCAGAGAGGTTGTCATGTCTCATGAGGTAGGGGGTGTCATATAGTCCCCTTTTATAATGGAGGAACCCTTCCTGTAATTGCCCCTAGTTTTGTACATTAATGGGAAGCGAGGGGTTTGTCACTGTGTGTTAAAATAGCATAGATATGGACGCATGTATGTGCGCATCGTATCTCCTGCTGAAGCACAGCATAATTCACCAATCTGCATCATCTGTTAGACATGGTTTGGATCCTGCTTTGCTTTCAGGGAGTCAAACAATGACAGAACAACAGATGGCTCTGAGTGTGGAGGCATAGTTAACATAAACTCACAGCAGAACATTCCTGCAGGTCCACACACTCAGATCCAGTATCATCTCTCCGTGGTGCCCAGCGAGCTCGACCGGCCATCGAGTTTACTTCCAGCCTCCCTTACATGTTCTCGATCTCTGACACTTAGCAGACAGGAGCCTGGGATGGAGACCACCGGACACACAGGAGGTCACTGTATCCCATTTCACCAGAGAGGATGAATAGATCTGGGACAACCAAACACACACTGCCCCCCAGACTGCCTAGGGCACCATGGTCCGGAGAGAAGAGGGAGGGAGATGAAGAAAGAGTGACTGAAGTGCATTCCTGAAAGGAGGAGAGATGGGATTGAATGACGGGGGGCCACTGGTGACACTGGTAGCCAGTAAGATCAGGTTTTCTCTCTGAAAAGCAGGCTCAGAAAAAACAATGACTTTGGCATCTGTCTGGAAGGGAGAAACAGAGACTGGGATCTTGTGCTGTGGAGTGTTGAGGGTTCACGGGAATGCCTTTAATGTAACCCTGCCCGGCTCCCGTCGGACGCATCATGGCTCTCCTTGTAGAATGAAACATGAATCAGACTCTATGGCCGCATTAATCAAGGCGGCACACTCAGTGACCCTGAAGCTCCCTTGCATCATTGAAAACCCTGTGAATGACAAGATTACAGTGAAAGACAGAGGTTTGTGTGCAAAGATGACTTGTCCTCAGGCCATATCCGACATTAGATAAGGATCAGCATTCCTCCACTTTACGCATGTAGGTCATGCAGCCGGCGTTTGAGTTCTTGCTTCATTTGTTTTATTACCCATCACTGTGTACTGTGAATTTTCTGCCTTTGCACCTCGTAGATCAAACTGAGTAAGTTGCTCCACTTTGTCTCTTCTATTTCAACGCACCCATGGAGCATAGAGAAAATCAAATAAAGTCCTCTCTGCAGGTCATACACACATTAATCACTAAACAGTCACACAATAAGTCATGGATATGTTAACAAGAAACAAACACAAAACCAAATTATTAAACTACTTTTAATTTAGCACATTACCACGTACCACCGCTGTAACATCACTTGAGCCTTTGAATTGATAAAGTTCACCGCTGTTTACTGCATTGTCAAGTTTCAATTCTGGCGTGTTTTTATGAGTCTTTATAAAGAAGAAGAAGGAGAATTCCTTTATTAATCCCTCAGTGGGGGAAATTACATTATTTTCTGTTGCACATTACACACAGGTAATGAAACACATGCACACGCGTTAGTGGAGAGGTGTCAGCGTGAGGGGGCTACCCCATATCCAGGCGCCCGAGCAATTGGGGTTCGGTGCCTTACTCAAGGCACTACTCTCCAGACTTGGTCCAACCTGGACTTGAACCAGCAGTTCCCAGCTACTGCCGCCCCAAATAAATAATTTATCAGCTATAAATTTCACGTTATCAAAACCAAAACAGACATGGAAGTTTAATTTTTAAAATTGAAACAGAAAAAATAGGATTTTGAAAAGTGGGGGATGGGGGCATCATTCTCTGTAGTGTGAATTCAGTCTCACTTGCACACACACACACACACACACACACATATACACAAACAGAGGAGGAAGTGTTATAACATCATGCCGGAAAGAAATCTCCAAAATAGTCCATGGGGAGTTGGGGGCCGGTCTCGCGGTAACTCCTCAGATGAAGTATGGCAGTTTGAATGAGGCTTTATTGTGGGAACTGCCAGACTGAGAGATTTCTATCAGCCAAGCTGCAGCATGCAGGCAAACACAGGTCAGGTCGTCTGCAGCAAGTCGCTCAGCCAGGGGCTCGCTACTCCCTGCAGATACAGATACGACCCAGTATCACACTTCCCATTGCTGATTACTGCTTGTCTGTTGGTGGTATTCAGCCAACTGGGTTTGAGAATTTTCCCCCCAAGTGTCCGTACTGCTCTAGGACAGGAAGAGGCTAAAGAGAAGCCGATTAGGTCTGATTTCAGGTCAATTAACTTCTTTCTTCGTCTACATTAGGGTGTATATTATCTTTGGGGAAAGGAAATGATGGGAGGGCTGTCAGGGGCTCCTTGGTAGTCTGTTGAGCTCATGTTGTCTGTCCAAAAACAAGTGTTCAAACACAAACAGTCTCAGAGGAGCAAATAAACAGACTGACAGCAAAGTAGAACAAAGGAAGAGAGAAATCCCAAGATGATTGGCTTTGTGTTTTTGAGAAGAAGCAGAGCTTGTTCCTGCTATTTTAAAAAGCGGAATGGTACATTTAATTGAATGTAGCTTCAAGATTGTTTCTTAGTGCTGAGATATTTTTGGCACATTGTGCTGTGTGCACTAAGAGGTAGTTGAAATCAGAGAAGGGAACGCTCAGGGTTTGCTGAAAAGGAAATTGAAAAGAAACAGAATACCAGGAGTCAGATTTCATGAAATAATAGCTGTGACAGAAATGGGGAAAGGCAAAAGCAGCACAGAAACCAAGCATGATTTTCCTCTCGGTCCAAAGAGAAAAAAAGACAGAAGACAAATATATCAGGGCCATAAGAAATGGGCCATTGTGTAGGTAATTTAACTTGTACACAGTGGTGCTGGAAACAAATATTGCTTCTGTGAAACCATTATTGCGAGTCTAGTTTGGCCCGTTTGAGCGGAAATCTGATTTAGATTTCTTTGACTACAGTGCGGCGCAGCGCTGGACTGTTGCTCAGGTCTCTTTCTTCCAGGATTTTCTAGAGGGATATTATTTTTTCCCTTTTTGTCAAGAGAGAGTTCAAACCATGCGTGGCATCGTGGATTAGGTCCATGTGCCTGTGGCCTTTGTGTTTCATGGTGACCTGCCAAGGGTCCTGTGCCAGCGGGAGGAAGTTACAGCAAACCAGCACTGCCTTCAAGCCACAGGTCAAAGGGCTACTGGCTGGAGCTGTCAACCCTGCTCTGCTTCTTAGAGCAAACACACACAATATGCATGCACGAGTGGTCAAGCTCACACCAGCATAGTGAGTGCTCTCTTGCATGCTGACTGGGGTGAGGAGTTGTCCATTCTGGCTTTAATAGTGTTGTTCTACGCATTAACCCAGGCCTCATTGTGGGTTTATACAGGGCGTGGGTGGATGAGGAGGATGCATGTGTGAAGCAGTGACAGAGGGCTTTTAGTGGACAGATGAGAAGGTGGAGGGCCTCTTCAGCCTGGGCATTGCTTTTCTATGTCATGTGGAGTGGCCATGGATTGCTCTTACTACTCCATGCTAAACAATGGCTTTTGTCAGTGATGGTAACCCACTAAAGCTTGCAATTTGGAGTACATTAGCAGCAGTGTTTTTTCGCATCACTATCCTGCTTACACTTGTGTGATATTTGTAAAACAGTATCATATGTTCATGTGACGGTCCAGAGAACCAGGACATGTGGCCTCGTCGGTTGATTGGATGTCATGATTCATCTGCTCCAAGAGGTCATTTCATTTTCTTTCTCATTACTGTAGTTATTACAGTAAAGACGAGAAAAAAGTACATTGGATTAGGAAAATTTTGGGCCTGTATTTTTGAGACTGGCACAGCACAATCATGTTTTTGTGAACCAGATAAAACACACTGAAGGTTAAAAAAAGAGTGCAACTTGGGTCAATTAATTTGTGGAGAAAACAGTTATAACCAACATATTAGTCGCTTTGATAATATTCACAGTGAAAAATTAGAAACTCAAATGTTTGATAAAAACACATCATGTACATTTCCTGTAACCTCAATTACAACCCATAATTCTGCATATTGAAGTGGGCCAATTAAATATTCACTCTGGATTGAGAGCGCAGACTGTCTAAAGGCGAAGTACGTTGTTAACACAAAGTGCTTGGCAACGTCACACGTTTTGCGGAATGTGGACCAATCACAACCCGTTCTGTATACAACCAATAGGTTGTATACAGGATAACTTTAAACACTGTTGCTAGGTAAATTTGTATTCTGTGCGACTGTTACATCAACGCAGTTAAGTCGAAAGATGGCGCTGTCGGCTACGCGGCCGTAATCCGCAATTAAACAGTAGGAGAAGAAGATATTTCGAACCGGAAACACAAGAAAACTGCTTTGCCGTCTACGAGAGGGAAATGTTGAGAATTTTTCATTTATTATTTTATCTGGACAAGTTTTAATCGTTCGTTTATGCCAGCTAGCATTGGTCATGTTTCATCCTGTCCGTAGACGAAGACGAGCATTCGCATGTTGTGGAAACATCCAGAAAGACGCCGACAGGAAACCGCTAATATGTCAAGTGAGTTTACCTACATGTTAGCTAACGGTACATTAAGTAGCGCAGGCAAAACTATAATATCAAGGGCTTATTGTTATAACAAGAGGTTTTATGATTACACTATATTCTTTTTCCTTTGTTATAACACAAAACTTTTTGCGTTAAAACGTGATAGCATACTGTTACAACACAAAAAAATAAATTATAAAATATTTCACGTTATAACAGTATGTAGCATATGCCAAGTTATCACATTACAACGTGAAAATTTTACATTTTGATAATAAGCCATCATGTTTCAATATGAAAAGTTTTATGTTAGATTAATAGCACAAAAATGCTTAGCAGCTGAGGAACTATTAAATTTTGCTGTTTTCGTTAAGTTTTTTTTCCTAATTCAATACTGTACATCAGAATGATGCCTCTTAATGTGAATGAACACGTGATAAATGTTGGCAAAAGCCCGCCTAATAAAATGACCCAAACATCGGCCTGTCTCAGCTGTAGGCTATACAGTTGAGTTATTAACATTAACTGTCTGCTTTGTTTATGTAATAATTGTAATTCTAGAAAGCAGCAAGTGCAGAAAAAATGTTTGTATGTATGTAAGAGATGCTGCGAGGCAGAAAACCCCAGAGAGCTCATCACTCATCACTCTGCAGAGACACACTGTGTGGCCTTGTCTTTCACCACTGAGAGGAGATGCAGCTCAGTGACTGGTTCCTTACCTAATGGCCCTTACTGTATGACGCTCAGGCAAGCAAAGGAAACCACTGTGACGTACAGTAACAAAGGTCTTATTCTAAGGCTGTGTGCTGATGATGCATAGTGAAGGAAGTACAGTAAAATGGATGGTGACAGATAAAGGGTCAGACGTCATGACTGTAAGGACAACACTGCTGAGGAGTCTTTAGCCACATGATGACAGAGTTGACGCTGAAACAGCGTCTCTTCATGCTTGGGATGCCTCTGTTTACTACTCAAGGTTTCCACTCACTTGACTTTGTTGTAACCCTGTCAAGAGGTGTGGTGTCCACTTTAGCACCAGTCAATCACAGTGTTACACTCCTTTGTTTTTCAGACTCGTCTTTTTTTCTTCTCCCAGATCCTCACTCAGCAGTAGTGCTACTCATCCCACGAGATGGAAATGAGAAGAATGAACAGATGAGACCAATTTTTTGATATATAGAGGAAAACCAGAGCAGGAGTAATACAGACAAAAGCTGATATAACTATGAGACAGCTGGGGATAGAAACAGGAGGGTGGCGAGAGAAATATTGGCATCAGTTGCCTTTGAATAATTCATAGATACTTCATAATCGGAAAAGCCACTGCTTTTTATGATCTCATATTTCACAGCCAGTTTATGCTTAGAAGGCCTGTTGATGGACAATGGGCTAGACTGAAGGAAGTGATGTTAGATGTGGCCATGATACTCCGGAGTGGAATGTACAGTTCGGCCTGTGTTGTGTTTTCCCTCCCAGTCAAACATACTGTCGCTCCCAGGTCATCTTCCATGATTTGTCTCTCCACTCCATGTATATTTTCACTGTCTCTGGTTTGATACCTGACCCCAATGCCAATTAACCATGTTATGAAAATCTGGCAGATGACACTGCAGTGCATGTGTGGCATGTACACCCTTCAGACATCTTTGTAATTTTTGCTTTGTGTACATCTCCTGTGGGCACCTTTTCTGTTGTGGAATGGCTGGTCAACCAAACACTTGAACGTCCTTTAAAGCTCTGGTCGACTCATCTCAAAGCTGTCTCTCATCACAAAGGCTGCGTGCTGAAACCACAGAGTGACTCGCGATAAAAGAAGGGGCCCGAGGTATTGAGCTTGCATCCATCGCCACTTCAAAGACCAGCAGAATCCATGAGAGCCACGGCTATTGTCTGTTTTGCAGGTGCGCTGCCTCGCACAGGCTCCTGAGGTCTCAGAAAGCCACAGATCTGCACAGTGAGGGCTTGCTGAGATGCTATCACTCTCAGATACAGACAACACTGAGGACTCAGACAATAGAAGGCATGCGGACTCTGTGATTGCAGGGGGAGAGTGTTTATAATCAGTGCTAAACTCAGCGGTCGGCCCTAATTGTCTGCAGGGAACTGTAATACCTTGTTTTTAGTTAAGTTAAAATACGTGCATTGTTTAGCAGAGTTTTCCATCTGACATAATGTGACCTGAATGTGCAGGTTTCATCCCACATTCCAAAAACATGAAATTCAGGTGCAATAAAAGGTAGTAGCAGACTGTGTGACCACCATTATCGGGCTGATATTGTGTAGTCTGATCACCACATCAGACTGAATAAACAGCATTCTGGGATATAGCGTCCCTTCCAACCCTGCACAGAGGAATATAACATTTTGCTCTGAACTTGTGGAGGAGCTCTGTATTGATGTCACCCTTATGGCATGTGCTCCCTGGCAGGTCTCACCCGCATTATGTGAACTGCTCTATTTTATTTTTGCTCTTCTCCACAACAAACTGATGACCCTCATCTGCTGCTCCAGAGGGCAACAAGCCCCATCACATCCTCTCCCTGATCTGCCTTTTGCCCCTTTGTTGAGGACAATGTAGCTTTTTAGCTGCACACACTCTTATCACGGCTTTGTAGGCATATTTGAGCCTAGCAGAAACTAAACATGGATTTATTTGATGATTTGCTCAGAGGGGAGGCGGTGGCAGCATTTTGCGGTAAATCGTCTCCCCATGTGAGGCACGTCAGGCATGTCTTATCTGAGGAGAGCTGGGGAAAACGCAGGGAGAGTTTATCTGTTGGCAGAGTCCTGACCTCACTGTGCTGTTGTTCAGTTTGTTGAAAAGATACTGAGGGACAGGATGATGGTTGTTGGGGCTTCATCTCCTGCCGGGGACAGTTTGTTTGCTGGCTCAGAGGAGAGTTTCATGTTTGCTCTTACGCTTGCTTGCGATACCCTGCAGCTCTGCTTCTCCGTGAGTGTGGTGAACCGGTGAAGCAGGTGGTAATCAGATGTACCGCTGACCACACAACCCCACTGCTTTTAACACACTGCTGTGTGTTTGAGTGTGTGTACACACGGTTACTGACCTCACACACTGACTGAAGCCATCACATCCTCAGACCTGTGTCAGGTGAGCACACACTGCTGTGGCATGTCATCTTCACTCTGAAGATCTCATTGTTTTAGTAATGCAGACTGATGAGGTTTAATTGACCTTGTCTCGCCTTTTCTATAGCCTCATATGCACACCCCTTTAGCAGAAAAAGTCTAAACATCAAACCCTCCCTCTTTCAGCCCTTCAATCCCTTATCCTCCAAATCATCCAGCCAGTTGCTTCTCCTCCATTTCTTGAATTCCCCTCTCCCCCTCCCTCCTCTGCTCCAGATGGGCTCTTCTTTTCCTTTCAGAGTAATCTTTCTATGATGCACGGGGGCTTTGAGCTGACCACATGCCTTTGGATGTTGGGAATGGCATCTGTGTTGAGTGGGATTTTTTATGAAGGGGTGAAGTAGAGGTTGCTCCTTCCGGTGGTTCTCCCTGCAGACACCTGCTCAGCACAACAGTGCAGGAGAAGAGAAGAGATAAGACTTGAGGGTCCAGGTAAAGCTTGTACATGTACTAATACATTTAATACATTAACTTGTTTTGTCAAAATAAATAAAATAGCATTCCTACTTATAGCTAAAACAGGCAAAGTAACAAAGAAATGAAAGCAGAAAATAGAATTGAGAATAGAACCAGGAGGATAAATTGCCCTTATTAAAAGAAAATTGAAAACATGCCAAACATGCTGATCTTTAATAAGTTCATTATATTGTACATTTGATAGGTTTAATACAACCCCTGCCAAGGAGGGCCTTCTTCCCGAGAGGATTAACTGCCAGAGGAAGTATCCTCAATTTGATTAGGTGTTCATATATTCATTTTTCAGATGTCAATGTTTTGCAGATCCATCACCAGCTGTATTACTGAGGGAGCCAGCTGGGGATGGGATTGAAAAGTGATGAGACCAGTATTTAATATTCACAGTAAAGCCAGCAGTTTCTGTCTTCTGTTGTTTTATATTATACAGACATCATAACATTACTTTGCTAATGTAAAAATTATTCCAGCAGATGTGTTTTTAATGGACAGCTCTTTGAATTAGTTGTTTTTCATCAGACGGTAATTGAAATTGGCCTGCCAGAAGACTGGACTTTGTCTCTGAAGCAGAAATATAGTTAAGAAACCAAAATCAGAACAAAAAATATATTCAGACAGTATGCACCTTGACACTTGTCTCTATTCATCAGGCTAGTCTCTGCCAAGCTTGAACTTTGAGGAAGGCAGTACCTCAGAGGAGGAAAGGATTTCTCTCCCACTTCTATAAATCTCGTGGATATTTTAGAGTCCTCTTGGAGCAGAGTTAGTGCGGTAGGCCTTAAATTTTCACTGCTGTGGGGCTTGGCTTTGTACCCTGGGGAGAGGGATCATAAATCATCTCACCAGGATGTTCCAGCCATGTTAACAGTAGCAAAGTATATCATAAAACAAAGGAGGAAAAACTACGAAGAGACCTTTCTTTTGTCTGTGCTTCATCTAATGAAAATGTAAAGAAGGAAAATCCAGGGCTTAGCATCACGGTTGAAACCTTACACAGTGTCAATTTCACAGGGATCAGAGTAATTTCTGGCACACTTACAAAACTTTCTCTCTGGCATCAGCCGTGCTTGATATTGCATGTTGGACAACTTGACAAATACAGTGAAAAGCTATAGCACCGGTGTGTGTTTGGCAGTGATTGCATAGGCGTACAGTCATGCGGTGGACAAGTGCTAAAGATGAAATTTCACCTCACTATTTCTTTCTGGCACACTATCTGCACCAGCATTCCCCTCGCTCCATTGCTTTCGGTATCTCTTCCCACTGTAACAGATCCTGTCTTCGATAGGGATATGGGCATCTTTTCATCTTCTCGGGGTCCATCTGGGAGAGTTTAGGATCCATGTGGAAACTATTGAAATGGGGACGCAACTGATCAGAGAAAGATGTGCCCCTCTGGAGCTGCAGCACATGTTTGGATCTCACCACCTTTATTTGCTTTGTCTCACCCTCTTTAACATTCCCTCTGCCCTATATGTCTGGATGACCGCCCCCTCCCCATCTCCACACTTTTACTTAACCTCCACAACCTTTTTCTTCCTCCGTCCCTCTTCATCCTCTCTCCCTGTCTCCCCTGTGCCTGGTAAAGTGATTGGAGAGGGATCAGTGCGGTGGAAATGAAAGTGGCCATGACGAAAGACTGAGGGATATGCTGTAACATTGCATTGGATCCCCTTGTGTTTTTTCCTTTCCCTGGTTTCCCCTGTGCCTGCCTGTTTCCCTCCACACAGCCGCTATCATATTACTCTTCCCCAGTCATCCCTGCAACAGCCGCTGATGTAATCCTAGTTTATGGTGCCGTTCAGACCAAGACGCACTGTTCTCCACAACAATCACTCACCCCTCTGTTTCCTAAACCTCTATCGACTTTCATTGGAAACTGAGTGTATTAGTCTCAGCTTTCCATCACACAAATTTAAGAAGAAGGGGAATCTGATAAATTTTCTCCTTTGAATTGAGAAATAATTTAAGATTATTTTGTTTTTTTTTGCCTGAAGTATAGCAGAAGAATGATAGGAAAGCCAGAGACTTGACAGGGCAACATGCATGTCAACTGTCCATCTTTAAATTAATCTTTAATTAAGTATCCATGCAACAAACTGGCAGCGTAGTAGAGAGAAATAAAGCATAAGATAAATCAATAAATCTACAGGGTTTCTGTGTCTTAAATTAATATCCGGGTAAATAAGGTCTTAAATTGTCTTAAATTTAATTTTCAAAGTGTTATGCCTTCAATTTATATTGTTGTAACAAGTGCTAAAGGGCTGAAAAAAAATCCCAAAAATAATAAATTAGTAATAAATCATAAAAAATTATCATCGGAGATAAAACAGATTTTTTTTTCCTGCTAAATATTGATATCGGCATCTGCCTTCAAAAGTTCATATTGGTCGGACCCGACAATAAAATGACTATTTTCTACCAGAAAATGTTTTGACATTTTTGGGTCTTAAATTTATATTTGTTAAGGTCATAAAACATCTTAAAAAGTATTAAAGTGCAAGAACCCTGATCTAATGCTGGTATCTTTTGCTGTTGCAGGGCCATAATAAACCCACCTGTCTACCTGCTGCCTGCCTGTGTGCAGTATTAACAATAGTAATCTTCATCATTCATCAGGACTTTCCCAGCTCGTTCTGGTAACGCTTGACTGGGGTTTTTCATTTTTAAAATCTAGCATGCTCTTGCTAGTTTCTCTGATTTTACCTCCCCAAGCTTAGTGTTTGTGATTTCCACTATCTCTGACATGAAGCGAAGCCAGGCCTGCAGTCATAGTGAAAGGTCTCATCTCTAGCTCCACACCAGCATATCCTTCCCCCTGCCCTGGTCCTGTTTGTACAGCACCACTATAGAATAACATTGTATCAATCTCCGCTGTTTGTCGGTAATATATCCCTGTTTTGGGATGATGGACGAGAGGCTGTGTAGCGTTCTGTAATCTGGTCATGAGATCTCAGGCTAATAGAGAAGAAGTGAGAAGATGTGCAGCAGATGTTTTTGTTGTGAAACGTTCAGAATGGGGTAAGCGGCAGGTCAAATGGCACTCTGCAGGATGGCGCGCTGTGTTTGTGGATGTAATTTCTCTGGTGGTGTGAGTTAGCTGGCTGACTGGCTCCTCTTACAGTACTCCATCCTGCCCAGGATCACGAGCTAGCCACCCCGTGCAAATGAGCCTGTATCATTGAGTGTCACTTCCGATTAGGAGCGTTTGTGATGACTGGTGATATCCATTCAGTTCCCATTCCTGTCACACGAATGCCACTCAGATAAACGCACATAAACAAACATATGTAAAAACAGTGGGGAAAAAATATCAATATGACAATATATCACAATACTTTTTATTCTGATATAATAACTATTTTTAATTTCTTGATATTGATTTTTTTCCCCCCTTTTAAAAGTCATGTTTTGGGCCAGTTGATCACATTGACACAGTAACTTCAACAGCCCTTGTACATATGCATTTATATATACAGTACATCTATGTGTTTCTAAATATGTGTGAATGTATATACACAAATTTGTGTACATATACATACATACAATATATACACCTTGTATTTTAAGCTGCATTTTAAATTTCTCAGTGAACTATGTAGAATATTGCAGTATATCACAATATCTTAACAATGTATCGTATCGTTACTCAAGTATCGTGATATGTATCATATCGTGAAGTCCTTGCCAATACCCACCTCTAACAGACACACAGATTTTGGTTTGTTGAGAAGAAAAACAAGTTGCCTCACATCCCCCTCTCAGTCCAGTCGTATGGAAGAGTCCCGTGGCTGGTCCGGGTCCGACACAGCCTCTTTGTCATTGTAGAGCTGAGATCTGGAAGAGGTCCAGGGGGAGGGCCGGTGGGGCTCCAGGGGCCTGGAATGTTAATTGGGAAGATTGTTTTAATAAGGCCCTCATCTTCACAGATGCTGGGAGAGGGGCCACACAGGCGGGAGGGCAGCTCACAGTGAGATATTGTCAGCAAACATAACCGACACCACGTGAAGTGAGCTGTGTGGAAACACGTAGCGGGATTAAGGCACAAGTGGATAAAGATATTCCACAGCTCTCTTACGCCTGCTTTTCTGGAGGTAAAGGGATTTACTGTAATGAACATTCTATGGTGACAAATGTGCGATCTGCATATTCTCGCCATTTCTGTGTTGTGTAAATCCTGTTAGACTGTGGAGAGTCGGGCAGACGAGCACAGTCTGAAGCTGAACACAGACAGCAAGGAGAGAACCAGAGTGAAATAAGAGCTCAAAAGGGGTCAGTTCTACGTTTTAAAAATGCAATAGCAGCATCTCGGCAGAACCAGTATCCCCATTGCTGTGGGAGGGAGAAAGAGAGAGCATACCATACAGGTGTAGGTGTGTGTGTACTATAGTGTTAGCCTACATCTGCTCTTTTGTATTTTCCATGCAAAGAGCTTCAGGCTCGATTTGTGAGAGATGTTGATGATGTTTCTGGGCTTCTCATATCATCCTCAGGGAGTAGAACTCCACCTACTAGACAATACTTACAACACTGAAGACAAGCAGCTTGCGTCTTTGTACTTGAGTAGAGCCCAGGACATATCATATGAAACATGCTTCTGCTGCTGTCTTACTATAGTCATGAAGTCATCATTTGTTGCTGCAAATGATGGCAAGTCTTTTCTAGTAAAAGATGTTGATTTACCTGTTTCTCCCACCTTTATCTGCCTCATTATTATTTTACTGCACTGTGAAACTGGATAGCGTTCCACTGGCATCAGCTTTGTGCTGTGTAAACGGAATATTTTATTTAGCTTGGCCTGCCTGTAATGAGAAAACTTTACATGTCTGATTGGGTTTAATGAACATGAACCGTGATGCTGTCTTTCTAAAAACAGGTAGTGCCTTCAAAATCACTTTCAGAGCGCATTGGCTGATCTGGCAGAAGCTGACGAATTGTTTTTCAGTCATTACATTTAAATGTGATAATCCCATACAGATGTTCGCAGGTGTGATTTCATGGGATTCGTAATATTTTTTTCTTTTTTCTCTGACATTCTTGCCAATGGAGTCCCAGCGCTAGAAACCCTCTTAAATTTAGTCAGAGTCGCGCTCACCCAGCACTCCAATCACACAGGCGCTGTTTATTGAACTATGAGGTGCCAAGTCACTCACTCACTCAGTCACTCACATAAACCTGCCTCCCCGCTGCCCTCTGCACCTTTCGCCGTACTCGCCAAACGCCATCTCCCGCTCTCTCCGAGCCTGACGAGAAGACTTATGACCATTTAAACAAACACAGGCACTCAATGGCCTCTCTGTCTATGGGGCAAGGTTTCCTTTATGTGGTGTGGTGTGTGCGAGCGAGCGCCCATGTTTGTGTTTCTTTATGTACAGACATAATTGCTGTTGGATACTTATGCGCATGAGGTCTACATGTGTGCGTTGAAATGTGCAATGTAGAGGACGAATCGTTGAGGTTGAAGCCCTGCTCTTAGCAGTCTGCAGCCCTGTGAGGCCACAGAGTGCAGATCTTTCCTCTGCTCTTCTGCTGAAAGGTCCACAAAGACATCTGGCCTTGGTGCCAGTGCCTGGTATAGCCTGTTATTACCTGGCACAGCACAGTCTAAATGCATTTAGCCCCCATTCTTTTCCCCTGCCTTAATCCACACACACCAGCAGAGCACAGCATGATTCATTTCCCTACATGGCATGGTTTACATTTGCATTCGTATATCTCCACAGCTAGTAGCACAGATGTGGTTCACTCTATGGACGCTGATCAAAACACAGTGTCACTGATCTGCAACGCTTGAGATATTGCCGTTTGAGCGTTTAGTCCAGTTTTTCCACCATAACAAGTAAGACGAGCTGTGACAACATGTTGACAGGCATATGCATGTCTGTGTTTTGTTTATTTACTCATGGACTCTGATGTTTATAAGAGCTAATAGGGACATCCTGTCTCTGCTCAGAGACATGGCGTCACATCTGAATCTGGAGGATGACCTCATGGCATTCACGGTGTGCAGGTGCAAACCCTAAAGGCCAGTTGGGTAACGGTCTGTGTGCTCTTGTTGATATATATACGGGTGTCAAGCTTTTTTTAACCAACGTGACTCAGCAGATGTGACCTCATATTGAATGTCATGGTTGTCCAGAAAGGTGTGATTGTGCCTGATTTATCAATACATCATTTTGGGTATAAATGTGAAATCTATAAATTGCATTATAAACATTTGAATGTGAGTGTGTGTGATGGCTTTATTGTGATGGTAATTTAATGTTTACAACTTTCCTTCCTGGCAGTTTTATCTCTGTATTTGTGTAAGTGTACGTAGCTGTGAAGTTTATATCTATAATCATCTATCCCAGACAGTCTTATGCTTCAGGCTAGGATCGAGTGTCTGCCGGGTGGGCAAGAGGGCATGAGCTCAGAGCCGAGGAACGAGAGCCAGATTGAGAAAGAGGGGAGTCTGCCGTGTCCAATCTCATCTCCCTGGTGGTGGGGTCACCGAGGGGGAGCAAGGGAACGAGAAGGAGGAGGGAGGCAGTGGTTCTCCGGAGTACAGTAGGAGCCCTGTTATGTCTTCACATCCACCAGCAGAACTACAGATTTCTGCATTGCAAACAGACACACACATACTGCACGCATGCCGCTGGCAAATTATCCACCTGCAACAGCCTTAGCAATAGACCGGCAAGGGTTAACACAGCATCGCTACGAGCCTGGCTTTGATGGAAGCTGCTCAGTGTGTGCGAGCTGACAGAGAGGTAAGATAAAGGGGTCAAATGCTGAGAGGGGTGGGAGAAATTTAGACACAAAGAGGGAGATACATGGAGGGAGAGAATGAGAGGTGTTTGTCCCACAGGACAGGGCTGGAGGCAAGGTGAGCAGCATCACTATGGAAGGGTTTAGCTACTCGGTGAATACAGCTGAGTTTTGCTTATGGCATAAACAACACTCATGAAGGGGCAGAGAAATTATGTCTTACAGTGAACAGAAATGCACTGGAGGGTAGCTCAGCAAATGTAAGCCCTGCTTTAGTAGAGGTAAAGTAGTTTCTTTATGCATATTCACCAGATTTTGCTGTTGTTCAGATGCTGACTTATATTCTTTACAGAGAGGCCTTCACAGTAAATGAATGGGAGAAAAAGAGAAGTTCTGAGTCACACATATCCATGAACATCTGGAGCTGCTTAGCTATTTGATATGGCCTCAGTGTTTGTTGGACTGTCCATTCATCCCCTCTGTATGTCCTCAGGTAATATCTGATGGTGTTTGAGTCCCGATAGCCTGACAGTGTGGCAGCTTGTGAAGAGCAAATTTGATCAGTTTAGCAGAAGCAGATCTACCTTCGGGAAACCAGAAAGAGGGACAAAGAGTGAAAGAGAGAGATTATCTTTCATTTTGTGAGCAGCTTCTCTCTAGTCCCTTGCTTCTGCTGTTCTTCTTACTCTCTTTAGCTCCCTTTCCCTGCCCTTATTGTTCATTCTGCCTCCCTCTCGGGGCTAGCTGTGTCCACTCTGTTTCAAGGAAAAATCTAAAGCCAAAGGCGAGACCCATGCTGTGCTCTGTCTCTCTGCAGGATTGACTTTGAGTGCCTTCTGATAAATCTTTAATTCCCTGGTGGGTCTGTTTTTGTATCCTTCCAAAGATTTGCGGGGAAGCTTGTTGTACTTCGTTTAATTTCCTCAGAACAAAGCTCATGATCTTCCCACCCCGACTTGTGTGTGGCATTAAGTCTTCGTTTTCATTAATGTTGGAGGGGCAGCACGGGAATCTCATTTTAATTTGACATTTAAACATCTGTTTTCAATTTCCTGAGGAGAAGAGCTCATGTGTGTGTGTGTGTGTGTGTGTGTGCGTGTGTGTGCGTGTGTGTGCGTGTGCGTGTGTGTGTGTGTGTGTGTGTGTGTGTGTGTGTGGACAGAGGATAGTAGTGGGGGTGACGGACCTGGGAGTGTTCAGAACACCATCTCAGCTGACCTTTAAAGGAGGGTTTGGATGTAAGAAATGATGGCAGCTAATTGTGTTAGCCTCAGCACCACACCAAATTGCAACTGTGGACCTGTGGAGAGATTTATCATACAGTCCTGTAAAGTGTGGTTAGACTGAACTTGGCAGGGCCTGAGAGATGTTTGCCACTGCAAACCAGACCTCTGCTTTAATAGATATGGTTGTTTTAGCCACAGTCAGCTGTTTGTCTTGCAGCGAGGCGTGTCAATCGGAAGAGAAAGGATGTGTTTTGTTCCTGGCTTACTGAAAAGACAAGAGGAAATGTAATGTAGACTGCATCCCTTTACCTTGACAAAGCACACTGATATCTGTCCAGGTCCGGATATTCACCCTGTTTCATCCCATCATCAGCATATTTGAGCAAATCCAGGACGGACAAAGAGGCGTCTTCATGCTGGGACCTGTGACTCTGGCCCATTTCCACATATTAAGCCACAAACTGAAAATCTCTCTGTACACACACAAACACAAACACACACACACACACACACACACATTGAGTTCGGCCTCCCTGTTAATAGCACAGGAAATATTATCTGCTAGGGGACAGCTGCAGGCTCACTAGAGAGACAGAATGGTAGAGGAGGCTCATTATCCCAAACACAGACCACACCACACACACTTTCAGGACAGCACACAACATGAGACACTCTCTATCCCATTTTTTTGCACCCAGTTCTGGGTCCTAGAGCAGGAATGGCGAGGTAAGCAGGCGAGCAGGGCCTTATGCAGTTTGCATACAGGAAGCAGGGACCCTGGGTGCCTTATTTAAACCAGGGGGGCCAGAGGCAATCGATTCCACCACAGCTGCGGATCTGATGGGGCTTCTGGGGGAAGAGTTTGGGCTTTGTACCCCATCCAGATCTGTGTCCGTCTGTCTCTCTGACAGACTGTCTGGCTGCCTCTGCCTCCCTCCATCCTGGAGGATGTTGTTTTCCACTACGCAGATGTTCAGGGCTGTCTGCTGCGCTGCACTCAGCTGTGTTTATAACAAAGAGGTGTTGGTGTGGAGGAGGAGAGAGGGCAGCGGGGTGAGGGATCTAGTGCTGCTAAGGAGGGGTGGAGGAGGTCACAGCGTTGTTGGTGTAAACACTCGGTGATGCCAGCTATCCCTTGGGCCTCCAACTAGTCAATACAACATCCTTTACTGTTTTCCACCCCACGCATCCATTTTTATTATCCAGAGGGACATATGTATCTGCATGTTCACTGGTAGAGTTCCAGTAAAGCCAGCAGGGGAGTAAGAGACCCACTGAGAGGAGACTATGTGCACATCATGTCACAGTTAAAGTCACTGCACTTACTCACCCAAGCGTTTCTTACAGGCTGTGCATTAGCTGTACAGAACACGCTGAATTCTCTCACGTACTCTGTATATGTTGTCACTGATGCAGTATTTGTATACTCTTATGATCACATAACAAAAACGAGATGTTTTAACATTTTTAAAAATGTATTTTTAAGGCTGACTAGATTCTTCCTTTTTGACTCACGGTTGAATTTCACAATAAAGCTCTTAAGAGCGGCCTGACCTTGCCGATACAAATGAAGACGGTGTTTCTTCAGATGGAGCCGGTGCTCTAATGGATCGGATGTTTAGTGTTTACATTTGCATTCCTGAATGACGGTATCTGCTTTTAACCATACCAAATGAGCTCACTCACCATGCAGCTGCACCGACGGGTTCAAGTGGAATTACAGCCGGTGTAGAAAATCTAGGCGGTCACGCACATCATGGTTATTGCTCTGTGCTTGTGTCTGTAGGTGTATGCCTCCACCTCAGAAGCAGCAGTAGCATATCAGTCACAAAATATCAGATGAACCCTCGTTTCGTTGTTTCTGATAAACACAGCTCCCATGTTAAAGATTTGTGGTTTTGTAATATTCCAGCTGTAGGGAGCTGTTGGCTTGGT
Organism: Synanceia verrucosa; assembly: GCA_029721515.1. Classification (NCBI taxonomy): domain Eukaryota; kingdom Metazoa; phylum Chordata; class Actinopteri; order Perciformes; family Synanceiidae; genus Synanceia; species Synanceia verrucosa. The sequence continues at coordinate 3,955,147 of CM056559.1, forward strand.
TGTGCTGCAGTGGACTGGAGAAGCTATTACCATCTATCACCAAAAGCAGGTTCCTACTGTTGAATTGAATTCTGTTACAAGAAGCAGAGAGCAGTTATCTGGGCTCAGCACAGTCCAATTTAGTGCTTTAAGGGTTTAGTTAGGAATTTGTTGGCTGTCAGTAAGTGAGGGGTCCTGAGGTGAGTCTGACTTTGATCCGTGACTGAGGTGACTTCGGAGCAAGCTGAGGAGCGTGAGACAATGAGCTTGGTTTTATCCCCAAAACACAGACACAAGCATACATTTAAATCACACAATGCGCTGACTTTGCATTCTGTGTGTGTGGCCTGAATTTCAGCTTGAAATTTACAAGCACTGTTTTCATATGTTTTTATATGTAAAGCTGGGGAAATGATTACTGGCACACTGTCAGCCGAGGTTGTGGCTTTTTCATTACTCCCCCCTTCCAGTTGTAACTTGTAACCACCAGTTAGTGATGATATTGATGTGATATTCTGATAAGACAGACAAGGAAGGAGTAATGGTTTCAGGTGAGCCAGGTTTTGCATTAAACACCAATTGCATATCAGAATTGCTCAGTTCATCTCGGTGAACATTCACATCTATTCAGCATCAAATTTGTAACAGCAAATTACACCTTGGAAGCTGTGGATCACTTTGTGTCGAATAATGAAAATCCACGATGGTGTGATCTTTATACAGCTTCTCTTCCAGGGGAAATCAATGCAAATAACACTGATATCGCACCGACATCCTCAGCGAGGCAGCAACAGTGGATTGGATCTGTTGTCGATTTTCATGTTTCATATGAGGATAGCACGAGCGTATGAGCGCAGGATATGTAAATATGGACCGTCGGGGATAGATGAAGAAGCGATGATGGAGAGGTGATCATTGCTGTATACTGAAATGTGTGTGTGTGTGTGTGTGTGTGAGAGTGTTTGCATGTGTGTGCATGAAGGTCAGTGAAGATCAGTCAGCAAAGAGGAAGGTCATTGCTATTAGAGATGTTGATGTGTTCGTCATTGCTGTTGTAAAGCTTATTGACAGCGAGGTTATACACGGGAGAAAGCAGGCCATTAAATAGCAACTGTATGAGCCCAGTATATACAGAGGATGTGCCCTTTTGTTTCGTGAATGTTACAACTGTAGATACATTTCGGTGGGATTGTTACTGTTTTGGTGGCAGGTTATGATGCAGTAAATCAATAGTGATGTGTGCCGAACATTTTGTCATCTGTGTGGAACCAATTATGTGTTGAAAAACACTGCCGCTGTTTTTAGCTGTGTAACTGCAGCAGCTTACAATGACTTTTTATCATGTTCTTTTCTAGTTAAAGGATTATATATTGACATTTTGTTATTTTCTCTGTTTTCTCACAGTTCTACGCGATGACTTTAGACAAAACCCTGCAGATGTGATCGTGGCAGCAGGAGAGCCGGCAGTTCTGGAGTGCCAGCCTCCACGAGGACATCCTGAACCCACTATATCATGGAAAAAGGATGGAATAAACATTGACGACCGAGATGAGAGAATCACTGTAAGACTTTTCCCCCCTTCCTTAAGCTGCAGTTACATTTTTATTGCCTCCACATAGGCTAATTGATGCTGTGTTTAAATGTATGAGATAGAATGACCCGATGAAGCAGAGGTCAATCATTACCACCACTTTGTTTGTTGAAAGATTGATTTGTTTGCCTCATTATTCACATATAGCAATTCCCAAACCCGAAGCAGCCCATTTCGGTGGCTACAGCCCCTAATGACTGCGGTAGATAGAATCAGTCTTGCTCCCTCAGTCAGCAGCCGTGCATTGATTATAGGGATGACCTGCTGATGAAATCAACCAGGAGAAGCACAGATGAGGAGAGGGAAATGAGCTGACTGGAATCCAAGAGGAGAAAGTTGCACTCAGCAGCGCCAGCGGAATGCAGACAACTCTTTACTGTAGGCCTGATTTACAGCGAACCAGCAATTATTCAGCTTTAATTAGAACAACAGCACAGCAGTATCAATCAGCTGGACATGCTTGCTTACCAGAGGTCTTGAATAATCCTAAACTGTCTCAACCAAACACACCTTTGGGTCCATAGTTGTAGAGACTTTTAGTTGTGTTTGATTACACTGATTGGGCAATGCTTTACGGGAGCACAGTGATGACTGACTCAGCACTCTGGTAACATAAGCAGATAGTGAAGAGGAAGTAGTCTGGATCCCCTTTTCCACAAACTGACTGGTGGGGTTTAAGACCCAGGTTACTCATTGTGCAGTTGTTGAGCAATCAAATAGATATTAATGAAAATATTCTGCTCTGTATGCCAGTAGTGTATGCTGCCATCTAGGCTAGATGAACTCAATGCATTTTCATTAATGGGGGAGTCGAAACAGTGATTTATCGCTGTTGGCTGTCTCCAACGGAGGCCTGGACATGACTGAACACAGTTTTGCTCAGCGAGTGCCAGCCGAGGTTGTGTGCGTTGAGTCTTGAAAGCAATTCAAACGTACAAACAGTGCGAATGTTCCCCCTCTCTGTTTTTCCTCTGAGCCGCACGGGCAGAAGATGAGGAATCCGTGTCTGACCGCTGAGCAGCATAATTGAAAGAAACAAGCGCATAATCTAGTTTAAAGAGAATCAAATCATATCTGTCCCGGAGTTATTGATAAGCATGGAACCTCTATGCCACATACTGAACTCCTGTGGCCTGAATTTGTCTTGTGTTTTCTACACATTTGGGTCACTTTTTGTATTTAGTTTATTCACACCTTAATCTACCTATTTGTGCATAGTGTTGCACTATAGATGGCTAAATACAGCATCCTATTTTCCCTAGCTTACATTTAATGTACCCACAGTCAGTATTGTTCATCACCTAATGACAAACTATCCCATTCTGTTCCCTCTGAGCGAGGACACAGCAGCAGCCCTGGTTCACTCAGTGCTCTGTATTATGCATGGCTCTAGCACACATGGCCTTTGCCATAATCATATTTTAGCCCCACTGAATACAACACACACCATTTCTGTTGTTTATAAATCATTTCTGCAATAACATTATCCATCCTACCCCCTGCACGGTGGACTTATTCTCGCTGCTGCAAATGTGATTTTGTGCACTGATGGGTTAAATCCTCAGAGTAAATGTTGGGAACACTTCTGCTGTAACGCAGGCAAATAACTCAGAGTTGTATCCTCTCAGCCTGCAGCAGAGTTGGGCCTGCTATGGAGCTCAAACCAGGGATCTGGCATGTCTAACAGGGCTACTCAGACCAGCTGGTGTGGCTCACTGTAAACTTCCTATTGATCACCAAAACCCTCACAGACTGAGTGTTCCCACATGACCACTTTTAAAGTAGTGCTAGGCATCATGTATGACTGTTTAGGTCTATGTGTAATCAACTGTGGTGACAGATGGGGATCTGGATGGTCTCATGTGGACAACCGTGTTAACAGATGAAGTTATACTAGAATTGGGTGATGTCCAGTTTGTTTACGGTGTAGTGAAACTGGTGTGAGTGAATATAGGACTGCAGAGGGTGGAATCTTTATAATGTGGTGAACAGCTGAGCTTGTCAAAGGCCCCCCTCCATCCAGCCTGCATTGTTGTGTTTGGTTCACTTCATTCCTCCCACCATGCAACATGCTGGAACGTGCAGTCTCCTTGGTGATCACTGGCGATCAGAGCGAGGTCCCACGCCATTCTCTGTCTGTACTGCACTTTGCTGGGATGGGTCGGCTTGGCTTTGGTGGCCGTAGCACAAAGACGGAATGAACTTCAGAGAGAGGCAGCCATATCAGAGGGAACCCTCCTATTTATCTATTGTGTTACAGCTGTGTGTAAACACCAGCAACAGCTTACATGTGTGTCATCTTACATGCATATATTGTTATGACTTCCAAGTTTCCCACTGAGCTATAAAACGTGGGGTAGGGTTATTACCCTGTAATGGTGCTGCGTCACCAGCAGCAGCTGGCCACATTCCTCTGAACTTTGTCAAACAGGTCTTTCAGGAACAATGAGTAAAGGATAAATAAACAGAAAAGGGGGAAAATGCCGGTATTTAAGCCTAGACCGTTGTCGGCTTAGAGCAAGTGTTTGTTGGCGACATCATAAACAGCCCAAATGCACCACATTGTTCTCCCCCTTTTGTGCAATAGTTGTGGCTAATTATCAGCCTGCTGTGTGAATACCAACAGAATGCATGTTGAATAGAGCCTTTTTTCCATTATCAGCAATGCCAAATGACACGAGACAAAAGGCAGCAGGATAGAGCCATCTCCCTGTAATGCAGGGATAATGGTCAGATTGTTGTGGCTTTCAGCAGCCTGTGTGCTTTGCTGTGTTGTGTGGAGAGGATATGCATGCAGAGAAAAAGAGGGCCGCTGCTGCATTCACTTACCAGCTCTCAGGGTCCCTGCTGCTCTGGCACTCAAAATATGCTTGTGGAGAATGGGGAAGCTGCCACAGACACACAGAGGTAAGAGCACGGAAAAAGTGGACAGGGCCTTAAGTGGATCCTCGTGTCAAAGCCCTGTGGACCCAACAGTGTACCCCCCCTCTTGCTCTGCTGTATGGTCTGCTATGACCTTGGGCCTTTGTGAGTGTCACAGTGTTTTAGCTGTTAAGCCTTTCCTCAAGCAAACAGTAACATAATGATACTTCAAACCCCTCCAGCACTGCGGGGTGCCCTAAATAAGCCAGCCTTCTACAGCCTCTTCAAGTCCCTCTGCCTTCCTGCTTCACCATGAATATTAATCAGAGGTGAAGGGCTGAGGAATGCCTCAGAACCAGGATAAAGTGTCTGGTTGCAAAGTTTTCCTTTAGGAAATTCTGTGAAAACTAACCATACACAGGTTTGTTCATCATCTTGTAAGTGAACGTACATGTAGGAGGGCTTGAGTTTAACATGGGAGTCATGAATTTGCAGTATTATGTGTCAAGCTCTCCGTCAGTGGTACTCTAATGAGGGTATCGATTACATGCTTGCAGGTGGTGGTCCTGCATTTAAAACCTTAAGCCCCCCCATCAAGGCAAAGAGATCACTGGTGTACCATGCTATTGTCTGTCTCTGCACTGACTGGCATGGCTGTGAGCTGAGAGCAGTACTGAGGGGCCTGTGCTGGGGCCGGGGCTGCCTTTCTGACTGCCTGAGAACAAAGCACCTCCTCTGGCCTGTAATCAAAGCCCTGGGAAATAACAGACATGACATTCACCTGGACAAACCAAACACACGTTCACTGCTGGGTGTGTGCGCTCGAATGTATGTTCACTTGCTCTCACTTGTAGTTATATGCACACACAGAACAAAAAAACTCCAAGAAAAGCCAGTCTTTAAAACATTCCCCATAATGATAGGCAAAGCCGACCTGAAGCTCTTTGAGGCGACTGGAAAAGTGCTCTCACTCCTATAGTTCCTCAGGTCTTCCCTCAGGGATCTGCGGTTGTCTTGGATCGCCAAAGTGATCTTTGGCTCAGCTCACCCTTAGGAGGAACAGGACAGCTAATTTTGTCTTCAAGTGGAGGATGAGTGGGAACAGCAAAGAGGTTTGTCACTATCTCTCAGGGGGAAAAGCCAATAGGAAATACTCTTTAGTACCACAACAACATGCATTTGTGCGTACATTTCATCATTCTGTTGAAATGTTTTTTGAAGTGCTCACAGGCATTCATAAATCCAGTTAGGAAATGTTTTGTAATGTTTGAGCTATGCTGTTTTCTTCGTATCAGCCACAGGCCTCAGGTGTCTCCCAGACTGTAATATTGCTGTTTTTATCCTCTGTGATAATCCTCTCACCTCCTCCTCCTTTCTCAGATACGAGGAGGGAAGCTGATGATCACAAATGCCCGGAAGAGTGATGCTGGGAAGTATGTGTGCGTCGGCACAAACATGGTCGGAGAACGAGAAAGTGAAATCGCAGAGCTTACAGTGCTTGGTAATTCAGCTTTTGTCTTTTATCTCAATGTGTTGTCTACTTGACTCTCTGTCCACATGCAACCCACATGCAACCCACAGGCATGCACATCCACACATGTTGTTTGTCTGCAGTTAGAAACCCAATCCAGATGTTAAGCTTTCATTGTCTATCTCCCAGGGAGCTAAATGGTGTCACTGACCTTTATCAGATAGTGTGTGAGATGACCTCTAATCTCACACTTAACTAGGAATCCCACACTGGGCCCAGCAGCTTCTCTGCCATGACCAGCTGCACCCTATTTCATCATGAGTGACCTCTGACCCCAATACTCTCATGTGTCCCAAGCAGAGAGCATGTCCAGACTTCTGATTTTATCAGCTTTTTTCTTTACTCTCCCCACCTCCTTCTCTAACGACGTCTTATAATCTGTCAGAAGAAACAATGAAGCCAGTTTCGTAAAGTTAAATAGTTATACTGAGATAAAACCAGCAGACTTCAACAAGGTCAGCTTGTGTGTTTGTCCAGCTGAGTGAGTATCGTAGAAATTCTGGTTAATCATAAACCGCCCTGGTTAGTTTTTGGGATTGAGTCTGATGGAATGTGTTCAGACAGAGCACATGGACACATTAGCATCCAGCCGGAGACAATATATCAACCGGAGGTGCTGTGATGACTTTGTACTGATACTGTCGGAGCTGGACTTGAGGGTGATGGGGATAACAAGATCACAGAGGAGGTTAGACTTGTGTCTTGTGACTGTGTCTTGTTTAGTGTCCAGTATTCAACAAATTAAGGGTCTTCTCATGTAGTTAAAACCGTATAATGTACCATAAAGCAGCAAGTGTTTCCAATATGTAATTTAATCTATTCCATTCTTGACTGTAGTTTTGTCTTATTTAACCTGTGTCAACCATAAATGTAATGTTGTGCATCCGCATAAAACCTAAATCAGATTATTTCATTGTTTCCATTTCAGAACTTAAACCTAAAACTTTCAGACTTCAAGGCTTTTTCCACGGGGTTTCATTCAAATTCCAATTTAATTTCAAACTTAGCTCCAAAGTCAGACTGTAAAGAACAAAACAGTGATTTATTGAGGGAATCAAAGCAGCAGATTTAATGACTTCCACTTAATCAAAACTGTATTCTGGTGCTGCCGTTCCATGCTCTGATCATAAATCAGTGTGCTGTTTTTCATCTTTGCAGAGCGTCCCAGCTTTGTACGTCGTCCAGGCAGCCTGGTGGTGTTAGTGGACCAGAGTGTAGAGTTCAGATGTGAGGCTCGTGGCGACCCTGTTCCCACCGTGCGCTGGAGGAAAGACGACGGCGACCTGCCCAAAGGAAGGTACGACTCTTCAGCTAGTCTCCTTTCATCACACAAAACCTTTCTCCTGCACCCTCTTCCTTGTTGAGTTGCACTGAGTCTGTGTACGTGGAGTTTTTGTGCATATGACAACCTTTCATACCGGTTTTAATCCAGATATGAGATTCGTGAGGATCACACCCTTAAGATCCGTCGTCTGACCTCGGCTGATGTCGGCTCCTACACCTGCGTGGTGGAGAACATGGTGGGCAAGGCGGAGGCATCAGCCATGCTCACAGTCCACGGTAGGAGTCTCACTGTTCAGTCTGCCACCTATTTCATTTACAGCTCCTCGGACAGCTATTCTTAATTCATTTCATTTTGGGGGAATCATGCAGCTTGATTCAGATGCAATTTAGGCCGGCCACATTGCAATAATAGCCTTCAGCTTCAGCACTACACGGTCATCGCTTTCAACTATTCTCTCTCAATTAGCTGATTGATTTCTAATAAAAAGAAACGTAAAAATCCATAACAGCTGCAGAGTTGGGCACATGGGATCTCAGCAGCAATTGATTTCATTTGCCCTATACAAGTGGCATTTCTCCGGAGGCCTGTCTTCTTCAATGTTTCAAGACATACAGTACTATTTGTGAACTCATGGAATATCTCCGTCTCTCCATTGGATGTCTTATTAACACAGTTGGAATATAAAGCAGCCGGTCACAGTGTGTGAACATTCAGAAAGAAACCATTCAGAGGAACTGGGGGGTGGGATCACCCCTAAACCCCCTGGAGAATCAGAGTAACACAGGGGCCATTTAATGCCAAACTAATGGGAATGTTGGGAGTCGGGTGAGGGAAGGAAGAGGAGGAGGCTCAGCACATGGGAGATTGGCAGTCGGGTGAGGGAAGGACAGTGAATATGTTGGTCTTGGTGGCGGCTCGCCACTGATGCAGAACAGGTTGGAATTGGGACCGGGGGGGGATGTTGATTGTGGTGAAGAGGATAGAGGGGGTGAGGGGTTTCTGTGGTGAGGTCAGTCATATTAACGTCACTCCCAGCAGAGATATAAAGAGACAAGGCGATTTCATTCCGCTGCCAACCCCCACCCGCAAACACAGATACTCCATCTTCACATGATTGCCCTTTGCAATTATTTCTTCATTTTCTCCACAAGACGGCAAGCTTTGGAAGAGCAAGATTAGACACACCTGCCAATACACCCATCAATATATCTACTTCTCTGATTGTCCTTTTTCACTCTCTCCTTCTCCCTGATGAAAGCTTAGTTAATGAAAGGGAACAGCATTGATGCACCGATTCAGTGAGCTCTTCTCCTGCCTTAGAATCATCTTTGAAATGCTAAAACCTCCCTTGTCCTCAGTGGAAATGAGGCCGACTCACTGTTGCCTGCATGCAGAAGCAAGGCAGTAGCCCTCTTTACACGCATTATGCCTTTCAACATCCAAGTTATAGGAGTGGGACAGGTATGAGAACCAAAGTAAAAGGACTTAAATTGGTTACACTTCAGCAAAGACCCATAGCCATAAATTTAAGGGACAAACGCTGGCCCTTTCTTCGAGTGTAAAATCAGGTGAGAGGCATAACATGTAATATAGCAATCCTCGTTCTGCTCTCGTGGTTAGATCGGACTGATCGAACCTCCAGGCTTTCAGAGTTTCTCAAACAATTTCCAGCTACTCTTCAGAGCCCTGAGCTTCATCCAGACCAGGATTCAAGGAGGCCAGGGAGGCTGTGGGCGCTGAGTAGTCCAGCTAATTAAAGACAAGCAGACCACAGTCCCACGCCCGGAAATGACATGCTTCTAATTACAGATGCGGGCACAGGAAAGGAAAGAAAGGCCGGGTAATTGTAGGTCTAAACAAACCAAAGTAGCGAAACGATGCATAGGTAGTAAGACGTCGCTGTAGTAGTAGTGAAGACAACAGTGATGTGGGGGGCAGCAGTTTAGTCTGTGGGTTTACTGGGCAGTGCTGTCGCTCTACATCAAGAGTCAGAGGATGGCAAGATTGCTGAGCCACTGCATAAGAATAACTGAACAGCTGAAAAATATAATTTCAGTGGTAGTGAGCCACTGGCAGAGAGAAATACGCCACAAAATGGGTAATCCGATATTTCAGGCCAGAGTGGAATTAATGTAAATATTCTTTGAACTCAAGTTTTTCTGCTAAATCTGCAGCGATTTGCAAATGGACGGTAAAACCAATAGAATTAAAATGGAGTTTTTTTTCCCCCTGGAAAAAAAATGGTTAAATATAAAACTCATTCCCTGCAGTGTCATTTTGCAGTTTGCTTATCGTGTGAAAATGATATTAAAATATAGCACGACATGACATTTTTTGAAGATATTAAAAGCAAAGCCCTGTTAGGAGCTGGGGAGTTTATGAGAAGAATCCAGCTCTGTGTGGAGAGAGGGGGGAATTCACACCTTCCGTGGTCAGATTGTCAGTGAACAATGTCGACATTGTGGAAGTTGCGCCCTGGGCTGTTTTTCTTTCAGTGTGCTCTGCTCTCGTTACTAACTTAATCAGTGAATTATTGTCTTACACACGTTTGTCAGTCTACTACACCTCCTTTGGACTCATAAATATGTCATAGTAAAATATTTTACTGATTGATGGACGAAACACACAATTAGCCAAGTCACCAGCCGTATTTATAGTTTGATCGTAAAATCATTAATCTAGGCCACATGAGAATGTAGCGGTGAGATGAGCTAATCAGCAGCACATTACAGACTTAAGAATCAGACAAAGGCATTTTGATCTGGGTCTGGTGTGGTTAGATAATACTCATATAGTATTTCGTTAATTTAAGCTCACCAGCAGACTTCCACCATAGGAACGTACAGAGATTGTTTCCGGCTGTATTGGACAGAATTCAGAAAATCAGCATGTTATTTTTTCTCAGCTGGTTAAGTTTGCAGTTAGCAGTGATTTATGTGTAGAAAGGTCTTGAATGGAATGGTGGTCCCTAGAGCAGCGTTGCTAATAACCCATGTAAAGGGTCTGGAAGGAGACTTGGAACTGGTGCCAAAAAAGGGGAACGCTCTTGTCAACCAACTGTGTGCTGCTGCAGTGATGATAAATAACAAAACCCAGGTGGGTGCCACATATAGAACCGCATTTGCGATTGTACGTTTCTTACTGTCACACTAAGTTGTGAGAGCCACATTTCAGTTTACTGTATATAAAATCTACAGAGCATTTAAAGCATGCTACAGACCTCCCAGTGGGATCTGCTATTAGTCATGCTAAATCCCCCACACATGCAGTCCTCCTCTTGTGTAGATGTCAGGCTGCACTGAACAGCAGCACTGCTCAAATCCCCATTAATATCACTGTTGTGGTCTTTGGTACGTAGCCCGCCTCCTATTGGACTGGAGGCCTCCATGCTTGGTGTGCTTTCCTCTGCCGCTCTGATCAGCTTTTTGATAGAGACTCCCCTTCTGTGCTGTAAGTTAGCAGAAAGTAGTGTGGTCAGATTTAAGACTCACCTCTCCCTCCAGGTCTACCACTGTGATCACAGCAGCGTGGGAGAGGTAGGGTTACCTAATTAAAGGCTTAGACACACATGAATCGATGTGTGTAGATGGTGTGGGGGGGGTTGTGTATTTGCGGGTGTGTATGTCCTCATGACACGGATAGCAGTGCGCGTCTTCTTCTGGGAGCGTTTGATGCGAGTCTTATCTGCATTTTAAAGGCCAGCAGGGGGAGAGGAGGGAGGGGTCGGCCATTACTCTGACTGACAGCGTTTATGTTTCCGTGGGAGCTGTTGAAGCAGACAGATTAGATAAGGTGAGTGATTGGCTGGGGGAGATTTATGGCCAAAGAGTGGCAGTTAACATTCACCTTGTGGTTTTATGAACAAGGCTTACATCTGCAAGGCTGCGTTTGAGGCACTGTGATCCAGCCTCTCTTTGGGATGCTCTAAACCTCATTAAGGGTTCACCTTCACACACGAAACACCTAGAAAGAGAGGGAACAAGTAAACAAAGCATTGTTTGCTGCGCATTAAACATCTGTCTTCTGTTTTTCACATTGTTTCTTTGTCATTGTATTGTACTTAATCCAGCATTTTTCCTATCCTGAACTATGTCCCAAGACTATGAATGTTGAATCAGATGTTTTCTTATTCTTTGCTGTGTGCATCACATGGTCCCTTAGGGTTTGACATGTCTTTTATCCATAGAATAATGATAACATGATTATTTGTACTCATGACCATCACGTTGTTATGTTCCTTATCTCTCCTTTTTATGTCATGTTGTTGATTATTTATTTATTCATCTTTGGGTTTTTTGTTGTTGTGTTTTTGTTTCCTTTAGTCGAGTCTGGTAAGTTGAAATGTCACCCGTCACCTATTCACCGCCCTGACAGAGACAGGAAGCTGTCACAACCCCCCCTTCCATCCTCCTCCCATCACTTCTCCACCCTCCAATCAGCACTCATGTTTCTGTTGTCATGGGCAACAGTGACAAAAGGACATTAATGGGTAAAAATGTGCTCAGCTTGGGGCCTCCAAGGTAAAGCTGCATCATTTCATTTTATTATTTCCCCTTTTATGCATTAAAAATCCCATCTTATCCACGGACAAATTGTGTCTGTATTTGAAATGACAGTTTTCAGATTGCCTTGCTTTATTTACACATTGTCCCTACATAAAACAAATGAAAGTGTTTGCATATTAATGATATTTTAGAACCTACCCAGAGTCAAGGTGTATATGAGCTCAACAATGAACCTCTATGTCCTCACATAGATGGCTTTTGAGACCAGCAAAACCTAGTGTCACCACAGAGCTACATGGATGACCTTGGGCTGTGACACCACACTTTGTTGTTAAGATGCATGGATACTGCATCCTGGTTGAGGCCTGCACTATTGGAGGGTGTCAGCATGGACAGATGGCTCAAATTTTTTCCCCATTTCCATGTAAATTTTAATGATCCATGCCCTTGCCCATGCAAATGAGGGGGCATGGGAGTAACCATTGTGTTTTCGATTTATTACACCTATAATATGCCTGCATTTCGAATCTGATCAGTGTACTGGTTAATCTCCTGTGCACATGTTGTGCAGATCTGATAAAGAGCCTGAATCTTTGAGGAAAAATTTCAATCAGTTGCTGCAGTCAAATGTCAGTTATCTGTCATTAAAATAACCCAGTTCACTTATAACTGTCATAATATAAAATGTTGTGTTTATTTTATGTCCATTGAATGACTAATTGTTCTCATGGATGTCCTCCAGTGCCCCCAGCATTTGTGGTTAGACCGAGGAACCAGGTGGTTGGGGTTGGCAGAACCGTCACCTTTCAGTGCGAGGCCACTGGAAACCCACAGCCAGCTATTTTCTGGCAGAGGGACGGCAGTCAGGTAAACAAAATTAACTACAATAATGCTCTTCATTCATTATGCATCCAGTTGGAGAACATGTCATAATCAATGAACTCATCGGAAAAAGTATTTCACAATTTGATGATGTCTTATGACAGATGATTGCATACATATGTTTTAGAAGGAAATCTTCAACCACAAACCACATACTTGAATAAATATCTGACTGCACATGTATCTGTGTTCATTCTCCACAGAACCTGCTCTTTTCCTACCAACCTCCTCAACCCTCTAGCCGATTTTCTGTTTCTCAATCCGGGGACCTGACCATCACTGATGTTGAACGTGCAGACCTGGGGAACTACACCTGCCAGGCCATCAACACTGCTGGCAGTGTCCTCACCAAGGCTCTGCTAGAGATCACTGATGGTGAGCAACCTTCCTTTGAACACAGCAAAGTCTCAGAGGGAATTAGAGGAATACTGAAAGAAAGAAACCTTGAGTGGATAAATGTTGGTATTCCAGATGATCTTTGGCTTATGCGGATAATGCTGCTCGTCTGAAATGCAGTGGTTGCGCCATAGAGCGTATTAATATCCGAATTGAGGTTTGTGAGGTTCGGTCTGGCCTGTTCAATGTGTTCCTGTCAGAGGTAGAGACTCTCTGGTGCCTGTGCACCCAGACCGTGGCTCAGTGTTTGGCTTCACTGGCTTCACACTGGCTAATGTCTCCTTCAGTATTCCATGGCTGGCTTGCTGCTGTCTGCTGTTGGAAGACTGTGGCTGTGTGGTGAGGTCTGGATCGGGTCCTCTAATTACTCTGCTAGCCAATCCCTGTCAACCCGGTGGACCAGCCTTGGCTTCATTTCCACAATTCCCACAGAGATCTGGGCAGCTATTATTTTGTCTATGACACACCTAGATTCATCCCTTCATTTACCAAATGCCCGTCTTCATTTCGATCCTACAATGGTACGCTCCACCTCGCGCTCCTCTTCTCTCTCTCTCTCATTCTGTCATGCTCTCTGGATAATAATAACAGTTATTAAAGTGAGCAGGGCACTCTGAGGCCACCACTTCTCCGCAGGCAGATCTGGTAATTACAGGTCATGCTGACAATGTTTTAGTAATTGCACCATCTCTGGCACAAAAGCAAAGACAAAGCAGCTCAGAGATTACACCACAGCATGGTTCATACATACATACATCATTATGTATTGCTTTTATACCATGTTAGGTATTAATTTGATTGTTCCTCACTGACTATAACTTGCTAGTAAATCATTGGGGCTGACACCAATGGTCATCAGTAGTGCTATGACTGCTAATGATAATCAGAGGGAGGCAGACAACTTTTAGCAGGAATATGATGAAGCATATGCAGTAGAGACAAAATAGAATTTGAAATTATTGTGTGCATGTAATTTAAGTTTCTCTGGCGTCCCTTTGCCTCTTCATCTTCTCTTTTCTCTGCACATTACAGCTTTTCTCTCTGTCAAATACATGCTTTCTGTCAATGTCTTTGTTTGTGTGCTGGTTGAACAGCCACGGTTCAAAGGCTGGGAGGCAGCGAGGAAGAGTTAAAACACCCTCATGCTTATAGCATTGTCTGTTCTGGTTAGATGTGCCGTTCTTTCGTTTTTCTTCCTAGTTTTGTGCTTTATGGCTGGGGGATGGGCCAGGGGATTGTTGGGCGCGAGCGTTCATACGGGTAGTGCCAGGCGTCTGCTAGAGCTGCACTGAGAAGACTGAAGTATCTGAGGCTGTTTCATTTTAATTACGCTGCTTTTATTTGGCTAAGTTTGACTCCTGCTGCTGAATGATTAGAAAATTGTTTCCAGTTCTTGAAATTGGATTTAATTCCTCTCCCACTACCCTTGCAGTTTTCACATGCTTACACTGCTACATGCCGTTTGGCAGATTCTCTGCTTTTTGTGTGTTTTCTCACACAAGCTGGATGTAATTGTCTAAATGCAGTTCCCTGTGTCCCTGCTACAGCACATGAACAGTTTTTCTCCTTCCACCTCTTCCACATAATTGCTCATTCTCCTTCAATCTTCCACAGTTGTATCAGACCGGCCGCCGCCAGTTATCCGACAGGGCCCGACCAATCAGACAGTAGCTGTGGATGGCACAGTGGTCCTCAACTGTGTGGCAACAGGAAACCCCACCCCCACTATCCTGTGGAGGAAGGATGGTGTCTTGGTTTCCACACATGACTCCAGGGTCAAACAGCTGGACACGAGTGCGTTGCAGATACGCTATGCAAAGGTAAGACATGTACCAACATGTTCAGGTCCCTTTTTAACATCAAGCACAGTGTACAACACATTACCTGGTACTGTTCTACTTTGATTATAACCGTATTAATGTTCTCCTCGTATTGCTATGAAAGCATGTGTTTTTAATCAATATTTTTCAATTATGCTGACTTTAAAAGTCGAATTCCATTCAAATAAACTTCAAAGTTGTCCATATCATGTTGTAATGTGTCGGACAAACCCCTGCTGGTTAGTAAATAAAGCATGTGTTCCCTGCCAGCAGCCAGCCCTCAGTGAGCTGTCAGTCAGCTGTTGTGGGTTTGAAATGGAGTCTGTGAAGTCGAACAGTCTGTAGTTCCTGTCAGGCATAGTGGGCTTGGTGTGTAATTTTACTGTGTGTGTGCATGTGTGATGGCAAGCTGCGGGATGCTGAACACACTCTCAGGGAAGGACGAGTAGGGGGTGCTGACGTGTCTTCCAGATGGAGGCGTCACGGGGTCAGAGTTTGCGTCAGTTTGGGGGGTTCTGATGAATGCTGGTGACAAGATTGCAGTATGATTGGGCCGTCTGTGCGAGGCAGGCGTGGGGGGGTGTGTCTGAAGCCCTCTCCTGCTGTAGCCAACTAAACTCCGCAGGCACTTTACATTAATGTACTTGTCATTTCTTCCTGACAACATTTTAATGAAGATGTTTCTGATGTGCGAGGTAATTTATTTTATTAATGTACTCATGTGAGTGAGTTTTAATGCATTTTATTACTTGCCAGAGAAAACAAGCCGCACCTGGAGGGTCATTGGCATGTTGTGTTCACACTCAGTTATTCAAACGGTTCATCTTGTTCTGTTTTTCTCTCTTCTTTTTGTTCATGCTCCACAACAGTAGCCCATAGCGATACATGCATCACCAGCAGTCCACCGTTATTTGTCTTACCCACAGACTGTTCCTGCTGTTGACAGATCAGCCATCTTTGAAAATGTAGCAGTGTGGAAATATGTCACATTCCTTTGCCAACAGGGTTACGTTGTGTTTTGTTCATTAGCCTGCTGGCTAGCAGACCATCTCAGAAACTTGTCAACCACTTTCATTTAGAAGGGTTTGAGCCAAGAAACAAATGATTGCATTTGGTCGGGATCTGAAATCCAGGTGTCGATCCAAGAATTTTGTGAGACAAAGCTCCAGCTCTATTTTCTTGTGTCCTGCTGCTCCTTGAATGAAAACAATCTGGCTCATGTACCACATGATGTTTTGTCTCTGTGTGTATTTTGATACAGCTCCAGATCTAACGCAGGCTGCATTTCCCTTTATTAACATGACAAACTTGAGCCTCGGGGAGGAAATATAAGCTTTGGTGTTTTATTGTGCTGAAATGGAACTGCAGATTCCATCACTGCAGTTTGCCAGTACATACTGAGCCTGGAAATGTCAGTGAACCCCACTTTTTCCTTTTTATATCTAAAAGTGTATGAATAATCGAGGTTCTACCATATATATCTTCAGTGCAGTTTGTCACCACATGTGTTGCACAGAACAGTCGCCTCCATGTTTGGTACTCAGGGGGATGGTAGAGAGAGGAAAAAGGTCTCCAATTAGTCTGTGATCCTGTGAAAATCTTTTCCATTTGACTAGGAGTGGTCTGCCACTTGGGCTTTCCAGCTGCTTGCCCTTAGTTTTTGCTATGAAAGCGATGATACTGAGATTATCAGGCAATGACAGCTGCCTGGTGCCGTCTCCACCAGAATGTCAATAAACAGAGAAGTGCTGGTGGGGGTAAGAAAGCAAGGGAAAGGGACTACTACCAGTCCAGGAAACAGTGGTGCATGTTTAAATAATTTGCATTCAACTAAATATGCACCTCTTTTCTCCGCCAGCTTGGTGACACTGGCACCTACACCTGCATTGCCTCCACACCCAGTGGAGAGGCCTCGTGGAAAGCCTACTTAGAAGTCCATGGTGAGGTTAACCCAATGGAGGTTTAGTCTACATAACCTTAAAAAGTCTTAAATGTCTTAAATTAAAATCTGGGTAATTTAGGTCTTAAATTGTCTTGAATTTATCGTTATTTTGCTGTAGGGATCAAATTTTCTGATGGTGCGTTTAATGCCAATAGGAAAATACAGAATTCAGAGATTTACTTTAATTTTGCACGTTATTTGTTGATGTCTGAAAAAGTATTAAATCTGACTTTTAAAATGGTGCAAGAACCCTGATAACGATACATTTTTGAAAAGTTTTGATGTTGTTATTCACAAGTCAAATAATAGAGCTAATAAATGTTAGAGGTGTTTGCATGCCTGTGTTTACTGGAAAATAACAATAAACTGCATTCTCACCTGTTGCTCTCCTTCTCTGTTCTAAATTAAGAATTTGGAGTCCCAGTCCAACCAAACAGACCGACCGACCCAAACCTGATCCCCAGTGCCCCTTCCAAACCTGAGGTCACTGACGTTACTCGCACCTCTGTCGCCCTTTCCTGGAAGCCTAACCTTAATGCTGGAGCTACACCCACCTCCTATATAATAGAGGCCTTCAGGTAAAACTGATCAGCTCAATGATCAATAAAGAAAATACCTGGCTGCACAGACCTAATACAGTCTCTTAAACCTTAATTATCTCTGTTGTGTGTCCACAGTCATGCATCAGGGAGCAGCTGGCAGACCTTGGCGGAGCATGTGAAAACTGAGTCATTTGTACTGAAGGGCTTGAAGCCCAGTGCAGTCTACCTCTTCTTAGTACGGGCAGCCAATGCCTATGGGCTGAGTGATCCCAGTCCTATCACTGAAGCTGTGAAAACACAAGGTGACAAGTGCCGTCTTACTGATATGACTTTGATATACAGCACAGCAGTGGCTATGGTTCAGACAACATTGTTTATTTTTGATTTCTCTGCTTCTACATACAGATATCCCTCCTACCAGCCAGGGTGTGGACCATCGTCAGATCCAGAGGGAGTTGGGAGAAGTGATCATCCACCTGCACAACCCCACCATTCTCTCCTCCTCATCTGTCAGGGTGCAGTGGACAGTGAGTATATTTCTCTCCATGAATGCACCATTGTCACTAGTTTTTCTTTAGACAGCTGCAGCCAGCTACAGATTGCCATATGGTTCATTGGTGTTGCTGGTCACCAAAGCTCCGAGGTTAGTTTAGCGATATGCCTATGGTCAATTTGTCAGGCCACTCAGCTGAGCTAATGTGCTAACGTCCTAGCACCCTCCAGAGGTAGGGCACTTCAGAGAGCGGCTTCGAACACTGTCCAAGTGTTCTTAGTGTCCATCTGGCGTGAGCCTGAACTGGTCGGCTGGCCACAAACCAAAAATCAGCAGTTTCTCCCACGGTGGACCACTCAACCGCCCCAAAAGCCAGACTACAGAGCTCAGCCTTCTGCAGGCCATGCAGTATGGTATAGCAGTGTGTGGCGTGCCAGCAAGTACCCTCTTAGATTGAAAACACTTGACGGCTGTTAAAATAATACAAGTGAGAAGGAAGAGGCAGCCAACTCATGCTCTTAAATGGAAATGGCTTACAGATGTTAAAACAGATAGGTGGGAGAGGAAGAAGTACAAGTAGAAATGAGAGCTTATGGTGGCTTTTCTGTGCTGGTACAAGTAGAATATAAATTACTAATGTCCACCTTCAAATGATCTGGTTAATGACAGCTTTTTTCAGTTAGGAGACAATCTAGATGTGCTGTCCACCTTATTACTAGATGCAACTTTTATTTGTAAGAGGGCTCACTAAAAGCCAGGAGCAGTCCCTGCTGTGCCTTTTGACATCAGGCCACCCCTACATTCCCAGGTATTATAAAGTGTCATAGTGAGTGATGAATGGGACTGAGAAAATGTGAAAAGGATACTAACATGTCAAGACTGATTTAAAACATTACTGCCCAGTTACCCTGTCTTCTTGGAATGTTGGGAAAAAAACATGACATGAGGGAGACTGACATTACAGCGAAGCACCACGGTTTCCTTGTTTTGTGGGGTTAAATCGATTCCCAATGTGGAGTTTCTTGGTTTTACATTTTCCTTTGTGTGACGCTAAATGGTTGCACAGTTTTCAGGATAATGAAGACCACCTGAGCCGGCAGCATATTTTACAGGGGAGGGATGAAGAAATCACTAAAATCTTTACAAGCCAGTGCTGCTTGCCTTCCACGGGGAGTTGTAGGGATATTAGCATACGGGTTAGCGGTTATTCTTTTCTCCATCCACACTGGAACGCAAAGCAACACTATATTTAGCTACATTGCGTGTTGTCTTCTGAGCTTCTGGTTCTCTGTATAAAGATCCACTTCCCCCCCTCTTTTCTCGACTTCAGCAGCCAGTCAGTACGCTGGAGAGCAGGGTAGGATGAGACGGGCTGCTCTGGGAGCCTGGGCCCTATTTAACCAGCTCCAGACTTAGAGGAACCTCTGGCCAGTGACCTCATACTGTGGTTTGCACAAATCGCTGCTGCTCCAAATGGCGCATAGACAGACAGTCAAAGAAAGAGAGATGTAGATGTGGATGGATAAACGGGGGGGTGATGTGATGAGTTAGCACTCCATTCCATCCAGTGTGTGTCGTATCACTTGCACAAATCCATAGCTGTCTGGTGATTCTACTATCTATTGCATTACATGTATCATTTTTCTCTGTGAACTGTGAAGACGCTCATTAAGTCGAGCTGACGCTGTCTTTGTCTGTGTCATTCACAAGGTGGAGCAGCAGTCCCAGTACATTCAGGGCTACAAGGTGATGTACAGGCCTTCACCAGAGGGGCTGCAGAGGAGCCAGTGGGCTGTGTTTGAGGTGCGCACCCCCGGGGAGGACAGCGCCGTCGTACCGCAGCTTCGGAAGGGAGTCACGTACGAATTCAAAGTCCGGCCCTTCTTCAATGAATTCCAAGGAACAGACAGCGATGTCAAAATTGGCAAGACGCTGGAGGAAGGTGGGGGGATGTGAACGTATGCGAGCTCGCTTTAGTGATCGCATGTGTGTTTTCATGTTTACCCAATTTTATATGCACAGCCTGCATGTGTGAGAGCATACAACAGCTGTTCACAGCAGGCAGTATTATGTTTTGTTCAAATGTGGTGTATTCAAGCATGCTAGGGTCCATGTTCAACTCTTTAAAAAGCCCTATGGAAACCCGTATACAACCAAGTGTTACACTAGTGTCTCGCAGGGTGTGGTTGTGGCAATCTCATGAGGTTTGGTTGAAAACCAACTGCAAATTTGAATCTGTAGCGAACAGTTAAGAGAAATTTGAATGCATGCTTGTGTTGCATGTGTAGGAGTGTTTTGATCTTTTTTTTTCTTGCTGGATCTCCTTTGTTCTCAATTTTGTTGATAATTGTTTTCGGAGCTCTAAACATAATGTTTGTTCTCCCATACGCGGAAAAATGCCTGTTTTTATAACACCCGCTCACACTGTGATTACGTCTTTTATGTTGCATTCATAATTATTTCAGTTTAATTACCGTTGGACCGCAGGTTGGTGTTTACACCCCTCAATCATTGCTCGCTGTCTGTTTTGAATAAACAGTTATTTGCTTTTATTGTCCCGCAAAAGCACTTGCATTAAACAAACTCAGTTTTTGGGTAAAAGCATCATCATTTTCTCACTCAGACATGTTGATAGCTAAACGGTGAGGTGAGACAGTGCATGCTGTTATGACAAAAAAAAGTCTCATGTGTAAAGGTGTGTTTTTTTTTATTATTTTGGTCCACCCCCTCAGCCCCCAGTGCCCCTCCTCGCGATGTTACAGTGACGGAGAGCGGGGACAATGGGACCGCCATCTTGGTCTCCTGGCAACCCCCACCAGAAGAGGCGCAGAATGGGGTGGTCCAGGAGTACAAGGTAACAAAAAAAACAAAACAGCTAGCAGCTACCTCAGGTCTGAGCAAGTGGGACTCGTATTATAGAGACACACAAAGGAGACACAAACAGGGATGTGAGCAGAGCAGAGAAAGAGACAATGCACCGACATGGAAAGCTAATGAATTCCTGGTTAAGGCACACCTTTGTACCCTCCTCAGTGCTCTTCCTCTGGTTGATGACAGCTCAAATACAAGCGGAAAGGAGTCAGAAGAACAGCAGCTGGAGGGAACTGTTGTGAAATAGTGCCATCTGGTGGAGACGACAAACCACACATCTGGTGGTGTCTGAGGGGAATGTGAGGAGCTCATTGATAGGTTTCTAGAGTTGTTAGTTTTCTAGAATATCAGCTGAGCCTGAACTGGTCATTACTTATTTTTTTTTTATTTTTCCATACATATTGCTTCTATTAACTATTTATCTGTACTGACACAAATAACAATAATTATCTATTTTAACTCTTTGAGTGCCAGCCGTTTTATAAAACTGAAAGTTCCAGCGTTTTTACCCATTTTGAGTCATCTTTCATGATGCACAGAATATTTTGACTCTGAAAATACAGAATAGCTCAAATGAAAGAAGAGACTCTATTTCATCATGAAAAGTGTTTTTACCTTGTTCTGTTCTTGTTTTATCAGAGGTAGACACCACTTTGACCAAAACCACCACTTTTTGTCCAGAATCCATCCGTTTTTCTCTCTAATCTCGATCGTCTCCACTCTCTCTTTATGCTCCGACTACATCTCCCAGAAGCCCCAGCATTGCTCACAATCTGCAGGAGACCGCAATCAGTGACCCGCTGCTGAAAAACATTTTGATATATATATATATATATATATATATATATATATATACACACATCTGTGGCACTCAAGCATCGGATTTTTAGTGACATATATATACATAAATGGCACTCAATGAGTTAATCGCACCAACTACATAAAACTCAACTTTACTATAGGTATTATGTGGTTGATATCCATGAATAGGCAGGTAATAATGGGCAACAAACTACAATAATAACCAAGGACATAACAGTAGAGGGACAGACCTTTATTATAATTCCAGTCATTTCCTTGGCACGCTGCTTCACCCTTTAACCATAGACTCTGAGTACCATTTCCCTCCTCTTTACTTGTTAAAATATGCTCCTTTTAATGACCTCACTTTGGACAGCATTGCCCACTCATACGTTATGCTGTAGAAGTCCAGTATTTTAATTGGAAAACCTTTTTTGCATCACAGGGAATACAGGGTAGTGGCAGAACGAGAGATGAGGCAGAGCCAATGAAAAAGTTAAGCCACTGTTAATTTTCCAGGTAAATGTTTTCTGGTGATAGGCTTTAGAGTAATTTCATGGTTTTTAAGTCCAACTCGAGAGCGCTGCCTGCTCATTACTGAGCCCAGTCCCTGGTGGCGCTTACTCTCACCACACTTTGAAAGATACACAGAAAACTTCAGGGCTTTTGTAGTTCCATCACACAAGTGCAAACACATGCACACAGTACAGGCTGAAATTATGTTGTATGTTAACCTGGTTACCTGGTGGGAGGAGGTGGGGGGTAAAGAAAACAGACTGTCAGGAGTTCAGGATGTGGGGGTGCCCAGGCCTCATGCTGAGGTGAATGTATACTTCTCTTTGTGGCCCTGGTTTGAGACCGCTCTCCTTCCTGGGAGTGACAGCACTTAGCTTCTACTGAAATTGGGTTATGAGGGTGATTACTGATCCCCATTTGTTTTTCATGGGCTTATGGCTACACTGAGACGTGTTATGGCTACCCCAGCTAATACTGACCCTGTGTTGAGCACAGCCTGTAAAACATAAAGCCACTTTGTAAAATGTTTTCCTGCCTCAGAGATGTAACACAATACCCATGGTGCGCTGACATGTTGCAAAAGCCACACTAACCAATTACATGGACACAGATTGGTGGCAGCTACCAAACTGAATGTTGTCATGAAACCCCTCATAATATTGCCTCAATCCCTACTTTTCTTTTTGTCTCAGATTTGGTGCTTGGGGAATGAGAGCAGGTACCACATCAACCGTACAGTTGACGGCTCGGCCTTATCCGTGCTCATTCCTAGTCTGGCACCAGGGATCCGCTACAGCGTGGAGGTAGCAGCTAGCACTGGGGCCGGTCCCGGGGTCAAGAGTGATATCACCTTCTTCCAGCTGGGTGGGTAGACACAGTCTTTACTTCTCTCTCACAGAAGCTTGTAACTCTTTTCTTTTTCTTTCAGCAGATACATTTGCTGTGCCTCATTGTGTTTGTCCTCTGGCAATCCTTTCACACGGAACGAAGCCCAGTCATCTGACAAATAGTTATGGCATTAATCCAGTCATCTCAAATGAAGAGCTTTTCAGTAATATGACTTTCTGCCAAGTAAACAGACAATTATGCAATTCGTTTCTTTGTAGTAACGAACATGTTCAAGTCTTTGCCTGTTTTCCCTTTCTTTATCAACGGTGATGCCTCAAAACTGTAATTGAAGTGATTACTGTTACACAGCCCTCATCAAACTTGCCATGGAAGACTATGATGAGTCAGGGAACTTTTACAGTTTTTGAGTGCTGAAATGGCTTTCAGCTACAGTAGCTGGTGTGATCACCAGGGGCACATTAGATTCCTGTGTGGCAGCTGTTGAGCCGGCTGCCCCACCCTGCTCTGCTCTCCAGTCAAGGATGCAATGTTTCCTGCCTCTGCTTCACTTGAAACAACACCAATAATGAATCCTGTACTCTGGGCTTAGACATGACATGTTATTAATGCTAAAAAACACAGTGCAGACTGCAATGGGGCCAGTTGTTCTAATTTATTTCTTGTTGGGTTTTATTGTCCGTCTAGACGGGCAGATATTTTGAGATGTTTCTGTCAGTTTTTATTCCCCAAATCTCTGAGCTTGACGACTTGGGAGAAGGATTGAAAACACATGAATAGTAGGATGAGGCAGAGAGAAAGAGAACTCCATCTGGTTTTGAATGTGTGATCGAGTGGGCTCGGATGGGCATGAAAAAGCATCGGCTGTGACTGATAGAATTTCTCTCCCTCGAAGAGTTCCTGTGGTGATTGTTGCCATGTTCTAACACCAGAGTGGAACAATGTGCCTCGGGAACCAGCACTTCACCCAAAATGGATTTGTCACACTCTGAGCTTGTATGCGTCATCCTAGCCTGGATACCTGAGCAGTGCCTTGTGGGCTGCTTAGTCACATCGGCACGCTCCATTCACTCGGCCAGACAGAGCCACAAATTGAGAAGACGGGAGTGAGAAGAGAGTTCAGACGAATGGAGACGTGGACCGAGTGACTGAGACAAAGACAGACAGAGGGATGGATGTGGTGGTGTGAAGCCAGGGAGCTGGTCTCACTGGGGAAGTGTTTTTGCCTCTGGCTGAGAGAGATGGTGGAGAAGAGTGGCTACAACATGAAAGACTCGAGCAAAAGTGATAAAGACAAAGTAACGCGAACATGAAGAAATTTCAGAATGGCGGGGGTTGGGCCAACCCAAAGAAGTCTTTCATGTACCATGCATGAGGGAGAAGCACAGAGAGAATAGACAGATGAGAAAAACAGACCGAGAGTGGGTTGTTGTGAGCAGCCGTACAGACAGTGGCTTTACAGTGCATTTCACAGCAGAAGCAGCTTCAAGGCATTCACACCTCAGCTCCTCACAGATGTGCCTGAGTTTGCTAATTACTGTAGTGTCTGTATGTGAGGATGATCTCATTAGATTTATTTATACGATTATGAAAACACCATCACTCGGCGTGAATGATGCCTCCCTGTGTTTTCCTGCCTGGCGCACACAGGTTCTGTTTGAATGTCTTTGGTTGCTTTCGTCTTCTCACCTGCCATTGTTGACTGGGATTTGTGATGAAAGCCTTTTGAATAATAGAGAGAAACAACTCCATTTCCACAACCCAGCCCTGTACACTCTCAGTAGGATAAGAATCTTTTTGTGCATGAGGAGAAGGAGGAACGTTCATATTTATGTACTGTGCTGACTGAATTTATTTAATGTTTATATTCCAGACTTTTCCACTTGGTTTCACTTTTAGGTTTTAAATAATATTTCCTTCTCTCTCCACATCCAATTTTGTACCACCAGCGGTACATTTTTTATCCTGTCTAATCCTGCTCTCTTCCATTCCCCATCCTCAGATGCATCTGGGCGAATGACAGAGACCGTGATCCAGGAGAACCCCCTGTCCCAGCAGATCTCCGATGTGGTCAAGCAGCCGGCCTTTATAGCAGGCATAGGAGCTGCTTGCTGGATCATCCTCATGGTCTTCAGCATTTGGTTGTACAGACATCGAAAGAAGAGGAACGGCCTCTCCAGCAGCTATGCAGGCATACGCAAGGGTCAGTACATTAGTGCAAGAATACACATTTACCACTATGAGGAATATTATCCGCTTAGAAATTCAGATTTTCAGTGCTGGTTTGAGGAGGTTTTTTCGCTTGATGATAAAATGCAGTGCAGTATTTATGTGGTACTGTGTTAATTTCAGTCTCCTCCGCCTTTCCCACCCTAAATGCTTCCTCACATCCTGCCTGTTACACACACAAAAATGTCTTTGTAGAGTGCTCTAGGTCCAACTGTAAGTCCAGGAGGGTACTTTAAGATGATGTGAGTCCCCGCTGAGAGTGCTGAGCAAAGACAGTTTTTATTTCTCTCTCATACTTCTGTCACACTGATTCTGCAAGGGTGTGTGAAGAGAACTCCCTTCTGACCGTGCTGGGAAACATTGAATGTCTCACCATAATACCTCTTTATCAAGGACATGCTGACATTTTCTCAAGCTTGAAGTACTGTTGCTGTCCTTTTAGAGAGGGGCCTTTACATATGGAGCCTTCAGCAATTACTTTAATAGTGTGTACCACCCTGACCCATGCTGCATTTCAACCCTCTAGAGTAGCCACAGCATAACCCAGTGGGCTTTTACCTGACGTGAATCAAAGTGACACGGCTCACGACATACCCAACCTCTGCCTACAATAGTTTGAGGAGAAAGAGAGCTATTAGCCTTTCTTTCAGAGTTTATGTGTGGGCAGGCGTAATGCGTGGCCTTGGGCTGTGCAGCTGCTGCCTGTGAGCGATACCTGCCCCATCCTCGCTGCTGGGCTCAGGTTTACTGCTGACTCCCAGGGTTAGAGGAGATCCTCCCTTCAACCTTGAGACACACACAGACAATAGAGTGGCTTGGCTGCTTCTAATCTGTGGCTGTCATACAGAAAACACAGTCTATCCACACTCTGAATCCACTGCAGTAATATGAGTCATGTGAAAGTGAGAGAGACTTCAGCTAAGCTTTTGTTTGTGGTCGATAACTGTTGCTTCTACTTCTGTGGTTCATATTGTTTTCAACATCCTTTCAAAGATCAATATGACATTTTAAACGATTTATTGATTGTATTTTAAGGCTGATAACACACTAACACTTCTATGTTGTCGTTGTTGCTATGGAGAGAAATGATGTGTAATCTGAGATTTCTTCATTCGTAAACAATACCTATGTTTTTTTACATGAAAGTAACTTACAAACAGGTTAAGTTTCAGAAAGAAAATGTTGACACATAACAGTAACTTTGAAGACTTTTTATGAGTGACAGTAATGGTCTGCGGCCAGGCAGCAGAGAAGACCGAGCAGGCTGAGGTTACCCTCTGACTTTCTGTGATTCTATATGTTGATGTTTACTCACATAAACTCACAAAGCCCTTCAGGGGCACAGTAGGCAGACTTCTCCCCTCTCGTGCACCCGAACCACAAGAGGCCACAGTCTTTGTTGGAACTGGTTACTAAGAATGTTTTGAAAGGAGTATAATTGCAACCACATGAAGCAACAATCTGCACTCTGGGTGAAATAGGCTGAATTGGGACTTGGGTATGTGTGCCTCTGTGTGCTACTGCCTATGTTAGTGTTGTCTCTAATGTATATTTAAATTTGGAAACTTTCCACACAGTTTTTCTTCTTATTTTCCTGCCATTGAGTGCAGTCATGCAAACCTCATGGTGCTCATGCGTTGACATTTTATAATACAAATGTTATCATGTGGAAATCCTTCCAAGTGTTAGTCTGCCCCTGCCATCCAACTGCTCATACCTTTAGGTTTGTTTGAGCATCAGAAGGAGATCAAATGTGATATCAAGGTATTTCGAGGGCATTTGCTGGCACAGGTATAGTATAGTAACTAAAATTATGAAAGTGGTGTCTTTCTTCTTAGACTACAAAGATTTCTACAATGCATATATTAAAGGCAGTGCTTTAGATGACTACCAGCATGGTGCATTGTTGCATCAACTGCAGGACTGCATTTTTCACTTCTACAAAGAGGCAAGCAAACAAAGTTCACTTATAAAAGATACCCACAGACCACGGACAGAGTCTAAATCTGCCTGAAGTAGATTCATGTTTTGCACAAGGGCCCCTTCCATGGCAAAGTGTGAGTAATTGAGCTGTAGGGGTGATGATGTGAGTGTTCGAGATAGCAACAGATATCTCCCCAGTGTGTGACCCCTGCCCAGCAGGCCTCTGACAGTCTGAGCCAGGATTTGAACCAGCAGCTGGCTCAACACTTACTTTCCCCCAGTTGGGGTCCGGGGATGTCTGCAGGGATCAAAGACGAGGGGCCAGCGAGTAGCGTGTGAATACAGGCTAAAATACTTTTTGGAGGATTTGTGCTCTTCAACAGGAACTATGTGGTGATGAAGCCTGTAAATTATGTTCCAGGAACTAATTCCAGACTGTCTTGATGCACAATATATCAATGATTTTATTTCTTTTTTTCTATCCCAACAGTGCCATCCTTTACTTTCACACCAACAGGTAAGCACTTTATTTTCTACATCATATACTTTAAGGAAATGTCTGTCTTTATTTGTACACTGAAACTGCATTTTTACTGCATTTGGGGAAATTTTCTAATGGCCTTCATAGATAAGAGCCATTGACTGTAGAGAAGTGTTCCAATAAGACGAGTCAAACCAGATCTGCCTGCTAGAGATAAATGCTCCACCAAATGTTTGAGTCGAGTCAGAGTGAGAAGCAGGCCACACTACTGAGAGGCCTTAAAACTAGTGGTAACTTGATCAAAGGACTGCTGGCAACCTCAGATGGGATTTAAGAGAATGACACACCAAGCACTCCACCACACCAATTAGATGGGCAAGCATCAGTGGAGCTAAGGAGGTCATCTGTAAATTTAAGTGACACAGTGTAAAACCAACGATAAAAGAAAAGCTCTCTATCTTCCTCTCTCATATTCGTCTTTTCTTTCACTCATGGACTTTCATATGTTGGAAGTTCTTTGTTCCCCAGAGATGTGTCTGAGGCACTGACAGTGCTTAGGTCTGTGGTGAATGTGAACCAACGAATGGATGAGAGGAAGTAAAAGTGATGAAGGAGCGTGAGAGAAACAACACTACAGTTCTGTTTCATCCCTGCTGACCACCAGAAGGCGGTGCTGAAAACACTGAATGCAATGCGCAGTTCGAGTATACATACCAGCAATGTCACTTGTGACCAATGGGTGACCCGAGAAAGGCAATAAGTTCCAGTGTCACCAGAGGTTCGGTTCCTCCAGAATCTTCTCACGTGAACATGAGGATTCTGAGTGACCGATTTGGGATTCATAGAACCGTAGTTACATTCGTAACTATCGTTTGTGTTTGTGGTCACGCTGATCCTGTCTGTGCAGAGGTCTGTAGAAACAGTAGCAGCCTGCTTTCTGTCTGCCTCCAGGCTTTCAGTCAGGCAGAAGAATTTAGCAGTTTGTTTCATGATCTGCTCTTAATCTTGCAGGTGAAACACACCTTGATTGTGTGGTTTCATTTTGGTCTCTTTAAGAAGGAAAATCCCTGCTCTGGTACCCAGTGTATATCTAGGACGTTCCAGGGCCTTATGCTGATTTTAATCTAGACTTAGTTTGTGATACTTTGTTTGCATCAGAAAAAGCTAATCTAAGAGCCCCTCTGACTTGATGTGGAGGCCAAATCCACACTTCCTGTTTTGAAAAAGAGACAGGGAATTGACAAAGCTAAGGCCCTACCTCCTCCTTCTACCAACTCCTCTCAGGGAAGATTGTAATTAAAGTTGGACGTTTATCTCTCCTTCACACACCGGCGGCTTAGAGCTCCTTGAAAGAGTCCAACTTTCAGTGCGCTGAGCTTCAAACATGCTGAACCTGAGCCAGACAACCAAAGAGCTCTGCATCTCTGTTCTTCATAAGCCTCTTACATACCCTCCTCTTGCTCCTGTGTGTTTGTGTGACTCAGCCGAAATTATGCCGCACACATTGGTTTACGTACTCACTTGAATGGATACAATAATATGCACACCCATGAGAAGTGGCATTCTCATCATCGGTCACAAGACAATTCAAAATCAAATCAATAACTTGACCCTGTATGACAGTGGAAAGGCCGTTGATGTGATGGCTGTAGTAGTGGTGAAATAATTTTGGATTATTTTCTCTCCTTACAGTGGCATATCAGAGAGGAGGAGAAGGTGTAAGCAGTGCTGGAAGGTAAGAGTTTACTTGTTTTTAAGAAGAGTGTGCATGATAATATTTCACTTTAACTCATTTTGGGAAATTGAATGGAAATTAGAATTTGTTAACAAGTACAGTAGCCTAAGCAGTAGTAGTAGGGTTGGGCAAGTGTACTTTTTTCTAACAAACACTAGGGGGAGTGCTGTGACTTTCTTAAACAGCAGAGGAGGGGTAGGGAGGTGCAACAAATATGTTATGATAACAGGAACAAAGGCCCATGTTGTCTGCCAGCATCCTCATCCTTTATGGTGAAGAGCCTCATTCAACCACAAGGCTGTGCCATAGCATCAGCCTAAAACAGTCATGCAGGAAGGGCACACCTCTTCATGTTGTGGAACGGTGCATTGTGCATGCTTCCTACCAACATCTATGGCATTTGACCATAAGTGAATATTTGTGTGTTTTTAATGTGTGAATGAATATTTAGCCTGCAGCCATCAGCAGTAAATATGCGTTCATTATATTATCCAGTTCTATGATTGAATCCCATATGCAGCATGGCTGTGTCAGCTCCGCACAAAGACAATGGCCATTCAATATCAACATACAACTGCTGGGGTGATTGAGGAGCTATTGTGAGCTTGTGTTTGACTGTACAAGACAAATGTGTTCATTACCCAAAATGAATCCCAAGAAATGAGTCATTTGAGAGGGAATGAGGAGACGTAATTCAATGCTAAATCAGTGTTGGGATATGCAAACTGGGAGTTGTACGGTGGAGATTTGAATACTGAAACAGTATACAGCTCCGCTTGAGTGGTCTGCATTCTCTTTGTATGCTTGATTGATCCATTTCATGAGCAATAGGAGGCCATTTATTCTCAGCTCATTCAACATCCAGCAGTTGGCCTGAGGGCAGGTTGTGTAGTTTTATCCTGTTGAACAAGAGATCCTGTATTGTGTTGGGATTGAAGCTGAGGAAAAGGGAGCAAGACATGGAAACAATGGAGATGAGTGGCCGGATGATGATGTGAAGTACTGGTCCTCATGGTTGTCTCGTCTGGTGCTCAAATTCCACTCCTTTCCTCCTGTAAAGCTAAATAAATGCTAGAGATGTTGTGTGACATCATGGTATGTACTCAGGGGGTATTTGTGGTTTGCTGGCTGTTCAGGACGCTCAATTCGCAACATTAGGAGTGAATTTTATCTGGCTGTCTAATCCAGGCAGTTCGCAAATGCTCATAAGGGCTCAGTGTCATTGGCCGTGGGCAAGTAAAGCACACACAGTCTATTTAGCTGGGCTTTTTTTCGTGTGTGTGTGTGTGTGTGTGTGTGTGTGTGTGTGGCCAAACGGCAAAAAACACTTAAGCCAGATTTTTCCCATTCTCAGCTGCTGGATAAATAAACTTCACATAATCCTTTCTTTCACATATTATGTTACTGTGGGTGTTTCAGTTCATTCACATAAATGTCATTGTGGTGTTGGCTTTGTCTCTTACTATTGTTAATCGTTTTTTACAGGCCTGGTTTGCTGAACATTGGGGAATCTGCCACTCAGCCCTGGCTGGCGGACACATGGCCCAACTCCTGCTCCAACCACAATGACTGCAGCATCAACTGCTGCACTGCAGGCAACGGCAACAGCGACAGCAACTTGGCAACGTACAGCCGCCCAGGTACGTCACCCCGACGTTTCTGTATGTAAGCAACAACTAACGTAAACACTCAATGATGCAGTCCTTGACAAAATAACTGTAGAGATAATAAATGTAGGCACTAGGGGAATCCACAGCGCAAGAGGAAGTAAATGTGATATCTGGGTTAGCTCCCAGGAGATTTGTTCTGTGTATCTCTACTTACTGTTGGTCTCCAGAAGAAAAAAAACTGAAGAAATATTAGGATTAAGAGAGGCTGTGTGCTTGTGTGTTTGATTTATCTGAGGTTAAAGTAGTAGCTGTTTTAGGCAGGAAATAAAAGGAGCTCACTGAGAGGGGCTTATGGCTCTACTCTGTTGCTAATCGAATTGCTCTGCTGATTTCCATACTGTTGTTATAGCCGGTAATGTAATTTCCCCTAAGTGCTCAGTTATTTAAGAAATGTGCAGCGGGCGAAGAGGTCAAGGCTGGACTGCAGACGCTGGCCAAAAGCAAAGGAGGAGAGGAAGATAGAAGGAGAAAGGTGCACCTGGAAGAGCAGATGGAAAGGGGAAGAGAGGAGTGATGATTAATAAGTTCATGCTAAAACATATATGGAAATGTATGAGCGGAGGTAGAGAGCATAAATGTAGGTGGAGAGGAAAAAAAGAGTCTTACAAAACACCACCATGTGGCCTTTTGGTTTATTCAGCACTAGTGCATTTGTCAACAAAGCATAAATATACACTACTTCTCTACAATATACATTACTGTATGCACACAATGATCTGGTCAGAGAACAGAGTCAAACTTGCAGTCAGCTTGGATGACACAGGACTTCGTTATTCATTTTCAACAGTGAAGTTTTAAACAACCCTATCCTTGGAAACTTGGCCCTCAGTGAAATGTTTTATGTTCTAAATTATGCACTTTGGGACTATGCCTTTAAGGGCAGCCTATAATTTATATCCAGCTGTTTGGTCTAATATTCATACAGCCATTCAAACCTTTTCCAATGAGGATTAATAATTCATTCTGTGGACTTTATTTCCATCACGTTTAGCTTTTTCTTTGTGCTAATCACCTGTCTGAGGCTGGCGTTGTTCAACCCTACCTGAACGTGGTGTGAGATGTTTAACAGGAAATAACAGGCTAAAGGCAGCCCTCACTCTCCGCATGACGCCCCGCTGTATGACACTAAGGAGCTTGCCAGACGCATGCTTTGTGTGTGTGCCAAACCTAAACTCTGTGAACATTAACAGGATCACTGACTAGGTGACAGAGCAAAGAAATAGGAGTTAATGTCCCTTTATCTCAGCCATAGGGGCGCCTTCACACGTCAACCTTTGAAGTGTCGAGCTGTTCCCTGCTGCTGAAATATGAGGCGCGTGGCACGGGCGGCGTGCACCTATGGCCGTCCTTGGTATTTACCGCAAGGCTGGCTCTCAGATCTGCTGAAGGATTTGAATATTTTATGAGCCAGGGAAAATTGGATCTGTCAGTGGAGCTGTGCTTTTACTGCGCGCCTCGTTCCAGGTCTTTGATACAGACATGTCTTTCTGTCCCTCTCAATGAGCAAAGATGCTCCCACCGTCAGATGGAAAAGAACAGCGATGACACCCACACTGAGTCATGGAAGAGACTGAGAGGAGGCTGATACCACCTGTGTCACTCACCTAAAGTAGATCATCATTCGGCAACAAAACTGAGGCATTAAGTGGAAATAGGAATGTCTCTTTCAAAAGCTTAAAAATATTATGTGATGTCTTTCTCTTTCCTCAAATAAATGCTTTAATCTCAACAGTAGCTCAGGTTTGTCCTGCTGTCTTGATGTTTTTACCACACTGGCATACTGCTCCGAAGCTGATCAGCAGTAGACAAGACTGACTAAATATCCTCCTCGTATTCTCCAGCCGACTGCATCGCCAATTATAACAACCAGATGGAAAACAAGCAGACCAACCTCATGGTGCCAGAGTCAGGAGTCTATGGAGACGTAGACTTGTCCAACAAGATCAATGAAATGAAGACCTTTAACAGTCCAAACCTGAAAGATGGCCGCTTTATGGGTCCAGGGGGCCAGCCAACGCCATACGCCACCACCCAGCTAATCCAGTCCTCCATCATGGGCAACAACGTTAACTCAGACAGAGGAACAGGAGGGAGTGGAGGAGGACTTCTAGGTGGAGGGGAGCTGAATGAAAAACACTGCTGGAAGCCCACTTCAGTCCAGCAGCAGAAACAGGAAATGGGCTCCCAGCTGCAATACAACATCATGGAACAAAACAAGCTGAACAAGGGTGAGTGTGGACTGCTCAGCAGCCATGGTTAAAGCGGTCATCTCTGAGCCGTGGTCTTCATCCACTTGATTTCCCCCTCTGTTCTCTCCTCTCCTGGCTCTTTCAGCCTCACTTTGGAAGCCTGTAGACGAGTTTCATGCTCATATTTTCATTGGTTCTGCCTCTCTTCTTTTCAGTCATCACACATGTCATCACTTTTTCTTTCTTCCTGTCTGTATGGCATTCATGTAACCCCTCATCACACTGTGCAATCATGTCCAATCTTTGCTGCTGAATGTGGGTCAGACCTGACTAGCTGTTCCTGGGTTGTGTTTTTGTGATGAAGGCAGGTGTGAGTGTTTATCTTTGGTGTCCAGTTTCTAAAGAAAAGACAAAGATAACTCTTGGATCTTTAACTGCTTTGAATGAAGCTATCATCACCTTGTCAAGCTTTCAGAGGGGAAGCACATCTGGTGTGATAGTTTTGAGACTTCTGTGCAGATGTTGCATGTGTTCACATACTCACCTGAGAAGTCTAACGCACATGAACTGCATGCTTCTTATTGTGTATACACTGTGCTCATTGTAATGTCATTTCATGGTATACGTCAGTTCACATTTTTTATTGTGAAGTGCTTTTCATTTCCTC
This sequence comes from Synanceia verrucosa, assembly GCA_029721515.1. Lineage (NCBI taxonomy): Eukaryota > Metazoa > Chordata > Actinopteri > Perciformes > Synanceiidae > Synanceia > Synanceia verrucosa. The sequence continues at coordinate 3,988,903 of CM056559.1, forward strand.
GTTCATTACAAAGTGGATGCATGCTTAAACATTTTTGATGTCTGCCTGAGGCCACACTAACCATACACTCCATTCTCCCACCATCAGACCGCTACAGAGGAGGTGATAGCCCAATGCCAGCCACCATCCCCTACAACCAGACCCACGACAGCCACACTGGAGGCTCCTACAACAGCTCAGATCGAGGCAGCAGTAGTACCTCCGGTAAGAAGTTTATGACATACAATAATATGACATTTTAACTTATGGAGTGCCAGTTGTTTTATAAAACGACTGGCCCATTTTGAGTCATATTTTAAGACCTACAGAATATTTTGTACTATGTCTCTGAAAACACTGAATAGCTCAAATGAAAGAAGAGACTGTTGTTTTTACCTTGTTCCATTCTTGTTTTATCAGAGATAGAGTAGAGGCCACTTTCACCAAAAATGCCACTTTTTTGTCCAGAATCTCTAATCTTGATCATCTCCACTTCATGCTTTGATCTCTGTGGTGTATACCATCTCTTTATGCTCTGACTACATCTCCCAGATGCCCCAACATTACTCTCAGGGTGTGGGAGGCGGCGATTAGCTGAAAAAACACTTTGACGTATTTATACATCAATGGCACTCAAGATTTTAAGTGATGTCAAAATATGTCAATGGCACTCAGTGAGTGTGTTTTTTAATGAAATTTTTATAACATATACTATACCGTGTTAAACTCTACATTAACATGTCAACAGCACAAATCAGGAAAACCTGCAAAAAACAGCAAACAGACTTTATACAATTTTGTGAATGAAACTAAACAAATAACTCTTCTCTTAAAGGTTGTTCTTTTTTATTTAACTGGCAAATTTTGTTATTGTATACCATATAATCACACACACACACACACCAGCTTCATTTGAAAATCCCACTTTCCTCAAAAGCAATAAATCACTTGGAGACGCTAATAATGCACGCTTTGAAATGATAATTTGATTAATTTCCCTGTCAGCCTATCTTGAAGAGAATTTGAAAGGGAGATGCCTTCAGAAAGTGGAAAATTGCAGAACAAAAAGAGAAGAGGAAACTGACAACAATGCCTCCACACAAAGACATGAGCACCATGCCAGGCGTTTGCTTTTGCCTTTTGTTTTCAGAGTGCAACGTCATCTAAGGGATGTTAAAAGAAAATTTGATAAAATTAGCCCTTTTTGTTTGTTTCATTTCCTGCTCTCTATTTAATTTCTCTGTTCCTCCGTTAATTGGCTTTACTTTAATTCCACTATGGAGCAGCCTAATTTCATCAGGGCCTCAATGTCTGTCTGAGGACAAGGACAAATGATAACACATTGCAGACGGCATGCAACACTGCCACCTTAATGCCATGTATCCATTCTGATATTGCGTTTGAAGTTCAAGCCATTAAGGAGAAGCCTTTAGTGCTCGCTGCACCTCACAGCTCATTGGTTCACAATTCTAATAGTTTTGTATTAATTGGACCCTTTTTTCCTACCTTTCCTCTTGGTACTTGGTAATACTGCTGTAGGGAAACAGCTGTGTTTTATAGTATTTCCCATCATTTAATAGCTGAGAGGTATGTGTGCACACTTGCATAAAAGTGGAGGGTTGCATTAGCCTTTGCACTCTTGCATGTAAAATGATCTTTTCTTTTGTTAGCCAGTCTTGTTAATACATTTTTATCTGCTGCCAATTCCTTACTCATTACCTTGTGATTTCATCCATATTAATAATAAATGTGTTTTTCAGAGACCGCAAATATAACTATGCGTTTGTAGGTGTCTCGCGACTGACTGTGCCTTTTTTTTTTCATTTTTGAGCAGGCAGTCAGGGGCAGAAGAAGGGAGTTCGTACCCCCAAACTACCCAAACAGAGCACAATGAATTGGGCCGACCTTCTGCCCCCTCCCCCTGCTAACCCACCCCCAAGTCGGAGCACAGAGGAGTACTCTCTTTCGATGGAAGAAAGGTGGGACATGTCTGCACAGACACAAAGACACAGACAACCTGACAGGCATGCACACACTGTATTTAAATACCAGTTCAATCTTCTAGCCTTTCTGAACCTGTTTCTCAGCTTCATTGCAAGCATTCGCCCCAAGGGGCTTCTATCTATTAGTGCTAGGCTCATGTCAAACCTTGATAGAAGGTTGCCATGAATATTTAGTTTTTCTAGCATCAGTATATGAAAACATTCATGTTTTTGTGTGAGTGACAAGACGGTAACGAGGCTTGTTTTCCTCTGTTGGCAGCTGTGAACCAGACATGCAGTGCCCCATGCCCCCCTCTCACATGTACCTGCAGCCTGATGAGCTGGAAGAAGAAGAGGAGATGGAGAGGGGGCCCACTCCTCCCATCCGAGGGGCAGCGTCATCCCCTGCAGCTGTATCTTACAGCCACCAGTCCACAGCCACTCTCACCCCTTCACCCCAGGAGGAGATGCAGCCGATGCTGCAGGACGCGCCTGACGGCCACGAACGCAGGTAAACCTGCATCATGAGTAGATAAAGGTGGTGTGGTCGGCCTTTGTAACAGTGTTCAGGAAATATATCTATTCTTTGAAGTCTCATGGTGAAGCTCAATCCGAAGTATTTGAAATTTAGTTTTTTAGCCCATTAACTCCATATCCTATATTGTACAGACCAGATTTCTTACCTTCAAGAGAGCCATTTGTTTCAGTTCATTTCAGTACAACATAAAAATCAACTTGCATTTGAAAGCTGTTTGAAATAAGTGATGCATCACAGTCTAAATGTATTTTTGTAATCAAGCTGTTATAGAAAATGAAGCTATCATAAATTCAGGATTAAGCTGGCAAACAGAAACCATTAAAAAAATTAAATAAGATCAGATTCACACCATGGTTGGCATTTGTTTTCTTATTGCTCAGTTTCTGGGTCTGATTTCTGGACAACATTCCTACAAATTCTCAAATATTGTGCTTAGTTGTAGGCGTGATTGGCTAAAACAGCCACATGAGCAGAACGGTCGCTTGATAATTGGCCGACTTAATCCAAAATGTGATGGATTTCTGATGCTGTGTGGTTCTCACCTGTTGTAGGCGCCACGCTGTGAGCCCCACACCCCCTCCAAGGCCCCTCTCTCCTTCACATACATATGGGTACATCACCAGCCCGTTGGCTTTGGACACTGACGGTATGGAGGAGGAGGATATACTGGAGGAAGAGGATGAGGAGGGTGACGAGACAGATGCAGAGGTTGCCAAGATGCACTACCACCATACCCACCCACACACACACCCTCACCATCCCCAGATGCACCCGCGAAGGTTGCTGCTACGAGGGCTCGAACAGACACCTGCGTCCAGCATGGGTGACCTGGAGAGCTCGGTGACCGGCTCCATGATCAACGGCTGGGGCTCGGCTTCTGAAGAGGATAATGTCTCTTCAGGGAGGTCCAGTGCCGTCAGCTCATCAGATGGATCCTTCTTCACTGATGCTGACTTTGCTCAAGCGGTTGCTGCAGCTGCAGAGTATTCAGGCCTCAGGGTGGCCAAATATCCCAACACACTGGGCCACGAAGTCGGAGGAGCTTCAGGTAGGCTCTGTCTGGTCACCCATGGACAGTAAACGTCCCTGCAATAAATAAGAGAATAAGCTAATTATTCCTTTGTTCCTTTTCTTAGCACGAAAATACCAAATAAACCCGTCAGGCCACCGTCCTGGCAGCCCGGTGTCTACAGACAGTAGCATGAGTATGGCAGCTGTGCACAGGAGGCCCCCGAAGAAGCAGAAACAGCATCCTGCAGGGCATCCTGGGAGCCAGCGACGTGAAGCTTATAATGAAGGTACACATGGATAAATTAGAAACAAACTCAAAGAAATGAAAAATAATGCAATAAGTGTGTATGCACTGCACAATGTTGCCTGTATATTTCATACTCAATAATTTAGAGCTAAATTGTTGCTCCAAACCTATAGAAGGTGTTTTATCAAGTAATAGCGGTACTCCTCAGACTCCATTTTCCGCTACACTGTCTTATTTAATATTATGTAAACATTCAATTCAGGTTTATTTAATATTTATAAATATTGTATAGGTCTGATTATGTTCTTAAATGTTGCAATTATCACAAAGCCTTCCATATTTCCCTTCCATAGTCTCTACATTGGTATTAGGTAGGGCTGCTACTAAGGGTGATTTTGATAGTTGACCAAGCTAAACAATTAGTCGACTAATCTATCAATTAATAGGATAATGAAGCGTACACCTATTAAATGGCTCTTAAATTCAGCTAGAGGTTGTTTTAAGCATGTGCTAACTAACAATAAAGATGACTACTATCATTTAGAAATATTTATGAACTGTGCTGCTCATTAGGCTGCTACAAAAAGAAAAATAACTCTATTAAACTTTTGTCCATTCAAAAGCAAGGACAGGCAAAGTGCTGATAAAAATATATATTTTTATTGACACAAAGGACAGTCAAAATAGCAGCACCACAAACACAAGCTGCATCCTTCAGGTGTCCGACATTTTAAATGCTGCAGCATCACAGAGCTTAGAGTTAGCCGTGTCTTTGGTGTGTTTAGGGTGAGATGTTTGCAGACTTTCTATCTTTTAGCTTGCAGTGTTGTTGCAGTGGCTGCAGCAGCTTCTCTCTCACTTGCCGGTCACCAGTCTCAGTTCCAGTCCCAGAAAAACACGAGCGATGATGATGAATTTGTCGACAACAAATTTTATCATCAAATTTGTCTGCTACCTCCTCTAATCGTTGCACTCCTAGTATTAGATAAGTATTGTGCATGTTGGTCTGTTAAGGTAAAGGCATGAAGGGGAGGACATGTAGCAGTGTAGCTGTACCACACAAGTACACAGATGGCCAGTTAGTATCAGTGACTCTATTCCCTTTACAGATATGGAAGGGAAAGTGCAGTTTACTGTGATGCAGTGTCCGTAAATGACTGAGTATGGGTGTGCCATGAGCCAGAGTTTTAATCATTTTCTCTCATGTGTTTATGCACACGCATACATGGCATCACTCCTAATCTGTGATGGTACTGAACAGATTGGGCGAGTGGTGGGCTGGAGGCCAGGGCCGTGGAGGGGAGGGGGGTTGTCTCAGGGGAGCTCTGCCCAGCCTGGCTGTGCTGACACTGGGATGTCTCTCCTCTCTTAGCCACTAATGAAATTGATCCAGGTGCTGTGGCTCATAGCGAAACGCCACCTTTCACTCGGCAGGAGCTGAACATAAACCGAACGGGCTAAATACCTGAGCAGCTGTACACAGAAGGAAAAGCTTTAACCTTGTTAAGTACAAGAGCAATTGACTTTTCACCGCATTATTCTTTACAACACACAGCCTGCCAGTGGAAAGCCACTTTTTCCCTTTCCCCTCTGCTTTGATCTGGTAGAAATATCTTTTTTTATTTATCTGCACACGCTCGCTCTGCTGTGTACAGTATGTGCTGTCCCAGAGCTGGCTCTCCTCTTAGTGTCAGGTGTCCTTGAGTGTTGGAAGCACTTGACAGGGAGATTTAATATCCAACTCACTGGGAGCCAGACCAGCTATATCACTGCAGAAAATCCAGCCCACCCCCACCCAAAGCCTCTGCCTGCTGCCATCATCCTTATATCCCGGCATCCTCCCCATCCGCCACCCCTCCCTTTGGAGTGATCTCTCCATCCCTCTCCACTCTCTCCTCCGCTCCTTCATCTTTGTTTGAGCAGCGAGGGGCAGAGTGACAGCGCTGCAGCTCTGTCCGTCCATCAGTCCTCCTGCTGATTGCATTTGATCTGAATGGATTGTTTTTCATTTGGAGGTTATTGCCTCCCCCTCCACTCCCCTCTGTCTTCCTTTCAACCCCCACCCTACATACCCTGCCTGTGGTCTGGAGGACTGCTGCTGTGGTGTTAGGTGAGGGAACGTGATTTTATAAAGAAAGAATATGTCATTATTTGCAACACACGCATTATATAGTACTGTGTATTCCATTTACTCCTGACTGGGCCTACTATCCACACAGCACCACTATAAATACACATAAATGGCATCAGTTAAGCAGTAAAATCAAGTGAACCAGCTCATTTCTCTCTTGTTTGCACACTGGATGTGGACACTCCCAAGTCACTCTCCTCCCCATGATTCATATTGTGTTTGACTGTCTACCTCCTCTCTGAACTTAACCCTTTCCTGTCTCTTTTAATCTGTCTCGGTCTTGTCTGCCTAATTAACCACCCGACCCTCCGAGACAGCCTCCTTGGCAAGCCCAGAGACACTTCTCAGACCTGAGTCCTGTCCTCGCCGAGATTTCCTCATAAATCTAACAGGCGCTCTGCTCCTCCCTTGTAGTGAGCCATATCTCACAGACTGTGGCATTGATCGGACTCAGACTGAGGCAGGACTCAGGAGGCAAGAGAGATATTAAAAAACTGCAGACGCCTCTCTGCTGTATGATATTGACCGGCCCCCTTTTGTATTCAGGAGGAGTGGATAAAGGTGGCGGATAATCAGAAGAGTGTATTGAAGCTGCCTACAAGACGCAGCAGAGACATCACCTGTCCCATTAGCCTCTCCACCGTCAAAAATTAAATAAAATGCTTTGATTCTCCACAATCTTGAGAGTCTAAGGTAGCCTGCAGAATGCATGCAAGGTGTGAGAGTCACTACTTGCTTTATTTATTAACTTTCTAATCCTGTGTTGATTATGAGTCTGCCTGCCGACAAAAACGTCCCTCAGGTTGGAAGCTGATTAAGAGAAGACGAGCCGTCGATTGCAAGGCCTTCCTAGCTTGGCTTTGTTTGGACGGCTGTGTGATGTGTGAAAGACTAAGCGGCCCACTGGCTGTCCTCGTATGAATAATGGCTCAAGGACAAGCAGCATTGATTCATTGACAGGTCAGAGAGGCAGCTGCTGACCGTCACGCTCCCCTCTTCCTCAAATCTCATAACTCTCTGAGTTCTGTTTACTGTCTGTACGGAGGAGTTTCTGTTTGGCTTCGCTATGGTTACCACTCTGAGCGTACAGCATGTACACACACTGCAGCTGTGTTTGTGTATCACCTCGCAGGTGTGAGACAAGTGAGTGACAGATAGTTCACACTACAGTTTCAAGAGTACACAGATTTGTGTTCCTCGGTCTTGTACAATTACCTAAACCCTGGCTTTTGATGTCTGTGGTTAATGTGTTTTTACTTCCTGTGTTTATCGTCAGATCTCCCACCTCCGCCCATCCCGCCTCCAGCAGTGCTCAAGTCGCCTACACACCCTTCCAAGGCAGTCCTGGAGGGCCGAGGAGTGATTTCTCCCAAAGCAGGAGAGGGTCGGGACAAGAGAGGAGGAACAGGGAGCTATCGGCCCAGAGAGGGTTCGGACCCCAGAACCAGCTCATCTGAGCGCAAAGATGCTCAGGAGAGACAAAAGACAGCTCATGGAGGGAAAGGGAATAAACATGAGGGTAGCACCGCCAGCAAGGCACGCCAACACACAGGTAAAACTACCAAAATAATGTGAGGGAATCCCTCAATACCATGAGCAGTGTTTTTGATTAGGCAGGTCTCAAAATCCATGCAACAAATGTTCCTTGTCCTTCAGGGTCAGAGGACATCCTGCCCTATAGCCGACCACAGTTCCCCACAGTCAACAGCCCCCGGGACCCAAGCTCCTCCAGCTCCATGTCCTCCAGGGGCTCAGGGGGGCGGCGGAGAGGAGAAGGCCGCAGGAACCCAGCAGACATGGGTCTCAACACCACAGGGGCCTTCCAACCAGGAGATGAAGAGCTCGAGGTACAAAATGACATAATTTAGTACTGTGTGTTGTAAAAATTGACATAAAAAGTCTAGCTTTGGTGCCATAAAATGTCATAAAATAACTCATAAAAAAGGCAGTATAGTCATGGAAATATGAGTGACGGGAGTGGTGAGCTCCCTGCTCCCACAAAGTGATAATACTCCTTCTGACTTTGACTTTACCAAGAGATATTGCCCCCGACAACACAGCTCCCAAGGTCACTGGGCCCCCACCATGTTAAGGAGGGACAGAGTGTAGTATGTCATAAAGATTGTTATCTGGTACAGCAGATCTGACAGTTATTAATACAGCCCATGTTATATTTGGGAGGAAAAATACAACAACAATATCAACTTTCAGGACACAAACAAACTTGAGACGAATCCCTCGGATTTGTTTTTTTTTAATAAAAGTAAACTTGTCAGTGTTTTGTGTAATTTAATATAGCTCCACGTGTGTAGCCTACCGCAGCGAGCTAATATTAGAAGATTTATTGCTCTACTTCTGAAAGATGAAAGTTGACCAAAAATATTTCTGTGTTCTTGTTGGTTTGTCTCGTTTTATCTAGATGGCAGAAAGCTGAAGAACAGAAGCTGAAACAAGGAACTGTCCTGATTTTTTTCCAAGAGTGGAGCACTATTGTTTCTCTTACAATTTTAAATATCTCAGTATTTCACCGTCATGTTGGCTGCCATTATACTGTACATCAGTAGTGTTTCTTTACATCTGGAAAACAGACCAATGTTGTTGGTTTTTTTAACTTATCATTTTATGTCCATTTTAAAAAAAGGAAAGAGTGTCTGAAGAAAAAGAATGGTGCATTCAAAACAAAAATACGCAGTAGTATATTTATGTTAAATTCCAATGCAATATGGAGTGAATTTGCGCTCCAGATATTGACATGACTCTGCTTGCCTTGACTTTCACGAACTGTGGAGAGCCCATACAGTCACATGTTACTGTAATGAAACAGCTGCAAGCAGAGAGGGGTGGACTGTCTGTAAATATACGTGTATACATGTGTCCTCTTGTTTTACCCACTGTGGTACCTCAAATTTGTCTTCCTTGTTTTATTTTGCGAATTCTAATTTTATTATGCCAGTAAATATAATTATTTTATCATTTCCATCCATGTTGTAAATTGCTATATTATTTAGCTGCCCCAAGAAAGTGCCACTTTGGGATTTTTTTTTTCTTTTCGTTTGTTTTTTTTTTTGTAATGCACTGTTATGTTTCGTGTTGTTGTCAATGTTTGTTATGTTTTACTTTGGTTTTAAAAGCACAATCACTAAACTTTATTTTAAACCATTCTATCTATTAACCTTTTTGTCTTACTGGAGGAAAACAGGTATGACAAAAGAGTCTAGTTAATCCTGATGATGATGATGATGATGATGATGATGATGTAGGTAAAGGTTGCTGTTTACGAAGGCTGTGCTTGAAAGGAGACTCCTTGTGTTGTGATTGGCTCCCTCTCCAGTTCTGACGCTAGCTCAAGTGTTGAAAGACAGTTAATGTGAGTCATAGCTGCAGTGTATATATATATATCTTTTCGCATTGACCATAAACTCAGCTATTGCACATTAATCGAAATGGTTATGTTGTCTACTAATGCACTTAAATGAATGTCAAATACAGGAAATGAGAGTCACTTTGGGAATCTGGAGAGGTTGAAATTGGACAAGAAGAGTCTCTTTTCTTGATGAGGCGGTGGTGACAGACCCCTGTTTTTAAGGAGGAAGGGTGCTGTTGTTTATTCATAGGACATCTGCAAACATTTGTTTCGTAAAGCAAAAAAAAGTAAAAAGAAAAAAAGATGAATAAAAAAGTTCAAACTATACATGTCCCTTTGGTAATTTTTCAACGTTCTCTGACAGGATAAGGCTGGTTTGTTTTTAATGTCACAGTCATGGACAGATGCATTGTGGTTTCGCGTTGTTTCGTCCATCCGGACCATCCTGATGATCACCATCTCTCAGGATTTTCCACAAATTTGGCACAAAACGTCCCCTTGGACCAGTCTCAACACGAATGAATGCATAGAAGGATTTCCAAAAAATAATAATTTACTCAGTGCTCGCAAAAATAATTGAGACTGTTGCGTTTGTGTGTGGTTGTGGAGGTGAAAACTTTTAGGTTTTGGATTTCTACTTGCAGGAAGAAAAATTAGGTAAATGAACACTCATGGATTGTCTCTCTTTCCTATTCTTGTGAAATAATAATTTAATTTTTTTGTCTGTCTTAAGAATGAATATTTCTCACCGTAGGGAAGCAGCAGGACCTTCAGTTCCTCCATTTTCAGCAGGAAATTTTGAACAGGGTCTGTTTTCAGTGCCACTGTAGCAGGCAATTATCATTTTGTCTATGCTATCGTATGAAATTTTTTGACAATTTTCAACATGCTATAAACATGTTTTCACCAGATATTTAAACACATTTTACTCTGTACTCTGTAATAAATCTTTCTGATGACTTTTTGGCACATTTTGAAATTTTTCATTTTTTACTTTTTTGGCATGCTATAGTATGACAATTTTTGACAATTTTAACGTGATAAAATAGTTTTTTCACCAGATATTTCACAACATTTTGGCATCAAATCATTCAACGTACTAGTCTGTCTGAATAGTTTTTTGCATATTTTAGAATTTTTCATTTTTGACATTTTTGGCATGCTCTATTATGATATTTTTTGACAATTTTCAACATGCTAAAAAATGGATTTTTCACCAGATATTTTAAATATTTTGCGTGAAATCATTTTGTAACCTATGGTAGGTCTTTCTGAATACTTTTTAGCACATTTAAATTTTTTTCATTTTTTGACTTTTTTGACATGCTGTAGTATGACATTTCTTGACATTTTCCAAAATGACATAAAATTGATTTTAGACAAAATATTTCAACATATTTTGTCCTGAAATCATTCAGCATCCTATAATACATCTTTCTGAATAATTTTTGCACATTTTAAAATTTTTCATTTTTTGACTTTTTTGGCATGCAATAGTACGACATTTTTTGACGGTATTCAAAATGCTATAAAATTGTTTTTTCGCCAGATATTTAAACACATTTTGGTATAAAATCATGTAGTACTCTGTGATAAATCTTTCTGATGAATTTTCAGGACATTTTTAAATTTTTAATTTTTTGACATTTCTGGCATGCTATAGTATGACATATTTTTGACAATTTCCAAAATGACATAAAATTGATTTTAGACAAAATATTTCATCATATTTCGCCCTGAGATCATTCAGCATGCTATAATACATCTTTCTGAATAATTTTTAGCACATTTTAAATTTTTTCATTTTTTTGACTTTTTTGGCATGCTATAGTATGACGATTTTTGACAATTTTCAACATGCGATAAAATAGTTTTTTCACCAGATATTTCACCACATTTTGGCATAAAATCATACAACGTACTATAGCAAGTCTGTCTGAATAGTTTTTTGCATATTTTAGAATTTTTCATTTTTTACATTTTTGGCATGCTATAGTATGACATTTTTTGACAATTTTCAACATGCTAAAACATTGATTTTTCACCAGATATTTTAAAATATTTTGCGTAAAATAATTTTGTATAGGTCTTTCTGAATACTTTTTAGCACATTTAAATTTTTTTCATTTTTTTACTTTTTTGACATGCTATAGTATAACATTTTTTGACAATTTCTAAAATGACATAAAATTGATTTTAGACAAAATATTTCAACATATTTTGTCGTGAGATCATTCAGCATGCTATAATACATCTTTCTGAATAATTTTTAGCACCTTTTCATTTTTTGACTTTTTTCCTTTTTTGGCATACTATAGTATGACGATTTTTGACAATTTTCAACATGCGATAAATGTTTTTTTCACCAGATATTTAAACACCTTTTGCCATGAAATCATTCAGTACTCTGTAATAAATCTTTCTGATCACTTTTTAGCACATTTTCAAATTTTTCATTTTTGAGATTTTTGACATGCTATAGTATGACGATTTTTACAATTTCCAAAATGACATAAAATTGAATTTAGACAAAATGTGTCAACATATTTTGTCCTGAGATCATTCAGCATGCTATAATATATCTTTCTGAATAATTTTTAGCACATTTTCATTTTTTGACTTTTTTGACATGCTATAGTATGACATTTTTTGACAATTTTCAACATGCTATAAAATTGATTTTTCACCAGATATTTTAAAATATTTTGTCCTGAGACCATTCAGCATGCTATAATACATCTTTCTGAATAATTTTTAGCACATTTAAATTTTTTTCATTTTTTGACTTTTTTGGCATGTTATAGTATGACATTTTTGACGGTATTCAAAATGCTATAAAATTGATTTCACCAAATATTTAAGCACATTTTGGCATAAAATCATTCAGTACCCTATGATAAATCTTTCTGATGACTTTTTAGGACATTTTCAAATTTTTCATTTTTGAAATTTTTGACATGCTATAGTATGACATTTTTTGACAATTTCCAAAATTACATAAAATTGATTTTAGACAAAATATTTCAACGTATTTTGTCGTGAGATCATTCAGCATGCTATAATACATCTTTTTGAATAATTTTTAGCACATTTTAAATTTTTGAATATTTTACTTTTTTTGGCAGGCTATAGTATGACGATTTTTGACAGTTTTCAACATGCGATAAAATTGGTTTTTCACCAGATATTTCACGACATTTTGGCATGAAATCATTCAACATACTATAGGGAGTCTGTCTGAATAGTTTTTAGCATATTTTAATTTTTTTTTCATTTTTCACATTTTTGGCATACTATAGCATGACTTTTTTTTGACAATATCCAAAATTACATAAAATTGATTTTAGACAAAATATTTCAACATATTTCATCCTGAGATCATTCAGCATGCTATAATACATCTTTCTGAATAATTTTTAGTACATTTTAAATTTTTTCATTTTTTTGGACTTTTTTGGCATGCTATAGTATGACATTTTTTGACGGTATTCGAAATGCTATAAAATTGATTTCACCGGATATTTAAGCACATCATTCAGTACTCTACGATAAATCTTTCTGATGACATTTTAGGACATTTTCAAATTTTTCATTTTTGAGATTTTTGACATGCTATAGTATGACGATTTTTACAATTTCCAAAATTACATAAAATTGATTTTAGACAAAATATTTCAACATATTTCATCCTGAGATCATTCAGCATGCTATAATACATCTTTCAGAATAATTTTAGCACATTTTAAATTATTTCATTTTTTTAACATTTTTGGCATACTATAGTATGACATTTTTTGACAATTTCCAAAATTACATAAAATTGATTTTAGACAAAATATTTCAACATATTTCGTCCTGAGACCATTCAGCATGCTATAATACATCTTTCTGAATAATTTTTAGCACATTTTAAATTTTTTCATTTTTTTGACTTTTTTTGACATGCTATAGTATGACATTTTTGACAATTTTCAACATGCTAAAAATTGATTTTTTACCAGATATTTTAAAATATTTTGCGTAAAATAATTTTGTACAGGTCTTTCTGAATACTTTTTAGCACATTTAAATTTTTTCATTTTTTTACTTTTTTGGCATGCTATAGTATGACATTTTTGACAGTTTTCAAAATGACATAAAATTAATTTTAGACAAAATATTTCAACATATTTTGTCGTGAGATCATTCAGCATGCTATAATATATCTTTTTGAATAATTTTTAGCACATTTTAATTTTTTTATTTTTTTCCTTTTTTGGCATGCTATAGTATGACGATTTTTGACAATTTTCAACATGCGATAAATGTTTTTTTCACCAGATATTTAAACACATTTTGCCATGAAATCATTCAGTACTCTGTAATAAATCTTTCTGATCACTTTTTGGCACATTTTCAAATTTTTCATTTTTGAGATTTTTGACATGCTATAGTATGACGATTTTTACAATTTCCAAAATGACATAAAATTGATTTTAGACAAAATATTTCATCATATTTCATCCTGAGATCATTCAGCATGCTATAATACATCTTTTTGAATAATTTTTAGCACATTTTAAATTTTTGAATATTTTACTTTTTTTGGCATGCTATAGTATGACAATTTTTGACAATTTTCAACATGCGATAAAATAGTTTTTTCACCAGATATTTCACCACATTTTGGCATGAAATCATTCAACATACTATAGCAAGTCTGTCTGAATAGTTTTTGGCATATTTTAAAATTTTTCATTTTTTACTTTTTTGGCATGCTATAGTATGATGATTTTTGACAATTTTCAACATGCGATAAAATTGGTTTTTCACCAGATATTTCACCACATTTTGGCATGAAATCATTCAACATACTATAGGAAGTCTGTCTGAATAGTTTTTAGCATATTTTAAATGTTTTCATTTTTCACATTTTTGGCATACTATAGTATGACTTTTTTTTGACAATATCCAAAATGACATAAAATTGATTTTGGACAAAATATTTCAACATATTTCGTCCTGAGATCATTCAGCATGCTATTATACATCTTTCTGAATAATTTTTAGTACATTTTAAATTTTTTCATTTTTTTGGACTTTTTTGGCATGCTATAGTATGACATTTTTTGACGGTATTCGAAATGCTATAAAATTGATTTCACCAGATATTTAAGCACATCATTCAGTACTCTATGATAAATCTTTCTGATGACATTTTAGGACATTTTCAAATTTTTCATTTTTGAGAATTTTGACATGCTATAGTATGATGATTTTTACAATTTCCAAAATGACATAAAATTGATTTTAGACAAAATATTTCATCATATTTCGTCCTGAGATCATTCAGCATGCTATAATACATCTTTCTGAATAATTTTTAGCACATTTTAATTTTTTTCATTTTTTGGACTTTTTTGACATGCTATAGTATGACATTTTTTGACACTTTCCAAAATGACATAAAATTGATTTTAGACAAAATATTTCAACATATTTCGTCCTGAGACCATTCAGCATGCTATAATACATCTTTCTGAATAATTTATAGCACATTTTAAATTTTTTCATTTTTTTGACTTTTTTTGACATGCTATAGTATGACAATTTTTGACAGTTTTCAACATGCGATAAAATAGTTTTTTCACCAGATATTTCACCACATTTTGGCATAAAATCATTCAACGTACTATAGCAAGTCTGTCTGAATAGTTTTTTGCATATTTTAGAATTTTTCATTTTTTATATTTTTGGCATGCTATAGTATGACATTTTTTGACAATTTTCAACATGCTAAAACATTGATTTTTCACCAGATATTTTAAAATATTTTGCGTAAAACAATTTTGTATAGGTCTTTCTGAACACTTTTTAGCACATTTAATTTTTTTTCATTTTTTTACTTTTTTGACATGCTATAGTATGACATTTTTTGACAATATCTAAAATGAAATAAAATTGTTTTTAGACAAAATATTTCAAAATATTTTGTCGTGAGATCATTCAGCATGCCATAATACATCTTTTTGAATAAATTTTAGCACATTTTCATTTTTTGACTTTTTTTACTTTTTTGACATGCTATAGTGTGACATTTTTTGACAGTTTCCAAAATGACATAAAATTAATTTTAGACAAAATATTTCAACATATTTTGTCGTGAGATCATTCAGCATGCTATAATACATCTTTTTGAATAATTTTTAGCACATTTTAATTTTTTTAATTTTTTCCTTTTTTGGCATGCTATAGTATGACGATTTTTGACAATTTTCAATATGCGATAAATGTTTTTTTCACCAGATATTTAAACACCTTTTGCCATGAAATCATTCAGTACTCTGTAATAAATCTTTCTGATCACTTTTTAGCACATTTTCATTTTTTGACTTTTTTGACTTTTTTGACATGCTATAGTATGACATTTTTTTGACAATTTTCAACATGCTATAAAATTGATTTTTCACCAGATATTTGAAAATATTTTGTCCTGAGACCATTCAGCATGCTATAATACATCTTTCTGAATAATTTTTAGCACATTTTAAATTTTTTCATTTTTTGACTTTTTTGGCATGCTATAGCATGACATTTTTTGATGGTATTCGAAATGCTATAAAATTGATTTCACCAAATATTTAAGCACATTTTGGCATAAAATCATTCAGTACTCTACGATAAATCTTTCTGATGACTTTTTAGGACATTTTCAAATTTTTCATTTTGGAGATTTTTGACATGCTTTAGTATGACATTTTTTGACAATATCCAAAATGACATAAAATTGATTTTTGACAAAATATTTCAACGTATTTTGTCCTGATATCATTCAGCATGCTATAATACGTCTTTTTGAATAATTTTTTAGCACATTTTAAATTTTTTAATATTTTACTTTTTTTGACATGCTATAGTATGACGATTTTTCACAATTTTCAACATGCGATAAAATAGTTTTTTCACCAGATATTTCACCACATTTTGGCATGAAATCATTCAACATACTATAGCAAGTCTGTCTGAATAGTTTTTAGCATATTTTAAATTTTTTCATTTTTCACATTTTTGGCATACTATAGTATGACTCTTTTTTGACAATATCCAAAATGACATAAAATTGATTTTAGACAAAATATTTCAACATATTTTGTTGTGAGATCATTCAGCATGCTATAATATATCTTTCTGAATAATTTTTAGCACATTTTCATTTTTTGACTTTTTTGACTTTTTTGACATGCTATAGTATGACATTTTTTGACAATTTCCAAAATGACACAAAATTGATTTTTGACAAAATATTTCAACATATTTGCCCTGCGATCATTCAGCATGCTATAATATGTCTTTTTGAATAGTTTTTAGCACATTTTAAAAAAAATTTCATTTTTTTTACTTTTTTGGCATGCTATAGTATGACATTTTTTGACAATTTTCAACATGCTACAAAACTGTTTTTTTCCCCAGATATTTAAACACATTTTGCGTAAAATCATTCAGTACTCTATGATAAATCTTTCTGAATACTTTCAAGCACATTTTCAATTTTGTCATTTTTTGACTTTATTGGCATGCTATAGTATGACATATTTTTGACAAATTTCAACATGCTAAAAAAATGGCTGTTTCATGAAATGTTTCAAAATATTTTGCACAAAGTCATTTTTTACACTATGATAAGTCTTTCTGAATCCTTTTTTTCATATTCTCAATTTTTTCATTTTTTGACTAATATTGTCATACCATAGCATGACAAAAAAAATGAAAAAAAATGAAAATGTGCCAAAAAGTCATCAGAAAGATTGATTACAGAGTACTGAATGATTTCATGTCAAAATGTGTTTAAATATCTGGTGAAAAAACAATTTTATCGCATGTTGAATATCATCAAAAAATGTCATACTATAGCATGCCAAAAAGTCAAAAAATGAAAAATTGAAAATGTGCCAAAATGTATTCAGAAAGACTTATCATATTGTACAAAATGATTTCACACAAAATATTTTAAAATATCTGGTGAAAAATCTATTTTATAGCGTGTTGAAAATTGTCAAAGTATGTCATACTATAGCATGCCAAAAATGTCAAAAAATGAAAAAATGAAAAATGTCCTAAGAAGTCATTAGAAAGATTTATCATGGAGTACTAAATGATTTTATGCCAAAATGTGTGTGAATATCTGGTGAAAAAAGAATTTATAGCATTTTGAATACTGTCAAAAATATTATACTATAGTATACCAAAAAAGTCAAAAAATGAAAAAAATGAAAATGTGCCAAAAAGAATCCAGAAAGACTCATCATAGTGTACAAAATTATTTCATGCAAAATATTTAAAAATATATGGTGAAAATTCAATTTCATAGCATGTTGAAAATTGTCAAAAAATTGTCATACTATAGCATGCCAAAAAAAGTAAAAAAATTAAAAAATTGAAAATGTGCCAAAAAGTATTCAGAAAGACTTATCATAGTGTACAAAATGATTTATCGTAAAATATTTTAAAATATCTGGTGAAATATCAATTTTTAGCATGTTGAATATGGTCAAAAATATCATACTATAGCATGCCAAAAAGTAAAAAAGAAAATTGAAAATGTAAAAAGTTATCAGAAAGACTGAATATAGTGTGTTGAATGTTTTCATGCCAAAAAGTGTTGAAATTTTTTCTAAAATCAAGTTTATGTCATTCTGAAATTGTCTAAAATTGTCATACTATAGCATGCCATAAAAAGTAAAAAAAATTAAAAAATTGAAAATGTGCCAAAAAGTATTCAGAAAGACTTATCATAGTGTACAAAATTATGTCATGCAAAAATATTTTAAAATATATCGTGAAAAATCAATTTTATAGCATGTTGACAATTGTCAAAAAATGTCATACTATAGCATGTCAAAAAAGTCAAAAAAAATGAAAAAATTGAAAATGTGCCAACAAGTATTCAGAAAGACTTATGATAGTGTACAAAATGATTTATCGTAAAATATTTTTAAATATCTGGTGAAATATCAATTTTTTAGCATGTTGAAAATTGTCAAAAAATGTCATACTATAGCATGTCAAAAAAGTCAAAAAATTAAAAAATTGAAAATGTGCCAAAAAGTATTCAGAAAGACTTATCATAGTGTACAAAATGGTTTATCGTAAAATATTTTTAAATATCTGTTGAAAAATCAATGCTTTAGCATGTTGATAATTGTCAAAAATGTCATACTATAGCATGTCAAAAAGTCAAAAATGAAAAAATTGAAAATGTGCCAAAAAGTATTCAGAAAGACTTATCATAGTGTACAAAATGATTTATCATAAAAAAATTTAAATATCTGGTGAAATATCAATTTTTAGCATGTTGAAAATTGTCAAAAATGTCATACTATTGCATGTCAAAAGTCAAAAAATGAAAAAATTGAAAATGTGCCAAAAAGTATTCAAAAGACTTATCATAGTGTACAAAATGATTTATCGTAAAATATTTTAAAATATCTGGTGAAATATCAATTTTTTAGCATGT
The DNA here is from genome assembly GCA_029721515.1 of Synanceia verrucosa. Classification (NCBI taxonomy): domain Eukaryota; kingdom Metazoa; phylum Chordata; class Actinopteri; order Perciformes; family Synanceiidae; genus Synanceia; species Synanceia verrucosa. Next base: position 4,007,648 of record CM056559.1, read on the forward strand.
TGAATATGGTCAAAAAATATCATACTATAGCATGCCAAAAAAGTCAAAAAAAAAGAAAAAATTGAAAATGTGCTAAAAAGTTATCAGAAAGACTGAATATAGTGTGTTGAATGTTTTCATGCCAAAAAGTGTTGAAATATTTTTTCTAAAATCAAGTTTATGTCATTCTGGAAATTGTCTAAAATTGTCATACTATAACATGTCAAAAAAGTCAAAAAATGAAAAAATTGAAAATGTGCCAAAAAGTATTCAGAAAGACTTATCATAGTGTACAAAATGATTTCATGCAAAACATTTTAAAATATCTGGTGAAAAATCAATTTTATGGCATGTTGAAAATTGTCAAAAGTCGTCATACTATAGCATGCCAAAAAAGTCAAAAAATGAGAAATTTGAAAATGTGCCAAAAAGTATTCAGAAAGACTTATCATAGTGTACAAAATTATTTCATGCAAAAATATTTTAAAATATATCGTGAAAAATCAATTTTATAGCATGTTGACAATTGTCAAAAAATGTCATTCTATAGCATGTCAAAAAAGTCAAAATAATGACAAAAATTGAAAATGTGCCAAAAAGTATGCAGAAAGACTTATCATAGTGTACAAAATGATTTAACGTAAAATATTTTTAAATATCTGGTGAAATATCAATTTTTTAGCATGTTGAAAATTGTCAAAAAATGTCATACTATAGCATGTCAAAAAAGTCAAAAAATGAAAAAATTGAAAATGTGCCAAAAAGTATTCAGAAAGACTTATCATAGTGTACAAAATGGTTTATCGTAAAATATTTTTAAATATCTGGTGAAAAATCAATTTTTTAGCATGTTGAAAATTGTCAAAAAATGTCATACTATAGCATGTCAAAAAGTCAAAAATTAAAAATTGAAAATGTGCCAAAAAGTATTCAGAAAGACTTATCATATTGTAAAAAATGATTTCACGCAAAATATTTTAAAATATCTGGTGAAAAATCAATTTTATAGCATGTTGAAAATTGTCAAAATATGTCATACTATAGCATGCCAAAAATGTCAAAAAATGAAAAAATTAAAAATGTCCTAAAAAGTCATGAGAAACATTTATCATAGCGTACTAAATGATTTTATGCCAAAATGTGTTTGAATATCTGGTGAAAAAAGAATTTATATCATTTTGAATACTGTCAAAAAATATCATACTATAGTATACCAAAAAAGTCAAAAAATGAAAAAATTGAAAATGTGCCAAAAAGTATTCAGAAAGACTTATCATACTGTACAAAATTATTTCATGCAAAAATATTTTAAAATATATTGTGAAAAATCAATTTTATAGCATGTTGACAATTGTCAAAAAATGTCATACTATAGCATGTCAAAAAAGTCAAAAAAATGACAAAATTGAAAATGTGCCAAAAAGTATTCAGAAAGACTTATCATAGTGTACAAAATGATTTATCGTAAAATATTTTTAAATATCTGGTGAAATATCAATTTTTTAGCATGTTGAAAATTGTCAAAAAATGTCATACTATAGCATGTCAAAAAAGTCAAAAAAATGAAAAAATTGAAAATGTGCCAAAAAGTATTCAGAAAGACTTATCATAGTGTACAAAATGATTTATCGTAAAATATTTTTAAATATCTGGTGAAATATAAATTTTTTAGCATGTTGAAAATTGTCAAAAAATGTCATACTATAGCATGTCAAAAAAGTCAAAAAATGAAAAAATTGAAAATGTGCCAAAAAGTATTCAGAAAGACTTATCATAGTGTACAAAATGATTTATCATAAAAAAAAATTAAATATCTGGTGAAATATCAATTTTTTAGCATGTTGAAAATTGTCAAAAAATGTCATACTATTGCATGTCAAAAAAGTCAAAAAAATGAAAAAAATTGAAAATGTGCCAAAAAGTATTCAAAAAGACTTATCATAGTGTACAAAATGATTTATCGTAAAATATTTTTAAATATCTGGTGAAATATCAATTTTTTAGCATGTTGAATATGGTCAAAAAATATCATACTATAGCATGCCAAAAAAGTCAAAAAAAAAGAAAAAATTGAAAATGTGCTAAAAAGTTATCAGAAAGACTGAATATAGTGTGTTGAATGTTTTCATGCCAAAAAGTGTTGAAATATTTTTTCTAAAATCAAGTTTATGTCATTCTGGAAATTGTCTAAAATTGTCATACTATAACATGTCAAAAAAGTCAAAAAATGAAAAAATTGAAAATGTGCCAAAAAGTATTCAGAAAGACTTATCATATTGTAAAAAATGATTTCACGCAAAATATTTTAAAATATCTGGTGAAAAATCAATTTTATAGCATGTTGAAAATTGTCAAAATATGTCATACTATAGCATGCCAAAAATGTCAAAAAATTAAAAAATTAAAAATGTCCTAAAAAGTCATGAGAAACATTTATCATAGCGTACTAAATGATTTTATGCCAAAATGTGTTTGAATATCTGGTGAAAAAAGAATTTATATCATTTTGATTACTGTCAAAAAATATCATACTATAGTATACCAAAAAAGTCAAAAAATGAAAAAATTGAAAATGTGCCAAAAAGTATTCAGAAAGACTTATCATAGTGTACAAAATGATTTCATGCAAAACATTTTAAAATATCTGGTGAAAAATCAATTTTATGGCATGTTGAAAATTGTCAAAAATCGTCATACTATAGCATGCCAAAAAAGTCAAAAAATGAGAAATTTGAAAATGTGCCAAAAAGTATTCAGAAAGACTTATCATAGTGTACAAAATTATTTCATGCAAAAATATTTTAAAATATATCGTGAAAAATCAATTTTATAGCATGTTGACAATTGTCAAAAAATGTCATTCTATAGCATGTCAAAAAAGTCAAAAAAATGAAAAAATTGAAAATGTGCCAAAAAGTATGCAGAAAGACTTATCATAGTGTACAAAATGATTTATCGTAAAATATTTTTAAATATCTGGTGAAATATCAATTTTTTAGCATGTTGAAAATTGTCAAAAAATGTCATACTATAGCATGTCAAAAAAGTCAAAAAAATGACAAAATTGAAAATGTGCCAAAAATATTCAGAAAGACTTATCATAGTGTACAAAATGGTTTATCGTAAAATATTTTTAAATATCTGGTGAAAAATCATTTTTTTAGCATGTTGAAAATTGTCAAAAAATGTCATACTATAGCATGTCAAAAAAGTCAAAAAATGAAAAAATTGAAAATGTGCCAAAAAGTATTCAGAAAGACTTATCATATTGTACAAAATTATTTCATGCAAAAATATTTTAAAATATATTGTGAAAAATCAATTTTATAGCATGTTGAAAATTGTCAAAGAATGTCATACTATAGTATGTCAAAAAAGTCAAAAAATGAAAAAATTGAAAATGTGCCAAAAAGTATTCAGAAAGACTTATCATAGTGTACAAAATGGTTTATCGTAAAATATTTTTAAATATCTGGTGAAAAATCAATTTTTTAGCATGTTGAAAATTGTCAAAAAATGTCATACTATAGCATGTCAAAAAAGTCAAAAAATTAAAAAATTGAAAATGTGCCAAAAAGTATTCAGAAAGACTTATCATATTGTAAAAAATGATTTCACGCAAAATATTTTAAAATATCTGGTGAAAAATCAATTTTTTAGCATGTTGAAAATTGTCAAAATATGTCATACTATAGCATGCCAAAAATGTCAAAAAATGAAAAAATTAAAAATGTCCTAAAAAGTCATGAGAAACATTTATCATAGCGTACTAAATGATTTTATGCCAAAATGTGTTTGAATATCTGGTGAAAAAAGAATTTATATCATTTTGAATACTGTCAAAAAATATCATACTATAGTATACCAAAAAAGTCAAAAAATGAAAAAATTGAAAATGTGCCAAAAAGTATTCAGAAAGACTTATCATAGTGTACAAAATGATTTATCATAAAAAAATTTAAATATCTGGTGAAATATCAATTTTTTAGCATGTTGAAAATTGTCAAAAAATGTCATACTATTGCATGTCAAAAAGTCAAAAAATGAAAAAATTGAAAATGTGCCAAAAAGTATTCAAAAAGACTTATCATAGTGTACAAAATGATTTATCGTAAAATATTTTAAAATATCTGGTGAAATATCAATTTTTTAGCATGTTGAATATGGTCAAAAAATATCATACTATAGCATGCCAAAAAAGTCAAAAAAAAAAGAAAAAATTGAAAATGTGCTAAAAAGTTATCAGAAAGACTGAATATAGTGTGTTGAATGTTTTCATGCCAAAAAGTGTTGAAATATTTTTTCTAAAATCAAGTTTATGTCATTCTGGAAATTGTCTAAAATTGTCATACTATAACATGTCAAAAAAGTCAAAAAATGAAAAAATTGAAAATGTGCCAAAAAGTATTCAGAAAGACTTATCATAGTGTACAAAATGATTTCATGCAAAACATTTTAAAATATCTGGTGAAAAATCAATTTTATGGCATGTTGAAAATTGTCAAAAGTCGTCATACTATAGCATGCCAAAAAAGTCAAAAAAATGAAAAAATTGAAAATGTGCCAAAAAGTATTCAGAAAGACTTATCATAGTGTACAAAATGATTTATCGTAAAATATTTTTAAATATCTGCTGAAATATCAATTTTTTAGCATGTTGAAAATTGTCAAAAAATGTCATACTATAGCATGTCAAAAAAGTCAAAAAAATGAAAAAATTGAAAATGTGCCAAAAAGTATTCAGAAAGACTTATCATAGTGTACAAAATGATTTATCGTAAAATATTTTTAAATATCTGCTGAAATATCAATTTTTTAGCATGTTGAAAACTGTCAAAAAATGTCATATTATAGCATGTCAAAAAAGTCAAAAAATGAAAAAATTGAAAATGTGCCAAAAAGTATTCAGAAAGACTTATCATAGTGTACAAAATGATTTATCATAAAAAAAATTTAAATATCTGGTGAAATATCAATTTTTTAGCATGTTGAAAATTGTCAAAAAATGTCATACTATTGCATGTCAAAAAAGTCAAAAAAATGAAAAAATTGAAAATGTGCCAAAAAGTATTCAAAAAGACTTATCATAGTGTACAAAATGATTTATCGTAAAATATTTTAAAATATCTGGTGAAATATCAATTTTTTAGCATGTTGAATATGGTCAAAAAATATCATACTATAGCATGCCAAAAAAGTCAAAAAAAAAGAAAAAATTGAAAATGTGCTAAAAAGTTATCAGAAAGACTGAATATAGTGTGTTGAATGTTTTCATGCCAAAAAGTGTTGAAATATTTTTTCTAAAATCAAGTTTATGTCATTCTGGAAATTGTCTAAAATTGTCATACTATAACATGTCAAAAAAGTCAAAAAATGAAAAAATTGAAAATGTGCCAAAAAGTATTCAGAAAGACTTATCATAGTGTACAAAATGATTTCATGCAAAACATTTTAAAATATCTGGTGAAAAATCAATTTTATGGCATGTTGAAAATTGTCAAAAGTCGTCATACTATAGCATGCCAAAAAGTCAAAATGAGAAATTTGAAAATGTGCCAAAAAGTATTCAGAAAGACTTATCATAGTGTACAAAATTATTTCATGCAAAAATATTTTAAAATATATCGTGAAAAATCAATTTTATAGCATGTTGACAATTGTCAAAAATGTCATTCTATAGCATGTAAAAAAAGTCAAAATAATGACAAAAATTGAAAATGTGCCAAAAAGTATGCAGAAAGACTTATCATAGTGTACAAAATGATTTATCGTAAAATATTTTTAAATATCTGGTGAAATATAATTTTTTTAGCATGTTGAAAATTGTCAAAAAATGTCATACTATAGCATGTCAAAAAAGTCAAAAAATGAAAAAATTGAAAATGTGCCAAAAAGTATTCAGAAAGACTTATCATAGTGTACAAAATGGTTTATCGTAAAATATTTTTAAATATCTGGTGAAAAATCAATTTTTTAGCATGTTGAAAATTGTCAAAAAATGTCATACTATAGCATGTCAAAAAAGTCAAAAAATTAAAAAATTGAAAATGTGCCAAAAAGTATTCAGAAAGACTTATCATATTGTAAAAAATGATTTCACGCAAAATATTTTAAAATATCTGGTGAAAAATCAATTTTATAGCATGTTGAAAATTGTCAAAATATGTCATACTATAGCATGCCAAAAATGTCAAAAAATGAAAAAATTAAAAATGTCCTAAAAAGTCATGAGAAACATTTATCATAGCGTACTAAATGATTTTATGCCAAAATGTGTTTGAATATCTGGTGAAAAAAGAATTTATATCATTTTGAATACTGTCAAAAAATATCATACTATAGTATACCAAAAAAGTCAAAAAATGAAAAAATTGAAAATGTGCCAAAAAGTATTCAGAAAGACTTATCATAGTGTACAAAATGATTTATCATAAAAAAAATTTAAATATCTGGTGAAATATCAATTTTTAGCATGTTGAAAATTGTCAAAAATGTCATACTATTGCATGTCAAAAAGTCAAAAAATGAAAAATTGAAAATGTGCCAAAAAGTATTCAAAAAGACTTATCATAGTGTACAAAATGATTTATCGTAAAATATTTTAAAATATCTGGTGAAATATCAATTTTTAGCATGTTGAATATGGTCAAAAATATCATACTATAGCATGCCAAAAAGTCAAAAAAAAGAAAAAATTGAAAATGTGCTAAAAAGTTATCAGAAAGACTGAATATAGTGTGTTGAATGTTTTCATGCCAAAAAGTGTTGAAATATTTTTTCTAAAATCAAGTTTATGTCATTCTGGAAATTGTCTAAAATTGTCATACTATAACATGTCAAAAGTCAAAATGAAAAAATTGAAAATGTGCCAAAAAGTATTCAGAAAGACTTATCATAGTGTACAAAATGATTTCATGCAAAACATTTTAAAATATCTGGTGAAAAATCAATTTTATGGCATGTTGAAAATTGTCAAAAGTCGTCATACTATAGCATGCCAAAAAAGTCAAAAAAATGAAAAAATTGAAAATGTGCCAAAAAGTATTCAGAAAGACTTATCATAGTGTACAAAATGATTTATAGTAAAATATTTTTAAATATCTGCTGAAATATCAATTTTTTAGCATGTTGAAAATTGTCAAAAATGTCATACTATAGCATGTCAAAAAGTCAAAAATGAAAAATTGAAAATGTGCCAAAAAGTATTCAGAAAGACTTATCATAGTGTACAAAATGATTTATCGTAAAATATTTTTAAATATCTGCTGAAATATCAATTTTTTAGCATGTTGAAAACTGTCAAAAAATGTCATATTATAGCATGTCAAAAAAGTCAAAAAATGAAAAAATTGAAAATGTGCCAAAAAGTATTCAGAAAGACTTATCATAGTGTACAAAATTATTTCATGCAAAAATATTTTAAAATATATCGTGAAAAATCAATTTTATAGCATGTTGACAATTGTCAAAAAATGTCATTCTATAGCATGTCAAAAAAGTCAAAATAATGACAAAAATTGAAAATGTGCCAAAAAGTATGCAGAAAGACTTATCATAGTGTACAAAATGATTTAACGTAAAATATTTTTAAATATCTGGTGAAATATCAATTTTTTAGCATGTTGAATATGGTCAAAAAATATCATACTATAGCATGCCAAAAAAGTCAAAAAAAAAGAAAAAATTGAAAATGTGCTAAAAAGTTATCAGAAAGACTGAATATAGTGTGTTGAATGTTTTCATGCCAAAAAGTGTTGAAATATTTTTTCTAAAATCAAGTTTATGTCATTCTGGAAATTGTCTAAAATTGTCATACTATAACATGTCAAAAAAGTCAAAAAATGAAAAAATTGAAAATGTGCCAAAAAGTATTCAGAAAGACTTATCATAGTGTACAAAATGATTTCATGCAAAACATTTTAAAATATCTGGTGAAAAATCAATTTTATGGCATGTTGAAAATTGTCAAAAGTCGTCATACTATAGCATGCCAAAAAAGTCAAAAAATGAGAAATTTGAAAATGTGCCAAAAAGTATTCAGAAAGACTTATCATAGTGTACAAAATTATTTCATGCAAAAATATTTTAAAATATATCGTGAAAAATCAATTTTATAGCATGTTGACAATTGTCAAAAAATGTCATTCTATAGCATGTCAAAAAAGTCAAAATAATGACAAAAATTGAAAATGTGCCAAAAAGTATGCAGAAAGACTTATCATAGTGTACAAAATGATTTAACGTAAAATATTTTTAAATATCTGGTGAAATATAAATTTTTTAGCATGTTGAAAATTGTCAAAAAATGTCATACTATAGCATGTCAAAAAAGTCAAAAAAATGAAAAAATTGAAAATGTGCCAAAAAGTATTCAGAAAGACTTATCATAGTGTACAAAATGGTTTATCGTAAAATATTTTTAAATATCTGGTGAAAAATCAATTTTTTAGCATGTTGAAAATTGTCAAAAAATGTCATACTATAGCATGTCAAAAAAGTCAAAAAATTAAAAAATTGAAAATGTGCCAAAAAGTATTCAGAAAGACTTATCATATTGTAAAAAATGATTTCACGCAAAATATTTTAAAATATCTGGTGAAAAATCAATTTTTTAGCATGTTGAAAATTGTCAAAATATGTCATACTATAGCATGCCAAAAATGTCAAAAAATGAAAAAATTAAAAATGTCCTAAAAAGTCATGAGAAACATTTATCATAGCGTACTAAATGATTTTATGCCAAAATGTGTTTGAATATCTGGTGAAAAAAGAATTTATATCATTTTGAATACTGTCAAAAAATATCATACTATAGTATACCAAAAAAGTCAAAAAATGAAAAAATTGAAAATGTGCCAAAAAGTATTCAGAAAGACTTATCATAGTGTACAAAATGATTTATCATAAAAAAATTTAAATATCTGGTGAAATATCAATTTTTTAGCATGTTGAAAATTGTCAAAAAATGTCATACTATTGCATGTCAAAAAAGTCAAAAAAATGAAAAAATTGAAAATGTGCCAAAAAGTATTCAAAAAGACTTATCATAGTGTACAAAATGATTTATCGTAAAATATTTTAAAATATCTGGTGAAATATCAATTTTTTAGCATGTTGAATATGGTCAAAAAATATCATACTATAGCATGCCAAAAAAGTCAAAAAAAAAAGAAAAAATTGAAAATGTGCTAAAAAGTTATCAGAAAGACTGAATATAGTGTGTTGAATGTTTTCATGCCAAAAAGTGTTGAAATATTTTTCTAAAATCAAGTTTATGTCATTCTGGAAATTGTCTAAAATTGTCATACTATAACATGTCAAAAAGTCAAAAAATGAAAAATTGAAAATGTGCCAAAAGTATTCAGAAAGACTTATCATAGTGTACAAAATGATTTCATGCAAAACATTTTAAAATATCTGGTGAAAAATCAATTTTATGGCATGTTGAAAATTGTCAAAAGTCGTCATACTATAGCATGCCAAAAAAGTCAAAAAAATGAAAAAATTGAAAATGTGCCAAAAAGTATTCAGAAAGACTTATCATAGTGTACAAAATGATTTATCGTAAAATATTTTTAAATATCTGCTGAAATATCAATTTTTTAGCATGTTGAAAATTGTCAAAAAATGTCATACTATAGCATGTCAAAAAAGTCAAAAAAATGAAAAAATTGAAAATGTGCCAAAAAGTATTCAGAAAGACTTATCATAGTGTACAAAATGATTTATCGTAAAATATTTTTAAATATCTGCTGAAATATCAATTTTTTAGCATGTTGAAAACTGTCAAAAAATGTCATATTATAGCATGTCAAAAAAGTCAAAAAATGAAAAAATTGAAAATGTGCCAAAAAGTATTCAGAAAGACTTATCATAGTGTACAAAATGATTTATCATAAAAAAATTTAAATATCTGGTGAAATATCAATTTTTAGCATGTTGAAAATTGTCAAAAATGTCATACTATTGCATGTCAAAAAGTCAAAAAAATGAAAAAATTGAAAATGTGCCAAAAAGTATTCAAAAAGACTTATCATAGTGTACAAAATGATTTATCGTAAAATATTTTAAAATATCTGGTGAAATATCAATTTTTAGCATGTTGAATATGGTCAAAAATATCATACTATAGCATGCCAAAAAGTCAAAAAAAAAAAATTGAAAATGTGCTAAAAGTTATCAGAAAGACTGAATATAGTGTGTTGAATGTTTTCATGCCAAAAAGTGTTGAAATATTTTTCTAAAATCAAGTTTATGTCATTCTGGAAATTGTCTAAAATTGTCATACTATAACATGTCAAAAAGTCAAAATGAAAAAATTGAAAATGTGCCAAAAAGTATTCAGAAAGACTTATCATAGTGTACAAAATGATTTCATGCAAAACATTTTAAAATATCTGGTGAAAAATCAATTTTATGGCATGTTGAAAACTGTCAAAAGTCGTCATACTATAGCATGCCAAAAAGTCAAAATGAGAAATTTGAAAATGTGCCAAAAAGTATTCAGAAAGACTTATCATAGTGTACAAAATTATTTCATGCAAAAATATTTTAAAATATATCGTGAAAAATCAATTTTATAGCATGTTGACAATTGTCAAAAAATGTCATTCTATAGCATGTCAAAAAAGTCAAAAAAATGACAAAATTGAAAATGTGCCAAAAAGTATGCAGAAAGACTTATCATAGTGTACAAAATGATTTAACGTAAAATATTTTTAAATATCTGGTGAAATATCAATTTTTTAGCATGTTGAAAATTGTCAAAAAATGTCATACTATAGCATGTCAAAAAAGTCAAAAAAATGAAAAAATTGAAAATGTGCCAAAAAGTATTCAGAAAGACTTATCATAGTGTACAAAATGATTTATCGTAAAATATTTTTAAATATCTGCTGAAATATCAATTTTTTAGCATGTTGAAAATTGTCAAAAAATGTCATACTATAGCATGTCAAAAAAGTCAAAAAATGAAAAAATTGAAAATGTGCCAAAAAGTATTCAGAAAGACTTATCATAGTGTACAAAATGGTTTATCGTAAAATATTTTTAAATATCTGGTGAAAAATCAATTTTTTAGCATGTTGAAAACTGTCAAAAAATGTCATACTATAGCATGTCAAAAAAGTCAAAAAATGAAAAAATTGAAAATGTGCCAAAAAGTATTCAGAAAGACTTATCATATTGTACAAAATTATTTCATGCAAAAATATTTTAAAATATATTGTGAAAAATCAATTTTATAGCATGTTGAAAATTGTCAAAAAATGTCATACTATAACATGTCAAAAAAGTCAAAAAAATGACAAAATTGAAAATGTGCCAAAAAGTATTCAGAAAGACTTATCATAGTGTACAAAATTATTTCATGCAAAAATATTTTAAAATATATCGTGAAAAATCAATTTTATAGCATGTTGACAATTGTCAAAAAATGTCATACTATAGCATGTCAAAAAAGTCAAAAAAATGACAAAATTGAAAATGTGCCAAAAAGTATGCAGAAAGACTTATCATAGTGTACAAAATGATTTAACGTAAAATATTTTTAAATATCTGGTGAAATATCAATTTTTTAGCATGTTGAAAATTGTCAAAAAATGTCATACTATAGCATGCCAAAAATGTCAAAAAATGAAAAAATTAAAAATGTGCCAAAAAGTATTCAGAAAGACTTATCATATTGTACAAAATTATTTCATGCAAAAATATTTTAAAATATCTGGTGAAAAATCAATTTTATAGCATGTTGAAAATTGTCAAAATATGTCATACTATAGCATGCCAAAAATGTCAAAAAATGAAAAAATTAAAAATTTCCTAAAAAGTCATGAGAAACATTTCTCATAGCGTACTAAATGATTTTATGCCAAAATGTGTTTGAATATCTGGTGAAAAAAGAATTTATATCATTTTGAATACTGCCAAAAAATATCATACTATAGTATACCAAAAAAGTCAAAAAAATGAAAAAATTGAAAATGTGCCAAAAAGTATTCAAAAAGACTTATCATAGTGTACAAAATGATTTATCGTAAAATATTTTTAAATATCTGGTGAAATATCAATTTTTTAGCATGTTGAATATGGTCAAAAAATATCATACTATAGCATGCCAAAAAAGTTAAAAAAAAAAAGAAAAAATTGAAAATGTGCTAAAAAGTTATCAGAAAGACTGAATATAGTGCGTTGAATGTTTTCATGCCAAAAAGTGTTGAAATGTTTTTTCTAAAATCAAGTTTATGTCATTCTAGAAATTGTCTAAAATTGTCATACTATAACATGTCAAAAAAGTCAAAAAATGAAAAAATTGAAAATGTGCCAAAAAGTATTCAGAAAGACTTATCATTGTGTACAAAATGATTTCATGCAAAACATTTTAAAATATCTGGTGAAAAATCAATTTTATAGCATGTTGACAATTGTCAAAAAATGTCATACTATAGCATGTCAAAAAAGTCAAAAAAATGACAAAATTGAAAATGTGCCAAAAAGTATTCAGAAAGACTTATCATAGTGTACAAAATTATTTCATGCAAAATATTTCAAAATATATGGTGAAAAATCAATTTTATGGCATGTTGAAAATTGTCAAAAATCGTCATACTATAGCATGCCAAAAAAGTCAAAAAATGAAAAATTTGAAAATGTGCCAAAAAGTATTCAGAAAGACTTATCATAGTGTACAAAATTATTTCATGCAAAAATATTTTAAAATATCTGGTGAAATATCCATTTTTTAGCATGTTGAAAATTGTCAAAAAATGTCATACTATAGCATGTCAAAAAAGTCAAAAAATGAAAAAATTGAAAATGTGCCAAAAAGTATTCAGAAAGACTTATCATAGTGTACAAAATGGTTTATCGTAAAATATTTTTAAATATCTGGTGAAAAATCAATTTTTTAGCATGTTGAAAATTGTCAAGAAATGTCATACTATAGCATGTCAAAAAAGTCAAAAAAATGAAAAAATTGAAAATGTGCCAAAAAGTATTCAAAAAGACTTATCATAGTGTACAAAATGATTTATCGTAAAATATTTTTAAATATCTGGTGAAATATCAATTTTTTAGCATGTTGAATATGGTCAAAAAATATCATACTATAGCATGCCAAAAAAGTTAAAAAAAAAAGAAAAAATTGAAAATGTGCTAAAAAGTTATCAGAAAGACTGAATATAGTGTGTTGAATGTTTTCATGCCAAAAAGTGTTGAAATGTTTTTTCTAAAATCAAGTTTATGTCATTCTAGAAATTGTCTAAAATTGTCATACTATAACATGTCAAAAAAGTCAAAAAATGAAAAAATTGAAAATGTGCCAAAAAGTATTCAGAAAGACTTATCATTGTGTACAAAATGATTTCATGCAAAACATTTCAAAATATCTGGTGAAAAATCAATTTTATAGCATGTTGAAAATTGTCAAAAAATGTCATACTACAGCATGTCAAAAAAGTCAAAAAAATGACAAAATTGAAAATGTGCCAAAAAGTATTCAGAAAGACTTATCATAGTGTACAAAATTATTTCATGCAAAATATTTCAAAATATATGGTGAAAAATCAATTTTATGGCATGTTGAAAATTGTCAAAAATCGTCATACTATAGCATGCCAAAAAAGTCAAAAAATGAAAAATTTGAAAATGTGCCAAAAAGTATTCAGAAAGACTTATCATAGTGTACAAAATTATTTCATGCAAAATATTTCAAAATATATGGTGAAAAATCAATTTTATGGCATGTTGAAAATTGTCAAAAAATGTCATACTATAACATGTCAAAAAAGTCTAAAAAATGACAAAATTGAAAATGTGCCAAAAAGTATTCAGAAAGACTTATCATAGTGTACAAAATGATTTATCGTAAAATATTTTTAAATATCTGGTGAAATATCAATTTTTTAGCATGTTGAAAATTGTCAAAAAATGTCATACTATAGCATGTCAAAAAAGTCAAAAAATGAAAAAATTGAAAATGTGCCAAAAAGTATTCAGAAAGACTTATCATAGTGTACCAAATGGTTTATCGTAAAATATTTTTAAATATCTGGTGAAAAATCAATTTTTTAGCATGTTGAAATTTGTCAAAAAATGTCATACTATAGCATGTCAAAAAAGTCAAAAAATGAAAAAATTGAAAATGTGCCAAAAAGTATTCAGAAAGACTTATCATAGTGTACAAAATTATTTCATGCAAAAATATTTTAAAATATATTGTGAAAAATCAATTTTATAGCATGTTGAAAATTGTCAAAAAATGTCATACTATAACATGTCAAAAAAGTCAAAAAAAATGACAAAATTGAAAATGTGCCAAAAAGTATTCAGAAAGACTTATCATAGTGTACAAAATGATTTATCGTAAAATATTTTTAAATATCTGGTGAAATATCAATTTTTTAGCATGTTGAAATTTGGCAAAAATGTCATACTATAGCATGTCGAAAATGACCAAAAAATGAAAAAAATGAAAAATGCCAAAAAGTGTTCAGAAAGACTTATCATAGTGTACAAAATGATTTATCGTAAAATATTTTTAAATATCTGGTGAAATATCATTTTTTTAGCATGTTGAAAATTGTCAAAAATTGTCATACTATAGCATGTCAAAAAAGTCAAAAAATGAAAAAATTGAAAATGTGCCAAAAAGTATTCAGAAAGACTTATCATAGTGTACAAAATGATTTATCGTATAATATTTTTAAATATCTGGTGAAATATCATTTTTTTCAGCATGTTGAAAATTGTCAAAAATTGTCATACTATAGCATGTCAAAAAAGTCAAAAAATGAAAAAATTGAAAATGTGCCAAAAAGTATTCAGAAAGACTTATCATAGTGTACCAAATGGTTTATCGTAAAATATTTTTAAATATCTGGTGAAAAATCAATTTTTTAGCATGTTGAAAATTGTCAAAAAATGTCATACTATAGCATGTCAAAAAATTAAAAAAAAGAAAATGTGCCAAAAAGTATTCAGAAAGACTTATCATAGTGTACAAAATGATTTATCGTAAAATATTTTTAAATATCTGGTGAAATATCATTTTTTTAGCATGTTGAAAATTGTCAAAAATTGTCATACTATAGCATGTCAAAAAAGTCAAAAAATGAAAAAATTGAAAATGTGCCAAAAAGTATTCAGAAAGACTTATCATAGTGTACAAAATGATTTATCGTATAATATTTTTAAATATCTGGTGAAATATCATTTTTTTCAGCATGTTGAAAATTGTCAAAAATTGTCATACTATAGCATGTCAAAAAAGTCAAAAAATGAAAAAATTGAAAATGTGCCAAAAAGTATTCAGAAAGACTTATCATAGTGTACCAAATGGTTTATCGTAAAATATTTTTAAATATCTGGTGAAAAATCAATTTTTTAGCATGTTGAAATTTGTCAAAAAATGTCATACTATAGCATGTCAAAAAAGTCAAAAAATGAAAAAATTGAAAATGTGCCAAAAAGTATTCAGAAAGACTTATCATAGTGTACAAAATTATTTCATGCAAAAATATTTTAAAATATATTGTGAAAAATCAATTTTATAGCATGTTGAAAATTGTCAAAAAATGTCATACTATAACATGTCAAAAAAGTCAAAAAAAATGACAAAATTGAAAATGTGCCAAAAAGTATTCAGAAAGACTTATCATAGTGTACAAAATGATTTATCGTAAAATATTTTTAAATATCTGGTGAAATATCAATTTTTTAGCATGTTGAAAATTGTCAAAAAATGTCATACTATAGCATGTCAAAAAAGTCAAAAAATGAAAAAAATGAAAATGTGCCAAAAAGTATTCAGAAAGACTTATCATAGTGTACAAAATGATTTATCATAAAATATTTTTAAATATCTGGTGAAATATCATTTTTTTAGCATGTTGAAAATTGTCAAAAAATGTCATACTATAGCATGTCAAAAAAGTCAAAAAATGAAAAAATTGAAAATGTGCCAAAAGGTATTCAGAAAGACTTATCATAGTGTACAAAATGATTTATCGTATAATATTTTTAAATATCTGGTGAAATATCATTTTTTAGCATGTTGAAAATTGTCAAAAATTGTCATACTATAGCATGTCAAAAAAGTCAAAAAATGAAAAAATTGAAAATGTGCCAAAAAGTATTCAGAAAGATTTATCATGGTGTACAAAATGGTTTATTGTAAAATATTTTTAAATATCTGGTGAAAAATCAATTTTTTAGCATGTTGAAAATTGTCAAAAAATGTCATACTATAGCATGCCAAAAAAGTAAAAAAATCAAAAAATTGAAAATATTTCAAAAAGTATTCAGAAAGACTTATCATATTGTAAAAAATGATTTCACGCAAAATATTTTAAAATATGTGGTGAAAAATCTATTTTATAGCATGTTGAAAATTGTCAAAATATGTCATACTATAGCATGCCAAAAATGTCAAAAATGAAAAAAATTCAAATATGCTAGAAACTATTCAGACAGACGTGCTATAGTATGTTGAATGGTTTTACGCAAAAATGTGGTGAAATATCTGGTGAAAAAAAACATTTTATCACGTTATCTTCTGGTTGGTGTGGTGGAGAGGAGGACGTGCTGCCCAGACTTCTTCTGATTGGCGTGGTGGAGAGGAAGACATGCTTCCCATCCTTTGCTGATAGCTTGATGATGCTCTTCATCCCCTTGGACACTCTCATACAATTCTATATATACACACTGTATATTAGCTGTTGTTATATTGATTTGGACATTTCCATACAATTTTGTATGTAGTGTTAATGTGTTTTCATTGTTGTTATTCTGTACACATGACATCTATTGCACGTCTGTCCATCCTGGAGGAGGGATCCCTCTTCTGTTGCTCTTCCTGAGGTTTCTTCCGTTTCTTTTTCCCTGTTAAAAGTTTTTTTTGGGGGGAGTTTTTCCTTAGTTGATGCGAGGGTCATTTGTAAAGGATAGAGGGTGTCATATCCTGTACAGATTGTAAAGCCCAATGGGGCAAATTCATAATTTGTGATATTGGGCTATACAAATAAACTTGACTTGATCGTCATACCAAAATCGTCGATGCCAAAAAAAGTAAAAAAAAATGAAAAATTTGAAAATGTGTCAAAAAGTCATCAGAAAGATTTATTACAGAGTACCGAATGATTTCATGCCAAAATGTGTTTAAATATCAGGTGAAAAAATAATTTTATAGCAAGTTGAATATCATCAAAAAATGTCATACTATAGCATGTCAAAAAGTCAAAAAAATAAAAAATTTTAAAATGTGCTAAAATTTATTCAGAAAGATGCATGATAGCATGCTGAATGATCGCAGGACAAAATATGTTGAAATATTTTGTCTAAAATCAATTTTATGTCATTTTGGAAATTGTTAAAAAATGTCAAAAAATGAAAAAATTGAAAATGTGCCAAAAATCATTCAGAAAGACTTATTATAGTGTACAAAATGATTTCATGCAAAATATTTTAAAATATCTGGTGAAAAATCAATTTTATAGCATGTTGTAAATTGTCAAAAATATGTCATACTATAGCATGCCAACAAAGTGAAAAAAAAATGAAAAAATGACAATGTTCTCAAAAGTCATCAGAAGGACTTCTTAAGGACTTCTTATAGTGTGTTGAATGATTTTATGCCAATATGTGTTGAAATATCTGGTGAAAAAACAATTTCATAGAATAAAATAGAATGGAATAAAATAGAGTACTCTTTTATTTATCACCCATGGGGTAAATTCACCCACCACAGCAGCATAGACAATATTACAGTAATAAGGAACACAATAAGCAACTGCAAAGACATAAAAGAATAAGTAATAAAAATAATAGAATAGAATACTTACATTGTTACAGTATGTAGTAATAACAAGGAAGGAAACTAAATTTTATTTGCAAATGTAATGTTAAACAGTTATTAGATGAATAAAATGTATTTTTAATATGTGTTATGTAGACGTGACCCGTAGAAATAAAACAAAACAAAATAGCAGTGCAAATATTTCTGTGCAAAACGAAGGATAGTGCAAACAGATTTGAAAACAAAGGCAGTGATGGTAATGAGTCCAGTTGTATTAACATCAGGTAGGAATGACGTGCGGCAGTGCTCCCTCTTGCAGGGTGGAAGTCTGAGTCTGCAGCTGTTGAAAGCCTCCACAGTTCAATCAGAGGGTCAGAGGGGTTGTCCATGATGGATGTGAGCTTAGCTGACATCCTCCTCTATGGAGTCCAGGGAACAGTCTAGGAGAGAGCTGGTCCTGCATGTTGAAAATTGTCAAAAAAACAAAACAATTATGGCATGTTGCGAACTGTCAAAATTATCATACTATAGCATGCCAAAAAAATGTCAAAAGATGAAAAATTTGAAAATGTGCTAAAAACTATTCAGAAAGACTTGCTATAGTACGTTGAATGATTTTATGCCAAAATGTGTTTAAAAATCTGGGGAAAAAACAATTTAATATCATGTTGAAAATTGTCAAAAAAATGTCATACTATAGCATGCCAAAAAAGTCAAAAAATGAAAAAATTGAAATGTGCCAAAAAGTATTCAGAAAGATTTATTACAGAGTACTAAATGATTTTATGCCAAAATGTGTTTAAATATCTGGGGAAAAAAATTTTATAGCATGTTGAATATCATAAAAAATGTCATACAATAGCATGACAAAAAAAGGAAAAAAAAATAATAATTGAGAATATGCCAAAAAGTATTCAGAAAGACCTACCATAGTGTACAAAATGACTGCGCTAAATATTTTGAAATATTTCATGGAAAAGCAATATTTTTAGCATGTTGAAAATTGTCAAAAATATGTCATACTATAGCATGCCAAAAAAGTCAAAAAATGAAAAATTTGAAAATGTCCTAAAAAGTCATCAAAAAGATTTATTACAGAGTAATGAATGATTTCATGCCAAAATGTGTTTAAATATCTGGTGAAAATTTTATAGCATGTTGAATATCGTCAAAAAATTGTCATACTGTAGCATGCCAAAAAAGTCAAAAAAATGAAAAAATTGAAAATGTGCCAAAAAGTATTCAGAAAGACTTATCATATTGTACAAAATGATTTCACGCAAAATATTTTAAAAATATATAGTGAAAAATCAATTTTATAGCATGTTGAAAATTGTCAGAAAATGTCATACTATAGCATGCCAACAATGTCAAAAATGAAAAAAAATTTTAACATATGCTAGAAACTGTTCAGACAGACGTGCTATAGTACGTTGAATGATTTCATGCCAAAATGTGGTGAAATATCTGGTGAAAAAAAAAACATTTTATCGCATGTCAAATATCGTCATACTATAGCATGCCAATATATTAAAAATTTGAAAATGTGCTAAAAAGTCATCAGAAAGATTTATTACAGAGTACTGAATGATTTTATGCCAAAATGTGTTTAAATATCTGGTGAAAAAACAATTTCATAGCATGTTCAATATCATCAAAGAATGTCAAAAAAATGAAAAAATTGAGAATATGCCAAAGAGTATTCAGAAAGACCTACCATAGTGTACAAAATGACTTTGTGCAAAATACGTTGAAATATTTCATGAAAAAGTAATTTTTGTTAGCATGCTGAAAATTGTCAAAAATATGTCATACTATAGCATGCCAGAAATGTCAAATAAATTTAAAAATGTCCTAAAAAGTCATTAGAAAGATTTATCATAGAGTACTAAATGATTTTATGCCAAAATGTGTTTGAATATCTGGTGAAAAAACAATTTTATAGCATTTTGAATACCGTCAAAAAATGTCATGCTATAGCATGTCAAAAAAGTCAAAAAATGAAAAAATTTAAAATGTGCCAAAAGTATTCAGAAAGACTTATAATTGTGTAAAAAATGATTTCATGTAAAATATTTTAAAATATCTGGTGAAAAATCAATTCTTTAGCATGTTGAAAATTGTCAAAAATCGTCATACTATAGCATGCCAAAAAAGTAAAAAATGAAAAATTTGACAATGTGCCAAAAAGTCATCAGAAAGATTTATTCCAGAGGACTGAATGATTTTATGTCAAAATGTGGTGAAATATCTGGTGAAAAAAAACATTTCATCACATGTTGAAAATTGTCAAAAATCGTCATACTATAGCATGACAAAAAAGTAAAAAATGAAAAATTTGAAAATGTGCCAAAAAGTCATCAGAAAGATTTATTACAGAGTATTGAATGATTTTATGCCAAAATGTGTTTAAATATCTGGTGAAAAAAAAACAATTTTATAGCATGTTGAAAATTGAGAAAAAAAAACAAAAAAACAACCCGTCATATTATAGCATGACAAAAAGTCAAAAAAATGAAAAAATTGAAAATGCGCCAAAAAGTATTCAAAAAGACCTTCCATAGTATACAAAATGACTGTGCAAAATATTTTGAAATATTTGATGAAAAAGCAATTTTTTAGCATGTTCAAAATTGTCAAAAATATGTCATACTATAGCATGCCAAAAATGTCAAAAAATGAAAAATTTAAAAATGTCCTAAAAAGTCATAAGGAAGATTTATCATAGAGTACTGCATGATTTTAAGCCAAAATGTGTTTAAATATCTGGTGAAAAAACAATTTTATAGCATTTTGAATATCGTCAAAAATGTTACACTATAGTATGCCAAAAAAGTTAAAAAAATGAAAAATTATAAAATGTGCTAAAACTATTCAGAAAGATGTATTATAGCATGCTGAATGATCTCAGGGCAAAAAATGTTGACACATTTTTTCTAAAATCAATATTATGTCATTTGGAAATTGTCAAAAAATGTCATACTATAACATGTCAAAAAAGTCAAAAAATTAAAAAATTGAAAATGTGCCAAAAAGTATTCAGAAAGACTTATCATAGTGTACAAAATGATTTCACGCAAATATTTTAAAATATATAGTGGAAAATCAATTTTATAGTATGTTGAAAATCGTCAAAAAATGTCATCCTATAGCATGCCAAAAAAGTAAAAAAAAAAAAAGTAAAAATTGAGAATATGACAAAAAGTATTCAGAAAGACGTATTATAGCATGCTGATTGATCTCAGGACAAAATATGTTGACACATTTTGTCTGAAATCAATTTTATGTGATTTTGGAAATTATAAAAAAATGTCATACTATAGCATGTCAAAAAAGTAAAAAAATGACAAAATTGAAAATGTGCCAAAAAGTATTCAGAAAGACTTATTATAGTGTACAAAATTGTTTAATGCAAAATATTTTAAAATATATGGTGAAAAATCAATTTTATAGCATGTTGAAAATTGTCAAAAAATTTCATACTATAACATGTCAAAAAAGTCAAAAAATGAAAAATTTGGAAATGTGCTAAAAAGTCATCAGAAAGATTTATTATAGAGTACTGAATGATTTTTCGATTTTATAGCATTTTATAGCATGTTGAATATTATCAAAAAACGTCATACTATAGCATACCAAAAAGTCAAAATATGAAAAATTTGAAAATGTGCTGAAAAGTATTCAGAAAGACTTATCATAGAATACTGAATAGTTTTATAGCAAAATATGTTGAAATATTTTGTCTAAAATCAAATTTATGTCATTTAGAAAATTGTCATATCATGTCATAGCAAAGCATGCCAAAAATATAAAAAAATGAAAAGTTTTATAATGTACTTAAAAGTATTCAGGAAGACTTATTAAAGTATGTTGAATCATTTCATGGCAAAATATGTTGAAAAGTCAAAAAATGAAAAACTTGATAATGTGCTAAAAAGCATTCAGAAAGACTTATAGTGTACAAAATTATTTCAGGCAAAATATTTTGAAATATTTTGAAAAAGCAATTTTTTAGCATGTTGAAAATTGTCAAAATATGTCATACTATAGCATGCCAAAAAAAGATTTAAATTTTTTTTAAAAAAAATTAAATGTGCCAAAAAGTATTCAGAGACTTATTTTAGTGTTTTGAAGGAGTCCATGCCAAAACGTGTCAAAATATCTGTTGAAAACAATATTTTTTAGTATGTTGAAAATTGTGAAAAAAGTCAAAAAAATATGTAGAAATATTTTTTTGTGAAACTTTTATAGCATGTTGACTATTGTCAAAAAGGGGCATACTATAGTATGACAGTTTTTTATACTTTCTAGCAATTTTTTTTTTTTTTTGGCATGCTGTGGTATGACATTCTTCAACAATATTCAACATGCTATAAAATTATCAGATATTTAAACACAATTTGGCATGAAATCATTTAACTCTTTCTGATATCTTTTTAGCACATTTAATTTTTTTTTGACTATTTTGGCATGCTATAGTATGACATTTTTTGACAACTTTCAAGATACAAAAATTGTTTTTTCTTCAGATATATCAACACATATTGGCATGAAATCATTCAAAATACACTAATAAGTATTTCTGATGACTTTTTAGAACATTTAAAAAAAGCATTTTCTATCTTTCGCATGATATAACATGACATTTTTCAACAAAATTCAACATTCCATAAAATGACTTTTTTTGCATTGTTTTTCAACATATCGTGCCATGAAATTCTTCTACACACTGTAGAAAGTCTTTCTGATGACTTTAAAAAAAAAAAACAAACAAACTTTTTTTTTACTTTTTTTGACATGCTATAGTATGCTTTTTTTGGACAAAATTCAACACTGACAATTCTCACATGTCAATTCTCACAATAAGCCTCAATACTTCTCCCCATCCTTGTTCTTTTCTGGCAGGCCCATTCTTTCCTACTGGAGCACAGATCTTTAGAAACATATGCCTTATATAACTTTTCCCTGGATGTGGTCCACTCCTCGAGTTCGGCCGCTACATTCGCCACTCCATGGACCTGAGTGACAGGAACCGCGTATATATGCCCATGTCCACAGATAGTGTGCAATTGTGAGAGCTCAAGCCTCCTTGTCTGTTGACATATGCCGCTGCCATGGTGCTGTCGGTTCTTACAAGAACATGGCGGCCCTGCAGCCTCGACAGGAAATGCCAAAGGCCCAGGTGGATTGCCCTTAGCTCTAGCACATTGATATGCTGGCCCTGCCTGAGGACACCCCAGTGCACGCTGGTGCCCCTGCCTTCGTGGAGCGCGCCCCAGCCCTCGATGGATGCATCCACAGATATTACTAGATGACGCAGGACTGGACCCAGCCTGCTGCCTCCCGAGATGTTCCCTGGCACCTTCCACCACGTAGGGGGCACACACAACCTCCTAGTGACCAGTACCATTGCCCGTACATCTCCCTGTTGGCACAAGCCCAGACTGTAGAGACACCGCTGCACTGGGCGCATGTGCAGAAGAGCTAGTGGTACCACCTGCACAGCAGCAGCCATGAGGCGCCAAGAGGCGGAGACACAGCCTCCAAGTGACTCTGGCCCCTAGACGGAAATGCGCAAGACAATCGCTGAGGGAGTCCTGTCTGTCCTGAGTTGATCTCACCAGTACCGTCCGGCATCCAGTGACATGCCCGGGAACTGGGTGTTCTGAGCTGGCTGCAGACTGCACTTTCTGTTGTTGATGCACAAACCCAGGTCCTGGATGTGTGGCAACAACACTTCCATGTGACAACGACACTGCTGCGACGATACACCTTGGACATTGTTGAAAAAACCCAGGGGGCCACCCCCAGGGCCTGGGGGAGATCTAGCGTCAGGTTCTGGACTTTGGGCCCTGGGGTGCTTTACCACAACGGCCCTTGATCCCCTTCCCACCATGCTGTGCCGCATCCAGTCTAACCCTCAGATTAAGCAGGGGTTGACTGAACCACTGCTGCTGTGGCTGCTGCAGCTGCTGCAGCCGATGCCCTTCCTGCCAGCCGATGTTCGGCCTCAAGGTACTTGACATTTCTCAGGTTGTGTGACGAGCCTCCTGTGCCTGCTGGATCATCGCTGTCACGTCCGGCCCAAACATAGCCGTCAGCTCCACTGGCAGCCTGAGTAAACATGCCTTGTCTTCAGGCTGCAACTGGGACTGCGACAGCCAAAGCCCTGACAAGGCCTTGCGTGCTGCCAACTCTTGCTCCCTCATGATCTTAGGGAGAAGTGAGGAGACCTGTAGTTCACCAACTGCCCCCCGCCCTCCTCTGATAATTGCTGGACCAAATGCCGCTGATACAGAGATGATATGGCTGCCGTGTCGGCCAGTTTTGTCTGAACTGCCATAGCGCTATGCATTCAAGCAAGCTATCCACTGTGCTGCAGTTCTTGCTTCGGCTTTTCCCTTTCCCCAGAACTGATTTGGAGGGAGTCACCAGAGCTGCCAATGCTGTATCCACAGAGGGTGGTGGCCCGCAGTCAATCCTCTCTGGAGCATTTACTGCAGTCATGGCCCGACAGAGCCCAGACCAATGACCCACTGTCAGTATTGTCTTAAACTGCTTCCTGACCACATCCTCAAAATCTGAGAGGAGGGGCACCAGGAACCACGGCGGAGGTTGAAACCCTCCCATCTCATCATCAAAGGGTGATGGGGCAGGTTCTTGGCCGGGTGGCATGTCCTCCTCCAAGGCAGCTGCGGCCCTGCTGATAAGACCTTGCAGATGAGGCAACTGCTTTTCGTCAAACTCCTCCTCCCCTTACCGTTGATCTACGGAAAGGACATCTATCTCCTCATCTGAGGGATGCAGGGAGAGACTGTCATCCTCGTCCCCCTCCAGATGTGTGGCTGCAATTTAAAATATGCCCAGATAGCCTATTGTGTAATTTAAAAAAAAAAAAAAAACAAAAAAAAAAAACAAGGACATGGAAAGCCTGACGCGCAATGGTGCGTGCAACGGTGTGCCCGACACCACACACACCCGCCGCTGGAAAATGTTGATACTGTTTTACATAAAACTATGCATTTTAATGATATTTTTGACGATCCCTGATCACCCTGAATTTAGCGGCATTCCTGCCATCTCTTCCTCCACTCATTAAGTTGATGTCTGTCGCTATGTGCAGGCTGTCTGATGGAGCAGCTGGACTGAACCATTTTACTTAAATAGAGAGGGAGGGCGTGAGAAATGTTTCCACAACAATCCCGGACAGCATCGCGACCTCGATCATTTTAACTTAATAAACAAATGGCTATATTCAACACAAACAGTGCAGCAGCACACAGAGTAGAACATATGACAACCTTTGTTGACGGTCACAGTTACTCCACACATCTTGCAAATAACTTTTTTTCTGCTCCACATCCGACTTTAAAATGAAACCACGTCCAATTCACAGACGTCCTTCTCCGCTGTCTCTGTGCTTGCAGCTATTCTCACTCTGAGGCAGGTGCGATGACGTCATCGATGGTAGGACAGTACTATGCAAATCTCTATCGTGGGCCACATTTTCTACCGTCTACCGCAAATACCACGCAGCCCTAGCATACTCATTTTGCAAACTGTTCATGTGGGCGATAGGGTCTCAGCACAGCCTTTCTTTATGGAGTTTGGGGAGGATAATCCCCTTCTGTTTTCATATGAAGGAAGGACATCTGTATATGCCAAATCAAATATGTTGATCATAAAAATGTGGCGACCTCTTATGGGACGAGCCAAAAAAAGACAACCAGTCCTCGCATACACATGCAATATTAGAATCAACTGAATTAAAAGGTATCTTAACCTTTAAAAAAACATGACAATACTTCCTAAACATGAAAACAACTTCAATTTCCAATAATTCATATTATGGTTATTAACCATGCCTGCAAAGTACACAACACCTTATTCATAATGTAATACATTCATTTTATTGACACATTTATTATAGCCATAATTGAAAAGCATCATAATAAAGCTCAATGTCACTGCATCTACTGCATTCTAATTTGAAATCATTTGAGCTGGCCTCACCGGAAAGGACACAATGTACTTCAACAACTCAGTCAAGGGAACCATCAATATCCTCGGCTCAGAGGCTAAACAGCCATTTCTGTTCTGCACAGTAGCTTATTCAAATGTATTACCTAATGCCAATTCTATTAGTGTTCTCCATTACTCACAATATCAGCATCCCATGTCATTCACTAAAGGCATTTGGAGCCATAGAGGAAAGCTAAAACCAACGATGAAGGGATTATATTCATTTTGACAGGCCTAGATTGCTGCCAATTAGGTGTAAGGAGGCTTCAATGAGGTTACATAAGAGAGCCAATACAGTACTCATCTTATTTCTCATCACTCACTAAGCGAGCGGGATTGCTGCTGACGCAGCAAAACAAAATATCCATAAAATCAGAAGATGACACTGTCGCAACAAAGAGACTCGAGACGGCAACTTATCCTAATTGGAGACCGAAATACATTTGTTCCAGTTTATTACATCTAACCTGCCAACTGTTTGTTCTCACAGAGGCAATAACCTGGCCTATGGGAGTCTTTAATGTCAACCGCTGTCTGTCTGGCTTATTCAAACATCGGTGATGAAGAATGAGAGATGGTTTGTCCCCTTTATACTCCCCCCTGGACCCCAAAGAACTGGAATAGAAGTCCTGTTTTCACAAGCTAATGACTAACTCAACTCAGTGCAGTCCTGGAGCCTCAAGAGACTCTTCCATTTCCGATAAGATACCAATATTGCAGCCTTGAGTATTGGCCGCTACCGATATTGAATCATATATACTTTTATTCCTTATATTGTAGTATACTGTATTAGAAGACCATGAAAAATAATGTCAATACAATAAAAACAAAAAAACATATATTTTTATAAAGTGCTAAATAACCACAAGCTTAACTTAAACATAAGCATATTCTATAATTGAATAGAACACATCAAAATAAATTAGAAGACCCTGAAAATCCTCATGTCGATTTTTTGCGACACTGCTTCAAATTAAGGTGACCAGACATCCTTGATTTCCGGTTCCCATTTTGGATGACCAGTCCCTGGTTAAAGCTGTCCCTGACAATGCCCCCAATTTCAGCATTTTATGACTGAAAAACAAAATATTGTGCGTTAACTAGAACAACATTTATTATGGTAGTTGGGTAGGAATCATGAGTGAGCATCTTGCGCACAGATAACACTTTACTGTACTGTATCCAGATAGGAAGTAGAAAGCTTGTCGAGCAAAGACTGGAACAACAGTTAGCCAGTCACTACCGTAACTATTATCTCAGGGCTGGAAATGTCCCCTGATTTCATTTGAGAAATCTGGTCACCTTACTTCAAATGATGAGGTTGGTCGGATTAAACCTGGTTCTGTGCCATCACATTTTCGGACATTAACGAAAAATCTTGCCACATGGCCCACATCACTCCTACTCCTTCTACTTTGTTAGCACCTTAGCACAGTTGTTGCTGTGATTAGTGGGCTCTGCTGCTGAGCTGGAGTGGAGTCTGGAATGAATTCATGGTATCGGAGTGTTTATGTCGGAGATTTTAGATACAGGCCAATATAATCTGATATTGTGGGGGTTTTTTTTGCTGATATCGGACCGATAACCAATATCAATATCAAGAGCTAAACAACCTATTGTAACAGCATTTTTACATCTAATATGCATATTTGCTATAAGTACAATTCAGTGATATTTAGCTTCCCACTCTTCTCCACCCTCTTCCTCCTCCACCTCCTCCTCCCTCAGCTTTGCTCCCTTCTCCCTTCCCTCCCCCAGGTGTTCTCTAATAAGCACCTTTCTAAACAAGAACAAATTTGGAACAGGGGAGAGCATCCCCTCATGCCTCCATCCATCATTTTAATGAGCGGAGGTGTGTCCAGGCCCCACAATGAGATGCAGGTGATTAAGGATATTAAGCGGATACACTGACTGCCAGGGTTACTCACCCCGTAATGGCATGAATATGCACAATGAGGCTGGATGGTCTTTGGTCTGGTCCTTACAGTTACTCTACCTGTGTGCTAAGGGGAAGGCTCACAAGGGTAAAACGACAGAAAAAATGGGGGAAGGGCAATGAAAAACATGAAAAAACATGAAAATATCTCTAATTAACGTATCTTTAGTACATATATCATTTAAGTGCATAAATATTTTTCGACCTTATATACACTGTAATAATAAAAGTATAATTATATTAAACAATGTCTGCCAAAATTGTAGATAAAGCCACAAAACTATCCGAGCAGAAAGAGATGAAGGAAAATTATTTATAGGTTAAAACCTAGACAATAATTACTTAATTAAAAAAATTATAATTATATACACACTTAAAAGAACAAATGATCCCCAGTGGATTTCTGATTGCACTATGGAGGCTAAAAATAATATATACTGTATAATAAAAAATAATACGTTAATAAATAATAATAAAAAATATAATAATAACAAGTAAATATTACAGCATCTGAGGACTAAAAAATATTGCACCTGCTAAATTCGACTGCTTCGTCTTCCCATTCTAAGTGAATGAATAAGTCTTAATTTCTCAGATTCACTCAGGATTTAATACGCCACTGTAACTGTGAGGCCTAATTACTCTGTATAGGAACAAACTATACATGTACACATCTGTAAAGCACTCTAACCACTCCTCGTCTTCCAGCTTCCTCTTTCTATCCCTTCTGTGTTTCAGTTTTTGCAATCGATAATTTAAACTGCTGTTGCTTTTAACCCTGTCCCAGCAGCCAGAAACTAATTTCTTTTGTGCACATTCAGACTGTCTCTCATTTCTGATCGCCAAACTGCTTCATTAACCTCCTTCCCAAACTAGAAGGTAATTAAGTGAACAGCTGTGTACTGTCTGACAACTCATCTTACTGTCGCTATCCTCTGCGAGAACGCCGGCGAGGAAGCCGCCATCACAGGTGCACAGTGTGTAGACAGCATCCGAGCACCTCTCCTCAGCCATTTACACTACAGCTGCAGGTCAAACGCCACCTCTTCAGACAATCAATCAAAACTCATTTACGTTTAATAATCTCACCAACCAACTCATCACAATTTCACATCATCACAAAAAGTTGTATTTAATCAATGTTAAACACTTAGGCTGGTTTCAACTTGTGAGAACTGAACAGAGATGAGTTATTGTAAAAGATAGCCGTCAGTGGTGAGACTGCCAGACGTAATGAGAGAGGGACGGTGGAAGCCAGCCAAATCCAAGTTTTTTTAATAACTGGGAAGTAATTTGGGTGATTTGTACATCCATTTGTCACTTAGCCAGTCATTCTAACCATCCTTATTTAGTGCCAATGGGGTCCGCACAATTAACCCAGAGGAATATGGCCTCCTTGTGCCGTCGCCTGGAGTCTTACCTCCCTCAGCTGTTTCTCTAACGTCCTCTTTGCATCTGAGAGCTGATCTCACCACCTAACATTTAATATCACCAACGTACAATTGTTTTTATCAGTGTGCTTAAGATAATTACCAATAAGGTTGAATGCACTCTGTCTAACAATAATTATTCTCATAAGATAAAAAGGCAACAACTCTTTGAGTGCCAATATATGTACATTCTTAAAACTAGAATGCTTGAGTGTACATATACGTCTTACCTTTTTTTCAGCAGCAGGGACAAAAGAGCGCTCTCACACAGCCTCTGAGTAATGTTGGGGCTTCTGGGATTTGTAGTCGGAGCATAAAGAGACGGTATACCCCACAGAGATCAAAACAGGAAATGGAGACGATCAAGATTAGAGAGCAAAACTGAAACTGGACAAAAAGTGGTGATTTTGGTGAAAGTGGCCTCTACTCTCCTCCAGATAAAACAACAATGGATCAAGGTAAAAACAAATACTGAGGATATTTGAGTCACGATATGATAGCCTACATTACTGCGATATTATGACATATTGTGATATTTTACATAGATCACTGAGAAATCTAAAATGCAGCTTAAAATACAAGTTACATACAGCATGTACATATATGTTTACACATGTGTACATATGTATAGAGACATATACACATACATAGCATATATATATATATATACATATATATATATTTATATATATATATATATATATGAGGACTGTCAAAGTTACTGCTTAATGTGGATCATTTTGTTTATTTAAATTTTTATTTCAAAACAAAACATGACTTCTGGGGAAAGAAAAATCGATATTAAGAAATTAAAAATCGACAATATATCAGAAGAAAAAGTATCACGATATACTGCCATATCATTATTTTTCCAAGATACATAAGCCAGCATTTAGAGGTACGTAAAAGTCACAAGTATGGTGAGTTAATTGTTAACTTAATTCATGAATGCCCCCAAAACATTAATGTGATAAAATTTATTAATAACTTGATGAAACAAACCCAGTCAGTTCAAATCAGACATGCACATTACAGTATATTGAATTTAATACTGTAATAATGCACTATGAATGTGATCATTCATATCATAGCCAATCAGCAGTCCTAAAGTCCAGCACTAACAAACAGCTGACCTGCACACTGAAACTTCAACCAAATATAGTTGGAGGAGAAAATAAATCAGACCACAGTCTATTTTTTCTCCCTGTGCTCGTACACTACTTTGGTTAACAATATCTCCCCCGGGACCAAAGTAACAACAGAGAGGCTGTTCTCCACAGCTGGAGACTTCTTCCCCATTTACTCCAAAACACAAACACCAACTTCGTTTTTAGCCCTTGATGATCAGTTACTTTTCAAAAACTCCATGAACCACTCTGCACATTGGCATCAAACAGATCAACCCCAAAGCACTGATATAAAAAGAAAGCTGTTACTGTCATTATTTCCTTCAGCCAAAGCAGGTGTGAAGAACACCAGGAGCAAATAACAAGAACTGAGTTAAAACTAAACTATGACTGGTGTGTTAACATCAGAGCACATAAAGACAAAGTGCCTCTCAAGTTACTGTATGATCTGTTGCTGACAAGCACAGTGCTCACTCCACATAAAATCATAAAATACATTACTTCCAGCAAACTTCACAGATAACCATGAAAGAATCACAGATCTATTTTAACTGAAAAAAAGAAATATTATGAAGACAAAGATGAACATACTCTTTGGGTGCTTGCCATTTTATAAAACAGAAAGTACCTTGTTCCAGCATTTTTGGCTATTTTGAGTTATTTTTTAAAGACCCACAGAATATTTTGTATTATGTCTCCGAAAACACTGAATAGCTCAAATGAAAGTAGAGACTCTATTTCATCATGAAAAAAATGTTTGTTTTTACCTTGTTCCATTCTTGTTTTATCAGAGGTAGAGGGCACTTTCACCAGAATCCGTCCATTTTGCTCTCTAATCTTCATCTTTTCCACTTCCTGCTTTAATATCTGTGGCGTATACCGTCTCTTTATGCTCTGACTACATCTCCCAGAAGCCTCAAAATTACTCACAGGCTGCAAGAGACCACGATCATCGACCCGCTGCCGAAAAAAATACTTCGATGTATTATTATGTTGATGGCACTCACAGAATTAGTAATTAATAGGCTAATCTTCACAGTCCTTTTTCAGTTTTCATGTTATTTTGTCTATCCCCTGTGGATTCTTAAGCGTTTCTGTCAATAACACTACTCCTCCTATTGCACGTGATTGATTTCTGCTAAACTACAAAATTAAAATGTCACTAATTAAAAGCCCTCCTCACACAGAAAGACATATAGTGTAGGTGTGTCCATGTGCCACCCACTCACACCCATTAGAAAGTGCTTGTCTTAGTCAAGGTGTTGTGTATATTTATAATGACAGTATTGAAATAACCCTTGAACCTAGCCGACTCCTCCCCAAGGTCAGGAATGTCCAATGCAAACATAAAATCACACCATTCAAAAGCGACATGTTTTCATAACAGCATCGCCGAACACGCTCAACAAAACACTGACACGACCAATCATGGAGGCTAAATGTAAATGATGAGAGACAAAAGGCCTGGCGGTGCTTGGTGTTCAGCGACGGCGCATAATGGGGATAAATTAGGGTGTTTTTTTTAGTCAAGCGCTGGTGATTTGAATGGCTGGTGCTCCTCAGGCATTGATAGATGGAAGGTGAGGATGAGGGTGAGCAGGCTGTGGGAGGTGTTAGACGGAGGGGAGGATGGTGCCGGCAGAGTTTAAAAGGGTGTGGCCACCTTTTGGATTCATCCCGCCTCTCTTCCACCCTTTCTTTCTTTCTATCTTTCCGCTGCTGACAGCCTGCTGACTGACTGAGTGGTGCGCTTTGTGTGGCCTCGGGCCTTTTTTCTCCTCACACATGACGTCTGATGTGCTTGTGTTGCCATCTTAAGCTGTTACAGCCCGGACATTTTTCTCTTTTATGACTGTGACCTACTTGAGAGCAACAGCTACACCCTTTCACCTCCATTTATCTCTGTGTTTGATATGTTTGAATCTTAACCAATTAATTTAAGGTAGACAAAGGGAGTGATTGCTAAAGACAGGCATCACATGACTGGCTTGAGGCTGTATATTATTTGACTGGAGTATATTTCTAGATCGTGTCCAGAGCTTGTTCTATCGATTATTATTTTTCTACCCCTCAAAAAAAGACTAATGAGCCCAACGAATTCCACTAGAAAGGTTAATACAATATTGAAATGTCAGGAGATTAATGATATTGTTCTTTCTTCCTATGGTCCTGTAGGAGAGGGTGACAAATGTCTTGCCCTTTTCACTCTGTTCCTCCCCATTTGTGATCTTTTTCTCTCTCTCCCTCTCATTCTCTTTGTCTCTGTGTCTGTTTCTCTTTTATTCTCCTGCTGCTGTTTTTTTTTTCCTCCCTCCCTTTGTCTCTTCCTCGTTCTCCTCCACTGACCATGGTCTCCAGATGCCAAGGACTTATCCCCGCCGCTGCTTGTAAATGCTGTAGCTATATGCAACAACACAACACAGGAGATGGGCTGTGTTGCACACTGTGTGCGTTTGTCAGTAAATGAATAGCATTGATCCATCTTCATTAGGAGGCGGTGAGATTTCAACATGAGGAGTTTACCTTCTGTCAAGAGCAAAGGCTCTTCCTTCTGCAGCAGACCATCAAACTGTATATTGTTACTTTTCAGCTTCGCCGTAGAAAGTGAAACCATTCTGTCTTGTAAGAAATACAAAAATCCTCCTCCTGTGGTTTGATCCTTGTGGTGCAGATGTTCACTGGTCTTATGTGTTCAGCACCTCCACTGTGCATGTCTTGACTCCTCCCATGCTCCTGCAGCACCCTGGCATGCGGTCCAAGTTTTAATCAACTCTGCATAATTGGAGTGATTCCCTGTCTTGCTGTATATTTCAATCCATCTGTATAATTACGGAGAATTAAAGTCTTTGTCAGAAGAAATGGTGAGGGAGAAGCCTCACACATAACCCCCCTTCCACTTCTCACTGTAGCTCAGACAATTACACACCATCTTGAGAGAAAGGAAATTACCTCTTTTGTCATCTCATTTTTCACTGGCGGGGGCTAAACACGCACAAGCATCAACAGTAATTAATGCATCACGCCAACCTGTGCACAGAGCACCTCCTATATCCATTTCAATAACACACATTAAACAATTAGCTTCGCACTTTAACAATAATGCACTGTTGTTCGAGGTATTTTCTGCTTTAGGACTGGTGATAAGAGAAACAGCGGGGAATAGTGATCTCCCTCCTCACTATGGGGGCTTTCGGTCAGCCATGCCTCAGTGCGGTAATTGCATCGATGAGTTGAAAAGCAGTGGCTCGCAGGCGAGCATGGGTCATCATTACTCTGTGTGAAGCTACCAGCCCGAAGGTAGGCCATTACTGCAGCGTGTCAATAGCTGATGCTGTTCTATGATAGAGGCCAACCGTTAGACCTCCCAGGGTAGAGTGATCACTTCCTACCTTCAGGTTAAAGGTTTAGGCAATTACAGGAATGACAATTTATCTTCTGTCTATACGAGGTGATCGTCTGAACTGGCCCAATAAGATCTTGCACAAAAATGGAAGATGCGGCCATTGTGTCTCTACTCACCATTCTTGGCATTGCTCCTCTGATAGTGTCATTGGCATCCTAGTCATAGGCTGATCCCTGGTCTACGTCTCTCCCATTTCCTCATCTCATCCATCCTGCAGCAGACAGCTACTATCTCTTCTTCTGTATGGCAGACATCTGCAGAGTAGGCCAAATCACTTTACTATCCCGCAGGGGGAACAGTCCTCCAATAACTTCCACCTCCATCCAGGAAGCCCTGCATTAACCATGAAGCTAGTTTGCCAAGTCATAAGGTTTCATCCATTTTATCAGAGCTGCCAGATTTTTTGAATAATTGCTATTCTACAGCGTGGCTCCCTTCTTTCTTGTCTTGTTCTGAATTCAGGCCAGTCATTGTTCAGCACTGAAGTTGCTGTGGTGTTTATGATGCAGTTCACAGGAAATATGCTGTTTTAGTGAAGCACATCGGGCACTAAAAACAATAACAAGGTCATTATGAAAATGATAATGATCACATTTAGTTTTAATAAACATCCATTGTTGACTGTGCAATTGATTTATTCCATAACAGAAATGTGATTACCGTGCTATGTAAGGCTTCCTTTGTCCCTAACTGAATCCGAACCATCTTTATCTTCATTTGCTGTCCCGTCTCTGAAGGTCTTTTATTCTGAAACAGTTGTCTCTCAATCTCCAGCCCTTTATGAAACGTTTAACACTGACCTTGGCCTTCTCCCACTTTTCACCTCACTACCTCTTCCCTTTTGACCCTCGCCCCATCTCTGTCTGCCTTTCATCTCTCTATCACTGTCACTCTGCCTCTAACTTCTCAGCGATTGCTGCTTTTCCTCAGACAATGTTTCCGACAGCCAATTTACACAGTGGCAGGATGCATCTATCTCCTCGATGGCTGAGGAGTGCTTCTCTGTGTCTACCAGCTCTCTGACTCGTTCACAGTCATACCTGCAGCCCTGGGCTCTCTGTGACTCCATCTGAACAGTTTGGCCTCATGAGGGTTTGCTTTGTATTTTGCAGGTGTGAACTCAGAATGAGAAGCATGTCACAAACTCTTCAGAAATGAGTTAGTGACATGCTTCACCAAGGACTGTTGATTCTAACTTACTGGAGCAAAAATCTTGCCTACATAATTTAAGCATTTTCTTTTTTAAATGTTGTTAAACACCATCTATTATGCTAGGATAAAATTAAGGTAAATTAAAGTCATTGTTCACATTTATTTAAAGACTTAAAATATGCCTTTAGTTAAGAAACAACAGCATAAATAATTTATTGGTGCCTGAAAAGTAATTAATCTACCAAACAATTAATCATTAAATTAAATCACATGTCAAGCAAAAAGAACTAAACATTCTTGTTCCATCTTCTGAAATGTAAAGATTTGCTACTTTTATCTGTGTCTCTGCTCTTCCAGAGACAAAACAATTTAAAAACGTCTCTTTGGCTCTGGAAATTGCAATTTTTATTACAGACTAAATGACCAATTCAGTAACGAAAAAACAGAATAATTAATAAAGAAAGACAATAGTTGCAGACCTAAATGTAAAGATGTAAAACACTTCTCATCATAGTACTTATCTTGGACGCAGTAAATGTTCCATCAAGTCCCCCAGTGAGATTCAGCCTTGTTAAGAAGTAGGGGTGTCCCGATACGATATTGAGATTGGATATCGGTCCAATATCAGCAAAAAAAAAAAAGAGTATTGGATTAT
Organism: Synanceia verrucosa; assembly: GCA_029721515.1. Lineage (NCBI taxonomy): Eukaryota > Metazoa > Chordata > Actinopteri > Perciformes > Synanceiidae > Synanceia > Synanceia verrucosa. The sequence goes on from CM056559.1 coordinate 4,043,143, forward strand.
ATCACCTGTATCTAAAACTTACGATAGCGACTGGCTACCGTAAAAACTGTTTTTCAAGTCATTCTTTTTCTTAATCATTAAAAACTTACATTTTTGGGGACAGTTTTAACTAGGGAAAGGTCATCCAAAGTAGGGACTATCCCCAGAAATCTGGGACATCTGGTCACCTTAGATAGAAGCAGCATCACAAAAAACAGTGTGAGGCTTTTCAGGGTATTCTATTTGCAGAATATTCTTATGGTTAAAAGTTAAAATTGATGTAACCCATTGTATAATAATAAATGGATCAATTTTTCTCAGACCCACTGTTGCTGACTATTGCTCTCTGTTTGACTAATATCACTTGATCAAGCCTTTTCTAACAATCCATAACACAAAATAAGTAATAAAAGTATGTATGATTCGTACTGATATTCTATCAGATTGATATTGGTATCGACCAATATGGAAGGCTATAATATCGGTAAAAGTTGGCATACGCCGAGTTGTACCTGTCCCTAAACTAGACTCAACATTAGGAACAAAGCATCCGTTGGATGTGACTGTATTCACATGCATTAATGGGCTCTGTGCTACTTGTTCACTTTTCAGTTTCACCGCAACCGGCCCTGACTTCCTCTCCACCCTTGTCCTTTGTGAGTTCAGGCATGAGATTTGTGCAGCCAGCGCAAACTGTGACACTGGAGTGAGCTTATGCAGCAGCATTAAAGACCAAAACAAGTTGTAAGTGGAATACACTGATGCTTTAGGAGTCTGCTCAAACTAATTCTAAGCCCTTGTAGATTTACTCAATAACAACAATATATGTGATAGCGTAATGCTCTGTCTTTTCCTCTGTATATCCTCTTAATCAGTCATGTAATGAACTACACTGGTACTACTGTTAAGATTAATTACACATCAACCCAATTAGACACAGTGTGTCCATGCCACGGCTTTATCTGATTACAAGACCAATAGAAAGATCAAACATGCTTCACATTTTACGAAAGTAGGCCTTTCAGTTCAAAAGCCAGTTATCTCCTTGAAGATGCAGAGTCAAAGTAGCCTAAATTAGTGCAAATATTTTTCTTGGAAAGAGGACAAATCACATGCTACATTTTTTGTCACAAGTTGTATTTTTCCAATTTGTGTTTATAATTAGGGTGTGCAGCACCCAGACATCCAAAGGATAATCTGGCCTTTCTGTATTAGATGGCAAGTGGACCGTGAAAGTAATTGGTGAGTGTAGCACAAATTGGATCTAAGCGTGATGCGATTTTTATTCCTCTGAGGCAATATTTGCAAAGCGATTAGAACAATGCTGCTGCTGCACATTTTCAAAAGCTTTATTACACACATGTAACATTTATGATCGAATGTTAACAGGTCCAATAATCAGCTCCAAGGTGGGAGGTAGTATGTGAGGCTTAGTCAGCTGGGAGGAAGGGAAAAAACTTGTAGTTTACAACCGTGGATTCTGCTGCTTTAAATGGGGAATAAATATATAATGAAAATAAAACCAAAATGGTTTTCAGCACTCAACTGTTTCAAAACTGCTCCAATTAGGATTCCTATGAGATGCTTCTGAAATTAACAGCCAAAACAACCATGAAAAAAAATATGAATTGCAGAATTGTTTTCTGAAAAAAAAAAAAAAAAATCCCAGAGAGGACGTTTTATTTCTGTTCGTTGTTGGGAGAGCCGTCTCACCCTCACCCAAAGTTGTGTAAGACACTTACGAATAACACGATTAGAGACAAATTCATTAGTAAGTAACACCACTTGGTAATGAGATCTTGAGCTTGAGTGGGTAACCAGTGGGGGTTCAGTAAGCCAGCCAGAGTCATACCGGTGTGTCCCTGGCATCAAAGGCATAGAGATTGGTTATCTGCAGTCTGAGGGTGCTTCCAGCTGATAAATGGGGTTTTATCACTTCGACAGGATCCTGGCCAGTATGCCTGGCTGAATGCTGAACAGGACTATTGTGTGACTGGGGGTGAAGACGGATGGGAAGAGGTTTTACTCTGATGACAAGGAGGCGTGGGAGTACTGATGTCACTGGTAGCGTAAGGTATACTTTGGGAGTTGTGCCAACATAAAGATGGTATGAGCTCCTCCATGCCGCAGATATACAGAAGCACAAGGGTGTCAGGAATATGCTGCAGGTCCAGGATCAGGTAACGGGGGCATGAAATAAGTTGCAACTAAAATTATGTTTACTAACTGTTGATGATTTGATGATATGAAAAATATAGCACAGCACATTTTACCAAAGCTCAATATGACAATTATTTTTTTTTTTTGTCTGAGCCCAGTCATTTTCAATTAATAACATAAAACTGTCAAGGATTCTAACAAGGTTTTTCTCCACCTAACACTCTAATAATGCCTAAAATGTACTGGGGAGTGAGAGTTTGCCTTATGGTCTTCACAGGAAGTCGGAATTTGGAGCTTAGAGCAACGTAACCTCAAAGTTTAGTGCTACTGTTTATGTCAGTAGCAGATAGCATGAATTCTATGTCGGGTTGGTAAGATTAATCCGACTTTCCAATTTGGAGATCCGACTTTGTGGGTGGTTCTGATTTAAATTCTGACTTGAAGCATGGAAATTCTGACATTCGTGTAGAACTTGAGTGAGTCTAAATACAAATGCCAGGCTCCCAATGCTGCTGCAATGACATTAAATCTGTTTTGCCAACGATGTTTGACACCTTATGCTGGAAAAGTTGGGGGGGGGGGACAAGAAGAACAAGATGAACAAGAATTAAAGCGCTCAAAAACTCCATGACAACTAGACCAACTCCATCTACTGAATAAGACCATACAATCAAAAGCCGCCAAAGAGCTACTGTGCTCATGGTGGTCTTTATGTTCACTTGATGTCATGACTGCATTTCGTTTTACCAACAGGTGCTTCTGATATCCAGCCTCCTCTCACCATTTTCTGATTGGGGATTAATTACACAATCGCATTAGACTGCATTTGTTTTAGGTCAGGTAGGTCGTTGCTGAGGTCTTGGTTGGGTTCTACTAGGAACAGTTAAGCATTAACATTATCACAATGCTGAGATCACCTCTGTGTTTGCAACTTTTTTCTAATGCAGTTGAAGGTTTGCGTTATGTGCCTTTGGCAGTATACTCCCACCAATTACCTGCTACAGTCTGTTTCATGCTGAACATGGAGAAACGTGACAACACCCTAAGATACTGCTCTGCACACACATGAAAGCCTGGCCATCCAAACAGAGTAAAACTCCTGACAGCTTAAATTAGTGGGCGGAAGAAGGTGAAGGCACCGTACATGTATCAAGCCTTGTTTGCTGTCAAGAGACGGGAGACGGGGAAACAAAAGAATGCACAGATGCTGAGCAAAGAGTGGGAAGGAGGATGTAAAATGAGCTGTAGAGAAGAGGAAATTTAGCTAGACCTGGGTGATGGACAAGAACCTGGCCAATCAATGGGCAGAAAAATCCTCTGGTGTCTTCCAAGGGACTGTCACCTTTCATAAGTTACTCTGCAAAGAAGCAAAAATAGCTTTCAGTCTTCTGCGGTGGCAAGACAAACAACAAGCCAGCGTGCGTATTGTGTAATTCATCGAGGAGCAGTGGTGGAAGTATGTGATGAGGGATATGTCTGGGTGCCTCTGCTATTGTTCAACACAGTTGAGAATCATTTATCACAATAGGAGCACCTGGTGTTCAGAAAAAAAGCTCTAACAGAGCAGGAGCTGGAACAGCACGAGCAGAGCGTCTCAGCTAACAAAGAGAGTGGAAATAGCAACATCTCTCTCTGCATCTATCCTCGTTCCCCTTCACATCTCTCCCTCTTCCCTCCATCTCAGCCTTTCCCTCCCTTTCTCCGCTGCTTTTAACATGCTTCCATCTCCTCATGTTAATTTGCTGCTTCAGTGACACACATCATTGGGGGAGTCATTTCTAATAACCCCTGCCAGCCCCCATACAAGTGCCTTTGAGTCATGCACTGAGATGTCATTCAAATTATTAAGCATAATGGTAACAACGACGCCTTTCTGAAGCCTTACTTCCTTCCTGACATGGCTGCAGCCAACCAATCCTCCGACGTTCTCCCTCCCCCTTCCTCTTCCTCTTCACAGATGAACCCCATGTCCCCATCTCATCTTTTTTTGAGTAAGAGCACGTACTGAGCTGCTGGGGTGAATCATTTCATTTCCCTGAGCGTTTTGCCACAAGAAAAATCTTTTTATTTCTGAAGGATCTCAGCATGTCACAGCCTCCGCAGTGTCACCTTCTTATCACGATGCAGGGCTTGCTATCTGAAAGGGTTTCCAGGTAAGCGGGTTAGAGGTTCCTTTACCGTCTTTTCCCTGACCTAAGTCAAAGTAGAGTAATTATTCATTCATGTGGGGCCTTCAGGGATGTGCGGATGACATTTTCCCCTCAGCTGTATTGTTGTTGTGGATCCAAAGGTGGAAAAGATTGTCAGAGTCTAACAGCTGCTGTTTTCTCCCTTAGCCTCAGCTCAGCACAAGCAGCTAGGAAAATAAGTGAATAAAGCCACTGGGATTTTCATTCTATCATTTACAGACTTACACATGTAAGAAAAACATCTGAGGCAGAAGGTAAGATGAAAACATACCCACACAACATTTAATGTTATTTTAGTCATATTTTTTGTTGGAGCAACACAAGCCAAAGTGTAAACTGGTAAGTTACACTTACTATTAAATATCTTAAGCCCTAAAAACACACCTTGCAGTTGCTGATTTGCTGAGTGACAAGAATATGGAAGTATATCTGTGCCATCTGATTTTGAATTTCTTTTTTAGCATCAAAATCAGACTTTGAATTTCAAAACTGTTGAATTTATAGCATGCCTTTTCATTTCTGACACTTATTTTTTTTTCTCAATGATAAAATAAATTCAATTAAAAAAAATGCAATGTCTCAAAATATTCTGTTTTTAAATTTCAATATAAAGAAATTTAAAATCTAAAAATTTGGTTTAAAAAAAATAAATTGCAAATAAATTTGCTTGAAAAAAAATTCAGAATCAAAATATTCAACTGCAAAAAAAAAAATCACCTGCAAAAAATTCTACATAAAAAGAGATGTAGACCCCATCATTCCCTGGCTCGATCATCCAACATCTAGCCAATCAAATCCGGTTCACGAGTAGGTGTGTCAGGCAATATGTATTGCTAAATATCCAAACACAAATGTTGCAGTAAGCACACTTACCAAAGCTCCGTGATTCAACGATTCAATTCAATCTTCCGGGGTCTGTGTCACATGACCAGTGGAGCATAACTTGATTGGCTGGATACTGGATGATAGTGTCAGAAATAAAAATGCATGGTAGAAAGTCAATGTTTTTGAAATTAAAAGTCTGATTTTCATGCTTAAAAAAAAAATAAAAATTCAGCTTTAGAAATTCAAATTCAAAATTAGATGGCACAGATATACTTCCATACAAGAATGCCATTTGTACAATCTCATAGAAACCGAAACTGTTTTTCTGTTTGTTCATGTTTACTTTCTAATTTCACAATCATGCCTCAGCTGCCTGCACAATGCCACGGTGCTCCGGATTAAAAAAGCAGAAAGCAGATGCCTCGGTAATAAAGACAATTAAATCGGCAGCTGCACCATCTGCTATTGTCCGTGACCGAAGTAATGAGTAGAAAAAGGAGCTGTAGAGGAATTCTGAGAAGGTAGCTGTGTGCATGTACATCTTTAGCCTCATCAAAAACACAGAGGAGCCACAGATCCATGCCCAAGTTTCCAACCTACCTATTTTTTACAGATTAAGCGAAGTTGACATTTAACTAAAACACATTATAGATGCAGGATAATGTTGAAAAAGGAAATATCCCTTTAAAATAATCTCCTACATTATCCCTTCCTCCTCGGCTTATCCTGCCTCCTGTGTGGCCTGAGCTGAAGAAGATAAGTGGTCAGGCAGCGTGTGACCTTGCCCGTCTTGGGGTGATTAACTGATTATGCCTCAAAGAGTGGTGACATTCATGCTTGGAGGCCAACAATTGTCCTCCTTGCTGGACAGATGCAGCAGGAGAAGAATAGAGAATGTTATCAGCAAGAAAAGAACAAGGTCTACTCTTCAGCAATGTGCTCCATTTTAAATGTTGCAGCAGCAAATCAAGTTTATAAAATGTCACACAAACGGTACACAGAGTATAAGTCCTGTCACAAGAATGATCATTTAGCGACGGGGGTGTGACGAGATCTCGCGAGATTAAATCGTGACGATATTGCTTGTTTAAGTGAAAAGCAGAAAGAGCTGTGGGACACAAGACTGTAGCTCCTGGATAAGCTGAAACACATACCACATCCTGCCTCCCTTCAAAGTGGCATGTACCCAAACTCTTCTTCATGCTGATCTCCTCCTCATCATCATCATCAGCATAAATAAAGCTGCTTGATCTGTAGCCTAGCAACCTGGTCGCGGTGCGCTCTGCTCTGTACTCTCTGCTGACACACTTTCCACGTTCAGTGTGAAAGCAGCTTTAGAAAGATATTGGCATATTTGAACTTCCTTAATGAATACATATTTTTTACAAAACGATGCATCCCTGATACTCCATGGAAAACATTGCTCCTACTGAGCACCGGCCGTTGCGGAGACAGAGCAGGGACCGTCTACAAAGTGCAACACCTGAACCGAAAACGAAAAGCGTTCTCCTTATATATGCTGTAGCATCACTACATTCAGCTCGAACACATCTCAACTTATGCTGTGGAAAGTACAACACTGACTTTGATTAAAAGTGATTTAATGTATTTTTTTATGAATTATTGTTTGATATTTATAGGAATCATAATCAGTAACTTATACATTATGACCTGTAGCATCTCCAAATTCAGCTCACACACATCTCACCTCATGCTGTTGATACTACAACACAAATTTTGACCCAAAACTATATTTAATGTATTTTTTATTAATTATTTAAGAGGTAGAGTTGAATAAACTTGGTTAAATAAAAGAGATAGTGTTAAATGATTGTTTGCCAGGTCATATTTTGTCATTTTATTTTTCTTACAAGTAATGTGAAAATATTGTCTCCTTCTCATGAGCTGAGTGTACCTACTGTCACAACCCTATCAAGCAATCTATTGAATAACTTGTGCAGCACAGTCTTTGACTGGATTAAATTCGATATTTTGTTGTTAAGTTTTAAGTTGATTCTAGTGCAAGTCAGCAGTGCCATTGAAAACAGCTACGGCCTTGTAGCATTGAAAGGCGAGGGCATGTTTCTGTGCAAGCCCTTGGCAAAGACTTGTATCTGCAAAGCTCTGCCTGCCACACGTGTTTAAGTGCTACTGTGTGAAAAACATGAGCGAGTTTCCATGAAATTCAGGCTTTAGATATAAATATATATATATATATATATATATATATATATATGTGTATCTCTGAGTGTGTCAAAGGCAGAAAAGGATAGTTTTGCATATTTCCGCCTCACTTCATACAACCAGAGACAAAAGCTGGCCTTGGCAAAGCTGCTTCTTTTTTCTTCTGTGTGATTTTCAAGCAGAAGGCAGAGCGTGGGTTTAGAAAAGCTTCTTTTTTTGTGGACAAGAGCTGAAGGAAGGACTTACAGTCAGAGAAAACATTTCTGAATCTTTTCACTATATGTAGCCTTCAGTCCCCCTCAATACACACTATAGGACATAAATAAAAGAAAATATGTTGCTTCTGGTGATTTACAGAACATCCAAAATTCAATGTTAACTCACTGAGTGCCAGCCCTTTTTTTAAAAGCCAAAGTGCCTTGTGCCAGCGTTTTTGGCCATAAGAAGAGACTCTCTATTTCATCATGAAAAAAAAGTTTGTTTTTACCTTGTTCCATTCTTGTTTTATCAGAGGTAGAGTAGAGGACACTTTCACCAAAATCACCACTTTTTGTCCAGATTCTGTTTGTTTTGCTCTCTAATCTTGATCGTCTCCACTTCCTGCTTGGATCTCTGTGGCGTATACCGTGTTTTTTTTTCCTCACTACAATCCCAGAAGCCCTAAAATTATTCACAAAAAACACCTTCGTCGAAAAAAAAAAAAGTTTAGACTGCGTTTATGGTACTCAAGCATTGTATTTTGAATGATGTAAACACTTGGCACTCAAAGACTTAATAAAAATTGAATACAACAGTTTGGTCAAGCACCTACAAGACAAATATCAGTTAACTTGAGGTGTCCTGTTTTTATTTCCATCACATTACAGTGAATAATCCAGTCCCACATAGTGTCGGACCCAGCCTTTAATTAACAACAGTCAGACAAGGTTTTGGGGTGTCTCCCACTGTGTTCGTTAACACACATCATTAATCAGGGGGGTTTCCCTTAAGCAGGTCACTCAGGATCATGCTAAACAATTAAGCTTTGATTAAGAGATTGTTCATCAAGGAGCCCCACAGGAACAGGATGCCTAGTGCCTAAAGCTCAGAGACACTGCTACATCCTGTCAGTATATGACAAGTGTACTTAGATAAAAACATTTAGTGGTAATGTGTGGCTCTAATACACACAAATACACACTATTCAAGTTAGCAAAGTAAAAGCATGCAGTAGGTTCTTTTCAACTGCTTTTACCTTGCCGGGAAGCCAAGATAAAACATGACGGTCATTATAGTTTTCTCTTGAATAAAATCTATTTGCTTTCATGAACATCCTGCTCTCAGCTTACATGAATAGCCCATTTTCAAAAGACTGCAAGGTGAAATAACGCCCACTCGCACTCCCTCTCTGATTATTTTTCTATATTTCTCAGTTGACACTATGCAGTTGACGACAGATCAATTAGTTGATTTAACTGACAGATCTGTAAAACTGAACTTCTCCACAAAGAATCAAACAAGGTACCACAAGGTACTCCCATAAAGTTCCCAGAAGTCCTGAAATACAATGACAATGTTTTGGCAGCACTCATGGTTAAAATGAATACATTTTGGTATTATCTTGCACTCTACCTTTCAGGGTTCTTGCACCATTAGAAAAGTCAAATTTAATACTTTTTAAGACATTTTTAAAGACCTCACCAAGACCGAAATGTTATAACAATTTATTTGGTAGTGTAAGAGTCAATTTATTTTAGGGCCCGACCAATATGGAGTTTTTGAGGCTGATATCGATCAGCAGGAAAAAAAAAAAAAAAAAGAATAATTTTTCATGATTTCTTTCAGCCCTTTAACACTTGTAACAATGATTTCAATTGAAGGCATAACACTTAATTTTTTCTACAACTTTAATTTCACAACTAGAAGAACAATGAAGTGACCTTTGTGAACAAAATAAGGTGCAAAATTGCAGTAAATCTCTGAATGCTGTGTTTTCCCATTGGCTTTAAATGCACCATCTGAAAATTTAATCCCTACAGAAAATTTAAGGTAAATTTAAGACAAGACTCTTTAAGGAACCGAGGGAACCCTGCCTTTAATATGAAGGATTAATCAATTATTCTAGACACTAAGACAGTAATGAAGAAAAGAATAAAGATGACAGAGATTGTCCACCTTGGTCCACATATCAGTCCCCACACTGTCATTAAGGACTCAGCAGAAAACGGAGGTATATTAAAGAAGAGCTGCACCCCAGACTAGTCTGTTTGGTGACAACCAGCTCAATATATGGAAAGTGTTGGTCAATAATGGCATGTTTTCATCCAAACAGGTGGAAAATGATGTGGCTTCTGGAGTCATTCATCAAACGTGGAGCTATGACTGAAATATATAGAGAGATAAAGGCTGAGACAGACAGAGGGAGAAAGAGAGGGGGAGAAGGGCGAAATGCAAATTCCTCTCGCTCGTCCCCAGCAGCTGGTCGAGCTGTTTGACATGTGTGATGAATGGTGTTGCATTGGTACTGCTGCCCTCTCACCTCCACTCATTGTCACCAGTCCAAAGACAAAGAGGAGGAAAAGCAGGAAGGAAAATCCTGCAGCACGGGCCGTGGATGCTTCCTTTCATCAAGACTCACAGATATCCCAGCACAAACACACTGGTGCACACATCAAAGCACACACAAATGCACACTCACTCACTCACTCACTCATACCCTGATAACTTGTATCTTCCTGCAGAGTGTATTTGCTGAGCAAAGCTCATTTCCTTCTGCCTGGCTAACCAGTTTTCGTTCTCTCCACAGACCATCGCTACCAACTGTCTGATGCAACAATTACGCGACCGTATGAAAGCACAGGCTTCTGGGAGCGCATGGAGAAACAGGTACATCATCACACGCCGCATATTTGCTGCACATTCTGGCGGAGGTGAGAAATGAGGAGGAGGTGGAAGAGTGCACACCGGTAAACAGTTTGAAATAAAAGATGGGAGTGGAGGGGGAAAGTTGCTTTGTTGGCGGAAGAGCGGAGCAGTCATTACTCGTCCTGCCTGACCCCCCCGCCAGGCACCAGCAGGGGAAGAGGTGTGAAATGGGAGCAGATCCTGCCGGGGTGCACTGATGGGTTTGTTTAAAGGGTCAGGATAGTTTGCTGAACCGTTACCATGAATATGAAATAACATGAAAATGTGTTATTCATACAACATTACTCTGTGTGGGGTTGTTTTCAATAATGGATGAATGGCCCCACAAATCAAACAGGAAAACCCTAGGGGTGGAAAAAATAACTCATATGGCAATATATCACGATACTTTTTCTTCTGATACAATGTTGATTTTTAATTTGTTAATACTGATTTCCCCCCCCCCCAAAAAAAATCATGTTTTAGGCCTAGCGTAGTAACTTCAACAGCCTTAGTATCTATGTGTTTAGAAATATATGTACATGTATATGCACATATGGATTTTGCACAAACATACACACACACACAAAACTTGTACTTTAAGTTGCACTTTAAATGTCTCAGTGATCGATGTAGAATATCACATTATATCGTAATATCGCAATAATGTATCGTATCATGACTCCAGTATCGTGAGACGTATTGAATCGTTAAGTCCTTGCTAATACCCACCCCTACTGCAAAGTCAGAAATTTTGTTATAATTTTTACCCAAACACCACATTAGAAAATCTTTCATAATTCAGGTAATAATGGGTTTGAGGGGAATAACTCTAAAGTGCTACATTTCTCTCAGGTAATTTCTTGGCCATTATCACCCGGATATCAACTTGATTGTCAATTTTGAAGGATTTCATTTTGACAATCACAAGCATTCTTATTAATCCTGTGCAGTCTATTTCTGTCATATGAATGTACAAAGATAGGTAAGAAAAGACAGTCACTGAAAGCAGCGCTAGCTTGTATCCAAAATAACAAAATCTGACGCTAAAGTAAACAAGTGTAAATACACTGGTTTATACAGCTGAACAGGGACTATTTTTAAAATTCAGATGTGAGCACAGTAAGAAAAAGCTGTGCACTCTCTAACTACTGATCACGCTCTCCCACTGCACCATCAGTTTAAACGCTCTAAATAGATAACCAAGTACATTAATACTGTTTTCTACAACTAGACCTCAAAATGCCAGCCTTAGATATTTAGTTAAGACATGAGGACATAAGCAAACTTTTCAAATAGAAGGGAGCAAATAATAACACAGCTTAAGGGAGAAATGAGGAGGACACAGGAAACTAAAATTAATAATCACTTACATATTATGAGTAAATCAGCAAGGACGTTGAAGCTGGAGGCTTAACTGGTCGAGGTAAAGTTTGAAATCACAGGCCTAGACAATGACACTCATCATTTAAGAGTGCCCAAAATCCAAATATACATTTAAAAAATGTCTACAAAAGGTAAAGAACATTCAAAGTAGATATAAACAAGATCAAACCTAAATGGTTGACTTCATACAAACCTATCTTTCCCATTTTAATAATTCAAGCCCAAACATCCAAGGTAGAAAACACATTTATGTAGCTTAAATGTGCATATATTTACAGCATTCAGGAACAACTTGCAGCAAACAACTTTTTATATCAACTTTTCTCTGTTGACAGTCTGATGGTTCAAGGTTTCAAGACACAATCAGAGGGCTTCCAGCTAGCACTAACCTGAAACACCTATAAATTATTTCCTACGATAAATGAGAAACAATCTGTTCCCAGTGCAGACCGTGAATGAGCAGCACAGAAAAACACAGAGGCCTCTCATTATAAGGAAGTACTAATGAGCACTATAATTTTTAAAATGTCATAGTGTCAAATGGTACAAAAAGTCAGAAATGCAGCTAGCAATAAATACAACATACAAAAGAATACAAAGTTTAGCTGAAAACCTCCCAAACTGTGTCAGTATAATAACAAGTAGAAGAACACAAGGCCAAAACAAACACTCATTAATGGAGACTGTCAAACCGTTGCCTCACCAGCCAGAAACACATAATAACTCGACCTTTCCTACCTGAGTCCAGGTCCACTTCATTACATCTGTGAGGGAAGTAGAGGCCACATCGAATATTTAGTACACGAGTAGTCTCCAAATGTGCTCCGACATTACTATGGGTGTCACTTGTAAATAAGACAGTTACAGTTTGATTGTTGCTAACGGACGGCAACGTCATGGCGTCATAATTTGGATCAACTCGCGCCAAACCCGGAAATGCTCCCTGAGCTGCAAACCCCACTTCCTTCTTATTTTGGGGGGATTTCCGGTAGTTGGCGCACCTGTGGATGACTTACTGCCTCCCACTGGATCACCTGGTTCCCTGTTATATTACCTTTTTGGAAAGTTGCTGTCAGAAATTTAAATAATCGCCTCCATCGCGGCTCCACTGAAGCTCTTTAATATCAGGAGCTCGTGATTGACAGAGATGGAAGAGTCCACTAATCTGTAGAGGGAGGGGGGGTGGTTAGTAAAAAAATCATCTTCAGGGCATTTTCTGTATCATTATTGTGGGATGTAAATTCCACATGCATTATATAAGAATTAAAATAACTTTATATAAATATTTCTTATGGATAATAATATCATATTGTCATCTACTGTCATTCATTTTTTCAACAACTACCTTGCACTAATCTGCACAGCAAATTTGCAGTTTCTTGTGTCTATTTCTATCCATCATAATTAAAAAGTCACATCTATAGTGCAAATAGTAAAACTACTTTTATTTATCTATTTATTGTGTTTGATTAACAATTTATTTGCCATTAAAATTTCTTCCTTTTTATTTTGCAGAAACTGTAAATATTTATTTCTATTGGTATTATTTATTCTGTTATTTCATTGTTTATTGTTTCTTTCTTACTGTTACTTGTTTATGCTGCTGTGGAGGGTGAATTTCCCCCAATGGGGGATAAATATGAAGCTATTCTATTCGACTCTATTCTAACAGATGCCTTTTTTGGCTAATGGTTAAGTCTGCAGCTGGGGGCCACATTAGATTTCAATTTCCTCAAAATCAGTAGTAAAACAATAGAGCGTTCAACAAATAAACTCCAATGCAACTCTGCTGAAACCGGGCCAGGAGATAGGCCAAAGTTCTACCAAACATCCACCCACGAACCAAGCAGATGTAGGGTTGCTGCCTTGATCTCTGACAAGAGGGCACTATGCCACGAGGCCCATTAAAGCACCGTGAGGAATGCAGACTACCCACCAGGCTGACCTTCGTCACTTCACATGGTACCGTATGCAATGAATTTGGATGCAGTTCTCCCACCCACTTTTCGGCAAGTCAGCATCCCTATGAGAATTTTTTTTTTTTTTTTATAAAACATTAACAAAACGCTGAAAAAAGTCATGTTGTAGTGAAAGATTTGACAGTACCAAAGGAAAACAGCCAATCAGAGATGAGGAGCCTCTACAGTAGCTGTCAATCACTGCTTACTAAACTTGCAAACTCCAATCATACTGTCAAACTAGTCAGAGCTGATCAAACATGAGTCATGCTCCCCTAGTGCTTATTTGTTGCCTCAAATGTTCATGGCAACATATTTGAGTGAACTATTTAGCATTAAAATGAGAACTGGCCAGTGGCTGTTGCTTGCTTTTTATTCAACTGTTTTCAACATTTCTCAATTTACAGCTGAAAAGTATCGTGACGTATGTTTTTGAAGACATTTAAGGCTAGAAATAAGCATGATTACAGTAACATAGTCTTGATTCTGGGGTCCTCATACGGGTCATTTAAGGTGTTTCTTCATGCCTTCAACATTTCCTAAAGAAACTGGTAACCACAGGCTGAGGCAAACCCTGAGCCTCCACCAGAACAGTTATTTTTCTTACATGTTAAATGGAAAACGCTCACGCAGTGCACTTCTCAACACAGCCAACGACCACATGGGGTATGAAAAGACTGATTCCATAGGAATATGGAAAATGTTTGGGAGACAAACACAGACAATAATGAACAAGTGCTTTGTGTTGATTCATATATCACATCATGCTGATACAGAAGCTGTTCCCAGTTTTATATATCCAGTTTTGCATTTCTTTCACAAGTTGTTCTGCTGTGATCTCCATGTTCGAGAGCTTGAAAGCAAGCTGCCTGTCTCAGTGATTTAGGAGATTTGGATTTGTGTTTGAAGCTGCTCCTCTAGAAGGATCAAGGTGGGGATTGGTTTGACATAAAATGCAGCTGAGTCAGGAACTTGTTGACAATCACACACAGGAATCTACTCGTGCATGTAACCAACCACACTGTTGCAAACATATCAGAAGGGGCATGTTTTTGGACATTTTTCATGTTGTGGCAGATGCAGTGTGAATAAAAATAATGAATCAAACATTATAGCTACACATGCAAGAAGCAAATAACGTTTTAATTTCTTATTTTCACACTGAACATGGTCTTAATTTCCGCTGAAAGTAATATTTCTATCAAAGACAAACACCATTTTAGGCAATTTCATTTTTCAAAAATATTTTATTTGCTATTGATCCAGGTACAAGGAAATAAAAGAACATGGATTTATTTTACAGGACATGGGAATGAGACTGTAAAAGTTTATTTTCTTGATCCACTCTCTTCTTGGACAAGGACATGCAAGTGAATACAGAGGGTGTTTTACAGAAAGAAAAATGTACTGTAGAAATGGCATCGGATGGGAGCGTCGTCTCACCCCGTACTGTACAGAAAGACTTCACCCAACGACTTTCTCTTTTTGTCATCATTTTTAATGCTCTTTCATAGCAAAAAGGCAACACACAGATAGGCTACAAAGAATCAACGATACTGAGAAAATGAACAAAAGTGAGGGAAAGCCAAAGTACTTTCATCCTTCCAAAAAGACATTTTCTCTATTGTCTTGACAAGCAAATCGTGAGCGTTTCTGCTCCTTGTGTTCGAAAAGGTTTTCAGTTGCTTTAGTTTTGACATGAGCAGTGTGGTGAACATGCAGGACGAAGAGTGACTCAGACGACCACTGACCTGGCATTTCACAGTGCTGAGCACAGTGTGCCTATCAACTCCTTATGGCCTCGCTGCTCGGCTCGGACAGCAAACTTCACAAGGAACGAAAAACACATTTTATATTCCACAAAATCTTTATGCATATTTCACAATATACCTTTATTATCATTTTAATAAATACAAAACGACACCGTGATTTAAAAGAAAACAATGAGTATTAAAGAGAGAGACACTAAAACGCATTAGACATTAGAAATATCAATCTTAATTTGGTATGTTCTTTTACTGACATCTTGTCTTAAGGTGGATAAACCAGCACATTATACTCAGAATCAAAATCCACAGCAGAAAGAAAAGAGGGGACGACAGAATCAGACATGAGAGGGATAGTTTTGTCAATGAAAATGGAATGGCATAATCAAGTGGAGATGCATATGAATATATACAGATATATACACATACATAAACACCACCAGAATGTAAAATAACCTGAGATACTCTTTGCACCTCATTTCCAGAACACTGGCCACTGGGTGGATGATATAAAATGACAATGGCATGACGACAACAGTACAACAGCATCTGACGGCCTTTAGTTTCCACCCCCCTTTTATCAACATTAGCAGTACAAAAAAAGACAAAAACAAACAGTCATTAACCCACAAAAATCCTGAACATTAATATTGAAAACATTGTTGTAAGCAGCGTTTTGGAGTCCATAAAAGGCATACAAAGAAACAAGCTTTTTGTTAAAAAAAGGACAACCAATAAAAACGTTGTCTGGAAAGACGAAAACTTTGAGATTCAGAGGCGGAGAAGTCGAAAGCGGAGGATAAGAAGTGTGTGTTGGGTGGTGGTCAGGCAGACAGAAAGTGATCTGCTCCACACTGTGGCTGAAGACATGGAGGCAGTGGGACCTGCTAGTTAATGTACAACGCTTCGTTCCACCGTTTGGGACTCAAAACATTGTAAATCTACACACACCATTTCTTCTGACACAAGGCTGTGTTGACCATCGGTAACTGAGGCACCAACCTTTTTAAAGCAACACCTAATTTAAACAGCACTTAGCTGGACCTAACGGGTCAGTTTATTGTTTTCTTTTATGATACTGTACCACAAACATCATAACAAACATAAATTAGTAAGTGCTCTAAAAAGCAAACAATATCAAAATGATGGAAACAAAGACATAAAATTGAAAGCATAATAGATGTAAACAAATCATGTTGCTCCACTGATATTTCACGCAGGAGAGGGAGTATCATCATAGCTAGTAATCCCAAGAAATACTCCTTTGAGACGTCTGCATACCTGTTAAGGCTTTAGAAGAGTCATAAATCTGCCTCTGTAAGTGCTATGACTGAAGTAGAGCATGTGGACACATTTCACTGACTCTTTCTCCCTTTTATGGTTCGTGTGCTGTTTTACTGAAAGAGGAGCACAAACTCAGTGTAATAAAATGAATCAGGCAGTAAATTATAAAAGCAAAATTTGAAATCGGAGACCCTTGTATAAAAATAAAAATTAACTCCCTTAACATGGCAAGGCCTTGAGCGTGCCCAAAGCACTGACCACCAAATGTCTATTATATCAAACTATTGATTTAGGACAGTTAATTAGAAATTAAATACAGTAATACAGTATCCTCTGTGTATAATTCTCCCAGCCTCACATCTGCCTTTCAGACCCTCGGAAACCTTGTGTGTCTGCCACCCGATTAGTCTCACCTATTGAAATGGGTGCCTTGTTTGTGAGCAAAGCCGTACTCTTTAATATCTCTCTGTACATTAGCATATAATTTTCTTCTCTTTACTTTACAGTACAGAAACTCCTCTTCACATATTCTTCCGGTTCTTCATGTCAGCAGGAGCTATGTTTTTGTGCTTATCACCAAAAGTTGCAGTGCAAAACAATAATTAATAATAATAATGATAATAATTAATGGTAACTATTAACAAACAATGGATTATAAAACAATTACTTTATGGCACAACAGCCACTCAATTCACATATAATACAAATAACCAGATAAAACCAACTGTTCCTGTATATGGAAATAAAAAGCTCAAACTGAATTAGGCTTGCATAGCAATGCAACGACAAGTTAAAGAATATATTTACAGGAAACAAAATTCCCTTCTCCTCAAGGGATGTTAACCAGAAAATGTGTTCTTGTTTAGATGTTTTCTTTTTTTTTTAACTTGCCTTTTTCTAACAAAAAGAAAATTACAGTAAGGTAGGAGGTGGAAAATATTTTCTTGAGGACAAAAACATAGTGAGATGTACAGTATGTCTGTGTCTATACATCACATTTACAGTTCTGTGACACTGCTTTCCTCTGTGGTGCTCTCTGCTGCACACAGATAAGGACAAAGTTCGTTGCCCCGACAAGGAGGGCGTCTCTCTCTCAAGGACACACCAGGTTTTCTCCAGGTCACATCCCAGGCAGATCACTCTGCGAGAAGGAAAGGGAAAAAAGGGAAAAGACAGGTTTATTACACAGTTTGTGTAATTGCTTATCATTAACCAGAATCAACTGTATTTACCAATTTTAAAACCATATTGCACATCTTCTGCAGGAAAACATTGTCTTCCCTTTTATTTTGTACATATTGTAAATATTTATTATTACTAATTATTCTATTATTACTACTTATTATTTTTTTGGTAATTTAGTTTTTCTTGACATTCACATCCAATACATCATATCTGCATACATTTTCTCATTTTTTGTCTCCCCTAAATGCCAAAATATTACTTTTCTTTTATGTCCAACAAAAACAGCAATAACAACAGCAACAACAACATGTTACTACGTATTCTATTATTTCTTTGCTGTTGTTTACTGTGTATCGTATCTTGTCTATGCTGCTGTGGTGAGTAAATTTTCTCCATTGGGAGATAAAAAAAACTGCTCTATTTTGTGACACATGCAAGGAATTAAAATCCAGCTCACATCTGATGTCAATACACTGAACAACTGTGCAGGAGGCAAATGTATAGGACAGACACAGAGCTCAATGAAAACACTTTGTCAAGCCACACAAATATTAAGCTAAAGGCTGAAAAACAGCTCGAGTGGGTCTCTCTGGAGTTAAATACTGTATATGTCGATAAAGACCTCTAAAGCTCACTATGTTTAGCTCATACACAAACAGAAATATAAAACAAGTTGCTGCGAACATGATTGGTGCAGTGACCTGCAATGAAGCAATTATGGAGGTGACTTCTCACGATGTGATCAGTGCCATATATCATAAAAGACTTAAAATACAGAATTACTCACATAACTCTCCCGTGTACTGCCCCTGTCCATTGGTCCCCAGGAATTCGGCGTGCTCTGTGGCGGTCCACTGCTGTGGCTGCCGTGGTCCTTCGCCCTTGCGTGGCCCCGTCGAGCCCTTGGAGGAGGCTGTGCCGGAGGAGCTGTGGCCACCAGGGGAGGGAAAGCATGGTTTGTTGTATGGCAGGCACCCGTCCTCTGAAAACACAGACAGATTGAAAGGCATCGTAAAAATTTGAAAAGTAGACTTTTATTGTTGCAGTGAAACATCTAACATCTGATGCATGGAGACAAAGAGCATTTTGAACCCCCCCCGCTTCTGACATCTGCAGAGTGGTGATGCCAACAGGCTATGCCAGGGCGTGCCACAGAGAGGACTCAGCCTCACACATGGCCTTGCAGCTACCAGCCTTATGAGGGGGTAAATAACAGAGAGACCGCTGGCTGCTGAGGCACACCCTGCTGCAGGGCAGCATAACATTGACCCTCAGCAGTCTCCGCCGTTGCGTGAAATCTCATCAAACTGCTCCCCACTGCTCCGCTAATGACTGTAATAGAGTCTGCCCCGACCTCAGTGGATTCTACTGTGAATTCGTCAGCGCTCTGACACATATGGGAATCCACCTATGGTGTTTTTTGTAAAGATGCTGATCGCGACACCTGTCTTTGTCTCACAGTCTCAAATTAACTGTCTGGGAAAGTCCTGGCACAAAGACGGGCAGGTCGCCCAGCACGAGAGCTCCAATGGTCACAAACACACACAGATGGGGAGTAGAGTGGCTGCTGCTGGTGGGAGAAAAGAAAGCTGAAGCGATTAGAGTGCATTTCAGTTGCTGGGGCCTCCTGCTTTACTTGGAGCTGAGCAGGATGATATTGGCGACAGTTACAGGGGTATTGAGGAGGCTGAGGGGGGCATCCTGGAAACCAGAGCAAGTGGCAGACAGTGCAATCTGTTCATCGGAGACCAGTCTCAGTGCTGCATTGAAGCTCAATGACAACTTCAAGAAGGAACCCAGAGAAAAATCCCTCATCGTCAAACCCCTGTGTCCTTGTTGTTTTCTTGCTACAATGCAGTGAATCTCTGTATATTTTATACTTATACTTCAGTCAAGACCAAGAAATGTCCACTAGATAAGATGTTTGATTTCCTCAATAATTGGATCTGTCACGTCACCATTTGGTACATTTTACATTGTCTCAGTCAAATAATCTGGTGATCCTCTGGTGTTTCATGCAGGGTTCTTGCACAATTTTAAAAGTCACACAAAATAATGTGCAACATTGCAGTAAATCTCAGAATATTGTTTCCCTATTGGCACTAAACACACCATCTGAAAATGTAATACCTGCAGCAAATTTACTGTAAATTTAAGACAATTTAAGACCTTAATTACCTGGAATTTAATTTAAGACATTTTAAGGAACGATGGAAACCCTGTCATCCTGAACCACAGGCACATAAAAATGTTAATCTGTCCACTACTTTGATTCATGAAAACACACAGGACTTTAAAACTCAATGACCAAATTACTATCAACCCCAACTGACGTTCAGCTTAATGCTAAAATTGCATGATAACACGCTATTGTTGACACGTATGTTTGCATGACTCCAGACTCCAGCTTGGTTTCATCTGTACCTGTTTTGTGTCCCCTGCGTCCATCATCAGCTCTGTCCATGGAGCCCAGTCTGTCCTGAGCCTGGCGATGATGTTCCAGAGAAGTGCGCGTCTGTCTGTCAATGGAGCTCTTCATGTCATCCGGCCCACAAAGTGGTCCTGACATAGGCGGGCGCTCCAGAGATGAAGCCTTCCTATCTGTAGGGGCCACGTTGTTGATACTTCGGGCCCCCTGGACACGGCCCTGCCCCTGACAGGGAGGAGGCTCAGGGGGGGGAGGTAGGTCTGTGCCAAAGGGAAAACAAACAGAATGAATCAACTGCAGTCATGGATTGAGACTAGGCAGTTTTTTCCATTAATATAATACACATAAGTCCTTTTAATTTATTCAACAGATGTTTTGGGAACTTTCTCCATAAACTAGTGTTTTTTTTTTTCAGTCATTGCCTCACCGTCTGCACCAGCATCTCTCCGGTGGGGTGCTGTGCCCTGGCTTCGGGGTTTACGCGTGGGCCTGGTGGCCCTCTGGTGGCCCAAGCTGTGTGTGCCGACTGTGCTGCCATCTGTTGAGAATGGACTGCTGGGCCTGGGCCTGTGGGACAAGCCTTTACCTGCAACAGGAACACAGGACCAAACCCAGCTGGTTAATAAAGACATTAAGAAGCCAACACCTACACAGTGGAGGACACAGAGTCTGTCATCAAGAAAGGCAGAGGTTATCAGTCAAGATTCAAAAACCTATCAGAAAACAAAGGGAGAGGTTTTCATTAGAGAACAGGGCACTCCTGTGGAATCCTGTAAAAGGTTGCAAGTATGACATCACATCACCCAGTTGTTACTCATTTAACCCAAGGAAGCCTGAGTGCAAAATAGGTGCCAGATAGGTCGCAGAAGAACTGAGTTAAAATTGAGGATAGAGAGATACCTGTAGTCCATGCACAGCCTGGACACAATGTCCACAAGCAGCAGAGAGGAAATCCAACATTAAGCCAGCATTATGAGGGAAAACAGCAGCCAACAGGTGACAGGAGGAAGAGTCAGAGCAGAAAGGACCATATCATCTGCTACTGGTAGAAGTTCCAGTCCAGCAGGGTGTCTCACCACACCAACCTCTCTTGCTGAGGCTAGTGCCCTCCAGGCGGTAGCCTGCCTTGTCTGCAGCGGCCACCAGGGCCTGGGCAAAGCTGCAGTGGGTAAAGATGGAGCCATCAGATGAACTGCCCAAACTGGACCTATGGCTGGAGAAATTACGGTCATCGTCCGAGGCTGAGCCCCACCCATTCACCATGGACCCTGTTGAACACCACAGGTTTCAGCAAATGTGTATGTATGTGTGGGTGCTTTCACAGTCTTTATGGACTCCATATGTACTGTAGATGGATTGACCAATTTCAGTGAGCTTATTAAAACGAGGTAATATTAACCTCTAACGCTTAAATGATTTCGTATTTGCTGCAGGGCATTTCTGTTCTTGCAGGTGAATCTTTTGTGGAGTCATTCTGTTCTAACCTGTAGCTCTTTCATCTACTACAAGCACATGCAGAACACATCTTGCATATAAACACACACAAACACACACCAGAGTGTACACAGCAGAGCAGCAGGACTGGCATCAACTAATTTTGCTCATCTTTTGATAAAGAACAATGAGCACACCTGTGCAGAGCAAGGTTGGCTACAAAACTGCCTCAGGTGACAGAGATGAAGCATCTCACAAAGCAGTGTACTGAATCAAACACCTGGTGATATACACATACACTTTCTTTATTCCTGTTAAAAAAAAACATGAAGTCGCAGTGGATTAGCAAGGTTACAGTATGTCCTTTTTGAAGGTAGAGAAAATTAGGTATTCAAGAAGGGGTAATTTAAGCAAATTCTATAACAAATGGCAACTGTTTATGGACTTTTTGCAATGATGTAACTACCCCTCTCCTTTTTTCCTTTTTCTTGTTAATTAATTTAGTTTTATTTATTTCTGTGTTCGTGCAAACAGTTTAATTGTTTGTTACTGTTCTTAAAATGTTCACAAAATTATAAAAAAATTCTAAATTTGTAGGTGTATACACGTTTGATCCTGACATCATGTATAATGACACTTACATACATGTAATGCCTTGTTTCTCAATAATACCTCAACAAAAATATAAAACTGAAAAAAAAAAAAAAAAACACAATCACCACCATCTAGAAGTTTAAGATAAAATCAATCATGTATGTTACTTTGAATATGTGATTAAAAGATGGGAGATTAAATCAATACCTTACTTAGCAAAGTATTTGACATGATTGAAAGCACACACGTAAGGAAGATGTGTACGTAGCTGAGGACTTTTGGCTTAGAGATCCATGCTACTGTAAGTATTTTATTTCTTCACATAAAAAGCTAGGCCAGCACTTTAAATATAAAAGTATCAGCCTGCCAATAAAAAATATGCCACTTTGGCAAGTGAAAACACAGAGAACAGTCGGCTAATGTGACAGCTTTCAGTGGGACTGGTTTGGCAGACTTAGCTTCGGTGGCATGAACCCAAGTGCTCTGCTCTCGTCCTCTATCTCTGCCTCCACAGAACACACAAATGATGTGACTGACTGGAGTAACAGAGGAGCAGGGAGTTGTGAGGGTAAAAGGTTGTAGGGAGCGATGGGAGAAAAAGTTAACAGCAGAATTTATTAAGAGGTCAGTATGATACAAAAAGTGTCATAATTATATATTAGCTGCAGAGCTTTTGGTCTCACAATATCACACATTTATAATTTCAAACAGAACCTGGTAATATGATTGTAGGTTATTTATCCAGAAATCCTCTTCAAAGAGTTTCCAATTTCACCATCTGTGAGTCTCAAAGACGTGGTAACTCAGTCACTGGATGGGACTTCTGGGAATTGCACCTTCAACAGCTGAAGTTGCAACAGATTTTCACTCCTATTGCTGTGAGAAGCTCTCATATTAATGGAAACTTCTATAAAATATAAGCTTGCATAAGGCAGAGAGTGCTTTACACAACCCATTTTTGCAGCGCTAACTGAAATCCAAGGCAGTAACTACTTCAAGTCCTCCATCTTGCCTATCTATTTTTCTTTGAAATTCTTTTCTAAGGATTTTTTTTTCGAACAGAGAAAGACAGCAATTCCACTGGGTTCAATCCTCCCACAAAGAATAGAGCAGATATTGAAGTATAGGCAGTGCCAGCCAAAGCACTGAAGCTTCCAACTCCTCCGGCTCAGCGAGGGAACACTGCCTCAGCAAATCACATCACAGAATGACTTTTCAGTTGCACTAACTGCCACTTTCTACTGCTGAACCTCTGGAGCACTTCTATTCTCAGAAATAGCAGTCCAATCAAACTGTGATCATTGTCACATAATTTGATAAAAAATTCAATCAGGGTTTCTTTTTGCCCTAGAAATGTAGTATTTTTTCTGTCACTCCAGACAAAGGTTTGCACTATGGGTCTGTCATTTTATTGCGTCTTAAACCGGCGCAATGGGCCAAGCCGTGCAGTCTTAAAACCACTGGCTGCCACCTCCTGCGCTCCATGCACTGTTAGAGAAAGGCCAGTAAACGGGAGATGGTTGGGGGGCAGTAAAACCCAGCCCAGGTCCTTCCTGCCACTAAAACTGATTTATACTGACGGAAACCCTAATCTGCATGTCGTTAAGGAGGAAAATCATTCCCCCTGACGAGCAGGCGGCTCTACCTGCCGTCAGGAGACGTGACCCTGCTCCTCACAAACCTGGCAAGGCTTTATGGGAGAGTAATCGCCCAGAACAGGAGATGCAACAGCCTCACGGCTAGCACATCTCAGCTTTACATGACCTATAACACCTACACACAAAGCCAGGTAATAACCGCATTCACTCCATCTCTCTGGCTCAAGCAAGACATGGCTCCATAATACCCACCATAACAGCAGGATTTACTTTTATTTGTGAAAAAATGTGGAGAATAACACATTAGAAAGTCGGTGCAGACTATCTCCTGGAGAAAAATAGCCCCAGAGGAAAAAGCTGGCTTTTTTCTTTCTGGGTAATCAGAGAAAATATTTGATTTACTGGCCGTTGGGATTCACATTATGAGAACAGACCTATTTCCATATTATTAAAACAATTACAAATCTATAAAGCAAGGCTTGACAGGAATCCTCCCCTCCCCGATTTGTGTAGCCTCAAAATGGTGGCCTCAATAAATCTCAGCGGCTTCCCCTATCCTCCCTCTCTTCTTCCTAACCCTGGAGCTGAGACCGTGTCTGTGCTGTAAAACGATGGCAGACTTGCAGAGAGATAAGAAGAAATAGTGCTGTCTTCAGTGTAATACAGTGGAGGAGAGATGCAGTAGATTAGGGCCCAGTTGCTGCTTTATATTCCTCTAAATACATCAGCAGTAGCATGTGTCAGCATAACCAAAACCACTGTTCCATCATCCCATGGAAAACTACTCTTTAGTGCTGCCACTGACAGGCAGACCAACAAGCACTTCTGTCAACCCTCTTATAAGAATATATTCTCATGCTTTCTTTCTCTCCACAACTCCTCTACCTTCGGATATTTTGTGCTCACTCCTTATTTCTTTCCACCCCAAAAATTTTATATTTTAGTATGCACAGACTTTGCAAGCATTGTGTATCACGAGTAGGGCTGGGTACCGAACTTCAATACTTTTGTAGCACCAACCAAAAAGCTCCGATCCTATCGGGTATCAAAAAATGAATCATTTTTCGGGGCCAAATTCCAATACCCAAGTGTCTGTAAACCATGCTCTCAGATGTCTCTATGGACAGGGGGACATGTCCCCTTCAGATTTCATTCCTATCCCCCCACTTTCCCAGCATAAAGACACAAACATCACTGGTAAAACGAGGATTAATGTCATTGCAGCAGCACTGGAAGCTTGGTGTGTGTGCATAGACTGTGTGTTAAAGTACATGGTGCATTCAAGGTGTACATGAATTTCCATGATGAAAATCATAATTTAAATCAGAACCCACCGTGAATCTCACCAACCCGACACTGAATTCATACTATCTGCTACTGATTTAAACAGCAGCTACATGTTTTGTTGTACGTCTGTAAGGCTGGAAGAGCTGGGAGCACTAAACTTTGGGGTTACGTTGATTAGAGCTCCAAGTTCTGACTTCCAGTGAACACACCATAAGGCAAACTCTCACTCCCCAGGGTCCTAAAGAGGAACTGGTAGCAGCCTGTGTCAGTTGATCATCATCAGACCATTGTCTAGTATGTCTACCATGAAAAAGACTAAAAATAACCTATTGAGTTTAATTAATAATAATAATAAATTACACAAAAATAATTTATATCGAAAGGTATTGAAAAACGTATCATTCTGGAACCAATATCGAAACAAAGGTATTGAAATTGGCATTGTATCAAAACAATTTTAACGATATCCAGCCCTGATCATGAGTCGTCCCCATGGTACACACATTTTTCAGATATATCCCTCCAGTTCACAGCACGATGGTGTGGTCTGGTCAGTACCAGAGCAGCAGTCCAGCACCCAGCTCTGCTGCTGCAATGTCACGTCCTTCATACGCCCCCTGACAGACGGCTGTTAAAGTTTTCAGTGAGTTGTAAAAATGGAAATGGTTTCTCTCGTCTGCAATTGAATGTGCTGCACGTGAAATTTATTTCAAAGATATGGGTGGCGCTGTTAAATCACAGTCGCTCTCCCGCGCTCGCCTCGCCTCTCCCTCCTCTTAATATCCCTCTCACTATCCTGTTTAAAATTCATGGACTTTCTTATCTCTTTTTTGGGGGGGGGAAATGATAATTATAATTCCCCAGAGTCTGCCAAAAGTGCTTAAAAAACTTGATTGAGGGATCCTAAGTAGGCATGTTCACATACAAATGAACGCACAGTAGACTGATGAGGGGCATGTCATGAGCAACAATCCATTTCCTGTAAGACATGATGTAGCAACAATGAGAATTAAATGTTTTCCCATTCAGAGTAACTAGAAAGCAGCAAAATAATGACACTATTTAACTGCATAAATGTATGCATATGCATAGCATGAGGAATGCTGTATTAGACTACATTACAAGAATCCAAAAGCCACGACTGAGAATCAACTTTACCTGTTAAAGAGCTGTCCAGGTTGTCCATGCTAGACCCTGGTGTGTGCTCAATGCCGCGGGGATGCCTGGCTCCATAGCCTTCATCCTCCTCCTCTTCTTCCTCTTCTTCATCCTCATCAGGCAGGTCCGTCTCCAGGTCAGAAACCATTGTGCTCGACACGTAACCCACTGGAGGAGCTGGAGCCTGAGGAGGAAGGGAGCCTACCTGCATGTGCCTGGGAAGAGAGCGAAACTAGATGTTACTCTGCTGGAAGGACAGAGATGAAGAGAATAAAGGGAATATTCTGTAGTTTCTGTGCACCATGACAGCGAGAAAATAAGGATAGTACCGAACTTATTTTAGAGACCTCTTTCATATGCAAACGATGAATAAATTTGGATGATTCCACTAATTCAACGTTGCTGCTTGCAACACAATGACCCCGCTAATTGCTGCTGTACATGGTACAAAGGCATGCTCTCCAGGCCCGTCGACACATGGCTGTCACCTCTGTGGCAACCCGTTTCGTCTGACAGTCGCATTTGTTTGAGGAGTGCAATGTCTTTGACACGGTTTGCAGTGGGAATTGGTTGTAATTACTGGCCCTCTGGTGTTGTCAGAGATGCTCTCTAACCAACATAGTCATTACTGGGTAACATGACATCTCCTTCCTGACAAGGCTTCCCCCCACTTCACTATTATGACTGAACGGCAGTCTCTCATTCTCTCTGCGTTGCTGACAGAATGAGGCATGGCCTTCATCTAACTTGCATGAGCACAACAACAATGGAATGTGCCGCATGGGTGTGGGGCGAGTAAACAAGCGCGGGGAAGAAATAGTGTCTCTCAGAGTGAGCAAAATACAGTAGTCACCTAAGTGGTAGCATGGGCCCATTAAAATGAAATGAAAAATGGTTTTATCTCCACTGCACACACAGTTGACATGAAGAATACTGCAGGACCAAAATAAATCCTGGCAGCAATGCATGTAGAACAGAACGTAGCCTACAGTAAGCGTTTCAAAATGACAACAATGCATATATTATCAGCTATAACAACATATTGTTCAACAAAGAGAGACAATCTTTATAATGCTGTTTTAATACAGCACTTTTTACCATGTCTGTTTTGCCATGTCCATTTGGTATGCTCGTGTCAGCTCATCCAAATGGGCCTGGAGCATGGGCTGCATCTCGTCCCGAGGGGACGGGGTAAGGGTGGCTGTGGACTGCTGTCCAAAGGACACAGCAGCTGGGGAAGAGGCGACCCCTCGGATGGGCGGGGTGGGAACCCTTTCCTCCTCCTCCTCCAGCTCGTCCTCCATGCCCTGGTGAAGATAGGTCTGTACGGGCATGGGCGGGCCCCAACCATCACTCTCATACCTGAAGTAAGAAGACAAGTTTAATGCACAAACATTCTCGCATCTGATGTTTCCAATCTTTAACTCTTTGAGTGCGATTGACGTATTTTGACGGTGCAACAGGTCGCCGATCGTGGCCTCCCGCCACCTGTGAGTAATGTTGGGGCTTCTGGGAGATGTAGTCAGAGCATAATGAGATGGTATACACCACAGAGGTCAAAGCAGGAAGTGAAGATGATCAAGATTATAGAGCAAAACGGACGAACTCTAGGGCTGCCGCTAACTATTGTTTTTGTATTATTTTATTTGAAGACTAAACAAAAATGCTTTAATTAAAAAGTTAAACACAGCTCATTTATTTCAAAGCTGTGAGTAATCAGAATACATATAGACAGAAAGAGAACTACATTGTGGTCTGTGATATTGACTCCAGGTGTACAATAAAATAAAATAAAATAAAAGTTAATAGTAGGCATCATATAATTATAAAAACTCGAGGAGAAGTTCCTGTAAAGTGTACACTAACACAGAGCTGTGTGACCTTGTCTAAATTAAGGCAGAATTTTTTTATATGACAGTCCTGAGTGGAGTTATGGAGCTAGTCAGGCTTCACTTTCACTTTTTTTTTTAGCTGTGCTTATACATGCTGAAATAATACTAGCCATAAAGAAAATGTTCATTAAAGAAATTTGTCAGTGCACACTCCATAGGGCATAACTGTTTTAATCTGCAGCCATTAAGAGCAGCCTCAGATTTACAGTGCACAGGACTCTTCATTTTCCAGATAGCCTATTAAAGCAGATGACTCTCCCACAGTGGAAATGGGAATAGGAGGACATAGCAGCCACTGGAGCAAAGACAGAGACACACACTATCACTTAAATAAGCCTCTGTTACTTTGCACCGAGAATATGTCTGAGCTAATGTTGGATTCATTCGACTAAATTAAATATTGAAATCGGTGAGATGATTAAAAAAAAATAATTATCGTGTATATAAACTTGAAAGTGATTATTGCAGGAAACATCTATAATAACAGTTTTTTTTACATTTACTTTGTGCTGTACTGTGTGTCTTTCTCTCTCTTTTCTTTATGACACAATGCATTTATTTCCCACTATGGAATTCAGCAAATAGACTAATCTGAAGCCATCTGTGTCTACACGCTAGTAGCAGCAGGAGACTGCTCGAACATTGCTTTTTTTTTTAAATTCTCCTCCATTTATTTTTCAGTCATAAAGTCTTTTCATATATTGAAGACAGGATCAGCAGACAGTTTGATCTGCAGCCATCTGTATATGAGTTTTTGTGTGAGAGTCTGTGGAAGTGAATGTGTGTGTATATCAGACTTGCCTGTGGAGACTAGGAGACTACACACACATTGATTTTTCACTTTTCTCCAGATGTACAGTAGTACAGTAATTAGCTAAGGAGAAAACAGAGATAAACCTTGTTATTGCGCAAAGTGATGTGTGGTGTTGTCTGTCTTTTGTTCCAGTAAGCAAGATGCTAGAATCTCTGCTACTGAATCCAGTTAGTCAGAGGAGGAGTCATGCAATGATAGCAATGAGCAGACTCACAAGTACATAGAACAGAGAGGACATCTGTATGAGGTCCAGTCATTGGAAAAATTCTGTCTGCTTATTTCACAACATAAAAACATCTGAAGTATTCAGATACTGGATGTCGGCAGGGCTAATAATCAAAACTGATAGATCGTACTGCTGTTGTATTTTGTTTTGTCAGTTATTTTCAATTACCATACTACCCCCTACATGTTTATGAATAATCTGAGCTGCCCAAAATTAAATAAAAAAGTTCAGATTGGCTCAGTCTGTAGTGAGACTTGGGCTGGGAATCGGAGGGTCACTCGTTCAAGTCCAGATAGGACCAAGTCTGAAGAGTGGACTGGTAGATGGAGAGGAGCCAGTTCCTCCTCCTGGGCACTGCCAATGTGAGACAATGAAACCCCAACTGCTCAGGGTGCCCGGATACCAGGCAGCCCCCTCACTCTGACACCTTTCCACTCTATGCAACTGAAAATAAAACTAACAGAGTGTAAATTGAAATTTCCCTCAATGAAGGACTAATGAATGAATTCTTCTTCAATTTGTAACATTTTTTTTAATCATTCACCCAAATTTACCTATATTATATTTAAATATATACTGCATAACTAAAAAGAAATCAGTGTGACTATTATTGGCCTTATTTTATAAGTGTATGTATGATTATATTGTACCCTGTACAGCACTTTGGTCAACTGAGGTTGTTAAAAAAAATGCTTTAGAAATAAACTTAGACTTGACTTGAAAAGTGAAGTGAAAGAAAGTGAAGATTGTCTACATAAGACGAGAATTACACTGACTTGAAATGTCTTCAAAAATAAATGCAAAAAGATATTGACAAAAAATGGAATTGCTCTGGTGGCCCTGTTGCATTTGCTTTTGAGATGGTCTTTAAACTCAGCTTGAATAAAAAAAATAAAAAAAAACTTCACCCAGCACTGAACACTGCTCATATTTGAATAATGTGAATTTGCTTCAAACCCTAGCAGACGTACCCTCCTCCGTCATGATGCTCGTTGGGATAAAGGTCCATCTCAGTGCCAGGGAGAGGGTGAACAGGGGGAGGGGGGAGGGGGACATTGGCCCAGTTGGATCCATTGGCTTTAGTGGGTTTGGAGCCAGCCTTGGTCTTCTTCTTCTTTCCTCCCTTTCCACCTACACAAGAGAAGAACGCATTTAGAGACACAGTCACTGGAAATTAGATTGTCAAAGAAAATCCATTAAAAACTAATATAGCATTGGAAATTACAGTAGCTGCTTTTGCCATGTGTGTCCAGAAGAAACTCAATTTAGTCCAAACATGCTTCTTAGATTACTGATCAATTTGGACTCTGTTTCAACACACCCTCAGAAAATCGTACACAATTTCAAACACAAGATTTCAATGGGCTCCTGCCTGTCAGTGCTTACATAGAAAAGCTCAAGGTTGCCGGATGAAAAGCTTGCTTCCATTGATTAATTGGCTGAAAAGCCTTGAATCTCCATAGAAACAGGAGAACGGCAGTAAACAAGGTTGAAGCAGACCTTTGTGCTCCACCCATCCCTCAGTGTCCCCTTTCACACCAGGCTTTGGGTTCCACAATGAAATATCTCACTTCACAGCATCATCATAATGAATGGCTTGTGTAGTGTCAGTGTGTCCCTAATGGAATTCACTGAGAGTCTATTACTGCTTTCATTTCTTTTATTACACCGGAGAGCCGCTAACCCCATCCATTTCCACTCATATCCGTCCCAACCCCAGATTCTCCTCTGTCCCATCTATCTTTATAAATCTGCCAGCCAGGTCAATACAGGGTTTTATACGATTTAGTCACAGTGGCAGAAACCTTTATTTCTTTAAAACACATTTGACTTCAAGCCCAAATTTTAAGTTGAGGTATATACAGTATATAGTACATTGGAGAGACTGCTAGTGGAAAATAAGCCCTTATTAGTGTCATTATTAGATCATCATGCTATAAAAAAAAAAAAAAAATAAAAAAGTTCATTTTAAAGTGTAAACAAAAACATAACCAAGGACATGCTATCCTAACATTAGATCTGCAGCTATGATGATTATTATCACTTTCCAATTCTTTTTTTATGATTAATCTGCAGTTGTGTGCTCTATCAAATGTCACTTTTATGCCCATCACAAAGTCAGCAGAGTCCATTCTTTGTCAGATCATATATTGAAATTCTACTACCAAGTGATTAAAATATTCAGGTATTTGGTTTTATCACATCTCATGCTGCATTGCAACAGTGGCATCATTAGGCCTATTTCCAGTCTTAAGCTCCCCTAAATAATTTGGTGTTATTTTATTTATTGTTTTTAACCTTGCATTATTCACTTAAATATGTGTATACAACCGTGCCCTATATACGTATATATATATATATATATATATATATATATATATATATATATATATATACGTATATATATATATCGTATATATATATACGTATATATATACGTATATATATATAGCCCCTCCCCATCCTTAAAACCTAATGACGCAATCCTGTACTGGAATCTGTATATCTCTATCTGTAAACACTTAACACGTCAAGCTGACGTCACCAGCCACACAGATTAGTGAAAGGCATCTCTGGAACTCTCTGGAAGTCAACCCATTTGTATCTGTCAACTACTGGTTAGCCAATACTGCCAACAGCCTGTAATCAGTTCTCCCAGCGCCACAAAAAAGCACAACTTCATGCACTGTGTAATTTATAAACTGACTTGACTCAGGCATCATAACAAGTAGATCACTGTCATCGAAAGAAGCAATAAGGTACATTTCTATTGATTTTCATGGATGGCAGGAAAATAAGAAACTCAACACAATATGAAAAAAATCCCAAAATTTACATTATGTTACTATTAATGGGGTAGTAGTAAGTCTTTTACGAGGAACAAAAACACAAGGAGCACTGGTTTACAATGCTGGGGCAGGGAGGAAAATACCAGGCATGGAGAGATAGAAGGGGTGTCAGAATAAGATTAATAAAGAATGGAAGTAATAAAAGAAACAACTGTAAGCCCAAGGCAGGCTGTACCAGTGTAAGTATAGTCTGAAAGTAATTGGGTTTCCTAATCGCACCTCTGGGCGACGCTTGACTTATAACAATAAATGGCGAGCTGAGGCGATTGTTCTATCATCCTTAGTCCCTCCACACAAGACCAGCCATCAATATTGTAAATGAGCCTCTTCTAGGGAAAGATGGTCTGGCACTGGAATTACAACAGCTCACCCCAAATATGAAAAATACAGAGAGGGAGAGGCTGTGGCTAGGAGCTATACAGGAATTACACAGCGAAGCCATCTCCTCTGACAAAACCGGGCCTTTCTTCAAAGGGGAACTCACACTAAATATAGATCCAGAGTTTGGTATTTATACCCAAGGTTTGGGCGCTCCCAGCCTATAACTGCAGGGCTGCATAGCCTTGAGCTCGCTCTGTTTTCATTGGGAGCTTCAGTGCTGAGGAAGAAAGCCACAGAGGAGGGACTCTAGAAAGACCATGCAGACAGATATAACTCATGAGTGGGAGAATTATTCCAAAAAGGACGACAAAATAACTGAAAGTCGTGTATCACCTTTTTCAGCTTTGTTGCAAAAAAAACAACAAGACATTACATAATAATGAGGGGAGACGCAACATGTGCAGAGAGTGCAGGTCACTCTCAACACCGGACTTCACATCATCACAATCTTCACAGAAAGCCTGAGCAGTGAGGGAAATGTGGAGTCTTCAGGGTCTCCAGCTGCTGCAGAAAACACCGAAAACACCACCTCTTCTCCACTCCACTAAGAAAGGTTTTAATGAGCAGCTTCATGTCCCCAGCGGAGATCCATGCTGCCATGAAAGCTGCTCTATTTCTGTTCCTTTTCATCCTGCTCTCCTCCTTCAGACCTGACATTCATTATTTCTTCCATCTCCTCAGAGGGAGAGCAAGGCACTGGAACTTTCCGCCCTTCAAATTTTAGGGCTTATCTGCTCTTCAATATAGCGACGTGTCTAATGAATATCACATCTTATGTTAATTAATTCACTTTTATAGCATCGTTAATGCAGATGCCCGAGTATTATCTCTTTCATTCTTATTTATATATTTAATTTTTAAAACTAAACTTTCTGGAATACACTACACCGCTTTCCTCTATACACTATACTCTAGGCATTCCTCTATTAGTACACATAGACTAGAGTGGTGTTGATCATCTTATCTTATATTGAATAAGTGTCTTTGTGTGTTGTGTTGAGCTATACTTTTAAAGATATCTTATCTGACATACTGTGCAGGGATCTTTCTTATTAACTCTTTGAGTGCCAAAGACGTATATTTACATCCTTTAAAATGCAACGCTTGAGTGCCATTAACGTACATACACGTCTTTCCTTTTTAAGGCAGCAGGGAGAAAAAAGTGCTCTCCCTCAGCCTGAGAGTAATTTTGGGGCTTCTGGGAGATGTAGCTAGGAAATAAAGATACGGTATACACCACAAAGATCAAAAGACGATCGAGATTAGAGAGCAAAACAAACGGAATCTGGACAAAAAGTGGTGATTTTGGTGAAAGTGTCCTCTACTCTACCTCTGATAAAACAAGAATGAAACAAGGTAAAAACAAACACTTTCTTCATGATGAAATAGAGAGTCTCTTCTTTCATTTGAGCTATTCAGTGTTTTCAGAGACATAGTACAAAATATTCTGTGCATCATGAAGGATGACTCACAATGGCCAAAAAAACGCTGGCACAAGGCACTTTTGTTTTTAAAAAAGGACTGGCACTCAGTGAATTCATTATGTTTCTCTTCATCTCATGAAATCCTGATGGAAGCAGCAGCAGTAACCTGCATGAATCTGCCTGTAAGGCATGGCTACTGCACATCCTTCTCTCCAGCTCTGTGTGTGCCAGAGCATTGAATTACAGACCAGTTAAGGCAGTGGCTTGTAACTAGATAAAGGAGGAGAGTGTAGGGGAGGCAGGCAGAGGGCTGCCTTGGTGTCCTATAAATGACATTGTAATTCTCTGAACATGGGTTTTAGTGTAGTCAGCCACCATTAGGGGAAGAGGGAAAAAGGGAGGTATTTTTGCCACTTTACCCAGCCAAGCATCTCTAATAATGTGTGTGTGTGTGTGTGTGTAGTCCACTCTGTCTGAAAGACTCCCTCTGCCCCTATTCCCGTCTGCTCACTCATACAGTGAGAGACAAAGCCTTTACTCTGATGGCAGAAACCCAACATTAGCACTTCCGGTGATATTCTATCAGGAGATCACAGCACTATTCTTCCTCATTGATTTAAATACCTGCCTCTTTATGCTCCAGTAAAATGCTGACTACATAGAATAGGAAGTATAGAGCTCCGGTGGTTGATGACGTCACACAATCCCAGCATGCAACTGTCAAAACCAAAACACTGCCATATTGGCAGGAAGGTGCTCTAGGGATCTCGCCTCTTGTAGTTAAACACCAGTAAACGTTTTTGAGATATGATGGATAGATGTTGTGCTCAGGGACTCCAGAACAGCTGAGGATGAGCAAAGGGAAGATCATTTTACAGGATTCCCAAAGATCCTGAATGAAGAGAGAGATGGATAACGGCTATAAAACGAGCAAGAAGCGAGTAGAGTGGTGGGAACCAGCAGGCAATGGATTACACTTTACATCAAGTACAGAATCCAACGTTCCAAATCTGATTTATTTTACATGCTTTATTACGATTCTGAATGGTTATACTTCCATTAAACACATGTTAGACCATGGTATTATGGCATGGATTGTGCGTTGCGTCCCTTTTTTCACACAGCAACTAGCAAATGCAACATAAAAATGTTAGTTTCAGTCTTCCTTCAGATAAAACTCAATGCACGTTATGTCTGCAGGTGTGCTGTTTGCATGTCTGTTCTTGTGATTACAGCAAGGAACAGAGCATGGTGTGATTTCTAGTAATATGATTCACATTAAGAGAAGAGATTTTGAAACTGTTTGAAGATTTACAACTACTAACCCTTTTTAAGATTCGTGAAAAGTATACTGGGGGCATGATTAGGGTCTAGTTTAGTGTGCATATAGTAATATCTTGTGATTTAAAACTAAAATCACCTAAATCACTGCTGGCACCACTCATTTTGATACGGACATTCCTGCCAATATGGAGGTGTAAACAAACGGAGTCACGTGACGTCCGGAGCTCTATAGTACTCAGAACCCCATATAAAAAAACAAAAACAAAAAAAACCCCACTGAAAAAGCGTGTATCCGCCCAGCATTAAGCATTCCTATGTAGCCAACTGAAAGCATTGCAGCTGAGTGAGCAAAGCATCTCTGGTGAGGGAGAGGGACTGTGCTGATAACATTTTTCTCTGATGTCAGGTTAGTACATGCAAATAACAGATCAATAAAGCAATTAAGACATTAGTCAATCATGAAGTCAAGCGGCAGAACCCCAGAGAGGCTCCCGGTTTGCTTTTATGAAATTCTCTGCTGCATGAACCAACCTGAGAGACTGCCGCTTCGCTCTGAGCTGTTGTGAGAGCTGGTGGTGCTGAAATCTTGTGATTGGTTGTGTGGTATTCTATTTGACAATCCTTCGGCCAATCGGTAGTCAGGAATGAAAAGGAGGGCTACAGTGGGGGTTAAAGGGCAAAAATCACAGTGGCATCAGGTGATTGGCAGTTAGCACAAGCACATGCACACATGCAGTTAGAGCACTGAGCAAGCAGGACATACTCAGGATTCAGACATTCAACAAGGTATTCCAGCGCACTGATTTGTTGTTGATTTGAGAAACACAGCGCTCATCTTTGAATCAATTTTCAATTAGATAAATGAGTATAGTGAAGATATGAATTCAATATTTACCCCTCTTCAGAGAGATATAATCATACATAATCATATGTGATCATTCTTCTTAAAATAATGACAGGGAGATTTAGAAAAGTATTTTTTTAAAGATTCATTGCATTAATGTAAAAACTATAATTAATCTGTCTCAGACTGCTGGGAAATGAGATCATAAATATGTATGAGGGATACTCATTACATCTAAAGTATGAAACTCAGCTTTAAAAAAATGCACGGTAATTAATTTGGATTATTTTCTTAAACATTAGTCAAGCTAAAATGGATTAGCAATTACTCTGAAACTGAAGGAGGAGTGGTACTGTCATGAAAACCCAGGAATAAAATGGATGGATGACTCAACTTCACTACTCTTTCATGGGATGTTTATTCGACCTTGGACAGTAACCAAGACGATGTCTGCTGGGGGAAAATTACTCTTTTTAAGGCAACCTCCCTCAAGCCACAGCGGTTGTAGGAGGACTTGGTGGAAAAGTTTGTACATATTCTATAAACACTTGCTGAACCTCAAGGGGGCAACAACATTCCCACAAATCGCTATTAGCGCAGTGCTGCATTTGTCAGTGTCGCTTACTGTTGTTGCAGGAGTTCTTGTCAGGCAGGGAGTACCCCAGGTTGGCCATCTCCTGCTTGGCCTGGAGCGAGGCTTTCCACTGGGCCTCGGGCAGGTCCACAGCCAGCTCATGGATGCTGCTGGAGTGGAGAATCTGCGTGGTGGCATAGGGAGTGGCCTGCGATGTTTGGCCAGGGCTGTTGTAGTTGGCTTTGGTGGTGAAGTCGATGCTGCTGTAGATGGCTCCATCAGAAAGCATGGTGCCTGTCTTATCCCCTTGCCCAGTGGGGAGGTCTGGAAAGCAGAAAGGGAGGGAGTTTATAGGATTAAAATCCTCTGAAGTATTTAAACATTTTTTATGTCTATTTTGACTATCCCTTCACGTCAGGCCTTGATTGACTTGTGATTCAAGTATAAATGGTCCTGGAGCATTATGGGTTTGCAGGTTTTTTAGTTTTGTTGGCTCACATCTTAAGAAACAGCCCTGAACTGTCAAGGTGGTTTTTCGGCAGTGGGTCGCCGATCACAGTCTCGCGCAGCCTGAGAGTAATTTTGGGGCTTCTGGGAGATGTAGTCAGAGCATAGAGAAGGTATACACCACAAAGCAGGAAGTGGAGACGATCGAGATTAGAGAGTAAAATGGATGGATTCTGGACAAAAAGTGGCATTTTTGGTGAAAGTGTCCTCTACTCTACCTCTGATAAAACAAGAACGGAACAACGTAAAAACAAACATTTTTTTTCCATGATGAAATAGAGAGTCTCTTCTTTCATTCTGTGTTTTCAGAGACATGGTACAAAATATTCTGTGCATCATGACAGACAACTCAAAATGGGCAAAAAGCTGGAACAAGGTACTTTCTGTTTTAGAAAAGGGCTGGCAGTCAATGAGTTAACAGGTTCATCTCATTTAAAGAAAAAACTCATCTCAGATAGATGTCGTGTTTCCTCCTCCAGATGTGTGGATATCCTACTCCCCTCCCTTCTCACATACAAAAGAGATAACGTTGCTGCTCTGCATGTGTGTGTGATGACAGAGGAAAGGAGGGAGGGAGGAAGCTAAAGGAAGAGCTAGCAGACTCTCTCCATGGCACATGGTTTGCATGCCCAGTGAAGGGGAGATGATGTAGAGCCATGGCGGAAGTGTCCGCATCTGCGCCAGTCAAGCTGCGCATGTCCTTCACGACTGGCTGCTCAAAACCATCCTTTCAAACGGCCGCCCACCCCCTGCTCCTCTGGCCCGGCTCTCCCCTCACGTTCTCCAGCTCTGAGGTATGGGCTACGACACCAGGCTTGACTATTCACCATTACTCAGCCTGGTGACAGTGGTGGCCCTGCTGTTAATGCTCTAGCTGTCCTCTGATGTGATATATACTTATAAACCCAAACACATGTAATATTCATATATGTATATATATTGCATGCATACATGTACATGGGAAAGGCAGGCTGTCATCTTTCATTTCTAAGGGTCTCTTAATCAAAGCATCTGGGACAGCACCAGGGCACTCACCTCCTCGACCAAAGTTACTCAGGTCGTTTGGTCCCACGGAGCTGCTGTTGACAGGCAGACTGGTGGCTGGCCAAGAGTCCGCTAACCAGGGGTAACCTGGGTCACTGGCATTCAGCAGGCCTGGCCGGCTGCACAGAAATACAGGAAACAGTAGATGTGGAATAACATTAACATCAACACAAAAAAAACATCCATCTACTAATTATGCATGGTTTATTTCTGCATTATGTGATTCTGAAATGTACAAAAAAAACATGACAACAATCAGCAGAGAAGCAGTGTGAAGACAAAGCTAATGTATGTTTAAATGTGTGTTTGTGTGAGATAAGCTTGCCATAAGCCACTGAAGCTAATGAAACACTTTTGAGATGGGGGGAATACTGGATGGATATCTTTTATCATAAAGTCGGAATTCCTTCAGGCAAACACATCCCTCTGTTTCTCCTGCTGTGCCTTTGTCACATTCCCAGAGTTATTAATGCGAAAAGCACACTGTGTGTGGAGACACTAATGCATGCATTTGCTTTTTGCGCATATGTGCACCAACACACGCTGACACCCGCATGTATATGTTTCCTTATTCATTAATATGTCACACATTCTGCTGTGATTTCCCATCAACCCCTCGTGGTGATGTCCAGACAGTCTAAATCTTATTTGATGAGACGTCAAACCTTGGCCCCCGACCCACTTGTGGGATGCCTTCGTATGAGAAAGGCCAGCTCCATTTAACAGGTGTTGTGTCCCTCCTGAGGGGGGGAGAACCATAAAAAGCAGCCATTAAGACTTTAACCTGTCATGGGTGACTGCTGGGAGGCTATTTGAACCACTTTACTGTACAATCACGTCTGAGGCTCGTTACCATGGATAACACAGGCGGAGTTAAATGAGAATGAAGGTTTGAGCTAAATGGCGTTGTCCATGTGTTACTTCGTCGATGAATCCTGACCTACTTTTTTACACTGACTTTCGATTGAAATGGATGAAAAAACTCACTGAAGATCTGAGGAAGCATAATTACTAGTTGACTTCAGTGGAGGAGAGACAGACAGACACCCTCAACAAAAATATCACATGCATTTTGCCGTCTCTTTTATTTATTTCACTCTGAGAACTCAAACCAAACGGTCACACAAGCGCCACATGTGATGAAGTGGATGGCATTGCCTCCTCAGAAACTCAGTACGCCTCTCTGTCAGTGCCCGGCAGTGCTCTATGTAGCACACTACAGATACACATGCGCGCTTTGAGCGGCTGCAGAGCTCAGCAGTCAGCAGCCCGGCTGCCTGGTGGAGCTTTCTGTCTCATCTCCAGCTGGGTGATGTGTTGGCTCTGAGGGACCGGGAGAGAGTCAAGCCCCGCGGACAAGGACAGGTAATGGGCGTGCTGCAGTCAGTCTCTCCCTCAGCCACAGGTTCTAATGAGGAGTGCTGCACCAAGGGGGGGTGGGGGGGTGTCCAAATGAACTGCAGCCCTGGCAAGCTAAGAGCCCTCGCTGTGGTTCCTGAATGCCAAAACAGGCCCTCGGGGGAGACAAGTCATTCAAATTGATGGCTGTGCATCAGACACATGCACTTTTATAGGGTAATACATCTCTCGCCGTCCTTCTACCTCTGTTTCTGGCTGCCTCGCTCCCCCACTGCCGTCATTCTTTCTCACCGTACCATCTTTCCTTAACCCTATTTACCTTTATTTCCCCCTTATAGACTTCCACCTCCACTTTCTGTCCCCTGCCTTTTGAGCGGAAAAATTCCAAACAGCTGAAAAAGCAGAGGCCACTGTCTTTTGTTGACTCTGGTTAGACTGCACTGTGCCTTTGTCTTGTTACTTGTCCTGTGTGCTCCAGCGAATCCTCCCCCAGCCCACGAGAGAAAGGCCATTTGAAAAACAAGGCGCTGACAGTGGAAACGGCTGCATTGTCCTTGTATTTATCACACAGCAGTATTCCAGCTAAGGATAATTAGAATAAGACTGATTTCTACTGGGGATATTTGTTATATATAAATGTGTGTGAGAGAGAGGGTGAAGTAACAGGGAGTGGGTGGGGGGTGGACACCAGGTCATACATCTAATGAAAAGTCAACACCTAACTTTTAATCCCCGCTGGATGGCGGGATGGATGGCAACCTTGACAGATCAAATTTGATTTGGAGCATCTCCTCTCCCCGCTAGACACTACAGTTACTCGTGATGGGTAGGAAACCATAAATACTCCCTTAGATGCCTGACACTGAGCTTCCCATAAATAAGCCAAGTGAGCGATATTAATTCCAAAGCAACTTCATAAATCAGGTGTTTATGGTCCCACGGACTAGTGAATGGAATTTGGATTACAAGTCTAGACATTAGCTAACACTTAGAGCAA
Organism: Synanceia verrucosa; assembly: GCA_029721515.1. Taxonomy (NCBI): domain Eukaryota; kingdom Metazoa; phylum Chordata; class Actinopteri; order Perciformes; family Synanceiidae; genus Synanceia; species Synanceia verrucosa. Next base: position 4,083,636 of record CM056559.1, read on the forward strand.
TGGGAAACACAGATTACTCTCTAGATTAACTCTAAAAGAGCATGCTGCTGTTTAGCATTCAGATCCTGGGATGTAAAGGAATCTCCATAGCAACAGTGTTAGTGAAAACCTGTTCATTGCACCTCTCAGCCCATTCTCACTGCCTATCGGAGTGAATCGGCTTTGCTAAAATATTGATTTAAGCCGGGATAGGAAGTTATTACGACTTTCTAATTAACAGCTCCCTATTGGCAGAGGGATAAGAAATGAGCCCTTATTGGCTCTTATCAATTTCAATTGAGCAGCCGAAGTCAAATTGTCCAGGTCTACCAATCTGTAGCCCATTCATCTTCCATGAATCATTTATTTTGTGATCGATTAAGTGTAATTGTTCAGTCAGGGCAATTTGGCAGGAGCCAATGAGAAACTGGAAACAGACGCAGATTCATTTGCTATTGTCTAATTAATGCAATAAACATCTCATGTAACAAATGAACACATTTTCCTCAGATACCCTGCCTCACATTCTCCCTCTCAGGGCAGATGGGCAACTGGCAACATCTGGGATTTGATGGCAGTAGAGTGACGAACGGATCAGAGGCTCACGTTAAGAGTCGCAGACTGCTTCCTATTCCAGTGTAAACCGCGGCAGTCGCTACCGACTAAAGATATGACAAATATAGAGCGCCACAAATACAGACATTTCAAATCCCATTTGCTGGGGTGAGAATCAGAAGCACTTATGTGGAAAATTGAAGGAAAAACACTGCAGCAGAAAGTAGATGAGAAAAGGCATAGCAAGTGGTGTGGCTAATTCATTGAGAGGATGCTGGCAGCTCCCACAACAATATAGGCAAAATTGTCAATTGTGGCATGCAGTCATACACACACAGTAAAAAAAATAAGCAGAAATGCAAAAATTCTGACTGCAAAACACAGACATTCCCAAAAGCCCAGAGACACACAGGGTCAGATTTAGTTGGCAATCTCTCTGTGAGTGTTTGAGATGTGGAGGCTTTACCTAGTCAGGTGTGATAAAGAGTAGATAGACAGAAGCTCGGGATTCTCAAGGGAGTCTCTTGAATACCCACAAAGGCTCAGTAACTGGTGTCATTGAGATGTGCCCTATTCTCTGTAGCCCGTCTCTCTTTCACTAACACACACTGAAATGGAGCAGGCGGTATGGGGGTGCAAGTGGGGTACCTCCACACACCTCTCCCCTGGGTAATTATTTTTACATTATTACATGTGCTCAGATCCCAGCCGCCCACGCAAGGTGACAGGCAAATTTATCACTCCAGAGGTTCCTCTGGGTTGCTGGTAGCCAGCAGCGGAAGATAAATGACAAAATAAAAGCACTCTCTGCTTAAATTGTTTCTGTTAATTCTGTTGAGGAGATTTATGAGTTCATCTATCGATGCATGAACAGAGATGTGGTAGAAATGTATATTTGCACGCCATTTTGCATGGCAGGCGCACAAACAGGTATTGGTTATCTATCAATCTATCAGTCATTTATCAGTGTTAAAATCAAAAGCAGCTTGCTGTACTTAATGCATGACCGTGGAGCAGGGGCGGATCTACCGCATAGGGTGGCGAATGCTACCCTAAAAGACAGGTTTGCCACTCCATTTGGCAGCAACAAATTAATTGAAAAGTTATGGCCAATTTGACATTTCCGAGTGCGAATTTCCAATGTCTATCTGCTTTGAATGCAGCACGAGAAAACATCAGAGCGGCAGTGGCTGAGGAGGAAAGGAGACATGGGAGGAAAAAGGTAAAAACTGATTCACTCTCTATCAAGAAATAATGATTTTGTAGAACGGCATTTCGCTAACTCTAAACTACACGTGACGATAGCAGCTAGATCTGTCGTTAGCCCTGTGCAGGCTACTTTTTATTTCCACAGTGAATTCATGCACACCTTGGTACAGCTCAGCTCAGTCAATAGATCTTCATGAGTTTGGAAATGGCAGCTCATGCCTTTTGTAGTGTGTACATACTATTTTTTATCAATTGTGATTTAATTCAGTATACATCCATCTGCCATATGTTGCCACTGCTCAAAAACGCCTGCCCCCCTCTCGCCACTCCATAAATATTTTTTTAGATCCGCCCCTGTCGTGGAGGAAGGGTTGTGTTAAGACGTGAAGTTTAAGACAGAGAGAGAAAAATAACAATGGTGGGAATTTGTTCATTTGCTTTTAATACTGCACTTTAATACTGCTCACCTTCCATTGCTCATCAGACCACCATCGACTCTCTGGAACGTCACTAAAATGAGAAAGAGGAAAAGATGGGGGGAATAAGAAAAAGACAAATATTATTTTTCCTCATATAACGCACTGAAATCAATTTCCAGGATCAAAATACGACACATTTTGTTTTCAGTGTTGTCCAGTTTGCCCTTGTGCTTCAACTGCAATGTATTAATCTGTTCTTTTTACACACAGCTAGATGTTTGATGGATTCACAAAGGGATCCAATGCCTTTCATGAAAATTAAAAATAAAAGCCTAATGATGAGAACTGCACATTGCTTCGCTTTGCATAAGTGGAGACGTCGTGTGCTCCTCAAGGACGAGATGCCTGATGAGAGGCAAAACTCATTTCATCTTTCTTATTTTGCTGCTGAGTTATTATCAGATTTGTGATTAAATCTCAGCCCCAAAAAATGATTAGAAAAGGCAGAGGGCTCATTAATCACGTTGAGTTTTCTATCTGCGAGCACAGAGGCTGAGTTACTGATCCTTTCGCTAGCAGGGCTCCCCACAAGCCGTGCATGGGGCCCGTTCTATTACAGTGATCTATAGATAACAAGGGTCGCTCTTTGTCAGCGGCTAGTAAAACTCCATGGCTCAAAGTGCGAGGCGGCTGCGAAAGATCCGTTTCATCTCTGTTCAATGACACATGATGACAAAGCGGCATTTAAAGCGAGTTTTAAACATGTAAGAACTTCACAGGAAAGCAGCAAGAGTTCGGAAAGTGGAAATCACCTCAAACTGATGAGGGGGGAAAAGGGAGGATGGAAAAAAGAAAGCTCAACAGACAGAAAGAGAGCTGTTAGTAATTTAGCTCATTTGTTCCACAGATGGAGATTAAAGAGAGAAGGAGGCTGAACATTCCTCCTCTCTTTTTCATTCAGGTTGATTCCACAACAAGTCCAGACAGAGAGGGGTTTTTTCTGAGGGTGACGTAGCAACAGGGAGAGGAAACTACACTAAAGATTACAACATGAGACCTTTTAATGTCTCAACAACATTACCTAGGCTTACTCGATCCAATTTCCTCTCACATGAACAGAATATTAAGAATTTAAACACAAAACTCAAAACCTGTCAGCATAGTTTATTTACTGCATTAATGTTTAAGCAAGCAGCAAGATGAATTAGAAGGCTATTTGCTAACAAAGATAAAACCAACATCAGAGAGTTCGAGGCAGAGTTGGCATCCTTTCTTCAGTCATAGCTAAATAAAACCATTCCTCTTTGTTCCACCACCAACAAACTTGACAGGAGGAGGAGGTGGTGCTGGTGTTGGTGTTGGTGGAGGTGAGGGGAGGCTGTGCAGCAGGAAGGCCTCTGAAGTCCCTATCTGTGCTCAGGCACATTTCTGGGCTGCTGTGGAACACTTTAATGTGAGCCAGAGTGACACGGTGCCATAGCTGTGCGTCTGGCCTCCGTCTTCCAGATAAGCACTTTCCCCAATATGAATACAGATTAATCCCCTTTAATAAGCATTAAAGGGGGGTGGACATAATCAGCGTATAAAAATTCCATCAAATCTCCTTCCTGCTGGACATTTGCCTCAACAGAGTGGTGATTTACCTCTCCTGTTGCGACAGCTTTAGGAGGCTGAGACAGGACACCCTCGATACATCAGCTAATTGTCAATACAGAGAAGAGCAGCAGTGTAAGACTCTTCAGCCGCACTTTGGCTCGTGTTCCAAATATCACCTCACTCTAACGCTATAATCTCTGCTGTGACTGACCTTGTTTGTGCTTGCCACAAAACTCTTTAACATGGTTCTGGCACCATTTTAAAAGTCTAATTTAATACTTTTTAAGACCTCAACAAACATGATCTAATATCCAAAAATGTCATAACAATTTCTTTGGTAGAAAATAGTCTATTTATTGTAGAGCCCGACCAATACAGAGTTTTTGAGGCCGATGCCGAAAAAATCTGATAACTGATTAATCTCTGATAATAATTTTTTTTCAGCCCTTTAACACTTGCAACAACCATATAATATGAAGGCATAACACTTTTTTTCTACAACTTTAATTTCACAACTTTCAAGAACAAAGAAGTGAATTTACTTACAGCAAATCTACGGTAAATTTACCTAGATTTTTTTTATTATCTATAATTACCTAGATTTTAATTGTAGACATATTTTAAGACTTTTTAAGCAACTGTGGGAACCCTGTTTAAGTGAAACAGCCTGCTTCCTCCCTGGTTTCTCTGAGGTGTGCCTCCAATTTAAAACAAGTTTCACAAACATATTAATGTGTTCCATAATCTGTTGTTACAGCTGCTGTGGAAAGGCTGCAGTAAATTGAGTTTTTGGCTTCCAAGGGACCTCGTACCTACATGTTCTTCACAGAAAAATTGTTAAGTTGGTCGATAAATCCAGGAAACGGGGAAGGGCAATGTGCTGACCCCTGATTTATTGTAGCACAGCTATCATGTACACTTACACCGTACAGTACAAAGGCCTCTCAACATCATTTTCATATTAATCTGCTCAGTGTGTCTCAGATGAATGGGTGTGGTGCTTAATTCATCATTTGACTAATGGAGGAAACCTTCAGTAGGAAAGAAGAGGAAAAACTAAACAGAAGGAAAAAGAGGAAAATCAAAAACACCACTCAGCTGCCCAACAGACACCTATGGAGAACGGATGCATAAATTAAAACACGATCTGAATCTTGAAAAGAAAACAAAGATGATAAGATTATTGGTGGAGGAGGAAAATGGACAGCCTCAGCCTGCATCACAAGGCAAAGAAAGATACACAAGACAGGATGGAAATGCAGCCATGACAGACAAATACGCAAATACAACACAACAAGTAAATAAAGGCTCAAGTTTGCAAGACTCTGATCATGGCCAAATGTAAATTTGCCTCTCTGGTTGGTTAAATTATCTTCATGACTATGAAGTTTGGATTTGCATTAGCCATGACCATCAATCTGACAATCTAGGTGTTATATATGATATATATATAAAATAAGCGGGCAGGAGATGAATCTGCGTTGAGGTGGGGTGAGGGGACAGGACAAATGAACAGTACCTGCAGGGGTGAAGGTGAAGGACTGAACTGTAAAACAAGAAGATAGAGAAGTTGTGTGTTAATAGCCTGCAGAGATAAGCGGTGCTTTAGGGGTATCTGCACACTGGGGACGGAGTCGGCCGAGAGCTGCTGAGGGTCAGAGAATGAAAGGCCATGTCGTCACCCGGTGTGCAGAGGGACGGCCAGGAAAGCAGCCAGCTCAGAGGCCACGGAGGTGTAGAGACGAGCACACAAACACACAGATGTAACAAACAAGAAATGAAGCGCAAATTAACCAGAGCAGCTTAATAAGAAAAAAGTAAAACTAAATATGCTTCCCTTGAATTTCTGCTTGTTATTGTGTCAGTTCATTACCATTTTCTGCTCTCTAATTAAATCCCGTGCTCTTGGCAGTGTGTGCAGGCTTGGTGGTTGCTAGTATTGACTGGGGGTCACTCAGTAAGATGTCGGAGTTGGTGTGTGGGAGGAGAGCTGGACAAACTCCAGTTTCAGTGACCAGTAGAGAGTCCAGTCTGCCCACTCAGCTCGACCACCCTGGGCTATTAACCAACACCGTGGGTGGGTTTGTCAAAAAAAAAAAACAAAAAAAAAAACTGTAGCCCCCTGGAAATGATTCATGCTGACATCTGTCTCCCTGTTGAGCTTTAACACCATGGCAACCTCACTGCTAGCAACTTCTCCAATGTTTCATCAAAACTGTACTGATTAAAGATGATAGCGCGGTGCTAAAATACCCTTTCTTTGACAGAGAAGACAAAGTATGTGTTGCATGGTGGAAGATTTTTCCAGTGTTTGAAGGGCAGAATCTAACCTGCATAGTTGCTCAGGCCCTTTCTCTTCTTCCTCCTCCAGTAGAGCCAGATGCTGAAGCCCATGAGGATGACCCAGCAGGCCCCTCCGATACCAGCGATAAAGGCAGGCTGCTTCACCACATCAGTGATCTGTTCTGTGATGCTGTTGTTCCGGTTTCCATGTATAATTACATCCCGGAATTCCTTACCTGAGGGCACAGAGACAAACAGGCAACATTAAAGTGATGCTGGGTGGAAATAACAGGAAATAACAGGGCTATATTTATATTTTTGCTGCTTTAAGGTGAGTTGAAGAGACCACCCCTGTAACACTGAAAGGATTTTTTTTCACTGAGCAGATATGGCACCTATAGAAACAGACAGGGAGACAGGGTCAGGGCTCAGAGAGCTGAAGTCTGATGAATTTCTGTTGCGATATTGACCAAGGGAGCAGGACACACACCTAACGGATGTGCAGTGAAATATAATGTACAGACTGCAAAAGACAAAGCCTAAACGCTTATAACAAACCCCCAGGTGAGCAGAATGTTTGCTTTGCTCGGCTCTTAATTCACTCCATTGCAGGTAAAACACACCATGTGAAATGAGAGGTGAGGATCCCGGTCTGTATTGATCTCTGATTGAAGCTCAACCTGACGACGCGTCTGCTTGACACTATTTCTCAGAGCATGATAAGACTCCACAACAAATCCTCCCACGCATTGACAGGAACACTCATAAAAGGAACATATGTGCATGCATGCAAAGCTGCACAAATGCTCTTTATCTTTTATATAACTGTGCACACGCGCACACACTCACACATCCACACAAGATATTATAACAGCAAGCTTGGAGCTCTGCTCTCAGAGATGGATTATGTGAGTGACACTGGGGAAATAAGAACATGCTACAGGCCAAGCCATCAGTTATGGGTCAAATCAGGCACAATCTGCCTGAGCTCCACATAAATCATATGTGGTCAGGCCACATCAAAATAGTAGTATTTTATAATATGATCCATTTGGGAATTCCCAGGATTCAATGAAAACATTCACACTATTTTTTCTTTTGCTGAAATTTTTACCACTAAGACTTCTTTGTGAACACTGTTTTAAAAATATATATTTTTTATCAGTCATTCTCACCAATGATGATAGACTGAGGTTCACTCTTGACTCCAACCCCTGCACTGGTGCTGGCAGCCACCTCCACCCGGTACACCACTCCCACCTGCAGCCCGCCCACCACCACTGAGCGAATGGCTGCATCCACCGTCTTATTCACATGGAAACGGGTCTCATTCCCCAGACACCAGATCTAAAGTAGAGAGGGGAAGAAAATAGAGAGGCGGTTGATTCCATTTAACTGTAGATGAGTTCAATGAGAATCCACATTGAATCGCTGGGACAAACCTTGTACTCTTGGATGATGCCGTTCTGGTGGTCCGGCGGTGGGGGGTCCCAGGAGATGCTAATGGAAGTGCTGTTCTGGTTTCCCACAGTCAGGACTGTTACCTGCTGAGGAGGGGCACTGGGAGCTGAAAGGAGGAGGCACACAAATAACCAGGTCAACAACCAAACACACTATTCTGCAGATCAGGCAGCAGAAGAGAATTTAATCCCCTAGAAACAAGAACACTGGGATATGCAGCAGTATCATCAGCATGTGTTTGAATAGGAGCTCATAAATATGGACGTAGAAGTGCACATAAACAACCACACACCTACGTTTTCCAGGGATGTTATTCTTTAGGGGAAGGCACAGGTGGCTGAAGGCTGTCAAGATGTCTCATTAGAGGTGGATTTACATGAAGACCAGGGCAGCTCTGACATAGGTATAGACTATCTTGAACGTTTCACTTGTGATTTAATATCTCATCCTCTGCTCCAGCCTGGTGGATTTGCACAGACAATACTGCTATTGATTTGTGGGATGACGGCCTGGCACAGTCAGACAAGTGTTCTCAGTCAAGCAAAGACTCCAGAACTGAGTGAGGGAGGGTAGCGTTCAGGTCAACGAGCTCATAGGATGAAGCACAGACGAGAGGGAAATATGAAAAAAAAAATACATTTTAGGGGAAGGAAACAACGTCTCAGTAAACATATCGACTGATTCCATCGATCAGCCAGATCAAACTAAAGCCAGTAGGTAAGGATCAGAGTGTAGCGAGGCACATCTAAATGAATCGGCTCTGTGTCCACAGGCAGACAGAAGGTGGACAGAAACAAGACAAGTCAGAGCTTTCCTAAACCTCACTCTGTCGTTATTCTGATGGCGACAATCTTCTGACCCCACAAGGGGTAAAAGAGGAAAAATAAATAACAGCAGGCCCAACTGGAAATAACGTTTTAAAAATAATGTTTTCTCATTTCCGCAGTGGCTGGCAGGGGAGCGACGGCACAGCAGAATACTGACAGGTCAATTACTCCTGGGCTGCCTCTACCTCACCTCGCCGCCATCCAAAATGGCACGTGTCACCCTGTAAATCTGTGCTCATCCCTCAGCGCGATTGGCCACACCAACCCCCAGAGAGCCAGAAGGCCCTGGCATGGCGGAAGATGAATGAGTCCAATGATGAACCCAACACCTTGGCCAGATTAGAAACAATCTACCGAGGGAGCATCTGATCAACCATCATGCTTAGGGCTCTCCAACGCTGCATTACATCCAGGTGACAGAGTGCTGGATTGGTGCACGGCAGCAATCAGAGACAATGTCGTTCAAAGTTAATGTTATGAATGATTTAGCAGCTTATTATCATGCATATTTGTGCTAAACAATACACATTTTTCAATAGAGGCCCCCGGAGGCTGTCCTAATAGAGCTATTAGTGGATTGATGTATGGCAGGCAGGAATGTGACCCCGTCTCTCGTGCACATGCAGCGCTGCTTGATGAAGGAATACAAACATATAATTTCTGTCAAGCCATTAACCAATGTAAAGCAGTGGATGGTGTGGGAGGAAATTTCTGGACCTTTCCAAGACATATCCATCAATTAAATTAACATTTAAACAAACATTACCGATTTCTTTTCCCCCTAATATTTTGCCTAAAAGAAGGGCGTCCTTAGTGACTTCTCAGACAAATAGTTTAGCAGGAATCAGACGGCAGCCAGAGTTCATTTATCAGCTATGACATGACTGTCCAGATGGAGAGGGACAGGATGAGAGAAAAAGGAGGAGGGAGACTACAAAGATGGACACAGCATCGGAGCGCTGAGCCTACCCTAACCCTGCATCCATCTGGAGCGGCTCAGAGGACTCTCTAACTGTGTTAGCTAATGGACAACCTAAGTTTTAATTACCCTCTGATCAAGACTTCCCTATCCATCCAGCAGCTCCTCTTAGTAGTCCCAGGGCTTCTGAGGAGCCTCGAGCTGTGTGTGTGACAGTGTATCAGCTCAGGCTGGGCAGAGCAGCAGGGTTGTGACAGAAATAGAAAGTTGTCGAGCTCTCTGAGGGACTGGGATGCAGATAGAGCAGCACCAGGGAGCGTTATCAGCACCTGTAATAGCTGTGACATGCAGGTTCTGCAGGCCTTCAGGAGAGGAAGTGTGCTGGCATGTATGTGTTTTCTGCATGTGTGTGTGTGTGGACAGCTGTAATATGATGGTAGTTCCACTGCACTGGCTGGCCACAGGAGATATGGTCCCTCTGAGAAAGGAAAAATAAATGGTCCTGTCAGGCGGACAGGATGTGAACTGTCTCCTATACATGCAGGCCTAAATATGCCGTGGCACGATGGGCTCTGTCTCTAGTATATGGTGTCTGGCTTTCTCTCTTTGTGCTGTTGTACACATAGAGTACGCACCATGTGTCTTTCAGGTCACATCACAATTCATGTACATATACCTGCACATATTTATAAACACATACTACATACTAAGACTGTCGAAGTTACCGCATCAACACGATCAATCGGCTGAAATCCTGACTTTTTTTGGGGGGAAAAAAAATCTAGATTAAGAAATGAAAAATCTAGATAATATCAAAAGAAAAAGTATCGTGATATATTGTCATATCAATATTTTTCCCGCCCCTACAATTTAACATGATCAATCGGCCCACATCATGCCTTTTTTGAGGGAAAAAAATGATATGAAGAAAAGTATTGCAATACAATTAAATTCCAGTTATTGGACTCAAAGGTCAAATCAAGGCGGGTGCAGTGCTGTTGGCGGCATTTCTGTTATGGCATAAGTCGAAAAAGTATATTCATCCAAACGCAGACCTGTGTGTGTGTGTTTGTGTGTGATACTGTGCCACGCTGCTCTGTGGCCTTGTCAGAGCCTGTATGAATCAAGCTTTGGGCGACAGATCGTCTTTGCAGGAGGAAGTGTGTGCTGTGTCCAATCACAGCTCAGGCCTGTGGCTGCTGGGTGATGGATTAGAAGAATTTTGGCACTAACACCACCAATCATAAACAAAAAAGCACAGCAGGGAGGTCAGACAGACAGGCACAAACATGCAGGCACTCACATTCATTCACACATATACCCTCAACAGGGAGGGACAGCGGCGCCTGTGATACCACGACAAAAAAACAACACGAAAGCAGCCTACGGGGTCATGTGTCACACGTCATCTCATGTTTGTGTGGACTCACTATGTTGTATTTCTCCTGAATCTACAAATACTTCTTCTTCATACCTTCCTCAGTCGTCCGTGCCGTTCTGGATTCGCTGTCCATGCCTTGAAACTCATTGAAATAAGGCCGGACCTTGATTTCGTACACGATGCCCTTTTTTAGCGCAGAGAGGATGACGCTGCGCTCAGAAGGGACCTTCACATCCTGCGTCTGCCAGTGTCCTGGTGAAGGCAGTCCTGAAGTCTGCCTGTACAGCACTCTGTAGCCCTGGATGAACTGGGACTGACGGTCCACCTGAAAGAAAGAACCGAGACAAGTGTTGTGTTTCACTGCAGAGGAGATTGGTAGATGCTACCTTGGGTCGGTCACTAGGTAATATAAGAAAATGTTTTTGGCAGGCTGTTACTCGTTACTCATTTAATGGGCCTTTTATCACCAGCTCGGACACACTTAGCTCAATTAACACCTTGACATTACCTCATACACCCAGCTCCCTGCACAAAGACTTTCCGTAATGCCACCTTTAAGGACACGTGCAGGTCTCATCTATTATAAATACTAACTAGTGGCACTGGAGAGCATCTAAGCATGAAAAAGTCATAGAGCAACACACAGAGACACCCTGGGGAAACGAGGAGAATACATAGCAGAGGTGATAACAGCAGATCTGTCCCATAGAAAAGACAGAGAGACTAGAAGCACGATAGCCCCCTGCAACCCACAAAGGACCCCTCCCTTAAAACTTATTTGGACCCATTTAGCTAGGCAGAAAATGCAGAATTTACACTGAGGAGGAACAGGAGCATAAGTCACTGTAATGGCTTGTTAACAGTAGAAGAAGTGAGCAGGGCTTTCAAGTGGGATATTAAGCAGCTGTTTTCGCAAGTGTAGCCGGAGTAAATCAGCAAAATGGATCCCCTGCTTGGTGCATGACTTTTATTAATGGAATGATTTGGGAATATAAAAGCTCTTTGAGAGTGGCCCCTGTGTTTACTGAAAGGGTCCCTGATTGATTAGGTAGCCATGTTTTGCGTCGGTTGTACATTACAATCATAAAGCAATGCTTTAGCATTAAATTAGCTACCAAGTCTTGGGGTGAGACATATTACAGGGGTCAATAAACATGTCACTAGGAAAAGTGCTAATGCAGTTCGTTTGAAAATGGAAACAGGCACCCCATGCCACTGACTACTGTAAATACCTGCAGCTGAGTGATTCATAGCACCATGATCAAAATAAACAAGCATTTACAGATATTAGCAGGCAATTAAATAATAAACATTTTAGCTGAGTCTATCGTTTTTTTCAACATTTCATAAAACTGCCTAATTTCGTACATAATGTGATTCTTGTTGTGAGGTGAATGCCACAATGTGAGCATATATATATGCTGGAAGAGCAGGTGTGTTTGCATTGTTTGCATATATGAGTGTAAAACAAAACGCAGTTGCACTGCAAACATTCAATCAAATTCTGTCCATGCAAAGTGTCTGTTTTAAGAGGTAAGCAGCAGAAGACACAGAAGATTGATGAACAACCAGATGGCTCTGACATCTCTTTTGATGGATGTGAGAAACATTTTTCAGCTATTTGATGTTCACTTACTTTTAAGTCACCAATTACAGTATTTCAAAGCTGCAGTCTTAGTGAACAACCAGACTAAAATCCCCGAACGTAAAACAAACGGCAGCCTTGAGGTTCACCTTTTTAGTTTCAAAGAGGGACCTCAGGCTACAAACTTCTTCACTTTATGACTCAATTTTACAAAATCAAAGATGTAAAATGTTTGCAGAGAAAGAATTGTAAAGACAAGAACATGAAAAACAAGCTGCACTTACTGTCCATGTGACCTGAATGGTCGTGGGACTCAGGACGACCGGGTTGTGCAGCCGAACGATGACCTCGCCGAGCTCCTTCTGTACGTGCCTGTGGTCGACACCCTGAGCTGGAGGACTTATATCTATGGGACAGCAGAGCGAGAGAGGGTACAAAATGAAATGACTCTTCTTTCACTCAGTTCCTCACAATGACTTCATCACTAACAGAAGTGGAAAGTTAAAAAAGGGATGGAATAAATCGATTTCAACAAAGACGTGCACACTTGGCGATCACGAATTCATTTTAAAAGGAGCAACTTCATCTGCATTAAAATGACCTCATTCCATTTTGTATTAAGGCTTCTGTCTGGTTTGGAGAAAAGAAAGGAAGTTCTTTGGATGTATGACTTGTCTGCACTTACTGGGGCCTGACTGAACAACTACATCAACAAATGAACTCTGAAAGGAAGATGAATATACACGATGACACTATTTTCTAGCTCATTTCCCATTTTGCACATGCACGTGTTTCAAGTTACAAGCAATGAAAAACTCCACTGTGAGATGCTGAGTGTGGTTGAAGCAAGTCAAAGTTTGCTTCGGTCAGACAACCAGACACAGCCATGAATCACAGGCCACACTATGAGGTTAAGACAGGCCAACCACAGTTAAAAAGAAGTGAAAACAATCAGTGCATGCCATTATCAACAAATGTGTCTATATATCATATCAAAAAGAGTTATGCTGCAATTTGAATTGACTCCACTTTTATTTATTTAAACATGCTCTTGGCTTGCATTTGATAGAGCTTGGCCAAAGATTGCTTTTTATTTTTTTTGCTGGGGGCTTATCCTATCAGTGTAATATGGAGACTGTGGTCTGTCCACTACAGTAATCAAATCTTCTTTGGATTTGGAGGCAGTCATTTTCTCCTGTTATGGTCATTAACATAGCAGGGATAGCACTAACTCAGTTAGGCCTTTCAAAAGTAGACATGCTTATTTTACATAATTGCTAAAGTGTAGCCTTAATGAGCTGGACTGAAATGGAGAATTTGACCTCTGGGAAGTTGTGCAGTGTTTCAGTTTGGCCATTCACTGCTGAGAGGAGCTGATAAGTATCACACTTTGAAGGGAGGCATAGTGACCTTCCATGATCAGCAGAAACAGAAATTATACTTCAAAAAAAAAAAAAAGAAAACTAAAATAACCAGACATGCATTCAATAAATACTGTCACTATAATGAACTCCTGTTTCATGTTAATGTTCTGTAGAGTACCTTGTGTTCTGACAGGATCAGACATGGGGCTCGGATCACTCAGGCCCTGGCTGTTGACTGCTCGCACCATAAACAGGTAGATGGTGTTGGGACGGAGACCTTTGACGGTAAACTGTGTGGTTTTAACGTGATCTGCTACAGTTTGCCAGCTGTTGCTCACTGATTGACTGCAATGGGAGAAGAACAAAAGGTTGTTACAAATATTTTTTTCAACTAGACGGTGAGGGTTTCAGTAAAACAAACCTGAATGCTTCAATGACAAAAGAGGCGACAGGTGACGCTCCAGTCATCCCAGGCTGCCAGGACAAAGACACACTGTTCTTGGTGACATCAGTGACCTGAGGTTTAGACGGTGGCCCAGGAAGCTCATTCTCATCCTGGTTTTTCATGACCATCACTCCACCTGATTCTGAAGGGAAAAACAGGAAACACTTATTGTACTGAAAGACGATGACAAGTTGATTTTCTTACAGGGATGCAATTTTGTACCTTTGACCTCCAGGAAAGCGCTCCACGACGTTTCACCACTGGAGCTGGTAGCCACACATGTGTAGATCCCCGAGTCTGACAGCTGATAGAAAGCAGAGCAGGAGTGAGTAAAAATAAACACACGCTAACAGCATCGACACACAGCGCGTAATGACACTGCTGATGACACTTTTAGTACCATTTCATTTCACACATCTTGAAAGCAGTAGCAGTATCGCCGAAACAATGAAAAGTGATGAGGTGACTTCATGAGCTAGCCTTGTGCCGGCCAAATTGTGTGTCATTTGTGAGTGCCTCAAAGTGCTGACGCTAATTTCCTAATGAATTCCATTTTCTACTCACCACCCCTCCATCACTTTTCCACTCCCTCTCTTTATTACCCCACTGTCCTGCCGACCACAACAAAGCCAAGGCTAATCAATTTAGGGTGGGCTGCTGGAACCCCCTGGACCGATGACAGCTGGTTTGTCTCTCCATCCCTCTTAGGAACTTTGGTTGTTTGTTGGTTTTTGTCCCTGTGCCTTCCCTCCATTTATTAAATAACATGTCAGTGGTCGGCAGCTTTGTCAAGCGTAATAGATGCTCCACTGGGACCTCCGAGTGGGGAAAGGCAGACGTGAGCCTTTTAAATTTAATCTACTCTAAACGTGTATGTGTGTGCACGTGTGTGTATATATATCTGTAAGTGCATACATGTTTCTATGCTACAGCTGGAGTCCGTCCAACCCTGCACAGCTGAGCCCCGGTTGGAGCTGCCGTGCCACTAAGTGATACGCTCAAACAATTAAAAAGAAAATCAATGCTGCCTATTCATCTCTTTAAGGCATTAAGGTACCTTCCTCCTCAGAGTCATGCTTACGCCATGTCCTACTATGAAAAGCTTGTATCCTGCAGTGTTCCAGGCATGCCCAAACAAATGCATGTAACATCTTAAATTAAAATACAAAACTATTGTGCTATATCATTGGCAGAGCAGCCATTCTTCACTCCAGTTGATGAAACCCGATGAAACCCTTTACCTTGATGTTTTTTATCTGCAGGCTACCCAGCTCCTGCAGGGACATGCGGACATCCTTTCCCAGCAGACTGACCCCATCCTTCAGCCAGCTGATGGAGGGGATGGGGTCTCCTGATGCCTGGCACTTCAACAGTGCCACACTGTCCACCCCAAGCGTCTGATTGGATGGGCCTTGGCGAATGATGGGTGGAGGCCTGTCTGTGAGCACTGGGACACAAAGACAACAAAGTTAACATATCTTTCTGAAGTTTAAATGGAAATCAGTCCTCACAGAAGGCGCCTAACTATAAAATCGTAATCGTAAAATGCACTGAGGGTGAATGTGGGTATCTATCATAAAGTCAACTATTTTCTCTGCAGGCCTTTTAATTGCACCACAGAACAATGACCAGATCCTGTATTTCCAGGAAGCAGGGAACGAACAGCTGAGTAGTGTTTTCTCATTTCATTGATGTGGCACAGGGATGCTAAGAGGTTTCCAGTTAGTGCCTGGGTTGCCTTATTTTTATACACTACTCTACTCTGTGGTACAGTTTAGCGGTGAGACTCTTGCCTATTGACTCAGTGTGGTTCAGATAAATACTTCATTATGTGAAGTGTGGGGCCCAAGGAAAGGTGAATTTTTTAATACGAAATATAAAAGAGAAACCACCTCATGATACTCAGGACAGAGCACGGAATAGTGTCTAAATCTTAACATCAGATAATCAGAGGAGGCAATGAGAAGGCAGCTAATGCTGTGATGAATGCCATTTAATCCCATTTCCATGAGCAAATTCATTTGTTATAATGTGCCAAAAAAGCCTGTGGCTTCTTTCATTGGAATAGTGGGTATGTCAGAGGTGATCTCAGAGAGAGTTAGCACTCTCGCATGCAGGCAGTTTATATATTTAGAGTTGAATAATGTGGAGTCCCCCTGGCATCACAGAGCCCACATTAATTAGAAGGTATGGATTAATGATGTCAGACCTGCAGGGGGTAATTAAAAAGTCTACCTCAGTAACCTTTCAACACATTATCACACCCTTGTTTCCACCCTAATTTTCACTCCAGTAGCTGCACCTGACAAAAAGGAGGTGCTTCTAAGTATTACACTTCTGCTGTGTCTCGTGTTCATGGTCACCCCTCGCTTTGGGTCTCAACTCGACAAAAAGAGAAAAACTGTATGGAGACACATCAAGCCAGATGTTACATATCCATTTCAGTAATGATATTTCACTGGTCTGGTTCTGGAATGTTTTTTTTGGGGTGAAACACATCATGAATCAAATGTGACGATGCAAATCTGAAAACAGGCCAAGAGAAGATTCAAAGCACCTGCTAGAAGCCAGTGTTCTGTCGGCCACCAACGTTCTAAACTAGTTTAAAGACTTTTACAATCATGTGAATTATGTTGTCCATCCATGTTTGTTAACATGCTTTAAAGTGACTCCAACCTCAGTAAGCTTCGCTATGACTAGTGACTGAAGCTAACACACGAGCACATTCGTTGCTAAATGCAGGGTTTTGATGAGCTTCTATGTGCTGATGGCATGTAGGAGTGACAGAGGGAGGAGGCGAGGCTCAACCCAGGCCTTGGGTCTCTGGATCAGGAATTTCTCATTACAGATCTCCTTGAACTCCGCAGACAGTTGATGGAGCTCGGTGCAGTAAATCACACGAAGACTGTGGCAGGTGTGGCCATGACCTGACCATGACCTGGCCCTCCTTTTCTTCTACACCCGTCCCAACAACATGCTTTTACACCATTGTAAAAAAAAATCTACAAAAATGAAATGTTGATAAGCCAGTTTTTTTTCGCTATGTAGTGTAGTGATATATTATTTCAGCCAATGGATGTGCAGTAGAACCTACTTCAGACAAACCTGAAAAAAAGGTGTTTGGGTCGTGGTTTTAATCTTTCTGCTGGCAGGTACTTCAGCAGACATATGGATGGCCGTCGATCTTGCCTTTGCCATCACAACAACTGAGCAGATTAGATGCTGCTACATAATTCATCCCACAAAAAACCACTGTCACTCACTCAATCATGTCGCCTCTCTTTCTCTGTTCACACACACATACTCACACCTCGCCCACTCATCCGAAAGCTGATCATTAAACTTGAAGGAACTCAAGGGCAGCGCTTTATTTCCTTTCCAAAAGGAAAAGTAGAAAATGTTAATTAAATTGTGTCAGGGAAAAAAATGAAACCAGGAGCGCACTGCAAAAACACAGTAACTGAAGGTCACGGGCATAATGACATTTACTCAAACTAAAGATGAATGTTTTCCTGCACAACAACAACAAAATGTGATTTTTGTGTGATAATAGTAACTCTGTACTCTCACAGGTCTAAACTCAGAGAGGAAAGTAATGTGTTACGGTTAAACCTTGACTGAAATCGGTGAAAATCATTTGTTTATTGAGTAAAAGCCTAAATGTGGGTGAGAATAAACATGCATATTGAAAGAACATCTCTGTTTATGTGCATCAACTTCTCCACATTTGCAGTGATGCTGTGTTTGTGTGCTGCTGCCACGGAGGAAGTGTCGGTTTTCCCTCACCATCTGTGACCTCCAGTTGAGCCTTGGCGAGGATACTGCCGGCAACGGTCAGGGCCTGGCAGATATAGTAACCAGCATCTGCCCGCTGCACAGATGAGATGGTGAGGTCTCCGCTGGGTGACACCGAGAAGCGACTGCTAGGCTGCTGGGGTTGGTTTGGAAAGAGCAAATTCTGCAGAAGATATACAAGAAGCCAATTAGTGAGAGCGTGATGGAGCCAGTACAGCCTGGAAATACTCACACACAAACCTCCCGTCATGTATACACTGAGATGACTTGGTTTTGTACCGATTCTTCTGCCAAGCCAGAGACTCCACTGTGTTATGAGGCAACTTTTGCTCCTGTTGGCTTCATGACTGCTTTCCTTTCTCCTTCAATTTCACAGCAGTTTTGCGCTGCTCATTTACCCACAGAGACCACCTGAATACGAGCTGAGTTTATGCTGGATATAATGGAGTTTATCTTCAGAGGAAGGGGGATATCAATCCCATATATCTCATAAATAACCAGGATAAGAGGTCTGATGACACTTTATTTATTAGTTATGCAGCTATTATTGTTTGTACTGATGCTCCACAAATGCATTAACTGGATTTAATTATGACTAATCACTTTAATGCAACAAATTACACTGTTTTCTATGCAGCTTGAGCACATGACAGATGCACACTCCATTCCCCTCAAGTGTGTCTGTCGTTTGATTTCTGTACTGAATTAGCTTTAATAAGGTCTCTAAACAAATGCCTCCATACCTTTCATACCTCCTGTGTTTCTCTACTCCTTTGTTTTTATTACATTTTATTCACTGTTTCCTCTCCTTGCTCCTCTTTTTCTTGCTCTTAATGAGGTAAAAGCAACAGGTCACTTTACTATGCATGTGCAATACTACCCCAGTACTTTTTACTTAAGATAAGCAAGAGCTCTCTGCAGTTTATTATCTTGCTCATTCCCCCTGTTGGCAAATCAATTTGAGCAGTATTGATTGCATGTCATTTATCTGATCTGATTTGTTTTTGTTTTCTTTTATGATGTACTCCTTATTCTGTTCTGGGATTATTTTCCTTTGGTGTATCTTATATTTCCCTGTTTTACATACAGTATGTACCATTAACCTGCCCAGGGACTACAGATGGAAATTAGCCTGTGGCTTTAATCTGGAGTATTTACATATATGTTCATTTATGTGCACTGTCCTGCATTCAATAAAGATTAAAAGCAAAGTCACAGACAGCATCCGTAAACACAAAACCTGCAACGACATGTACAGGAGTGTTTGCAGTACATTCATTTCAAAAGGCTCATCTTTAATGACAACGTGAGACACACCGGATATAAATCTGTTCTATCTGAACAAGTTCACGACATTACAAAGAGCTACTGAGTCACAGTCTTTAGGTCACACATTGTTAAGGGGTGAAGTGGGTATTACACCAAATATTTGTGTGAACATGTAAGCATATGTCTTGAACTTTGCTGTAATTGTAGGCCTGCAGGCTGTGTGTGTGTGTGTGTGTGTGTGTGTGTGTGTGTGTGTGTGTGTGTGTGTGTGTGTGTGTGTGTGTGTGTGTGTGTTTGAACCTTAGCCAGAGCTGAATCATATCTCTGGCTCATCTACAAGCCCCAACAGGCTCCTAATTGGCACCGTTGTGAGGACACCCAGGTATTTGAATGGTTTATCTGCTCCAGTGAGGGATAGGATCGTTCTTATCAGTGCAGGGTCACGGGAAAGTGATTAGCACTTTGCCAGACGCACTGTCGTTTGGCGGCTCCTGAGAACAAAGGTGTATCTGTGTCTGTAGTAAAGATACTGATGGCAGATAGTGGAGTTTGCAGTGCTGTGTGTGTGTGTGTGTGTGTGTGTGTGTGTGTGTGTGTGTGTGTGTGTGTGTGGGGCAGGAGACTCATAAGCACTCAGCAATTGTGCATACAGCCAAACAAAGTGCTGACAGTTGGTAACACTGTAGATAACGAAGGCTGCAGACTAAGAGAGCAAGAAATAATGAAAAAAAAACAATAATAAAAAGATGATGTGTGTGACATTTGTCTGCTCTTACCTGACTTCCCTCCTTCTGCCAGAAAACAGCAGGCTGAGGATTTCCTTTGGTTTCACATGGGAAGGTGGCAGTGCGGCCTTGAGCCACAATTTGATCCCTTGGACGGATGACAAACTGGGGCGCAGCTGAAGTCAAAGGGCAAAGACACCAGTGTTAGATAAGCAGGATACAGTGAGGCCAAACATCAGGGCTCAAGGTTATCAGGGTTCAGGGGATTTCAAGCAAAAACAAGCAATTTACCACATCAAATCAAAATGGGAGTGCCATACAGAGCGCCCATGCGTTATATCTGTCTTTCACTTTCTAATGGCGCTGAAAAAGGAAGGACACCAATGACTATAGCTGCCATGGTAACCAGGTTGGCCATTCATCCAGGTGAGGCTGAGGCTGAATGAATGACAGTCACATTGGCATTCACATGGCGAGGCGCCTTGGTCACAAATGGCATGTAGATCTGAGACAACACAAAGGCACACCCATGCCCTGGAAACATCAACAGCTATGAACAGGTAGAGACACACAGGGGCTCATCTTGTCTGCAGATCCAGTCTAAATAAATAGAAAAGTCAAGATCTGAAGCGGCTCAGTACTTCTGATCAAAGTTGTATCAACAGGGAGTGAGAGACAGAAAACATTTCTGTGTTTACCACATTTCAAGCTAACACCTCTCCATCAAACAGAGGAGAGGCTTGAAAAGCTATCGAGCTTTGAAATCGCACTGTGAAGCTTTCTCAGTCAATATTCATGACTCCATCAGGAGCCAGACCAGTTGTCACACACTCGGCAGTCTGGACGGAGTGAGACATTTCTGACTGACAACTTAGCAGAAGCACTTCAATAATAAAGAGAGAGGAGTTAAGAGATTAGACACTAGTTCTTTTTGAGTGCAGTGCTTCCTCTCTTTGTGCACTGATGGTAGGTTTGTCAGAGAAGACACCTATGATGACAATTTACAGGCAAATGATGGTAATCCGCATCAGCACATTGCTGGGATAATTATAAAAATAATAATATTTCCTTTCCTGTGAACTTAACTCAATGAGTGCCAGCCCTTTTATAAAACAGAAAGTGCCTTGTGCCCCATTTTGAGTCATATTTCAAGACCAATATTTTGTACTATGTCTCTGAAAACAGTGAATAGTTCAAATGAAAGAAGAGACTCTCTATTTCATCATGAAAAAATATAATTTGTTTTTACCTTGTTCCGTTCTTGTTTTATCAGAGGTAGAGGACACTTTCACCAAAATCACCACTTTTTGTCAGATTTTAAATGATGTAAAAGAGTTAATTACTTAATAGCTATATTTTATATACTGATTTAAAATGTCTGTCTTTGACTACTCCATCAACTACATCAGACACATGTAGACACACGTCCAACACAGTTGCCATACTGCAGCAAATTACAACAATTATCTCGGCTGAAAAACTACTGTAGATCTCTGAACATTGACCTGAGGAGATTTAATACATGACCCAAGACCGCTTCATGTTTATTCTCTGACTGTCACTGGGGGTCGTAGTCCTTTGTTGACAAGTACCATGTTTGCTCAGATAAAACATCAACGACATGGTCATTACATTGGGAAACACGGTTACTACAGAGATAACGAAAGTCAACAAATTAAAGACTGGAAGAAGATGGGCAGTAGAGGCCAGTTTTCTGCGCAATGCTGAATTGTTGCGATGCAACATCTTGCACCCTTTCTGTTTCTTTTGTTTTCTTTGTAAGTCCTTCTACTGACAAGCCAGCTGGTTCCAGTAAGGCCAAACTCTTCCCATTTGGCTGGTTTCTCCATGTAATCCCTTTTTGGGGGTGTGTATTTGTCAAAGATACACACAGTTGGGAATGGTACAGATGGCTACAGATTTACTGCCTTCCCGTTTGGCCTTCTGCAGCTCGGATATCTTGTGGCTCTCACAATGCTGGGTCTGATACACAGCTCCTAAATCATGGCTCTGGCAAGGCCTCAGTTGCCTCCCTTCACTTCCTCTGTTCCATCCCACACACTGTATTACTAACTACTCGATAAAAAATATGGTCCCTATTGCCGCATCGTCCGGCCATTCTCACACCTTCTTTATCTTTCCCGCTTTTATAAGCTCTTGCTGCACACAAAATCAATTTACTAAACTTATTTCATCTCTATTATATCTATTTCCTATTGCACTTGAACAACTGGTGCATATATGCAAAATGTGATCCATAATTTTGGCTTGTTAGCTTTTCCTGATGGCCTGAGGTTCATGTTTAGCTCATTATCTACCTGTAGCACTACTCTCCATCTCCCTTTCTATACTTTAAATTGCATTGAGAAGGCAATAAAGCACTTGTGGGAAGGGGGTGGACCTAAAAAAGGAGGGGGAAGCCCACAGAGATGAACAGATCAAAAACTCAGACAAATCAAGAGGAAGTCAGCGTGTGACAGTTTCACAGATTGGCTCAGGGCTAACTCACACTGGCCCTGGTTTTGATTCAGAGACCCTTAATGACATGTGAGAGGCTGCTTCCTGTCCCCTCCTGAGGAAACACATGATCAGGAGCCCATATTTAATTCATGACAAGCCACATATGCCTGGTTCGGAGAGGTCTCAGCATAAAAACAGCAGTCAGGGTGAAAAGAACAAATGGACAGAGAGAGACTGATATCCATTCAGTTCACCCAGATAGACACACAAACTATGAAGCATCTCTTCCTCCTTTAAAATCCCACACTCAATCATATTTTATTCAGAAGTCGACAGCAATTACTGTCTCTTCCCGCAGGCAGAGTGAATGTGTAATTTCCTCCATCTTCTTGAAAGCTGACAGTTTGACAATCGCAGAACAGCCACTGCTGTTTTGGCAACCAAAGTCCTGCCGTTGAGGCGATGTCTGGGTTTTTCTGTCTCGACACTTCTGCCATTCTTCCCCTCTGCCTCCTTTGTCCTGACGCTTGCTTCTCGCTCCTGCTTTCCACCTGTTTCTACTCTCAGAAAGCACACCTTTCTCTCCAAAATACCCATTTTAACTCAAATCCTCAAACAAATGAACCTCTTAAGTGTATCATATTTGGTTGTGTTTGACCCTCTCCTAATACACAGGGAAATACAATGAGATCATTTGATTGGTGTTATGGGGCTCAGAAGGAGAGAAGCTCGTCCAAAACAAACAGATCTCAGATTTATGTTCCAAAAATCCACAGATGGCCTCAAGACTTGCAAGTTACACGTCTTGGACCATATGAGATGACAATGTCTGAGACTGACTATGTAAAGACAGGGTCCAGAAACTATAGAGTCTTCAGTTTTATGTGACACAGGTAACAAAAACTTTGAGTCAGTGGACTGTCGCTGAGATCAAGAGTAAAAGAACAAACCAACAAAAAAGAAACAAAACATATATACTCAGAAAAATGAGTCAATTTTTCCCCTTGTGACTTTATCTCAGTTATGTCCAATGCAGCTGACTGCACTGAATACGTCTTTGTATGAATCATATTCATTTAAACAGGCCTGATGCCGTTATATGGGCTATTATTGTTTTAGTATTCCAGCTACTGTATGCAATATTCACAGACGACAAAACTATTTGCAAACTGTCACACAGGTGAGATGTGACGAGCTAGTTAAAAACAGTAATGTTAAAGCAATGGGAATTGATTGTCAAGCAGTAATGTGGGCATGCAGGATGGAGTCAAATCAGAAGAATGGGTACTTACCAACAGGGCGAGCTGGAGACACAACAATGGAGGAGTGGATACACAAAAGGAACAAATTAAAACACAGACGAACAAACATATAAAAGAAAAAAGACGAACAGAACAAACAGAATAAAATGAGACAAAAAATAAATAAATCAATGTCAGAATGAATGATATGTTGTGTCAGGGCCAACTCATTTCTAAGCATGGCAGAGAGGATCCAGTAGCATATGTCCACTGTCCTCTGGACAGTTTTACTAATGAGCTGAACGCTTCTGTTTCCCAGACACACAATGGTCAAGGCAGTCTGGTATGAGCGCCCACTGGTGGTCAACATCTTCAACAGCATTTGGGCAGCCAATTCTATTTGTCAGAGACAAACACACTACTGGACCTTCGCTGTCTGTATTGATGAAATCTATAATTCTAGGATGGTGTGTGTTTGCAACAGCAAGGTGAAAGTGTGTTTATCACTAGTGCTGATGGATAGAACAGGAAAAAAGAGAGCAAGAGGAAGAGAGAGCAAAAAAATATTTCAAAGAGAAGAGACAGCCTGTGGGCTTCATCCAGAAACAGACCACTCTATCCAGAGAGTTGTGGTTCCCCAGTGTTTCCTCTGTGTTTCTGTATGTGTCCTCACTGTCAAGTAAAGCACTAAGATGCTACCTTCGTACAAGAGAAGCCATCCCAGAACCTGTATCCCCTGTGTTGCTGTAAAGCGCTCCACAGAGACCTTAAACACTTGAGTTTAATGGGAATAAGAGTGGTGAAAATTACAGTCAGAATGTTTTTATTAACCTTGCAAACCCAGGTGTGGACCAGTAATCTGTGAAATGGCTTTACAGCGTGGCCAGCAGACCACCATGACGGGGGGGTGGGTGGCAGAGTGTGTCGACGCTGCACTCGGAAATGTAAATAATTAAACAGATTCATACACTGTCTACATCTTTCTTGACTGTGAGAGTCAGCATCCTGGATTTGTGTAAAGGGGACCCTGTGGAGTAAACTGGCAATCTCAACCTCATATTGGTGTACAAGAACAAAAAAAGTGAAATCTGTGAGGGCATGTGAAAAAATAACAAAGATTTTTTACCTCTGACTGTGAGCGTGGCGGACGCCTCCAGCTTGCCCACCCGGTTTTCTGCCACGCAGGTGAACGCGCCCTCGTCATTAACGGAGGCTTTCTTCACTCTCAGCACATAGTCGTCCTTGTCATACTTGATCTCATACCTGTCAACAAAGATGTGAAATTCAATTTGCCTGTTCAGCATTAAACACAAATACTGTCAATTTAGATAAAACATTAACACGGTGACAAATAAGACGTGCTTCAGTATTTTATCTGTGCTTTGCTGAGATGTAGCAGTGAAAAGTGAATTTCCTCTTGGAGAGGAAAACAGAAGCATAACTGTTCATTCTGAAAAATGGAGACGTATGTGAGGGGATCAATTATTCAACAATGACACAGAGTACACAGAGGGATGTGCGTTCAGTTGGAACCCTCCTCTCTATCTCTCTCTGTGTATATAGTGTATGTTTAAACAATATTCAGAGCTTTGTGCGTGTCCACAACGCATGTATGAATATATGGTGGCAATTACTCTATACAGCGCTATCTTCAGGAATGGAAAATAATGACTTTTATTGTCATCGTACAACAAAATTGTGGCGCTTCTCCCTTTTCAGTGCACAAAGATAAAGTAAGTATAAAAATGATAAATAAGTATGAAAATAAGTATATAAATCTTCGAACGTATACACAAAAATAAACATAAAAACAGTATAAAAAATTGTCTTATATACAAATGCAAATATGAATATGAGTATGGATTTACAACAAGGACAAATACTGGGAATGTTAACAGGAACTGTTAAATAATGTATTGCACTGAATGCTGGACTATGGACAGATAAAAGGCCACTCTATGAGAGCTTGACACTATGTTTGCCCCTTATAGAATTTCAATACGATTATATGTACTTTAATTATGAGTCTCTAGAACAAACTGAGGCGATATTGTTGCAATATATGTTGCTTTCAGTCTCTATCTATGCAGTCATCTGCAGTCTGCCACAGTGTCTTTTTTATATTACCACTTGGAGTCTCCAAAGTCAGACTGTTCCAAATCCACAGAGGGGTTTTAAAGAATAAGCCTGACATTATATTATCCTTTTATTATAGCTTATGCCTCTGAGCCATAAAAACTCCAAACTTGCAGTCCAACAACTATTAAAAACACATAAAAGAACCAAGAG
This sequence comes from Synanceia verrucosa, assembly GCA_029721515.1. Classification (NCBI taxonomy): domain Eukaryota; kingdom Metazoa; phylum Chordata; class Actinopteri; order Perciformes; family Synanceiidae; genus Synanceia; species Synanceia verrucosa. The sequence continues at coordinate 4,109,438 of CM056559.1, forward strand.
TAGTGATGTCTGCCCAACATGGAGCAAACCTTCAGAGATTGGAAACATAGCCACAGAGTCGTTTCAGAACAAACTACACTGGCCATGTTCGTTGTAATGAAGAAATATTCCACCCGGTGCAGCAGTATGACTTTTTTATGTGTTTTTAATGGCTTTTAGATGACAACAGAGCTCTATGGCACAGGAGAATATGCTATATTAGGAGTACACATGTGATTCTTGTTAGAGGGACAAATTCATTTTTTGTTTTGGTCTCTTTAGGGGAATTGGTGACACTGTAGTGAGTTAAATTTGAAACTGTGAGGTTTGTACATTGATGTTTTACTGTGATGCTTCCTGATGTGACTGTGGTCCATTTCCTTCAGAGTGGGAAAGGCCCCTCTGCTCGGCCATCAGGTGTACTGATGGCTGCTTGCCACTGGCAGCTGCAAAACTAATCTGTCCTGTCTTCATTTTTTTCACCTGCTGTTATGACATTTCCTGAGCAAGCATTCAAAGGCAGCTTTATTGAGGCACATTCCTCAACTATGACTGCCGGTTCCTCCTATCCACACAGGTACTTAAGGAGCCATAATGATTATTTGACTGAGTCATGACTGGATGCTTTGTTCTAGAGAGGGGGGTGTACAGTTCAGGTAATGGTGGGGGCCGTGAATAAAGCATTTATTGTGGAAAAACACTGAGTGGCATCCAAAGGAATGAGACAGCACCTTTTGGGACATGCCTGCAGTCAGATGAAAAACAAACAAGCCAAAAGAACAACCTCCCATACCCTGCCTCTGGCTACAGTGGGAAGCTCAACATGAACTACAGATTTTGAAGAGGAGGTGGAGATGAGCAAAAGAGTGTCAGTGACAAGTTAGGGATTTGGGAAAACTCCCTAATAAACCATGATGAAAGAAAGTGAACAAGCTAACTCTTTCCAGAACTCTCAAACAACCCACGCTAACCAGCTCTGTGTCAACAACATCAGCACGCTAACACGCTCACAAGGAGCTACATGTGCCATTTTCATCATGTTTGCTAAGTACCAGGTGCTAAAAGTACAGCCGAGGCTGATGGGAACTGTTCGTTTTGCATAGCATGTGATACGACAATGTCTGCATCAAATGTCACAGTAATCCATCCAATATTTGTTGAGACATTTCACTCAAAACCACATGAACCTCATGGTGGCGCTGGAGAAAAAATGTAAGAGTGTCATGGTAATCCAGTTGTTGAGAGACTGAGTCTGGACCAAAGTGGTGGACTGACTGACTCAATTTGACATTACCATCTGAAGGGCCTTGGAGACCATGGCGATCGTAAAAATGTACAGTAGTACTACGTACTACTGTACGTAGAACAAAGCTAGGTGCAAATGCTATCCTACTAGCAGCAATCAGTGGGTATTCACAAAACATCACAACAACTCATAGGGGAGGTTAGAGCTGTGCGATAATAAGATATCCATCGCAGTGCAGCATAAAGCTAGCTATTAGCACTCAAAACACATACTTATTAGCAACATATAACACTGATTACACCACAGGAGGAAAATAACGGTATCAGTCATGTTACATCAGAAAAAAAATACTATATCGTATAGTACATATCGTTATCGGGATATAAAATTGGCTATATCGGGATATACAATTTTGTCCATATTGCCCAGCTCTGGGGAGGTTTTTTTCTTTCCATGATATACTTGGAAAATACTGTGATTCAGCCTTGATTGTACTCATTTACTTTATGTTGAGCACATGAGGGCTCCAGCTAAAATGTGATAACTCGTAAGAACAGTACAGGATCCTACAGCCTGGCATCTGCATGGCCGAGGCCTTGCCATGTGGAGAACCCTCTATACACACATACTGGACAACATGCTTATTGTTCTTGGTCTCCATCAGTCTCTCAAAACAGAACCCCAGGCTGGCCCATGACTTATTAGAGGGGAAACATAGCTCAATCAATCTGTAATCAACTTCCTATATGGAATCAGCTGAGATGACAAGATGAGTGGAAATACCCTGGGGATAAGAGGTAGTTGTGGCCACACACACACACACGTAAGTACACACAGAAAGGGAACAGTAGCTCTTTATTGAGACTGAATCGGGGTAGCACTCTGTTCTTTATTAGAAGAGGAATGTAATTGCAGATGTATAAGGGCTGTGGAAAAGATAGGGGAGCCAAGTTCAGTCTCTCTCCTTTTCAACTAGAAAATGGCACACTGTCCACACACACAACAAAGTACAATCATCCAACACATATCCACACATGTGCAGAGTCATCCACTCATGAAGGGGAGATGAGGAGTGATGAGAATGTAAGCAAATGCCAAGACAAAGCGGCAGTTTTCTGGGTTGTCAACTTGATATGTTTGCTGCACAGAAGAGGCTGCTCAAAGACGACAATTTTATTGGACAAACTTCAAAAGTATTGCGCTTCAAAAAAAACAACAAAAAAAACCCCTCTGCATCACTTTAGAGGATTTGCCTTCAAAGTGCCTGTCAGGAACACACTCACCCATGTTCCACCTCCAGACTTGTGCCGATTCACCCACATTAAGAGAATCCTATCTCTTGGTTGTGTGGACGACTGAATGTGCGTGAACAGCTACCCACAAAATGACTCAACCTGAGAGGATCTTATCTGCCTTGCCTCTGTGTGTTCATGAATAGGGCCAGCGGTTGGCAGAAGGGCTGAGTGCCAACTGAGCACCATGAGTCAGATACAGCAGGTCTAGCTCTCCGGCCTGGCTGCTCTGACACAATGTCCCCTCTCTGCTCCATTTCACTCTGACAGTCTGATCCAGTTTCACACCATCTAACTGCTACTTCGCCACATCCTGATGAAAAGAAGTGGAGTCTACCTGTCCAGGCCTTGTCACCCATGAGAGGGAATCAATTAACCGCTATCACTTCTCATCTTCCTTCAGTAAGACCCTTAGCCAGAGCTCTACTCCCTCCTGGCGTCTCTCACGTCTCAGCAGGGTCGGGCCTTTCTAATGGGTCCAACTAACATCCATCGCCTTATCCTCCATCAATCAAAGATCAGTTTGGCAAGACTTCAAACCTTCTAGTTAGTTCAGGGGTTTGTGGGCAGCAGACACATCCTACATTTGCCTTTAGAGGAGTTACTTCTCTCCAGTGCCAAAGAAAAAGTGGCAGCAGTGCAGTATTTGCTTAGTCAAAGTGGTTTGGAGCAGACATGATGGTTGTGCTGGAAAGTATGGCACATTGGGAAAAAGAAACAAAGAAGAAGCAAAAGTACAGTTCATTGGCCGATGCCTAGAAGCCACTCTCACTTTTTCACTCTTTGTGTGAAGAACAAAGGATGCAAAAGCACCAAAAACGCTGAGAAACTCAGATGTATAAACTACGTAGTTATTTCCCTTTTTATGCTAATCCATGACGAGGAAAAAACACTTATAATAATGATCAGCTGCACTTTAAGCAAAACCATCATTTCTGTATTCTCTAATATGCATAATGATTTATTTTCTTCATTTTTCTTTGTTATTGCCATTAAATATACTGATGACCATCCTTACTGCCAGTCACCAACACACTCTCATATATACCAGATGTATCCACTACATCAGGGGAAGTAATGGAGACATGAACCATAGCCTGCCATCTTTTCATTCTGCTGAGCTGCGGATGTTAGAAATCACTGAAAGTGGATGGTCAGCATAACACAGGCACTGCTGTCACACTAGCAACAGCTCTCTCAAACAGAATGACCCACACACACCTCTATCACACACAACCCCACACACATACATGAAGGGATTGAGTCAGGAAGAAAGGTTTTTTTTTCTTCTTCTTCTGCTGAATGTAGCAGGAGCTGTGCTGTGGAGGTGAGCAGGGACAGAGGGTCTGAATACAGAGAGAGTGCAAGACCAAAGGGGCTCTGATAAGGCACAGGAGAGGGCACAGGGGTCCAGAGCAAATGAGGAGGCAGAGGGAAACCAAAGGAGGGACAGATGTGGGCCACAAACTGAGCTGGTAGCCACGAGATAACACACCCACACAGTCTTTCTTTCCACTGGGATTCATTCAGACTTGAGCAGAAATGCTTCCATTTGCAACACAAAGCTGTGTAGTCCTGACTGATGTGGGATCAGCTACTGTGAGCTTTCCTCTAGATTCTGCAGAGATGCTCAACAGACTGATATTAATCCAATGAAGACACTCTTACACAATCATTAGCCAGTTTGCATTCACATAACCAAATGTGGAGTGGTTAAGCCACATAAGAACAGCCATTGTAGATACACCTTGTACTGTACACACCACAAATAATTTTCAGACAAATGCTACAATCCAGACAAACATTTCCCCTGGGAAGACACACTACTCTATCATCTGAATCTAATTGTATGTATATTGGTAAAAACAACGAGCCCTGTTCTAACCAAATTTATTTCTCTTGGGAAGGCGATTTTAATATCGCATGTGCTGGTCAGTGATTTTAATTCACATGTGTGTTTTTTTTTCCTTCCATCCTTAATTGAAGCCTCAATGTACTATTTTTCCACCCTCTAATAATTTAAGTCAGAGACATCTTGTATTTTAGAGATCCATTTTCTCAGTAGGCTGCACAGTTAAGAGTTCTGTGTGACAATGGGAGAAGTCAAAGGTGCTTTTCAAGCCTCGTGGCAACATATACTGTCCTATTTGGGAGCCGAGAAGATGAAGGAAAAAAAAGAAAAGCCATTATGAGAGTAAGAACCTGTAAGCTCAACAAATGGCGGATCTAATTTCAGCTACAGGTAATTATTGGCTAGTCTGCCTCTTATGACTAATTTCATTTCAACTCCAGTCCTCTCTTTCCTGAATAGATATAATAACTGGAAAAACACTGACATTAATAACTATATAAGAATTGCAATGATAATTTGAACTCAGGATTTGTGTCTCTTACAATAACAGTTGGGTGGAAAACAGCCCAGAAGAAACAAAGACTCAAGGTTACACCTTAACTCTTTGAGTGCCATCGATGTAATAACATGTCAAAGTGGTTTTTCGGCAGCGGGTCGCTGATCGTGGTCTCCTGCAGCCTGTGAGTAATATTGGGGCTTCTGGGAGATGTAGTCAGAGCATAAAGAGACGGTATACACCACAACTTTCCATTTTATAAAACAGCTGGCACTCAATGAGTTAAAATGCCTGAATTCTCAATCGTAATGAAAACACCTGTAGTAATAATCCACCTGTTGTTCTGACATCTCTTGGTATTTACGCTGACATGTGCCAGATTGTAATGCAAATGGTTTCACAGGGATATGTTGAGAGATTTCTCAACATAAGGTCTACTTAAACATATTTAATTGAGCTATTTTATTCAGTTCCAAAGCTTGTTGATGGGCATCCTAGAGTAGATAATGTCTTTGCTGAATTTCATCTTTTTTTTTTAATAAACAGTAAAAAAAAAAAAAAAAAAAAACAAAAAAAACACACACAGAAGCAAAGGAGCAGCATTATTGTCTTTGTCCTCTAATTGAAACCATTCTCGTGCTGTCTCTATCTCCTCCTCTACCCCTCAGAGACTGAAGCCAGTGCCATCCTGGTGTGCCTCATGTCTATGTGCCAGCGTGTGCATGTGTTTGCCTGCGAGGCTGCTGGAGCCACTGAGCATATTAAAGACCTGTTTACTCAGCTGAGCTTCCAATTCCCGTTTTCCTGGTATAAAAGTTGTGCACACACAAACACCAACAGAATGACACAGACGAGCTCAATGAGCGTAAAGGGACCGGCAAAGACGAGTTAAAACAATTTGATGGTTAAGAAGCAGCGGCCTCGCTAAGTCTCTCTTTTTATAGCTTACCATAATAATAAGGACGGTGTAACCTTTTCGGCTAAAGAGCAAATAAAGACCCCTTCCCGCTGCATGGAAGTGGTTGATCTTTAGCTCCCTTTTATTCCTATGAGACCACTGCAGATACAGCTACAGAGCCACAGTGTAATGACAACATGCTACAGTAGTTGTATTGTACTATTTCTCCTTCCAACTATTCTTGAATGGGATTTTAAACAATTCCTCTGTCAGTCAGAGAGACGCCCTGTTTGATGTTTACTAAGTGAGGATAAGCAGGAACAGTTCGTCACTTAACAATACTAGTCTTTTTTTTTTGTTGGCACGCAACAAAGGCAGCAGAAAATGTCAGAATTAGAATATCGCAGTGTTCATGCTTGCTTTTCTGTTTCAAAGCAAAACCGGAGAATTAAATATACCGGTGAAAAGAAACGCTGCAGAAATTATATTTATCATTTATTAATTTTGGCATTATCTTTTTCATGTGTTCAGTTGCCTTTCCACATCCAAATGAGGCTGAACTTCAGAGACAAGATGTTAGCGAGGGTGTGGGCACATGACACTCATCCTACTCTGTTATAAATCTGTTAATTAGTGAGCAAAATGATCTCATTTCCAGAGCCAACTCCCTATCAAAGCCATGAGTGAAATACTTCTGTGTGTTTGCTTTGGCACAGCGCTCGTGTCGAACTGCCCAGTGAACCAAACCCTTATCAGACACAAACAACCTGCCCACGCTGAGCTCTGCTGCTAGCCTTGAGTGAAGTCAGGACCACTGAGTGTGTGTTTTATGAGGTGATCCAAGGAGTGTGCGTGACCGGCTCGACTGCTTGGGAGCCAACGCTGGTCTGTTTGAAGTCCACTCCTGACAATGACACCGCTGTTGACTTTAAGTCCGGTGACTCACGGTGAGGTGAAACACAGGACCCAAAAAGAACAGTATCACCATGTCATCAGTGGCGTTCTACAGGAAGCGAGACAGACTATAGCTGGCAATGGTGCAGTGCTTTTCTCTTTAAATTACAGACTTGTGTTGCTCTTTCTTTCATCAGTCTGTTTTTGTGACTGTGAATGAATGCATGTGTCATGAGACTGAATGGGGTTAAATGCAGAAGGGAGGGAGGGAGTGGTTATCTTCTGGGTTTCTAAGGCGTCTGTGCCAAGATTTCACCTGAACAGCTGCACCTGTACACAGACTCATGTCAGCTGATATACTCGAGCTCTTTGTATCTCCTGTCATTCTATCTGTCTCTGTCTGCTTCGGTATGAGCCATGCTTTTTCTGCTCCTCTGGATGTCTACCTTTCAGACTTCCTGCTCGTTTACCTGCCAATCACTTTTAATTGTCTGGCTCAATATCTGTTTTTCTTCATGCAGACCCCTTTCTTGACATGAGACACTGTCTACTCCTGTTGTGGCTGTAGGGCACCTAAGGGTGGAGTCACTTTATCCTCAATGTGTAATGCACAATGTGTAGAGCCTAATAGAGCAATTTAATGCCTGCTGGCAGCCAGACCAGGTGAGAGCTGGCAGTGTGAGCTGTCATTAGTTTGAAACAGTCACTCAGACTGACATCAATGCCTCCACAGCTCCTCTGCATTAAGTGCAGCTTGTCACACCAGTGCTTCACACAAACACACACACACTTTCTCTCGAAAAAATATTTTTTAAGAATATTCACATAGCTATACGTACCTGCCACGAGGAACATCAATGTCATCTTTCCTCCAGCGTACGTTTGGCTGAGGGTCTCCTTGTACCTGACAGCGGAACTCCACCATCTCCTCTTCTAGGACCACCTGGTTGATGGGCCTCCGGAGGAAGGTTGGTCGCTCTGCAGGATGGACACAGAGGAAAGATCATTTCATAATGTAATGCAATGTGTGTGAATATTAACTCTTTGAAAACCACCTCTTATAAAACCGAAAGTACCTTGTGACAGCATTTTTGGCCATTTTGAGTCATATTTCATGACCTGCAGAATATTTTGTACTAAGACTAAGTTGGACGAACCTCAACAACCCCATCTTGACCACAATGATGGCGGCATTGTGGATTAGCACCGTGTAGCGTTACACGTTACAGCCTACAGTACGGTTGAACGTTTTTTTCAGGAGAACAAACACACCTTCTGCGTCTTCTTCTTCTTCCTCTTAACTGTGTTTGAGGTGGACCTCACTTTGCTGCTTAGTTTGTTGCATTCCAACAAAGCAAGCACAACAAATTTGGTTTTCCGACTTGTTTACTGGAACGCCATCAACTTGGGTGTGACGTCTCTTTATGTCCAGACTACATTTCCCAGAAGCCCCAAAATTACTCACAGGCTGTGTGAGAGCTCCCTCTGGTGCCAGCCGTCGAAAAACCACTTTGATGTAGGTAAATCTAGACGTTAATGGCACTCAAGTATTGGATTTTAAATGACTTCCGTGTACGTCAATGGCACTCAAAGAGTGAAATACTATGTGAACGTTACTCTGCTTATCACTGAGGAGAAACACGGGATAAATGGAGCTTACCAAACACTGTCACTTGTGCCGTCTCGCTGTCCCTCTCTCCGACCATGTTGGTACCCACACAGACGTACATGGCAGCATCACTCTTTCTTGTGTTGGAGATCATGAGCTTACCGCCTCGAATCTAAAGAAAAATATTTTTTTTCTTAAATACAGGAATCGGCATCCCTCACCTCCTTCCAACAAATGGAAACAAACATGAAACAAATGTGTTCAATGGCAATGAGCCGTTCTTTCTACTGTGTTCAGTTATTAAAACAGATGGCAATATTACTCACGGTGATCCTGTCATCCTTATCATCAATTCGCACTTTGTCTTTCCTCCAGTAGATGGTGGGTTCAGGATGGCCTCTGGGAGGAACACACTCAAGGATTGCTGGTTCCCCTGCTGCCACCACCACATCTGTCGGGTTTTGTCTGAAGTCATCTCGCAGCACTGAGGGGGAAAAAGGATGAAACGGTTTAGGGGGAAGGCTGGGTGTAGCAGACTGAAATGTTAAAAGTCCACCATTTCTTAAATCTCTCCATGCAACATCTCACTATAAAGCAAAGGATCTCGATGTCTGTATGCATAACCTTTGTATATCTTGGGAATCGTTGATCCGATCGACTTAATACTGGGCGACTGGGTCCCCAAGAGAGTGCTTTGTTGGATTTGCTGCAATTTCAAAAGTCATATCTCTCGTATATCAAATTGATATGGCATTTTGTAACAATGCAGCAAGCAGCAATACTGCTCAGTATGATGATTGTAGATGATGATTTCAACTCAAAAAGTAATTTTTATGTAATTTTGGCTTTATTATAGTAGACATACAGTCAACAATGATCTGCGAGTATGGCTCACAAACACTTTGGTGTTCGAATATGGCACCAAACAATGATTCATTTTATGATACCCGACAGGATCGGAGCTTTTCAGTCAGTGCTACAAAAGTATCAAAGTTCGGTACGCAGCCCTAAACATGTTTGTTTCCTACTATGGTGAAAGCATGACCCACCCTACTCTGTCTCTGGCTTATCCCATTGTTGCCCTAAACCTAACCAATCTTACTCCTCATGTCTAAACTAACCAAACCAGAAAACAAAGGAAAGTGAGTACTAGCCAAAAAGAGGTCATGATTGATAATTTTGCTCTGCACTTGCATTAAGTTGTGTGCACAACACAGTGTGAATGTATGCAGCTTGCATTGCGGCTATTTAAATGGGATGAACAGCTTCATCTGACAAGGCAAGCACAAGTGAAAGCTAATTGGAACTAATGGAGGTCCCTGTGGAGGTAGCTGAACAAACAGAGACAGAATGCCCTGAAGCCTGGTGTCACTCACATGTCAGAGCTCACAGGGTGCAACACTGCTTCACTTTGCTAGCATCTACACACTTACACACAAACCGCATATGTGCTAAAAAAACAGCGGGTGGTCTAATGAAAAAAGCTGTGGCCTTGTATCTAATCACCCTCAGGTACGCCTTTCATCACAGAGATAGCCTCTCACCAGGCATGGTGTTCAGCTAAATACACAACACCAGCTCATTATCAAACATGGAGAGCAGCTGTCACACATAAACATGTGAATATGTGAAAGCACCTATGTACACAAATTAAACTAGCAGGATACAAGTAAAAAGTTGTAGTAAAAAGGTCCTACAGTAAATCTGTTCTGTGGAGCAGCACTTCAGGAATCTCAGCTTCAGCAGCGTCCATCCATGCGACAGCGAAAGACACTGATTCATCTGAAGGATAAAAGGACTGAGCTTATTGGAGGATGTTTGAAGATGCTTGAGGAGGGCTAAATTAAGGTCAGCACCACAGGTCCTTATGTAAATTCCACACAGCACCGGGGACAATGGTAGGGAGGGACAGGATTATAAGAAGGGATAAATGGTCCCTGCGCTCCGGGCTTCTCTCATCTTTTCATTCACTCTTCTTACCCTTTCTACAGAAAGCCGCACAGCCATTGTCTTCTTATTTATTTATTTGGACCAAGGGGACGACGGGTGGAGGAAGAGAGGATGCTTTCAACCCAATTATCCTGGGGATGCACAAGGGTACCGAGTGGGACTTTTGTGTGACATGAATTCAAATGAACCCTTTACACAGGGGTGCTAGGAGAGCATACAGAAAAGATGCAGGGATGCCCTATAACAGCTAAGGTAATTAGCTAGATCCAGAGTGGTGGACACCCTGGTCAGGGGATAACAGCCACCACCACTGGGCTCTCTGTATTTGCATTAAAAACAGAAGTCTAGTGGTGTAAAATCATGGCCTGCTTTGTACCGTACATAAGCCTGTTGTTTTCAAGATCACATTGAATTTAATTGTTCCCTTCCATTTATTGCTGATTGCACCCATGGGATTTCTGTCAGAATCAATTTCCTTTGAAACAGAACAGCGACAAAAGAAACCAACATTAGGTGTGCATCATTACGGTGCTTGTGTCATGCTGTTGAGTCTAATCTAATAGTGCATGGCACGTCATAGTTCCCTGTAATCTAAATAAATGCACAAAATAGATAAAAAGAGAGTAGCTACTAGGGATGGGTATTGGCAAAAACTTCACAATATGATACCTATCACAATACTTGAGTCATGATACAATACATTATTGTGATATTGCGATATACGGTGACATAGCTCACTGAGAAATTTAAAATGCAGCTTAAAATACAAGCTGTATATATAGTATGTATATAGTATGTATATATATATATATATATAATTTTGTATTATTTTTTGGGGGGGAAAAATCTATATTAAGAAAATAAAAATCAATATCACATCAGAAGAAAAAAATATCACAATATATTGTCATTGTGATATTTTTTCCCACCCCGAGTCGCCCCACAATCCAGTAAATCAAATGCAATGTGCACACACTTGTTGAGAGGACAGGATTTACCGCTGGATTGCAAACAGCTACAAACAGGCAAACACTGGCGAAGGGATTATGCCCTGTGTGTTGGCTGAGAGCTTGCTAATCGCTAGTCAACACTCTGAACAGTAAATGAGGGGAGGGCCCAATCCAAATACACTTTAGCACACTGTCTAATCCTAACTACAAGTTCATCAAGGTCAACCTCCGACAAATATTCATCCCCTCAGAGCTTCACTACAGTATGAGTGTGTACGTCTTGTTGCCTGCAGACAGCTCTGTGGGCTGGACTACCCTGTGTGTCAGGGATCATAAGGCAAGTGAATGCTTTTGTGTTGGAATCATAGCACTCTTTTCTCTGTTCATCTGTGTGAGGTGCATTTGATATGTGTGTTTCATTAAGGACCCTGAACTGAACTCCTGCTCCAACTCTGAGGCCCTGTAGGCGTTCAGGGCCGAATCAGCCGACAGACATAAAGTAATTGCCTGTCTATCCCCCTGAAACACTCAGCTCTTCTTCCACTGAAAACACCTCACCTCCCATGGAGTTCCAGCAGGCCCCAAACTCTGCCGTCTTGCCTACTTGCTTATTAATATTTATATATGTTTTACATTTACACCCCTCTGTTGGCAAGTACTAAATCTGTCAATCTGGCTGCAGGCTAAAAAGAACCCATATCTGAATAATAATAATCTGCCTTTGCTTCTCATATGCTATTTATTTATTTCCCAAATATCAGAGGAGTGGGCTGATTTGAATGGAGGAGCATCAGGCAGGGGGCAAAGCGTGGTAAATTTGCAGCGCTTTCAGCTGGCACTGTTTCAACACTTCAAACTTAAAGGGGAGGGAGTCAGGTTGCAATTTGGGCTGTGAAACAGCCAAGGGGTTGAGAGCGGAGGTCTTTGCCAAAATGCAAACAAAAAGGAGACACCCACACAGGAGTAGTAGTAGGCTAGAGCGTCCTACACTGGCAGGAGAGGCCTGTGCCAGCAAGAATTAGGGAGGTCTGCCTGTGTGTGTGTGTCCTTAGCTAAGACACACAAATACATGCCAGCACACACACACCAGGCATCATAGCAAAGAGGTGGCAGGGCAAGGACAGGTGAGGAGAGATATTTTGCACAGTGCACCCTGTCCTCCCACCCAAGATATTACTCAGTAGAGGGTGACACTGCTTGTCGGTGAGATTAGTGGGGAGCCTTGACTGAAGCGTCCAGCCTGCATACCAAGATAAGTGCTGACAAATGCATTCACCTCCAAAAACACACCTAGCTTTGGTTCACAAAGCACAGACTCATGTCTACAACCTATTTCTTTTTTTTTTTTTTAAATTCATGTTACTTTAATGGACGTTCGCCACACATACGCAAACCTGACACGCATTTCTTAAAAGCTGCAGGGCTTCGTATCTTTTTGTAATCCTGCATTTGCGTGTTTATGTTGTTATTACTTTTCCTTACCTCCCTATTCACTGCCGAAAAAGACCACATGTGCTTTCATAGATAGACTCTTGGGTCAGGGGGCTAAGAAACTGAGGGAGAGATTACAACAGCCAGATGCCCGGGGCCATACCCCAGCACCCAGACCCACCACCTTCTACCCACACTCTGATTAGAAAATAAACCATGCACACACATACACACAAGAGCTGTAGAGAGGTAGCTCCAAGCCACAATATCATTTCATACGAGTGCTTTTTGCACTTCATCCAGCAGAGTGCTATTACAATACCGCCATTTTCAATTCTCCCCTTAGAGAAGAGAGACAATATATATGTCACTTGACAAAACATACCAAATCCACTCTATGTGCTGTCATTGATGTTCTGTATTACTGTTGACGCTGAAGGCGGGAGAGGGATAATGCCACGCTATATATTACTACACCGTGAAAGGAGATGTGCTCCATTTGTCTGGACGCAAGCTTTTTCTCCGACTCTGACTCGCTCATTTGCCCTCCCACCGGCTAGAGCTGACCTTTGCCCCTCCATCCAGATGCAGAAATTACCCCCTCAGCAGGCAGGCAAGCAGCAGGTTCACACATATCCCCTATATTCCTCCACTGAGAGGTTGCAGGTCAGACCAGAGAAACAGCTGCAAAAATATGGCCGGCTGGCGGTGCCCAAGGCTGTACCTCCTGTGAGAGCTGAGTAGAGACTCTCATCATTAGCACAACTCATCACCATCTCTCTCGGTCCGTCTTATTCTCTCATATCACCATGAGAGGTCATTCTCTGTCTTTCTTTTTCTTCCATCTTCTCAGTTCATCTTTTATGTTTTTCCAATCCCTCAGCATTGTCCTATGCGTTGCTTCTTGCCCCCTCCACTCGCTTGTCGAGGCTATCTCTGCACAGACTGCAGATGAGCTTTTGCAGATGAAGCCATATACATGCACGCCCGAACATTCTCCACAGACCATGGCCATCCCTGATATGATCACCACCACCATTCTCCCTATCTGCAAAATCCTGAGCTAAGGGATTGTAAATAACACTGTCACTTTCACAGATAAGATGCAGGAAATATGGAAAGGAGCGAAGGTAAAGAGAATCATATGGTCTGAAGCGATACCACTGTGGGGGAAATCACAGGTGGCAATATAATATGAAATGTGCATCTTTAATAGAGACTTGGATGGAATAAAAGAGAGAGCATGTGCTCCGGTGAGAAGAGACGAGGCATAGCAACACAACAGGGGATGATGAGAGGATGCTGATCAAGGTCAAACTGAAGAGGTGGTGAGGAGTACAAAGGTGCTGAATAAATGAGGCTGACTCTAAATGAATGGAGTGCATTCCATCAAACTCCTACCACATACTGTGCCTCCACCTCTGATTCAGTAGATAAGCCTAAACAAACACCTTTATTTAAACAGCAGCCCCGTTCAAAGCTCATTTTTCAGACAGCACCCCTAATTTGGCCTAACAAGCCCCTGGGCAGCACAATAATGACAGTGAGACCACAGTGGGCGATTCTGCTGGCCCTTTCAGAAAAATATGTGGTGCTGCTCCCCAGAAACAATATAATTAACTCTTAATGGACATCTTTCCTTTAACAATACCAACACACACACATACACATTCTGTCACGCACACACAATTCAATTTAGCCTAATCCATGCTTTATGGTAATGTATAGCTCATTAAAATGTTAGTTAAAAACTCATTAAAATTCACTTGAAGAAGTAATGGCTTCATTACAGTAATATGCTGAAAAGCAAAGAAAAAGACAAGGACAAGGAGAAGAAAGAGAGCAGAGAGCGACAGCTTTCTAATCACTTAATTGTGTCTAAAATGGAATACATTTGCATGATAAATAACGATGTGCTGTATCCTCTCTATCTCTATCCATTCTCATAGAGCTCTGTAATTAACAAGTGCTACAATTAAAGCTGCATTTGCCCAAAAATTATTTGGGCATAATTTCTGTGGCCACTCCAGTTCTCATTCTGTTGTCTTGTTCATGGTCATGAATGTGATTGCAGGGCTTGGCAGATGCAGACAGTGCACGGGAAACTGAAGCCGGCTGATACTGACGAACAATGTGCCCATGGGTGTTTGTGCCTGCTCTGATAAGGCAGGATGATGCGCCGATGCTTGTGCTCGGTCCAGAATGGACACTTTACAGCCGGAAGGGGGAGTAAGACGTGAAGGAAGGAGGAGAAGTGGAGGTTGTAGATGAGAGAGGGATTGATTTCCTGCCAATTCCAGCACAGAGGCAGCGCAGACAGAGGTAGTGAGGCATCACGATGGAGCAGGTGGGTCTGCTTCCTGCATCGGGTAAAGGAAGCGCAGAGAGGAAGAAAAGTGAAAAGAAGAAGAGGAGAGGAAGTAGTGCACTCAGGCGGACGAGCAGATGTCTTCTCTCTTAGTCTCCTGTTGCATCAGTCACCATCTAAAGATGACACAACATGATATGGGAGCTGCTCGAGTTTTGAGATTATGAGTGAAATAACAGCTGAGTAGGCATAATCTGAGTTGAAATGTGTGCTGTATTTTGGAACATCTGAACTCCATTTAGCGGCTACAAAATCTGCACTAAAAAACAAGTTGGCCATGTTGGTATCCTCTTGAAGTTTAACTCCAGTCTTACTCTGGAGAGACAAGGCACTGTGATTCTGCATTGTGTGTAACATATGAGAAGTAGGCGAAATGCATGGGAATCTCATTAACTCTGGCTTTTTGCTTATGAGCTACCAAACAGCTGGACACTGTTAACGGTGGGTACGCTTCCACAGCTGTACCAGCTGTATGAGAGCAGTGCAGAGCAGAGGCTGTGGCACGAACGCTGCACTGAAAGGCACGAGTGGCCGGTCCGACCACGTCAACAGAGCTAGGAGAAGCTCAGATTACAGTGTACTGAGGTCAATGTTACTCCTCTAGCAAAAAGTAGATGCTAAATTAACGCTCTGGATATTGTATAGAGCATGAGATGACCAAAAGTAGGCTTGAAGCAAAGCACACATAAGCTACGATACTAAGTCTTCAACTTTTTAAAATTTTCTATACATGGAGACTAAACATCATCTTACTCTCCTCCTACACCACCTCAACAAATGTCTTAATATCTCATTATCTTCACCACCTCTCCCTCTCACCTGCAGTGTTATGGTTAATATGTATGACCTCCAAGTGGAACAGTCACAAATCTAGCTGTGGTGCACAATTCTCAAAATAGGAAATGTCCTGTATCTGAGGTCTAAAAACTGCTTTTTGTTTGTTAGCATATTGATGTGAGCTGTGGCCTAATGACATTGAGGCAGTGACCTTCCACGGGGAAAAACAATCCCCATGATGCAGCTGAACTGAGCTCAGACTGGATTCCCTCATACAGGCAGGCAGGCTCACACTGACAGAAGCTGAGACGCTTATCCAGTGTGGCATACTCACACAGGCATCTTTGGTTAAAAATGAAACCCCTGCAGCCCAGTCCTGCAGTCTGCAGCATGAATCTTCATATAATCTTTAATAGCTTCCCCCTCTTTTTCTTTACACCAGCCTATTTGCTGCAGCTCCTTCCATGTCTATTTTATTGTTTTGGACTATAATTGGATTGGCAGTAACAGTGAGAAGAGAGCCGTTAGGAGCTTGTAAAAGGTGTCACTCTGCTGCAGCCCCGTTTTAATTAAGCTCTCGGCTGGAGTTGAGCAGCTTTTATCTAGCTTGATGTGATGAGCCCCAAGTGCGCCACGCAGTACTGCAAGAAGAAGGGTTCACAACAGCTGTGGATAGCCCAGTTTACTGTACTCCACCTTCCTCCCCAGACACCAATCTACATGGCAGGACCAAGAAGACACTTGGAAACATCATAAAATTGCAGTGTGTTTGTGTGTATGTATGCCATTACTGTGTCTGTGTGCTCATTGTGACAGAGCCCCACCCATCAGTGGTGTGCAGTCATGTGTGCACTGGTGCAGAGCAGAGCCAGCCCCACAACATGGCGGCAGAAAATGAGCACAAACAGGAATCTAAACAAATATGCCACTGCTGTATTTTCCTAACTAACCCTGCTTTACTGTCCGGGTGCCTGTGTGTGTGGTAATCTGAATACTGAGCTGATGCTGTAGGCAGTTCTGTATGCGGCATAATGATTAGAGAGGTGTTCATCACAGTCCTCGGCTGTTCCCCCCCTCCTCAATCCTCCTAATGGCCTCCTCAGATCATCTTTCCTTCAATCAATAGCGCCTGAAAGGAAGAATCCCACACCTAAGGACACTGTGCTCGCTACTGTAGATCACAGATGACACATTTTCCATACTAGGAATCCTCACTGTTTCTGGATCAGAACCTTGCAGAGGACTTTGAACCAGTTCTGATATCCATCAGATGTAAAGGTCTGGCCATTTTTCAGGGTGGGTGGCTGGGCGGAGGTTGATACAGTTAAGATTTGTGAGCAGAGGAAGGCTGAGGTCTGTCAGTGTGTGGCGAACGGAAAGCAGGCAGCAGATGAGACGGGGTGTTAAATCACATGCAGCCCAGAAGCAGAGACATTTAAAGAGATTTATTGATCACTTTATAGATCTCAACTCTTGAGGAAGAGCAAAAATTAAACTGGATACGGAGATGACCTTTACAACAGCCTCACCCATGGATAGAGCTTTTTTCCCCAGTGTGGGTATATGTGAGAGCTGTTTATGATTGAGGGGGAAGAAGCGATTTACCATTTAGTCAGAATGTGCTACCAGCACCACCATCATCCTGAAGATGTGCTATATACTTTATGTGTGTCTGCTGGAGCGTGATTGAATGCCGCACATAACATCTAAATACTTGGAATAAATTGTAGCAGCGCTGCTGCCTGCTCAGCAAATCACTGCTGCATTAGGCTCACCTAAGTAGCACACATACACACAAATAACAATTTCAAGTGTCTGTGCTGCAGTCTGGAAAATGCAACAGCAAAGCAATGCAGCAACAGCACTAATAGCAAACTGATCACTCCATACGGCACTGGAAAAGCAGGAGTTACATTAATATGCAGCGCATTGCTCAGATAACCCTAGGAGGAAACATGCATACTTACATTTACTCTATAGGTGATTTTTGCATTGACATGCCATGTGAGATACTTCAGCATGTGTGTTGAAATGCTCTGACATTAACTATGTGAGCAGAGCATTTACATGATTTATTGAAGCTTCCCTGGCGCCGTTTTTAGCACATGACAGTCCGGTTGCTTATTTCACAATCCAATTCGTGTTAATTGCATTACAGAAGAGTAATTGTGTTAGTTCCATCTGTAATCAGCTTACTGCCTCAGTGCAGCTGGATATACCTGTACACGAGGCTTATGTAACCTGCGTGCTAATGAGGGGAATTTCATTCATTTCGGGGTATGGAGTTAAAAACCCAGGATGCTCACTCAGGTAATCTGGCCTGCTGGAACCGCCAGTCTGAATGTAATAACCCCGGTGTGTGTGTGTGTGTGTGTGTGTGTGTGTGTGTGTGTGTGTGTGTGTGTGTGTGTGTGAGTCAATCCATGCTCATATTATCATGCAAATGGGAAACAATCTGAGACACACCACTGGCTGCCATGCTCAGGATCAGAGCAGAGCACTGTGTCTAAACCATTCCTGTCCCCCCCGCCACCACCCCTATTTTTAAAGCTCTCTGTTTCTGTGTTCCTGGTTTATCCCACTCCACCTTAATTTTCTCAGGCAGCAAATGCAGATTAAACAGTCCTGCTTCATACTGTGATGGAGCTGCAAACTTGTCCAGTACTTCTCTGCAGGCTGGAAATGTGAGGTTAATCATTTAGGCAAAAGGAATAAAGTTAATGAGGCAACTTCTAATCTGAGGCTATTTGGAGTTCTGTCAACAGTATTGACTGCACTGCAGATGGGATAAGATATCGTTGGAGGGCACCGATGACCTACATACCAAGGACAAGACAGTGGCTCAACAGCAGCACAGCACAGTGATCCCACAGCTCTCCAGGGCACAGATTCTGCAGCAAAGACCCAGCGCTGGAAAGACACTGTGTGTGTGTGTGTGTGTGTGTATGGGTGAGCGTTTGCACTTCCACCCACGCAATGTCTTTTATCTTTACAGTCCCCAGCTTTCACATCACCCTGCACGAAAATCCAGTTTGCGACCAGCTATATACTGCTATTACTACCAGCTACTGTGCAACAAATCAATACTGATTTCACCTGGCAATTAGCTAATAATTCAAGGAGCTGGAGCCACTGAGCCAGAAACTCCTAAAGACAGACAGTGGGAAGGGGGTGGAGTGCAGTGGGTCTGCCATGAATGATGCTCATGAGGGTTGGAAACTGAGGCTTTGTCCATGGGTCTAGTGAGAGCCAGAACATAAAATCAAGTGTGTTCCAACCACAAAGAACATTAAGGGCATTGAGCTGATAACAGGCAACAAGGTTTTATCACTCAGCTGTGATTGGGAGGCCCATAAATGCAATGCAGACAAGAAGTGGTCATTGGGAATCTATAATTGAGGGAAGGCTTTATTTTTTTGATAATGATAATAATGATTGTTTCATAACAAAAAAAGTTCTAAATCCAATATGTTATCAGGAACTAATTATAAAGATAGACACACTGATTGATCTAACTGATTCCAAAGATAACTCATTCAGATATTACAACAGAATTTATGAAATCAACTGAACTATATTGAATACTGAAAGTCATAGTTTTCCTATAATTAGCACCACATTCAAAATGTAAGAGACTTTAGCATTTAGGAATTACAGACATAACAATAAATTGTTAATGAAAATTTGACATTTGATTTAATCTTAAAATAATTAACTCTTTGAGTGTCAAAGACGTACATTTACGTCCTTTAAAATACAAAGTTTGAGTGCCATGGACGTAGATATACATCTGTCCTGTTTTCACACAGCCTGTGAGTAATTTTGGGGCTTCTGGGAAATGTAGTCAGGACATAAAGAGACGGTATACGCCACAGGGATCAAAGCAGGAAGTGGAGATGATCGAGATTAGAGAGCAAAACGGACAGATTCTGGACAAAAAGTTTTGATTTTGGTGAAAGTGTCCTCTACTCTACCTCTGATAAAACAAGAATGGAACAAGGTAAAAACTAACATTTTTTCATGATGAAATAGAGAGTCTCTTCTTTCATTTGAACTATTCAGGGTTTTCAGAGACATAGACAATATTCTGTGGGTCTTGAAATATGACTCAAAATGGGCGAAAAAGCTGGCACAGGGCACTTTCGATTTTAAACTCAATGAGTTAATACGTTACTTGAGAATAGCAACAGCGAACACTCCTAGTTTCACGGCACAGACCTTTTACAGTAAGCAAAGCCTCTGAACCGTCCTGAAATCATCCTGAAGATGTCTCCATCTGATGCTCAGATCAAAGGTGACCATTCTTGCCATTTAAGGCAGAAGGCCCGTTTTTTTTCTTTGATTAATTCCAGGTCCTTGAAAGGTCACTGTGATACAATGACATTTGAAATCGTCATGTCTAACTCCAGAAAGCAGGACGTTGGGGAGCCATTAGGAGGGACTGTAGTTGGGGTGGGCATTTAGTTTGGCTGCAGACACCACTTGAGCCATTTCTCTTGCCTCTGTTGGAATCCCTGATTGCACACAGTCACTGCACACTCAGATCAGTGGGGGCGGTTGACACACATATCTATGATACTGACACACACACACACACTGATGCTATAAACCCGCTGCATGTCTGAACACAGGCACAACCAGACACACTGTCCCCTGGGTAATGAAAGAGCATTGTGAGACTGTGGTTGCTGTAAAACCCAATTAGTGTGTGTAGTTTTATCAGTTCTCTCAGTTAGAGCCACACACACAGATAACAGCTTCCATTAGATTGTGTTGTCTCGTGCTCTGCCCCCTGCTGGACAAACACAGCCAAACATATATGTAGAGAATCACGATGTATGGGAATAAATTACTGCGTTAATGTGTTCTCCATAGGAGGCTTAATCAAGATTAATGAGTGTAAACTAACTGTCTTGGCTCATTCTTAACACTATACATGAAAACAGCCGTGTGTGTGTGTCTTTAAACAGTAATCATGCATTAAAAATAATTTAAAAAAAAAATCTCTTTCTGTATCACAGGAAATTAAACAAAAACCAGGTTCCAGGTTCAGATTGTGGTTTGTGTTCAGCACGTCTCGGAGCTGCATTTCTCGCCTTCAGATGACTGTAGCTGGAGAACGAAGCGGTGGCTGACAGTGTCACAACACCAGCCTTATCCCCGTCTTCAAACACCTCCATCTCCCACCGCCACATAAAAGAGCAGAACAGAGCGGAGGCAATCGCAGCCGCTGCGCTGTGCATGCCTCTGCTCCACCGCAGCCGTCAAAAGAGCTACTTCTGTATTCATGTGCCGCATCACTCAGGGCTCTTTGATGGCGCAGATCGCTGTCAAGACGCTGAGGCTTTCACCAAGCGTACTGTATGGCTGGAAAACTGTGATGGATTCCACATAACGCACACAGAGTGTGTGAGTGTTTCCTGTATGAAGGTGTGACCCTGATTTAGACAATCTGATTGGTATAGATCGGCTAATCATTTTCAAATTGCATTAGCATTATTGAATATCAAATGCCATTTTAGTGACTTTTCTCCCAATAGTATTGACTTCACTGATGGCCTGGCTCAATATGAGTCAAGAGCTATCCAGCCAAGAGACAGAGAAACAGAGTGAAGTGTTTTTTCACCGTCTTTCCTTATTCAGCCTCAAGCCATGAATAACTGAATAACTGAATCCATGATAGCAGGATGGAGGGCTGCATTTTCATACAGCATGTCTGAATGTGGGGGAAACATAACAAGCAACGAGGAAGGATCCTCCTCCTCCTCCAAAAGAGGTCTTCAAATGAAGAGCAAGGAGCTCCACTCATGCATGACTGCTTCCTCTACGTCTGCGTCAGCCTGGACCTCTGCACCCCCACACTGAATATGCTTAAAAATAACAATAATGACACTCAAAATATATACTATTTCTAAAATGTGTCTTACATTAATGGGCCATTGGAGGCATTTGGTCAATGTGGAGAACCACTGTTATTATAACTATCAAGAAGTGGTCAGATCCTGGTCCAGTGCAGCTCCTGCTATTGAATTAAATATGAGGCCAGGATAGGAGAAATGGGAGGGAGATAAGAGGCCTCTTTTTAAATAGCAGAAAGGTGACAGTGCATTCTGCAGAGGAAGACGACCCCTGACCTCACCACACCACGGCGACAACCAGCACTTAGCATTCTCAACAGGAGTCGTCATCTCACCGGGTAATTGTTGCATGTTTTACACCGACGTGACCCTGGAGCACCGTGCTGCTGACAAAACACGCCGAAACAAACAAACGCACACGTCTGCTCTGTCACATGATAGTGCAAACACCCTTGCCCAGTTAAAACCTATCATTAACACGGATAATTCATGGCCGCTCTTCTCTAGAGCACTCACATAATGATTGAAGTCGATCAACTCATTTGAGGGAAAAAAAAATAGCAGTTTAAAATTGCCTTTTCCAATTCATCTGCTGATTACCATAATCACTTCATGGCTGACAATACTTTGTAAATGTGTGTGCTATTAATGGCAGCAATTATGGGAGCTAAATGGAAATGGCCTGCCAGTGTGGACGGACCCGTCGATAGAGCTGATAAAGCACAAACAAACCCAATCTAGTGACCCCTCCCGCTCGCTCCATCATTATCCGCTATGAGTTTTGTCCAAGCAACTGAGGGGGAAACTTTGTTTGTGTTTCTACTATACATGCTGAAAATGAGCCCTAGACCAATTTATAGAGGTCATTTCACTGTGAAAATGGATTCATTCAGAGTTCACAGTGAGCGCCTTCTTGAAATGTAATGGCTGCTCTACTCTACGCCACTCCAGCATCTTCCTCCTCGAGCTGTACATCACTCTCCCGTGAGCCCTCGCTGCACTGTCAGACCAGCGAATTCCACCTTCATTAATAGAAGCCACTCATGTCTGACTTAAATTAACGTGCAGGCTATCAATTAGCTTAGGTTAGTCCAGGCATACAGTACTCAAGGGGAAAGGAAAGAGGCATCCTGGACAGCGGAGACAGATGATACCACATCTCTACCATCATTACACCTTTTTTTCCCCTCTCTCCTTTCACTTCGCTTCATCTTTCCCTCATTATCTAAAAACCATTTTGACAATGTTTTCACCCTTGACCTTCACTTTGACACAACACAGTCTTCTTTTTTTGTTGATTACCTTAACTTTAAAATCAAGAAGCAGATGCTTGCAGGATAAAATGTCCACACACTGCATGACTCCTCTCATTTGCATCAGTGTTTGTTTTTCCACAGAGGTCAAGACCAGCAGGTTCATTGGTATGGGTGTCTTAATCCAATCATGCAAAATGAACAACCAGCTAACCTTATGATAAAAATTATTTCCTACAAGAGCCGTGTGTTTTCCTCTTGATTATTTATGCATCCATCCATCTTTCCATCTACCTCCTTTTCCTTGATGAGTTAATTTCTCTCCCATTGCCTGTTGTCTGAGTGACCCTGACGACCCAGGAGAATCTCCGAACAGGCTCCCCTCGCCCATCAGGATTGATTGGTCCACAGCACCCTGTCAGCTGCGATCAATACATCATTCCTTCAGTAACGAGCCCGGCTCGCTCGCTGCCTCTTCCTCCCCTGCATCGCTTTACTTCCATTTTATTATTATTTCTCACAGCAGATCGATGCAGGCAAACAGGCTCACTGTAAACCACACCACAATTAGAGCAGTGTCTAATCTTCTTGTTGACTCCATCTCCTTCACAACAGCCAGCGAATAAAACACAAATGATAATGAAATCTAATGGGATTCTGTGGAATTAAATCACTTAAACAATGAGGAGAGCCCGGCCACAGCTCGGAACCAATAAAGATCCTGAAAGAAGTGTATAGAGCCTCCCAGTCAATATCTCATATGCACACTGGCTTAACAAGATAGAAAAGCAGCTGGTGGAGCATCATTTGACCTTTCAACAGGTAAAGGGAAAAACTATGCACAAGTAATAAACAGAAATACAATCAAGAGGTGTGTTTTTTTCAATATAAAGAAAAAAAATTGTGTATGACTTATACATACATACATATCTGCTGTAGATTCACACACATTCACATGTACGTAGCAACCCTCATCAGAGCAAGTGATGACAAACTTGAATGAACACAGTTGGATCTTTAGATCTAGTTTCATCCCATTAAGCGAATCTCTGCAGAATAAAATTACATTTCTAATACTGAGCATAGAAAACGCCATGCTTTGTAGTAAGATCATTTAATAATTAACTCTAGCCATAATTAGGTTAATTTTGTTAGGGGACGAACTGATACATACATACTGTACTTAACTCAATGAGTGCCAGCCCTTTTTTAAAACAGAAAGTGTCTTGTTCCAGTGTTTTTTTCCCATTTTGAGTCATATTTCAACACCCACAGAATATTTTTTACTATGTCTCTGAAAACAGTGAATAGCTCAAATGAAAGAAGAGAATCTGTATTTCATCATGAAAAAATCATGTTTGTTTTTACCTTGTTCCATTCTTGTTTTATCAGAGGTAGAGTAGAGGACACTTTCACCAAAAACTCAATTTTTGTCCAGAATCTGTCCGTTTTGTTCTCTAATCGCAATCATCTCCACTTCCTGCTTTGATCTCTGTGGTGTATATTGTCTCTTTATGCTCTGACTACATCTCCCAGAAACCTCAAAATTACTCACAGGCCACAGGAGACTGTGATCAGCAACCCGCTGCCAAAAGAACACTTTGATGTATTATTACATCAATTGCACTCAAGCGTCAGAGTTTAAATGACATTGAAATGCGTCAATGGCACTCAAAGCGTTAATGTTGACACATCAGTATTTTTCTCTAAGAAATATAATGAAATCATGTTTCTTTGCTGCTCTCTTTAACATGCAGGAGTTTCCATAATGGAGATTAGAACTGTCAGTGACCATGGAGGGAACTAATTTCTGCAATATCACTGAATTAGCAGCTGGTTTACGGAGAGAAAAATACATGTAGAACTAATTTGATCATTGAATTATCCTGTACATTTAACACGCCTGTAGCTTGGCCTGGGTTTGAGGACAGGCCTGTCTGAGAGCAGCACTGGCAATGCGAGTCAAGCTGTCCGTTTGGTGCAAGGGGCTGCAGCGGCGTGGAACTGCAGGAGTAATTAGTGAATCGGGCCCCCAGCTCCCTGTGAAGTCCGGCCTTTGAAGGAGGGAGCTCAGACCGATCAGTGGCCCCTCTGATGTATGTTTGTGAATCTTTCAAGGGAGTGAGAGCTGCTAACGAGGCCTCATCTATTACCATTTGACAAGTAATTAGCGTGGTTGGAGGAATGGAGCAGGGCCAAGGCAGAGTGTCTCAATCTGGGCTCATGTTGCTTCGCGTCCCACAGGGCAGCAACAGCAGGAGGATGAAGTGAGCAAGTGGAAGGAGACTCCCTGGAGAGGAGGCAGGGCCTCAGCAGGACTGACACATTGGCCAGCCAGACACATAGCCACCATACTGGAGTGCAGGGGTGCATCAAGGCTGGCAGCACCAGGCTCTTTGTTGGAGAAGAAAGGGGCCTCTAAAACAAACATATGCACATTTTTCTCAGCCCCAATTAATCTGTTGAAGTATCTGCTGGTAAAACTGTCTGCCTTTTAAAAGGCAAACCAATGATATCATCTCAGAACATTACATTTACAATGAAATATCTTTAAGTTAGAGTGTACACTACAGGCCAAAAGTTTAGAAGCAACTTCAAGTTTCTGTTCACAGGGCCTATATAATATATATTTACTGCATGATCAGACTTTGCCTTCATTGATATGCACCATTTTCCTCAATTTACCTTCAGAAATACATTGTATTACCAGACCATTGCTGAATAAATGTTAACAAAAGAAAAGAAAGGTTTAGTTTGAGGGACAAGAAGATGTGCAAGAGTCACATCTTTGGTGCAAAAAAAAAAAAAATCACTTTGGCTTTTGAGGGTTTGCACACATAAATCTCAAATTCATTCAAAACTCTCACAAACTACTGCAGAAAGAATCAACTTGGTAAAGAAACAAGAGTTACTCTTTATATGTTAATCTTGTTTATTTTGTTGCAGTATACCAATGAAACTATGATTTTTTTTTGTACAAATTCAATCTTGCTTCCAAACTTTTGGCCTGTAGTGTCCATGAGACGTGCTACGGAGCATCATACGTGTGATAATGTCGCCTCCACAACAGTAAAGCATTCTGATAACCTCCAGACCCCAGAGAGATATGAGTGTTTTTCTCCCTTTCTATTCTTGTCACAACACCCCATGCTCTATAGCTTCCTCCACTCTTCATGACCTTCTATATGTGTGAACGCTGTGGCAAAATGGGAGGTTTGAAGTGACAGATTGGTGGGGATTATAAGTGCTGGATGATCTTTGGCTCTAAGGTTACAGCGTGGTGAAGTCAGGTGTGACTCTAGCTCTGTTAGCTGCTTCGACCTTTAACCCCTGAGGGTTCAGTTGTCTGAGCCCCAGGGTGTCTGGAGGCCACAAGGGTTGGGACTGTTTTCACTGGACATCAACAGTGATTTAGTGGAAGCTAATGAGCCATTAATCTTCATCAGGCCTCACTCTGCACACGTACCATCAACATATTACACACTAGATGTATTATATGCTACTAACACCCGTCTTTGTTCTCAACCCTCCTGTCTAAACACATAACTCTGAGATGACTAAGACTCAGTGACAGCTGGAGAAAACTTAAGAGACCAAAACATGGATCTCGCGTGGTGCAGTCACCTCTCTGGAGAGCGGCGGTGTAACTGGAGTTGGAAGCGATGAGGCTGCTAAGTAGAGACAGTAATCTGTGTCAGGCCTGGTCATTTTTTGTCTCTTTCCCTCACTGTCCCTCCACCCACTGGGGTTGCTGAACTAGGGCATTAGACAGGCCTGCTTGCATCAGTATGCAGCATGGAGACGTGAATCAATGGAGCATAGAAGACTTTCCACTTTCTCTCTCTCTCTCTCTCTCTCTCTGTCACAGCCCCACTATTAATGAGCAGGAACCAGGGTCTGTCCACTCCCCTCGTGGCCATGCGCTAAATTTCAAGCCGTGAATCAACACAGCATTTATGGGCAACCCGCAAATTAAAGTGGTTAAATCTGCAAGGACAACCAGACCTTGTGTAAACAAGAGGATCATAGGGTAGGCCGAGAATGGGACCTGAGGGATCCAATAAGTGTATAAATTAACAGAGAGAAAAACATATAAGGAAAAGTGTCTTCCTCCTGTTCTCAGTGGACATATGTTGGTCTGGTTGCACAAAAAAATACACAAAAAACAAGTCAGATACATAATATTACACCAGACCATATAAATGAGAGGCATAGTAACATAATAAATAGGTAAACAAACAGTAAAGCTGAAGGGGAAAAGGCTTTTTAACATTTAAGCGCAGCGGCGGGAAATGCCGCAGGATGACCTGTAATGGGAGGAGAGGGGGGAGCGGAGGAGTGGTAAAAGCCTGATAAAATAAAAGACTGTAACCTCACTCCACTTAGCCGTCAGACAAAGAGATGCTTTAGGGAGTGCATGAGCAATATCACCATAAAGTCACAACATGCTGTGTGTCTGCAGCTGTTTCAATGCCCTGTCTGTCCTGTCTACACTGAACTGAATGAGTAGAAAAAAGGAAAATATGTTCATTATGAATGTTGGTGGGTTTAGAGGACTAAAAGGAGCAAAGAAAAGTGAGTCGTATTGTATATTATATGTAGAGAACGGTAAAGAATGAAGATTATCAGTACAGTAATTACCAAACCTTCTAATCATATGCACATGCACATGTATGCAAAACTCCCTAAACCACATCTCTGAAGCTTAAAGATGGAGCAATATAAAGTGTTTCTGGCAGAAACAGATATTTATCCAAAGCTTTCTCTAAAATTATTGTGAAACCAAAACCAGGGAGTCTCTTTTTGAGACTAAAATTTGAGTGCATGGAGTCTGCCCCTGGCTCAAAAATATGGCAAAAGCCTCACTCCAAAAATCCCTCTTTCTGAGAAACAAAGGGTATTGTTGACACTAAGTCAGGCAATCAAATGGATTGGCTTACTGGAATAGGAGCAGCTAGTCTTTGAGTTCCCGCCAAATTGAGGCATTTAGATAAAACAGAGAGCCACTGCTTACTTGATTTAATGGGTGTATGGCATTTGCAGTGCTATGCTGTGGCTTTGCCATACCTTTTTGATGGAGAGTATGGCTGTTTGTAGGTCATTGTGCTTTTGACAGTATGTCAGTGTGTGTCAAACTTTAAACACTTCAAAATGGGCCTCCGCTAAAAGTGCCTCGGGACCAGAGCGCTCAGCCTCCTTCCATCTCGGCAGTGACAGTCCACCACTGAGGGAGAGACAGTCTAATTTCACTGCTGGCTGACGTCCATTCAGCTTGAGTGATGAGGGAGCAGGCCCTCACGCACATATATGCACACACACGTGCAGGAAATACACACCATAACACACAGAGAGAAAAGGATAGTAAAACAGTAAACTCAAAGCCAGGTTGTCCACATGTTGACAGACCCATTAACTGGCCTCTGCCTGCCATCTCAGACTCACACTCTCCAATTCTAGCAAACTGCACTGGCCTTACTGTACGCTCCAGTGCACCACGGCCCCTCTGAACCCAGCGCTATCCAGTGAGCCGTCCTCTTCTTGCACCCCATTCCCCGTCTTCATTATCATGCTGAAAACTAAAGTGCTTCAGTGTAATAGGTACCTGCCATCAGGTGCTTTTGAGGGTAAGGGTTGATGAGAATATGCATGGACCTTTCAGGGAAAGTTAGAGGCGGTGATTGAGACACGGCCAGAGCTGGGGGCCCCCCCTGGGGCTAGGGAGACCTCTACTGTGATAGACCTGATGAAGACAAATGGACAGGACCAATATGGCCTCTGTGCTGCGGGGTATCATCTGCAGGAAAAAAAAGGGGGGGGTTTGGTTGGATGACGGACACGCAGCCTAATTGGTGACCTGCAGGGTTAGAGATGGGGTGGGGGGGCTCTCCACTGACTGAGTGGCATGAGTGTCAATCCATCCTGAGCAGCGGTCTGAGATCAAGTGATCTGCAGGGGTAGAGTTGAAGAGATAAGGACGCATGTTTGAGACATAGCCTGTTTGTGAAAAGGTGAGGGATAATGCTGAGTCTACAATCAAAGCAAAACATGACAGAACCTCTTGAATAAATGCGAAAAACATGCTCTACATGAACTTCTGCTTAAAGAGGTGATGTCTGGTTGGTCCGGCAGTGAATATTGTGCACTGCACTCAGAAATTGTCTCTTGTTGAACACTAATCCGAGTCAGGGTTGAACATTGCCCTCTGCGTTCACTTCTTTTGCTGCAGCTGGAGGGAAATCGATCACGCACCTGAATTAACACTTAATCATAACACCCCAGATGCTCTTCGCTAAGGCCTGGGTCCACTGCTGAAGCAAAGTGCATTGCAGAGTGGACTTGTTTACTGTCAACATGAACAGATTGACACACATCAATGTGTATGAATGGATGCAGATCACCACCACTTGCTGTCAACATCACATACATGTACAATGCTAAACAGCAATGGTTCCACAATCACTGCACTTAACAGCGAGCTGGCCGCACTCTCTGACATCTCATCTCCTTGTCAGTTAAAGCCCATCCAAGATAATCATGTAGCAAGCCTCAGTGTGTTATTATTATTTGCTGAGAATATGTGAAAATGTGCAGCTTGGCTTTAATGGACAGCACAAAGACTGACAATAATCCTGTGGAGAGGAATGTCAACATGTTTCCCCGCAGCATAATATTGAAGTGACACAACAAAAGAGGATGGGAATATGAATGGTGGCTCCAGTGTCCAGGCCTCCTCCTCAATCTATTCAGACAGAAAAGTGCAGTGCCACAGCGTATGAGCAGCTTTCACCGGTGGCTAACACGGCTAATCACACTGGCCTCTGATTGGAGAAGAAAAAGACGGAGATGGCCATTAAGGTAATCCATGTGAGAAATGGTTTTAAACCCTGTTATTTGCTACCAAGGCAACAGATGGAAACACGTTGCTTCTCACTATGGATCATAAATAATGATGGTTGTCCTTTTTTCTTTAAAAACAACCATGCTTTTAGGAAGCCACTGCAAAGTAAAATATTCGCACATATATTTAACCTTAACTTAATCATAATTTTAAAAATTATGATTAATCCATGTAGCAACACGGAGGAGAAACTGCTGTTGTTTCATTTATTACGATCATAACTGACAATCTGCATCCTAAAAATGATGTATGCAACAGTAAAAATCAGAGCTATATGCTGCAGGAGGAGGTGTCAAGTAGTACAGCGTTTACAGAGAAAACAAAGAAACAAAAGAAAAATGAGACGGACAGCAAAGCCATGTGAATCAAAAAGGCTTTGGGGGCTTTATCTGGCGGCACCATGTGGGAATGATAATGACCATCTTGGATCCAAAAGGACAACCATTCATCTTAACCCTGGTCCGCCTTGCAAAACTCATAATCCCCCCCTAACACCCACGACCCACCACTAGACAGACAGCAGGAAAAAAAGGCACTTTGAAGGCACGGAATAAGACAAAGCAAAACCCGCTCCTCCCTGTTCTCTTTAGACTCAGCGTGATTATTTAACGTTCTCTGGAATACGCTCCATCTGCTGGCTGGAATTAATTCCTTCTTTTACCAAATCTTAACCTTTACACCTCAGAGATTATGTCACTCCCTCTGTACCCATCCCTCTCTTTTACTCTCTTTATTTAATACCTTTTCCCCAGTGATGATTCATTTTATTCAGTCTTTCTTTTATTCTGTTGCTGTGCAGCCACAACCGCTTTTTCCTCTTTAAACATCCTCTATCCATCATTGTGGGACGCGTGGTCTGAGCCCCCCCCATACTCCAACTGTCCTCCTCTCTAATCCAGTTTTTTCCTCTCCTTCCTCCCTTAAACCAGCCATCAGGATGAACGATGGTGAAGGTTAGATGGCTCCATTTTCACCCCCCTGGCTCCTGACCCCGTCCCCGCTTACCCCTGGTGACATTACTAAATACTGCTGTCTCAGGGGGAGTGAATAGTCCCTCCATTTATTCTGTAAGAGACTTGCCCTCACTTGTTCGGCTGCTTCCGTGTGTTTGAACATGTGGCAAGGTTTGTGTCTTTTTCTAGGATTTGCAACACAAACTGGATATTTTTAAAGATTAAAGGTTTTTATATGGCTAGTGTCATAACCCTGAGGCCTGTGAAATATGTTCAAAGCCACGACATAATTTCCTAAGTACACTGTAGGCCCTCTTATTTTAATCCCTATGAAGTCACATGATAACACTGGCAAAGTTGCATAAATATCTGCTACTATTTATGTGTGAACCCATGCCAGTCAGAAACAGGATTTCTGTGTTGTTGTTTTTTTTTCTGAGAGGACTGATTGCCTCCAGGGTCACTGTTTGTTGAGTCAACCTCAGAGAACACAGCGATTTGCTGAAAAAGATCCTTAAGTAATGGATCAAAGAGGTCTGAAGTCATGACCCAAATTGCACTACTGTCGTCAGAGCGTCACTAAGAGAAAACTGTTAAAAAAAAAAAAAAAAATGACGACCACAGAAAAGAAGAAAACAAGCGAGCCAAGAATGACTGACAGTTCTAAATAAAAAGCACTGAGAAAGCCACAGAGAACGAAATGAAGATTGAAACAGTCCAAACCGCGTGGTAAATCTGATTAAGCGTCGGAGCGAGGATGGCAAGCAAGGCTAAGTGACTGAGTAAGTGAATAAATAAAGGAGAGAAGATTGTGGTGGCCGCCTGCCACGGCACCACGTTATTTGAGCAGCCCCATGTGTACACAAGCCAGGTTGCTACAGGCTGAGTTTTCATACATGGCACAATTACCCTGCTGCGTTCTGTGTCAGCGAGCTAATTAAACCTTGGCGAGATCAACACTGGTAGACTGGAATACAAGGTGAGTCACTGGGGACGGAGATGGAGGTGATGGCTTTTGTTTTTTTACCTGAAGCCCTCTCCCATGGAGAGAAGTCAAAGTTGCCTGTTTACACCTCAGACTGTAAATGAGAAATGGCCCCAAAAGGAGAGGAAGTAAATGTGGCAGAGAAAAGGGTTTAAGCCACGGCTGTTAAAGTAGACGTGCACGCTGCCTATTTCTATTCCCCCCTCGTCGATGCTTTCCTCTCGGACATATACTGTATACCCCTTTTCCACCAGGGTGGTTCAGGGCCGGTTCAGAGCCTGACTTAGTTCTTTGTGTTTCCACAGCCTAAGCACCGACCCCTGGTGCTTAAAACTAGGGCCAGACAAGCATTAAGTCTTTGCTGGTCCAGAGCTGAGCACCGATTACGTCGGGGGCTTGGGGCGGGGCTATTGTGACTAACAACACTGGAGTAAATACTTCCTCTATCGCAAATGTACTGAAAGCACTCCTGGGACACACAAACTGTTGCACACGGAAACAATAGTGTCCCACCAGTACTGTGATCGTTCACAAACGCAGTCACCGCTCGAAGTTATTAGTAAGAGTTACATGGTGTTATATTTGTGCCACAATCCTGCACGAAGAAACGCACATTTTGAGCGAGCAAATGCACATTTGAGAACAGAATTTATTTCTGTGATCAAATCTGCACTTGTAAATTTGTTTTTGCACGTGCCACAATCACCGCTGAGTCTGTGTTTCTCCTTGCTCACTCAAAATCTGCCTTTGTTCACTCAGGAATGTGGCACAAATATAACATCATACAGTTAGTTTTGTTGGCTCTGGATTTTTTGCAAAGCCTTGTTTTCATTTCGCACCACTCAAGCTTTGCCGGGTGAAAATGAAAATGCCGTGACGTACTGACGTTTTGCAGGGATGTAATGACGTGGCTCTGACTGGGCTCCTTGCCAGTGGAAAAGCAACCAGTGCTAAAGAGGAACACAAGTTGAACCATCTAAGCACCAGCACTGAACCAGCACCAGGTTCCTTTTGTTGGAAAAAGGGCTAACACATAAACCCTGCCGAGCCCCATTCTGAGCCACCAGGAACACCCAGCTGTCCGCTCCCTGCCCTCATGCTAATTCAGGTCCACTGACTCAACTCCCACCCTGGCTGAAGTAACCCAATAATGTAGTGTGTGCTTAAACAGCAGTGTTGGCAGGCCTCCTCCAGTCCCAATCTCCTCTCCTTGCCAACAAACACACAGAGCTGTGTTTCAACAGTCCTCCACCGAACTGCACTGTTCAAACAAACACTCCCCACAACACAGCTGATGGATCTTTAAAGGAAGAAGAAGGAAAGAAAATAAGAGCGATGATTGCCCCCCTCTCTCAAGGCATTATTGGGCAATGTGTTATAATTAATTGAATTGTGGTCTTGTTGGTACATGAGGGTTCTTGGCTACTGAGCTTTCTCATTAGCTACGCAGATTCAGGCCCTAACCTAATGAACAATAATAATACTTGCCGGCTGAAATGTGTTATGGAGATGAAACCTGATGGCCTCTGTTGGTAATTGGGCACCCGTCCACTCATTAAGGGAGGAAAGCAATAAAAAGCAATAACACTCTCAAAGTGCCATTAGAGAAGGAATGTGGCACTTTCTTTTTGACAATTCATCAAGAGTGAAGCCCTTCCTATTAGCTGGATGAGAGCCCAGGGCCAAATAAACATCTCCCAGTCCGCACAGGCTGTTTGATGGGTAAACAGTCTTTGATGTGTTCGCTGCAAACACTGACACTCTATGTGGACATGACCATCAGGGCAAAGACAAGACCATGGGAGAACTTCTAGTGTAGTTAACTATTACAGAAACAAGGTCTGCAGTGCTTATTCAGACTACTTTGCTGATTCCACTCTGTGTATTCTCCTTCCCCTGCAGGTTAAACTCTGTAAACAAAACGTGGAAGTGTGTAAACTCAGTAAGAAGATTGGGTAAAAGCCTGGGGCCCCGGCGTGATTGCATTTCCCTTTAGGTTGGAGAGAAAAAAAAATTCCAGTTTGTATGTTTCTGCCAAGTTCTGCACAGGGGGACTTTGAGCTCCATTCATCTCACAATGTCTTTCAGCGGCTTTGCTCATCGCAATTTGTTTTCTGAGCAATTGACAGGAGGAACCTGTCTTGCACTGGAATATTCAAATAAACAATTACCTCCGACCAGCTCGAGCAACAATGTCAGGAATGTTACTTCCTGCATTGTGTGTTTCAGCTTGCCTCCTTGCTAAGCCTGTAGCTTCCAAGCAGTGAAGGGAGAGGATGTAAGGCAAGAGTGACACATAAGTCATCCTCAGGTCTCTTTGCACCACAGTCTTCTGTCTGGTCTTGACAGGGTTAGCAAGCAGGCGGTTCAGAGTTCTGCTGCTGCTTGGCTGGGGAGATAAAACCTGTCTAAATCCTACACCCTCTCTTGCCCTCTCTGTCCGTCCAGTCAGAGAGGGATGAGAAATCAAAGCCAGAGGAAACACAGGCGATGTTAGCCTGGGAATTCAAAAGTACTTTTTGGAAAGTTTTCTGGGTTTTATTCTAACAGCAAAATCTGACATGGATTGGCAGAGATAAAACAAGTATATGAGCTTCTATATGTCATCTAGGGGGGAAACTTGTCAAGCCTTAAGGAGTGGGACGACACTCTTTCTGTGACCTACTTCTGTGTGCTGCAAAAACACAATGCATAGACAGATTTATATTTATCTACTGCACAATGTGACATGTACTGCATTCACTCATTACTTTTTATTTGGCTCCTAATGCACTGTATCACAAACATGTAATTCAAGTCAAGGGCAATTTTCCAATTCGAATAGCAGCAGTGTAATTTAAGTGTGCGTGTTGTCCAGCAGGTGAAACATGCTGCATGGAAAACTGTTTAGTGTGATTTCCCACGGTAGCTGTCGGTTCAGTCAGTGTTGGTACAGCATGACTATGGATAAATAAGCACACTGATGCATTTCAATGATATCATATATTCTATTCTGAGGCTCTGCCTTGCTCTATTTCTCCCTCTCTGATACAGGAGGTCATTGGAACAAAGGAGATCCTCACTAGCTGCTATCTGACTGAGGTCCAACAAGATGGAGTCTGTCTGGATCACCTCCCTTTCCCCTTGACAGTAACCCTGGGGAGATAACACCGAGCTAGGAGGAACGTGGAACACAGCGAGGAGTGAGATACTCAATGTGGACTCCCAGAAAATGGGAGTGAATTTGCACTGTAGGCAGAAGAAAGCCAAACAAAGAGGAGTACATTAAGGGGAAACACATTATTTGGAGTTTGCCCAAGCTCCACTTGATTGTGTGAAGAAGGGGGATCAGCTAAAATTGAGTCAGCTGACAAAGAGGAACTTCTTCCTCTGTGGGAGTGTTTGTGTGTTTTAGTGCTATGGAGGGGTTGGTGACCCTGCCCTTGGCCTCTTTAGGACCACAGATGTGGGCTGAACCAGCTGTGGAGGGTGGGAGGACAACTGTAGATGGAAGTTTAACAGCCCTCTAAAGACCTGTATACCTTGAGCCCCTGATGGAGCTGCATGTACGGAGGGTGGGGCCTCTTTCACAGCTCCACATAGGGTCTCCTTGGGACTCATCAAACGCCTCACTCAGGGAGCCCATCTGGTGCCAAGCAACCCCAAGGAAGGAACTGTGGCAATGCAAACAACTTGCCGCTGCCCTCCGACACGTCACACATATTTGCACAAGTGCAACGTACCAGATAACCTCACCCCACATCCGCTCCAATTTCTCCTGCGCTGTTTTAATTTAAGCCAATTAGGCTGATTTTCTAGACTTTATTTTCTCTTCAGCGTCCTGATCTTGTTCCCTCTGCACTCACCAGGATCCCAGCTGGGCTTAAACACACACAGACGGGTCCTCAGAACAAATATTAACTGCTCAGCCTGGGAGGATTGGGCAGGATCCTTGTTAAAGTGTGTAATTTGGGGGCGCATGAGAACATATGTTGAAAATCCTGTTAAAGGCATTAGTTCTAAACCTAGTGATTGCTCTATCGAGCCTTTTGCTAGCTGTCATGGTGTCTATATCTCTATCGACACATGCATTTTTTGTCTGTGATGCGCAGCAACGCGTCTGCATGTAACTTATGCATATAAATGAATAGCTCATCTATATTGCGTTGATGTTTCACTTACCTGTGGAAGGCAAGGCCGTTGTTGAAAGGGGTACAGCAGAAGATAAAAGGATTGTCAGGGGCAGACATGGAAAAAAAGAAAACAACTGGTTAGTTTGAAGCAAACAGTAAGCTTCTGAAAGGAAAAGCTAAGTAAAACTTGCATTTCATGTAGGTCTGAGAGGAACTAAGCGTGACCTGGGGTTACTGTCAGAACCCAGTCTGAGACCGCTATCATATTCCCCACGTCTACATGCCCTCTCCCCCCCGCCCCCTGCACCCCCCCATCCTCCCTGCTTCCCCTCTGACATCTGTTAATCCCTAGACCTCTGACCTCAGGAAATTTACTCTTTCAACCTTGACCATTTTCTTTCTCTTTTCCCTCTTTATGCCTGGCGGATCACCATCATCCATTATCATTCCATTGTCTGAGGCCAAGAAAAACAATTTAAATTCCCGTGAACTGACATCCACTTGCAGGCTGCAGGCGATGGGGATACATATATCGGGATGTGTGTGTCTGTGGTGAGATAGCCTGTGTGAATTTTACCAAACAAAATGATAAAATATGTACAGTGCCTGCAGCCTCACAGAAATGGTATTACATATATTTTTTTAGCTGTAGGACACTTTTGGCATACCTTTGTGGCAATTACATTAAACTTAATAAAAGTTGTCATGTCAGAGTTGGCTGGGATCGGTATTTCCTACAGAATAATCCACACTAAAGACGGGGTTTTATTGTTGAACACGCAATAGAAACACAACATGAAGAGAAAGGGAAAGAGATTTACACTTTGTAAAAATGAGACAGCTGTCAGTGGCTTAAGTCGATCACAGGCAACCACTCAGGAGATATTTTTAAGTGAAAACATTACACCCGCTTCCCTAAGGCGAAATCGCAGCTTTAGAAATGATAACCTCTTCTACTCCCCTTTGCATTGAAATCTTGATTCAGTAATCAAAACTGATTGCTACATAAAAGCAGATGGTCCTG
This sequence comes from Synanceia verrucosa, assembly GCA_029721515.1. NCBI lineage: Eukaryota > Metazoa > Chordata > Actinopteri > Perciformes > Synanceiidae > Synanceia > Synanceia verrucosa. Next base: position 4,146,263 of record CM056559.1, read on the forward strand.
CAAAATGTTAAAAACACAGAAACAGTTCTCCATGTCAAAGGACATGACTGTGGGGACAGACACGAGGTCATACCTGCAAACTAGCTGGACTGTGTCACTGACAGATTGCTTTATCATTAAACTATACACCAGAAGATTTGACAGAAAATGTGAGGAAACATGATTTGAAATAGCATGTGTCCACTAAAATGTCCATTTTCTGCACATTTAAGGTTAAATAGTGTGATATTTCTCAAAATGTGTCAGGTTTTCATAACTCAGAATATAGTGTATGCAGTATCACAAGACATTGTGCAGTAATTTGCTTTGTCAATAATGAGAATTACTGATGAATTAATTAAATTAAGTCTCTCTCTTATGGCCATTAGGTCAATGCAATTGTCACAAATGCCCACTAAGGCCTAATCTGAGCAGATCAGAGGAACATCAGGATGCTTCTCTTGTTGATTTGGCAGCGTTGGCGCCCATCCAAAGGTGTGAACTCTGACCTTGGGCCAGAGAGGCCCTCATACAACCAGCTGTTCCTGCCCGCCACAAGATCCTGGCACCACATGGCCCACATTTATTATGCATCTACTTCATTACCCTCCACAGCTATTTGGTGGGCATTGTGCTGCTCTTCAACTGAAAGAGGGGCAAGAAAGACTAAGAGGGAGAGGCACCACACCCCAGTCTCATTTCATTCATCTCCTCTCTCAAAGCACAGAGAAGATGGCGACTGAAGTTGAGCGCTGCAGAGAAGTAAATTTGTGTGGAAATCACCAGGAGGACACTGGCCTCATCTTTCTTAGGTCAGCATGCTGATCGCTCAGAGAAGCTCGGTCATTCCTAAGTAAGGATACCCAATCAATTCCAATAAACCCCAGGGCAGTCGCCATCCCAGGACCCAACGCAAGTACTGTCTTCCTGCCTCCCAACAGCTGGAAGCAGCTAGATTATGTGTTGGGCTCGGCTCATTTAATTGCTTGTGATATGACCCTGTGTGGTTTGTGGGAGAGTTTTTAAGGTTCAGTTGTTGTGGTTGGCAAGATGTTCTCTGCCCTATAAACTAGAGATTAGCCTCACAATGGGAAGGTGAACAGCACAACTTTCCTGTGGGACTAAGAAGATATGAGCGCTCCATTTGCACAGCAGGGGAAGCCATGGATTTAGAGTCTCTGTTAGTGATGTGCTGCTGTGTGTGTCTGACTGGAGTTCAGAATATTCAGAAGTAGAGCTGGACTATGTTACTGGACAACTGGTCAATACTGCATTACCAACCTGCACATTTATTCCTTCACTCATGTCTTCAGGAAATCCTTAAATAGACCTATTCCACACTCTCCTCGTCTCTATGTGAGCGACCTACAGCAACACTCTTAGCTGAAAGGTCAGAATTACAAGATTTGAAATATGATGCCACTTTTTATAAGTACATGTATTTTTCAATCTTGATTATTCCCCCCTTTCTCATGAACCAACAAACTGTGGTGAGCATGTTTATTCTGGACATCATAATAATTCAGTGTGAGCACTAACCCAGCCCCGTAATGACTTCCCTTTTCTTTGCTGTTATTTCTGTGCCTATGGCCTGTGCCAGGACACTACAAGGCTGGGGTGACCACAGAGGAGTAACTCTGGTCTGGTTGTGGTTCTTGGACCAAGCCCTGGGTCCCAGGCTGGTCCATTTCAAATCCAGCCTTTCTTCCCTTCTTTCCACCCTTCATTTCACTTGGGCAACAAAACGGCCCCACTGAGGGGTGGAGAGACATTCACTCCCATTTCCTTCACACTGGGATAGTGGAGACTCGGCCACATTGTACTCCAAACTAACAGTATCATTTTCATGATGAAGAAACAGGCCAGCAAGCACACAACTGTATACATACACATGCATGCCTTATTTGTAATGTAATGTATATCTACTAGTGTGCTAAGCATTAGCACACAATTGAAATGCATGTCCCAAAATAAGCAAATTCCACCTTTAAATGATCAAAGTCTCTCTGCTGTGGTTGAAACAGAGCAAACATCCAAGTGGAGCCCACAGAAAGAAACGAGAGAGAGAGAGAGAGTAAAGGGCTTATAATGAAAGAAAATAACTTTTTTTTGCTAATAAAGCTAAAAAGGCAGGAAACATTTCCTGAGTGTACACCCAACCAGGTCCAGACTATTTAACAAACTAGTATAAAAATAAATTAAAGTATATTTAAATGACTGTAAATAACTACTGTAACCATGGTAACAACAAATTCATGACAGGGTAACATAAACTCAGTGCTTTAGCTTAAATTATCTGCGTCAGACTCAGTTTGGTTAGGACAGAAATATGGTACCCAAGCCGCACTCTAATATGTACCCACAAATATTATTTTATTTTAGTTTCTGAAAAACAGCATCATAGCCTGAACACTGTCAGAGTCTGTAAGCTCCACTCACAATACAAGAATGCGTCTATCATAATAGCACAGCCTAAATGCCTGAGGCTGAGTAAAGGTCATAGGTGAGGAAATGCATAAGGATGAGTGCAGGCCCCAAATAACTGAAGGAATATACGATACTGCACAGCCAGTCAATATATACATATACACATTGTTGATGGATCGATGTACGCTAGGACTGCCATTGACTGGTGCTGAGTGAGCCAAATGAAGAGTGGGGGCATAAATGATCCATAGCTGTATACGTCTCCTTGACAATTTCACTGATTATGTCTTTTCACCTTCTTTAACGGTGTCAAAGTAATATAACTTAACTGGCCACAGAGCATAGGATGTCATCTAATATACAAACACAATATTGCATATGTCATGTTAACACTGGCACTATAAATAACATTTTGCATAATTGACCTCCTTCCCAGAAAGCAGCAAGGTTTGGTTACTCAGACTTTCCACACTCTATCCAAAAAATATCTATATAAAAGTGTTGTGCTCCTGGAGTGATAACCCTGAACATATTGTGAGGCACAATGACAGTCCTTGCTAAAACCCTTCAATTACCTCCCCAGCTCCAAACACCCCCAACAGGATGTACGGCTTTCACAGACCGTCCAGTACAGATGGACCGATTGACACCCTCAACATGCAGTCACACTGGGTACAATTATAGACCACTACCTGCTTGTGTGCCCTCTCATCCCCACCCATGCATGGACAAGTGCTCATTACCTCCACCCTCATCATAAGGCTGCTGGAATCCATTCAGTATGAGCTGTGATGCCTACATGTGGTGCAACTGAGGGAGAAACCATGTGCACTTTGTGAAACTAAAGCGGCATCATGTAACACCGCAGCAAAATGTTCCAGTGGTTGTGCAGGCTGGAGAGCCAATTAGATTAGAGGAGGGCAAAACTGTGGTTACAGGATGTCCCAGTTCACTCAACATCTGCTGGAAGAATATGAAGCTGATGCTTTACATTACCTCACGCATAACACTGCCACTGAATCAGAACTGAATGGTAATGAGCACCAACCTAAAATAAACCATGTTAAAAGGGTGAGACATCAGGACACAACGCCCCATCATTCATTGTGTTGAGATTTTCCACAGCTGAAGCCTTTTCCTTGGCTCCAGAAACAACTCCCAGCTGCGTCTTGTGCCACCATATGCATGAAAAGGGGCCATCAAAGAACATATTTCTTTCATTCCAGGCAATTTCCCTAATCCCTGATGAGCTGCAGGGGAGAGGAAAACATTATGGATGTGGGTTAGCAGGTGGTGGAGAAGGGATTTTGTGGGTAGTGCATTAGTGTGCATGTGTGTTTATCTGAATACATTTGCATTATTGCTAAATCTTGTGTAAGGAGTCAACCTTTTTATTTTGTTTTTCTCTCTATACTAGCGTGTTTGTGTGTGTGAGCTTGTGGGGATATTTGGATATTAGTGTGACACACACAGGCCTCTGTCCCCAGGAGGAGGAACTGAGGAGCCTTGAAGTAGCTCCCAAGGATTAGATTATCCAATCTCCTACTAATCGCTGATAAATTCTTTCCATTGGTGAGCTCCGCTCCAGATCACCCCTCTCTTAAGCCTCCTCTCACTACAACTGAAAGAGAGAGGGCAGAGGGAAACAGCATGCTTTCTTTCTTAAACAAACTTTGAAATCTAAATACTGGCTACTGCTAGCCATTGTTTCCCCCAAATACAGCAGGTGATGGTCCAATGACTAGTGGCCTTTCGCTCAGATTTCAGGGCAGAGCACAGCGGGGGGGTGGGGGGATGCCCTCCAGAAATCAGTCAGTCCAATTTCCCCACATCACCACCAGCTAGCTCCTGACAGCTCTGAGATGTGGCCTGCAATAACGAGGAACAGCAGCAGCCCACAAAGTCAGCATTTTCTTCTTGACAAACCTGTGGGCTCTAGAAGGAGGCGGGGGCAAAAGTGGGTGGGCTTGTTACCGTTTAATAAGTGTCATAGTGGGGCATTATGTCAACTGCACAAGCAGGCTGCAATTTCTGTACCATGCATCTTCTGTCCTTTCATGGTTGATGTTTGGGAAGGTGGGTGCAACTTTTTTTTCCCCCAATTTATTTGTCAGTCTACTAGTGTTTGCCACCAAGAAGATGAAAAGCTGGGAGTCAAGTCTCCATCTCTGTGGTTATATTCTCCACCCATATTTCAGGAAACGCATGGGAGTCCAGTGCTGACTTCCCTTCTCTTCTTTATATAGAAAAAACAATCATGTTTGGGATTCCACCAGCTCAAATCAAGGAGTGCTGGGTTGAGAAGACGCTGGTGGTCTCCAGCTGAGTTGATCTGAACTGTTTAAAGCGTTCCAGCTACAGAGAAGAATTATATTTACTTTATCGCAGCAAATCATACATGGCCTACTGTACTGTAAGACAACAGCAATGAAAAGTGGTCTTTCTACTCCTCCATTGGAGCGCTAGCTACAAGGGAGTTTCCATTACATTCTGGCAAAAGATCTTGGGGGGGAGGAAAAAAAAAACTGTGAAATCTGACTGGCTGACTTCCAAGTCTCCTATTCTTCTTTTTATCTGAACCCTACCCTCACACTTTGCCTGGCTGCTTGCCAGAAAGCCTGTTTTATTATTCCTGCACTTTGTTTCCACTCTGCATACTCTTGTGCTTCTGCATTCTCTTTGGTTCTTGTCTAACTCTCTCCGCTTCATTGTTCTCTGAAACCCATTCAACACATGGTACTCCATTAGTCACCAAGTCTGTGCTTATACACAACATGCATCTTCCTTCCCTGTGCTCATATCTATAACTATTTAACTTATAACAACAGTATATGCAACATTTCCCTACATGTAATAACAGAGGCATCAAATATCTGACAGGGGAAGGTTAAACAAATCGTACCCTCCTTGATGGATTGGCTCAATTTGCACTGGCTCAGTCTTCACTTGTGTATGAGGAGGATCCCAAGTGTAGGACAGCAGAGCAGCTGGGGGTGCTTAAAGAGCACTTTTTCACTCCCTCTCTCAGTTTACTACTGAGGGATCCAATGATTTATGAAGCAAACTAATTTGAAAATGAGAAGCCACCACTTCAACATGCCACACCACAAACCTGCTGATGAGAGACAAAAAAAGAGCAGAACATGCAGTGCACTGCCTGCTGCATCAACACATAGGCTAATTCAGGTTTGAAACAGACACAATGATCAGTGAACGCAGGTGTTAAAAAAGAGATGTGCTTCTCCTAGTCATACCTGCACATCCCAGAGAGAGATGAGGATGATTAACTGAAAGTGCTATAATACTGCATATATCATCCCAACTCAGCATTTCGGATTATCAGGCATCTTTCTTTGCATTGTGCCAAACACATCATATCATGCTGGCATTCCAGCAGGAGGGAAATGAGCGAGGAGCACAAGATTGACTGGTGGGTGGTGGTGATGGTGGGAGGGTGGAGTGGGGTGGCAAGAATATCAGTTCTGTTCTTTCCCTGAGGGCCTGGATATGTGGAAGCAGTGGGGAAGGGAGAGCAGGTGCATGGGAATTCAGAAATCATTGCATATGCATGCTACTCAGAATTATACAGCAAGCTATGGTTTGAGGAAAAAGTAATGCTCCGGTGGGATGGCAAGCAGTAGATATGAAGGACTGGAGTGGAGGCAAATTGCAGCCTTTTTGACCCCAGCCAAGGCTCTCCAAATCCAGCCTGCCCGGCACTCCAGTCTAACTACGGTTTCCCAACATCAAGGTACAAGCCACCAGCCCTAAAGAGTCGTCCCCAGTCAACACTGGAACTAATGTGCTTGAACGAGACATCTAATGGTTCCTGCGAGTATCAAAGGCCTACCCCTGGAAAGGCCTGCTCCAACAGGGACCCCCCTGGCAACAACATGGGGAGACAACAGGATTGGGGGCTCCCTGTGTGTTTAGATCACACAGCACAATCACTCAGGGAACACAATAGGCTCCCATCATGACAAAATGAGAATACACAGACCCCACATTGAGATCAATGCAGGATATTGCAGGCTGTAGTTTTCCCAAGACTTCCAACTGAAAGACTTGTTTTTGGAGCACAGCAGCTGACACTGATTTTTTATGAGATGAGTGTAATATGTTTTGATTTTGGGGTATTTTTCTCACACATCATTCCTCTCAGAAACTATACTGTTGGTACACTTGTCAGAGTCTAGAGAGGCTAGAGATTTATTATAAAAATCAAACAGCCGACAAAGCTTGAAGCTGAAGAAGAGAGAATGTGTCTTCTTCCCCACCAGGCAGTGTAATAACCTTTTAAATCATGTTTGACATTTTTAAGTTGCCGCTGTGGAGATTCTGGCAATAACCGGACTCTGATATTAAAACTGGTTACTGGTGGTAATCTCATTGCTTTGTTTGATGATTTGCAATATAACACCCATCCCCCCTCACCCTCAGCCACCATATAGCCTCCTGTTTTTCCCCAAGAGACCACCCATTCCCGCCCAGATTTGCCCTTGCCCTGACACTAGTTGCTAACGGCGCTGCTGTCAAGGGAAAGCCACGGGCAACAACGGAAGCTGGAGACCCGTCTGTTGAGCTTCTTACATGCTTTATGGTCCGGGTAGACAGCCTCTTTTTCCGTACATTGTGCAGTGTTGAGAGGTGAAGACTGTCCCTTTTCTAACAGCTGCTAGACCATCCATTTGAGCATCTAGTCAGAAACGTGCATGCATGCTGATCGGTCTCACCGCTATATAATCTGCCACAGTCTGGGATGAAAGCACGGAGATGAATATCTGATCAAAAGTGTGTCAAACATCCACGCAGCCACGTGTGACACACTGCCAGTCTGCGATGATTGAGTGTCACAGCCTGTCTGATTTATTGTTGCTCTTGATGAAGGTGAAGTCAAATTAACTGTCATCACTTGGTTGGAGGAGTGAAGCCGCAGTGTGAAGTCTGCAATCTGGTAGCTGCTACGTTGCAAGGGCAAACGTCAGGCTGCGGAGCAGGTGAGAGACCGCAGCCTGAACTTAAGCAGTGACGTGAGAGGGAAGGAGGGGAGAGGTTGAGAGGCGACACAACAGGCTCGTTAATTAGTGTAGCACAAATGTCTTCATAATGAGGCCTAATCACCTGAGCATGGCGGCGACCATACGGCGGCGCCCATGCAGCCGTACTGCCTGACTGGCCCACAATGGAGCAGGTACCACAGGGGAGAGTCGCCAAGATGGAGGGTCGGTTGATAAGAATGCAAAATGGGAAAACAGGAGAATTTCTGTGACTGAAATGTGTATGACAGCAGCTGTTCTGTGCTGAGCGTGCGTCTACTCTCCAGTGGCATAGTTAGGTGTTGTACCTTGGATTAGAGGCTGCTCTAATTGGCCCACTGGGCACCAGGGGAAGGGCGGAGAGCAGGGATGCTGTGACAGCGATTTCCTCAGCAAATAAATCATCTAGTCCCTTTCTTCAGCATACTGCTACATCTCAACACTTCTGTCATTAACGCCAAGCCTGCTCAGCTCCAGAACCATATTTACTGGCATTGATTTGATTATGGTTGTTGTGGATGGAACCACTCTGCAGCATCACTCCGCACGGTACACAAATCTCCCAAGGTAGACGCAGTCAGAGTGCTACGTGGTGTTTGATAATGACAAGAGCAGAGAATAAATTAGGCTCTAATTAAGATAATATTTGCATTTATAGCTCAGATATAAAATGTGATGTAAAGAAATAATCTGTAAATTACCTGTAAAAACAACAGGAGTCACACAGGCAGTTGCTAGGTGTCCCACAGGTGTTTGTGTTACCATAGCGAGTCATTTGTGGTGAACTGCTGTGAATCAGTGACATGAGGAGGCTTGTTGTCATCTGCCAGTTTCTATTCTGTCCATCTCTGAAAAGTGTCTGTGGCAAGAGTGAGACCACAGCGATGTGCTGAGCTTCTCTCATCACTGTGAAACACAGTGAGCTAAGCTTTAAAGAGAACATCCCCACTCCCTGCCACTTACTCATTTCCAGAATTACGTGACTGCACCGCCAGCAGCCCGAACACAAGAAGGAGGGTCAACGCATTATGTCATCAGAGAAGAGCTGCCACGCACAGACGGAAACTGCAGTCCGCAACCTACCACTTAGCAAAGAAGCACGCTGAGATTTAGATTGGATGAGTTCAAATTATACCCAAGAGCTGGCAGCTTAGTTAGAGGAAGGATTAACATCTACTTCACATGGAGAGCTTTCTGGTTGTAACATCCACAAGAACATACAAACATGCACACACACATGCAATTACTTTGGTTATCCTCAGCAGAATCAGTGCAGGACCAGTGGCACCCAGCCAATCATATTAAGACTAAAAATCTCTTCATAAACCCACCAAAACATTTGGAATCCAGGCCACAACATCCCAGGACTCCTTAGGAGCCTGGAGGATGGTATGGAGGGTAGACAAGGATGGAGCCTTGTCATTGGTGACCCTATGATTTAAATTTAGATTCAACAGTTATCAAATTAACTCTTTGAGTGCCATTGACGTATTTCAACGTCATTTAAAATCTGACACTTGAGTGCCATCGCCATAATAACATGTCGAAGTGCTTTTTCAGCAGCGGGTCGGCGATCGCTAAACCTTTTTTTACCCCTGATAAAACAAGAATGGAACAAGGTAAAAACAATCATTTTTCATGATGAAATAGAGAGTCTCTTCTTTCATTTGAGCTATTCAGTGTTTTCAGAGTCATAGTACAAAATATTCTGTGGGTCTTGAAATATGACTGAAAATGGGCAAAAATGCTGGAACAAGGTACTTTCTGTTTTGTAAAACAGCTGGCACTCAAAGAGTTAATAACTGCAACAATAGGAAAATAGATTATTTCCTAACAGATCTGGAACCAGTGAAGGTGATGAAAGGTGAGCTGGGATAAGCTGCATATACCTGTACTCTGGCGGAGTCTAAAAGAAGGCCTAATCACCATGGAGTGCCTGACGGGGGTTAAAACTGTGAGCGGTAAAGCCTGGTAAACATCTTTGGCTTCTTCGCTAATCAGGCACTGCCCTCCACCACCTCCTCCCCCCTACTTTCACTCTCCCGGAGGAGCTGCCACTGCCTGGGGCACCATATTGTCATTAAAGATCACGGCATAGCAAGGGAACACAGGAAACCCCAGAGCCACATCTCAGGAGAGCCGAGTGGTCCGCTGAGGATGGCACTTGGCCCCAGCCCCGGCACTGCTCACACAAAGGCACAAACAAACAAGCAGAGAAACAGACTGCTCAGCAGACAGACATATGTGTGCACATCCACTATATGCATCTTCAAAAGTAAAAGGGGGAAATATTTTTAGTTTCTTTTTATCTCGAGACAGACCGAATGGATCAGAATTCTATTCAGCTCTTCATGACAACTAAAAACGAATGATAGGCTGTGCATTTTCTTGGAAAACCCCCAAAATGCCGGTTTCAACTAAAATCCCTCCTGCAGGCTTTTTTTTTTTTTTACCAGGCAAACTTGAGATTAATTGATTCCAAGCTGAATAGTCCACTAAAGAGAGGGGTTTAAGCTGCAGCCTGTGTCTGCCTTGAACTATCAGTAGGATCTGTCTCCAGTGGATACTAAAAAAACTGGAGGCAGGGCCGTAAGACAGGGAGGACTATAATCATCTCCTGCATATGTGTGATGTGCGAGAGCGGGGAAATGGGCGGCGGCAGTGTCTGGGTGGTCGAGAGGGAGGAGAGAGAAAGATACTGGGAGGCTGAATCCAAACGAGGGGGCTTTTCTGCAGGCTGAAAGCGCCTGTGTGTCTCCAGCAGATGGACTATTGTGTGTTGAGTCGTGGGGAGTGGGTGCTGAGTGCTTTCCTTGTGCCCAGCGTGGCCCACTCTTTATCCCAGACTTCACCTCTCTGTCTCTCCTCAGCATCGGCCTTTGTTACACTTGTTTCCTTTGCTGTTGTTTTGTGCCTCGCTATGTATCTCGCTTTTGTTAACCTTTTCTCATACAAAACAGAGATTTTTCTTTTTTTCAAATTTGGAGGGAGGCGGTCATTTTTCTCTGTGCTGGTTGTTTTTTTGTTGTCTGAGGAACAAGTTGGAAGGCTGGCTGTGACAGGAGAATAACGCTGAGTCGAGCTGTTCCAGCCTGTTCGGTGGCTGTCCCTCCCTCAGGACGGGACATCAAGACCAGCACATAAATCACCAGCCACCCAAACAGGCAGGGAGGAAAACACCGGTCAGACAATGCGACTGATTACAGCAGGGACCGTCATCCATAGGCACCATCATTTCTGTTGCATATCTATCTCAAATACCCTGGAAAAATCATGGCTAAAATATCTATAAAAAAAAAAAGGGAGAGGCAGTATGGGATTTTTTTTTAACTACACAGAGACCAGACTATACTGCAGTAACATAAAATATAGCCTCCTCTAAAATATTAACCTGTGTTGTCACAGTGTCCTATATTTTTCTCAGGCCATTATAGAGAAATCTGTCTTTACTTCAGCCATATGGTAACATTTTCCTGGCCTTCTGTGGTTTTGTCTTGCTCTGTTAGAGTCATTAATTACATCACTATTCTAAAGACAGGCACATCAGGATCATTCACAGGGATCTCTTACCGCACTTAAAAACATTTCCAGGAACACCAAAGACATATTAAGCCAACGTCCTTCAATCCCCCCCAAACCCCTGAGTCAAACATCCCAAAACTGGCAGGACTTGACAAGATGTTCTGATGTAATGTTGTTGGGTATCCCCACAAAATCCCCCATACCAGCCAGAAAAAGTCAGGTCTGTCTGCATGAGTGGGATGTTATGGGGGATGGATGAGGTGGGTGGCTCGAATAATAATCCCAGGTCTCCCCATGTTACCTCAAAACAAACCGAGAGCAGGCGAGGAGAGAGTGGGGCAGAGAAATCCGCTTTATAAAAAGGGCCTGGCATTATTTATGACTCCCTATAAAAGCTGTAGTTAATTACAGTGTTTTAGACTTATAAATTACAGATTGTGGAGCTCCTGTTATAATTAGAGTGGCGGAGGCAGGGCCTGGGCTCGGTCTCTGGGTTCGGAGGTGCAGAGGAGCTCAGAGGCAGGGCTGCTGGATGAGGCCTGCTCTACTGATGTGGTGAAGCCAGACCCAGATCACATCCCGAACAGGGCCCTGCCTGCTGCATGTGGCAACGCTGAGCTGCTCTCTGCACAGGGCTTTCTAATGTTTATCCTCTCTGTCTGTTGCTGGGATGCCTGCTATATGCTGCACGACACCGGCAGAGCACAAATAGTTATTCCTTTATTGTGGTGGATCAGTAGCTCTGTGTGTCATATCTCGAGCTATTGATTGTCTTTTTGTAGCGGCTCAGTGAGGCAGAGCCAGACAGGCAGATAGACAGTGGGATGCTAAAGAGGGTTAATCCTGGTCATCCCCTTTCACTCATTAGCTGAATTATCAATGGCCCTTAGCAAAGCCTAACTGCAACATGTGTGGACAGAGAGTGGCCTCAGTGTATCCCTGAGGATGTTCCTGATGTCAGAGGTCAAGTCAATGACCTGCCGTCATGCACTTCTTATTGTCAGCTATGTCATTAAAGGTATCAGGAAGATTTTAATGACCCTGCAGTGCTTATCCCTAATAACAAGAGAGAGAAAAAATGTAGAATGTATAAATTGATAATGAAATAATCTGGTCCTAATCTGTTTATGTTGTGTGAGTGAGGATTCAACTGAGTCCAACTGAGGCCATCTGGGGTGCAGGAGCCAGCGGGGAGGTCAGTCCTGCCATTTCTGCTTTGTACACTTTAGGCTCGCTTGCCAGAGGTAGAGAAAAGGTGTGATGTTACACCAGCGCCTCACACTAATGCTGAGAAGTCCCTCAGGTGAAGAGAGAGTAGAGAAACTGCTCAGGTCTACAGGGCATCTTTAGAGGCTTAGTATAAGACTCAGCTAATCCCTAGGATTCCGCCTTGTTTGGAGTAAACATTAAAAAAACACAACCTTTGCATAAAATTGTTAGAAAACAACTACCGGTAAGTGCGGATAAATTACAGATATTAGAAGTCACTCCAGATGCTTTACTCATACTCATTCATGTGTTTTGAAACTGCAACCCAGTTATCCAGCATGGGCTTGTTAGAGCTAAAATCTGAATCAATAAGCAGCATAATTTAGCAGAGCAGAGAGCGAGAAGACATTGTGTGCGTGAGTGAATAGGCTTGGAGCCTCCCAGTGTCTGACACAGCCCTTATCGGTGGCACCTCTTTCTTGTATGCACATCACTTCAGTACAGAGGAATTCACAAGCTGTGAATCAGCGATGAGGGCAGTGTCACCAAAGACAGATGCCAGCCTCCCCACCTGCCTGGTGCGACACCCCAACCCGCACCCCCACCCCTGGCTGTGGGCTACAGGCCCCCTCTCATTAGGGGGTGCTGACAGGCCCTGTCCTCACCCTGATTCCTCATCATTAGAGCATGTAAATCTCCCTGTCTCTCTCTCTCTCTCTCTCTCTCACTCTCTCTCTCTCTCTCTCACACACACACACACACACACTGCAGACACACATATCTGACTGGAGGGGTTCAATCACCTGAGAAATAGGAGCCACTAACCCCAGGACCCAGCAAAAAGGTTGGGTTCATGCATATGTATTGTGACAGGAAATACAATTACCTGCAAGCTCGACTGCGGTCTTCTGCAGACTTGATTACAATGCAAACAAACGCGTAACTTCTTCTGTGGGCTGAGTTCTTATGAATACTGTAATCATGTAGGGCCACACGTAAAAACACACACAGACTATATAAGAGGCACAGACACAACAAGTGCATGTTAAGAGAGGCAACAGAGACAAAAGCAGTGAATCTTGAGGGCAAGCATCTGGTGGGTCCCAACTGGATTGGTGCACTACTGCTGCATGTATAATTCAAACTAGCCCTCTCCTTTACTTTCCTCCAGCCATGTAAAGGAGCCCAGACACAGCATATGGAGACAAGGATAGAGGGGAAGAGGAGAGGAGAAAGAGGGAGTAAGGGAGATGTGTGAGGGGGGAAAATATGGAAACAAGGATGGCGGAGAAATGGGATGCTACAGGCGGGAGGAGAGCTGGAGGAAGGGGAAAGAGGCACCAGAGGTGGACGAGCAAAGTTGGTAAAACAAGAAAGTGAAGCGGGTGTGTGGGGGGGGGATGAGCTCCCCCAAAAAAATCTAGCCTGAATCCTATCTTGTTCATTTCACTGCACAACAATTTCACAGTAGAAAATGCAGGCTCGCTGCTGAAAGTGTTCATTACTTTGCGCTCTAAAGGGGCCTTCGAAGGAATATCACAGTTATTTCAGCCAGATCCCTTGGGACAACTCGAGTACCCATCAGCTTTTTCAGAGATGAGTGTAGGTGTGATTGAAGTGTGCATGTCTGCATGTTCACACAATGTTTATAAGCTCGCAGTGTGTTACAATACTAGTTCAGAGAAACCTGAGGAAGTGCATTCACACGTGGTTAGTATGACTTGATAATGAACACGGAGAAAAGCAAACCATACTTATCAGGACCTCATAACATTATAGATTTAGTTATATGACGAGCACTTTCTACACCAGCAGTTCTAAGAACTTTTTGTAGTAAAGATGACATGACTGAAAAAAAATATGACTCACCTGAATGATGGGATTTGGAAAAGGACATCGTCATCAGGCAAGGGTGGCGGGAAGGAAAGAAGAGATGAGAGGGAAACGTTAGACAGGGTACTGGGGTTCGTAAATATGAAAAACATTGTGTGAGTAAGCATTTTATGTTCACTCTAAAATGTACATTATGCTCTCTCTAAACCGCTGCAGTGGAACAGACTGGATTTACATAGAAACCTTATCCTGCTTAATACTGGCACAAAATAGAGATGGGGAAAAATAAAGACAATCTTCCTGATAAGAACTTTCATCAGAGCAGTTTGTAGCTACAGCACATCAATCTCAAGCCATAAATACACATTTAAAAGAAGACATATTATAGACTGGCCAAGATATAGAGTGCATGAAAAGAGAAAAGAGATCCACAGGGAGGGAGAAAGAGGCTGGAAGAGAGAGAATGAGGGGGGAAAAGAAATCATTAATGCAAATGTACCCCAGAAGCGAGATAGACTGGCGTTATCGGAGGTTACTGCTGTTTTTGGAGGGTGTTAATTGTTATTCATGATGCTGTTGACTTGAGCAGGGATTGGGGCTGCTTGTTTTTGAAGTGCTGGATCAGGCAGGGATTTATTGACCATGGCTGCTGGGGGTACAGGCCCATAGAGGGATGTCAGTCAGGATGGAGGAGGACTTCGGGGGCAGGGGGGTGGAGCTGGTGGTGGTGATTAGGTCAAACCTCCAACCTCCCACCTACTGTGTCTTCCTGTGTGCCTGTAGCTGTGCAGCATCGACCACAGCAGACAAAAAGAGACACCTGTTTCTGCATCTAGCAGCACTTTGACCCTCAGACAAAGAAAGGAACTACAAAATAACAAGAACCTCAAAGGAATTTAGTGTGGGGAAAATATGCGCCTTAAATAGACAGACTTGAGATTTTACAAGTAAGGTTGACCAACATAAAACATAAAGACGTGTTTCCCCAAACGTTCCTTAGCCTTGAACTACGAGAGGCAGCTTTGTGTGCTATTTAGGCTTTGAGTTTGTGTGTCTGCTTCACGCACACAAAGGCATGTGTGTGGCTTTGTGTATCCACACAATTGGTCTGCATGCCTGTAAAAATGTGTGTCTGCTGTGTGCACTCGGCACGCAGAGGGTGAAAATACTTTTGTGTGCCTCTATGCTGCTAATTGCAGGCATGCGGCCATGTGTCCCAATATATAATGGTGTGCACTGAGAGACAAAGCTGAGCTGCTCCCCCCTTTCAAAACACACACACACACACACACACACACACACACACACACACACACACACACACACGTGGACAGAGTCTGTCAACAGGCCTGTCAGAGCAGAGGACTCCTGACAGCCACTCATTCTTTGCCAGAAGCCCTGCACAGCGCTAACAGCGTTATCTGCATATTAGTATTGCTTTCCAATAATATTCCCCCTCTCTGTCGCCCCCTCCTTCACTGACTCTGAGCAGTTGTTTCACTACAAACAAGAAATAGATAACAAGATACTGGAGTTGTAGGGTTTATTGGAGAGATAGAGTGAGACACAGCACAAGGGAGTCAGAGGGAATGACCTTACCCTGGCTATAAAATGACCTACTTCAAAGGAAACAGAGTCAGAGACGGAGGGAAGACATGAGCAGAATCCAGAAGGGTAGACGAGTAAATAAATAAAAAGCCCTGCTGGATGATAACGTGACAGTGGCCTCAGTGTCTTTTTAACCACTGAGCAAATATGCATAAGGACAGGCACTGTGTGCTGCAAGGTAAAACAGGGAAAAGTCCAGATAAGAAAGCTATTGCCGTGTCCTGTCACTTGTATTATCTCTGCTAATCTCTGTGATCCACTGGTCTTAACAGGGATTTTTGGCTGTTCACTTGTTGTGTAGAAAGCCTTGACATTTTTCAAATGTGTGTTAAAAGGGGTCTACTCTGTTTGGTGGGCTAAACATGCCAGCACAGTGTCCACAATGAGACCAGTATGTGATTCCATTTGTTAAAATGACAGATAAAACTTTTCTTTTTTTTTGCTGCCAGCTTGTCGCTGTCTCTTCACTGTCTCCTGTCGCTTACCCTCACTGTGTCCCTCTCTCCACATGACCTTGCCTTACCCACCATTGGGCTTTCCTCTGGCTGAGGGGCAGCCAGGCAGAATTTATCCGTCTGAGATGAAAGGAGGGGAAAGGGAAAAAAAGCCGATGGGGGCTGGCTGAGGAAAGATTGTATATCCAGGCGTGAACCCCAGGACAGGCGCACAGGTCAACAGACTCAACACTGACAATAGATAAGCACACTAAACATTTCAGACAGAGAGAAGAAGTGAAAATATAAAATAAAATCAGTATTGGGTAACGAGGAACATCTAACCACATTTATCTGAATGCAAACACACACACACACACACACACACACACGCACACACACACACACACACACACACACACACTCCTATCTGTATGACGCTGGTCTCGGGGGAATGCCGCTGAGGTGTGAAGAGTGTGATGGGATCATAGGGAGCCATGGCCTCTCTCCACCAATTACTCAACAATCTGGCCTTGTCCTAATCTTCCTCTGAAAACACCCGGGTTGGAAATGATGCAGAAAACAGCAGGCTGCCCATCAGGCCACACAAGCTAATCCCGGTGCACTGGAGTGTGTTCACTCTCTTGCCTTTATAAATACTAATACACTGCTGTCTCGTGGGTTCATGTACACATTCAATGGCACTGCTGGTCTCCTCGAAGGAGGTGTAGATGCTATCAGTAGCTTTGTCCAAGGCCGTGTTGTCGGTGCCGAGCTAGAGTGCTGTGTCCTCAGGTCAGAGTCAGACACAACATGTGACCTTTTAAAAGCACCGCATACAATACCTAGAACATTATGCAAGAAAAAAAGAAAGCTTTCACAAAGATGTTATGTATGACGGGGAATGCCACTGCTGGAGATATATTATGAGTCACTGAGCAACTACTGTAGGACTCTTTTCACACTGCAGCAATAATACACACAAAACCATGAGGCTACAGTATGTGATATGGGTGGTTATCGGCAAGGACTTCACCATACGAAACATATTACAACACTTGAGTCACAGTAGTTAGTTGAGATACATTATTGTGATATTGTTATATTGCAATATATAGACCACTGAGAAATTTAAAATGTAGCTTAAAACACACACACACTGTGCACATACATATATATATATTAGGGCTGTCAAAGTTACAGCGTTTACGCAGATTTTTTTTTTAGTTAACTTTTTATTTCATGTGGGAGTCATTCTGGATTTACAATTTTTTTTGGGGAAAAAAATCGATATTAAGATTGCAATATATCGTCATATAATGCCATATTGATATTTTTCCCATCCCTAGTATGTACAGTTTACCTGTCTGTCGAGCCTTAATGAATGTAAAGCACAGCATAAAGTGCATATGAACAAAAAATCAATGGTGGATCCAATTGAATTCCAGTCAACTTCACCGCGCTTATGCATCAGTCATCGTCTACCCATCAGTAACCTAATGAGAATTAACACCTCAAAAATAGTGTGTGATTTCCATAAGTTAATCAGGATTGAAAATGACTGATGGCTTTAAAGGCAGCACTAAAAATACTGAGCAGCCCAGAGGCCTGACTTTGATCCCAAAGCTCAAATTAAATTGATTTTAACTGTTTCAGACGGCTTCCTCTGTGTCCTTCAGATTCAAACAATGATTCCGTCAGGCTCTCATCACACAGCGCAGCCTAAAGCAATCTGGATGGAATCCTTGTTTCTTGATCCTTCCTGTGCCAGAAGGAGAGAAATGTCTCTGTCTCGCCATATAAATAAGTGACGAGTGAGGTTAGTCCATCTAAGAGCAGAGCAAATAAATGAATAATAAAAGGGAAAAATGAATGTCAGTCAGTGTGAGTGAATTGTAACAGCTTCTGTGTGGTAGAGTGTTTCAATGCTTGCTCGTTGTGCTAGTCTTGTATATCTCTGATCAGTCTAACTCAAATCCTATTCTGGTCCGGTCCGGCCCAGCCCAGCCGACCACTACATGCTATCGCCATGGTCACTGAACTTCACAGGCAAACATGCAGAATATTTTTACCCAGGCCATACCATTCCAAGCCCACAGCAGCTGTTCCTCATCCTGTGGCTGACACTCACATCTGGTGTCAAGGCTCTGAACGGGCCAACAACAAAGGCCGTTCTCTTGGAGCTGACACTACACAGAGAGGGATAGGCAGCTTTCAGCATACAGTTATTTCAATATAGCCCGGGGCTGCTGTGACCTCCATTATTCTCTCAGCTGAGCACCTGTCCTCCTCAACGTACCAAAGGTGCTCCCCCACACTAAGGGGAAATGGTATATCTCTTACTTTATGGTGAGGATTAAGAACTCTGTCTCACCCCCATTCCTTTTTCTCAACCAACACTAAATTACTCCACAGCCATCACCCTGGCTCCCATTAGCCCTTTCAATCTACCTGCCTTCAGCATGATGAGCCCTGGAGCTACAGGGGATGGTAATGATGTGTGTACACTCCCCCCCAGTTCTCCATCACCCCTCTCTCAAACCTCACAAGATATGTCCCATCTCAAAACCGTAGCGCTGTATTCAAGAATTGTCTTGGTGTCTTTGGTAACCCGTTGCGTGGACTTGGCGTTCGGCAAATTGAAGTGGGCTTTCTTTATCTGCTGTAGTGGTGGAGGGGGGTCTTCAAGAGGCAATCTTCCAGCCTATGTCAACGCCCCCCTCAGTCTGCGAGCAGACACCCCCATCCATTAGAGACAGAGGGGTGGAGACCTTGTAAATTATAGACGAGTTGCACACAGTGAACAATGGAGCATCCACTCTGCATTCACTGCCACATCTGCATTCCTCTACAGACAAAGACACAAAGTCAACCTATATATCAGAACCCAGTTGAGATATAAATAAAAGATGCATGGTTACGATTTTGTACTCTCTTTCCTTAAAAAGTAGATCAATATTCTCCATGACTATTGATTGACTACAGACGTTGACATCTCTGAGTGTGTTCTGAATTAAAAATAAAAGCAGGCTGTGTTAACGTGGATTCTTATGAGTAACCAAACGTGGGCAACATTAACATGCAACAGACAGATGGGCTGTGTCGGTCAGCGCAGGTTATGAGAACAACAAGTCTGAATCATCTTTGTTCCGGTGGAACCATCCTCGGCTTTGTGCTTGGTGAGAAATTAATGGCAATAATTAACATTCCCCTCTCAGCATCCTTTCCATTAAACTTGCATTAATGAAAGCTCAAGATAAAGACTTGAAATATTCTCTGTCACCCTCATTCTCATTTCCAGAATGAGGCCACTCTAAAGTCCACCATTAGCAATTACTCTTTGTGTTTCCAGCATAATATTTTATCTTGTATAATCCTCAAAATGATTTAAATCGGCTGAATGAGAGTGTTGGTATTTGGTGCTGACTTTGAATGACAATGTGTCCAGCAGTAGCTGTTTAGGATGGAGCTCATCCTCCATGGTCTAAGCTGTGCTGCTTTACTCCCAGACTGTGACCAATAGATTGTCTCCCAGAGAAAAGTGAATTCAGGTTGAGAAAAACGTAGAGGGATTCAAAGGTAAACACAGCATGAAGCTACCGCTGCACTTCAGTTTCAGCTCCTTTTGCCTCCATGTATCATATCATATGAGTCAGCGTAGCATGCCATTTTAACTCTTTGAGTGCCATTGACGTATTTCGCCGTCAAAGTGTTTTTTCAGCAATGGTCGCTGACCGCGGTCTCCCGCAGCCTGTGAGTAATTTTGGGGCTTCTGGAAGATTTAGTCAGGACATAAAGAGAAGCATCTACTCTACCCTCAAATGTTTTTTTTTTTTTTATGATGAATACTTCATTTGAGCTATTCAGTGTTTTCAGAGTCATAGTACAAAATCTTCTGTGGGTCTTGAAATATGACTCAAAATGGACAAAAACGCTGGAACAAGGCACTTTCTCTTTTGAAAAAACGGCAGGCGCTCAAAGAGTTAATCAGCCACATTGTCTCTAAAAATATTTCTATATGTATCCCATTAGTCTTGATTATTTATTGTGAACTGTATGACCAGCAGGTAAGGATCCTGTGGTGACTTGCTGTTGAAATGAGTAGAAATAAGATACCTTTACTTTCCACAACCCCCCTCTGCTATGCTGGGCCATATTCCCCCTAGATGGGCTCTCGTCTAATCCTCAAACACTGTGTTCGTGTGTATCCATTAGCAGTGTGGCCTGGAGGCCTTTCCACTGCCCCCAACCCAGGAGGTATCCCCATACTCTCCATGGGCGAGATCAGGTTAATATTATATTGGTGAGGGAGACGACATTTCTTATTTATTGAAAGGCAGTCTAGCATGAAAGAGTGTTTGCAGGCAGGCCAGTGGATTACCTGACCCCATCTCCCCTTCTATCAGTTCAAAGTGGACCCCAATAACTTCACATAGGACAAAGGAGAGGAGAGACAGCCGCTTTTTTAAGTCTTCATCCGCCTCATTGACCATTTTAAAACACTACTGTAAGAAAATCAGCGCAGCTAACCTGACTATGTCATCAAGGTGTGATATTTGGATACGAAACATACTTAGAGCGGTTTAACTCTTTGAGTATCAGCTATTTTATAAAACCAAAAGTGCCTTGTGCCAGAGTTTTTGCCCATTTAGAGTCATATTTCAAGACCCACAGAATATTTTGTACTATGACTCTGAAAACACTGAATAGCTCAAATGAAAGAAGAGACTCTCTATTTCATCATGAAATAAAACATTTGTTTTTACCTTGTTCCATTCTTGATTTATCAGAGGTAGAGGCCACTTTCACCAAACATTACTCACAAGCTGCAGGAGATTGGCGACCCGCTGCCGAAAAACCACAATGACGTATTATTACATCAATGACACTCAAGCGTCACGATTTTAAATGATGCTGAAATACGTCAATGGCGCTCAAAGAGTTAACAATTTCAGTTGGCGACAAATTAAAATTATATCAGTGGCAGCTCTCTTTTCATTGCCTCTTGTCTTTTGACATTCAAAGCGAGGGCACTGCCCTCTTGTCCATGATGCAGCTTTTAAGAGTTGAAAAAAAAAAAAAAAAACAATATTTAATTTACTTTGTCCAGGCAGTTTCAAGGACCATTGTGGGTGATGTACTGGAGATGCACAAAGACAAGAACTACTTAGTCTGACCATCCACTCATGATGGAGAAGAGTGAAATGATGAAGCGAATGAAGAAGGACAAAGGGGGCATCAATAGAGAGACAGACAGGAAAAAGTAATCAGGAAGTCTGATGACCTTACTGAATAAAAACCCACTGAACGGGATGAGGAAGAGGTTTTGTGTGAATAAGAATCATAGTCTAGTTGAATTTATGACGGTGTAAAACATGACATAAAGTCCTTGGAAAGTACAGTATGGAAAACCCATAGAAGCCTGTTTCCTGGGAGGAATAAACCACTCCAGAGTGCAGACACTATTTTATTAAAAGAGCTAATCATAGTCAGATTAACTTTAACAAACTCCAGGGACAAACAACTGAATGAGTGCACTGCTGCTGATGTACTGCTGCATCAATTATGGTTGACAACGCAGAGGAAAAAGGCCTTCGTCCTTCCCGGCCGTGCCATCGCAACCCACGTGAATGGGAACAGTCGAAGTGATGCCAACACAAGCACTCTCTGAATGAGTGTGCTACTGTGCTCATGGCACTATAGATGACCCACAGTGGTTTTAACAGCACAAATGAGAGATCACAATGAGATTTAAACAGTGAGCGGCATTTCAAAAAGTGGGTGGAGGGCTCTGCTGGCTCTTATGTTGCTACGTGTTATGTAAAAGCACTTATTCTGTCCTTTTCACTTATTTTACAAGTGCTGCTGGTTCCCCTGCCCTTCCTGAAGGTCCTCAGTTTCACAGCTAGCCAGTGGACCTGATGTCTGTTTGACCCGTTTCCTCTCGACATGACTCTTCACCCGTACGGTAGACCCATGTTTGTATAGTGTCTTTGTTCAACAGAGCCACTCAGTGGTGAATCAATGCTGAGCAGAGACCGTCTGCAGAGAAATGGCTCCAGTAACCCTTTTCTATTAAACACCCCCTGCCAATTAAGTACTGTCAAAAATTAGCATTTTGAATCTCGATGTGCAGAGCAGGACCGTAGGATACCAAGCTATCAAAGCAAAAGCCTGTAATGCTGACTACCACGGTGCTACATGCCCCGGCTATATTTCAGCTGTTTGCAAGAATTCAATTTTGATGTTGATAGGAGCATGGGCATTATCCACTTAGAGTTATTAATTTGGCTGTTCTCAGGAGGAGCTGCAGGGGATGTTGATGCTTTCACACTGCAGATCCATAGATATTCACAGGCTCTAATTGATTTGGTCGGTGTGGATTCTCAGCTGATAAGATATTGTGTTGCAGGAGAGGCATGCATGGCTGAGCAGATGTGTGGCAGTGTTTGTTCTAATGGCTGAGGGAGCAGAGACGGGGGTGACCAAACACTTCTCACTCCTGACCCATATATTTACACCCCTTCTGACAGAGCCTAAGGCCAAATTCAATAGCATGCACTAGAATATTCAGATCATAGGGGATGGAACTGGAGCATTATTACTAAAGATAAAATAGGATATGAAACAAGAATGGATATATATAATTCAAATGATGCCTGTTAAATTGCACACTCAAAAATATACCACAAAAATGCATAACCCAAGATAGTTTACTTTTTCAGCTAATCTATTGTGTTGAATACAGTTGTTTTTTTTCTGGCTCTGCAGCAAAAAAAAAAGCCAACCCGAGCATCTTCGGGTGAAGATAAAACAAAGGCATAATGAACTGACTGTGCCACTTCTGTCGCTGCTTCTTACACAAATAAGAAAGGGTCCTCTCCAATTAAGCTTTTGTGTGCACTGTGGCGGGATGATAATCATGTATTTTTCATTCGCCTCCTCCTTTACGCTTGGCCTGCAGGTCTAATGTACAAAAACAGCAGAGCATCATGTGCATATTTGCACACATTCATGCACAGACACCACAAACATGCAGGTATGCAAAATTGCACTTAAACACAGAGGGGTAAAACAATTACACACGCATATATCCTAAAAGTAAATAAATAAATCTGGTTGAGTGTATTTTGACAGGGAGGTAGTGAGACACAGAAGCAAGAGGTACTCCTGAATATTTCAACAGAAAACAAAAAGGAGGAGTTGGGAACGTGCTGGCAAAAAGCACGCCAGATGTCTGAGGATTTAATGGGGGGTAAATGGAAATCA
The DNA here is from genome assembly GCA_029721515.1 of Synanceia verrucosa. Lineage (NCBI taxonomy): Eukaryota > Metazoa > Chordata > Actinopteri > Perciformes > Synanceiidae > Synanceia > Synanceia verrucosa. The sequence continues at coordinate 4,169,580 of CM056559.1, forward strand.
ATCCCTTTCACTGCTCAAGACTTCCAATCATAACACATTGTTTTAATGGTCCCACTGGATGACATCCACATCATATGTGGAAGGAAGACGACTCCACTGCTGACTATTATTATACCCAGTGGTTACAAGCAGAGACAGACAGAGAATGAGGAACGCACTTAGTGGATAACAATGAGACAGAGTATGGGAAGATTTAAAGCAGGGCCCTTATTTTAAAAAAATGGAGGTCTATTGTGTATGGTTCTCAGAGGGGACTGAATTATTCATTTCGAAGAGTCGGTGTCATCAAGTCGGATCAATTTACTATGACAGGAAAATAAGAAAACTGCAATGTTTGTTCGACAGGTATGACAGAACTCCGCTAAATACAAAGAGATTATTATGATTATCTAGTTCTATGTTTATTCAGATCCAGCTTCAGATCATATCCACATCTGAGCTGAATGGGACTGGTACTGGGATGCTAAGTTACTAATATACGAACATATGGCGCTGTTGCATGCCACGTGCTACAAAAAGTGAATGCGCTCATAATTTGATCGCACCTTCCTGTGTTCTTTACTCCCTGCGTCTGAATAAAGGAGTCAAAGCAGAGCATTTAATGGGAGCCGACACTATGGGGAACTTCATGTCACCAGAGACAACACAGCAAATTAGCTGATAATTAAATTTTTCTCCATTAGGGAAAGAGCAGAGTAATAACTCACACAGTAGGACTGCCAGCTCCATTAATGTCTCTATTCTCCTCGTGTGGGGGGATGAAGGAGTGAGACGGGGATGTCAACAGCTCAAAAACAGGAACATGAGAGGAGATGGAGGAGGTCGCATTCTCATAAAACCTTCATGAACAGTATGACAGAAAGAAAGAGGGCCTTGTATGTTCACAGCACTGTGAAGAAAGACTGAAGTAGGTGTGTGCTGTGGCAATGATTGGCCACGAGTGTTTTTTCAGTACAGGTGAGGACCACTGTGGTGGACTGTGTGCATGCGTTGGTGTGTGTATGTGTGTGTGTAATCACCCAGCTGTTGAAGGGTCTTTAGCCTCCAGCTGTTAGCCCAGTGATGACAGCAGTCCATGGCCCCACCTTCATGCTCACTGATCCGGGTAATTACCTCGTCCATCTGACCCCCTCCCCTCTAGACGCAGCTCTACCACCACCACACCACTCTGACCGAGCTGTCGCCACACCAATGAGGACCGCGCTGAGACAGAGCTATATGGATGATATGGTTACAGCTCTATTACACAACCAACCTTAAGGTCATCATGCCTGTGTATTGCACTGTAGCGGCTAGTGGATAAACAGTATTCATGTGGGCTAACATAAAGCCGTCTTCTGTGACAAAGTGACCCTCAGCAGTCCCTACTGTGAGCCTGCAGGTAACGTTCACGTCCTCCATGTTGTCTTATGACAAGCTCTGTGTCTGACTTCATCAAAGGAGGTCGACACACAATCAGCCTTGGCGAAATTGTCCTCAACATCAGATGACAGGAAAGAGGACGACTGGAGACAAGGAACACATGCTGAGTCAAATTCCTTCCTGTCCTCGTCTCCCTGTGGTTCTCTGTCACCGAGCAGAAACAAGAAGGACCCCGATGATCAGTAATTTCACAGCTGACAGACGTTCCTTTTCCTGATTTGATATCGTTTGTAAAAAGAAGGTAAATCTCCCAGCTCTACGTCTCTCCCCAGTGGGATATAATGCATTCTGTTCATCTCATTTTCTGGAATACTGGGAGTGTTCAACAGCAGGCCAATCTGGACTGAGCCAGCCAGGAGGGGAAAGGAGAGCGGATGAAGCAAAAGTGGGGAATAAAATTAAGACAATAGCTGTACATCTGCCCCCATGGGCTCACTGTTGTGTGTGTGTGTGTGTGTATTGTATATGCATTTATATAAAACATAATGGAAGGCAACTGTCTGTCTGCGGCCCATGAAAGATAATTAAGGCTTTACTATCAGCGAACACCTGGACATCTGGTCCTGATCCTTAACATCCCATTCCTCACAGAAACTGGATCCATCCACATCATCCTGCGTTTAAATGTGCGCGTTTCAACATGCGGTATGGGGTGATTAGTATGCACAAGCAACACTTTACATCTGTACTCATCTTAGCTTTCCCACCCTGCACTTGACTGGGTAGTCTGGCTATTTCCCAGTTTCCCCAGTGACCCCCCCCCCCCCAATACATCCACCCTGGAGAGGCTGCGTCAGCTGGAATGGACTGGGGATCAATGCCGGGGAAACAGCCTCATAATGGGCCGGATTAATGATGAAAAATTTGGTGTCACCCAGTGAGCTGCTGGGTATTTATCACAGGGGAAGTTTGGGTTGCCAATAGGAGCCTCTTAGCACACTCCTGACCTGGTGGCAGGACAGGGGTGGAGCTGTGGTCGCTACTGTCTCCAGCTGGAGCCCTAATGGAGGTGCTCTCTGGGGTGTATTCTCAGAGAAGGATGGATACTCTTAAATGGACACTAGAGCTGTTGCTGCTGCTTTTTATAGGCCAGAGCTGCCGCTGCTTCTGTTTGAGAACGCAGCTCGCTTCAACGAACTGTCTACAATCAATGTGACACGCAGAAACACTTTGCATGTCTCAGGTCGTCACTCCACCTTCTTAACGTAATAACCCTTAGAGGACAGAGTCTGTGATATTCATTTCTCCCAAATGTGACATAAACAGCTTAAAAGACAATCTGAAGGAGAATACATGCATTCGAGCGCATTTATCAGGAAAGACAAATGCCCATCCGAGCCTATAACCCCATCCAAGTTCTCTATTATTAGAAAGACAGATAATACGCACAGACACAATCTCTTAAGGTACAATCATGGTCTCCTGAGAGAGCTCTCTCACAAAGCCTTGAGGATGGATTGGGCCAAGTCTGCTGGTCTCCTGGTGACTGAGAGACAAGGCTATTACAGGCCTGTCAAAGGAGGAGTGGGTCTGAGGAATCTACAACCACAGGACTTCAAATGGTTCTCCAATTACCTTTCAACAACCACACCAAATGTAGCCTTGGAAGGAGGGATCTCAACAAAGGCCCACATGAAGTTCCTGCTTATTGATTGCACCTGAACCATAAAGACACATGGAATATCTGCTGGAGTCTCTGCTGTAAAGCCAAAGACTCATGTCTCTCTTTGGATATATTCCCTATAGCAACATACATGTATCGTGCACTTTCAGCTGTTTCCACCAAGCAGCTTGCAAAACTATGCTGTACAACAGTAAACATGTACCTCTATGTGTATTTGATTTGACAAAAAGATTCAGTGTGTCTCACATTAGAGGTGATGTCACAGCAGTTTCATGTGCCATCTCACTGAGGAGTAACTATTCCCAGCAAAGCCTTATCATGCAGTGGAAACATGGCTTATGAACGATACGACTGAATATACTTTCATGAATAGAAACTACTGTTGCAAGTGCTACATAATTTTAGCATATAGACATCATGACAATCATCACCAGAACTTAGCACAATACTTGCAGCTGGGTACTTGCAACAAGCTCACAACAGTTGGACTGGAAATGGATCAGGCTTTATGCAACTGATAGAGACCCATTTAAGAAGTCTGGACCCTTTGAAAAGCGCTTTGTCTCGACTTTCAAATTAGACTTATTGTAGTCTGTAAGGTTTGAATTATTAAAGTCTGTCTCCCTGCTTGGCTGTATGCAAACATAAGGTACAGTATGTGTGTGGACAAGCAAAGGGAAAGGTTTGATTCAGAGTGAGCAGACAGTTCACTGCATCTACAGCCACCTTGTTGTGACCCTCTGGGATTACCTGTATGGCTCTGTGTGGACATCACTTCAGTGCTTCTCGATGCATTCTGTTATTTGTTTTATGCTTCCTCTGCCTTATTGTTTTCCTCAGCTGAATGCCAGCTTCAACCCTGAGCATTGGAGACCTCTCAGTCTTAAAAATCATAGGCAAAATGTCACCAGATTTTTTTTTCTCCAGAAAATTCACTACAAAGACGGATGACTGGACTCATAAAGTAAGATCCTCCTCACCAGTTCACCAAGACGGCAGCATCCCTGGCCCCACCGAGCCCCGAAATGTTGATTCCTAGCTATAAATCCCATGCAACCATGGCACTAACGGACATAAGGCCTCTATCCAGGAATGTGGAGCATAAGCAGATATCAGGGCCTGAAGCAGGGGTGGGTTTGGGGGGGCAATTAAGTGTGTGGCGCAGGGAGGAGTGCAGGTGTGTGGACTGGTGATAAGGACAGTGGTGCTGCCATTACTCATCCCCCACCAACAACAGCAAATAGACTGCCAGCAGATGACGAGTCTGCTCTGGCAGCCTCCGAAAGCTTTTCCTCAGCCGGAGAGAAGAGTGTGTGGCGGAACAGAGTGGATAAGGAATAGATAGCAATGGAAAGCACATTTCATCATGCCAGGAGAGACAGGAGGAAAAATGGTTGTATGCAATATTGTGGAGGGAAGAGTCATTTAGAAAAACGAGGTGATTCTGCAGGCTGGCTTGTTTCAAAGCAATTAAGATTAATTAAGTGTTGCTGGTGGCACTTCATATGCGAGATACTGTGTTTTATTATCACTAAAGTGCAGCATTAGAGCCACGCAGAAACATTTTTAAATAACGTATTTCTAAAATCTGAGAATATAAAACATCATTTGTCAATAAATCTACCTTTTTGAGATAGCGCCTATGAAAAAGATATCCCATTAACTTCCATGGTTAATGGACACCGGTCCAAGCAGTGACAGATGACTGTTTCTTTCAAGATAATTAAATATAGGTGGAATTGAAAATGCAATTTTTGCAAAGTAAGAACAAGAAAATGCCCACTAGGTTGTGATAATTATTTTCAAAGGTTCTTGCAAACACTGAACCCCAACAAATGCTTAATTAAGCCTGTAGTTTGACATATTTTTAGTGACTGTGCATTATCTCTGACAAACTATAATTATAGAGATATGCCCCCTGCCTTATAAAAGAATATTTAGGAAATTTGCAAGATATCTTTCAGCATACATACCCTAAAGCCTAATTTACACTGGATGCGGAATGACTCAGGCATCGCCGGTCCGTCACCTGCCATCCTTCAATACGCAACAGATCCACCTGCTACAGCTCTGCCTGACAGCTGGAATCGCGAGAACAAGATCTTGCTGATAAACAAGATCTCGCAAATTCACGTATAATCGGGTTGTAACGGAGCGTCGGTGAAAGAAGAACCACCCTGTGTCCACTGAGTAGAAGGAAATCAATTATACGACAGATTATTTTATTTTGAAAATAAACCGGATGTTTTATTATGTGTCTGTGCACGACTTCCTGTCCCCCACGATCTGCTGTGCTGAATTCATGCGCCGTGCGCTGACATCCGACAAAAATAGAAGCTCTGTTTATTTGTTTCAGCAGGCATCGGCACGTCGGCGTCGGCACGGCGTTCCGCGTTGAGTGGAAACTGACCCATTGATTTGAATGTCAATGTATCAGGTCGGCGTCATTCCGCATCTGGTGGAAATTAGGGCTAAGAATTAACACAGTCCTCATCCCCTCCACAGATATTCCCAAAAGACAGAAAATCACCAGAAGAGGTCAATGTGAATATCGTCCTGCTGAACCGCTGACAGAGTCCACTTTGTCAAGTAGATGCAGTAGTTCATCCTCACAGCGGTGCATCACTCTGCCCTGAGGATCTTGGTGGCCTCTTTCTCCCGGTCAGCAGATATTCGGTTGTCTCACTGGCCTCAGGGCTAAGGACATCCTGTCTGCCTGTCTACGATGGCAGCCGAGGAGCCCGACAAGCAGATGCATGCTGTTTCATGTGTAGCAGCATGCATATGGATGTGCAGGTTCAACCACTTGACAAGGGACTGAGGCCTGTGAAGAGAGCGTCTCTGCTGAGGGACCGGGGAAAAGGGCATCTCTCCGCTGTGACAAACTCATTGTCATTTGTGACATTTATCATTGTCCGCTTCATATCTGTGTGCTATCATTTCACTCCTCTTTTTAAGTGACCTCATGAGTGTCACACCAAATGGATGTATGGCAAGAGATTACTGCTAAAAATTCAAAAGGGACACTGAACTTTGTGAGGGGGAAGAAACATGGAAAAAGCCAATTTAAATTTTTACAAAAGTAAATCTATAAGCAGTTTTTTTCACTGTGCTCCTTTCCTTCTCACTAATATGGTTTTTGGCTGCTTATGTCAGCAGTTCCTTATTCCCAGCCGCAGAGCCTTGAAACCCAGCACTCCTCCCTCTCGCTGGCCTCCGGCAGTGCAGTAGCGAGGGTGAAGCAAAATAAAAACTCGGTCTATTTAACCAAAAAGAAAAACATCTTGGCTCGGCAGACAGATCTGAGCATATACGAGCGCAGCTATACTACACCAATAAAGCATACTTTACACTGAATCTGTGCAGACTGACTGCAGAGGACAAGAAAGACACAGTGGCTTCCAGACAGGGACTGATGCCACCTCACTATTCCATCCCTCTGTCACCTGCTTGGCATCCTCTCTGTTTAATTAGCTGCTAGTAATCAAATGGTGGGAGATTAAGACCCCGTAAAATACTGTAGGCAGATGATGAATCCTCCAGAGACACAAAGGCCTCGCGGAGGAAAACAAAACACTGAGACTGTTTATTATGTTGAGTTGGAGGGAAGATTGAGTGAGACAGAGGGCGAGAAAAAGAGAAAGAGAGAGAGAGAAAGTGCTTATCTCAAATTTACCCAAAAAAGCCGGTGGAGAAAAACAATGTGTAAATCACCTCACCTAGCTGAGAGCTGCAGCAATTAGACTAAACACAGCCTGTACAAACAAACTAAACAATAGCACACATGATAAACTCACTGCCATTACTCTCCTTCCTATAGACAACATTACAGCTTATACTGTGCACACTGTGGGGCCATGACCACCACTCAATAGCAGTGATTCTCCACTTCAGGTAAGACACAGTACTAGGGGCTTCCTGATCCCATATTGATATCAGATATCGGTCCAATATCAGCAAGAAAATGGGTGTCGGATTATATCGGCCTGCATCTAAAATCTCCGATATAAGCAGTCCAGTTCAAACAATCCATAGAATATGCTTATGTTTAAGTTAAACTAGTGTTTATTTTGCACTTTTTTTTTTTTTTTGATTTTATTGGATTTATTGAGGGTCTTCTAATTTATTTTTTATGTTTTTTTTCAATTATAGAATATTCTTATGGTTAAGGTTAAATTGATGTAACCAATGGTTAATAGGTAAATTTTTCCTCATACATACTATTGCTGAATATTGTCCTCTGTTTGAGTGATATCACTTGATCAAGCCTTTTCTAATAATCCATATTAAATAAGTAATAGAAGTCTGTAGGAGTCGTGCTGATATCGTATCGGATCGATTACGGTATTGGCCAATACTTGAAGCTGCAACATCGGTATCGTATGGGAAGTGAAAAAGTTGTATCGGGACATTTCCACACAGTACAGTACGTGTGTCTGATGAAAGGTGACTCATAAGTCATTTCTCACTTTGCAGATATTAAGCTGTTTAATCTGGAGAGTTCAAACAATGTGCTAAATGTATCCAAAGTGCGTCTACTGATCAAAGAGGCGGCTGAGTTCCAGATGAGTGGTTCTGAGACAACTGGGGCTGATAGTCATTATGATGATAATTTGTTAATGTGTTGCGTACCAAATGTGCCTCCATTAATGCAGAACAGTTATGCTTTTAATGCAATAATTGTGGTACTACAAAAATATACAATATTGCAAAAAGAGAGACGAAATGAAAGTCGGACTGAGTATGTCTGCAGCAGTGTCTGGTCCATGTATCCCAGTCTAGGTGGTCTCAGCCCCTCTCTCATCACCAGGGCTAGAACAGGTGTAGCCCTATGGGTTTCTCTCTGTATGCTTACCACACACACCCAATGTGTGCCTGGACACATAACCGAATGCTTACGCACAACCTTGACCTTTTCCCACAGAAATTGGAGGTGAAGGGGGAGGGATAAAGGGGAGATGAGGGGTGGACAGCGATGGCAAAAGGAACGTGGGGTTGAATTTGAGAGCAGAGTCAAAGAGCGACATCAGGAGCAAGGTATTTCATACAGAAAAAGAATATTAAAGGAATATTAGAGGACGGTGATGTTGGAGAGACAAAACGGATGAAGACTGTAAGGACAGAAAGAAAAGACGTTCTGTATTGTTTAAACTGGTAAAACTGAACTCTTTCTATGCCCTTCGACCGCAAATTGTTATAGTCAGAAAAAAACTGACCTCCAGTCTGCATTCTGGCAACAGACAGTAGAAAGACAGAGAAATGATGGTGTGGTGTGTAGTGGTAACTCTGGTATGGTAATATGGAAAGAGAATGGTGTTTTTGCTCTGCCTTTGTTTTAGCTAAGAGTCAGTGGGCGAGACAGGCCTTCCTGGCTTTGATGAGTGTAATTACGCTTTAAAGAGTGCCGCAGGAGTAAATTCATTACCCAGCCAGTGAGCTCTGGTTGCCCGCTCTCTCTGTCTCTGTCTCCCCCAGCCCTTCGCACACAGACAGGGCCTGCAGACACGCACACAGCTCAGTGAGCTCCCTGTAGACCAGCCACCGCTATAGGGCTGCATCTCTGCAGCTCTGCAGCCACAGGCCCCCCTCCTCATCGGGGCTCTGGAGCTCTCAATATACTGGATGAATATGTGGAAAGAAAAGACGAGCGCCAATACAACACAACTATACACAGACCCTCTGAAAAACATCCACCCACTGCTTAATCTCTGCTTCTTCCTGGAGGTTCTCTGTAAAAACAGTGGAATAACAATGACCCCAATTTCCTCCCACACACATCACCACACAACGGTGGTGCTCATGACCACAGTAAAGGAAAAGCTCCATGACATACATATGTAAACTACCGCCAGGTAACATCTAAATGAGCCCTGGCATTTAACATCTGAGCCCATGTGCTGAAGGCAGGGGTCAATCCCAAAATTGATGGGATTGATTCTTTGGACCAAACTGTCTATCATGATTGAAAAAGTGATGAGTGGAGGGTCTCAGAGGGAATTGACCATTACAGTCTAGGATTGCTGCAAGTGTGAAGAACCCTCTTATAAGGAAAGAGTGCATGAAAACAGCAGGGAGGTGTAAACTCTTTATTGCATTTGGGTGTTTGTTTATGCTTAAGCTCTAAACCATGTCTCACCACTTTGACCCCAGACTTACGGCTGAGATGGTGTTACCCCCCCTCTCCCTGTCACTTTTCTTCCCACTCCAGGGAGCCTACCAATTTAAGACCTAACAGCAGGGGTATATTGGTTATTACCCACACAGGGTGCTAGCTGTGTGTGCCCATAAGAGGAAGGAAAGGACATGTTTTTAAACATAAAATTATGCTGTGCTAATCTCTGATCCATTTCATCAGTAAGTCCGATTGTGAGACACTGCAGCCATTTTATGACTTGGATTATGTATGTCAGTCTGTCTGTCTTTGGAAAGACGAAAAAAATAATGTCTGCAGCCTCTCATCTCCTCCCCTTTCTCTGCATGTCGGCCTGTGCGTCTGTGAGGATTCATCATGCATCCTTAGGAGTCGATCAAGGGGAAAACACCTCCCTCTTTCTACCCACTCTCCCTCCTCCAGCTCCTCTTGCCCTCATCTAACATTAATGGCTGTTGGTTTTTTAATGAGGAAGTGGGTGTCCCTGTGCAGCCTGTCCGTAGAGGGCTTGCGGAGGGGGAGGGTGAGGGAGAAGAGATGTACTGGTGCAAAATACATCCCCCGGCTGTGAAGCTCAAACGCCAGCCTAGCAGGGTGGGACCGAGGGGGGGCACTCTCTTAGTAAATATTGCCATGCCCTCCTTCAGCCTTCAAAGAGCAAAACAAGCCAACCGCAGCATTCTGCCTCTCCTGCTCTCCTCTGCACACTGTGAACAGGCACTGTGCATTATGATAATAGACATCCCAGTGTAAAGCTGCTGCCACGTGTTCTGGCAATCAAAAAGACCTTTGTAAGTAGGACATCGCAATTGCAGTCTGTCTTTTTAGCTTCCCTTGTTGTTGCAATGTGAGAGCTGTCTGACGTAATATCCTGTCTAATTATGAAAAAAACAAAAAGTTATCTTAGGGAAATTAGCACAATAAGAACAAAAATAATCTTGAAGAACTTTTGACCATGCATTTGTTTGAAGCATTGTGATCCCTGACAGTTGCTGTACCATTTCTGGACAAGGACTTTCTTCACTTCTCATTTCTGATTCATTATTTATGAAAATAAACTTTTTGTTTTCTATTGACATGCTGAATGTGTAGTGAAGTAAACAGAGTACAATTTACAACTTACCACTCTTTAAAAAGGTGAAGGCTATTCTGTATGGTGCCAAAAATGTGAAATCAATTGTAAATATAGAAACTAATTGTGAATATATACTAAAAAGAGGCACATGGTTTCACTGCTCTGCGTTTATGTGAGTGGGTGTTTTAAAGGGGCTTTACCCCTCAGTGACCCGATCCACTGCCTATTTGTGGAGTCAGCTTAGCGTTCACTGCTACATGTTTCTTAATAACACTTAGTCTAATGGGAACCCACCAAGCTGTGGACACACAGTGGACCTTTTCCCTTTTAAACCCTACCTCCCTTTGTTATTAATGATGATAAAAATTGTGGATGAAAAGAAAAAGCAACTGGAGGACGAGACAGACACAATGAGGAAAAGATTTCTTTAATCTCTCCACTTGCTTAAGTTATTATTTATTATTTATTATATTTCATAATTTTACCAACTAAAACATTACTGTGATTAACGAAGAAACAAAATATTAATCTATGACTGCATGTTAAACTGCTATGTAGATACCTTTTGTTAAAAAATCTGGATGAAAGAAATACAGTGATATAGTTCAGTGTTTGAGTGATATGCTACCAACAGACACAAAAGACACTTGTTTGATGTGCTCTTAGCATCCCCTGATACTGTCCTCTGCTGGACGCACACACACACACACAGACACTCTGAAACAACATGCAACAAAGACACTGAGATACTGGCAGCCAATTAAATAAAGGAAATGGCCTTCATCATTGTATGATTAATGGACCAGACCATTAGTGCATAATGTTGCCCCCCTTTCTACCTGTGTGAGTGTGTGGTACATTCGTGTGTGTGTGTGTGTGTGTGTGTAGAGGAGAAAGCAGCAGGGAGGGTGGATGGGGTACCAGAGTCCCCAGGGTGTAGTAGCTGGAGGTATTCATCGTTCTCTCCTCCCTCTGAGTGATAATTCTGCTGTTATTCAGGCTGGAGTGGGACGGCCAGTGCTGGGCCTATGATGAAGCACCATGGCCTTTAGAAATTCATTTCCACCCAGCATTCATCTCATTCCCATTCAGCTGTGGTCTACACCCTGCACTCACACCCATATACACGGAGAGTCATTACAGAGCCATGATCCACACTCAAAGACCCGGCTCTACCCAGCAATTACAAAAAAGCTCCACCAAATATGAAAAACAGCTCAGAGCATGCATGAGCGCGCTTCTCCTCGACTGCGGGTGAAGTACCAACGTAGACAGAAATGCAGTGTCAGGATGATGGAAAAGGAGCAACAGAGATGAGAGGGAGAGATTTTCTAGGTTTGGTCTTGGTGTGTTTGTTTCCACTGCATCAGAGCATATGTCCAGATCATAAGACGTCAAGAATCTGACAGTTTTTCTGCCTTAATAAAAACTCCAATCTGTTGTGCTGTGCACCAGAGGATAGCAGGCAGACGGATAGGCTGAGGATGAGAGGAGCGTTGCGATGTATGTACCTGATTATCAATGCCTCTCACTACCAGGCAGAAGTCATAACAAAATACGAGGTGCCTGTTGATCTCATTAACATGGTCCTACATTGCATTAATGAGGTACATATGTTCAAGAAACCTGATGAGAGTAAAGAGGAATAATTTTTAACAAATGGAAGCACTGGCTCTAACATCCTGACCATTGATAGAGGGCTCACTCCCAGATGTCAAGTCTCCACCCAACATTTTTGGATGAGTAGCCTCAGAAGAGCAGCAGGCTGAACAACTAATGTCCTCTCTATAGTCCCCTGATTGCCCTTCACTGACCATGTCACACCCCCAAGACAAACATTCACCCCTAAAACATCTGCTCTGCAAGCAAACGGTCCATCCCCCCATCTGTACGGAGCACCCCCTCGACCACTCTCACACAGCAGCCACACCCCTACACCATCCTCTCAACTTCCACTTAGCAGTCCATCCACATCAATCCGCCCCTCCCAAGAAGACGTTTGCACACACAGACAGACCTGGTCCAGCTTGGCAACAAGCCCCGCCTGTCCGTCTGTGTGCTCACCCCCTGAGCCAGCACATCAGGATAGCCTTCCCCATGGAGGGGGGAGGAGGGGCTGTTGTTTTGGCTCTACCTCAGCACCACAGAAGTTCCATAGTGCCTCCATTGGCAGGCAGGCTGATGGGTCCCCAACTGCTGGCGCCTGCCAATTGGAGTGCCCCACTCTCACAATGACTGGGCCTGTGACCACCATTCAACAAACTCCGGGAGACGTCATTAATATGTAAGTGTTAATAGGTGGAGCCGCACACTAATTGCACACTGGAACAGGATCATGTTTAATATTAGAATCCATTACACACCGGCTGTTGCAAGCGGAGGCAAATGAATTAAGACAACACATTATTTACACGTGCACGGGGCAAATGGAGACTGACAACCCTGAGAAGGTTGACGCTCAATGTGGCAGCTGTTCCTCACATCTGTTGGCTCCCGTGTCTGCAGCGCTCAGCGGCCCTTTGATTCGAGCTGCTCCCGCAATTATTTGACTTTCCTGTTTCGCAACTGTGCCAAACGTAGCTGTGGTGGGCAACACAAAGACCAAGACACGACTGCACTGTAGAGTCCAAGGCTGATAGCTCTTTTTTTCAGTGAGAGAGGGAATTTGGTTATAAGCTGTGGCCTTTAAAAAAAACAAAACAGTATTAACTCTTTGAGTGCCATTGACGTATTTTCACGTCAAAGTGTTTTTTGGGCAGCAGGTCGCCGATCGTCGTCTCCCGCAGCCTGTGAGTTGGCACTCAAAGAGTTAAATTAAAGATAAAGGGATGATCTCGAGAGTGGTAGTATGCAAACAGCACTTTGCAAGCTATTGTGAGGATACACATGATTGGGTTCAGTTATTCTAAAAAAAAAAAAAGGTTTTGTACATGTTAAAATAAAACTATCGCTGCTAAAATATGACATTTATATCATCATTTATAGTCTGGAAATATTAAATAGAAAGAAAAAAGAAATAATAAAAAGGCCCAAATTAATAAAATATAGCAGTGGCACATTTCTTTCTCCTCCTCACCTTCCTTTCACCAACTCCCTAATGAGCATGTCGCTGGCAGGATTAATTTCTTATTGTTTAACTGATCCCCAAACAGCTCTCATCCATCATAGGGCCATTCAATATCTTATTCTTTTAATCTCTGTCTGCCCCTCATCATAATTCTTTAGTACAGGCCATTACACACAGAGAGAGGGTTCACACTTCTCCCTCACATACAGTATGGTTCTGTTTCTGTTAAATATGCATCCAAACAGAGCAGAGAACTTGATGCTGCAGAGGAACCGACTCCAGAGGAAGAGCTGGCGCACCAGCAAATGTGTCTAACATCTGTTTTACATTCATGATTCCTGGTGCAGCTCACATACTATAATATTCACAAGGGCTGTGAAAAAGCAGAGTAATTGGGAAATGTTTAGGATGTCTCACTATGCAGCTCAAACTGAAAGCCTACAGCAGGGCTGCTCGCACTTTCTAATCTTCTGAATCCTCAAATAATGTACCGAAGGCTCCCGAATAAACAGCCTCGTTGAGGAGAAATTATTTTCTCTAGTCGAAAAATAAATCAGCTCAAATGTTTTTTCAACAGTATAGTGTGATGAATATTTAGTTGTGTAAGAGCAGTAAATTATATTTACTTAGCTGTGCATCTAAAATGAATAATGCAACAACAATGTAACAACAAAGTAATGCTGATTTGGCTCGCTTGGCTGTGCAACAGAGTAATGGCTGCGTCCTCTTTAGATGCAAGAGGGATTGTGAGAGCCTCGTCATGTATCGGCAACCAGTGACGTGCCCATCCCAGAGGCAACCACTGCACCATGTCCCGTCCCTGACACGGCAACATAATGAATGGCCCAGCTAATGAAGGCTTACTAATTGATTATGGAGAAAACAGAGTATTACTCACCCAGTGATGGCAGCTTCAAGGGGCGCTGAGACATTTTGTCAATGCTCTGTTTTTCGAGCCAGTCCAGCCCAGAGGGTCTTTATCGACCTTCTGACCAGCATGGACACCTCGTGTGGGATTGAGTGCATTACTTTTATGATATTTCATTATCCTCTTACATGTTTTACGACACAGATCGTTGCATAATTTTTTTTGTCCGTGCATCCATTAACATAAATTCAGGAAATTAATGTGTTGTACATCTTGCTGCAGGCATACACCAAACCCAACCAGGTGTGTCCGCCAGTGATGAGCGTGAACGGGGGATTTTCGAAGCTTTACACTCTAAAGCTGTTCAATGAAGCAGACAGAAGCTGCTAAGGTGGGAGGTGTATGTAGTGGGCCATTGTCTTTGATTAACTAATTAGTAGACATTATCAAGACTAAACAGAAGTCATTACCAGTAGGCTTTAGTAAGGAGGTCCTCATTTCCCCATGGACCTTCAACCACTGTCCCCGGCCCTGCCCAGTCCACCTCAGCCCAAGTCACTTATTAAATCTATAACGACTAATTTTGCTTTTTAAATGAAGCTCTAATTGACTTTTGTGTGAAGAAAGCAACGCGACTGATCCAGCGCGTATTATCTGAATCACTGATTGAATCACTGATTGAATGTGAATCCGTGGTTTGATATTGGGTTTCCAGACAAAAGATGTCAGGTTACAGAACGCTGCCCGACTGCTGACGCTTAACTCATGCATTCATTCATGCACGCGACCGTAATGTCAGCCTAGTTATTTTTGCTTCTTTATCCTGTTTCTCTGCCTCTTTGTAGGTGGGTGACTTGATGAATAGCAGATGAAGAGTTAAATGTTTCTGTAGCTGCCGCAAGTTGAAGATAAACACGCAGCACAAAGTACAGCTTGTGTTTTTGGTCTTTGATGCTGCAGATCCAGCGGGTTGCACATGCTCCCCATTGCTGTCCTCTGTCGAGCTCAGGCGAGGAGTGTCCTCAGGCTCACAGGAAGGGGCCGAACAATAATCAAGAAATTATCATAATTCACTCTAATCATACGTGAGGAAGGGCAAAATGACTGAAATTAAACTCTGGATTACTGCCTCCGACTGCAGGGATGTTTCAGTAACTGCTATTTTCTGCCAGTGTTTTAAATATATGTTTACCGTGCCTTTCGCCAATTAAAACACTAAGTCAACGGGAGTGCCACAGGTTTACTGGGAAGCAGCATACACACATCCTGGTGTGGATTTATGCCTCTGGTGTGTAACAAGAAGAGCAAAGGCTGAGTGATGTGATTGCTCAGAGGGTTGTATGGCTGCGCTCCCAGTCTGGGGCATTAGACAGTTCCAGTGCAGTGGTAGCAACACGCTGGGAGAAGCAAGGAGGCCAAATAAAGGCCTGGTCAGAAAGGGCCGTTCTGGTCTAATTGAGTCCTTTGGGCCGAGGCTCCACTGATCAGAGACTTGTTACAGGAATCCGGTTTCATGGTTTCCAAACAATGAGATTTCAGAGAAGGGATTTGTAGTCCTTTGAGATTCCACCCTAACCTTTCTGTGATTTCTGTGGCTCTCTTGGTCGTCTGCCCCGTGTTCCTCTGTTTTAAATCCGATTACTACAATATGGAAACACTGAGGTTGAGCTCACCGAGTGGTACTCACATATAAAACATTGCATTGATCCTGTGCTGTTTGAAGCCTACGGTGCAGAGCTTTTGTTCAAATCTGTCTGTTTCTACATGACTGGAGCATCGTCTTGCCTCAATGTGGACATTAAGCTCATGATGCTGAATCACCAGAGGAAACAGCTTCTTAACTTCTCTGAAAGATCTACGCTCAAACGATGAGATTTACTACACTAAAGAATGCCATCCAGTTTAAAGCATTAACTCTTTGAGTGCCATTGACACAAGACACTATCGGGTTTATAAAACGGCTGGAACTCAATGAGTTAATACTGAAGTTAGTCAGATTTTGGATTTAATGTTTCAAACTGTGATGATGAAACAGAAGAGAAAACTTAAAAGAAAATACCATCCAAGGTTCCTGAACATGGAACAACAGAGCAAAATACAGCTTTCCATACAATGGCCCAGATGAGAATCATTCACACCATCTACAAAGGGATTCCTGGGAGAAATGCATGTTGTCTTGTCGGCTCTTACTCCCTTTCACTCTTTATCTCTCTAAACAATCCCTGGGAGACAGAAAACAACAAAGACAAATGACTTTGGCCTTTTAAAAGAAGCGTCAAGCCTCTCCCTCCACTGAGCAGAGGATCCACAGAGGTGTCCATGTTTCTTGTTCACCCCCTGCGGTGGCATTAACTAGTGGGGGCTTCCTGTGGAGCAGGAAAGGCCAGGGCAAACACAGGCGCTGTGCCGCTTTTAATAGGCACTATGCCCACTCAAGTGTGGCAGTTCATAAATTAGAGAGGGAGCAAAGAGAGGGGAAGATGGGAGACTGAGCAAACACAAGACAGAGAACCAACTGCCCTCTGGATCATCACTCTCTGTGACAGAAAAGAAAAGAAAGGCAAGATGGAAGAAGAAAGGAGGATACACATGACTCGAGTGCATGTATATGTGGTCTAGAGAGGAGACGGATGGGGAGGAGGGAAAAGGGGACAGACACAGCACCTCGTCCACCTGATGCCACAATGCTGTCCCGCACAGCTTCCTTTTGTAGCCCAAAGTGCTGGACAGAGGAGAAAGACAGACACAAAGAACAGACAGGACTCTCTGCAGGACACTCTTTGTGCCATCTCTGCTCACAGGCGGCAAGACAAAGCCGTCAGCTGCCTGGACACCTCGTTAGGCCGCTCCCTGCCGCTCTCACATGGCACAGGGTTGACTGCTGGCCTCCTGCTGGGGCCGCCTCACCACCACAGTGGAGCTTCAGCCGCTTAGAAACACACACACACACACACACACACACGCACACACGCACACACGCACACACACAAACACACACACACGCGCACACACACACATAAAGTGGAACCGTGGCGCATTAAAGACCAAAGGAGAACTACAGTGCTATAAAACACACCTGTTCTACGGGAGGTTCAAGGCCCTCCCTCCCTTCACAAGCCTTTTCATGGATATTTGTTAAGGTTGTTAAAGCTGATCTTTTCAGATGCAGTCCACAGCAAAAGCGCCTGAAGCCTGGTGGAGATGACTGGGGGAAAGGGATGAGGCGCTCCTTCCTCCTCATGCTCTTTTATCTTCTTACCCTTTAGAATATAGATTAAGGGTTTTAACCGAGGTTAGGTGTGCGGTTGATTATATCAATGAGCTGTACATGAAGACTTGTGTTTATAGAGTCAATCTGAGCAGAGCAGAGAAAAGATCTGTCATGTGTCAGGTGTATGCGGTAGAATAAAGGTGGTACATATTGTCCACACACTCCAAGACCAATATTGACCTATATTGAATTTTTATAATAATGAGCACTCGCTGATGAAGCCAGTTCATGGGTACTACAATATTATGGCAGTTGCTGTTACTGAAAGGATGATTTCCTCTCAGCATTTTAGCAAAGCTGTCAGACTAAATGATAAAAATAACAAAAGATAGCTTGAAAAGCAAATCTTAGCATGTTAAATTGACGCATACATCCATGCCCATTTGCAAGGAAATAAATTATTTTGACATTCTGAGACTCGCAAATTTTTCCTCTCACCATCTTCCAAAGGCTGTGTGAGTCTGTTTTGCTATCACCAATAGGCTGTTCCTGTTGGCATGCCCTGGAATATTAAGTAGGGTTAGTGCTTAGCTTGCTTCAACCAAGCTGAATAAATATGCAGGAATTAGTTCCAGCTTCATACGCCGTCAAAATAGGATCCACCAGTCAATGCACCAAAACAAGCCCATTCACCACACTTTCAACTCATTCAGGCTACAAAGAAAAGCAAAGCAAATTCCATATTGACACAAATAAATAAATGCATGCCAGGAGCTGTGAGCACAATGACTGTGCTGTACATGAATGCAAAGAAAAGAAAGCAGCCAAAACCAGTGAAAAACACACTGTAGATCTCAGAAACAACCAATATTTATACCACAAGTATTTATATCCACAGTGCATTTATATCCTTAATAGAAATATGATATTGCAGGGTGTTATTTTGTTTACAACTTGCATGCATTATGACAAAATATATACATGCATGAATGTACTTTCTGGTTGCGGCTCACTGTCCCACTCATTTGTCCAAACATAAAAATCATATTTATTTATATTTTTTTTGTAGAGGATGCATCCTGAGGCACCGCTCATGTCTCATAATCAGTTTAATTATCAGGTTATTACTTTGTTGTGTTCTTCATCACTACAGTGCCAGCAGCAACATTAGCAGCTACTTCAGTGGGAGTCATAATCTTGGTGTAAATGTGCAATGCAACTTGTAACAATACCACTATGTAGCAGTTTTATCATGCATTACATGATATGACACTGCCTTGATGTATACAGAAACCAAACAATCAACCTCCTCCACCATTCAATCACAGGAGGCATCTTCTTTGCAGCCATTAGAAGGGATGATGTACCAGAAGGTAGCAATCAGTCAGGCCTGACTGTGGCCACCTCCCATCATGTATCAGTCTGTACATCCCTTCCCCTTCGACAGCTGTGGACTCATATGTTACTGTCCCTCTACCTGTCACTGTCCATCCACAACCACACCGAGCACAGCACACATCAATCAGCCCACCCCTGCTGCTTTTTAATCTGTTCCCACCCCCAAGGACCATGCACACTTCAAAATTACAGTGAAGAAAGGTCACCCCTTCCAATTAGAACATCATCAGGGATGCACACTAGAGGGTCATTCCCTGAACCCTTGTAGCACGTCATAAATCCTACACTGCCTGAGAAGAAACACCCACTCCGGCAGGATTCAGAAGAGCTGACTGATTGCGCCACTGGTAAATGAGGTGCTAGGATGGATCTTGATGTGATTTTTTGTTTGGATTGATACCGTGCGTAATGGCATGTGAAAGTGCCACGATAGGTTTATTCCCTAAAGGTGATCCATGTTATCATCGGTCCATGTATTGACCCTGTGATGACCCCGGGGCCCAGATCAATCAGGTCTCCAATCAGGATTAGATCAAGCTGCCCTGTGCATCCTCTCCCATCATTCTAGTGGCCTGCTCTTTGCAAGGATTTAGCCCTAAAAGAGGAAACACATGCAGGCCAAGAGTGATGAGCGTGCTGGAGAAAGATATTTTGGATCAAACGGTCAAGTGGAAAAGGCCATGTGGAGACCATTGTCTTAGCTGAGCAGAGGAAAAGAAGCTAATGAGAGAGGGGTTGAGAGAGAGAGAGAGAGAGAGAGAGAGAGAGAGAGAGAGGGAGGTGGCGAAAGAGCCTCTTGGCTGATCTAAGCCAATTAGAGGCAAGTGACAGCTCAGCTACATGTCCATGACACAACAAGTCCACAGCACCCCACTGTACAAGGCAAGTCTGACTTGGACCCCGAGAAGCCCTGAACACTCACCCCGAATGCCCCCTCCCCTGTACTGCTTCCACTGCACTCCAGTAGGAAGTTGTCAGCCAGGCAGAGCTCTCTGCTTCGTCATGGTCGGCCAACTCTTGACATCTGATGTTGTTTTGAGTTGCTGTGGCAACCTGGCAAACCCGCTGACCTTTGCTCCAGCGTTTCAAAACTTGTGAACCCGAGATGAAACAAAGCCAAAAAGCTTGATGGGGGATATGTGAAGTGAGGAGTTTCAATTGAAAAGGGCTGCTGGGTCAAATGATCACTGGCAGCTGTCACTGCTGTGTCACATTCTTCCTGAGTGCAAATAATTGTGCAGAGCCTTCTCAGTATACACGAGGGGAGGTAGTCGGCCACCAGGTTGTGGGTTGTCAGGACTCCAGCACGAGGCTTGTGATTAATGAGACAGGGCGTCACACCACAAGGAGCTCAGCAGCACGTGGCACACTGGTGGTAAAAACAAAAACTCCTGACACAGAGACAGAACAGTTCAAATCTACCCCACCTACCACACGTACACAACTACAATACAATTTGTATAGCCATACACTGAAATTGGATCCTCTTATTCATCCATGACTGAGCATCAAGTGAATCTGTGGATGGCTGTTTGGGGGGAGAAGAAGAAACAAGAATCGTAGAGATGACAGGATGACAGGAAGGAGTGATGGGGGTTGAGGGACACCCAGCAGGGGGTGGGACAGGACAGCCCTCTGCATGTCTAACGTCTGCCAATCAACAAAGTTAATGACGCCACGATCTTGGGCCAACCACCCCCCTGCTGCATGTGAGAAAAGAGACAGAGGCAGGACCGAGGGTGGTGTTGTTGGCAAGAGGTGGGATGCTCTTCCTTCTAAAAATTGAAGGTCCAAGAATATTTATGACAATCAACACCCCAGTTGGCACCGTTGAGTGATTTTTGAGATGATATACCCCCCTCTTTTTCTCTTCCCACTCATGTGCTGTCTCCTCATCAGCATCCTTTATCGAGTCAAGTTACTTATTAAGGTTTATGAGAAACCCAGCTAATTTTATTAGCTGTCAGCCACTTTGCTGCTATTTGATTTTTCATAGCGAGAAGGGGGATGGGCGCGCTGGGCTGAAATGCTATCATCTACAGCCAGTAAGGGAGCTGCAATTTAGGGGATAAGGGAGAAATGGAGCAGGGATGGGGGTTGACAAGGAGCAAGATGCTGAGGAGAGATAACAGAATCAGATCTCAGTAAAGATAGAAGCATTGTGCGAGCTTTACAAATTAGAAAAGGGTAATTTGTAGTGTAAAATAATAAAAAAAAGATCACAGTATATAAAGGAGGATAAAGATTCATTGATGTTACAATGGCAGTTTTGCCATAAAGGGGGTAATGAGTTAAATCCGGTGGCAATCTAGTTTTCAAGGTTACCGCAGTAACAACAGAACTTGAGGACTATAAGAATGAAAAAGCTGACAGATGCTCATATCCCTTAGCCTGTAACTGAATTATATGTGCTTCTCTTCCTCTGACACAGGAATAACCCTGCTTTCCTGAGCTATTTCTCCTTTCATACATCTCCCAATAACACCACGGTAACTGTATTAGCAGTGTACTGTATGCTAGAGATGCTCTCCAGGCTGCCAAATGGACCCATACACAGCTCTGTTTCCAAGGCAGGGGGTCAGATGACGGTCAATCGATGGTCAGTCAGAGGTCACATCCAGAGCTGGCCAAAGGTCACCCTATCTGGACCCAGAGGTAAGACTGGACTATCAACCCCCTGAACTGCCGTGAATAGAGCTAAATCATGTAGACAAGCACCTTCTGCTTCAAGTCTGAGAATTTGATAAGAAGAGCAATTTACCATTTTCTCAATGGTAATATTTTGAAAAAGGTCAGTCATTAGTCAAGGATCATGAAAACAACTAAGTGTGTCTATATGTGTCTATTTCTAAATTATAGTTCACTTTAATTTTGGGTTGTTCTTCACAGAACAGGGCTGAATGTGATAATATAAATAACCAAAAACAGGCAATTAAACTAATAACACATTTCATAAACAACCAACTAATTGCAGATGTATCCCACTCATGTTTTGAATAATATTATTTTCCATAACCTCCTGCACAGCAACAGCAGCCAAATCGATATTCATGAAGTGTCAGAGTTGTAATTCATGTGTCTGTTCCACATGAACACCACAGGGACCTTTAAAAGAAAGACGAGGGAAAAAGCTAACATGTAAATTTCACAGTTAATGCCTGGGCATGGCGTATGTTGGCCAATTAGGCTGTTCTTTTCAGCTTCATTACAGTGTGGCGTCTGGGGGTTCGTTTTTCCCTTACTGTGCCATTTACGCTTCAAATGGGCAAATGTTCACTTAGCAAGTTGGACGACAAAAAGGGAGTTTGGAGTCTGTTAGGCAGTGTGTGTGTGTGTATGTGTGGGCACAGGCGTGTGTGTGTTGTCTACAAACTCCCAACATCCATGTGCCTGTGCACCTCTGTGTGCCGAGACCTAATTTGAGCATGAAACAGGAGAGTGTTAATGGCTTTTAAAGATCGGTGGAGTCAAATGAGCGCGCTCATCAGTTAGCCACACACCCCTCGGTGATCACTCAGTGTCACTGGATTTCATTTCCTGCGGAATAAGGAGATCTCAGTGGATCCAAGACAAATTCCTGCAATTATAGACGCTCTTATGATGATTCACTACCATCGCTTCTGTTTCGCTGGGTGGTGTGTGCGGTTGTGTATGGCATTATTATCAACAGCAATCCTCAGAAGCAACAACATATGTCACTTTTGAAAATTTTACTTTTCTGAAAAAGTAATCCAAATGAATTTCTCTGCAACACTGCAAATAAAGAGAAGGATACAGAGAATATGCCTATTTAAACACACACACACACACACACACACACACACACAATGAGGCACATGCAGGCAAACATGGGAGGCATGTTGGTTAATAGCTTTGCCCTGAACAGTGTAGAGCAAGAGGGGCAGCAGCAAGAGGCACAGAGATAACATTCTGCTTAGCATCTGAATGGGCTGTTCTGATTTCTATTCAGTTGGCCTTTGGCCATGCTAGTGCTTAAGTGGTCTGGGCGAGTCTGTCTGGTCTCTACTGTGCCAGGCTCATATCTGGCAACGTGCAATGTCTGTCAGTGTCCCGGACTGTCTGTCTGTCCGTCTGGCTGCTTAATAATCAGCCTAGCTAGCTGCTAATCATCCTGCCAGCTGCAGAAGCAGGTGGCCACACATACCACAGCTCCCAGTCTCATTGACCATGTGATGTCATCTCACTGCACCTTGTCACACTGCTTAACACACAGCTGAGGTCACATTTCACACAGCTTTGCTGGTCCTGAAGCTGAGAAATGTTGACATTTATTTTGAAGCAACAGAGCAGATACAGCCATTCTCGTAGCAAAACTGTGTGTCCCTTCCCTGACCTCGACTAGGACTGATCCCAGAGCAGTCTAACAGGCAGAGGCAGCAGTTAGGACACACTTCACCATTACTCTGCAACACACAAGGTCACCTTCAACTAGACAGAGCAGCCACCCAACTTCTTCTGCTGATATGCCCACTGGATGCAGCAGTGCAGTCAAGTAAAGGTCAAGCTGTAAAATAGAATGGAATCACAGCTGTCTCCGAAACCACACTCTTAAACATTTGATCTTGTCTCCCTTCACTTTTGAAAGTGATCAAAATGCTTCGAGTATCACTTTCAAACAGCAGGAAAGGAAATGAGAGAGGAAGGGGGAAGAGGAAAGGAGTGATAGAGGGAGAGGGAGACAGTATGATCAGGTTTCAGCTCTGGACTGCAGCTGTTGAGCACTCTGGTAGCTGATCGGTGTAATCCAAGCCAAACACAATATCTGTCTGCACCATTGAGAGAACACCAAGTCATAACACATCGAGACCTCGATAAGTCTGCCATGGTTCAATAAAAAAAAAAAAAAAAACACAAAGAAAGTTTGGTTGTGAGGTGGGAGGTCCTGATAACTCCTTCCTATGAACCTAAACCTCCTTGGTTCCTCCTCCCTCCCCCTGTCTCCTACTTCCTCTCCATCCACACAGTTCAGTTGAGAATCTAATGAAGCTGAAATGCTGTTTCTCCCGTGTTCCCAAAGGAGGGACTGTCCTTCATGTTTGCACAACTAGAAAAGCAGCCACAAAAGACATTTACCTTCAGCATTTCGGTGTGTGCCTATGCGTATAAGTGTGTATTGTGTGCTTGTGTGCACAACAGCTTCGAACAAGACATATCCATCAGAGTGCCAGTGTGCAGTGTGACAGTCGTAGCCCAAAATAAACAGGCTGGGTCTGGTTGAGTCCTGACCCTTCTGCAACAGCCATCCCTGCCAGCATTGTGCACCCTATAGTGTTGCGTAAATGCACATATGCATGAATGAATGTGTGTTTAAGGTGTGTGTGAAAGTAACCAAGGAAATAATGGTCATATGAAGCAGAAACATCCTTGCAGAAATAACACAACGTTCCACTCAGCAGAAGGTGAATCAATTCCAGCGACATTCGATTCAAACCCATATCAGCTAGTGCCTGAACTTCAGCCCTCCACCCTGTCACATCCTCCCCAGCTCCTTATGATGGATTACCATCTCTGGCAGTCTCAGAGGGTCTGAGCAAGAGAGAGGAAGGCGGATGGGGGAGGTCAGTCACTACAGGGACATATTCATCGGAGGGGAGCACTGGGTTAAGGAATTATGGTTTGACAGAGATCTGGGGCAGATAGGAGAGGGCAAAGGGTTCTCCAGGGGTCAGAGGATCCAATCCTGGCTGGACTCAACGGCAACCCACCCTCAGAACACATAGTCTCCAGGGATTTCACTCAGAGTCACATTTTCGATCAATATTATTATCACTCACTTGTCCTTGCCCACTTGTCAGCAAATAGAGTGATATCAGACATAGTCGTCTAAATGATGGCACACCTGTGCAGCAAATTAAAGTGGACTTACATGTGGAAGCCACATGTTTTAGCTCATCTACACAGAGGCCGAAGAATGGATTCCAGTATTTTCTGGAGGATAATTTGATGATCAAATAATTAAATATTCTCACTGAAAAAGTGCAAGCTGCACTGGGCTTGAATAAATTACAACCAAAAGTCAATATCAAAACAGAAATCAAAGTGCTATCCACCCATAAAAGCAGGAGCCGCTCACACTGTCTGTTTTAAAGCTGATCAATAATCCGCCTGCAGACACATTTCAATAATTTACAGCCCAGTCTGCCTCCAAACCTGTCTTTATCTTACAGAACGTGCTTGTCTGAAGGTGTTCCTTCTGACAACAACGCTGCCAATTGCTTCAATGGAACAATATAGTGACTTGGTGTTAATGCACAGATTTATTTCTCAGTCTCTGCAGAGCGAGCACGCACGGTGTAAAGCATGGGTGATGAGGTATGTGGTGGGGGTGAAGTGAAGCAAGGAGAACGAGGAGAGAGGAGGCAAAACACAGGCAGGAGAGACAAAGCAATAGCCCTGCATTGTCAGAGTGGAGAGGCCATCAATAACAGTGTGACTATAAAGAGAGAAAGAGGGAGAGTGAGAAGGAGCGAGAGTAGGGTTTATAAAGGAAACGCAACAAAACCCGGTGCGACGGGTGCTTCATCTTGCCAGCCACTAATGGGCGTGAGAAGCGCCTGGCTCAGCATTCTCTGCTTTGACAGCTCACTCCTCTGCTGACGGGCCGTGGCATCCATGACGGAGCGCCACACACTTCTTTAATCCAGTTTATACACTCAAAGATGACACAATGGTGGAAGTGGAGAGTTGAGAAGAGAGACTGAGAGAGATGGCCAAAGGTCATCCCAAACTTGAATCGCATTAAGCGCTCCATCTCTTTGCCACCTTCTCACCACACTTTCCATCTTTGTCTCCAGCTCTTGCAGCACTACTCCTTTATCGCTGCCATTGTTCAGCCAGTCTAGGTGTGCTATATTTTCCATTTTCAGCACCACACTTATTTCCTCTGAAGGGAGGAGGTAACACAGACGGACTATTTCCCCTGGTGCAGTCGGGGAGGTCAGAGCTGGGACACAAGGCCTGCTGAGGATGGTAAAAGTGCAGTCTCAGGACTTATAATGTGTGTGAATGCGCTAGTTTGTTATGCGACAGTGAAAGGTCAGAGTGCTGGCAGTGACTGCAGTGTGTCCCTGTGATTTATCTTCCTGGGAGAGTTTTCCAAATCTGCTCCATTTCTGCAGGCCGGTCTCTTTCTATGCATAGAACAGAAGCCGGACTGTGGTGGGAAACTCCTCATTTACTGGGACCATCTGTGGCTGATAAACGAGAGAGTAATCTGCATGCTGCTGTATATGGCTGGTGACAACAGTGTGTGTGTGTGTGTGTGTGTGGACACTGTGAGTAAATCCCAATAGATAACAACACCTTTTTACAGAGGTCAGCAAACTCCAGCTGCACCGACACAGAGCTGACACATTTAATCAGGGACTTCTCCTCTCGCACAGCTTATCAGGGGAAGATATTTCTCACCCTGCCTGCTCTCACCAGCTCTCTTATCTCCGGACCACATTCTCACCTTTTTCTGCATATTTTTTTTTTGCTTCTATCTTTCTGCACTAAAATGGGTCACTTTGTGCAAGAAGTCAGTAATCCTGTAATGTGTTGTACTCAGTACTCATACAGTAAAACAGAGCCATTCAAAGGTGCAGAAAAATCAAGGGGCGTAATAATTGTTTTAGTCTGACCCTCAGCACCGTGTTCAACACATCCCACCACATTCACAAACAGAGATGTGCTGTGAGAGCGAAACATATTTGAATAGAAATTAGACTGTGCTCAGTTTTTGAGACTGTTTTACTTCCTAACTGTAGCATGCATCATTAATGTGCAGTAATGGTTGCATTGTTGCTGCTTCCTTCATTACCCTTCATTATTTCTCAAGGACTTTGGTGCAGATTAAGCCGCAGCCTATCGGGGTTTATACAAGCACGAAGGCAGGTGTTTGTGCACACATTTGTGTGAACGTGTCTGCTGTTTGTGTGCACTTGTCACTGCATTTTCTCATTTCTAAGATGAAATAATGAGTCCAGATGATCTTGTGAAAGGCTCTGCAGTGCAGCTCAGCCTGACTCCCCACCTGGCCTGCTCCTCCTGGCCTGTCCCTTTATTAGCTTCCCCTCATGCTGGACACAACAGGAACAGCTTGGTACCCTCCTCCTCTCTTCACCGCTCGCACCTCTCCCAACTCTATTTTCCTGCTAATTACCTTGTTGTACGAGTACCAAATGCTACCTAACGATTCACTTAATTGCAGAAGTGGTACATTAGATGATATCAAAGGACCTTTTTAAAAGTCATCCAATCCCATTTCAGGCAGCATTTAGAACCAACCCAAGACATCTGTTTCATTTCTGTGTCATTTGCATTTTTAAAGGTTACAAACTGAGCGGAGCAGCAAAGGCTACAGATCTACACCTCAAGATTCGACGTGACGGTTCCTTTGCGATGACTCTCTCTCCCCAGATGATTACATACATTTAACGCGCATACAACCACAGACATGTCAGAGGGCCCAAGATGCATTTGCCAGGCAATTAAAAGTGCAACTGTTCACCCTACACTTGTATTTGGAGCACTACATACACATGCTACCCATCCACCTGAAAAGATGGGGCTAGTTAACATTTTCTTTGGGATCCTATCGCCCCAGGTGCGCCTTGTCGCACTTACATATACACACATATATGCAGCGCTGGCAATTTATTCAGCAGCGGCGGATGCAACTAGCATTTCTGACACTGGCTTCACAATGATTTATGAACCTGCTCATTGACCTAGTTCATTCTGAAAAGAGAAAAGGAGCCACATCCTCTGGTACATGCAGCATATCCTTTCCGTGGATGTGGCCCACAGTCAATTTTAGAGAGGAGGTAGAATAAGATTACAAAGCAGACAGCTCAGAGACCCTCTAGGCAACACGTCTACAAGTTCTCTATCTTCTGAAGTGCAGGACAGCGAACAACACCTCTAATGGCATTTTCTCCCAAGTGCTCAAAGTGATGTAAAAGCATTATCCTCCCACTCTGCACATGCACCGTGGACTTAGATAAGCAGTTCATGCTCTTGTCCACCCATTTGTGAACAATGTGTGTTCAGTATCAAACACTTGAAGGAGCCATGTTAGAAGGACTAAGGCCAGTAACAGCACAAGTCCCCTCAATCTGGCCCACATTAATAATGCAGAGGCACCTCTCAGAGGCCTCTTCCTCTGCACTCCACCTTTCCTCCTCTAGCAGAGAGAGTGGTGAGTGGCGCCCAGCTTGATGTCCAGCATGCAGCAGTGCTGCTTTGCTCAGAGGACGCCGAGTTCAATCTGTTTCAGAGTAGCAATTAAATTATCTCAC
The DNA here is from genome assembly GCA_029721515.1 of Synanceia verrucosa. NCBI lineage: Eukaryota > Metazoa > Chordata > Actinopteri > Perciformes > Synanceiidae > Synanceia > Synanceia verrucosa. Next base: position 4,197,698 of record CM056559.1, read on the forward strand.
CGGGGTCCTGCTCAACCACTCGTGAAGGAAGGGGGGGCAAAGGTGTGTTCAATACCAGGGAGAGATAGAGGGAGGTAAAAAGAGAGGGGGGAGGATATCATACGCACAATCCCAGTTCAACATGGATATAGATTTAAATGCTGCTTTTTCTTGTGCGATTAGCTGTGGCTTTACAATCACTAGACGGATGTCAGGACCTGATAAAGCTAATCACTGGAGTAAGCCAATGCTGTGGGATTTAGCACCCCACCCCCTGTTCTTCTCCCAGCCCCCCCAGCGCAAAGAGGAAGCCCAGCAAGCCCAGAGCTCAACACAAACGGAGCACAGAGCGCTCCACAGAGTGGCCCTCCCTCCTCCTTCAGATCTGTGACAGCCTTATTTCTGGGGAAACAAAAATCCACACAGAAAATGTGCTGCAGATGGTCTTAGATTTATGTCAGTGACATAAAGATGACATCTTATTACATATTATTTAATTCATCCTAACTTCATTGCTTGTCTGTTGTCTGTTCTTACTGTTCATATATAATTTACAAAGAAGTGGAACATGATTATTTGAATATTTAAAAGACAGATTAATACAAGTGTTCCTGTAAGAGACAGGGAAACTCAGACACTTGACCAGACCCAGACACCATTCCTCTCCTTGATTTAAATGCCTCTGAGGGGCTTGATCTGTTCAAATCAAATAATACAACAACATTATACTTCAAAACATCATTGCACATTTGAATCATAATTAAGTAACATCATAACTGTTCCTGTTGAACTGGACTTGACCCTGCAGTATGTCTGTGCTGCAAGATGAGAGCTTTTTCTTTGGTCAAAAAGCCACTGAAATAGCAAGATACAGTTGTGCTTCCTACTTTCTATTCAGAGTGTGGCCTGAGGCTCTTTCTCAAACCCCTCATAATACCAATCATACTCTTCCTCATCCCCTCATCTCCTGACCCCTTACCCCTAAACTTTAAGCCATTCAAGGAGGCAATGCTTCAACCCTTGTGCTGCCTAACCCATATTACATGAGAGATGGAGTAACAGAAAGAGAAAGTACTGAAAAACAAAGGCTAAAAACAGTTAGAGGGAATGGGGGGGAAATAAAATAATCTGGAGACTTCATCAATTTTTCATGAATTTTCATTTAGACTGGGAGAGACCTCTTACAGCGATCGATAGATCAAGCTGCTGTCACGCAGTTAGCACCTGGGGGCTGCTGGGAGGCCCTCAGGAAGGCAGGGGACTGGATCAGAGGTGGACCCCAACCCCCTCCTCTCCAATGCACAAAGTCCATTTCCCAAGGATCACAAACCAGCTACCCATCCTACTACCGCTGATCACTGTGATCACCTTAGAAACACAGTTAGAGGTCCTGTTCAAAATGTGGACGGTATCATTCCTTATTCCTGCATCTTCTGTTCAAAGAAGAACAGAACTATTTTGATTACATTGTTGATTATTTACATCAAAAAGTAATGTGTTAGTGTTAAAAGTAACTTTTTAGTTCCTCTTTAGGACCCTGGGGAGTGAGAGTTTGCCTTTGGTGTGTTCACTGCAAGTCAGAACTTGGATTTTAGTGCTTCCAGCTTTTCCAGTTTTACAGACATACAACAAAACATGTAGCTATTGTTTACGTCAGTAGCAGACAGCATGAACTCTATGTCAGGTTAGTGAGATTAATCTGATTTTCCGAGTTGGAGATCAGACCTCACAGGGGTTCTGATTTAAATTCTGACTTTAAGTTTAGAAATTGAACGCACCATGAATTGAATCACACAAACGCTGGGCTCCAATGCTGCTGCAGTGACATTAATGCTCTGTTTTACTAAGACGTTTGTCTCCTTATGCTGGGAAAGTGGGGGGACTGATCAGTGTCTCTATACAGTCTCTATGAATCTGAGGGGGGACATGTCCCCATTCCTAGAGCAATCTGCGAGCATAAATGAAAGCAATCTGAATTCAAAAGTAATGCGTTAGAGTATTAGTTACTGACAAAAATAGCGGTGTTACTAGTAATGCGTTTCTGAACAACACTGATCTCAAGTTACACAAAAATGAAGCAATACATATTATAGTGGGATTATGTCTCCAGAGCACAGCCTTTGTTTGACACACAGGACTATTTTACTAAAGGTATTACCAGATGAAAGAACATAAAGCCATGGAGACTTTCCACTCCACCTTATGGTCACTTGAGGTGCCTGGGAGCCGCTCCACAGGAAGTCCAGCCTGAGTCCACCAGTGGGGGGAGGCTCTTCTTCAAAGGTAATTCAAACCACAGCTCAGGTTCTGCCTGTCAGTGTTCACCAACACAGTCCAGACAGCCTGTGTCAAATGTCCGTCAGGACTTTGATCTGCGCCTGTCGTTCTACCCCCACTCACCTGTGAGAGACCCATCTACCATACCATCATACCCCTCTCACATAGACAGTGGCTTTATGTCCGACTCAAAAGTCTGCAGACAACTTCAAAAAAAAATCTTCACCAAAAAAATGATTACTATGTATGCAAACAGAGGACACAGAAAGTAATTTCACTTGCCTCAAATAAAACACTTACTTGTTTACCATTTAAAGATGTCATTTTCCATTATATATAAATGCAAAAAACACTGACAGGAAATGCTCAAATTGTGTCTATCAGTTCTGCTGAATGTAAATCCAGTCTTTTCATCATCTGGAAGCATTGCATGAGATGAAGACGATTTTCATCCAACCAAATGAATTCATTAAATTAAATGAGGTGCATAATTTCAGGCAGCAAAGAGGAGAAATTAAGGATGCAGGGTCCTGACTCACATGCTACTTCCAAAGATGCGTTGCGGCTCACAGCTTCTCCCAGGTAGTTTCGGGCCACGCAGACATAGGCTCCCTCATCCGGCTTGCTCCGCCGTCCGTGAACGATGCGAAGGAAGAAGAGCGAGCCACTGGGCAGTAGCATGCGGTGAGAACGTGGGTCGTCTTTGTCCGTCTCCACCCGCTCTCCATCCTTATACCACTCCACTGTTGGGGTTGGCCGCCCCTCTGCTTTACAGTTGAGAGTGGCGGGCTCCCCTTTGGAAACAATCAGGTCAGAGGGGTGCTCCACAATCCGGGGTGGGGAGTCCTCCTGGCGCAGACGGGATCCTGGAGGAGAAAGATGAGATGCAATTAATCATATAGAACCAGCACACAGACTGCTTAGCAATGCCTGAGTTTGACATTTTAATATTAAAGAGGTCTTCTAAAGTCATAAGCCTCTTCCATTAACATAATAGCAGGCAGACTATTTGGAAAATAGGCAAAAGGTAGGGGCTGAATTAATAAACAACTCAAAGATGATTACATTTCTCATCTAGAAGGAGCTACAGGATGTGACTCAGGTGTTCAGTTTAACAATGAAAATGATTAAGAAATGTGTTTATTCCTGACCCTTTTCCATGGAAAAAAACTATGACGATAAGAGCTATATGAATAAGAATGCGTTACATTCACTTAGAAAAAAGAAATACTGAGATATCTTCTTTTGTTTGTTCGACCAGTTTTACTATACAAGCTAAGTAAAATTATATGTTTTTCACTAGTTTTAAGGTTAAGAATGTTTAAGAAATATAATCTTCATGGACTAACTTCATAAATCTACCACAAATCCCACTGAAAGTGAGACTGGAAATTAGTGAACCAAACAGCTGGGAGAAGCTATATCTACATTTAAATCAGAAGACTAAATCTAATATTGACTCAAAACCAACACTGACTTGGACAAGCACTGGGAAATGAATGGATGACCCAAACTAACAGTTGTCAAAGCTTGTCCGGGGTTAGAAGCATGTAAAAAACATATATTGGACCCTTTAATCACCATTTCAAGCTGATCAAAAAGCAGCCATCTGCTCTTCCCAACCCTATATTCCAAGAGGTTGCCTTGTGGGTAATTGGACCCATGGGTGAGCAGTGAATGGAGGCTTGCATCTGAACTATACATGCACACACACGCCAACATTATATGTGTCTGTTAGGGGGCGCAAACAAGTAAAACTGTTGAGTCTACTGTTGCAGAAGTGCTCATGTGGCATGAATATGAATGCCAGGGTCCAGACTGTCAAATGCTAATCCCCCATGGCTGAAAACCTCAACTCGCTCCTTTTTATTAGGGCTTGAGCTCTGAGAGTCTGGCAGCGAAGATAATGGTCCCCAAGTCAGAGTGCTGTGTGTGTCTGAGACCAGGTCTTAACCACAGAGATAAGATGCTGTAGGCCACACACATACATTTACATCACAGAGGCCTTGGGAACCATGCAACAGTCAGCGAGTTTGATCCAGCATCAAACAACCAAAGACTCAGTAAAGGGAATGGAGAATGAGGCAAACTTTTCCAGCAGCCCTTCTTTTATCCTCCTTCTTTTGAACCACATCCAATACCCCATCAATAACTCTGATTCCATTGGCACCCAAGTGTTAACCAACCTGTGCTGTATTCAGTAGAGTGCTGTGCTCTTTGTCTTAAAATGAGTCGTTGCAGGTGTGCGTGTGATTGAGCTGAGATGATGACGGTGCCCTTCCCTGGGGCAGTGCGGTGGGCGCAATAGGACAACGCCTGCTGCACAGAAGAGCAGTGTACCACGTAAGCCTTTGTGCTTGTGTAAGGGGTAATTTCAACGTGGGATGAAGGTAAAACGGTAGAAGCTCCAGCTCATTGTTTGCCTGGGTTTGCACATGTTCCACTACCAGTTATACTTGAGTCTCAGGGGAGCGGGACACCAGTCTTTTCTGGCCGACAGACTGTGGGTAAAAGGACGGGCGCAGTAAGAAACCCACTGATCAGCACAAAATGCACTTCAAAGACACACCATTCAACCATTTGTCTTAACAGGGATCAAGCATCAGTCACTGGCATATTGACCCCTGAACAGGAGGTAGTCTGTTCTCTCTTCTTCCTAATTTGGGCTAATTCCCTCCATTTCCCTGTCATTGATTAGTGATCAGACCTGGTGTCTTCCTCTAAGTGGGGTATCCTGATCCCTATGTGCAGGATCGAATCTCATTGGTATTATGTGGAAAAACTAAGATGTACTACAGGCTGTGGAATAAAAAACAGCAGTATGCTGCAGGCAGTTTTGAACCCAGCCTCTTTCACCAGTAACTGAGCAAGCAGTGAGTTACCCTGTCAGCACAGGGACAAGTTTGTATTCTGGCAGTAAGTGACCTAATAAATGAAGCAGTAATTAACACAGTGACATTGATAAATGGAGGGCGAGATAAAGGACGGGCATGGAGACCCCTATCTCCCTCAGATGGAGAGTCAAATGCACATGTAGTCTTATCTCATTGGAGCATCTGTTTGCCTCATAATCCACAGGCCCCGCGGTGGCTTTCCACTAAGGCCAATGCGCATGCACAGCACTAAACTGCAGCGACTCCATTCGATTTATATCAGTCTAATTTCTTTAAATCCAATTTGTATTCCAATCTACTGCCTTCTAATCACTTAAACCTAAGGTCTCCATCTGCTCTCCACTTTCCGGTGGAAATGAAAACAGCAGATGCCTCTACAATTGTCCTTTCACTGCCAGAAAAAGCTGAGCCGGGAGCACAGAGGGCCAGACGTGACTGGTCAGTGTCCTTCCTGAGTGGAGGTAGTCAGGTGTAGAGGTAGGAAAGGTTAGAAGCACACAATATGCAGTGGAATATGTTTGAACTCTTTTAGTGCCATTGATGTATTTCAACGTCATTTAAAATTAATAAATAATATTGAGGCTTCTGGGAGATGTAGTCGGAGCATAAAGAGATGGTATATGACACAGAGATCAAAGCAGGAAGTGATTTTTGGCCTGGCTTTAATGTGTAACACTGACGGTGTTAACCCAAGATGCTGCCATCTTGGATTATAACGTTGTGGTCAAGCAGGGGTTGGTGAGGGACGTCCGACTTTCCGAGTAAGAAATACCGACTTCCAAATGGAATGCAGTATAAACCACAGAGATCAAAGCAGGAAGTGGAGAAGATCGAGATTTGAGAGCAAAACGGACAAAAGTGGTGATTTTGGTGAAAGTGTCCTCTACTCTACCTCTGATAAAACAAGAATGGAACAAGGTAAAAACAAACATTTTTTTCATGATGAAATAGAGAGTCTCTTCTTTCATTTGAGCTATTCAGTGATTTCAGAGACATAGTACAAAATATTCTGTGGGTCTTGAAATGACTCAAAATGGGCAAAACTCTGGCAGAAGGTACTTTCTGTTTCATAAAACAGCTGGCACTCAAAGAGTTATAAGATGTATGACGATCTCAAGAGCACAAGCTAAAATGTTTGTGCCTTCGTGTTTTTTTTTAGTGTGCCTTCATGTCTCCTGGAGATGTTGTCCAAGAAGATCAAATAAAGAAAAATCAGGACGAGCTCCTGACAGAAGTGAAAGTCAATTTTCAGCTTCCTATTGGGCCCCCTTTCTCACTCTCTTTACGGTAAATGGGCTTTCTGTTGCCCTTTTAATGCGATCATTGGTGCTGTGCAATCAAGTGCTCTCTGAGCTGAGGCGAGTGCACTTCACTGGGTCTCAGGGCGCACGCACCAATCAAAACGCTGTGTTTCCCCCTGTCTGCAATAACACCACCATTACTTCTCACCACTGCTGTGCAGTCATCCTCTCCTGAAGGAAAGCAGGGACCAGAGAACAAACAAACAAGCTCACAGACAGAGAATGAAATCAGAGAGGGATTACTGAACCGAAAGCTCATTCTTTTCTGCCTTTTCTTTCAGCCTGCTTATGTCAGCTTCACTGCAATCGGATGCAATTTTCCAATGAGGTATCCAAGAAATGTGAAGTTTGCGGCTTTTTTTCCCTCATGTTCCAAATAACATATCACACTTCACATTTCACTTCACATAGTTAACTCTTTGAGTGCCAGCTGTTTTACAAAAAGTTTATAAAAATAGAAAGTTCTTTGTTCCAGCAATTTTAGCCATTTTGAGTCATATTTGAAGACCCATAGAATATTTTGCACTATGACTGAAAACACAGAATAGCTCAAATAAAAGAAGAGACTCTCTATTTCATCGTGGAAAAAATGTGTTTTTACCTTGTTCCATTCTTGTTTTATCAGAGGTAGAGCAGAGGACACTTTCACCAAAAACACTACTTTTTGTCCAGAATCTGTCCATTTCGTTCTCTAATCACGATCGTCTCTACTTCCTGTTTTGATCTCTGTGGCGTTTTTTTGTGCCGTCTCTTTATGCTCTGACTACATCTCCTGGAAGCTCAAAAATTACTCACAGGCTGCAGGAGACTGCGATTGGCAACCCCCTGCTGAAAAACCACTTTGACGTCACTGGCACTCAAAGAGTTAATAAAATGTGTGATGCAGTGAAACAAAAATAGGCAGTTGGTAAAAGACAGAAACACCACTAAAAAGCTTGTTCTCCCTCATATTTCACTGACCACACACATAGAAGGCCTCTTTTCTATTATCTTTGTCACATATTTATTCATGTGTGCAACAGAAGGTCGGGCCTTTCATGATCTTTTTGTAATTATTTTTATTAGTTCCCAGGAGAAATTCCAGCCCACCAACCAAATCAATACCTACACCAGTCTCAGGCAGAGCATAAAAGGAAGGGCTCCCCAAAGAGATATTAGTTATTCTGCCAACAGACATGTGCACTGATCACAGGTAACCGACGGCAACCTCAGACCATGGCAAAAAGTTCAATTCGCAAAGACTCCATAAAACATCAAACATGGAAACCAAGGTCCAGCCTAAGATGCAGTAACACTGCAACACTGGCGGCGGCTTTTCAAGCAGAGAGTGAAACCCAGCGAACTGTGTGAATATAAAATTGTACAAAAAAAGAGGAAAATCGTACAAATAGATATAGCACAAAATAATCACTTTCTGTTTTATAACCCGACTGGCACTCAATGAGTTAAAAAGGAATGGATCATGAATTAGACTGCTATTGTCTGTTGTTGAAATATAATCTCCTCCCTTGCCCCTTCTCCTCTCCTTCTCTCTCTATATATATCTCTGCCTCTCCCTCCCAATAATCTGCCTGTCTCCTTCACTTGCTCCCTGTCCCCATCCTGCCCTCGCTGTGAGGGTGACAGAGTCATATCCGTCATGTCATCAGAAGGGAAATGTGAGAGAGCGCTGGGAGGAAACTGGGGGTGGCAACACAATGACGTTACCAGCCGTCCTCGCCTCGGCGCTGGCCTGCCGTGACACTTGCAAGCGGCTCGTTCTGCACCCCACATTTATCTTCTTTACGGCAGGCTGTCAGTGGCGTCACAGCACACAAGCTCCAGTATTCCCCGCCATAGCAGACATACAGCTCACCTGAGCGTGGTGTCACTAAAGACAACCTGCTGTATCTATTGGAGTCCACCCAGGCCGCTGCATGCACCCTAGAATACACAGCAAAACCCCTCACAGTGAAGAGACATACAGTGAAATGAATGGTGATCACAGGTGCAGTGCAGATTTATCTTTGAGGGACTTCTAGCAAGCTCATATGATGAGCTCTGTTCTGCCTCAGTGCATACCCCCCTTCTCCTGCTAAGATCTATACTCTGAAAGCAAACACAAGGGTAACTCTAGGAGCTGCTCTCAGCCTCTCACTGCATCCATGCTTGCCTCCAACAAATATCAGATAGAATTCCACTACAAGTATATTTTGGGCAGTGATGTGGTGGGGTCGTATTGACTCTGCATCTGTGTATTTGCTCTCTCTGCCCCATGCAGATGGAATATATAAATAGATGTGGGAAACAGAATATCTGATTTTGCTGCATTGGTCTGGTTCACATAACAAGCATATATTCAAGCATTTCCACCTTGTTTTTTCCCCCAAACTAGTCTCATTCTACTATCAATATCCATGAAGTGAGGAGGGGATGCTATCTGATATCAGCAGATGACTTTTCTCAGGAGCATTGAGTTGGTTGATTTGAAACTAACAGGGAAAAAGGAGGATGACACAAGAACAGTTTAGACCTCTTTATGGTGACATGTGTTGATAAGATTGCTGCTTGCTTCCTACTGTATATATGGGCTGATTAGTGCAAGGAGTACAACACAAGCTCTGTGGGACTGTCAGGCCACTGGTAGCAACACTAAACTGTGTGATGCAGATTAAATGATTTCCGATGCCGTGGCCAGTCAAGCATGCAGCTCGCTGTACCACCCCACCTCCTGCAGCTCACTCTGTTCGCCTGCACATCGTTCTGAGCAGCCATTTTCTTGCCTGCCGCTTCTTTGCACCGTGACAGTAGCCTTGGTATTGAAGATGCATGCTTGTGTGTGGAAAATCAACGATTCAAATCCCAGAACAAGTAATAAAAATTAAAGAGGAGAACTGGACGATCAATGGTCTAGTTATCTACTGTAGAGGAGCCCTTGAGTTAAGTTAATCTCCACTTGCTCCGGTCAAGTAGTAGTTAATCAGTAGAAAACTACTGCAATCTCTGTAAATGTGTGAAATCAGATAAGGAAACAGCAGTGTTCTCAAGATTAATGCCTATGTATGGTGTGCATGTGAATATAGACACAGCTGTGCACAAAATGTCACACCACAAACTCCCTTCTTTCAAGCTCAAACCAGTTCCTACTCTGAGAAGTGCAGTGAAATGAATGAATGGCATCAATTGATTCTCTCTCAAACACTGAAATGTCTTTACCTGCATTGCTGAGCTGATTGAATGGGGCAAAATAAATAAGTGTTTTATTGCTTTAGAAATGAAGCGGAGGGTGGATGAGAAGGCCTCCAGGTGTCTATGATACACCATGTTGAGAGATGAGTGGATAATTGGAGATGTGCCGCGGGTGCTGCTGACCTGTAGTGAACACATTGCAGAATCCCTGCATGGCAATGAAGGCGGTCATCACCTCGCGCCACTCCAGCGCTCTCCAGACTGTAACCACACACCACCCAAGTGATGGACTCAGAGAGCAGAGCGAGGTAATGAAATGGCTGTTATAGCTCACTGTTGGTGTTTTTTAAGGCGTGGCATACCAAGTCAGGATGAGATTTATTAAATTTCTATTCCATGGGACACTTCATCTGGTCCGGCTTAGGGCAACAGGGTCAAGAGTGCTAGCAGTAAGTGGATGAAGGACTCGTTCAATTTACTCATGCTCATAAATCCGTGCTAACACACACACAAAAAAAACAATGGGCTTTGATGGTTATTAATGGTGCTCACAAACACATTCACACACATACACACAGTACATATCATAATTCTACCGCTGGCTGGGTGTTAGCGAGCCTCTAAGTGACAAATGCCTGAGAGCAGCCCTCCAGAAAAAATCATCACCATCCTGGAAGTGGAACTGCAGAGTTCAAACGTTCAAGGATGCGATTAAGGCTTTCTTCCCAGCCTGCCGCTACGGCTGTGACACTTGGCTCAGGCCTCCGACCACATAGCCACACTCACCGGGAGCCGTTATATACAGTAAATCAAATCACTCCCCTTCATGGTGGCTCACTTTACAAAGCATTATAAGCTGTGCCGTGTTTCTGCAGGGACAACGCAGGTCTTATTTACACATCTAATTATTATGCATGTATTCATATGATCATCTTCCAAATGAGAATGCTGTTCTATGAAGCTGCTTGGCCTGATGATCATTTTTAGCAACTGTAAACATGGCACATTACTGTATATATTAGCACAGAGACACACTGATTGCACAACAAGGTGATTTAGAACTACACTGCCAGGAACACTGTCTTATTATTAGCAAACAGAAACCCAAGGAGTGGTGTTAGCACGTAATGTGCAATAATGTGCAATGTTCCATTTTTCAGTCTCAACCTGTTTCATTTATACCGCACAGCAGTGATTATAGTTTTCCGTCTGGTCTCTTGTATGTTTTAAACATTTTTACACTGTTACCTGTATATGCCACAGACTGGATTCAACATGTCAACTTGTTATTACTATAACAACTATTACCACTGCTGACTAGTTACTTTTAAATAGCGGTGTCCCAATACTACGTTTTCACTTCCGATACGATACCGATATTCCAGGCTTCCAGAGTGTGCTCAATAAATCCAGCACAACCCAAAAAAATATATTTTAAAGAGCAAAATAAGCACTGGTTTAAATTAAGCATAGGCATATTGAATATAATAAATAAAAAATAAATGAGAAGATCCTGAACAGTGACATATTAGATGCAGGCCGATATAATCCCATACTTGTTTTTTTGCTGATATCAGACCGATATCTGATATCAATATCGGATTGGGAAATCCTTGTTTTTAAAGCATTTATTTTTCTATTGTCTTTTTGTTTTACTGATGTTCTCTGCTTCTTTTTTTTTTTTTTATATATAGGCCCTTATTGCTGTTGCACTATCCTTTGCTACAGTAATGTAAATTTCCCCATTGGTGAGATGAATAAAGGTTCATCTTATCTTATCTTATCTCTTAATTCACAGTGGATACTCTGGGAAAAGTAACAGTATATTTTATAAAGTACATCCAGAAGACCTCTAGGTTGCTAGAGTTTCCACACTGAAACACTGGTTTGGGAGGTGATGGGGTATAGTTTGCAGTCAATACGCTCTTCGACGGGGTTAGATCCCCCAGTTTGTTACAGAGAAGAAAAGGTAGCGAGCTGTCATGGCATAGTGATCCATAGAGCAGAATGGGATGGAGATGGTCGAACAAGACACTTATTCACCGGCTCCACCACTCTGAGCGGCGTTACAGCTGCGCTGGACAACTGCTGCGTGTGACGGATGTGTGCTCGAGTGTCACGCTCTGGCTGTCCATCTTCACACGTCTCACACCGAGAGACAGCTCATGCATTTTTATCACCGGGCCTGACCTATCTTCAAGACACTCAGCTCAGTTCACTCTCGAACTATGAGGAACAAGAGGGTGTGTTGCTGAGTGCAAGCAGAAGGTGAGGTGAATTAATACAATATGTGCATTTATTTCCTGTTCCTCTTGCAAAATAAAAGCTTGGTACAACCACAGGGCCTCCATGGCCGACAGTACGGGTTTGTGTGTTAGCAGTGTGTGCAGTTATATTAGTTGAATCTACTTCTGAGTCATTCAACCTTGATATCCCTTCCTTCTATCTGACGCTGTTGTGGGACGGCCAACCACAGGGCAGAGTGGAGGCAGTGGGACACAGAGTAATTAGACGCTTCCCCAAACACACGACATGAAAACACAGATAAGGCGAAACCATTGTCTCTTCCAGTGGCTTTAAGGCATCACAGGCTTGTGTTGTACTCAATCCTTGACTTCCTGTCTGCATTTTGGCATGCTCTTAAGATAATCGAGTTCTGTGGAGATAAGCAAGCCCGTCACATCCACACTACAACTGAGCCATCCGTCCTACACAGACACAGTTTTTGCTGTAACCGCTGGCTGGGTATTTGCCATTGATCAATAAGGGTTCATTCATTCACTATCATCTAATCACCAGGGATTATACAACAGTAATTAGATCCACATTTTCAGTGCGTTGGCCTGCCTCAAACCCTTAATCGTCTGTTTGGGAAACAGAGAATAGAGCGAGGCTCATATGTGTGTGTCAGGGGGTGAGCACAGGTGTGTGTTCTGTAGGTGCAGGTGTGTGAGACAGGTGAAAGCCCTGATTGCTTGCTTTACCTTTTAGTCGGCATGCTCAATTCATCATACCACTCCTCCCCCACCTCCACACACACTCCTACTATACTGCCATCACAGGTGCACAACAAGCCCCTCAGTGTTTGAATTCCACCCTCATGGACCTGTGTGTGTGTGTGTGCGCGCGTGTGTGTGTGTAAATAGTGACCGAGTTTGGAAAATATAAATCATATGAGGAAAGACGCTTATCCTTTACTGCCGCCTACCTGTTAGCATTAAACCTCCATGTCTTCCTGTAATAATCTCTCAGCCTCTCTGTCTTTGCCATCGAGGCATCAGGTCTTTTTCCCTGCTCTGTAAATGTCAGTGGTATGCTTGGCTGAGGCTTAATAAAGCAGAGGTAAGGCGGCGAAAAGTGGTATTTCATCCCGTACATTCTCCTGGTCTTCCAGCAAGACCAGCCATGTGCATTATGTGACACTGACATTTTCTCTCCCACTGCTTCACTGTGAAAATGTAAAGGCATCAACCAGCGTGGTCCCGTAATTTAACACAGCTGTGAGTCCTTTATATTTTTGAGTGATCACAGGGCAGTACTTTGGACTTAAAAAGAAACACGCAAAGCTCAAAGTCTATCCTGAACGCGTGGAGTGACGGCTGCTGAAATGTGATCCACAGAGTAGCCAGACTTGGCTGTGAAAATATCATAGGAGTTGACAGGCCCTCGTCACTGGTCAAGTAACACTTATCGCTCTAACACGCATGCATTCACTGGCCTGTGAGCTCATCCCATTATTAATCCCTGCTCATTCCTTTACTCTTATGATCCCCACGCTTTGTCTTTGTTCTGCACTCACTTTTAATGTTAAGCAACAAATAAAAAGCAGTGCATTTTGACACGCAGGAAGGCGACTTTCCTGACAGTGATGAGACCGTGGGAGACAGTTGAGATCTCAGATAAAGCTTCATCATTACACCAGCCCTATTCCAGCAAATGAAGCGCAATTACAATAACGCTGCCTAAACGCTGCCAACTCATGCAGAACAATCACATTTGGGGCGAGACATTGCAATGGCTCTTACACAATGACCTCAGCCTGCCTCATCATTCACCTAGACTATTTTAATCTGGGCTTACTTTCCATTATAGGGCAGTACTTTAAACCTCTCTCATTCAATCATGACCATCAACGGAGCTGTTAGTCTCTGGCTGCTTTGATGATAAAGCCTCATCTTCGGCCATTTCCCTTTAAAAGATTGTGTTGTTAAACAACTCCACTCTCAATTTTTGTATCTGATTATAATCGTTGTGCTTCTCTCTCCCCTCTGCCTTTCCCTAACACATACACAACCACTCTGGGGGTTTGACTTTCTCTTGACTCAGCAGCGTTACTGAAACCACAGCCCTGCAGGCTGATAGGGAGCTGCACACCGTCTACACCACCAAAACTCAACTCCACGGCCTCTTAGACAGATTTAAGTTATATTTCAGCAGCTCTCAGTGTGGACATGATGTCACAGGCTCATACATCACACACAAGCATGCAGGAGGTCTCAGAATAGCGAAAGGTCAGGAGTGCATGTCCACTATGCAAAGCATGTTCTCATCCAGCTTCAAAAGCAGCACGGTGGAGTTTAAGAGATAACGAGGCAGCTGCTGACTGCTGTGTTCCTGGAAATATCTTCAACTGCAATCAATCGGATTCTTTAAGTGTGCTAACTCTGTTTTCAGATCTGCACTCTCGCAACCTTGGCAACAACACCCAAGACACTCAGTTTCTCCCTCCATCTCACCTTTTCTCTCCTCTCCTACACACTAGCAGTATTAATCACAGTGCACTAAACAGTGACTGACGCCATTCACAAGGCCAGGCTTTGTTGGCTCTGCTGCCCAGTGAATACAACTCCAGACCTTTTTGTCTGCCTAAGTGGACTCTTATAGGAAGCTCCTCCCTCTCCAAGGACCCTCAGATTACCTCTGAAAGAAGCTGGGTGATGGGATGGAGGGGAGGAGGGTAACAGGCAAATGATTGGGAAGATCCACTGCTCCTGGGGAGATGTGCACCCTCTCCCTCTGGACAGCCAGCAATGCCATCAGCTACTGCTTAGCAACCAGTGGGTTTGGCTGAGCAGAATGAAAGACAGCCAAAAAAGGTAAAAGAAAGAAAAAAAAGATTTAAATCCTGGCAGAAAGGGGACTTGATTTGCTAACTACGGAAGGCAGTAGAAGCGAAACTCGCAGCTGTGAAGGACAAAAGCAGGAGTTGACAGGTGAAAGAAAAGAAAAATGGGGCCTTGCAGGCACTTGTATTCAGTGACAACAAAAAAAGCTTGGCTTTACATACTGCTAGGTTGTACAAACAACACAAAGCAAACACATGTGTGAATCATCACTCACAACATAGAGCTGATATGTTCCACAGTATGATTTCCTCATTGTATGATCATGAGCTCTACTTTGTCTGTGCAGGCTGGTGTGTGTGCGCGAAACCACTGTGAAAAGGTGTGTCTTTGTGTCCAATTCAAAAGTAGCACTAAAATTCAATCAGACTTCAGGTTTATGCATTTTAAAAGTAATACATCTTAATTCCTGCCATCATTCCAGCAGTCACAGGTTGGACCAATCCCAATTGCCATTTCTGTCACCTCAGCCCTCCCATTCTGATGATTGATGCCAGTCATCACATTAACTCTGCAGTCCAGGCTGTTTTAATTCCTCCATTAAGCCAGTTCTCTCGCAGGCCAGTGAAGCCTAAGAAACCTTATAAAATCGTAAAAAGAAGACGAAGAAAAAAAAAAGATGCTGACTTAGCACTCGGCTGCAGATAGCTGGACGGAAGGGGCTGAAGCTATTGGCTGCAGAAATTAAACAGTATCCACCTTATTTGCATCATTATTAAAGTTTAATCAGACTAATGGGAATAATAAACTGGGGCACTGTCCCAATTTGGATTTAAGCCGGCTTACATTATGGTGCATAATCTCAGCATTCACCTAAAATGAAATGACCAGAGTGGACTCCATCCACTATCGTGCAGGGTGCTGATCACCTCCAAACAACCACATCTGAGCTATTTCATCTCATATTATACTTACACATCTGAATACACAAAACTAGTTTTGTTTGCATTTATTAAAAACAGAGTGGTAACCTGACGCCACTGGAACATCATTCATGGAGATACTGGCCTTAAATTGACTGAATATCAGATAGAAAAACAAACACTGGGATTTTCTAACTTGTCCTCTTCCATATGTGCATCTCATTCAAAAATGTGTACTTTTTAAAATACACTGCTGCTGCTCCTCCTATCTGTTGCACAAGAAGAAAAATCAGCTCATCTCTGCCCTAATATGAACCATCAGCTGCAAGTGGAAGACCTGAATTCAGATGGATTGTGTATACGTTTGACTTTTAAGAATTAAAAAATGAAAAACATAAAAAAAAATAAATTAATTCAATTCAACTTCATGAGGTTAGTTATTAACAGGAAGACGACATCTAGCAGACTTAACAGCCCTTTAATAAATGACCTGTTTAAATGTTTTTCCCTGCAACAAATACTGTAACAAATATTTTCTATTGTTTAAAACTCCAAACTGGGTAAAATGACGGGTGGAGAAAAGGAGCAGCAGTGTGTGCCACGGTCTGTGCCAAACACAACTGAATATTAATACGCACATAAGGAGAACTTTTACACAACAATGCTTGTTGGGCAACTTACCATCAACTTGAAAATACAGTAATCCGCCAACAAGGATGACCGCTAGCGGACCCATACTAGCATATTAAACATCCACGGCGAGCGCGCAAATCCTCGAAATCACTACAGAAAAATATGTCCGAAAAGAGGCAAGTCTGCTCCGTGTTAGTGGGACTTCTGGAGAGCTCCTAGTTACTGACAAAAGCCAGTTTCAGTGTCCAAAAATTGAGAGGATCCATTTCACAGCAGGTCACCCGGAGCTGCTCGGGGTGTTCATATCCAGCAAAGCTTGGAAGTGTTGGAGAATTATCCCTCAGATGACCTGCTCAGCCTGTGAGAGGAGAAACGTAGCCCACAGTAGAAACCAACGCACAGTCTGGCCACCTCTCCGCAGCTCCTCGGCTCCTTACAGGACGCGTCTCTGGCACCTCTCAGATCTTCAGCGATGTCCCCGCACTTCAACACATGGTTCAGCTGAGACTCTGACTGGAAACCAGCCTCCAGCTCTCATGCGTTTTCCCAAAAAGTTGTTTTATTACATGAGGAATTAGCTCCCAAAAGACCCATGTGCTTAGCCTGGGATAAAGCGCTGGAAGTGTACAGTCGTACTACAAGTCAGTTGGACATCCTCCTCCTCCCTCTGTGCTTCTGCTCGCCGCTAGGAGCGCACGGTTGATGCGCACCCGGCACAGCCCGCAGCCCAGCACACTGGAGGAGACACGGAGCGGTCCGTGAGGGAAGGAAGTAGGGAGGGAGAAGTCGAGGAGAGCTTGGATCCCTGTCCAAATCTGCCCAGTGTCCTTTTTACTGCTGGTAAGGTGACCATTAAAAGCAGAGGTGTGCTGGAGTGAAGCATTAACCTACATTAGACATGTTTACTTACTTAAATACATGTTACATAAATATATTATTTATCACATAATAATATGAGCAGCACTCTGATTAAAACCCTCTGTGAAAATAAATGTAATCACCATACTTTGCAGTAATAGTAAGGAATTTTGCAAAAACATCCAACAGGTAGCACATAAATATATCAAAATAACCCCCAAAACATTTTTTATAAGGGGAAATCGTTTGGGGGGGGGGAAGAGAGCCAACATTTGAATTCACAATTCCAGAATATATTGAAAGCACTAATCAATAGACCCCATATGTGTAAACTATGCAGGCATGTTAAAGATGCCAGACAGGAGATGCTGAATGGATGTTAATGTATTGAGATATTGGAGCAGAATTGTAAATATGATCTCTGTCAGAAATCAATGACTGATTGACTGTGCCAAAGCACCAAGACGAGGAGAGAGGCGGCCTCTCTGCATGCCAATGTGTGTGCACACAGATACAAAAAAACACTGCAGACCTTTTCTTAATTATGGACAAATTCAGACAATATGACTTGGCACAGCAGCCAGGACCCGAGACATGTTGAGGTTCACAGACAAGGGGTGGGGGTCGTGTATGTTGTCTGCGCTACTGCCCAGCAACCCTGTGCAAAGTGTGCGTGTTGTCTCACTGCTGGTTTATTACACAGTGAGCTATGAGCTGTGAGCTCCCCCTAATGGCGTCACTGATAGCAACCACCAGGCTTTTTAATCCTGCTTTATCAAGTAGGCTAGTACAAGAAGAGGAGGCAGCAACAATTTCATCACATGTACTTTGCTATGCAGCTGCAGAATTAATCAGAAAAATACCACACTAGAAGAGCAACAAATGGCTTTTGCAATAAGACTAATTTAGAGCAGCTCTTTAAGTATGCACTAAAAAAATAAAATATTTAAGCTGCTGGTGTTTTCCAACAGAACACGGCAAATGTAAAGTATTTAATCCAGAATATAAATAGTGTATGCTGTGTGTGGCATTAAATTAACATTTGAAGACATGGAAGAAGAAGAAGTTGGCCTCTTTGTTTTTACCTGAACAGTCACAACACCAGCAGGAGCACAACCTGAAAGTCTCGGATTTCCCATTTTTATGATTTACATCAAAGTGGGCCACAGAACAAAGCCCTCAAAGCTCACAGTGTGCTGCTCCCTGAAGGTGTCTGTGGAAACCACTCTCCCAATAAAAATACAGAGACGAACACCATGACAGGACGCCTCGGCTTTGGCAAAGGGAACCACTTCTATTGCCTTTAATAATAGCTTTGACTGCTCATGGTTTTTTTTTTTCTTCTGTTTGTTTGTCAAGCTGCATGTTGGAGCTCGCCCTATAAAGGCCTTACTGGGAACTGTGACATGTTGGAAGTTTACTAGCCTGCTCCCATTGCAGGCAGCGCTGTCAGCTGGCCAGACACAGTGATTTGTCTTCATATTTTAATGTTTGTGAGTCGCATGCAAATGCTGTCTTCCCAGTGGCTCCACAGTGTTCTCGATTCTAGCAGATGTGTGCAAACACACACACCAAACAGAAATTTATTGTGTCATCAGTGTTGCTGACGGTTCAAGGCGAATACGAGAGAGGAAAAAAAGGGAATTGGAGAAAGGTAATTTACTAAGAAGAAAAGCATACTTCAAACATAAACAATGGAGTGTGGGGCTTCATTGATGGAAATGTAAGTAGAGTGTAATTCTCCCTCAAGCACTGCCTTTTTATTTCCTGCGTTCAATCACTGGATCTGCAGCAGAGGCAGCGATATTCCCCTGCTTTTGAAATATCAGCTGAAAGTGGATTTATTTTAATTAAACTGGACGATGTGTTTACTCAGGGCAAGGCATGTTACTAAAAATGAGATGGTGGGGCATGGACTGATAACTCACAGATATTGTGAGCTTATGTGCTTAATCCACTGTTGAACATTGCAGCTCTTTTATTAGGGTGACATTCATGATATTACAGAAAAACAAGTTTTTTGGGTTGATTGGATTTTTCATTTAAAAAAATGAGAGCGTGCAGATGATGTGGAATCACACAAATAAGTGTGACGTCACTGAGGGGAAAGCAAAGCAAGAGTTGGTGGTTTGGAACGGCTGCATCCACAACACAGATGAAACCAAAGATATTAAAAACACGGAGAAAAATACAGTCTTGCCTGCAATTATCCCCTTTGCCCATGTTTCCATTCCTGCAAAGACAATTTGAGTTTACCACCAGATGCTGAAATGGATCATTTGTTTTAACCTAAACTAATCGTGCCACGATTACCGTCGCATTTTTTTGTGCAATTATGTGTTTTTAACTAATAATCAATCAGATAATTTCCCATTATTGTCCTCAGAACATCTGCTCATTGATGGATCCAGGGTGGAGGCGTTCATTAGGAAGGTTGTTAGCTGTGACCCACATCCATCCTCGTCCACTTCTCAAGTGACACGACATATCAGTCAAACTGGCTCCCAGAGACATTTGTGCTAAAATGAAGTTGAATAATTTCCTCTATTAATATATAAAACACAAGCTATGAGCTTGCTGTAAGAAAGACAAACACTAAGCTGTTCATTAAGGATTGATGTGATCACTTTAAAATCTCAAGTGCTGCACCCTTTACCAACACCATCCTCTAATGTTTCCTGTAAAAGATTAAGCTCTTTTATCCCCAGTTTATAGTGAGCAGAAAGTGCTGCAGTGCTGTTGTTTTTCTGTAGATAAAAGAACAGCTGAGGATCAATAGGTGGTCCCCAAATGGAGAGGGTGATATCTCTGAGACAATCAGGAGTGTGTACGACAGCAGCAGTCACTCTGGGGGTTTGCAGACACATTCCAGCAGAGACATTTTCTGCATTTTAATTGCTTGTAACTAAGGTGCAATTCGAATGCAAACTATGAATCAGATGCAGACAGTGACAGAACACGTAGTTTGGGCGAAGCTGCATCTGTCTGCATGAACGTGTCTGGGGGAGGAAGAGGAAAGTGTTTTTAATTGTGTGGCAGGTCAGAGGTTCAGGTAGCAACATCACTCATGATCAGATCTGAGTGGTATTCGGGGAGCTCTTAGCTGGATATCTTTCATGGCTGAGTATCCCCTTACTGGGTTTGGGTCTCTGTGTGGGGATGATTAGGAGCTGGAGGTGGGGGGAGGCGGTGAGCGGCGGGCGGGGTGATGTGCGAAGGGGTGATTAATGTAGATGTCAGTAGCGGCCCTCCCTCTTCTGCACCCTCCCCAGCATCCGTAATGACACCTGGGGAAGGCAGAATGGGTCTACCTGCAGCCCAGGCTCCCTCAGCAGGGCATGATTCTTCCCCATGATCCTCCTCTGTCAGCAGTGCTGTCACTGGGCTCGGATCAGGCCCTTATTAATGGGCCTCTATGTCAAACATAGATATTAAGCTGTGCTCTGCTCCACACTATCCTCTGCAATAACACCCACATAGGCACACACGCTGACATGGCTGCTTCTATACAATACAGTGACAAGACACAAACCCACAGCACAGCACACTCTCATAACTCATAAACACATCACTTCATGCACATTAACATTCTCTGAAATATTACTATCTTATTTAGCAAGTTTGTACAGATTCACTTTCAGCATGACAAAGAGTTCATAGATCTATTAGATATCTACTCGCACTCTTTAACCCAATAGCACATTAAGCTAAAATAGTGACAAACCTCTCACTATGATGCATCATCCAACAATGCAAATCACCCCACTCAGAAAAGGGTTATAAGGCCACTGAGGAAGGATTAAAGTGGGTAACAGGCTGAACACGAATAAACCTAAAGTGCTGGCAGAGCCTCAGCAGCTTCGACTGCTTTTGCTATTTAGGCTTGTGGCTTTAATATGATACATAGAACAGGGAGACATTTATAAGAACCCACACTTGGAGACATAACACAGCTGATCAGGGTTTATTCGTGGCAATAAAACATTTAATGGAAGTCAGTGCGACACGTGTTGAATTGTGTACTCTGTGATACTCCCTTAGAGGACGCTGGACAGATGGAGGAAGTATGGAGGACACGACACCTGAGCTCGCTGTGGAGAGAGGCTTCTATCAGCAGGACATGAACTCTGGATGTAATGCATCTCCCCATCTTTCTCTGCGTTCACTGAAAGGCGCGGTGAGTGAGACAGGGGCAGCCTATCAAATGTTGCAAAACTGGGGATTACTGTATAGAAATTCTTGCTTTTCACATCAAGTTCAGCTTTGTCATTTCCCGTTCACCTCACCACCTTTCTTTCTTGTCCAGTGAAGTGCTGAATAAACTATCAGTGTAATTTTGTCTGCGCTTTTTAGCCAACATGCAGCAACTATGAGTTAAATATATGGGAAACAATAGAGCACATTCATGTGTACCCATGGTAACTACAGGAATATGTAGAAATGGAACTGCTTTCTAGGATAGTAATGGAAAAAAACCTTAAAGCCCCTGAAAAATTGAGATTGCTCTATTAAATATTCATAACTAAATAAGCAGTAATCAAAGTTAAAGTTCTGAGGAGAAAAACATCCTTAGATATTTCAGATTTGATCAGATTTGATGGATAGCAGCACGGCAACATAAGCAAATAACCCCACAACTTTTATATTTGATCCAAATGTTGCTAAAGTGACTGGTGTGCACAAATACAAGACATGAGCCCATGTATGAACTCTTTGAGTGCCATTGACGTATTTCGACATCATTTAAAATCCAGTGCTTGAATGCCATCGATGTAATAATACGTCAAAAAATATGTTTATTTTAGGCAGCAGGTCACTGATCACGGTCTCCTGCGGCCTTTGAGTTATTTTGGGGATTCTGGGAGATTTGGTCGGAGCATAAAGAGACGATATACACCACAGAGATCAAAGCTAAATCACAACCAACTTTAGCAGCACTTAAGCCTTGAGACATACAGTAAGATAACGTCATGTGTTTTCAGAAATCAGAGAACAATGAGTGTCTTTATGTATGTAGAATGGACAGAAATATGACGATGCTGCAGTAAAAGAAAAACAGAGCAACAACAATCTAGTTCATCCTCCATATTTCTTGCAGGAGATGAATTTTTACATTTATTCCAGTGAGCAGGTGGTAACATCAGCATGTTTCCCCTGAAAAGGCCGTTCCAAAGAATCCACTAACAAACTCACAAATGCCAAAAGAGAAGTTCAGCTGCAAGGAGTCCAAAGTAAACTTTAGGGGCGATCCTTCCTACATTTTTTATGTCAGCCTCTCTTTTCCTCCCACTCTTATTAGATATTCCAGGAATTTTCCCTGTCTAGGTGAAAAACCCACTCCCAGAATCCTGAGAGCTGAGGCTAATTAGCTGGCCTACTTTTTCCTCAACACGGCCGCTTAATCTGCCTCTGTGGAAACTCATCGTGACTGTCATCCCCCACCTACAGGGCAGACCTTGATAACAGGGTGCTAGTCACTGTCATGACAGAACAGGGTAAACAGCTCGGTCCAGTGAGCGATGGGCAGCAGCTGCTAATGAGTGAGAAGCAAATACTCGAGCTGTGACGAGTCAGAAGGGAGAGATGAGAGGAAGGGAGGACAAGAGCTGCTTAAGTATCTCTCCAACCTCCTTATCAGTGAGGACATTGTCCTTCCTCTCTCCAGTCCTCCTCCTCCTCCTCCTCCTCCTCAGAATCCACAGCTACAGACATCATTAGCAAGGCTCTGAGAAGGCTCCGTTTCCTCTGGCTGTTAAATCCCTTCGTCCTGCACAACTGACCCGGCTATGAAGACTCATGACGCTGGTTTCATATTTGGAGAGTGTGTCAATCGTCCACACAGCAGTTTCTGTTGAAATGGGAAGTGATTTATTTTCACTAGTCCTGCAGGGAAATCTGAAAAACTCAGTTTTTATCACAAATATCCAAGTAACCCAAATAAGCAGCGATATTTAAGCTATTAACATCATGTATTCACAGCCACTTCCTTCTCCCTCATTAAAAACATTTTTGCAATAAATTGCCATGTCTCTCAGAGACTTGGCATGAGCGTCCTTAATCAAGGCACAGGAATTTATAAGTGCTGTCGGGGAGAATAAACTTTACAAGACAGAGCAATCAGCACATTTAACCCACTGACGTAATAATACATGGTTTTTCAGCAGCAGGTCGCCGATTGTGGCCTCCTGCAGCCTCCTGCAGCCTGTGAGTAATTTTGGGGCTTCTGGGAGATGCAGTCAGAGCATAAAGAGACGGTATACGACACAGAGATCAAAACAAGACGTGGAAACGATCGAGATTAGAGAGCAAAACAAACAGAATCTGGACAAAAAGTGGTGATTTTGGTGAAAGTGTCCTCTACTCTACCTCTGATAAAACAAGAACGGGAACGGGAAATAATGGGAAATAATGCTGGTACAAGGCACTTTGTGTTTTATAAAACATCTCGCACTCAAAGAGTTAAATATATCTGAGATGGACTGTGTAATTAAAAATTCCATTATTAACCTGCTGAGCTTATCACATGATTTAATTTGTGTATAAAACAGTATATTCATGGTATATTTACAACTCTAGTGTTTATTTTGGTGAGAATGAGATTCTATTGGACTGGGTGTCATATCAGTTAGCATCGTTAGCATGATTGGTAGCACTGTGCCTCATGCCAGCATTGTCGCACTTAAATTAGCACACATGTGTTTGCACATATGTGATTGCATCTGCATTACTGCTCTCAAGCCTTGTAGCTTACACTGTAAATTAATGAATATTTTCACAAGGATTAGCTTATTAGCTGTGGTAAATATTCTGTATTCTTTGTTAGAAGAAGCAGAGTGGGTGTGAGTATGAACTAAGAGTTTAATTAAACCTCCTTCTGTGGTCGTGGCATGTGATCAATAAACAGTATTTAAGGATTGCTACACGATCCAATTGCTGGAAATCAAGCAATTTATTTTCCATGCTAGCAGGTAGCAAATGTGCAGCAGTGAAAATAATACAAAGATAGTATCTCTCTATTAAATCCCATGTTTATAGTATTCAATTGCATTATATATTGGATGGCATTATAGCGTATAGAGTCAACAGTGGCTCCAATGCCAGAAGTGAATTTCCCATCCATTTACTCCACGGACATTTCTCTAATATAAACAGCTTTAAGCATAGAACCAAGCCACCAGCTATAAGATGAATAGTGACCATAAAACATTTGATCTGGAGCTCAGAAATACATGGCAAAATGTGAGAAGGTACAATACTGTATACAAAATTATTTAAAGAATGAAAGAGCTGATTATCCCATAAACCATTGCAAATGGTGACCCACAAAAATCCCAAAATAGTTAAACTAACCTTTGTTGATCTGAACTTAAAACAGATTCAACTGCATGCCTTATTTCTCACCTCAAATATCAGAGAAACATTTCTATTTTCATAATACAGGAGAAAATTTCCAAACAATTCGGTGTAAATTTAAACACTCAGCATTATATTTGTTGCAGCTAAAGCCAATTTGCAGGGAATATAAATGTGTATAAAATAAACTCAGCTTTTATCTAGTGAAAAGCTGTTTCTCTTTTGCATATAGAGTCGAGATCACACTCGAAATGTGTCGCCCATTACACTCTCAACTATGCACTCACTTTTGGAGCAGAGCCCAGAATGAAAACTGCTCCTCTCGATGCTTCTCCCGTCCCTTTGAAACCTTTTTAATCTCCCTCTGCAAACTGTAAACATGACTAGAAAAACAATATTACCCCCTCGTGTCCTTTATATTATCTGCTTTGCTCCTCACCTTCACTCAGGTGTTTGGAGGAGGAAAGCATTAATCTCAATTTTCAGATTTGGTAACCCTGTGGCCTGGGACAATTTGAACATCTGTTGTCCCTTATTGTCAGAAACTAAACTGTGTTACACCCTACAGCTCCAGCTACACTACCCAGTACAACTTACTGTAGTTGTGAATGAAGAAGAAACACCCATAATCAGAATTTTAGACATTTAGTCTCTAAAAAAGTTGCTACACTATATTTATCCCTCACTTATCAATTGTAAACACTGCACTGAATAAAACACATGGACTTGAAGTATTCCACTCAAACAGACAGCCCTGCCCCTGTATGCTGAGTGCTATCGACAAAATCAATTGTAGGCAGCGCTCATCAGAGGTTCAAACTCAATTGCCCCCCCAAATGGAAAGAGATTTAGAGCCTGAGGTCAGAGTCGATCCCAAATGACACATTAGAGCACCCCATCCCCGTGCTCGACCAGGGACACTGTGACCCTTTTGGGAGCGACATGCAGTATATCCAGACAGTGGGGGCCCCAGGCACCCCAACTGCCATAAATGCTGCAATGTCACCAAAGTGACCTGAGTGATGGTGCGACACATGATGCCGGATATGACCACACTGGCCTAGAATTATCTTTTGGCGTGAACTCGCACACATGCCAACAAGAAACAATAAATCCTTACAAGCAGCAGAGGATGACGTTAAACTCCTTGACATATTTCAACGTTGTTTAAAATCAACGTAATAATACATCAAAGTGTTTTTTCAACAACAGATCACTGATCGCTGATCACAGTCTCACGCAGCCTGTGAGTAATTTTGGGGCTTCTAGGAAATGTAGTCAGAGCATAAAGCAGGCTGTTCTCATCCAATATTTGTACAAATTACTGCGAAAAGTATTGCACTCTAATTCATATATAACCCACATAATTGAGAGCCAGAGTTGTGATCAGGCAGACATTCCTTACATTCTCAGTGGAAAAAGCAATATTTTAAGATTATGAGTTCAAATGTGTTTTAATAACATTTCTAGCGGGAAATATGCATTTTCTTTCCGTAACCCTAACCCAAACCATCACAAGAAATGTTGTCAAAGCATATTTCAATGCATAAACTTTATTAAAATTTTGCAGTTTCCAATGAGAATGAAAGGAATATCCACCATTTTTAAGGCTCTCGCTTTGGGGCTCACACATGTCCACTGATTGCTCATGTTGGTCATTCTTAGAGACATGCACAAAAATCTGTGTCTAACCGTTTCATGAGACTACATTGCATAGAGAGATGGTATACGCCATGAAAATCAAAGCAGGAAGTGGAGATGATCGAGATTAGAGAGCACAACAGACAGATTCTGGACAAAAGGTGGTGATTTTGGTGAAAGTGTCCTCTACTCTACCTCTGATAAAACAATGGAATGGAACAAGGTAAAAACAAACATTTTTTCATGATGAAATAGAGAGTCTCTTCTTTCATTTGATCTATTCAGTGTTTTCAGAGTCATAGTACAAAATATTCTGTGGGTCTTAAAATATCTTGAAAAATGGCAAAAAAGGCATGTTCTGTTGCTGGCACTCAATGAGTTAAGGATGGCAACAAGCTTTTCCTCTGAGTTCAAAATCTACTGTATGTTGAAGCCCCTTACTGAAAGAGAGATTCATTTCATTTGTAAATGACAGTTGAGTTGTTTCATGACAAGAGGCTGCATCATCAGCTGTATCATTCAGGCTAATCTCACCTCAAACCTCTGATCTGGTGGTAAAACAATGGCGGCCTGTAAGTGGATTCCACAGGGTGTAAGTGGATTCCACAGCGAGCAAGTTTTCACAGCTCCCCCTAACCTGTGACCTCTTTCTGTGTTTACGAACTGTCTCCCACAAATAATCCTAACCTTCCTCAGCTGAATGGATTACACAGACACAGTATGGATCATCACAGTCACCTCAGGCCCTAATGAAACTGGGCTCGTGCACCTGACATTTCCATCCCCCAGGGCCGAGCCTCGCACGGCCACATCCTCATACCCTGGCCTTGCCACTTCACACTAATTGCTGCCTCATAAGCAAGCACCACAGCAACAAATCCAGTTAACGACAGTGGCATATTGATCGCTGGCAGGCAGCACCTCTGTCCCTAGGTGTGGGAGGAGGAGCACCGTGGCTTTTACAACCTGAGGGATAGCCTGCACCCAATAAAGAGCAGGTCCCTGTGACAAAATAAAAACCAAAAGAGGGTCAGAGTGATACAATTACCGCTCAGCAGCTCTGACCCGAACTGTAGGTGAACAATAGACTGCAGGATGATGGTGGGTGTGGGGGGTGGAGAAGAGGGGGCCTCATTATAGAGGTAGGCCAGGAGACCGGTTCAATTTGCTCCATTAATGAGCGCTGAAGAAGCACTTTCACGCCGTCCCAGCAGAGCCATTACAGACCCAGTTTGAGCGCTAGAGAAGACTTCGCACCGTGCCACAAATACTAGCAGCAACAGTGGGACATTAAGCCAAACAGATGTGAAAGCTATGAATACACAAAGGCTACAGCTTATGAATCCATGATGTCATCAATACAAAACTGCTGCCTTGGTACTTCTTAATGCTTTATGGTCACATGGCACGTTAATCATAATTTCACTTTATTTATGGTGTTTTATTTAGTTTTAAATATTGTAAATGACATGCGTTGACTGCTACTGCACAACTTTAGCTGCTTTACAACAGGGTTTCTAATTGGAGAAGGAAACAGAGCAAACATATTAGTCCAACTACTCATTTACATACTTAAAAGGCATGAAGAAAAAACAACGCTGCATTTTCTTGTGATCTATTTATGCGTCAGAGCACAGTAAAAGGTGAAAGAATGAGGCCAAACAAAGAGAAGCTTAGTAAGACTGCATTTCTACTGAAATCTAACATCCATCAAAGATGTTATTTTTCACACACACTGCAGACTGAACATTGACTGAAGCTGGTAAACATCAAAGTCTTGAGCAGTCGTCAAAGAGCGTTTTGGCACATTCCATAATCTGTTTTAATGCAGCACTAAATTACTGTTTTCCATCGCCTTTGTTGTCTAATCTGGCTTACTTTCAACTCACACTGTATCATACGGCCTCTTCCTCCAAGAGTAGCTCTTTCTGTGGTTCTAAGCTCTTACAACAGACAGTGGATGTTCACTCTGGTTTATCCCAGCCACATCACAAATTCTGTCTCAAACATTTGTTTTACTATAGCAACTGAATCCACAGTATATTCACATTTCCACCAGCTGTCGAAAAGAAGTTCACTTAAAATACAGCAGTGGATCCTTCTGCTGAACTGTCCTACAAGTGACCATTACAGTATAAATACAGCTATTAATAAATGATGAATTCATTATTTTCTTTTATTAATCAATGCAAATGAGTTAGAAAAAGAAGAAGATAAAGAATTCCTTTATTAACTCTTTGAGTACCAGCTGTTTTATAAAACAGAAAGTGCCTTGTTCCAGTGTTTTGGCCCATTTTGAGTCATATTTCAAGACCCACAGAATTTTTTGTACTATGACTATGAAAACACTGAATCACTCAAATGAAAGAAGAGACTCTCTATGTCATCATGAAAAAAATGTTTGTTTTTACCTTGTTCCATTCTTGTTTGATTAGAGGTAAACATTTTCACCAAAATCACCACTTTCTATCCAGAATCCATCTGTTGTGCTCTCTAATCTCAATCATCTCCACTTCCTGTTTTGATCTCTGTGGTGTATACCATCTCTTTATTCTACGACTACATCTCCCAGATGCCCCAGAATTCCTCACAGGCTGCGGGAGACTGTGATCCCACTGCCGCAAAACCACTTTGAGGTATTATTATGTCAATTGCACTCAAGCGTTGGATTGGTTAGAAGGCACCCTGACCAATTGGGGGTTCGTTGCCTTGCTCAAGGGCACCTCGGCAGTGCCCAGGAGGAGGAACTGGCAGCTCTCCAGCTACCAGTCCACTCTCCAGACTTGGTCCTACCTGGACTTGAACCAGTGACCCTCCAGTTCCCAGCCCAAATCACATCAGACTGAGCCACTCACTTAGAGGTAGTGCGAGCAGTGCAAAGTAAATGACTACAAGAGAAAGTGTGGAAAACAGACATCTGGTTTCACCACTAAACGACATCTGGGCTGATAAAATTAGATGCTGAGTCTCTGTTATTACAACCATCTCTCTGTGAAACAACTCTCCCCTCACAGCGCTGACCCACAACAAGTCTCTACTGCTGCTGCACAAGCATTTCTGCTCCGCACACTGATTGTATTTGGGACTGTCGTAAAAATTGAGCGATTTCAAGTTTATGCTGGGTACTGATTAGAAACTTTCACCATCATGAATGTGATATGTATGAATGTGACAGGAAATCATAAAGGAAGTAAATATTGCACAACAGCAGGTTGGTATTCATTTAGTTTGTTCATACTGTATCAACAGTGACTTGAAGGCACACACAGGATGACCTAAAGTTTGGCATCAATAAACACATAAAGCAAAAAAGGCTGACGGAAATAGTTATAACGACAATGATGCTTTTTGTGTCTCTTTCCAAAAAAAAAAAAAAACTCATCAGTTTGTGTGCAAATCAATTTAGATGCTATACTTAGTGGGAAGCAGCAATTATGTGGCATGATTTATCAGTGCACGTTTAATTATGTGATATTGTTACACCTCTTTTGTTGACTTTTTGGGAATGAGCTTAAATATTTGTGCAACACTTGGATGCAAGCATGCCTTTTGGCTGCTTAGACACATTTATGGTTTATCAGGCACCTCAGCAGTAACAATTTGTGTAATCATTCAAAGCAGCAAATGTTGCCCAAAAGGGTCAAATGTGGAGCTACAGTAAGAGTACTTCTATCTGGGTTTGGCTAAATGTAAAGCCCTAGATTTGCACTTTGATTCATCTATTTCCTTGTTTGATTTACAGTTAACACCAAACCAAACAGAAACAGGAACAATGTTACAATACACAACCATAAATTATAAATGTATTCCCTGCAGGAGTGACTCATAAATCCAGAATGGAGGTAAAAGCAAACAAAGAAAAACTCAAGAAACTCAAGAAGGAAATAAACTGCTCAAGTCTTGCCATGTTCAGCGTGTAGCCACTGTTGTGGCCGGCGTTTTAGCCTTCTAGGTGGTGAGCAGAATGAGTGTGTGGGCATGCAACCTTGGTTCAACAGCATTATTCAAATTTTACTACACTGCTGTGCTGCTGGCCTGGAGACTTTACTGTGTGCCATTAAGATCTAACACATAAAATCGAAAAGGTCATCTCTGCTCTGAGAACGTGAGGTTATCATTACAACAGAAGTGATATTGAACATCTACATTTGCTAAAAACAAAAGGATGTGCAAGTTATAAAATGAGAAGCATCAAAATAAATATTCTTTGTCACATAATCTGTGATGTCTAAATCAATATATTCATGTTGTCGTTGATTTTCTTCCTCTTGGTTGTATTTTTAGTTGATATTTATTGCTGTGTTTGGAGAAGAGCCTACAGAACTGGTTTTGTGGTCCTCATTGAGTCGTAGATATTAACTGGAAAATCCATGTCTATAGAGTCTGTGGTGTCCCACAATTACAGCAGATTGTAATTGTACCCCCACTATCTGCAGGATCAAAAAGGGGATCTAAGAGAAAACAAAAGAGGATGTGTAGGTCAGAAGGGATTGCAACAATTTAAACAAGGTGAGCAGTTTGAGCTAAGCTTAATGATTTCTGTGAGACAGTGTCATCCAAACACCTCACCGAAAAAAGGATCTGTTTTAATAAGGCCCCTTGTTCTGAAACTACCTATTGATTTTCACTGTGGCGGGTTGTGGGGCAGCGACCCGCTCTGGTTCCTGGCTCCCACAAAAGCTAAATTGAGCCATTTAGAACATGGGTCCGTCTTTAGAGACTCTGGCTCAGCACCGACTCCCCCGGCCAATTTATTTCCATCAGGTGGAACTTTTTCCTGGAGCTGCAGAATTTCACCACAATGGGCCTGAAGAGCCTGGCACACAATTTCCTGCTTCATTCAGCTGGCCTCTACTGACTTTGGGTCTCACCTCTGTTTTTTAGCTGTTTTATTACAGCTCAACATTAACTCTGACCCAATACAATGGAGCTCTGTTTCACAATCAAGTAAAAGTTTGTGGAAGAACACTGTATCGCTGCTCCAGCTCCACTCACAGCAGCAGACTGTCAAATGCATCAGTATCTACTGCTGAAATGCTCTGACTGGTTGACTTGACAAACAATGCTGGGAGCAAAACAGCCATCGGCACAGAGAGGAACACTGTGACACAGAAATGATGATGGAGTGCACATGTCACTCAAGCCTCCCCACAAGCACACATACCTTTCATGACACATATAGATGGGTACTGAAAACCAGCCTTTAATTAGTACTGGATCCTGATTGGTCACAATGGTAAAGTTTGTCCACTGCTGAAAAACTTTTTTTTTTTGCTGCTCATGCATTCCTTAGCATTGGGAAACTATACTGTGTATGTTTACAGTCTGTGGACTGTACACTGCAAACAAGGAGTGTTTAAAAACTAGATAAAAACACTAAATCTGAGGAATAATTTCACTTGACAAGATTTCTTGAATTAAGATTGCTAAATCTACAAATGTATTTAGGAGGCATAAAATAAGAAGAAATTTCTGGTTTTAATAATAATAATAATAGTCAGCTTTATTTGTCATATACACAAAAGTTGTCCATTTAACCTAAGGAAGCGGTGGTGACATGTAAGGTGTTCAATGTCTGGCTTAGGGACACTTAGGTAGCAAGAAACAGGAGGGGGATCGAACCCATGACCCTGGGGTTCAGGAAGGACCACTCGACCTAC
Source organism: Synanceia verrucosa (assembly GCA_029721515.1). Taxonomy (NCBI): domain Eukaryota; kingdom Metazoa; phylum Chordata; class Actinopteri; order Perciformes; family Synanceiidae; genus Synanceia; species Synanceia verrucosa. Next base: position 4,229,448 of record CM056559.1, read on the forward strand.
TGAGCTACAACAAAAAATAACTTTTTACAAACCCAAAGTAAGCGAAATATATGAAATAAAAGTATAAAATAAGCAGAAAATACTGGTTTTAAAATGAGATTACTTTATATTTAACTTGTTAAAGACCCCAAATATGTGAAATATACTAAATACAAGCAGAAAATACTTGCAGATGCTTTGTGTGTGTGACTCTTGAATCAAGCAACGTTATTAAGTTTATTACAGGAGCTTAAAACAAGATTTATTTGATGAGACTTTAGGGGAGAGATGTAATATATCTTATTAAGATTTCTTGTCTATTTGAGACAAAATAGATAAAGGGCGTGCTTGATTTAACATTTTCCAAAGTTTTTTTTCATCCAAATAATGTGCAGTGTAGTAAAAGGTTCCAGAATAAAAACTTGTGCATATTGAAGAAGAAAACACAACTAACACTGCATGAGTGTATGTTTGTGACAACAGTGGTGTGTAATGGGGATAATTTAAATGTACTTTATGCCTTGGCTTTTTGAATGCTTTTGCATTTGATGCGTTACTGTGTTTCAAAGGTACTAAATGTGAGATCTGGAGCATTTCTCAACATGGTGACAGCTGAACTAGTAGCATGTAGCTAACAGTGCTAACATCATGAAAACAATAGCAACAGTGCAGACGGTGTTAACCTGAGGGGGGAATAGGAGGGTGGGTGATAGGTTTCTGCAGCAGTGATGTGGGTTGTGTCCGCGCTATCTGTTGTAACTGCTGCATTAGAGCAGTGCAGCAGGTGTGAGCTAGTCGCTGGAGCACACCTGGCTATGTGTACAAAGCACAGAGACGCTGAATAAAACACACACAGAGGGAGAGTGACTTTATTCTCTGCTCCTCTGTGTATCTTTACACAGCAAATAGTTATTTGATGCTATGTCAATGCTCTGAATATCATATAGAGCACATTTAAGCAACATTTATATAGAGTCACTGCTACTGACACATGAGCCTATTTCTGGAGCACAAGGCTCATGTCCACAGTCTTTGTCTAGATCTCACATCTAAATTTCATTTACAGTGCATCCTAGTTAGTTAAAATTAAGGAATATCAATAAGAGCTCTAATAAATATTCCAATAAGCAGTATCAATATCAACATAATCCTAATGTTTCCCATCCTTTGCACTAATAGCTGTAAACAGCAGCTGTGGCTACTATCAAGTTTACGGATCTCTGTAAAAGAGCCAGCTGGAGCAGTGATCCTTCAATTGTCTGCAGTAATTAAGTTATGAGGTGAATAAAGCACAAATGAAGCTATAACTACTGTTGACTGATGGAAGCAATTTGTTTACATGTAATCACAAGTGTCCTAAGAAGGTTAAGTCATTAGAAGGGCTTATTCCACTGCAGGAGGCTCATATTGAGCTGCATGCTACATTCCACATCACCAAAGCATAAAGCTGGTGTACTGTAGGAGAAATGTAGCAGCATGCTATTGAAATACTGGTCAAGGATCACATACAAGCACATAATGTGATTTCCATCTGTGTGAACTCTTGCTGAAAAAGCAAAAAAAGATGAAAGGAAGCAGAGAAACTGTCATCCACCTGAGAACCGGAGATCAAACAAGAACCGCTTCATGTGATTTCCTCGATCAAAGTTAGGAACAAATCCAAATATTTTTCTCTTCTGGTTTGGTATGAATGGAGAGTGTAATTCGTGTCAAGAGAATGTTAATGCTGTGCCACAGGTCACTCAAGTTTCAGTGATCGTGAGGATAAGAAAAAAAAAAAAACATGAAAAAGAGCTCAGAGGCAGAATGAGAAAAACTGATATGGAAGTGAGAGAGGAGAAAAAAACATTCAAGGTCACCCTCGTTCTTTTTCCCCGCGGCTGCAAAACATTTGAGTGTACAGAGCTGCAGCACATTCATAGCTCAAACCAATTTTACCAGAGGAATCAATATGGCTGAAATATTGGGCTTTTATGAGTTGCTACATTCAGCTGGGGGCCGTGTGAGCGGAGTAATGTGTTCAGCTAGATTAGATTCAAACAGCCCAGACATTGAGAAGGGGTGAAACAAACTTACAAGGGAAGAACAAAGGGGAGCACAAAAGGCTATGATGATTATTCTAATTTGAATTATAGCAATTATAATTATTATTATTGAGTGTGAGTCCTTGAGCTCATCTGCATAATTTTCAACGGTGACACAATGTACGATTAGCTGCATCTTATAGGGCTGGGTGTCAAGTACCTCGCGATATGATACTATCACAATATTTTTCCCATGATAGCAATAATATCACGATAGCAATTCGGCGATAATTGCTAGATTGCAAGAAATTTCATCCATGATTTCCAGAATTTATTGACTGCACTGAATCCATTTCATAGGAATGATGAATGACAGCCAAGTACAACAAAGTGCATACTGCATACTGCATATACTGTACATATAAACACATATACATTGTGTGTCTGTACGTCCCAAAACATTTTTCCCACCCCTGTCTTATAGTGTATGTAGTGTTTAAAGCCTATAAGCAAATCATAATTGATTGTTATTCATATTTGATATAGTTTAATTAAACACACGGCCCATATTTCCTTTTACTTTTCATTATTTATTGAACATTACCTTGTTTCATTTGTGTCGGCACATTGCTGCAAGGCATGGGCTTAATGATTCGTGGAGTTTGCTGAACTGAATGAAAATTTAAATTTGCCAAATTTTCTCCATTAAAAAGAAAGAAAGAAATAAGTACGCAACACTGTTACTCATAAACCGTAGTGTTTGTATTGTATATTTAAATAGTATTAAGCATTGGTGCCCCTGGGTAAATGTATCTAATGATTATTTACAACCTGCACTCTACCTCCAGTCTCTTTGGCCATCATGTGGTGCAGGTGGTTCTTGTGGTTTCTGACAGCGCCTTATTTGAGACCTCGTGAAGTCTCAGAGGTGTGGAAAAGAGCATCATGTCAGTCATGCTGCCACAGATAGAGCCACTGCTAAGCCAATGAGCAGCTGAGGAGAACCATCACAAAGCCATAGTGCCAGGGAAAAAGGGCCACTGGGGCCCCCTGGCAGTGCTACAGTCATTAATGCCCTCAATTTGCCTTAATGGCTTTCTCAATCCCAACCCTCAATTCCATTCCTCCCCACGCCAGACTGTATTTCGTCTCCTCTCACTGCCTGTAATTAATCCATTCATCTCTAAAAGATCCGATCAATGGTGTCTGGAATGAGAGCTGCCATGCCATGGGAATAGCACAGGAAAACATGTAGACCATGCTTTGGTCGAACAGTGGACTGAAAAATTAAATTACCGATAAAACATAGCTTTAATATTGCTCATCTGTAATTGTATATTGGAAAATATTTAGTATGTAACATCAGTAGTGGGCAATATAGAAATGAATTTTGGACAAAAACCCAACAGCACTCATTCGTGTCTGAACTCCCACAGTGAGCTATTACAAAACCCAACAGGATCATACAGTGAGCGTTCCTACTGGAGATGATTTTTCAATTCCGGTCCCATCACATCACTTTTCTGAGCTAAATGTCATGCACAGTATATATAAAAAATCCATTTCCAATTTATGTATTTCAAGGGGAAGAGATGATGTGTTGGGGGAGTATTCCACATGAAGCCAGATCTAGTTACCATTATATCTATCAGGATGTTTTTGTGAAGGGAAACCTTGTTAGAAGTACATGTTTGGGTTGTAATTGATTCATTTCGGGTAAAAAATTGAAAAGGCACAACATGTGCATGGATGTGTTTGTATTTGTGTGAATGTGTTTTCATGATTCAGAAATGCTGGCTGGCAATCAGGCACCACAGGCACTCCCACTGACCCCACTGCCAAATCCCCCTGCTCGGTCTGGCCTGAGATCAATAAGTAATTTTTTTGGAGCTGATTAGTTTGCAGCAGGAAGGTGGTCACTGTCTGATATGTCCTAAGGATATAATCAAGTGCTAAAAAGTGGCATTTTAGCCAGTGTAATGTGAGCGGGGATGGGTGTAATAGTGTGGTGTGATACATTTTTAATCTAATTTAATTGGAAATAGTGATTATGGACAAAGATGCAGAAAAGGAGACAGAAGCACTTTGCCATTACAAAGATAAAGAAATGTTTCTTGAAATGGAAATATGGAAAAGTGAAGCATACTTTTGAGTGGTTGTTGAAATCCACCATGTTGTTACTTTGGTCTGTGTTGTTAGTGGAAGAAAGGCCAGCGACAAAGAAGTCATTTAGGGCCTGGAAGACGACAGGAAGACCTGCAGTAAATTCTGCTGGTTTTATCCCCAAGAGACTGACTGTGACACCTGAGAAATGAGTGAATAAAAGGCATAAAGAAATATGTGGCTCAGATAAATACCCACTTCTTTTTAGGTAGAGAGCAGCCATCATTTTTGTATAACCAGACTCTTCCAGTCAATCGTAGCGTAGTGGCCTCTACTCTACCTCTGATAAAACACGAATGGAACAAGCTAAAAACAAAAAAAATATTTCATGATGAAATAGAGAGTCTCTTCTTTCATTTGAACTATTCAGTGTTTTCAGTGTCATAGTACAAAATATTCTGTGGGTGTTGAAATATGACTCAAAATGGGCAAAAACACTGGAACAAGACACTTTGTGTTTTATAAACCGGCTGGCACTCAGTGAGTTAAAAGTGGGACACGTACTGTATATTGCATGTGCAATGGTTACAGAATTAAATCAACACATTTAACAGCGGAGCTTTGAAACAAAACAGTACACTACGCGAAAAAAGTGGGACATCTGCATTTGAATTTTGACACAGTGCAAACTTCAAACGCTACTATCAGATTAGTCAATCCAGAGGAGACAATGAGACACTTCACACCATGTAGAATGGCAGCATTAAACTGACAAAATATATGTAATATATGTATAAGCACCATCAGTCTTTCCAGAACTGCAGAGAAAGATGTTACAGAGAGATTATGAAATTAAGAGCGTTTCCGTTGACTCCACATGGCTCTCAACATGGTGACAGCTGAGCTAGCGGTGCAAACAGCAGTAATGGTTTATAGTGGATGAGAATATGTCTGACTATTGTGTACAGAACCCCTACACATATATGATTTCTCCACATAAGTAAAATAATATTTTCCTCAGTCAGTAGTGAGTGAAACTCTTGCAGCTAGTATGTATAACCCACTGCTTTAAAACATACCACACTGTGCTCAGTATTTACACCACATCCTCTCAAAGACTCAAGACAAAAGATTTTTTTCCCCCCCTCATACTGGATATTTTTCATATACATGTATTTAGTTTGCTCTGTAAAGATCCATGATCATGTACCAAATAGCTTTAGGTACAGCTAAAAAGCCTGGAAAGAATTGTATGGCAAAGCATGACTCAGCAGGATATAATACTGATTAAGATCTTATGGAGATTATTCAATTCAGAATAGAGAGTGATCTAGAAAATAAAGTTCAAAACTACAAACATTAGGATGGCTATTTTTGAAATGGAAGAACAGTCAGTCTGAGGAGACACACTTAACACAACATAACTTGAGGAACATAAGCTGTGGTGTGATTAATTTACTGTAAATGTAGCAAAAGAGTGATTTATCAATTCATACATTCAAGTCACAGACCAAGCGTACTGTACTGAAAGGTGTTTAATCCAGCTGTCCTTGCAAGCTGCTACAGTTCTATGAAGAATCTGCAACCCACACAAATATCCCTTTAAAAGGCTGGTAAATCTCCTCTAATGGGTGCTGTGAACTCTGAGTATCACCATCCCTGAGTGACATTTATCTTCTATGAAAAGCAACTCGGTGATTCTAAAAGAAACCAGACCTACAGCTTCTTCAACACACACAACATACTTTCTGAGGGTTTTAAAGTTCAGCATCTCTCAGTTTCAAGTATTGAACTTTTAGGACCTTGTGCCTGTGCCTGCTGTACATTTTCCCTCTGCTTTGTAGCCACAATGTTGAGCGTTTTTCCCTGGAGACTCATGATAGTGGTCATAAATTGGGTTTGTGTTTAACGGAGAGGTAACCAAGGCTGTCGGTATGCTTCTCATATTTTAACTTAAATGCAGGTGTACACCAAATGATTTACAACCTGACCATTAAAATGACGTCCAAGGGAAAACTCTAAGTCAACCTGTTCAGGAAACATGCATTTCTTTCCTCTTCTTCACACTCAACACACACCACACAGATCATTCTTTCAGGCCAAATCACAGGTTTGACCAAAAACTGAACAAAGGAATGTCTGAGTTCTATATCCAATTCCTCTTTTATATTCAGTCACAACAGAGCGAGAGAAGGAAGGGAATGTGGTGCATTTAAAACAAAGAGAAAAGCAACTAGCAAAATGTGCCCTCTGCTGGATTCTGACAGTAATGTTACAAAGGATGACACATTTCACTACTACACGTGATAAATATATATGAATAGAAAATTAAGTTTTGTGTACCTTTACAAAACCGACCTTACCTGAGAAAAATGAATGTGACTAAGGAAACAATAGAGACAGGAAGCCCCCTGGTCACACTGCAATTGTTCTCTGAATGAAGACAAATGGCCAACTGTAATTTCTGACAAAACAATCCCACATGATCAACCTTAAGAACAGAAAGATGAGTCTTATTCCAGGAGGAAAGGCTAAAATCAGCACATGCTGAGGCCAGGAATCAAATCAATAATCATCATTCATATTGTTCAACACAATTTATATACCGTAAAGGGAAAAACTGGTGCAATTTGAATGTAAATTTATATTATCGCCCTAAAACACATATCTGCCACATCTGTGTATATATAAAAAAATAATAAAAGAGACATATTGACTAAATGAACACATTATGTTTCAAAATGAGCACGTCAAAAAAAAAAAAAAATGACTCCATGAAACTGCGGTCACATCAAAATTACCACAGATAAAATTACAGTTTACTGTCATCCTGACTTGAATTTATTATTACATCTTCTCTACTATTAAAGCTAATGTACAGGAAAGGCAAAACTGCCCCCAAAACTGTCCTCATAAAAATAAATCATACCTGGAAATACACAACCATGAATTAAAAAAACTGAAATACATGGTCTGCTACATGATCTAGTGTGCACGTTGTCTCTGCAGGCTGTTTGTAACAGATTCTGGCACCGTGGGAGCCTGCAAGTTCCTGCAGGTAAAGGCTAGCTGCATAAGAATAGACAATAATGATAGCTTTTTACAATACGTTGATGGCTTTAGACAGTTCATTGGCAATGCTGGCGACACAAACAAGCAGAGTAATTCATCTCTTCTCCTCGAGTACCCTGCTAGTATTGAACTGCATGAATCGTCGCCGCTTTACACAACACTGAACTGTAACACAAGCTACGACGTTCGCAGCAATTACAAGGCAACATTTAAGCACCCATTCAGAGCTGCTGTGTTGCTGTTGGCCATATATTCAGAGGAGTAGCAGAGGTGTGGTGGGAATGCATTACCTGGCTGTTGTAACACTTGCCCAATGGCCCAGTGCAGCACACAGAGCCATCTCCTCCAGTGTTTAATCTATTCTATGTCAAAGGATCAGGCCCCAAGAGACCCAGAATACAACTTGTTTTATATGGTGAAATCACAGGACCAGCACATGCACACTCAGACACACACTCAGGAGACCACAGATTTCCCGTAACCTGCATGAAAGACACAACAAGAGAATGGAGGAGAACTGAGTTTTGTGAGGATGGAAAGACTTTTCTGAGCCGTCCATCATGAATAATTGCAATCTAGTGCCTACATCAGCGGCGATAGGCCTGAAGGGAAGCGTTTCTTCCTGCTCACCTAGCCACGGCATTAAATAAGGGGGTTGGGAGGGGTGGATGTCTTTTCTTTGAAGTGAGGAGATGGTCTGAAGAGCACCACCACAGGTTAGGCTTTTACAAGCAGGATCCAAATCAAAGCAATTAAACCATAATGTGCTCCATAAACCTGAAAGAGAGGGGCCACTAGGGGGGAAATAGCAGAAATGCATTTACATGCCCATAGCTTTAAAGGGAGTTCAAGCTATATTAAAGAGAAAATGAAATCACTAGGCCATAGCTCTGACACTACACCTTAAACTGCTTATACAGTGCGGTTGTACCCACACACTAACTCAAACTGTGTAGCACTGCTTACCCATTGTGCTCTGATAGAAACCGCAGGGGGTTTCAACGTGACGAAAAGGATTTCAAACAATCCAGACTGCCATTTAGGGAGGTTAATTGGTTGGTCTGGTGCCAAAAGATCCAACACCAGCTGAAACTGAGGCTGGACTATTAAGACATACTTCAAGTGGTTTCTAGGAAGTGCCCAAACAGTGGCACTACTGGCAAATTTCCACATGCAGGAGAAAGGTCAGTACACTGAAGCAGTGCTATGATGTCCGACCACATCAGAGATCTGCTCCTGATAACAGAGCACTACAGTATACTGCAGGAACACTGAGGCAAAGCTGTATCTTTTAACAAGCACTGAGTGATGGTCAAATAGAGATTGTTTCCTTTCTGTGACCCCACCTAGTCCACTGGCTAAATGCAGCCATAAAGAAGACAAACCTAATAATGATGACAGGGCCGGCCAAAGACAGTCAGGCATCTTGCTGCAAAGCCAGACTCCCACGACACCGTAAAACCCAAAACAGCTATAGTAAAATGTATAAAAGCGCATGCTGAAGTAAAAAGGCACGTGCTGTGTCGAGAGTGTTTTATGCTGCACGCGATATGCAGTTTTGTTTAATATACTGCTCTGATGATTAGACTGTAAAAATGTAACTCTACAACATATAGAGTATGTCCTGTCTAACCTCACCCCCGGTTACTACAGGAGCAAAACTCCTTCACATAGGTATACATTTCGCCCACACAATAAGAACCATAACAGATAGGGGCCACATCTCATCCATGCCCCCATTCTGGACTGGACCTTATCTGTGGTGAAACACATTTCAGCGGGGGCTTGTCTTTATGCAGGAGACTGGCCTGCTGACGGTGGACTCTCAGGGCTTAACCTGGGCTTACTGCACCCTCCGCTCCCCTAACAGATACTCCCATCTCTCCCAGCCCCCTACTCAGCACCGGTCTCTACACAAGGCAAGACACTAGCTCTGCACAAAGGGGTATTTACAGAGCCTGTCAAGTTATTAAACTTTAATCCCACTAAGAAGAGCATATTCTGACAATGAATTATAGATGACACAGGTTAGAGTCTCCTATATGACCTCCATTCCACCGAACCACCACGGTGGGTTTTAATAAACTGTATTACCAACTGAGTTAGAATGCTGCCTGCACCTAGATGGAGTTTCATATATATGACGGAAAAAATATGGACGGCGCATGAGGGGAAATCTAATCCTGATGTGAATTACAGCTGTGGGGGGTCAGGGTCTGGCTAAATCTGTGTGTGCAGGACGGCAGGGTGTATCAAGCTGAAACCTACAGCACATATTCTAGAGCAATTACAAAAAGGGTGGCGTTAATTCAGTCACAGGAGCTCGTCAGCAACACTGCAGTTCATTTGTTTAGTCTTCAGGGAGCTAAACAGAAGTGCCACTTTCCCATCTGTCAAAAATTGGCAAAAGACCGTAAATGAGTTTTAAAATTCAGTCGAGACCAATTGTCCTTCCTTGAAATTATTTAATCAGCTCCCCCTGAGATGAGCAATATTACCGGCTGACACATAGAATGTGAATCACTTCTGGAGAGGTTACTTTGAAAATTGCATTATTTACAGGGATCTGGTGGTCTGTTTATTATTAGAATCATATCCACTGGTTTATGTCACATTATTGTGTCACCAATGAATGACTTCTGAAATTTCCTTCTGCTTCATGAAATCTTATAATAACATATTTTTCTTGTCTCGTTTAAGCTTATAAATTATCATCAGACTAAAAACAAACCTTATAACCAACAGTGGACCACAACAACAATAAACCAAGTCAGTTTCACATTGGTGATTATTTGTCACCTCAAATGTTTGGCTAAAATTTAACAAAACAAATCTCAAGAAAAGATAATTCAGAATCACCCTCTAAAGCATGTAACTTGATCAAATGGTCATATTATGTTGAAATATCACCAGTGACCTACATGTGTCATGAATGATCTGACACTTGGACAGTATGTAGCTGTCACACTGAGGTCTGTGTTGGCTAACCTGGTCCCAGAATGACTTCCTGAATCACACAGGCTGTCCCATGCAGTGCAGACCAGGGCCTCTCATTACAGCCTGGAATCCTGCATGTTAATTGTAGGGCATGGACGTTGACTCCCTGATTCTGGAGTAATGGGATCCAGGGTCGTCATTATCAAGTGCACAGGACCTACATCATGGAAGCATTTACTGACTTCAAACAGCTGCTTTTTACCCCCAAAAACCACATTCCACTCCCATCCTCTTTCCTAGGACATCCCTTCCCCACAGTGCTAATCCGGGCCAGTTGAGAAGCCCTGTATTTATGGAATGGCCTGAAGTAAACATCTATACAGCTATAGCCATACGGGAAAAAAAACATAGACTGTACTATCTACCTGGGGAGTCAAGTGTCTTCCTGCATTGCGTATGGAACGGACGCTCACGTTTCACAACACCTCAATTTACAGAATGAAAAAAAATTAAAGGGATGTTTGCTTTGTACATGAACATAAAAACAAGATGCCTCTTCAGGGTGCTTTGGATTCAACAGAAAGATAAACAATGCTGGAGTGGTGCATATGGCGCATAGCCGTAGAGCCTTTGGAGAAGCAGCAGTAGCTGTCATCTTTGGACATGACTATCAGCATGGTGGAGACTCAACAATGTGCAAGCAAACACAGTAATTACCGAGTCAGCGACCAGGATTGTGTTTGTGGGTAAATGGCAGGTGGTTATGATAAGTGGAGAGGCTATTGTGCCAGCGGGCCTTGCCTAGCCCAGTTAAAGGTGGGACTCATGCAGCAAAGAAGATTACTACTGCAACTCTGTCTCATGGGCTCCCTGCATGTGGGCCTCATGGAACAAAAAAGGCTTGATAGCTGCCATTATCTTCAGTGTATTTAGAGGCAAAACACACCTTAAGCAGTCTCTCCTCCCGACAGAACACAGAAGAATCTCAGCATCAGTAATTGCATTACCAAAAAATGCATGTTTGACACAAAAAAGTCTCAGCTCTCTCATCGCAGTGGTGGAGTTTCACAGGGGTTATAATTGTACAATTTCCATTTAAATGAGGTTCAAGGAACACCATTGGAAGTCAGAGTTGCTTGTGGTTTGACAGCGAAGTGCATATTAGATAAGGCAGAGAACAAAATGTACCCTTTGAAACACTACAGTAAAGTGAAAATAAGGTAATGGTGTGACAAATACAAAGGGCAGTTTTTAATACCAATATCGCCTTGGGTGCTGTAAGGATCTATTTCTTCCTTAATGCCGTGTCCCTGAAGACCCTCAGCCTTGGTGCTTATGAAAAGGTAGCGGCAGGGTTGAACAGTGAACAGCCAGCTGAGAGCATGCTGTGTGTGTGTGTGTGTGTGTGTGTGTGTGAGTGTGAGGCCTGGGCTATGGGGCTGTTACAATTGGTTGTGATCTAAACCCCAAGGGGCCAAACCAGAGCGTGATCCTCGGGTCAGCTCTCCGGTGTCTATTCTCCACTGTGCCCCTTTCATCCAGTCATTACAGGGGTTCCTCTTCCCCTTAGGTGGAGACAGACTTTAACCTGTACTGTACCTGTACTGTGACTCCGAGTGTCACCGCCACTGTGGCGGCAAACTAGGAAAGCAGGCAATCGCACAGTGGATTAGGTGGGCTTGACTCGGACAGCGCAGGAAAACGGCTTACTGTATATCTAAGTGAAAGATAGTGGAGGCACTGCTAGCTATACTGGCTTCCACATAAGCACTGTCTTATCGTGGAAAGACAGAAAAAGGACAGCACTGCAAAGAACAACCTGAAAACTCCAACGAGGCGACATATTAATTTTATGTAACATCAGCGGGCTGACGGATTGTTCATCCAAACAGTGTTTAGCGTACTCGCAATCATTTCAGGTTTGATGCGCACAATCGTACCGAGGACAAACTGCGCAGTGGCACATATTTACATTTTATAGTCAATCAATCATGAAAAAAGTGAGATGAATACAAATGCATTTACATAGTGACGGCATGGTGGGGGTTTCTTTCAAATGCTTGGCTGGTTCGCACTGTTTGCAAGAACAACAGCAATCACAGTCTGAACACACAGCGACACTTCCAGCGCACATTTATCACACATCTTCACCGCACGCTGTAATTGATCCTTTAAATTCACAAAGAGTCACAAAGGAATTTACAAGGTTGAGCATAGCGACACAATAAAGGAGCTTTCTGGATTCATGAGGCTGTCGCTCTGTTACAAATCTAATGACTATTAAAGTTGAAAACGAGCGCTCCCATTTTGCTGCTTTCAGCAGAACAGTCTGATGGAAAGATTGGAGAGTAAAGGGGAGGCGACACAGAGAGGAGCGACGAGAGCCAATGGCCATTTTGTAAAATTAGAGTGAATTATTAAAGGGGCATTAGATAGGTTATTTATCTCATTATTTATCAATCATTACATGTGTGAAACCTAGCAGAGATGTGGAAATATCTGTCCTTTGTCAATATTCCTCTATCAGAATAATAAGCCGACTCCCCACTGCTGACCTCTGCTCTGATAATAAAACCTGTGGGGGTTTCATCAGAGTCCAAGGCCCAACAAGCAAGTGATCATGTCAGCGTACACCATCCACCCCCGGCGCATTGCTTAGCCACATTACCGAGCACCAACCAACCCAAATTTCATTACTAAGTCATTACTGAAGCGAGCTCAACCGCGAGAGAGCATGGCTGAATCGTAAAGCACTAATTTAGCACCAGATCAAGCCACAGATTATCCTTTATATTGGCCTGCACTGTAAAAAATAGCCACTGTTAATCCTAAAGATCTATTCTCAGTTTATTTATGTTTTATATTAGTGCATTTGTTATGTACAATGCATGAAAAAACATGTGATATGTGTTCAGAAGAATCAATATTGAAAAGATTGTTATATTTATCATAACCATTTAAAGCTGGGGTGTCAAACGCATTTTAATTCATGGGCCACATTCAGCCCGAAGTGGGCCAGACCAGTTCAACCACTGCATATTAACCTGCCAATAATAAGACCTCTAAAGGTTTTATTCTGAAAATGTTCACAATTAATGAACAAACAATCCATGTAAAATTTACAGAACAGATGATGAGTCAATCTTCGGACTAGTGATTTTCTGTTTCCTGCAAATCTACCAACAAATTGTTTGTCATTTTGTCCTATGCTCTTGTATATTTTCTTGTGGCTCTAAATATTACTATTATTATTCCAATAAGTTAACACACTGAGCACACAGGTTTCACTTTTATTCACTGAAGAAATTGGTCAATATTTCTTGGAAAGCCTTCACTTGACAGTGCTGTGTCACAGCCTGGATGCACTTTGATAGAAAAATAGGAAGTAAAGACATCTATTCATCCAGTGGGCCGGACTGGACCCTTCGGAGGGCTGGTTCTGGCCCTCAGGCCATATGTTTGACACCCATGATTTAAAGGATATGTTGACAAAATTATATTAGATAACAAATCAGTTGAGTGGACGAGTCTAACTTTGGAAATTCCTTCTCAGTTTATTTCAGCATGATTAAGGAGTTATTTAATCTTCTCACTGTGTTGTGGAAGTTGACAATGTAGATGATTTGTACTCAGTAAAATCTGAATGAACCATTCAACATGAGACTTCACTGTTTTTTTTACAGTGTAAGAAATGAAGGCCAGGGAAGGAGATTAACCTGCAGCAGCAGCGACTCATTAGACAAAGACAGTCATCCTCATAACCACAGGTCCTGTCCTCTTTCCACTGTGATATTTCATCAATTGATGGCACACGTCCAATGTTTCCTTTGGCTTATTATATATGTCAATATTCAGAATATGATGTATTTAAAGTATTGCACTTACCTAGTTGAGATAAATCCGTAGAAGGAATCATCCAGTGGCAAAAAAAAGAAAGAAGAAAAGGAGAATTTCAGTGTCAGTGATTATGGGCCAGAATGATAGGGCTGTAAAAGACAAACTCATCAGACAATAAAACATAAACACATTCTTTCTAGCAAAACAACAGCGACCCTCAGCAAAATATGTGTAAACGGAGGTGCAAAGTTAGCATGAACGATAGTGAAAATGGATACAATTATAACAATAATAATAGAATTTCCCTTAAAACCATATCAATTTTAAATCATGACTGTGATTCAAAATATAGTGAAATGTATTGAGATAAGACTAACTAAAAACAATTAACTAAACTACTGGGGATAAAAGAAAAACTTGTGTGATCCACATGACTGTTGGTTTGAATGCTGCATGCTTGTTTTCATATACAATGCTGCTCTCTGCATCTCAGACACCAACTTTCCCAAAATTGTCACATAAATCAGCGTCTGCCGTTCACACAGGATGGTCCCATAAATTAAATGAAAAGAAAACATTCAGTAGCTGCTCTGTGAAAGCAAAAATAATAACCTGTCAATGCAAGACCTCCTAGGAGAAATATGTTCATTTTTACATTGTTACAGGAAAATGAAGGTAATTTTGTTTAACTACAATGGCCTGAACAACGTCAAACCAACAATAATGTTTCGGGTGAGGTACATGGAATGAATGCCTGACCGAACAATCTGCAAAAATGCAGAATTTCCCTCTCAGCAAGCCTCTGAATGCTAGTCTGAATGCAAAACAAGGCAGGTATCCATAAAAAAGGTGCCAGTCAGTATCGTAAAAAGCAAAATAATAGAGGTCAGGTAAATTGATAACAGAAAAATGACACCTTTTGTCAAGCTCAGAGGGACATATTGACTCATTCAGCAGATGACATATCAGCAAAGAATGAAGAAACAATCCTCTTTTATGTTAGCGGCCGTTCCCCATTTCCATTTTTATAGCTGGAAAAGATCTGTTTAAGAGCTGCTGTCTGTTCTAATGAGATGTCACTTGATTTAGGGTCGGGCCGCTTGAACACTACAGTGTTTCACACAGGCCGCTCTGACGCTCAATAGAAATCAATACAGCCGATGCAATTATTAATACAGTCCTGGGCAGTTAGATGTGAATGAGACAGATGACATTAGACCAGATTGATCTAAAGCGAAATGGATTTCATGGAGCACTCAATGCCTTCATTATAGTCCACACAATGCAGAAGCTCAAAAGCACGGCCGCTGCAATTCAGCGTGCTAACATGAAGGGAAATGACACTGTTAGATCTAAATGTTTTTACATTGTTAAACTTGTAAATACTTAAACCTAAAATCATGCTATTTGCCTTGACACATTCCCAAACAACACATCCTCATTATCAAGCACATTTCTGCACAGAAGAATGATACAGAACAAACACAGAAGTGAATAATGAATGTGCTGACTACAGTGGATATTTCACTGAGACAATGCAGTCAATACTCTGCATCCATCACATCTCCAATGAAGAACGAGGATGTGCTGGGTGAGAGGCATGCGAGTCGCAGGTGTCAGTCCCCAAATGAATATTCAGCCTGCAGATGAACCCTGCTCCCTGTGGGCCCGTGGCATTAAATAACAGAGCATTAATGCCGGTAAACAGAGCTCTGTGTTTGCTTTAAGGGGGTTTGTTTGAATAACCTCTTGCACTCATACTCGAGACATGATATACCAATAAGTCCTGCTTATTGTCACCAAATCCCTGCAGCTTCATTAAGAATAATAATGCCTACATTTTCATTTTTGTCCCTCTTTTCAAAATGAGATATTTGATTTATTGCCTCTTATGAGAGGCTATTGTGAAACTCACTACGAGTATGCTTCTGTGCACTATTACTACACATACTTTTATACTGCAACTATTAAATCCTTGACATTTTTCATTTGTATTAAAGCATTTTGTGTGATTATTTGTTAGTTCTGGGCATCAGAAACAGAAAAAGTTCTGGCACTGCTGTGAAAGATTTCAACCCTGGTATTCTGCGGCTTTTTATTTCCTTCATATTCACTGATGGCAGCTTGGTAACCCATGAGAGAGGTGAAAAGCCTGAGGAGGTGTATGGGCAGTGAAGGGTATAAACTGAATGAGTCAGTGTGTGTTCTGAAACATGACAGCAGCTGGTGTGTGAGCCGACCGGCGACTGCTACTCTGCCACATTTCCAAACGTTGGATTTTGTAGAATGTCTGCATTCCTTGAAATTTCTGCAAGCCACTTGCTTTTTTCCTGCACTAATCCAGCACTTATTGTATAAGCAAATCCTGTGATGGTAAAGCACGAAATATGCTCAATGATCCCATTTCTGCTGAGTCTATTTACCTTATTCTTGTTTGGAAAAAAAGAATCCTAAAATCTGGACCATCCCCAGTCTATCTCCAGGTTTTTATGCTTGAAAATCATTAAATATATAGACACCAGCAGCTACCTACACACCCACCCAACAAACTGTATATCTAAGACTCAATATTTCTCTTTTCAACTCTGAGTGTCAAAGACATATTTTTTTTTTAACGCTTGAGTGCCATAAACGTTTGTATATGTGTATATATACATATATGTGTGTGTGTGTGTGTGTGTCTTTGTGAGGGCACTCTCACACTGCCTGTGAGTAATTTTGTGGCTTCTGGGAGATGTAGTCGGAACATAGGAAAAGCAGGAAGTGGAGACAATCGAGATTAGAGAGTAAAACGTTCGGATTCTGGACAAAAAGTGGTGATTTTGGTGAAAGTGTCCTCTACTCTACCTCTGCTAAAACAAGAATGGAACACGGTAAAAACATTTTTTCAAGATGAAATAGAGAGTCTCTTCTTTCATTTGAGCTATTCAGTGTTTTCAGAGACATAGTACAAAATATTCTATGGGTCTTGAAATATGACTCAAAATGGCCTTTTGTTTTTGAAAAAGGGCTTGCACTGAATGACTTAATCTAATTTTGCACCACCAAATATCCTGATTCACACACAGAGAGACTACTAGTATGATGGCTGTTCGTGGAAAAGAGAAATAAGGACTGGATAACAACCAGAATCAAATCTCAATATGAATCAAGACATCAAGACAGATGAACATTCAGAGACAGAAATCAATGTACCTTTTGTTATTTATAACTATGAATCAATAGGTCTCAAATGCCTCTGTGTAAGTTGTAAGATGTGAGTTTAACATCCATAAACCTGACTGGCAAAACTGACAGTTTGAGCTATCAGTTAAAGGCAGTAACTAAACTAACACAGATCCAACAGTGACACAGTTTAAATGAGATATTTTAATGTCAGAATGATTCTAATTTAAGTCGTATCACAGCTGTGATTACATATCAGAGGCCCAGCTTCACAGATAAGAACAAAAAAAGCTGAACATAGTTTTTCATTTTAATCACCAGCGTCGGGCTACATGTGGAACAGAGCTAATAATTTTTTTAATTAACATGTTGACTTGGAATCGCAGAGGGCGCCATTACTCCCCTCCCCCTGTTCAGGCTTGTCCTCGCTCTGTCTCACACTCACGAACACAAAATCACTTACATTTTTTCAAAGATCAAGGGCCAAGTTTTAAATTAAACTCCACGTGGAATATACTCTCTATATATGGCTCCACAAAAACATAAACGTTCATCAGGACTACCATCATCACTTGTGTGTGCAGCAGCAGTAGCAGCACTACTGGGCCTTGTTAAACATTAAAAACAGGCAGTATAGTGAGAGGAAGCTGTGACACAGAGGTTATACTGCAGAGCGCTCAGCCATGTTGTGACACACAGCAAAGGTAGGACATAATTATTGGTTTGCAGTAAACACCCCCCCCCCCCCTCCTGTCTGGTTCCCATTGCTGTGGGACTAACTGTCACTGTGACTCATCTGAAGGCCTTTTCTCAGGGTTAGCCTTGAGACAGCACTGTTGCATCGCAATTCAATCTCCTCCCCTGCTCCCTCTACAGATGGGAGCAGAGAGCAGCTGGTGAAAAGAGATAAAGTCGTGTTCGGAGTGCTTCACCCTTCCAGTCTACCTCGCACTGCTCACACCGGGTGCTGGGAGGACAATGACAGAAGCGTGAGAGGTGGGAAGTAGATTAAAGAAGGCAGAGGCTCTCACTACTATTTCTGCCCACATGAACACCTTGAACCAGTGATGTTCACTCAGCCAGGTAGCCTGTTATGGTACGAGCGCATGCAGAACTATGTATTGATCACCCTGTTCGTCTCTATGAAGCACAGATGAAGTCTACAATGATATGATGTAGACTCAACTCTGAGGCAAACACAACCCATCCCCCATGTCTTAATGAAATTAGCTTTTGCCTCACTAGAAACACCGCCGGTGGCAAAGAGAGGTGACAAAGAAGATCATCTTCAAAGGTTACTCCCCACTTCTTTGTTCTTATTGCCTTTCCTCTCGCAATCAGTACAAGTTCATCTATGTCCTGAAGCCACGATCAAAACATTTAAGGGGGGCTAAAATTACATCAATAAAACATTTTTATATAATTCCAGTGCATGAAGTGAATATTGAGAATGGTATAATTCCTCAATAATCACTTTACTGTTTTTAATATTTCATGATTAGAAGTCATAAGAGATTTGTCATACCATCTAATGACACATTATTACCTGGATAGACGTACAGGCTCTTGGACTAGTTATGACATTTGCCATGAAGTATAGCAAAAAAAGTGGATGTGTGCTGAATAAAAAAGCATGATGCTGAATATTAATTCAAAATGAAAGCATTATAAATCAGGTTTGCGACTTCCTTCCCATTTCATCAGTCAAACCAGCTACTTTGGGGTGCACCAGTGATCTAAATACATCCATTTTAAAACAGCCATACACCCATTTTCAGAGCTTCCAGAAAAAAAAGAGAAAAAAATCTTAAGGCAAAGACTGTACAATTTCAGAAAATAACAAAAAGCAGAAACAACACTGAACTTGATGATGTCCAGATCCCAGCTGGAACTCGTCTGTGAATGTCACCAACAGACAATTCAATCATCCAATCAACCAAATGACCAATCAATCGAAATGAAATAAAATCCCGGGGCAAAGATTGAAGTGATAAACATATTAGGATGACAGAGGTGCAATAATCAAAGTGAATTTTAAAACTTGGAAACACTGACCAGTAGGGCTGGGTATCACTAGGTACCTCACAATATCATATGTTTTGTCCACAATATTGATACGATACAATGATACTGCAATAATCAATATATTGCAAGAAATTTCATCCATGATACATCACAATATCTGTGTCACTAAAGAAAAATGAATTTATGGACTGCACTGAATCCATTTCACAAAACACTGTCAATCAATTTCATATAAATGACAGACAAGTAAATACATATATACGTATACATATATAGTAGGGCTGAGTATTGATTCTGATTTTCCAAATCGCTTCAATTCGATATTTAGAGGTCCCGATTCAATTTGATCCACGATTCGATCCGATTTGATTCAGTCAGGGATATTTCAGTTAAAATAAATGCTCCGTTATTTTCTGCCGTGCCGAGTCTGCTGACTGTGTTTCTGGGTTATGTCTTGTCAAATGGTTTTGGAGATTCGTTGTACAGCCACTGTATTTTATCTTCCCTATTTTGCATACTACTTGTTTTTTGTCCAACTTCTTAAATGCAAAATGCATCCAAACATCAGCTTTTAAACTCATCAGCGGTGCCTGGAGAGGTGGACTCGCTTCCACCATGTTTGTTTGACTGCTGGCAGTAATATCTCAGGAGATTGTGTTTCTTGGAAAGCAGCATTAAATGCTGATCACGCGAGACTACGTCTTCTTCTTTGGTTTCGGCAGACTAGACATATGTATGGCAATTAATGCCCTCATGCGAGACTAGCAGGCGGGTTTATACTTCAGGGTGCTTCTCCGCACGTCCAATGAAGAGAATAATACTCAAGTTAAAAGATCGATCTTTGGATTTTATGAATCGAAGGGAGAAAAAGTATTGCAATATATTACCATATCACTATTTTTTTCCAGCCCTACTGACCAGTATGTTTCTGTGTTAACAGTTGGTACACCCTGTCGATCACAACATTACCAACAAAACAGAGAGCATCTCAAAGCGGTGAAGACCAAAGAGAACATCACTAACAGTTTCAGTAACTGAGCAACAAATAAAAAAACATGCATTTCTATAAAATAATGCAAGCTGTCATGTGACATTTAAGCTGCATGAAAACTGGAGGCTTTCTTGACACCTATTTGTTCCTTAGCTTGTGTTCGATGTTTCTGCAGGAGCTGCAGCCACGATTCTGGTGAGTTATATTATCACCACTGAAAGACTGACTGCCAAAAAAAAAATATTAATTAATATTAAAGCTACCGACGTTCAGAAACTTGGCAGTAGAATCGGTTATCAAACATCTGGTTATAAAGCTGCCATGTTTGGACCCTGTGGACTCTAAATGACCCAGTGGGAGATGCTCTCCCAAATATAGCCTGCTGTTTATTAGGGGTTTCTAATCACCATGGCAATCATCTCACACATTTGAGCCCTGAGGTGTTATTGGAGTGATCCATCTTGTCCTGGGTCCAGTGGTTTATGCGGTCACCTGGCGGCCAGTTGGCAGCTGTCCTGGATCAGGGGACTCAGTAGTGTGTCGAGGAAACTCCTCTGCAGACAAGGCTGGAGGTGAATTAAACAGATGCTGGTAAACAAACAGGTCAAAGATGAAATGAAGCTGCCCTCAGTGTGAAGAAGCAGTATCTTAACTGCTGCTCGTACGAGCACATAAATCTGGTGTCAGAAATGAGCGCATATGGCAAAAGAGCCAACATGTGGCAAATGGGCTATTTATCTTCAATGGCCTTCGTCGTACTGCCAGAAAGAAGCGTTACCGTGGCAACAAAGTTAGTGAGGGGAACCAGTTAAACTCCTCAATCATTAAAATAACCAAATATTTCAGCTGTATCTGATAGAAATGTTTGACAGAATCTAACAATGTATCTCAATTTAGAGAATCTATTTCCAAAAAATGTGAAAATGCACATAACTGGCAGAAATAATACAAACAGAAGGGGATAAAACGACCCATGAAAAGACTAAAACTCTTAACTGTAGCATTATATTATCACACACAAGACTGATGAATGCCAGGATGGAGAAGTGATGAGTTTGCTGGATATGCTGGACTTATAGATAAAATATAAGCTAAGAACTACATTTAATTAACTATAAAATGGTCAAAATTAACCAGCAAGGCTAATGTGTTTCCGTCAAACACATTCAACATCCATACGATTACCTATACATATTGCTTCAATTGTACAGATTAAACCATAGATTATGACTTAATATGCACCCACAATAACAGCTCGTATCCATTCCCTCCACATGAAGAAGCATTTGTACTGACAGCATTTGTCTTTTGTCCCTCATGGATGACACAGTCCCCGTCTCTTTCTCTAACCAGCTGTTTGTGTTAATTGCTTCTCCACTTGCTACTGTCAATCTAACATGGCACCCTCACTGCTTATGAATTGATGACAATAATGGAAATCAGCAGAGACAATGGGGTGAGATTCCACAGTGAAAAGGCCAATTTCTCCTCTATAACAGAAGCATACTGAGGGATCAGAAAGGACTGCATCTCTTAACATAGACAGAGTCTTTTCATTATGTGCTAAATAAATGCAACAGCTGTAGAATTAACCCTAAATGGGGAATATAGCCCATCTGGCATGATGGGGCATATTAAAATGCAGACTGAATCAGATGCAGAGTGAGGACGATTCTTCTGCGTTTTTCAGGACTGCTGTTAGGGTAGATGGAGATACTGAAGGAACTCAAATACTGATTAATGGACGCTTTTACTGTGGCCATTTTAACTCTTTGAGTGCCAACAGAAAGTGCCTTGTTCCAGTATTTTTGCCCATTTTGAGTCATATTTGTAGACCCACAGAATATTTTGTACTATGTCTCTGAAAACACTGAATAGCTCAAATGAAAGAAGAGACTCTCTATTTCATCATGAAAAAAATGGTTATTTTTACCTTGTTCCATTCTTGAACGTTTTGCTCTCTAATCTGGATCGTCTCCACTTCCTGTTTTGATCTCTGTGGTGTATACCGTCTCTTTATGCTCCAACTCCATCTCCCAGAATCCCCAACATTACTCACAGGCTGCAAGAGACCGCGATCGGTGACCTGATCACGTTGACGTATTGTTACGTCAATGGCACTCAAGCATCAGATTTTAAATGATGTCAAAATACGTCAACGGCACCCAAAGCGTGAAGAGAGGTAACGACAGTGCCCTCTTTCTGGTCCACCCAACAAAATGCAGGAAAAAAACCCCCATATGATCGCCAACTACAAATTCATACATATCTGTCCTTTGAACTGAGAAAATCAACAAAGCAGTGACCGAGAGGGTAGCTGTTGAAAATGCAGAAGAAAAAAAAAGTGCACTTTATGACTGTGATTCTTCAGACTGCTGTTTGACCAATCTTTCATCTCAGATAGGAAAAAAAATCCATAAAATATTGATTTTTAACTTCTTAATTTCGATTAAAAAAGTCATGTTTTGAGTCGATTGTAAATCCAGAATGATTTGTGTGGCTGTATGTATGTATACATATACATGTACATATATTTACTGAGCTGCCATTCATGTGATATTGAGTGACAATGCTTTGTAATTCCTGTGATTGATTGAGAATTGAGAATTGATTCAGTGCAGTCTATAAATTCTGAATTTCTTCAGTGACACAGATATTGTGATGTATTGTGGATGTAATTTCTTGCAATATATTGATTATCACAGTATAGCAGTATCGAGACATTATCGATATGCACAAAGTATCGGGAGAGTATCGTGTACCTATCAGGTACCTAGTGATATCCAGCCTTAGTCTCAGATACCCTCATGCCAATATAAGAAATGGAAAAACCTTGAGCTGAAGTTACCCCACAGTCAGAATTGTAAGTCGACTTTGTTGGAAATGAATATTGCCTAAGATGTGCTTCCTTGCAGTGTTTCGCTCTGTTCTCCACCCTGCTAGGCAGACACAAAGAAGCAGAAGATTGGGTATGGCCCATCAAGGACATAATGGTGCTGGCGGAGAAATATTAGATCTCAGCTACAGCTGGGGTACAACGAGCATGTGGCTCCTCCACAGGGACTAGCTCGTAGCACCTAATGCAATCAGCCACACAAATCACACGTGTGTGTGTGTGTGTGTGTGTGTGTGTGTGTGTGTGTGTGTGTGTGTGTGTGTGTGTGAGCACGAACCCACGCACACACATGCACCAGCAGAACAGGACACAAAGACTTCTCAGCATGTCTTGCCGTAAGTCGAATCATCATCACTCCAATCTGATTTGGGTCCAGAGTGTTCTGACTGAAATTGCCTTTATTAAAACAGCCAGATCCCCATGAAGCCATGTTCAGAGCTTCTGGGTCACACGGCCTCTCCTGACTGAAGGGCAAACTGAAGGCAGGTGCTGCTGAGGCTGACAAGGGTGAAATGTAGGAGATGTGTACTGTAATAGGCAACCTGTTTAATGACAGTTTGTAAAATGACATGTGCAGCTCTGAAAGGCCACAAGTGCACACAAGTCACTCTTTCTATTGGTAAAAAGGACAAAAATGGTGCTTTTCCACTACACAGTAGTGGCACGGTACGGCTCAGTTTTGGTGCTTTTCCTCTAACTGAGTACCTCATCGTAACTCCTCGGTGTGGTCGGGGTCAGCTATGGTGTGAAACTGCCATGACGTCATTTACATGCGACACAGAAAACCAGGAAAAAGAACATAGCGCTACTCTCACAAACAATGGAGGACACTAAAGCGAACATGTATTTGTTCGGCCACCAAAGAAAGGAACATTTGGACCTCCTCGACCGACCATGGCGTTGTTTTCTTTGATGCCATTTTCTTCTGTAACAATAGCAAAGCACTTGCCAGTTTTAAAAATGGCAGGGTCAAGATGCATTTGGCTTTTACAGTCTAGTCGGACATCGCACATCCAATGACGCTTCCAATGATGACGCTCGTCGGCCAATCAGTGGAAGGCAGTCAGCTGACGTCACATTTTAGTATGGCTTCGGCTCGCTTGGAACCAGGAGTGAGGAGGTACGGAAAAAGTACCTAGTACCAGGTACCAGGCACTGGTGGAAAAGCACCACAACCGTGTAGAGCCGTGCTGTACCGTACTGCGCTTGTGGAAAAGAGCCATAACAGTCTGAGTGCACCTGTCAGATTGGGATTGGTGTTGCAGTTGACAGCACATGATCTAACAGCAAGAGTTATTTACACTGATATTCGGCAACACAGTCATGTTAAATCATTAATGCTATTGGTGAGTGTGCTCTTCATGCATTAAATGGGTAGGACAGTATCTGCTGGTATGAGATGCACAGAATAAAAGCAGACCCTGTGACTATTGTTTGAAAGCAACCTTTGTTTGTTTATTTACTTAATGACTTCTTAAGTGACGACTGACCTTCAGTACTTATGAATTTCCACGCTCACAAAGACTTCCTGTTTTCACCAGCGACGGTAGATTATTTTCAGGGTAAACAAAACAAAATGACCCCCATCTCTTTATAATCATACAAAGCACACAACATCCCCTAAAAAGTGACAGCATTTCACATGCATCCAATCCCATGTGCCAGAATGCCCATCTGTTGTTGTAAATTATGAATGAGCCATTAAATTTTTATCCACATTAAATGTCTTCCATTTTTTAATTATGAGACATCGGGGTACGTCGTCCTCAGAAATTAGATTTTTAATTTCTAATATGAAATGTGCAAAATCCTATAACATGTCTTTGCCAAGCTATTAGGGGTCTGTAGAGTTGAGTGCAGGAATTCAGATCCACTGGAGCTCCTGTTTAGCCTACATAAATGCTGCCACCTGGTGATATATCACAGGCAGACCATGCACGTGCAGTAAAACAGCTCTGCAGATCCGTGAAGACATCACACAAAGATCTGTCCCAAGACTCGACACCCCATGATCATCACATCGCAACATTTCCACTTTTAATTGGAGTGCTGTCCAGCTGCATGCAGACAAGAAAGGTCACAGCTATAACCACTGTGGTTTTAAACACACACACGCACACACACGCACACACACACTATATATATTCAGTTTTTGCTCACACATCAGTCAAAACGGCTGCTTTGGGAGGTAGGGTTAATGGTATTATTTGCATGCCCGTTGGATGTGATGTCTTTATTTGTAGACATGACAGCAGCCAACTCACCAGTCTCTCCTCCATGTGGAGCCATGCCAACCAGTTACACCCTCAGGGTTGTTTAACCAACACACAGACATTGCAAACAGTAAGTAAGGCGATGCACTCATTCAAAGTAAAATCTAAATGACTAAAATCATCATCAATGCAAACTACTTTACACATTCAAAAATGATGATGCCATTTAGCCTCAGTAGATGTAACATAATATTTACAATGTGCAAATGTTCATGTATGAATTAAACTGCCCATCACTACTGTTAATCTGAAAGCTGCTCCATGCTAGATTATATATTCACCATGACGCTGAAATTGTCTCATCAACCAATTTTGGCACCTATTGAATTTTGTCACTAAGATAAACAGAGCAGTACAGCTGAAGGTGTGTTAATGCAGATCATGCGGCACAATCTAATCATTTGTATTAAAACTGGATTTGTACCTGCACTGACCACCTCTTATTGCACACATATATTGTTGCTGGCCTTACTAGGCAAAGCACAAACATCCCTCTGAGAACCATTAACATCCACTCTTTTTTGGATTTCCAAATTCACTTGCCATCAAAATGAGTGGGTGCAGTTTAACTAATAAGCATAGCTACAGTAGCATTGCTGCTCATCTGACTGCAGCCTTGGCCACAGATATCTATACTTATCTGAGAGTTGGAGGAAAAGGGCAAAACAACAGAGACTGTGACAAATTAAATGTTGTCTGAATAGAAACATATGCTGTTATGTTTTACCCGTGATGCCCCAGCTTATCAATGTGCTCTGGGGTTTCACATTAAGTGTCTTACATGTGTAGTGTTCTCTTTGATCATGAGTAGGAGTGTTACAGATGTGCTGAGAAAAATAATGGTTCAAAGCTTAACACGGGAAGAAGAATGATTAATTTCTTTGATATGAATGAATACAAAGACACCGTAAAGAGCCAGCTCTATGGATGGGAAGACTTCCTGAGACAGGAGCACAAACCAGTTATTTACATCCTGGGGGTCTCTTTTATCAAGAGTGTGGACATCAATTTGTTTTCCATTGGAAAACCAAACACAGGAACAAAGCTGATAAGAAGGTAGTAATGCAGAAAAACACCCAATTTGCCATTTGCTTTTATGGCTAAAATGGAAAATAATAGATTTTTTTCCATTCATGTAAACAGAGCATTACCATAGAAATGGCCTCTTATATGCACATGTGAGGGCCAAAGTGGGGAGTGGGGGATGGAGTTGTTAATCCTGTTAGTTTCCCTATACCTCTGAGCAGCTCCTGCCACCAGCTCCATCCTGGGAGGATGAGCACAATAATAAGCCAGGCACACTCAGCCACTCGTTCCCAGGAACGCTCACTGCTGCGGGCTTAAAGTCAGCCTGTGAAACGCACATCTCATTCCCTCTTGTTAATGTGCAACTCTCATTTTTTTCACCTTTCCTTTTTAATGGCGGTCTAACTGCGGTACAACAGATACTGCTGATTGCTGGATCCCTGACTGAGAGGAAACCGGAATATTATTGCAGAATTTCACATTGCTCTCAGGGAAAAATGGTGATTAAGTGCCGTGAAACAACTTTTTATGCTACAATATGGCCCTCTGGAAAGTCTGGAAGCTGTTTTTCCAACTTTTGCAGGAGTTGCATTTGACTCTCTTTGAGTGCCATTAATGTATTTTGATGACAAAATGTTTTTTCAGCAGCTGGTTGCCGATCGCGCTCTCCCACAGCCTGTGAGTAATTTTGGGGCTTCTGGGAGATGTAGTCAGAGCATAAAGAGACGGTATACACCACAGACATCAAAACAGGAAGTGGAGATGATTGTGATTAGAGAGCAAAACAGATGGATTCTGGAGAAAAAGTAGCATTTTTGGTGAAAGTGTCCTCTACCTCTGATAAAACAAAAACTTTTTTTCATGATGAAATAGAGTCTCTTCTTTCATTTAAGCTATTCAGTGTTTTCAGAGACAAAGTACAAAATATTCTGTGGAAATATGACTCAAAATGAGCAAAAACGCTGGAACAAGTCACTTTCTGGTTTATAAAACGGCTGGCACTCAATGAATTAAAGGTAGCATGTGTGGAGCAGCACAATTGGACGAAACATTTGATGCTTCTTGACATAGGAAGTCAAAACTAAACTTGATATTAAGCTTTAATTTGTTCCATGAGTCATGTGTCAATCACTGATCACCAGCTATAACAGATGATCTTTGGGGGAAAAAGTTGCAGAGAGGCCCCAGTACAACATGTCACTCAGGAAAACTCAAGGGACTCATATCGTTGATTGATAAATCTAACTGTTGTCACAGATACACAGACCTTATTATGCTGCTCTTGTTTTACCAGCTGTCTGTCGTGTAACGCTGCTGCTTTTAACGCTGGCTATCCGCCTTTCATCCCTGCACTTTATGTGTCTCTGTCCAGTTTTACCATTACAGCAGAACTTCATTACATATTAACAACTGGTCTTTGCATTTGCTGTTTCCCGATCAACTCTTTGCAGTGGATTCATTTCCAAGCAAGGTTAGTGATATTATTTATATCAGCATGCACATTTGCTGTTAGATGGATTGCAAAACCAAAGCCATTAGTTGATAATATGCTGTCTGTTTCTCGCTGTTACTCATCTCTAAATTGCATTAATGTGGCACGCTGAACGGGCAAACTGTTTATCTTCCTGTCTTATGCGTTGGTGTGTTTGTGTGAGTGTGTGTGTGGGTTTAGGCATTGTTCAGCCCCTTTTGTTTCACCCCAGGGAATAACTGTGTTAATATGTCTTTCTTGTCAATTTTATGAAAGTTTACGCCAAACTGAAATTCCTGTTGGATATTAAAGGTCTCAGCATGATTGAACTGCTTCCCAAACCCAGTGTTTACATTTACACTGTCATTACTCACCTACAACACAGCCTCGGGGCACAGTATAGCGCCCACACGATGGGATATACTGCTAAACAAAAGGAATGCATACAGCTATCAAAACCTATTACTACTAATGCACGTCTTTGGGGTTTTATAATGCACGTCATTAATGTTCTCCGTCTTAATGTTTCTCTGCTATGGAAATATTAAACAAAAGACTGTAGAGCTAAATATTTATCCAGTAAAAAAACAGCCCATGGAAAATAATTACATCATTAGAGATGTTATTACCTCTTAATTAAGGCAGATACAGATTATGAAATACAGCCTCTAAGAAAAAGGTCGAAACACAAACGGTCAGATGGATTCAGCAGTATTCCCATCAGCCCCCTGCTACTCTGCAGAGTGAAGACATATGGCTGGTTCTGTGTCCTCCTACCCCACCCTGTGGTCTGTCTTTGACATGCTCTTAGTGTCTCTGCAAAAAGGAAGCCAGACAGAGAAGCAGAAAGGAGAGAATAGGCTGACCCTGATCACACCAGTGCAACACTCACTCTAATCTCTGCCCGCATTGTGATTTATAAGGCACAAGAAGGTGCATATTTTATTGCAATACATCTAGGTTAATGTCCCATCTTGGGGTCCAGAGCATTAAGGCAGGCATGAATCCTGTGAGTTTGTTTCAGCAGGCTCTAATCAATCAGGGCATTCGGTGGGTGGAATAGCTTAGAAAAGAGCTCTGTTCTCATTACCAAGACAAATCATACGCTGCATATTATAAATTACACACCAAGCCTGGGCTCCATTCCCCCTACCATCATTCGCTGAGAAAAGATGGGTGTCTGTAGTAAATATTTGGTTTTATGTTAAAATGTGGGCAATAGGAATAGCTTAAGAGGGGGAGATTGTCGGTGGAAAGCGATACGAAAATACTCTCCATAACATTATAAGGTCTTTATTATGAAAATAGAAGCTTTGAGAGTCTCCAGAGGAAAACCAGCATGTCATATAATATAAATGTGACAATATTAACGGAATATAGAATATCATGAATAGAATTACATTTCCACCTTTCAAAATGTATTGCTTTGCACTGCCGCTGAAATGAGTTTGACATGCAAACAAAATTTTGCAGGCTTTTTTCTTAAAGCAATAATAATGATACCTTTGTTTTGTTAGAACCTCTGTATTTGTAAGAAGCTCATGGAGACAAAAGCCTGGACCTGTCACTAGCTGATGCTCATCCCATGTTCACATTTAGAAGAATTTCTCATGTTCGGGTGTGGAGAAAAAAAAAATGGCTTCATAGAAATCAACTAAATCTCTCCACAGCAGAAAGAAACCTGACGGCTGTTTCACCCACACCCTTTTTGCCTGGACACACTGGACATGTGCTGTAATTGCACTCAGTGAAATACAGTTTAATTTAGCCTGGACGTCTAAGTAACGGCATCTTACACCTTACAATAAACAGCTGACATGTTTTGTCAGGTTTTTGCTGACAGTAACACATGGATCAGATGCAAGCTGCCCTCCACACTCTCAGGTGTCACGCACTTGTAAATAACATGTTGCTGTAAGTCACTCTTTTACATAAATGGCTCCTATCTGTGTTTTACCAAAGTGCTATGACAACCAACTGACTCATCACATAACAACACAGCTAATCTATCAGCTAATAGAGTGGCTGTCCAACAGTTAACAAAACGTCACCAAACATCATCACACTCAGTGGTGTAGTCTATGTGATATGCAGGTATACGCCATATACCTACTAGAAAATGTCCCAAATTACCGTATAACCATGACAAATACACAAAGACATGTATCAGCATTGATTCTAGGGGTCCATGATTGACAGGAGCCCAGAGAGGCCCCTAATACAATAATAATACTGACAAAATAATATGACAATCAGTAAGAAACTCACAGTCACACATATATTTTATTTACAATGTACTGGTGTTAGCCTGTAGAGCGCAAACACTCAGCACAACTTAGCGAGTGGAGGAGGAGATAGCAGGATGTCTCAAGTCAGGGAAAAAATTCAAGTAACCAAGTAATCCAAGTAACTGTCATATTGTTCTTTTCACAGATATGGGAATTATAGTCAAAAAGTGCCACTAGAATGCATTGTTTTATGTTAAACAGTGTTAAAATTTTCCGCTGAGGTTGGACCAGTAAGATTTCTTTTCATGGGGCTAAAATCCCTGCACACATGGGGTCGGAGTAAACCAACTAGAATAAACCAGACTACACCTCTGTCATCAGTCACAGAGCGCTGCTGTCATCATATAAGATGGTGTAATGAACACTACTTACATGCCATTTCATTAATTAATGGATGACTTAAACTGTGATGTGTTCATATGTTTGCTTAACAGTGACTTTATAATCCTTACACTCCACATCTCCGAGCATCCAGCAGCACAAGAGTGGAAACTCAGCGGTGAGGAAACAGGGAAACCAGCTGGTAATATGACATTAAGCTCTGTCAATCATTGCATCTACATACCTCAGCTACATGTTTTTCAGTCAGTTAGGGCAAAAAAAATATGTCTTTCTGGCAAAAATTACAGCTTGTAAGTGCTGATATCAAATGCAAGGCTTCAATGTAAAGTACCTAAAACCACATCTACTCAGTGTGTGGCAAAAGGTGTGTGCTCGTGAGTATTCATATGGTTGTGTATGTCAGTTCATAAGACGTTTTTTTTTCCCCACAGTGCCAGTCAGGCAGTAGGAGCAGGAGGCAATTGTGGAGGAAGGGAGCTTGTCAGAGCTGTCTCACTGGGTGATGTTAATATGGCAATGCTAAGCTGGCACAGGACTTAAGCAGCTTACAAAGTACAGGGAAATAAACTTGATGATTCCACAGCAGTTTGCAAGACTTTTTTTTTTAAATCCTAAAGAGTTTAAATACACATCCCACCTCATGCTGGCCACATGACAACTTGGCCGATCAAAAACTTGCACACTTCAGTGCAAATGTACAGTTTGCATCATCTGTTACCAAAGAGATTTTGATGGTTTTGGAAGCTACGAGATGACTCGACACTCTTTTCATTGACTGCTTCAATGGCCTGCTAGACCCACTTGCCAATTGGCAATTGATTCCCACTGGTTTCATTAAGAATCAATATTCATCTGGGTCATAGCAAATCCCTCGATTAACTCAGGGAGCGAGGGGGAAAACTCCATATCAGTCTTTCTTTTATTTTATCTGCTGATAGAGTATTAAAAAAAAAAGAGTTGCCTTGAAATCCAGGATCAAGGGCCAAACTCCTGATCAATAACAATTGGCAAACACATCTAAACAAGCAGCACTGCTACTCACCAACCAGTAAATCTCCACCACAGACCCGGTTGTGCCAGACCATAAGTTTTTCTCAGCACATAGCAGATCAGCTGGCATGCCATGGATTCATACTGACTGCTATTAAAAGCCATCAGTCACTCAAATGGCTCCCATATTTCTGGTGAGATGTAATTCCAAATGTTAGACACTATATGGAGAATACTATCTGTCCATCATTGTTCTGTGATCTGATGTCATTTTGGGCTGTAGGAGCTGATGTTTTATTGTTTAAGCGTTATGGTTTTATGGATTTCCTGTCAGTTTGTTGGATATCAGCAGTGACCTGGAGATCGACCTTGTCAGAAAGAGGGGTCCGGTGACAGCAGTTCCCTCGGCCTTCAGAATAACCCTACACCCCATCTCCTCACATCTGAGTGTCAGTAGACTCCAGTTGCCCACAGTTTCACCCAAATTTCTGCTGCAATGAGAATACCCCCAATAAGAGTCCTAATCCCAGCATGCCGTGCTGCTCAATTACAGTCTTTAGGAGGATGGGATTAGGAGCAGAGATGGTGGAGGAGAGGTAGGGGGGCAGTGGAATGAGTTGAGCTGAAGGGTGAAGGGAGGAAAAGGATAAGGGGGGAGGAGAAAGTGTTTTTTACTGCCATGAAAGGCTGCAGATGAAGAGACAGGCACAGCAGCAGTGGGTAAATCCCAAATAGCCTGTCACCAGCCGACAGCGCACTGGAGCGTGTAGAGCACAGCAGACTGGCAGCCTGGGTTGAGCCAGGCTAGCAGGAGAAGGAGGAGGTTGTCTGGTGGGGCTGTAGGGGATGTTAAGGGTTGGCCAATTTTACTCTGGCATACAGACAGGAGGTCGGAGAAAAATACACGAGGTGATGGAGACGTGGGGACAGGGTGGCTGGGGTCACCGTTTCAAACTTGGCTCATAAACATTTCTCTCTGATTGTGGTGGAGGGACGGAGGAATGGGAGGTGGGGTAGAAAGCTGACAGGGAGAGAATGAGAAGGAGCATGAAAGAGGCAGTGGAAGAGAGAGAAAGCAGTGGAAATTGAGTTGAGGAATAAGGCACGGGGCTTATGTCTCCACACTGGCATTTACAGAATCCAGGCCCAAATAAACATCCCTCCTCCTCATCCCCTTAGTTGTGGATGTTGATTGAGGGTGCTGCCAGCCAGATGAGCCATAATCAACTACCCATCACAACAGCAGCCATCTCACACAGTGACACTGCCAGCCATGCGAGGGATCCTGCAGCCAAGTGACAAATCTGGGTTTGCAGAGCAGATTATATTTACGCATGCATCAATGTTCGCAGCGCTTCTGCAGTCGGAGCACGTCAGTAAACTTTCAAAGGTAATCATCATTTGAATATGAAACTAGTAATGATCCTGTTTTACTAGAGAGAAGACACAAACGGCCGTGCTACTATTTATAGTTTGATGCAAAAATATTCCCAAGTCTATCAGTATCTGATGAGAGGAGATAATTTCCCTCGTTCCTACACTTGCAAAAGTGTTTTTTCACTAAACACAGCAGTAAGAATCTGTAGATATATTTAAATAATAATAAAACTCAAGCAAAGATTTCTGTATCATGGTAGAATAAAGGCTCGGCTCTTTTTCTTTTCAGTGTTGGTTCTTCTTCATTTTCTGTTTATGAGATGCTATTATTAGCTACAGCCAGAACACTGGCCACACAATTTAATCCAAACAAAACTGATGCATTAATTGCTTAATTATTGACCTGTCTGACAGCGCTGATAGGCCTGTTGTTGGTGGCCAAAGTTTTTGAAATACAGATTTCTTGGCCCCCTCTCTCGACTTTGTCTTGCAATTCAAGAAATTTGGGGGACAGGAGACGGATTGTCTTGACTGTCAAAATCAATGCAGCAGAGGCTGATAAGTCCTGATTTTTAATCTGTCATGTGCTGCAAGTGCCAATAGCCCCATGGATTATATAATACATTACACCACCACTGCCTGTTTAACACCCCCATCTTTCACATTCCACACTCTCAGTTTGTAAATGCAAGATTTCTGTTAGGAATGTCAAGCCAACATTACTCAAGCAATGTCAATTAAGTAATTTTGTCAAGCTTTGATGAGCTCACATGAAGGAACATTACTGACCAGTGACTGGTAAAATGAGCTTTTTTATAAAACAGAAAGTGCCTTGTGTCAGCGTTTTTGCCCATTTCAAGTCATGTTTCAAGACCCACAGAATATTTTGTACTATGACTCTGAAAACACTGAATAGCTCAAATGAAAGAAGAGACTCTCTATTTCATCATGAAAAAAATGTTTTTACCTTGTTCCATTCTTGTTTTAGCAGAGGTAGAGTAGAGGCTTCTTTCACCAAAATCACCACTTTTTCTTTCTAATCTCGATCGTCTCCACTTCCTGCTTTGATCTCTATGGCGTATAGCGTCTCTTCATGCTCTGACTACATCTCCCAGAAGCCCCAAAATTACTCACAGGCTGAGGGAGACCATGATCAGTGACCGGTTGCCAAAAAAAAAAAAAAAACACTTTGACATATGATTAAGTCAGTTGCACTCAAGCGATTTTAAATGATGTCAAAATATGTCAGTGGCGGTCAAAGAGTTCAGTCCCAAATGTTTTGTCCATCATGATGACAACCTGATGTGTTTCCCATACTGTTCATCTACTCTGCCTCTAAGTTACATGTCATAATTACATTGTTTATCCTGTTAAATGTCTGTGTGAAATTGTTACAATTAGCATATGAATTTTTAAGATATGGCCAAAAACGTTTTGTGGGGTCACAGTGACCTACGACCTCCAAATTGTAATCAATTCATCCTTTAGTTTAAGTGAAAGTTTGTTCTAGATGTCCTTGATGTATCGCTTTCACATGAATGAAACCATTGACGATCCAGGACGTTTGTGCCAAATCTGAATAAATTCCACCTTAGACATTGTGGTCACCAAAAACAGGGTCAGGACAGTGGACAGACAACAGACCTGAAGCCTCTGACTACAGCTGTCACCATGGCTGATAATTCAGTTATCCACGATAACATCTTAGAGACCATCTGCAATCATGCATCAACTAAGGTAAAACATGAAGTAACAGAGAATCAGACAAACGCTGAATGAAATGTTTCCCCCACAGCGGAAGAGTCTTTTCCTGTTTAACCACCTCCAAAGGGGAACCTTCATGTTCTCCTGTCAAATCCTGTTCCACTGATTCTCCCACTGATCCAGCACTGTCCTCATGTCAAGCCCAAAGTACACACAGAGACAGACCCTGGTCAACAAAGCCGTGGCTACCAAAGCATGAAGTGAAAAAAGAACACAACCCCCCCTTCCCTCGCTCTGCCCAGCCCTGCGAAACAGCACAGCACCTGATAAAGCTGATAAAGTGGCTCCATCAGCTACCAGTGATGGTCAGTGGTCCAGAATAGCTACGATGCTGGTCGACTTACTGAGGTAAATCCACACAGCACCCCAACTGCAACCAGCAAAACAAATTATGCAGCAACTGGTGACATGAATTTACACAGTGGATAAACAGAGGGGCAGTGTGTGTGATGTGCTGAGCAGTTTTTAATTACCAAAGTAAACCCTCTGTGTTATGAATGTGTTTATACTTTACAGGAAGTCCAGAGTCATGCTTTTGCATTCAACACCACAAAAAGAATGATTCAATTTGTCATCCTTGATGACAGAACAAAAAGTAATACATTTTTGGTGGTAAGTTTTCATGAGTAAGTTTTCAAGTTTGCACAGAAAAACTTGAACTGCCTTTATTATTTTATTCTAGGTCACATCCACATCACAATTATTCATCTGATAATTGTGTTTAATTAACAGTTCATTTCTAATTAAAAAAATTATTTAGTACATAATGTAAATAGTTATTCTGTTACTGTAATTTGTATATGCTGCTGTATTAGGTGAATTTCCTCCAGTGGATGATAAATAAAAAAACTATTCTATGCTATAATATAATATAACATAGAATATATAAATACAAAGTGATTTGTTTTTTTTCCCAACACTGAGGAGAGAAATGCAGAATACTATGTAATGATGGGTTTGAATGTCACTATCCCACAGAGAAAAGAAATTCACAGGATACCATCAGGCGCAACATTCAAATTCAAGCAGCATAGCATTCAGTGGCAGCAACAGATGGCTTTCACTGCAAAGCAGGTGCATATGTGTGAAATACATCATTTCTATTGGCCACCATGGAGCTGGTTGCTGCTCAAAATAAATATTGATCTCTAAATATAGATTATCTGTGTTTTTTTCCAGCAGATAATCATTGAGAAACAGTGCAAGGAATAACAAGTTTGCCCATCCTCCAACCTATACGTTACATCTGATCACCTCACACTTAATACACTTATTATCTATCACATATTTATGATGGATTTCCAAATAATATATTTTTCATTAATTCATTTATAACATTTTTAGTTGGGGAATTCTCATACATAAGTCAGTGAAATAATAAGGTAAAGTTACATTGAGTAAGTCTTAACATGGAAAAAAGTAAATATGATTTACATTTAAGTATTTTATAACAATTTTATTAGAATTATAAGCCTATAAAATAATGATGGGACATGCTAGCATAAAATATATGAAAGGACATGGAGTGGCTCAGCTGCTCGCTTTTATTCTCATATGGATCATTTGGGTTCACACCATGAACTAACATGATACAGACTTTCTTGTCAATGAGTCAATTAAAGGCAATCATTCCAAAGCTGCCAACCCCCTCACAGTTTGAACTGTACAGAAACCATCCAGCATCCAGATGTGGTTTGGAAATCTGA
Organism: Synanceia verrucosa; assembly: GCA_029721515.1. Taxonomy (NCBI): domain Eukaryota; kingdom Metazoa; phylum Chordata; class Actinopteri; order Perciformes; family Synanceiidae; genus Synanceia; species Synanceia verrucosa. Next base: position 4,265,714 of record CM056559.1, read on the forward strand.
TTGACTCAAAAACTCATTCACTTTAGAGTTGGTCAAAAAAACAACTACCACAGCAGAGGAGGAAGGGGACCAATTCAATCAATGGGTCACTGTATAACCAGCGACCATGGTGATGGGAGAGGAGGGATTCGTAGCATCAGCCTAATTAACCTACAGACAGCTCTGACCAGACGCAGTGGCAGGTCATGGGAAGTTACCATAGTGATGTCCTGGCCAGGCGGCCTTGATTATTTTCCAGCAGATTGCTCTCTCCCAGCAAAACAGCAAATAGAGTTTAGGGTGTGAGGACAACTGGTGCAGCATCTGGCTCCCATGGCTGCACGCAAGGGGACAAGATTAATGGAGTGGATTAGCATATCTATGTAAGGACCTAAGAAATGTGCATTCTAATTAATTCCACAACCAAAACTGCCAAGACCAGCGAACTCCCTTCATCTGCCGCTGAGTCAAGAGGAGAAAGAGGGACGGTGTCATCCTGACAGCAGACGAGAGAAAAGGGAGCCAATGATGTCAACTGTCTGGCTTAGTTTCAGAGTGACAACATCAAGGCAATTACCTCAGAGACCAACAAGGACCTGAACACAGGGCCACTGATGACAGCACTGCTCTTAACATCCGTACGTCCTGCAGATTGAGCAAGACAGACGCACTGAGAAAGAGACATCAGCAAAGGTTTGCAAATACATCAATCTCACAATAATGTGTGAAAAACAAGGACAAGTGGTGTCACTGCTGACAGACAGCAGAGGTATGAAGGACAGACAGATGGATGCGTCATCGGCGAGATCAAGAGTGCATTACGCAGTTTGTATCGTTCGGTAATTACCTGTGGATGTGCGTGCAAAAACAAGATGATGATAAACCATCCTGAAGCTGAGAAACAGATAGATACAGTTGTTCCACTTGAGATAGTGCACCTGTTGTTGGTACAAGAGCAGGAACATCTCTCTTTTAAGACCTACAAGACAGACAGCATACGTCTATTGTGGTGAATGAGCCGTGTGTGTGTGTGTGTGTGTGTGAGAGAGAGAGAGAGAGAGATGGGAGCTTGAACACAGCAGAATGCCTCAGACAGCAACTTTTCCACATGTGATGACATGGCTCACTACCAGGCGTCTATGATGCGTCCAAACACTTTGCAGGAAAAAAACAGAAAGCAGCTGTCACAGTTAAAATAAGACAGAAAAACCACAAATCAAACTCCATATAAAACACAGCTAACACTGTGAAACTAAAAACACACTGAAACAATACTCTATGTCTACAAATGTAATAACAAAAATATTTGTGAAATTAATTTAATTGATCTGCAATGCATTACATTACTTTAAAATATAATTGGCTTTAAATTATTAATCTGTATGACAGAAAAAACAATATAACCTGCCAACAGCAGTCTGTTTCAGTTGAACATCTTGTTGCCAGTGGCAACCACTACTGGCACAGCTCTAAAGCAGCTAAACTGGCACCTTTAAGTCCATCATTTTGTCAGATCTGTTCCCTGGCAAAATATTGACAAGCATCTTGTATCTACCCTCTAAATGACTTTGTTGAAGGATTATTTGTTGCTACTGCTTTTATTACAGCTGTTTTGTCAAGACAAGTGAATATATTTATAAATTACTTTTAGAGACAAATATTGATCAAAATGCTTTACAGAGAGAAAATGGATGAGATGAGACATAATTGGAAACAAACAGATAAAAAATGGAACATTGAGACATAATTAAGAGGATATGAGCAAATTAATAGAGGCGTAAGATAAACTGTTCTGAATGAAATAAACTGACTAAAGCGCAGTAAATCACTACTTTGACAGCTACTTTATACTTTTGTGAATCCATTTTCAGCTGTTAAAGAGCAGATTGTCTCATCACTTTCGGATGAATAATATTATTGAATTTATAGTCCAATACTGTTTTCACTTTCACAGTCCCTTCTAGTGAAACCTCAAAGGTAATCCAGTGAGCTTGCTGCATAGCTATGCACCTGCAAGCACAGTGAGGGGAAAAAGACAATATGATCATTGTGTCACAATATGATTCCATCAAAAGTTGCTAAAATTAAATTGATTACTCAATTCGAAGCTCTGGTCTGTAAAATGGAAGAAAATAGTGACAACTACAGCGTTGATGTCTTGAATTAGTTTATTTTGTCTGATCAAAAGTCCAAAACACAAAGATATTTAGTTTATTATCATATAATACTGAGGAAATATATATATATATATATATATATATATATATATGTGTGTGTGTGTGTATGTATGTGGATAACCTGGAACTAGAAATCCATTGGTATGTCTGCATAAAACAAACTTAAATATTAATACAAATTAATTTTCTTTCAATCAACTGCACTTCAGCCACATGTTTCAGCTTTTCATTGAATTTGTTTTCATTAAACACCACATTATTATGTGCATATAATCTAACGTATATGTAAATTATGATTTGTTATGATTACTCACACCAGCTGGAGTAACATAATCATGATTTGACCCCTTTAAATTCATGAAGAATACATCTTTTGTTATAAACAACTAGTAGGCGGGACCAAATGAAGTGCTGAATTTTTATTATTAGCACAGTTTACAACAGGCAACTCAGTTGTTAGCAGCACCAGCAATAAAACCTAAGACTTATGGGCCTTTCACACTGCACACAGCGCTACATGGCGGCCAAAGTTCAAGCTCTGAACCCAGCAGTGTAAAACACGCTCTGTGTGAAAGGCCCATTAAAACAGTGAATAGCAGGAATCAAAAATGTCTTTCACAGAAAACTGAAAGATGTTAAAGCTCTGCATGCTATTTCATAATGCTGGCTACGCTAGTGAATTACCAAATGCAATTCCAAGTCACCACAATAATGGCGTGGTAGCACAACAAATGTCAAGAAATATAAACACATCACACAGGAAATCAGACATTGTTACATTATAGCATACATGATAATAAAACACAGCATATATGGGATGTAGAGAACAGTGATTGTGACTCCATCAGAAAGGGATGTACGACATCATTTGTTTGTTTAAATAACAGGCCGACTGACTGCGTGTTTGCAGACGGAGCGCTACTTTATGGAGGTTGATGGCTCTCAGTGTTCAGCAGTTAAAGTGTAGCTTTTAAAGGTATGAATCCAATCATAGCAATGCACATTGTTGTTTTGTGTCATTTCCTTATATTGTACACCATCATCTTCATCTGTCTGCATCTTCACCACACACACATAAATACGTACCACACAGGTTTCCAAACCCGCCACAAACACTGCTCAGTACAAGCTGTGCCTTTAACTTTCCCCACGTTGTTGACAACCTCTGTGCTGGAAAACTCGACTGAGCTTTCAAAGGGCTCTCTACATTATTGAATACCTCGGATTTTTAAATGAAACACTGAAGCATTCCTCATGGTTCTGTCTTCCCATGGTTATCTAACCACTTCCACTACACGACTCAGGTCTTCAATTATCCATCAATCCTGAGCTCACTTGTATTTTAAGCATGTAGCTGCTCTACAACATCTATACAATCTCCATAGGTGTGCATATTTAGCATGTAGTGTGAGTAATGCATACACTGATTCGCCTAGAATGAGAATCCCATGAAAACGCTGCACAGGCAGCTAAAGGTGAAAGTATTTGCATCCATGTGTTCACATGTGTGTCCATGTAGGCCTGTGTGCATCCACACTTTGTAACAGCGAGCTAAATTGAAATGGATGATTCCTATGCTGCTGCCCCACCCTGTCCACATATCTAACGGTGCAGGAATCCAGTAACTGGGTCAGCAACATAAACATGCTTAAACACAAGCTGGATCCTCCACGTTGCTTCCACAGACAAGATGTAGAGTGACATCAGAGATACAACTCTGAAATATGGATGTATTGGGACAGTGTATAATCCCAGTGTGTGGTGAGAGGACGGTCTGGGTGGGTTTTTTATAGCTATAGTGGGAGCGATGGACAACAGAGGAAGTACTAAAAGTGGAGAAATGAGAAAGTGGATCAGATGACTCACTTGGAGATAAAAGCATGGTAGACTTGGGTTGCAAAATTTGACATATATATATATATTAGAAAGGAATCGTATGGGGCGGTCATAATGATATGCCTGATCAGTGTGTGTATGAGGTTGATATTTAATAAATATATATGGTCATAAAATATGAAAAGACAATTTAATTAGATGCTTGTTTATTTCGATGAATAGTGCTGGAGTCCATGCACCTAATCTCACATTTAACAAATAAATCAATACTTATATTAATCAAGTTGCAGGGAGTAATTACGCCACAGTGAGGTAGAAATGATGAAAAAATACAGATGCAAGCATGATGCAGGCTGGGTGTGGAATGAGAAAACCAGCCAATGGAGTGACAAGCTGTGTTACTTTGAATCAAGGCTTTAATTTGGCAAAGGGCGAGATAGCAAATGGGGCCAACTTGTTTGTAATGGGACTTAGTTTAACTGCCGCTCTTAAGCAAATTTAATTTGTTGGGTCTCCTTCGGAGCGGAACACACAGAAGACAAACAGTCTGGAGGAGAGGCTGATCGAAACAGAACAGCAGGGGGAAACAACAGACAAAAGTCCTCAGGAACGTGTAGAATGGAGGAACTCCACTGAGCATACATCATATTTCAATATCCAGCATGGTTATTACCCAGGTTAAAATTGCTTTTTAGCCTCTAAACAGTGTGAGTAAACTCATTCGCACCACTTTCTCCTCAACTCCATAATAATCAAACCCCAAAGCTACGGGAATGCTGAGATAGAAATAACACCTCTACCTTCAAATATCTCTATAAGTAGTCTGAAATGTATGAAAAGTCAGATTAGCTCAAATTCTGAGCCACCAGTCTTCAAAGGCAGAAGCAAATGAATGCGAAATACAGTTTGTGTTTATGTATTTAAATCATTTTCTACGCACACTCCACCCCTGTACGGCACATTTACATTTTTATGAGCTTTAAACCAATCTAAAGATTCCAACCAGGGGATGGAGGCCAGTTGTCCACATTTCCAATAATGTGTAATATCAGTGCAGATGGGGCTTACTGTCAGCAGGTAGGTAAGGTAGGTATGTTTCTGACATGCAACCAAGCCTTTTTAAATTAGCAACGTGGTGCAACACTGCAACATTAACTCGTTGTGTGCCACTTATGTATTTCGACATCATCTAAAAATCAGATGCTTGATGCTTGTAAAACAAAATATTGAATGTGCTGCAGGTAGCACAGTGATGCATTCATCTACCAAAATGAATGGTAGAAACATTGAACATAGACATATGAGTTTAGTTTTAGGAAAAGAAATAAGACAACTTCTTCCAGCCCATAACAAACCACATCTGGTGTAGGGCAAAGGGAATGTTCAAAAGGTGCTTTCCAATTAGCCATTAATTCGTCACACAACCGCGCACTTTAATTAAATGTAGCACATCAAATGGAGATGTGAAATATGGGGTTATTAATGTGATGACCGATAATGGATGTTGCCAAGCAGGGGCCTTTATAACCAGTATAAGCCTGCACTCTCTGAAGACTGGTGGCATCACAGCTTAGCATTAATCCCTCTGCCCGTCAAAAAGACACATTTTCCTAATTGCCTTTTAACTTATATGAAATTAGCACCTACGTAAGTCAAATTATCATTGCATGATGTGGATAATGGAGATTGGGGAGGGAGGTTTCAGCAGCGATAGGCTGGTTGAGCTCATTAATTATTGTGTTGCTGGGGACGGCACCAGGGAGGAGAGCTGTGCAGAAGGGATGGGAGGATAGCGCCTCTCATGGGGGCGATCTGGGGGCATTAGCCCTCTCCTCCAAGGATTATCCATGAAGTGTTCAAGGCAATGCCAAAGGAAAAGTACACTGAAGATAATTTTGGAACAAGTCCATAGAAGGAGTGGGTGTCAGGAGAAAGTCTACTTGGTATTAGAGGAGTGGTCAAAAGTCATAAAATTATCTCCAGCATCATTCTGAGCTATCTCTCGGCTAAATACACTCTCTAGTAAAAGGAGATGACCCAGTTGATAGTCACAGATTGGGATTAGGGTTTTTACATAATTTGGGATTATGATTAAAACGGGATTTGCCGTAAAGACCCCATAAAAGAGACCAACTGGAGTTTAAGAATAGCAACACAACTTTATTTTTAAATCTAAGACAGACTCTAGATTATTGATCCTTTTATTGTTACAGTACATTATATACAGTAGCCTTCAAGAAGTATCAGAGGGCTTTTGTATTAGCTCAATGTAATGTTTGAATTTCACTCAGATTGACCTAGATCAAGTGACTCATGTTCCTAACAACATATTTTTCAGTGACAGATGGCAGAATTCCCAAAGCAATAGATCAGTCGGCCAACTAAAACTCATCAGTGAACGGGAAATAATAAGAGCCTTGATTGGTTTTGAACGATATGTCAGGCTGTTAAATCATGGAATTGCTAAAATGTGATGGCGGTATTATTCTTAGTGCTACATTACAGTGTTCAACACCTTTGTTATTAACAACAGCATTGATAATTTGTACCATGATCATTATTTGTTTACATCATCGAATCATAACTTAGATTGCCAAGAAAAAAAACTGTGAAGGAAACAATCCATAAAGAGTATTTAGATTAGACTTTGTTGTATACCAAGCGACAGAAACATCAGACTTCTGTCACTCCGGGCTTATCGTCCTCTCCACTGCTGTTTCCTTCATCCCCATGGCAACTACTCGTCTCCTTATCCTAATCACTACAAGTTAACCTTGATATGAAACAGTGCCCAAGGGACCACTCACACTTTTGTGCCAGCTTCTGAAGACAGACACCATTTCTAATAATAGCCATAAAAGACATCACTGTCTGAATATTATGGGAGTCTGAAGATAAATGATGAGCTTAGCAAGACAAGTTAAAAATGACATGCAGAGAGGAAGTTAATAGCAGACAACAGAGAGCTGAAGATGCACTTGGGGCCAAAACTGACTCAAATATGTGCAGTTTGGTGGTAAAAAAAAAAAAGTGATATTTTCCCTGCTAATGTTTTGTAGAGATGTTAAACAAAAGGTTAAATAGCCAGCTGTAAGACTGGAACCTCACTGCTCTGATCCACTGACCCAGAGATATGTTTATCTATCTGCGCTGCCACCCGGCTTATGATCACCTCCAATGCCTATCCCTGTGAGTAATGGTCTTACAAGCTCCCCTACCGGACATGGCTTCAGAGAAGAGAGCCAGTTTCCCTTTTCCAGATGACGTGGCAATTCATAGAGGGTTTGTGAATTGCACCTTGTCTGGTCTATCCTGTGGAGCCACTTTCCTACCAGGAGCTCATATCCCCGACAATACAGCTCCATAGGGTCACAGGGACATATCGGCCTCTTCCAGGGTTATCCCTTGACACTGCTTAGGTTTGTGATTTTCACAGAAAGGGTCTCAAGGCACAGCTGGGGGAGGTTTGGGGAAATCAGAAATGCATCCTTGCTCTTTGCAGATGATGTGGTTCTGTTGACTTCATCAGTCTGTGACCTCCAGCAGGCACTGAAACAGCTGGGATGAGTCAGTATCTCTAAGAATGAGACATACACCTCCAGGTTGGGTAAAATAGAGTGCAGGAGACAGATGGTTCAGTGCAGCATAAGCAGTTATGTGGACATTGTGCTGGCCCGATGTGGTGATGAAGAAGCTCAGTCTGAAGGCTAAGCTCTTGATTTACCTGCCCATCTTTGATTTGACACTCATCTATGGTCATCAGCTATAGCGACTAAAAGAATGAGATTTGGGGTACAAGCAAGCAGCCAAAATTGGTTTCGTCTATGGGAGCAGCCATAGACACAGCTCAGACTGTCTGCTGCTCCTTTGCATCAAAAGAGGCCAGTTGGTGGTTTGGCCGTCTCATGAGGATTCCTCCTGGGCACCTCCCGTTAGAGGATCTCTAGGTAAGCCCAACTGATAAGAGGCCCCAGGGTAAACCCAGGACACTGGAGAGATAATTTTTTGCTCATCTTGCTTAGCCTGCTGTCCACGTGACCAAGCCCTAGTCTAGCAGAACATGGGTGGAGGGATGATTTTCCTCTTTGCTGCGATTTGTCGAGCTAATTTATTGTGCAGAGCCCATAATCCTTCAGTTTGACTGCTGTAAATTATAACTATATTACAATTAACGGAAACTCCGCCCCATCATTTGTGCAGAGCTCATCATAGCCTTAATGATCATAAATGCAAAATAGAAAAAAGATATCTCCCTAACACTTAACCCAATGCATCAAAGTTAAGCTCATGAACCGTAACACGGTTCAGAAACAGTGTTTTTGTTACATAACCCTAATTTGTTATTCCTCTGATAGAAACCTGCTGCTGCATGTAGGTTCCTAGTGAAGATGAAGTGCATGCAGTGAGGGAGGCACTACTGTGCATGAATGATCCATGTTCAAACAAAGTCCGGATGATTTAAAGGAGAACATGGCAGACACAAAACTGTGCCTTCATGTAGCTTCATGCATCAGTAGTTTTGGAAATATTCATGGAGGGAAAGAAACAACATGACTGCCCAGGGACACTGCATGGTGTTTTATGGAAGCACTTTGTCGGGGGTCGCTGAACACATTTAAAACTAGCACAGGAAAAAGCTTGGTCAAGACGACGGGAGATTAAGATGACCTATCTCACTTTTTTATGGAGCCCCCAAGCTGCAGGACGGCTAATTATGACTGACCCAAAGAATGTATTGCTGCTGGTCACCTCTGGCCTTGAATGGCCTCCAGTGGCCCTGCCTCTTCCATTAAACAAGGCCAGACTGGAAGAGTTTATGAGACAGAGAATAGACACATACAATATAAAATAAATAAAAGAGGCCAGCAACAGGATGAGCAGAGACAACCTGTGTAAACTTAACAGTGGCAAAGAGTGGCATTCTCGTGACAGAAAACTCTGCTGATGCAGCAACTAATCATTAATTTCATTATCAATTCATCTGTTGATTGTTTTTTTTTTTTACCATTGATCTATTCATTAGAAAGTATAATAAGTATACAAAAAACTATACGCCACAGAGATCAAAGCAGGAAGTGGAGACGATCGAGATTAGAGAGCAAAACAGAATCTGGACAAAAAGTGGTGATTTTGGTGAAAGTGTCCTTTATTCTACCTCTGACAAAACAAGAATGGAACAAGGTAAAAACAATCATTTTTTTTCGTGATGAAGTAAAGAGTCTCTTCTTTCATTTGAGCTGTTCAGCGTTTTCAGAGTCATAGTACAAAATATTTTGTGGGTCTTGAAATATGACTCAAAATTGGCAAAAACACTGAACAAGGGACTTTCTGTTTTATAAAACGGCTGGCACTCAAAGAGTTAAATTTGCTTAAATGTTGATGAAATTGTGTTCAACACACCAAACACACGGCTGTAGATTACTAAATCTGAAGGCATCACTCACAACTCAGAGTTATTGGAACTACAGAAACACTCATGACTGTACACATCCAGCAGATCATTCCTATTTCAAACCCTTTGCTCACCACTCTCTCTCAATGCAAGTGACAGAGCATAAACATGATTACTCTGACTACTGATTGCATAGCAATAGTCTACTTTTCAGTGACTAGTCATTGCAAATGTTTCCATGGCCACGATAAAACACAAAGAGAATGAAAAACGGTAAACACTACTGTATAACTGTGGGGAATATAATTGGACTGGCCCGCTGCCGAGCTGCAGTATGAAAATTTTGTTTCTCCGTCTAGCTTTAAAAACATGATTTTACTAAATATTAGTATTTATATTTCATATCAAACACCACATGTAATCCTGGAACTTTCAACAGCAAATATATTGAGGTAGATTTTTTTTACTATTTTAATATATAGCGGTGATGACGGTAATTAGCTCAACACCGCGGTTTGCGTTGACAGTGAATTATGAATCAAAAGCTGTCCCATGTAACTACAGCAGGACTAAAGCCTGAGGACGTATAGGAGAGTGTATTTCACATAGGAAATATGTCAGTGCAGTATTCATCTCCATGATCACTGAGTGTGATAATACAATGGGCTGACCTACTGCTAATTCTGAGAAACACAATTACCCCGAAACAGTAATGGCTCACGCAAGGTGCGACGGTATCATTTAGCCCCATTACATTTACAATTCACAAGCACATAAAAGAGAGAAATCTTTTCCTGTTGAAAAATACGAGACAATGAACGCTTAATCACCACATTAATGAGATCAAACATCCACCGCTGCCTTCTTTGACACAGAAAGAGAAATCAGTCAGGGATAAAAATGTGACCATCCTCCTCAAGCCACAAATGATAACCGTAAATGTGTGGGTGTTACATGTAGCATCATATAATTCCAGCAGCACAAGTTAATGCAACCCTCTCGAACATAAAAAACACACAGGGGGTCAATGTGGTATAGCTGATGTGTTTACTATGTATTTGACCTCAAAACATAATTTCCAGCAACATCGTTCTGTCCTGTCCTAATTGCACCCACAGCACAGACCCGTGTGTAAAGCCAAGCAGTTAAACAGAAAATAATCATCCACGAGGTTAGGATATTACCCCAGAGTAGCGCTGGGTAAACGTTGGTAGCAAAACATCCTTTTTTGATTCTGCAAATTATACCTTGAAGCAACTTAACAGAAGTGAATAGAAGCGGTGGGTTTCCAAGGCAAATTGTTATCACTGTTCTTCAAAGAGGAGAAAATAAGTCTGGAGAAAAGGGAGGAAGGGGGAATAAAGATTGAGAGAGGAGAAACAGTGAGGCATTGAGAGAGTGAGCGCATAAGAGTAGAGGTAGTAGTGAGGAGTGGCTCTCCATAAGGCCATAATGTAAACTCTATGGGAACTGTGACTCCAAGCCGGACATATTGAAAAACCAGGCGATAGCAGTAATGAAAGAAATGCAATAATAATGCAATAATGCTGGTTGGGTGAGTCAGCTGGGCCTCCGGCATTGTGCAGTAGATGACCTGGTTTCTCTCCTGCACTGCACACACAGGGCCAAGGTGCTAGCCATCAATAATAAATACACACAGTTACTGTTGCCACAAGCCCCTGAGCTGCACACGACAGAGATGGAGGCTTATTAAAGTCCCCCCCTTCTGTTATTGTTTAGCCCTGGAAGAAAGTGTTATTATGAAAAATAGGACAACAAAGAAGAGCGCGGCTTGGCACAGTGTCAGGAGCAGGCACTACTAAATCGCTGCTGTCCTCGGACTGTTTATTCAGGCTGAGTTTGCCCTATGTCTTTCTTGTTGCCATGGTGTAGAAGGAGTGTGGTCATAGCGACTAGCCTTTAGTGTGGCCACTTACTCACTTACTCACCACTGAGCCAGGTGCCGGTGCAAGAGAAGTCTTTCTGTACTAGGGCTAGGTATCACACCTCAGAATCTTTTTGGTACTAATGAGCCCACAAAGAACTGAAAGCTGTCAAATATGTGGTATTGATCAGTTGTTCAAGAAGCTGTGCAACTTTAGCTCATACTCAATGCAAGATCATTAACTCTTTGAGTGCCATAAAACAGAAAGTGCCTTGTGCAAACATTTTTTGCCCATTTTGAGTCATATTAGAATATTTTGTACTATGACTCTGAAAACACTGAATAGCTCAAATGAAAGAGGAGACTATTTCATCATGGAAAAAAAAAATGTTTTTACCTTGTTCCATTCTTGTTTTATCAGAGGTAGAGGACACTGCCACCAAAAACACCACTTTTTGTCCAGAATCCATGCCTTTTGCCCTCTAATCTTGATCATCTCCACTTCCTGCTTTGATCTATGTGCCTTATACCATCTCTTTATAGTCCGACTACAAATCCCAGAATCCCCAAAATTACTCACAGGCTGCGGGAGACTGCGATCGCCAATCCGCTGCCATAAAACCACTTGGGCGTATTATTACGTCTATGGCACTCAAGCATTGGATTTTAAATGGTGTTGAAATGAATCAATGGCACTCAAAGAGTTAAACATTATTTCATTTTTTTTCTTAATTTCACTCCAATTTCTTTGATTGATTGCTTGCTTACAGTATCTCTATACTGTTGTTGAAACACTTAATATTGTATATTGTCATGCCTGATTTTCACCCAGCTGTACCTCAGACATTTTGCTTGACTGATCTGAGAGAGCCATGGTCTTAAAGCAGCCCACTAACATCTACCATCTGAACAGGTTTTGTGCTTGTTAACTGGTCCCCGGTAGGGTGAAGCAGAAGGTCCTGCTGTCTGCTGGACTGGACAGGACAAGGTCCTGCAGCAGACCTGACAAATGTAACTTTTCCCATTGACTTCCACCCTTTCCTGCATTGTCTCCTGACTGTCCGGATGGTGGCTCGGCATGCTGTGGGAGGTTAAAATCTATTTTGTGTGAGCCTGTATGCATGTGTTTCAAATGGCTGATGGGGATCTCTGGGAGAGCTGTTTGTCCATGCATCCCTCTGTAATCACTGCCATAAAAGACACAAGAGGCAACGAGAGACAAGCAACTGGCAATAAATGACACGTCCTCCCAGCGGTGTAATAACTTCACCATCCATCAGTCAACCTGTTCACACATCTCTTTCCCTCTCCGCCATCCGACTTCCTGCTCCTGCCCGGCTCACTACAGCTTTCCTCTCGAGGGAAGAATTACTTGGACGGACAAAGGGATTGATTGAGCTGGGCCACCATTTGATGTTTATTTCAGCTCAAATGAAACTGTCTTGTCTTGCAGGGACTATATCCACATGATAAATTACAATATGATATCACACCTTTATGTGCTCTCTCTGTTTCAGACAGGCCATGTGTTTTGCCAAAAAGACCTTGAAATTAATCTGCAGTCCTCCCTCCTAAATTTACTGTTGCAGCAGGGTTCTCCATGAGATCGATTTCACACCACATTCCTGTAAATGATGGCTAGCATGTCCAAGTCCCTCGCTCCCTGCTGAGAGAGGGGGCAAAACAAAGACAAGCAGAGAGGGCAGAGGGTTGGGAAAGGGTAGGAGGGTATTACAAGAGGGGTGCAGGGCAGAAAAATATGCTGAGAATGAAAGAAAAGGCCAGCAGAAAGCCAAGCTATATTTGAGCACCAAAAAATAATAATAAAAAAAGAGTTGGGGCTAAATCTGTTCTTTCAGAAACATGCTAGGTGAGGCAACGTGGCCCCAGAGCAGCTTATTTATCTGCGGGGAAAGTCGCGTGTCACCCCTCTACCTGCCAGACACTGAAAGGTCATAAATTATCTGTCTGTACGCCATCAATCAGCACCGGAGACGACAGCTAACCACAAGTTTACACTCAGTCCCACACACAGACACACATGTACAAATATGTACAGTACAAACACACATTCACAGGACCAGTGCACGTGCACCTGACTGACACAGTTTGCCCTTTCAGGACACAAACACAAACTCTTTTTCCGGTATTACAAACACCAATAGCTTTGTTTTTTCTCAAAATGCTGCAGCAGAGAAAAAAAATTAGGCTCACTTTCTGCACTATGGAGTAAAAAAAAAAAAAAAAAAAAGAAGTCATTTTGATGCATTTAGTTCATCTCACGTACACTTTTATTCCGGGAAACCAGCAACTGGTAAAAAAGGCTTAGATGTGTGCTATTTTTACACTATGCAAAACAGGATAGGATTCAAATAAAGATTCAAATGCTGTATCATTTCATGAGGCAGTGATGTGAGAACACACACACACACACACACACACACACACACACACACGGGCACTTTGATGAATTTTAGTTTTTCTTCAGCAGAAACTTCCAATCACATCCAGTTAGATCCCTTCAGCATTAATAATGCACAAGCCTTTATCTTCCTTCTCTGACCTCTTAAATCACGATCACAAAGCTGCTGGCCATGAAGTTAAGACCCCCTTCTACTTCCCTCTGCTTTGCCTCAATCCATTGCTCTTCATTACCTATAATCTTATCTACCCTCTATTTCTTTCAGAGGAACCATACCGATCTCCAGGATTATTCAGAGAGTCTCTTTTCTCTTGAAGCCAAGTGGCCCAGATGCCTTGTCTAACACCATTAGCTGGTACCAGTAAGGATGGTGGATTTTTCCCTCCCAGCAAAATGAAACAGGATAAAACAGTGCTGGCGACCAAGATGCAATGTCATGCTAAGATGCAACATTTCCCATTTGTCAAGCCTATGTGTTGGTACATGTGTATGTGTGCGCATGTGTGTGCGTCTGACAGCAAATGAGAAAGAGAGGGAGAAAATCTGATGAATTGTCTCATATATGGAAACCATCAGCAGTCTAGTGATTTATGGGGTTAATAACTGAGTCTATTCACAAGCCTGCAGTCCTATTGTTTTTCTGTTTGTGGTGGGATGACAGAAATACTACAGCCAAACCACCCATTTGCTCCATCCCATCCTCATTCAAAACCCCATAAAGCCAGTCCTCGCTCGCATCTGTACCGTTTGGCACTACGGGTGGAAGCATGTGTGCGTAGGTGAACACGTGTGTACTCACATGGCGGCTCTGTTTGCATTTGCACACATTTTGTAAGCAAGACAAACACAATTACAAACCTGAAATGATTCTCCTAATATAATGCTCCAGATCCGAAAGACTGGAATCAACAGAGGGAAGAAAAATAAAGGAGTAATTTTAAGAAAAAATACTTGTGTATAAAAAAGAGATGAGTGCAAGGAATGCAAACACTCAGTGCAACGCTAACATGTTGCCCTGGCTTTTGTTGTCTTTTTCTCCCATGATCCCTTAAACCTGTTAAACCTTCAGTCATAACATTCCTCACCAATAGCAGGTAAACCAGGAATTACTCTCACAATTACACATATTACAGATATGACAATATAAACAGGTTTGATACCTCAGCTAAGAAAAATGCATTCATTTTGCCCCAGAAGCTACAGTGGAGTATGAACATGTTGTATATTATACAGTAGGTCACCCATATTAACTCCATGAGTGCCATTGACGTATTTTTTACGTCATTTGAAATCTGACGCTTGAGCGGCATCAATGTAATAATATGTCAAAGTGTTTTTTCGGCAGTGGGTCGTTGATCGTGGTCTCCTGCAGCCTGTGAGTAATTTTGGGGCTTCTGGGAGATGTAGTCAGAGCATAAAGAGACGGTATACACCACAGAGATCAAAGCAGGAAGTGGAGACGATTGAGATTAGAGAGCAAAACGAATGGATTCTGGACAAAAAGTGGTGATTTTGGTGAAAGTGGCCTCTACCTCTGATAAAACAAGAATGGAACAAGGTAAAAACAAACATTTTTTTTCATGATGAAATAGAGAGTGTCTTCTTTCATTTGAACTATTCAGTGTTTTCAGAGTCATAGTACAAAATATTATATATAAAAATGCTGGCACAAGGCACTTTCTGTTTTTAAAAAAGGGCTGACACTCAAAGAGTTAAAAACAGCAAACAGCTTTGCTACCTCAATGAAGAAAAATGCATTCATTTTGCCCCAGAAGCTCCACTGGAGTATGAACATGTTGTATATTATAGGTTACCCACATGCCATATGATGATATGCAATATTATTTGCAAAATATCCCTTTTGACGGTCAATCACTCATTTCAAATGAACAAATAAAGAAAATGAGCATGTTATCAAAAAGACATCAAGTGTAATGTATAATAGAT
This sequence comes from Synanceia verrucosa, assembly GCA_029721515.1. NCBI lineage: Eukaryota > Metazoa > Chordata > Actinopteri > Perciformes > Synanceiidae > Synanceia > Synanceia verrucosa. The sequence goes on from CM056559.1 coordinate 4,281,352, forward strand.
GCACCTGTTTCAGCGCTGTCTGGGGTAATGTAATTGTGTACATCGTCCTGAGTTTTATAATGGGGGCAGTCATTATACATGCAGAGCAATGAAAAGATAATTATGAATCCCCCAACCGTGTTCTGTCATTTGGCAAGCTCTTTAACACAAAGCATACGTTCCAATGAGCCTCGGCTAATCTTCACAAAGAGACAAGGAAATTGGCTCTCTCCAACCGACTCCATTCCACTTTTCATCTGTGGTCTTGCCAGTTTTGAAATCAACATGAAAGATTGTGAGGGTGAGGGCAGAACATGAGCAGGAGAGTGTATGAAAGCAGAAAAGTAAGCAAGAGCAAGGGAGAGAGCACAGCGGTGCTAATATGTTTACCTACTTAACAATACTGTAGAGATGATTGCTTTATCAACCCTGTGAGCCTGGGATATGAGATGGAAGGATTGTGAGCAGCAGGACTGATGAGACAAGTATGCAAGAAATAAGAAGAATATCTGCAGGGTGTGTTATGAAAAGAGGAGGCGAGAGGAGATGGAGGGAGAAAACCGACCATGTCGGCTGAACACAGCAGGCTACAGGTTACAGTGTGCGACTGTGGCGCCTAGCCTAAGCTGGCAAGAGTTAATGGGACGCTGCAACCTCCACAGCTCTCTAATTGCTGTATTAAGTGGCGGGTAGGAAGATAAAAGGGAAAGGTGTGGGGCTAAATGTGTGAGGACTCATAATGTTTGAGGTGCACAGAGAGAATTAGCCTGTTGATAAGGCAGGCATGGAGAGAGTGATGGTGTGTTTGGAACACTGTCGCACCTTGATTGATCACCTTTCCACAGCCCTGTGTGTGTGTGTGTGTGTGTGTGTGTGTGTTTGAAATGTACTCACAAAAGGGGCGTGTGATTAATTACTTCAAACATCATCCTGCCCAGGTTATCAGCACGCAATTAAAACTGAAAAGGAATCAGCCGGAAACACTGTCAGAGTAGTACAGTAGCATTAAAAAAAAAAAAAAAAACTGCTATATTGAGGACAAGCTCACTAAATCAAAACCAGGCACTATGAGCTGGCACCTGAATACGCATATGTTAAAAAAAAAGGTAACCAAAGAAAATTCAAATAGCCACACAAAATGTGTTTTGTCAGTTTTGAGAAATAACTGAGCGTGACAAAGGTGTTTGCATACAATTTGTAAAAAGTGCTAGCCTGGGTTTGATAAGAGATTCTTTATTCCAGTGACAGTGCTTTCAACAAGCCTTGAATGTCTGTTGTCATACTAATGCAAGTCCTTTTGACAGAGACTCTTTTAGTCTAAAATAGATCCATCAGCGTTCTCAATATATTCAGTGCACAAAAACACACTTCGCTGATGCACACACACACACATTAAAAAACCATGCAAGTTAAGTCAAACTGCAATAACTATAGACATGTACTGTATAAAGCATAAACACACATGCACACACACACACATTATAGGCTTATAAAGAATCTGCAGCTCGAGGCCTTGATATGACAAAGACAGAGCTCAAGGATAGAAAAGCACTTTTGCCTCACCAAGGCCGATTGCCGTGAAATGGAATGGAAACAATGATACCTATAGCGAACAACACGCAGGTAGACAGACAAACAGAGGGAGCGAGCTAACATCACATCAGTGCCGCTGCCACAGCCTCGTTTCATCGACAGTCAAAGCCATTTAGATAGTAGCTGTTGGATGGCCGGAGCCATGGCTGCTGCTTCAGAGCCATATTTATCTGCATTAGGGATTAAAGTGCTAGGGACAATCAGATTGAAGATGGCTAATTCCACAGCTGTCTCCCCACAGCACAACAGTTGATTATTCCCGAGACTTATGTGTGTGTGTGTGTTTAGATGAAAGCGCTTGTTGTCTTTTTTCTCTTTCCCCTTGTGCTTTTCCATTGCTTGTTTATCACCCAACCTCCGAAACACATCCCAAGTCAAAGTGGCTGGGTTCAAACAAAATGCCTTCTTGCTAATTATCTGCAATTCCTCATCTTCATAAGACCACTCTCCCCCCTCACTTTTGCAATTGAATGAATTTGAATACTAATGACTACTTGGCTCAGTGCAGTGGAAATAGCTGGCTGGTGTCGGCTAGTTGTCCTAATTTCAGTACTTGTTAGGAAACAGGTTGGGCTCCTTAAGGAGTTACTGTTGGTAATACTGGTGCCAGGTGGTCCAAACTGTGCCTGCAACTTGTGAGGACAAAAAAATATACAGTATGTATATATTAAGTTTTTGAGTGCCAGTCGTTTTATAAAACAGAAAGTGCCTTGTTCCAGTGTTTTTGTCCATTTTGAGTTTTAAAAAACGATGGCACTCAATGAGTTAAAAGATGTCTAAACAACAGTAAACAATTAATTGATGATAAATAAATAATCAGCACATGAATCATAATGTGAATAGATGTTAGCTTTAGCCCTAATGGGAGCCAAACATCTGTTGTAGCACTTGCAGTAGAAGGGATTAAGTGGTAGGTTCACATTAGATCCATCACTGATCGATACTGATCTAACCCTCCAAGTGCATATTCAAGAAAGTTGTTACAAACGATATTCTTGCCCACACACTTCAACCTAATGTTCACGCTGCCACACTTTCCAGTTACTCAGCAGTGACCTGCTGGGAAAAAAATAAACCATTTTCAATAGATTTCCACCCACGTATCTAACTTACACTGTTCAAGTGCCTCCTTATGGACACTGTGTATTTTCACAGAGTTTCTTGTGCGGCTGACAGGAGGATACAGCTAGCATACAAATATACAAGATTGATGTCTTTAGCATTTTTGAAAGTTCAACCAAATGTAAATAATGTCTGTAAAACCGACAAAAGTGAAAGTATCAACACAATGCGATGTGTGATATATGTGTTTGATAATTCTGACTTGGATCATAAATGAACAATTCATCACAGCTGATGATTCTTATTTCCATTAGTAGCCTAATGGAATATTTGAAAGCTCATTATAGTAATAATGTCACATGAAGTAGATGTAGAAGAAAGGCTTCAATAAAACTGCTAATAGTGTTAATTGGGGAGGAGAGGAAAGGGAATGAGGATCTATCACTAAATAATATTCCTTTTATGAGCTCTTGAAGTTAGGGGCTTCAAAACATCTCAAAGTGACATTCTTAAGCTGGTTTAAGGAGGCAAATTTGCGAACACACTGACAGGTCAGTAAAACTTTTGACAAAACTCTGCTGACATGAAGGCAAATTCGCCTCCTCCGTGAGTGTGGCAGCTTTCTGAAGGGACTCAGATGATAAATTGGTCTGCTCTGGCACCAGCAGGGACACTACAAACTCTGGAGGCTGCCGAGCTCTCACTCTTCCTTCAAGGGAATCCTTTATTAGCCCCAAAGCTCCATCTCAATGGCAGAGGATTTAAGCCTATCCCTTTTTAGATTTCAAGCCCCACATCTCTGTATTATTCCTCTATCCCTGCTGGCCCTGACGCGAGCTGTCCACCCTCCCCAGGCGCCAGCAGCCCCATCTCACCACTGTATCACCTCCCACCCAGCCCCACTCTGCACAGTCCCTCCTCTACTTTAATCTGTGATTCAAGCTCCACTGTGGGTTAATGCCATTGGACACACTCCCACCAGATTCCAAATCTCACCTCTGGAAACAGATGAAGAGCATGTAAGATGGGTGGGGTAATGTGCAAAAGAGAGGAAGAGCAGGGAGGATGTAGCTGTGTGCTACAACTCCACAGCCATCGAGGCATTGGTGTGCAGGTTCTACGGAGGAGTAAATCTGGATTACTCTGGGGAAAACACCCTCTCCCACTGATGTGGCAGCAGCAGCAGCAGTGCTGGGATGAACGCACCACACGGCCCACGCTAGCTTTGTGCGAAACACAGAACAGGTGAGTGATCACAGCGGTGCAGCAGGACGGGGGAGAATCTAAAGGAACCCTCCTGAGATTAACTGTTGCAGGCAACACTGTGATAAAGGAAATGGTCACCTCATGTGAATCAAATCCAAAACACTTCAGCAACAACTGCCTTTTCAAAAGAAGTCTAGATAGGATCAAATGATATGATACGTTTGAAATAGCCCATAATGCAGCAGACTCAGGTGCAGCCCAGGTGTTTGTGGTATTGTGGCTTGAGCAGCTGAAATACACTAAGACTCCAGTCAAAGTAGGATAAACCCAGCTGGATGCACATATACAGTACATATATAACAGTAGGTAAGCAACAAGCAAAACAACAATGGAGCAGAAAGTGTGCAAGCTTGAGGCAACTTGCAAAGGGACCTCACTTTCAGTTGTTGTTGTTGTTGTTCATTTTGGTGGGAGTGAGTGGGAGTTTTGCCCAAAGGGAACATTTCTACCTCAGTTAGGGACTGTAAATCTCACATAAATCTGCTTAAAACTGGGACACCTCCATTTGGAATATCACCAACCAGCAAAATAAATATGTTATCTAAAGTAAAACTTCTTAATAGGGGCATTAAAAGAAAAGTTTGGTAATACTCTCTCTATATATATATTTTTTAATGTTTCTATTCAAAGTCTATAAAAAGAAGAGGCGTAAGTCACGATAATGAGCGTCTTCCTGTGAGCCCTGGTTGAAGGAGTGATGCCTGCATTCATAGCCTGATGCACTCAATGTGACAAAGACCTCCCCTGGTGACCCGAAACTATTATAAACACATAAACGAGCAACAGATTTAGACTGTGTGACATATTCCTTCATTACTATAAGCATAGGCACTGTGGTTTATTGTGAGTCACTGGCCTGTTCCCATAAATACTTAATAGTGCACCAAACCGATGCTGAAATGGTTCCCAACAAATCCACTATTTAGTGAGTAATGCTTGCTTAAAACTGCAGTTAAGTTTTATAAAATGATTTACCTTTTACTAATATTTAGCCACAGCCATGCTGGGGGAAATAACGAGAATCAGTATGCAATTTGTTGAAAAATGTAGACTATCACCAGCCTTGTCCGTTAACTCTTTGAGTGCCAATGATGTATTCATGATGCATAATTTAAAATACAACGCTTGAGTGTCATCGACGTAAGAATACGTCAAAGTGTTTTTTCAGCAGCAGGTCGCAGATCGCAGTCTCCCGCAGCCTGTGAGTAATTCTGGGGCTTCTAGGAGATGTAGTCAGAGCAAAGACAGACGGTATCAAAGCAGGAAGTGGAGACGATCGAGATTCGAGAGCAAAACGGACTGATTCTGGAGAAAAAGGGGTGATTTTGGTGAAAGTGGCCTCTACCTCTGATAAAACAAGAATAGGTAAAAACAAACATTTTTTATGATGAACTAGAGAGTCTCTTCTTTCATTTGAACTATTCAGTGTTTTCAGAGTCGTAGTAAAAAATATTCTGTGGGTCTTGAAATATGACTTAGAATGGTCAAAAACACTGGAACAAGGCACTTTCTGTTTAATAAAACAGCTGGCACTCAATGAGTTAACGTTCAACCCTCATGTCTCAATTTCTCCCCCAAGGTGAAAATATTTCATTGAATTTTATTATCAGTGTGTTGTTGTAAATTTTATGTGCTATATATAACGGCCTAAAGGGCATCTTGTCCTGATCAATAATCACAAAGGCCAAGACGAAAGCCCAGACAGAAAAGGAGAGCTGGGTAGAGCTGGAAGGACGATAGAAAGATGTAAATGGGTTACGTGGTATGAGGATCAGTCACTCCTCTCGTTGTAATTGCACATGACATTTAATTGTAAGAGTGGCATGTTGTTTAATCAGATGTATCCTCAAGCATCTAATTAGTCTTTGGCAAGAAAAAAAGAAAAAAATTCAAGAGCAAATAAGCCCTCATTTGTTTTCTGTCCTTTCAACAGTCCACTTCCATGTATTTTGTATGTCACAGTGGTTTACTCCACTTAACGTGACTGAATTAATGTCTCCGTCTCTGCATTCATGTACGACACACAGGAGGGGTGTGTTTGTGAGTGCCTATAGTGGTAAATTCAATCACAAGAGCTTCTTTTATTGACATCTCAACCTTTCACACAGAAAACTTTTGGCTGACTCCTGTCGACATTCATTACCAACCCCCTCGATATCTAAGTCAGCCTCATAAAATTACACTCTTGAGGTTAAAAAAAAAGATTTTCAGTACTTGAGAAAGGCAATTAATGTCAAGTGTAAAATTGTCAACGTCGTTGAAGCCTGGAAAGTATGGCTAATATCCCTCATTAGTATGATAAAGGTTTTCACTCTCCCTCAGTCACCATCAGGCCTCACTTGCTCATCAATGACCATAATCTATATGAGCCAAGACTTTTTTTTTCCTCATTTACTAATCAATCATGTGATATTTCCTGTAAATGTTCCCAGTAAAAAAAGTGATGTTACTGGATATATGACGCTATTATTGATTATATTGCAGATTATGAGATGCTACATCCAGCATATGCTCCGTTAAAAAAGCCACGTCTTTCAGTTGTCCTGTGTTGTGATCGTCTGGGACCGGAGTCCCAGTTCAGCCATGTCTTCCCCACATTAACATGCAGCTCAGTATAGTAAGTGCAGGGGCCCATACCTAATGAGTCATGTTCCCTGTCCTCCTTGTAGCAGGATGATGTTCCCAATGAGCTGTAGCTCCATTCCCATTCCTTTCTCCCACTCCCACTCTGAGGACCACCGCCCCTCTCCGCCGCTGACAGCCTTCATCCCCGCCGCTCACCTGGAGCTGCTCACACCAGCGCCACCATAATGGAGTGTGAAGTGTGAAAACATTTAACTGTGAGGCAGGTTCATTTGAGCTGCATCATTTCCAGCCCGTCCCAGACAGGAGACGTGTGGCTTTCATTACACTTAATGTCCAAACAGACATGGGCAGCGTGCAGGTGCTAAGTGCCACTTTCAGTTTTCCATTTGTGTTTCACCCTCAGATATAAATAAGAGCCAGGGGGCTCAACGACTACAGCGTTGTGCATTCATTGCTTGGTTTGTAGGTCTGCAACATCCCGCCGTCAAATCGCCTGAGGTAAGTTTCCACATGTTCAATGTTTCTCCACCTTATCAACATGACCTCTTGAACCCCGGGGTGTTTATTTAACCAGCCTGCGGCTCCACCGCATGATGACTTGTGCTCTTTCTTAATTCTTGTGATGAGGTGTGATCAGAGCCCGATGCTGAAGTGTAGCATTACAGTACTTGGCTGGTGATTGTTTACTTTCCTGTATTCTTATCCTCTGGGAAAACCTTCAGCGCACATTGCTGACCACAGGGACATTTTCACTGAGCGTAGCAACCTGGTGTCCTACTTGCCTTTAAACAAAGAGCATGATCAGCGGTGTCATAAGGACTTCACATGAGCCCTCTGATGATGGAATCCCCAAACTCAACGGTCAGCACCCTTGCCGGTCACCCCTTTTGATGATGTCACAAGGTGGGGCCCCCCTCCTCATTTAGTCAGGGTGGCCAAGTTCCATCGCTGCACTCAGGAGAGCCCTTCTGTCTAATCACTGCTGCCCTGCAGAGTCCCTTCTCTGACCCCAATCTCATCCATATGTCCTGCTCCTAAATTACCCAGGCTAAGCACCCCCCTCCCAGTCCACTCAGGGCCATTACACCGCCTGCCCCTCCCTGTTTGACTGCCAGAGTCTCAATACTGTGTGCTGTGAGGGTTGCCTGAAAAGCCAAAGGTCAGACAGCCAGCATCTCCTCTTCCTCGAATTACAGCTTCCTGCTAACACAGGCCTCATCCCAGGCTTGCTGAGTAGAATCAGCATACCAAGGCTCTTTGAAGGGGAAGGCTCTATTTCAGCGCTCTCCTAATATCACAGGTGTTTATCACTTGGAAGATGTGTTGAAGCAAAGGAAACATTGAAAAGCAAAGAATAAAAAGGCCCGAAAGAGTAGCCGCAATTCACAAAGAGATGGACATCAGACAAGTGGGATGACAAGGCTGCTCCAGTTGTTTTTAATCAGGTACTGACACACTGCCCTTCAGTGTGTTCTTTTTATTGCCACATTGCCCATGGCCATTTCAAGTCAGCCTGTCAGCCATGGTACAGACCAGCCTGATGGTTTATAACTGCTTTAATATTTCACTCTCTCATGGAGAGATACTGGCCCTCCCTTCTGGTCTTCCAAGCGGGTGACTGGACTGGACTTGGTAGGACTCTGGACCCTCGGCGAGTCTCTCTTTTATCCCTGCCTTCCTGCAAGCTGTTCTTGGACTTTTGCAAAGCCCACTCTTTTTTTCTTGCTGTGCTAATTTATCTAAAAACATAACACCCTGACAGCTATAACCCCAAGCTGCCTTCATGGGTTAGGAGGTTGATTCTTATCCAAAAGCCACTTGGCCCATCCATCTGTTTGGCCCTGGCACCTAGGCATCTGCTCACTGCTATTGTTAGGCTTTGTCAGATGACAGGCCAAGACCCTCATGGGGAACCTTGGTCAACTCTCCTGCACAGTTATGAGTGTATGCACATGTACACGGGTGCACACATGTTTGTGATTGCCTTCAAGGGCCAGAGAGAGGGGCCAAGTGCTGGCTTAGGCCTCTGTCTTTGTTATGGTGGCCTGCAGTGGCCAGAAAACATGGTGGGGGCCCTTTTGCCATCCCAGCAGACCTGCCTGGGTGACCTCCAGCCACAGTAACAACTCACTCCCAGGGTAGCGCTTTACTGAGCGCCTGTCAGACTACAGAAGATTTCAGAGGTGCAGGTCAGTGTTTTGTTCCACTTTCACCCTCAGATGGACCTTCAGAATACATAAATTTGAAACCAATTTGCATGCACAACACATTGAGGTGGAAACACATTCACTGTTTGTTTCATACCGTTGTTAACCAAACACAAACACAATGTATATATGCACAAACAGACAGAAAGAGCAGGCACAGCATTACCTTGACCTTGTAACAAACATAAAAAGGGGCTGCTGTCTTTGTTAAAATATGGATGGGTTAGAAGTGTGGCCTTTCATCTTTTCAACCGCTTAAAATAAATTCATTTTCACTCTCATTTAAAGTTGGATACGCAACTTAACTCATTGAGTGCCAGTCGTTGTATAAAACAGAATGTGACTTGTTCCAGTGTTTTTGCCCATTTTGTGTCATATTTCAAGACCCACAGAATATTTTGTACTATGACTCTGAAAACACTGAATAGCTCAAATGAAAGACGACTCTCTATTTCATCTTGTTTTTACCTTGTTCCATTCTTGTTTTATCAGAGGTAGAGGCCACTTTCACCAAAACCACTTTTTTTCCAGAATCTGTCCATTTTACTCTCTAATCTCGATCATCACCACTTCCTGCTTTGGTCTCTGTGGCGTATACCATCTCTTTATGCTCTGACTACATTTCCCAGAAGCCCCGAAATTATTCACAGGCTGTGTGAGACTGCAATTGGTGACCCGTCTGAAAACCACTTGAAACACTCAATGAGTTAATATCAAAATACAGAAATAAATCCAAACCCTGCATAAAGGTATCTTTCCTTCCTAGATATGAGCCATAGAAACGAACACATCTCATGAAAAAACCATAGATAGTTAAACATTACATGCTCATTTACTGTAACTCTAAGCTTCACTTTGATCCAACACTTCAAATTAGACCCTCTGTCTGTCCACACTGGTCTAAGGTTCCAGCAGGACTTCTGTTCCAGGTCAAAGTTGTCCTCTGCCTTGCATTAACTTTTTACCAGGCAATTACACCCAGTCTTCTGAACATCTTTGACTGAATGATGAGCGAAACCTTGCTGTACAATGTGCAGTATTAGACCTTCACTTCACCACCTCGATGAGCATTTTGTTTTGTTTATTCTTTTATTCATCTGCTCTGCCTTTTCTGCATTTAACTTTTCACACATTTTGCAGTTTTGAATAATTAAGAATGTTGATTCCCAAATCATGAAAGATTAATGTGTGAAGGATGCATAATTATTTACGTTAATTCCACGCTTTCTGATGCATTCCTCATTTGATTATCATTTTGGGGGAAAGGGTTGTATATAATGGGTGGAGCAATGTGTTGATCTTAAAAAAAAAAAAATACAGCACTCATGAGTAGAAAATATGAATATTATCTCATGTGCAAGTGTGTGAAATCGGACAATAACTCCCATTCAATAGTGCACAATATGTCATTGTATGGACATATCTTATTGTTAAAGTGCAAATTCATTCTCTGAGAAGGGCTCCATTAAGTCGTGTAACTGGAGTTTATCTTTTCTTACAGAAATTAACTAATGGACAAAGACTGCCAGAAAAGCCCTGGAGCCAAACACCAGGTTCCAGCAGCTAATTTACCTCATGTTTTCAATGATGAATGGAAGCCATTATGCAATGAATAATAGGAGTCATGAGGATTTATTACACACAGCATGCAAAAACTTCAATAATGCATCCAACACTTGCTATACACAAACAATAGCGGCTTTTTTAAGTGGCTACATTCTTTATGTGCTACATCTTCTTGGCTAACACTGCAACAGTTAAATGTCAATTAAATCTTATGTCTGTGATCCTTAATAGATAGCCCTGTAACCTCAAAAATGCAAGAAAAAAGAAAGTTTGCCCGAACAAATTTGAATTTCAGTTAAATTTAAAGTAAGTGAGATCAAAGAAAAGTAAAAAAGACAGTTGAGACCATAAAGGACGACAAGTGAATATCAGTGTGTGTTCAGGTGCTATCAACAGCATCTTCTGTCCTGGGAGGAGCCACAGAGACGCAGCCTCCTCCACACATTAATTAGTACCCAGAGGAAAAAAGGCGGGGGAAGTGGGGCAGCAGAGTGGTGAGAAGGATGACTGGGGGTTACAACATGGGATCCCCTAATGGCAGGTACAGCATATTGCATACTCTAGAGGACACACTACCGCAACAGATTAAGTTCCAAGCTTGAAAATAATATATTATCCTGACTGTTATTGCTTTGAGACACTTTTTTAATATCCACCAATATTCAATTTCTCACAGCTATGTAGTAAACACCTTTGATTTATGTATTTATATATGTATACGTATATCCATATATACACATACTGTATATGTAAATATACAGTATATATATATATATATATATATATATATATATATATATATATACACACACATCCATAAGTACAAATATATGTATGTACATATAGATATACACACAAATAAATATATATGTATATACATAGATACATATACATATATATGCATAGTAGTACTGCCGTTTCATCCATACATCTTTGAAAATCAGTAACATTGAACAAAGTTTCTCCTTCCCAGAGAAGCCAAATAAAGTGTGTTCTAACTGCAAATGCATGGACTTATTGCCAGCTGTAATTAGTTCAAATGTTTGTATTCATCAGATGCACAACTTTGATAACTTTGATCATGAGTCAACATGAGAGGATGCCCAGATCAAATCAAAACTGTGTAATCCAAACAGTAACATGATCTGGGGAACATTGCTGTATGGAAAACATACATAAACATATTCACATGCAAAAACACAAGTTAAATGTGTTGCCTCCAGTATGAAAAAAGAGTTAGGTCATTACACAGTTAAGTTGTGATTATCAAGGTGCTATGTGCAATATGTAGCATTTGGGCTGCATATTATGTGAAGTATGCTCGTGTTTGTGAGACACATGAGGGGTGCATGAGGGGGCTACTAAAGGAGTTAATAAAGAACTGTCACACTTGCATCAAAATTAAGATTGCTCCTGTTAAAGTGATAATCAGAGAACATCCTGACACAGATACGTCTCAATATTGTTCAATATTAGAAAGCTTACAAATGATGAATTAGAGCATCTAAACACTGTAGGAATCTAGATAAAGCATAGATGAAATGCTTGAGTTAGGATCAGCAGTCGCCCAAAGGAAATATTTCTTTTTCAAAGAATAATTAAGCCTTACATTATTAGGAGCAAGGGTGTATAGCCAGTAATTATCACCCCTCAGTGTTACACTCAACGAGGCTGCATGAAAGCATCTTGCCTAATGCGCTCGTGTTTTAATATTCTGCTGCTTTTTTAAAGACACCCAAATGGCGAGATGAGCCTAATCCTGTCATGCAAAATTGACAGCCTCGTATGCCATCTGTTTAAATACAGTAAATCTGGTTTAACATAACCGACTCATAATGAAAAGATAGTAATCCTGTAAATTGGGGCAATGAGAGAGACCAATATCTTTAAATGAATACTCCCGCTCAGCTTCAGTGCTCCAAATTTCCATCTTGGCAGATAGATTGCCAGTGTAGCCTAATGACGCTTAGGATAATTTTTCCATTTGTTTGATGTGTTTCACGGATTCAGGTACAGTTTCCATTAAAGTGGGTCATTCCACGTGTAACTGTATACAGTCAGGCGATCAAGAGCGGTGGCAATGAAGCGGATTATTAGCTACCTGCTGCCAACGAGTAACCGTAAACACCAGAGCTGGAGGTGAAAGGAGGGGATGTGGGTGTTGGGGGATTTTGCAATTTATTATCCTCCGGCAATTAGCCAGGAAATGCTACAGGCTCTTTGATTGGGGGATGTTTAAAAATGGAAGAGATAAGAGAAAGCCACAGATGCAGCAGCCCTTCCTCATGGTAGACACTGGCTGCAGGCGCAAGAGATAGCAGAAGCTCTGATAGTCTCCAAGTCAGAGAGAGAGGCCCAGATAGGCAGCACTGAACTGATCTACTGGTGATAACTCCTGTCAATCAGGCCTCGGGCTTGATTAACACATGCAGCTCACGGGAATATTAGGCCAAATGGGAGGTTTGATGTGAAGGGTTACAAAGAATCAAGTTATGGAGGATGAGTAGAGGAGATGCAGCAAGGCTGTGTCTCAGCTAATGACAAAGAAACACGAGCAGTGAGGTGAACTCTTCGAAGGAACTGCGATCTCGTCATGGGCGAAGCATTTTGACTGGCTGGTCATGTCATGTCATGTCAGCTTGGGTCAAGGTCACAGCGATTCTGTCACTGTCTTATGGTTTCAATCAAAATTCTGATGAGGGACTTGGTACTGTCCATAACCCCTGCCCTTCACTGTCATGTTTGAAGTCCATCTTTTTGGATCCTGGCCGCAGGGACGTCTACTCTCAACTGTCTTTTTCCATCACATTTAAATCAGGAGCAAGTTGGCTGAACCCCAGGACAATTCATAATGAGAAGAGTGAAAATAGTACTATAAAGAGTGCATAATCTGAAATAGGTACATTTAATGCACTGTTAAAGGCCACAGCATGAATAAACATTGTATCATTAACTCTTTGAGTGCCAGCCGTTTTATAAATCAGAAGTGCTTTGTCCCAGCGTTTTTGCCCATTTTGAGTCATATTTCAAGACCCACAGAATATTTTGTACTATGTCTATGAATAGCTCAAATGAAAGAAGAGACTCTCTATTTCATCATGAAAAAAATGTTTGTTTTTACCTTGTTCCATTCTTGTTTTATCAGAGGTACAGTAGAGGCCACTTTCACCAAAAATGTCCAGAATCCGTCCATTTTTAACATGTATGCTGAATAATATACATTATTTCCACCTGGTATTCAAAAGTGTATGTGTTGGGGTGCTTTATCTCGCCAATCACATCACATCATGGGTCGTTACATGGGTCTTGGTATTAATAATTACTCTCCTTATCGCAATTCTGTCTGCATTACGATCAGCTCATAATATGGAGATAAGGCAGACGGAGCAGATGGATTCACTGGTCCCAGGTCAAGGGCAGTCAAACTATTAAGCTATTTAGCAACATGTTTTCTCCTTGCTCCTTAGAATTAAATAAGATGTCCTGTTACTTTCATAGCTGATTATTTTTTTACTGTATCTGTTATGTCATTGGTTATGGTGCATAGGAATATCTGTGTGTTCTGCACAATGAATGTTGACACATCTAAGCAGGGGGCCTGTTCATGCAAAGCCAATATGCAGAAAGGATATGAGTAAAGCAAAATTCCCAAGTTATGAAATTGACATCTGATAAGCAAAACTGATTGTACCATGGCCATTTCTGGGAAGAAATTGACATCAGAGTCAAAACAGAAACTGCTGTTAAGCCTGTATTGACTCTTTTTATGCTTATCCCACTTGTTTCACCAGGTGTATTCAACTCACAGCTGTCCTTGAAGCCTTGTACTTCCATCCAGAACACACTAAGACAAATCTCTCCTACATTCCATCCTTTCTTTGCAGAGTTAACCCTAATGACCCTAGTCAGAGAGGAGCGAGAAAAAACTAATTCTGTGTAACTTTTTAATGTCTGCTGCCGATTAAGATAAAGCCTGCGCGTCTCGTTTCCCAGTGATTCTCCTTCCCACTCCCCTCTGGAGCCAATTTTGTTTGGTTGGGAAGAGTGGAAGATAAAGCTGAGAGCTGGCGAGTTCTCTAATCTGAGGAGCAGCGTTGGAGCAGTTGGGGTGACGTGGGGGAGTATTGTGCTCTCAGAGCAGGACAGATAAAAAAAAAAAAGACTATGATTGGGATCAGGAGTTTGATGTCGGGTGTAAGATACCAAAGACAGCGCGTCAGCCCAATGGGACAAGGTTGAGGATAAAACCGGCCTTCTGCCTCTTGTCTGGTTTTACTGAGTCGGGGGCTTAATCCAACAGAACTACTATGAGGAAAATGTGAATTTCACAACAAAAGGAGATTCTTAATAACTCATTGAGTGCCATTGATGTCTATGTACGTCATTTAAAAGCCAAAACTTGAGTGCCAAATGACGTATATATACAGTCATGGAAAAAATTATTAGACCACCCTTGTTTTCTTCAATTTCTTGTTCATTCTCATATCTGGTACCACTAAACGTATAATACAATGAACACAACAAAAAATGCAGCTGGTCACATAATACTTTATGTCCTATTTGACATTCTTAAGCTTAATTGATTCCCAGGGTATATAAGAGGCCATTTCATGTCACAAGCAGCACTGCACATGCAAAGGCCTAGAGTGGTTTCCTGCTTACATTCAAGCCGTAGCACAACTCAGAAGTTGTCAGCTCTCACATAATGCCTAAAACAAAAGAATTATGTGAAGCAACAAAGGCAGCCATCTTGGCACTGCTGGAAATTGGCATGAGTGAGAGACAGGTAGCGAAAAACTGAAGATCTCCAAGACAGCCGTTCATTACAACAAAAAAACAAGCTGAACATGGCACTACCAAATTGCTACCTGGCCGTGGCAGGAAACGCGTCTTTCTACCCCACGAGATGACCGTGCACTCATCCGTTCCTGTGTCAGGAATCGTCGTCAGACCTCCAGGGACCTTAAAAATGAGTGGGCACTGTCGAGAAATGTGACTTGCTCGGCAAGGACAGTTCGAAACCGACTTGTTGAAGCTGGTTTGAAGTCACACAGAGCACGCAAGAAGCCCTTCATCAATGAAAGGCAGAGGAAGGCCCGGTTACTCTTTGCTCGAGACCACAAGGATTGGACTGTTGATGATTGGGCTAAGGTTCTCTTCAGTGATGAATCCAATTTTGAATTGATGCCCACTCCAGCCAACTTACTGGTTAGGAGGAAGCCTGGAGAAGCTTACAACCCAGACTGTCTTGCCCCTACAGTAAAACATGGGGGTGGATCAGTCATGATCTGGGGTTGTTTCAGTCTGAGTGGAACAGGGCAAATGCAATTGTGTGAAGGCCGAATGAACCAGGTCAAGTACAGGACTACCCTTGAAAACAGTCTTCTTCCATCAGCTGGAAAACTCTTTCCTGCCTCGAATGACTGGATTTTCCAACAAGACAATGCCCCTTGCCACACGGCAAGGTCAGTTAAAGCCTGGATGGAGAACCACAACATTCGCACCATGCCTTGGCCTGCTCAATCACCAGATCTTAATCCAATTGAAAACCTGTGGAAAATCATCAAACTCAAAATGGAGAACCACAAGCCCAAAAACAAAGAAAATTTGTTTGAATTTGTCCAACAGGAATGGGCTGCTGTGACAGCAGAACAATGTCAGAAGCTGGTGGAGAGCATGCCAAGACGCACGGCTGCAGTCATCAAAAACAATGGTTATGCAATCAAGTATTAACTCTTGTGTGTATCATGTGTTTAAAGCAAACAGAAAAGAAAACATGGAATGCTTAAAAGTAGTGTTTTTGGCGGTACAATGCCATAGCTATTGATGTAAGAATTTAAGTAATTTTGGTTATTATCAAGAAAACCATGGAAAATGAATAATCCTTAGTTCTTAAATTAAACTCTCATGAGCTATTTTTGTTGTTATCATTATAATTGTCCAAACAAATGTACCTTTAGTTGAGCCAGGCATTAAAATGAACAAGAAATTGAAGAAAACAAGGGTGGTCTAATAATTTTTTCCATGACTGTATATATATATGTCAACATGTTTTTTCGGGAGCTGGCACAAGAGGGTGCTCTCACGCATCCTTTGAGTAATTTTGGGGCTTCTGGGAGATGTAGTCAGAACATGAATGAGACGGTATAAGCCACAGAGATCAAAGCAGAAAGTGGAGACGTCGGGATCAGAGAGAAAAAGTGAAAAAAAAGTGGTGTTTTCGGTGAAAGTGGCTTCTACTTCAGATAAAACAAGAATAGAACAAGGTAAAAACAAACATTTTTCTCTTCTTCCAATTGAGCTATTCAGTGTTTTCAGAGACATAGTACAAAACATTCTGTGAGTCTTAAAAAATGACTCACAATGGCCCAAACCAATGGCACAAGGCACTTTCTGTTTGATAATCGAATGCGATAATAACATGGAAAAGATACAAATTTTGCAGAGCGTGTGAGTGTTTGTAAGGTGTGGTCAGCTACTTCTTATAAGTTTGCTGACCACAAGCATGAACACTTGCAGGCAAAAGCTAAATTTCCTGATGCAACCAGTGCAAACATTAACCGCTCCACTCGACCATGAACAAGCAGCATCCTTTGGCACCACAAAATGACACGACGACTATGAATGCAAACAAACCTGTTCAACAAACACATGGATCTGTGCCCAACATAGATGGCATAGTGAATGTGTTCATGATATTATTGCTGTCAATAAACAAGAGTGTCAAAAGTGTTAAAGAAATATTCAACTATGTGCTTATAAACAGAAAATTAAAATGAGAAAAGAACAAGAGGAAGTTAAATCCATGCAGTAATGGCACAAACATTGTAAGCCTTAGTAGCCATTATCCAGGTATATAATCATGGGGTCAAGAGAATAATACCGGATTATTTACGAGGAATAAAGCTATGGTTGCTGTGTACCAGGAAGTCCAGTTTAAAAAATGCTCTTCCCTCGAGGCTCACTGAAGTAACCCATTACAGCACATACAATAAAATATTCATATGTGATCGCGATGGCCTATTTACAGTCGTACCACACCTTTTTCATTGCAGCCCTGTACAGTACAGCTGAGTGGATAGAGAACATTTGGGCCTCATCTACTATAATAAGCCACTCTGTTACCATCTGTTTGGAAATCTGTAGTTAGTTTTAGTCACAGTAGATGCACAGTGGCAGTACTAGTATGATGAATATGTGCATGGTGTTCTCGTGCATCTGCTTGCCAAGCGACAGAGCTTAAAAGTGAGAGGCTAAGGTATTCATTTATTACTCTTTGATGGGTTACAGTGGTCCATGCCTACTTTAATACATTCACATTATTTATATTTACAATATAGTCAAATTAGAGATATAGCAATATATAATAAAAACATATAATAAACCTATAAGTTGACTCATAAGTCAGACTAAAGCATCACATGTGAGGTGAAGCTTGATTACAGTGTACTGTAAGTAGGTTATTTTCCATAATATCCCCATCATTAGATTCACCTGTGGTCACAAACTGTCAACTCACATCTGCTCATTCATCTGTTTGAGTCAAAGCCTATCCTCTGAGCTGCTACTGTAGGACGCCACAGAGCACAGATTTGGGGCATGTGTGGGCATGGACGAAATTATCTTCATTAACTGGAACACTGCTCCAATATGCTAATGGCGTCTTTTTAATCACAAAACACGCGTTGTCTGCAGAAAGATTTTGATGGTTTTGACAAGCTGAATAAGGGCATTACTGAAGCTGTCCGACTAAGTACGAGACGACCCTGAACTAGGGCTGGGTATTGTTCAAAATTTTTGATACAATGCCAAATTTTGATACCGGTTCTAGAACGATACTTTTTGCGATACCTCAGTGAGTTATTTTTGTTTTATTTAGGCTTTAATCATGGTCATCATCAATATATTATACTATTATTATTATTATTATTATTATCAACTAAGTTATTTTTGTGTAATTTGGGTTTTATCATGGTAGACATACGAGACAACGATCTGATGATGATCAGCAGGCACAGGCTGCTACCAGTTCCTCTTTAGGACTCTGGGGAGTGAGAGTTTGTCTTATGGTGTGTTCACTGGAAGTCAGAACCTGAAGCTGAGATCATCTTAACCTCAAAGTTTAGTGCTCCCTGCTCCTCCAGCGTTACAGATATACAACAAAACATGTAGCTACTGTTTACGTCAGCAGCAGATAGCATGAATTCTATGTCCAGTTGATGAGATTAATCTGACTTTCTGAGTTGGAGGTCTGATACACAGGGTTCTCGTTTAAATTCTGACTGGGAGCAGGGAAACTCCGATATTCACATAAAAGTGAACGCACCATGAGTCGAAAACATAAACACTGGGTTCCCAATGCTGCTGCAATGACATTAATCGTCTTTTCTTTTAGAAGTGATGTTTGTCTCTTTATGCTGGGAAATTGGGGGGACAGATCAGTGTCACGATGAATCTGAAGGGGACATGTCTCCCTGTCCATAGAGACATCTGGGAGCATGGTTTACAGACACTTAGGTATCAGAATTTAGCACCAAAAAACGATTCATTTTTTGATACCCGATAGGATCGGAGCTTTTCGGTCAGTGCTACAAAAGTATCAAAGTTCGGTACCCAGCCCTACCCTGAAGATGTAGAATGGTCTGTATACTAAGAGTGTAGCTGGAGGTTTGACTTCTTATTCCTTTCTCTACTCACCTGTGGAGTAAGTGAAGTTATGCCAGAATCTCCCACTCTGCAAAGTGCTGGAAACATTTCAAGCATTATTAGAAACAAAAGTGAGACCACTGGAGCTTTTGTGAACAATCACAGTCAGCAGCCACTTGAGCTACACTGAGATTGAACCTGCTTGTCAAATTGCAGCCCTGCAGCATTGCTTCTCAGCTCTTTGCAGTGTACCACCTCTCCGGAGCTCCGTTTATAAGCAGTGACACTCTCCAGCAGCTTTTCGCGGCTCCTTGGAAACCTTTCTTTGCTATGCAAGTGTAGCAGAGTTCAGCCTCCAATGATTCCACATGATATGAAGTGAGGTGCCCTCCTGTCTTTTGTATGAGCAGGTATTATTCATAGTAAGACAAGCTTGTCAAGAACTAAAATAAGATGACAATAAGTGTTTACAGAGTACCGGATAAAAAATGGGTATTTATAGACAAGACAAAATTATTCACACCATCAACAACAGAACAGAGAAACACAAACACTTTAATCTCTACCAAAGGGTCCGGTTCTGTTTTCCAGACAGCAAACAAACATTTATTCCACTGCACAAATGTAAGAGTTTGTAAAAACAGCACCTTATAGCACATTAAAATCTTCCAGCTCTATTCAGTATTGAAGCAGTAAAGGATAAGAGCTTCTCAGGGAGCCAGACAGTCATTCTTCTTCGAAATTTGCATATTCTACAGAGACAAGCTTGGCTTCCGATTCAAAAGGACAGAAAAAGAAACAAACACATACAAAAGCAAAGCTCATTCACCAAGCCTTTGTATTTGAATAATCCAAGGCTCTCTGTCTCAAATATTTTGCAAGTAGGCGTCCATATTGAATATATAGGACTACTTAATGGCTGGTATGGTTGATACGTTGTGAATGAATGGGGAGATTAAGACATGACCAATTTAGTAACATACTCCAGGACTGCAGCATCTTGGCTGTTTCAGTTCTAATTGGAGAAACAATTGAGCCAAGAGGTCTTTTTGCTGACTGATCCATTCCAAGGCTCTAATGCTCTTAAAAAGAGCTTGCAGAGTTGCATGATGTCGCTATCATGGCAGTGATGCACTGGTGCTGATCCCTAAATAAGATTTCATCCCTGCTCCATGGATTAGGGTGGTGGAAAGATTCAGCTGTAACATATTATCTCCACATGTGAAAAAAATGGGGTGGAAGCAGTGGTTTTGAGACTGTGATGTCTGTTACACACACACACACACACACACACACACACACACACACTCAGATTTCAAGGTCTGTTGTAACAGATGAAAGTGCCGGGGAGAAAGAGTCAAGAGCAATGACACACAGGGCTTACTTACTTCAGTCAAGTTTGGAGAGTGAGTAAGCTTTCTTTCATCGTCTCTGCTTTCTCACACTGTCGACTGGAGCTCACAGAACACAACAGCAAAGTGGCATCCGATATCCCTCCACACCCTGTTCGCTTGTTCCTCCTCATAATTGTAGGGATGGGAATTGGCCACCTGACTGTATTGTGTACTGCCATCTGCCTTTTCACACTTTGGAGCAAAACTGGCTAAAATCTCATGTCAGAAATCCATTATGTCCTCATATTTACCACGTTTGATTGCACCAGTGAAGCCACGGCAACAAACTAAGGCTCATTTCACGCACACATTTCCTTTATACGTGTCTGAACAAGTGTCCAAGTTACTTTTACATACTGTAAAAGTCAAAAAAGCTGATGAAGTCTCTCGTAACCACAACAACAGTTATGGATGAATACATTGGAGCATATGGGAATTCACTACGGAGCCGATTTCTGATGAGACAGTGAGCTTCCCTTGCCCACATCATGACAATTCAATATTCAACAAACTATGTTTTAAACATGTGGACATGTGGTGTCATTACTTGTAACGTCTGAAAAAACTGTAAGAAAGCACCAGGAACATACACCAGGATTCTTGTACCATAAAAGTCAAATTTAATATTATATAATTTAAGACCCAAAAATGTCATGGGCTAAAGTAGTCAGTTTATTGTAAAGCCCAACCAATATGGATTTTTTTTAGGCTGATGCCAATTTAGCAGGAACAAAAAATCTGATAACAGATTAATCTTGGAAAAATATTTTTTGATCATTTTTTTTTCAGCCCTTTAACACTTGTAACAACGATATAAATTGAACGCATAATACTTAACTTTTCTCTATAACTTCCTAGAACAAAGAAGTGAACAACATAACTGCAGTAAACTCAATTATGTGTTTTCCTATTGCCATTAAACGCACCATCTGAAAATATAATACCTACAAGCAAATTTCTGGTAAATTTAAGACATTTTAAGGGAAACCTGTACACAAGTCAACTATGTCTAAATGGCCATATACGATTATTTCAACATATGACACCAGCGATGTGGTGATGTGTGGGAATGTACTATTTATTCTCACAGCTTCTCCGGCTTCACCTGTAGGTAATGGTGAGGTGGTTCATTAAGCTGAGCTGGTGCTGGAGCGGTAACGTTTCCTTAGCTGTCTGGGTCGAGGGCTCTGATGGCTTCCCACACTGCACAGCTGGAGGCGAGCAGCTAGGCGAGGCAATTTTCAGCAGTCCTCTCTGCTCTGTCGCTCGCCTGACCTGTCGTCTGAGCAGGAACAGGTGAAGCCTTTCTTTGTTGCCCCTCTACAATTCCTCAAGTGTGCTAAACTGCAGTTATACGGATATTGCATTCCGGCTCAGTTGCAGAGGTGAGGTCAATAGTGTGAACAAAGAATCTGCAATGGAATTAGTGGTGGCTACTTAGCGGTAGAATTAATGTTCTAGTGTACCAGCATTCATTTACTGGGAGAAAGAGCAGATGAAACTGACATCAAGGTGCTTTTAGTCGTTACAATTCAACACAAAACTGTTTTTCCACACATGAGGGCCAGCACTAATATGAGCTGAGAAATGTACTGCACAGAATGTCACTGAGATCTCTATTTCCAGCTCACTCGAGCCTCTGGACCTGCCCTGCTTTTCCCCTCCAATTAGCTTTCCACCTTTAATTATCCAGTGTCTGGCCTGGCACCAAGTCAAGACATTGTTGCACACACCCATTAACACAAAAAACCTGTTTGGTGAAAACAAATGCCTTGTGCTCCCCTTTTTGAAGTTCGTTTAACAATGTCCTCGAGCCACCATTTTCTAGTGTGTGAGGAAGTGCCGGCAAACAAGACATCCATCAAACTGACAGACAAAACAAATTACAAGGCAAACAGAACCTTAATGTGTCAGCAGAGCTAATGGTGTCAAGGCTGGTTGGCAGTAGACCCAGACACTCACACTCTGCTGCTGTCACACTCATACGGCCTTGCTCTTCAACTCGCAAAACGCCCAACTGAAGAGCGGAGAGGGATGACTTCTGGATAACACTCAGGTATTAACACCCTACACACTATTAACAATGTATCAAATCTAGATTCATAAAAGCCCATTAAACCGTAGCGAGACAGCAAGAGGCGTCCATGCAGGTATGATCTATATGCACTGTAGCTGGTGCTCACAAGTGAGATTATTCTTTAAATGAATGATGCAGTCTCCCTAAAGCCAATAAAAGTGTAATTACATGCCTTGGGCCTTGGTGACGAAGCCCGTGCTGGTGACAGCTACCTGGAAATGAGGAAGAACGGATTACCTTCACTTTTCATCTAGCTTTGGCATGATCATCTCTCCACAGGGGTCACCTTGGACAAAATGCCACAATTTTACCAGTCATTAAACTCTTAATCCAGCTTCAGTGTGCAGACTTACATCTCATCTTTCAAAGCATCCACTGCCTTATATGACTTCATGCTGCTGTTGCATCCTAGTCACCACTCAAAGGTGAGAAACCACTGCTGGACCAGTTATGACACAGAAGAGACGAGAGATTGAAATTCACAGTGAGTCGACATTTTCTCATTTCACATATTTTAGAGACCTAAGCAGAAAAGGATCCTTGTCAGGTAAAGTAATATCCTGATGTTGTTTTAAGCTTATTGCCTTTAGGTTAATATTCTACAAGTTATTTTGGTCTCCGCAGGAAATCGTGCCATCGAACCTTCGCGAGGCATCAGCTGGAAGATTGCAGAGACCACTTGTTAATATTCTTCTCGCTGTATTTGCAAAGCAGAGTCATTACATATTCAAAGATGTGGAGATATTTTTCATGGCGGGCAAAGTGAGCATGATAAATTGAACAATAAACACTTTAATCCAGGAACGCAAAAGTGCACAGTGACATAATGCTGCACTAAATATGACTTTAAAACGACAACCTGCACAGGAACACAGATACTCAGGTATCACGGTCACGCTCACATGCGCCCGTTTATTATACAAGTCTGTATATGTAATTGAAATATATGAATATGACATAATTGTGGTGGCTCTGAGAGCTCGAAGCACTGCCAATAGACACAAAACCATCAAATGAAGAAACATCAACACGTGCAAGGCATTTAGAAAACATTCATCAACTTGACGACACATAAAAAACTCTATTTGAGGAGACAAATCTTTCCTCCAACCCTCCATTAGCCATTCCGTTGTGTTATTCTCATGTTGATAAAACACAATATGCTTTCAATTTTTATGACAGTAAAAGCTAAGTTTGAAAAAGCTTTCATCTCCATAGAATCACATGACAGAAACAGCCCTGTCTGTATTTGTAAAGACTCTGTAAAATGTGGTTTCTCGTGTATTTTGAGTCGTATTTTAGTAGCACATAACGTTTTTGTCTCTGTCAAATTCCAGAGTGACCGTCTTTGGGTTTTAAGTAATACATAATTCCACAGCAAGACATGATATGAATTATCAATTTGAATGAACTTAAATTAAAATGAAAAATTATGGAAAATATTTCCACACAATTATAATAAGCTCATTTAGCAAGAAATTGTTTTGTTGAGTGACATAAATGTAAATATGCTGGGTCAACATAAGGTGTTGGTGTTACTAATACTTAATTTTGATGGGAAAATCCAACAAAATAATAATTTGTTGGGTGAAAATAAAGAAAATTTTGGAAAGTATTTCCACCCAATTATTTTTCCACCCAATTCACTCATTTAGCAAGTGATATAAATGCTAAGTAGCTAACCATAGCAACTAATGCTGCTATGGTTAGCTGCTGATGTTGCTACGATTAGTGAGCACACTACGAAAACATTCAGTGACGAACTTAATCGTTCAAAATTATAGAGCGGACAATAACAAGTTATGTGACATTTCTATGCAGTGGTTTATTTTTAAGTTAAACTTATTTTAAGTTAAGTAAAGGATGTAGCTTCCCGTCTTCCACAACGAGCATTACCAACTCTAAGCATGAAGTAAAATTTAATAATACGCTCATTTAGCTAGGTAGCAATTATTTTGTTGGGTGACATAAATGTAAAATCAACATAATGTGTTGAATTTACTATTACTCAATTACGAGTAAATCCAACATCTTAATCATTTGTTGGGTGAACGTGAAAAAATAATGGAAAGTTATTTCCAATCAATTATAATATGTTCATTTAGCAAGCGATGCAAATGCTAAGTAGCTAAGTAGAGCAGACAATAAGTTATGTGTCATTTCTGTGCAGTGGTTTATTTTGAAGTCAAAGTTATTTTAAGTCAAGGCTCTCAGCATGTTTTTAAAACTGTGTGCTGAACTTCAGGAAGTAAAGTTTCTAAAACTTCTGGCTCGCACACTACTGCCACCTTCTGCTCTGGAGTTGTACATGCAATTTACTATCTTACCCAAAATGCATTAGGTTCTGTCAACATGAATTAATTTACACAATGTTAAGTTATTGCACATCATGCTAAAATAACATTACTTAATGATGTTCAACCCAAAATATGACTATATATGGTAGAAGCTACATGTTACACTTAGATTAACGCAGCAGACAGCCAACTTGTCTTTTTTGTTTGTGTCTACACCAACAATTTATAATGTGAACATGTTAACATTTCAGTGTTTTTCACCAAACTGGCTGCTACAAAACTCCACATCAACTCATGCCCATTGTTTCACTTACTGCATCTGCTCTTTCAACAGAAGGGACACTTGAGAAAACCAAATATTGTGCTGGAGTTCACTGCTGGTGGTAACTCAATAATGGCAACTGGCTGATATTATGGTCATATTTAAACATGACTGATAAAGCAGCTGTGATTTTAATCAATCAATCTCAGTAATGAGAACAGGAAGTTAATCCATTGTTATGCATTATTCGTCAGTAAATGAGGGTCTTTGGGGTTAATTAACTAGTGGGCTAAGGACAGTGTTAATAATGCAGCACTAATATAGGGCAGGTGTAATAACACACTTGAGGATGTCCTTCTAAACTCCAGCTTTCAGTTCTTCTACAAGTAGAATAGTAGATGTATCCTGACAGTTCTGCCTCTACACTCTTCTTCACATTATCACATTAGAGTGTACATGGTTGTGATGGCACTCTTTTCTTTCCTTTCATAGAATAAAGTTAGAAACCGCTTTATGACAGAAACTACATCTTCCATCACAAAATATGTAGAAAAGCTATTTAAATTTCTGAGAAATGTAAAGAATGGAAGCCTCCACTGATCATCAGTTTTAAGCTTAATCACCTAAAACAAATTTCCAGCCCCATTTTCTCATGTCTGTGTCTGAGTGGAGGAATTCTCATTACTTTGACAACATGATTAATCATCAGTATGATTACTTTGCTGATGTTTTAAAAGCAAATGGATAAAGGAAATAATGCTGAGCTCACACAAATATGTTTTAAGATCTGGCCCAGATATCTGTGTGTGTGTGTGTGTGTGTGTGTGTGTGTAACCCCACTGAACAAAAAAAAATTATCTACAGTATAGAGACACTGTATGTAACTATACCGTAAAAATCATCATTAATGCAAAACACAAGGAACATGCATGTTGACAACAACATTTCACCAAAACTAGTATTTCCTTCACCAAATGTTCACCTAACATAGAAGCTTACTAACTCTTTGAGTGCCATTGACAACGTATTTCGACGTCATTTAAAATCCGACAGTGGAGCGCCATCAAAGTGTTTTTTTTGGCAGCAGGTCACTGATCGCAATCTCACACAGCCTGTGAGTAATTCTGGGGCTTCTGGGAGATGTAGTCAGAGCATAAAGAGACGGTATACACCACAGAGATCAAAGCAGGAAGTAGAGACGATCGAGATTAGAGAGCAAAACGGACAGATTCTGGACAAAAAGTGGTGATTTTGGTGAAAGTGTCCTTTATTCTACCTCTGATAAAACAAGAATGGAACAAGGTAAAAACAAATGTTTTTTTCATGATGACATAGAGAGTCTCTACTTTCATTTGAGCTATTAAGTGTTTTCAGAGTCATAGTACAAAATATTCTGTGGGTCTGACACAAGGCACTTTTTGTTTTCTAAAAAGGCTGGCACTCAAAGAGTTAAGTTAGAGAAGGATTTACTTCAGTTTACAAAAAAATGTAGCAGGCTGCACCCAGTAGACACGTTTTTAAAAATAACTCTTAACAGCATTTGCCATTTTGGTGACATCTTTGTGAGGGCAAGAGAGGGGAGGTGGATAAAACGCATGCTAATGCAAAATGTAAAGGGGGCCTTTGTGGACACCTTAATCTGGCAGTGGAAATCCCCTGCTTCATATAAACGCTGCACTGACACATTCTCCACAAAGCCAAGGCTTCTTGCTACATCTCCTGGGGTCCAAAATGACATTTAGCATCTGGTTGGATGTACTTTCTACTGCATGGGTGCGAGCCGCCTTTTGGATCCACATCTGACCTAACAGACAATCTTACTGCTGCATTTCCTGGTGTTTTACTCTCACTGGAGGTCATTCATGTTTTAATAAACTGTGTGTACACAGTGCTGCGTTGTTTTGTTGACCGATCGCATCAGTTTAATGCCATCAAAGCAGAGGTCATTGTATATTAACGACAGGGACAATCTCTGTTAATGCCAGTAAATCAAAATAACATCACTATATTCTTTGATGCAAACTCTGTGTTACTCTATTTCTGTTTTTTTGTGTACCTCAATCCATCCATGCATCCCAGCTCTGTGCTGGCACAGGAAGAGGTTGTTGCTTGACACACAATATTGGACAAGACAGTAACATGGAACTTTTAAAGCAGGATGGAGAGGGTACGATCGCACAAGGCTTGCCAGCTGTGATAATGATGTATAATTTAATTGAAGGCTGTGCTTCTATCCTCCATAGAACTCAAACTGCTCTTCTCTTGTCAATGTATTATTCAGGCTAATGGTGACCCTGAAATAGAAAAAAAGCTTCTTATCTGTTTAAAGTTTTATTGCAGAGAGCAAAGAGAGGTAAGGAGCTATATCAAAAGAAAGTGAGTAAGAGTGAGCATAGAAGCTAGAGAGGTATAGTTCTGTCAGCTGTAATAGCTGTTTCTGACCATGACAGCGTCATCTTCCTGGCAACAGCAGAAAAATTCAATTGGGAAACTGTGATGTTACTCTACACTTAGCTGCTGACATTTCCAAAGAAATTTCCAAATGTATTGGATGGCAAGAAGCTATCCACACTGAAGTTCAAACCTGCACTACAATTATTTAAATTAAAAATTTGAATAGCAAAAATTGCCTTCCAACATGATTATCAGCATGACCGTCATCATGATCTGTGGTGAGCGAATGAGAGCAAGAGGGGAGGACAGGGAGCGCAGTAAAGCACCCATGCATACTCTATCACACGTGGACCATCTTCACGTGATCAAGCAGATCCTCTGCAGCCTTATGAAGCCAAGTCAGGGAACGACAGGGTGAAAGGGTCCCAGGCAGTAAAACGCACCCTCTTCAATTCATCACCTTAAGTTGTCATATTTACAGTGTGAAATTCACCCATAAAACACTGTTATTATAAAGTGTAATTTTCACCGCAATTAGAAATCAGCTTCATTAGAGGACGTGTGACTGGAATGTGGCAATTAAGCTGCGCTGTGTGGCGTGTGGGGGGTGAGCCCAGGAAATGCAATACCCACTGATGGCACTTTACCAATTTACTGAATCAGTTATTTCACTGCCTCCGTCTATAATTGCCCACAATAACTAATCTTACTTCAGATTAACTTTCTTTACCTCATGAAAAATCCCTCATTTAGAGGATTAGGAAAGAAAAGTGCTTGAGGGAATTTATATTGTTTAACTATACAATATCAAGATTATTTAACCTGGTAGCAAAGTAGATATATGTGTTTATTACATACATGAATTATTTCCTTTGCACTTTGATTTGAAGCAGCCTCATGCAGCTCTAAATTGGGTAGCAACAACATGTACGTAATGTTAAGTCGATCCTGTTACCACCGTATCTGTAATCTTGCCCACAATTTTTCAGCTTGTACACATTACATTTATTTCTAACAAGGCGTAGGCGTACAGAAATAAGGCGAGTACATTTGAGAAGCTGATTCTCATAAAGCTTAATGATCTAATTGGATTGAATGAGAAACAGCAGGCGTATTTTCTGCCTTTCGAGCCTTTTTCTTCACGATTGAGTAATTATGAAGTAGCAAAGTCGGCTTCATTATAAGCACGCTTGGTGGCGGCCTTATAATCATTTTGTTGTGTTTGGCTGAAAATGCAGCCTACATTTTTACATTAGCACACATGCTAACAGTTCTCACTAGTGAAAGCAAACTGAGTCACAATATGTCAGCGAAACATCACAGAAGCAGCCATCACTGTGTTCCCTGCCCCAAGACACAAGTCACAACATATTCATTTAAAGTAATGACAGTGAATTCACTTTTCTGTCAGGCTGGTGCCTAATTTTCCCCCATTAGTTTGTACAATATTTCTAACCCTGCAGCCAGGGAAAGGCTGTGGGGATACCAGCAACCCTAACTGCAGCACATATAGTCGGTCAAATCACAAAGTTGTTCCATAATCTGTGATGAATGTTTTTTTATTGTTTTCTCTCTGTGCGACCATCTGACTGCTGGTGTTTCTGAAATCAAGTCTGACTTGATTTTAAAGATGTCTCAGGTAACTGAGGTGATTAAGGCTCTTTAAAAATGTGGGTGATCAATGTTTAAATTAGGTTGAAGATTAAATATTGATTTAAATTATTTATTATTATTAAAGGTATCTGGGGGAGTAAAGCCAACTTTTTCAACTCCACTGACATATTTCAACGTCATTTAAAATCTGACACTTGTGCCATATCGATGTAAAAATAGTGTTTTTTCGACAGTGGGTTGCTGATCTCAGTTTCCCACAGTCTGTTGGTAATGTTGGGGCTTCTGGGAAATGTAGTTGGAGCATAAGGGCATGTTTTTATCCTTTGGCTTGGTTTGATGCTTAAACTTATTTTGCTTTTTATCTTGGGGTCGTCCTGAGCACGGTCGTCACTCTGTCTTGTCTGTGTCGTTTTTTTCTTTTTCAATATGAGATGATTCACTCACTGTAAACAAAATTTACCCAAGGATACAATAAATATTCTGACTTTGATAAAGAGACAGTATCCGCCACAGAGAGCAAAACAGGAAGTGGAGACGATCGCAATTAGAGAGCAAAACGGACCAATCCTGGACAAAAAGTGATGATTTCGGTGAAAGTGTCCTCTACTCTACCTCTGATAAAACAAGAATGGAACAAGGTAAAAACAAACTCTTTTTTTCATGATGAAATAGAGAGTTAATGTTTGGTTTCTTCTTGTGGTCAGAGCATCCCTGAATAGCACTCACTAACTGCACAGTTATGGAGTATGTGCAAACACAATTTCAGCTGTTGATCTGTGGTAAGCTACACTATTCCTGTGTGAGTAGCAAGTGGAAATATTAATTCCTGCTCTCCTCTCCTGCTCTATAAATCTGATACTCTCTCACTTCCATCCCAGACGGTCATATACACTCAGCAGTGGAGATGAGCGGTATTTCTGTAATAGGTGTTGGTCACTTCTTTTGATCATTACTCTTTCACTGACTGCCTCTGCAGGCTCCTGTTTAGTAAATCAGTTGTTGTGAACATTGCAAAAAAATGACCCTGTTTCTAAACCTGGGCTAGTCCACATATCGTTTGTCTTCAGAGCTCTGTGCGAACACAGCCAGGCCTCTCTCCACCTGCTACTGTCTTCACATTACCATTTATTGCAGTTTGGTGGGATCGTAATACATCCGATTGGATTCCTCCCTATCGCCAGACTCACTTCAATCTCTGCCGCCCCTGATCTGTGTGTCTGTGTGATATTAGTTATGGAGGCTCTCTCTGCAGGCGTGGTGGGAGAATATAAAGGAACAGTCATTTTCTGGATTCTGGGCAATGACAAGCATCATGCATAGGAAGTAAGGGGTTGTTTCTGGATCGTAAGACATTCAAAACTAGTTCTCCACTCTCTAGATGACAATAAATAACATCCGGTTGCAACCTTCACCAGACCACAGCTGGTACACCTGGTGTTAATCCACTGACTACCCACTGTCAGTTTACACCAGGAGGTGCAAGGATGGCTCAAAGTCAGTGAAACACAGCTGGGTCATGCTGCATCCCAAATATACAAGGAAATCATGCATTCAACCATGAAAAACATTAGATCTTTTCCATTTGTTTGGATATATAAGCCTTTGGTGTGATGATATAGCATGCTAAGAGATTAGAGACACCTCACTGGTCATTTTGGGAATATATCTTTATAGGATGTCATTCTTTTCTGTATTGCCCTTCAGTATTTCTTTATGAACTGTTTTTCAGCATCCACCATTGAAGTAATGTTCCACCCAAAAACCTTGTGAGCATCAAACTTGCAGCCCCTGTAGGCTTGACAGGTGCAGTGGCTGTAAAAGTTTATAGCTTTGAAGCTTCGAGGACAGGAGCAGCATAACACAGGAATCAGGCTATTTAGATTGCAGGAGTGGTTTGACACATTTCTGTGGGAGTTTTGATATGTTTTCCACCAGGTCACTGGAGTCTGTGCTGACCGACATAAAATTCAAGACACTATTTGAAGGAGAAAAACACACACTTCCAACAGCCACTTTTCAGTGTGTGACTATCAGTAGATATATTTTGCGTGGATGATCGGTTCAATGCGTGATTTAACTGCATGGAAAATCATATATTCTGTT
The DNA here is from genome assembly GCA_029721515.1 of Synanceia verrucosa. Lineage (NCBI taxonomy): Eukaryota > Metazoa > Chordata > Actinopteri > Perciformes > Synanceiidae > Synanceia > Synanceia verrucosa. The sequence goes on from CM056559.1 coordinate 4,312,398, forward strand.
CTTAGCAAAAACATGTATCACAAAATGTTATTTCAGGTGACTTTCCTCACAGTTCATAATAGAGCTGTGCGATATGGGCAAAATTGCCAATTTTATATCCCGATAATGATATACATATAAATATATTTGAAATAGTATTTTTGTTTTCTGATGTAATGTTACTGGTAACGTCATTTTCACTTTCCATTGTGCTCTCCTCCATCTCCTCTGTGGTGTAATATAGTGTTATATCCCCAATATGCTTTTATTGTGAAGGCTGACAGTGACCGGAAGTTCGGCTGTGTTTGCGCTGTACTTTTACTGTGCAGTTTGGCTCGTAATAAAGATGTGTTTTGAGTGCTAATAAATCATTCACACACAACATCCTCCATGCTGCTTTACCTCCGTTTACTCCCGAGCTGCCACAAACCAGTCCTTACTGATGACGAAAACATGCTTCCACAAAGCAGTAGCATTGCTGCAGCTACATTTGCCTTCATACCATTATGTCTATGATTCATACAATGACCATGCATGATACATTTGGATTATCCAGCGGTCACTCCGACTTTGAGTTGTTCTTTACACGGCGTATCTAAACCACAACTGAGTAACCTTAAGGTTAGCGTAGCAACAGAGCTAACCAAGTGGCTACATGTTAAAGAACAAAGGCTTATATCGTACGGTAGACATTTTTAATGTAATGTGGTAATGTAAAATATAATGCTCAGTCATGTCACTTCTGGGCAAATGAGCTCTGATTTGTGCATGAAAACATCCAGTGTGTTATAAACACCTATATACATGGAAAGAGCAGAAAATATTGATAAACGTTGTGCAGCGGGAAATGGCAGAGGCGTGAAAATCATAACGCTAAATGTGATAATGAATGGCAATTTACAGTCAATGAAAACTACAGCTGGTGAGAGAAATCCAATGATACAATGCTGGCACACAAATGAAATGTTAAATAGCTATTCCCATCCAGTATCTTCTATAGGTAATGACAAGACACCCATAAACGTTTATCAACCCCACGTGGATCTCATCTCAATTATGGAAAATACTGGTCTTTCTGAAATGTGTTGCAAACTATAATTAAACAAGCAGGGTTGTATTTCAGAGTACGGCAATGGACTGATTTGTTCAACTGTGCACAGATAGGAATGGAGTCTATGGCCTAATTACATCGAGGAAGGTCATTGCCCTCCATTTCACCAGAGGCCAGTGATAGCAGGGATTTCATACCATATTTGCTTTTACCCTTGGTTTACAGATTGCCGATTCATATTTGCACCAAACACATCCAGTTTCAACCTTGAGCACATTTTACACATCATTTCAAGTGATTCTAAAAAAATGAGCTGAAAATGGATCTTGTTTTTGAAAGCACTGGTGGAGAGAAACTTTATTCTGTTTTATTTCTACCATGGATGCTGTTGCATCAACAAAAAATTGGAAAATAAATTAAATCTTTGTGAATTTCTGCAACCGATTTCATATGCTCGCTGTAACAATTTATGAACATATGAAGTGATTAAAGCAACGGAAGAGCTGGACATCAAAAGAAAATTATCCAATGGTTAAGAGTGTGTAACATCAATCTGGGAGCATGGTCCAAGTCATTAAGTTAGAACTTGTGAGTGGTAACGATGCATGGCGGTGAGAAGTATGTGGACAAGGAACAAGGAGGGTGTAAAAGAGATGCATCTGAAGAAATGTTAAGTAGAGAATGGGTGAAGCAGAACAAGACCGAAAGCAAAGTAGCAAGGAATCATTAAATAGATCAGGGGGGTGACTCTGCCTCTTTGAAGACACACATATCCCACTGAGCGAGAGCCTTGAGTGCTAGCAATGCCGATAGGCTGCAGGGAGCATCTCTCAGCCTCCTCACCGAGAACTAGCACTAAGATTAGAGGCTCCTTTAATCCGACAAAGGGGATTAAATGCTACAAGAGGGACGAAAGGACCGCTCCCACGGAGGGGCTGAGATGAATTATTAACACCTCTCCTCAAGACTGGTGATCCAAGTGTTTCAACCAAACATCACAGTTCTAAGACACTGGTGGCATGTCCTGCCAAACGAACATTCAAGGGTGCACAGCTAAACATGAACAGAGAGCGCACGGTGTGTTTGAGGATACGTGCGAAAAGGATGGAGGGGTTCCAAAAAACACAACAAGATAGAAGCAGAGGAGTAAAAGTGTGATGGAAACCCTAAAAAACTGTGAAAAACATTAATCATTCATTGTTGGGCAGATATACAATGGCTATGACTGAAAAGTTAGACAGAACCATTTAGCGCACATAAGTGGTCATCAGTTCCTTAGGTCTACTTCATTTGAACACACCTCAGCAGCCTCAGTGAGTCATACCTGTCAACAGGAAGAGCAATACATTTATCTAATTGTGGCACAAAGCATCCAAATCCTGAAGTGTCTCAAGGCAAGGTCAGAGATAAGAATGTGTCAACCAAAATGTTTAGCACTGTCCCACCCTGAATCACCTAAAAACCATTTCAAAGCACACAGCAGCACAACATCACACCCAAATTTACAATTGGTTTAACACAACAAACGTAGGTCATGGTCGCCCATCATCACTTACCCCCCTTGTTCCATCTGCCTTTAGTCCTTGCCTGATAGGTAAGTTCGGGACAACCAGACAGCACCAAGAGAAAAAAAACAAGTTCAAACACAGAAAGAAATCCAGACTTCGCCCTGGAAAACATGTCCAAGAGTTGCTGGAAGCAGAGTCACTTTCACATGGCTGTGTTTCCTCCTAGAGCGGCGCGGCTGTGGCGCATGGTAACCCACGCGTGGGCTGTCATCATCAGTCACGCTGCTGTCAGCAGTGGGTCTCTACGTCCTACCATGCTGCTTCGCGATGCCCTAGCCAGTTGCTGGTCTTCACTGCTGCTGGAGCTCCGAGTGAAGCCACATCTCTCCCCTTCTATAAGCTCTGCCTCAGCAGAGCGCACGGGAACCAAACAGGAACGCACAGCTTGCCACGCGACGGCACAGCTCAGCTACACTCTGCACAGTGCATAGGAACTCGCTCACTCAAGCTCTCTCACACACACACACACACACACACACGCCAACACACACACACACCAACACACACACTCTCTCTCTCCATCTCTCTCACGCTCACTGCTGCCACCGCTGTTGACGCCGATGCTGCTGCTGAATTATTTCCTGCCCTCCTCACTCTGGGTTTTGGAGGGATTTCATCCCTCTGCGCTCTGCCTTTAGCTGAGAGCTTCACATTGTGGAAGAGGAGAGACATTGGTAACATAATCCATCTTCAAGAAAGACGTGTTCAGAGGTGTGCTGGACCTTGTAGTGTAAACCAACAAACAGGCAAGTAAGAATAACAGGTGAGCAAAGGGGGCAGAAGAAAGTCAAGGTCCATCTTTGCAGAGATGCATTTCATCAGGGAGGCATTTGCATGGAGATTGCATCACCCTCGCCAAAGTGAGGGGCTTGGCTTGACTGGGGGCAATGGAGCATAGAGAGAAGGAAAAAGAGAGTAGGAGATCAGGAAAGAGCATTCTGGTGGTGAAATAGTAGGGATCACACCTCTTGACCCATCCCCCCCTGCTGTGACAGCTCACGGTTGAAAAGTGTTTATTTGAAACATGTCTTCTACAACTATTTTTTCATACAGTAAACACCTGAGTATGCATATAATTCATGTACAATGTAATTTCATTGTTGAATCACAATTCTGGACCATGCAGCCATGTCAATCACACAGCTAAGTTAAACAAATTGTTCTGGTCTGTTTAAAATATTGCTGTGCTACTCCACTAGTCCTCCTTTCAGCCCATGGTTATCTTTATTATTAATAAGCTGCCAATTAATTGGCCAATAAAAAGTCAAAAATAGTGACAATTATATTTGCAATCATTTTTCCCCACCCAACATTCCAAAACCCAAAGATTTTAATTTAATTTTCAATGACATACAATAAAACAGGCAAAGGCACCATTTTTGAAGTGCTTGCACAAAAGATTATTTGGCATTTTGCTTGATAACTGATGAACAATTAAATAATTTTCAGAACAGTTGACTTTGTTGGTCAACTAATGTATTAATCTGATAATCATGTCAGCTCAATATTCCACAGAAAAAAAATATTGAATTTAAATGATTTTCATCACTGAAACACACAACTGTCTCAATGACATTTACAGTTAGATTTACAGTCACTGCTCCAAGTTAGCGCCTCAGACAGCACTGCAATGCAAACTGTCGGCCTGTTAGCAGCTCCTGCAAGAAACTGCAAAATATGTGAAAACATGGAGAAGCTCAACTCCTCCAATAAACACGAGCCAACATGTCAACAAATTAAAAGCATGGCCGTAACTTTGTGAGAACCTTTTTATCCAAATAACCCAACTGCCATATTTTTTTAAATGACCTGCCACGTCACTATGCTGCCAAGTTCATAAACCAGGTACTTCACAAGCAGGGAGTATGAACACCACGGTTTTAATGTCCTAATTACAGCTTCTGAGAAAACCCATGATCAAGCCCATCATTTTCTAAACACAGTGCAATTTAATATCTTGAACTGGCATATAATCTTCTCCTGTTTTCTACCGGCAACAACCCCCCAACATTCTCCTCTTCCACGTTGTCACACAATGCACATTTGCGATGATTTCACAAAAGTACATATTAATGATACATGGCAGTCCCTTTTTAATTGAGTAACAAAATTCTGAAACAAATTTGCACGAGACAAGGTAAATTCAAACCCAATGCTACAATATACAGTATGGTGGTGCACGTCTTTACCTCTACGGCGGAGTTTTTCATCAGTAGCCTGGAGCTGTCTGTGTTGAACAGTAATACTCAAAGATTATATTTTTTTTGCATATAAAGGGCCTGGCGTAGTACCTTGGGCTCCAGATTTAAATGATGCTGGCGAGGCTAAACACCAAATAGCGTAGCTGCTTGTGAGCGGTTAGTGGAGGACGACCTGAAAATACATGGAGCATGTTGGTACAGCTTGTGCTAAATAGTAAGTGGTCTACAGTGACAGCTTGTTACAATCTGTGCCACAGGGCTGGGCTCTTTTATAAGCCACGGGTGTAGCAAGGACCTTGAAAACAACAATTGTTGCCATGATGGCATTAGTGTTGTTGCAGCTACCACGCAGCATGCATTTATGAGGTAAAACTGTGATTCACACACTTAGCGGTAAATTCTTTGCACTGTGACATCAAAAGAATTGTAAAGTTATTTTACATTTACCAATCCAAGGTTTATCTAAAAGCTAGACTCCCTAAATGACACAACACATGAATCTGCAGCATACTAACAATTAGGTTGAAAAAAGTTCTGAATAAAGTTCAGAAAGAGAAAAACAGCACAGATGTTCCAAAAACAAGCTCGTCTGTGTGTCATCAGTGGATAAAAGGGACAGACTTTGATGCCTGCTGCCTCTTGTGTAAAATTAGTTCACACAGACATAAATCTGGTGAAGTGTGGCTGGAATTAGCATTCACAGTGTCTTTGTCTAAGGTCCCTTTGAGCCCATTACACTAACCATTCAGAGTTGTGTTTGCTCCAAAATACTTTCTGCCTCTTTAATTCAGTACTAAAAACAGAAGGCGGAGGACTGAAAGGGAAGAGAGACAGTCACGACAGATGTACAGAAAAAACAAAAAAAATGCACAGACGTACTGCTGAGTAGTTAAAGTCACTACTAGGCTATAGGAGTAAAGCGGAGTAGGGGGACCCAACATCCATACTGGTAAGTCTGACAGCTTATCACCCCCAGACAAGAGGCCCCTGGATAAATGTGGTCAAGCAGGAGAGGAGCCCAGCTTCAGCAGCGATGGGGTGCAGGACAGCGATAAGGATGAAGCTCTACTGGGCAAAATGGGGGAGCGAGACAAGGGGCCTCGGGCTGAGAAACTCAGCCAACAGCAACGCTCATTCCAGCTCTTGCTGGCTAAACCTCTTAAAAAATTTACACATAGGCATTCACCATACTCAGCAAATATAGGTTACAGCGCGTCTCTTAAGTGCAACTGTGCATGCGTGCAAAAGAAGAGGGAGCACATTTGCACATCTTACAAGTGAACCCAGAAATGGAGGAAGAGCTAAAGAGCAGAGGAGGAAGAAAAGAGGGGAGACCCACAGAAAATGTCCTCTTGATGTTTTGCCGACGCCGGCCTCTTGAAAACACACCATGAAATTTGCTTTTTCACAGGAAGTGACAGAGCGAGCACCATGAATTGATCCCCTGACGGAGATCTGGCTCTTTGTGCAGTCGTTTTCTCCTCTGCGCATCTGCCTGCCCAGATACTGGATAATCTACTCGCTCGCGGCATTCCTAATCCAGCCATCCATCCCCATTCACTCCGCCCATGTGTGTCCCCGCACAGGACAGGGGTGTAGTTTGGAAGTCTATGATGGAACAGATTTGGCTGCTTGTCTCTCTTGAAATGACTGTTTTGCAGCAGTGAAATGATCATTTCTCCTGCAATGCTAACCTCTGGGTAATGATTAACTTTCTAATTATAATCACAATCAGAGCCCCGTAAGTTCCAACCAAATAATCAGCGATGGGACCTTTCTTTTGTTAGCAGCTAAATGCTATCGTTTCCCTAAATTTTCAACCTTATTGGCAAAGCAAAGCTACTTTGTTTATATTTTAACTTCCTCTCAAAATGTACAGATTATGGTCGACAAAGCACTACCAACAGTGTGGCTCCTCGCAACCAAACGCTAAAGATCATAAGCAGATTACTGCTGTCAGCCAATTCAAATAAGTAAACGAGCAAGACTAGAAAAGGGCACTGCTTGTAGAGAACCATTATGTGACTGCTATGTACATAAGTAGCTGGTTTATCAGTAGGAAAACTGGAAATCATAGCAGCTGACCATAAAGAACTATATTGGAATTTGATTTGAAAGGTCATGCCAATTTTTAACACTTGTGCCATTGACGTGTGTCGACGTCAAAGTGGTTTTTTGGCTGCGGGTCACCGATCACTGTCTCCTGCAGCCTGTGAGTAATTTTGGGGGCTTCTGGGAGATGTGGTCAGAGCATAAAGAGACGGTATACACCACAGAGATCAAAAGCAGGAAGTGGAGATGATCGAGATTTGAGAGCAAAACGGATGGATTCTGGACAAAAAGTGGTGTTTTTGGTGAAAGTGTCCTCTACTCTACCTCTGATAAAACAAGAATGGAACAAGGTAAAAACAAACATTTTTTTCATGATGAAATAGAGAGTCTCTTCTTTAATTTGAGCTATTCAGTGTTTTCAGAGACATAGTACAAAATATTCTGTGGGTCTTGATAGATGACTCAAAATGGGCAAAAAGGCTGGAACAAGGTACTTTCTGTTTTATAAAACAGCTTGTACTGAATAAGTTAATTTAAGAAATACATAAACAAGTTCAATATTCCCACACAATGCACTGGAATATAACTTCATATTAAATCAGAATTCCACAATTACTGCATTTGTGAAAATGAAATATAGGTGCTCCCTTCGGACTCAATATGGATGACCTCATTTTGTAAGCTAATCAAAAATGTATTGTGTTCTGCACCTCCATAACATGCTGTACTAAACAGCTCTTCAATCAAGTTGCCAGTACAGGCATCCATATGTAAATCTCACAAACAGACTGGGCTTGTTATAATGTTCACGAAAACAGCGATTGAAGTCAAAAGTGTGGCGCAAGCCGAAGGTGCAATTACATCGGGAATAAATTCCTTAACAATCAATCCTTTATGCCGCATAAACTTGGGCACAGAATGTGTCTGTGAATGGTCCCGCAAGTCAAAGAACAGAGAGGTAATAAGAATCAGAATGAGTTAGTGATGGCTGTCATAAAATATGGCGGGAGCTTCTATTTACAACCTGTAATAAAACTGCCTCTGCTGCGATTTATGGAGATGCTTGCCCCACACGGCTAAACCCTTTTTGCCAAGGGCATGTTAATAACCTCCATGGTGCATTCTGAATGTATTGGCAGATGGACATTTTGTCTGAGCATTGCAAACTGGAAAACAGGCGCTAAAAAAAAGCAACGGTGTCAAGCTTATATGGTATTCTGGTGGTGACGTGGCTCCAATCGGAGGTTTTCCTCCATCTCTGAGATCCACAAAAACCGCTGTCGATTGCTCAGCTTCACCGTTGAGTCCACACCCATCAATCTCTTGTTCGCCTTCACACCAAACAAGTAGTTTCCCCTCAAAAGCCAACAGGCAATGGTAAAACCATGCTCTACAATTATGGATAAAAACATCACATAGAATACAACTATCAATATGGGGTGGACACATGTTACAAAAAAGTTACAGTCTGGTCTGGTGAAAGATAAAATGTCACAGTGTTGCTTTAACAAAATCATTTTTACACAAGGTCCACTGACCAACTTTTTCAGAGCTTTCAACACTTCAGTCCTTAATTGGCAGGTAGAATTTGTTCAGTTGTTATGGAGATAGCTCAACTGTTATCATGTGACCAGATAGAACTAACAGGCAGTAGGTGTCCACAGGTGGTTGTATAGTGGCTGATAGAGAGCAGACAATAAGTTGTGTGTGTTATGTGTCATTTCTGTGCAGTGGTTTATTTTGAAGTCAAAGTTATTTTAAGTCAAGGCTCTCAGCATGTTTTTAAAACTGTGTGTTGAACTTCCTGAAGTAAAGTTTCTAAAACTCCCGGCTCACACACTACTGCCACCTTCTGCTCTGGAGTTGTACATGCAATTTACTATCTTACCCAAAATGCATTAGGTTCTGTCAACATAAATTAATTTACACAATGTTAAGTTCTAACACATCATACTAAAATAACATTACTTAATGATGTTCAACCACAAAACATGACTATATATGTGGTAGAAACTACATGTTACACTTGGATTAACGTAGCAGACACCCAGTTTGGCTTTTTTGAATAAGATTTAATTTTCTCCAAGATTTCATAGGAATAATTTTGAATTTTTTTGTTGTTTTAATGCTGCAAAAGATACTTTCACTTAACAAGATTTCTTGATTTGATTTAAGATGATAATATACAGTTCAAACACTTGAAATAAGAAATTAACATAACTCTTAAAACAAGATAAATTATCAAAGTAGTTTTTGTTTTTATCTTAGGAAGAACCAGATAATGAGTCCATTGAATTATGTTGTGATTATTACATCATGATAAATATTAAGCTCATAAAAGACTGCGCCTTTTCAAAACTATAGTAGAGATCAGATTTTAGACTCTATGTCAGAATACTAAACTGTGTGAAGGAGGATTATGATTGACCTCAATGTATACATATTAATTTCACAGAACTACCATACCAAATACCATTTTATTGGTTTTATCTACTATTTCATGGATCTGAATAATTAATAATCAGTATTTTTAAATAGAATGGAATAAAACAGAATGACTTTATTGATTCCAACCTGGGAAATTAAATATACGACCAGATACCCTGGAAAGCTTTGACAGTCACAACAGCTACAGTAGTTAAAAAAAGTGTTTTCACTTCAGTAGCTCAGCAGGAAACACCAACATATTTTTAATAATGCACCACGCCATAAAATAGAGCCTGAAACAATCTCTCTGAGAGGAATTACACACAGCAACCATAATACTAAATAACGGGGTAACAGGATCAGTATGATTGATTACACCATAACGGTAAAGGTGCATAAAATTAGCATGGAGTTTTAAAATGCTCTTTCTAAGTAAATAGCTTTGGAAATGATTGACAAAACACCCCATAGCAAAAGCTACATGCACTACATTTTTTTATTCATATAGAGCTTAGCTTATAGGTTCACAAAAACAATATCCGAGCACGCCTACAGGATGAATTCCTAAAAAGTGACGTTAAGCCAGAGTAGATATGTGATGAAGACATTAACAGAAGTAATTTGTGCCCTACTATAAGCCATTACAGTATGAACAATGCATGTTTACAATCACAATGCACAGGCTGTGCTACAATTGAAGTGCATTATGAAACTGTAATGAGAAGAATCAATTTATTGCTACTCCAGTCCCTCCATTAGAGGGGTGGAGGGGAGCGGTACGTCGACAGATATGGACACTGCTCATATCCCCGCTTGGATGGAGGAGTTTCACCTGATGACTGGTCTCTCTGGTGAAGGTCACCAGCTCCTCAGACCAACAACACTGTGCTCTTTATATCACACACTCAATTAAATAACAGGTTTCAGCTCTAAACTCTCTCTTTGCCTCTGCTTCCATGTCTCTCTCACCATAAACACCATAAAATCTCAATTACACACTCAGCTGAGGTCTGGAGACTACATTTCCGTTACGACAGTGCGTATGAATGTAGTTTATAATTATTTACTTGTTCTTCATAAAGTCCTAGTAGATGCTGGCATAATGATGCAATTACAATGACAGGGACGTACTGTCACATTCATCATTATAATCGTAAAACTATCACAGACTGCAGTTATGGCAATGGGTCTAATGACTAAATTAAACAAAATAAATTATAATGACTACAGCACAAGCTCCAGTGATGTTTTCAACGAAGGAAATGGAGGAAAAGGCAGAAGGGAGGGGAGAAATGCTATGTTAGTCACTGGACCGTGTTCCCCAAAAAAATTTTAACAGGGAGAAGACGGTGGAAACAGTCACCAGTCGTAGAGAAACTGCATCACTGCATCAGTGGGAGTACTTAACTTATCCTCTCTATCATTCTCAAAAATAATCGCAATAAAATTCAGCAACATATGAGGAAAATGATACGATATCTGACAGCCCCTACATTACACTGTGGAGGTCTCAGTCTCCTCTTTGTGTGCTGAGTTTTACAGATGGATGGAGACAGACGTTTGATGATAGATTAATTTTTACTGGCAAAAGCCGACTGAATTTGCCAGTGACATTTGTCAATTTAACAGTGGTTTCCAGGTGAAAAATATGAAGCTTAACAGGCATCACCCTGTGTGTGAAAAAAAAAAAAAAAATGCTTGGTCAGGACCCCTGAACTAGGGGTGTGGAAAAATATCAATAAGGCAATATATCACAATACTTTTTCTTCTGATATGATAGTTTTTTGTTAATATCGACCGACCCCATTCATTTCAGTGTCAATCCAGACTTTTTAAAATGACACAAAAAGCAACAATAACTACAGAGAGACCATCATATTAGCTGATTTTAGGACAATCAATATTCTTTTTTTTTTGGTCGCAGTGGATTGAGACTGTTGGTTTGACCATAAAGACAGCAACACTTCAGGACATCATGAAATTCAAGTGAAGCTAAGGATAACATTACATTCAGCTTCTTCAACTTTATTTTCTTCACACTGTGCAAAGTGTGTGCACTCACAGAGTGCAGAATATTTACTTTTATGTCATTTTAATAATCAGTATTTCCCTCAATAATTGTATTCAGCTGCAACATTAGTAATATCATAATATCCCTTACTTTGTCATGTCAAAGTACTATTTATGTTGTGAATTTGATCATTTTACTGCATACATGTACACTACACAGTACATGTTCCCATTCTACCGATCATAAACTGGTGCGTCACGTAAAGTCAAGAAAAGACCCACAACAGGTAATGTTATGGAACTGTGAGAAATGGGCTGTACTTATCTGAAGTCGGCGTGCTAGCAGACATAAATCATTACCTCAGTTCAGCTTCAGGCTGCTGCACAGTCTCATTCATTTGAATACTGTACATTTGCAAACTACTAGACTGTTGGCCAATCGATCATCAGCTGTATACAGTCTGGAGGCTTGTTTGCTGTGAGAATATAAAGTAAACTCCTCTGGGGTTATTTATTATCAAACATAAAATAACTGTGGCACAAATGCCAAAAGGTGGTCTGGGATCAGCGAAAGAAGCTCTCATTATAAAAGCACACACCCAAAGCATTGTGGGAATGCCATTTAGTCAGACGGATGGAGTGAGACAGACTAACTTTCTGGAGGTGTTTACAGAATCAGATCCCAGCTACAGGCAGAGGAGCAGCAGAGACTGGAGGCAGATTGAAAGCTATACACATCCATTACTCCGTATCATCAGCAACAATCACATCATCTCCCAGACACTTCCAGGTAGACTCGAGCCCCCTCAGGCTTTATTGGCGCTGCCATCCCAGCATCTATACAGTCACCTAAGCCTAAAGCTCATCCTTCCATTTCAGTAACACTTCTGATCACTGCAAATTCAATGAGCGTAATAAGCCAGTCAATATGAAATCTACTCTCTTATAACCGGTTCAAAGTAGGACTATGTAGAAATTACAGCAGCAGAGAAATGCACTCAGACTGAAGTCAGGAGTTTCCATAATGACATCCTTTTTTTCCCTGCACTCGTTTGCTCTCCTGCAGAAAACAGGATCACTTTTCATATAGGGAACCAAATGCTAGAAATATGTCTACCTTTAACACACAGCTGTGAGGGCTGTTCATCTGACAGATATATAGCTTCCTGTTGCACACCCATTCTGAAAAAGTGATTGACAGTTAGGCAGCACCTCCTGTTTGACAATACTGCAGTTGATCAGCAATATATTTCTTGTATTGCCATGTTTCTCAATCCATAGCATGAGCTCAGTGCAATTTTTTGATCATTTATACGTCTACTATACATACTTTTTATAAACTCAGGATTTTGGCCCCCAGAACATAAATGTTACTGGTCCCCCCCTCAGCTGGGCTTTGATACTGTTTGGCATAACACTATGCATTTTAACGCATTGAGTGCCAGCTGTTTTATAAAACAGAGAGTGCCTTGTGCCAGCATTTTTGCACATTTTGAGTCATTTTTTTTAAGACCCACAGAATATTTTTTACTATGTCTCTGAAAACACAGAATATCTCAAATGAAATAAGAGACTCTCTATTTCATCATGAAGAAAAAAATGTTTTTATCTTGTTCCATTCTTGTTTTATCAGAGGTAGAGTAGAGGACACTTTCACCAAAATCACCATTTTTTTCCATATTTCCTTTTGCTCTCTAATAGCGATTGTCGCTACTTCCTGCTTTAGTGTATACTGTCTCTCTTTATGTCCCAACTACAAATCTCAGAAGCCAAAAAATTACTATTATCTAGAGTCCTTCTCCTTATTCTCCCCTTTTTCAGCGCCCCCCAAGAGTGGGTGCCTAGTTCGCTTCTGAAGTGGCTTTAAATAAACCTCACAGTCACTGACCCAACAGCGCCTTCACATGCGATTAGCAGCTAAATATAAATCATCTCTTGCTGCTGGACAGAATGACAGCATACACAAAGTTAATGATTTCCAGTAATGAGGTGCACAGCACGGAGAAGGGCTTCATATCACATATTATGTCAACAATCGATTGATCATGCAATCATCATTTCTAATTAACAAAAAAATAAGACATTCTTCTCTCCAGTATCAAAGTAATATCAGCCTTGCTTGTTTTGTTCACCCAACAAACTAAAACCTAAATATATTAAATTTACAACAATCCTCACTTCCCTCTCTGTAACTGATCAATTGACTATGCCATTAATTCTCTCAGCACTAATATGGAGCACAGCATTTGTTTATGCAGACACATGTCACACTTTCTTCAGTTGTTTAGCATCAGATGAGTGATTTGTGCGTCATTCGTTTAACCATCAGCTGCTTTGGCACCAGCTGACTAGTAACATCCAATCACATTCAAACAGGCGAACAACTTGGCACTTGCCGACTACTCTGCATATACCCTCAGGCCAACACAGTTAACAGCTGCAGCTCTTTCCAGCATTTCATTATTATTATTTTCTTTATTTTTCTGACATGTTGAGTTCATTTACAGGTTGGGCTTGTCAGAGTAGAGGAGCTCTCCAGCACAATATTAGTTATTGCTCAGACATACCTGTATGTTAAATGCAATAAATGTCAAGTGCTCTGAAATGCATGTAATTTCATATTATTGAGCTAGAATATACAGCATAGTATATGCAGTTCCATATAGTGGAGGCATACAGTCTGTTATGACCAACTGTTGGTTCCTGACACATACAGTAATTCCTATTTAGATCACAAAATTAATGACCTATAGGAACATTTTGGAAGGAATTCAAGGTCAAGCTCCACAATACCCCCACCTGGATCCCATCAGATCGACACAGAGAGAGAAAGAGACCCAGTGATGTGCTGGGGTGGGTCCATTGCTCTTGAGTGTAGTGCTGGGCATTAAATCTGCCTGGTGATGAGAAAGAGTGGCAGCCACTCAGCTAGGGGGCCTGAAAACACATTTTAAATTTTGTTGAGATGACATGTCTCGTCCATCTTTCAGACTGCGCTGACAGGGGTGACAGTTAGCTGGTTTTTATGAGTACAACTCCAAAGTTGCAGAAGTCGGTTGAAACTCACTTGCAAAGAATGGATTTTACATTTGCAGGTGTGCAATGTTTGTTTTTGTTTTTAATATAAAAAGATCTATATAATTTCCACAGCATTGAAATAACAGAAAAAAGCAATAGAAATGCTCCCAGCCTTGCATTTATCACCTTTAACTCATTTAGTGCTATCGATGTAAAAATATGTCAAAGTGTTTTTTTGGCCGTGGGTCACCGATAGCGATTAGAGAGCAAAACAGACGGATTCTGGACAAAAAGTGGCATTTTTGGTGAAAGTGGCCTCGACTCTACTTCTGATAAAACAAGAATGGAACAAGGTAAAAATAAAAAAAAAATTTCATGATGAAATAGAGAGTCTCTTCTTTCATTTGAGTCTACCAGGTTAGGTGTACCCAGAGGGCAAAGGCCATTTTGGCAGACCCTCACCACCCTCTCTATACAAAGTTTTGGCTCCTGCCACCGGCCTTTTCTAGGGGACACTTAATTAATTCATTCATTCCATTCAGTGTTTTCAGAAACATAGTACAAATATTCTGTGGGTGTTGAAATATGACTCAAAATGGGCAAAATCGCTGGAACATGGCACTTTGTGTTCTATAAAACGGCTGGCACTCAATGAGTTAAAAGGCTTACTCACTAAACGTGATTCTAAACAAATAACTAGTGTACGCTACAAAGATACTAGATACAAAGCTGACCACAGTGCATTTATCACATGGACTGTGACGATGCAGATGATGAATATGAATCTTTTGGAGATATATTGCTTGTCACTCGGTCATAGCTGGCTGCAAGCCGGCACTCATCAAGAGTCTGTGCTGTGTTTGTCCCTGGCTGAACCTCAAATTACTGTAGAGATGTCAACATGTTTCCTCTGGTTGAAGACAGCCTTTTGTTTGCCTTTCTCCTACAACATATCAGTGCATTATGCTGCAGGGGGCTCTGATATAAAAAGAAACATGGTACATGGTAAATGGATGCACACATTCACACATTGCTGAGAGGCGGATATCTTAATCCAAAGACCAGTGTCACGCTGCAGTGTATTGATTGGTGAGCATAGAGTCTGTGAATCAATTTTGTATTAAGAATTTATGCTCATATATGCTCAAGCCCTACGGACATAGAAATCTCTCTATTAACTGCAATGATTGAACTGGATGAGCCAGCAGGGGCGTTCGGGAGGGGCTGGCTAGTCAACTAGGAAGTGGACAGGTGTTCAGGACCCAAACCTTGTCCACACATGAGAGGTCACAGCAGTTAGAAAGATGAATGAAATCCAGTGGAAATGAGTCCACTATAGCACAAGAGAAAGATCATTACAGTGAAACAGACAAATGATTCCACCCATGCCAGAAAAATCACCATTAGCTGATCGATGTGGTGTCCTGTTCAGTGTGAAGAAAAGTCCACTGAACATTCAAAACACAACAGTAACAGTGCACTTAACGATGCCTTTGAGGTGAAATGAGGAGAAAATAAGCACAAAAGCCTTTATAAGCCTTGAAAAATACTTTGTCATTATTGAAAGACTTTCTCAATAATACTGTAAACCAACAAAAAAAATAAAAAAAAGAACTGTGAGTGATGGAAAATATTGAGCACGGTCGGCCCGACTATGTCAACAGCGTTAGGAGATGTTTGGATTACAACACACACAAGCAAGTGATTAGGCATTACTCCACTATATATTTACAGAGAAAAATGGTTGTTTGAAAATCAACTTTGCAAATATTTTTTGAGGAAGGAGATGGATTCATCACTGTTTGTCAGTTCTCAAGGAGGACCACGGAGGGCATATTTAACTAATGGGACTGTAATAATCATAGTGGCTTAGCTTATAGGAAAGTATCTGCATATACAGGAGAGAAAATACTGTGAAAAAGTGGGAGACCAAACACTGATTATAACATTGAAGTAAATCTGTAATAAAAACAATTATATCATATTGAAACAAGAAGTTGCTTTGGAAATTATGCACAAATCAAATTAATACATTCATCATAAAGCCTAACAGTGACCAAAATAAATACCATGGAAAAATTAAAGTGTTAACCACGTTAATAACCGAGGAGCAAAAGCCCTGCACAGAACAGTAGCAACTCTTTGAGTGCCACTGAAGTATTTATACATCATTTAAAATCCAACGCTTGAGTGCCATAGACGTAGATATATACGTCAAAGTGTTTTTTTCTGCAGCAAGCACAAGAGGGCGCTCTCACACAGCCTGTGAGTAATGTTGGGGCTTCTGGGAGAAGCCGGTATAAGCCACAGAGATCAAAACAGGAAGTGGAGAAGATTGAGATTAGAGATCAAAACAAAAAGTGGACAAAAAGTGGCATTTTTGGTGAAAGTTTCCTCTACTCTACCTCTGATAGAACAACAATGGAACAAGGTAAAAACATTTGTTTCATGATGAAATAGAGTCTCTTCTTTCATTTGAGCTATTCAGTGTTTTCAGAGTCATAGTACAAAAATATTCTTTGGGTCTTGAAATGTGACTCAACATGGGCAAAAACGCTGGAACAAGACACTTTGTGTTTTATGAAATGGCTGGCACTCAGTGAGTTAAAATCTCCACTGCATTCAAAAGTCTGTGAACGTGTGAAACGTTGTTAAACAGATCCTTCCATGTGTTCACTCAAAGAACTTTCCTTGAAGGTTAGCCAAATTATTAACGGAAATGTACTGGCGCATTGATGGACAGAGGCATAACATTTAACAATAGTACTTCCTTTGATTAACGAGACAAGCAGATGTGATTAAGACATCTCTGATTGTGCTGTCAGTCATCCAAATGGACAGGGCCCTGGTGCTCACCTCTCTGCCATTCCAGTCCAAATGGCTGGGTGTGGAGATGTGTCCCCACATTTCCAGCACTCACTCATTTAAAAGACCCCTTTGCTCACCACTTAATCTTCCTTGGCCCATCTGGGGATAGGGTTTTATACAGGACACAAGTCCACTCAGGCTAGCCATCACCTTTACTGTCTCCACTGATACAGCATGCCATTAGCATTAACACCACAGTGCAAGCTGGGAAATCGAAGAGGAGCTGGAGATACAGAGGTAAAAGAGGAAGAACAACTCTATTTGACAAATGTATCCAATGTAACGAATACACGTAAAGAACATATGTTTGATGATTTAAAGTATATCATGTTCTATTCCCAGTAAGACAGAAGTGATTTCTGACCAAGCTGCAGCATTAAACTCAACTGATGAATAAAGACTTTCATAAATAAACAAATCTGCTGAACAGATAGATCAAACAAACCAACACAGATCTACAAAAATGGGTGATAGAAATGTCAAAAATGTTGTTTGCTTTATGTGCTGCAAGGCCATAAAATTGTGCATTCTGTTGCACTTGAGAGGACATGCTTCATTTGAAAAAGATGCACAAATAAGTCTTCCAGAATGGACGGCCACTGACATGTCGGCCAATTTATTTTCTTTCTCATGCAGATGTGCTGTACGAGTAAATACTGGCTGATTAATCCACCTCAGTTTATTATTTTTGTGTGCCCACCAAATCAATAAAAGGGAGTTGTTGGGGGGAAAAAAGCTTAACTTTATCATGTTCATCTGTTATTACTGGATGTTGAAACGGTCATCAGTTCACCCCGTGAAATGCATCTGAGAGGTCTGAATGTATGTGCTGCACATTGTAGCTAAAGGGTGTAAAAGACACAGGCAGTGTTGTTTTTTTGTTGTTGTTGTTGACTTATTACACATGTTGGCATTAATTATTCTCATGCTGTTTGCTATTTGAACTTTAATACCCGCAGCAGATTTTGTTGATAAATGACACGTCCATATGCTGTTTGTTCACATACAAACTCTGCAGAGGAGGAATTAATCAAATGAAGCTTAAAAAGCCATGCCAATTTATTATTATCAACATTACATTAGATATGACAATCAAATGATAAACACACAGAATACTGTATGCTCCAATGGTCCAACGGAAAAATACCAAATTCATGTACACTCAAAAAAATATATATAAACGCACAAAGAAAAACTTTTAGTTATGTTCACGTCACAAAATAGAGTAAATATCCAAAAATAACAGTACAAATTTATCAACAAAGGGGCTTTAATTTGCGAGCGTTAGCATCAATTTTAACGCAATAGTCCCGGAGTAATGGCAGGAAATGAGGGTCGATGGTCCGAGCTGACAAACTTCAATAACCCGTGTCCGTCATTAGCCTTGCGCAGAGCGGTACACAGGCGACGCAGGGACATCACCAGGCTGTCGATCGTAGCCTGTAGGAATTTGTCCCATTCCTCCTGCAGAGCCACTCAAAGTTGGTGGACATTCAGGGGAACTGGAACCCGCTGATGGACACGTCTATCCAGAACATCCCGAAGGCGTTCAATAGGTGACATGTCTGGTGAATACGGCGGCCAGTTGAGGACAGGAATATCCTCCTCCTCCTCAAGGAAGTCCCTGCATATCCTGGCAATGTGCGGGCGGCCGTTATCTTGTTGGAGAGTCAGATGATGGATCTCAACAAAGGGCGCCACAATTGGTCTTAGGATTTCATCTCGGTAACGTTGCCCATGCAGGTTTCTGTTGATGAAATGCAGACATGTGAGCTGACCATAGCAAATGCCTGCCCACACCATCACACTACAGCGACCATAAGTCACCCATCACAGAACATTAGCATCAGCGTAATGCTCACCAACACTGAAGAGCACGGTCCTCCAGCGTGCAAGTGTCCAACGCACATGAACAGTGGCCCAGTCCAGTCGCATCTAATGTCGGGCTTCCACAAGTTCGAGACCCTGGTGTGGTTGACGTGATCTGAGCCTCCTGCAGGTGGTTCCTGACTGTCTGGGCTGAAATCGGCCTGTTGTGAAGACAGTCTCATCGGCAGTTCTGGTCACTGGACAGACCCGATCACTGAGGTGCTGGAGCCGCATGTACCGATCCTGAATGGGCGTGGTCACACATGGCCGGCAGGCATGTGCGTGGTTCGCTGTATGTAATACCAGTCTCTCTGAAGCGAGTCCTGAGGCGGCTGACAGTGGAATGATGCATATTCAGCTGTATTGCCACTGCTGTAACGCTGAACCCAGCATGCTAATAGCACGCTCCCTCATGATTTGTGACATCGATGGCATGTTGACAAGTGACAAAAGTCCACATTTTGTGCTGGTCTTTTTTTGACCAGACTGTAAGGAGTGTCTGTGTACTATTGACCACCACTCTGCCATGTTCAATGACTCTCGTGAGTCAAAAAAAAAAAAAATTCAATCTGAGGTTATAGTCAATAGGAGAGGCCAAGTGAACCACTGGGTTTGAGCAAAACAAATATTCAGTAAACAAATACATCAAGAATTTAAGCATATTTCATGACAGTCTTTTTTTTTTGTTCACCATCTAAAGTTTGGCATTTATATTTTTGTTGTATATACATACGTATCATACCTTAAAATGGACTATAGACAAATGAGAACCTTTGCAGCAAATGTAACTTAACTGTACACTCTGTTGTCCAAGATAAAATAATATTCAGCCTGCAATGGCTTTCTTAATAATCAACCAATAGATGGACAAAAAAGAAAAGTCCTCAATGGTGTGAGCACTGGCTAATGACCAATTTTCTCATTACATGTTCTTGCCCACATCGGTACGCCTGTGAAATATGCAATAATAATTCTGTATGTAATGCTGTGTATAAACCAATTAATGAACTGCGTGTTTAGTAAAAGGTGAGAGAGAAATGAGACGAGAGTATGAAAAACAGTGACGACAGCTGACTGACTATAAAAATACAGACATTAGTGTAATGAGGAAAATGTCCTGGAATGAGGGGAATAAATGATATAGACAAGACAGATAATACTGTGGAAGGATCTGCGATGTTGGAAAGAGAAGCGCCCCGGCTAGGCAGCTACATGATTAACCCTGTGCTGGTGGTAGGAGAGTCAGTGAGGAGGTGAGGGAGAGGAGGAAGAGTGACAGCAGAGGAGGAGAGGATGGGGACAAAGGAAGTGTCAGCGTTACTTTAGAAGGCAAAGAGAAACACAGGCTGACAGGTGAACCCGAGAGGATTGACCAGCCTACATCCAGCTGTCAGCCAGAGCTCATCTGGCACCAGCAGAGCTGATGTGTCAAACAGCAGAAAGGACAGGAGGATCGCTGCATATGGCCGCACATGTACAGCTGTGGCCCGGCCCCACACTAAGCAGCTTTAATGAGCAACATGTAACAACAACAGAGGACACAAGGACATGAGAGTGATTATCATCTCACACATGGTGGTGTTCAAGTGCTTGCCATGCCTGCACAGTAAATCCTTTTTTGAGACTGAGTACTGCTTGAAATCTGCATGCAATTCCAATTAAGTGGATTTGAAATGTAAAGACTAATAGACAGTGTGTGATAGATGACAGAGGGGAATACAAATACAGCCATGGAACTGTATATATTTTAACTTCTACAGTTATTTATGTCCTGGCCGTCACGTTATAGTGTGGTATTTCTTTAACTCTTTAAGTGCCATTGCTGTATATCAACATCAAAACCGACGCTTGAGTGCCATAGATGTAAAAATATGTCAAAATGGTTTTTCAGCAGTAGGTCACTGATCGTCTCCCACAGCCTGTGAGTAATGTTGGGGCTTCTGGGAGATGTAGTCAGAGCATAAAGAGACGGTATATGACAGAGAGATCAAAGCAGGAAGTGGAGACGATCGAGATTCGAGAGCAAACAGATTCTGTCCAAAAAGTGGCATTTTTGGTGAAAGTGGCCTCTACTCTACCTCTGATAAAACAAGAATGGAACAAGGTAAAAAAAAAAAAAAAAAAAAAAAAATCATGATGAAATAGAGTGTCTCTTCTTTCATTTGAACTATTCAGTGTTTTCAGAGACATAGTACAAAATATTCTGTGGGTCTTGAAATATGACTCAAAATGGGCAAAACGCTGGAACAAGTCACTTTTTGTTTTATAAAAATGGCTGACACTCAGTGAGTTAAAAAAAAGTGCTCTGGAAAAACCATAAGAAGAGCTGACTTTTTTGTGAAGCTGTTTATCTCACACTTGACAGCTCCTGGCTGAGTGAGCACCTAAGACTTGCTGATTATCAAATTAGATCACACATGCATTGTTACTCATATAGAATAGCATTTCACTTCACTGTTCATTACTTCTGTACTGACCATGACATGCAGGTTTTGCACAAAGCTATTAAAGACAAGTATGAGCGGCAATCCTTGAGAATCTGAGTCACAGCTCCATATTATGGCTGATTTTAGTGCACAAACCATTCACTTTAGGCCACTAAACTGCAATAAAAACCTGGCAGTTAAACTAACTAGTGTGGATGAAGGTCACCGTGTGACTGAAGAAACGTGTGGTAGTGCACACTTTTTATTGGAAACTGTGAACAATCTGCACTAATCTGTTGCCATGTCTCAGTCTTGTAGCTGTATATAAAGATGATAAAATGAATTTATGTGAATAAGTAGCTTAGGGACAAAACATTTCTTCATGAAAACACTCTCCTGACTGTAATGTCTAGATGCTTTTGTGTAGACAGTTAGCCCACATGCTCTTGGCTGACTTGACCAGCAAGGGAAGGACAGTCTCTTGGGATAAACTGGAGGGTTGTGACAGTTGGAAGGGCTTCATAAAGTCTTCAGCTCCTCTGCTGAGTTATTATCACATTCAGGTTTTACCCTCGTCCCTGGTGAATGTCTTCTTCTGAACATGATGACGGAAATTAGATTTTTTTTTTGATCAGTCACATCATGGAGCAGTGGAAAAAAATAAAGACATTTATATAGTTATAATTTTTTTCCAGAACAATGCTTCATTTCTCTGATGGAGTAAAAGATACAGACATGAACACCCCTTTGAAATTAATTGTTATCTTGTAACATGTATGATTATGCTTGTTCATATACAACCATTATTATTTGTCTACAGTTAGGATGCATATACAATAAAAACAAGCATAAATTGGGCTGCAGCTTTGTGCTTTGAGTCTTTGTTGTTCACTTGGGAAAAGAAAGTCAGAAAACTCATCGTCTCTCTATGTGTGACGCCTGTTTAATTTCCTGAACAATTGGTGTGTCACTGCAGCCTGTTTCTGTCATGAAGCAGGAGAGCAATCACTAACAACCTAAGTGTGCTCTCCTCAGACGTGATGATGGCCACCGGCTTGAGAGCCTTCGCTATCATCTGCCTCTGAGATGTCCATTTTGGTTAGCGTGCAAATGTCAACTGCACTTTCCCTCAGCTGAGGAGAGCAGGAAGGTTGTTGTTAAGGGAATCTGTCCAGCATGTGGAAGCTGCTCTTCCACCTGGTAGCCACATCAGTCCTCAACTTATGAGGTGTTTCTCCTCCAGGATAAGATTAGCTCCAGTGATTGGCCTAATCCTTCCATGCCATCATGACACAGAGGGCGGCAGCACAAGGTTCACAGGGCAGCTAGATTTAGGAGGCAAAACACTTGATGTGATTGAGGCTGGGCAGCTGTGTAGCCTCCAGCATGTTAGCAACACTATCACAAAAAAGTCTGTGATTCAGATGTGAAGGTGAAATAATACAAATGGATCTGCTCCAGGAATCAGTCATCTGTTGTCATCTGAGCTGCTCGTGATAACCACACATCACTGGTGACTGCTTGACAACGTCACCAGCTCTCTACCTCAGCACTAACTAACACTGTCAAGCAGTCCTCTCACCTGGTCACCACCTGTTTAACCTGCTGCCCTCTAGCAGGAGCTACAGGTCTCGCAAAACCCAGACTAATAGACTTAGAGATAGACAGAGCCATCGGTGCTCTAAACACACAACACCACTGAACCACTCAATATATATACATACAGTATATTATCTTTTTTTTACATGTTGACTGAGCACCATGTGGAGCAGCGCTCCTAATTTTGTTGCATGCACTGTCATATAATGACAATAAAGGCTTTTGATTTGATTGATTTGATCTATGGTGGCTTTCCTCAAGGCCTCTCCTGATTTCCCAGAAGAACTGTGACACTCCTTACTTGGTTAATAGCTGAGGAGATGGTATAACTACCAACTGTGGCAATAATTTATAGAACCTCTGCTGTATGGAGGCTGAATTATTGGAATGAAATCAGCTACAGACAAAGTTATTCAGTTAATCAGAACTGTGTTTGTAAAAACAGCTTGAGTGATGGATTAATGACGTCTGCTGGTTCCTCTCACTATGGGTGGTAGTATGATGACAACCCTCACGTTTGTCTTTTTCTTAAAATTGCCCACATCCCTTTTTTTTTTTTTTTTTTTTGAAAAGCTTGCACATTGTCTGAGTCATGTGAACTTCCCTGGAGATTATTAAATCCCAAAAACTTGCCTCATTGAAGATGGTGCAGATTTAATTACATTTTCCTCACAGATAACAGAGAAAGCTCCACAGAACGAGAGGAGGAGGATTTCAGTTTTCAATTTATCGGATTAGACAAAAAGAAACAACTGGTTATTTCATCTAAAGATGAAAATGTACTATATTACAATATAAACTACAATATACGGCCAGTTTATTAGGTACACCTAGCGACAACTAAAGCAGATATTTAGAGGAATGTTGGTTCATTGTTTGTGGTCATTTTTGAAGATGTAGTGTATTGTGCTGTAGAGTTGAATTCTATGGTAAAAGGTGGAATAACAGGCTCACTCCACTGTAAAATTTGCATCCTGGAAAACAAAGCTTCAGATGTGAAAAGAGTTGCATGGGCTGTGAATGCAGGAAAGTTCATTAAATTGCTGTGACAAAGGATTAATAGGTTGTTTTCAGACACCAGCTGGGGGACTTGCCCTCTTGGTCAGTAAGCCATCATTTGAAACAAAGACAGTTGGGCCGTAATTAGGCAATTAATGAGCAATGACAATGGATGACTCTCAAAGCATTTATACAATGTTTAGGTGTCCCGAGGTCAAAGAGAATCCTGTTGAGAAGCTTGACAGACAAAATGTACTTTTTTTGTTGTCCGTCTACGATGGAGGGACCGGTTTGTTCTGTGTGGCCAGTGAAATCTGCACTGGTCTCATAATTCAGATGTCCTGTATAAGAAGGACTGAGGTCCTTCAGAGTCTGCAGGACTCCACTAAGGACTTTTCTCTGACACTGTGGTGGCGTTTGCAGTCTTTTATGCAGTGATCTGCTGGGGAGCAGGGAGCACAGAGAGGGACAGGAAGAGACTGAGCAGGCTGGTCAGGAGGGCCTCCATAGAGGAGGTCGTGAGAGGAGGATGTTCGCTAAGCTCACATCCATCATGGACAACCCCTCTGACCCTCTGATGGACTGTGGAGGCTTTAAGCAGCTCCTTCAGCTGCAGACTCTGACTTCCACCCTGCTAGAAGAAGCTACTGCAGCTCATTCATGCCATCAGTGATAAGACTTTATATCATCAGCTGGCTGATGGTAACATCACTGCACTCATTTCTGTCATCTGTCATTAAAATACGACAATCTGCACAGCAAATGTTCACTCTTTCATTATTATTATTTATTGTCTGTTTTTATACTTAATAATTTCTTTTATGAAGTCATATCCATAGTCCAAATCATAGTCGTAATAATCAATTTTTTTGTGTTTAATTTAATTTCCTTTGTCATTAAAACATCTATTTCTTTTGTTTAGTGCATTCTGTTAATATTTTTATTATTTTTATTCCTTATTCTATAATTGCATTAGTGTTGTTTATTGTTTGTTTCTTACTATAACTTGTTTATGCTGCTGTAGCAAGTGAATTTCCCCCCATGAATAAAAAAAAAAAAAAAACTATTCTAAACAAAACAATGTAATAAACCTGTAGAAACAACACAGACTCTGGACATTGGATTTTTCCCCTTATTCCAGCTATTTACTTTTAACATTACGAAATTTCTGATACATTTTTGTTGGTTTGTTTTTGTTTTGTTTTTTCCCTACTTACATAACACATCATAATACAGACATGAATTTCAGTTCCTCCTCAAAATTCAGCTCAATAAACAAACAACAAAACAAGTCTAACTCAATCTGCAGATAGTGCAGTTTTCTGACAAATAATGTTTTCGTTCTGTCCCAGCCTCTTTGGCAATTTGCACCAGACTGTGCCATTTAACCATTTAAAATAATACAAAAACAGACTGCACTCAACATGTATGGATTTTCTTTTTTGTCATGGGTTTTCTTAAAAACTCTGATAGGCTAAACCAGAGATGAGTTCAAGTCAAGTCACATGAACTGAGGAAAAACTCCCCCAAAAAACATTTTAACAGGGAAAAGAAATGGTAAAAAATGGTAGAGTTGACAATTAAACTGTGACCATGCATGTACGACCATTTTCTGTGAAAGACTAAAAAAAATATCTGACACTTTCTTTTCATTTCATAGGCATAAAAGTGGATAATGAACATACAGTCAAACCTGTCTGCACACTAAGTGTCTCAGCCTTGTTTCTGTCTGACAGTTTCAGAGTGTTTCTCACTCGACACGTCTGACAGAACAGATGCGTCTCTATTTTAGAAACACAGCGATGTGTGTTGGGCTCTGAGTGCTGCCAAAACGCAGGCGACCTACACTCAATACCGCGCCTGAACGCATCCTGCGTAGGCACAGACGGAGCACTGACGTTGCTGCTCTGTTAACATGCTGCTCAGGATGTCTTTATTTACTGTAGTTTAGTCACATTACAGACATTATAGGTATAACTGCCGCAGATTAAACACATCATCCTGCACATAACTGTTTGAAGCTTTAATATCAAGACAAATCCCACTTCTTTTAACTCAGGTTAACACCCATGCCACAGATCAAATCCACAACCGTCTTTCCTGCCAGCTGTGTCCCGGTGGGCCCTCTCACCAGGATAACACAAGCAGACTCAGCACATGTGTTTACCCAGGAGAATCCACCATCTGGTGAATAGATGTGTGCCAGCAGGTAGTTCATGCTAACTTGTTAACTTATGCCATGCATTGAACTTTCAGTTACATGAAAGAGTTAAAGTCAGTGTGAGTTTTAGGTAGCCGATTACAGTTAGAAATGTTCAAGGACTTCTGTTCAGTTGCTGGTTGTTGGGAAAAATTCAAATAAAATGACTGAAATGTTGCAAACATTATAATCTTCTATAGCACCAGAAGTGTATTAATGTCAAGATTATATTAATCTGTATATTCAGTTTGAGTTTCCAGCTGAGCACCATGTGAAAGGGATAGGGAGGTACTGAGAGATGGACTAAAATTAGTTTTGACCATTTTCAGACCTCAACAAAAATAATTTAAGACACAAAAATGCCATAACAATTTCTTTGGTAGAAAACAGTCAATTTATTATAGGGCCTGACCAATATGGAGTTTTTGAGACTGATATCAATATTTAGCAGGAAAAAAAAATCCAATAACCGATTAACCTCAGATAAAAACTTTTTATGATTTTTTGCAACACTTGCAACAATGATATAAATTTAAGGCATAACACTTTTTTCTAACTTAAATTTCACACAATCTCACTTTCAACAAAGAAGTGAACTTTGTGAACAAAATAACAAGCAAAATTGCAGTTTTCCCTACTGGCAGTGAATGCATCATCTAAACATTTAATACCCACAGCACATTTATGGTAAATTTAAGACAATTTAAGACCTTAATTACTCGCAATTTAATTTAAGACATTTTAAGCACAAACCCTGTATAATGGGAAAGATATAGAATAAGGCCAGCATCTACTTTATTTTCATTGATGTGTTCAAGGCAAGTATAAATGATTGTCCTGTATCCCAGTCCTGTGATCAGCTCTGGACGTCCCTAGCTTCTAGACCTACTTTCAGGTTGGGTTATGACCCACGAGGTTTCAAAAACAATCTCAGTTGTTATGCTGCTGATGTTGCTGAGTTAGTCGACTGCTTCTGCTCACGATGCTACAGGATTATACAGCAGGCTTGGGAGCAATGAGGGAAAGGTGTCATATGGGAAATAAGCTGCAAAAGTGAGCTATGCCTGAAGTCAACTTAACAAGAAGCTGTACAGAGCTCCCTTCCTGCAAATTTATGAGAGCAGACAGAAGCTTGTATCAGTCGGATACACAATCTGATCTTTCAACAGCAGTGTTTTCAGTGTAGTCCATGGCAGCAGATTTGAAGTAAAGGACAGTTTCAAATCCAGTGTGATGTACCCACCAGATCCAGTGTGAATTATCGGTGCTGCTGCTGTTTCCTCCTAAATAGTGCCAAGTGACAAAAACCTATTCAGACAAAAAAAGACATACACAAGACATATACTAATGAACCCCCAAATATGATGCTAATGCTAACCTTAGCTGCTGTGGCTCCCCTTGTTCTGCCTTGCATAATATCAGCAATGGGGTGGGTATTGGTTAAGGACTTCATGATACAATACGCATCGCGATACTTGAGTCACGATACATATAGACATACACACAGGGATGTCGAAGTTATCATGTTAATGTGGATTTTTCCTTTTTTTAAATTTAATTTTTTATTGCTAAAGTTGCTCTGGATTTACAATTGGTCCAAATCATGACTGTTTTGGGAGTGGAGAAATCAATATTAAGATATTAAAAACCTATGTTATAGGTCTATTAGAAGAAAAGGTATTGTGATATATTGCCATATCAATATTTTTTCCCACCCCTAATTAACAATCACATTGCAATTAGCAATCCCTATTGATGTCTATTTGGTAGTTGAGGTCGCAGTGCTTGTTGTACAGTTTTGGGTGTTGACCAATGACGGATTACTATTTTTTATAAACACCAATACTACAAAAAAATGTGAACAAAAAACTTTTTGTCTGTCAGTTTGTTCCAAATCACCAATAAGATCCAGTAAACACAACAACAAGCACATGGATACCACGTAGAACGACACCATCAAAGGATTTCAATGGTCAAACATATTTCCTCTGGCAGAAATCTTCATTATATTATTATATAGATATGAATTACCACAATTTTTGTTGACAAAAGAATATCAACCTCTTTTGTTCAGCAAACTAAGTTGAAGCTTGCCATTTTCTCCCTAATACAAACTATGTCCAACACAGATGTATTTGTGGAGTTTTCAAATATGCAAACACACAAAAGCAGCAAAGAAACAGTACAAACACAGCTGTAGTGACAAACAGCTGCTCTTTTTTTTTTTGAACAGGAAACTCGTATGACAGCAAAGTGGCACCTTGACAAACAAGCAGTAAACACTCAAAACAAAGTACAACAGTGGACACAATTTCAATAATCCTGCTTTCACTCGGTTAAGAAACAACAAGCGTAGGTGGCTGGAGAGGCTCTCCGGGCAGAGAAACTGCAGCCCCAGAAATGGCACTATAATCAATAGCTTCCCAGGCCACTTGTTAAAAATGCCATTTCCATCTCCAACTCGCTGAGAGGGCCCTTTACCAGGAAAGAGCCACATATCATTCTCTCCAGACAACTGGCTGGATGAAAAATAGGGGCCCACTGTCACTGACCAATATTGATTATGAGTGAAAATGTGATCATTTTGTATTAACTCGCCCCGAGGAGCCCTGTTCTGTCAGGTTTGCAGGTGAAAATTAATGCTTTCATATCGTGCTTAACAAATATATGGCTCATTTCTCATTTTAGCCTCCAGACAAAGAGGTTTGTGTCAATCACAAGAATCTAATAGCTTCCACAAGCGAACGTGATGATATGAATCAGATTAAAGCCATTATTTAACACATTTGTTCCCACTTTAAAGATATTTATTATTGCCCCTGACACCGCTTTAATGAAGCTCCAGACTTGGCATTTAAAATATCAATTTCTGATGATTATAGTTGTCACTGTAAAAAAGTGGAAATGTGGAGGAGGGAGGGGCTTTGTTAGCCGACTGGAAAGTTTTCCTGAATAAAGATCTAGATGAAAATAACGGTGCCGATGTGAAACAATTTGTTATTGTGTGATATTGACTGAATTGAAGCAATGAAGAAGAAACTTTTGAGTGTCACTGACGTATTTCCGACGCTTGAGCTCCATTGATGTAATAGTATATCAAAGTGTTTTTCTGGCTGCAGGTCTCCCGCAGTCCGTGAGTAATTTTGGGGCTTCTGGGAGATGTAGTCAGAGCATAAAAAGACGGTATACGCCACGGAGGTCAAAGCAGGAAATGGAGACAATCGATTGGAGATTAGAGAGCAAAACAAAAAAGTCTGGACAAAAAGTGATGATTTTGGTGAAAGTGTCCTCTACTCTACCTCTGATAAAACAAGAATGGAACAAGGTAAAAACAATGATGAAAGTTTTCATGATGAAAGTCTTGTCTTTCATTTGAGTTATTTAGTGTTTTCAGAGACATAGTACAAAATATTCCATATTCCATTTCATATTTCCATGAAATATCATATTTCCATGAAATATGACTCAAAATGGACAGAAAACAATGGCACAAGGCACTTTCTGTTTTATAACAGGCTGGCACTCAAAGAGTTAAAAACATTTAGAGACCCTCAACTATGTTCATTTTTATAGGATACTTTAAACATCCGCCTTAGTTTGCTTTCACCCCCAACTTATTTGGCAAATTGTCAATTAAACCACCTCAAAACAAGGCTATCTGTCCACTTCCAAACAGACTGGAGCACTCTGTTTGTGGTGTGAATGCAAAACAGACCAACCTCAGAATTTTAGTATGATTTTAGCATAAATTCAAAAAGCTATAGGCTACTACCATCACAACCATCTGTTATATTACATCCATCTGTTGACTGTGAACTCGAAGCAATCCTTGAAACAATCTGGATAAACAGCACATATATTTATGCAAATCACTAGGTAATACGCTTGAGTTAAAACAAAGGTGTGTCGTGATTGTGTCCTCCTATCTGTCAGCAGACACTAAAGAGGATAAACACATTAGAGCAGTAAAGTGGTGCATGACCTCCCCTTCACAGGGGTTCATGCAACGCTAATGATGCAGGACGACAGGAAATGGTCGACGTTATTAGTCAGTCCATATGACGTCATGTTTGCGCTTCTTGGTCTGCACCAATGTGAAAACAAGCGGACCAAAACCGAAGGAAAATAGGATTTGTTTCCTTAATCCCGATCCTAACCCTAACCTCAGAACTTCTGTCCAAAGCACAGAATTTGTAAATCATACAGCAATAAAGGGAAGCAAATGAAAAGAAAGACTGGAAATAATAATGTCAGCATGATGGGAGAATAAAGGCAGCAAACAAGTCATTTTGGATGCAGTGTGAGTGGTCCTCTGTCAGTGGGGCGAGCGGGTTCATAATTACAACATAGCCTACAGACAAATGCACAAACCTGAGCCACTCAGTTCTTATTGAGGGCACATTTCCACAAAGGCAAAAAGTCATAAATACTGCCCTATAGGAAAATATCCAGTGGGGGTTTATTACTTTGAGTGTTTTTTTTCTCCTTTTCCTATTGAAAATTCAATAAATATGTACCAATTCTCTCATGCCGTCACATTCAAACTGCCTTGTGCGGCTTATCCTTGCAGGCATTTTGTCCCAATCTCAGACACTGGCTAGTCAAACGATGGCTACAGCAGCGATATTACACTCTCTGTAACATATCACAGACCTTATCAGGCCTCATAAGCACTTATATTTCAGAAGTAATGCATTAAACATGGAAAAAAAACAAGAAGTAATATCTTTTGTTTGTTTCATCGCAAAATCCATATGAAAAATGTAATATATGGTCCTTCTCGAGGAAATATTCTCTGCACACCATTCAACAAAAGCACAAATGAATTAAAATGAAAGCTGATGCTAACATTTTCCATCATTTTTCTTCTGTGGAAAAGACGTATGCATGTTCACTGAAGGCAGACTCAGAAACTGTAGATGATAAAGCCTGGGAAAAGGAAGGACGCAAGAAGGACTTTAATATTTCGAGGGTTCAATCATTCTTCTCCAGCCTGTGACGGCTGGGTCACATTGTGTTGAAATGTGTGTGGGTGGAGGTGCCGGCTCTGTCAATAGTCAGGTATATCAACTGCAGTCATAATCCCTCTCAGGCTGCTAGGGAGCCACTGCAGTTGTCAGGATGCTGCTCCATACAAATGCACTGGATTACCCAGAGTACCCAGCAGCAGCAAACAGATGTCACAGAACACCGCGCTGTCAATTTCTCCAGACAGGTGGGAATCGCTCGATGATCAGTGGTACTGCAAATCAGGTGTGCTAGTGAATTACAGTACACTGAGACAACTCTGTGGAATATCTTCATATAGTAATGTTTAGTGGAGGGATAGTTACTGTATGAAGTTCTGACATATCCTGGTTCAGAAAGCTCTAATTCACTTATAATTCCTGCCGCTGACGGTTTGGTTCGTCTGATTGGACAGTAAGAAAAACAACAGAGGATTCATGTGCTCAGTTTAGCTTCATTCAACTCCAAAAACTCAAATCATGCCAGGTGGCTATCACTCAAGGTACCCAGAGCACAGAAACACTGCACAACATCTTCAAACCCACTGGAATTAATTAGAAAAAAAAAGCCTTGTTTTCAATGTGACAGGTTGTGCCGAACACAACCAGAGAATAATTCCACATCAGCACTACAAGGTCAAAGCAAAACTAAATACATATTTCAGCTGATTCCACAGGATACATGTCTGAGCAGTGTGTTATGTACACACTGAGTGAGGTATTTGAGAAGGGGCCCTATTAACTATTACACCAACAGCATGCTGGGTAGAACATGAGCTTCTGCACCCAGATGTTGCTCAAACATCTGCTTTGACAAGAGTTGGTTGATTCCAATGAGTGACATTTCTGGGTGGTTGAGAGACATTAAGAAGACACTGACCGATGAAACGCTCAGTGCTACAGCACATAACTCACAGGCTTAAACAAAAAAAATAATAACATTAAATTAAAAATGTCATTGTTTGTGTGCAAAGTCTCAGCTTTGAACAGAAGTGCAAACTCTACACTGACAACACTATCAGCAACTCTCCAGAATCTCATGAGCCCATCACAATCTGTGACAATGAGCTCTGGCCAAGAATGTTAGCTGATTTTTTTTCCCCTCAATCCTTTTTTCCTCTTTTTTCATTTCATTTGGCTTGGCATGCCATGAAGTAAAGTCTAATTAAACAATCAAGCCCATGCAGTCCCATTACCCCTCTGTCCTATTGACTTTGTCACAGCACTCATCCTCTCCCCAGTATAAACTCCCATGTCTAATGCCAGCCGGGGAGAGGGGCTGTTGTCGCACACTGTTTGTCCTCCTATCTCTCTTCGTCTCTGTGAGCACAGCGTCAGCATCAAAGCAGTGGACGCACTGAGCTCTGAGAGAGCAAACCAAAGCTTTGAGTGTCGACTTTAAGCTAAACTGCTGAGCACAAACATAACTGAAGTTGCATTGCCGACTTGCATCTCTAAAGTGTCTTTAAATGACTTTCCCTAGTGAGAAATTTACCATTTGACACAGCACTTCCTCCAAACAGGCCGCAAGGATAAACTACCTGATACAGAGAAAAGTAAACTATTCCTAAACTATTCAATAACAATAACACCCACAGTATACTGTATATATGCACCGATGTTACCAAAGTATAAATTTACAGAATACAAAAATTAGCGATGTCCCGATCTGATATTGATATCGCATATCAGTCCGATAGCAGCAAAAAAAATCTCTGATATAAACACTCCACTCCAGCACTTACATCCAGCAGCGTGCGGATCCAGGGTTTAAAGGCTTAAGTGACGTCAATATGTCAATAAAATATAACCCTACTATACTGACAGCAAAAAATAACCAGGGGTGGACAATACTTTTTTTTCTTCTTTTTGATTTCTTAATATTTTTTTTCACAAAAAAAAGTCACGATTGATCACCGATTGATCACGTTAACTTTGAGAGTATACAGTCGTATATATGCATGTGTACATACATATCCCCTCTATTCTGCAGCTCTGTTATAAAATAGCTACCTGTTATGATGTTATGTTTGTTTAGTACTGATATCATATCCGGTCAATATTGGTATCAGCTAATACTCAAGGCTGCAATATCAGTATCGTATCGGAAGTGAAGAAGTTGTGTCAGGACACCGCTAACAGAAATAGTATCTCGCCCTCTGCCCAGTCTTTAAATATTTAAATGAAATAAATAATGTGATAGTAACTAAATTAAATGAAATGAAACTAAATTGAAGAAATTAAAAAGTTGCAAAAGGCAGGGGTGGGTGTACTCCGAACAGCGCTTCCAGCAGTCATGTGACCAGCTGTAGAGATTGTGCACACATGAAGGTGGGAAGAAAAAAAAGCAGCCATAATATTCATTCAAGTGGAAATTAAGAAGCATAAACCTACAGACAAGTCTCCGTTGCTTTTTTAAGTTGGATATTGGATGTGAAAGAAGGTGACATGAAAGTGAGATGTGTTAAAATGTTACAGACATTTTGAAATGTTCAGTATTTGTACACTGAGCATTCTGTCATGGAGGTGTTCTCACATCTGTGGGTGTCTGAGATCAGGGTCCCCAGGAAGTTGAACCAGTCAATCATGTAAACAGTCATAGCGTTTATTTCTCATGGGAAATTTTTTCAGCAACTTCAGAGCAATATGCTCTGGTCAGTTCAGAAAGTGAAAATTTCCTAGAGGTTGATAACGGTGTGAAGAAGTGAAAACAGTCTGGTGTCTTTTCTAAATGTAGCCATGTTTAAACAGGGTCACAGACTGAAGAGTAGTTAAAGTCAAGAGCAACTGTGATAAATAACAAGAAGGAGAGGAACTCTGTGACTGTGTGGATAAAAATCTACAAGAATATGCTGACGACTGTGTTGACTGAGTCTCAATAAGGTGAAGACATGCTGTTTCAGATCAAGGTCAGAAGGCACGTCACGCATTGTGTGTACAAGCAGCATTTTTATTGAGCTATTACATCTGAAAAT
This sequence comes from Synanceia verrucosa, assembly GCA_029721515.1. NCBI lineage: Eukaryota > Metazoa > Chordata > Actinopteri > Perciformes > Synanceiidae > Synanceia > Synanceia verrucosa. Next base: position 4,346,646 of record CM056559.1, read on the forward strand.
GTGGCAATAAGCTGGTTGTCATAGTGAGTCTGTGATGTTTGTTGGTAAGAGTGGGAAAAACATAAAGGTGAAAGAAAACACTGCAATTCCAGTCCTATAGAGGTGTATATAGGACTATAGAGGTTATGGAGGGAAAGTTTACACAGAACTTGTCAATAAATGCATAGTCTCACATGACTAGAACAGATCTCCACAGACAAATATCCACGGCCTCCATCCAGTGAGTCAGACTAAGTCTACGTTCAGACCGCAGGGCTGAATGCTCAATTCAGATTTTTTGTGAAATCCGATATTTTTGCGAGGTCGTTCACATGCGACTTGTATGTGATCTCAAGTGTGAGCTTTAAACGCCCCAAAAGCATCCCGCATGCTCATTGGAGGACACGATGACGTCACATGCAGTGAGCGTGCTCAGTGTTTGTGGAAGTAAACATGGGCGCTAGGTAGCCAGGTTCCATTAAGACCCCTCCAGTTTGCCCTGAAAAGAGCTATCCTCCCAAATATGAATTAACTCAGAAACCTTGCTTTCCCTCCACTGACTACTCTCCGCTTTATCATCCGCCACGGTTGCTGTTTTTCTTCCCGCTCCCGCCTACTTCAGTGCAGAATAGTGACTTGTGTTGCTTGTTGATGACGTGTACTGTACGTCAGATGAATGTGACCTGGCAGTTCAGACTGAAGTCGCATGTCAAAAGATCGGATATGTATCGGTTTTAGGACCACATATCCAAGTGGCCTGGGTCATATTTGGAAAAAAAAATTGGATCTGTATAATTCAGACTGAAATTAAAAGATCAGATACAGGTCACATAGGGGCAAAAAAAAATCAGTTTGCATAAGTAAATAATTAAACATGAATGAATTACTTTTAAAAATTTGGTTCCAATGCAAGATCCTGGATGCTAGAGCCACCAACCTTTCCACAGCTTACAATGACTGCTAGTTAACAGGCAACAGCAACTTATTTCAACGACACATGCTGATGGGGGCTGTAAATACTTTGGAAAGATAAAATGATTAGTTGAATAAAGCAGTGTGTGAGCTTCATCTGTTCTTCCACAGTTATCAAAGTATTATCAAGACATCTTCAACACACAAACCGTTATGTGTAAAACCAAATTTTATCATAAATTGCACCTCTTATTATCTGTCATATTTTATTATCTGCACCTTGCATTGATCTCTCGGATTTTATTACCTCCGCCATGTTTTCACCAGAGTTTGTTTGTTTGTTGGTTTGCAAAATAATTCAAAAAGTTGTGGATGGATTTTGACGAAATTTTCAGTGTTGGTCAGAAGTGGCCGAACTTAAAACTGATTAATTTTTGGTGGTGATGGCATCTGATTCAACGTTAGCACTGACAGAGTACTGTATGTAATCTCAGAGCTGTGGTTAGTTTACCTGTGTAAAGCCATCTCCTTGGCAATCATAGCAAACGTGCACCACTCTCTCAGTAGGGTGGGACACTTTTTACTGTATTCAGTAACTCAGGTGTTGTTGATGTTGTTAATGCAACAGCATTTCTTTCTGTCAGCTGTCACTGTTTGTGCTAAAAGCATGCAGCGGTTTCAGACCACACCCTGTCTCTCTCAGCACACATGCCATCCCTGGGCATCAGCAGAGAGATGGGGTGGAGGTCTGGGAACACTCAGTCGTACTACTCACGATGGATGTTTCCCATCATGCAGCTCAATCAGCCGCCCAATGATTCATTTCACAGACACTTGGGTAATTATAGGAGTCTGCTCTTCACCTCTGGGGATGAAACTGCATGAGCACAGCGAGGGTGGGGAGCGGGGGTGGGTGGGTGGAGGAGGCAAAGACGGAGTGAGGAGTGAGTGAGTGAAAACAAAGAGACAGGAATGACGAGGGTGAAGATGGAGCAGGAAATGTGGTGAAATTCATTTAACTGGTGTCAACGGTCTTGTTCAGGAAAAACAATATTTTCAGTGACTCCACAACGAAGCAAACTAATCACTGCCCTGCAAACTGTTTACAAGTAATGTGACACAGCAAACAAAGTCAAAGAAAATACACAGCATACGACCTTTTAAGGTGGAGAGTAAAACAAAGGCTGTAAAAAAGGGCTATATGGTGGGGCATGAATAAAGATGTATGACAAGAGACTAAAAAAAAGCTCCAGAAGAAAACAGGTGATTGTAAGTGTGAAAGCTCCCCCTAGTGGTGAAACAGAAAAGGCTTTTTCCCCCACCACATACTGTACCTTTGTCATACCTGGACATTCAGTGGCATTTTAGACTTAGACATCTATTCAGTGAAACCATAAACTGTGTATGTGAAGGCCGTTTCTGAATTCAAGCAGCAACTCAGCACAGAGAAAATTTCAAGAGGGTTTTTTTCATTTGCTCAATAGTCTTTAGTGAGCTCAGTGGAGTGTACAACAAATTGATTTGGATACAACAATTGCATGGAAAGGGTGAAGGGAGGCAGATTGAAAAAAGTGAAGTTTTTAAATGGTTTCAATGGTTGAGCAGAGTAAAGGACATGAAGGGCGCCCATTGATTCTAGTGTGTTTGTTCCAAATGGTGAAATATTCACAGTGGATATATATATTTAATTGCATCTGGCTAATTCTGCTCAGTGGACTGTTCATGGCTGTTAAACAGCCAAAGATTTCACCTCCACATGAATCATGTGAAATCATTACAGTAGCGATGCCCAGAGTGTGTAGGAGTCTGTGTCGCAACTCCCCCATCAACAGACAAAAGTCTCACTGCAATTATTGAATTAGGAGTCAGAGTCTGCCTTATGGTGTGTTCACTGGAAGTCGGAAGAATGTAACCTCAAAGTTTAGACATACAACAAAACATGTAGCTACTGTTTACGTCAGTAGCAGATAGCATGGAGATCCAACTTTAAGGGGTTTTTTTATTTAAATTTAGACTTGAAGTTGGAAATTCCAACATTTGTGTACATTTGAAGGCACCATGAGTTGAATCACACAAACGCTGGGCTCCCAGTGCTGCTGTAATGACATTAATGCTGTGTTTTACCTACAATGTTTGCCTCCTTATGCTGGGAAAGTGAGGGGACAGATCAGTGTCTCCATACAGTCTATGAAGTCTCTATGAATCTGAGGGGTGTCCCCCGTCCCTAACAATATCTGCGAGCATGAATGAAAGCACTCTGAATTCATCAATCGGGAAATCATTTGCCAAGTAACGCACCATATTGTAACGGTAATTGCATTTATGTATTTTAAAAATAATGTGTTAGAGTATTAGTTACTGACAAATGAACAGCGTAACATTTCCTCTCATAGTTCAGAAGCAGCTTTGTACTCAAACACAAAACTGAATGAGTATAGATAAATATGTTATTTCAATATTGAATTAAATAATACTCAATACTACTAAGATGTCCAGGTTTTGCTGACAATGTGTAATTTCTATTATAGGTTGTTACTGTTCGGGGTAATCTCTAAAGACTTCAAAATTCCTATATTGGCGGGTAGGTTTGAATGACAAGCGATGGCATGATATGCAATATAAAGCAATAGTTCTTATTGGTGTTTCTATTTATCCCACTCACCACAGTGGTGCACTGATCGACGGTGGGTGACGGCTCTGGGAGTCATTTAGCGGCTAGATGTAGCAGCTCACATTCAGCCAGCGTAAACTCAAAAGTAAATATATGGATTTTTATTTGTAATTGATAACAGTAAATTTAGATCGCATGGACCCAGAGGTGAAATGCTGCCCTCTATTGGTGTGGCCAGATGCTACACATTGCACCTTTAAGTATTTCCGTGTTGTGACTCTATTTTTATCGCCCTGCTGCCTTAAGAAATGTGATGCTTTGTTAGAAATTCCAAGGCTATGGAGAGCAGGTGCAGGGCCATTGTGACAAGCACAATTTATCGGCTGCTCCTGAGCTAGGAAACACATTCAATAATGTGCCGGGAAGATGAATCCATCCCCCACACTGGGCTGGGCTCACAGGATGATGCGACAGAGGTAATTTACACATGCAGGTAGCCCAACTACATTTAATGCATTTGGAGTTGTAAAACACCAGTATTTCAGTAGCTTCAATCCATTTAATTACACTTTAAACTTTACTATCTGACACATCATAAATATGAAACTACAAGTCTGCCATACAGACAATACATTATGACTTTTGTGAATTTTTAAAAATATTGTTTGTTTAGGGACATTCCAGAGATGATTCTTCAAACATGCTCCCTCTATAAACTCAACATAGTTTATTATATGAGGTATGTGTTAGCAGTGTATGAGCGAAGAGCAGGAGAAAGATGGACGGCGTTCCAAGCGACAGAGCACAGGATAGTGGGGATGTTTCACCAAACCTATACTTTATCCAGAAATAAATGACAAAACTGCTCAACCACATCAAATTGTTTAAGTCTGGGAGTCTGTCTCGCTGAAGGCGACAATGCCAGTTTCTGCTGTTTTCTGTGGAGGGACAGAATACAGGAGGGTGGATCATTGACAGGCGGGAGAGCAGCAGGCAGTTAGACAGACATGATGTACAGCTCTGCATAATCAGCTCTCAGCCCCATTAATCTGGGCAGACTGCAACACTTGATGAGACCATGATGCATTTGGTGAGAGGTCCCTCCCTCGGATGTCATTTTGAAGAACAGTTCGATGCTAACGCCAAAGCAGCCCAGTCACGTAGCCACGCCCTTTACCACAACACATTACGCTCAGAGGACAAACGCTCCGAGGACATCTGGAGTCTTGCCACTCCGCCGCCTAAATTCATAATCACACTGGTGAGCACAGCAACATCAAAAATAGCATGTACAGTCAGGATGACCTGGTGCAAGCAAAGCCACTGGGTCTCCTTTAAAACATCAAATGGATCCCTCCAAAGACATGCAGTGGTATGTCTGACTCCTGAGTTCACAGCTTTCATGGTAACAGGATCAGGGAGAATGAGATCTGGGCTCCTCTCAAGACAGGCAGTGCATTACACAAGAGTACACAATGCAAGGGTCACTGTGTGGGATGACAAGGTGCACTGGACCTTTTCCTTTGCAGCTTTAACTCTTCCCTAAAGGCAGGTCGACCCACAGTTACATGTTCCATTAGAGCTCTACGTGTTTATTGCAGTTACTTGAATTAAATCTTCGCTGCAAGCTATCCATCTAGCTTTCCTCACCAGGGGTATGTGGACTATGTGGACCTATATTTGAGCACCATAACCCAGGAGTGTGGGGGGGGGAATGAAGAACACTGTCTGTGGTGAGACAGTGAAGGACTAAAAAACACATAAATAAGAAGTCCACACAGCAGCACTCCAGTGATTTAATGGTGGGCTTCTACAAAGGAAAGCAGAAGCTAACTTTTACTCCCCAGTTGAGCTCTACAAAGGCTGGATCCTAAATATCTCACAATACAACTCACTAGACAATAAACGATATTGGGTTCACGAGAACGAGACAAGATGATATTTTCACATTACTTTTAAGAAAACTGGACAACCAGTCATTTAACTCCATTTTTCATTAAACAGAGTGTATTTAACTCTACCTTTTAAATAATATATAAAAATACATTAATAATGTATTAATAATAATCATATATAAATAATAATATTAAAAATACATTAACATACATCAGTGTTGTAGTATCGGCGGCATGAGGTGAGATGTGTCTGAGGTGAATGTGGTGATGCTACAGTATATATAAAGAGAACGCTTTTCATTTTTGGTTCAGGTGTTGCACTTTGTATACGGTCCCTGCTCTGTCTCCACAATGACCAATGCTCATTCGGAGCAATGTTTTCCGTGGAGCACCAGGGACGCATCATTTCGGTAAAAATATGATTGTAGTGCATCATGTGACTCACCAACATAGCAGAAATGCATCTTTAGACCATACTGTATTTGCCGTATGGATCCAGGAAGTTCAAATCTGCCAATATCTTCCTAACTTAACCGAAGTGCTGCAGTTGTTGCTTTCCTTCTCTTTCGTCTTGTCAGTTTCTGGCAGACTAGACATAACAAAGGCTCATTACTGCCACCCACAGGTCACTAATAGAAGCTTGGATAGCTCAAAGTCTGATAGGTTTCTTTCTGGCCTGTGCTCACGAAACATCTTTTCACTTAAACGAGAAATATCGCCATGATTTAATCTCGCAAGCTCTCGTGGCAAAAGATGTGTAGTCTCGCAGCCCAAACTAAGATAACCCTGATCATGTCACCAGGGTTATTTTTCTCAGACTGCAGAAAACTCTTTCCTCGGCTTCTGAAGAAACTCTTTTCACAGGGTGAACAGTGAAAAACATATCTACAGGTCCCTGACGGCTGAATAAGCTCCATCTTGAGACTGCAATACGATCAAAACCTGCAAACAGCTGCTAAACAGATCTCACTGTATATCTAGTCACAACAAAACGTGAGCGTCTCTCCTCTCTTGAACCTGTGACGACTGCCAAGCTGCTGATCCAAGAACTGAAGATTTCTGTCAGTTACGCTCCCTGTAAGTTGCTCTGGGTAAGAGTGTCGCCTAAAAATGTATTCAAATGCAATTTCATTGATTCAGTGCTCTCCGGTTCTCCAGGGAGACCATTTAAAGGGCACAACCTCATAATGCAAACTGTGTCACATTTATATCTTTTTTTCCCCCTTTCCAGTAAAATTGAATAAACATTATTGTCACAGTGATTTTAGCTGGAAAAGAGGTGCTACTACTGGGAAGCATAAAGCCAGATAGTTAGACTTAATGGGCCTTGCTGTGTGTGGGGAGGCAGCGGCTGTGACTGTGACATAGTCCACAGGGACTTCACCCCCCTTATTCTGTACTGGGTGCTAGATGTGCCATGGCTTTTATGGCCCTCTGTAATATTTCATGACCCTATACATTGGTAAATCAGAGCAAAGGAGGTGAAAAGCTCACCAGCAATAGCATAACTTTCTAATATAAACACTGCCATAAAAAAACTATTCCAGTTTCATGTCTTTTTTGGCTCAGTGACATTAAGGTCATCAAAATAAGCAAATGCAGCCAGGCATCCTAAATGAACTTCCTAAATGGTGGCTTTCAAAAGATGGCTTTCTGGAGTCATTTGTGTTGTAATGGTGTGTTGCATCCCGCTGTGTTTTTTTTTTTTTTTAAACAACTGATTGACAAAAACAACCATGTCTGTGCTAATGAATCTTAGATGACTTTAACTCCACACTTTAATTTAGAAAAAAAAGGGAAGCAGTGCAGCCCCACTGATCTGGAGAACACAAAGTTACACTCTACTTAAGTGATGATGATGTCGCTACTTAATGGAAATATTTTCTTATAAAATTCTACCAATCCAAGTTATATAAAATATTTTAAAATAGTCAAATCTACCTTCATGGCACAGACACTAATACGAACTGAACTAAAGTGAAAGGAAAACAGATTTAATCAATGAAAGAATGTTGCAATCATTCCATAGTATATATAATTAATTAAAAATGATGTCTTACTGACACCAAACTGTTTTCACCACCTTCAAAAGTGAGATGAATTGCTGCTTTTAAACAAAGCAATACTGCCATCTAGTGTGATGAGAAATCTCACAGGGCCTCACTGAGCAGGTTCCCAAAATATGCCATGAAATCAATACAGATGCTGTCAAATATTTGTGATTTTGACATATATAACTGGAGATGCACAGCTGCTGATTCTGACCCCATCACATGCTCTAAGTTCCCATTAATCCACACACAGTTCAATAATCCACGGACATGTGCTATGTACAGTATGTGCAATTTATAAACAATCTTGTGAAATATCAATACTCATACTCGTGGTGGGAAAGTGCTATGACTCTCTCATAATATAAATGGTAAATTTATATAGTGCTTTACTATACCTGAAATGATACCCAAAGCCCTTTTATAGTATACATAACATTCACCCATTCACACACTGATGGCGGAAGCTGCCATGCAAGGCGCTAAACACGACCCATCAGGAGCAGTTGGGGCTTCGGTGTCTTGCTCAGGGACACCTCGACATGAACGCTCCAGGCCGGGATCGAACTGGTAACCCTCACTCTACACACTGAGCCATGCCGCCCCAATATACATCATGTAATGTGCAATAGTCTGATATATATATACTGTTTCTCATCTATTAATGTGCAATTTCACTTCTTGTCATATACCACTCACTGTATTATCTTAATTACACCATCTGATTGCTGTTTTCAGTAATTTCTGGCCATGTATGTTGTATATATGACACCTTAGTCACTTATTGTATATATGATGCCTTAGCTTTTTCCACTTGGTTATTTTCTACTGATGGTATTATTCTTAGTTTATATAGCCCCTCCTTTTTATGTTGCACTATTCACTTTGCTGCTGTAATGATGCAAATTTGCCTGTCTGTGGGACCAATAAAGGATTATCTCATCTTATCTTATGGACTGTGTATTAAACACCATTTGTTCATCAATGTCCTAATATAATTTAGTGTTTCTACTGTCACTTATTCAACCCCTGGTACACAACACTGCTTTGTTTATCACTTCATTTCTCTGCATTGCCATGAGGCGTTTAAGGACTAAAATCAGTCAGAGGAGAGAAAAAGCTGAATTGGTGCATCCCTAATAATGACAAAATGAAACACATCATAAATCAACTTCAGGATTATGTTTGACACAGAGCCAGACACACAATGGTTCTGTGGCTTATTTTTGTGTTTTGTCATTTATGATCCGCCCCTCAACGTGGTGCCAAATGAGAGAGGGCTCCCACTCACTCAGTGCAGATGTTCTGCTTCCTCTGTGAATGTTTTCTGTGCTCTCTCAAGGTCTTTGAACGTTGGCTCAGGTGTCAGGATCAACTAAAAGCCTGCAGTGACAGACGGCGCTCGTCGTATGCCGCCTCTGTCTGAGCCCTCTGGTGTCTTTGCTGGATATCAGCATATCGTGACTTTACTTCAAGCAGACAGTGGGCTGTCAGGGGGGTGATGGAAAATCATCATCACACTATCCAACTATTCTCCAGCCATGAAGCAACGTGATGCGTCTGCAACACCTTTAATGCTAAATGGGTACTATGGCTGTTAGATAATCATAATGCATGAAGACGGTTAGCAGCAGCTTCACTAACAGGGTCCCCACGCATCCTGAAAAACGAATGACCGATTTTCCAGTCATGTAAAACATGGAAAATGAGAAAAAAAAAAGGTCAAATGTCCTGGAAACAGTTAAGTTATCCTGGAAAAAAATATTAATACAAACAAGTTAAAAGTAACTTTTAACCTGTTTACATTTACTCATAAGGCATGGGGAGTTTATTATATTAGACTACATGTAACACAAAAATAGTATGAATATGAAGTATGAATAATAAACCACACTTACAGGAAGTGTTGAATAAAAATGGCCACTGTCATAGTGATGAGTCATTGTTCCTACTTGCACATTTGGACATTTTTCATTGTGTAAATATAAAACGCTACACTTAATAGAATTAGCCAAGGTGTCAAACTGTACTTCCCTGCCGTAGCCTCTAATACATTAGTGTCTTCATTACCAAGTCACTCTGTTTCTCCCAGATTCAATATCCATTTATTCTTTGGTAACAAAATAAAAAAAAAATCGATCTGTAAGGTGGCTGGCAGGTTTCCACAGCTGCTGATAAGGCAGAGTCATCTGCTGGCACATTAAAGAAGCTCAAGTGTGTGCTCAGCGATGTCCAGTCAATGTGGACGTTACTAACATTATTCATACCGACTGTTTAAAAAGAGATCCTGACTGAGCTGAATTACCATAAACAGGGGTATGAGAGATGTACGGCAGTTCAGTGGAGAAATCAAACAAAGTTTAGATGAAATTAAAGTGACGAAACTAGAAAAGTCCTGATAGGATGGAGGGAAAGTGACACAGATTCACGATTAATGTGCATCTGTCTCATTTGTGGAAGGACTGAGGTCATCCTGGTGTTTGATGAAGAGCAGAATTAACACTCAGAGCTGGAAATAACAGTAAAGATTTTTATAAATATGATAAATCCATTCCCTGCCATCGCTAAAGAATATGCATATTGATCCATAATGTTTTTTTAATCAGCTATATGTTGTCTCTGAGGTTGTTAAATGCTCTTTTCATCATTATTCCTGGTAATGTAATTTGAAGAAAAACCTGATAGATTGTCATCCAGCAAACATTAAGAGTCATGAATCAATCTCGTATTTTTTTCTGTTTAATGTGTTTAATCAGCAATTCAACTCTGTACTGTCATTTTACATGACCACCAATATATTTCTAGATGAAGGCAAGGAGAGCATATAGTGTACAAATCTCATGATTCCTTTATTGAATTTACAAGATGACTTACAGCTTGGTCATCTGTTTAGTTCTCCTGCTCACCACTCCAACAAAAAGAACATGAAGAAAGTGTTTGACAGTTTTTATGATGTTTTAATCAAAATAAAATCACCACACAACTTTCTGAAAACATGACAGATATGCCATGTGAAAATTTCTTTTGATGCTCATGTTACCATAGCAACTACTACACATATATAAAAGGTATTTATCTGTGCTCGCTCTCCTGTCTGTGTCTATACAGCATTCTGGCCATAACAGAAAGCAGAGGAGCTAATATCCAGATGTCAGCCACAAGCCACAGTGCAATAAAAAGAAGTAAAACTGTCTAAGCATATAATTACACTGATATTTGACATTATTTAAAATGCACACACTCCTTCTATATAAGCTGTAATACAGTGCACATGTATTGTGACTCAGTCTTGACAGGTTGCTCTATATTTCAGTGTATTTCTGTTTACTTCTCTGCAGAAGAAAGTAGTTTCCAGACACCATCACCATCAACACAACCACCTCTCCACCAGAGGAGCCAGTGGATAGTGTGTCTGTGTCACATTTCAATAAAAACATTCATATTAGTTTGGTGAAAAAAAAAAGTCATATTGGGCTTAAAATAAGTATGTGAAAAGGTAAAACCACAACAGAAAGCATGTCACTACAAAGAACGTGAGAGACTGGTTGCTCTGTGTGTCAGCAGTTCACCTAATCATATATAACTGCAAGTAGAAATAAAGTGATGGGTAAATGATTCAGTATATAAATGGACGGATGGATAAATAAATCAATTGATGAATTACAAACTAATCAAGAAAAAAATCAAGAACTAGGAAAGCACTCAGAGAGCGCAGACCTCCGCGGCGGCGGCGACTTTTTTTTATAGTTACCCCCGCCGCCAAGGAGGTTATGTTTTCACCGGGGTTTGTTTGTTTGTTTGTTGGTTGATTTGGATCCGATCACTACCAAAAATTAAATAGTTTTAAATGAGGCCACATCGGACCAACGCTGAAAATTTCGTCAAAATCCGTCAACAACTTTTTGAGTTATTTTGCATAACAACAAACATACAAATAAACAAACCCCGGTGAAAACATAACCTCCTTGACGGAGGTAATCAGCAACCAATAGTCATATCCTTTATATGTTAAATAAATGTATTTTAAGTCATAGCACAATCAACAGAAATTCTCAGCACTTATCGAACAAGCAGAGAGAATGATGTTAAAATGAGGAAACTCACTTTTCTAACTAGCAGGTGAATGGTTGATATTAGTTTTTCAGGACGTCTCTTTTCTTCTGCTGCTCTTGTGTTTGTCCTCTCCTGTCCTCCCACATATTTCGGCCTGGCATATGCCACAGCTGAGGCCCATTAATCACTGCTCAGCTTTTCTCAGAGCTGAATACAACACTCCCAATTCCTGTGCATTAACCTTGTTGCTGCCCCTTACCACCCCTGAAATTTGGCACTGGTGTGCTGCATGTGTGTTCTTGTATGTGTGTGTGTATTCTGGATATTTTGAGCATTTGTCACTTGTTAGTGGAGCGATTCCTGCCATGCTATAAATAAAAGCAGTCACAGGGAGGGATGGAAGCCAGTGGAGTGCTTTGACAGCAGAGGGTAGAGTGGCCTTGTCTCTGTAGGTTATGAGGTTTAAATCTGCTCTGCAAACTGATAGCTTATGATGTAATTAATGCACTGTACCTCTGCACATTAAAACATGTGGTTGTAGTTATATTTAAGAGTTATTTTACTCAGTTCTGTTATTAAATAATGATACTGTTGTTGTGTCGTGCTGTGTGTCAAACTTCATGCACATGTTGTCTCTGGTCCTGAGGTGCTACTAACTGTCTCACTATGCAAAACGAGGAGAAACACAACAGAAAACACTGATCTCTTACCTTGACCCTGGACATGTAGTATGTGTCTACAGACAATCAGGAGCTGCAGGGTGAGAGACATCAAACACAGAGGAAGAGCTCTGAATGCCACACTGCTCCTTTTGGCCATCGCACTGTTGGACACTGGAGGAAAAAAACATACAGTCTACAGTGAGAAACAAGCCATTAACTCTTTGAGTGCCATCGACGTAATAATATGTGAAAGTGTTTTTTTTTGGCAGCAGGTCACTGATTGCGAACTCCTGCAGCCTGTGAGTAATTTTGGGGCTTCTGGGAGATGTAGTCAGAGCATTAAGAGACGGTATACACCACAGAGATCAAAACAGGAAGTGCCAAAATTAATGACAAATCATGAATATTGTTTCAGAGTAGTGCTACTTCACACCCCGACCCCCCAGAGACACATAATCTTGTGTTACCTGTAGCGTATCGGCACCTCGGTGCTCGTTCTGCTGTATAACCACCATCCAGTCCGGCTCCCACTGCTGCCTCTTTGCTTGCACCGTACACTCACTACTGGCACTGCTGTTTTCCCCTTCACTGGCCAAACAGCCCATCTGCAACTACAGAGGGAGGGAAAACGAGTGGAAAAGGGGAAAAAAAGAGAAATGGAGCAGAAAACCAATGGATGTGAATGAGAAGAAAAGGAAAAGAGAAACAGATTGCTTTGATAATGGAGATTGTCAGGAGCTGCTTTCTGTGCACGCAGGGTAAAAAAAAAAAAATCACAGAGTTAAACTAATTTGATTTCACATTCTCTCTGCTGTTTCCTTTTCTATTCATTTGCTGGCATTTCAGCTTCTGAGCTCCAACTCACAAAGTCAGAGTGCTGCACTTAAATCAAGATCTGTGTAGGATGTTACTGAAGCACAAGACAGCAAAGTAATATGTACATTTGAAATCCACAAGAAGATGGAGGAAAACAAAACTATCATGGAAAAACCTGATGGCTGAGAGCTGGATAGACAAAAAAAAACTAAGTAAAATATCAAATATATATAGGTATCTGCAACAGGATGTTCCAGTATAAAAATGCAAAAGGTATATCTGAAGTCATTTAGAGGGCTGCATCTAATTATTATTTCCAGTCTTTACATAACTGTTGAGTATTTTCTCAAATAACAGATAAGTTGTTTGGTTTGTAAAATATCAAATGAGTGTTTCAGAGCCCAAGATGACGCCGTTAAATGTCTTCATTTGTCCCAAACTCAAAGATATTCAGTTTACTGTCACAGAGAAGGAAAGAAACCAGAAAATATTCACATTCAAGACTCAGAGAATTTTAAGTTTCAAAACAATTAATCGATTATCCAAACAGATGCAGATATAATTAATAGTTGACAGTGATTGGCCAATTAATCATTTAAGCTTTAAATTTAGAAACAGCATCTTCATTAGATCTACTAATCTGGCTACCAGAAATGAAAAACAGGCAAGGTGCTGTTTTAATAAACTCTCAAATATTTTCCTCAAAAATCCAGTACTATTCCAGCTAAAAAACTGCTGTTCAAAATACTTCACAACGTGAATAAATATGTTCAGAACTGATGGCCGACTGCACAGCAAGTGTCTTTGAGCAAGGCATTCATTCTCATCTACTTGCATAAGTTGTCTCATATTGCTTAATAGAAGATAAAAATGTACATATTTCAGTTGTTTTACTGCTTTGACCAACTAACAGGCAGCGTGACAACCAGTAAAGTTTATTTTGAATTTAGGTGCTTCTCTTATTTCAGCAACCCTCTGTAACCATGGCAATGCCCTTGACGACAGAGGGAGGTCAGAGCAGGGAAGAAATCAGCTCGATACCCTGGAGGTTGTGAAAATCCAGCAGTTTCCACAGAAACATGATGCTGACTCAGAGACTTGAACCTGGGATTGGAGCTGAAGGACGCTCCCTGCTGTCCAGCAGCTACAGTGGTCACAGTGAGAACAGTACAGTATGTCACTTTCCACTTCACTGATGGGACAACTCTACAGTACCAGCTCTAATTATAGTCGCTGTATATTAAGCCTGAAATAAAACATATTCAAAACAGTGAGAGGCATGAGGAGCCCCATGATGTGACCTCTGTCAATAATAAATAGCACTACTACTTCACTTCATACTAACAGACTATTCATGCAGTGCACTTTATGTTGGTGTCTTGGTCGCCTTCAACTTGTACAAAACGCCGCTGCCCGTTTTTAACCAACACTAACAACCGAGGGCAGATCACTCTGGTTCTTAACTTCCCAGTCCATCACAGAATTGATTTGAAACTTTTAATATTTCTTTTAAAGCTCTTAATGGTCTCATCCCATCTGATTTATCTAAGCTTTTAACTGCCTGTGAGCCTGGTAGAGCTTTGAAGTTGACAAACCAACTTTTGTTGGAAATGCACAGGTCAAGGTGCAAACACTGCGTCTGATATCTGACCTGAGCCTCTTAGACTGAAATTTAGATTGAAAACTTATTTATTTAGGATGGATTTTAACTCTTTGAGTGCCACTGACGTAATCCAACATAGTGTTTTTTTCTGCAGCAGGTGGCCGACTGCGGTCTCCTGCAGCCTGTGAGTGATGCTGGGGCTTCTGGGAGATGTAGTCAGAGCATAAAGAGACAGTATACACCACAGAGATCAAAACAGGAAGTGGAGACGATCAAGATTAGAGGGCAAAACAGACGGATTCTGGACAAAAAGTGTTGATTTTGGTGAAAGTGTCCTCTACTCTACTTCTGATAAAACAAGAATGGAACAAGGTAAAAACAAACATTTTTCATGATGAAACAGAGAGTCTCTTCTTTCATTTGAGCTATTCAGTGTTTTCAGCGTCATAGTACAAAATATTCTGTGGGTCTAGAAATATGACTCAAAATGGGCAAAATCGCTGGAACAAGGTACTTTCTGTTTTATAAAATGTCTGGCACTCAATGAGATAATACCTAGTTGTGTGATGAGACTTTTATTTTATTGCTTTAGTTATTATTATTGTTTTTAATCGCTTTTATTTACTATCTGTAAATAGCACGTTGGTTCACTGTATAAATAAAGAACAAAGGACAACACAGCACACATGGTTTTGTGATGAATCAAGACAAAGACAGCTCACTTATTGCAACTGTGATAATCTTCGTGTACAATGTGCAGTATGTCTGGAAGAGGAAACACTAGCAGCACTAGAGACTTACTGCTATTTGACCTCTGCAGCATGCAGCAGTGCAGAAGGCTTCCTGTCCTGTTCAGTGTCTCTTCTCATTCTCACAGATTCATCCACGAACATCAGTCCTGCTTTTCACAAAACAAACAACAACAAAGCAGCAACAGGTGCATGATTTAAGAGTAACAACAACAACAACAACAACAACAACACGAGCCAAACAAGCAGCTCACCTGCTGTCAGTCACCTCATCAGAAATCACGCCACGTAACGTCACACCTATGCTTTTCCTCCCCGCAAATTCACGCAAACTCTGCTAATAACATTAGAAAACATTTATAGTGTGACGACCTTCTTTACAACTTTTACTACTGCTGGTAGACATCAAATATGGGCTCGAGCGCGCTTGTTTTTTGAGTTGACCAGGTAGGCCTACGAGCGATAATTAGGGACATGCGCAGTCGTGATGTGTTCTTCACGAACGAGCCGATTCTTTGTAACGAACGAGAAGAGCCGACTCCCGTCGGGGAAAGCCGAATCTTCGGCAGGGACAGGACTTTATTTTAATGAGCACATCAAACGGCCAATCACATGCGAGGAGACTAGGATCATACCATTATGTGAAAGAGGGAATTGGGACAGACAGCAAGTGTTGTGGGAAGCGTCAGGTGTATATAGTGACAGGGGCCTGATATTTAAATACAAACCTGATGGGAAAAAGTGAAGAAATTAGCAAAAAATTATAAGAAGAAGCATTTGGCTGCATCTCACTGATACTGCAAATATGAGCGCAGAATGTGTCAATTAAATATCCATCAGAGCAGTGTCAACAACAAACCTGCATTAAAGACTTTTATCCTAAGTGTCATAATGTTCGGACGGTTTTATTAATTTGTTTTTTCTGTGTTCAGTAGAAACAACAAATCAGAAAAATAAGGTTTTAATGAAAATAAGATTGGTGTGGTATGATGTCATGATGAGGGCGTGACTTAGGGTCATGGAGAGGGCGTGGTGTGACATCATGAGTAATACCCATCAAGTCATGCTGCCAATTATTACGTCAATTGCACTCAAGTGTTGGATTTTAAATGACGTTGAAATCTGTCAATGTCATTCGAATAGTTAAGTAAAATGTGTGATACCATTAGTCTGGGTATACTTGATTGAAGGTGTGACAGTTCATATGTACAGCACATTTTTTAATACAATGACCATTGGTGCCATACAATTTATATTCCAAAAACACGCCACGTGTGCGTTTTAAGCTGCAGAATGTAAATTCCCCTTTATTTGACTATGACCCTAGTGGTTTTAAGGGGAGCTATAGTTATGTGACGCCACATGGAGCGTTTCTGGAAAGTAAGTATCAAGTATCAAGCGTGCCAATGAACAAGTGAACAATGAACAAGCGTGCCAATGAACAAGTGTTTCTGAGGTCTTGTGGTAAATTTGTGTTTGTGGGGATACTTGCACCTATCTGCCATGTGCATTATTTAATTAAGATTATTTACATTTATCGCTTGTTTAACTCACATGTTTAAAAAAAATCAATGTGTATTCAGGTCAGTTTTATGGCATTAATTCCATTTTTCCCTCAAAAGCTGATTGAAAGAACAAATTCATATTTTTATCTCATCCTTATCATCATTACCCCCAAAGAATTCTGAGTCATTCCAACAAACAGAAGCAAAGTAATTAAACGTGTCTGCCAGTGTTAATGAGATGTTGAGTGTTGAATGGATTTGGTCTCATGAGAAGCGTCTGTAATCACTTGCTTCATTTTGGTTTGTGGAATAGAAGTTGCTAGAAATTCTCTGGCACACCAGTTTTCCATATTAATAAGCAGACGTGTGTTCTGTGCAAATGGAGGATTAAAATCTATGTATATGCGTCACTGTTCTGGAGTTCTGTTTAGACTCTTTATTGTCCAGTCAAGTTGTTAATGTTACAAAATGCCAACATGTGTGTTTAACAGAAAGAAACTTATAAAACCCAAAACGATCCAGACAAAATAAAAAAATAATATTTGTATAATATTCACATTTTTTTTCTCCACAGTGATAACAGGAAACATACGTAACATAACAGAAAATCTGTTGCCGTGCAGTTTGACTTTATTGTTTTGTTCCTGACTTTGTTGCCGTGACAACACTATCAAGACTCGTGGCTCTAGTTGGAAGACAGTCCAGGTCTCCTGAGCACACCGAGGATGATTAAGAGTAGAGGTGGAGCTGCGACCGCGGCAACAGCAGTGGTGAACTGTGGGAAATATCAAAATGTCAGCAAGTTTGTTGTGACATCACAGTGATGTCACCATGCTTCAGCCAGTGCAGAAGTTTAGAACAAATTCTAGATTTTATTTCAGTATTTCCATTTGATATCTTTATCTACAATAACAGGTTTCATAGACAAATATTGTGCTGTGAAAGTACAGGTATGTATTTTTCTCTCTGATCAGGTAATGAAATTTGATGCACTTGTTATGAATTAGTGTTCAATAATGTATAATGTGAAAAAGGAAATTACAGGTTGAGTTTGCACTAAATTAATAAATGAAATAGAACAAGTAATTGTGAAGATGAAAAGCCAAACACACAGAAACCAAAACTAAAATGTTATTTGCACATTAAGGCACCAGTGATTACAATACAATAAGAGAACTGAAATTACAAAATACACTTTAACTCTTTGAGTGCCATCAACGTAATAATATGTCAAAATGTTTTTTGGCAGTGGGTCACCGATCGTGGTCTGTTTTATAAAACTGCTGGCACTCAATGAGTTAAAAGGGTTCTTGCATGAAGTCAAATCCATCTGCAGTTATTGTTGTTGTATAAAGAAAGTGTTGACACTTATTCTTAAAATAATTATATATGATGAACAACTGCAGATAAATTAAACTTCAGGCACAGAGTGAAAAAGCTACTTTTGGACAATTAATTAATTAATACTTCTCAACTTTTGCTTGAGCAAAATATTTACTAGTTGACATTTTCTTTCACACCAACCTTGATAGCAGCGCTGTAGTCCTTTTGGAAAGAGTTAAAATAGACATTGAAGAGAGCGAGGCTGCAGGGCAAGTACGAATCTGTGTCTTCTGAGTCTCTGCATCTGTTAGCAGAAAAGATAACACGTTTTCTTACTGGTTTAAAATGAAAACAGTTTACTGCATGGCACAGACGGTACAAACACACCTTTTGTACAAAGTACTCAAGACTAAACTGCTGTCAGCCAGGTAGAGCTCTGAAAGGCCAAGGTCGATCAATACTGAGAGCGGCAGCCTGTAACCCTCCTCAACAAGGAGGCCGAGGTTGTACCAAGCCTGTGGAAGAGCGGTATGGTTTACACAAACAGTTATGCTCAATTATGAATAGAAAAATATATATACACAGCAAGGAAATAGATTTAAAAGGTGCAGACCTGTGGCTCGTTCCTTACTGCAGCCAGTTTGTACATCACTGCTGCAGAAAACAAGTCTTTGTGTCCATCACCCTGTCCCTCATAAAACATGTCACCCATCCTGATCAAGGCTGGACAGGAAGCAGGATCAGAGAGAAAAACACAGAATTCAAAGTATGAATGTTTTTGTCCAAATACTGAAGCCCTAAGAGTTTGTTATTTACCGTAAGTGGTAGGATTTTGAGTTTGGGTGGTGCGGTTGTAATATCGCCACATACAGTCTGATGCAACAACAGGATCCAGGAAACGTATCTATGGACATATAAGAGTTAAAAAAAAGTATATTTTTACAAATTACAAGAATGAATAAAACCATGATGCTACAGCTAACAGCGATAACTCACCGTGTTTTGTTCACATAGATATGCCACATTGAACTGAGCCGGTGAGTACCCAGACTCTGCAGCCATCATGTAATATAACAGCGAGCTGAATCTGTTGAAAAGCTTGAAGGTTAATTTGCTGCCATTTCAATCAAGTGGTTTGTTCAGGATTGTGTCAAGTGTGAGTAGAGGAGAAGATTACATGTCGCGCTTCAGATATGAATCCAAAGCTTTCCGCAAGATGCTGCCCAGGTATCCGTTGTGCTCAGCTGCCCACTTTACCCACCTGATGAAGAAACACTTCACACTCAACAAAGCCAAACTGGGTGTCTGCTACATTAATCTAAGTGTAACCTGTAGATTCTACCATTGAACATCATTAAGTAATTATATTTTATTTTGATGAGCAATAACTTAACATTGTGTAAATTAATTTATGTTGACAGACCTTAATGCATTTTGGGTAAGATAGTAAATTGTGTGTATAGTTCCAGAGCAGAAGGTGGCAGTAGTGTGCGAGCCAGGAGTTTTAGAAACTTTACTTCATGCTGAGAGTCAAAGATGCTAAGTCCTTTACTTGACTTAAAATAACTTTGACTTCAAAATAAACCACTGCACACAAATGTCACATAACTTGTTATTGTCCGCTCTCTAATTTTGAACGATTAATTTCGTCACTGAATGTTTTCGTAGTGTGCTCACTAATCATAGCAGCATTAGTTGCTATGGTTAGCTACTTAGCATTTGCGTTGCTTGCTAAATTAGCGTATTATAATTTTTTTTTGTTCACCCAACAAATTATTATTATGTTTGATTTAGCCCTCGTAATGAGTAACAGTGACACCAATTCAACGTATTTACATTAATTTCACTCAACAAAACTGTTTCTCACTAAAATAACGTACTATAACTGTGTGGAAACGCTTTCCATAATTTTTTTATGTTCACCCAACAATGACTATTTTGAGTGCAGTTACAACATGCCGTAAGGACAAGTCACATGAAGTGAAATAAATAAAAGGGTAAGTAGCTAACAGAAGGGCGTCTGATGGTCGCCTGTTGACACGTCCGGGTATCCCAGTGGTCCAGATGCTCGCGAGGTGAACAGCTCCTCTGATGTGCCCTCTCTCTGCAGACTTCAGATAGTACCGATAGGCCATAAACTGTCAGAGAGACCAATCATTTCCCACTTGATATCAGCACTGTAGTCAATGAATGATCATATGAAGTATTCACACTTGAGCTAACCTGGTCAGCAGCTTTTCCTGGATACAGACCCTGTGAGTACATGATTCCCAGATTGAAAGCAGCATCTGGACAGTGGAGGAGATCCGCCTGCTCCCACAGCTGCACCGCCTGGACGTAGTCCTGCTCATAGTGCTCGTAGTACCAGGCCAGGGCGTTGATTGCAGGAACAAAGTTCTGTGGGGCAGAATATTAGAAGAAGGAATGTAGGGAGTGCAAACTTTGAATTATTTTGTTTGTTTTTTTTTGCAATATAAAGTGCACTCCTAGGGCGGCACAGTGGTACCGGGTTCGATTCCCAGCCCGGGGCCTTTCTGTGTGGAGTTTACATGTTCTCCCCGTGTCTGCGTGGGTTCTCTCCGGGTACTCCGACTTCCTCCCACCATCCAAAAACATGTATAGGGATTAGGTTAACTGGCTAATTTAAATTTTCCGTAGGTGTGAATGTGAGTGTGAGTGGTTGTCTGTCTCTATGTGTCCTGTAATGAACTGGAGACTTGTCCAGGGTGTACCCTGCCTTCTGCCCTAAGACAGCTGGGATAGACTCCAGCCCCCCTGTGACCCTATGAGGATAAGAGGTAGATAATGGATGGAAGTGCACTCCTAGTGTTACACTTGATCATACAACACCTGGTCCATTGCTTTCTTGAGGAAAGTGAGAGCTTTTGGAATGTCCTTTTTAACACCATGTCCCTGCAGAGAAACAAATTTTTAGTAAGAGGTCATACTAAAAGATGAAACCAAATGAAGGACACAGCAGGCGTGGCCCTCACCTGCAGTAGGACTATGCCGTAGTCATACATTGACACTGGGTCCTCCCACTGGACAGCTCCTCTTTGGTAGTGTTTCACAGCCTTCTGGATGTCTGGAGACACTCCCTGCTGACCCCAGAACAGCATGCGAGCGACCGCTTGCTGAAAAATAGTTACGATGATATTTGTTTGTATCTCACTTTCTGTGTCCTGCTACTTAAAAATGCATGATGACAGAACAGGATATACCTCAGCTTCAGCCACTCCCCTGCGTGCCTGCAGTTTCAGCCACTGGAAGATATGATGGTCTTCACTGGTCTGGAGATTCAACACCTCATCGTTGTTTAAGTAAACAGCCTCAACAAATGTCTAAAAAAGGAAGAGATGAAATGCATTTCATTTTTTCTGTCCTTCCTTCCTAATGAGCAGTTTAGAAATGTTTTATGCTGTAATATTTTCCAAATGTATCATCCTGCCATCTGTCTTGGCATGGAAAGCAGTGACAAAGGGACATGTATTGATGATGAAAATACAAAACTACAGCCGCAAAAAAGGCTGTGAGAAAATTCATGCCTTTGCATTACAATGACTGCTATTGTTATAGAACATATTGTACTCGTACTATTCTCTGATATTTTGTGGTGGATTTTAATATAAATCATGCCATTAATTAAAATGGAAACCAGACAAGAAAATACTGACTCACATAGAAAGGAGGTGGAACTGTATTACTTTTGGAGCGAACAGGAAATGCACAATGAGCGCACCGAATCATCCAGTTACAAACAAACATTACCTGCTGAGGTGTGTGATTGTGACGATCCAGAGTTGTCTGTTTAGCAATGTTTGCATAATATGCATAGGCCAGGTCTGGATCTGTGGGGAGGCCATGGAGACCCTGGTGATGCAGATGCCCCAGATGCAGGAGAGCTAATCGATCATCCTTCTGGGCTGCCAGCAGGGCCAGGAGCCAAGCCTGTACCAAACACATGAGGCAACATATAAACAAGTGTTCACCACAGGCATATTTGACTACAGCTGACCCAGTAGCACACACCTTGTTGGGCTCTTTCTTGACTCCCAGGCCGGCGCTGTAGAGCACCGAGGACATGTGCAGCGCTCGGTTATCAGCTAAGCAGCCAGCTTGGAGCAGCAGTGGTAATATTCTGCTGACCGCCGCTGTGCTGCTCGCTCGGCTCAGCTTATGAAGACATAAAGAGTACAGAGCTCTGCCCACAGCCTGCAGGCTGACTCCTCTTTCTGCTGCAAGTCAGGAATCAAAGTGATTTCAGTGATTTATGTTAAATAATGCACAATATCAACAGTCTGCATCAGTGGATGATAAGTATTCAAATACTTCACTCAGCCCCTTTACAAGCAAGTGAGTCAGTCATTATGGAGTCATCTGTTTGGGAAAGTGTGTTTAAAATTATAATAATGCAGTGTAAACATCATTTAGAGCTGGGACAAGCTGCAGAATATACTGCATAATACTGTCAGACTGTGTGGCATAGCAGGGGTATGTACCTGTCTGAAATTTAGGGATCAATACAGTAAATAGATCTTATCTCATGATCTATCTGTATGATTGTCACACCCTTAAAGAATGCAAAAATAGTTCCTGACAAGTTAAAGTGTTCATAGTGGAAGCTGGTTTCTTTCTCAGTCTTGAATCATCCTGTAATATGTTTCAGTGTTGTGAAAGAAGAAAGTATCTCATGTTTTACATATAGAAAGCATTAGAAAGGAAAGTATTTTATTAAATAGCTGGTCGTTGTAGAAGTAGCTTAACAGTTCATATTTAAGCAAAAACATTTATTGCTGCTTATCATCTCTGGATATGTTGAACCACTGCAACACACACAATATTAAACTTCTGCTGTTAATATTACATTTCTGCTGTAACTATCACATCTCCTCTGTGAATATGGGTGTTTTATATTTATATTTTATACAGCTCTGGAAAAAATAAGAGACCGCTCTCACTAATGTAAACATCTCTACATCTATGGCAGCCAGTCCATTCCAACATAAGCCTTCTCATTCTACTTAATGAGACACTGATCACTTGAAAGAAAGCTTATTCAATGAGGAAGATGATAAAAATCACTACTGTGATTAAAGGTTGAGATTATCCCACCAATAATGATTTCCAAACTCTTCCTAAGTTAAAATATTAGTGTTGTGTTGTTTAAAAATGAATATGAACATGTTTTATTTCCATTATTTGAGGTCTGAAAACACTGCATCTTTTTTTGTTATTTTGGCCAGTTGTCATTTTCTACCAATAAATGCTCTAAATGGCAATATTTTAATTTCAAATTTGAGAGAAGCACTTTATAGAATGAAATAAAAATCTTCATTTTACTCAAATGCATACCTATAAATCTAATCTAATCTAAATCTAAACTAATCATTCTGCAGTGGTCTCTTAATTTTTTCCAGAGTTGTATCTTCATTTTCATTTTTTTTTTTTTTTGTGTGCCAAGTGACTCAACAAAATTTCATTATGCATGCATAATGACGAGAAATACTCTTGAATCTTGCAGTCATGTTGTGCAGTTTATCTCTCACCACGTTTGAAAGCCAAAAACTTGGCGACTTGTGCAGCTTGTCTTCTGTGAGGAACGGACGCCTCCCACAGCTCACACTGGGACTTTGAAGGCAGTCTGTCCTTCACCATCCACCCATGGAAAGCACTGATACAGCTCTCTGAAAAAAACATGATAGACTGTATGTGATGGGTTCATGAGCTCTGCTCATGAGCAGAGAATATTTCACACATAGTAACTTTAGCACCATCTACTGGATATATAAACCCACTACCAGACTCTGCCCCCTGTTTGGCCTTGAGAGAAAAGCCACTGATTTTAATATTCATCTCAAGATGAAATTCTTGGCATGTCTGCAGCCATCCGGTCAGCTTCACAGTCTGGATAACATCTGGAACAACAGCTTCAGACTGGAGAAGAGGAAGAATAATCAGGCTGAAATGCAGTGATGAGCCCACACAGACAGTAACTGAGGGTGGTGCAGTATATTACCATGCTGTGAGGTGGTATTCTGTTGCGGTAGTAAACCATCGGCCCAAAATAACCTTCTGCCCCACTTATGTATTTGCCTCCACCAATAACAAAATATCCCCCTGTGTCATCCAGCACGACACTATGCCTCAACCTGTAGGACACAATGCAGAAGTGTGTTTATTTTTTAATGTTAATGTACTTTAATGCTGTTATAAGCAGACTTACATGTGTTCTGCTGAATGAGCTGTTCTCTGCTCCTTATTGATGCACACCATGGAGACAATCACCTGAGAACGTACAGCAATGACCACTTTATTACCATTATTAAGGACTTCTTCTAACAACAACAGACTACTTACCTTTCTACCGTGCAACATCACACTGATTTGGCACCACTCGCTTAAAGGCACCTTGAATGGAGGAGCAAATGCAGAGGATCCTTCAGACCCTCCATCCATCTGGATGTGGAGCTGCCCTGTTCATATGAGGCACAATGACTCTGTGTAATTACATGATGAATATCTGAGAGGTGGGAGGAAACCCTACCTGAGCTCTTGAGGAACACTGTTGGGGTGGCGTAGTTGTTCTGGGGGTCTATATGGTAAAATATGCCACACATGTTTTCCTGGCAGTGTCTGGTCACAAATATCCAGATGGAGAACATACACCTGGCAAAAAGACAAAGGTAGACGTAGTTGGCGATTCCTCAGTAGCATGTGTACTAGTACTAGAATTAGAAAATAGAAAATAGAAAAAGACTTTTTTTTTGTCGTACCATGGAACGGAGATGGCTTTAACACGCATGTACTCCAGCAACTCATTGCTGTGAGGGTCCAGTGTCTTTGTGATCCCAAAACTTTCTCCAGTTGAAGCAAATATTGAAGACAGGAAATACACCGTTTCTGAATGACATGAAGTTTTGTGGTTGAGATTTAGACTACTGCAAGATTCATATTCTACAGCCGCCATCTTAAAGACACAATAATCCTTTCCAGATCAGCACAGTATAAGGATTCCTCTGTGGCTGTTAAAGCTAGGTTTGGTAATGTTCTATGAAAACATTTTTTATGCCTCACACATTTTTTTTCTTTCTCCTTTTTTTTGGCATAAATGTCCACTTGGAATCAAGGATGAACTGAATAAATTTAGGTGGTCAAAGGTCAACATGACCTTACCAAACACATTTTGATCGTTAACTCCAGCATGAGGCGGTGATTCTGGTTTGTTATATGTATTTAACTTCTCCTCACTTCCCAACAGCAATCAATCAATAAATCTATTATCTGTGGTTGTCACAGGACTGTAAGAGACCTGCAGGTTCACCTGCCTGCCCACCTGTGAACACTCAGCTCATCATCCAAGAGCTGCTAGTTTGACAAATGTGAGTATTAACAATAAACATGTTGGTTTTATTAAATTGATATTTTTAGGTTCATGGGGAATTTAGAGGAAAAGTTTAATTTAATTTGTCAAATTTAGGCACTTTCTATAGCTGTTTTCATTCAAATCTAGGAGCCACATGTGCAGCTTTAACCTCACTTCTCTTGCCTTACCTTGCTCCAAAGGGCACTGCTTCTCTGGAAAGCGCTGAGCCAACTGCAGCATCTGTGTACTCCAGGAAATACACAGTTGATGCTGTTTTACAGGTCGACTAAAAAAAGGTTTAGGCTGCAGAGTTGCCAGATCCTGAGCTGCGACAGACCTCTCAGTGTCATCAAATCCACTGTATCTGATGGAGGCCAGCAGCATGCAGCTCAGCAGCCACTGGGTGTCTGGAATAATCCCATCGGGCTGATAGACCAACCAGTCCGGCAGATTCAGCTCCAGGGTCTTTACTTCAGGGTCACCGGGGACACAGCTCCACTGGTTCAGCAGGAGAGTGGAAGTGATGCCAGTTTCAAAGGACATGACGCAGTCCAGCTGTACTGAAGCAGGTTCATCACAAGAGTACAGCACTTCCAGAGGATGGTGTGGCACAGGCTCCTCTGGAGGATTCAGGAGTCTCACATGATCCAGACCCCAGACCATCTGGGTGAAGCACAGGACACACACACAGCTGTGAAGGACATCCATGGTTCAGGAGGTGTTGGCATTAATCTTAATAATCCATTAAAAGACTTTCAAGCTGCAAAGAAACAAAAGGCCTCAAGATCCGGACTCCATCCTGCTCCACCTCACTTATGTTCAAGCATAAGTAAATATTTAACAGCACATAGCTCCACCCCTGTATACACAGAGCAGTTAGGGTGGAGCTTTGTGAACTTATTACATACCAATATATAAAAACAACAACCTACTGATTCACCTATTATGCTCTAATTAATATAATTCTTTGTTTTATGGAGAACACTGCCGTATACTTAAGAGAAGACACCTCTGTGCAGCATGTGGAGTAAAGTCTCTGACCAATCAGCTCATGTTTCATTCAAAATAGTTTATTGCTATCATGCAGGAGTGACATAAAAGTCTAGACCATCACAGAAGATGCAAAATTATCATTTTCTCTGTACAAATATACGGTGTCTTTTCATAAATAGAAGCTCAAAAGAGAAAGAAAAAGAGCTGAAGCTGATCCACTCTTTTAACCCAATATAGGTTTTGTTACAGCAGTTGACATGCATCAACATTACAGTGCATTATACTGGGAGCAGACACACACACACACATACACGCACGCATACACTCACGCACACACACCGTGCAAGAGATAGAGGTACAAATGACACTTTAAAAAAGTACCAGTAGGAAATTGTTTTTTTTTTTAGCTGGTTTCTAAAACAAAATATTCAAACACACATCCAAACCACCTGTTACATTATGAGTCTGGGGAGGCCGACTGTGCCTTCTGCACCACTTTTTGGTTGTTCATTGGTCAGGAACACCCTAAGTGCACTGGCGTCCTTCCTAACCTACAACTACTGATGCATAGTTCTGTGCTCATACGAAGCGGTCAGTATTAAAACTGGCACAATGTTCTTTGTTGTGGTAATCTGAGGATAGTAATTACTTGTAACAAATGTAAACATACCATACTGATGATACTGTCAGAAACAATACCTTTGGACATTCAGTGTTTAAACTCTGGTTATATGTTACAGACTGTATATCCTGTGTAAAAGGGGCGACCACACCACAAATACAAAGGCCTCTTACAGGAAAAGTGATTTGGCACTTTGACATGATTGGTCTTCTGTTTCCGAGACTTCTTGAGCTGAATCTTCCATAAAAAGGTGGATTTCAAAGTAGTAATAACTTGAAAATATCTATCTTGCACAGAGCGAATGTCTTTGCCTTGTAACTGTAGCCCTTACTATCTAACTGCTGTGAAGTCGTCATTATCCACCTAAAACAGAAACAATAAACAATCTCACCCATTCTTTAAACTGTCATTAAGTGGGAAATGTTTTAATCATTTAAGATGATAATCCTCAAAAACAAACCCATGTACTTGTTTTAATGGTTAAATAAAAAATGTGCTTTGTATTAACATCTTTGATAAACGTTGATTTTTCTTGGTATATACTGTAGTCTTTCTCCAAAGTAGAACACTAATTTTCAGATAAAACTTCATTGTCATGCAGACTCATTGGTAATTTTGTTTTTGGTACCACTTCCACCCAGTAATATTAATCTAAGCTTAATATTTACTTCTGCACCATGAGGATACATGTTAATCCAAATAGTAATTAAACTTGTAGACACTGTTTGAAAGCTTGACTAAGCAAAGCACTGTTCTCTCACGCTCTCATGCACTCAACATCTAAAGGTCTAATCGTGCAATTTGATGGTCCTTATATGACTTATTATTGGGCCATTTACCACCGGTCCAACTCTGATGACTCTGGTTCCCATGTCTTTAAGAAAAAAAAAAAAAAAACATGAAAAATTAGAAAAAAAAAAGTGTCCTGGAAAGAGTTAACTTCTAGGAAAATGATTTATCCTCCCATGCCTTGTGAACAAATGCATAAATAATTTTCCAGGATAACATAACCGTTTCCAGGACATTTTTCTAATTTTATTTTTCTAATTTTACATGACTGGAAAATTGGTCAATAATTTTCCAGGAGGAGTGGGAGGCCTGGCCAGGTGCTCTTGGTTGAGAAAAAAAAATAAATACTAAAATCATTATTAAATGTTTGAATATACACTATTTTTCATTTCTAGGGAGTTTAAGCCACACAAAGCTACTACTATTCCTGTCTATTCAGAAAATTTTGAGTCACTATTCTACCAGTCCCAGCTTTCTACGACTATTCTTCTGTTTGAGGAGCTCCTGAACACATCGTTTGCTCTGCAAAGAAGACAACAAAAAACAAAAAACAAAACCCAAAAACAAAATTGTGTGACCACCAATAAAAATATTCAGCGAAAAAAGGAGTGCACATTCACTTTGGATTTGTAGACTAGGTGGTTAGGTAGTAATAACAGAAACATCAAGTGTTGTCTAATCAGGTTAACAACGAGAACCAAGCAAACACTTACAGCATTCGAGTATCAGTCAAACAAATGTGAAGACATGCAAAATGTTATAGATCGTAGAACAAGAAAGAAAAAAAAAAAACAACTGGGAGACACATTTCCCTTTGAGACTGGCACAACTTCCTGCAGAATAAATAATACTTTACATTCCAATATACAAACCTACCCGCTCCCCACATATTCAACATTGACCAGATAAGCAGATAAAACTCAACAGCTGGTTGCTCCCAGTTTCTTAGAGTAGGTGTCGTACCTACAGAAAGATGTAATGGCAATAAATTGTGCCAACCCAGATATTTTTTTTCCCCAAAAACAGACCAGAGGAATACAGTCAAACAGCTTTGGTAGCCTGTAGTTCATGTAGCCCTTATTTCCTCTGTTTCTTGAAGATCTTGAAGGTGTGTTTCTTGCGGCTGGCAGTGGAATCGGTGTCTTCTCCCGTTGAGCCACTGTCCTCCTCCAGCGGGCTCTTCTTGGAAGACAGCTGTGGGATGCGACTGTTGCCCTTCGCCCCTGTCTGCCCTCCTGTAGGTGATGGTGTGTCAGGTTCGGTGGAGTTGGGGCTGAGGGAGCGGGATGACTCCGACAGGCTGTTGATGTCTCCCAGGCTGGGAGACTGCTCTGTGCCGTACACCTTCTTCATGAGTATGGGGCTGTCAGAGACGGCCTCTGCAGGGCTGAGCTCATGAATGCGGTTCCCTCCGTTGGGGGTGTGGCCGTGCAGAGAGATGGCGTCATCTGCACGCCCGGATAGGCCGTGCAGGAGAGAGGTGGGCTTGATTAGATGGCCTTTGGAGCTGTAGGCAGACAGACGATCACCGACTTGGGAGAGGGACAAGGAGGAGTCGGAGTCGGAGCGATTTAGGTCCCTGTGAGGAGAAAAAGCACAAGTTAGAGGGAGAAAATTCAAACCCAAGTAGTTAAAAGGTGTGAAGCCTTTTATGCTGGGGTTTATCTACACTACGCTGCAAAGCCATGGACATATGTGGGACACAGCACTGCAACTCCACACTTGTTAGTTGTGCAGATGAAAACAGGAACACTGAGGATGTAAGCATAGATTCTGTAATGCCATGGAAGTCAAATGAATGCAACAAAAGTGAAAACTAAAGATATCAGAAACCTATTTATGTTATGATACACGCTTAAAATGAAATGACAGCAGGTGGTGAAAAACACGCCCACGCCATGCGTGTAGAGAACTGGAAAGAGACGAGTACCCGAAGCTGTCACTGTGTGTGGAGACATCAGAGTAGGTGAAATCAGGAATGGGGTCCATGGGCTGGAAAGAAGCATGATAAATATGGGAGGAATGAGGGGCTACGACACCACCCACAGAGCTGGGTAAGCAGGAGGAAGAGGAGGTCTGGGAGTGAGGGTTTGGGTTGGAGGTACAGATGACGGAAGGGTGAGACACAGCCGAGGACAGTGGAGGCAGAGGGAGACATTCGAGCTGCCCAAACGACTGGCTGCGTGACTGTCTGAGGGTAGACCTAGGCCTGGATGGATGCTGGCTTCCCTCCCCCTGCTGCCCCGCCAACAGGCAGCTCTCTACCAACCTCTGGGAGCCCATGGCCAGCTGGGGGTCAATGTGGCGTTGGCGCAGGGACATCATGCTGGGAGCTGTGGGCACAAAACAACAGCACTATCAACAACAATGTGTGTGTGTGGGGGAAAAGTCTGATGGACGGAGAGGAGACTGACTAGGAGATTAGAAGAAGGTGCTGGGATATATTTCCCTTGACTTAAAGTGCCTTAAAAGATTATTACATCTCCAAGATAAATCCCATCAGTTATTTAGCATCATTAGATTAAGATAAATCCCAACACCACTGTTTTATCTCCCATTCTCACAGGGAAAATATTAACACAAAGAAAAGAAAGCAATGATGATGTTACCAACTAAGACATCTGGATTATTTTAAAAAAATGATATTCAACAATTAATAAAGGTGCCATTTACATTAAAAATAAGTGACAAATCACGATAGAAGGAAGCAGGGTGCACTAGGAGGTGACAAGACTTAGAGGTGTGGGTAAATATGGCAAGCAAGCAAACTGGTGAGATGAAGACAGCATGGAGCAGCCGTCCATCTGCAGCGTACGGTCCAATTAGAAACATATTACAGCTCTGTGTGGCTTTGAGTCAAGGGAAGAGACAGGAAGTCAAACTGGGGACTGAACTGGGGCATGAATAAATGGCCAACCAGGATATTTCCACAAGTGCTGACAGTCTGAACTGACGGACCACAGGTCGCTGGCTCGCCGTTCCAACAGTCGGGTGAAATCTGTAGTAAGCCCAAAGAGGCAGCAGTGGAAGCCAAATGCCAGGAGGGTGGTGGAGGGAGAGAGGGGAGTGAGATAGGAGTGCAATTAATGTTGAGTGAAAGATTTACTCACTATTGCTGTCGGAAATAGGATTCTGCAGAACAAGTTTCGCCTGCAGTTATTCAGTTATTCAGACCCAAAACCTGGCGTGTGTCAAGTTTTGCCATAATAATAGTGTCACAATGTAGAGCAGAATAGACAGCATTATGGTCATCAAAATTTGACTGGTTTTCTTGATGAGATGATGTGTAAAATATAAAATAAGAACTAATAATAGTATTTATATAAGGACTTTAGGTAAAAATGATGGGCAGCTCTTTGTGTATTATTTTTGAATAATAAAATTCAACATAAATAAAAAAATTAAATGTAATTTTGCAAGAAGGCCTGGAGCATGTTAAGACACAACAACTACAAATAGGTCATCACAAAGACGTGTTCTCATTGAGAGGTATATTTCTCTTAACATTTCAATTTCCAGAGGAAAGTCACATGATTCAGTTCAGTCACCATTATCGACTGAGAGTCATGGTAACACTTTTATCCAAAATGAGAACAATTCAACAAAAGGCAGTGACTGGAATTGTGTGTAAAAGAACAAGACAATTATGTGAATTTACATGATACACATCATACAAATGTAAAACAACACTCATTCAATCACAGACATGTGTGACCCTCACCACCTCCATCACCACGGAGGCCACAAGCACAAATTCAGGTTATCGTAGCATAAAATGGTCCAAATTTTCATGTGGGCTGATTTTTGGATTTTCCCAGCAGGGCCTTGGAATGTTTCGAGGTTCGTTTGCTAATCCCCACAGAATGGCCGAGAGATTCGGATGAACTCTTACATTGCAGAGTTCCAGGCACGATATCCTCGTCCAAGTCGTCCATGTCGTCGGACATGATGAAGTGCTGAGGCGTGGCTCTGCCGCCCATGAAGGTGGGATCAAGGTTGAGAGACGAGGCCAGAGAGGGAAGGCCTGGGTTGTTGACGATGGTAAAACCTGTGAGGATCTCTATCTGCTGCCAACGGTGAAGCCTCTCCCGCAGAGCAGCCGTCACTTCACCCAGGGCTTGTCTATGGAAGATGAGGAGGAGGAAGGAGAAGATAAATAAGTCCAGAATTATTATCACTTCATAAAAGAGATGCAACAATCAAAACTGCTAGAAGTCAGAATATTTCCATTTATCACGTTAGGGCAAATATTACTAACACTCCCCTGGGGCCTGTTTGGGAATCAACTTAACAAAAAAGAACAACAAACAGCTATGAAGAGCTCATTAAACGGGCTGTTGTGATGGTAGTTACAGGTTCTAGCGCTCTCTTGTGGCTGGTTTCAGAATATCCATGTATATTCCAGAGCACATTAACAGACACTCAATTTGTGACAGTTAACTCTTTGAGTGCCAAAGACGCATATGTATGTAAGTGTTTTTTTCGGCAGCTGGCACAAGAGGGCACTCTCATACAGCCCGTGAGTAATTTTGGGGCTTCTGGAAATTGTAGTTGGGACATAAAGAGTCCCAGAGTATACACCACAGAGATGAAAGCAGGAAGTGGAGACGATCACTGGACAAAAAGTGAAAGTGAACTTTTTCCACATCTCTGACTTACTTTGCTGCCAGTATTTTGTGGTCCACATCATCCAGAGAGGAACTGTGAGCCACATGGAAAGTCCCAAAGAGAGTGTTCCTCTTTTTCTTTATCTTCTCTGCCTGTGAAAACAAATGACCAAACATTTATCTCTGCTGCACTGATACACAAGGAAATCTTGTTCCAAGACACAACCATTCAGTGATTCAAGGGCATAAGTAATTGCTTCACAGGACTACAGTTGAGATTACTGCTTTAATGTTTACTGCATTAACAACTGAAACAACTCTCAGGTTCAAATATTATCAGGCAGCTGGTCTCAAATCTGTAAAATAGCTGCTTTGGAATATAATCCATATATTTTAAAAAGTCAATAATCCGCTAAGGATCCCATATGCTCACCCCTTCTTTGGCGACCAGGAGCTGCCGTTCAGCATTTTGCTTCTTGATGTTGTAGTACTGCACCTCCACCTCGTGAGTGAGCTGCAGCCACTTCTGGAGAGAGTCTGGAGGTGACCAGCTACTCCGAGACTCCAGCTCCTTCTCCGCCTTCTTCAGTGCCATGCGTACCTGCAGCCAATGTCACAAACATGAAGTGAAAAGTCAACACATTAAAACTACATGTACTGTACATACAGTAACACCTTCCTGGCCATGATTTCATGTGAAATGATGGACATGAAAAGAAAAGACCAGTATGTTGTAAAGTCTTTGTTTGTGAGCGTTTACAGCAGCTGAGAAATTATTTTTCTGACTGTTTCTATTTAACTCTTTGAGTGACATCAACATATTTCAACATCAAAGTTTCCGGCAGCGGGTCGCCGATCGCAGTCTCCTGCAGCCTGTGAGTAATGTTAGGGCTTCTGGGAGATGCAGTCAGAACACAAAGAGACGGTATACACAACAGAGATCAAAGCAGGAAGTGGAGACGATCGAGATTAGAGAACAAAACGGACAGATTCTGGACAAAAAGTGGTGATTTTGGTGACACTAGTCTCAACATCTGATAAAACAAGAATGGAACAAGGTAAAAACTTTTTTTATTCCTGATGAAATAGAGAGTCTCTTCTTTCATTTGAGCTATTCAGTGTTTTCAGAGACAGAGAAAACATTCTGTGAGTCTCTTGAAATATGAATCGAAATGGGCAAAAAATGCTGGCACAGGGCACTTTCTGTTTTATAAAACGGCTGGCACTCAAAGAGTTGAGGACTGATGGACCTGGACACTGAAGACTCCTGAATATAGGAGTGTAAGAAAGTGGTGAACCAGATAACCCTGCGTGTTTCATATTCGTCACCGTTTCTGATTGAAAAAAGTGATCACAGTGATAGTCCTTCAACCAAACACTCATGTCTTTTACTTACTTGTGTGGGATGTGCTGTGCTGTTCCTGCCAAATTCCTAATGGACAAAGACTTCAGTGGGCGTACGTATACTATAGCCAGTGTGAATCTGATAAGACTAAACATACTGTGCATTTCACACTCAAGTTGCAGTGATTCTCCTTTACGCTGAGCTACGAACTCCACGTTCAAACGTCATTTATTACTTTGCCAGTACCTGATCTAGCTCTTCTTCTGCGTATTTCTGGCGACTCAATTCGTTCTCTGTGCCCTCACGCAGCTCCCTCAGACGTTGGGCCTCCTGCTTGGCTGCGTTGATCTCATCCCTCAGCTTCTGCTCCAGGTTCACCTTCTCCACTTCGACCGTACGGTGCTCCTCCTGGGCGATCTGCAGCCTGAGAACAATTATTTGAGAAGCAAGACATCAGTGGCTGCTTAAAAAGACGAAACAAAGAAACACAGCGTAGTACGTGCCAGTGTCCGTGGGCAGGCATGTGAGCGCCATGTATGTGTGCAATGTAGGACTTGCATCAGCTGTGACTCACCGGAAACAATGGCTAACATGTAGAAAGCAAAGCGCCATGGCCAGCTGCTGGACAGCTCACAATAAACTGACATCAGAGGGAGCAGAACGAAGAATGGGAACAGCTGTCACCGTGTAACCTAAGAAGAGTACAGTGTACCCCGTGCTCCTGTAGTATCATATGTGTTTGTATGTGGGATATTTTTAGACAAGACTTTAAAAAAAACTCTACTTTTAAACAGAGGGGCTTGTCACCCATGACATAATTATATGTCATGAGGTGTGTATATGTACACATATCATGTGTGCAGTTACTGTTCTGTAAAATGACCTAGTTCTCAACATAATTATTATAATTAGCAGCAATGTAGAAATAGAAACCATTAAAACCAAGTAATAAACTTGTCTGTAAGGCTCAGGTAATACAGTGGACATGAACACTCCATGTTAGCCAGAGGAGTAGTTTCACTGCCATATGTAATACCACAACTTTTGACAGAACAAAACTACATAAAAATCCAGCTTTAACTCCAGATATCAAAGGGCAAAAAGTAGTACCATATTACAGTCACTAGGGGGAAGTATTTCCCTCTTTCAGGTTGAAATGAAAGGTGATCCACAGAGCTCCCGATGGAAAATGTTGGTGGTGGGCAGTCCTGCTAATGCTTTCGACCCTGACCTCTGCCACGTTCTCTTGCTAAGATTCGAGGGCCCTGGCAGAGTTACAATACCCAGCGAGGAGACGACCAAAGCTGTTTCACCTGACCTGCATTGCAGAGCTCACAGGACAGACAGGATTTCTGCAGACTTTGCAGCAGAAGGTAAACCTTTTCATACTATACTACTGTATTTGTAAAATGTGGTAAAATGTTGTGTGGTAACTTCCAAGTTACAAGTTAACTTATTAATGTCTATCTATCACAATGTTGTTGCCCTTGTTGTAGTCCCTGTCTGCAGACCACACCCTAACCCAAATGCAGATGAGTTAGCTGACATGTTTAGCAGTCATGCTTAACCCCATCTCCCACCAGTGAAGCAGAGGCTGGGTCAAACAGCACAGCCAGGAAATCCAGCTCCAGTCAAAGCCTCCTCCCACCAGAGCGGTCGTCGCTAGGCCAGGCTACTTGATACCACCACAGGATCTGCTTGAAGGTATGGAAAGACAGCAGCTGGCAGCAGGGATCAAGAAAAAAAGGCATGGCTACAGACAGAGGACATACTTTTCACTCCCTCAACTCCTAAACCATGTACTGTGTGAGATGAAGGCCTCTTCTTTCTAGTCAATGTTGTCTTTTGCATGTATAGGATTAATACTCAAGCTACTCTAAATGATCAGTATAGTGAATAGGCATTTTAGTTGATCATTCTTTTTAAATCACATTAAAAAGGCACAAGACAATCGGTTTTGTTGCCTTTTCTCTGAGCTCTCATGCACCACAGATTAGACTGAAATGTGGTTGCAAAACACAACTGAATTACTGCAGACAAAATTTAATGTAACTCTCAATGAGTAGCCATGGGATATGAGATAAAATGCAATGTCTGCAGTGCTCACAGTACTGCATGTGAAGCAGCGCACAAGTAACAAAGTTTTTGTAGGACACAGGGAATAATGTCTGCACTAGTGGTCATTTAAGATTAGAAGTCCATCAGAGGGACAGTTTGACTTCAAACCATAGAGGTCAATGGCTCTTCTGATTGGTATTCAGCAGGAAAAATGCCACAAACATACTTTCCACTCCCTTATTGCACTGCTACAATAAAGAAATGCAGTGCATCTCATGTATGCCATATAAAATATGCAAAACACATGAGCCATGACTGAGCTACTACAGTGAAATAGGAAGAGCAATGCAAGGCCGACACAAACACCGACCTCAGTCTCTTAGTCTTGTCTTCATGGTATATTTGCTGCATTCATCAGAGCATATCATGTTTCAAAAAACATGTGTCTCCCTAAACAGCTACTGATACAAAGAGCAGCTCATATGGGTATAAGGGTGGTAGAATAGACTCAAAGTGTTGACGCCTACAGTATTTAAATCACTGTTTCCTGTACACTGTTCAGCGGCAACACCCATCACTGCATCCTCAGGGGTTTAACACTGAAATACTCTAAATTCACAAATCCAAAATGCAAAGCATGTGTGGGGTAAAGAAATACAGTGACAGCAGCTCACTTTCCATGAGCCCCAGTAACATATTTTAAAATCAGAAATACTTATGATGCACGACAGCAGCAGGAAAAAAAAGCCATTTCATTGTGACTTAAGACATCTGATGATGCTTTCTAATCCTATGGTGCTGTGTTTGAGTAACCTTTAAAGGAATAACAGGAGGCTTTAGAGCACATTCTGAGCATTCCTTAAAGTATTAACAGGACCAGAATAGTTACATTTATTTTATAACCTTCCTGACCAGACACTGAATATATCGCTATTGAAGGGCTGTGTATTATAACATCAATCATTTCATTTTCATTTAAAGCAGTAGTGGCCCGAATGCGTCAGGTGTCAGTATTCGGCAATACACAACATTGTTTAATAATGGCTAAACTGCAAAGTCCAGTGATTCCTTGGACAATTAATTTAAGAAGCTTAACCTCCTAAATCGTGCTTCTGTTTAGTAAAAATTGTAGCATGGAAAACAAACTTCTTCCACATATATATCAATGACTTTGGTCACTACTTCTCAAAGCAATGCTTGATGGACATAGAGAGACTCTAATAGATGTGCCACTAACCCAAACTTCTTTGTGCTTGTTTTTTTTTTCCTATTTAAACAACTGTGTCAGATTTTGAAGCTTTCAGCTAAATGGTGAAGATGCTCCTTCACATAAGTGAGTTGTCAAACGAGCTTAAACACCATTCCAGCCGGCACACCTAAACTCAGATTGCACACGTTTCCTTGAACCAGTTGTGCATCTATATCATACAAATCTAGTCATAAAAGTTTTCCTCTAAAATAACATCCATCCATCCACCCATTATCTACCGCTTATCCTCATAGGGTCGTGGGGCATCTAAAATAACAGTTAAACTGAATTTAAATGTGACTTGTTGGAAGCCTATAGCCATTTTTCTAAAAGTCTGTCCAATCATAGTGCAGCTCTTCCAGCCTTTCACTTCCTATTTTATGCGGCTCTGTACATTCAATTCGCCGAAAGTTATGACGACTGTGTAGTAACGACTGTGGTGAGCTATATATACGTATATACTGTATATATATATATATATATATATATACGTATATATACACACACACACTCACACACATACATATATATATATATTGAGATTGATTGCATTGAAACCCACGATATTCAAATTCTAATTTGCGTTGTAAAATCATTGAGACTGAGTGGATGCACTGCACTGTTTCTGGCAAGGGAAAAAAAGAGCATTTCACACAGCAAAGGCTTTATAATTGATGAGAGACTACTGTTTAGTCATTATCTGTCAGAATGACCTCAGTTGCTAGTGATTCATTCATTTAACATTAAATCCATAGCAGAATGTCACAGTTTCAGGGGAACTCAATGAGTCAAATGTGTGCGAGGAATAACTCACTACACATCTAAGCAGCGATGCCATTCAAACAATTTCTGAGGTTAGTTTTAAGTTGTTTTTTTTTAACTCTTTGAGTGCCACTGACTTGTTTTGATGTCATTTAAAATCCGACGCTTGAGTGAGTAATAATTGTAATTTGGGGGTGGCTGTGGCTCAGTGGGTAGAGCGGGTCGTTTAGTGATCGTAAGAAGACCACTGGTTCGAATCTGGGCTCCCCCTAGGTGCATGTCGAAGTGTCCTTGAGCAAGATACTCAACCCCAAATTGATGACATAATACGTCAAAGTGGCTTTTCGCAGCGGGTGGCCTGTGAGTAATGTTAGGGCTTCTGGGAGATGTAGTCACAGCATTAAGAGACGGTATCAAGGCAGATCAAAGCAGGAAGTGGAAACGATCAAGATTAGAGAGCAATTCTGGACAAAAAGTGGTGATTTTGATGAAAGTGGCGTCTACCTCTGATAAAACAAGAACAAGGTAAAAACAAAGTAAAAATGGTGGAACAAGGCACTTTCTGTTTCATAAAACAGCTGGAACTCAAAGAGTTAAATATTATATCTCAAAATACTCTGAGTTAAAGTTAGTTTGAGGTCAGTTTGAGAACTGCACTGCAGATAATGGGAAATTCTATTATAAAGACAAAGAAAAGCTGCACCACATCTAATACTGTGTGAAATGAATGATATTTGTGAACAATACAGTACTTGTAGAGAACGACAGAATTTGTTGTGTGGTGGTGGGAAAACCCCTCACTTCTGCTGTAGGTCATGCAGACTCTGCTCAGCTCTCTGCAGGCCCTCCAGGTCTTTCATCATCTTCTTCATGTGGTCCTTGGAGTAGCGGTTCTGGATGTAGGCGAACCAGCAGCCACCCATGCCTATGACTATCGACACTACCAGCATGAAGTCCTTCAAGTGGTTGTGTCTATTCACTGATAGAAAGAGAGAAAAGAAAAGGAGAGAAGTTTAATTTTATTATGGTAATAAAGAAACATCAAAATCAAAAGATAAACGTGTGAAACAGACTTCAACAAGGCAATATAGATCAAGAACACATGATAAAGCTGCTAACAATGAGAAAGCTCCACAAGGATGTGGTGAGCAGGGCCTTGTCATTCTGCAAATGCTGTTGTAGAGTGACACAAATAGGGCCAATAGCAAGTTCAGGTTGTGGTGAGAGGGGCCGAGTGTGACAGAGCACGATAAAGCCAGCTTAACACGGCCTATTTCAGTCTGGTAACCAATGCTCATAAACATGCACAGAAAACCAAACAATGGCAACAATAACAATTTGGGAAACGTGGAGCGATGAAGCAAACCCTAAAAATAACTTAAGTGTTGTCATTGTAAGGGATTCATAGCAGCTGGACAGCAGCTATCACATTTGTAATAAGCCTTATATTAGATTTCAGTTAGGAGTAACTTTTACAACTTTAACATCCATCCATTATCTACCGCTTATCCTCATAGGGTCGCGGGGGGGCTGGAGCCTATCCCAGCTGTCTTAGAGCAGAAGGCAGGGTACACCCTGGACAAGTCTGCAGTTCATCACAGGACACATAGAGACAGACAACCACTCACACTCACATTCACACTTACGGGCAATTTAAATTAGCCAATTAACCTAATCCCCATGCATGTTTTTGGATGGTGGGAGGAAGCTGGAGTACCCGGAGAGAACCCACGCAGACATGAGGAGAACATGCAAACTCCACACAGAAAGGCCCCAGGCCGGGAATCGAACCCGGTACCTTCTTGCAGTGAGGCGACAGTGCTAACCACTACACCACTGTGCCACCAACTTTAATATTAAGCCCATAATTATGTTTGGGTTTAAAAAGTCCATTTGTCATTTCATGATAACATGCAGCAAAGGGCATTATATAAGCCTTGCAAGCCACACAATTTTCTTGTGAAACCTGCAAAGGGATGTGCTGGAGAGAGAAAATGTGACTTGTACTTCCTGGAGAGAAAAAGGAAGAAAAATTAGGAGAAAAAGAGTACAGGGTGGTTTCTCTTTAGATGTAATCAGGAGGACTATAGATGTAATCAGGAGGACATTTCATTGTAAAACAGTGTTCCTGTACCAGTGGCTGTACATGGAGCCAAGTCAAATGGCACCATGAATCAACAGAACACATCTCTGTAACTCCCCAAAACGAGGTCACGGTATTAAACGGAAATGCATGTTTGTGACTGAGCACAGATACCTTGAAGAAACACTGTGTGAGATAATATAACATCATTTGCCAATGCTCCACCGTTCCTAAACACAGTTTGGCTTTCAGTCATCACACTACACAACGAAACGCTGCCTTTCACAAATACCACCAAGAGAGCATAAAGTGACAGTTTAATTAACCACAAAGCTGGAAATGTGTTTGGCTTCATTATTATTACACAGCTGTCCACTAGATTAGGATCAGCCCATTGTGAGACGTGTCTTAAAATGCTGCTGCTTCACACAGTGAGTCAGACTGACTATTAGTGGGACCCCCCTGGCTCTGAGAGGCTGTCAAAGCCAGACAGCGCTCACTAATGTCTTCCTTTGGGTGCGACTCCAACAAAACACATCCACAATGACACATGCCAGACACAGACCACTACACAGGGTCCCCCTGTGCAACTTCTTTCTAATGCAACTGACTGTCTTCCATGATGGTTCATTACATTTTCTCTGACGATCACATATCTGCCCTCATCAAAAATATGCACCGATCCACTTCACTTTTTCGCCATTTCAGTTGTCCTCCAATAAAAAAAGGATTAAACCTCAACGCTAAGGAAGCTCTTGTGATCTATGATTTTCACAAAACCCAGTCCACAATTTTCCAGATTTTCTAGCTCAGTAATGAACGATATTAGTATTTAACTGCCAAACTGAAATTAAGCTTCAATAGCAAAAATGTTGTTTTCATTGAAAAGACAAATATGTATCTTGGCAGTCATTCTGGGAACATGCTATCCCAATGTCAACACAGACTACTTACTAAAATATTAAGTACTGTCAAGAGGTGAGGCCGCTGAGACACACCCAGTTCATTGTGGCATTATGAGGGAAAACAAAACAAAAAACCCTGAAGGACTATAATGTGTGGCTACAAAAGTGAAGCAGGGATACAGGAGAAGGAGAGGGTGAGTGGTGTTAATTTGTGTCAGGATGCAGAGTGGAGTGTCTGGTGCTCCAACCCTCAGCTCACTTCCTTAATCCTTGTCACTGATACAGGTAGGAATAAGATTCCCCTCCAAATCAAAGGTGAGCCGACTAAAGTGAGAAGATAAGTGGGTGACTAAATACCAAAACACAACATGTCACAGGGACAAAGTGCTGCTGAAAAATGAGAGTTGTAGGCGGTTAATACAAACTCATAACTTCCTATAGCTGTATCACAGTAATATTTTCCAATTCAAGAGAATGAACTCTGTTTTTCCAGTGAGGGAGAAACATGAAGCTTTGACTTTTCATTTGAAAGGCGTCATGCTTCTCTGTCGACCACTTCTATGCAAAAGAAATCAACATATTTTTAGGGCATTTAACTCAAAACAAATCTGGAGTGCTCTGTATCCTTTACAGAGTTTTTAACTCTTTGAGTGCTACTGACGTATTTCTTCATCATTCAAAAGACGCTTGAGTGCCATCAATGCAATAATATGTCAAAGTGGTTTTTCGGCAGTGAGTCACCGATCGCGGTCTCACGCAGCCTGTGAGTAATGTTGTGGCTTCTGGGAAATGTAGTCAAAGGATAAAGAGACGGTATACGCCACAGAGATCCAAGCAGGAGGTGGAGAAGAGAGATCGAGATTAGAGTGCAAAACTGACGTATTCTGGACAAAAAGTGGTGATTTTGGTGAAAGTGTGCTCTACTCAATCTCTGATAAAACAAGAGTAGAACAAGGTAAAAACAAACATTTTTTTCATGATGAAATAGAGAGTCTCTTCTTTCATTTGAGCTATTCAGTGTTTTCAGAGACATAGTACAAAATATTCTGCGGGTCTTGAAATATGACTCAAATGGGCAAAAATGCTGGAACAAGGCACTTTCTGTTTTATAAAACGGCTGGCACTCAAAGAGTTAAGAAACAGAAACTAAAAAAAGCCAAAAGAGGAAATTCATTTCTAGTAAGATGTTTAAATTATGTCAAACAAATCCACTGCAGTTGTATGAACTAGAGGAATGAAAAAAAGAACAATGCCACATACTCAGAGGTGCTCCAAACAGAACAGTGTCCAGAGATTTGAGCTGCAACTTTTGCACATGGCTGCGATCCAGAATCTTCAGAATAGAGAGAGTCAGCGTGGTGTTCTTTACAGCGAGCCTGAGAAAGAGCAGACACACTGTCATGTTGCAAGAACAAGGAAGGAAGGGAAAAGGGTGTGAATCCATTTTGAGGCATGTGTAATATGATCCCTTAACAAATCCTCTCAATCCACCAGATTCAGACTTAAGCACTGATGGTCACTACTAGGGGTGGGTATCGGTAAGGACTTTACGATACAATATGTATTGCGATACTTTATTATTAGGGCTGTGAAATTTAACGCAGATTATTTATTTTTTTATTACTTTTTCAACGTGCCGAAGCTGTTCTGGATTTACCATCAGCCCAAAACATGACTTGTTTTTCGAAAAAAAAATATATTAAGAAATTAAAAATTGATTTTATATCAGAAGAAAAAGTATTGTGATATATTGCCACATTAATATTTTTCCCACCCCTAGTTACTACATACACTAATTAAGGGAAATCAGAATAAAAAGTAATAAAACACATACCTGATCACAACAGAGAGTGTAATGACTTGTGTCATGGAAGTGGGTTTTAATTGCTAGCACTAAAGAAGTTGCTTCATATTGCAGTCAAGCCTGCTCTGTGCTAACTTTCTCTCGACTATTTTTGTAAGTTTTAAATTCTTAGCAGAAAGTCTCACCAGTCTTATATAAATCACAACGTATTTGTGGCACATTTTCTATTTGGAGAAGTTAGAAAAGTCATGACATTCCTTACCTTGGCATGACACTGCCATTAAAATTCATCTTGCGAAAGCCATCCACATATTGTGGCAGTTCCACATAAGTGATGAGCCATTCCACCACCTCATCCAATGTCCAATTATACACTGTGGGGAGGAAGAAAAAAAAAACCCATATAATTAGTGTTCATTGATTCTATTCATCCAATGCATGCAGGATTACATATTGCTAAAGCTACACAACCTGACCTGCCAGATGATCTGTGATACAGAACCATCTGAGAAAAATAATGACGCAGGTGATTTGAGGTGTCACTCCTGGCAGGAGAGCGAAAATATTGAGTTTATCACGAAAACCCTTCAGAGCTGTTCTTTGCTCTTCTCTCAATGAAGAAATATTTTCCATTTGAGATATGAGTGATAGTTTAGAGCCAACAGTTGCCTCTCTGTGTCGCCTCACACTATGGTCTGACACTGCTAAGCCAAGCTG
This sequence comes from Synanceia verrucosa, assembly GCA_029721515.1. Classification (NCBI taxonomy): domain Eukaryota; kingdom Metazoa; phylum Chordata; class Actinopteri; order Perciformes; family Synanceiidae; genus Synanceia; species Synanceia verrucosa. The sequence continues at coordinate 4,390,102 of CM056559.1, forward strand.
TAGCTGCCAGTAGCTCCTCACAGTACGCTGGACACAAATGCTACTATTGTTTTTGGGAGTTCATCATACAGTATCTACAGAATGACTTGCAGATCTGAAGCTTTTCAGCTGGAACAGTGACAGAAACAATCAGAGAAAACCATCACGAAGTTTGTCTTGGGGCCAAGCAGTCAGTCAGCTGACCTCAGGCCAACTGATCATGTGTTTCACAACAGACTGAAAGTACAAAAAGCAAGAACTGAATAGTACGGGCCATGGAGAGCATCATTAGGGAAGATGCTAGGTGTCTGGAAATGAATGGTCCCTTGAGATCCTCTTTCTACCTACACTGTTCATGTGAAATGAATATAAACCCCTTCAGATCAGTCAGCACTAAACTCATAAAATTAGATAATGTCTGATTTTAAACCCAATGTGCAGCACCAAAACAAAGACTATCAATGTCACTATCATAACAATTTAACTGCACTGTAGGTATAGCTTGACACATGACCACATGCAGGCGTATCCTGAAAGATCTATGGGCTATTCTGTAGCATAGCATACATAGTGCACAGTGACTTGCCCACACTAATAACTGGGGAAGGACGGTACGTTCCCCAGCACCTGGCAGAGCATCAATAGTGTGTTTGACTGTGTTAAAACTCGTTTTCCTGGCTCCAAACCTCCAGAGGCTTGTCCAGAGCGCTGCATTGCAGGATAAGGCAGTACAATGAGAAAGAAAAAGGGAGCAGCCCAACACACAAAGGCTCTCTCAGTGAGAACACGACAGCCCAGCCAAACAGATAGGCACAAGGAGGTGAGGGTGTAGATGTGAAGTTTGTGCTGACAGAGTCAATGATGTCCCACTCTGCCACTGATAAGTAGACCACACATTGTTTGACATGCCAGCTGATCAGCTCCTTTGTTGGGCAAGTGAGAGGGTCAAGCAGGGACCCACACTTTCAGTCACAAGGAAACACATACAGTCTGATTTGCTGGCTATTTAATACACTAGACCTACGATCAAAGTCACAAGTCTGACATCAAACAGTCAGTAAAGACAGAGCATGTCAATGTGGAACATGTGCACAACAATGCTCATGTTCTAGAAATCTACGGGGGGGGCAGATGCTTCAAAGCAATACCTTCAGAGCCCTTCCATGCGTTCCACAAGTCCTCCACGCTGATGAACTGGTCGTCCCCATGGAAACTGTTATGTTTGGCCTTGGGGTCATGATAGTTTAGATCTTCTCTCAGGAACTGCAGAATGAAAAGGAGGTTTTATAATGGTTACAAAGAATCAAAATGTGCACAACTAAAAAAACATTAACAGGCCTCAATGTTAGAATTTGTCTTTTGTTACGTACAAAACCTTTGTACATTCTGCTGTTGAGGGTTTTGGATGGCACTGTGACCTCTCTCACTACTGTGACCTTTATGACGCCCATAAAAGACGTGTGTGTGTGTTTGCTTCACTCACTGTGAAGGGACGGAAAAAAACCCACTCATTACTTAACGGTCGCAAACAGCTCTGCACGTTTTCCTTACTCCTGTTAAGTCGTTCTACTTTACTGGTCATCAACAGCTGAAAGCCAGTCACAAAGAGCTAAGACCATCAGACAAGACAGACACAAAGTGTGGCAAATATTCAGACATCAAAGGGAACAGAAAAGTTCTCAGGCTTGTGGGCTGTGTGTCAAAAAATATTGTGATTGTTTATCGAACCAACAAACGTTGAAATCTTGAAATGCTTAGTCAAGCTTTTTGAGCGGGTTGCTGAAATAACAGAGGCTAGAGGCAGATTTCAGGAGCTAGAGACAATTGACTGTCGTGATGATTATGTAACAGTCCAGCATTTTCGGGAATACTCTTGCCTGTATCTTATAGTCACTGTGAGGTTGCCAGGCAACCAGCGCAGACTCCAAGAAGTTACTGACCTGAACAGCTACGTGTCAATCATACTAACTAAACTAACTGAAGGTGAAAACATCTGAGCGAACCTCTTCAGGAGCTGTCATTACAGTTTAGAATGAATAGTGGCCTCTCAGCTCTCACACGCCTATTCCACACTTAGCTGCAGCAGCTCAATACAGAAAGCTAACTGGTCCATGGTCTGGCTGGTTAAAAACAAATGCAAACGTAGTCTGACAGGATGGCTTTTGGTGTGAGAATCCAGCTGCTGTGCAACATTAGGAAGTTACTACTACTGCTACTACTGACACCCAGTATGATTATGGTATATGACCCCTAGTTAAATTGCAACTTAACATGTGCACACTTAATTTATCATAATTGTTTTATTACAGATCAAACAAACAAGATACATTTCAATGAGTGAGCTTTAGAAGTGCTAGTAGGACCAGGCTAGCTGTTTCCCTGGTCTGTGTTTGAAAATCTAAAACAACACACCTTAAAGCTGATATTTTCCCAAAATGTTGAACTTTTCCTTAAATCTAAAACATAGCAGGGTGGTACAGTTGTGCAGTGGTATAGCACTGTCCCCTCACAGCAAGAAGGTTCCAGGTTTGAGTCCCGGGGCCTTTCTGTGTGGATGTTTAGTATCTCTATTTAAAAATAAGAACCCACCATGTTGTACAGAGAACTCAGTCATCTTGCAACTCATACAACATGGGTGGAAGACATTAATAAGTCACAATGCCGTTCTTTCTTGATAGAGTGACCACATTTCACTATAGGGTAGAGAGTCTATACTACAGGTGAAATACCACAGGCAGATGCAGGCTTTAATCTTGGTCAAAAAGAGATCAGCTCTTCATTTAATCACGACATGAACAACAGAAAGTCAGATGAAGCTGTCTATTCGTTGGCTCAAAGCCGCTACAGATGCTCTGTACTGCGCTTGATTGCCTTTGGGGTATTTACATGCCAAGCACCTCTTTGAAAAACAGAGAAGCTTTGGTTTGGATTCACATGCAACAGACTGAACTAAAGTGAAATGAGGCTCCAGAGGAGGCCTCCTCAAGGCCACAACATGTAGTTTAGACTAGAGCTCCGGATGTGAGCTTAAAGGATGACAGGCAGTGTCTTTGAGGCAGCAACACTGACTTCCGGTTAATGGCTCTAAGTGTTTATACTGTGCTTTCACTGTGCTTCACTATACTGAAAGGAAAAGCAGCTGAAATTATTCATCACATACTTCGAAGGTACAGTAGTTTCCTTTGTTACCAAGTGTTTGCACAACTGTCTACAACGTGCAGGCCAGTTACAACCACACTTAATGTTAATTAGGTTAATTATTGACATAAAGTTCAGTAAAAAGGGCACTGGAGCGCAAACAGGACACATCCTTTAGCTACTCCGAGTAAGCTAAAGGCATTACAGGGCTGTGTTTAATTGACCATCTCAGCAGCAAATCCATGGCGAGTCAGGATTACGATAATGACACCTGTAAGCCTCTTCAGACTGAATGAAGACCACCTCTGTGTCTGAACAGACCACAATACCCCATTCGACAGAGCATCAGCTCCTGCTGGTGATCACTCCTGAGGCTCATACTTACGCCGTCTGTCTCCACCACGTCGACGTTGCCGTTTGCGTCATCGTCCATCTGCTTGTGGATACTACGGATCGCCTCGTAGCTGAGAACTGCATTCTCATTGTTGCATAGTGTTTCATCGATGCGACAAAAATCTGGTGGGGAAACAGAGTTTTATCAAGATGGTGTTAACAGGCAGCTTTGAATATCATGGGTGCTACTGTGACTACTTCAAGGTTCTGGCACCATTTTAAAAGTCAAATTTATTAGTTTTTAAGACCTCAACAAATATAATAAGAGCCAAAAATGTCATAACATTTTTTTTAGTAAAAAACAGTCAATTTATTGTAGGACTTGACCAATATGGAGTTTTTGAGGCCGATGCTGATATTGATATTTAGCAGGAAAAACAATCCTACAACCGATTAATCTCTGAAAATAATATTTTATGAATTTTTTTCAGCCCTTTAACACCTGCAACAATAATATAAATTGAAGGCATAGCACTTGACTTTTTTCAACAACTTTTATTTCACAACTTTCAAGAACAAAGAAGTGAATTTTGTGAACAAAATCTCAGAATGCTGTGTTTTCCTATTGGCATTAAACGCACCATCTGAAAATTAAATACCTAAATAAATTAAAGACATTTTAAGACCTTTTAAGGAACTGTGGGAACACAGTACTACTACTACTACTACTACTACAGTAAAAACTTTAATCAATGCTCAACAGGATCCAACAGCCACTTTGGTTTAGTTTTATTTACATTAATTATTGGAAACAGTCACCAAACAATCATGTGTGTCAGAATTGAGCAGATGATTTTGTGAGATTTTAGCCACGTCAGGAATATCCAAAAAGAATGTCATTCAATTCACAATAGAAACGACTGGACCTTTCAAGACAGCTCATTTAAAAAAGATACATTTTAACTCAAAGCTACAATAACTCTTAACTTCAACTAATCCTGCAATGGCCACAAAAGTCACCTGCTTTTACAGAAAAATCTGAACGTAAAACCCCTGTTTGGATTGAACTTATTCACCTGCGCTCTCTTGCTAATATTAACTGAAGTGAAAAATTCCTTGGCTTTGTTTATGTAAAAACTTTTACTTGATGTAGGGATGTTACCAGATACCGTGACTGTCATAGAATATGTGTGGACAAAAAACAAAAACCAGGCCATGTCCTGAGGCAAATCAGCTGTTCATAATAATAATAATAATAATAATAATAATAATGATGGACTGGGTTTTTCAGGGGTTACAGCGTGTAAGAATCACTATTAATTGCAGATAAATCAGAAACTGATGTTTTCATAATAAATAATTTCGCTGTTATCTAGTGTCTGCCCTCTGTGCTCCCTCTCCTTCCTGAGGGATTAGAGATCATCTGCCATAGATCAAAGATAATGCCGCCACTCCCGCTGAGAGGAAACCTTGTTTGGCATGGACACTTTGAAATAACACTAAGTTTATATGTGAATTTCAATTCAAAGCAACGCAGCTGAGGTGAATTCACAAGAATACAACCCCTTAAATATTCAGAAGTGTACATCTTATTCAGTTTAAGTCTCTCTTACATAACCTCTTCTATATATGCTGCGCTGCTGCTATCTAAGTCCGGACACTCCGGCTAATTTGTGATTTCCAGTCCCAGATAGGCCTTTTCCTGGTAAAATTAAGTTATACAAGCAGCATATGTCAAACACAGTATGCTTTTATTGAGTATTTCATCGCATTAGTCACATGAAATCATGGTGGCTTGGCACTTCCTACGCTTGTTTTTAACAGGAATGTGCCTCTAATCACAGTCTCGTTTTGGATTTAACAAAATAAAATGCATTCCCAGACAGATATTGTTTTATGTTACCTATATCATCCTCACAATATGGTGTAGCCGCTGCAAATCAACCTCACTGTAATAATAATTGCATTATGTAATAAATTTTCACATCTTTAGCCTATATAATAACACCACATTTTGTCATAACTTCTCTTGTAATTACAAAATGCAGTTAAGAGAGACAAAACAGAAAGTAAACTGTCAGAGTTTAATCTCTGCAACAGGCTATGTGACCATGAATGTGCCTGTGTGAACAGTTTCGCAATTGGTAAATTGTGCCTTATACTTCTCTACATGAACCAGGAAAACCTGATGCACAACATGAACTTCCTTCCTTGTCAGGAAAAGTTAATTTTTGAGCGAAAGAATGTGAGCAGTCAGCTTCAGAGAACCTGTGAAGCCACATAGCGAAAAGGCAAATCCTCTCACTCTGTCACACTCAGCACCTTAAACAAAGACTGACAGCACAGTGAAAACCAACCACCTGCAACACATTCACACACCCAACCTGGCCCTCTCTCTCCCTCATTTGGCTTGCAAAGCTCCAAACACTCCAGATAAGATATTTACATACCAGTCAGACTACCTTTTCTAAGTTACGCAAGTCATTCTGCGAGTCTGAACACACTCCATAACTTTGCTACTTCATAACTGCAGCAGTTACTACGTTCTGTCGCCATTCAGCTCTGGCCTCTTGGGACATGTGACACACATTAGGAACTCGGACAGTGTTGCAACATTTCCTGTTTATCCCCACTGTTAAGCAGTACAAATAAAAGCTCACAACTGAGCAAGATAAATATTTCTATATATGAGTCTGTGTGACAGTTATGCCTCTTGTACACAAATATGAATGATCAAACTATCACACTACAGAAGAAACCCTGAGTCACAGTACGTTATGACGGCTCGTACTGATCCTCAGTAGACTCAGATTTCTCTCACACTAGTTCACGGTGTGCTTTGTCGCCTCAAGATATGATCCACAGATACAAGAAAGTGTTATCATTCAAGTGAAATCACTTCATGGATCAAGCCCAGAGATTATCACAGTGACAACATTTAACAAGATTTGTATATTTTTATAAGAGGAGCTTGTTTAAAAAATTAAAAAAAAAAAACAAAAAAAACCCCAACACTCAACGTGATTGAGGCTGATATCTATACTTTTGCTAAAAGGATGCGTATGCTGTTTAATATGCATTTTTACACATACTGTAAGGTTGTGTAGTTTTAAATTTTTGGTAACTTGTATGACAAGACGTGCACAACCAGTTACATAATATCATGAGGAATAAATAGGGGGTTGGGGGAAATTCACCCACCACAGCAGCATAGACAAATTAATAGAATAAATAATGATAATAGAATAAATATTTACATTATGTACCAATAAAATCACCATTTGCACATCCATGCTTGTGTCATGCAAAAGCGGCACTACTGCTTGAAAAAAAAAATAAAATAGATGGAAAATAAAGGTAAATAATTTAACCAAAAAAAAAACACAGAAAGTAGACGAGCTACTGTGACTTGCTGCTACAATGTACAGCCAAATATTGGGAATATTAATAATGCATTTATTGTTATTTTTGGAAATAATTAAACATCTTGATTATTACTACCTGATTCAGAACGTACTGCTCGTGTGCTCCACTAACATTAGATCAATTACCTCCTATTTGAGTTGGAGGATGGGGACTAACTAAATGGAGAATGCCAGCTGGACTATTCTCAGCATGGCTGCATAGTGCCCGCACAATCACAAAGACGTGGCACGAAAACAGGAATACTCCCAACTGCCAATTTATAGTGTGTGTCATCTCAGCTTGATAGGTGGATAAAAATAGACCATAAAAGTTGGACAACAAATTAAACTATCACAAATTGATTTCTCACCTGACACTCCATTTTCAACAGTCTGGCTGTCTGGCATGGATGAACTTGGTTTTTCAGTCCAACTTTCTCCAACAAGACACAAGCAAAATATCCACAAGGTCACCAGTTTGTTGAACTCCATGGCTGGTGTGTGCTGGAGAGAAGACAAGCAAAACCAATGAGACAATTCTAACAGAACAACTGTGCAGTGTCTGGGTTAATCAATTCAACTCAATAAATAAAACAATGTGGCTGTCTCTGAGGACACATGACACATTTGAGAGGAAACCACATTAATCGGCTTACAGCACACCAAGAAACACGGTTAGTTACATAAAGATCCCATGCAGAAACACATGCTGTCACTCCTCAGCTGGTACCTCTTCTTCCTGAATGAATGAACGCACAGTTGCTAATAACACCAGGCTTTTTGCCTTAAAAATCGGCCATTAAACTCCTATTTTGTCCGTTTAGCTGCGCTTCAGATTTCTTGACGGCATGTTTGCAAACACTGTCACTTCAGGGACAAGAATGATGAGATGAGGGGGAAAGTCGGCTAACAGCAGCCTGGTCCGGGTGCCTCTGGTGGGTGGATGGACGCCTTACAAGCCCCGACTAGCTAGCTAAGCGTATCGGCTAACTAGGAAATGAAGTGAAATATCCAACAAAGGGGTGTAACATTACAGAGCTTTCACACGCAAATGCTTCCGTGTTTTTTTTAACACATCGGCGTCGACATTATTTTTCAACAGCAAACGTTAGCAAACGTTAGCGTATAGCTAACGATAAAACGTTAATAAAACCAGACAATAACGTTAGCTGTAGCTAGGCTATGTTATAATGTCACACCGTAATGCTGAATACATATAATGACAAAGTTACCTGTCATGTATAAGAGCCAGCAGATGTGTAGTTTTAGCTCTGTGCTAACATTGCAGCAGACACCTGGTCACCGGGAGCTGAAGCGCAGCAGGCGGACTCCACTTCCAGTTCAGCAAGGTCTCAGTCCTTCCCCAGACCGACGGAGACTGGACCGAAAAAGCCGCAGAATGTGTTTGACAGTAGGCTTGTCTTCCTCTACAGCACGGTGGTCCCTGGATATTACCAACCAGTATCGCCCCTAACATCCGGAGTATGTACTGCATGTATGTAATGTTGAATTAGTTTAAACATATGGCTGAAGTGCGCCATCTAGTGGGGTATGTAAGCTACCACACTGAGCAGCAGGGGCTAACCTAATTTCTGCTGTATGGTCTTTTTTTTGGATTGAAATATGTATAGGGGTCTGGATTAATTCTCAAAATGAGTCACAAATAGTTGCATTTGGGTGGGATGAATAATCAGAATGATATATCAGTTTTTACATTTGAGCACCATGTGGAGCAGCACTCCTAATTTCATTGTATGGACTGTCGTATAATGACAATATAAGCTTTTGATTTCATTTTGATTGAATTTTAAACAAAACTAGTTTTCCACACTTTTACTTCAGAAGGTCAAATGGCACATATTGTGTCCAAATGTGCCAAAATGGCTCAGTTGGTGGTTCCGCCTGAACTTATACATCTAAATTGCTCAGCCTCACCTTTTTACTATGCACTGTACTTTTGCACAGTTACTGATCAGATGTTACATGACCATTTGGGTTGTTATATAATGACTCAGGGATGGTTTTTACTCTGAATGTTTTTTTAAGGTGAGAACAAAATTTTACATTTTCTGCTGTGAAAACACATATTACACATATGTTGATTCTGACACTTTGGTGATTTTATAGCTTATTAAATATGTTGTGTGGTCATTTTGTGATATTGTTTAAACATAATTCTGCCATCAATAGCAAGTTAAGTCGAATGGAAATCTGACAAAGTAGTTACTGAAGGTTTTGTTTGACATATTTGAAGAATTTTATCTTATGTAAAACAAACAAATTAATATTAAAGCAATGCACTTTGTTCACGTTATGCATAAATATGACTGATTTGGATACATTTGATATACTGTGATATACAGTATATTGACAGCAATAAGTCTTATTGAAAACACTAGCAAGTGGCACATTTGCAAGTAAAAAATACTGCCTTCTGGGTTCCCTTGTAACTGAACAGCATTCAAGATCTTGCAGCCAAAAAGAAACTTCTTGCTAGGGCTTGGCCATTATTGCAACATCAGGGTCAGATGACAAGAGGCTTCAGAGCACTGCACTTTTGTTACACTTACACTGTATTTAGATGTGCATATATATATATTTAAAGAAGCATTGCAGTGATTTGCCTTCATTCATGGTCACTGGGTAACCTTAGTGGTGTGTGAACAAAATATCTGCACCAGACTAACAACAGGGCATTAAGGCCAAATGACAACTGTTCCATAAAATCATCTGCTTGTTAGTTAGTTTTAAAATGTCACTTTACTTTAGCACAAATACAGTATGACCACATTGTGCAAAAGTTCACATCACATGAAACAGTGTGCTGTATGTAGGCGAAGGCATCCATGATTGTGACACTGAGGCAAAAACAAAACACTAACAGCTCACTGAATTGACCATACAGTAATTAGCATATCTTTTCATCTACAACCTCTCAGGACAGGAGAGGCCTCGTCATGGAAATATATGGAAGAGGCCTTCATCCCACTCTTCCTCTTGCGCAGGATCAAGGCTGTTAACATCAGATGTCTGTGTGGCAGTACATTTAGCACTTAGTCCTTGAGTTTCTAGTCAGAAGTCTTTATCTTCAGAGGATGAAATGACCATGACCTCCCGGCTCTTGAAGTCCCACACAGCTGTGAGATGGAAGGCCATGTTGGAGAAAACCACCAGATACTCAAAGAGGGCAAATAATGTGTAACCTGTGAAAAGAAATTAACAGGGTGTGTTTTTGTCTGGTATGTTTTGCTGCACTGTAATCTGTCCTCACAGATTAGATGAGCAAACTGATTTAATACTTACTCCCTGATTCACAGTACATGTTGTGTTTCCAATAAAAGAAGCCAGCGAATACACAGAAGGATACGTTGAAGAGTAAGAAGCGCACTTTCCAATGATGAGATTTGGCATCCTGGAAAGGAGAAGAAAGACATATAATAAGAGTTAAAAACCGGAAATGACATGAGGGGTTTTGGTGTATGATTTGGCATTGCTCACCTCAGGACTTAATGAATACTTCTTAATAGTCTTCCATAAACGGCATGTTATCAGCATGTAGATAAGGGAACTGACAATGAAGAGCACAAATCCTTCCTTATGTACAACTAAGGAGCAAAAATATACAAAGAGAGGGGGACATTTGGTCAGTAAAACAATAATGTAATATTAAATTTCCAAATAAATGACTCAGTCAATGCACTATACGTATGTTTTGCTGAAGAGATGAGTTTGGAGACTAAATTTATCTAGATAATTGCCACTCTGTATGTAAAATCGGGCGACACGGCGGTGTAGTGGTTAGCACTGTCACCTCACAGTAAAAAGATACTGTGTTCGATTCCCAGCCCGGGAGCATGGAGTTTGCATGTTCTCCCTGTGTCTGCGTGTGTTCTCTCCAGGTACTCCGGCTTCCTCCCACCATCCAAAAACATGTATGGGGATTAGGTTAATTGGCTAATTTAAATTGGCTGTACGTGTGAATGTGAGTGTGAGTGGTTGTCTGTCTATGTGTCCTGACTTGTCCAGGGTGTACTCTGCATATCACCCTAAGACAGCTGGGATAGGCTCCAGCCCCTCCACGACCCTATGAGGATAAGCCGTAGATGATGGATGTATGATGATGATCTCTAAAATACTGTAAATAAAAATCTGAAACCTGAATGATAAAACCTCTCCAATAAAATACTCACAGTATGTTTCACTGGATGATACATATGTGAGGAGCAAGAGGCCGAGGTTTTCACAAATAGAAAAGGCCAGGTTGAAGCAGCTGAGTGAATTCTCAGGGAACCTCGAGGCGAAACGTGTCTTGTAAAATTTGAAGTAGGTAAACGCCACCAGGAGCCTCGGTGCCGAGTGCAGGCCGATACAGAACCGCCATATGTGGCACTCAGGACTCAGGCTTATTGAGGCACTGATAGATGGCAGGTAATTAGGAACCTGGAAACACACAGTAACTATTTAGTACATCATTAGCAGCGAAAGACAAAACATGGATGGATAAGTTTGAAAAATGACCTGGCAATGTGTACCAGTAGAGTCCTCATAATGAAACACTGAGGATATGAGGACACATGTGATGAGTCCAAGCAGTGGGAGACACACTGTAGCCACAACAAAGGTGCTGAATGACACCCTGATGACCAGAGGCCTCTCATGCCCCAAGATACCCGAGCCTTTCAGCATCTTAGTCTGAAACAATGAGAAAAGTCTCACTTAAAAACATCCTGCAAACAACAACTTTCTCCAAGTCAAACACCAAAAAGTAGGCTACGATTACAGATATCACATATTATTCACTCAGTTATTATTGGGAATTTGTACGGGAATGTGCATGCATTTGCTGAACCTGGAAAATGAAATCACCTACCTCCTGGTTTGCTGTTTATCAATAATTGCCACCACAGGCTGCACGCGCCTGGCTTGTCAATAACTACGCTATTACAATAACATCGATGTGAGGCTGCAGGATGGAGCCGAATATTCCGGACAGCAACGCTAGAGAGCAATGGCTTCAAAAGATCCGGGGATCATCCATCCATCTTACAGTGCTGGGATACTGATGCATCCATTAAAACGCATTTGAGCGCTAACAGATGATGATAGCAGACCCGCAGATGCAGCATCCTCTTCCCGGAGCGACACACCATCAGAGCCGGAAGAGGAAGGGGAGGAGAGCTGGGGTTGGGCGGTTCAGCAGCCAGACATGATGCACGCCTCACAGCATCATATTTATTTTTCGTTAGGACCAGGGAGCTGTCCGTGGTGCTGCACCGGAACAAGCAATGGATTATTATTCTCGTTTATGATTTGTATGTACAGTGCTTAATTTATTAGACCTCTAACAACTGTAAGATTTGCCAAAAATAAATTATAGCCTAATTATTGTTGCTGTCCAGGAATTTTAAAATACAGTCTTTTACAGAAAATAAGCAAAGCACATTATTATTTTTTTATTTAGATGCCAAATTAGTGATTTACTGTCATTCCTGAACAGAAAAATATATGTTTTAGTGGTTGTATGTTGGTTGCTTCACCATTCTGAGCAGGAGTGAGGAATTTAAACTGAATTCACCTTTTTAGACACAAATTTGACTCAGAACACTGGAATTCAGTGAGCAGTCAGAAATTAATCCAGAATAACAAACAACCACTGAGACTTAGACTTAGACTTAACTTTATTTTATTGATCCATATTGATCCTTATTGATCCTGAAACACATTTTTTCTGTTAAGGCATGACAGGAAAAAAATGGAATTTTGGCATCTTAATCAAAACATAATGTTGTGCTTTTGCTATGTTTCTTCTCATTTGCACTATCATTTTGCGCAGAAATATTTACACTGCTTTTTTTTATTCTGTAGGTCACATCCACGTAACAAATAAAAAAATCATTCAATCATAATAATTGTGTTTAATTAACAGTTCATTTGCAAATATAATATAATATAATTTTCTTCCTTTTTATTTAGTACACATTGTATTTTTTTCTATTATTATTACTTATCCTATTATGTCTTTGCATTGCTTTGAATTTAAATAAATAAAAAACAATTCTGTTCTATTCTTTTTAATAGTAAATTTGAAAATGTATGGATAGCAACAATGAACCATGACAGAAACATCAAACAACACTTTGGTATTTTCACTAACCCTTCTTGCTGTGTGTGGTTAGCTCCTGCTGCCCCGCCTCCCCTCTGTCCTCCATCAGCAGCTCTGTGGTGGCCTGGTGCAGTTCACAAACAGCTGCGTTCATCCTCAGATGATTTTCTTTTCTGTTATTGTTTTTTAGTGATCACCGAAACTTGTAGCAGCTCAAATGGTCATTGGATCTTTCTTATTAGCTTCAGCAAGATGAAACGATGGAGAACCCAGACTTTATTTTGGTTGCTTCTGTGTGCCAGTATTTTGCCAAGTAAGTTTCTATTAATTTGTTTATCATCATGTGATCTAAAACATTGTTTTTAATTTGTCTGCAGTTTATGAATGCTAGGCAGAAAAAGAGAAACTCATCAATGCAGTAAAGATGACAAGAAGTTAAAAATATCTGCATAAAATTGTCGATCAACACTGACCCAAATCGGTTGTATCTCATTTTATGCAGTGCTTTTATAATATTTCATCCTTTTTCACTCACATATTCATTGCTCTTCTATGCATGCTGTTGCCCAGAATCCACAAACTTGGAGCCAGTTGTTCAGGGATTTGCTCTCATCATAATCCTGTAGACCGTCTTTGTATCCAGCTCAGAGGCTTTAACATCTGGCCAACAAATCCATTGGTGACACTGGAAACAAGCTCCAGTTAGAGTATGAACTAGTGTTTCCATTTCAAAACTATTCATACATCTGACATCTGATATGAGAATGAACGTAGAAGAGAAATGTCCTTAGAAAACATGAGAAATTATATCCAAAGATGGCGTCACTATATGCTCCTATAGGCCCATTTTGACACTGTCATGAGCATTCAGTCAACACATGCTGAACTCCACACACTCAGTCTGAACATAGAAAAATCACGGCAGAACTTAATGGCAAATTTGCCAGATCTTGTGTGGAGCTTTACAAAATCAGGGGCAATCTAGCCTGACGTCCCTCTGTCATGCATTCACATTTTCTCTTCACATCTTCCCACCTTGCTGCTGAACGTCACTGGCCAGAAATTGAACTACAAAGCCAATAAAGTGAAATACAACAGGTGCCCTGTGGCGATATATGACTGTGAATGGTTTCTCTCCCTCTCGTAGCCTGTCGCTGTGCTCAGGGGAAATTCGCTCAGAAGCTCCTGAACGATTTATTCACCGACTACACCAGTGCACTGAGGCCTGTGGAAGACACAAACACCATACTGAATGTGACCCTGCAGGTTACACTGTCACAAATTATCGACATGGTAAAACACCACGATGCACACAAATCTCCCTCAGATCTGTGCAGTTACCCACACAATAATCCCATCTTTATATTACCTGCAAATTGTCTACTGTCTGTTACTTTCTATAATTTTCAATGTTTTACAGGATGAGAGAAACCAAATTTTGACTGCATATTTATGGATACGGCAAGTGTGGCTTGATGCACATCTGAAATGGAAAAAAGATGATTACGATGGACTTGATACCATCCGCATACCTAGTAGTTATGTATGGAGACCTGATATAGTCCTATATAACAAGTAGGTCGGACTGGTATTGGGTATCATTCAGTGAATATCCAAACTTGGCTCCTTTTGGTTGGTATAAAAGGCACAAGCTGAATATTCCTTGAAGCCATTATTTCTGGGAGTGTCCAGGCCTCTGTCTGCTTTTTATACCGAAGAATAACAAGAAAAACAGTACTCTAGGCACGTGCTGACATATAAAGACAAACATTTAGTATTACTGAAGAGATATAAAATGCAGACAACACTGAGGAATGACTGCAACTCTCCTAAATGTGTTGACTCTTCCCTCAGTTGGTGTACTTGTGTCTTTTTATTCCAATCAACTATGTTTCTCCACCCTCTCCAGGACATTACAAGTGCTTCTCAGTTATTTTCTTAAAGGGACAGTGTGTATCATTTTGGGCAAACTATAAGCAGAAAGGGAGTATAATATTCATGTTTAATAATGTCTAATAATGTCTAATAACTCTCTGACTGACAGTCATTTTATAAAACAGAAAGTGCCTCGCGCCAACATTTTTTGTCCATTTTAAGTCATTTTTTTAAGACCCACAGAATATTTTGTACTATGTCTCTGAAAACACTGAATAGCTCAAATGATAGAAGAGACTCTATTTCATTATGAAAAAAATGTTTGTTTTTACCTTGTTGCATTCTTGTTTTATCAGAGGTAGAGTAGACGCCAGTAACCTTCTCTTTATGCTCCGACTACATCTCCCAGAAGCCCCAAAATTACCCACAGGCTGCGAGAGAACGAGATCGATGAACGTGATCGCTGTCAAAAAAAAAAAAACAAGCACTTTGACAGCGAAATACGTCAATGGCACTCAAAGAGTTAACTCCTCACAGAGTCCAAACACTGGATCCAGATATAAGGCCACCTCAGTTCTATGCGCTGAGATGTCAATGAGAATAATCCCAATAAATCCCAAATACTGCCCCTTTAAGGTATCCAAAATATTTATTTGCTCGTGGTATGAAAGTTTTCCTTATTTTTCAGTGCCGATGACCATTTCACGGGCTCCATGGACACCAATGTGGTGATCCGACATGATGGCCAGATAATGTGGGATTCCCCTGCAATCACAAAGAGCTCTTGCAAAGTGGACGTGTCCTTCTTTCCCTTCGACGCTCAGCAGTGCAGGTTTACATATGGCTCCTGGACCTACAACGGTAACCAGCTGGACATCCTGAACGCCATGGAGAGCGCTGACCTGGCGGACCTGGTGGAAAACGTGGAGTGGGAGGTGCTGGGTATGCCGGCTAAGAGGAACATTATCCAGTATGGCTGCTGTGCCGACCCTTATCCTGATGTGACCTACACACTAAAACTGAAGAGGAGAGCTTCCTTTTATGTCTTCAACTTGCTCATACCGTGTGTGATGATCTCTTTCCTGGCTCCGCTGGGCTTCTACCTGCCTGCTGACTCGGGAGAGAAGGTGTCTTTGGGTGTCACTGTAATGCTCGCGCTCACTGTCTTTCAGCTGCTGGTTGCAGAGATCATGCCGCCATCAGAGAATGTGCCACTTATTGGTAAGGGTGATAAAATGGGGTCAGATCCAAACATGTGTGATGACTTGTTGATTTCTCTTTCTGTCTCCTCGTCTTCCACAGGAAAGTATTACATTGCAACAATGACCATGATCACCGCCTCCACTGCCTTGACCATCTTCATCATGAACATACACCACTGTGGCCCAGACGCCAAGCCTGTTCCCAAGTGGGCCAAGAAAGTCATTCTGCAGTACATGGCCAGAATGTGCTTTGTCTATGAAGTTGGGGAGAATTGCTTGTCACCACAGCTGGAGAAACAGGAGCAGGCTCCGTCTGTAAAGAACACCAACTGCAGCATGAACGGTCAGGCAGGGCCAGGCAGAGAGGACTGCGTCTTCAAAATGGACAGAGGACAAGAGACAGCAGACTCCATGACCACCGAAGAGAGGGAGGACATGGATCAGATGATGAGCCCCAGAGGCTCAATGGGGAAGAACCCCACCAACAACTACAGCACTTGGAAGAACGGCGTTTTCATGAGCATGGAGTGTGGCGATTCGTTGGGCCAGACGAGGTGCAGAAAGGGAGGCGTGAGCGATGGAGAGAGAAAAGACAGAGAGGTTGTTGGCAACAGCCAAAGCAACGAGAGGCAGCTGATGCGCAACATTGAATACATAGCCAACTGTTACAGAGATCAGAGAGCGACGCAGAAAAGGACTGGGGAGTGGAAGAAGGTAGCTAAAGTTTTAGATCGCTTCTTCATGTGGATATTTTTCATAATGGTGTTTTTCATGAGCCTTCTCATCATGGGCAAAGCCATCTAGCTGCAGATCTGAGAAGATGGTCGTCCATAACACCGATATAGGCACTATTATATGTATATCTATTCTGAAGGCATCGTCCACTCTACTGCGGTCCTCACTATAAGTAGAACTAGATCTTTGATAAGTATGAGTACCAGTTTTGTTATCCCCAACTTCTGTCCAAATTCTGTGTGAAAAGATCAGTAATGAGTAATAACAAGTCAGTCAGCAAATTAATAATTTTTTCAACAGATGGTATTTCCACAATTCTGTGCTTTTTTTTAAAATAAGCAAAATATTGATTCATTTACTTATTTGTGTCTCACAAGGGATTAAAAAAACAACACAAAGAAGTGACAAATGAATATGATATCTACTGCTACATCTCACATTTCAAGCACAATCATTCTTTTATCAGTGATGAATAAAATGGAAAAAAAATGCCATGAAGTTATGAAACCATATCATTATTTTACTGCTGCTTAGTGCTCATTAAACATAGTAGGTACAGTATATATACTATAATATACTGTTTTTATACTGTAATCATAATACAGTTTATAAAATCCCTCTCCTGGAGAAATATTTTCTTTAATATTTACAGAAGAGTGAACATATCAAGAGATGCAACCAGGAATGCCACTGTACATAGAATCAGAGCACCAGCGTCTCAATGTAGCTCACATGGATTATTTGTAAAATCCCCCGGATCACCATTATTTGCTCGGCCTTTGATGCGTATTATCCCTGGTTTTAGTGTTGCAAAATGGGCCGTGACTCTTTAATCTGAGCCCAAAGCTAAATGGAGTATGTAATCAGTATAACTGTGTTTATAATCACTTTTGATTAGGAAATATTATTTGAGAAATGTGTTCTGTCAAGACACCTCTGTGACCTCTAGTTGACCCTTTATCAAGAGAGACCTACAGACTTAAATACTGTACATCCTCATTCCAGAAAATGTTGAGGAAAGACAGTATTTCTGGGAATATGCAGTGCAATATTTACATACTTTATATAAATACATAATTTCATCATTTTTAGTACTCACTACTTCATACTTGAGAAGTCAGTTGGTAACACATTCTCAGTGTCACTTTAACATTTTGTCATTCAATGAAAAGTAAAATAAAGTTTAAAAATCTTCAATCACACAACTTATGTCACAATCTATATCACAGATGTGTAAAGTATGTTTACATCATAGCCAACAATTTACAAGAATGTTTTATGCAGAACAAGTTGATTTGTTTTATTATATTGTGTTGTTGTTTTACTGTAGTCTGTTAACAATCTGTAACCTTCATGACACATAACAAAAATTCCTGAAAATAAATCCAAGAATACGCTCCAATATTATGCTCCCTGATCCTCATTATTATAGGAACAGTTCAGGAAAAGTCAATATGATATTCATGCCATTCTAGCATAAAGACACAAGAGGTTGGTAGAGAGCTTCTTACTGAGTGCCAGGAGACGCTCGTTCTTTTGGTGTGCTGAGTTAACTTGAAAATAGTATTAATTTATCCATAAACCACATAGAATCTAGAAACAGTAGACAATTATTGTGAGAATCCAAAGCCTCTAAAAGTGTTTTTAAGACACTGAAACAAATTTTAATTTTATTTATACCAGTATGAACTGCAAAACATACTGGTAGGAGGCACAAACCAAAGACTACACATGAGTCTTTATGTTCAAACAAAGTATGAACAGAAAGGTATTAGATTGGAGTCACCTTTCTTTGCAGTATTTGAATAATTTTTTCACGTAATGATCTCGATTGCATTCCATAAATGATTGGGTTTAAATTAGCAGGAACCACATGAAATAAAATGTATGCGATTTTCCTCAGATCTGGGTAATTTGGAAAACGATGTAATATGATTGTCAAAAAGCCCGACCAGAGCATAATAAGATAAAGAACAAGGTGGCTGGCGCAGGTTTGAAGTGCTCTGCTTTTCAACTCTTTGCTTTTCTTGATCCAGCAGATGACAGCTATTCTGAAATAGGTGACAGCTATGCCTCCTATCGAGCAGCTGAACAGCAGCACAGTGAAGAAGAGCCCGTAGATGTTGTTGATGGACACATCCTCACAGGAAAGCTTGAACAGTGATGCGTTGTCACAGTAAGCGTTTTGCACTACAGACCTACAGCGGGACAGCCTCACTGTGAGGCCGATCAAGACGGCCACCAGCACCAGTGACACCCCCCATGCAGTCACTGACAACCAAATCACAGCTTTGGTGGTCATAATCGAGGTGTACCTCAAGGGGTGACATATCGCCACATATCTGTCGATTGCCATGATGATGAGAATCATGTGTGAGGCTGATCCGAAGGTGTGGCTGTAAAAGGCCTGAGCCACACACTGGCTGTAGGTGATGAACCGCTCTGTTGACAGGATGTGGGCCATCAGCTGAGGCAGCAGGACGGTGTTACCAATTACATCATTGACAGACAGGTTGCAAAAAAGAATGTACATGGGCTCGTGCAAACTCTTCTCGGTGACGATGAGTGCAATGAGTCCAAAGTTAGAACAAAGCAGGGTGAAGTAAACGAACAGCAGTAAGAAAAAAAGAGGATACATGAACTCTGGAGATATGTCAAAACCTTGAATCTTTAGGATATCACTTGTTATGTTGCTTTCCATTCTGATTAAACTGATGAAAGACCTAAAAGAGAAAAACATACCTTTTGGAGTATTTAGGAGTAGGAAAAAAAATGCTGCAGCAAATATTTATGAAAGCTTATTGAGCATCATTCAGCCATTCATTGCATATTTCATTCTTCATTGTAGAAGAAGGAGTAAAATATGTGCAATAAATGAAAAGCATATAAAGTACAATAATTAATCAAAATACAAGAAAAAACATCAGTTAATTAAATTTAAACATATTGACAATTAATTTCAGTTTCCTTTTCCTGTAGAAACATTTAACTGTTATGGTAGGAAACATAACAATAAATATAAAATTGAGCAGAGAGAGAAGTTGTGATGATGACTCGAATTCATCAAATGCTATACAGTTATATACCTGGGTTTGAAATGAAAAGTCTTCTTTTATAATGTAGCCCATACCGAAAAGATATATATAAATCTCATAAAATTTGTATCTCCTTCATATCAAACTTGTATGTAAAGCATACAGCAGTAAATCCAGATATATGATCCTTAATAAATTTAAACAAAGTGAAACTTGTAAGCTTTGGGTATTTATCAGAATAGTATATGATACATACAATATCCTGATACTTCTTTTTATTATCTGATATGAAAAAGAATGCAAAAGTGTCCATTTTCAAGAGTAAATCATGTAAGCTATTCATAAGTTTCTTTTCCGTATGGGAGTGTAGTGAAGGGAAGGCCTTCTAATTTAATTTTACCAATAGTTATACATTAAAACATTTACATTTATTTCATACATTACCTACTTACCTTATGAGGTTCTGTTCTCCAATGACAAATGACAAACAATGTAAACTGTGCAAAAATATCTCAAAACTGGACATAAAATATTACACCTAATGATGTTTAGCTTTGTCCTGTGAATATACTATACAATAAACACTCAACACAACCTGGAACCAGGCATAATCACAGTGTTGTATGTTGAAAAAACACTGCAGCAGATGAGTTTATATTCAGTGTGAGTTCACTGTCCTCCACACCATTAGAGGGCCCAGTTCTTTATTTAACAATGGTTAGGTTCATCGTCTTGGGTAAGAGACAGTTGAAAAAGCCTCTGAGGTCATCATCAGTGTTGTGCTTGTTACTAAAAAATAGTAACTACTTACAGTTACTAGTTATGTACTTTAAAAAGTAACTCAATGACTTTGTTCATTACATCCACCAAAAAGTAATGCTTTACTGATAAAAGTATTTTCTGTTAATCTTTAGGACCCTGGGGAGTGAGAGCTTGCCTTATGGTGTGATCATGGAAGGCGGAACTTCAGAAAGCTCAGATCATCTTAACCTCAAAGTTTAGTGCTCTCAGCTCTTCCAGCCTTACAGATGTACAACAAAACATGTAGCTACTGTTGACGTCAGAAGCAGATAGCATGAACTCTGTGTCAGGTTGATGAGATTAACCTGAATTTCCAAGTATGAGATCCGACTTCAGGAGTTTTGTGCAAACTGTGGATAACATTC
This sequence comes from Synanceia verrucosa, assembly GCA_029721515.1. Lineage (NCBI taxonomy): Eukaryota > Metazoa > Chordata > Actinopteri > Perciformes > Synanceiidae > Synanceia > Synanceia verrucosa. The sequence continues at coordinate 4,411,072 of CM056559.1, forward strand.
TGGGCGCAACCCAATTTTTGTGACCAAGTCAAACTTGCGTACTTTGTAGGGTACTTCGTAACTCATAAGTCATATCCATGGTCTATATATTATATTTAATTCCATTTCATTTGCCATTAAAAAGTACATTTCTTTTGTTTTTCAGTACATGCGTAAATAATAATAATAATAATAAGAAGAAGAGGAATCATGATTATTATTATTACTTATGTTATTACTTCATTATTGTTGTTTTTCTGACTATTACTTGTTTACGCTGCTGTAGCAAGTGAACTTCCCCCACTGAGGGATCAATAATTGGGGATCTTCCTTTATACTGTCCTCTGTGCAATGAAAGTTTGAGCTCATCTAATCTAATTATAATTTAAACCAGTGTAAACCACAGATGATATATTAAGTAAAGGGAAATCATTCTAAACACATTTACATTTAGTTTATACATTAAAAAGCTGCAAGAGTTGAACTTACATTATAATATTCTCTTCTCCAATGACAAACAATGTAAATCTCACTGCCTCAGGGCCCATTATACAAACAAATAATATGTATAAGCAGACCTAATGGTCATCTCAGCAACCAGTTCACCCAACATGAATGTGTAAACCCATATCAACGCTCTGCAAGGAAGGCCTAACTGACTAATCACTGAAGCAAACCACAGGCCCGCTTACTGTCATGCTTGTTCAAGACCACACAAAGTAATTAAATGGTCAAATCAATTATCAGAACGACTCAAGGGTCCATCATGTCCATCCCTCTTGGGTGAGATGATTAGTCTCTCCTCATGTCCTAATGACCTAACAGCTCTTTTGTGTGCTCACACCCTGTTCCCTGCTGGCCTAATGTGACCAATTCAGTGCTCTGTTTCAATGAGTATTTTAATTCAGGGACATTTAAGCAAGTGTGAAAAGGCCGTATAGCATAATGTGTGCTTCTAATTTATTGAGCCACTTGACATATTAATTAAAACCATGGATTTGTTTCACAAACATTGCCCATCACCCTGTGATACTTTAAATTTATCTGTTAACTTAATCTGTGGAAAAGTTTTAGATATTAACACAATGATTACACATGACTTAGTTATTAAAGTTGACGAATCAGATGTTTACAGGTTATAGTGTCCCATGTCACAGCCTCCCTTGGGTGTTATTAAACATCATCCTTCATTAGCAAACAACAAGAAATCTCATTATCAGCTGGAGATTTGCTAATTGTCGAGGGATTATTTACAATGTGAGACAGTTACTAATACAGTACATCATTTAATTACATCTCAAAGGGGCTCATTAATAAATGTGTTTTGTAATGAGGCTGATGTAACTCAGCCAGTGTCTAGCTGGATAAGCCAAAAGTGTAAAAGATGTTTTTGAGAATACGATTTAAGATAAGATGCTTCTATTGTTGTGTGATATTAATACACTATTTTCCATGTATTTGAAACTAAATAAGAGAAGAAGGACTTGATATTAGAGTTGATATTGTCCAGCAGACAACCAACCCTCATACTCTAAAAACTTGTTAGATTTAACAGTTGAAGTAACTGTGGTTGTGAAAATATCAAAAGGCCTCCTTTGATGGTCTGACAGTAATAAGAGCAATTCTGAGGTGCAATGGATTCTTCACAATTTAAAAAGAAACTTTACTCCACAAAGGACTGAAAACATATTTTTATCACTCCTTTGGATGCTCATGAAAAAGCTAAGCACCATGTTGGTTGAGGTTGTGCTGGTATGGTCATTAAAAGTCTGTAAGTAGGGACTTGGGTTGGGAACTGGAGACTTGCCGGTTCAAGTCCCTGCATGGACAAGTACAGAGTGTGGGCTGTTAGCCGGAGAGCCTGGTTCCTCCTCCTGGGCACTGCTGATGTGACCTTGAGCAAGGCGCCAAACCCCCACGACTTGTATGGCAGTCCCATAACTGTAACATGTCTCCCTTCATTTACATGTATATAGGCCAGGTTTGAAGTGTGTGAGTGTGTTCAGACAGGTGTGTGCAATATATTGCACAAAAAGGAAATATCACGACTGTTGAATATAAACCATGTCATTAAAGTATTTTTGAATTAGCCAAAATTGTGAGTTTTGCATCTCTTGAGTTAGTTGTATTGTTTCAATGTAAAAATGTGCACTGTCAGGGTAGCTTATCCCTACATCCTCCGTACATCCGTACATCCTCTCACTCAAGATCACACAGTAACAGGTAAAGCCAATTTGGACTGCCTGTCCACACTAAATAAAAGTGCGGTTTGGACAAATATGTTTTTGCCCTCCCCCCTAAAAGGTTTTCTATAAGGCATATAGGGAAGAAATTAAGGCAGCACGGTGGTGTAGCGGTCAGCACTGTTGCCTCACAGCAAGAAGGTACTGGGTTCGAATCCAGGGCCTTTCCGTGTGGAGTTTGCTCTATCCAAAAACATCCATGGAGATTAGGTTAAATGGCTAATTTAATTACTTGTAGGTGTGAGGGCAAGCAGTGGAAAATAGATGGATGGATGAATTAAACTTATTTAAGACTAACTTTACTACATTGAATTATACAGTAACCTTATATTGCTTTAATGTGTTTTCATATTATTTGCTGAACTATATCACATTAGTTTAATGTAGGCTTTATATATTAAAAAAAGACGTAATCCAGTTAAGATGAAACTATTTAAGTTACCGTTGTAAAATATACTTAAATATATTGAGTAAATTATATGAAAACAATTTTATTAATACCTACCTAACAAGGTTACGTGGAACCACTTGACATAACATTTTTAAGTAAATCCAAGAGCAAGTTCTGTTCGGGATAAATGTCTTCTTTTTCTTCATAAGATCAGGGACATCTCCAAATATCTCACAGATATCACCAGTATGGTGGGAATCACCAACACTTCTATCAAAATGTTTGAGGCTCTTATTCTCAGTTATTGGTGGCTGATGAAACCACGGTTTTGCACTCATATTCCAGTTTGACAAGCGTGTCAGAAAACTACCTTCAGGTAACTTAAAAAAAATAAATAAACACGGAATGGCAACAAATGGTGCTCTCTGTGCAGATATGAAGGGATCATTCGAAGCTAACGAATTTCTACACTAATGAAAACAGGGAGAAATGTAGAATATTATACTCCATTTCTGTTCCCCCAAAAAGTTCTTTGGACGTTCCTCCTTTCTTTTTTTTGCTGCTAGTTTGTATCATATAGTATCTTTGTGAAGCTAATGGCGATCCCATGGGCAAAATGTGGTCTAAACAAGTTGCAGTTCTGGTAACAAATAAATACAGCAGGATGGGCAGAGCAGCTCTCAACACTTCATTGTGACCGCTTCAGATGTATTTTCGATGATGAAATTTCCTCACTGTTGTTGTCAACTGACAGCACAGTAAGTGGAGGAAAATGGAGAATGCTTCTTTTGGGTTCAACTCTGTGTTAACCCTCGACACATTTGTTATTCCACCTGGAGGAAAGTATCCCTTATTTTTTCTTGGTTTTGCAATTTATTTTTTGGGCATTTTTTGCAACCTGACCTTGTTGACTTTGATTATTCTGAAGAAGAACCTTCACAAACCCATGTATTTCATCCTGTTTAGTCTGCCCCTCAATGATCTGATAGGCATAACAGCAATGCTACCAAAAGTGCTTTCAGACATCATCACAGAGACAAATAGGGTTTACTATCCTCTCTGTGTTTTACAAGCATTCTTGCTTCACATGTATGGTGGTGGAATTTTGTTTATTCTTGCAGCAATGTCTTTTGATCGCTATGCTGCCATCTGTATGCCGTTACACTACAACTCTTTGATGACCCCCAGAGTTGTAAGTTGTATCATCTCTCTAGTTTGGGGTCTCGACTTTGTTTTGAACGTATCACTGTTCTCTTTACAGACAAGGCTTCCTAGGTGTAAATCTCTCATTATGAATGTGTTCTGCGATAACCCATCTCTATTGAAGCTCACATGTGGAAACACAACAGTCAATAACATCATAGGATTATTTAACACAGCTGTCATGCAGGCTGTTAGTGTGTCCATTCAGGTGTTTTCCTATGTGAAGATTCTGATCACATGTGTGGTTACACGCAGGTCTGAAGTAAAGACAAAAGCTGTCAACACGTGTGTTGCACAGCTGCTGATATTAATCATATTTGAGATTGTGGGAACTTTCACAATTTTATCTCATAGGTTCAAAAATGTCTCAGCCGACTTACAAAAGATAATGGGCATGCTAATATTTCTTGTACCTCCGCTTTTGAATCCAATTGTATATGGGCTGTATACAAGTGAAATACGAAGCACTCTCCTGAGAGTCTTTAAATCTAGAGTCTAAGTTTGTATCCAAGGTGGTAAAACAGCACTGAATATTGTCTTTTAAACTTCAATAACAATCAAAAAACTTATAGTTTGTCAACTATATGCGACCACAATGAGCGCATGAACACAAGCACAAACCTTCGACCATTGTGTTTGTTTTGTTTGTGGAGACTCTAACCCTAAATGGAAAAACTGTTTTCTAGTGCATAATTTGAAGGTTTACTTTGGATCTGGGGTGTACTGGGTATATATTTGTGAGAATTTTTTGAGGGGTCTCGCATTTGACAACAAATTTGGATTTCACTATTATTATCGCTTCATCTGAGCTCCTATGAGTGTGTGTACAACACTGTGTCTTTTCTTTTGTTTCTACCATTTATTTATCCCTGTTAAAAGGTTTTTTTGGAGGGGAGTTTTTCCTCAGTTGATGTGATGGTCGTTTGTAAAGGACAAATGGAGTCGTATCCTATACAGATTATAAAGCCCTCTGAGGCAAAATCATAATCTATGATATTGTGCTATATAAATAAAATTGACTCAATTTGACTTTAAGTACAATGGCATATAATTCTTCTTGTTATATTATATAAAGTTGAATATGTAATACTTCATTCATCATTAAATTATCATTGAAATAATTTATTAAAACTGTCTCAGGTGTTATTTACTTCTTTTACAACCTCCACAAATTGTGTTGTATGTTTAAATATAGTTTGCTATAAAGGAGTGTTCATATTTCTATTTACTTTTCATGCACTCCACAGCGTATTTGTGATGAAAAACATGTGCTGTATATTCTGAATTAAATATGATGAAGAGCAATTCTATCAATGATTGTGATGTAAAATAGTTAGTAGATAGATGCGCTTGAGCCTGAACATGCCATTTGAATAATTTTGTAATCTGTTTAGTACATGTATCCTGATTAACTCCTCAAAACACTATGTTCCTCAAAAGAATCCTGATATCCAGAACTCATGTTATTAACATTCAAATGCATATGACAAATTCTGCAAGACTGGTGATGCTGAAACCTTAAGACAAATATAACAAGCAGAGTATGTGGCAATGTAATTAAATTCATGGAGCTGTGTGGAGAGGCTAAACGGCTCTCAACAAGTGTACCAAGTATTTATATATTTACAAGAACTGGAAGCGAACACTTTGAAAATTTGGATAAACTGTTGGTATATCAGGCTACAACATTGGGCTCATCCATTCCAGTGAAAAATTGAACCAAACAAAGATTTTTTTTCTAATTTTGAGTGCTGTGCACATGAATGTTTCTGTCAAAACAGAGAAATGATTCTGGTTGTGGCTTCTCAAACCCTGCTGTCATTTTAGCAAAAAAAGAAAAGAAAAGAAAAATAGATATTGTTTGACCTTTTTCAAAGTATAAAATCTTCTGAGAATAACAGCTGTCAGTCACTCAGTCGTTCTATGAGTTCATGGTCTCCAGAGGATACAGGAGATGAAGTTGGTTTATTGAACACACAGTAAACTCATGTTTGACACTAGGCAACTGTTTTGAAACTGCATTACATCATGCTTGCAAATGTTTTACATGCCACAGAGATTTCTAGCACTGTAGCGTCAGGCTTATATGTCACTAAGAGGCTGAGTCTTTTAAATTCCCTCTTCAGATACAGTCCAGTCACAGATGACAATAGAATAACATAATTGCCAGAGGTAAGATATCAGAAACGGAGCTGAATTATTCCACAGCACTTAATCAATGATTGTTGACTAATATGGATTATGTTTGTTAAATTTCTATTTTTTCAGAAAACTTCCTTCATCAGTTGGCAAGAGTTGTGAATTGTTCAACATAAAAGAGCAACAACAACATTATAGTGTTCACTGCTGTACAGTTATGTATACAAACACTTCTTCTGCAGTTCTACTAACAATGGAAACACTTGGCTTATCTGATGCAAATATTTACCCAGCATTTTTGTTTGGGACATTAACATATGTGTGTATTATGTTTTTTAACATGTTGGTATTAATAACTATTGCTGTGAGTAAAAAGCTGCACAAGCCCATGTTTATCCTGCTGGTCAACTTGCAGATTAGTGACATGTTGGGAGCTACAGCTTTTTTTCCTCAGCTTCTTTTCAGCATTGTGACTGAAAACAGACTGATTTCCTGTCCTGCATGTATTACTCAGGCTTTTTTTGTTCATTTTTATGGTGGAGGAAACTTGCTTACCTTGAGTGCCATGGCATATGACAGATATATTGCAATATGTTGTCCTTTGAGGTATAATGAAATAATGACTAGACATACTGTAGTGAGAATTATTATTTTAATATGGTTTATCAATTTCTCATTAATGGTCACGTTGATTTTGTTGGTTGCACGGTTCAAAATTTGCAGGACGAATATAGTGGATTTGTTCTGTAACAATCCCTCATTATTGAAACTGGTCTGTGAGGACACCAGAGTCAACAACTATTATGGGCTAGTTTCTATAGTTTTAATGCAAGGTGGACCACTGGCAATAATAATATATACATATGCACAGATCTTGCGTACATGTGTGATGACTAATCAGTCTGATGCCTGGAGAAAAGCCATTCAGACATGTGGTACACATTTAGTTGTTTACTTGACTCTAGAAATCAATGCTGTCGTAACACAAATTTCTCATCGTTTTGAGAGTGCATCCCCATTCATGAGAAGAGCTCTTGGTGTGTCAATTTTAGTTTTTCCCCCTTTTTTGGACCCGATTATATATGGACTGAAAACAACAGAACTCAAGCAGAGCATATTAATGTTCCTAAAAAGAAATGTAGGTTCAACAAAGCTGTAACCAGTTTTGGCTTTCATAAGAAATGTTTCAACATCAAGCAATGTTGACAAATAAAGTCAACAATTATACAATTACAGTTTAGCAAAAATCTTCACACAAATATAATTGTCACAAATATATGTGCTCTTTACCTACACATTCATTGATCTGATCACTATGCATTTAGGAAAAATATATGACACATATTCAAAATAATTGGAACAAATGTGAGCAAAAGACTGGGAATTGATCACAATAATGTCATATTCTTTCAGAACTGAAAGATTACTGAAAGATATGAAGAAACTATTTCCTGTAAACAAATTAATATTACAACAGTTGCATATACATCTGTATTTGAATTTAAAAACCTTGTAATGTGTGTTTCCATATAAATAAGAGTTTATAATGTGAGCTATTGATATCTAAGGAAATGTAAACATACTATATGTAGTTAGCACTCAGTAGTCACCTCACAACAAGAAGGTACCGGGTTCGAATCCTGGCCTGGGGCCTTTCTGTGTGGCATTTGCATGTTCTCCCTGTGTCTGCATGGGTTCTCTCTGGGTACTACGGCTTCCTCCCACCATCCAAAAACATGCATGAGAATTAGGTTGATTGGCTAATTTAAATTGCCCGTGGGTGTGAATGTGAATGTGAGTGGTTGTCTGTCTCTGTGTGCCCTGTGATGTGATGTGTGATCTTTTTTCTGTAAATAAAATAATATTACAACAGTTCCACATGCATCTATAAGAGAAAATATATATATCGATACACTGTGGTCTGAGTGAAACCTGGTAATGTAATGACATTTGTTTTCATATATCTAATATTTTGTAATGTGGGTTATAATATGAGCTATTGGTGTAGAAATGGAACACAAAAAGGCGTTTATAAATCAAAAAACAATATATATATATATTTATTTATATATATATTTTTATATATATATATATATATATACGTATATATATATATATACGTATATATATATATATATATATATACGTATATATATATATATACGTATATATATATATATATATATATTTCAGTGAATACTTTTGTTGATAGATGATGAAACTGTGAAAGGCTACTTTTCTGAAACTACATATTGCATGATGCTTGCAAATGATTAACATAGCACAGAGATTTTCAGCACTGTAACTTCAGTCATTAAAGCCAATGAGAGTTTTTCAAATTACATTTTCACACACAGTTCAGCTGCAGTAACACACACTCGCTGAGGAGAGAGTGGAGTGGTGGACAAAGGTTGTTGCTACCACATATGTGCTCCATCCCAGACTGCCCTGTACACACCAACCCAACTTTTGCATGTACTCGCAGAGGCACCTCCATATTAAGGGCCATCCCAATACAGAGGGCGAATGGACAGTTGAGTCCTTAAAGCTATAGTCTGTTTTTCTGTTCAGAGGCACTTTTTGTTCTGTTGGGTGACAGGTTCGTTTGAGGCAACCATAGAGGTGTCACCCTTCTCTCAATCCCTGGCAAGCTCTTTCCCAGGATTTTGCTCACTTGTGCTCTCCCAGCCATTAGAAGCAGCTGCTGTCTCCAGCAGGCTGGATTCATGCCTAACTGCTCCACAATAGACCACGTCTGCTGCTCGTCTGCTGATGAGAAGACCTATGAATTCCACAAAGACCGCCATCTGTACATTGGGTTCAGAGATCTAAAGTCTGCCTTTGTCATACTTCACTGTGGAATATCCTACAGGCCCTTGGAGCACCACCTAAGATCGTTGCCCTGCTCAAACTGCTTCACAGCAGTGCATAGAGCTGTGTCTGTATCAACAGCAGAGACTCTCACTGGTGTAGAAGAAGAAGTACATAAATTTGCCCTCCGAGTGAGCTGGGAAAAAAACAAGTTCATGTATATCAGTGATGGACCTGATCCACCACCTCTGCAGCTTGATAACAATGTAGAGCCATCAATAACTTTGTGTATTTGGGATCCTTATTGACAGACAATGGTGACCTAAAACCAGAGATTATCCGCAGAAGAGCCTTGGCGGCATCAGCTCTGTAGACTCTCTGGAACCACTCTGGTGACACCGAACCATCTCACGCAAGACGAAGCTTCGGATCTACAACTAAGCAGTACTCTCCATCCTGCTCTATGGCTCGGAAACCTGGCTCTTAAATAAGACTCTGGCCACAAGACTTGACTGAGGACCATGGGCTCAGATTTGGAAGTGCTGATTTTCATCCCAACCACTTCACACCCGGCTACGAACCACTCCAGTGAGACTTGAAGATCACGGCCTGATGGAGCCAACAGAACCACATCATCTGCAAAACCAGCGACGTGATACTGAGGTCACCAATCCGGACCCCCTCCACGCCTCGGCTGCACCTAGAAATTCTGTCCATAAAAATTACGAACAGAATCGGTGACAAAGGGTAGCCTTGGTGGAGTCCAGCCATCACTGGAAACAAATCTGACCTACTGCCAGAAATGTGGACCAAACTCTGGCACCGGTTGTACCAGGACCGAACTGCCTGTACCAGGAGGCACTGTCCCCGATGTTCACACAATGTTGCAGAGGCATGTCCAACATTAAAGTCCCACAAAATCCAGAGCCTTTAGGAACTCCGGGTGGATCTCATCCACCCCTAGGGCCCTGCCACCAAGGAGCTTTTTAACCACCTCGGCAACCTCAACCCCAGAGATAGGAGAGCCTGAGAGTCCCAAGTCTCTGCTTCCTCATTGGAAGGCTTGTTGGTGGAACTGAGGAGGTCTTCGAAGTATTCTCCCCACCAATTCACAACGTCCCGAGTCAAGGTCAGCAGCGCACCATCACCCCATACACGGTGTTGATGGTGCACTGCTTCCCCCTCCTGAGACGCCGGATGGTGGACCACAATTTCCTCGAAGCCATCCGGAAGTCACTCTCCATGGCCTCACTGAACTCCTCCCACGCCTGACTTTTTGCTTCAGTGACCGCCAAAGCTGCATTCCACTTGGCCAGCCAGTACCTGTCAGCTGCCTCCGGAGTCCCACAGGCCAGGAAGGCCCGATAGGACTCCTTCTTCAGCTTGACGGCATCCCTTAATGCAGGTGTCCACCAACGGGTTCGGGGATTACCGCCATGACAGGCACCAACCGCCCTACAGCCACAGCTCCGGTTGCTTCAACAATGGAGGCATAGAACATGGCCCATTCGGACTCAATGTCCTCTGCCTCCCCCGAGACGTGGTTGAAGTTCTGCCGGAGGTGGGAGTTGAAAGTCCTTCTGACAGGGGACTCTGCCAGACGCTCCCAGCAGACCCTCACAATACGTTTGAATCTGCCAGATCGAAATCAAAATGCTCTGCAGCACCCTCTCCAGGGACTCCAAAAAGGTACTCTGAACAGTTGTTTGGTGCATAAGGACACACAACAGTCAGGACCCGTCCCCCCACTTGAAGGCAGAGTGAGGCTACCGTCTCTTCTACCGGGGTAAACCCCAATGTACAGGCACCAAACCATGTAGCAATAAGTATGCCCACACCTGCTCGGCGCCTCTCACTGCAAGCAACTCCAGAGTGGAATAAAGTCCAACTCCTCTCAAGAGGACTGGTACCTAAGCCCAAGCTGTGCATCGAGGTGAATCCAACTATATCTAGTCAAAATTTCTCGGCCTCGCACACCAGCTCGTGCTCTTTCCCTGCCAGAGAGGTGACATTCCATGTCCCTAGAGCTAGTTTCTGTAGCCAGGGATTGGACCGTCAATGTCCATGCCTCCGGCTGCCACACAGCTCACATCACTCCCGACCCCCTTGACCCCTCCTATGGGTGGTGAGCCCATTGGAAGGGGGTCCCACTTTGCCCCATGGGTGCAGGCCCGGCCACCAGGTGCTCGCCAATGGGCCCCACCTCCAAGCCTGGCTGTAGAGGTGGGCCCCAGTAACCCACGTCTGGGAGAGGGAAAACATGCTCCATATTTCTTTTTCTTCATAAGGGGTCTACAAAATATCCTGTGGGCATTAAAAATGACACAAAATGGCCAAAAATGCTGGCACAAAGCACTTTTCATTTTAAAAAAAAGGGCTAACACTCAATGAGGATTCTTCTTATTACTCTGCTTTGACTGACTGGAGATAATAAATATGAAATATTTGACCACTGTGGTGGCAGTCGCTCAGTTGTTCTATGAGTTCATGGTCTCCAGGGGAAACAGGAGATGATGTTTGTTTACTAAACACACAGTAAACTCATCATGTTTGATTCTATTAAAGGCAACTGTTTTGAAACTGCATTACATCATGCTTGCAAATGTTTTCAGCTTCATGCCACAGAGATTTCCAGCACTGTAAGCATCAGGCTTAAATGTTACTAACAGGTCGAGTCTTTTAAATTCCTTCTTCAGATACAGTCCAGTCACAGGTGAGAATAGGATAACATAATTGCCGGAGGTAAGATATCAGAAACACAGCTGAATTATTCCATAACATTTAATCTATGATTGTTGATTAATACGGATTATGTCTGTTAAACTTCTTTTTTTTTTTTTCAGAAAACTGTTCCTTCATCAGTTGGCAAGAGTTGCCAATTGTTCAACACAAAAAAGCAATAGGAGCAAAAAAATTATAGTGTTCACTGCTGTACAGTTATGTACACAAATGCTTCTTCTACAGTTTTACTAACAATGGAAACACTTGGCTTATCTGATGCAAATATTTACCCAGCATTTTTGTTTGGGACATTAACATATGTGTGTATTATGTTTTTTAACATGTTGGTATTAATAACTATTGCTGTGAGTAAAAAGCTGCACAAGCCCATGTTTATCCTGCTGGTCAACTTGCAGATTAGTGACATGGTGGGAGCTACAGCTTTTTTTCCTCAGCTTCTTTTTAGCATTGTGACTCAGAACAGACTGATTTCCCATCCTGCATGTGTTACTCAGGCTTTTCTGCTTCATTTTTATGGTACAGGAAACTTGCTGACCTTGAGTGCCATGGCATATGACAGATATATTGCTATATGTTATCCTTTGAGGTATAGTGAAATAATGACTAGACCTCCTGTAATTAGAATTATTATTTTAATATGGTTTATAAGTTTCTCACTCACAGTCGCGTTGATTTTGTTGGTTGCACGGTTCAAAATTTGCAGGACAAAAATAGTGGATTTGTTCTGTAGCAATCCCTCATTAGTGAAACTGGTCTGTGAGGACACCAGAGTCAACAACTATTATGGGCTAGTTTGTATAGTCTTATTCCAAGGTGGACCACTTTCAATAATAATATATACATATGCACAGATCTTGCGTACATGTGTGATGACTAATCAGTCTGATGCCTGGCGAAAAGCCATTCAGACATGTGGCACACATTTAGTTGTTTACTTAACTTTTGAAATCAATACTGTCATTGCACTAATTTCTCATCGTTTTGAGAGTGCATCCCCATTCATGAGAAGAGCTCTTGGTGTGTCAATTTTAGTTTTTCCCCCTTTTTTGGACCCGATTATATATGGACTGAAAACAACAGAACTCAGACAGAGCTTATTAATCTTCCTAAAAAGAAATGTAGGTTCAACAAAGCTGTAACCAGTTTTGGCTCTCATAAGAAATCTTTCAAATACAGCATTAAGCAATGTTGGTGAATAAAGTCAATTATTATACAACTACAATTTAGCAAAAATAATCTTCACACAAATATTGTCATGTGTGCTTTACCTACACATTCATCGATCTGATCACTATGTATTTAGGAAAAAAATATGACTCATTCAAAATAATTGGAACAACTGTGAGTGAAAGACTGGAAATTGATCACAATAATATCATATCCTTTCAGAACTGAAAGATTTCTGAAAGAAAGAAAATATTTCCTGTAGACAAATTAATATTACAACAGTTGAACTTAAAAACAGAAAATATATTGATACACTGTGCTTTGAGTGAAACTTTTCATGACGTGTTTTCATATATCTAATATTTTATAATATGGGCTGTTATTGATATAGAAATAGAACACAAAAAGCAATTAATAAGGAAATATAAATATTCATACCATACATACATGTATATATATATATATATATATATATATATATCTATATATATATATATATATATATATATATATATATATATATATATACGTATATATATATATATATACGTATATATACGTATATGATCCTTTTCCTGTAAATAAAATTATATTTCAATTGTTGCACATACATCTATAGCAGAAAATATATATCGATACACTGTGCTCTCAGTGAAACCTTGTAATGTAATGAGATGTGTCTTCGTATATCAAATATTTTGTAAGGTGGGTTATAATATGATAATTATTGACATAAAAATGGAATATAAAAAGGCTTCTACACACGAATAAACCATATATATACTGCACATCAATGAATACTTTTGTTCATAGGAGATGATGAAACTATGAAAGGTAACTGTTATGAAACTACATATTGCATGATGCTTGCAAATGTTTTATTTGACAGAGATTTCCAGCACTGTAACTTCAGTCATTAAACCCATTGAGAGTTTTTATTTACATCTTCACACACAGTTCAGCTGCAATAACAGGGCAGAGGACGAGTGGACAGCTGAGTCCTTAAAGCTATAGTCCGTTTTTCTGTTCAGAGGCACTTTTCGTTCTGTTGGGTGACAGGCTCGTCTGAGGCAACCATAGAGGTGTCACCCTTCTCTCCATCCCTGGCAAGCTCTTTCCCAGGATTTTGCTCACTTCTGGTCTCCCAGCCATCAGAAGCAGCCGCCGTCTCCAGCAGGCTGGATTCATGCCTAACTGCTCCACAATAGACCACATGTCTGCCGCTCGTCTGCTGATGAGAAGACCTATGAATTCCACAAAGACGTTCACTAGGGCTGCGTGGCTGCTCTTGACCACTTCAATTGCATCACTGACTGCCTGATGTCCAGGGTTTGTGAGCGAGTCCCCGGAGTGTCCTTTGGCAACTACCACCTGACTGACATGGAGTACGCCGATCATACCATCCTGCTCAGCACATCCTACAGCCATCAGAGAGATGCTCTGGGCATATACAGTGAAGAAGCACATAAATTTGGCCTCTGAGTGAGATGGACAAAAAAACGGCAATGGACCTGATCCACTGCCCCTGCAGCTTGATAACGACATTGCAGAGCCGTTAATAACTTAGTGTTTTGGGGGTCCTTAGTGACAGATAACGGTGACCTAAACCCAGAGATTATCCGCAGAAGAGCATTGGCAGCATTAGCTCTGCAGATTCTCTGGAAATCCCTCTGGCAACAGTGAATCATCTCGCGCAAGACAAAGCTTCAGATCTACAACTAAGCAGTACTCTCCATCCTGCTCGACGGCTGGGAAACATGGCCCTGAAATAAGACTCTGGCCACAAGACTCAGTGGGTTTCCAATGAAGCGCTTCGAGTCTGCATGTGCCAGCCCAGATCATCTTGACTGGTCGCTCGGCCATGTCCTCTGCCTTCCTCCTGACCATCCAATGAGAGTCATTTTCCAGTTGGACCCACGGGCTGCAGGCTGGAGACGACCACGAGGCAAACCCTGCACTCGATGGCTCAACGTCATTGCGGGCAACCTCCAACAACATGGAGTTGCTGTCGAGAATGTAGAACAGCTGGGTGAAGGCCGCCAGCACTGGAAACAACTGGTTCATTTGATTGGTTCAACGCACAGGGACGGGACATATCCTCCTTTGCAGGAGCGCTAAAAAGGGGTGAAATGGTCCCTCCATCCTGAGAGCAGTCATTTCATTATGTATTCAGAAAAAGGAATAAAAGAATCATACCTCTGGGAGGCACGGTGGTGTAGTGGTTAGCGCTGTCGCCTCACAGCAAGAAGGTACCGGGATCAATTCCGGGCCCGGGGCCTTTCTGTGTGGAGTTTGCATATTTGTGTGTGTGTGGGTTCTCTCCGGGTACTCCGGCTTCCTCCCACCATCCAAAAACAGGCATGGGGATTAGGTGAATTGGCTAATTTAAATTGACCGTCGGTGTGAATGTGAGCGTGAATGGTTGTCTGTCTCTATGTGCCCTGCGATGAGGTGGCGACTTGTCCAGGGTGTACCCTGTCTTTCGCCCTAAGACAGCTGGGATAGGCTCCAGCCCCCCCGCGACCCTATGAGGATAAGCGGTAAATGATGGATGGATGGAATCATACCACTGTGGCAGCTGCAGGACTGTAAAGACTCTGGCCAATCCGTGCCATTCAGTCCAAATGGAAAGAACCAATGAAATGCCTTCATGTCTCATCCTGCTCACACCACCTTCTGTTCCTCCCTCCTCCCCCTTGTGCCTGTAAATATCCAGCACACTCCTCTGCAGAAATACAGAGTTAGCAGGAGAATCTGTTCTGTAGGGAACAATGGCAGAGAAAATACCGCCTCCAGTGTTACTTCTGATGGCTCCCCCTGCTAAACAGACAAAGAGAAGAAAGAGGGAGGCAGAAAAGACTGTGACAAAACTGGATAATGCTAAGAGGATAAACCAGAGTGAACATCGGTGGAGACACTGAGACATCTGAAGGGACTGAAAAGTGATGCAGAAGTTGCTGTCGTTCTGTTGGACAGGTAATTATTTGTTCATGAAATATGTAATGTTTGCTAACTTAGCTACTTTTCAGTCCCTTCAGATGTCTCAGTGTCTCCACCGATGTTCAGAGAAGCTAATGTTAGCATTGGGCTAATAAGCACTACAAAAGTAGCTAAGTTTGCTAACTTAGCTACTTTTGTAGTGCTTATTAGCCCAATGCTAACATTAGCTTCTCTGTGGGTGTAAGCTGGTCGTGGGTGCTGCTTGTATTGAAGAGGTTATAAGATATGATGTTGTGGCCATATTGCACAGCCATAATCTCCAGTGTCTGCATTATAAAGGTGATATAATGACATTGATATATTGGCTTTGAACAGGATGTTTTACAACTGTGGTGATGTAGCATAACGGATCTCCTATCCCTGCTGAATCCTGCTGTCAGATGTTCAAGTTTTGGGGGTGTGGCTTTGGACAGAGCACTGACAGGAGGGGGGGAGCTTAGAGGAGGCTGAGAGGAGGTGCCACTTTCAAATCTTGCTATCTCTCTTTCTAGCTCTCTAACATGACAGACGAGAGCTTTAAATAGTGAGTCTGCATTGATGCACACTAACAGTGCCGTCCCACCCTGAACGCAGATCACGCAGTCGCGTAGGGCCTCATCCTTCATGAGGGGCCACATTTTGTGCGAGGGGAGATATTTGCATATGCACAGTGGATGCAAATATGCACAGTTTACCTGAGCTGCTGCTCATTAGAGAGGAACGTCTGTCTCCAGTCTCGGTCTGGACTGGAGATTTTTTATCCAGCAACCCTGATTAACATCTATTAAATGTCTTATTAACGGCCTTTGCATTCACCTCTGATGAAAAAGAGTAGTAAAATGACCATAGATATTAATAGGATATATAAACTTTAGCCTATGGCCTATCAATTTATGTTGTTACTGTTATACTTATTATGATAGTAGCAGTAGTATGGCATTTGTATTATAGTCTACAAAAATAGACAGTAGTATAATAATAGCGGTTTAGGATGCACATATGCTAGGCGTGCGGCTCATACAACATGCACAGAGAATAGATGGCTTTTGAAGTGATTTTAATTTTTTAATATTTATTTCTTTATTTCAGGTCAATTTTATTTGACTCATACAGTCAAACTACCTTTACATTTGTTATTGCTAATAAAGGTTGGTCAGGCGGAATG
Source organism: Synanceia verrucosa (assembly GCA_029721515.1). NCBI lineage: Eukaryota > Metazoa > Chordata > Actinopteri > Perciformes > Synanceiidae > Synanceia > Synanceia verrucosa. The sequence continues at coordinate 4,427,891 of CM056559.1, forward strand.
GCATGTTGTTGTACGGTCATTTTATAGCCTACCTATGATACATTTGGGACGGGAGGAGGCGGGGTAAGGGGGTAGGGCCTCCAAATACAATTTTGCTTAAGGCCCCTTTGGTCAGGAGCAGCCCTGCACACGAGTGACGGCTTTAGGAGGAAGTGCAATGGCAAAATATGGAGCAGGAAACAACATACAAATTTAAGTTCCACATGTGTACAGTATGTCCCTCACACCTTTGTCACACTGACAGACAATAAGACAACAATTGTGGTGTGGAAGGATAAACAAAGACAAAACAATCAAATCTTACTCTAGGCTGATGTTTGGTTTGATTTTGCAGCCCTGGCTCCTCAAAATTTAAGAACAACTGGCAGTAAATCTCATATTGCTTCATTTGTTTGATTGGAAATGTCCAGCAGAGGGCTCTGTATGTGGATCTCGAACTAAGTTCAACAACATAACCTTCACTGTGGCATCTCTGCACCTCGAGATCATCTTAAAAATGACACGAAATGGCCAAAAATGCTGGTACAAGGCACCTCTTTTTAAAAAAGGGTTAGTACTCAATGAGTTAAAGAGGGTTCTTCTTATTAGTCAGCTTTGACTGGAGATAATAAATATGAAATACAGTATATGGCCATTGTGCTGGCATTAGCTCAGTTGTTCTATGAGGTTGTGGTCTCCAGGGATACAGGAGATGTTGTTGGTTTATACTGAACACACATTCAATTCATCATGTTTGATACTGTTAATGGCAACTGCATTACATCATGCTTGCAAATGTTGTAAATGCCACAGAGTTTTCCAGCACTGTAGCGTCAGACTTAAACGTTACAGTCCGAGTCTTTTAAATTCCCTCTTCAGATACAGTCCAGTCACAGGTGAGAATAGGATAACATAATTGCCAGAGGTAAGATATCAGAAGCACAGCTGAATTATTCCACAGCACTTAATCAATAATTGTTTATTAATAAGGATTATGTGTGTTAAATTTCTCATTTTCCCCAGAAAACTGTCCCTTCATCTGCTGGAAAGAGTTGCCAATTGTTCAAAAAAAGCAATAGCATTATAGTGTTCATTGCTATACAATTATGTACACAAATACTTCTTCTACAGTTTTACTAACAATGGAAACACTTGGCTTATCTGATGCAAATATTTATCCAACATTTTTGTTTGGGACAGTAACATATGTGTGTATTATGTTTTTTAACATGTTGGTATTAATAACTATTGCTGTGAGTAAAAAGCTGCACAAGCCCATGTTTATCCTGCTGGTCAACTTGCAGATTAGTGACATGTTGGGAGCTACAGCTTTTTTTCCCCAGCTTCTTTTCAGCATTGTGACTCAGAACAGACTGATTTCCCATCCTGCATGTATTACTCAGGCATTTTTTGTTCATTTTTATGGTACAGGAAACTTGCTGACCTTGAGTGCCATGGCATATGACAGATATATTGCTATATGTTGTCCTCTGAGGTATAATGAAATAATGACTAGACTTACTGTAGTCAGAATTATTATTTTAATATGGTTTATAAATTTCTCATTAATGATCACATTGATTTTGTTGCTTGCAAGATTCAAAATTTGCAGGATGAATTTAGTAGATTTGTTCTGTAATAATCCCTCATTAGTGAAACTGGTCTGTGAGGACACCAGAGTCAACAACTATTATGGGCTAGTTTCTATAGTTTTAGCTCAAGGTGGACCACTGGCAATAATAATATTTACATATGTAGAGATCTTGCGTACATCTGTGATGACTAATCAGTCTGATGCCTGGAGAAAAGCCATTCAGACATGTGGCACACATTTAGTTGTTTACTTAACTTTTGAAATCAATACTGTCATTGCACTAATTTCTCATCGTTTTGAGAGTGCATCCCCATTCATGAGAAGAGCTCTTGGTGTGTCAATTTTAGTTTTTCCCCCTTTTTTGGACCCAATTATATATGGACTGAAAACAACAGAACTCAGACAGAGCTTATTAATGTTCCTAAAAAGAAATGTAGATTCAGCAAAGCTGTAACCAGTTTTGGCTCTCATAAGAAATCTTTCAAATACAGCATTAAGCAATGTTGGTGAATAAAGTCAATTATTATACAACTACAATTTAGCAAAAATAATCTTCACACAAATATTGTCATGTGTGCTTTACCTACACATTCATCGATCTGATCACTATGTATTTAGGAAAAAAATATGACACATTCAAAGTAATTGGAACAACTGTGAGTGAAAGACTGGAAATTGATCACAATAATATCATATCCTTTCAGAACTGAAAGATTTCTGAAAGAAAGAAAATATTTCCTGTAGACAAATTAATATTACAACAGTTGAATTTAAAAACAGAAAATATATTGATACACTGTGCTCTGAGTGAAACTTTTCATGACGTGTTTTTATATATCTAATATTTTATAATATGAGCTGTTATTGATATAGAAATAGAACACAAAAAGCAATTAATAAGGAAATATAAATATTCATACCATACATACATGTATATATATATATATATATATATATATATATACATATATGATATATATTTGTATATATACATACACACATATATATGTATATATGTATATATACATATATATGTGTGTATATATATATATATATCTATATATATATACATACACACATATATATTATCCTTTTCCTGTAAATAAAATTATATTTCAATTGTTGCACATACATCTATAGCAGAAAATATATATCGATACACTGTGCTCTCAGTGAAACCTTGTAATGTAATGAGATGTGTCTTCGTATATCAAATATTTTGTAAGGTGGGTTATAATATGATAATTATTGACATAAAAATGGAATATAAAAAGGCTTCTACACACGAATAAACCATATATATACTGCACATCAATGAATACTTTTGTTCATAGGAGATGATGAAACTATGAAAGGCAACTGTTATGAAACTACATATTGCATGATGCTTGCAAATGTTTTATTTGACAGAGATTTCCAGCACTGTAACTTCAGTCATTAAACCCATTGAGAGTTTTTATTTACATCTTCACACACAGTTCAGCTGCAGTAACACACACTCTCTGAAGAGAGAGTGGAGTGGGGGACAAAGGTTGTTGCTACCACACATGGGCTCCTCGCAGAGGCTCCTCCATATTAAGGACCATCACAATACAAGTAGGGCAGAGGACGAGTGGACAGTTGAGTCCTTAAAGCTATAGTCTGTTTTTCTGTTCAGAGGCACTTTTTGTTCTGTTGGGTGACAGGCTCGTCTGAGGCAACCATAGAGGTGTCACCCTTCTCTCCATCCCTGGCAAGCTCTTTCCCAGGATTTTGCTCACTTCTGGTCTCCCAGCCATCAGAAGCAGCCGCCGTCTCCAGCAGGCTGGATTCATGCCTAACTGCTCCACAATAGACCACATGTCTGCCGCTCGTCTGCTGATGAGAAGACCTATGAATTCCACAAAGACGTTCGCTAGGGCTGCGTGGCTGCTCTTGACCACTTCAATTGCATCACTGACTGCCTGATGTCCAGGGTTTGTGAGCGAGTCCCCGGAGTGTCCTTTGGCAGCTACCACCTGACTGACATGGAGTACGCCGATCATACCATCCTGCTCAGCACATCCTACAGCCATCAGAGAGATGCTCTGGGCATATACAGTGAAGAAGCACATAAATTTGGCCTCTGAGTGAGATGGACAAAAAAACGGCAATGGACCTGATCCACTGCCCCTGCAGCTTGATAACGACATTGCAGAGCCGTTAATAACTTAGTGTTTTGGGGGTCCTTAGTGACACATAACGGTGACCTAAACCCAGAGATTATCCGCAGAAAAAGCGGAGAAAAGCCATTCAGACATGTGGTACACATTTAGTTGTATAATTAACCTTTGAAATCAATACTGTCATTACACTAATTTCTCATCGTTTTGAGAGTGCATCCCCATTCATGAGAAGAGCTCTTGGTGTGTCAGTTTTAGTTTTTCCCCCTTTTCCCCCTTCTATTATATATGGACTGAAAACTACAGAACTCAAGCAGAGCTTATTAATGTTCCTAAAAAGAAATGTAGGTTCAACAAAGCTGTAACCAGTTTTGGCTTCCATAAGAAATCTTTCAAATACAGAATTAAGCAATGTTGGTGAATAAAGTCAATAATTATACAATTACAACAAAAATAATCTTCACACAATTAGAATTGTCATGTGCTCTTTACATACACATTCATCGATCTGATCACTATGTATTTAGGAAAAATATATGACACCTATTCCAAATAACTGGAACAAATGTAAGCGAAAAACTGGAAATTGATCACAATAATGTCATATCCTTTCAGAACTCAAAGATTTCTGAAAGATATGAAGAAAATATTTCCTGTAAACAAATTAATATTACAACAGTTGCACATACATCTTTATTTGAATTTAAAAACAAAAAATATATTGAAGCTGGGATAGGGTCCAGCCCCCCCCGCGACCCTGGGAGGATAAGCGGTAGATAATGGATGGATGGAAAATATATTGATACACTGTGCTCTGAATGAGACCTTGTAATGTAATGTGACTTTTCATGTAACTAATATTTTATGTGAGCTACTGATACTTAAGGAAATGGAACACACAAGGCTTCTAGACACGAATAAACCATATATATGTACAGTATATATATGTATATATACACGTGTATATATATATACACGTGTATATATATATATATATATACATGTATATATATATATATATATATATATATATATATATATATATATATATACACGTGTATATATATATATATATATATATATATATATATATATTAGTGTATTAGTGAATACTTTTGTTGATAGATGATGAATCTATTAATGGCAACTGTTCTGAAACTACATACTGCATGATGCTTGCAAATGTTTGACATGACAGAGATTTTCAGCACTGTTACATCAGTCATTCAAGCCAATGAGAGTTTTTTTAAACTCTCACATACAGTTCAGCTGCAGTAACACACACTCGCTGAAGAGGGAGTGGAGTGGTGGACAAGGGTTGTTACTACCATATATGGGCTCAATTCCAAACTGCCCCCTACACACTAACCATGTCCTTGCAGAGGCTCCTCCATATTAGGGGCCATCCCAATACAAGTAGGGCAGAAGACGAGTGGACAGCTGAGACCGTCAAGCTATAGTCTGTCATTCTGTTCAGAGGCACTTTTTGTTCTGTTGGGTGAAATGGTCCTTCCATCCTGCGAGCAGTCAATACCATACCCGTGAAGTTTTGGATTTGAAAATAAGGGGAATTTTCCAGTCCCACCACCCAAACCAAGCTCCAGCATCCCTTATATTTTACGACAGGTGTACAAGAAAGCTGAAATCACAACTTGTCAGCCACTTATAAACTACAGTTGGTAGGGGTATGGTGATACACTTCGCTCACAAGATGAGATGATACACGATATTGAGTTCACGAGAATGAGACGAGATAATATTTTCACATTACCTTTAAGAAAACTAGAATGACTAACTGGAAAAATAGTCATTTAACTCAGTATCTTTTACTAAACAGTATATTTTACTCTACCTCTTAAATAATTCATAAAAACATATTAAATCACTTTTAGTCAAAGTCAGTATTGTACTTTCAGCAACATGAGGTGAGATGTATCTGAGTAGAATTTCGGTGATCCTACAGTAGGTATAAGTGGAACGTTTTTGCTTTGGTTTTGCACTTTGTAGACAGTCTCCACAACAGGTGGTACTCATTCGGAGCAATGTTTTCTGTGGAGCACCGGGAATGCATCGTTTTAGTAAAAATACGATTGTAGCTCATCATGTGCCTCACTAACATTACAGAAATGCATCGTTTGCATCTGTAGGGCATGCTGTATTTGACATATTGATCCAGGAAGTTCAAATCTGTTAATATCTTTCTAAAGCTGGTTTCACACCGGACAAGGAAAGTGTAGCGCGAGTGCAGAGCAGGACCACCACAACCACGTTGCTAGGCTACGGATCGAGTGGAAAGCCCTGGCTTTATTTATGCTAATGATGGTGAGGAGGAGATCTGCAAGAAGAAGAGTGTGGGTACATGTCACTTTTAGGGGAGGCAGGATGTGGGAGAGTTTAGGCTTTTCCAGGAGCTACAGTCGTGTGTCCCACAGCTCGCCAAATTGTGATAAAGCAAGAATCAGCCTTTCCTCCACCCTTTACATGCATATACTGTCCCCTCTTTTCTGTGCAGCTCCTGGTATCTCCCCTACAGCATGCAAGAGAGGAAACACCACCCCGACACTGCGCTGTCCTTGGCGCAGACTGCGCATACAACATACTTTCATTGTGGCATCTCTGTACATTTAGGTCATCTTACCAAAACATGACATTGATTGAAAATTTTGAAGTGCCAAAAAGCTCGAAATAACATCTTAACTCTTTGAGTGACATTGACGTAAATATACATAATTTAAAATCTGCGTGAGTGCAATTGACACATATATACGTCCAAGTGGTTTATCGGCAGCAGGTCCTGGATCATCCCCAGGGTCTCCTACGGCTGGAACGTGCCCAGTACACCTCCGCAGGTAGGCGTCCAGGGAGCATCCTAACCAGATGCTCGAGCCACCTCATCTGGCTCCTCTTGATGTGGAGGAGCAGTGGCTCTACTCTGAGCCCCTCCTGGATGACCAAGCTTCTCACCCTGTCTCTAAGGGAGAGCCCGGTCACCCTGCAGAGGAAACTCATTTCAGCTGCTTGTATCCGTGATCTTGCTCGGTTACGACCCAGAGCTCATGACCATAGGTGAGAGTAGGAACGTAGCTCAACTGGTAAATTGAAAGCTTCGCTTTTCAGCTCAGCTCTCTCTTCACCACAACGGACTGATACAGCGTCCGTATCACTGCAGAAGCTGCACCGATCCGCCTGTTGATCTCCTGTTCCATTCTTCCCTCACTCATGAACCAGACCCCGAGATACTTAAACTCCTCCACTTGGGGCAGGATTTCATCCCTTACCCAGAGAGAGCACACCACCCTTTTCTGACTGCAGACCATGGCCTCAGATTTGTAGGTGCTGATTATCACCCAAACCGCTTCACACTCGGCTGCAAACCGCTCCAGTGAGACTTGAACGTCATGGGTTGATGAAGCCAACGGAACTACATAATCTGCGAAAAGCAGGGATGTGATATTGAGACCCCCTCAACACCTTGGCTGCACCTAGAAATTCTGTCCATAAAAGTTCTGAACAGAAATGTTGACAAAGGACAGCCTTGGCAGAGGCTGAAAACAAATCTGACTTACTGCCAGAAATGTGGACCAAACTCTGACACCTGTTGTACAAGGACCAAACAGACATTATCAAGGGTTTCCGGCACCACCTTACTCCTGGAGCACCCCCCACAGGACTCCCCGAGGAACGCAGTCGTACGCCTTCTCCAAGTCCATAAAACAGTAGACTGGTTGGGCGAACTCCCACGCACCCTCCAGGACCCTGCCGAGGGTGTAGAGCTGGTCCACTGTTCCAAAAACCACATTCCTCCTCCTGAATCTGAGATTTGACTTCCCGATGGACCCTCCTCTCCAGAACCCCTGAATAGACCTTACCAGGAAAGCTGAGGAGCGTGATCCCTGTATAGTTGGAACACCCTCCGATCCCCCTTCTTAAAAAGGGGAACCACCAACCCGGTCTGCCAGTCCAGAGGCACTGTCCCCGATGACCACGCGATGTTGCAGAGACGTGTCAACCACGACAGTCCCACAACAGTCCGCCTCGGGGTCCCCAGACTCTGCCTCCTCTGGAGCCCAAGCTGTGCATAGAAGTGAATCCAACTATATCTTGTCAAAATTTCCCTCCCAGAGAGGTGACATTCCACGTCCCTAGAACTAGATTCTGTAGCTGGGGGTTGGACCGCCAAGGTCCCTGCCTTCGGTTGCCACCCAGCTTTCATCGCAAGCGACCCCCTTGGCCCCTCCTACGGGTGGTGAGCCCATTGGAAGGGCGTCGTACTTTGCTTCTTCGGGCTGTGACTGGCCGGGCCCCATGGGTGCAGGTGCTCGCCAATGGGCCCCACCTCCAGGCCTGGCTGTAGAGGGGGGGCCCCGTAACCCGCGTTTGAGGGAAAACATGCTCCATATTTATTTTTCTTCATAAGGGCTCTGCAAAATATCCTGTGGGTCTTAAAAAATGACACAAAATGGCCAAAATGGCACAAAGCACTTTCATTTTTAAAAAGGGCTGGCACTCAATGAGTTAAAGATGATTCTTTTATTAGTCTGCTTTGACTGACTGGAGAAAATAAATATAAAATAAAATAAAACCCAACCCCCCATCCCTATCGAAATACACACACACACACACACACACACACACAGTAGTAGTAGAGTTTTAACACCACTTGTTGAAAAGGCTACAGCGCTACCTAGCGTAGCGGAGTCAGCCAGGTTGCTGACCATTATCTGAATTAAACAAGCTAGAGGACAAACCAGAGTTCAACATTGGTGGAGACAATGAGGCATCTGGAGGGCCTGAAAAGTGATGCAGAGGTTGCTTTCTTTCTGCTGGACAGGTTAATTATTTAGCTAGTTATTTGTTTTTCATGAGATATGTAATGTTTGCAGGCGGCACGATGGTGTAGTGGTTGGCAATGTCGCCTCGCAGCAAGAAGGTACTGGGTTTGATTCCCTGCCCAGGGCCTTCCCGTGTGGAGTTTGCATGTTCTCCCCCGTGTCTGCGTGGGTTCTCTCCTGGTACTCCGGCTTCCTTCCACCATCCAAAAACATGCATGGAGATTAGGTTAATTGGCTAATTTATATTGACCGTAGTTGTGAATGTGAGTGTGAGTGGTTGTCTGTCTCTATGTGTCCTGTGATGAACTGGAGACTTGTCCAGGGTGTACCCTGCCTTTCACCCTAAGATAGCCGGGATAGGTTCCAGCCCCCCGCAACCCGATGTGAGGATAAGTGGTAGACAATGGATGGATGGGTGGATGTGATGTTTGCCAACTTAGCTTATTTTGTAGTGCATATTAGCCCAACGCTAAAATTAGCTTCCCTGTGTAAGCCTTTCGTGGGTGCTGCTTGTATTGAAGAGGTTCTAGGATATGACATTTTGACCATATTGCACAGCCATAGTCGCCAGTGTCTGCATTCTGAAGGTGCTCATAGACTCGAGCAATCTGTGAGTGGAAGATTGGTGTCACATTTAAAGCGGGTCTGAGCGATTGTAAAGTTTGAGGTTTGTGTGCACAGATATTGCTGACGTCCACTTTTAGTATACTTTGGGCCTTAAAGGTATAGTAGGTGATGATTTTTAGAGACACATTTTGTTATGTTGGATAAAATAGTCCTTCCACCCTGATAGTCGTCAATTTAATATGTATTCAGAAAGAGAAGTGAATAGAATCCGAGATCTGTGGCAGCCACAGAACTATAAAAACTTTGACCAATTAATAGCCTCTGTCCGAGTGTGAAGTACGAAGCAGATGCGTTCTTGTCTCATCCTGCGCTCGTCCTGCCGCGCGCCCCCACTCTACCTTCCACTCCGCACGGGCACACGCATCACTTCGCCGTGGCCACAGGTATCAAGCACACTCTTCTCTCGAAATACTTCGGTAGCTGGAGAATATCAGACCAGTTTACAATGGCAGAGAAAAATCAGCCTAAAATACCGATTCCAACGTTACTCGTGGCGGCTACACAGCCAAAGAAGAGAAAGACGAAGGCAGAAAAGGCTGCAGGAGGAGGAGCTTAGAGGGGGATTCGTAGCAGTGCATCTTTCAAATCTTGCTAGCTCTTCGACATCGCCAACTCTACCTTTAAGTGTGATAACATGAAATAGATATATTGGCTTTGAATGGGACAACTGTGGTAATGTAGCATATCAGCTCCCCTCTCCCTGCTGAAACCTACTGTCAGAGGCATGTTCAAATTTGAGGGGGCATGGCTTTGGAAGGAGCACTGATAGGAGGGGGAGGAGGGGTGGGGCTTAGAGGAGGCTGAGAGGAGGTGCCACTTTCAAATCTTGTTAGCTCTCATGCTAGCTCTCTAACATGACAGACTAAAGCTTTATCTTCAACGTCTTTTGGAATGAAAAATTTAAAAGTATGCCTCATGCCCCCTTGTTACATCATAACATTTATTGCAGTATCACTGAAGCAAGAGGTCATCTTCAAAAGCATGACATTGGTTGAACATTTTTGAAGTAACATTAGATCTCTAAATAAATCTGAAAGTAGAGTTACTTCATTAGTGTGCTTTGACTGACTGGAGATAATAAAAATGAAATATATGGCCAATGTGATGGCAGTCGCTTAGTTGTTCTATGCGTTCATGGTCTCCAGAGGAAACAGGATATGATCAGGGTTCTAAATTAACACCTGCCAACCCGTCAAATGTGGGTTAAAAATCACTTTGGCTTGTGTTAATATAAACGTACTAGCCAGTTGTCCGGTGATGCATGAGGCAATCGTCAGTCAGAGCCGCTCTACTGTTCTCGTTCCCTGGGCAGTACTGACTATATTTCCCATGAACACTGTCGTGATGCAACGTGATGACGTATAAGATGCCAACCAGCACGAGAATCATCCCGATGCCTGAGTCACCTCATCTGGCTCCTCTCGATGCTGAGGAGCAGTGGCTCTACTTTGAGCCCCTCCTGGATGGCCAAGCGTCTCACCTTATCTCTAAGGGAGAGCCCGGACACCCTGCGGATGAAACTCATTTCGGCCGCTCGTATCCGTGATCTTGTTCTTTCTGTCACAACCCACAGATCGTGACCATAAGTGAGGGTAGGAATCGATTCGCCTTTCAGCTCAGCTCCCTCTTTAAGGGCACCCTCTGGAAATTCTGATTGGCTGGTAATCATAAAAGTTAATTTAGAACCCTGGATATGATGCTGTTTTACCAAACACACATTCAACTCATCATGACTGACGCTATTACAAGCAATTTTTTTGAAACTGCATTGCATCATGCTCGCAGATGTTTTTCATGCCACAGATTTTCAGCACTGTAGCGTCAGGCTTAAATGTTACTAAGAGGCTGAGTCTTTTAGATTGTCTCTTCAGATACAGTCCAGTCACAGATGAGAATAGGATAACATAATTGGTAAGATATCAGAACCACAGCTGAATTATTCCACAACACTTTATCTATGATTCTTCACTAATAAGGATTATGCTTGTTATATTTATTTTTCAGCTGTAAACGTCATCAGTTGGTAAGAGTTGTTCCACAAAAGAAGCAACAGCAACAACAACATTATAGTGTTCACTGCTATACAGTTATGTACACAAATGTTTCTTCTGCAGGTCTACTAACATTGGAAACACTGGGCTTATCTGATGCAAATATTTACCCAGCATTTTTGTTTGGGACATTATCATATGTGTGTATTATGTTTTTTAACTCTTTGGTATTAATAACTATTGCTGTGTGTAAAAAGCTGCACAAGCCCATGTTTATCCTGCTGGTTAACTTGCAGATTAGTGACATGTTGGGAGCTACAGCTTTTTTTCCTCAGCTTCTTTTCAGCATTGTGACTCAGAACAGACTGATTTCCCATCCTGCATGTATTACTCAGGCTTTTCTGCTTCATTTTTATGGTACAGGAAACTTGCTGACCTTGAGTGCCATGGCATATGACAGATATATTGCAATATGTTGTCCTTTGAGGTATAATGAAATAATGACGATACCTACTGTAGTGAGAATTATTATTTTATTATGGTTTATAAATTTCTCAATGATCGTCACATTGATTTTGTTGGTTGCACGGTTCAAAATTTGCAGGACGAATATAGTGGATTTGTTCTGTAATAATCCTTCATTATTGAAACTGGTCTGTGAGGACACCAGAGTCAACAACTATTATGGGTTATTTTTTACAAGTTTACTGCAAGGTGTAGCACTGTTACTAATAATATATACATATGCACAGATCTTGCGTACATGTGTGATGACTAATCAGTCTGATGCCTGGCAAAAAGCCATTCAGACATGTGGTACACATTTGGTTGTTTACTTAACCCTACAAATTAATATTCTCATTACACTACTTTTACATCGCTTTGAGAGTGCATCCCCATTCATGAGAAGAGCTCTTGGTGTGTCAGTTTTAGTTTTCCCCCCTTTTTTGGACCCGATTATATATGGACTGAAAAGTACAGAACTCAAGCAGAGCATATTAATGTTCCTCAAAAGAAATGTAGGTTCAAGAAAGCTGTAACCAGTTCTGGTTGTGAAATATTTTAAATTCTGCATCAAACAATGTTGTATTTACTTATTTAGAAACTTAGGGCTGTTGACATTAGCGTGCAGATTATTTCATCATCATAATTAATCTGATTAAAAAATTTAATGCAATTAACCCATCTGCAGCAGAATGACTCTGAATGTTTCCAATGAGTTTCGGGCATTTAACCAGTGCAAATGGTCAGTTGATCCAGTAGTGACAGGAAAAAAGATTGGTTTCTACTTTTGCATCTCATCTCAGTGGCGGCTACAGAGCCTCTGACTATCTGCAGACCTCTAACAGACCAGTTGAGGCTCCTCAGTGGTTGGTCCACACCGAGACACTCTGTCTGTGAGTGACGATGCAGCTTTGGTATTAAAAACAGCCAATGTTTGACTGATATCAGCTAATTAAATCCAACAATCCCCCTCATTGTTCACTGTGGCTGCTCTGATGTTCACTTGTTGCTGATCGAGGCTTCCTGAGCAGTTGAGGAGCTTCCAAGGTTGTCCAATTCTATAGTCTCCAACTGGAGGTGACACAGCACATCATTAAACCTGATGCAAGTATAGTGGAACAGATAGATGAACGTTGGTTAATTATGGATAAATGATTGTTTAAAACTAAGAGATAAAATGTTGTTTAGTTGTTTCAAGTTGTGTGGTCGAAACAAGAAGATTAGAACGCCCTTTATTGTCATTATACTATTGAACAATGAAATTGTCGAGCTTCTCCCTTTTCAGTGCAAAAGAATAAAAATAAATAATAAGTATGAAACAATTATATATCTTAGAATGTAAATACAAATAAGCACTAAAAAATTTACATGAATTTTCAACAAGGATAAATAGTGAATATATAAACAGGAAATGTACAAATGTAATGCACTGGATGCTAGACTATGTACAGAATAAATAAATTAGATTGCGCAGGGTGTTTAATAGAACAGCAGCAGTGACTGCTGAAGGTGTTTATAAACTTGTTCAGTGCAGATATATTCCCTTCTTTCTTTCTTTGTTTGCTCATTTGAAATGAAACGTGATCAATATAGATTAAAAATGAATGATGTTTAATCGTGATTAATCAAAATTAATCCACAACAACCTGTGATTAATCTTATAATTTAGCAAAATCGTTTTCATACAAAAAATAATTGTCATCTTTACACCACCTGACAAGTACTGCATTTTCCATCTTATGATTACAAGTTTCGGAAATGAATGTGAAATTAAAATGAACAGGAATTAATGTGGGAGAAAGCCAACCAAACCCTCTTATGTAATGACATTGTGTCTTCACTTGTTAAGTATTTTCTACAATGTATAACATGAGCTATTGATATAGAAATGAAATACAAAGATTTGTTTTCCTTTTTAATGGAGACAATATTAAAGGTAAATAGATACAATGTTATTGCATCTTTTGTTTAGTTTATTTTGGTTCATATACTGTATGTGAAAAGACAAACATATCACATATTACAACTCTTACTATTCATGAGCAGTTCTTAACAAAACAAGTAGGACTGGTGACACTGACACCATAAAACAGATGTAATAAACAGAGTATGCACCGGTTTAATTAAGTTTACAAACCTCACCATGGTGCTGTGTGGAAAGACTAAAGCAAATCAAACACAAACTGAGTGTAGAGAGAATTGACATACATATTTACAAGGGCTTAAAACTATAGTCTGTCATGTTATAGGCTAGCAAGAGAGCGAGCAAGATTTGAAAGTGGCACCTCCTCTCAGCCTCCTCTAAGCTCCTCCCCACTCCATCCAAAGCCACGCCCCCTCAAACTTGAACATCTGACAGTAGGATTCAGCAGAGAGAGGAGAGCCGATATGCTACATCACCACAGTTGTAAAACGTCCCGTTCAAAGCCAATACTGTATATCAGCTTCATTTTATTACGATTATAATGCAGACACTGGAGACTATAGCTTTGCAATATGGTCAAAATATCGTATCCTATAACCGCTTCAATACAAGCACCAACCCATGGCTGGCATACACCCACAGAGAAGTTAATGTTGGCATCAAGCTAAAGACCGAAACACATTCGGATGTAATTAACGCGGCGTTTGCAAACCACAAATTTTATGAATACGTGGACTTTGCTCTGCACTGGTGTCACACAAAACACTGCCTGGCATTTTTCACATCAACCCGCTTCAAATGTGACATTGATCTTTGGATCAACAGGAATTTCACAGGAAACTACTATGAGACATTTCCTATTGTTCCCTACAGAACATGTTATCCTGATAACTGTATTTCTGCAGAGGAGTGTGCTGGATATTTCCAGCAACAATGGGGAGGAGGGAGGGACAGAGGGGGCATGAGCAGGATGAGACATGAAGACTGATTGGTTCTTTCCATTCAGACCGAATGGCAGGGATTGGTTGCACTGACATCAGCTAAGAGTATGTGAACTTGCTGCCCTATATGTTCAGTCCATTGAATTATATGGCTACTGTGATGGCAGTCACTCAGGAGGCTCATACAGGAGATGGTGTTGGTTTACTGAACACACATTCAAATCATCATAATTAATTACATCATGCTTGTAAATGGATTATATGCCACAGATATTTCCAGTACTCTTGCGTCAGGCTTATTACCATTAAGAGACTGAGTCTTTTAAATTTCCTCTTCAGATACAGTCCAGTCACAGGTAAGAATAGGATAACATAATTGCCAGAGGTAAGATATCAGAAGCACAGCTGAATTATTGCACAGCACTTAATGATTGTTGACTATTATGGATTATGTTTAAATTTCTTTTATTTTCCAGAAAACTGTTCCTTCATCTGCTGACAAGAGTTATCAATTTGTGCAACATAAAAAGGCCACAGCACTTAATCAATGATTGTTGACATATGGATGATGTTTGTTAAATTTCTTTTCTTTTCTTTTTTTTTTAGAAAACTTGATCAGTTGGCAAGAGTTGCCAATTGTTCAACATAAAGCAGCAACAGCAACAATAATATTATAGTAGTCACTGCTGTGCAGTTATGTATACAAATGCTTCTTCTGCAGTTCTACTAAAAATAGAAACACTTGGCTTATCTGATGGAAATATTTACCCAGCATTTTTGTTTGGGACATTAACATATGTGTGTATTATGTTTTTTAACATGTTGGTATTAATAACTATTGCTGTGAGCAAAAAGTTGCACAAGCCCATGTTTATCCTGCTGGTCAACTTGCAGTTTAGTGACATGTTGGGAGCTACAGCTTTTTTTCCTCAGCTTCTTTTCAGCATTGTGACTCAGAACAGACTGATTTCCCATCCTGCATGTGTTACTCAGGCTTTTCTGCTTCATTTTTATGGTACAGGAAACTTACTGACCTTGAGTGCCATGGCATATGACAGATATATTGCAATATGTTATCCTTTGAGGTATAATGATGTAATTACTAGACTTACTGTAGTTAGAATTATTATTTTAATATGGTTTATAAATTTCTCATTAATGGCCACGTTGATTTTGTTGGTTGCTCGGTTCAAAATTTGCAGGACGAATATTGCGGATTTGTTCTGTAGCAATCCCTCATTAGTGAAACTGGTCTGTGAGGACACCAGAGTCAACAACTATTATGGTATCGTTTCTATAGTTTTGCTGCAAGGTTGACCACTATCAATAATAATATATACATATGCACAGATCTTGCGTACATGTGTGATGACTAATCAGTCTGATGCCTGGAGAAAAGCCATTCAGACATGTGGTACGCATTTAGTCGTTTACTTAACCTTTGAAATTAATTCTGTCATTACACTAATTTCTCATCGCTTTGAGAGTGCATCCCCATTCATGAGAAGAGCTCTTGGTGTGTCAGTTTTAGTCTTCCCCCCTTTTTTGGACCCGATTATATATGGACTGAAAACTACAGAACTCAGACAGAGCTTATTAATGTTCTTAGAAAGAAATGTAGGTTCAACAAAGCTGTAACCTGTTTTGATCATGAAATCTTTTAAATTCAAACAATGTTGACTTTTAAAGGCCATAATTATAATATCATAATTGAGCAAAATAATTGACAAATATTTTCCATCTGATGATTAGTTTTTGAAATGAATGTGAAGTTAAAATGAAACTAAAACAATCGATATTAGGTAAATTGATCACCCACCACTCAATCAGTGCATGTCACACACAACACTGCAACCTAATACTCTAATTCCCTGTTGCTTGTTTGTATGAATGTTCTATTAATTCCAATGGCATAGTAAGAACACAAATATTTGGGCAATAGCTCAACAAATCTCCCCAGCCCCAAACATCAGCCTGCCCAACCACGAACCCTGCACACCCCCAAGCTCTGTCCCCGTGTGCCAACAAGCACATGTGGGGTAGCCTCACCCAGCTGCCATGCATTGCCACCTGCAGTGAAACACTCATGGGTCTCAAAGGGGACAATCTTGCCGTTTTGCATTGGATCAAGGGCCGCTTAGAAAGGAGATGGTGGACTTGAAGCGGCAAAAGTTGGAGCTGCAGTGGAGAGGGTTGGCACCTGCAGAGGTGCAGTTCAACCCTCCTCCATCTCTGTGCTAATCATCCTGCCAAAAGATTAAGGTAGGTGATGTCTTTCTACTCAGTATTTCAGCTTTTTTTTTAATTTTGTTTAATCTGTGACTGTTTGGACTGTAAAGTGTGTTGAGACCCCTGTGCCATGGTGATTTTGCATTGATTTATTTCAACACAATGTGCAATCTCTCCATTCAACTGCTAATCAACCTCTCTTCACTGCAGGTGATGCAGAACCCATGTGACATCAGGGATCACTGCTTTAGTTTATTTTATATTTGAATAAATTTGGTTTCCATATGATGTATGAATCATTGCACATAGGGTTTCAAATGTACACTCAGGGTCCCCGGGAACTGATTACTCTTACTCCTTATTCCTAAAAAGTACTCATTACATACAGTATGTTAGTGTGAAAAGTGAACACTTAAGTACAGTTTGATACTATTCAAGGCAACTATTTTGAAAATGCATTGCATCATGCTTGCAAATGTTTTACGCCACTTACGTCACCAACTGCGTGTGTGCTAGCAGACACGCCGAGTATACGGCCAGCTTTACGCTGGATTGGTGGTTTTGCCTTCACTAGATCATATAATTAATCTACTTATGTCATATCCTATATCACAAATAAGAATGACACTATCACAGCTTTATTATGTTTTTTATTTCAAAAAGTGTATGAAACTGTGAAATAATAGAGTAAAATACACTATTGTACACTAAACACATCCCAGGCAACTCTTAGGTAATGAGTGGCAACATATTTTTCATCAGCATCAAGTCTATGTTGCAGCACCAATCACAGTGCAGATAACTCTGTGCTGCTGGGTGGAGGCCGGACAACCCTCACAGACTTTCCATCCAAGATGGCGTCCTCCTCCTCTGACATGAAAGGTGGGATTTGTGGCACGCCATCGGCGGACAGGGAGAATTGCAGTCTTCATTTCTTCTTCTCTTCCGTTGTTTCTGTGTTGCAGCAACTCTGCGACTACCCTTCTCCTCAGGACTGTCCTCCTGGCTCTGAAACTAAGCAGCACGCTTAATAGCCCGCCTAAAGGTCCTGAGAGGACAGTCCTGCCTCAGGGCCACCCAGCCGATGGGCCCTGCATGGCAGGCCTCTCCTCTGGGCCAGCTGTCCAGGGCTACCCTATCCACTACTCGGCCCCCCACTGACAATGATTGGCCAAAGAAAGACCAAGTTACACCAAGTCAGGCACACTCCAGAAATCTTCTGTATATGGTACCTTGTTGGCACAGGGCACATTTACCGGCCATATGCGGTTCCCACACACTCCCGTATACATGCAGTGTAATAAACATGAAATATATGGCCACTGTGATGGTAGTCGCTCAGTTGTTCTATGAGTTCATGGTCTCCAAGGGTTACAGGAGATGCTGTTAGTGTACTGAACACACTATCAATCTATCATTTGTGACTATTATAGGCAACTGTTTTGAAACTGCATTACATCATGCTTGCAAATGTTTTACATGCCACAGAGATTTCCACCACTATAGTGTCAGGCTTATATGTCACTAAGAGGCCGAGTCTTTTAAATTTCCTCTTCAGATACAGCCCAGTCACAGGTGAGAATAGGATAGCATTATTGTCAGAGGTAAGATACCAGAAGCACAGCTGAATTATTCCACAACACTTAATCTGTGATTGTTGATTATGTTTGTCATATTTACTTTTTTCAGCTGAAAACTTCATCAGTTTGCAAGAGTTGGCAAGTTGTTCAAAAAAAGAACCAACAGCAACATTATAGTGTTCACTGCTGTACAGTTATGTATACCAATGCTTCTTCTACAGGTCTACTAACATTGGAAACACTTGGCTTATCTGATGCAAATATTTACCCAGCATTTTTGTTTGGGACATTATCATATGTGTGTATTATGTTTTTTAACTCTTTGGTATTAATAACTATTGCTGTGAGTAAAAAGCTGCACAAGCCCATGTTTATCCTGCTGGTCAACTTGCAGATTAGTGACATGTTGGGAGCTACAGCTTTTTTTCCTCAGCTTCTTTTCAGCATTGTGACTCAGAACAGACTGATTTCCCATCCTGCATGTATTACTCAGGCATTTTTTGTTCATCTTTATGGTGCAGGAATCTTGCTGACCTTGAGTGCCATGGCATATGACAGATATATTGCAATATGTTGTCCTTTGAGGTATAATGACATATTGACTAGACTTACTATAGTGAGAATTATTATTTTAATATGGTTTATCAATTTCTCAATAATAATTACAATAATTTTGTTGGTTGCACGGTTCAAAATTTGCAGGACGAATATAGTGGATTTGTTCTGTAACAATCCCTCATTATTGAAACTGGTCTGTGACGACACCAGAGTCAACAACTATTATGGTATCGTTTCTATAGTTTTACTGCAAGGTGGACCACTATCAATAATAATATACACGTATGCACAGATCTTGCGTACATGTGTGATGACTAATCAGTCTGATGCTTGGAGAAAAGCCATTCAGACATGTGGTACGCATTTAGTCGTTTACTTAACCTTTGAAATTAATTCTGTCATTACACTAATTTCTCATCGCTTTGAGAGTGCATCCCCATTCATGAGAAGAGCTCTTGGTGTGTCAGTTTTAGTCTTCCCCCCTTTTTTGGACCCGATTATATATGGACTGAAAACTACAGAACTCAGACAGAGCTTATTAATGTTCTTAGAAAGAAATGTAGGTTCAACAAAGCTGTAACCTGTTTTGATCATGAAATCTTTTAAATTCAAACAATGTTGACTTTTAAAGGCCATAATTATAATATCATAATTGAGCAAAATAATTGACAAATATTTTCCATCTGATGATTAGTTTTGGAAATGAATGTGAAGTTAAACTGAAACTAAAACAATCGATATTAGGTAAATTGATCACCCACTTCTCAATCAGTGCATGTCACACACAACACTGCAACCTAATACTCTAATTCCCTGTTGCTTGTTTGTGTGAATGTTCTATTAATTCCAATGGCATAGTAAGAACACAAATATTTGGGCAATAGCTCAACAAATCTCCCCAGCCCCAAACATCAGCCTGCCCAACCACGAACCCTGCACACCCCCAAGCTCTGTCCCCGTGTGCCAACAAGCACATGTGGGGTAGCCTCACCCAGCTGCCATGCATTGCCACCTGCAGTGAAACACTCATGGGTCTCAAAGGGGACAATCTCGCCGTTTTGCATTGGATCAAGGGCCGCTTAGAAAGGAGATGGTGGACTTGAAGCGGCAAAAGTTGGAGCTGCAGTGGAGAGGGTTGGCACTTGCAGAGGTGCAGTTCAACCCTCCTCCATCTCTGTGCTAATCATCCTGCCAAAAGATTAAGGTAGGTGATGTCTTTCTACTCAATATTTCAGCTTTTTTTTAATTTTGTTTAATCTGTGACTGTTTGGACTGTAAAGTGTGTTGAGACCCCTGTGCCATGGTGATTTTGCATTGATTTATTTCAACACAATGTGCAATCTCTCCATTCAACTGCTAATCAACCTCTCTTCACTGCAGGTGATGCAGAACCCATGTGACGTCAGGGATCACTGCTTTAGTTTATTTTATATTTGAATAAATTTGGTTTCCATATGATGTATGAATCATTGCACATAGGGTTTCAAATGTACACTCAGGGTCCCTGGGAACTGATTACTCTTACTCCTTATTCCTAAAAAGTACTCATTACATACAGTATCTTAGTGTGAAAAGTGAACACTTAAGTACAGTTTGATACTATTCAAGGCAACTATTTTGAAAATGCATTGCATCATGCTTGCAAATGTTTTACGCCACTTACGTCACCAACTGCGTGTGTGCTAGCAGACACGCCGAGTATACGGCCAGCTTTACGCTGGATTGGTGGTTTTACCTTCACTAGATCATATAATTAATCTACTTATGTCATATCCTATATCACAAATAAGAATGACACTATCACAGCTTTATTATGTTTTTTATTTCAAAAAGTGTATGAAACTGAAATAATAGAGTAAAATACACTATTGTACACTAAACACATCCCAGGCAACTCTTAGGTAATGAGTGGCAACATATTTTTCATCAGCATCAAGTCTATGTTGCAGCACCAATCACAGTGCAGATAACTCTGTGCTGCTGGGTGAAGGCCGGACAACCCTCACAGACTTTCCATCCAAGATGGCGTCCTCCTCCTCTGACATGAAAGGTGGGATTTGTGGCACGCCATCGGCAGACAGGGAGAATTGCAGTCTTCATTTCTTCTTCTCTTCCGTTGTTTCTGTGTTGCAGCAACTCTGCGACTACCCTTCTCCTCAGGACTGTTCTCCTGGCTCTGAAACTAAGCAGCACGCTTAATAGCCTGCCCAAAGTTCATGAGAGGACAGTCCTGCCTCAGGGCCACCCAGCCGATGGGCCCTGCATGGCAGGCCTTTCCTCTGGGCCAGCTGTCCAGGGCTACCCTATCCACTACTCGGCCCCCCACTGACAATGATTGGCCAAAGAAAGACCAAGTTACACCAAGTCAGGCACACTCCAGAAATCTTCTGTATATGGTACCTTGTTGGCACAGGGCACATTTACCGGCCATATGCGGTTCCCGCACACTCCCGTATACATGCAGTGTAATAAACATGAAATATATGGCCACTGTGATGGTAGTCGCTCAGTTGTTCTATGAGTTCATGGTCTCCAAGGGTTACAGGAGATGCTGTTAGTGTACTGAACACACTATCAACCTATCATTTGTGACTATTAAAGGCAACTGTTTTGAAACTGCATTACATCATGCTTGCAAATGTTTTACATGCCACAGAGATTTCCAACACTACAGTGTCAGGCTTAAATGTCACTAAGAGGCCGAGTCTTTTAAATTTCCTCTTCAGATACAGCCCAGTCACAGGTGAGAATAGGATAGCATTATTGTCAGAGGTAAGATACCAGAAGCACAGCTGAATTATTCTACAACACTTAATCTGTGATTGTTGATTATGTTTGTCATATTTACTTTTTTCAGCTGAAAACTTCATCAGTTTGCAAGAGTTGGCAAGTTGTTCAAAAAAAGAACCAACAGCAACATTATAGTGTTCACTGCTATACAGTTATGTATACAAATGCTTCTTCTGCAGGTCTACTAACATTGGAAACACTTGGCTTATCTGATGCAAATATTTACCCAGCATTTTTGTTTGGGACATTATCATATGTGTGTATTATGTTTTTTAACTCTTTGGTATTAATAACTATTGCTGTGAGTAAAAAGCTGCACAAGCCCATGTTTATCCTGCTGGTCAACTTGCAGATTAGTGACATGTTGGGAGCTACAGCTTTTTTTCCTCAGCTTCTTTTCAGCATTGTGACTCAGAACAGACTGATTTCCCATCCTGCATGTATTACTCAGGCATTTTTTGTTCATCTTTATGGTGCAGGAATCTTGCTGACCTTGAGTGCCATGGCATATGACAGATATATTGCAATATGTTGTCCTTTGAGGTATAATGACATATTGACTAGACTTACTACAGTGAGAATTATTATTTTAATATGGTTTATCAATTTCTCAATAATAATTACAATAATTTTGTTGGTTGCACGGTTCAAAATTTGCAGGACGAATATAGTGGATTTGTTCTGTAACAATCCCTCATTAGTTAAACTGGTCTGTGACGACACCAGAGTCAACAACTATTATGGTATCGTTTCTATAGTTTTACTGCAAGGTGTACCACTATTAATAATAATATACACATATGCACAGATCTTGCGTACATGTGTGATGACGAATCAGTCTGATGCCTGGAGAAAAGCCATTCAGACATGTGGTACACATTTAGTTGTTTATTTAACCTTTGAAATTAATTCTGTCATTGCACTAATTTCTCATCGCTTTGAGAGTGCATCCCCATTCATGAGAAGAGCTCTTGGTGTGTCAATTTTAGTTTTCCCCCCTTTTTTGGACCCGATTATATATGGACTGAAAACTACAGAACTCAGACAGAGCTTATTAATGTTCTTAGAAAGAAATGTAGGTTTAACAAAGCTGTAACCAGTTTTGATCATGAAATCTTTTAAATTCAAACAATGGTGACTTTTAAAGGCCATAATTATAATATCATAATTGAGCAAAAAAAAATTCATACAAAAATGTTTGACAAATATTTTACATCTGATGATTAGTTTTGGAAATGAATGTGAAGTTAAAATGAAACTAAAACAATCAATGTCAGGTAAAGTGATCACCCACCACTTAATCAGTGCATGTCACACACAACACTGCAACCTAATACTCTAATTCCCTGTTGCTTGTTTGTATGAATGTTCTATTAATTCCAATGGCATAGTAAGAACACAAATATTTGGGCAATAGCTCAACAAATCTCCCCAGCCCCAAACATCAGCCTGCCCAACCACGAACCCTGCACACCCCCAAGCTCTGTCCCCGTGTGCTAACAAGCACATGTAGGGTAGCCTCACCCAGCTGCCATGCATTGCCACTTGCAGTGAAACACTCATGGGTCTCAAAGGGGACAATCTTGCCGTTTTGCATTGAATCAAGGGCCGCTTAGAAAGGAGATGGTGGACTTGAAGCGGCAAATGTCCATTTCTGTGCTAATCATCCTGCCACAAGATTAAGGTAGGTGATGTCTTTCTACTCAGTATTTCAGCTTTTATTATTTTGTTTAATCTGTTACTGTTTGGACTGAAAAGTGTGTTGAGACCCCTGTGCCATGGTGATTTTGCATTGATTTATTTCAACACAATGTGCAATCTCTCCATTCAACTGCTAATCAACCTCTCTTCACTGCAGGTGATGCAGAACCCATGTGACGTCAGGGATCACTGCTTTAGTTTATTTTATATTTGAATAAATTTGGTTTCCATATGATGTATGAATCATTGCACATAGGGTTTCAAATGTACACTCAGGGTCCCTGGGAACTGATTACTCTTACTCCTTATTCCTAAAAAGTACTCATTACATACAGTATGTTAGTGTGAAAAGTGAACACTTAAGTACAGTTTGATACTATTCAAGGCAACTATTTTGAAAATGCATTGCATCATGCTTGCAAATGTTTTACGCCACTTACGTCACCAACTGCGTGTGTGCTAGCAGACACGGCGAGTATACGGCCAGCTTTACGCTGGATTGGTGGTTTTGCCCTCACTAGATCATATAATTAATCTACTTATGTCATATCCTATATCACAAATAAGAACGACACTATCACAGCTTTATTATGTTTTTTTATTTCAAAAAGTGTATGAAACTGTGAAATAATAGAGTAAAATACACTATTGTACACTAAACACATCCCAGGCAACTCTTAGGTAATGAGTGGCAACATATTTTTCATCAGCATCAAGTCTATGTTGCAGCACCAATCACAGTGCAGATAACTCTGTGCTGCTGGGTGGAGGCCGGACAACCTTCACAGACTTTCCATCCAAGATGGCGTCCTCCTCCTCTGACATGAAAGGAGGGATCTGTGGCACGCCATCGGCGGACAGGGAGAATTGCAGTCTTCATTTCTTCTTCTCTTCCGTTGTTTCTGTGTTGCAGCAACTCTGCGACTACCCTTCTCCTCAGGACTGTCCTCCTGGCTCTGAAACTAAGCAGCACGCTTAATAGCCCGCCCAAAGTTCATGAGAGGACAGTCCTGCCTCAGGGCCACCCAGCCGATGGGCCCTGCATGGCAGGCCTCTCCTCTGGGCCAGCTGTCCAGGGCTACCCTATCCACTACTCGGCCCCCCACTGACAATGATTGGCCAAAGAAAGACCAAGTCACACCAAGTCAGGCACACTCCTTGTTGGCACAGGGCACATTTACCGGCCATATGCGGTTCCCGCACACTCCCATATACATGCAGTGTAATAAACATGAAATATATGGCCACTGTGATGGTAGTCGCTCAGTTGTTCTATGAGTTCATGGTCTCCAAGGGTTACAGGAGATGCTGTTAGTGTACTGAACACACTATCAACCTATCATTTGTGACTATTAAAGGCAACTGTTTTGAAACTGCATGACATCATGCTTGCAAATGTTTTACATGCCACAGAGATTTCCAGCACTGTAGCATCAGGCTTATATGTCACTAAGAGGTCGAGTCTTTTAAATTTCCTCTTCAGATACAGCCCAGTCACAGGTGAGAATAGGATAACATAATTGTCAGAGGTAAGATACCAGAAGCACAGCTGAATTATTCTACAACACTTAATCTGTGATTGTTGATTATGTTTGTTATATTTACTTTTTTCAGCTGAAAACTTCATCAGTTGGCTAGAGTTGGCAAGTTGTTCAACAAAAGAAGCAACAGCAACATTATAGTGTTCACTGCTGTACAGTTATGTATACCAATGCTTCTTCTGCAGGTCTACTAACAATGGAAACACTTGGCTTATCTGATGCAAATATTTACCCAGCATTTTTTTTTGGGACATTAACATATGTGTGTATTATGCTTTTTAACTCTTTGGTATTAATAACTATTGCTGTGAGTAAAAAGCTGCACAAGCCCATGTTTATCCTGCTGGTCAACTTGCAGATTAGTGACATGTTGGGAGCTACAGCTTTTTTTCCTCAGCTTCTTTTCAGCATTGTGACTCAGAACAGACTGATTTCCCATCCTGCATGTATTACTCAGGCTTTTCTGCTTCATTTTTATGGTGCAGGAAACTTGCTTACCTTCAGTGCCATGGCATATGACAGATATATTGCAATATGTTGTCCTCTGAGGTATAATGAAATAATGACTAGACTTACTGTAGTGAGAATTATTATTTTAATATGGTTTATCAATTTCTCATTAATGGTCACGTTGATTTTGTTGGTTGCACGGTTCAAAATTTGCAGGACAAATATAGTGGATTTGTTCTGTAACAATCCCTCATTATTGAAACTGGTCTGTGAGGACACCAGAGTCAACAACTATTATGGGCTAGTTTCTATAGTTGTACTGCAAGGTGTACCACTGGCAACAATAATGTATACATATGCACAGATCTTGCATACATGTGTGACGATTAATCAGTCTGACGCCTGGCAAAAAGCCATTCAGACATGTGGTACACATCTAGTTGTTTTTTTGACCTTTGTAATTAATTCTGTCATTACACTCATTTCTTATCGCTTTGAGAGTTCATCCCCATTGATGAGAAGAGCTCTTGTTGTGTCAATTTTAGTTTTTCCCCCTTTTTTGGACCCGATTATATATGGACTGAAAACTACAGAACTCAAGCAGAGCTTATTAATGCTCCTAAAAAGAAATGTAGGTTCAACAAAGCTGTACCCAGTTTTGGCTTTCATAAGAAATCTTTCAAATACAACATCAGATAATGTCGACAAATAAAGTCAATATTTATTTTATGACAATTTAGCAAAAGGAATCTTCATACAAAATAATTGTCATATGCTTTTTAAATATACATGTATCCATCTGATCATGACACATTTAGGAAAAATATATGGCATGTATTCAAATTAATTGGAAGAAATATGAGGTAAAGATTGGATATTGATCACAATAATGTCATATCTTGCAGAACTGAAACTGAAACTGAATTATCAAAATATTTCCTGTAAATAAAATAACAGTTGCACATGTATCTGCATTTGAATTTAAAAGCAGAAATCAATACACTGTCAAAATATTTTTCCTATTGTCATATTGTAGCTGAGGGAATGGGTCACTGGCATTCAGAATGGTCCGCCTTACAGGTTCTGAACAGCTGCTCAGCAGTGGAATAATAAAAACATAAAAACTGGACAATAATAGAGTTAAATACACCATTGTGTACTAAACACATCCCAGGCAATTCTTAGGTAATGAGTGGCAACATACATTTGATCAGCATCAAGTCTATGTTGCAGCACCAATCACAGTGCAGATAACTCTGTGCTGCTGGGTGGAGGCCGGACGACCTTCACAGGCTTTCCATCCAAGATGGCATCCTCCTCCGACATGAGAGGAGGGATTTGTGGCACGCCATCAGTGGACATAGAGAGATGCAGTCTTCACTTCCTCTTCTCTTCCTATGTTTTTGTGCTGCAGCAGCTCTGCACCTCCTCAGGACTGGCCTCCTGGTTCTAAAACTTCGTTGGACTGTTTCAAAATACGTAGGTTTTGCAGCAAGCTCAAGAGGAAAGGGATGAATTAATAAGAAACTTCAGCACATAGAGTGGACCAGCTCAACATATAAGGAGGAAAACTTCTGTTAATTCCAAGTTATGCACAAGAACTCACCCACTATGGTCAGGAAGGTCATCACCCTTGAGTGGTGGGGTGAGGATCCAATGGTGAACAACGGAAGTCAGAGATTAGAAGGGCAATGGCCTGCAGAATGCTATGGGTTGAAACAACACTTTTTCAATTCAGTATAACCCACAGTAACAGTTTTGTTTGAATGCAGTGGAAATAAAGAGGAGAAGGATCCACTAGTCGGTCCCACATTGACAATGATTAGACCAAATCACACCAAGTCAGACAGACTCCTGAGATATGCTGTATGTGGTGTCTCGCACCACCTTGTTGGCACAGGGCAGATTTACCGGCCATATGCGGTTTCTGCATATTCCCGTATACAGCCCTTTTCATGCAGTGCAATAAACATGAAATATATGGCCACTATGATGGCAGTCCCTCAGTTGTTCTATGTGTTCGTGGTCTCCAAGGGTTACAGAAGATGTTGTTAGCTTATAGCCTGGCTATCGCGACTACAAACCTCTGCGAGCATAGTCTGGCTATCAAATGCCTCTGTGTGCTACTGGACAAAGCTTCAACCAATCAGACCACTCTTTCCTCTGACATATGTGTAGCAACGAAAACTGCTTGATCCAAAGAACTAGTGCTTCATTGCTTTAAACACGCCTCAATTGAGCCGTGGGAAATGCAAGATTTTCATTGGTCTCCATTCCTGGGGGAATTTGAAATTGAAGAGATAGGCAACTTGGCCAGACTGACTTGCAAACTTTTTTGCAGCATCACAGGAAGTATGGGCAGGCCCAGGCTAGTTGGTTTCCTGAACACACTATCAACCTCTCATTTGTGACTATTAAGGCAGTTGTTTTGAAACTGCATTACATCATGCTTGCAAATGCTTTACATGCCACAGAGATTTCCAGCACTGTAGCGTCAGACTTAAATGTCACTAGGAGGCCGAGTCTTTTAAATTACCTCTTCAGATAGGCCTACAGCCCAGTCACAGGTCAGAATAGAATCACATAATTGTCAGAGGTAAGATATCAGAACCACAGCTGAATTATTCCACAACACTTAATCTATGATTGTTGATTATTTTTGTTATATTTACTTTTTTCAGCTGAAAACTTCATCAGTTGGCTAGAGTTGGCAAGTTGTTCAACAAAAGAAGCAACAGCAGCATAATAGTGTTCACTGCTGTACAGTTATGTATACCAATGCTTCTTCTGCAGGTCTACTAACATTGGAAACACTTGGCTTATCTGATGCAAATATTTACCCAGCATTTTTGTTTGGGACATTATCATATGTGTGTATTATGTTTTGTAACTTGTTGGTATTAATAACTATTGCTGTGAGTAAAAAGCTGCACAAGCCCATGTTTATCCTGCTGGTCAACTTGCAGATTAGTGACATGTTGGGAGCTACAGCTTTTTTCCCTCAACTTCTTTTCAGTATTGTGACTCAGAACAGACTGATTTCCCATCCTGCATGTATTACTCAGGCTTTTCTGCTTCATTTTTATGGTGCAGGAATCTTGTTGACCTTGAGTGCCATGGCATATGACAGATATATTGCAATATGTTGTCCTCTGAGGTATAATGAAATAATGACTAGACTTACTGTAGTTAGAATGATTATTTTAATATGGTTTATCAATTTCTCATTAATGGTCATATTGATTTTGTTGCTTGCAAGATTCAAAATTTGCAAGACGAATATTGTGGATTTGTTCTGTAGCAATCCCTCATTATTGAAACTGGTCTGTGAAGACACCAGAGTCAACAACTATTATGGGCTAGTTTGTATAGCTTTCCTGCAAGGTGTACCACTGGCAACAATAATATATACATATGCACAGATCTTGCGTACATGTGTGACGACTAATCAGTCTGACGCCTGTCAAAAAGCCATTCAGACATGTGGTACACATTTAGTTGTTTTTTTAACGTTTGTAATTAATTCTGTCATTACACTAATTTCTCATCGCTTTGAAAGTGTGTCCCCATTCATGAGAAGAGCTCTTGTTGTGTCAATTTTAGTGTTGCCCCCATTTTTAGACCCGATTATATATGGACTGAAAACTACAGAACTCAAGCAGAGCATGATAATGTTCCTAAAAAGAAATGTAGGTTTAACAAAGCTGTAACCGGTTTTGGCTTTCATAAGAAATATTACAAATTCAGCATCACATAACATTGACAAATCAAGTCAATAATTATTTCATTACATCCATCCATCCATCCATCCATTATCTACCGTTTATCCTCATAGGGTCGCGGGGGGGCTGGAGCCTCTCCCAGCTGTCTTAGGGCGGAAGGCAGGGTACACCCTGGACAAGTCGTATTTCATTACAATTTAGTAAAAATTATCTTCATACAAAAATAATTGTCATGTGCTCTTTAAATACACATTTTTCTATCTGACCATGACACATTTAGGAAAAATGTATGACATGTATTCAAATTAATTGGAGAAATGTGAGCTAAATATTTGGATATTGATCACAATAATGTCATATCCTTTTAGAACTGAAACATTACTGAATTACTGAATAAAATTTTTTAATTTTTCCTGTAAATAAAATAACAGTTGCACATGCATCTGTACTTAAATTTAAAAACAGAAACTATATCAATACACTGTGCTTTGAGTGAAACTGTGTACTGTAATGACCTTGTGTTCTCATATATCTAATATTTTAGAACATGTGGACTATTGATGTAACATAAAAGGGATTTTACTTTGACATGATAATCATGTGTAAATGTAAACACACTGTACATATACTGTGCATCTGACTGGATGATAGTAATACCCATCTGTATGTGGAAAAAGAACTGAGGTTACAACAGTGTAACCTTGAGGTCATCTTAGCAAAACATAACATCGTTTGAACATTTTGGAAGTGCCAAAAAATCTTGAAATGACATCTGGAAGAGGAATCTTCTCTGGAATCAGTTTTCATTGGCTGGAGAAAATAAATATAAGATATACGTCCAGTAGAGGGCTCTGTATGTGGCGATAGAACAAGTTTGGTTCCATAAATCTATGAGTGTCAATGTCATCTTCCCCGTGAGAGATGGCTGGGCCCTCATGGTTGTGGTGTCCAATGTCAGCCCAGCAAAGGTCGTCCTCTGAGAGGGGTTCAGACAAGACTTTTTGAAATTAAAAATGGTCTGTGATAGTAGGGGTGCAAGAGCCGCCTTCACACACTGAGTGAAGAAAGGGAACAGTTGGAACTGGTGGTCTCTGTTGGCAGAATGTAAAATTGCCTGTGCTGAGTTGCAATGGGGACATGAAAATAGCCATCTTCCAGATCAATGGATGTGATCCACTCCCCCTGGGTGACAGTCCATAAGATGTCTGCTGTATTTAGCATATGAAACAGTAACACCTTCAAATACCAATTGAGCCCACTCAGGTCCAGTATCGGGTGGTAACTGCTAGTTATTTTCGTCAGGAGGAAGTAGTAGTAGTAGTGCAGTATAAGGACGTGCTTGAGGATTTACAGCCTTGATTGTGGACAGCTCCTGGTCCAGTGACATGGCCTTTGCCGGGTCATTGATGACAATCGCTTTGATCTGGCTAGAGACAGGGGGCCGGTACTGGAGCTTGCTCCCATAGGTCAAGGGTACAAGGCTGCTGGTGGGAAAAATAACAGACGGCCGTCCCAAAGGCCTCAATCTCTGGCCCTCTGGAAACTCGGGGCCTCGGAGGGCCAGAACACTTCCGAGAGTCCTCATAGATGCCACTGTCAAGGGGTACTGTGCCAGCCACACTTGGCAGCACGTCTGAACCTGCAAGGACATCATCTAGCCAACCTTTCTCAGCATGAAAGCAAAAGCTTGTAAAGCTGCTGCATCTCTAAAGCTTATGGCATATACACTGCCTTCTTGCAGGGAAGCAGAAAGAGCAAACATAAGAAGAGACGATACGTCCAGCCAGTGCACCAGCATCATACTTTCAAGTGAGGTCGTCGGTCATCCCACACTGGGGTTGAGGTTACTTTACAGCAGCCTGAAGATTTTTCTATGGTGAAAAAATGTGGGACACTATGGCCGACTCCACATTAGACATCCGTTCCAGGCTGGCTCCAGCTGCATCATGCATGGCTGCCAGAGCTCCGCCATCTGCTGTAAGCTAGGAGAGAGCCCCAGTATCTCTCCAGGAAACATGTAGCTCTCCCAAACAGTTCAGTTGAAGATGGAACAAAAAAAGCAGACCAGGGCCACCCGGAAGAAGGTGCTCTCAGGAGGCAACTGAGTCAGCTCTGGCACATTCAACTGCAGACGCGCCAAGACTGTATGCATGATAAGCTGCATGGAGCTACCTACCGTCTCACTTGACAAGCTCCAAGCCGAGGATTGGGACCCCGGTTAAAAATTATGGAGGCCTGACCACTCTCACCATCTCAGAAGTGAGAGGCCTAAGTTGCTAGAGAAATGATGTTGTCTTCAGGGGCAAGCACATGAAGGGTGACATGGAGGCTTTAGCAACCTGAACTCCCATCAAGCCAAAGAAACCCTTGTTGGTGGTGCCCAAGGGTGCTGGGGCTTGTGCACCTCCTCCTCCTCCTACACCTCTAGGTCTACTGCTAAATAACAGGTTTGACATCCTGAGGCTGCAGGATTTTCCTCCCATGGGTGCCTGGTCCCAGCCACCATCCAAAGATCCAGCTGATTGTGGCTCTTATCAGCCCAGGAGCCGGGGTCCCACAGCTCACCCTGGACCTGGTCATAACCTACAGCCTATCCGTGACCACATCTGTGTGTTTTTCAAGTGATGATGAGGACCAGAGGGCAGGAGCACATTACACCAGTTTTAAAATCACTCCATTGGCTGCATGTGTTCTTCAGGGATTCTTTGACTAGTTTTAAGATGTCTTAACGGTCTTGAGCCCTCTTAACTAGCTGACATACTTTGATCATATCAACCCTTGTGGACCCTGAGATACTCTGGCATGGGTCTGTCAGCCATACCAAAAGTTAAAACTAAAACACATGGGGGCAGCTTTCAGTTATGGTGGAGCCCGATTGTGGAACAGCCTGCTGGAGAACCTCAGAACTGCAGAGTTTGTTGAGGTTTTTAAAAAGAGGCTCAAGACTCACCATTTTAATCAGACTTTTGACTGATCTCTTTTATTGTCATGACAATCACTGGCCTGAAGGAGAGCAACACAACAGTGGGAGCCTTCCATTGTGAACACAGTTCATCACTATGCACAGTCAAAGAAAAATGTGGTAGTGGGTAGCATATGCTGCTGTCACCGTCTTACAAATAACAGAGATATTTAAGCGAATCTCAGGGGAAGAGAGCACAACCTCTGTCTATAAAATCACAAGATCACAACCCATTTGCAGTAACCAAAAAAGAACAAATAAATTGATTAAAAATTCAATTCATTCAATTCAACCGCTGTTGACACTGGAGCTTTTGGCCTTTTTCTGGTCATTCAGGGGTCACAGGTGACATTGCTGATATGCATAATCACATGCGCGAATGGAACATTCAGTGGTTTCAGCACCGCCTTCTGATGGTCAGAAATAGAACTAAGGTTACAACAACATATGGCCACTGTGATGGCAGTCGCTCACTTGTTGAGTTTATTGTCTCCAATGGATACAGGAGATGATGTTGGTTTGCTGAACACACATTCAACTCATCATGTTTGATAGTATTAAATAGCTGTTTTGAAACTGCATGACATTATGCTTGCAAATGTTTTACATGCCACAGAGATTTCTAGCACTGTAGCGTCAGGCTTATATGTCTTTTAAATTCCCTCTTCAGATACAGTCCAGTCACAGGTGAGAATAGGATAACATAATTGCCAGAGGTAAGATATCAGAACCACAGCTCAAATATTCCACAACACTTAATCAATGATCATTTTACGTCAAGGCTTTTGCTTGTTATCTTTCCTTTTTCAGCTGACAACTTCATCTGTTTGCAAGAGTTGGGAAACTATTCAACAAAAGAAGCTTGCTGTAGAGTTATGTAAATCAATACTTCTTCTGCAGGTCTACTAACAATGGAAACACTTGGCTTATCTGATGCAAATATTTATCCAGCATTTTTGTTTGGGACATTAACATATGTGTTTATTATGTTTTTTAACATGTTGGTATTAACAACTATTGTTGTGTGTAAAAAGCTGCACAAGCCCATGTTTATCCTGCTGGTCAACTTGCAGATTAGTGACATGTTGGGAGCTACAGCTTTTTTCCCTCAGCTTCTTTTCAGCATTGTGACACAGAACAGACTGATTTCCCATCCTGCATGTATTACTCAGGCTTTTTTTGTTCATTTTTATGGTGGCGGAATCTTGCTGACCTTGAGTGCCATGGCATGTGACAGATATATTGCAATATGTTGTCCTCTGAGGTATAATGATGTAATGAATAGACTTACTGTAGTGACAATTATTATTTTAATATGGTTTATAAATTTCTCAGTAATATTCTTATCATTTTTTTTGGTTGCTCGGTTCAAAATTTGTAGAACGAATATAGTGGATTTGTTCTGTAACAATCCCTCATTAGTGAAACTGGTCTGTGAGGACATCAGAGTCAACAACTATTATGCAATGACTTCTATAGTTTTAATGCAAGGTGGACCACTGTCAATAATAATATTTACATATGCACAGATCTTGCGTACATGTGTGATGACTAATCAGTCTGATGCCTGGAGAAAAGCCATTCAGACATGTGGTACACATTTAGTTGTTTACTTGACTCTAGAAATCAATTCTGTCATTACACTAATTTCTCATCGCTTTGACAATGCATCCCCATTCGTGAGAAGAGCTCTTGGTGTGTCAATTTTAGTTTTGCCCCCTTTTTTGGACCCAATTATATAGGGACTGAAAAGTACAGAACTCAAGCAGAGCTTATTAATGCTCCTAAAAAGAAATGTAGGTTCAATAAAGCTGTAACCAGTTCTGGCTTTCATAAGAAATCTTTCAAATTCATGAATTTCTAAAACATGACATCAAATGGAGATATGTGTATGTAAAACACAGGACAGAAATGTTTGTATGATGATATTTTTTGCTAAATGATCAAATGTGTTCATATTTGAGTATGTTAAAGTATGTTCATTTCTTTGTTCTACCGTAAGTAAATTTAATAAATGGGAATATAACATTAGGATGTGAGAGAAACTGTGTGGTGAGATTTTAATGAGAACAGAGTTGACGTTAATGATAACAGAATTGACAGTGACCAACAGAGTCAATCCCAATCACTTCTAAGCATTTGTGATTTGAAGTGACTCTGTTTCTTCAAAGTTTTGTCTCAAAATATGATAATTAATGTTTTATTGTTAACAAATAAACCAGAAGCTGTGTCATAACTAACAATCTCACTACATGAAATTTCAAAGCATTTAATTCAATACGTATTTATATATATGTATGTATACATATATATATATATATATATATATATATATATATATATACACACACACACACACACACACAGAGTATAAAAACACACAATACATACAAAGCCTGGGAACCAGAGATTTTATTTTTGTTGTAAATATTCTGCAAACATGGAACACATTTGTTTACTTTATCTTACAAATTAACATTACTTTTAATTACTTTTATACTCCTTTCTCATCACATGAGAATGAATCCCAGCACCTTCGAAAGTTTTTGTTTTTTTTAATATTTTGCATAGTAATATACCTAAATCTGTTTTGGAATCATGTCACAGGTTTGTTGCCTCCTTAACTCGCAGGTCAGGGGGCTCAAGGTCCTTGGACCGTCCAACTTTTGTACATGCTGCCATTTAACAGCATGAAAAACCAAGGCATAAATTCACATGTCCATTAGCTTATCATTGGTATATACTGACTACAAAATGATAACAAACAAATCCTGTTCTGTTCTTGTTTAGCACATTTCTTCTGCATCAATAAAAATAATAAAGGCATTGTTTTCTGTTTTTGCTGTAATTAGATCCACAAAAAAATAATGAATTATCTTAATGTACTTTTTACCAGTACAGTTTTTACAATGTTATTTTTAACAAACTAACAATATTACTTTTACTTTTTAACCATGCTCTTGTTTCAGGTGTTTTTGCTTCCTGCCCTAATATGTTCCACCTGTGTGACTGTCAAGCTCAGCTCTAATTGTTTCCAGCTGTTTCCTCATGTTTAAATAGACTTGTGTGAGTGTGTCTGGTCTTGTCTTGTGATGTCCTGATGGAGTGTGTTTTGTTCTTGTGTCCTTTTCTCCGTGCCTTGAGCCTTCTTAGAGAAGTGTTTTGGTTTGATTTTAAGGTAAGAGTGGTCAGGTGTCGTGTTTGCTTTTGTTTGTAGTTTAGTCTCCTTTCTCAGGTTGAGTGTTTTTCCTTTCTGGTTTATTCTCACTGCTTTTAGGTTGAGCTCCCTTAGTTTAGCATTTGTTCTTTTTAATTTTAGCTTTATGTTTGCGAAGTGTTTTTTTGTTTCTAGAACAGTGTAGACAGGTGGCCACGTAGAGATTCACCTGCCAAGGATCACACAGGAGCTGGTCCCTGGACTCTCTGCCCTTACTGCTGCATCTTTGTGCTTTGAATAAAGACTGGTTCATTAAAAGTAATGTGGTCTGGGTTGTGCATCTGGGTTCAGGCCAACTACTGACTGTGACAAAAACATGGAATGCCTAAAAGCACTGTTTTTGGCAGTACAATGCCACAGCTATTGATGTAAGAACTTAAGTGGTTTTGGTTATTATCAGGGGAAAATGGCTACATATCAGCTCTTAAATTAAACTATTATGAGCTATTTTTTGTTGTCATTGTATTTGTACAACACCAATGTCCCTAAATTGTATCAGGCATTAAATTGAACAAGAAATTGAAGGAAAAGATGATCTAATATTTTTTTACATATATATGCTATAATATGCTATAATCTACTTAAATTAATATTTATTTATTTCTAAGTCTTTTTGTAAACTGTCTCTGAGTAAATTCAATTTTTTTTTTTTTTTGTTATTATGTTATTTGTGTTAATGTGTAGGTGGTGGTAGGGTAAATAAATGATTTAATATTCTTCCATAGCCCCTTGGTAGCCAGGGCTTAAGTCATTACCTTAACAATCTAAAGATAAACTTTCTGCTAAATCAGAAGACTCCAGGGAGCTGTCTCCTATAAAACTGCTCGTTCTCCTGAACATATTACCACTTGGTCACTGGCAGTGTTGCAGTATTGAGTGGAGGTTATCTACTACATGCTTCTTATTTATTTGGCAAGTGAATGATTTTACTGTATCCTTGCTGTCTTCTCTGTGAATTCTGCTCCTTGTTTCAGTGCAAATCTATAAATGTTGTCTATGCACAGACGTTTGTATGATATGTGCTGACATCAAGAGGACATATTCAGGCTTTAGTTTGGTAAGTTCTGTCCTTGGCAGTTTGAAGTCTAACATACACTTGCTGAACTCATGTTGTGTATGAAATAGTTATTCTATTTAATAATGCAACTTTTTTTTTTTATTTCTAGGAAAGAGGATAAATAAAAATGGATAACCTGTACAACACATCATATGTTGAGCTTAATCGCTTTAATCTCTCCTCTGAAAATGTCTTTCCTCCATTTTTTTTTGCAACTCTGAGCTACATGATCATACTTTTCTGCAACCTCATTCTAATCCTCACTATTGTATTGAACAAATCTCTGCATCAGCCTATGTATCTAATTCTGCTGAACCTTCCTATCAATGACCTTATTGGCTCCTCAGCATTCTTTCCACAGGTCATTAAAGACATACTGACAAACAGCAGAACAATGCAATACTCAGCCTGTGTTGCTCAAGCTTTCTTTATCCACATATATGCAGCAGGTACAGTGTTCATTCTCAGTGCTATGGCATATGACAGATACATTGCCATATGCTGGCCTTTGAAATACAACACTGTTATGACTTATGCTCACATCATGACAATTATCACAACTGTGTGGGTGGGTAGTTTAGTTATGATAGGTGTGCTTTTTTTTCTGCTTTTGCGTTTACCCCGCTGTCGATCTGAATTGACACATCCTTACTGTGATAATCCATCTTTATTGACTCTGGTCTGTGCCGACACAACCATCAATAACATTTATGGGCTTTTTTCAGTTGCTCTTTCACAACTGATTGCTAATGGGATTATTTTGTACACATATCTCCAGATCCTTGTTGCATGTTTCAGATCCAAACATTCAGACACAAAAGCCAAAGCTCTGCAGACGTGTGCTACACATCTAATTGTTTTTCTCTTGTTAGAGTGTCTGGGTCTTTTCACCATCATATCGTACAGAATTAGGAACCTCTCGCCACATTTCAGGAGGTTCATGGGAATGTCAACTTTAATCTTCCCCCCAACACTGAATCCAGTCATCTATGGACTAAAAACAAAAGAAATTCGAGAAAAAGTAATGTATTTTTTCAGGAATAAAATCTTTCCATCTTAAACATGCAGCGAGCTAAAACATTTCAGTTTCTACTCGTTTTTCTACCTTATAAATACATTCTTTGCAACTGCTACATTTTTTCCATTAAATACTCTTTTTTTGTTTTTGAAATAAGTTCATTTTCAGATACACGTTTTGTGTATTTACCTTTGGACTAATTATTGTGGAAGGCAATGCTAAATAATTACTGCCATGTTTTTATTAGTGCATATGTTATTATTGCTCTTTTGTAATCACTTACTACTATGCATGAAAAGAACTTGTCAGTTGTGTAATATTGCTGTCAAGAGTAAGTCAGCAGTAAACCTATATTCCATGACTGAAACTAACGGATGACATACAGATTTGCACATGCAAAATAGTTAATCTTAAAAAAGGTAAAGCGACTCTTGCATTTCATTAAATTTTGCTGTGACCAGAGACCATGTGGATTTTTTTTTTTTTTTTTTTTTTTTTTGAATGTTATCATCTCTAACGTTTGTCTAACTTCCATGGCATTTAAAATAAACAAGACACGAGAATATTTCTTACATCTTGAATTTTGGGATAGATTAGTTTGATTTATTTTGGTGTGTTCAAAACATATTATTTATTAAAAAAAAATATTAAATTAATTGAAAAAAATGTACCAGGACTACTTCTGTTGTGGCTGCTGGAACCATTGTCGTGACTGCATTTTGCACATTTGCAATGGTGACAAAATCTGTCCACAGAAATAGACACCTGGCAAAATACTTAAAAAATTATGATCGGGATCTGAATATCTCATACTTCCAATCAGGCACCTTTAAAATTGCTCCGAACACATTGAAGCAAACTCATCTCTTCACAAATACAGCAGAGGGCGCCATGAGAATACAGTAACTCATTCATATCAAGAAATAAACAGAAAGCACATGGAGGTGCTCTCCCTTGATTCCACACTGTATGGATCTGTTACATTTTGTGTGATTTGCTGCCCTCTTGTGTCCTTTAAGATCAGTAGACGCGGAGGCCCTGAACAACAACAGGTACACCAGCAGCCAGATGGTTCTTCAAAACACAGGACAGCAATGAAACCCAAGCATGCAAAAAACAAAACATGTACCTCAAAACCTCAAAAAAAGCCCCACAAATTTAAGGAAAGAAAACATAATGTGAGTCTCCAACAGTGACATAACTGTTATGGATGTTGTGATATAAATGTATGGATATATCTCCTTAGTAAACTAAATCCTTTGCAGTTTGCCCACCGGTCAGGAAGGGAGTAGAGGATGCAAAGGTCTTCATCCTTGACAAGGTATTTAAACATCTAGAGAAGTCTCATTCTTATGCCAGGATTTTATTTGCAGATTTTTCTTCTGCTTTTAACAAGATCCTCCTTTTCATCCTGTGCACAGAAAGCTGCAGGTCTCGTAAAGAGAAGGCAGCTATCCAATGGAATTCTCCGACGACACAGCACTTTTATCTCTTCTTCATGGTTCACAGTCTGACCATGTTAGCGCCCTCCTTGACGTTGTGACCTGGTGTGACCATAACTTCCTTGACCTTAATTTCAAAATTTCAAAAACAAAAGAACTCCTTGTTGATTTTAGGAAAACTCATGGAAAACCTGAATCAAGTATCATCCATGGTGACAATGTTGAAATATTTAGGAACTGTGTTTGACTCAAAACTGAAATTTGATGTGAACACAGAGAGCATCGTAAAGCGAGGCCAACAGAGGGTTCACCTACTAAGGAATTAAAGTCTTTTAATGTTTCTAATGGAATTTTATGTATCAATCATTTATTGAAAGTATTCTTACATTTTCCTTTATTTGTTGGTTTGGGGGTCTCAGAGATTTGTGTTCTTTGTGGGAGAGGCAGGTGGTCAAAAAAGTACGGGGAATAATTTCCCTGCCGGACCACATCCTGTCCTCCAGTTTCACCTTAATGCCCTCAGGTCACGCCACTCGTTAAGACAAATCATTTTTCACAATCTTTTATTCCTTCTGCCATCAGGCTGTTAAACCTGGATGGTAGTTTGTGGAATAAATAAAGCACTCCAAACTCTTGGAGGTTGTGTGCTGGCTGCTAATATCAGTCTTTGCTGCTATTGCTAGTGTTACATCGTTATTGTGTATTATTTATTTATCCATTTATTTATCTACTTTTATCTAATTATGGTTCATCACTATTGTCCCTGTGAGAATCTGAGCCTTAAACTGATTGTCTTTGTATAGACACATTCTTTTTTTTTTCTTTTTGTGTATTTCCTTTTTCTTTAGCCTCGGTATCTGCTGCTAAACTGAATTGCCTGTTGGGGATAAAAAAGTTGTCTGATTCTAACTGTTTTACTGTGTTGGTCAGTTACCCCTGATTCCCACCATAATGAGGAGAATAATATTTTTGTTACTAACAGGTTTAACGCAGTGTCTGTACATATTATGTGCTGTCATTGCCTTGGTTGGACATGTGTCCGTAAACATCAAGAGTCAAATTCCTTCTATGTGTAGACATAATTGACCCATGAAGCTGATCCAGTTAATATTTCCATTAAATAATGACTGCAGGCTGATTTTGAAGTTCTGGATATGATACGTCAAATACGTCCAAAATCTAGAGGTCTATCGCAGTTTGACTTTTGGACAAATTGTCCCTGGTATTATTTTAGACTGTAGATCAAAGATGTTCAGCCTCAGTCGCA
Organism: Synanceia verrucosa; assembly: GCA_029721515.1. Classification (NCBI taxonomy): domain Eukaryota; kingdom Metazoa; phylum Chordata; class Actinopteri; order Perciformes; family Synanceiidae; genus Synanceia; species Synanceia verrucosa. Next base: position 4,467,958 of record CM056559.1, read on the forward strand.
ATGTTTAAACCTGTAGCCAAGCCTATAGCAACCACAACAAATCTCTCTTTGTAATTTAAACATAGTTATATACGTACTCACTTTTTCATTTTGTGTTTTGTTATTTTTTGTTGTTTTTTTAAGTGATTTTCAACATTGGCATGTTGTGAGCACCCTAGACATTCAAAAAATAGCCAGGTGAACAATTCTCCGGTGTCAAAAGGGTAAGCAGCCAGATAATAGAGAGTTTCGACATAGAAAATGCTACAATAAAAAGAAAATAGAAGCATTCCTCCCACCAACCTTACGGTGCTATGCTGTACTGTAGATAGGAAATGTGTTTCAGTAAACAGTAGATGTAAATAAAAAGAGCACAAGGTGACGACAGAGCAAAATGATGGTTATGTTGCTGAAAGAGGGGAGATACCGACAACGTGAGGCCTTATGGTGGATTGATAAAATAAGATAAGGTATTATAAAACTTTAATCATCACAAGGGAAATTACTGTGCTGCAGATACAATAAAGAAAAAGGGAAGAGGGTATCTGTAATAATAAGGTGCAATAAGGAGGGGAGCATACTGCATGCCTATTGAGAAGATTATTTTTGTAAGATACTGAAACTCTTTTAAGGAAGGGTTGGTAATCTCAAGGAGCTATCAGTAGCTTTTAAAAATGATCCAGCCAAATAGCCCAGAGTTGCTCGGTTCATTTCCAATGAAAGGAGTTACAACACTGATAGTCTGTGGCTACAGGTCTCCCTCTAAAGTCATTCCCTCAAAAAAAAACATACAACATCTCAACAAATAAAAAAAAAAACATTACCCACGCTACACCTCATAGCATAGCATAGCATTTAATTGCTTCATTTGGCTTTGGTTGGCACAATACTGATTAATTTATTGATTAATCAGAAGAGGCAAATCTAGCAATACATCATTGAATGTGTGATTTGAATGAGCTAAAAAGTTCAAGTGAAAAATTAAAATAATGTGTCAGTGGCCAATTGATCTCATAAATCTGATGTATGATGCAAAATTCGTAAACTCTGAATCAACAAAAGGTTGTTTCCAAAGAGCTAAGATTTAGCGACACTAATACAACGATTTTAATCATTTGGTGATCAAGACGAAATCTGGTGGACAGATGGACTATTATACAGTACATTTTATAGACATATTATACATTCTTACGATGACTCAAAATGACAATGTGTTTGTTTTTAATTATTATATATTGCATTGTGTTTAGTAGAAAGATACGATTCAAGCCAGTTCTGATGTTTTCAGCATGTCGACATCCATCAGAGGATCTGTTTTCCCACTGAACTTTGTTCCAAATATTGTGTCATGGTTGCAGACGCTTACTGTTTCCGTCTTTAACTTTGCTCATTAGGTTAATGACTTCTTTGTTTATGCCGTGTTGACAGGAGAGATTTGTCACTCTCAGCCCCTCCGGAGTGATGTATCTTTAGCACTTAGTTCAGTAATGAACCTCGGAGGATTTGGTCACACAATGAGGTAAACAGCTACTGTTTTGTTTTTCATCATGTTCAACAGTGACAGACAAGACAAGTGAGTTTGTGAAAGTTGAACTTTGGCACTATAATATCGCACCCAATATCTAGACCACTTGCAGCAACTATTTTAACCTTTATTTATACAACTGACAATAATGATGAATTGTATTTAGTATAATGTGCACAAATCCACTTCAGTAAACATTTACTGAAGGATATTTGTACGCCGTCTGAGAAGCATCAAACAAAAGCAAAAGTCACTTCAAAAACTGAGCTGAAGCATTTGAGAAAAGCTGAAAAACGGCTGTGCACATTAGCGCAATTCAGTGGCTCAAGTGCTGCTCACTTTTCATTTCTAATTATTTGAAAATGTTTTCACAAAAATATTATCCAAAATTATGTCAGGTAAATAAGAGAGTATATAAAATATGATGGAAACCAGATTGAAATAGTAAGAGTGGGCAACACAAGTATTTTGCATTATGGCAGCAGAATCACAGAAAGTTTCTTTGAGCTTTGAGAAACAGTGAGGAAGAGGAGGCAGAGCATAGCCAGAAACTTCCTTGTTCTCAATATACAAGGGTGAGATCTGAAATTTGGCCTGGGAGTTAGAGGTCTTTAATGTGTGCATGAGCAGACAGAATGTAGCACGAAATACCAGCCCCATACCGTTTTTTCCTGCTAAATAGATGTGTAAGGCTGCCAACTTCCACCAGTTGAAGTATAGAACGGATGCTGACTATTATCCCCCTTCAATATTAAAAGTATTAGTTTGGTCCAGTCTGACAGGCAGCAGTCTGAGGCTCTGTCCACACGACAACAGCACTATAACGCTTGTGAGATTTTTCTTTCTGACGAGTGACAAGGATGTAGTACATATGCCACACTGATAGGTGGCGCTGCAAATAAACACAGAGAGACCCACGAAAAAGAATGAAAGGATGCAACGAGCATGCACATGAAGTCCTTGTTTTTTAAGCGCACCGAGTGCAAACGTAAACAAAAGCAGCGCCTGTATCACATATGCTACTCTATAATCCACCATCATTCAACAACTTGTGACAGGCTGATGCATGCTGGATTTTAAGTTCCTACTTCTGGTCACGTGATGATGTCATGTTGTCGTTAGCAACAATGCCGGGTACACTCTGCATCTCCGAGATGACATTGTCAGATCTTCTCACTCTGAACCCGTTGTCAGAAAATACCGTAGTGGGTTAACACCAGAGGTGTCTGCACGCAAGGCAGAATCATATTAAAGGTTCTTAAAGTATTAAAGTTTGTCGGGTTTACAGAATTCCGTTATTGTATGGACAGCACCTGAGTCTGAGAGGCCTAGAATGGCTCATACCAGGTTATATATTTACCCTTATTGAACCATCTCTCTCCCTGCAGTTGGTCTGTAGAAGCTTTTCCATGGAAGTATAACTTTCGGCTTTAGGTCGTCATGACACCTCTATTTTCAAACCACTGTCCAGTTAGCGTTTATCACTGCTGGATGTATGTATTTCAGACTTTTTCCATGTAACTTGTACCTCAAACTCAGGTCTCCTGGTTAAAAGTCTGGTGTTCATTATAACAATTCCAATTATTGCTAAATTAAAATAGTTGCCATTGAAATTATTATAGCTGAATATTATAGTTTGCATTTATCTTTATGTACAAGTAATACACAATCTAGCTGTTAATGTGCCCAATAACTTGGCAATTTGCCTTCAAAACTTGTTGAGTGATGTGTTTATTTCAGGACGATGATACAACAAGACAAATGAGCTCCAAGAGGAAGCTAATTAGTGTCTTGCATGTGATTCATGTTTACATGTGTGAGAGGAGGCCTCTTTGTGTTTCTTTGTACCTCAGGGACTTCTCTTCTCAAAACAGTCTTATGCAATGTTGTTTTCCCTAAAATGGACACACTCACACACAAACATTACGTTTCACTCATATCTTCTGCTGAACTTATTCTAATTATTTTGGAAATATCAGCATTTTAACCCTGATGCTCCTGCCATTATAAAATTTGAAATGCTTTCAAAACATCATTATGACTTGACTTTTACACTAAACCAATCTGATAATCCACCAACAAATGGTCCTCTGATCTCAGCATGGATTAGAAATATTCCATCCATCCATCTTCTTCTGCTTATCCAGGGCTGGATCGCAGTGGTAGCAGCTTAAGCAAGGAAGCCCAGACTTCCCTCTCCCCAGCCACTTTGTCCATCTCTTCTGGGGGCATCCCGAGGTGTTCCCATGCCAACCAGGAGAGGAAGGCCCATCCCAAACTGTCCCCTGCACACACTCCCTACACACTAGCCCTCCGTTTGCATGACTCTGCCAACGGTGTAGAGCTGGTCCACTGTTCCACGGCCAGGACAAAAACTACACTGCTCCTACTCGACTTCCCGATGGACCGTCCTCTCTAGAACTCCCGAATAGACCAGGGAGGCTGAGTAGTGTGATCCCCCTATAGTTGGAACACCCTCTGGTTCCCCTTCTTAAGGAGGGGAGCCACCACGCCAGTCCTCTAGTTCCTTCTAGGCACTCTCCCCGATGTCCACACAATGTTGCAGATGCGTGTCAACCACGACAGTCCCACAGCATCCAGAACATTTAGGAACTCTGGGCGGATCTCATCCATCTACCCTGCCACCGCGGAGCTTTTCAACCACCTCACTGACCTCAACTCCAGAGATAGAAAAGTTTGTCTTGGGGTCCCTAGGCTCTGCTTCCTCAAAGGAATTTGTGTCAGTGGAATTGAGGAGGTCTTCAAAGTACTCTCCCCACCGACTCACAATGTACCAAGTTGAGGTCAGCAGTGCTCCATCCCCACTATACACAGTGCTGATGGTGCACTGCTTCCGCCTCCTCAGTCACCCAATGGTGGACCAGAATTTTCTCGAAGCCGTCTGGAAGTCATTCTCCATGACCTCACCAAACTCCTCCCACACCTGAGTTTTCACATTCCGTTTGGCCTGCCGGTACCCAGCAGCTGCCTCCAGAGTCCCCACGGGCCATAAAACCCCAATAGGTCTCTTTCTTCAGTGTCAGCATCCCTCACCGCCAATGACCACCAATGGACTCAGAAATGGCTGCCACGACAGGCACCGATCACCTTACGGCCACAGCCCCAGTTGGCCTCCTCAACATGGAGGCACGGAACATGGCCAATTCAGATGCGATCTCCCCCTCCTTCCCTGAGACATGGTTGAATTTCTGCCGGAGGTGGGAGTTGAAATTCCTTTTGACAGGAGACTCTGCCAGATGTTCCCGTCAGACCCTCACAACACATTTGGGTCCACTAGGTTGGACTGGCATCTCCCCCCATTATTGATAGCTCCGCCCCTCTCATCACCCAAGTGTTCACAAAGTCAATCATCGAACTGTGGCCTAGGATGTCCTGGTGCCAAATGCACATATGGACACCCTTATGCTTGAACATGGTGTTGGTGGACAATCCCTGATGAGCGCAGAAGTTCAATAACAGAACACCACTCGGGTTCCAGTTCAATCACACCTCTCCAGGTCCCACTGTCATTGCCCACATGAGCATTCAAGTCCCCCAGTAAAACAAGGGAGTCCCCAGAGGGGGCAGTCTCCAGCACCCCCTACAAGGACTACAAACAGAGTGGGTACTCTGAACTCCTGTTTGGTGCATAAGCACAAACAACAGTCAGGACCCGTCCCCACACCCGAAGGTGGAGGGAGGCTGCCCTCTCCTACACTGTAAACTCCAGTGTACAGGCCCCGAGCCGTGGGGCAATAAGTATGGCCACACCTTCTCGGTGCCTCTCACCGGGGGCAAGTCCAGAGTGGAACAGGGTCCAACCCTTCTCAATAGGACTGGTACCAGAGCCCAAGCCCGACTATATCTACTCGAAATTTCTTAACCTCATGCACCAGCTCGGGCCCTTTCCCTGCCAGAGAGATGAGATTCCACATCTCCAGAGCTCGCTTCTGTAGCCGGGGATTGGAATGCCAAGGTTCCTGCCTTCAGCCACCACCCAGTTCATACTGCACCCGACCCCTTGGCCACTCCTACGGGTGGTGAGCGCATTGGAAAGTAGACCCACATTGTCTCTTCGGGCTGTGCCCAGCCTGGCCCCATAGGTGCACCAGGCGCTCGAGCCCCACCTCCAGGTCTGGCTCCAGAGGGGGGCCCCAGAGACCTGCATCCGGGGAAAACGTGCTCCATTGTTGCTTCTCTTCATAAGGGGGCCTTTGAGCCCTGCTTTGTCTGGTCTCTCACCTAGGACCTGTTTGCCCTGTGTGACCCTACCAGAGGCATGAAGCCCTCGAAAACATAGCTCCTGTCATAGGGACACACAAAACCCTCCACCACGATAAGGTGAAGGCTCAAGGAGGGGATTAGAAACATTACAAATTCTAAATATCTGAGATGTTTTAGTAAAAAATGAGGCAAGTTTTAAATTAGTTATATTGGCCACAAATTAAAACTAAATCAATGTAAAATTTGAGTTGAAATGATGTTGGCTAAAATGGTTTGATTACAGAATCGAGTGATGATTTATATTTTATACTTTATATACTGACCCTAATTTCCACTGGATGCGGAACGACTGTGACATTTGTCGGACCCGATACGTTTCCATTTAAATCAATGGGTGAATTTCCAGTGAACGTGGAACGCCACGGACGTGCCTATGTCTGCCGAAACAAATTGTCAGAGCTTCTATTTTTGTCGGACGTCGAGAAGAAGTTGTGTACAGACACAAACTAAAACATCTGGTTTATTTTCAAAATAAAATAATCCATGTTCGCAGCAGATCGTATAATCAGTTTCCTTCCACTCAGTGGACACAGGGTGGTTCTCTTTCACTGATACTCCGCTACAACCCACTATGATTTGCGAGATCTCATTAGTCAGTGAGATCTTGTTCTCGTGATTCCAGCTGTTTGGCAGAGCCGCAGCAGGAGTATCTGGTGCGCATTCACAGATGACGGACGTCGATGGACTAAAATTCAAATTGGTGTTTCATGAAACCTTTTACAGGTCTTGGTCTTGGAGTCACAGTAGTCAAGATAGCATGGAATAAATGGAAAAAAATGTTCCTTAACTGGTAGGAATAGGAGCAAACCAAACAATTTACATGCTGGTCAAGACTCATAGCCTGGTCCACAGAAAGACCTAAATTCAGTTCACTTAATTTCGTCTTTTTCTTTTCCAGAAAGACGTGTTGATGAGAAGATTCCATGTGTCCTTCTATTGAAACTCTAATTATTTTTGTGCTTTAGAGAAAACTGAAAACAGGCTTTAAGCTTGTGTTAAGTAATACACTAATCATGCTGCTTCTTCTACCAAATTATCCATACATTAACTACAACACAAAGAACTCGAAATTACTTGTAACGTAATGCTCAGATTAAACATGCACCATGTGCTGAGAGACCAGCATTAAACACTGGGGATATTAACACTCCCTCTGCAGTAGCAATTTAGGTAAACATTGGGGTTTTGTTCAAGTGCAACTATTTACTCCTAAGGGACACACAGTCCATTAGCATTATTAAATTAATGGTTCTTCGAAATAACCATCACTAGTGTGTGATGTGTGAAGTGTTTCTTGTTTTATATATAGTATATACAGTATGTCACTACTGAATAATGTTAACTATTGGTCGGTAGGAGGGTGGCACTTTATAATAATCATAATTTGTGGAAAATTAAGGAACGATCTCCCCCTTGCACATAAGACAGGCTTCTTCACTGTCTAATCTTAAACTAATATTAAAATAAACTTTATTCCCTGTTTTTTGACCCACCACAAGACTTGTTTTAATGTTTTTAATATTTTTTACTGTTCGTGTGGTTTTTAAGTAAAAAAATAACAAATTGACTGTTAATTAAACGTAGTCAACCTTTATTTTACCATTAGCATACAAACATTATCAATGATGATTTTTAAAAAAAAAAAAAAAAAGGGTGGACCTTGCTTCGTCACATTCACAAGTCTTTTTAAGAGCGGACTCAGCAGGTCAATCAGCAGAAAACAAGTTTAAACTGTTGGAGAATGGTAAGCTAAAATATTATTAAAAAATAAATTTTAATGCTTTCAATGAATTACTATAAAATGTTTGCCAGTGCAAAGACAGTAGAAGAACAATCAATTGCACTGTGTGCAACATTATTATTTTTTAAATGTTTTGCATGACTTTGAAGTGTTTTATCTTAAGTGTTTACTCATTGTCTACATATTTCTTTTTCAGCATGTTTAGGAAATTCCGGCTCCATCATGCTAGAGGGAAATCTGAGCACTGTGTCTGAATTCATCCTCACTGGATTCCCTGGACTTCATCCACAGTACCAAGGCTTTGTCTCAGCAGTATTGTTCTTAGTTTATTTCTTAACTGTCACAGGCAATGTTACAATTCTTCTTTTATTTGCAACTGACCGCAACCTTCATAAACCGATATATTATATAATTCTAAATCTGAGTACATGCGACATTCTGTTTAGTACAACCACTTTACCGAAGATCATCAGCAAGTATTGGTTTCAATCAGGGGCCATTTCATTCACCGCTTGCTTTGTCCAAATGTACTTTGTCCACTATCTTGGCACAGTGAATTCCTATATTCTCTTCCTGATGGCTTTAGATAGGTATTTAGCAATCTGTCATCCTCTCAAATATCCCCTTCTTCTGAAAAACTCCACTATTCAGATTCTCAGTATTACAGCATGGGTTGTTGCCAAAGCGAGCCCTTTAATGTTAGTTATCAGAGCATATCCTCTTCCTTACTGTGCCTCAAACATTATTAACCACTGCTACTGTGATCATATTGGTATAACAGTGCTGGCATGCACTGACAGGGCGCCTTATGGTCTTCCTGCTTTTGTATTGGCAATGGTCATGTTACTTGGCCCTCTGGCATTCATAATATTTTCATACTGCTCTATAATAATAGCAGTATTTAAGATAGCAAATTTACAAAGTCGCATAAAAACTCTGTCCACTTGCAGTACTCAACTGATTATAATCTCACTCTATTATTTACCCAGGTGTTTTGTATATTTAGCAAGCAATGTTGGAATTAAATTTAGTGCTGATGTGCGAATAGTAATTATAATGCTGTACAGCCTTTGCCCCCCCATGATCAATCCACTTATATACTGCCTGAGAGCTAAAGACATGAGAGAAAGCTTGTGGAAGCAGTTCAACAGAAGGACTATGCCACAAAAAGCAAAAGTTTCAGTGATTATGAACTGATGCGCTAAAACATCAAAGTTCTTTCTTTCTTCACGCCATCTCTATTTGAGAGGACAGGAGAGTATCATAAAAATATGGATTGAGGGTTAATTGAAAGCTGAAGTGGTATGTTTTAATTTAAGTCCATTAGATCAGGGTTTACTCTATCTGTCACTGATATTCATTGAATGATACCGCTCTGCTGTGTTTCTGTATAACCAATAAAGCTATCTGAGTTAGAACTGGAGATTGAGTGTTTTGATCATTATGGTGAAAATAGTACAAGTTCAGGCCATCAAAAGATACAATAAATATTATCTGTACAATAAATGTTTGAGGTTTTTAAATCTCCTGGCAGCCAAACTATTGATCAAGCACTTCTGACCACCCACACTTCTTTGATTTGGAAATGTCTCACCCAAAAACTTTGCCTGGAAGTAGTAGTAGTAACACAACACTGTGCCTAATTTAAGTAACAATAAGACCAGAATTGAGAACGTTTTGCTTCATGTCTCCCTATGTTACATCTGTATGGCCAGTTACGTTTCTATGCCACAGTCAGAGGAAAACAATAAACAGCCTTCTGAATCTGTTCACAAACACTTTTGATATGCTCTGATTATGTGTGAGGAAAAAGTGGGTATTTGTGTGAGAACTTGAGTCCTAAAATAAAATAGTAAAAAACAAAGAAGAAAAACACAGCTAATTAAGACATACTCATCAGCAAGCTATTACTGTAATGACTGATGACAGATGGAAAAACAAACATGGCATAACATCATTGAGGGAGGAGCATTTATAAGACGCCTCAAAGAATTCAGTTTGAAGTGAAGCAGTATAACCTGGATAGTTAGCACTGGGATTTGAAGCCTCAAAGGCAGAAAAAACAGCTCAAGTCTGAAGACTGCTTCCATTTACTTTGTGTTTTTGCTTGTCTCAGAGCAACATGTTAACACCCGAATCATAATGATTAATACAAGCATAACTACAATCAAAGACTTTGTGATACTTGGATTCCAAGGACTTGACCCGTCATATAATGGACCTGTGTCAATGCTTCTGTTCTTCACCTACTTGGCTATTCTTGTTGGAAATACATTTATTTTAGTGTTTGTTGGGATTGAGAGGCAGCTTCACAGACCAACATATCTGATCTTCTGTAATCTTGCAATGAACGATTTGTTATTTGGGACAGTGACCTTACCGAAAATAATATCCAGGTATTGGTGGGATGACAAGATAACAAGCTTTGGGGCTTGCTTCACTCAGATGTATTTTGTTCATTCTTTAGGAGCAATTCAGTCTCTCCATCTGCTGATTATGGCTCTTGATCGTTTTATTGCAGTTTGTTTTCCATTAAAATATCCTGTTCTAATTACAAACAACATAATTTCTATGGCATGCGGGTTGTCCTGGAGTGGGACATTTCTTAGGATGATGGCAGTAGTATTTCATGCCCTAACCTTGCCTTATTGTAGCTCTAACATTATTGTGCAGTGTTACTGTGACCACATTTCGATTACAGCCCTGGCATGTGGTGAAAATGTGAAATATGTGAAATCTGTTGCTGTCGGTCTCGCGATGTTTAGTCTTTTGCTTCCGCTTTCATTTATAATTTTTTCCTATATCTGCATCTTTGTAGTTGTTTTGAGGAAAACACAAATGGAGGGACGGTACAAAACCTTATCAACGTGCACACCACAGTTACTGATTTCTGGCCTGTATTACCTGCCAAGATGTTTTGTTTATCTGGCTAATGTCACAGGATTGTCCTTCAATTTGGACATCCGCATTTTACTGATAATGTTGTACAGTCTCCTTCCTTGTGCTGTTAATCCAATCATATATTGCTTCAAAACCAAAGTTGTCAAAGAGCTTTTGATGAAGAGATTAAAAAAAGCTAAAATTGAAATGAAGTAAGTTTCTAAGTAAGGCACGGTGTCAGTATATGTGTATTAAATTATTATGTAAATGATACAAGTGGCATTCAGATATAACAGAAATATAATGTACTGTTGGTTTATACCGTTATTTTATATTTACATGTTCCAATGACCCTGATTAAAATGTACAAACAATATTTTCAAAGAAAAGTACTTTATTTTCAACACTAGATGTCAGGCCAAACCAGTCAACTGAACTGTATTAAAGCGCAAATCCAGCATCAAGTCAGGGTGGGACATAAACTGTAGAAACTGTCTGACAAAAGCAAGGAAAATGTAAAAATGTATTAATTTGTCTGCCTGTCAGAGTATCAGTCTTGTGCACTATAATACAAACATCAAATCATGAATACATAATGGGCACTGCCTGACTGGGTTTTTGGTGGATATCTGTTTCAATTTTTTTCTTTAAATTTTTGCCAAATGCTTTACTGTTCTCATCCTTTTCAGTTTCAAAGATTCATCCAAATCCTGATGTAAATGATCAGGATATTGTCACGGAAAATGTGGTATTAAAGATTATACAATCTTTATGAAAAAACAAAAAGCTATTTCAGAAAGATGCAGACAGAATATAATGTGTTTGAAGGATATGCAGGCTGCAGCGAGAGTCTTAAAAATGGGGGACATTCCTTACATTCTCAGTGGAAAATGCTATATTTTAAGATAGCTTATCAGTTGAAATGCACTGAAATATGCTTTGACAACATTTCTATGCATTATATTTCCATAACCCTAATCCTGTAACCCTATCCCTAACCATCGCCGGAAATGTTGTCAAAGCATATTTCAGTGCATAAACTTCATTAAAATATTGCAGTTTCCACTGAAAATAAAAGGAATAAGGGGACATTCCTTTTTTTAAGGCTCTCGCTTCGGGGCTCACTCTTATGTGCTGATTGCTCATGTTGCCGGTCGTTCGTAGAGATATGCACGAAAATCTGTGGCTAACTTTTCGTATGATATATAAGAACCGTTTCATGAGACTACGTTGCACAGAGTGAAAACGAACCACCACATCACACGTGATAGATCTTGCCACACGGACATGCTCAAATTCAGATGGAACTTTTCAAAAAAAAAAATTTAAGATGAAAATCCTTTTTGTTTATCCAGAAACAGCAGCTACATAACCTTCACCAGATTGCCATACACATTCATCATCAATCGAACTAATCTAATCTTTAAAAAAGACTGTTTTCACATCATTAGAATGAAAACTAACAAAGATATGGCTCTTTGATTCACATTATAATCAATCATTTTAATTTTTTTTTTTTTGAAGAAATTATCGTATTGGAGCCAAAACTATTTCAAAAGTAAATGATTACAGTTGAACTAATACATGTGGTATCTGAATAATAAATGAAAAAAGAATAAACCTCTTATATTGTGTTAAAATACCCATTAGTCAATTTAGATTTTGATTTAATGTCCTGTTTCACAAAAGTAGATATTTAGAGGAGCACAAAATGTGTTCCTGAAGTTGATGTTGTTGAACAGAGGAAAAAAAAAAAGATCTTTCATCATTCACATTATGATCCTAGAGGATATGTAAGGTTGAACTTGATAAAAGGCTGACCTGCCCTGACATCCAGACACTGTGATGGGTTCTTGGATACTGAACCCCTGGAAAGCCTGGAAAATAAGACGTATGGGAGAGCATCAGAGTCATTACATGTACTTTTTGGCATAAGTGCTTTTCAGATATAAGGCATTGTTTTGAAGAGTACTGTGTTGGATATCTCTGTTAAATGATATAGTATTTTGTAATATACTCTGCAGTCCACTAAAGGTCTAAGCAGTGCATTTACCTTGCTAAATCTCATTTGATGTCTTGGTTCAGACAGATCACTTCATGTAAATTCAAATTATGATCTCCAATTTGACAAAGATTAGAAGCTTCTTCATCCTTGGATTTCCTGGACTTTCACCAAAGTATTATGGACCTGTGTCAGCTCTGCTCTTTTTTGTCTACCTAACTATTGTAATAGGAAATATCTTCATTTTAATGTTTGTGATCTATGAGAAGTCACTTCAAAAACCAACATATCTGGTCTTTTGTCACCTGGCACTGAATGACTTAACATTTGCCACTCTAACGCTCCCAAAGATCATATCAAAATATTGGTTTGATGATGGCATAATTTCATTTTATGGGTGCTTTACACAGATGTTCTTTGTCCATTATTTAGGATCAGTGACTTCTTTCATCTTGTTGGTCATGGCTCTTGATCGATTTATTGCAATATGTATTCCTCTGCGTTATCCCGTCCTAATCACAAACAAAATCATATCTGTGCTCTGTGGGTTTGCTTGGTTCATACCTCTGCCATTGATGGTAGCCGTTGTGCTCCATGTGCTCACTTTACCTTTCTGTAGATCAAATGTCATCGCTCAGTGCTACTGTGACCACATTTCTATCACTAGTCAGGCATGTGGTGAGGATGTCAGAATAGTACAGGTCACTTCCCTGTGTGTTGCCATGTTTTGTCTCTTGCTTCCTCTTGCTTTTATCCTGTTTTCTTACATCTCTGTTATTGCAGTTATTTTGAAAATGTCTAATGCTGCAGGCCGCAAAAGAACCTTATCAACTTGTACCCCACAAATATTCATCACGTGTCTCTTTTACCTCCCCAGGTGTTTTGTTTATGTAGCTAATACTGTTGGATTCTCTTTCAGTTTAGATATTCGCATTTTACTGGTTTTGTTGTACAGTCTTTTTCCTCCTGCTGCTAATCCACTCATATATTGTTTCAAGACTCAGGACATCAAGCAAATGTTGATGAAGACACTGGCAAAAACTAAAATTGGGATAAACATACAACCTTCACATTAAAGTGAAGCTAACAGATGAAGCAGAATGTATTTGATACACTAACAGCTAGATAAATAAATGACCTTTTGGCATTTACACTAAACCTCCAGCTTTAATTCTTGCTTTCTTCAGCCACTCATTTCTCCAAATTTCAATGTTTGTCTTCTTTTTCTTTTGCCAAATCGTTTAGCCAGCCTTAAGTTCTATCTAGTGCATCTCCCACAGGAAAAATTTGTTAATGATCTTTACCCATTACAACTTAGCCACTTTTTCTTTTAATGTATGAACACATTTAACTTGAGCATGGCTTGGCATTTGTTTTATTTTAATGAACAGAACTAGTAATTAATGCTCATAAAATCAGAAAAGCAATGAGTAAAATTACATGTAGACTTTATTGTAGACTTTTGACAATAAACTTTTAAATCACTTGACTCCTTGTATATTTTTGTCTTGCACTTCCAATGAAATATGATTATGATATTACTATTATTCCCGTCATCTAATTAATAAAACATAATGTCCTCCTCAGTTACCTGAAGGTAATAATAGCACATATAACGGTTGATATTTTTTACCGTTCTTTGTTCAATTTTTGTTGTCATTTTTGATCATTTTAAAAACAACCTCAGTATCTTTAAATCTAGCTAGTGAGCGAGCTAGCTGGCTACTAAAATGACAGCCCTATGTAAGACTCTCCTCCAATCACAAGTACGCATCAAACAACTGAGCATGTGCAAAAATGTAACCAGCCAATCAGGACGTGCCTACAGGAAGACTTTGTGTACCACTGAACACAGCGCTCTGTTTTGCAGTATGGTCCTCTTAATCACCATCTTTCTAAGTCTAGCTGCTAATTATAAACTGTATAACAAAAAAATACAACAATAAAATCAGTGTTATTCAGTAATTCAGATATGTATAATCAGTGATTATAAAGCTTCAGCACTGACATAACTATAGTTACCCTTTGCATCAATTTAGGTCAGTTAGGTTCAGGAAAGAAATATGTGGTTGGGCTTAAACTTACTACAGTGAAAATGACACAGAAATAAACTGAAAAATGACACGGAATGTTGTGAACGTCACACAAACGTGATATTGGGCTATACAAATAAAGTTGACTTGACTTGACAAACGGACAGCAAATTGTAACGTAACGTGACGCAGTGGACACGAATAGCCTTCTCCTGGATGAACGTCTTGCTTTTCCTCTCCAGCCTGGCATGTGTTTTTTTCACTCTTTGTCAATCCAACATCAGTCCTGGTGCTCTTTCTCTGAGCAAATTACATCGGAGTTATTGAAACTCATGGTGTATTTCCCCCGTTTGCCAATGGTGCCTTGCAAGACAGTAACGAACGCCAACGGCCTTGACACAGCCTTGGTATTGGTCGCCTTGGGATGAGAAGGGGCTGACAATACATGAGTGGGATCTCTGTGTGTCCCAAGCTAAAAAGTGGAAGTTTTTTTGAAACAATGAGAAAATTCTCAAAGGGTTGGGGAGTTTAGTGATATTTTAAAATTTACTAATAACTTTTCAATTCTAAGCTCTCAAGTCAATACTTATGAGGAACAATTCCTACCCTCTGCTTTACTTTAACTCTGCTGAACAGTGCTGTTCATGCAATGCTTTCTGAGCAGAACTTTTCCCCCACAGCACAACCTCAGATACTCTAGTTTAACTGTGTAGAATATGGATTTTGAACATCCTCATAATAAAAAAAAATCCATACAATCTCATTTGAACAATGACATTTCAAGATCAGTTACTAAAATGCATGGAGAAGATACCGTTACGCTGTTTGGGCACATTCATTTGAGAATACGACCCTCAGAGGATAAGCTTGGTCAGACATCACAGGGAGCAAATATTAGCTGGCAGCAGAGCTTGAACTCAGCGTTTAGTTGCTGGCCCACATCTGAGAGGTAAGATTTAGCCGTATTTTTTTCTGATTTTATAATCAGGTGGAGATGAAGAATCACTTTAGAGTCCAACTAATGTTTTTATTTTGTTTGTTTTAATCATTAATGCAATGACTATTTTTCAATCAGCAAATATAATCGTTAAGTATAAAAACGTAATGCCAGTAGATTTGTTTTTAATGATAGCCTAAATTGAATGGAAAAAATGTGATTTGATCAATTATGACACTAATAACTTTTCCTTTTTTGATTTATCTGCTGATTGTTAACTAGGTGATAATGATCTACACTAATTTAACAAAGATTAGAAGCTTCTTCATCCTTGGATTTCCTGGACTTTCACCAAAGTATTATGGACCTGTGTCAGCTCTGCTCTTTTTTGTCTACCTAACTATTGTAATAGGAAATATCTTCATTTTAATGTTTGTGATCTATGAGAAGTCACTTCAAAAACCAACATATCTGGTCTTTTGTCACCTGGCACTGAATGACTTAACATTTGCCACTCTAACGCTCCCAAAGATCATATCAAAATATTGGTTTGATGATGGCATAATTTCATTTTATGGGTGCTTTACACAGATGTTCTTTGTCCATTATTTAGGATCAGTGACTTCTTTCATCTTGTTGGTCATGGCTCTTGATCGATTTATTGCAATATGTATTCCTCTGCGTTATCCCGTCCTAATCACAAACAAAATCATATCTGTGCTCTGTGGGTTTGCTTGGTTCATACCTCTGCCATTGCTGCTGACCATTGTGCTCCAGGCCATCACTTTACCTTTCTGTAAATCAAATGTCATCGCTCAGTGCTACTGTGACCACATTTCTATCACTAGTCAGGCATGTGGTGAGGATGTCAGAATAGTACAGGTCACTACTCTGTGTATGGCCATGTTTTGTCTCTTGCTTCCTCTTGCTTTTATCCTGTTTTCTTACATCTCTGTTATTGCAGTTATTTTGAAAATGTCTAATGCTGCAGGCCGCAAAAGAACCTTATCAACTTGTACCCCACAAATATTCATCACGTGTCTCTTTTACCTCCCCAGGTGTTTTGTTTATGTAGCTAATACTGTTGGATTTTCTTTCAGTTTAGATGTTCGCATTTTACTGGTTTTGTTGTACAGTCTTTTTCCTCCTGCTGTTAATCCACTCATATATTGTTTCAAGACTCAGGACATCAAGCAGTGTTTGATAAAGAAGCTGAAAACAACTAGGATTGGAGTCGAAATAAAGCTTTCATTCTAATAACATGGCTGATATCCCAGGCATCCACTCAGAAATTTTGGCTTAATTTGCAAGAAATGTGACGACTGAAATGTGATTATTTTGCGACGTGTCTATTCTACTTTTGGTGTTTCAATACTGCAAAGTATGCAGCTCAGATAATAGTGATGTATAAATGGTGTGATTGATTTAATTGATTTGATGTGGAAATACTGCACTCTATGACATTTAATGGGCGCAATGAACAAATAGGAAGAAATGTTTTCTGCATTATGATGACTTCAGACACCACAAGTCTTTTACGCACACACAAGGGTGTATTTCTATTCTATGCACTCTGACTTTAGCTTGAAAAATGAGGACAAACCCACCAGTGATGGGCTGATCAGCATCAGGTGTGGAGTTGGGTCTTTGCTCCACACCTGATGCTGATCAGCTAATTACTACTCAGTGCTGAAATAACTAGAGTCCAGACTCTGTGTCAAATGACTGAAGAGCTCTTTCAAATTTTATTTTAAAGGGGAAGTGACATTTTTTTTTTTTTTTACAAATTAAACCTTATGTCTGGGATAAAATGCTGCCATTTACTCACCCATTTCACTAATAATCATATAACACACGTTATATGATTAATTATTTAAACTCATATTCTGACGACTTTATATTGAATTTGTCTACGTAAGTTATATTGAATGTGTCTTTTGTCAAAGAATAATTAAATAAATAAATAAACTAACACCATTTTTTTAGGGGGGCTTTATTTTATGCTTTATCACTATTTTGACTATTTATAGAGCTAGGCACATAGAATACACTGTATATATAAACACTGTGGATGATGCATACATACAGTCTATGTAATATACATTTCATTTCATATTGTTTCAGTGAATAGTTAACATATCATTTTTTGACATCATGTGTCTTACATTTTGAAGCATTGAAAAGCACAAAGGTCCAAGGAAAACACAGCAGACTATTGTATATTTAACAACATGCTATCATCATAAATACAGTTTCATCCAAAATCAGCATTGTATTAAAGGGCCACCCAGGGTCCACTTTAAGCCTACATGTTGTTCTCCATTAACAAACCACATTTAACTTGAGTTTTGTCAGTTCTGCAAGCCTGTAAATGTGATCTGACACAACAAATGCAGCCACTCTGTTGCTAATAATGTATAAGGTATGCAATATTCATGGAGCAAATTATGCACAGATTACTTGAAAAACATAGACACAAGTAGACATGTAGAACACATGAATTATTAGTGTGATATTTACATTAAACGTGGCTGTCTTTACATGGCTTACATTTTAAGCATCACCAGATAAATCCTTTGGCTGCTATGAAGATTTAAAAACAACCATGTAAACATGAAAAGGTCTTAATTTCAGCTCAGACCCTGGTCAAAGTCCAAACTGAACCTTCCTTCACACTGTATTCTTTGCTTTTCTTTTCTGTTGGACCCATTAGCAACACTTAGTCTTTGTTACGGCCATCAGATAATTTCCTCAAAGTCACTTTGCATATCACAGCTCTGACTGGGATCAGTGGGAAGCTGAGCTATATCCTCAAATACAGGAACATAGCTGCTAAAAGGCAAATGCATATTTAAAATATTTTGCCATTGCTCAAACATACAGGAGAGAGCACTCTCAGCTTCATGCTGACCTGCAGTGCAGTGGCAGCATGCTGATAGTGATGACTGGTCATGTATATATTTCTTTGCTCTGGTGATAGAAAACTCTCCACACTCAGACCCAGAGCAGGTAAATGTGCTGTCTGTTTCACTGTCGCATGAGGTTTCGATAGTCATGGTGGACTTCAGGGAAGCTCCATGTGACATTGTTTTCTCCTGAGGACAGTTTAGTTTGCTAATCTCTTCAGAGGTGAGGCATTGCACAGGTTCCAGGAGTTCTGGTTGTAAGAAGCTCTTCTTGTAATGAGGCGGTGTTTGTTGGACGCTCTCTGCATCCATTTTAGTCAGCAACTGCTTGTTCAGGAGAGCCATATCTTGAGGTTTCATAGGACTCTCTTCACTGGAGCGTTCTTTCTTAAGTCCTGCTAAGAGCACCCTTAAATCTCCCCACCGTTTAGGATGAGCTTTCACACACTTTGTGCTGTACAGATGCCTGTGCCAGCTGAGCTTCAGTGATGCAGTGCCTGAATGAAGTGCACTGGAGATGCTGCTGATTTCATAATACTCCAGTTCACTGTTTGGCACTGGCTGAGCGCTTGACAGACTGGCATCACTGTAAAACTCCACACTTAACTCCTGCTCATCAGGGCTCACTGTGCCGTGCTGTTTCTCTCTTACTGCAGCATCTGTGAGCGTTTTGTTGTCATCAAAGCAAAACACTATATTGTCTGTCCCTTGCTCTGTTTTCTGTGATGAGCTATCGCTCCTTGCATTCTGCCACCTCACTCTGTAAAAGGCAACACACATTCCTATAATCACCAGGATAGAGATGAGAGGAAGGATCACAGCAATGAGCCACAGGTGCGAGCTGCCCTGCGCCTCAGAGCACTGGTTACGACTCTCTGTTGTTGACATGCAAACATCACATACGTGGTTAGAGACGTTATGAAAACAGATGCAGGAC
Organism: Synanceia verrucosa; assembly: GCA_029721515.1. NCBI lineage: Eukaryota > Metazoa > Chordata > Actinopteri > Perciformes > Synanceiidae > Synanceia > Synanceia verrucosa. The sequence goes on from CM056559.1 coordinate 4,487,182, forward strand.
CTGTTCTGCACAGCGACACCACACACACTTGACCGGCTTTGACAGTGTGCAGAGAGACAGCGCCTCCTGGATGAGTCCTCCTCAGAGCAGGGCGATGGGAAGCAGACACCCGGAGAGCTGCAGCTCGACTGGATGAGAGTCGAGCTCGGCCACACTTCCACCATCGCACTGCGTCCACTGACAGGCAGCGTGTAACCACTCACACTGAAATACTGCACACATCCAGTGAACCCTGCCATGAAAAGACATTTTGATATAAGTTTATTATAGAGATAAAGGGAGGGGACTTAACAGCAAAAAGCACAAACTCAAACTATTCCCAAACAGATAACCTGATCTGATGAGGCCTCCAGTATGAAGTGAAATAAAGCAACATATTGCCATGTAAGACCTCCATCAGCTGAGGATCACCCCTAAAATATTTTTTACTTTTGCTCATATGCATCAAAATGCCATTTTCATTCATATATTGCTTATATATTACTCCCTGTCAACGAGCCATGTACACTAGCACAAACACATGCAGGTTATTCTCGGCATCGTGCATTCTCGTGCAGGGAACTGAATGTCTTCAAGGTTTATTCATTGCTAACTAAAATATAAAATGTGTGAATGACGCTAATGAATATTTACCTGACTGTTGGAGCTCTGAATCACCTGCTAGAGCTGCACCAAAAACAATCTTTTCCACACTGACAGGACTGAGATCCATGCTGTGGTCAGTGATGTTCAGGATGGATTTACCATCCAGAAGGAGAAAAGTGTGTTGTCCATTGTTGAAGAAGGAGAGGACATGCCAGACCCCATCAGCCACAGGGCAGTCCACAGTAAACTCTGACAGGTGTCCTGATGGTGCAGCTTTGGAAATGTACACAGGCTTTCTGTCTTTTATCTGAATTAGATATGAAAAACAAGTAGTGTCACACTTCAATCGGGAATCTTAGATTTAGTATGATCTGATCTATGATCTGGATAAATCATTCCACGCTGTGCTTACCTTCAGCATAGCGTATCCTGTCTGTCCAGCGATAAATACTAACACCCCATGATCTTGGGTCTTGAACTTGATGTTAATCCCTCTTTGGTCTCTGGTGTTTGCCTCTTTTTCACCATCCAGCAGGTTTTTCAGCAGGTAGTCTCTTTTGAATCGCTCCTTGACGACATACTCAATGTAGTCATTCCCATTAAACCGCAATACAAGATCCTCTGACGTTTCTTTTCCAAAGGACAGAACGCAGACTGTATTAAACTGAGATAAAACTCAAACAAAATGCAGTCCTTTTTCTGAAGATGTATCTTTTACCTTTGGCACAGTTGCTTCCAGTAAAAGAGCTTGTGCATTCGCAAAGATACTTAGACCAAAGGTCATGGCACACGGCGCCATTCTCACATGGGTTGCTATGACATGGTGATGCTGTCCGAGGACACCTTTAAAGAAAAATTAGTTACGGAAGCAAATTGAAATGTACACATACAAAAGTAATACAGAGAGACATTTTCTATTCACAGACTCTGAGAATAATGTCATTATTGGCAAGAATTAAGTCGTAAATTTATGAGATTAAAGTCATTATTTGCAAGAATAAAGTCGTAATTTTATTAGTGACTTATTCTTGTAAATAATGATTTAAATCTCATAAATAATTACTTTATTCTCGTAAATTTACGAGGTCCACATCATTCATATAGCAGCAAACAACTATTTATTAGAAGGATATAGATGGTGGTAAGATGGTATAGGTAGCTGGTGACACTGTCTGGGATCTCACGCTTACCTGTCAAGGATGTTATATGTTGCAAGGGCCATCGAAGGTCTCAGCAGGATGCCATTTACATGGATGTTTCTTATACATCCAACAAAGTCATGTGTTTTTATCTGAGCAGGATGCAGTAAAATTGATTCAAAAGTCCTAGTTCCTCCAAACGTCATATTACTGCCAACATCTAGAGTTCTGGTTGTACAGTAGAGAAAGACGCCGATATGCCATCAGTAAATATACAACACAAAACAAATATTGTAATATAATAGTGATTATTATTTCATTGCTACCTTTTTAAGTTACTGCTGTCACTCCGTGAAAAACAGAATCCATTGTTTTCAGTGCAGTTGTCAACATGCAAAGAGCCCATCTGTTAAATAGATATAGTGCTACGTCACACGTTTTATCTTAAAAAACGTCTCTTATTGACCCTGTGTATGTGCTGAAACATCTAAAACTCACATTCCCAATCCTCCTGGCAGTGACGCTGTGGAAATATCCATCTGCCACTTGCTTGTGTGTCTGCAGTCTCACAGGTCCAGAGCCCAGATCATAAGAGAGACGTACGGCCCCATTCACGATCTCCAGAGCAAAGAACTCCCTGCTGGACGATCCTCCGGTGTTATACAGGAGCAGCGAGTTCCTCTGCACTGTCGCAAACTCCAGAGAGATTAAATTAGTCCTGCGATCCAACGGGGGAAACTCCATGAAGGACAACTCCTCGAAGCCATAACTGTGCTCCTCACAGTGGACTCCACTCACTCCTAAAATAGAAACAAAGTGTTTGCTTAAGTGCATTGTTCTCTGGTGAAGCTTGGAAAAAAAAGATACAGTATATCTCACGAAATTTAAAGGAGTAATTCAATATTTTGTAAATTACACTTATTTACTTTGTTGTGGAAAGTTACATGATATTATCTGTGTCACTGTCATTTTGTCAATTGAGTGCCAAGGAAATATATTTATGTCCTTTAAAACAGAACGCTTGAGTGCCATAAACGTGTATATATACATCTTTCCTTTTTTCGGCAGCAGGGACAAAAGAGCACTCTCACACAGTCTGTGAGTAATTTTGGGGCTTCTGGAATTTGTCGTCGGAGCATAAAGAGACGGTGTACACCACAGAGATCAAAGCAGGCAGTGGAGGCGATCGAGATTAGAGAGCAAAATGGATGGATTCTGGAGAAAAAGTGGCATTTATAGGTGGGAGTGTCCTCCACTCTACCTCTGATAAAACAAGAACAGAACAAGGTAAAAACAAACATTTTTTCATGATGAAATAGAGTCTCTTCTTTCATTTGAGCTATTCAGTGTTTTCAGAGTCATAGTACAAAATATTCTGTGGGTCTTGAAATATGACTCAAAATGGCCAAAAATGCTGGCCGTAGGCACTTTCTGTTCTATGAAAGAGCTGACACTCAGTGAGTTAACAGACAGATATAAGAGCGGTACCAGTCTTCTCTAACTTTACCAAAATGTAGCACATTTGTGTTAAAGATTCTTCACCATGCATGCTTCTTACCAAAGGGACAATGACAAGAGAATCCTGTCTGTGAATTGATGCAGCTGCCCAGAACACAAGGGGTTACTCTACAGTGGTCTATGAGCTGCTCACACACTTCTCCTGCAGGGAAAACAAATTAAGGTTTTGAAGAGTTTCTTGATTCTATTCATGCAAAAAATATGGTTTTTCATACACTAAAGTCTAACCCTCAAATCCAGGCACACAGTTACAGTGATATCCATCCTGAGTGGGAATACAAGTTCCTCCATTTTGGCACTTCACCTTTAGGCATTTGTCCATATCCATGGAGCAGAAAGAGCCAGAGAAGCCGCTCTGACAGTGACAGGAGAAACTTCCTGCAGTATTCACACATGTGCCTTGATTCTCACAGGGATTCACCTCACATTCATCCATGTCATCTTCACACAGTGTCCCAGAGTAGCCGGCTGGACAGGTGCAATTAAAAATCTCTGTCTGCGGTGACACAAAGATGACCGCTGAACTTTCCAGAACGCTAACATCTTGACTGATGTAGATGTTTTTCATGCATGTTGCGCCATTTTGACAAGGGCTGGTGAGACATGGGTCACTTGTGATGTGAGAAATCGTCACATTGCTCTGAGTCTCCAGTAATTTCTTATGGCCCACAGAAATGCCACTGGCTACCTCTCTACTAAGATACTGGCCGTTGTAATTTTTCACCGCAGCCAGCAGAAGGATATCGCTGCCAATACGTGTGATTCCAAACACATGAGTCTTTGAGGCCTGAAGGTTAAACAGACTGTCCAGAGCTTTCACAAACCGCAAATACTTATTGGACAAAAAGTCTTCCATGGAGGGCATTGACACATAGAATAATATGCAGCTGTTCATCGAAGCATTAGTGAAACCTTTGTAGTTTACATAGATGCTGTTGTTTACTGGGAAGTGAAGCTGGTCTGTCGCCTCGATAGTGATGTTAAATGTTGCCTCGCCTTGAAAAGGAGATGACCACAGCTCACATGTGCCATTGAGTATCGTAAACATATTAAGTTGTCCACTTTTGATGGCACAGCTGAATGTATCAGACTCATCCTGATCCTCAGAATGGACATTACCGATCATGCCTCCTTGGAAAGAGCTGCCAAAATATTTCACCTCGATGAAGATATTTCTAGACAGTGAAGGGTTATCGTTTTCATCCACGATCTTGATGTGGATCATTGTTGTTGATGACAGAGGAGGGATCCCTGCATCCCTCACGGCCACCAGGCACTGATATGCAGACATCTGTTCCCGATCAATAGTCTCTGTGGTGAATAAAACTCCATCAGGAGTCAGTGAAAAACTACTTCCTGTTGAGGGATTTACCAGCCAGTAAGTGAAGGGTCCCTGGTTTGGTGGCAAATCAGAATCAGATGCATTTAATCGAGCAACTATTGTTCCTTGAGGCTGATTTTCCTTCACTTGAGCCTCAGTGAATGTGAGTTTGGGAGCATTGTCGTTAATGTCATCAATAGTCACAATGATATTAGCAGTCCCAGTGGCTGGTGGAGAGCCGTTATCAGTGGCTGTGACAGTCAGATTATACACTGGCCACAGTTCTCTGTCAAGCGGAGAGTTCACTACAATAACACCAATGGATGGATCAACGGCAAAAGAGGAGTTTATGTTTCCATTTTCAACACTGAAAAAGAAACTGTTCCAGTCCAAGATGGAGTCCTCATCCAGAGCACTCACAGTTATCACAGATGTCCCAACCGGGCTGTCCTCTGCAACACTGGCCACATAAAGTTCAGAGGTGAAGACCGGAGCGTTGTTTGTGTCGATCACACTGACGTGGACCAAAGTCTCGTCTACATCCATACCAGTGATAACACCCGAGTTCTTTGCCAGGACTTTTAAAATCACATGACTGTTGCCTTGTTTCCTCAAGCTGCCAGTTGTGTATATTTCCCCTGAAAGTTTGTTAATTTCAAAGCCCATGTATTTGCTTTGACCAAACATCCAGTAAAACACCTGACCTTCAGAGCCTTGGTCAAAATCTGTGGCTGTTACTTTTCCAATCCTTGTTCCAATAGGAACATTTTTCAATACAGAAAAGTTATATTCCTTCGTCCTGAATGTCGGTGTGAACTCATTGACATCTGAGACATGGATGACAACGTGTGCCAAGCTAAATAAAGCCAGACCACCAATGTTCGAAGCTTTGACTGTTACATCAAAGATCTGCTCTCGCTCATAATCAAAGACATCCAAAGTGGTGATTGTACCATTTCTTGATTCAATTGCAAATTTATCCACACGGCCAGCAATAAGAGAGTAGGATATCTGTGCGCCTGAGTCAGCATCTACAGCCTTCACAACGAGTACATTTGTTCCAATTTCTGAGTTTTCTGCCACTGACGTGTTATACTCTGAGGATGAAAAGATTGGAGGGTTGTCGTTCACATCCATAATTACCACTGTAACATTTAACGTGGCACTTTTAGAGACCCAGCCTCCATCCAGGGCTTTGACTTGGAGATGAAAAACACCTTCCTTTTCAAAGTCGAGCTCTCTGATCAATGTTAGCAGCCCAGATGCATCTCCTACAGAGAATGGTAAATATTGATTTTCTAGTGTGATGCAGTATGTGATGGCACCATTGGGACCATAATCCTTATCTTCCGCTTGAATTTTCCCTATTACTGATCCTACTGGCAGGTCCTCAGGGACAGAGAAAATCACATCCAGCTCTCTGAAGCTTGGAGAAAAATGATTCCTTCCTGTAATTTCAATGGTGATTTCTTTTTGTGATGATAAAGAGGGGAAGCCGTGATCTTTTGCAATCACTACTGCAGTGAAAAACAAATTTACGCTCTCCACCAGGCTTTGATTCAGCATTACTTTCCCACTGTGTGCTTGGATCCAGAAAAAATCTGATGCATTACCTCCATTTAAAACATATTCAATACCAGCACTGATGTTACTGACATCCTGATCTATTGCAGTAATCTGGACCACCTCAGTGCCTATAGCCATGTGATACGGGATAGCAATCAGAGACTGGAAAGGTAAAAACACCGGTGGGTAGTGGTTATATGGTTCCAATCTGACTGTAACTGTTGCATTACTGTGCAGAGGAACACTGCCACAATCAAATGCAATGATTGTAAACAGGTGGATTTCAAAAGCAGAATTATGTAACATCACTGGCTGTTTTGTGTAGACCTCACCAGAGGACGCGTTCACCCAAAACTGCTCATCTGGAGGTTCAATAACGTACAAAATCTCAGAGTTTTGCCCGATGTCTGCATCTGTGGCAAAAATCTGCATAACAAACACTTCTTTATCTTTTGTTTCAGGGAGGATAACACTGTAAAAACTATCCGAAAATACTGGCCTATTATCATTAACATCAGCAATGACTATAGTGACGTCGGTGGTGATGCTCCATGCTGAATCATTTGCATTTATTTTCAAGATATAATGACCCTGCACCTCCCTGTCCAAACGTCTTTCAACAGTGATGTAGCCAGTGGTGAAGTCAATATTAAATGGCGAATCTTCACTTTGATCAGCTATGGAGTAATTAATTACTGCATTTTCATCAGTATCATCATCACTTGAGGTGACTTGTATAACTGTGTGTCCCAAAGGGGAATCCTCAGGTACGTCTGTGAGAAAAATCTGTGAGAAACGAGGTGCGTTGTCATTTCTGTCTAAAACAACAACAATAACAGTGGCTCTGTCCTTATGAAGAGGGTTGTCTTGCTCTGCAGCTTCAACTGTTAAATTAAACTCAGGGGTACTTTCTCTGTCTAAGCTTATAGTGGTGCTCAGTAAACCATTTTCAGGATCAATAGTGAAAAAACTATCAGCGTTCCCTTCTGTTATATTGTACTGCACTATGCCGTAGCCGCCTGAGTCAGCATCAATAGCAAGAACATCACAAACCCAGGATGGCGGGGAGTTCTCAAAAATCTCGCACCTGTACTCAGCTTGGGTGAACTGAGGTAAGTTGTCATTTACGTCGCTGATGTTGATGTGAATTTCTGCAAATGATGAGAAAGGAGGCAAGCCAGAGTCTCTGGCTTCTATTAATAAAGTAAACTCTTTTTTGTTCTCATAATCCAGAGGGTTCTCCACTGTCAACGCTCCACCCAATGGCTCCATATGAAACATATCCTCAAAGTTCCCAGAAGCCAGATAAAATGAGACTGGTTCAGCTCGGAGGCTCGCTGCAGAGACGACTGCAACTAGTGTTCCCACTGGATCGTCCTCGGAGAGGAAATCAGTCAGAACGTCCACATCCATGTCTGGAAACTCAGAGGCATTCTGAAACCTGATACTGATGGTGGTAGTGTCAAATTTAGGATTTTCTCCAGCATCTTCCACGTGCACACTGACAACGGTGGCTTCTGTTCTCCAGACAGCACTTGAGGTGAACACAGTGCCGCTGTATGGATGGATAGAAAACAGATCTGAACTTTGTCCATACAGTGAATAATGTAGTTCTGCATTCATCTCAGTATCTCCATCTGTTGCTTTTACTGCATAAACAACTGAGCCTGTAGGGAAAAACACATCAACATCAACTATCACGTCCCTGTTATCCAACTGGAAATATGTAACTGTCAGGTAAAAGCTTTCACCTGGAGCCATCTCAGTGGGCACATAGGCCACGTAGGGGCTGTTCATAAACTGGGGCCAGTGGTCATTAATATCTCCAATTAGAACGACAACAAGCACTGAACTTGACAGAGGCTCGGTGGGATGGTTATCACTGCCAATCACCATCAACCTGTAAAAGGCCACTGTCTCCCTGTCCAGGACATCTGTTGTAAACAGCTCTCCAGATGTTTCTTCAATGGCAAAAGGCACATCAAGATTCTCCATGGAATACCTAAAGGAGAGCCAACAGATGTAATAGCACCTCGATAAAGTCAACAAGCTATCTTTCAGAGCATTTGTTTGTTGCCAGGATGTCATGAGAATGAGTGACATTTCACCTTATTTCTCCATTGACGCCCTCATCAATGTCAGATGCAGTGATCATAGCGAACACGGTGCCTGCAGGACTGTCCTCAGACACTATGGTGTTGTAAACTTCCTCTGTAAACTCTGGACGGTTATCATTGACATCATCAACTATGACGTGTACGGTTAGGGTTCCTGTTAGAGGTGGAAATCCTTCACACAACAAAGTTTATCAAACTATTTGACGTGTCACCGACAATAAAAAGAGAGAATAGAAGAGAACACAGAACAAAATATTGTAAAGGAGCCTGAATCACCTGAGTCAACAGCAATGATGGTGACAGAGTACAATGATCCACTCTCTCTGTCCAGGCTGTGTAAAATTTGAAACGTGCCACTGGCAGTGATGGAGAACAAACCATCACTGTTTCCTCTCTGAATGAAATAGGTAAGCTGGCTGCTGACGCCTAAATCTTCATCCATAGCTGATACCTGGTTAAAAAAAGACCAAAACAATTTGACATAAAGACATTCTGTCATCACATTCAGTGAAATATTTGGTTAATAAGAGCCAGTGGCACCTGACGTGTCAGTTGAGAGGCGTCCTCCTCATTCTCTGTTACATGCATGGTCAGTGTTTGGGGAGTGAAGAGAGGTGCAAAATCATTGACATCCAGCACTGTGACACTGATACTAGCAGTAGCAGATCTGTGTGTATCCCCCTTATCTACAGCTGATATTATTAAGGTGTAGTTTGACTCCCTCTCCCTGTCCAGTTTGTCCATGACAGTGATGACACCTCGAACTGAGTCCACCACAAATGGACTTGTCTGGGTCAACATGTAGCCTACTTGTCCATTTGTCCCAGTGTCTTGATCCAGAGCCTGAACCTGAAGCACACTCGTCCCTCTAGGGATGTCCTCTCTGATCGTCAAGCTGTAGGTGCTTTGAGAGAACTCGGGGTCGTGGTCATTGGCGTCCTCAATGTGCACCGTGAGATTCATGGTGGTTGACATCCTGGGTGAGCCTTTATCAGTGGCAGTAACAGTAACAGTCAGCATATCTACCTGTTCTCTGTCCAATGTCTCCTCCAGGTATATTTTTCCAGTCCTATTATCGATGCTAAACACACCAGCGGACATGTTGTTTAAATAATAAAACACTTCCCCGTTGGATCCAGTATCTTCATCCTCAGCATGTACAGTCATTATGACAGAATGAAGTGCAGCGTCCTCTGGTATACTGACTGTCTTGTCTGACACAAACAATGGAGCGTTGTCATTGACATCATCGATGACCACACTAACATGAGCTGTGCTGGTGAACTGTAAGGATGTTGGCTGGGCACGGTCATTGGCTGCCACAGTCAAACGGTAAAAAGTTTGTCTCTCTCTGTCTAACTCTGCGTTCAGACATAAACTAGCAGCTGTGTTTATGAAGAACACTTCTCCTTCATCTCCACTGACCACTCTTAGGTTCAAGTCTCCATTGTCACCTGGCAGAGAGGAAAAGACAGTAGATGTTATCACAAATGATGAATTGTCCAAGGAACAAAAGGTTACATGATACACTGATACCAATATCTGTTTGCTGCTAAGTGCATATGCTAATAATAATATACTTAAGGATCAAGGCTTGACTTTTATTATCCCTGAGGGGTAATATGCCCCTGAGTTCTTGGGCGTTTTCACTGCCTTGGTTAGTTGGGTTGAATCGAATCCTGGATCATTTACCCCCATAGTGCGATTCGTTTGGGAAGGTGTGAACACATCAATCGCATTCGGGTGCGGACCAAAACAACTGGACCAAGACCCCGTTGAAGAGGTGGTCTCGATGAAGAGCAACCCGCTCTGGAGTCTGCTCTTCTGTTTACTTCCTGGAGTTTTCCCATGAAGAAATTCAATCAGTTTCCTCGCATCACACATTTTGGTCCGCTTGTGAATGCTGCCGTGTGAACACATACCAAACTCGAGGCAATTTCCAATATTGTAACAAGTCAGTCCCTGATTCAGACCAGAGCAAACGAACCATAGGTGTGAAAACGCCGCTTGAGTCTATTGGTCCTGAGACCAGATGGAAGCAACTTCAATTTCTTGGACGGGATAACTTGGATTGGAATTGACAGGGCCTCCTTTCTAACCTTGTAGTAATCAAGTAGCCATCAGCAATAAAAAGGATGCCAAGAAGAGAAATTCACTGGCAAATGTGAAACTAAAATGTGCATATTTTTTTTAGATTTTTAGATGAACAGATAAACAACATGTGTGATAATGTCTGGATTTTACTTGCCAAATGAGGCATGCCAAGTTCAGAAATGTGTGAGTAGCAATTATCATCATTACCATCTACTGAATTTCATATTCCAGTTGCACTTTGGCACTCACCATCATCTTTATCGGACACATTCAAGGAGAGGAAGCAAGTGCCCACCGGGGTGTTTTCCAGCAAGGACGCAGACAAGGCATCCCGCCTGAAAACAGGAGGGTTGTCATTCACATCCAGCACATTGAAGTACACCCTGACACTGGATACCTGTGAATCCCCCTGCTGCACCACCACAGTGAGTATGTAGAGACTTTGTGCTTCGAAATCCAAGCTGCGGGACAAAAGGAACTCCCCTGAGAAAGGGCTGAGGAGGAACAAGTTCTCTCCGTCATCCCCCTGCACTGAGTATGTGATAGGCGTGAGACTCTCAAACACTGTTTCCACCTTTCCCACAATTGTTCCTGTCAACACATAGACAACACACTTTCACTCATGATCTAGTGACATCTGTCAAAAATAGGGGCCTAAACTATTCTATTAGAAATTAGCAATCTATCATGTAATAATGAAATGAAATACAATATGCCAATTTACACGCATAGCTGCACAGATGACTAACCTGGTACTGTGTCTTCTTTCACTTCAAATGAATAAACCTTTTTGGAGAAAGTCATCTGTGTTCGCCATCTGTTATGGGAGTGTAAGTCGGCTGTGCCATGTTTGGGCACGGCATCAATAGATGTATAATACCAGGAGGGAAGCATATGCTGCCCCGAGATGAGATCTGCAGACTGTCTCTCTCTGCTCACATTCACTGTATTTCCAGATGAAGGGTCATGAGAGGATGCAGTATTAAACAGCTGAGGAATCATGACAAAAAAGACATTAATGACTCTTAAGCACACAGACAACTTTTGAAGTGTTTAATAAATAATAGTTAATAATAGATAAATGTTAAGATGCAGTGAATGATATGTTTAAGCATAAGCTGTCATCAGTTATCTCTCACTGCTGCGACATATGAGCTACCAGGCTAACTTACCAGAAAATTAAACAGTAAAATTGTGTATTTTCGCCGATGTCCAGCAGAGTCCATGGTGAGGTTAATTTCCTCTGCGCCTCTTACTTGCAAAATCAAGTGAGAAAATAAGATCCTAAGCTAAACAAAACAGACATGGCATTAAAAAGTGAAGTCCTGGAAACTGCACAGCATTACCTCCACACAAGTCCAACAAATGGGAAACTGTAAAAGCTGTATCCATAGTGATTACTCAATCTTCTCAGCTTGTAATCCTGACTGACACACCCCTTTGACATCACTCTATGCAAATCCTGGAGGAGAAAAAAAAAACTTTTGGAGATCCAAAATGCAGAAGATTGAAAGTTTATTGCAGTTATGTGTGTTCAGAAAAAAACCCTTCTTGGTTCAAATTAATTAGTCCACATCTTTGCTTTCTTCATAACACTAGTGTGGTTTGCTGAGTCAGTCTGTTTTATAGTCACTCCATGGATTGAAGTTCCCCCATGTAGGGATGAAATGGACTCTTTGAAAAGCAAGGTAGCCCAGAGGGAGCCTTTCTTGCTGCCTGTCAGATGTGGAATTCATTCAATAGATGTTCATTCAGCGGGTGAAAAGAGAGAAAAGAAAAAGAAAACTGCTGCACTGAATCACAAGTTTCAACAGGGAGCTGACACTGACACTGTTACACAGAATGTTCAAACTGAATATTAACAGTACCAATGTAATCTGTTTCTTGGAACATTTTTATACATTTAGTAAGTAATTAGAGTATACACAGTAGGATAAAACTGCCTGCCTCTTTGATTTTCAAAATGCATGATTTTAACTGTGACACAGGGGGACAGGACCACCATCATCACTGCTTTTTCCCTGATAAAAGCAACTGTTGTAATGCCAACATTAACTACATGCAGGAGCACGGAGGATCAAAACCTCTTTCTGTATGAGACCCGCTGAACGGAGTCCACCGTGGCTTCATTCATATTTACAAACACTTTTAAGAGGCCACTTCTTTGTGTGGCAAATATCCCATGTGCTGAGAAAAGCCCGATGAATGGACATGTGAACCCTCCTTTAAGTGACCGTGAGGCCACCGTGGCTGTGAGACTGTCTCAGATTACACATTTGAGGGAACTCAATCCCAGTAAAGGATCACAAAAGGTCCCAGTCTGGACTCACTGGGGAAGTGCAAACACAGACCACAAAAAGACCTTTTCCTCGGACACTTTGGTGAGACGAGAGTAGACGCACTCAACACTTGATTTCATCTTTTAGATGCAGTCCTTATAAGTCTTTTATGACTATTTATCTTGTCTGTATTCATTTAAAAAGGAAGTCGATAATAAGGAGATATTTAGGCACGCATGTTATTTGTACGGTTGTATGGTTTGGTACAGAAATAAAAAATGTCTAATTAAAAATAATTAGTGCAGAACCTTGTGTAAAGCAGAATTTAGTATTAGTTTATTATTAATTTAAGGTTTATTCTCTTTAGCACATTTCTGTTGAGTGTTTTTGGGAGAGTAAACTCTTGTTTGGCTGACTTCATTTGTTGAGCCTACAGTTCAAAGTATGGAGATACGCTCATGTGCAGCACACAGGAACCAACTTTTCACTTCAACTTTTCAATCATGGCGCCACCTTCTGGATCTGGATTCCTCAAATCACAACACAACCACTGAATACTCTCACTTTTAAAAGGTCTGTCTACGACACAAAATGCAGTGAGATAAGATTCTTATATCTTATACTGTTACCTTTTGCAAATTCCTTTCTTTAGGGCTTTTAATTTAAAATCAGATGTATTAGTTTCTGAAATATTTCAGAATATTTTTAGTGGATAAATTTCCTGTGGTGGACAAAGTACTCATCTTTCACTTAAGTAAAAGTAACAATACCACTGTATCTAGTTATACATAAAAGTGCGTGGTATTAGCATCAAAATGCACTTCTAAATACTTAAGGATCAACTTATTATGCAGAATGGCTCATTATATTATTGGATTCTAATTATTAATTCATTAATGTGTTCATCACTTTAATGTTGCAGCTCCTCAAGGTGGTCTAATTTATATTTTACATATTGTTGTAGCTTGAAAAAATTGCACCTGGGATCAATTAAGTTTGATGTTAATCTATATTACAATATAAGGTATTGATTATTTTGCATAAAGAAGCTTGACTTGTTATAAGAGAGGTATATTGTTTACCTCAGATGTTGTGGAGAAAGTTAAAATACTGTAGTGCAAAGGTCTCAAAAGTGCTTCCACTGCTGCATTTTTATTACTTTATTATAGCAGTACTTGCTTATGCTAACTGTTTTGCACCAAATACCCATGTGAAAACCTACCTCACTTAATGCCAGGTAAATGAAATAATCTTGCTGGCCACTGACTCATTAACTCTTTCCAAATCACAGACATACTGTGCTCATCATTGTAATATATTCAGGTGTACATTAAATGAAAAAAATCAAATCGCAGAGTGTATGAAACTTTTATGTGGATTTGATAGGCTCCATGTTCTACACATCTTTGATAACTGATTGGAAACTATGAGATGCTGAAATAACTAAAATTACAGGAAGAAAAGAAACAAACTTCTTAAAAAAAAAAAACAACCTTTATTGAAGACATTCTTGAATGTCGACAGCTGTATTTGATATTAGAGTGGTATTCAAAGAACAATAAAAAGACATTGGGACAGCACATAAAAAAATATTTTTCAAAATAAAAGAAAAATACACTATCAACTCAGAAATCTCATTTTTGAGTTGTAACACCGAAAGACTAGTTACTTTCATACAATTTTTTGTCCTACTAAATTGTTCCATAATATGGCAGGAGATAAAGAACTACCACTAGAAAATCCCAAACTTAAGATATGTAGTGTTAACTTTACGAAAAAAGGAGAATAACACTGTACATCTTAAAAACATTAAATATACACATGTTCTTGTTCCGTCTGACATATGTTTCAAGATGGCAAATTGACTATATCTGGGTAATATGGCATAAACAAAACTTCAGGTCCCATCCCTGTGCAATTTACTCATCGTCCTCATCATCGTCGTCGTCTTCCTCCTCGTCTTCGTCCTCTTCCTCGTCATCATCGTCTGCTGTTGCGGCGGATGCTGAATCCACTGTGCCCTTGGTACGGTACGCAACTATATCCTGTGAAGAAGCCAACAGACGTGTTTTAGCACTGCAGAAAAGCATACTCTTAATTTCATTATTCTGCAAAAACGAATCCAGCTTTGTAAGCTCACCTTGTCGTATTTCTCCTTCAACTTGGCTGCCTTCTTCTCATAGGGCTGCTTGTTCTCTGCAGATGAGCTGTTCCACATCTCTCCCAACTTCTTTGCAGTATCCCCGATGCTAAGTCCAGGATGCTCACTCTTAACCTTGGGGCGAAAGTCTGCACAGAATAGGAAGAATGCAGACCTGGGGGAGAAAGTGTACCAGATGAGTTAAGATATCATAATCCAAAAAATTAAGCATGGTGTGGTATCCATTATGATACTTACGGCGGTCTCTTGGGGGCATTGGGGTCCTTGAATCGCTTCCTCTTCTGGCCCTTGGGGGGATCGTAATTCTGCATGTCCCTCTCGTAACGCAACTTGTCTTGTTTGGCCATATCTTCAAACTTGCCTTTCTCTGTCTGTGACATTGTCTTTAAGAAAACATAAGCAGTTGGGCAATGTAAGTAACCATACATAGCCGCCTTGAATATTCATTAATCCTATTTTATTCTATTTTGCCATATATTGTCCATTTCATGTATGTTCATGTCACAATCAGTAGGACATACAATGCTCAGCTTATAAGAGAAAAAAGTACATTATTTATTTTACCTTCCATCGCTCGGAGCATTTCTTGGAGAACTCTGCAAAGTTAACAGAGGCATCAGGATGTTTCTTCTTGTGCTCTTCCCGGCATGTTTGCACAAAGTAGGCATATGAGGACATCTTGCCCTTTGGCTTCCTAGGATCCTTCCCCATCTTGGATCGCTAAATAGAGGGGGAGAAAAAAAAAAGCGTTTTGAGAGAAATCCATCCAAGCATACTCGTGCAGCAGCTGTGGTAAAATCAAAACATGTCCCTCGTCAATCGTCGGCCTCTAGCTTTGTCAGTTCCATCTATTGTTTAAAAGGGGTGGAGGGAGGAGGGTGTCTGGGATGACTAATAATCCATTGTATGTAGAGGCCAACATGATGCTTCCTTTAATATGCAACCTCTCTTAATTATATATTAGTTTAGTAGCGACGCTACTTTATTTCCAGCTAGAATCCAAGGTATAAATTAGCTTGTGAAGAAAGCACAGTGCGTTATTATCTAGTAGCGTTAGCCTCCCATTAAAATGACATGGAGATGAATACATTAGCAATCGCTTCCATCGCCTTTGATTGTTCGCTAGCTGTTAGCCTCCGGTCTTGCTTTGTGTCCTCTTGCTTTTTAGCGTTAGCCGTTTAGCTAGGCTAGTTAGCTTTAGCGAGCCGGCATGACACAGTGCTCATTACATGAGACGATTATTAAAATGGCTGATTTGATTGCGAACAATGGCTAGCGGGCTGCACCACGCGCTTATTTTTACAGGCCTCATATTTAACGTCAACGGCCTGTCTGTGTAATGAAAAACACGGACTTGAAAGTTTACATAATAGTGGTGTTGATGCCGTGAAAGATGCTCCTCCTGCATCACTGTACCCCGGCTGCCTCAGCACCAGTCAGCGCTATTAACCTACGTTCACCTTCTATGTAGCGTTAGCTTCTATGCTAGCAACACGGCCCGACCAAGCAGCCACCATTAGTTGGCTAGCACAGCAGGCTAGCTCGCACTATAGCAGTTGGCTTGTAACACACTAGCGGACGTTACGATGACCCGAGCGTAGTAGTTTGGTCACTGGAGACAGTGCATTGACCCTACATTGTTTTGGTTGTTATTTAAGGCCGAAGCTAATGCAACGCAACTAAGTTGGCAGGATATGATCAGGAGCTTTGTGCTATGTTAGCATCCTATGCAGCTCTGTCATGAAACTGAACATATAAGATTACAACTCCGCTATACATTGTGGATACCTCATCAGCGCCCACGGTTTCATTCATAACAGTAGTAGTGGCTTTAGTAAGTTAACATGTTTTATGCTCACCCCTGCTGTAGCGCTATATGAAGCCAGCTCAACGTCGGGACGTCTCAGACAATGGCAGGAGAAGCACCGTCACTGCGCGGTTCTTCTTCTGTGAGGAGGAGGACGCCTCCGTGTTTGTCCTGTGTTTCGAGCTCCGGCTGTCGGACATTGGCTGCCGTCAACTCCTTAGAGTATCTTATTGGACACCAGCTGTCTCGGTCCTGCTGCTTGTACTGTTGGTTGCCCAAAACAAGCAGCCGCGTTGGCGCTAAACTTGAATGCCAAACAGCCAACGCCTTTATTTTACTATTGAAAAACACTCATGCAAGCAGATTCAGGTTGGGCTGGTAAGCATGTGCACAACTGTGTGGTGAAATAAGCACACATTATGTGCTTTCATTAAGCACAAGTACCGACTGCAATGTGCAATTAATCCATTAAGAAAAAAGAAAAAAAAAATTAAAGAAATCTAGATTAGTATTTTAAACACACTGCCAGTTTACAATATTAATATGTTTTTATGGGCCCATATGTGAAGCTAATATGCTATTGCTGGATTATCAACATGTAAGCAGCGTTTTTATTGATGCAGCTGTTTAAAGTGGAGCTGATTTAATTTGATCTATTTTGACATGTTCGTAGATTAAGATTACTTTAATAAATGTGTGGTTGAGTAGGGTTGAGGAGTGATTTCATTCTCAAAAAAGACACGGAAGGTTCATACATATAAGCTTAAATATTTGGATGTTGTACATTTAAAAAAAGAAGAGTTTTCCTGTGATAAAGGAGCAGATGGAGTGCAAGAATTAGGCTAAAAATAGGTTATGATCCATTATTCTATTAGAAAATTATATTTTGTGTATAATAGCATGTGATTTAATCACTTCTTTATCATACAAGAAATGCAGCTCAAGACATTACATGCACTGAGTGCTTCACAGGAAATGCACTTAGTTACTTTCCACCACTGTCAGTAACAGATATAAGGCATATCTGGCAATGCTGAATCTTTAATGTAACATCTCCCCTGCAGAGCAGCTCACAGTGGCTGTTCTTATGTTGTAGGTCTCCATAACCACAGCACCTAGAAACACCCTGCTGAGATCCGCTCTGCCTCTGATACACACAATAAGCTACCTGACAGAAAATCTTTCTATTTACTATACACACAGGAATTACTCTTTTCAGCCAGATATCCATCAAGCGAACTGTACACCAAAAACAACTATAGCACAAGATACCAAAACAGAGGTCACCAATGGCAACCAAAGGTAATGTTACTCAAAGGATATGACTCAAAATCATTTGTTTTTAATTGCAAAACATGTTGTATTTGATTTATCAGGCATCTTATTGTTTTCCTAGATTTACATTTTGGTTTATTGCGATAAACTTGCAGGTTTACTTTCTTACTGACATGCTTCAGTAAGAAAGTCAACCATGCTTCTCTTACTTTGAAAAAAATATAACATAATCATCATAAAAATTGAAGTTATCGAATAAGAAAACCAGAAGTTACTCGTGTCACATCACTTAGTTTTACAGCATTTCTAGCCCTTGCATTATTTGTTATTTTTGATTTTAATGTTTTTGTTGTTGTTGTTGTTTGTAGCCCAGAGTAACTTACACTGTATATCAATAATTCAGGGTTGCAAACTGATAATGTTTTTTTCCATTTTATTTTTTTATGTATTTATTGCAGATGGCAAACAGTGGTGGGATCCATATGAAACATCTAATAGAAGACAATTTGTCTACCAGCCAAACTCAGCTGCAGAGATTCTCCTGTAAGTTGTATTTATGGGCTTTTGGTAAAGTTCTGAATAGGGATACATAATTTGTGTTTCTTTGTCTTTGTTGATGCATATGCAGGCGTCCAAAGTCAACTTCATTTATAGACTGTTATTCACAGTCTGGACCTTTTGGTTCAACTGTGTACAACAAGGAGTTTTGCTGGAAGCCTGCCTGTAAACCTGAATGCATTCGCACAGGGGACAGCTTCAGGGCAGAGGAGAAACAACCCACATCCCAGTCAGGTTGGTATTTAAGCTGTGTTTGCCGAAATATTACATTTCTACATGAATGGCATGCTTGACCTCTCACAGTGCATTGTAACCTTTAAATCAAGTTATTTTCCCCACAAGTCTTTCATGATGTGGAGGCTGCCTAGGGATGCTGCACAAAGCTCAGCCCCATCTGAGGAGGAGATTCGTAAGGCCCTGACAGCACAGTACAGCTCCATCTACAGATGTGACTACATGGGTATGCCTCAAGGTAGGATAAGTCAGTCTTATGTGTAGGAATACATGTCAGAACAGCTGAACTACTGGCATCCAGGTACTCAGACTTGTTCAAATCGACTGTTTCTTAATACACTTATTTCCTCTTGTTGTGGAACTTGACAGGACATGACCATGTTAGTAATGCAGACAGAAGACTTGTACCTCTGCACAGCAGGCGTGAAATGCGACTCTCTGCTGATGCAGAGATGAGGGACAGTTATCGCCAGCCAAAGCAAAAGCCTGAACTGCTGAGCCACTACAGCTGCAGCACAGGTCCTAACGTGGCCTGTCGTGGTATAGGTACTGTATGCTAAAGAGGAATAAAGAGTGCTTGCAATTCACCAAGCCTAATGCTTTCTATCAATCAACCTCTGTGTGTTGCAGTTCCAACTGTTGTGCAAAGGCACACCGAGAGGCAATCAGATCTGACTACCTACAACAGGTTTTATGGAAAGAGAGATACTAACGTCACATGTGCGATAAAGTCTCTGCTGCCGCAGGAGCTGATGGAGGTACACAGAATTTTGTCCAAGGAAGGTAAGCATCAATTTTATTATATATTATAATAGTTTGATAAAAATTTTTATTTTGACAGGCAAGTCACGGTTGTGTCTTTTGGTGCTTTTGTAGAAAAGGAGGCTGTAAAAGCAGCTTTGAGGAAAGATGATTGTCCAAACAACACAGAGAACATGAAGAAACTCCCACTTGTGCTTCATTCCTGCTCACCAGAACGGATATCAAGCTGGCTGGGACCTCTCTGAACATTATTGCTTATGTTAATAGTTTGCTCATGATGTTAGGAGTAAAAAAATGAAATAAAATGTAATATTATATAATATACTGCAAATTAATAGTGTGTTGTAGAATTGATTTGGTGTGTCTTTTTTATGTAGAACTCGTGTGTCGTTGTAATTAAACATCTCTGACTGATTAATGCCGTCATGTTTCATCACCCCCATATATTCTGCTATCTGACATTATGCAGTCTGTTTGCAGCTTGATAAGGAGAATAAAAATGGGTCGCATTGCATTCATTGGGTTCTGTCTGCACAATTTAACACAAACACTTTCTGCGTCTTCTGTTTTCTGTTGTGAAATAAGTCTCTCCAAAATAATTATTATTTGTATTTTTTGTTTAATTTATTAATTCCTTCAGGAATTGCACTGCTTCCTACAGTTACTGACTGGTTAAAATTAGTTGTTAGTTTTAAACAACATCCTTAAACTAGGCTGTTCCTCTGGAGCTGCAGGTTCTTGTTTTTAGTTTTGTCGTCTCAGCTGTCACTCTTGGTTTCTTAGTTACCATGGGGCCACCTGCTCTCAGGTGTAATGTTAGAGTGAGTGTCAGGTAGACTAATGTGAGATCCGTCTGATCAACATCTGTTTGGACGTCTAACTTAGGAAATGCGCTGCACTTAAGTCTGATTTTTTTTCACTTTACAAGCTTTAAGATACGCTTTCTAACAAGGATGCCACTGGGGAAAAAGGTCCGCTCTTCTTCAGCTTCAGGAAGACTGGAAACCAAACATGTGACCAGGTAATCTGCTGTTGTCTCCCTTTTAAGTCACATGTCTTTGCTGAGGTTTGTTCTTATATATCAATTTTATCTTGATTTTAATTTTAATTTGAAAGAGTTTTAACATAGGGATAATGGGACCATAGGTTGAGACCTTGCCTTGTTCAGAAAAAGTTTACTGTCGTCATGGTATTGAGTTGCCATATGGTGCAGCACTGAGCTGTAATACAGAAAGTCTTACAGTCACAGTCCTATATGGTTAAATAGATTTAGCAGTAGTTTGCATTTGTTTGTAACAATATTGTGAACCCAGAGTCAAGTGATGGTTCAATAATGACCTCCTAATACATGTTTAATGATTGCCAAAGCAATGTAATGATGATGATAATGTATGTACTTAATCAAAACAACATCTCAAATATTCCAGCATCCTCTCTGAGCTGTGGAGAACAGGGCACAGGGCGACAGGGCTGGGGTGTCGGGGTGAAAAAGTCAAGGATGACTTCTCAGCATCAAGACAAAGGGGTGTCAGCGAGGACAGACAAGAGCAGCCTGAATGGTTGGTTCGAGAGCTGCTGAGGCAGAACAGACGAAGACACTCTGTCACACTGGGAGACGAGGCTGAAACCGTGAAACAACACCACAGTATTGAGTTAACTCACAGACTGTGCAGCCTGGAGGTACAGTTTTCAAAAGCGTCTATTTGAAAGGGAAATCAGAAAAGTATATATTTAAAGCTGTCTCTGCATCTGATTTGCACCATCAGTTGTCCTAACTGTACTATTTCAGTGCCTTGATAGAGTTTCCTCCCTTCACAAAGTGGACTTTCTGATAAAGTTGCTGCTTGTAGCCGCAAGGTGTCACTAGAGAGTTGCGTTGTTCACAGAAGTGCTTGAACTTAAACTCCAGTTGAGGCATATCCCACTCACAAGGTGAGCAGCACAATGAATGTGAGGTGATGCCAAAGTGCCATTTTAAATCAAGTCGATAATCAGTCTACTCACAGCCTGACAAGGCATCAAGCAGGACAGTCTGTCCCAGAGCCAAGGGTGGCCATGTTTCAGGGCAAAGGAAAACAAACAGAGTTGCTGAGCCAACTGCTTAAAAGGACGCGAGTAGATTCAAATTCAAGCTTTCAAGCTGACATGACTGATAGACTGATGTCGGAGGCAAATGGTGCAAATGCACCGGCCGAAGTTTCAGATGTCAGTCACACTCTGCCGCTTAATGTAATGAGCAATGTGCCATGGCAGATTAGACGAACAGGCTCAGAAGTTCAAAGTTATTCAGCTCTAATGAAGGGATTTAGAAAGCAGTGGAGGTTACATGAACACTTTCAGCACTTCCATCACTCTGACTGATAAAACAATTATCTCTGCAATTCAGAAGATACCGCAGGGAAACCTCAACTCCAGTTACACCCTTGAGGAATTAGGCTGTTTATCTCTGTTATTTATTAATGATAGATCAAAGAGTGTCATGGATCAAGGACCTGTTGCTAGGAAACCAAGGCAAATTGAAGATTAACACAGGGAGCATGGCCTGTTATCTGGCCTTGTGCCAGTCTCTCAGAGACCTATCATAGCCAGTGATGGCTTGTGGTGGCCTTTACAGGTAGTCATTAATCCCCAGTCATGTGTGATGGTAATTACCTAATGTTAATGTTTCCTCTCTAGCACTCAGACTCTAACTACCTGGTGAGTGGACTGAAAAGCAATTGGAAGAAGCATATTTTCCATTTAAACTGCTGATATTGTCATGCACTGTTCTCTTTTCTTAGAATATTCATAATCAGCATTTTTCCTCTCCCCAAAAAGATTGATGAGACGGTATCACTCGACAACCTCCAGAAACTGAAAAGCTCTTTTGAGGTCTGTATAAACTTCATCTTTTGAAAACACATCAGGGGCGTGTCTAGGGGGTGGCCTGAAAAGCTGAAACCACCCCAGGTTTGCAATTCGACCTCCGACCTGAGGGGCAGTATTAGGCCAGAATGCTGTTCAGCTTAACAAAAGATGAAGGCTTTGTATTACACTTGTATGGTCCCATTCTGCTGTGTCGTGATTACAAGTTTTATTTATATTTCAATTTCTAATTTTAGTAGTCAAAATTAGTCATAAAAGACAAAAACTGATGTTATGTCAATGGAGACGTGTGCTCACCCATGCGCAGTGACTGATCCTGATGGCCACCCCTGCATGACTTAGTGCCCCACTTGGGCTCCCCCTGCCAAAAAAGTCTAGACACGCCACTGAAACACACTCACAGTCTGATTGTTCATATCTGGAAGATTTGACTGTATTTTCCCTTTTAAAGGAATTTGAATCGGTTGGTTTGAGATCCATTGATGCGAAGAGTTTTGGTCGTGTAGTGAAGAAGTGTTTGGGCTTGCCTAAGACAGTAAGACAGTGTGACATTTTCTCTCTCAGATTCTCTCCTCTCTGTGTTCTCTGCCTGTGTCTCACATATTTGCAATCGAGGACAAGTCTGATTAATTTACATTGAGTGTCACTGTTCTTTTGTTCTTTGAATTCCAGAGCAATGAGCAAATTCAAGGGTTATTCAAGAAGATTGATTATTCAGGCCAAGGAAGGATTTCATGGGTGAGATGAAATTCATTTGTTTCTTATGGAGTATGCAGGAAAATTGTCCTAGTTATGACACCTCACATGCATACTAACACCTGGGATTTTTAAAAATAAAAAGTTAGGCAACTATGAAATGTGACAGGGTAATTTTGGCAACTGTAATTCAGTTGGGATTAATGCAAAAAGTGTCACTATAACTCACCTGAACACAATTATTCAGGTTAAATCAGCTTTTTCAATGCCTAGTTGACTATACAATAACACAACATACAAATGTGATGGCTATTTATTTTTTTATTATTGATTCTTGACTCTTGAATTGATGATCTTGTCAGTGTTTTTCGGCTTTGCCTGGATAATAGTCAACTTTAAAAGCTGAGTTTAAATAATTAAAAGCTATTTCCAGATGTAACAGTGGAGTATGGTTTCTTTTTTAATTGCCAGAGTAAAATAATCAATTTTACCGCTCTACTCATATACAATGACTCATTTCTGTGCACCTCGCTTTTCAAAACACTCTTGTGATTGTCAGCCTGACAACCTGTCATGTGGCGCAGGGTGACTTCTGCACATACATGGTGCAGGAGTACAAAGAGAAGCAGGAAACTGCAAGACGCAGTAAGCAGGTGGCTTTCACTCTGCCGGCCACCATGAAGGAGTTGTGTCATGGCGTCCCCATCGTTAACATCCAACCTGCCCAGGACGGCGCCATGGTAACGGTGCGAGAAGACGGGGTCGTGTGTTACTGGAGCCCTGAACTTAAACCACTGAAGACCAAACACATGTTTGTATGTGTCTACTTTTACCTGAACACTTTAGAGGGAAAGTGCCATTTTTTTTACAAATTGGACCTTATTTCTGGGATAAATACTGTCATTTACTCATTTAGAGTATTTATGATGATATTGGAGTTGATGATATCCATTTAACAGGAGTGAAGCGGGCACTGAAATGCAGCCAGTAAATGGCACAAACTTGATTTCTCACAGATGTTTAATAAGATTCACTTATTTACTTAAGACACTATTACTATTACTCATTTGAGTCCGGAGTTGTCCGCAACTGTAAATCTGTAAACAGATTCTACTTCCTGTGTATTATCATTTACCAAGGACCCAGTGCCCGCTTCACTCCTGTTAAATGGATATCATGAAATCCAATATCATCAGAAATACTCTAGATGACTCCAGAGTGAAATGGGTGAGTAATTGGCAGTATTTTATCAAAGACATAAGGTCCAATTTGTAAAAAAAAAAAAAAAAAAGGCACTTCCCCTTTAATGATAAATCTGGTCCCATTCTATATTTTCTTGTTGTCAGCAAGTCCCATAGAAAGACCAAAGGCAACAATGAGTTAATCCATCTTTCAACCCTGTATTTAAACAAAAAAAACATTAGTTATTTCCTGAAACAGCTGTGCACAGTACCCATGCTTATGGTAAAGAAGGAAGACATCATCCAGTGCAATAATATGGCTTACTGATGTGTTTTTAATAGTTTTGGAGACATATCTTTTCTGTAGGCTGAGGCAGACTTCACCTTTATTACGGTCCACATAGAAAGTGAAAAGTGTTATTTTGTCACTGTATGACACCATCAACTCAAAGCTGAGTATTGATTTCCAGACTATTCTATCTAGTGTTATTACAGCAGCCACTATTTTGTCTCCCTGATTAATTTGTTAATTTCTTACAGGAGGAAGGACCAG
Source organism: Synanceia verrucosa (assembly GCA_029721515.1). Lineage (NCBI taxonomy): Eukaryota > Metazoa > Chordata > Actinopteri > Perciformes > Synanceiidae > Synanceia > Synanceia verrucosa. The sequence continues at coordinate 4,511,893 of CM056559.1, forward strand.
CGAACAGGAAGTCGAAGTGGGCAAGCGATTTCACACTGATGACGGAGTTCAACAAGCTAATGATCGCAACAGGGTAACGTGAGAAAAGGTTTAATAAAGTGGCTTACATTATTTATCGAGTGCATCGATTTCTGCCAGTTCCACACTATTCTGGCTTTGTTCATCGTGTGTCTTTGTTATCCAGAGACAGAGAGATCCAGCTTTATGAGCTGTCCACTCTGCAGCCTTATTGCCAGATCAATGCTCTCGACACAGTGCCTTTGACTTTAGACTATGGGTGAGTGATGGAAGTGCAGTTAACACATCTTCCAAATGTCATCATAAGCCATAATAATGTTTTTTTTCTCTTAGCTACACTGGCCCTGATAAATGTTGTATTCTGTATGGAGACACAGAGGTAGGCATTTTTGTTTACACTAATTTCGGACAAAAATGACTAATTATCTTCCGTTTGATTAATGCAGGTAGAGGTCTATTTTTGTGTTTGTGTTTCAGGGATGTGTGACGATCATTTTAATATCCTCTGTTGGAGATACTCTGAGGTAATTGTGCTTTTCAGCCTTATTACAATTCTTCAGTCAACCATCATGCTTATTCAGTATTATTTAAACAACAATGAGAGGAGGTCAAGGGGTCAGCGATACACCATAAAGGTAGTACTAGTATGCTTACAGAGCACTTATCAAGCACGTATACCAGTTTCCTGCTGTACTGAGCTGGTAAGCAAAGGAAACTCAGCCGATGCTGCAGCAACATGACAACCATTAACAGCCAGTCAGATTTGTGTACTCTCCTGTTTCCCTCTCAGATCATGTTCTCACTGATCAAAAGGAATTCGTTAGTGAGAATATGTCCCATGAATGAGATACATTTGCAAGTCTAGTGATTCCCGAGTAAAATAACACAGCAAAAAATGTGAGACTGCAGAATAATGTGATCGATAGAGCCATAAAATAAAGGACACATCACAGTTAGTACTGCAAGTAAGAAGGAGCAGAGCTGCTCCAGCTGAAAGTGAGAAACACCATGATTTCCTTTCTTGATCTTTTTCAAAGGTTGAGGCTTTTTTGGACTTGGCATTCTCATTTGCAGTGATTTAAACTCTCTGGTTCTCCTAACATAATGCATTTTTTGTAATTTCTCTACAATACAGGAAGCTTTTGATTATATCACAAAAATAAGAAAATGAGCCTTCATTGGCAGACATTTAGATCACTTTAAGTACAAACCTTCAGGAATCTGCTTGTGTCTGCTTGTGCGAGTTGTTCCAGTGACTCTGGCAGGTCATTTTATTTCACCGGTATTGTGGCTATCACCATTTAAATGTTCTCTTTTGTATTTCTCTTTTCTCAGTCAATCACGGCACATTTCAATGTATTCAGGATGAAAGTGCAGTGGCAAGTCTTTCACAATAATGATTGGGCAATTATTTTGTTCAGGTTATAACAGAGAGCTGAGACTATGAGGTCTGTGAACTATGGAAAAAATAGCCGGCTAGGAAACTGTATTGGTCCAGAAACTTCAAAGATGTGATGGAAAATTATACCTTTGCTTCCTATCTCTTCCCCACCAGTCAAATAAATTGGATGTATTGAATGTTCATGAGTCTGTGTCTAAAATAATGTGACCTGTTTCTGTCCTCATTGTACAATTTCTCTTTTTATAGATTATGGAATAAATTACCAAAGATTGAAAATATGCCCAGCATAGCTGTTGACAATGCAGTGCTTTCTCCGAATGTGACATTTGTCAGATGGAAGATTCATCACGACTGGGTGACAAAGGTGACATTTTACTTTAAACCTGAGCCAGAAGCTGTCTTGCATTACGAACAGATAATCCAGATATAGACTGAGCAAATAATTCTTCTCTGTGACTTTAGGCAAAATATTTTCAAAGTTTTCAAGCTGTTGTCTCGTCATCAAATGAGGAATCTTCTTCCTTGGCTATGGGTAATTTTTTGTTTTTCTTTGGCTTTTTAATTAATTTACAGGCCTCTGTTCAGCACCATCAGGAAAATAACAATCCAAGACTTTGATTATTTTGACTTAGACTGTGATTTAAAACCCAGATCAAACATGATGAATGTTGAAAATATGAAAAAAAAGTATTAAATCCTTTCACGCTCACAGTGTGCAGCAATTAAACTTGGTGTTGAACATTAGGCAGCCTGCTATAAGGGATGACGCATGATGACTCATCAATCACAAATTCACCAATCAATGCCAGTGTGTGTGTGTGTGTGATTGACCATGACCACTTGCCAGTTTGGTCATTTATCCTGGTAATGGCTTACGCTTGCTCCAGAAAGCATGTTTGATCGATGCTCATACACATGACCTCGTAATGAAATGCTTTTATTTTTTCCCTCTTGAGGCTGCGTGCTGCCTTTAACAGATGCCGAGCTGCAGTTGACTGAGATCAGAGAGGCTTGTTATGAAGGTAAAACCAAGAAGGTCCAACTGAGCTGGACTCCACAGCACCGGGCATCATGTGACCAGACAGTTTTTACCGTCCACAAAGGCGTCAAGACCTTTGACCTTTGTCGGCAGCACAGCTTGCTGGTCACTGGAGGCCTGGACAGACTTGTACGCATGTGGAACCCACATTTTTCTGGGTGAGGAGCCAGAAGTTAGGGGGCTTTCATTCAGATAATTAACCTTACACTGAAAAGACATCTCTTCTTGGTTCTGTTTCTCTTTTTAGGAAACCAACCGGTATTTTGAAAGGCCATACTTCACCCATCATCCACCTGCACATCCTCTCAGAGGACAGCCAGATCTTCTCTGTCTCCATAGACAGCACCGTCAAAGTAATCCATGACTTGTTTTTTTAAAGGTTTGCTGATTTTACATTTTAAATGCAGGACTTTATTACTATGTAAGTTATTTTTTTACCATTAAGATTTTCTGGAATTCTGTAAATATTTCTTCACTTGTTGTTCATACCATTCAACTGTTATCAGGCCATTAAATAGGTGGAATCAAGACAATATAGTTTATAGTAAAAATTGAAAAGCGACACTTAAAAACTAACTGAAGCACTGTCAGCACAAACAATAAGCCCTCCATAGGTTTAGGCTGCAAAAACAAGTGAAAAGTTTAATGCTTGGGAACACAAAAACATGTTCCTATGAACTCTCTCCTGGGTTAAAATCCAGTGTGCTGTGCCATTGCAGATTTGGGATATTCAGGATCAGTGTTGCCTGTTTACAGCAGACCCCAAAGCCAGTGGGATTCATGGTGACATATCTGCATGCTCGTACTCCTCTGCTATGAAATCCCTTTACGTCGCTGCAGACTGTTTGGCTGTGCTCCCCCTGAAGACAAGGTTGGCTGCCATGCCTTTGTGCTTCATACATCATAGAATCCACTTTACTCTGAAGATATTTTTCAAAATATTCCTCCTCCAAACTAATTTATGGACGCTGATTTGTGAAATTCTAATAATAAGGCAGCTGGTGCTCATATATTAATACATAAGCATTCACCTTCCTTTTATTCAGTCTATTATCTTTTTCCTCTGTAAGGCCGCGGCTTCACAGTCGTCTGACTGTTTCGCATAATGAGAGCGTAATGTGCTGCGGCTACAGCGAGGAGTTTCGTCAAGTTGTCAGCTGCACTGAGGGATCTGTGAGTACTTTAAATCATGACCCGACTTGACTCTTATTCTCTGATAGTCATGATGATCATATTCATCTGATGTAAACCACCTACCATTAACTCACAGCATTACTTGTTTCAGGTGGTGAAAGTGTGGGATTTTGACACTGGACGTCAAGTTTTTGAGTTTGGTAGCGCACATGACCTGTCTGCTATCACATGCATGACCTTTGACCCCAAAGGGAGGAGGTATAGTACTTGAAGTGGCTTGTTAACTCATTGAGTGCCAGCCGTTTTATAAAACAGAAAGTGTCTTGTTCCAGCGTTTTTGCCCATTTTGAGTCATATTTCAAGACCCACAGAATATTTTGTACTATGACTCTGAAAACACTGAATAGCTCAAATGAAAAAAGAGACTCTCTATTTCATCATGGAAAAAATGTTTGTTTTTACCTTGTTCCATTCTTGCTTTATCAGACGTTGTACTCTCTAATCTCAATTGTCTCCACTTCCTGCTTTGATCTCTGTGGTGTATACATCTCTTTATGATCCGACTACAAATCCCAGAAGTCCCAACATTACTCACAGGCTGTGGGAGACCGTGTTCAGCAACCCGCTGCCAAAAAAACACTTTGTATATACGTCGATGGCACTCAAAGAGTTAATCTTTCACTTTTCATAAAATATGATGGAGCCACTACATTCTTGTGTTTGCAGACTCATCACAGGTGGAAGAGATGGCTGTTTAAAGGTCTGGAACTTCAACAATGGTCAGTGTCTGAAGACACTGAAGAAGGGTAAGTATTACACATTTTAATTACTTCCTCAAAATAAAAGGTTTGAATCACAATATTATCCATTAATTATGAGAAATAATTATTTCCCGTAGAGGGTCAGTGTCACGAAGTGTGCGACTGCATCTTTTTCCAAGTTCATAGGAATTTGTGAGTAACGATGTGGTATTTGGAAAGAGTTTATGGCTCAGTATAAAATTAATTCATGCTGAGCTTGTGCAATTTTATGTTTGAAGCTATGTGATGTCTGTCGGCCGGGACAAGAAGACTGACATTTACCCAGTGAGTACAAAAGATGAGTTCTAGGTTATTTGTCAGTGGTGTTTCAGAAGTCCCAGTCCAATTATTTCTCCAATTCCTCCATCATATTGCAACTCATTTGCATTTGTTTACATTGTCATTACCAGCTGAACCCCATTCTGAAATGGAAAAAACCTGCTGATAGTTCATGCTGCATATAGCCTGCTTTGAATTTCAGTATAATGAATCTTTTTTGCTGTGTGGAGGATGTCATTGTGTGGTTAATAAGAAAATGTGTCAATAGCATGTTCTCCCGGCTATTTTTCTGGTAAAATGTATTAATAGAGAGATGTAAAATGTCTAGTCGCTGACTATGCATCTGCATTTTGTCAGGACATACCTGAGGACCTTCATCACATCCAGAGGCCGCAGCCTTCGTGGCAGGACGATCTGGTGATTAATGAGCAGAGAATTGTCTTGACAATCATTTTTGGAGGTTCAGGCAGACAAAAATAAAATGTACGGTAGTTCAGTGAGCCCTGCTGAGTGTTAGCATCCCTTCATGATGCTCATTTCAAGCAGACTAGATGACAGAGAGACACTGGATGGATTCAATTGTTATTCTTACATTTTTTTAAAAGCACAACTATTAGTGCTGAGTGTAGCAAAAGGACAAATTTGGTGTTTTTGTTGTGAACTAAATGCAGAACATAAAATATGCTGCATTGCATTTAAAATAGTCAAATTAGCTCCACATTGACTGTACTTTGCATTAAAATGGTGTTTAAGCTAGGTCATTTTAGGGCTAGGGCATCATATGATAGAAGAGCTCGGCCATCACTGTGCATCTTCAGGGCTGTGAAGATAAAGCTTCCTTCCCTGCTGGTTTGTTTGTTCATACCACACACACACACACACACACACACACACACACACACACTCATGGAGGACACTGTGGTCTTTGGTCCTATAAGAGTCATTTCTGCTGACTGGCTGGAAAGCTCAGACAGAGGTGGGTAACAAAGCCTCTCTGATCTCTGCCCCACTGTGCAGCATCGCCTGCAGAATTTTATTTTAAACTCAGGCAGCCAGTCCCATCCCCCCGGCTCACTTGTATTCTCCCACTTTCTTTCTTCCATTTCTCTCAGTTGTGAGAATATTATTACTTATTTTCAGCTGTTATAGTTCTTTCCATCTTCCTATACCCATATGCTTATAGTAATTTATAGTGTAATATGAAGTTTTCTCCCAAACACACCATTGGTGATATCCTTGTATAGCTTCTCTTTCCAGGCTTTAACCTGTCAGTACACCTGTCCTTTATGACCGGCTCTGCTTTTCATCAAAGTGGAAAGACGCTTTTATCACTGACTCCCACCACAGTGTCGCCTCACTATTTTATCCCCTCTAGTTTCCCCAAGATTAGTTTCTGACCAAACGTCTCATAATTACTGAGCACTGAAAAAAATAATACATCTGTCTCACCATTAGAAATGCGGATGATTCGATCCTCTAAAATGTCACAGCTTTGAAAACCAAGGCACGTCTAACACCGTTGATATCCTTCAGGGGTTCTATTTTGATTTATATTTTGTAATTTGTAAAAAAAAAAAAAAAACAGTAATTATCTTTAGACTAATATATCTCCTAAAATCAGGCAAACAACTTGCTGCATCAATAGACACGTGAACTCTCATTTCATTATCAGTAAAAATCACCAGCTACAATAATTCTTGCAGCCTCATGCTCTCAAAGCTGCATATTCAGTCCCTCAATGATAACACGTGATAGATTACAGGTCCTTTATCTGATTTTACCTCAAGAAAGCGGTCAGGTTACCTCTGACAGCAGGTCACACTTCTCTCTCTACATGAGCTTAAGGAGGGAAAATTGATTCTTGGTGACGCTGTGATCCATTATTGGAGGTGACGCTGAGTCCCCTTCCATCTCCCTCATTATGGCTGGTGCTTACACTCACCCCAAAGAGGCCCACTGACAGAGCAGGGAAAATGCATTACAGAGGCCTCTAAGGAAAGTAACCCCTCTGATTATCTACTCTGCCCTCTCTTGAAATTGTTTTTCATTAATGGCCTGCAGGAGGAAGATCAATGGGTTGTTCTATATATAAAAATATATTGGTCTCTTTCCCTTATCTACTGAGCCTCGGGTTCACTGTGAATGTCTCTGTTCCTCCAGATGGCCAGTGTTGTGTTGCCTCTCATTAATATTTCAAAACATGGCCCTGTTTAGCTCAATATTTCACTTGGGCTTAAATATATATTTTACTAATCAGTGCTTAAGTCAAACTTGCCATCTGCTTTTCCTGATTTGTGTACAGTTTCTTGTTGGCAGCTTCGCTCCAAGCTAAATATTCCTGATTTCAGTGAAAGAAAATCAAGAAGCACATGAAGCAGAACATGAGTGGATGCAGTAACGCTTGACCTGTCCGCTCGCCCAGGGCTTTGACATCAACTCAGTCATTGATCTGAAATGTGTGACACACTTGGCCAGAGTACTGTAAGACAAAAGTAAAACTTCAGTGAAAACTCTGACATTCATGGCGTAACCTTTTCACCCCATGACTCCTCTCGGCTCCTACAGAGAAACATTTCTTTGAAGTTTTCACTGGACACGCTGGTGACTTTTATCCTCACTTCACTTAATCTGTGAGGTTTACAAAATCCTTCATCTATTCTAAATGTGGCTAAAGAATAAATAAAGGGGCATTTTGGGAAGCGTGATTGTGAGAGTTAAAGAAGGGTTACATCATAAATCTATAACATGTCATGATAAATATAAGATAACACAAGCAGGCAATTAGATTAGTTTAGCATAAAGACTGTTGAAAGGGCAAAACAGCTCTTATTTGTGTACTTTGCTACTAAAGATATCCCAGTTAATTAGTGAGCCTAAAAAGTGTTTGTTTTTTTTTTTTCAGACAAACCATGCTTTCTGTTTCCCTCATGTCAGCCTTTTTATAAGACAGAAAGTGCCTTGTTCTAGTGTTTTTGTCCATTTTGAGTCATATTTCAAGACTATTAGAATCATAGAGGACTAGACTATTAGAATATTTTGTACTATGTCTCTGAAAACACTGAATAGCTCAAATGAAAGAAGAGACTCTCTATTTCATCATGAAAAAAGGTTTGTTTTCTCTCTATACACGGCTCTGCTCACAAGCTGTGTGACAGCGCCATCTTGTACCTGCTGCCAAAAAAACACTTTGACGTATTTTTACATCAATGGCACTTCACATAAGCTAAGTTGTGGGAAAATACTTAAATACTTGTTTTTAAAACTTTGCACTCTCCTCATGAATGTAAGAGAGAGTCTTCGATGCTCTGACAGGGTCGGTTAGCACATGATGAAGTGATAGGAAATGCGAAGCACTTTATCTTTTTATTTACAAACAAAGACAAGAATCTTTCATTACTGGGGAAACTAATGGCACTAAAGTCACTGTGGCTGGACCTTTGAACGTTTGATCGTATTGTTGTTCAGAGGGACTCACACTTTGTCTTTCCTCAGAAAAATGGCCATAAGGAGGACATCCTTTGTGTGGCGCACTGTCCCCCGTCTCTCCTCGCCACCAGTAGCTATGATGGAGAGATCATTGTGTGGAACGTGGTTTCTGGATGTGTGCAGTGTCGGTTTGTCACTCCTCTTCCTGCTGAACACCAAAATGTTGAAGGTGATTTTGGAGCAAAGCAAATGTTGAATATGCTCTATAAAATCTGATGTGATCTGAACATTGCGTTTATTTTTTCTGTTACACAGGACTGGACACAAGTTGTCCAAGCATCATTTTCTTCAAATTACAGCAGGGTTCTTCATCTACAACTCTTCTGTCGTCTGGAGCCATCGGTCAGTGTTGTGAACAGCACTAATTAAAGCGCATGATTGCATTTTACAACCTTTCATAATGTCTTTTGAAACACTGTTCATTATTGTATGTATTTTCTTTTTTACAGGTAGTATAAATCTCTGGAATGTGCTTGGTGGAGGACATTTAGTGGGAAGCCTCAAAGCTGTAAGACAACTCAACAAGGATGTCAAGGCTTACTTTCACTTTTCTTTCTCTTACCTTTAAAGTTGCTGACTAAACATTAAGATAATTTGTGGGTGCGCTGTCTTTGCTTGGCTCTAGATCTTGAAGCACTAGCAGGTATCTTCCTTGCAGCTACATAATGCAAAGCAGGAATTATCAATATTGGACGGTAGTTGAACATGGGGGCATGAAGCTGAAAAAAATGTGCCTTTGAAAGCAGAAATTGTGTTTTGACGCTATAACATAAACACAAAATACTTAAAGGTAGGGTCAGTAAAGCTGATAAACTAGCAAGAGTAAACCAGATGAATGATTGATTAATGATCCAACACAAAACAATATCAGTTTGTTATCATTCCCTTTTTATTACCTAGCAACAATGGCTCTCAATAAGTGAAAGGTGTTTTTTATTATCATATACTTTTATTTCTTCATGATTGGTTTCTATAATTTGTCGCCCGACTCATTTGCTATGATATCAGATTGTTTGGAGTGGATATTTTCTGAGGGGATGTACATCTGCAGGTGCATCCAGTCAGCCATCACCAAATTTAATGACTATGAACAGTTGTAATAATGTTAGCGCTTTGACTGAAAAGCAATCACAAACATATCATTCTTTTTACTTACATTTTGCAGTCGAGATTCCAACAAAAGATTACAAAACTGGCTAAAACTAACAAGGACACGTTGCTGTACGCTGCTGACGGGATCGGTTACATCTATGTTTACAACTTGGAGAAGTTTGAGCAGAAATCAACTAAAGGTTAGCTGCATGCTTTTCTTGCCATTTGCTTGGATTAGACTGGGATACTGCTGTCTGTCAAAAGACTAAATCACGTGTTTCTCACTCATTCATTCAGCTGAAAACTTCTGGCGTGCCCACACCAGCAGAATTACTGGGTATGTAAAATACACAACATGTTTTATCATTGTCAGTCTTGTCTCAAAGGTCCAGTGTGCAGGATTTAGTTGCATCTAGAGGTGTATTTGCAGATTCTAACCAGCTGAATTCCCCTTTACTCAAAAGTCATAGAACTATGTTACTTCAGGTGCTGTCAACATGTAAAGCGTAGAGCACTGTTTGGTTTGACCTTTCTGAGCTACTGTAGAAACATGGCAGACTATACTGATAGATGTACCATCGAACATAACCGCCTATAGGAGCTGACGAGCCGCGGGGCCGCCATCTTGGAATGGTGATACGCTCCACTCAGTGTAATCCATTTGACAGGACTAATGAACTGTCAGCACATTTTATTAATAATACCTCGCTAAATACCACTGATTTTCACTTTTTTTTTTGTCATACGTGTCGCTATGATTAAGGACACATGGTTCGGCGAGGTTCATGATGTAATGTTAAAGCTTACTTGTGAAAAGTAATCCCCCGGTTTCATATTTGCTCCTTTGAGCAGGAGCATGCTGCACACCAGCATGGCATTCTGTTCTCTGTGCTTTGTATTATGTCTATGCTTGTCTATGCTCTGGCTGTCTGACTCCCCACTCCAAGATGGCGGCTGTATTTCTCGCGTCCCAGCAGCCAATGCTACGTCGATCAATATAGGATGTCTATATAAATAAGGGCTCATTCTTATCAAACAAAAACACAACAGCTCTTAGTTTCAGGTGATTCTACACTAATGAGAACATAGTAGTGGATATTGTACTCCATTTCTACCTGTAAATCCACCTAAATATGACACACTGGTCCTTTAACTTTCAAATGATCAGGGTAACTGCTGTCAAACAGTAATTAGACTTTGGGTTATGTCCTTAACTTGTGCTTTAAAGTCCCCGTGGTACATTACATTCTCAGTCTTGGATGTCTGTAGCAGCGGGAGCAGCATGACGTCCTTCTGCTGCAGTCAACTCATAAAGTATAGCTAGAAGAAATTGTGTGGGAAGGTCTTAAACAGACGATCAGTATAGGTGAGATGCTGCCCGGGGTGCATCTGCCATGAGACGTATCAACACAGAGGATGATTTAGAGTGTTCTGCCAGAGATGCCTTCTCTCATTTCATCTCATGTCTCTTTATTCTGGTCCAGCCTGCAGATTGTTGACAATGATCAAGTGGTGCTTACCTCATCCACTGACTACACTGTGCGCCTTTGGAGTGCACATGGAGAATTCATAGGTGGGTGTCATTTTGCATCTGTCACTCCTCTCTTTCTCGACATTATTAATGTTCATGCAAACAACATTAATTATGATGCAGTGCTGTTATTTGTGGGCTTGCTCACTTTAGTGTGACGGTACGCATGACTGGATTAACCCACTAAGGGCCTGGGGTAAAAAATGACTGTTGGGCCCTTATTACCCCTGTCCTCCCACTCTTTCTGCATTGTGTATGTGCCCTGTCACCTTCAAGTACCCATCAAGTAAAGTGCACGCAGAAAACTACATGGCAGCTTAATTGTGTTTTGCCCAGAGAGCTGGTGTACACCTACACTACAGTACTATGTGGCTCCAGGTTTACACTGTGCATTTAGATAATAACATAATTAATTTAGGACTGTGCACCTTGTAAGAATAGAGAGAGGTATCACGCTTCCAAAATGTTGAACTATTCCTTTAAGCAGCTGTTACCGACCTTGTTGGTAGTCCAGCCTTGAAGTCCATCCTCTGCAACTCTCCCTGAATCTCTGCAGTGTTTCTCTAAATGCTGTTAAACAGCCAAGGGAAGAGTGTGATCATGCACCTATGAAGCACTGCATCCAGTTTCTGGATAACAGGGCAGACAGTAGATGCATTTTAATTTGTCTATAACATATATTTTTTTATTATTATTTTTAACAGTTCCTTATATAAACTGCTCCTGAGCATTTCCCAGTGACAGATGACAATAAAAAAAAGAAAATTAACTTCACATCTCTCTTGATATTGAGCATACCTTTTTAAGTAATAGTTTTATGTGAGGAAATGTCATTAATCATAATTTGGCATTTATTTTTAAAATTGATTCACAGCACTTGGGAAATAAAGATTCAGTTTTCCGTGGGTCTGGAGGAGGTGTGCTGCCCAGCAGGGCACTGCAGAGAAATGATCTGAAATGATTCAGACATTGTGGCATTTTAAGAAGCTGTAGTTTTTACTCCCTCACTTTCCTTCAGCACAATATTGAAAAAACGTTGAAATGGAACATTTTGGTCTTTGTCCACAGGGACGTTTGGGCAATCTGAGAGCTGGTGCGTGCACATCTCCTCTTCGTGGAAACATCCTGCCGTCCCCTACGAGGTGCTAATCGATCCTCTGAGTATGCCTGCTCATGAACTACTGAATGTAAAAACACGTCCACCTGATGCCATCAATCCTGACAAGACTGGGGCTCATAGAGGTGAACTAAGGGTGAGCTGCATTACATCAATAATGATTACCTGAACTGTATAAGCTGTGTCTCTCCCCATACAAATGTTGAACTGAACTGAACTTTGCCTGCTCCTCCTGCGGCATAATTGCAGTCAGAGACACACCATGAGCTGAGACTTCCCCCAACATCCATCAGTGACACAGACATTGAAGAAGATTAAAAGCACATTTTACCCAGAGGAACACCAGACTGGGTGAGTTACAGTACACCATCATAATAGCAAAGACTACTGTACACATGTGAAACAAGTCTTACACCAGACTCACCCTATATAGTAACGGAGTGTCTTTTTTTGTTTTTCAGACTGAAACTGCATACTAACAAGTTATCGAACCTCTGCACACTGAAAGGCTTTGATGCCGTGTTGCCACCAAACACCAGTGCACGGCCTGACCTCTCATGAACAGCACTGGGGAACTGGAGTCAACTGAAAAAGATCAAACTGTATTGATCACAATTGGGAAAAGGATCATTGCAGGGTCCAATATTGCAAAGACGTTGTTTTAAAACAGAAATAGGGAGAATGAAGGCTTTATGGATGACCCCACAGGTCACGTGAAGTAAAACTGTGAATGAAATGAATGAGTGGATCTTTGAACAAAGAAATACTAAGAGAGTTTTCTCAGGGTTTTTATCATCATTGCATTTTAAAACACAGTTGTCCAGGTTGGTATGAAGAGAAGTCAAGTAAAAAGGAGTTGGGAATCTCTTACTATTAGACGAGAGCAATGATAATATTGACATTCATGATTTCAGAATGTGAGGGAGAGCTAATTTTCTTCAGTGTTCCTGAGACTTAATTAAACCAATTTAGTGACTAATTCTTAATTCTTTGACTACCAACTGTTTTATACAATAGAAAGTACCTTGTTCCAGCATTTTTTCCCATTTTGAGTCATATTTCAAGACCCACAGAATATTTTGTACTATGTCTCTGAAAACACAAAATAGCTCAAATGAAAGAAGAGACTCTCTATTTCATCATGAAAAAAATGTTTGTTTTTACCTCGTTCCATTCTTGTTTTATCAGAGGTAGAGTAGAGGACACTCCCACCAAAAACGTCATTTTTTTGTCCAGAATCTGTTTTGCTCTCTTATCGCAATTGCCTCCACTTCCTGTTTTGATCTCTGTGGTGTATACCGTCTCTTTATGCTTTGACTACATCTCCCAGAAGCCCTAACATTACTTACAGGCTGCAGGAGACCGGGATCTGCGACCTACTGCAGAAAAAACACTTTGACATATTATTACATCGCTGTCACTCAAGCATCGGCTTTTAAATGACATCAAAATACTGTACGTCAATGGCACTCAAAGAGCTAATACCCAATGCAGTCAGTCAGTAGCCAAGTCAGTGAAAATTGTGGAGAATTTAGGAACGAAAAGACCAGCTATTTCCCTCAGGAGTTGGTGGAACACAAAACAAAGTTGCATCACAAACATGACTATACAATGAACTGTGAAATACAGTAAATAACAGAATAAGGGGTACATTCTCTGTGCATGTGGCATAACTGTGTTTTGCACAGTCCATCAAGCAAATTATCACTGTGGTGGTATTTATATTTTTTTTTTGGCACACCATTCATAGAAATCCTACAATTTATTATCCTTACACACACACACCTGAACACTCCCCCTCTTTCTCTTCCATGGAAAGTATGAGACCGTGCAATTTAATGTTAACAAACTATAATTTCAAGAGCAACCCTGAGGAGGTTATACACACTACATCTATTTTTTGATTACACTAGCTATTAGCACTACCGTATAACATAATTACCATCATAGATTCAAAGAAGTGGGAGCCTGAATTATTCAAGAATGCTCAGTGAATATAAGCACCTATAGAGGGAAGGAGAGAGCAGTAATTTTGAAGGACAGAATTATTCTGGGCAGCAAACATCTTAATTATGGGTCACGGCAAGCATATCCATGTGAGTCACACCCTGCAGGCTGTGAAAAGAGTGTGGTGTAATTGTTTCTCATATACTTTTCCACAGATTATCACTATTAAAGGACATGTCCACCTCTGGCAGAAATAGGCAAGGTTTTCATCAGAAAAAAAGATAGAGCAGCTTCAGTGACGGTGACACTTTTGTTCTTTAGCTGGCAGTCATGAACCAGAAAATCTGACTGTGTTTCTGTAAAATCAAGTAACCGTCACTGTCCACAATGTGCCCTTTCATTTACTGTCCCTGGAGAAAAAAATTCAGGGTGACACTGCCTTGATTTTCTTGTGCTTTGCTGTGAGAGAGACTTGTCCATGGTCACAAATCTGCACTGATCTGTCAAAGAGCGTCTGAGAGAATGCTGCCTTCACAGGATGTCGGAAATGCCGTTTCTGCAGCTGCACATGACAGAAAAAGAATTGCAAGCCAAAAATAACAACACCTAAAATTCAAAATGAATGACATTCAATATGATTTATACAAACAAAACTAGACCATGTTTTTATTTTAACTATTTGTCTGATCTGTCTTTTGTCTTGCATGTTGTGCTGGTGAGATATCCTTACACGCTGTTTTGCGCTCAATCAAAGTGATTATAATACACACATGACAGACGGTGGGTGTGCTTCACTGATCCTATTCTATAATTGAAAAGCTTAATCAAGCCACCATTGTGGTCAGGCAGGGCAAAGACATTACCTTCATTCCACCAGGGTCATTAAGCGCTCAGTGTCTTCACAGGCCTCAGAAAATCATTTCCTTCAAATGATGGATTTCATACAGCAGCCAAAATGAGCAAATCTGTGAAAGAGACACAATTAAACTTTTATACCTGTTCTTCATGCCTTAGCAGAAAATCCCCACATAACTTTAGTTGCAGGAAACATAACTAAGAACTTTCATAATACCTAAGTTAAATTCAGGCCATAATTAAGGTCAAGTACTAGTTGCATGTGTTTGACATAAACTTTGACAAAATCTCAAACAAGCTCAGCAACATAGTATACACCTACACACACACACACACACACACACACACACACACACACACACACACACAGGTGTTACTGTAGTTAATTCAGCTCCTGCTCAGGTTCAGTTTATTCTGAGAATTAGTGTCTTTATATAGGCTACTAATGAGAGTGAGACAAATGTCCAGAGAAGAGGCCTCTTCAAGCAAAATATGTCACGTTTTAAGACACCTCTCTGAGTGTAAATAATTTAATAAATAGAATTTAGGACTTTAGAAAACACTGGTCATGTATTGACAAAACCAAAAATCATCAAATGCCATTAAATGTGGGTTTTGATAAGTTGTTCCCTGTGGCTGGAGTATCCAGCTGGGCTTGTTTTATAACTGGAAGACACTGAGGTTAAATCATTGAGACGGTTCTCTGTTGTACTGTAGAGCACGTCTACACTGTATCTCTGCCAGAGACATGACCTGTGAGCCCTGTCTGCCCTCAAGACAGACAGACAGACAGCAAAGGTGTTATTTATAACATTATCGATGGAGGTGTTCCACATCCAGGGACCAGCATTGAGCTGTCATTAAATACAGCAATTACACACCTGTGACTCAACCACAGTGACAAAATGACAAATATGTGAAGAGACAGGGCTTTAAGTCTTTGTCCCTGGTATTGTTTCTCAGGACTATCAAGGATTTTAGCCAGAGGAGGACTTCTGGTTAGATTGTTTGGCAGTGTGGTCTGTAAAACAGTAATATGACCATTCAATTCGATTCAATTCACAGTGTTTATTATCATGTGAACAGCAAGAAAAGGTGTTTCCCTGTACTATGAAATACTTCATTTGCTGTACACAATAAATGCAGACTAATAAATTAAAGTTTAAAAAACAGATTAAAGTAAGCTTGTCAGTTGTGACTGTTCCTCTTTTTATTCTATTTCTATTTTATTTGAATCTATTTGAGCTGGGCTTGTTATGGCTCTCTCTCTCTCCCTCTGTATAAACTACAGCTCTGTGCCGTAGTTTTAGGAGAGCACGTGAAGGCAGCAGTAGTGAGCTCGTGGAGCTCAGTGAACCGCTCTCGCCAGCAGAGCGCGTGCCTGCGCCTCGCACAGATCACCGGGGATGTCTCCTCTCCTCTCACAGCACAAACCCACTCCCCGTTTTCCGTGAAACTGAGAAGGAGCGACCCTCTTGTTGTACTTGTTGTTGTTGTTGTTTGTACCACCGTCAGAAAGCTCATGCACGGCGCGCTCTCTCCTCCACCTCCACCGCTCCCAGGACTCCAACAGGATGCTGTCGAACAAGCCGCACATCGGCTACAAAGTAGCAGGCTGTGTGGTTTTCCTCTTCCTCTGTAAGTACTCACTTTACTTTCCAGAGCTTCTTGTCAGGCTGCTCGGACAGCTCAGCTGGTAGAGAGGAGGAGGGAGTGCAGTTTTCATGGGTGAAGCTCGGTGTTTGCGTGTTTTTAATACTGTGTTTCCGGCTGCGAGTGCATTTCCACAACTGTTTGAGAAGTGCGGAGCCATGATTCGAGTCAACTTCCTGAGGAGTAATGAACGAGCTGGCTGCCATGCAGACCACTGAGTCGAAGTTTACATGGTCAGAGTTAATGACAGGGAAATGTTTGAAAGTCCTCTCCCTCTGGAAACACGGCGTTTCTGCTGAAATGTGTTGAATAGCTTCCTCTTGACACATCGACGTTGCACTACAGAGGCAGTGAAGCCTCAGGACTAAAGCACCTCAGGCTACAGCTACTGTACGCTTTACCAAGTCAGGCTGTCTCTGTCAGTCCGGATGTGCACCAGGAATTCAGCAACAGAAGAAGAGTTAACAACACACAGTGATTTATTCCTCTTTTTGTTGCCATAGAAGACAGGAAATCATAGCCATATGCAGTGAGAGACTGGAAGTCACTGTCATTTCATTTAAAAGAAACAGTCACATTTCCTGCAGAGTTGACTAATTAATTGGACAAATAGTTAATATCTTCAAGTGGAATAAAAAGCATGCCGTGCTGTCATTTTTGCAGCATGCAGTATGTGAGCTGCACATACTCATAGCTCATATAGACCACAGCTGGGTGGGGTGCAGCACACAATGTGTGGCTGCAGCTGTGGAGAAAATTACAGTGAGTGACCAGTATTTCACATCGCCCTGTGTGCCATGTGGATGTCCTCCTGAACAGTGAGAGATAAAAGATGAGTGCAGGAGACTCTGCCCGCCTTGCTGGGAACTGAAAATTGTCACTGTCAAAGAGACAAAAAGACAGAATACACCAGGTTCAGCAAATATTTTAGTGCTGCAAGACTGAGCAACATCTGCCTGCCTGGGTAAATAACATAGGAAATAATAGAATAGTGGTCAGGACCACAAACAGTAACTGATAATCTATGAATCTCAATGCTGCAAGAAATTGCTGCTGGTCACACTGATTTATTGTTAATTGAATTCAACCTACAGTGTGATAATCAGGTTATTGTTTTGAGAATGAACTTGTAAAAAAAAATGTGTTTGTAAGGGTTGTAACTTTGTCATTTAGGAAAATAAAGGGGGTGTAATGATGCTTATAGAGTCAATACATAATCATCGAGAGAATTTTACGCACTATTGTTTACATGCAAATCATTCATAAAGTGAATTGTAGAAGGGCCTCTGGAGCTTTCCAGTCCACTTCCTCTTTGAATGAAGTCACTTAGATCATTGGCTAAGTGATTTATCCGTGGCTGCCATGCATTTATGAAGCTGCTCTCATTTCCTTTCAGTTTGGCACTGAGTCTATCGGAAGTACTCTGAGGATTTCTTTAACCATTTTTTTTTTTTTCTTCTTCTTGAATTCAAGATATTCTGTGTGTTGTCTGTGTAGAATCCAATATTTCCTTAAATCTGTTAAGCAGAAAAAGTCAGAAACTCAGATACAAAATTCCGACCACTTCATCTATATTTTTGTTCATTATAGCTCATGAAGTCATAATAAAAACATGTCTTTTGCAGGATATATTGATCAGTTGGTTGACAGATCTACTGTCACTCTGGTACTTCATGCCATGAATGGTAAATAGAATTTTTAATTTGTCGGGAAGTCCTTGTTTTTGAATTTTAAGAAATATTCTTAATATTCTACCACTAAAGTTTATAATGTGCCACTGAACTCTAATTGAATTTGTAGGTATTTGATTGTGGATTGGCCCAGAACGTGGTCTCTTGACTCTTGTGAGCTTCTCTGTTCACACAAAGGCAGAGCGTTCCTCAAAAGGTTTTCCCTTAAGATAGCAGTGAATCCAGGCATGAATAATTCAGCTGTGGAAGGCCCAATTATAATATGTCATGTTGGGGAACGTTAGACCACCTCTATCTTTTGGAAGCGTCATGCTTAATCTGTTTTTTTTTTTTTTGCCACTACATATAAACTTTGAGAAGTGTCCTTCAGTCTCCTTATCACTGCTTTAGTTTACCTTGTCAGGCTTATGTTATCTGAACACATCTCCATAGTCTCTTCGTTTCCCAACATTATCATTGTTAAATTCTCTGTGAATGGAGGAAATTTAGGATCGTCTTTCACTCTCAGATGCTGGTTGTGGGTCAAACAAATTAGGGTGTGCCTCTCAGTTTATTCTGTTTTTAGGATAGATGTTACACGTTGAACAACCCTCCTACTCCATTAGTGGACTACTCGGGTGTTTTGGACTTAGTCGTCTAAGATTGAAATGACTTGAGAAAAACTTACCCACTTATTATTTACCAAAGTGTTACATCAATTTTAACCTTAAACAAACATAAGAATATTCTACAATTTAATAAAATAAATAAAAAAATAAAATTAGAAGACCCTGAAATTATCTCAGTAAATCCAATAAAAACAAAATGATATTTTAAAGAACAAGATAACTACTCGTTTAATAGTCCGATACTAGTTTTTTTTGCTGTTATTAGACCAATGTCAGTATCGGATCAGGACGCCTCTACTCTTATTCAAGTGTGTGGATGTCAAACATCTAGTACCATGTGGGCAGTATGAGCCAGTGTTAGTGTATTTGGCAGCAGGTCAAGTACGTTTAGTCGGGCATCAGACACTGACAAGGCTGCCTGTCTGTATGTAATATTTATGGAGCCAACATCAAGGCGCAGCCAAGGTCTGGAGAGCGTCCAGTTTGGTGACAGTAGGGTGCCACCTCTGCTGTTTTTCAATGATGCCGTTCATGACGCTTCAACAGACTGTCGTTTCTCATGTGCACTGGAGCGTTGTGAGCACGACGCAGTTGGAATGAGGAGCAGCACCTCCAAGTCGGAGGCTTCGTCAGTCCGTCCTCATGGGACGCAGTTCAGTTGTGGCTTCTGTAGTCTCTCTACAAAGTCAGCATGTGGTTGCTGATGTAGGGATACTACAATGATGTATGATATTTGGGGCAGGGACAGTTTATGAAGTGCAGATCTTCAAGTTTTTTTTAATGCTGTGAAACACTAGAAGTGATGTATTTATTGTCTGGGAATGTTGGGTCTATATTTATCACTGAAGTAAAACACAAGCTCCTGGCTCGTTGATGACGTTTTTATCACATAACAAACAAACAACATCTCAAAGGTTACTGTTGCTTTGTCATCTTAATGTGATGTCACCAACCCCTCAGTTCTAATGTGTTGGGGTTTCAATAAGAACTGATGTGGGTGATGATGGTAAAGAAAGTTCAGCTAGGGCTGTGATGGTATGGTGCTTTACCACGGTACTCCCCCAATCGCTGCAACTTTTAAACTATAAGAATTGTCACAGACCGTAACATCTGGAAGTTGGTCTTTCCTCTCTGGTCAAGTCAGTGTATTTTCTTTTTATTGCATGCAGCAGTGGTGTACACCATTTTTTTTTTTAATTTGTCATAATTTAATCGCCATATTAATTAGCAATATTAGTGTAATTAATATGTTTTATTGCTGTTGGATATTGAGCATCCTAACCAAAAATATGTCTATTTAAATAAAAAAAGTGTGTGTGTGTGTGTGTGTGTGTGTATATATATATATATATATATATATACGTATATATATACAGAGAGAGCTCATCTCTGCCAATATGGCATCTAGATGGCTGCTGGAGGTGCTTGGGTGGAAATAAAAAGTTTATATTTAAAATGACACCACACCAGATGAAGCCTGTGCTTCCTGCATTCCTAACATAAAAATCATATGTGTTATTACAATTGCATGTGTAGGGCAAACTGTGTGCCATCTGTGCCTGTTCTCTGAGGAGCTACTTTTATTATAATAGTGTTTGCTGCCTCTGTCACCCTATAGAGTGTTTATCCATTAAATAATTATAGAAAGAATTGTATGATTAAATTTACAGATTTTTCATGAACAATTATCACGCTGTGTGACTCCTGTCTTTGGATGCACAGAGATGAGAATAAAACTGAGAGGGGTCAAGCAGTTTTGAGATCAGTCCGAGTCTGAAGTTTCACACTGTCAGAGGCACGATCCACATCACCTGACCAGAGCGTCTATATAGAACAATTCTGCGAAAATCAGAATTGGTTCAATGTCTTTTTTTGTGCAGTATCAGTATCAGGCAAATGTAAACTAAACATGTGTGCAGGGTAGCAAACATACACTGTATGTTCTCGTGACACTGAAGGCATGAAACTGCTCCCTGTGTTGCCACTAAAATCTTCCAATATGGTCACATATTGGGTTGGAGGCACAGTCTGCACACACGGCCATTTAGTTAGCTGCAGCTTACCTCAATCAGAAAAACTGCTGCCATCAAATTTGCATGAATAAAGCAGGCTAAAAAATAGCTGTTAAATTTTAACACACCTTAATGGTGGAGACAGGAAAACATCACAATCCCATCTGAGTCCACTTTGTCACCACTGTTGGAAGTCCAGGCTTTTATCTATCATTTGATTTGCCAACTGTAGGAAAACTCTCTTTGGTTTGCTGATTTTTTTTGGGCTGTCCTCACCAGCCACTCCACACCTTTTCACCATGCAGATAGTACCCCTGTATGAGCTCCAGTGCTGGGAGATGCTGTCTGCTTTTTGAAGGGGTTGGTAAGAGCTGAATGGCTCTCTGCTTTTGGATGTTTGTGCATCGCCCTGAATGACAGCAACCAACATAAATATCAGTAAACACAATTTTAGATGTT
Organism: Synanceia verrucosa; assembly: GCA_029721515.1. Classification (NCBI taxonomy): domain Eukaryota; kingdom Metazoa; phylum Chordata; class Actinopteri; order Perciformes; family Synanceiidae; genus Synanceia; species Synanceia verrucosa. The sequence goes on from CM056559.1 coordinate 4,533,016, forward strand.
ATATGTAGATTAACTAAATCTGCTGCTCCCTTAGTCTTGTTTTGCTTTGAACACTCATATGTGCTTGGTGATTATCAGAGCCCTTTTAAAGCTGACAGTGACTGCTAATTAGCTTTCTAGTTAATATGATACACCTCCACAGCCACCTTTGTTAATGTGGATTGTGTAGTGTGAAATGTGTAGTTACTTCAAAGCACTTTCATGTGGTGTCTCTCGCTCCCTCATGCTGTACCCATTAAAATCGTGGATGACAAGGGAAGTTCTGTCAAGTTCTGTCAAACAAGCTAATCCTTGCTTAATTGATATGAATGCTTACATGAACACATTTCACTGAAGTAGTTCCTTCGAATTAAATGTCTCCTGGGAGAAACACTGACCTCAAAAATGTCAACACTGTGCATGTTTTCTTTGTGCAGAAAACCTGATTCACCTCCCATTGTTAAGAGCACTCTGTTTCCTGGCTTATTGCTTTTATCACAAAGATAATATAGATTGAGATGCTTGTTGAAACTCAGCTGAATCTTTCAGAGTTTTCAGCAGGCAGAGTGATTTGCTGATTTTTTTTTTTTTTTTTAAATCAAAGCAAGCAAGTGAGGCTCAGTTGGAAACATGGTTTGAAACAACAGGCTTGATTATGCAGGCAGAGGAGGCGATGAGATGGAGGTGCTCCCATCAGCTCTCATTATGGAGGGACTCTCTCCCTCTTTGTCTCACTGTGTCTTAGACGCTGTCTTTGTCTTTGGTTCTGTCTCTCCAGAGTGAGCCATAAAAAGATGGCTTCCGGTAGGAAGCTTTATTTCATGCAAAATGTGGCATTTTTAATACTGTCCGAAACTGGGACGCCAGACGACGATATAGTCATTACTCGCTCTGCAAGCTAAATGATTTGCTGGATCACATTTAATGTTTGTGAGCATCGCATGGCAATTGGGATTCATGGACACAGAATAGAATAGAACAGAATAGTTTTTTACTTATCCCCCGTTGGGGGAAATTCACCTGCAACAGCAGCAAAGACAAATTATAGTAATAAAAAAAAATAAACAACAGAAAAGACATAATAGAATAAGTGATAATAATAGAATAACTATTTACAATATGTACTAAATGAAAAAAGAAGTTTTTTTATATACTGTATATATATATATATATATATATATATATATATATATATATTTTTTTTTTTTTTAAGTTGAGCTGTCTTTTTGTTGCAGGCAGTGTGATGCTAATTGTCATTCCCAGTAGTCACTCCTTTTATCAGCAAACACAGGCTTTTCTTTTCTTTAGGTGCCATAATGTTCTGTATGGGAGTGATAGAGGACACTTGTTTGAAGTGGAATTGCTGTTTAAAACATTGTGTTGGCTTGGGTTGAGATTGACAGTTTATTCAACAATCAGTGATGTTAACAAAATTATTCTTGATATTACTAGGGTTGCGCTGATACTCTCAGCTCATATTACTTTTAAGAAAATTAAAATGACTAAATATATGAATGGACAAACAGTCATTTAACACTATCTCTTTTATTTAACTAAATTTATTTAACTCTACCTCTTAAATAATTCATAAAAAATATGTTAAATCACTTTTTGTCAAAATCAGTGTGGTAGTATCAGCAACACGAGGTGAGATGTGTCTGAGCTGAATGTGGTGATGCTACAGCATATATAAGGAGAACGCTTTTCGTTTTTGGTTCAGGTGTTGCACTTTGTAGACGGTCCCTGCTCTGTCTCCACAATAACCAATGCTCATCCGAGCAATGTTTTCCGTGGAGCACCGCATCATTTTCGGTAAAAATATGATTGTAGCTCATCATGTGACTCCCCAACATTGCAGAAATGCATCATTTGCATCTTTAGAGCCTACTGTATTTCACTTATTGATCCAGAAAGTTAGAACATGCCAATTTCTTTCTAACTTTACGGAAGTGCTACAGTTGTTGCTTTCCTTCTCCTTCTTCATGTCAGTTTCTGGCAGACTAGACGTAGCAAAGACTCATTACTGCCACCCACAGGTCACTAATAGAAGCTTGGATAGCTAAAGTCTGATAGGTTTCTTTCTGCCCTGTGCTCATGAGACATCTTTTCATTTTAACGAGAAATATTGTCATGATTTAACATCACGAGCTCTCATCACACCCCTAGATATTACTCTAAGATATTGAATAGTTGGACCTGATCACGAAGATGCCACTTGCTGCAGAAGCATTATGTTGTCATTATTTCCTGTTGGAGGCATGTTCTGAGCTGTCCTCATCACTGAACCATTAACAGTAAACTACAGTGAGCACTTTCCTCCTGAAGCAACAAACTAAATACATCCTGTCCCTTTTGAAGATTCTTTCTATGAAGATCAGTTAAGGCCTTAGGTGTAATCACAAACTCAGTGTGGGTATTTTCACTTCTTTTAAAGACATTTTCCGTCTTGGCTTTGAAAGGAACATGTAACAGTAATATTCCCCTGGTTGGCAAATCTGGACTGAGTGAAAACACGCTTGCATCTTTTTATGTTTTGTGGTGCTTTCATGACTGAAATAATTAGGTTCATTACACTGCTCGTTTGTTCTGAATTGGTGGCTTTACTCCAGGCTTTGCACACTGTAGTGTTTTGAAGTTAAGTCAGCTCTTTGAATTATTTAGGAGGAGGGTTCCCATGCAATTGAATTTGTATCTGATCAAATTACTACAGATTGAGTCATAAAAACAAAGTCACAGAGATTGTATCTATTTGAAGAAATATGTAACTTTTTTATATCACACTCTAGCTGATTGTTCCTAGAAAACGTTTCTGCTTTCAGGATTCAATCAACACTCAGTTTCCCTCTAACAGCTGCTGCAGAGGGTCAGAAGGAGGAAATTTAACTCTTTGTGGTTTCTATCACCTAATTAAAGTCTGATCTAAAGCCGGGCAGGCAGCCTGATTTGATATAAATGGCTATATAAATTCATTCTCAGAGGCACTGCTGTTTTGGACGTATTGATTTGAAATCCATGGGAATCTTTCTGAGAAGATTTTCTCATCTCAGAATCGATGGCAATTTAATTGGATAGAAGCTCTCTGGGCTCTAATTACAAACTGGAATAGATTAGTGATGCTCTCAGAGATCCAACGCAGACTTTTTTCTTTATTTATTTATTTATCAAATAGAATAACCTAAATCAGATTGTTTTCTTTAGGCCTGACAGCTTTTTCATGCCCTGAAGTTTATGGCTCAGTTTGAAAGGATTCATTGCTTTTCCAGTCATTGTCTAAAAGAATATTTTTCTTTCTTGTTCTTACAGATCATATCAACTTTTCTGCTGGCAGCTCGGGGAAAGGCTCACAGGTAAGAAAAACAGTTGACATGATTCTTTATTTCCTGTGTGCAGATTAGTTTGATCTCTTGCTAATTATTAGTGTTAATCATTCATCACCTCGATTAAAGCCTTAATTACAGCTGCAATGAAAAGCTGTGTTTTTTTTTTTTTCTTTTTTTATGGATTGGTTGTTGTCATCCAGATCGGAAGTTTAACACAACAACACAAATGCATGCATCCTCAAGTGCAAGCTGATTTTCTTGCCGTACCATTTTCTAAGTCTGTATTTGCCGCTCAATAAATAATAAACATGTTCAGTTGCTCTACTTCTCATTGGTGTGACAGTAAGTCTTGGAGCAGAGATGCTTAGCATCGCAGAAATGGGAAATTATCATCTTGCATTTTACTAATGCCATCCACCTCTTTCCCTGCAGAGGATGTTACACTCTTTCGCTTTCTCACTTTTTTTATTTTCTCACTTTGTTGTAAATGATGTCAGGCAGTTATTGACAAGAACCAGACGAACTACATCCACTGTAGTCTAAGTGAAAATCGAAAACTGAATTCATTTAATTTATTTTGAACAAAAAAAGTTTGCTTTAGTCTGTTGTCTGAAATAATAGTCACATTATCAGTGTGCCTTTTAAGAAAGGCCGTTCAGTCAAAGCACAGTTTCACACAACCTCAAATTTTCTTTATAAAAGAACGATTAGGGACAGCTGCCTGTCAGAGTGATAGAGCTGATATTTAAATGACTTCCATTCAGCAGACGAAAACCCATTAAAGCAAAGAAAAGAGCAGCGTTTTTGCAATAGTGGGAATCAGGAATAAAAGTCACATCTAATGTGGTGGTAAAAAAGGCATTAGAAAAGCAGAGAAGCTGTTTTATGGAGTTCATTCTTGTCTATGCATCTATACTGAGACATAAATGTCAAAGCAGTAAAAAGTCATCTTCTGCTGTCCTCTCCTCCCTTCTTGACCCTGACATGTGGCTGCTAGGTTTTGTCGAGCTCATGGGGGTTGTTGCCTAGTTACCACAGGATCACAGCCGTAAATTGTGTACTGTGCTTTCCCAACATGCCCTGTGTTTCTCACTGCGTTCACATTGCATTTGAATTTTTAAATATGATTATTTTGACAGGTGTTTCCAGACAGGAGTGGGGCCAAAATGTGTTTCTCACCTCTATCAGACACTTGTATTTATTTTTTTTCTCACCAAACCCACCTGCAAAGTGGAAACCAGGTTTTTGCCCCCTTTTTAGATCTCCAGAGCCGAAGAACAACATGAACAAATTAGAGAGGAATACAAATTTGTAGGTCAAGGAAGTGTTCCAGTTTAGCTATGGAAAGTCATGGCAGAAGGCCAAGCATTAATTTACATACTATATACAACACATGGTAATAAATTAGTGGACTCGAAAAGTCAACATAAATGATTTATTATTTTAAAGATAAACCAGTTGCTTAAAAATAGCAATTAATTATTCCTTTTCCCTAAAAAGGATTATTGACTTTCTAACATGAAGTTCTAATCTGATATGTGGGACATTCAGTATAGAAACAGTTTTATTGTAATGCATCAGGAATTAAAGATTCATATACAAAACACGTTTAGATCAAAAATGAATATTTGGGGTGTGACAAGATCTCGCGAGATTATATCGCAACAATATTTCTAGTTTAAGTGAAAAGATGTCTTGGGAGCACAGGGCAGAAAGAAACCTATCAGACTATCCAAGCTTCTATTAGTGACCTTTGGGTGGCAGTAATGAGCCTTTATTATGTCTAGTCTGTCTGAAACTAACAAGACAAAGGAGAAGGAAAGCAGCAACTGCAGCACTTCAGTAAAGTTAGAATGATGTTGGCACATTGCAACTTTCTGGATCAATACGTCAAATACAGTATGATCTGAAGACACGATGCATTTCTGATGCAGTGTTGGTGAGGCACCTGATGAGCTACAATCATATTTTTATCCAAATGCTACATCCCAGTTGCTCCACAGAAAACGTTGCTTGTTGGTGATATGCATCCTCCGTTCAGGAGACGGAGCAGGGACCGTCTATAAAGTGCAACACCAGAACGAAAAACGTTCCCCTTATATGTTCTCTAGCATCACCAAATTCAGCTAAGACACATCTCACCTCATGTTGCTGATACTACGACACTATTTTTCACAAAAAAGTGATTTAATGTATTTTTATGAATTATTTAAGAGGTAGCGTTAAATTAATTATGTTTAATAAAAGAAATGGAGTTAAATGACTGTTTTCTTAAAAGAAATGTGAAAATATTGTCTTGTCTCATTCTCATGAGCTGAGTGTATTGTCACACCCTGAATAAATGATTTTTTTTTGTATTTTAAGCAAGTATTTTTGATTCTTGAATAATAGTTTGAAGACACGCTAGGGTATGTTACACATGCCTTCATGTCATATTAAAGGGCATATTGGTGTTTTTCCTACCTACCAGTGAGCTATTGTTTTCATTATGAAAATGAACAGGAGGAACTTTTGCCAGCTTCATTGTTATTGGGATTAATTCAATAAATGTCACAACTATTTAACAGTAAATCAAATTTGATTGTATAAAGAACCCATTAAGGATCATGAAACTCCTGAGAAGATGACACTGTAGTATGCATTCATGTTGCATTCATTACTGTATATATGAAACACCATATGCCTTTAAAGCACTGTTTGATCAAAATGTATTTCACATGATTTTTGGGCCAGTGGTCAGCATAGGAGATGTGGCACTGAATAAGGGAAGATTCCCCATCTGACGTCAAACAGTGAGGCTTATCCCATCTCGATTAGAATCTGAATAGATCTGAAGGGGCTCCTGTAGTGTGTGTGATCCGGATAACAGTGAACTCCGAATGCAAAGTAGCAGCTGCCAAGTACTGTTACACTTCCAGCAACATGTTTCCAAAATGGATAAATATGTTTTCAGTGTGATTCTGCAACCCGTGGCTTATTGTTTGCTCCCTTACAATGGAGGAAAAGACGATCATCTGTTTCAGTTTGCAGACAGGGTTTGAAAAGTTGCGTTCTGCTTTGATCAATATACTATAGTTGCAAAACATCGCCACAAAAGCTTATGATATGTAAATTTGGAAACACGGGAGCTGCAGTAAATATTAAAGTGTAATTTTCAGTGGTTGTCTTTGAACACAGTCCGTGGCACGCATACAGAATACGTTTTAGCATCCCCCCTTTTGAAGAGGGCCTCAAGCCTCTGATGACTGGCATCAGTTTGAACTTAGGATGACTTAGAGAGGCTGGTGAAAGAAAACACAGGTACTGTGATTATCTGCTGCTACAGGGCTTCATAAACAGCCTAAACAAGTGTGCTGCAAGTTTGCTAATTTAAGCAGAAGTGCCTTGATCTCATGCACTCTGAGTTCTCAGAACAGCAAGAGGATGCACGAGGACTACACAGTGTGAGAAATTATTCACTAACTTCCTGCTGAGCATCTTGCAAAGCCAATGAATAACTTCAACATGTTAGGGTTCGACCATTCAGGTCCTCTCAAGACACATGAGGACAAACTCCAGAGCCCAAGCAGGGAGGTTTATTCTGAAAGGGGCGACGCTGCCTTCAGGCGATGTTCCTAGATGTGGGATAAAGCAACAACCAATCATACACAAGAACACAGCCAGTATAGCAGAAGTAATTGAAAGTGCTGATGTTTGTGAGTCATTGAGTTATTATATGTGGCTAAATGGAAATAGCTTCACAAAGTTACATAATACAAAAAATGTCTTAGTTTCATCTAAAGGCTGTGCAGGAGTTGACAGGAAAAGTACACTTAATGAAATTCCTAATTACACTACATTATTAGTATATATCGTCCGTGTAGATTGCACTCAATTTTAAACATAGGGTTTGGAAGCATATTTATGTGATATCAGTTGATTAAATCAATCTCTAGATATCTGGATTAAAAAACAACGTTCTCTGATTCCAGCTTTTTTGATAGTATTATTTTATGATTTCTTTACTTCTCTATGACAGTAAATAAAATCAAAACAGGACATTTGATTCAAGATCCAAGAGTCTTCATTGAGATACACACATAACAAAATTTTGTAGTCTCTCAGCTGAAAGGCACACATAAATAATAAATAAGAAAAATAAATTGCAGCAGAAATTCAGTACATCATCTTGGGCTCTCTTGGAATTTTCTGACATTTTATAGATCAACAACTAATTGATTAATCGAGACAATTAATAGTAGTAGTAGTAGTTGACAGATTAATGGACAATGAAAATAATATTTAGCTGCAGTCCTACTTCACGTTACTCTTATTGGAGCTTGGGTTGCAAACGCTGGGCTGGGTTTGTCAGCTGCATCATTTTGAAAAATTGAATGTACTCTTGCTAGTTTCTCAAGATTGCCCACTCCGCCTTTAAGTGCCATTCAGATACAAAGATCAGTTTTGAAGGAAAAAAGCTGCTGCCTTCCTTAAAACTCAATTAACCATCAGTCATGTCTGATTGGACAATAACATCTTTTCTGTTGTGGTTTACAGGTTGTCGTGCCCGCTGCAAAATATTACTTCGCAAAGATTTATATTTGAACTGTCACCTGTGCTGCCTAAATGCCTGTCACCACATACATAATTGCCTTTCTTATTTCCCACCATTCCTCCGTTCCTTTGGCAGTTATTGAGGAAAAAAAAGAAACTGAGGAGAAATCTCTGATTGAATCAGTGCCTCAACTCCTCTGCAGTGACCTTACGGTATCTCAGTAGAAAAGAAAAGGATATTTTTCTCTGATTATGAATCTGCATGAATGCTGCCATGTGAACTTGGAGAGCCGACAAAAAGAGTTTGCCTGTCGGTGTACAGCGTCATCATGATCTTTTTCTGGTAACTGAGACAAAATCTGTGGTACCCATTAATTCCTACAGCACTCCAATTACTAATAACATTTAATCATCCTCAGTGTTTTTTTTTTGTTTTTTAATGTCAGCGGCTTGTTTTTAATTCGTAACTAGAAGGAAAAAGGTCAAGTTGTCATATTGTGCTGTGTGACCGTCTGCTCTGCCGAGGACAGAGCACTGATGCTACTGCTCTATGAGAGATTTGATTGGATCGAAAGAAGGTCTCCATCAAGGACAGTATTACACCAAATGAATGCAAAACTAGGGGGTGCCATCATAAAACCTGAAAAGTACTAAATGTAAATTTCTCCCTTCAGGTTAAATTGTTCTTTTTTAACTCATTGAGTGCCATTGACATATTTCTATGTCATTTAAAATCCAATGCTTGAGTGCCAAAGTGTTTTTTTGGCAGCAGGTCACCAATTGTGGTCTCTACAGCCTGTGAGTAATGTTGGGGCTTTTGGGAGATGTAGTCAGAGCATAAAGAGATGCTATACGAGATCAAAACAGGAAGTGGAGACGATCGAGATTAGAGAGCAAAACAAATTCTACACGAAAAGTGGTGATTTTGGTGAAAGTGTCCTCTACTCTACCTCTGATAAAACAAGAATGGAACAAGGTGAAAACTGTTTTTTTTTCATGGTGAAATAGAGTCTCTTCTTTCGAGCTATTCAGTGTTTTCAGAGTCATAGTACAAAATATTCTGTGGGACATGAAATATGCCTGGGCAAAAAAACACTGGGTTTGTCCATTCTGGGCTACCATAGAAACATGGCAGCCAGCTCAGTGAAGAGAGGACCCACTCTCTATGGAGATAGAAATGTCTCATTGTAAGGTAAAGAAGACACAACAGTATGAAAATACACTGAAGAAAACAATCGTTTGTAATGTCATATTCCATTTCTGCAAATAGATCCCTCTACATGTTACACACTGTTCCTTTAAGTGCATACAGTGTTAAGATAATTAGTGACACATGAGAAAGCAACTGGAAAGAGTACATTTTACTGGCACTGAGTTAAGGAGAACATGACACTCCTTAAAACCTTTTCTTATTCTCTTGTTTTTAATTGAGTCTGACATGTCTATTTTTACCTGGTTTTATCTAACTCTCTGGGTTTAGTCTCTAGGGCTTTGCAATTGAGTGACCAGGGCTCAGCTGAGCCACATTTGGCCACATTTTTCAAGATAGGCTGCAGAGAGCTGAAGCATCCAAGCTGGACAAATGTTTTCAAGTGTAACCAAATAGCTAGAGCCTAATGAAACATGTCTGCCATGTCATGTCGAGGCCAGGTAGCATACTGTGACCCTAAATGTCTTACACAGCAGGGCTTGACAGTAACAGTTGTCCCGTTGCTCCAGGCAACCAGATTTGGACCACTGTCAACAATTTTGTGCGGTCTGGTCACCACTGTTGGCAGCAGTTTTTCATGTGCTTGGAAAAACAAAGATGAATCCCTTTGTGTGCAGTTGTTTAACTCAGTGTGAGTGCCCCTGTTCAACTCTTCTACTGTGTGAGAGACTCTAAAATGATGAAGGAAGATCAATAGAATAACACAGAGGAGACTGATATTAATACAGAAATAAGTTGCAGTAGAAACTTCATCCAAACTTGTCAGATTATGAATTACAGTAATTTTCATCAAAGAAATGGAAGGAATATACAGCAATGTCTGTGCAACACTTCCACCATTGAAAACTGGTTTATTTGTGAGTGAGAGTAACACGTCTGGCCTGATAAAAACAGCTAGATTATATGTAATGCAGCAGGTGAGTCCATACAAGAGGTGGATAATGAAAGTAGTCCCAAGAATATGATCTCAGAAATTCAGGATTCTGGTAATCCTTTAATATAGTTCCTACATTCTGCACAGTTTCACCTCTCTGATGTCACTCTCTGGATCAAACCAGACTTGCAGGAGTTAAATATTCTGCCAATTTGCCCTGCTGATTACTTAACCTTGTAAATGCGATTTTGAAATGTGGTAACTTGTAATCGGTTGCTCACTCTTATATTCTGGGTTATTAATGAAGCTGAGCCACTTGTTCTCAATCAAATCCATTTCTAGTGTGTGTTGATGTCTGTTACAGAGCAGAGAAATGGAAGAAATGCCAGTTAAAATTACAGTTTTACCATTGAAAGGTGACATAATTCATTTATTTGTAATTTTACAACACATAGCATGCACACAAATATTTTTTTGTTTGGTTATCTGCACAGCAAACATAGCTGCAAATGTTTAACAGCGAGTGACTTTCTTGCTGGATTTGGTGACTTTTAAGCCATTTTTTCCTTTTTTTTTTTTAGAGCTCCCAGTGAAAAATCTAGCGACTTTAAGGTCCAGATATTAACTTCTCTCTCTTGCGAGTCTCTAATATTTCTCAGTGAATGTGCTCTCATGCTGCTGTGTTCAGAGTGGGCGAGCAGCAGTGTGTTCAGTCGACCCATCAGCCCCCAGGCAGAAATGCGAATGTGCATACCTATCGACCAATCACTGATCCCCGTTCTTTTTGGCACTCTTTTTATTTCAGTTATTTACATTTTAATGTTTGGTTCTTCCCTATTCATGACTCGTTAGTCTATACCATAGCCTTGATAAAGAGCTGAAATTCAGCAGAATTAGATTGCACTCAGCAGTGTTCCTCTTTCATATTGCTACAGAGGTCAAGTGTTTCTCATTGGAAACTGTTTAAAAGAGGCAGGTTCTTTCATTAAACACTTGTCAGGTGATTGAATGAAAAACAAAAGTGAAACTAACTTGGTGTCATTCTTTGATCTTCTCTCAATGAAGAAAAGAAATACTGGTGTAACAGATGCTATTGCAGCATCCATGCTAATTACCTGGCTCTACGTATGTCTTCTTCTATGCTATGTGTGTCTTTTCAAGAGGTACAAAGACAGGAGGTTCAGAGTGAATTCACATCAAGTGAATCTGTCACGAACTTCCCTGAGGTCTGATTGCAAGGCTTTTTGATACAATGCCAATTTCTTTGTTTCAATAGCAGTTCCAGAACGATCCTTTTTTTGATACCTCAATAATTAAATTGGGCTTTAATCATGGTCATGATCAATATTAATTTATTGTTATTATTATTATTTTATGATTTTAACTCAGTGGGTTATTTTAGTGTAATTTGGGCTTTATCATGGTAGACATACTAGACAGTGATCTGATAATGATCTGTCCGGGACATGTAACTTTGGTTTCAGTCTTTTAGTCAAATGTCTGTACGCAGTGCTTCATTTGTAAATCCGGAGGTCCCAGAACAAAGAGATGGTGCTTATCTGGTGGGTCAGGGGGACAAAAAGCCACGTAATGCATTCAAAATCCATTCAGAGCTCATTAGACAACATTTTTGCTCTCGCTTTTGAAACTGTAAACACAAACAAAGCCTTTGTTTGCTATTTTTGTCATGATTAGCAAAGGGTAATCTGCATAGACAGATGTTTAATTCACACAGAGATCCTGCTGTATATGTGTTTTGACCTTATTAACCGTATCTGCATTGATCTGGGAGCCTGTCTGTTTCACTATAGGCAGATTCCCTTAGTGTTGGTGGTGGGTGGGGAAATAAAATCAATGAATCAATGCACACAGACACTGTTGATTTCATCCCATGGAGCCGACTGTCAGTCAGCACCTACACATGATGTACACACCCTATGATTTAGCCACATTTAGATCTAGATTTAGATTTTGATCCTGAATCTTGTTCTGGCACGAGTTAAACCCCACATATATGTGGCTATCAAGTGCAAGATTGTCATTTGAAAACAAGTATTCCGGAAACATTAAAAGTCAAGAGATGGCGTTCTCAACCCAATCATGAAACCTGCTGATGTTCAGAGGTAGCACACACTCCAAGTCATTAAGTCATCACACATACAGAGCTTTTGCTTGTGTATGAAAAATGACAATCAAATGAATTTTAATCCGTCAGTTGTTCTGGCACCATGACATCTCAGAGAGATTCAAAAGGCATTTTATTTTGTAAACCGCTCATCCTAAAAATGATGCTGGCAAATTACACTTTGCACGCAAATAGTTTCATTCCTGAAATTGCAGAAAAGGGAACTTTAATAATGCACCTCGTCAGGTATGTATGATGCTTCTAGAAGTCCTTCCAGACGGCTTCCTTCTGTAAACATCACATATTTTCCTCTTGCATGTCAAAATTCCTGCAACCTTGAATCATTCTTGCCGTCAGTAAACAGGAAGATAATGGGACCTGACGGGTCACTCACATCAGTGGAGCATCAGTGGAGCCCTCGGGACTGAGCGGTGTAGCATGGGGCCGAAGCACTGCTGTGTATGTGCAGAGCCTCCAAATGAAAGGCAGGGCTCAATGGGTTGTCTTTGCAGGTGTCCTTGATTACATAAAAATCACATCAAGTAGGTTGAGCTTCTCAAGGAGTTACACATGTTCACCTCTGCTGGGAAAACCGCCACCGCTGTGCCGCCGTTGTTCCGAGGTGAAACTACATGAGGTACAATCTTTCTGTCTGTTTGCATCAGTGCTGAGGTGCCACAGACTAAAAGCGCTCAAGGCATGGTGAAACTAACCCCTTCAGATAGACAGTATAGACTCATAGCAATTTCTTTTTAACACCTATGGGTGTCTGATTCCTGCTGCAAATGGCTGACAGCCCGCTGTCAGAGGGGATTATGCAGAGCGTTACCTGCATGCAGAAGCGTAGAAGGCCAAAAAGAGCTGAGTTCTGTGAGCTGAGAATTATTCATCTCTCGGTAATGACAAAAATGATGTTAGACCTGATCTAAGTTCACTCTGGCGTAAAATATTGGCTCATTTACCAGAGAAAGATGTGTGGCCCTGGTGTCGCTCCACTGTTAACGTGACCAAGGAGCAGCATTTAAAAGGGCTTTTTGTTAAAGTTACTTTTTGACCGTATAAATTTTAGATGTTCTTCTTGTTACCAGGTTTATAAAGCATATATTTCAAATACCAAAAAAATCAATATAAACCCTGCAATAAAGCAGGTCATAATTAGTCATAATTATCACATTGATGTGTCAACACCAAGAACAGGGATGGAATTAGTGTAGAAGTTTTCATATTATACTTGATAAACATTTTGGAATATTGTGTTTGTGTGTTGGGTTATGTTTTCAGTGTTACCCTCTCTTTGTGCTCCGACTACATCTCCCAGAAGCCCCAAAATTACTTACAGGTTGTGTGAGGGGGCTTTTTTTTCTGCTGCTGAAAAAGGAAAGATGTGTATAAATACATTTATGGCACTCAAGCATTCTATTTTAAAAGACATAAATATAGGTCCTTTTAATAAAACTTTACATAATTTCTTGATATTTCTTTCTTACCTACAGTGCATAGGATGTTGACGTAATAAAATAAAAAGTTAATACATAATCATAATAATACGGTGTTAAGACTTATTGTAATTTGTGCAGTCACATGTGTCTGATTGGCCGGAGCAGTGCCTGCTGGATGATGTCTTGGGTAAGTCTTGTCTTGGGCATCAACGTTTTTGTGTCTTTTGGTGGAGGCAGCTGTGTTGGAAGCCCTGCTGTGCCAAAAATTTTGGCCTAATTGAAATGAATGAGGAGACTGCCTGTTTTTGGATTCACAACATATCACAAGAACTCCTTAAATTGACATATAACAGTGTGGTACAGTTTGGCTGGATTTAGAGATTTCTCATTAAAGCCTCATTAAATCCTGTCATAAAACATTAGGTCATGTAAAACCAGGCAGCAGACACACATTAACACACACAGTCAATAGCAATGGTAACGTTTCACTGAGCAGTCAATCCATCACACTGGTGCTTTTGATTTATTTTGTTTGACTGTGACTGAGCAGTGATTTTTCTGTTTCCACTCTGCCTGAGAGTTGAATTGTGCTGGAGGAGACAGATTGGAAATCTGAAAATCTGCACCTGCCACTCTTCTGTCACCACTACCATATTCATCCAGGCATATTTTTTTTATATGATTATTCGCCTGTTGCTATATAATACATTTTTCCCCCCAGTTGAAAACACTCTACAAGAGCAATTATCTGATAACGAGTCTGATTCTCTTGGCTCATGAGATGCATTTTTTTCCTGGAGGTGCCCTCTCTCTTCAGCTGAGGAAATGACTTCAGAGGAGCAGTGTGTGATAAGATGAGACAGAAACCTTGCGGGCATGACTAATGCCACTGAGTCCAATTAAGCTGATGTGTTGTACCCACTGAATTAAATCACCCTGATATGATCGCGTCTGCCTGTGCATATATTTACCTTTAACTCTGATCACCTGAAAAGGAGAAGACAGAGAGCCTCACATATGTACGAATCATCGCTGTGCATATTGGGAACTTCCAGCTAATGTGCGCACACAGTGCATGAATGAAAATACTCCATTCAGGACTCGATGAGTATAAAAAGGAAAAATAGGAAAGCAAGAAACAGTTTGTGGGCTGGAAAACTAAATGAATAGGTTGTTTTCTATTATGAAAATGCTAGCCCTCCAAATGTGCAAGATAGCCACTTATATATGGACTGGTTCACACAACTGCTGTGATTTCCTGTAACCGCTGCACTGCATCCTCTGAGAGTGAACTTACGGCTTAGTTAAGCTCTCTGAAAGCTACAGCTTGCCAGTGGAAATGATTGTTAGTCTAGAGGAAGCCATAAATCAAAACAGGCCTCGGTTTGTCATTATCTATTAATACTCTGCCGCTCTCGTTCTGGAGTTCTGGAAACAGCCAGAACTCGCATGTTCTCGCCTTCTCCCAAGACTGAAAGATTTCCTCTGAAAGATGGAGGTAATAGACAGCTCTTCAAAGTTTGCTCAGCTTGTGATTGATTTACTCATCCCTCCATGGTCTGCTGCATTCGCTGACAGCTCTGGCACTGGAACGGCATTGAACGCCTTAATTGAACCGAATGCGCAGAGCTCAACACTGCAGGCACAAAACCCACACAATTAGGAAGGACTAATGACGTGGGGTATCACCAATTTTCTCTCCAGATAACCCACAGGGCTTTCCATTTTTACTATCACTAAGTCTTAATTTGTGATGAGGAAGGTGAAATGGAGTGTTTAGACAGTTTCTGCATCTTCTGTGAAATCATAGAAGTGCACACCACCGTTATTAAAACGTGTTTGAGGATTTTATTGCTGTAATTATGAAAATGTGTTTCTGTCTTTTCAGAACCAAGATGATATGCATGACATCCACCACAATCAACTGGGTAAGTCTTCTTTTCTAATTTCACTAGTAACTAAAGTAGAGTAATAGTATGGAGACAAAAAAAGATACACAACAAAAATAAATACTGAACATCTAAGATTACAGCCAACAGGATAAATAGCACTGAGGTAAGATTTAATGCTTTTACATTTTGGAAGAACCCTGAACTAACTCACAGCGGATTTATAAAACAGAAAATGCCTTGTGCCAGCGTTTTTGCCCATTTTGAGTCATATTTCAAGACCCACAGAATATTTTGTACTATGTCTCTGAAAACACTGAATAGCTCAAATGAAAGAAAATACTCTCTATTTCATTATGAAAAAACTTTTGTTTTTACCATGTTCCATTCTTGTTTTAAGAGGACACTTTCACCAGAAATGTCACTTTTTGTACAGAAACTGTCCGTTTTGCTCTTTAATCTCGATCATCTCCACTTCCTGCTTTGATCTCTGTGGTGTATACCGTCTCTTTATGCTCTAACTACATCTCCCAGAAGCCCCAACATTACTCACAGGCTGTGGGAGACCACGATTGGCGACCCGCTGCCAAAAAATCACTTTGACGTGTTTTCACATCTAAGCGTTGAAATACTTCAGAGAGTTAAGTACTTTTTTAATCATCCAGTGCATAATAATCACAGGATACAGATAGGAAACAAACAGCCTCTGTGTCATTTAATTTGCATCAACCTACACTATAATATGTATATTAAATTTGTAATGTATGTTTTTACATCATTGATATTGCTGCTGTCTTTCATAGTACCTGTGTTTAAGGCTGATACTCAAAGTATGGATCATATTTGGACTCTTTTTTTTGTTTTATATCTGAATTAGTCTGTCAGAGGAAATCATTTGTATTGTTGCATTACACTTAAGAGATGATGTGTTGCTGTTATTAATTTATATAATCATAAATAGCATGTCTTGAAATATAAAAAAATGTTGAACAGTATGACATTTGAATGGTAAATGCCACTCAATGAAATGGGTAAAAAAGGGCTCTTGTCTGATGCCTGTCTAGAAAATATTTACATAAATACAAGTCCATCTCTTCATCGATTTAATAGCAACCAGGAATTTCATAATTAAAGATATCATGCATGTCTTTCATGCGACAGCGGGCTCATACAATCCACTGTTTTCATGAGCCTGCAGAGGAGTTTGGAGCTTTCTGGACCTCTGCCTGTTGTTCATTCAACTGGGTCACCGCAGACGTAAAAGCACACAAAAGCAACTTCATAATGCTCTCATTTGGCACCTCAGCACAGAGAGGAAATACAAACAGACAGCTATCTGAAAAATGGAGCTTTGCTATCTGGCAGCGTCGTAGTAATTCCCTTTGTCACAGCAGAGAAAAAGCTACGCTCGCCTGCAGAGAATATTGTTTGTGGGCAGGAATTCAAAAGATGAATAAAGGAAAGCCAGGCTTCCTATTGTTTTAATAATACAGCGAGGAATAACTGGCTTGTTTATTTTAAAGGAACTGGTGACCTTTCAGAAGGTGTTGGAAGTAATCACTCAAACACTGTTTCTTCAGAGGGAATACAGGGTGCCAAATCTAAACGACGTCTCAATTAAGTGTGAATAAAATGAGGCATTGCATTCAGTTTGTACACACTGCACATCTACATTATCCTTTCAAAAAGCAGCGCGATTCCTCTGGCTGTATATGGTATTGTTTTTTAAATGCAACACACTACATCTGAACAACATCGCCTACAGAAACGCCTCAGGAAAGGAAATTGTTCAAGCCGGCCACAATACAAAGATACATAACTGCATTGTTAAAATATGAGAGCTATAAAAACGTTCTCCATCAGTGCCCAGGGCCCAAGCCGCTACTGAACTCACTGTAATCTCCTACAGCATAATCATCCAATGTCTGTTTTCCACACAAGCTTTAGAGCGCAAGCATAAATGTTAGCCGACAGGACAACTCAACTGGCCATTAAATTTAGTTCATAAAACTAGAAATATGACACTAAAACGGCATCTCCCTGCCTCTTCATCTCCTCTGAATCACTTCATATTAACTCTTTGAGTGCCAGTTGTTTCATAAAACAGAAAGTGCCTTGTGCCAGTGGTTTGTTTTGTTATTTTTTTTGTTTTGTTTTGGGTTTTTTTGGGCCATTTTGAGTCATATTTCAAGACCCACAGTATATTTTGTACTATGTCTCTGAAAACACTGAATAGCTCAAATGAAAGAAGAGACTCTCTACTTCATCATGAAAAAAATGTTTGTTTTTACCTTGTTCCATTCTTGTTTTATCACAGGTAGAATAGAGGCCACTTTCACCAAATTCACAACTTTTTGCCCAGAATCCGGCCTTTTTGCTCTCTAATCTTGATCGTCTCCACTTCCTGCTTTGATCTCTGTGGTGTATACCGTCTCTTTATGCTCCGACTACACGCTGTGGGAGACCTTAATCAATGACCTGCTGCCGCAAAAAACACTCTGTCGATGGCACTCCAGCGTCGGATTTTAAATGACGTTAAAATACATCAATGGCACTCATAGAGTTAACAGAAATGTTATAAGGCCTTTGGCTGCTGAGCTCAATCAATTCAGTCAATTCACTTCATTTTCAAACTCCGCGGAAGAAAAGTAAAGTTAGATAAATGATGTTGTATATGCAGTGTCACAGCAGAGGAGTCATCATAACGATTGTGAAGAACTTTCTAATTGAATTAAACTTTTTTGAGTACAGAAGGTGGTTTCATCCCGCCCCTGTGTGCAGGGCTCCTGACAGATACTGCAGTAATGCTTTTGGACACCAGTAGCTGATTGGGGAAAAAAAAATGTTTTATCCTGATTCAGACATTTTGATGTCTTGTCTGCCAAGCTCAGCTGTTTGAGTAAGTAGAGTGAGGCAACACTGATCCTTTATGTAATGTCTAAATGTGGCAGCTTTGACCAAAATCCAGTTGGCTATTCACCCAGCTTATTTCACTAATGAACTGCTTTTACCATTTAATTTAGGCAAGTAATATGTTCCTTAGATTTTTTTTTTTTAATTTTAGTGCAGTGCAGAGTATACAAGCTTTGGTCTGATAACAGTTGACTTATCAAGATTTAATATAGGAACCTGTTCCTAAAGGATATTACACTGAAACTCACTGAGACCTGGATAGGAAATTACAAGGCCCTACATTAAAATAATAAAAGGTAGAGAAAAAAGAGCAGCGAGACCAAAAACAAGGTTAAAATGTATTCTTATGCTTCTAAGTCTAATTAACTCTTTGAGTGCCATATACGTAATAATATGTTAAAGTGATTTTTTTCAGCAGCAGGCACAAGATGCCACTCTCATACAGCCTGTGTGTAATTTTGGGAGATGTTGCCGAGACATAAAGAGTTGTAATGCTGGCACGAGGCACTTTCTCTTGTATAAAATGGCTGCCACTCAGTGAGATAACAACATATCTGGTTAGTCGTATGTGTAAGTGGAGGAAAAATCTGAATCTAGTAAATCATGATTCAATTCCTTACTTACTTCTTCCATCCGTTGAGCTTGGCTGTGTAACATTATGGTCTAGTGATGCTGTACTGGTGGAGAAACTGCTATATCTGCCTCTTCTACACTCTTTTTGTTTACGGTCACGGACAGTACTTTGCTGCTAATGGAGAAATAAACCTTTGCTCTTTGACTATAAGGGGATCTTCTGCACCAGTAGCAGATGTTCTCCATTGATGCTGTAGAAAAATAAATGACCTGTAGGTTTGGTTCTTCATATGTGGGAGAAAGAAAACTATTCCAGATAGAGTGAACATCCACAAAAGCTGTTTTTTTGTGCTTGGTAGTTGAAGGCAACGCTCTGTACTACAAACAATGAATGCTGTTGCTCAAGAGCTGAGAAGGTGTGCCAGAATTTGAATGAGATTATCATTATAACAATAATTAGACCCAGGGCAGCAGTGCTACTGTCCCCACAGCAGTTGTATTTTATTCATGGAGTGGCTCAGGGCCAGCTTCTTTAGGTCAGGCAGATACGCATTGACTCTTTCTGGAAGGTACAATACTCACAAGATATTGACTGAACTCTTCCTGTGTACTAACGTTCCCTGTGTATTTACTTTTCCTTATTTTCTGTGTCTTAGCCTCTCATGTTCCCTAGCGCCTGGCTGCATGCCATCTCTATTGTTTCTGCTTTTCATTATTTATTATTCTGAACGCTGCTGATGACTTTATTTTCAGAGTTAAAAGAACTCCACACATCCACACACACAGTGCAGGCTTATATTGATGTACGCAGTGTGAAATCATGCATCTCTCAAAAACATAATAAATCATCTTACTTACTGAGGGTAAAACAAACTTATTTTCATCCATTTTTGCAAAAAATAAAAAAACTGATATGGATAATGGGTTTCATAAGCAAAACCTGGACTCTGTTAAGCATTAATTGCCTTAGTTTTGTGAATTATTGATGCTAAGTGAGCTTTGAGGGTTGAGTTCAGCTCTCATTAGTCTTCAGCAGAGTTATCCATGGAGTCATGAACTCTGGAGAACATCTAATGAGCCTGATTATCACAGTTAGGAGCCTGTTTTTCCAACCTTTAAGTGTTGCATCTGATTGTTTAGTACGAGTGTTTTTGTGTTTTTATGTCTCGGAGAGAATTGTAATGAGCTAACTTTTACAGATGACTTCCCCTCATGCATGCCCCTCTTTCTCACACACACTTTCTTCTTTTGCCGTCACGGTGCATGTCTCTCTCTATTGGTTTGCTTCCTCATTACAGTCCCTTTACTTTCTGTCTGCCACCTCTCTGTTATTTTCCTCTCTGTTACCGAGAGATATTTATGACACTGACCTTTTCAGCACTAAGCTGAAAGTTAAATACGCTATGTTCTCTATTGATCGTGTGCAAAGCAATTAAAAGTGTGTATTATATGAGAGGAAAGCTGATAGAAAATCGTTTAAATTGCGGCAGGTAGCATCGGCCTGTGCCACGTTATGATTGTCTGTCGGGAAGGTAAATTGTTTTTACATGGTTAAATCAAAGTCTCAATAGCCTAAAAAGTTGGCTCTATTGAATTTGGCAGCCTGGTCTATTAAAAATTGCTTTCCCTGCAAGGAACCTGCATTGTCAATTATGTTTCGAGGGCAACATATTTTGTTTTTGACGTCTATCACCCCTGTGAAACTAAAAGTCACCATTCATTACATTTATCTCTGTTAATGACGGACAATGATGTTTTACCAAACCTAACTTTTTTCTTTCCTTTTTGTTACGTTAACCACACATTAAAACTGTGACAAAACTTCCCTTGAAATTTAGAATGCAGTTCAACAGTACAGAAAAGTAATTTTGTAGGCGACAGGGTCGGACTCAGGCTCCCAGATTGGATATCACCGGATGTCTGTGGATTGGCTATTAAATCCAGGTGCTGTCTGGCATGACGGTCATGGTTAGTTTGGTCAAGAAACTGCAACCCAATTCTCTTCGGAGCGCCGTGTCTCTCCGATGCACCGTTTCGGACGTGAGGAAGAGAGAGATGGAGGGGGATTTTTTAGGAGAAGGATGATTCTGGGCCATCTTGCTTCTGGGAGTCCAATGATGTGAGTCATTGGAGTGTGGCAAGTTTTACAGCAGCACAATCAGCTGCTGGATGAGAAAGTCAGGCCCGCCGACTATGGAAATGAGCTATTGACATCCTCTGTCATCTCTGAATATGTGCCGGCAATGAAGAGCTCTGGATTTGTCGTGACAGTTTCATTGTTCCCCACAACAGCCTAATGGCCCCACTTGCAGAATCTTATCCCTCTCCACTTTTGCAAGCGTTTGTCATTTAAATTGCACTATTGATCTGCTTCCCCGCCTCTCTGATCCTCCTTTTTCTTTTAGGACTCTGCACCAGATTGCAAACGCCGCTCTCCCAAACTTCCTCGCGCATTCATTCGTAGACTCACTTTCGGCCACCTCGCTACGGACGCGTGTTCATTCAGCTGTGGGGATGGAGATACCCCAGGCTGAAATGAAGCTCTCCTGTGACAGCTCTGGTGGCCACACACACCTGCTCTGTGATGCTGATGGGGATGTCAGAGCTCCAGGAGTGCCTGGAGGTCAGGGTGCTCTCAGCTTCTCTGCCACTTGGCAACGTCTGCCATCCTGCTCTAAGGAAGTGTCACTATTGATTTGTGTCAGTGAGGTGACAACACTGCAGGGCCAGGCCACCACGAGAGCACACATCTACATGCATTACCCCCTCCGATATGCACGCATACACCAAGAAATACAAACACATTTTAGCTCATCATCCTTGATTCTTTAATCCTGCCATCTTGTATGCACAGAGGGCATGCAGAGGTTGCCGTGATGGTGATAGCTTTCAAAGGGCAGCTCTGTGCGTTGAGAAAAGCATTAGATCAGAGCGAGGACGAGGCAGAACTCTCCTGTGTCTCATTTCATCCAATATATTTCAAGGCTGATACAGTCTTTCTTTTCTATGGAGTGGCCTCTGTGGAATACTGAAAGAGTGACAGGAGACAAACGGACACTAGACTCAGCCATCAGCCTGGTAAAATACAATCATCTGCTCCAAGGTGATAGGGCCTTTAGCTTCATCTTCCCAGGAGCTTTCAATCTCTTTGATTTGAAGTGTATTGTTTTCAGCCAAGAGACAAGCTTTGAATAATTTTACTTAACCACCAAAAAAGAGATTTTCAGTTTGTTTGTCACCAGGGAGCTGTCTCATATCTTTATCCAACTATTAAACAGATTAATTGATTGCATGTTTTCACCTCTGAGGATATTGCTGTTAACCCACCAATACTGCTGGTACTAATAGCATTACCTCTGTAACAATTCAATGAAAACAGAACAACTTTACCAACACTAAATACATCTTGCCAAGACACTCTTAATAGCTGCTGCAATGACCGTAAACTCCCTAGTGAACAGCTGGCAACATCCTGCCTGAATGTGCTAACAACTGCCAAGTAGAAAATAAAAAAGGCAAGCAAACTGTATCTATATAGCACTTTGTAAAACAGAAGTTTGAAAGTGTTTTACTAGAGAAGCAAAAGAAAAGGAAAAAGACTTAGCATGCGCTCTGAGATGCTGTACTTAATGGTGCTTCAACCTGAATGCTACACTCAAAATAGTCATTTGTTTGGTGAACATAAAAATATGATGGAAAGTATCCATTTTCATTTTCTACTGCATATCCTCATAGGGTCGCGGGGGACTGGAGCCTATCCCACATGTCTTAGGCAGGGTACACATAGAGACAGACAACCACTCACACTCACGGTCAATTTAAATTAGCCAGTTAACCTAATCCATGCATGTTTTTGGATGGTGGGAGGAAGCCGGAGTTCCAGGAGAGAACCCACGCAGACACGGGGAGAACATGCAAACTCCACACAGAAAGGCCCCGGGCTGGGAATTGAACCTGGTACCTTCTTGCTGTGAGGTGACAGTGCTAACCACTACACCACCGTGCCGCCCATGATGGAAAGTATTTCCACCAAATTATAATATGACATTAAAGTAATAAAACATTCCGTCTCAAAATTAATCGTTGAAAATTATAGAGCGGACAATGAAAAAGTTATGTGACATTTCTGTGCAGGGGTTTATTGATATATGATTCTCCGGCTCGCACACCACTGCCACCTTCTGCTCTGGAGCTGTACACACAATTTACTATCTTACCCAAAATGCATTAGGTTCTGTCAACATAAATTAATTTACACAATGTGAAGTTATTGCACATCATGCTAAAATAACTAATAATTACTTAATGTTCAACCACAAAACATGACTATATATAGCTTTTTTGAGTGTAAGGTGAGAATTGATGATGGCACAAGAGAAGTTGGGATCACCAAAAAATTATTGTTCATCCAGGGGCCATGGTAGCCTTAGAGCCATGCCTCTAGCAGTTTAGAGCTGAAGTATAGGACTTTTAAATGAATGTCCATTACAATAAATCCTTCAGTGCCAAACAAGCTCGCACAACAAAGCTCTCTTCACCAGAGCTGGTGACTTTCTTTATATACCGAATGTACAAATAAATTATAATTTAGCTATTTTGTCTATGTAAGACTGTGTAATAAGAAATCATTCCTGCCACATATAATTACACTGTACAATAAGAATCTGTTCTGATGTAATAACATAACGTACTGTTCATCTTCAGTTCACTGCACCTTACTGTTTATTTGCACCATGAATATCACCATGAGTCATAATTTTTTTGTCTGCATATACTTCTTTTATACTTTTTAATACTGCTCTTAAATAGTAATACTTTTCTGTTCTTTATATTGCTTTTTAATACCGTGATTGCATTTGTTCCTGTTGCTGCAGCATAACTTCCCATTCTATTCTTTTCTACAGTCATAATGCAGCATTGTGTTAAGCATGTCTTTTTTTCATATTCCTCTCACGACAGAGGTTTCCTTGGATAATCTCACCAATCCACTGAAAAAGTGTTCTGTGGCGTCCTTGGCACCAAAGGTGTTGTTTCAGATCTTCCCCCTATAATTAAATACAGGTGGACATATTGATTGTGCGATAGTAATGTCGCATTAAGTGTCAGGGGATTGCACAAAGGTGTTTTTACCTGATAGGAGAAGGACACAGATGGAGGTGAAGGAAGATGGACGTTATAACAGGATTTTTCCCTTTCTCCCATTGTTTGATGATTAATCGAAACCCATTAGTGTGGAGATGAGGCCAGTGAATTCTGTCTTAATTAGTTTCTTTTTTTTTTTACCCCAGATTCCCCTTTGCTTTGACATAGGGGTACACATTATCTGCACAATGAGGGATTGGCAACCTGCTTATCTGATTTAGCTGTTAGTCTCATGCAGCTGGTATTATTGCTGTACTGTGCAGTATCAGATGCCTGTTGCTACACCTGGGGCTTTAAAATGCACTGCTTTATGTGAAACCAGATGCGCACACACAGCCATTCGTTTAGCGAACTCAGCAGAAGGACATTTAGAGGTGGCAGAGTGGTATTCGCTCTCTAAGCTGAGCTCTTGGCGGAGGTTAGATCAGTTGAGAGATGGACATGCCGCGATTTAGCAAGTAAATCCCCCCCCCCCTCACCAGGGCTACAGGATCAATGGGATCCTTGTTATGAGCAGAGCAAAGGAGCGACACACCCACCAACACTTAATTAAAAAGATCTGACACAGATACTGTACTCTTACAGTGTCTAGCCCTGACCCCGCTGCTAATATCTGATCCCAGGATGGGAATAAGTTCAAGTGGTGTAATAGAGGACGAGGCGATCCATCTAATCCTGCTATTGTCAGCACTCACCCTTCCCCCTTTTTCCTTGCATTGCTTCTGAGCTATTCCACTGGGAAGATTATAGACCTGTCAGCAGTGGCTGTGACTTATTCATGTTTTGAAGCTCTAAAATACACTTAATCAGCAAATTTAGCAAAGCTTTTTGGGAAAAAGTCCTTGTGGTAATCATAATTTATGACATTGTTTACCGTTTTTGACTCTATTTTGGGCAAATACTTAATTAAAATGTCTAAAGCGAGTGGGAATTATTTAAGCTTGTGTTTGTCACAAAAATCCCAGCACGTCTCATTACTGGGAAGTTTGTGAGGAGCCTGTCATAGCAGGGAAACTCTGACACATCGGTTCTTTGTGCTCTGTATTGGCTCCCACCTCTCGGCTCTAAATCTTGAAAAGCTGTTTTGTTGTCGCAGTCATTCCAGCCAGATGCTGCACACTTCATGTGAAGGACAGCTTACAGGATTTAGGACTTGTCAAATGTAATTGTACTGGGCCAAAGACAAAATGTCAGGTCTTTTTTTTCCATTCCCTCCCCTCTGGTGCTTCGCTCTAGTTTTGATTGTACCAGTCGTGAGAGCCCCAGGGTTTATGTGGATGTGTTTGTGTAGCCAATGTCATTCTTCACTGAGCTGAGTCACTTTTGCTGCCCTGTAAATGGATTTCACATGAAGATGAACTGCAGATAGATGGGTCAGTGGCAAAGATTCTACATCTACACATGTTGCCAGCATTGAATCAGCCTGTATTAGCAGCTTTTAGACTGACATTATTGAGCGAGTGGCTCCCTGTTAACCTTGACATTAACATGCAGTAACACTAGTGAGTTTTATTGTCAGTGCAGTTACTGTCAGCCAGAAGTGGACAGCTGGGCTGTGTCAACCTTTTGGGTGTTATGGCACCTCAGAGAAAGACTCTTCTGACTGCTAATCTTTTATTAAGTAACACAGACTGCGCTGTGGCATTTCCATACTCTCTCTCCAAGCCAATTAAGCTCTTTATGTGCTGGTTATTATCACCAGGCCAATAATGGAGATTAGCGAAACTACCTCAGTTATTCAGACCGTGGTTCTTATCTTGTCCTGCACTCAGAAGGTCATCGATCGCCATGATCCTCTTTTCACAGCATGTGAGCACTCTCTCATCTCTGTCGTTTGTGTTCCTCCAGACCTGCGGGAGATAGCGTTCGTCATCCAGAGTCAAAGCAACTCTTTCCATGTGAGGCAGGCCGAGAGGCGGAGAGCCGACTTATTGAAGCAGGCACACAGTCTCACAGAGGTAAGATTCAGTCAAGCACACATGCTCTTATTTTGGAATAGAGTACATGAAAGCTTAGATGTATGTCGGAGGTGAGCACCAGCTGTTGCAAGCTGTGGCATTTTGTTGATTGGAAAGTAAACACAACATGATTTCACTCCACAGAAAACAACCTTTGTTTTACATTTGTTACACTATTACTCAATACCCATCATTTTAAATATTTAATGATAGTATGAAGAATTATTCATGGTAGCCAACATATTAAACCTCTTGCGTCCGAAATATTTTCAGTTCCTTGTGGCAGCAGATCATGTGCTTACTTATAATTTTATGTATTTAGGAAAGCCAGGCATATGTGCAGCTTAGATAGATAGATAGATATCCTTTTACGCAACAAAGCTACTCTCCCTTTCTGGGCTCATGTTACATTACATGAGACGCAATGATCATTCAAAGGTATGTGGTCGTCATTTTAATGAATATATTGCAATTCAGATGTTAAAAAAAAACGCTGCTGGAAAGAACAGCTGCATTTCGTTTCGTGCAATTTGTAAAATGTCAGGAAGCATCATGTCAAAGGAAGACATTTATGGGTCCAAAGGCCAATTTACTTCTGTTCATTAAATCTGCTCAGAGCCAGGTGAAACATTGTGTAATACACAAGTTATATTCCGTTTGATTAAATAGTGAATGCAGCATCACTAATGACAATATTAGAGTTAATTGGATGATGGAAGTGCTTGCTGTGTTTCCTGTACCAAGGGACCAATTTAGAGCTTCTCTTTGGGTTGATATTTCTGTGGTCTTTGATTCGTCTCTCCACTGCTGCATGTCAGTTACCTTTTTTATCTGCTCTATTGACTGACTGCACCAAACCGAAAATAACAACCCTGGATATGTCTACAGTACATGCACTATTATTTAAATCTAATAAGTGAGGTTTTGTCCACTATTTGGAAAGATTGTTTCATACTTGCTGTAATGAATAGTGGCATCAGTATATGCCAGTGCGTTAGATTTATCGTGGAAAGAGAAAGATTCATTTACACTAAAGGACATGTCATTTCATAAGAAGAGACAGATTTTATAAACATCACATCATCTTGTGTTTGCATTTATGATCTCAGAGATGTCTGGCCTTTAAGTATCTGTTGCTTGCAATTACACAAACCAAGTCCAGGGAGAATTTTAATCAGCAGCTTGTCAAAGAAGCGGCAGTAAAGGCTTGATAGATTCATTTTCAAAGGGATGTAACCCTAAGAGTTGTGATTAAATGAGTCACAGACTCAGAGAGAAATACCTTTATCATCAAGTTTACACATAGAGCAGTATTCAGAGTTTACACTGTCCATCCATCAAGGCTGCAGGGCCCTTTTTCATTAGAATATGTCATATAAAATGTTTTAATTGAGTCTGGATGCAAATGGAAAATCAAAATGGTATTTTTTTGTTTGTTTTCCCCTCTGCTATTACATACATCATTAAGTTTTTGCTTTTCTAATATTTCACAATATCCATTTGTGATTTCAATATCCATTTTAGTATTTATTATTGTGTGTTTAATGGGTATTGTGTGATTTTGTTGTTGCTGTTTTCATTTCAGTTTTTTTTTTAAATTTGAAGTGCATCAGTAATCAGAAGGATCATCCTCTTTGTTTTTTATTTTTAAGATCAGCCTTTTTAAGAACAGCATGTTCTGTCATGCTATGTACAATAACAAAGGGCGGATGGAGCAAGTCAAAGTTGTTGATGTTGTTCAGTTCCTGTGAGTGAGGATGCTGCACCATTGGTTCGGTCCGTGGGTGAGGAGCCGCCATCACTCCAGAGTACGAGGTGGAGGGCAGCGACTCTGTGACATGTCTTTGTGGATGAAGAGCCTCCATCACACCTGTGTAAGAGGTGGAGGGCAGTGACTCCACCAGTCAGGGTGGTGCTGTGCATGCAGACGTTTCTCTTTGTCTGCCTGCTCTTAGTATTTGGCCTGGTCATCAGCAGACAGTGACTTCTACATCTGATCCATGATGGCATGTAGTCCTGCCGCACCATTGCTGTCCAGTTTGGCCATCAGTTTTGACCTCTGCTCCTTCATGTACAGCATAAAGGCATTTGGCGGCTTCTTTACATATTGGCCATCATCCTCCCGCTCTCCTCCACGCTTTTTCTTTGTGTGGAAGAAAAACAGAAGACTTTTAGAAAAATAGTAAAGTAAACAGAATAATAGGGTGAAATGCATTAAACCCATTAAAAAAAGACTGATTATAATAATAAAAATGTTCAAGCTTAGTGTGGTTTTGTTATGAGTTGCTGACAACTGCCGCAGATCATGAAAAAGAAAGTCACAAAACAGAAAGTATATTTGGACCAAAGCTGGCCAGAGCTTACTTACTTCCTGTTGGATTTTGAATAGAGAGGCCTTATTGATGAGGCAGACAGTCATCATCATACATCATTCACAACATTTAAATACAGCTTACATGTTGATGTATCAGTATTGATAATCCAATAATATATGATATGAGCTTAAAATGAAGCAGGTCTCTGCATGATAAGTACTTTAAATTTTGAGAAATTTGTGTTGCATTGACAGCAAACAGCCTACTGGTGAAATAATAATAAGTAATAAGAGTTGGTTTATAGGTAGTTTGCTCAGCTATAATCTGTCAGTATTTGTGTACTTACTTTATGCAGATAACTGATGGATAAGAAATAATGGGGGTAATATGATGGATCGGCGAGTTGAAATGCTTTCTCTTGACTTCTCAGAAGAAAGTAGACGCTTTCCTTTGCACATTTGGTTACCTGAGCAACCACAAAGTGACTTAGTATTTTCAAAAATCAACAAGTGCATTATGTGTTATGATACGTTAATGGATTTTAAAGCATTATGCATGCACACACACACTTAGGATTCTGCTGTTTAACAGTCTTAGAGGGGATACTGACGGAAAAAAGATCAAAGCCAAATAATACAAGACAGCTGCTTAGTTTGTAGCTGTTGAACATGTTCAAAGTATCTTGTGGTGCATCGCTATGAAAAGACATCAGAGGTCTGAAATAACCTTATATAACTGTATAATTACTGTACTGAAGACACCCTGCTCAGGTTTGGGTACTGTCATCCTGTTGGACTTTCCTTTCATACAAAGACATTTGATTTAAAGCTTCTTAACTGAAACAAGGCTGATGTAATATGATTAAATATGTCTCATGCCAGGCCAACATCAGTGCTAAGTTGATGGTTTATGTCTGTTTTTCTATCTGTGAACTCGAGCAGATATTTCTGATTTATTCTCCTCTCACTGTGGAAGGTTTTGTGAGATCCACAGATTTATACCGACAGGAATTTGTGTATTCTCTGTGGTGGCTCGCAACCCATTCCTGCAATCTGACATTCTGCCTTCTGGGAGGAATCCACATTACATTTGTACAGCATTGGTGGCGTTTAGCCGATGCTCGTATCCACAGAGACACACATACACAACAGAATGAGATTAAACTCAGCAACCTTTCACAGTGCCAGTAAAATACTGTGTGTTGTAGTTGCTTTCTCACTAATGTGTGTCACTAATTATCTTAACACTGTATGCATTTAAAGGAGCAGTAACTGCTTGCAGAAATGTAATGTAACTTGTTTTCTTCAGTGTATTTTCACCTAAAAATAAGAACTGCTGTGTCTTCTTTACCTGACACTTACAATGAGCCCATTCTATGTACATAGAGAGCAGATCCCTCGTTTGTCCCTCGTTGGTATCAGTAGTGTAACTTTTGATTGCAGCTCATCACTGAAGTGGTTTTGACAGGTAGCTATGTCCTGCTTCCTGTCCCTCCTTTTATACCAGGTCTCAATGACCCCCATCTTCTCTCAAGGCAGCAATCAGTGTCCTGTTCGTTGGTGACGGCTCTTATCTGTCGAGGAGTCTGCAGCTTGTCATAAAAGAAACAGTCTCCTCTCATTGAACGCCTCCTTCATCACAGGAATGTCAATAGCTCTTTGAAGTGTTTGAGATTACATTATTAGCTGAAGACAGCACTTTTTTATAACTTTATTTTACTGCAGTGTTGTGAATGTCAAGGAGAGAGCAGCTTAATAAAACACAGTAGGCGGTGTTATGCCATTAGCTTTCATATAATAAGGATAATTAGCTTTAATAAGTGTAAACAGTGTCAGACTCATCTGGTGAATCAGACAGGCGGTCAGTGGACAGAATGGCTCAGAGGAGACTCTTTCCCCTGACTTCCTGTCTGATGAGTGGACCATCCAGTGATGAACCACAGCGTCTTATGCTCTGCTGCTTTGTTGCCAGTGATATTTATGTCTTACTTGGATTTTATTCCTTTAGTTTGTGCTACACTGACTGCAGAAACAAAAACACAGAGCCTGCTTTTACTGGAAACAATGAATTATTCCAGGTTTACTGTCATTCATAAAAGCTGTTGTTGTTGTTGTCAGGTGGAACAGTGGAGCTGTCTCCATTGATTTACTGCAGCCATGCAATAAGGCAGATAGATTCATGGTAATGAATGAACATGTTGGTGCAGCAGTGGCAGTAGTGAAGATGGGGCTTTGCTGTCTGTGTTCACTTTTGTCAACAATACACAAAATTGCTGTGAGGTCAAGCAGCACAGATTTTTCCAGATTGCACTACCAAGCAGCGATAATGTAACATTAACAGAAGTAACAGCAGACTTAATGTTCACTGAACCGGATTAAACAACTCAAGCAACTTTTAGCAGTCAAGAGTCCACTAATAAATCACAGACATAAATAGAAAACTGCTGGCAGTGGAAGAAAAATTTATTGTAGCATAGACTGTAAGATTAAGAGTGTCCCGATACAACTTACTGAGTATTATCCCATACCGATATTGATCCAATACGATATCAGCATGAATCGTACCAAGTTTTTTTCACTTGTTTTATAATATGGAAGGTTAGAAAAGGCTTGATCAAGAGATATTACTCAAACAGAGAACAATAGTCAGCAACAGGAAAAACTGACCCATTTATTATTAACCAATGGGTTACATCAATTTTAAACTTAAACATAAGTATGATCTATAATTTAATATAATTAGTAATTAGTAAAAACCCTGAAAAATAATATATATATTTTTTAAAGCGCAAAATAACCACTAGTTTAACTTAAACATAAGCATGTATTAAAATTGAATAAAATAAATAAGAAAATTAATTATAAAACCCTGAAAAATAACCTCAATAAATCTAATGAAAAAATTGAAAATATATATTTTTAAAGTGCAAAATAATCACTAGTTTAAATGAAAGCATATTCTACAATTGAACAGAATAATATCTGGAATGGACTGCTGGTATCAGAGATTTTAGATGCAGGCCAGTATAATCCGATTCTCATTTTATGCGGATATCGGACCAATATCTGATACCAATATCGGATTAGAATAGATTAAAATTTTTAGCTTTAATATGTAGCATAACTGGGATTTGTTGTAAATAAGTGGTTCTTGTAAATAAGTGGTTCTTTGTAAGTCAGACACTGGAAGGTCGATGCTGATGAGCCCATTCTTGTCCCAGATTCAGGACCGACTCTATAAAGCAGCCATGGGTCCTGCCTTGCAGAAAAGTTGTTTTTACAGCGTTTGGATTTGTGTAGCTGTGTAAACGTCACTGTATTTCTCGTTCATGTGGGGTTTTTTTTGTTTTTTTGTTTTTTCTCTCCAGAAACCACCGGTGGTTTTGCTCCTTCACAGTTTATCAGAAAACGAGGGAGACTGGAGTATCCTTCCTCTGCTGCCTCAGTAAGTATCTGTGGACTCTCAGGACTGAATGAGCGCGTCATTAAGCAAAGATTTACTGTGTGGACAAAATGTCAGAAACGTTGTTTCGTCCTCCAGTTGGAGGTTATATTTTGGTTTTGTTAGCCACATTTTAAAGCTACAGATTTCTGAGACACTATTACGGTCACAATAACCATGATTGATTGCATAATATTATAATAAGTGCCTTCCTAATGTGTCTGTAACTGCAACAATGAGTCTATTGCTGCAGTTATCCAGTGGCCTGAACAGCGTGATAATGACATTAGTTACAGTCATCTACATGCGCGGGTCTTCTCAAAAATCCAATATGAGTTCAATAAATGTTTTGGGCAGACGTGGAATAACATCTGAATCTGTTTTCTCCCAACCTGATAAACATTTAGGACACAGATCATGAAAAGCACCCAGATTACAGAGCCCACGCTGAAAGAAGGCTGTGTGCTTTTGATGATTTTTTTTTGTCTTTCTGCCCTCTAGGGAAAACTCTGTGATCCACCTAGGTCAGGAGCTTCAGTGAGAGAGTTTCTCAAACTGGACTGAAATAAAAAAAATTCTTTATGGAGAGTTTTTTCTGCATATGGCAATGTTCCATTTATTCTTGTTTTATCATTTAACTTTAGTTTTGTTGACTCTTTATTTTTTTTTGTGCATTCTCAGCTTATCGCAGTCCTTCGGAAAAAACTCATCCTGGATTGTATTTCTTGAGGAGGAAACAAATGTGAAGATGACTAAATTGGTTCAAGTCCTTGCGAAATTTGACAAGAATAAAGTGAGTATACGACATCCAAACCTCTAAACCCCCGGCTCCCTGTCTGTCTTTGTTGCGTCGCCGGTCTTTGCCAAATTCATTAGTTGGACCAAAGCTTCCTGTTTCCCGCTCCAGCTTAGTTACTCATCGGTTCAATTAAGAGATACAGTATCAGCTTGGCTGCAGTGCTGCTGCAGCTGCTGAGCTGCTTTGAGCTCTGCCAGCTCACATAGTAACCTGTCAGACATGTCACTCGGCTCTGCTGTAGACCTAATCTAAGCTCTGTCTCTCCACTCGTGAAATTATTTTTCCTGTATATGAGTCGGTAGGGTAGGTCGAATATTTGCATAAATGCCACAGTCAGAAAATCACACATAAGGGTTGGAATGAAAAGATTCTGTCTTGATCAAACTTGGAAAAATTCTCCATCAATAATTTGTTAGTTTATGAATTTTTTAAATAATCCAAATAACTGGAACTGCGGGACATTTTTTTTATGATTTATTTATGTTTTTTGTTGCTTTTTGTACTTGTTGACAAGCCTTTACAACACAAGTTTGAGATGGCTTTCAAGTGAAACAGAGCAACAAAAAAATGACGTTAATTACGCTTTGATGTTTAGCCTACAGGGGTGGAAAGCATTTTGTGAGCAAATGCTGACGTTTACTTTAGCCTGTGTCAGACAGTTTCTGTGGAAACCTTTTTTTTATTGTCATTCTGCATTTCATTTCCAGAGGTGGGCTCAGAGTTCAGGAGGTGGCTGGGGTAATGGTAGTGTCAGTGAGGGCTGGGAGCCTGGGTGTATGGATACCAGTGATTTGAGGTATTGGAGCTAGATAGAGTATTAAAAATATGAGAAAAATTTGTTTCTCCTGAATCACCCAAGAATGAACCTGTACAAGTGATTCTTGCATGAGGTCAGTGATAAGGAGAGTGAGTACGGTGCAGTAACATGTGGAACAGAGGAGGAGGAAGGTCTCTGTGATGCTGCCATGCAGGAGGAGCAGGAGGTGGGAGTATAGCCTGAGTTTGCGTATAACAGAGAACCTCTGATAGCAGCTGTAGAAAGCTGAGTTTATTGTCAAGGGACAAGGGAATTCATTACTGTGTGACTATCCATGACCTTATCCCAAGGAGGAAGAGGAGACAAAGGGTCGAGCGCTTTTTGAATTGATTCATTACAACGAGCCCTAAAGCAGACTCATCTCTCTGGTGGTACAGGGCAGTGTGGTCAGCCTCACAGTGTGATAAGCAAGACAAAAACACCTCTCAGTATATTTAATAACATTTCCATATAGCTTCCAAAGTGACCATGAGCTTCAGTGAAATACTCTGCAAAAGCAGAACTTTCTAACATATTTATTGTATTGTTGTGTTACTGGATGCATCTCATGAACTTGCAAATAAGTCAGCATGTTGAAATAAAGTACATAACATATTATACACGCATTATTTATAAGTGTAACATTTTGCAAAATAGTCTTATTCACTCTCTGCAGTGCCAGTTAGATTTGAAGATTGATACCAGGTTAGCTTAGCTTAGCACAAGTACTAGAGACAGGGGAGCCAGCTAGCATGGCTCAGTACCAAAAATTACCTAAATATGCCGACCGGCAAGACAACAAGATAGTGTACTGGACTGTTTCTGCTCCGAGCAGTTGCCAGGCAACCAGTGGACAAGAAGTTACTGTGCCTGGACAAGAAATAGTCCTGCACGTAACCTCCTGTAAAACAGTGTTCAAACATAGTTTTTCCATTAAATAGACAAGTTACATATTAAAAATTGATTACTGGTGGATTCATCAGATGATATTCCAGATATGTCAAGACTAATAAGAGCCAATGCCTGCTAACTCTTTGTTCCATCAAAAAATGTGTTAAAATTCCAAAATTTTCTGGCAGAAGAAAAAAGTGGAACATGTTAAAGTGAGGTGAAGTAACGTGCACTCTGACACTCTGTCATATACGTGTCATTTGTCAGGAGTGGTTTCTTGGGAAGCCCCTCCATGACGAGGAGTCGACCATTATCCATCACTACGCGTTTGCAGAGAATCCCTCCGTCTTTAAATATCCAGACTTTGCTGCTGCTTGGGCCTTAAGCACCCCGCTTGTTGTTCGGTAAGTATGTGCAGGAAATGTGTTTGTGTCTGTAAAAATGAGTCATTCAGTTTATATCACTGCAGTAATATTTGTGACAGATTATATTTTGTATTTATTGCGTATTTCAACAACAAATACAATCTGTG
Organism: Synanceia verrucosa; assembly: GCA_029721515.1. NCBI lineage: Eukaryota > Metazoa > Chordata > Actinopteri > Perciformes > Synanceiidae > Synanceia > Synanceia verrucosa. The sequence goes on from CM056559.1 coordinate 4,567,745, forward strand.
ATTTGTCATTTTAGGCTTGCAAACAAAGTGAGAGATGAGCCACTTAAATCTGACTTCACCATTGACCTGAAACATGAGGTGATGTAACAGACACATAGTTTCCTTCAGACTTGTGAGTGGAAAGTGATGATGAGGCTGCATTTTTTTAAACAATTTTCTCATGTCTCACGCCCATGCTGGCGCCATCCGACCGTAATTTCTTAGCACAAAAAGAATGAGGCATGAAATCCATCTAACCTTGAAGTGAAATCTCATTACTTTGGAGAATTGTCATGGTGCAGCGTTGAGGTTCTTATTTTTCTCACTGAAATTCAGTCAGGGAGGCATCTTGGGATTTTGTTGAGTAAGCATGGCATCAGACTTATCTGACTCAGTCTGGAAAAGGTGGTTCAGTTAGAGATGGTATGGGCTCAGTCCTCGGGATGAAAATTTTAGAATATAAATAAAAATATATTTATTTTTTTATTGATCCCCATTGGGAGGGATTCACAGCAGCATAAACAAGTAATACGTAATAAAACAACAATAATGAAATAATAGAAATACTTGAATTTCCCTCGGGATTAATAAAGTATCTATCTAGAATGTGCCTTAGTAATAAATGGTGGTATGCACTCATTTTTTAATAGCAAATATTTTTTGTATGTTAAAAATAAAATAAGAAGCAATGGGATTTTTCTTTTTTCTTTCATCGACATACACATGCAACCTCGTGCAAGTAAAAGTACATTTCACTTGTAGGCAAAAGTACAGACAAATATTGCAGGAATTGTCAGTGTCAATCCAGTTCACTGTCAGTAGATTAGCTTCAGGCTGTAAGTCGGCAAAACGTCACAGTTTCCTTTTTCTTTGGGACAGTTGCCGATATTCAGAGAGCATCGATTGTGCTGTCTTCATTATGTATTCTTTCACTGTAACGTCTGAATCTTTCCCTGTAGAACCCTTCATCTGAATCCTAGATTTTGTTTTGCTCTGCAGTAATACTCACCAACTCTCAGTTTCTCATGCTTCGTCACAGCCTGATGTAGTTTTAAAAAATATGACTTGGTGTGCTGGAAAAAACATGTTTTATTCACTATAAAAGACATTTATATATGCATTTATAATAAAGCATTGATGTCTCAGATTGATTGAGCTCAGAAACTGTGTTATGGCAGGTTGCTTTGTATATCTGGGACAATGGGAAGGGCCCTCCTCTCACTGCTGTTCCTGAGCTGTGCACTGAGCCGGAGGATTCTCCTCAAACCCTCCACTGTGCCACCACTCTGAGCACCGATCCTCCTCCGTGTGTGAGTACTCTGTCTGCTCTGTGTGCACATCAATTAGATCAATTAGATTGTCCTGTGCTCCCAGGAGATGGTCAGGGAACAGAATGAAACAACATGAAACAGAGGGCACTGCACTGTGCGAGGTTGGCTGCGATGATGTACAATATTCTGACACGCTCACGGGCACATCAAGCGACGCCAATACTTCACGGTGCAGCTCGGTCTCCAGCATTATTGCCTTTATACACCATTCAGTCGAGCATTGTGCATTAACCTAAAAAGAGACAAGTCTGGGTTTGTTTGCTTGCTAAATTTGATTTAGTCATCTACCTAGAAAGAAATACTTTTCCGTTGCTAAGCAAGATCCTTTTATTATCCAGAGTGACGTCTTTTTCCTGAATTATTTTTTTGTACTCATATAAATTTGTCCAAGTTTGTCCATGTCTGTTAATGACTTGGTCTCCTGGTCTAACATGAGAAGTATTTTTGGCTAAAAGATTCATTGTTCGCATCATATCTGGACCAAATGAGAAATTCACATGCCACTAATGTATGTCTTTATCCTTTTTATCTCTTCTGTGAGCAGTATTACATATGATCGTCAGAATTTTTTTTTTGTAAAATGAACATTGTTATTTGGTTATTTAAACATCGCTCACAGAGTCAGTGAGGTCAGCACTATAACACCCTTTAGCCGGCAGTTGTGTCCCCCCTAATGCTCCCTGAAACGATCAGTAATGTTGAGAAGAACAGATGTGTGAACAGATGTGAGCATGACTGTTGAGAGTGGGTAAGATGCCAGAACTGCAGCAGAAAGTGTCCCAATTCACATTTTTCCTCCCTTTCAAAAAAAATCAATCTGATCTTTACAATTGTGATTCGAATCACATACTGCATGTGCATGTGGTCTAGGGTGTAATACACATTTGTTACAGTCTGAATCGTCAGATTTATATTAATCCTGTTTTTACCACCCAATGGAAATCATTGTCCTCATAAAAGTGCATTCATTCACCGGCAGTACAAAAAGTGGAGCAGCCAGCAAAGAATCATGCAGGTCACAGGTTTAGTAAGTATTCAGGGAGAAGTTTCCATCCAGACAAAATGAGAGTGGACACATCGTAATCAGCCAGTGTTCGAAAAAACTTGCAAGACAAATTGCCAAATGGGGGCCACAGCAGCACTCTGCAGTGTCAACAGTACCAAGAGCCTCAAGAGGCAGATTCAAGGAGGCAAAGGACGACAGTCAACAAAGCGGCCAGCAGAACACGTCCTCTTTATTGTAGTTAGTAAACTTATTGCTGCTTTCTGCATTTCAGGACAGAGGCTTGCTCAAATTTGTATCAGTGTTTCATTTTATATAATGATTTCAATAAAAAAGAGACAGTGAGGTCTGATGAGGAGCGACGAAAGTAGACGGACAAACTGACCAAACATAGTGGAGCATTTAGCAGCAGCAATAGAGACTCCCTGAGGAACTAAGAGAGGGAGTGTTGGACTAAATGAAAGCTGATGTTGCTCTGTAACTGTTTCCTAACAGTAAGTAAAAAGTCATTAGCTGCAGCACTAATTTGTACATTAATGTTTAATGTTCAAGTCTTTGGTTTCTACCAGGGCACGGGAGCCTGTTACTGTACATAACATCCTATACTGTGATGTATTTTGCAGCAGCCGGTGGCATTTTTAATGTAGCGTACATTTTTAATGCATTCTGCCTGCAGTTGATTTAGTGAATCTGTCTGTGTGACCGTTCAAAAACACATTCTGTACATGGTAACAGAGAGCTCAGAGATGCACACAAATACTCTCAGTTTTATACACTCTTTTATTTCATTCATCACCTTCACATTCTCATTTGTTGCTCGTCTTTTTTCATTTCAAAGGCTTTACGTTTCACAAATATGCACCTAAATTCCTGCTGTTGCATACGGTGCAGTGTTATCAGCTGATGTGTGGGTTTGGTTTCAGTCAGACAGTCAAAGGGCCAAACCACCTCACACCTATTTACAGAAATATCTCTTTGAAGATAACAACTCCTGCAGATCACTTAGACATTTAATATTGCCCAAATTTTTGAAACATTTGGATCAGCTCCGTGCTGGTGGTGTTGTGGTTACCACTGTCACCTCACAGCAAGAAGGTCCCGGGTTCGAATCCCAGCCCAGGGCCTTTCTGTCTGTCTCTATGTGTCCTGTGATGAACTGCAGACTTGTCCAGGGTGTACCCTGCCTTTCACCCTAAGACAGCTGGGATAGGCTCCAGCCCCCCCGCGACCCTATGAGGATAAGCGGTAGATAATGGATGGATGGATGGATCAGCTGCATATACAGTAAAATATATTGTGTCTTAACCACATGGGATTTATGTTCACATGAGCATTTCTTTTGTCTCCTATTTTCACCAAAGGGGGAGCCTGTAAATGCAGATGACATATTTGTTGCTGTTAAAACGTGCAGGAAGTTTCATAGTGAAAGAGGTAAGTCACACTCCCACTCTTAATAATCCGCCCAAAGGTGCACAGTTTCCCTTTAAATGGCACGTGCTTTTGTCCTGCTTTGTCTTAATGGATCAGTTTTTTCCTTTGGCAGGTGTGACAGTATAAGAGCTTCACCCAATTATCATCACTGAATTATTCCACTGGTATGCCTGGAAGGATTTGATAATATTAAAAAATGCCTTGAAGTACTTAATTGCATGCCTGCCTTGATACAGGAAATGCATGATCACCCCACAATACTGCAGATGTTAAGAAATCACTTACTGATGTTATGCCTTTTATTCTGAGGCTCTGCTTGACATTAAGTAAATCTGCTTCTCTTTTAACCTCATAAAAATGGAGCCAGTTCAGTCAGTAGATCAAATTGCAGATTAGTTTCAGAGGGATCAGACAAATTGAACACTATATATTCAGTGTGGCTCAAAAGTAATTGCAGTAATTACCTCAATTACCATTTCATCTGGCAAGCGGTTCCAAATGTAGACAAGATGAAATTAATATTAGATTTATACATCAAAGGTTAGCATAGATCAATAAGCAATAGATATGAAAGACTCTTTTATTTAATTTACAACGTCACAAAGTGTTTTTCCGTCTTTAACTGACTCATCTATCTATAAATTGACGTCAATATAAATGTTCTCACAGACTTTCCCTTTTTCTTATTATGGCACCTGTGTGATTCTAAGAATTTACAGTGTGAAAGATTCAATAACTTATTTCAGTGTTTTGATTTTTTGTGTCTTTTCATATTGCAACAGTGGTAGAAGTGTCTTGAAGTGTCTGTTAGTACTTTGTGCAGGTTTTGAAACTCCAAAAAGAAAAATATGAACTATTTCTTCTTGTTTTTGGTTTGGCTTGTTTGTCTTTAGTCTGTCAAAATTAATCTGCACATAACATACCAAATATTAACTAAATCAAAAAATAGTATAGTAAATAGTATCTGTCCCAAATAATATGTTATAAATAACGTTCAGTGAAGGTTGTGATTTGCATGTTTAAGTACAGTAATGTAGTACAGTCTTATGTATAACTCATACATATGGTACATTTTCACTACCCATTTATCTTAATAATACATTTTAAAACACTCTCATTAGTTCATGATATTCAGTAGTTTAACCAGTTGTCTGATGTGAAGTTTTTTTTTTTTGTTTTTTTTTTATAAATCATCTTGTGGGGGATGTGTTTTGAGGTCTGATTTCAAACTCTTAACATGTATTTATTGGCTGCTACAGTAAGGGCAGGCAGTCAACACCTGACCTGCATGATGCACTTTAGTTAAGCTGTGTTGATGGAAAACAGCAGTGTGCTATTTGGAGCTTAATCGCTGCTCTTCATGAATTCAAGTTTCTAAAAAACTTAAGAGGCAGTGAAGGCCAGCCAACTCAACTTTTTTTGTGTTTTTTTTGTGGTCCTTTCTGTCAGTGTTAGATCTGCCACTCTGATTCACTTTTGCTGATTTATGAGAGTTGAAAACAGCCTGCAGCTGCTGCTGCTGCACATCTCTGGGTAGTCTGTGCTTCTCAGCCGCCTCAACAACCAAGAAACTCATCAGTGAACCTCCCGCTCTCATCAGTCAGGTCCCAGTCAAATCTACTGGAAAACTGCTGAAACTGAAAAGAGTGCTTTCCTTTTGTTTGGCATAACCATTTATAAAACTAATGGAACATCAGTGACAAGGATTCACAGCGTATTTAAACTGGAATTTCTCAAATGACAAAAGGTTTATGCACTCCAACTGTAGCTGTACTTCTTAGTTACCTTGAGCATTCAACAAGGTGGGAGGATTAAAGAAGCATAACAATTTATCTTATTTGTCTCTTTTATTTTCAGTATTTTTCCCTCTTGTGGCGGATGATTTATTTCTCAGGAAACCTATTCTTAAGTCTTTAGAAAAATAATGTGTAGCATTAAATATAAGCTCAGGTAAGTCTACATTACACAGAACCAGATGTCTGTTTGTGAATATCATTGATTTCTCTCCTATTTGCTTTAGTTCCAGTGATAAAGAAGACGTGGGAAAAGGATGCCTTCTTTTTAGAGTACTACAGTGACCATGCTGATCCTTCAATACCAACCATTGATTTAGGAGTTCCCAACACTGAGAGAGGTAAGTGCTGTATAACACCTGAGATATTTGTCAAATATGTTTAAATTTTAGTTTATGGCACTTTAAGATTCTGCAATGCTTTCTTTGTTGTTCCTCAGAATAATACTGTGGTGATAAATATGTTTTGAGTGTGAGGAGCTTCTCTCTGACTGAGAGCTATAAACTACATATTTAGCACCAGCAGCTCGGCCAGCATCCCTGCTGATTCCCACAGATTGGAGGACGATGTCAGTGTTTAATGAAATGTTTGCTCCAAGAATTTGTTTGTTTAAGAGCTGGTGAGATTCTGTCATCAGTTAATTCATCATTTTATTTGTGAATTATTCTTCAAAATTTTAAAATCCCCCATTTTATTGACAAAGCAATGTTTGTTTAAAATATTTAAAATTATGCATGAAGACATTTTAACTCTTTGAGTGCCATTGACATAATTGTTTTTTTGGCAGTGGGTCGCCCATAGCAGTCTCCCACAGCCTGTGAGTAATTTTGGGGCTTCTGGGAGATGTAGGCAGAGCATAAAGAGACGGTATACACCACAGAGATCAAAGCAGGAAGTGGAGACGATCAAGATCAGAGAGCAAAACAAACAGAATCTGGACAAAAAGTGGTGTTTTTGGTGAAAGTGTCCTCTACTCTACCTCTGATAAAACAAGAATGGAACAAGGTAAAAACAGTTTCTTTCATGATGAAATAGAGAGTCTCTTCTTTCATGTGTTTTCAGAGACATAGTACAAAATGTTCTGTGGGTCAAAATGGGCAAAAAAAATGCTGGCACAAGGCATTTTCTGTTTTAAAAAACAGCTGGCACTCAAAGAGTTGATATATTGATTTCATGTAACGAAAAAAATAGAGCATGTTGTCATATGTGTAGGGAATAGTATACACAGTGTTGAAAAAGATGAAATTAAAAGAAAATCCATTTTAAATTAACAGGCCACACCTGGTAACAATTAGCCCAAAACTGGTTCCCAATGCATCTGCACCAGGTATAGCTGACCCTGAAAGAAAGAAAGAAAGCACAGCTGCTCTGAGATGCTAGATGCTAGAAATGCATAATGTATGATAATCAGAAGGAAGTAGGAGAAAATGTGCATGGAGTGTCTGATCGCTCAAAGCAATCCAGGGTAGTTTGTAAAAAGCAGGTAGCTCTCTGCCTCTGCACTCTCCTGGTTGCCTGAGCCAGAGGCCATTTGTTCACAAATTATTTTACAGTCTGATGGCTGTTGGCACAAAACGGCCTCTCATGTTGCACCTTAATGGGATGATGCATCCACTTTCAGCCCACCATAGGAGAGGTGAGGGGTGTTGTTTGAAAGAGAGTCTGGTTTAGGCTCCAGCCTCCCTACGGTTACCGTCTCCAGGCAGCTCAGCTCTTTAACAAGGACATCTTTGCATTGAGGCAGTGAAGGATGCAAACTACTTGCTGGAACATGCAGACGAGCCTCGTTGAACCTTGTCTTGTATAGCGACTCTGTTATCTGTCCAGTTTGTTGTTGATATGCAACCCATGTACTTGAGGGCCGCCTCATCTCCACCTCCTCGTTGTGGGTAGTGACAGGTTTCAGCGGCTCCTCGCTCTCTAACAAATACAATACCGGCTCCTTTGCCTTTGCCTGCTTCTAAACTACACATTTCTTCACCAATTGTCAGTGTGCATATTATAAGCACACTGTAATAACATTGTGTTTTTTAAATCAAATGTTCATGGAAATGAACAGAACCTGATTTAAGAAAGATTTGATAACAAAGATTTGATCAGATTTCTTAAGAGTTCTTAAATCCCATTTGAAACTGACTCAAAACCTTTGGTCACACTGTGACGTCCCATGCAGAGTGATGATATCCCTGTCAGCGGACCACATGACAGCAGCAGGAATCAGCAGTGATGGAGGAGTTTCACACTGCAAGGAGATATTGTTGTTCTGTGAAGAGCAAGACTATCTATCTTTTGTACACTCTGCTGTTTGTTATTTTCCCTCCGTGTCCATAATACAAATGTGTGTTTAGTTTACATTATTGCAACAGTCAGTATATTCTGACCTTACTGATGCATCTCAGAAAAATAGAGTCATAAGTGAAGAGCATCTTGAGATGGCATACCTAGTATTAGGGGTGTGAAAAAATATTGATATGGCAATATATCCCGAGACTTTTCTTCTAATATCGATTTTTAATTTCTTAATATCAGAAAAAAAGTGGGCCAACTTCCATTTAAACCATTTTAACCATCCTCTCTCTGTTTCTAATGTCCAGTCCTCCTGCTTTTACAAACATGACAGGCAAAGATTATAAGATGCACCACTGAATATACTCTAGTAGAAAAAAGATCACATTATACTGTAGCTGTAAGTATGTTGCTGTAATGCATGTGATGATCATATTCATTCATGATAAATCTGGTAATCTGGTCTGTGAGATGTGAGAAAATTAACATGCTTCAATGATGTGTCTTTACAAAAGTAATTAAGATGCAAGCTGTATATATTCTAATGAGCCTGCATGTGACAGAGGAAGTGGAGCAGAGCTGAATGTCTTGTTGAATCACGTTTTCTGATTTTAAAAAAAAAATGTCTGTGTTGGTAGACACTACAGATACCCATATATATGTGCACACGTAATGAGAAAATGAATATTTCCCCCTACTATAATATAGTCTATGGAAAATCATCAATCCTCCTCACATGTGATGAGGTGGAACTAGAGAATGTTTGTTATTTTTGCTTGATATTGTCATTAATTATGCTGCTCTTCCAGATAAGCATATGGTCACCTATTCACACACCTAAACATCTGTTAAATGGTCGTCTTCCACAAAGCAGAGCAACATTAAAAGTCCAGATTTTAAATGATATTTGTCATGCTATCCTCTCTCTGTGCGACAGTTACTGGGGTCAGGGTAGAGATGATTTGTGCTTCCAACACTTTACATCCTGCCAAGCTGGCCGGCTGGCAGCTGGTTATGCCAGAGAAGAAAATCAATTAAAGTCCGGCTTCTCAAACCTGCACATTTGCATAACTCAGCACATTACCTCACCCAGAGAGAGAGAGAGAGAGCTGGTGTGACTTATTTATGAATTTGGTGTTTTCCACCAGAAAAATCTCTGGTTCTGCTCCTTTCAAATGATAAATGATGTTAGTTATTCACTGAAGCCAGCACTGGATCAGTATTTCCTGTAGATAATCTTGGAGAGAGTGTCTCCATTGGTTTAATTTTCTCTTCCACTGCATGCCGGTATTTCTACTTTTGGGAGATAGCAGTCAAGTGTTGGATGTTTGGCAGCAATCCACTGTCCATCATCAAGGCTTGGGGATTTACTCTGGATTGGTAAGCAGCCAGATACTGAAGCTACTCTCAGTGTAGTAACTAAGCATACTGTCAATCAAATAGTCTTCATAATATCATTTCCATCCTGGAGTAGAGGACACTGCTTATTTGTTTTCACTCATGTGAGGCTGATGTCCTGAAAAAAGGATGTTTTAAAGGTGAATGACCCTCAATAAGACAACACAATGATTGCAGAAAATATAGTATTATACTATATCTTTAAAATACAGCACACAGTAGTCTCACAGGAATATACTGTAGAGAAAAGCCACTGTGTTAATCAGATTGACATCCGCTGAAATTATATATGCCCGGGGTCAAATGAAGAATAAACAGTTTATCTATCCCTCTGTGAAAATACTCTCATGATACCGAAGCACTTATTGGAATAAAATAAAGTTGAAGTCAGGACACGTAGTTTCTGTTCCTTTTCCAAGCTTTATGCTAATGGTTGCTGTTTGGAGTTCATCAACAGTCAACAGGCATCAATATGTCAGCACTAATCTGTAGTCTAAACCACTCTTCTTTATTTTTTCACCTTCCTCTGACTTCATTGACTACACTGACTCGCCTGGGCTTTGACTATATTTATCATGTACCGTATGTTGGTAAAATACAGTCTTTCTGTATTTTGAAGAAAACGTTCTGAATTTGTTGTTTTTTTGTGTAATAAAAAGTAGAACAAATTACCATACTAATAAAGCAGATAGATAGATAGAGGAGTGGATGATAGATGGATTGATGGATGGACAGATAGACAGATAGATAGATAGATGACCTAAAGACTATTTCTACCACAAAATTCTTCTGATTCACTGGGTTGACTCTACAAACAAGCTTTGAGCCCTTTTCAGACTGTCTGGGTAATAACGCTGCCATCTGTATTCACAAAGAAACATGAAATATTTTGAAAGTGGAAAAATAAACTCAGCAGTCCAAGGTTATAAATGTTGATAGTGAAGATGGAGCAAGTGCTGGGGAGGGTGATGCAAGACCTTGAAATAGGAAGATGGCATAGGAATTTAATGTCATTCTGTACAATATTCAGAGTATTAGCATTAAACATATTTGCTGTGTAGAGGTACAGAGAGGAGTAGTGTTGAAAGGAGTCTCTCACATCATGGTGCTTCCAGCTGATCATCCACCCTCCAGTACTCCACCACTCCCACCTTAACACTGTTAGCTCTGTCAGCACTGTTGCTCACAGTTTGTTGGGAGTCTTGCAGTGGAATTTCACACCTTGAAGCAAGCCGCTTAACTATTCCTGGTCAAGTGTTGCTGAACAAAGATGCGATGATAGAAGACACGTCATCACAATGACAGATACTGCATGAGACACGAACATGCAACCTATTGCATCTTCCCATTCCCCCTGAACGTCACTCACTAGCATCCTCCAACTAGTTTAAGTTTACCAAGCTTGTCTGGAGATCTGCCTCCAAAAGTGCATTTTTGCTATTTTATTCCTGTCAGCAGTTCAAGGTGTCCTTACTTATTCTATATTCACATACCAGAAAAAATACTGTGGGTGCCTTATAAATAAAACAGCAGGGCCTCAGTATTCTTTGTGATGCTTGCCACCAGGGATTTCCATGTCTCAGCTCTCAGCCCTGATGGTGTACAGATATTTGGATTCTGATGAGTATATTTCTTTGGGTTCCTTGTATTTGTTGCATACTACCACATCACTGTTTTTGTTTTCAGGAGTTGGCAGAACATTTTGTTCCATCTGGCAGTCATGTCAGACATGCCAGAGTAACAGTTTGATCTCCCCGGCCCATCATACCAGACGTACCTTATTATTTCTTTGAGATGCCAGGATCCAGACAGCTTTCTCTCCGCTCAGAAAGCTCCACAGGACACATCCTCGCATTGAGTGAATTTTCTTTACAATATGAATCTTAAAAAGGTGGCAAAGTCATTTTTGCCTCTTGAAAATTCAACACTTGTTTGATCACTGCAGTATGGCGGAGGTGTCCGCCTACAGCCACGGATGCTTTTGAGGTGTCCTTGAGCAGAATGCACAACCGCTGCGTGTTCACATTTTGTAACTTGTGATGCATACACCTGTCAAGTTATTGCTGAAATATACAGAACTTCAAAATGCACTGCGCCCTAGTAACAGGGTACCTGCAGTCCCTTAAATTTTTTTTTAAAATGTAAAAGTGGAAAAGGGAAAGTAAAATCTGAGTAATTAAATTGTCTTAAATTTACAGTAAATTACCTGTAGGTGTTAAATTTTCAGATGGTGCGTTTGATGCCAATAGGAAACACTGTTCAGAAATTTACAGCAATTTTGCACATTATTTTGTCAGCAAAGCTCACTTCTTTGTTCTTGAATGTTGTTAAATTAAAGTTGTTATCAGATTTTTTTTTTCTGATAAATATTGATGTCTGCATCAGCCTCAAAAACTCCATATTGGTCAGGCTCTACAATAAATTGACTATTTTCTACCAAAGAAATTGTTAGGACATTTTTCGTTCTTAAATTATATTTGTTCAGGTCTTAAAAAGTATTAAATTTGACTTTTAAAATGGTGCAAGAACCCTGAGTAAAGTTTGGGCACAATTATTGCCTCGTCAAAGGCTCCTATCAAGTCTAATCAAAGTCCACTTAACAAATTTGTTATACTAATAGTATGCATATTGTTGAAATTAAAACCCCACAGAAACATCTAATTATTATGTTTCTTATCAGTCATCTAAATTGTTTCTTTACAGGAAGTTCATGTCTTGTCAGTGTTTTTTGGAGCTACTAATTGTAACTTCTGGTCAGCGTGACACTTTTCAAATTCTTTAGCATTAACATAATTTATGACTATACTTAATTCTCTTTAGGGCAGAACTGTTGTTCCTTGTATGCAGGCGTGTATGTGCATGTAAATACCTACTTATGCCAAGTGTATTTTTCTTACCATAACAGGGTCATTTATCTTTGTAAAACACATGGTCAATATGCGATTAAGCCTGTATTGATAGCCTGTCTCTCTTTGCAGGCCACTGCGGGAAAACTTTTGCCATCCTTCAAAGATTTCTCAGCAGCTCCGTCCCAAACACCAAGTGGCTCCTTATTGTGGACGACGACACTCTTATCAGGTATATTTTTGATCTGTAAATTGGTTTTCAGCAGGGTTTGTGGGACACGGCGTCTCTCATTCTTTAAATGCCATGCTTTTATTTTTCTCAAGGTTTGATCGACAGTTATTCATGCATTTTTTAACAGAGTCAGTCTCGCAGCCGTGAAAAGTTTGCACAGTGAGAGAGAGAGAAAATGCTTGGAATTAAGTCATTTTAAAAAAATGAGTTCCAACGATATTACCATCCTGTCTAACATCTAAAAAAAAGCTCAGCACATAAATTCAAGTCCAGCTGGCTTCACTTTATATCTATCAGGTTGCCCCTTCATGCAGAAGCCTCTGGATGTGTAATAGAGCTCGAGGGAGTGCAGTTATTTTAGCTTCTAAATGGACACTTTCACATGTATGCACACGTGTGTGTAATGATGATGAGTGTGTGATGAGTTTGATCTGTGCTTCCTTCAGCCTCTCCAGACTGAAAGGCATGCTGAGCTGCTACGACCCATCTGAACCGGTGAGTCTAGGGGAGCGCTACGGCTACGGCCTGAGCCAAGGCGGCTACAGCTACATCACAGGAGGCGGAGGGTGAGTTTCACAGCTCAGACGCTCAGGGAATAATGATGAAAGATACAGATGCAGCAAAGGGACTATAAAATGTGTAATGGAAAAGCTGTATTCTGTAATTCACTGATAAACCATTTCAATTTGGTGTTGCTCCCTTAAGGGAAGTCATGGTTTGCACTTTGCAGGCTGCATCACGGTAAATATACTCGATAAAATATGGAATAAATCAATGCAAAATAACAGGGAGTCAATTCTTAACATTCACTCTGCCTCATCGCTACACAGTTAACTCTTTGAGTGCCAGCTGCTTTATAAAACAGAAAGTGCCTTGTGTCAGCATTTTTTGCCCATTTTGAGTCATACTTCAAGACCCACAGAATATTTTGTACTATGTCTCTGAAAACTCTGAATAGCTCAAATGAAAGAAGAGACTCTCTATTTCATCATGAAAAAAACATGTTTGTTTTTATCTTGTTCCATTCTTGTTTTACCAGAGGTAGAGTAGAGGACACTTTCACCAAATCACAACTTTTTGTCCAGAATCCGTCCGTTTTGCTCAATAATCTTGATCGTCTCCACTTCCTGCTTTGATCTCCATGGCGTATACCGTCTCCTCATGCTCTGACTGCATCTCCCAGAAGCCCCAAAATTACTCACAGGCTGCAGGAGACTGATTGGTGACCTGCTGCTGAAAATACACTTTGACATTGAAATACGTCACTGGCATTCAAAGAGTTAAACATATAGCCTAAAATAACAATTCCAAAGTATCCATATTTCCCTATTACATGCAAGAAAAAGTGGGCAATAAGCAGAAGTTATGTCAGCTGTCAGTGCTGGATCTTGAGCTGTGAAAGAAACTCTATTTAGGGACACTTCAGTCGCTGTGACACTTTGCAGCACTGCAGCTGCCAGTTTTCTCAAAAGTGATATCTTCTAATAACTGTTTTGAGTGGCAATGAGCGATTTATTTTTTTTTTTGGCAGCCCAAGATTTGTTTTTTTTTTCATGTGTAATTGCGTCTCTTTTCAAAGAGATGTCACATCGTTGTTGTGCAGAGTCGATTCGCAGCATCTCCCTCTCAGCTTGATTTTCAGTTTTACTCACAGCTCTGCCGCTCTCTCACCGACTGAATAAAATAAGCGTGCTGAAACTTAAGATGACAGTTGAAGGACACACTGTTATTTTCTGGTCGTTTCCAACATTTGCTTCTAAACTGATCTCTTTAAACATCTCTGAACGGCCGTCTCTGTCTCTGCAGCATGGTGTTCAGCAGGGAGGCCGTCGTCCGACTTCTTAACAGCGGCTGCAAGTGCTACAGCAATGACGCGCCGGATGACATGGTGCTGGGAATGTGCCTCAATGCCCTCGGACTCCCTGTCACACACAGTCCGCTCTTCCACCAGGTTGTATTCACACTCTTTACCACGCAGTGTCTGTCTCAGTATGTGTGTATTTGTGCCTGTGGTGGTGAGACTTGATAGAATAATCATCCAAATATTTTCTGGAATTGCATTTTTTCTCATCATGCAAAGACATTTCGTCACAGGTGTTACAGACTCATCACCTGCCGTCAGATAGAGATCTCTATCTTATTGGTTGTTAACAGCACAACTGGCTGCTGCAGTCCCTCACAGGTGTTATTCTAGTCATATCTTAGCCCTCCTTACGGTACTTTCTGATAATTCTCAGTCAGAGATATCAGGAATTTGTGACAGCCACGTTATCTCCCATTTGGCAAACAGAAGAAAAAATGTCTGACGTTTTCCATTCTGCTGTCACATGGGATGGATGGCAGAGATGGAAAAGATTCCCATGGGTATAACTTGCTGCTATTCACATCGTTAGACAACGCAAGATGGCTGCATAGATTTTGTGAAGGTTAAAACAATGTGCAATGACATTATAGCAGTATATCAGTTAAATATGGGTTGAATTACCTTGAATGAAGGCTCTGATATTTATTAACCTTCTCAGACTGTTTCTAAACTTTCAGAAGTTCACAGCAGACATTTTGACTTTCTTATTGTAACATGCCAATATGTGAAAAGCCTGACACAACAACAGGAGAGTGACCAAAGTGTTAATCTACCAAAATCCACACACTCACACACACCACTTTTCCACACAAAGGAACCTGGTGCTAGTTCGCTGCTGGTGCTGAGTTGGTTCAACTTGCGTTCCTCCTTAGCACCGGTCGCTTTTCCAAGGAGCCCAGTCAGCCATGTCACTGCAAAACATCAGTACGTCACAGCATTTTAGCTTTCACCCAGCAACTTGTGTGGTGCAAAATCAAAACAAGGCTTTGCAAAAGATCCAGAGCCGACAAAACTAACTGTATGATGTTATATTTATGCCACATTCCTGAGTGAACAAAGACAGATTTTGAGCGAGCAAATGCACGAGCAGGAGAAACACTGAGACTCAGTGGTGATTGTGCAAAAATAAATTTGCTAAGCACAGAATTTATTTCTGTTCAAAGATGCTTGAAAACACGTGTGAAAGAACATAGACCTTTAATAAGACACCAGATATCTGACCAAGCAATACATTGGTTTAACCCAAATTATGACGGTCAGAGGTTCAGCCAGTGAAGTCAAGAAAGTAATTTTAGTTTCAGTTCTTTTCCCAGTTTTCAGTATGCAGCATCTGTTTCAACACCAGCTTACACTTTCACGCCTTCTCTCAGGCTCACTGCAGCACTCTGACGCCGCCTCTTGTGACTGCTTCCAAATAAATTACTCTACTTAATCTTGTCTTTCAGGCACGCCCAGAGGACTATGCCAGAGACTTCTTAGCTCACCAGGTGCCCATCTCTTTCCACAAACACTGGAACATCAACCCCGTTGCTGTTTTCAACAAATGGCTCAAGGATGACTTGAAGGCAAAAAGTTCAGACGGACTTAAAAAGAGCGCTAAGACAGAGTTATAATCATTTTAAGCACACAACTAGCCTGTATGTATGTTGGTGTGTTGTGTGTGTGTGTGTGTGTGTGTGTGTGTGTGTGTGTGTGTGTATTATGGAGTCATGGAGCTAAAACATTGTCCTTCACAGATGTACATGTTTTGTATTGTTGATGTTGAACTGTTATTAAGAGGGACCATGCGAGCGTGTGCCCATGACTTAATCTGTGAGTGAGTTGCATGGTGAGGTTCCTGTTATTTTGGAAATATGGATATAATATGTGTATATTTATATAATATGAATAATCTGAACCTCACAGAGGAGGATCTCCTTCTCTGGGAGACACCATGTCTTTCAAAAAGTATCACTAATGCTGTACATGTGCTCTATTTTGGCATAAAAGTCTAAATATTTGAGCATGTTTTGCTTTTCTTTTTCACTGGAGGCCTATTATGAGATTTAGTTCAAACCAGTCATGTATAAATGATGAAGCTGTTAAAGGTTAATTGAGGCTAAGACTAAGCTGGTGAAACATAGTGTGTTTGGTGCAGCGAAAAAGGCATTAAAGCTCTCTAAAGTATGCTGAAGGTTTGTAATTACTCCCACAATGTAGCCAACGTGTAGTCTTTGAAACAGTCCAACTGCTGCTCAGGCAGATAAACATCTTACCTTTACTTTAGACTTACTTAAACAGCGTCATTACATTTCTGTTTGTCAAGGCTCTCTTTGACCTCTGTCACAGGAACAAAAAGAAGCATAATTTCATTGACGTATGCTTGATAAACACGAGCTGATATGCTGAGGTATGAGGTAAAAATGACTTTTATCAAAACCAATACCCATTTTTCATTTTCACTTTTTTGTGTCACATAATTAATTGGTGTAGCCAAAGTTACACTGACCATTATTAAAGGTCTTTCAAAGACTTTGGACAGAATTAAATGTTTCTCCTGGCTGTTTGCCATCTAAAAAATGAATTTGCCACTGTAGTGCTTTATTCTACTAAAAGAAGAAACAGTTGCAAAAGCTTTAGAGAACTTGAGGATTATATCATTTACCATGGACTAATGAAAATTCGAAATGTTATTGTTAATATGAGAAAAGGCATTACTGTCAGTCAGTGAAATGCACTGTAATATAGAAGATGTTCCTCCACTCAGAGATGCTGTGGTGCTAAATTTACTCTGTCCTAATAGCACAGTAGGCCGGCTCGAGATCATGAAAAGTCTATTAGCCTCAGGCATTTGAAGCAGAGCAATAAGTCAAGTAGACATCCACTCACACACCTACAGTATGAATTGTAACCTATTTGCAGGAAACCAGTTAAAGTCCTAATGGGACTCACCCACACATGGAGTGATGAGGGGTGGTGAGACAGTACTCTGCACTGAGGGAAATCCTCTGCCTCATTCAAAGTAGGTCCACACAACATGCTTGCTCCGCCAATATTTCTAGTGTGTCAGCAACAACATCCCAGTTGGGTTCGACTTTGTCTGGTGATGAATTTTATGCTTTAATCCCCATCCAAAACAAGGAAACAGGAAGATGAGTGCAGCCCTGTGTTTCCCCCAAAAGACACTTTCTATTTCCTGTTCAGAGTGAGTTTTTAGAAATACAGAGGTTATGCACTCCACCCCCTCAAAACAAAACTGAGCAGACAGTTAAAAAATGAAAAATATGTTTTGGGAATTTTGAAGTGCTTGATCATATTTTTGGGAGATTTTGTTTCCCTTAAATACAGTAAATGTAAAGTGCTCTCCACACTGCCAGGTATAAAACCCTTAGGGGAAAACACTGACTCAATTATGTTTTATTTTGATAGACTAAAGATGTAGAATCATGCTTACAAAAAGGAGAAATACACATTTTCAGAGACAGTATGACATTATTTGAGTGACCTTGCTGTTCTGCAGTTATGAACGTGGCTTTGATGATCGTTTTAGTCACTGCAGGGATTTTGAATCATCTGCTTCAAAAGGCATCACAGATGCTTCCATTACTTCGTTCCGGCCATTTGTGTTTCATTTTGTTCTCTGGTATCATCATAATTCACTCTTCTCATCCAGTAGAGGGTTGGGATTTATCAATTGAATAGTGGATAAGAGGCAAAGTCTCTCATGAAAACTGGACTGCATGTTTTGTAATTTCTGCAGACTATCCCTTTACTGTAGCTTTGCTGTAGCTAAAGTTGGGAACAAGAGTTTGCAGATGCTCCCAATTTATCTCTATTCCCTCTTTTGAAGCGGTTAACTAGAGTCCAGTGAACTGTGCAGAAAGTTCAGGTTCTCATCATATTTCAACATCTGCCTTCATCTCTGTAACTAGAGATTTGGGGTTGACATGCTCCCATTAATATTCATAAAGCTTTATTTGAATAAAAGCATGTGTGAGCGGTGGAGAGTCCTGGCTGGAGAGCAGTAGGAAGATTTTGAATTTCAGTTTGAACATGAGTGTGTTTTCCTCAGAGGATTCACTGCGACCAGAAGGTCCTCCAAAATGGAGCAGATGAGAGGAGCTGCCACAGTCAGCGCCGTCTCAAATGTCTCTTAGTCGAGGCTTTTATCATCACTCAGCGATCTCACTTCTTGCCAATCTGTTTACCATCCCTTCAGGGGAACAAGAGTCACTGCAAAGATCTATTTAAAAAAAAAAAGACTGAAAAAGTTCAATTCTCCCCAGTTGCAGCAAGCGACTCACACAGCTCTGTGCACTGCAAATTATTTGGTTCTCCCCAAGATGTGTTAGATAATTTATTTTGATTTAAGAGTTAATTTCTTAGTTTCTACTCTACACTATCATCTTAAATCAAGACAAATTGTTTAGTGAAATTATTGCTGCATGGACAGATATTTCTTTTTCCTCAGATTTAGTGATTTTATCTTGTTTTTAGACACCCTGTTTTGCAGTGTGACATTGTTTGATCCACCACCACTTTGATCCAGTCTGAAATATCTAAACAACTCAGGTTATTGGATGAATATCCATAAATCACCCTGTGACTCCTACCAGTGACATCCCATTAGCCCTGCATGTTATCAGGCGAACACACTGAACTAAGGAGACAATTAGCATGCTAAAGTTAGCATTTGACTTAAAGTCCTGCAGAGTCACTGGTGTGGTTGTGTGCTCTTAGTCTTTTGTCACTGGTTCCATTGTTTGTTTGTTTGTTTTTTATGAAACCATGTTTCTTTATGTCCTCAGACAAACAAAAAACAGTTCAGGGGTCAGATTGAAACTGCAAACTGATTCATTCATAGCTCATCATATTTTCATATTGCTTGCTGTCACTCACATAAAGCCAGTTCGAACCGTCCAGTGTGGATCGTTGCTAACAGTGGTTCCAGTTTACGATCGAAGGGAAATTTCACTGATGCTCTCCAATCAAATTAAGCACTGCTTTTTTTATCATTATGCATTCAAAAGCCGTTCCTCAGCAGGAGAAACGTCTGTGCTTGTCTATTTGGAATATGAAAATCATGATAATGAATGTTGGCAAGGCTGTTGAATTAATTATTTTCATGTATATGCATAATCCAGCAGTGTCCTGTAAGAGTAATATGATTGTGCCTCACAGAATAAACTGGGTGTCAAATTCTAATGAGAGAGGGATCACTTTAAAGAGCCACAGTTGATAATACAGAGGGTGGCAAACTGGAGCAGATGTGCCAGTAAATGGGCGGGTTGCAGTTAAAGCCAGACCAAGGGCAAGTGTTCAAAGTCAAAACACTACCAGCTCTTAACCAGCGGTTACACAAGATTGGTTTTATAGCCAGTTCAATAGTAGAATAAATAGTGCACTGTCATAGTGTCAGGCTACTGATCGCGATTAAGATTACTGAACGCTCGCCCTGCACCAGCTGCTTATTCCAAGATTAGATCAAATAAACTGTATTGTCCTTGCAGGAATTTGTCTTGAACGTGGAAGTCACAGCGGCAAGGACGCGAAAACAGCAATGTAGGATAAAAAGAAAATATATCATACAAAGAAGTGCAATTAATGGCATACACCATGGGAAAAATCTTTTCCAATCACTGTACATGACCACTCGCCATGAATAAATAATAGAAAGAAAGAAAGGATGAAGTAGGAATGTGAGGCAGTGTGTGTTTGTGCAGTGGAGGCCCAGGCTATCATTCTGACTTAATCAGTTTTATTGGCAGGGGAACAACAGACTCGTTGTATCTGCTCAGGCTGCAGCATGGGACACTGTATCATCTGCCTGATGGGAAGAAATGGTATTAGCTGTCCAAGATGTGAGCCCAGTCTGCTGATATATGTATATACAGTATATACACTCACAGTACAGTGTATGCATTTTCTTTTTATGGACGTAGCAATGCAATAAATATAAGCTGGAAAGCTGGGTCAAGAGGTAAATGCCCAAAAAACAAGTATACATTACCAAAATACAGCATGAACAGTTAAAAATCTTAAATTTTAATCTCTCTAAAATAGCATGTGTTGGTTTCCACCATTGCTCTACATGGATGGCCAAACAGACATTTGGTGAATATTGGTCCTTTTCATGACAAGTAAACTGGTGTGTGTGTGTGTGTGTGTGTGTGTGTGTGAAATAATGCTCAAGTGAAAGTCAGTTGTAATTTCTGTGGGAAGAGATGATCATCACACTGCTGAGTCAGACCTGAGGCTTCATGATGTTGATGTTGGAGTGTCGTTTCTTCACAGCCGTGGTGTGAAGAGTAACAAGGATTGAGGAGAGATTGACAGCAGCTCTGTTGATCCACTGCAAATGATTTGGTTCTTACCAAGATGAAAAAAACTGGGATTTAGACGTTACATAATATATCTTGTTTTAAGAGTTAGTTTCTTATTTTAAGTGTTCAACTTCACAGTAAAATCTTAACTCAAGCACAACCTTTTTTTCTCAAATAAGAAATCTTAAAAACATCTGCAAGTATTTTCTGTTTATATTTAGTATATTTCACATATTTTGGGTCTTTAAGAAAAAGTTTAAGTAATCCCGTCTTGAAAACATTACATTATGTATATTTTGCCGACTTTGGGTCTGTGAAACGTTAGATTTTGCCGTAGCTCAGTTGGTAGAGTGGTCCTCCCTGAACCCTGGGGTCATGGGTTCGATCCCCTTACAGGGTGCCACTGCTCCCTGAGGGATGGGTTAAAAGGGCAAATTTTGTGTATATGACACAAAAAGCTGATAACATGCTGATCGTTATTAAAACCATCATGTTCTGCTTATTGCTTAAAACATTTCTAGGCAAGACAAGAGAATTTTATTTATATAACACATTTCAGCAACAGGGTAATTCAAAGTGCTTTACATAAAACATAAAGAATTTAAAGCATCAAAATATAAAACATGAAAAGCAACAAGTCATAAAACATTAAAACACATTATAAGTGATAAAATGAAAGTCCTATAATCCACTGGACAGCAAACTCTCCATAAGTGACCTTCTCATTCATTCATTAAATAAAAACAAGCTAAAATAGAATGAGACAGGTATAATTATAATCAAAAAATAAAAGTTACAGTGCAATAAAAAAACAGCAGCAAACAGAAAGGTCTTCAGCCTCCATTTAAAAGATGTAAAATTTGCTGCTGACCTGCAGTTTTCTGGAAGTTTGTTCCAGATATAAGGAGCATAGAAACTGAACATTGCTTTTCCTGTTTAGTTCTGACCCCAGGGACAGGAAGTAGACCTGAACCATGGTACCATTTAGTGCTTTATAAACCAACAGTAAGATTTTGCCTGACAGAGAGCCTAGATTTAACATCTTAATTAAAAAAAATATTGTCAAGTGAAATCATCACGCTGCATGCACAGATAATTTAGCTTGTTTTGAGGACCTTCCTCCTCAGACTTAGTGTTTTTATCTTGTTTTTAGACACCCCTTTTTTGCAGTGTAGTCATGGGCTCTCAGGGAAAGTATTAACGTTAACAAGCTTTGTGAGGAAAGTAAGAAAGGAGTGGGAGCACTGAATGAGATTTCACCTCCAGATCCAGACACTATGAGCTGCACGTATGGAGGTGTGACACCGTGGCAGGATTAGGGGAGAGTTCAGTACCGTCACAGAGGAAAATGTGCACTGTATGGCAGTATAACCCTGTGAGTGTCTTGTTTTACTGCAGTTTGAGGGCTATAATGTGTGTTTGCCTGGTGCACTAATGTACATTGCACAGCAGTTGCACATAAATTAATAACCTATATGGTGCAGGCATGGTGCAGCTTTGAGTTCATTGGTACTTTAGTAATGTCTGCAGACTATTTGCCCTCAGAATTTGGCCCAACTCAACTTTTTAGGAGCAGTCAGCAGCATCCCTGCATCATCTGGGGAGCAACTCTGTCCTTGACTGAGGCACATATTATATTCAGGTAGTGTATGCTGAAATAATATACTGCTGCTTTTTAATGATGCAAGCAAGGGTGCCATTGTAATGATGGTGAGCCTCGTTATTCAGTAACCAGTGAAAAGCAGCTTGGTGTGCAGGTGCCTTGTTACTGTTAGTGTGCAATAAAAACATGGTGTGATGAAACTAGTCAGAATTCCTCCCACACATGTTAACCCTCATTTATCTTTGAGACACAGAAAGCAGAGGGGGAAAAAAGCCACCTGTTCACTTTCATCTCCGCGTGAAACATAATTATATTGAGAGGTGTGGGTAAGCCGGAGCAGTAAGCTCCATAAGTCACAGCTATAGTCTTTGATATGTGCAGAAATGTCTGGGGATACTGAAAATTTTGGATTCAAAAGTAGAGGGCCGATGTTTGAACTGCTCACTTGAAGTATTTTATTACCTAGAATCTAACGTGGTGTAGCTACACTGAACCGAACTTTCTTTTTAACTCACTGAGTGCCAGCTGTTTTTTATAAAAAGTGCCAACATTTTTTGTCCATTTTGAGTCATATTTATTTCTAGACTCACAGAATAGTTTGTACTATGACTGAAAACACTGCATAGCTCAAATGAAAGAAGAGACTCTCTATTTCATCATGAAAAAATGTTTGTTTTTACCTTGTTCTGTTCTTGTTTTATCAGAGGTAGAGTAGAGGACACTTTCACCAAAATCACCACTTTTTGTCCAGAATCCGTCTGTTTTGATCTCTAATCTCGATCATCCCCACTTCCTGCTTTGATCTCTGTGGCGTATACCGTCTCTTTTTGCTCCGACTACATCTCCCAGAAGCCCCAAAATTACCAACAGGCTGCGGGAGACCGTGATCGGCGACCTGCTGCCGAAAAAACACCTCATCAAAATACGTCAATGGCACTCAAAGACTTAATCATAATATTCTTTGTATCTTAGTATGTTAATAATAAAGGTTAATCTATGTAGCTATCTAGAAAGGTGACAGTGGCAATAAAACATATTTAGTTCTGTTACAGCACAGCTTTCACACCACAGAGTACCTGTTTAGTTGGGTTAGTTTTAATTACATTTTGCGTTTCCTGTGTACTCAGTTGACCTCGTAGAATCCAAATACGTCAAGCTGCACAGCTCCATTTGTAAATCCATCTAGAATACTTCATCCACATGGGCATCGTGTTGGTGACGTACTTTAGGATCAGTGATCAGAAATACAACAAAATAAGGTCGCACTGGCTTCTGAGTAAATGTTAGATTTTTGTTTTCTGGCAGAGACAAGAGCGACTGGAGCGGTTTAAAAGATTTATTTGGCCAAACACAAGGAACTCAGAGTGCAGACTGGGCGTCGGAGGAGTGAATACTTGAGGATGGCTGGAGAACGGGAACGAGGAACGTGGAGAGTCTGGTGAAAAAGGAGATAAGGGTCAGTGCTGAGCAGGACATGAGGAGCAAGGTAAGTAAGAAGTGATTGAAACATGAGGGTTTGCTCTGATGATAATAATAATAATCTGGATCAGGAGTATTGGTTGATTGGTTGATTGGTTGATTTGTAGAGTAAGATCAGGTGTGCAGAGCTCCAGCCTAAAGAAGAGGAGAAACTAGAACAGAACCATGACAGTCAATCTGTTGTTTCTTTTTTAACATCAAACTTTCACTTTGATGTTGGATAAAATTACAGAAAAGCTTATAATCCTCTTATGGCATGTTATTTTATGATCTGCAGAGTCAAAACAGTCAACAGAAGAGTACAGCCTACAGTCAAACATGGAGTCAACTAACTGCTTTTTATTACACCTACTGCAAAAAGTGTTCCTGCTGGAAACCAGTGGCATTAACTTTTATATCAAAAATCATTCTGTCTGACAGTTGAAAAACTTGATCACTCACTGATAACCTATTTAAATCTATGTCGAAACTAAAAAGGCACATTGCGAATATAAAACACTATGTACAAACCAGCGTTATTATTCTTATTATTATTATTACCATTCC
This sequence comes from Synanceia verrucosa, assembly GCA_029721515.1. Classification (NCBI taxonomy): domain Eukaryota; kingdom Metazoa; phylum Chordata; class Actinopteri; order Perciformes; family Synanceiidae; genus Synanceia; species Synanceia verrucosa. Next base: position 4,591,838 of record CM056559.1, read on the forward strand.
TGAGGATGTGTGGAGTGAAAGTGTTGGACCAGATGAATAACAATACCTTGAACTAATGACCTGTAGCCCTTTAGCAAGGATGAAATGGTGTTGTGGAGGAGCTGAAACATGAATTATAATGAAAAGCAGAATTAAATATGAGCACCCTGAATATAGGGAAGAATTCAAAAGATGTTTTGCTGTGACCAGTGAGTAGTATGAGTTAGTTTTCTGTGGTGGGTCAGGGTTTGATTAAATGTTGCTCCAGATTGCTTCCCTCTAATGACTGCCTAAGTACACTGACATTTTGACTCTATAGGAGCTGGAGTCTGGATCATGCAGTACTGGAGATGTGGAGGGGGATGTGTGCTCTTACAGAATGAAGGCAAATAGATCAAGCTCCCAGTTTCTTTTCAAAGGAGTTTTCGTTTTAGCTGCTAAAGCGTGAAACTATAAAGACAGACGTTAGTCCTGTTCTAGTATTTTGAGATCAGGTCAGGTTTTTTTTTACCCTCTTTGTGATTCTGATAACTAAGAACTCTGGTGCTCAAAAAGAAACACAAAGTCATGCAGCAGCAATGATGACACAGCTGATCAGTGTGAAAATAAAAGATGTAATCAATCATGGTATTTAAAGCAGATTCTGTCCTCTCTTTGCTGAAGCCAGATACAGATCATCTCTACTTATGTTTTATGCAGTAATCCCACTGTGCTTTCTGTTCGTTTTACTGCCTGTTTCAAATCAAAGCTCTATTAGCAGCCAGGGGCGTGTCTAGGGGATGGACTGGGGTGGCATGTGTGTCGTGATTACAACTTCTATTTTTATTTCACTTTATACTAACATTTAAGATTCAAGATACTTTTAGTTGTTAAATTAATCATAAAAGACTAAATTTTAAAAATGATGAACTGATGCTATGTTGACGGGCAGTGACTGATCCTGATGGCCACCCCTGAGAAAAAAGTCTGGACACGCCACTTTTAGCAGTGTATGACTCCAAGTACCTTGAAAAGTCTTTGAAATATTTTGAAAACAAGTCTTCTTCTCCCATGCTAGTAGCTCTGTTAGGCTGTGCTTTGTGCTAACATCAGCATGCTACCATGCTGATGGCTGGCAGGCACCATATTCATCGTCATAGTTCAGAGTATTGTCATGAAAATATTTGAAAATTTAAAATAAATGCAAAGCACAGCTGAGGCTGGCAGTAATGTCATTATTTGACCCAATGATCACCAAAGTTATTATTTAAATATATGTATGAAACAACAACTATGAGCATTGAGCAGCACGTTGCCCTTTAAGATTCATCCTGAGGGGGAAATTAACTTTATTAACTACTTTCCACTTTACTTTTCTCTCTCACTTCATCGTTCTCACAGAGCAGCGAAAGGCAAACAAAGTTCAGATGCAAGTAAGCATGTCCTTATTGCTTGCGTTAACCTTCTCACCCAGACATGATTGCTTTGCCAAAGTTGTGATGGATTTTTATTGTACTGCAGTCACCTCTGGACTGAAAGGCTTCGTGGTGTGCTGAGTGTTTACACTACTTTTCTAAAGCATTATTAAAAAAAAACACCACACACATAATTAGCAATGCATTTGATTGTGTTAATGGGAGAGGATATTGCACTGATACGAGACAACTTACTCAGCAAGATATATGAAAATTAAAAATGTTGTTCAGCTCTGTTTGTTTCACTGAAATAGAATTACATGTCATGTTCATGAGTAATAGCTGCATTATAAGCCATAGAAGAACATAAAGATAATGTCTGATCCGGGATCATTTGTCTGCATTTGCTTCCCTGCAAGTGTCTCTCTTAATATTATTAGTTTCAGCTTTCCATCTGTTAGAGATATATAGTCACTGATAGAGGCTCTGATTGAAGTTGTCCAATCCACTTATGTAAGTCAAATTGGTATAAAACACAAAAGGGTGATCTACATCCCTGCAGATAATGATTAGCACTGCCTTTCATCCTTTAGATCCATACACAGTAATCAAATCAGAGAAAACCAGAGGACAAATTCCACGCCTTACACAACAAGAAGGATGCAGAGAACAGTTTATTTCCTGCAAAATGTGAAGATTCTGAGATTAAAATAATCATTTGTTAGGTGAACATAAAAAAATATGCAAAGTATTTCCACCCAATTATAAGACACTCATTTAGCAAGAAACAGTTTTGTTGAGTGAAATTAATGTAAATATGTTGAATCAACATAATGTCCTGGTGTTACTGTTACTCAATTACAAGGAGTAAATCCAATATAATAATAATTTGTTGGGTGAACATACAAAAAAAATTTTGGGAAGTTATTTCAACCCAACTATGATGCCCTCATTTAGCAAGCGATGCAAATGCTAAGTAGCTAACCATAGCAACTAATGCTACTATGATTGATGAGCACACGAAAACATTCGGTGATGACATTGATCGTTCAAAATTATAGAGCGGACAATATCAAGTTGTGTGCCGTTTCTTGGCCAGACTGACTTGGTCACAAAATTTTGTGCAGCGTCACAGTAAATATGGGCGGGCCCAGGCTAGTGCAGTGGTTTATTGATATATATGATTCTCAGCATGAAGTAAAGTTCGCACACTACTGCCACCTTCTGCTCTGGAGTTGTACATGCAATTTACGATCTTACCCAAAATGCATTAGGTTCTGTCAACATGAATTAATTTACACAATGTTAAGTTATTGCACATCATGTTAAAATAACATTACTTAATAATGTTCAACCACAAAACATGACTATATATGGTAGAAGCTACACTTAGATTAATGTAGCAGACACCCTGTTTTGTTGTTTTTTTTGAGTGTATATCATGTCTCCAGGCAGATGTGATCACAAGTTTGCATCTTCAGCTTGCAATGATGAATCTCAGTCAAGATGCCAAAATGATTTCATAAGCTCATATATGTGTCCTCTGTTTTGGATCTTCTAATTTCGAGCGGTATTTCTTAAATTGGCCTCATAATCTGGAGGCATGTCTTCTTGTGGTGTGTAATATTTCCAGAGAAGCAGATTGGTGATAAAATCAAAGATAAACAAGCGGACTTGCTGCGAGCTTTTGTGCCAGGCCCGGGCCTGCAGTCCCTCCTGGGGGAGATTAGCAGGTATAGGACAGATTGAAAGCAGGCAGAGAGGCGATGATGAATTGGAGCATCAGTTCCAGGAAAATGATGCACAGTTTTCAGCTCAGTCCAGGCGGTAAGACCAATGCTTTTCATACACACACATACACACAGATGTTCCAGCTGCTTTCCAGCTTTCATACCCATGTCCATCTAATGCTATAAATTCATTTTCAGTTAAAATAATTTGATTTGTACCGTCTCATGTGTGGAGCAGTCAATAAAGATTACAAATTTACCTCAAACTGACAATAAAAATGTCAAGGTCAAAAACAGGACATATAAAGCCAGAATTGGACACAGATATTACGAGCAATGATATGATCCCACTATCAGGGAGGCGGCAACACTTAATCATCTCTCAGGTTTACAGTAAAGTGATGTTCAGCTTATTCAGAGCAGACAAGCCTTTTCTTTTCACTATATTTGCAATCACTCACATAAATAACATTACGTTAGCAGTTTGACAACCCAGCCTAATACATTCCTAATAAAAAATGACAACGTCCAAAGTAGCCACCACTAGAAAACATGCAAATTGAACAGATCCATCATATGTGTACAGATATTAAGGTGACGTATTCATCTCTGGAAGTCTACTCAGGAGCACATATTTGCAGATTGCATTGCTGCTATAAGATGCTTATTGGTTATTATTGATTATTATTATTATTATTGATTATAAGTTATCATCTTGAGTCATTTCTGTGTCTTTTTACACCTTGATCTTGACATCCATGTATCATCAGATGATCAGATTTAAAGGTGCAACTTTACAAGTCACCTCAAAGCTTCTTTGTTATGTGTGAAATGCTGACCATGCAAAATGCAGTCAAACCAGACAGGCGTGACGCCACTGACCAGTGAGCGGCTGTAGGTTTTGTTTCTAAATCTGACGTGGAAAGAAAAAGCCATTAAAGTCCTCTTAGTTGTGCAGGCCATGGGGGCTGCAGTGTGCCGTGCACGGTGTGCCAAGTGGCAAGCTGTGCATGGAAGCTGCCAGCTCCTTATTTGCACTTGAGTCAATTCTAACTGGTTTATCTGAATAATATAATACATTGTCCTTTAATTTCATACCAGCCCTCGTCCCTCCTTGACCCCTCAATGTAAATTTCCAGCTCTTCACTGAAGGAGAATTTATTTTGAACTGCTGGTGTGAAGGAGAATATATTAATGTAGGGGTAATTATCACTGGGTTTCAGGTTTGGTTGCACACTAGATGTAGATTCTTCCTTTCACTTACAGAATGTATTATCCCTTTACTGTTTTACATTGATCATCTCTACTCATGTGCAAATAGCCTTGGTATGCACATTAAACATGCCTTGGCTGTGGTGGAGCCCATAATGAGGGTGGCAGAACAGCTTTAACGCTGCACTGGGCAAGATATTTATGGAAAAGATCACCTGTTTCAGCAGGGCTGCAGTGGAGAAGAGCGTCACACCTCTGCAACAGGAAGTGACACTTGTTAGTTATGAGAAAACACCAAAAGCAACATAGAAAGAACAAATACTATAGTGATTACCGCTGCATTGAGCAGAGGTTGCTCTCTACATCCTTTGCCCCTCTCGTCCCTGTGGTATCCTTGGCATAAAGCAATCAGAGTCTGGGTTAGTAAACATAAGCAGGCATGAATTCTGAGTATAAACACTTGCTGCCATTTGGAGTTGTCAGCTTGCAAGCAAGGATTTGGAGATGATTCAAAATGCTTGAGTATTTACAGCTCTTAAGATGCTGGTATAAAAACATCAATAGTGTAAGGTGGAGTCTTTTACGCCTTGCCAGGTCCTGCATGTAAATTGTACACTTTCCATCTGTCTGAAAAGCATTAGTTACATCGACCAGCTGTTTGTTAGCGTTCAAACCAGACATTAATCTTTGGCTTTTCCAAGTAAAGCCTTGAAGTTCTTTCTCAGTCTTTGGAGACATTTTCTCCAGCAGAAAAACATCTCCTGCAGCTTTTAAGCCTCTCTCCATGAAACTACCTTTAATTGTGCCAATTAATTTTTGGTGTGAACTTCAAATACCTCAGTCAAGAGCAATTATCTGAACTATGTTAGTAATATTTTTTGATACTCACTCCTCTTTTCTTTTTTATGATACCAAGCCTTGCGCTACTGGTCTAAACTATATCTTCCATATTTCATAAATCACACATCCATCATTGGACTGTGGTACCAAAACGTCCTGCTTCAAATACAAAGCAGAGCTCGCTGAAGCATCATCAATACTGTTTGTGGAGTCGTGCAGCACAGCCCGATGTCAATGCAGTCAAAGCTTCCCTGCAAGACATGAGAGCTTTGATCGACACTCCTGACCTGCAGCTTCAGTGCCTCCTCCCTCTGCAGCCTTCTCAGTGGGAGACTGATCTCTTGTGCTGCACCTCAATGGTTTCAAAGGCAGGCCTGTATTCTCCATTAAAAGCATGAATCAAGGGGTCATCAAGCCTCAGACTCTGAGCTGTGAGGTGGGCTCCAAGTGGAAAGCTTTCATATTACAGCAAGGAATCCCATATGGCGTTGCTGCAGGGTATCCACAGCCACAGAGTACCCCTGAAAATGTCGAGGAGGCATTGAACCAACTGCATACAGGAAAGTAGAACATGACTTACGCTGAAGGAAATGTGGCTAATGTGATTTTCTGCATGTCTGTGTGGGTCATGGCTTTCACAACTGATTTATAGAATCTCTTTTAAATTGGTTTGCAGGATTTCATCTGAAAACTACCTGCATGTGCATCTCTGTGACAATCATCCACCTCCTCCTTCATCCTGCATTTTTTGTCTTCCTGCAGGAAACCAGAAAGGAGCGCTTGGATCACGTCAAAGCTGTGGTGCAGAGATATGCAACTGCTTTGAATCCTGTCTTTCTTTTGTGTTGTTTCATTGACAGGGTAGCTTCTCACCACAGCCAACACCTGGCTTGCGAAAAAAAACCCAAAAAAAAACATGTTTTCCAAAGCTAAATGTCATCAGTGCAACTTTGCTGGTTTTATGAGAACGCCACAGATATTTCAGTGGATATTTTTATTTCTTTTCTTTTTTAAAGAAATACATTTACAGCTCTCTCTGCTGTCATTGTGACAAGCCCTGGTGTGCGCACACAGTTGACGAAGCAATTTTGTTGTCCTGGTCTGGAAGGAGCTCTCGGGCATGCCATCATCTTGAATCAGTAGCATGCTCCTCCTGAGTGCTAAAACATGTCTGAGAGGTTGATGGGCGGCCATTGAGCTGCGTACCAGCCTTGTCAGGGTAACTGCTCTCATCAACAGCTGTGTCTCGCTCACACATCACCAAGATATTTTTCAAAAAGCAACACAATAAGATCTTAATTTATTCACACAGCTTACTTTTTTAGGTGTTTGTGGATTCTCAAGAAAAGAGGGTGTTTGAAGAGCCATCATGAAACCAAAAGAAAACACAAGGTTTTAGGTTTAGCTGAGTATTATATTTCAGCTCTTTGAAAGTCATTCTCTCCTCCCCTTCAGGTGTATTATATTCAGAACATGCTTGACAGTGGTTCAGCTTTGAATCCCTTTTCATCAAAGAGATTTTCACTCTTATCCTGTCCTTTGACGCCATCTGCTGGATCCACATTAAATAAGTAAAATCCCCTGAAAGTTCAAAGCAGCCTGTGGACATATATCATTCTGGATTTATGTTAACTGTTATGACATTTGTAGCTGATGACTCTTAAGCTACATATTGCATTGTCTGAGGAAAAAATATATCATAGAGAGTATCTTCTTATTTGATATTCATCTCTTATTAATTCATTTTGCATCCAAAAAAATGTTGAAAAAGCAGGAATTCATTAGCTGTAGAGTTTGATATAGTTGCAGCATGTGTCACAAAAATACAATCAATAAAATGGATCAGAGCAGCAACCAGTCTTAGTTATGAATTTATTAGATTTTTTATGCTTTGTGTTCATTTCAGTGCATGAAAGTGGTGTTGACTATGTTTTCATTGTTTGTATCATTAGCATCAACTGCATGAAAATAAACAGTCACTAAAAGGGTGTCTATGACATTTTAGTACATTCTTCCATTTTTTATAGTTGTCTGTTTTAATCTGTGAATTCTGTAAAGAGTTCTGTAAATATTTTTTTTTATATTATTTTTTATATAATATTTTTTTATATTAATTTATTATTTGATTGTATATTTATTACTATTATTATACATTAGATATTTGTACATATACATATTAACAAACTCGTTTACTGTATTTGTTCCCATATGAATATTTATTGCGCCTTCCAGTGTATTTTAGCGTTCATGTTATATTTTGTTGTTGTGACATCATCAGTGTGCAGCCTAAAACTGGGCTCAGGTGTGGCTCTCAGGTGTGGCTCTCAGGTGTGGCTCTCGTGGCCCAGAGAGCAGGTCAGTGCTCGGGCTCAGGCTCAGGCAGAGGGAGCACAGCTCTGCCTGTCATTATTTCATTATTCAGGAGGAGCTGGCAGGCTCACTGCTGCTGGGGGAGGAGTCTGCTGAGCGGAGCTGATGGAGGCTCCAGTGCCTCTGAACAAGTGCATCTCCTGGAGGGTCGCCGAGGCTCTGACTTGTTCTCACTCCTCAGGTGGAGATGGAGTGAAGAGAAACGAGCGCACCTGCTGCAGTCCAAGGTATTTATCATCTTTTCAAATGTTCACAAGTCTGCAGCAGTTTCTGCTCTTTTCTCGGCGCACTGACTGTTTGGTGTTGTTTATTGTTGTTGTTTTCCCTGTGCTCTTTCAGCAACATGAGGCCTTTCACATCCTCTGAATTACAGCCTGGAAGCTGTAACTACTCTAAATTATTGCAGGAGACGCATTGTGAGGTTATGATAACGACAACAAGTGTTAAATGGAGATCAGCTACAGGCCAAGACTGGGGAGGAAATGTGCCTTAGTCTTAAAGGGAACCACCTGGATGTTATTCCCATGCTCTTGAAAAGGTTCATCTCTATTTGTGAACATGAGCTTCTCCCTCTCTCTCAAAGCCAGAAACCAGAGAAGTGAGTCAAACTTGAGATGTCATCAGATACAAAGAGTGGAGCTGCTGCATAGACAATGAATGGCAGCCTGATTTAAGACCTCATTTTTTATTTTATAGTGTTCTCAGTTGTGCAACAGAAACCGTACCCAGAAAATCCCCATCATTTGCTAATCCATGGTCCATGGATCAGTTCTCTCTCCTGGCCTCATGCTGCTGGACAGTTTTTTCTATTTCTGTTGTTTCAGCAGTGTCTCTCTGTGTTTCTGTCTTTAAATCAACACATCCAGTTTTCCATCTTCATTCTGCACACACATTTAGTTTTGGTGCTATTTCTGCAACACAAATAGAACAAAGGTTGACAAATGCAGAAACGCTCCATAAATAATGTTGATTCAAACTGACTTGATATTATTGCCACCAGTGAAACTGCGATTTCTATTTCATGATTCGGTGGCAGTACCTCATTTGCAGTTATCTATGATCAAAGATGGTTTTCTTTAAGCTGTGTGAATCAATAAAAACACAAGCCTACTCATAGCATTAAAAGTTAGAAATGCATTTTTTTTTTTCAAATTGAACCCAAATTGAACCATCTCCAAGACAGGTTGGCACCAGGATTATCGAGGCGCAGAAAAGAAAAATACTTTTTAAGATTTTCAACCCAACTGTGAGAGTTTGAGCATGCCTGCAGGCAGCGGATATAATGAAGGCTTAAACAGCCCACCTTAACATATCTTTCCTTTTTGATATTTCTGATCCTTTCTGAGTTGCTCAGTTAAACCTTCCAGCTATCCACCTATCCAAAAGACTAAATCAATACAACATGTAGTCAGTACCATGCTGACATTTGGCAAATTCCTATCAGGAGCAATAAACTAGTTAACGTAGCAACTGATGCACAAATGCATAGGAACATAATCACCTCACTGTAACTGGATATGCAGGGTGTTTTCAGAGGCCACCATTTGTTGAATGTGTTTGGTATGGAGCCCCTCCCTCCTCAGGTGGATAATAGGCAGGCAGAGCAGGGAACAGGTGCAGATTGTGGAGTTGTTTGCCACCCTTGGATGGTCCTTATGTGTGTGACTCAGCCCAGAGCAGGTGATCCTTTTGGGTTTTTTCCTGACCTGTCATGTGAAATCAATACTACATACTATCAAAGACTAGGAGACTGTGGCATGCCTGAGCTGTAGAAGTTATAAAAGTTTAATCCCACGTGCTGTTGGTTTGTCATTATGCAAAATCCATTCACTTCACATTTAAGAGATTGGAAAATTTGTGCGAGCAGCACTCTGTACAGTCGTGTAATGTTGCTCTTCTCTAAGCGTCTCGAGGAAACGCATTGATCTCTTGTTAAGTGTGTTATGTAACAGTCCATCTGTGGTCAGCCTCAGTTCCCACGGTGTGTTTGTCTACTTGTTGCATGACTCTGCTATGCAAGTGTCCATGAGTATAGCTGGTATTAACCTTCAGCTGGTCTGTGCTAACATTAGGGCCTGATATCTATCAATTATTCATCATGTTCTGCGCTGCCTGTGCAAATCTAAATGTGTCTCACCATGGAAACAGCCTTGTGTCTCAGCCGGAGGGTGTTTCAGAGGCCGTGCCGACTCCAACCTCGTTTCTCAGTCCAGGCGGTGCTGCTCTGCCCCACATTCTGATGCAGGCTGTGAAGCAAACACAAGACAGCTTCACAGTTTGTACTTTCAGCTCTAGTCAGTGTGTAGTACTGTAGTTCAGTTTTCAGACTTGTGTACATCAAAGTAACAATAGTTGGTAAAGGAGAATTTATGAACGAGTGTATTATTTCTTGTAGTCAACTTCTGTTGCTAAGATATAATAAGAATTGTCACTTTATAATTTGCAAAATCAGGTTGATATAGATTAACAAGTCACAATTAGTACAATTAGAACATTTTACAGAAAGCTAAGGCTGCTCAAAGTTGAGAGTTGTTGTTTATCATTGATTTCATTAGATTAATAAATTTCAGCTCTAGTTGAAATGAAGAGAAATTATAAATTCTTTGGCCAGATTCAGATCATTTGTGAACAAAGCAAGCAAGTAAGTGCACATTGTTCTGTGTGCAAGAATTGATTGTGATGTTTCTGTCAAACGCTAGAGGGCGCACTACTACTGCTCATGTCATTTACAGTAGCATTACATTACTATACCACACAGCCATTAGCATGTCTCACCTAGTTAGTCTTGTTTTCTCATGATATGAAGATTTTTACTCTTATTTTTCATTTATTATTGTTATTATATGAAAAAATAATAATGAATCTGCAGAAAAATACACAATAAGTGGCACAAGATGCATAATAGAGCCCTGAAAGATGGGTCAGTAAGGATAAAAGAAGCAGAAGCCCCCCTAAAATATTCTTAAGCTCCCCCCCAAAAATGGTTTTGTTTAATTTTTTCAACAAAAAGTGTTGACAAATTCAATATATAGTGGACAGAATATGAATTAAATAAATATTCATATAATGTCATCAAGCCTACTTTTGGGGGGCTGAAGCCCCCCAAAACATTCTTTACCCACCCCCTAAATAATTTTGTGTTGTATTATTTCCTTTTTTTTATTTATTCATTTTTTTTTTTTTACAAAAAGGTGTGGACAAATTCATTATAAAGTGGCCAGAATATGAGTTTGAATAAAGAATCGTGTAACCATCTATTATTTAGAAATCACTTGTGGCCCTCTTTGGCGGTAGAAGCATGAACAACGTGCCCTCGTTTGGCAAAACACATTAAACTGCCCTGTTTGGAGGCAAAAATGCACACTTAAGTGGCGGAAAAAAGGTGCCTACTACATACCTGTGGGCTTAACCCCCCTGTCCTTAAAACCTAGTGAAATCTTAAAAATGATGAAATCAAACACAGTTAAGCACTTTAGAGAGGTATATCTAGATACCTGGATATACATAACGTGTGAATGATTCAGGTGATTCAGGATAAGCATGTCCTTAGATGTTGTGAAGACAGATCTTCTTATTTACTATACAAACATGATGAGTCTTGTCCTGAAGGACGTCTATAAGTAGGTCAGGACCAGAGGACCAGGCTCATAGCTAATTGTAATTCACACTTTATTACTCTGTAGGAGTGTTGGAAACATGATGAATGTCCTTTTTTGTTTTTGACAGTTTCCTCAAGTGAGCTGCTGCTGAAGCATGCCATTGAAACCCTTTAGGCTACCTTTTCCTTTGACAGGTGGATGAAAAGTGAACTTACTGCTGGACTCATTAGACTGAAGGGAAACTTGTTGCCAGGAGCTCCCTGTTGTGCAACTATTTGACATAGTTCTGCTGTGTATGTCCAGTCAGCCGTCGACTTAATCATATTTAGTTGCGATGTTTGACATTTTAATTGTGGCCACATGGCTCCGTGCTGTTCTGTAACACAAATTATTAAAAAAACACATCAGTGATGTGAAAAGGAGAGTGTATAAGCCGCTTGTTCTGTGCTCTGACTGTGGTTTCTTCCTAAAACAGAAAACGCCTTCTCTTCACGTACATACACAGGCTGTTTGTATTGCTGATGTAGGTCAGACTTGGAAAAACTGGTTCATGTGGTAGGTGTGTCCAGTTTGTGTTCACTGAAAAAGACTGAGTAGAGTGCAAGCTGCAAGCGGTTCTCTGCAGTTACACTTATTACTTGATGGTTTCACACCTTTCACTTATTCCCTCAATGACGCCAGACATAAACAGCAGGAAATAACGCAGTAACGTGGGAGTTTTCTGCAGTGCATGTACTGTAGGAGAGAAACATCTCTGAATGTGAAGTTTTTGCAGCTTCTAACTTATACTGGTAATGAGCATTATTTAAGAAATTAGCTTGTGCTTCTATTAACGCTGCTAGAGAGACGTGTGACTGTGATGTATCGACTCAAGACAAATACAGGATATTTATTCAGGAATGCCTCGTGGGCATACAGTAGGCGGGGATGTTGCAGTTGTCAGAGCGGCCTCTCTTCCCTCTCCCACCCTATTTAGTTATGACTTTGCCCCTCTCTTCTCTGCCTCCTGCCTTTTCGCTGAAAAGAGGAGGGGCTGTCTAAGTAATCCAATACCTGCCCAATTCACCAATGTTACTGTAACTTGCTGAACTGCTCTGACAAGTGCAGGGGTTAAAACACATTAGCAGACTGAAGTTGACAGCTGTGGCTGCATCTCTGCACAGCAGAAATTTGCTGCCTGAGCCAAGAGAAGTTTGTAAGGAAGGAAAAGGAAGAGAAAAAATAGACAGTATACTAGAAAACCTGGCACCGCTTCAGATGTCTTCTTTGGAAGAATGATAGAAGTAGCTGTGGGCTCCCTGCCATCCAACATGTCTTTGGAGGAGAGTGCTGTGAGAGGCATGGCCGAGAGCGAGACGGATTGCTGTGAGGGACTGGATGAGGTTGTCCTGGGGCACATTGCCAACTTACCTCTGGATCCTTTCCCTCCCAGGGACTTCAGAGGGAAGTTTAAAAAGATGCGCCGTAAGAAGAGGCCTACCATTCTTGAAAGTAGGTACTTCTTTGACTCAGTGAGGCTGTTAATCTCTTCAAGAATTCACTTGTTAATCTGTCTTTTTGTGGTGCAGCATTTCAGCTACTACTACCATCACTTTGTGAAATACTGCACCTCCCTTTCATATTTGTCATACTCACCTCGGTATCTGATGGCTTGTTAATAATGGGGTCAGACAGTGCCACAGATCACACTATTTCTTCATTGTGATGCAAATTTGCTTTCTGTGTAACCTCACTGTCCAAAATATCTGGATTCCTTATGTGTTTAGAAAAAAATAGCAACAAGGAAACAGTTATAACAGGGTTAAAATGTAATATATTGACCAGAAAAAGAGAAGGTGAAGAGTCAGAGTAAGAGGGAGTCAAGTGTTCGAGGTTGATAACCACAAAGATGGCTGAACTGGACAGACATACCTCACATTCCTAACCCTCATCAGAGCCTCATAATGCTTTTAATAAGTGCTTAATGTGTCTGAGCCCGCGCCCACCTAAAGCCAATGTGCTTTACAGTCATTACTTTTCTGATTTTTTTTTTTCATCTGTCACATGTTGCTGATAAACAGAGCAAACCTGGTGATTATGGAAGTATTTATGAAGTGGTTCCCTGCTTAGGAAGTGAGACTGATGCTATCCAGTGCGCCGTCAGACTGTCAGTGATTTGCGTCTAAATGTTTAGCAGCAATTATGCCGACAAGTTTAGTGATATCCTGATAAGGTGTTTTTCCATACACATCGCTTTAAGCTTCTTCAGAGTGACATTATGTCTGATATTTCCATGATATCCACTCCTGGCTGTAATGATGTGGTGTAATATCAACATCCAGTTGTCTTGTCTCTGGTGTAGTCATTACATACTTTTCTGATCTGCTTTGACAGTTTAGAAAAAAGCGTGCTGCTTCATGGCTTTCCAGTCACCTTAAATCTATCTGAGCGACAGGTCCATTAAACAAGTTACTACTGCTTCTCAGATAATAGGGAGTTTAGAAGAAGTCCACATCAATCTGCCTTTATTTGAGCTTGTTCCTGTTTAGAAGCCTTGTTGAAAAAAAGTTATTCAAGGAGGGAATTACATAAGTGTCCACCCTACAGAGGGCCTCTTTACTGGACAAGTTAGGCTGACCAGATTATAACTGGAGGATAAATCAAGGAAGTGAACTGTTTCTTCCACAATCCATTTGGGCTGATCTCTGTTTTCAGTCATGAAGCGAGAATAAGCCAAGCATTGCCCATACTTAGTCAAATTATATTCCTCCCTTTGTATTCTTTAACTTTGTGTTTGTTTTGTACAGATCTAAAACCCAGTTTGTCTGCAAACAGGATGACATTCACAACATGTCATAAGAGATCAGAATTAGAATCAGAAACAAGTTTGTTGTCAAGTAAGTTTGCACAAACAAGGAATTTAACTTGGTGAATTGGTGCATGACATATAAACATAAACCTACTATACATGTAAACATGTAAGTGTAGTGCAGAGATAAGAACACAAGATAATAAAGTGACTAAGAATAGATATGAATGCAAAAACTCTGATTATGTCGTACTGATTATGTTTTACTTGCTTCATTTTATTAAGACACAGACATGTTAGGAAACACCACAGAGAACAAATAGAGGGACCATATGGATTTGTGTGAATAGTAAGAAAATTAATGTGAGATTCTGCTTTTAGTCAGTGCATTTCACTTTTTACATTACAGATAAAAGTAATGAAACACTGCAGTCTTTCCTCTTTAATGTATATTTGATAAAGTTTAATTTAAGTTATATTATAGTTAATATAGATTGATACACACATAAATGCAAATGGAGAATGAGAATCATTCATCACATAGAGCTGTTGAGAAACTTCCATTGATCTTTTACATTCAGAGATTAAAGCAGGTTTGATTTAGAATAAATGACTGAAGAGACGATTTCTGTTCCGGTAAAAGCAGCGGAACAAAGCTCTGTGGACACACACTAATTAACTGTAATGACTCGAATAATAACATGTAAGAATCCTTCTGTGTATGATGAAGTATCTGCCAGCTGCATCCGGGATAGTCACTTGTTGAGTTGTGACAAAAAGACTGGAGAAAAGACAAACACTGTAATAATAATGGGGAGTAAACTTTAACAGCTGGGCTGGTCTTTACCTGTTTGCTGATGTTAGGACATATTTAAAGCTTCACACTTAGAATATGCATCTTGTCTGAAACAGCATTTAGATTAAACTCTCCATTAGAGCCCAGGAGTTGATGGACAGACAGAGCTGTGACAGAGAGGATTATACTAAGAGCTCTGAGGGCCGGTACAGTAGGAGGAAGTAGAGGATGTGCTGTTAGGTCCATATGTTTCCATACATATGCATCTGCTTTTAACACAGCAAAAATACTGTGAAGATTTAAGTGTTATCTGCAAAAAGTAATAAAACATTCATTTATTTCACATTATTTAAAGCCCATAGGCTGAACATACAGAAGTAGAATAGCTATTTCCTATTTGATGCAAATTCTAATAATGTGGGAAAAGCTGCTGCATAATTTAAAGAGATAATGCATGATAAATACAGAGCTGAAATGAATTAATCAGATCAGTGGTAGACTGGTAGGTTAAAAGTAGATCCAGGGAAAAGTTTTTTTGTGTTTTTTACTTGCTATATTAAAATGAATGAATTTCTATTTCACAGCTCACCTAACTCACCTAACTCTAACTTTTCTTAGATAAACTGATTAATCAGTTAATTGATATGATAAAAAATTATGACCACAATATTGAAAAATGCAAATAATAATAATTTGCCCTGCAATGCCTACAATAATAATAATAATAATAATAATAATAATAATAATAATAATAATAAAAAATTTGCACTGTTTTTTATTTTATTCTACAGGACACATCCACATACAAATACTAAAAACACATTTTATTCATCTAATAATTGTGTTTAACAATTCATTTGCAATTAAAAATATATATTTTTCTTCCTTTTTATTTAGTACATATTGTAAATAATTATTCTGTTATTATTACTTATTCTGTCATTGCTGTTGCACTAATCTATTGTATTCTAATAATAATAATGTTGAATTTCCCCTCAGGATTGCTAAAGGAATGCAGAATATGTGAACTTTTCACTCTTGGTGCAGCTCAGGGGTTAAAAGCCAACAGTCAGTTGCTCCCCTGCAGATCCCCTGTGTGTAGTCAATCCCGTCTGCTCGCTGATCACTTTAGTGTCTTCTTCTTTCCACGCCCTCACAGATGTTGCCTGTTAGGCATCATACTTCCCGCCTTATCCATCTCCTCTGTCAGTGGTGGTGGCCTGTCAGATGCTCTGGTCACGCTGAGAGACGCATAAGCCCAGCGCTGTCATCGTTATCAGGCCCTGCACGCAGACAAACAGTAGTTATTATTAACTGCACTCTGCTAAGAGGATTGCTTCCTGTACTCCCAGCCTCCGCGCAGTTATTTAAAGGGAGCTTGCTCTGCCGCCCACTGCCTGCCACAGCTTTAGAGAGAGAGAGATGTTAGGAGAGTGTGAAAGGAGGAGAGAGAGAGAGAGGGCTGATAGCCAAGGACAGGACACAAGAGGAGGGCTAAAGTAGTGTGTTTTCTCAGGGTCTCATCAGTATAGCATTGTGTGCGTCATAGAGAGGTGACAGCAGGAGCTACCTGCTGGTACCAGTTCAGCTGCTGCTGGAGGGAAACCACAAGTAGAGGGGGGACACTGTACAGCAAGCCAAGCCATGGCCAGCCAGCAGGACTCAGGCTTCTTTGAAATCAGCATCAAATCCCTGCTGAAGTCGTGGAGCGGCAGTGAGTAGCAGTTTTTCTCTTGTTGTTGTGGTTTTTGTCCTCAGCTGACTGACTGGCTGAGGCTGCAGCTCTACCAGGAACCTGACTTTACAGCCTTTTTCCTGTTGTGGTCCGGCCGGCTGTGCTGTCTCTTGCTGCAGGTTTAGTGGGATTTTACTGGTCAGCACTGGCCAGATGCTGCAAACTTGGGAGAATCTTACTTATAGCAGCAAAGCACCGCACTCCAAAAGGTTTTCAGCTGTCTCATAGCAACAGCCAGGGACCATAACTCCATGAATCTAAGCAAGAGTAATTGGCTCATAAGAATTTATACAGGCACACAGTACTGTGCTTATTCAGATTATCCTGTGCTCTATGCAGTAAGTTCTGCTGATGCTGATTCAGCTTCTCATATCTGCTGCTTTTCTTTAAATTGTAGCTTTGCCTTAGTCTGTGAGTCGCTGACAGATTCTAAATAGCGCTTATTAAGTGCGAGGGCACAGTAATAGGATTAGTGGAGGTTCAGCTTGGATGCATGTTCTGTCCAGAGCTCAGAGCTCCACTGGCCCATGAGGATGGGATAGAAGGCCTCTCTGCATGGGATAATTCAGTCTTTTTTTCTTGATATGAGAGCTGCACTATGAAGATGCATTCTCTTTGGAAGAAAAGTGGAAAAGCAGTAGTCATGGCTGCAGTATAGATTCCCTCTCACAGTTCAGTAACTAAAACCACATCTGACAATGTTAAGATCTCAACTTATGCTGGCAAGTCAGCTGCACCTCTCAGGCAGTGTGGTAACTTGGACATTCACTATTGAATGTGAATGAAAAGAGATACGGCAGAACATGCTGTCCTTGTCCACACACAGCATTGAGCCATCTCCTGATGATGTTGCATAATCCTCACAGTGGGTCACTTTGCTGATAAAGGCACAGGTGCTCATTGTATGTGCACTGTATCAGCAGCAACCCACGGCTACATGCATTTAACATTTTTCATATGTGATCTCCTAATCTCATCCTTCTGCTCCCGTTTACACGAGCTGTTATGTAATGAATCATGAGATGGAGACAGAGAGACAGTAAAGCATTCCAGATTCATGGCTGCTCATATGGGAGTTGATCAAATATATACTCATCTCTTAGTCATTGAATGTAAAGGAAAAGGTTTGAATCTAAACCATCAGTGTGTGTGTGTCCCTGCTGTCTATCAGATACTGTTTGCACTGTGATCACAAGGTAAACAAAGTGGAGGTCTTTCAGACATGATAGTCTCTCCTAAGTCAGTGTGTCCAGCTCTAATAAAACAGTGACAACCAGCAGCACAGAAATGTCATTGTGCAGCAGCAGTGTCAGGCCTGGCGTTCAAAGTGCCTGAAGGCCGGTCCACCATCAGCCAATCAGAGCAGGAGATGAGCTGCAATGAGCCGAGCACTGCGGCGCTCCTCTGATGAGTCGTCAAACATGTTGTTCACCTCAGTTTGCTTCTGTCATGAAATGCAGTTGAGCTCTTTTGCTGTTTAGCTCAGTGCTTTTCTGTCTGGTGCAACAGTGTGCGCGGTGCTCATGCTCTATTTCTGGACAGCTAAAAATAGTATTTCAGCAGTGAATGAAATTGCAGAAGTGTTACATGTCTTCCGTTTAGCTGGAGGAGACAGATGCATGTGGTTTTTTTTTGGTTTTTTTTTAAAGGGACTTATATAAATGAAACGTTCCCTCACAGCATGATGTCAGCTTGCTAAAACAGGGCTGATGGTCGATAGTTTGAGGCTGATATTTTAATCTGCTTTTCACAGAGGTCTGTAATCACTCTCTCACTCTCTCTGCTCTCCCCATTTTTGGGACACTCAAACTGTGAACTTGTGCTAGTGTATTAGTATGCCTCCTGTTTTGATACATATTACAGCAAAAAAAATGTTCAGCAACTCCAGACAGAATTCCAGGATCCAAATGAAGTCATAGATTAAATTATGTAAGCTCTAGTGACATATTCAGTTTCATTTTAATATGGAAATATAGTCAGTGGGGCACATCTGGTTGTTAACAGGGACTCTGGTGGTTTCCTTTGACCTAAAACTTAATGATCTAAACCAGACAAGAACATTTTCCCGCTCATTACGTTACATGACGCAAACTTTTTTATTAGCACCCACCTAAGAACAGAGTGCCTTTATACTGAGCCTGGAAGTATGACATATAAATAGAGTGGTGGAGGGGAGGATGAAATGCTTACTTTGTACATATGTTACCTTAGTTATTCACTTATGTTGTATAGATGATGCTTAAGTATTCACTTATTGTTTATATGATGCCTTAGTTATTTTCTACTGATGTTATTATTATTATTAGTTTTCATAGGCCCTCCTTGTAATGTTGCACTATCAACTTTGCTGCTGTAACGACGCAAATTTCCTTGTATGTGGGACAAATACAGGATTATCTTTTCTTATCTTATCTTAAATAGGAACGTTCACATCCAGTACATCATATCTGCATACATTTTACATCTCTTCTCTGCCCTAAATGCCCTAATAGTTTTTTTGTTTTATATCCAAACAATGACGAGACAGCAATAACAACAACAACAGAATACCATGAATGTGTTAGGGAGTGATCTTTTTCATACAGCACAGTCATTGATTTGTAAAAATAAAATCAGTCGTGACATATTTGACCCATTTTTCTCAGTATGAAGCAAATTTCTCATTTGTGATAAACAAATGCTTTAATCTTCTCCATTTTATAAATGTCCATTGTGATGTCCATCCATGTTTTGCCTTTTTAATCCAGCATTGCCCACTACTCTCTCACAGGAAAGCAGAGTCAGTGTTTCTGCACAAAACGCTCCCAAATGTTGAGGAGGTCAGTGGCGTCTAAATATCCACCCCCTCTGTTCACAAACGGCTGCTAAAGCGCTTGTTTACTCAGTGCGACCATCTCATATTGTGAACTGCATTCTTGGTTCATGTGTGTATGTGTGCATGGGCGTGTGCAGCAGAAACACTCATTAGTCTGTTTGCATTGTCCTCTTGGGAGCACCACCATGCTCAGGGTGTTTCCAGCATGGCGATGATGTAATGCACGCTGTGCCCAAGCTCCCTTGTTTGCAGAGTCACATGTCATCCCTCAGTCTTCATGCAGCGCCCAGAGCAACAGAAAGAGCTTGGTATGCACTGGTTGATTTCTTCACCTCCCATTTCCAGTTTCCAGATTGACGGGGAAAATTTAGACACAATTATATGTTGATTTAATTGTAACAAGTTGTTGAAAAGTAATTGGTGAATCAGTGTTTTGCATCCAGACTCTCTGTGGCAAAATCAGATATTCTACTGATTTGCTGAAAGAGTATTTAATGCTTTTAAGCTCTTACCTCCGGTGAAGTGTGCCAAAGTCGTCCCTGATCAACAGTGGTGTTTACATTGGGGTACGTTAGGGTGGCAGAGGAAAGGGAAGGGTTGCTCTGTCAGTGGAGTGTGCACCCGGGGATAAATATAGTCACACAACTATGCCACCATAGCATGCTGGACCTCATCTCTGTGCTGTGCGTCAGCTAAAAATGACTGCCTGACCTTCACTCTTGGAAGACACCGGGTGGTCACAAGGCTGGAGGAAGAGAGAGAGAAAGAGAGAGAGAGCTGGAGATTGCATGATCTCCCGTACCAAACACTACTCCCACACTTTTTAAAACATACCCGCCGTTGGCTCTGCGCACCATGGAAACTATGCCCAACAGGGCAGTGCCATCTGACGCACAAGACATGGACGGAGGTGGATTTTACTAGCACACATTTGTCTCGATTCAAGACAATCCTGGATAGCATTTCCTCCTTCCCCACTATGGACGGGACGGCTGTGTGCTGGAGTAAGGCCAGTGTCATCAGCTTCATCAAGGGCCTGGGTAGGTGCTCAGTTGCCACAAGTCATACGAGATCGTCGCACATGCTGAGCATTCCTTCAGAGATATCCAAACGCTTCATGTCCTGAAAAGACCTGGAGAAGAAGACCTGTTCACTGGTACCACAGCAGATCTGTCCGAGCTGCATACTTTAACTGTACAGCCTGGAAAACAAATGCTGATTGTGTTTCTCAGTTCCCTGTTCTTTTGTGCTCAATGGTTTGCTTTTTCCAGTGATATTTTTGTGATAGTTTTTAATAAAGCAGTTTAAATTCATTACAACTGTTTTATCCTCTCAACCTTTGATCTGCAACAAAATTGGCACTCTTTTGGCAGACAGCAGAAGTCATTAAATAAAATTACCAGCTATCAGTTTCCTCTATAGTTAGAGCTTTTTGACTTGTCACAACATGAATGCATGAACATAAATGACTTTTTTTGCAAGGCTAATTGCATTAATGCTAATTGCTTAAACATGATGTGCAGGCCTACAGTGTACTACAATACTGAGTTAATGTTTTTAATCATTAATTTAATTCAACATCTCAGCGAAAGTGCAGTACTTTGCATAAACATACTGTCAAGCTGGGGTCTTTTTATGCACTTTCATGCATCATGTCTTTTGTCGAGCCAAATCAGTTATTAGCAGTTTTGATCCATAATTTAACAAGCAAAGAAAACAAAACTTGTGCTGCTGACCACAAAGTCTGATGTTTTATGTAACTGATAATCTGTGTAATGTTGCTCTGATACAGTGCAAGCTGTACCCTGCTGCTGCTGATGTCATTTCTGTACAATCACATTTATTTATCACACACACTGGGAGTTGCAGTAAATGTAGAGTTTCAGGCTAACTAGAAATCCTACAGGTCTAATGATATTTTTTGAGTCTGTATGCAGTTATATGCTATATATAGCACTTTGGTGTTTGGAAGCATCGGAGCGCAACACTCAGGTGAATTTCAACTTGTGCGTTAGTTTGTGGGGTTTTATGGCCTAAATCAAACCATCAGTCAAAGGTGGGCCACATTTAGGGGTGTCCCAATCCAATATTGATATCAGCAATAAAAAAAAAGTACCAGATTATATCATGCTTATGTTTAAGTTAAACTAGTGGTTATTTTGCACTTCAAAATTATATATTTATTTTTATAGGTTTTAATGAGGTTATTTTTCAGGGTCTTTTAATATTTTTTTAATTCATTTTTATTTTATTTTGTTCTCTGTTTGAGTAATATCACTTGGTAATATCACTCGGCTTAATATCAGTATCGGCCAGTACTCAAGGCTGCGATATCAGTATCGCATTAGAAGTGAAAAAGTTGTATCAGGACAACCCTAGCCACGTCATAACACTGGCTAAAGGAGGGTTACATGCTTCCCTCATAGAGCAATGACATCCTTGGTACGAAATGAAAACAGCAGCTGCTGGCCGCAGTTTTTTTAATTTCCATAACGTCCACTGTAGCAGCAGGAAAGACAGAGCCGAGCCGGGGCAAGCCGCTGCCCTTTGGACTGTGTCCCTCAGGAATGTTCAACATGTCGGGAATTTCATGTCCATGTTTGGAAGCTTCTCAGTAATTCTCCACTCAGTGACCTCTCTTTTCAAACAGATCTATGGCTGCTCCTGTCACGCTCATTTGTGCTTAAATTGGCAATGTTTAATTTAGCAAAACCATCTCCTGTTTTTTTGTGTTTTCCACAGCCTCGCCTGTGGGGAACGGCTACAGTAAACCCCCGGTCCCTCCAGTCTGCTGTCCTCAGGGAGAGAAGGGTCCTCCAGCCATGATGCCCATCAGCATCGACCCAGAGAGCAAGCCGGGCGAGTACGTCCTCAAGAGCCTCTTCGCCAACTTCACCACCATGTCAGAGCGCAAGATCCGCATCATCATGGCCGAGCCGCTGGTGAGTTTACTGCACATTTTAAAGATCACACAATGTTTTATTTTGCTTCACAAGTAGATACACAATGTAAAAATATACTGTTGATATGATCAGATTATAGGGAGGTCATCGCTGCTCTGTTGTTCGTAACTCTGCCAAATCTGCAAAGGTTGCATGAGTTGTGTGCAGTTTTAATCAGAGCTCAAGTAAATATGTTACAGATTGTATTAAAATATACACGAACAGGAAGATGAGAGAAATCTGCCTAAAATATGCATTTTTAGTAAGAGAATTATTTTTTTTCCCTTTATTTGCTACCCTGTCAATCATCTCATGACCCCTTGTGGGTGTCCCGACCCCTAGGTTATGAACCACTATAACAAGCTCAGACTGGCTGACAGCAGTTCATTTGTTAAAGGAGGTGGAAGCACCAATACAACAACTTCAGTACAGCTTCAGGTCAAAACCCCATTTAAGTAAATATGTAGTTAGTAGGATTATTAGTAAAATGCAAAGTAATGCTGTCCCTGTGACTGATATATTGTTATACATTACAATATTTGGTGCATATTTTGCATTTTTTAGATGATTTAGTTTTAACCACTGAATGCTCAGTTTGGTAGTTTAGTCCAGTGGTTCCTAAACCACAGCCTGTAGAGCCCCTTTGAAGAATTAAATTATAAATGAATGAATGAATAAATGAAATTATAATATGCTCCTGATAGATTTTTTTTTGACAGCAAGCAGCCTGACACCCGTAATAGTTTAATCTTCACAGTGGTACTGTGTACAGGTGTTAAGGCCTTGGAAATTCACGTCTGACACTCACACTCACAAAAGCAGAGATGTTAACCAGCTTATCATGTTTAATTGCTGTCAGCTGAAGATCAGCACTAAGCAGGAAGCAGTCTGGAGACAAAATGTGCAGTTTTAGCTGCTTCATCATGCATGCATCAGCGCTTAAAGGCTTCAGCTTAGTGAAATGTACTGTTGGGATGGCTCTGAACAACTGCACTGTGCAAAGTTACTGAAAATCTAGACTACGTTTCAAAAAGAATCTGAGAAATATTTTTATTTTTTGTGTCGAAGAGGTTGTTTTGTGAGTGTTAATTAGTCGTTTCTATTAAGTTGCTGTGGAATTCTATAGGGAGTCTATGTAATTTATGCATTTCTACTGCAGTATATAACATCAACCGACACTGCATTATTACTTGACATCAAGGCTGCATCTAGCGATTTTATTAGCAATTAATACTAAATATCAATCATCAAGTCATTTAATAATTTGCATTTGTCCTTTCTGTCTAATGTTTTTCATCTTTGGCTTGCTTTTATGACAAAGGAACATTTCTGTAAAAAGGTAAAAGCTCCTAATAAAACAGGAGAGACATTTTGTCCAGTGGAGAGTTAAGCCTTCTGTAGGCTTCCAGCTCGGCTCGGTAGGGCAGAACAACAGCTGTCATAAATATTTCTGTTTACAGACAGTCAGGCAGACAGTGAAGAGCCACCACCTGCTCTAAGAACCACATTAATATCTGACGAGTGCGGCTGAAAGTCAACTAAAAATGACCAACTGATCCATATTTCCAAGAAAAGCAGCATCATACCTGTAGCTTTATGACCCACAGCGCTGTGTCATTGTTTACCACTAATAGTTTGTTAAAGGTGGAAAGAAACCAAACAGACATATGATATAGGTACTCTACAGATAATGTTCTGCAGATTTGATATACGGCCAGTTTCCTTTTGGCAGTCTCCAGTTTTAGGGCCTGTGATTTATAGGAAGCTGTTAGTCACTGGTCCCAGTCTGCAGGGAAGTGTTAATTACCACAGGGAAGGTGTTCGCCTCCAGTGCTACTCCCTCTAGAGATCTGTCTCTGGCCGTTTTTCCTCTCAGTGGAGAATTACATGAGTAATTTGATTCAACCCAGCATCCTAGTTATTGGCATGTTGTCCCTCCTGCTCATCTTCATCATTCAGGAGTTAAATTAGTTTAACCCCATCTGTCATGTTCAGTGATCTATAGTCAGTATTGATCAATCAAACTGCGGTAGAAAGTCCTTTGAAGCCCGGCATCGACGTGCTTCTGTCACTGTAGCACTGATGGGCTCCTCAGATGCAAATGTTTGTCCACAAACTAAAAAGTTGATCAGAGCATGAGGCGTAGCTGGTGTTCAGCAACATCACCATCAGCCCACGCAATGTCACTGTCAGACAGTAGTTTGGATTAATCAACAAGTCAGTGATTTGCTGACTGGCCAACAACACAGCAGAGAGACGACTGTGGTAGAACTGAGGAGCAGAAAGTTGAAGAAAACCAGATGATTTGATTAGTGTAAGGACAGATCAGATGGTAATTATGTGCTCAGTGTGTAAATATACTCTAACATACATTGATTGAGCTTCCCTGCTTTAAAATATCTTAAAAAAAATGAAATGCATCCTTTGTAATAGATTTATTAATTCATCTTTATTTGAATTTGTCACCAGAAGATTACAAGTAACTTTTTGGCAGATAGCTCTTTATAAAGCTGTGTTTCATTGAGACCATGGAGCCAATTCACTGACTTGTTTTCATATACTGTGTGACTTAGTGTCAGTAAAATAGTTTGGACTAAACAAACAAATTAGAAATATCTGAAGAAAACTTAAGTGTTTGAAATTGCCATCAATGTTTCAATGTCTTTTTAACATATTTTGTTTTTAGTATAATTCTACTCAGGATTGTTGATAACAGCCTGTTTCATGATACTCATCATCCTTTTTAATATCCAGACTCATTCAGCCTGTATCTACCAACAAATAGGATGTATTATTGATGATAAACTGAGGTCAGGACTGTCCTCAGCAGCTCGTTCACCACAGATCCCTCATGAAGGCCTCTATCTCAGATGATAGATGATTGTAATAATGGGAGCTGTCATGACTGTCCCATCTCTAATATCTGACGCTGCCTGCTCATGCCTGGCACCAACCTGATTGATGACTCGCTCATTAACTGGGCTGTAAAAATACTCCACACTGGCAGATACAGTTACCAGTTTCACTTTGTACAAATAAGAAAATTCACAGAAGTTATAAAATGATGTTTTTTTCTGTGTTTTCAGGAAAAACCATTAACAAAGTCACTGCAGAGGGGAGAAGATCCTCAGTTCGACCAAGTAAGTGCTGTGAAATGTCACTGAACTTACAGTATGTGTTAGCTAAAAGGGTGAAATGACATGTTTTACAGTACGACCTGCAGGTGATTATGTAAAAGTCACGTCTGTTTTTAAATACCGCTCCAGTATGAGGCACGATGACATGAACAAGGTGATGGTTGAAAGCTCTGCTCACATCCCAAAAGCTCTTTCAGAGCCAGTGAAGGGCAGGAGTGTTTACCTTGAGCGCTGGCAGCGGCTCTGTGCTAGGTGTGTCCAGCCAGTCTGTGGCTCTGCAGAGAAGCTCCTTTCACAGCCACAGAGGTGTGTTTGTGCTGCAGCGTTAGGCCATTCAGCAGCCACACAGAGCCAGGATTCTTCTCCAGCCTCGTGCTGAATGAAGGGCTCGCTGTGTTCCCAAGCCCGACCAGACTCTCCTCCCTTCCTGTGTGCCCAGCCCATCCCACCCGTTCCTTCCTCCCCCTCCCCTCCAGACTGAGGGAGGCTGCCCCATGGGCACCTTGTCTCTGTGCAGAGTCCCAGTTAGGAACAGCTCACCCTTCAGTTTCATCTCCCTTCATGTAGCTCATTTCCTCCATCTCCGTTTATTGTTCATTTGTAGGAAATATAATGAAACATAAACCAGTTCTCTTAAATTTTGGTTTAAATTGCTGCAGAAATAAACAGAGGAAACACTGATTGCTATCTCTGACTTTGGTATGCTAACTGCCAAACACAAACACACATTTGCATGTCGTATGTCTTCTTCTTCCTCCAGCTGATAAGCACCATGAGCTCTCTGGCTGAGTACTGTCTCCCCTCCATCCTGCGTACGCTGTTTGACTGGTACAAAAGACAGAATGGACTAGAGGAGGAGTTGCACGAGTACCGACCAAGAGCCAACACCAAGTCCAAAAAGTGAGAGTATTTAAACTGAGTATTGCATGTAAACAGTGTTACTTTTTGAAAATATAAAAAAAGTGATGGTGAAGCTCTTGTGCTCTGTGTGACTTAGCAAAACTGTTGCCCTTGTTTTCAACAGCGATGAGCAGCAAAGAGATTATCTACTTGAAAGGAGGGATTTGGCCATCGACTTCATCTTCTCTCTTGTACTTATAGAAGTTCTGAAACAGGTGACTTGACTTAACGGCTGTACACAAATGCTGCTTAGTTTATTTAATTACTGCTGAAGAAAAGAAACATGTCATGTTAGATTGGGAGTGTGTTATTCTTGAACATTTATTCTCATGCTGATGCATTCTTAACCAGATGCCGCTCCACCCGGTCCTTGACAGTTTGGTTAATGAAGTCATTAACTTGGCCTTTAAGCACTTTAGATACAAAGAGGGGTAAGTCTGTCTTTGTCTAGCCTCGCTCCTTCTGTCTTTAAGTTTGAAGATGCTCTAATTCTTGTTTTTCTCATGTTGTGTTTCCCCACAGATATCATGGTCCTAACACTGGCAACATGCACACTGTAGCAGACCTCTATGCTGAAATCATCGGAGTATTAGCCCAGTCCAAGTAAGAAACAAAGATGTGGGGAAAATAAGTTTTTGATTCACTGCTAATTTTGCAAGTTTCCTCACTTACAAAGAATGGAGAGGTCAGTCATTTTTACCGTAAATCTAGAAATCATTGTATGATTTTTAAATAATTAATTTGCAGTTCACTGCATGAAAGAAGTATTTGATGCAACCTTTGTTTACAGTTCCAGAGGTCAAAGGTTTCCTGTAGTTCTTAAACAGGTTTGCAGCAGGATTTTGGCCCACTTCTCCATACAGATCCTCTCCAGATGTGTCGGGTTTCGGAGCTGTTGCTGGGCAACCAAAGATTTTCTGTTGGGTTCAGGTCTGGATACGATGCAGTCATCCAGTCTCCTTTGCAGAAAAACACCCCAAAGCATGATGCTTGTGATTGTATTCATCCTTCTTCTTCTTCTAAACATGGCGGGTGGAGCTTATACAAAAAAAGTTGTGTTTTGGTCATGCCTCCTCTGGATCATCTAGATGGTCGTTGGCAAACTTCAGACGGGTTGGCTTTAGCAGGGGGACCTTGCACACGATGCAGGTTTTTAATCCATGACGGCGTAGTGTGTTACTATGGTAACCTTTGAGAGTGTGGTCCCACCTCTCTTCAGGTCGGTGATCAGTAGTTCTGGGCTGATTTCTCATCTTTCTCATGATCATTGATACTCCACGAGGCGAGATCTTTCATGGAGCCCCAGACCATCCTCTTGAATTCCTTCCATTTTCTAATAATTGCTCCAACAGTAGCAATGTAATAAAAATTACAGCGAGGCAAAGCTTGCAAAATTAGCGGTGTATCAAATGCTTATTTTCAGCACTGCGTATAACTGAATGTTCCCTTTATAATTACCCTTATTGGTCCTTAAATCCTCTTTCTCTGTACTGTTCGGCTTTGGTGTCATGCCACATCATAATGCTGTGTTACCATTCCTAATGCCTTTCTGCAAAACATCTCCTGGTTCAAGAGACTGGAACACTTTTGGACAGGTCCCTTCACACCAAACTAGGACTGGAAATTGATGTCTGTTTATTTGAAGTTTTCAGATCATTGCCGCAAGGAACAAACCCTTAAAATAGAGATATGGTTGGTGAGCACACTGCATACCTTCTTTCCGCTTCACAGAGAGGCTTCTGTACAGATCTTAAACAAAGAGGTCAAGATTTGTGTTGTCAACTGATTGTAACTCATAATTGTGTGTGTGTAGTAGAAATAATATGCATTTTCTCATCACATATTAAGATGCAGAAACTTCTGTATTCGGTGTCTTATAAATACATGACAGGCTCCAGGGAGATGGTTAAAAAATGTTCATAGTGAGCTTAAATGATGAATTATCTTCTAAATTTAGACCAGCTGAAGAATCCCACCTCTGGTTCAGTTTGGGCAAAGGATCAGCTGCTAGGAGAGGAGTTCATCTTGGGGCACAGACTCAGAGTCTGCATACTGAGGCTAAGATGAGGGGATGATATTTTTGGGAGGCGTGCTTCCTGAATATTGTTGTGTATGTTCTCCTCGTCACGACTCTGAAGTGGAGGAACTTTTTTGTGGAAGTGCTGACTTGGGATTTGTCTGACTGCGATACAGACGTGTCTTAATATAGTATTTTTTCTGTCTCAGGTTTCCTGCTGTGAAGAAGAAGTTTATGACTGAGCTGAAGGAGCTGCGGCAGAAAGAGCAGAGTCCTTATGTGGTCCAGAGTACTATTAGCCTCATCATGGGAGTCAAGTTCTTCAGAATTAAGATGTATCCCGTCGAGGATTTTGAAGCCTCTTTTCAGTTCATGCAGGTACAAAGAGTTTTATAAGCTTTACTCTGTAATATCCCAATCCTTTGAATGGGTTCCAAGTGATTATCATAAACCCACCTGACAAATTATATTTAATTTAATTTGGTTAATAATTTAAATGTAAGCTCATATGTCCATATGGCCTTTTTTCCTTTGCTATATTTCTATTAGCTTTGACATGTGGATTCACTTTTGATCATACATCAAGTCTGATTATCTCCTGGTCAAAAGCTGTATAATAGGTCTATGAGTTTTTATTGAGTGTTAAACTATTTACTATTCTTTTCTACAGGAGTGTGCCCAATATTTCCTGGAAGTCAAGGACAAGGATATTAAACACGCCTTGGCTGGTCTCTTTGTTGAAATTTTGGTTCCTGTTGCAGCAGTAAGTTGTTGTTTTTTCCCTCCATGTGTTCCTTGCATTACGCAATATTTAATTGAAATGGTAAAAGAACATTGCTGTGTCTCGTCATGTGACCATGTGTGATGTTGTCCTAGACCGTGAAGAATGAGGTGAACGTACCCTGCCTGAGGAACTTTGTGGACAGCTTGTATGACACAACCCTGGACTTGTCCTCCAGAAAGAAGCACTCGCTGGTTAGTTAATCAGCAGAAAACAAACTGACGCTGTTTTTTTTTTGTACACCTCTGTGTTCACTCTGAAAGCCTCTGCTGCATGCCTAGATTGCCGGCATGCCTGTGGTCTCTGTGAATCCTCAAGCATTTCAAGGTCACGCTTGTGTAATACTTTCTCCAGCGTCATCGTGCACACAAAAATAATTTATGAGGAAAGACAGGCTGCCGTTTCCAACCATAACAATGAGCATGAAAGCAGTGGAGTATATATAAGCATTTGTAACCCCTCCAAATTGTCTTCAGTGAAGCTTTTCACAGTGAAATGGAAAGACAACAACCCTTATGGAGCAGGTCTGCAATCCCCTGAGGCAGGATTATGACTGAAAGCCACGTTTTATGAGCGGTGCTTTGTTGGCAAAAAGCGTAACAAAAGGAGAAAAGCTCAGAATGTCTTTAAAAGAAAACTAGTCTTAAATTGCACTTATGCAGATATGGTTCAGAGATAATGCATAATTCCTCAAATTATCCACTCAAAGGATAAACTGTAATGTTATACGTGGAAACGCCTACGTATTTCAACCTCTCATTAACTCACTATGAAGCTTTTTTTTTAATAATGTTAATATGATAAAGTGCTCTAAACACAAACTGTTCTCTGCAGGCGTTTTACCCATTGGTGACGTGCCTGCTGTGTGTCAGCCAGAAGCAGTTCTTCCTCAACAGATGGAATGTCTTCCTCAACAGCTGCCTCTCAAATCTGAAGGTAACCAGCAGCTTTTAAATCAGACTACGGTGGCCTTTGCTTATCATAGAGGACTACAGCTATATATGAAGGTTGTCACTATGAAATGTCCATAGATGTTGCAGAAAACGTTTGCCGTTGTTTCAGTTGTCAAAGTATTTTATTATAATGTGTGGCATTATAATAGTGCACAGAATGCTCAGGCGGTAATTATTCCAACTATTAATTCAAATTATAGTATTCTGTATAAGCCTAGTGTGATTACAATAATGATCTCTGTAATTTCATAATTAGAACCTCCGGTAAACCCTTAGGCTGCCACTTTCTTCAATAATTGTCATTTTATTACAGAGCAGAGACCCTAAAATGGCTCGTGTTGCACTGGAGTCCCTCTATCGACTGTTGTGGGTCTACATGATCAGAATCAAGTGTGAGAGCAACACTGCAACACAGGGGTAAACATCTTAAAATTCTTTATTAGTCAAAACCTGTAAAAATCAGATGAAGGTCATGGGCTGAAACACTAAAAATATTTGTGAACATATTTCTGGATTTAAGGGAAGAACAAAAAGATTTAATTTAAGTACCAGTTTTACAGCAAACCCTCCATTCAGGGTACTGGTTTTATTGGTGTTTGCAGAAAGAGGAATGCTCTTGTTTTTTTATGTACTGGGGTCTGGCTCGGGTGACCAGGTCTACTACTTTATGTGGAACTGCACAGTATTTTCAACCCTTTTTCCATGTTTCCACCGATTGAGACAATGTCCGGCATTTTGTTTGGCGGCTCTAGATCTTATCCAATGATTTTGAAGAAAACAGGAATGTTATCATCACACTGTCTAATGCTGATGTCAGTTGCCAGATGCATGTGCACCCTCTCTGCAAAATATATACAGTATATAAAGTGCCACTTCAAATCATAACATATATATAAATATAAGCTGCACACTGAAACATCTGGCTCATAGATGAACATGTTGATCTGTGGACACATTCCTCCTGCAACCAAGACAAGATTAGCAAAGAGGAAAGGTAGCAGCTGAACTAATGAACATTTACCACACTGTCAGCGTTCACAAACATACAGATATAATAAGAAATAAGCAGCTCATGTTTCCAGACTCAGACATTAATTCTGTAGATGCATGGAAGGAAACTATTTCATGGAGAAATGTGACTTTTGCTTCCTTTGACAACTTGATTTTTTTAATGGAAGTGTTAGAAAGATCCATTCAAACCAACAACATTTAAGTCCTTTTTATTCAAAAGAAAGGCTCAATTCACAACCTGTATTAGAAGTTTATTGTTTTGATATTAATAAGTTGATGCTTCCAGTTGGAGTGTGTCCCAGATCATCAGTGCAGGAGGTTCACAGGTAACTTTACAGATGTTATTATGAGCCTGAGCCCAAGCACAAGACTTTTTAAATAGGCCCAAAATAAACCTCCTCTCAAGCAATGAACTACTGCGCCAACCAATTAAAATAGTTGTCATTTTGTCACTTTCCACTTTTAAAACTCTTTAAATGCTTGTTCAATGTGTCCTCATAACATGGTCTTTTCTTTGTGTCCACAGTCGCCTCAGCACCATTATAACAACACTTTTCCCCAAAGGATCCCGCAGTGTGGTACCAAGAGACATGCCTCTCAATATCTTTGTCAAAATTATCCAGTTCATTGCACAGGTATCAGATCAGTCGCACCATCACACAAATGACAGTTAAAACCAATATGGTAAGTAATGTATCTCTTGACATTCATTATGTTGAATGCATTTTCTTTACAGGAAAGACTTGATTTTGCCATGAAAGAGATTATCTTTGACCTTCTCTGTGTTGGGAAGCCTGCAAAAGCCTTTAGTCTTAATCCAGAGGTAGGCATTCAACTTTCTCTTATATGACGTGTTTATAGAAAAATGTAAAAAAAAAAAAAAGAAAAGACTGTTTGTCCATGATTCTCTGAAGCAGTAATAGTTTTATTCTTTCTCATAAAAGTGTCCTGGGCTCCTTACAATAATTCATAGTTCTAGGAGAAAACTGAGAATATGGTAACATACTGTATTTAAGTATGTTGGCCGTTATCCACCATTGTTGTTTTAATTGGACACATTATTTGAAACTATGAGTGACTAATAGTCACATAAAGTCATGTATGACAAATGCATACAAGCATTTCTCTTAACATGCCTAAAATAACTATCTGTACTAACTGTTCTACTATTGATTTCTTCATGCTGCTGTTGTCATTGTCATCGACTAGTAATGCAGTGTTGGAAACTGAACTCTAAGTGTCTTCTCTGTGCAGAGAATGAATATTGGTCTTAGAGCGTTCCTGGTTATCGCCGATAAGCTGCAGCAGAAGGACGGTGAACCTCCTATGCCTAACACTGGTTGCACTTTACCCTCTGGGAACACACTCCGAGTGAAGAAGACATACCTGAGCACAACGCTGACAGATGAGGAGGCCAAAGTCATCGGTGTGTGAATCAGATGTGGTCAGGAATGCTGAAAATGCTGTGCTTTTGCAGACTCATGTAGCTGTGAAGGCTTTAGCATCAAATGTGGAATTTAAATGGACATTTCCCGATGAATAACAGTGATATGAAGCTTTTTTTTTCTTCTTCCCAGGGATGTCACAGTATTATTTTCATGTGCGGAAGGCTATTGACAACATCCTCAGACATCTAGACAAGGAGGTGGGGCGCTGCATGATGATGACTAATGCTCAGATGTTGAATAAGGAGCCTGAGGACATGATCACGTAAGTTCATCCGAGGGGTGGGAAAAATATTGAGATGGCAATATATCGCAATACTTTTTCTTCTGATATAATATTGATTTTTCATTTCTTAATATATTTTTTCCCCCCCAAAAAAATCATGTTTTGGGCAACTTCCGCATGTTGAAATAAAATTTTAAATAAAATTATGAACTTTTTAAACCTAATTTTTGAACACATTCAACACATTGAAAGCTTTATTTTAAACTCTGACCTTCACAGAGGTGAAAGGAAGCCTAAGATTGACTTGTTCAGGACGTGTGTCGCTGCCATTCCTCGCATCCTGCCTGATGGGATGTCCAAGCCAGAGCTCATAGACCTGCTCTCTCGGTAGGTTGAGATTGATATTATTATGTTATTATTACCATTATTATTATCATTATTATTATTATTATTATTATGTATGACAACTTTGTTACATTTTTCTTACATTTTACCTCAAAGAGAGGTCTCCATGTGTCCTCATCCACATTTTGGGAATCATATAAATCATCAGCAGTACACTGTAAATCTCTGAGGACTCCAACACAACACAACTTCACCCAGACTTCTTCTTGAGCAAGACTCTTTCCAGTGACAATTGTCTTCTCTTTTAATGAGTTAGACACAAAAGCCTTATCCTTTAAAGCAGAAAAAGCAATATAAAACAGAAAAAGTATTACTGTTTATAATAGTTAATATACTCTGCTGGAAATCAAACCGTCTACCAGTCCTTGCACGAAGATGCACTTCAGCTTTCCCTGCAAATAGCACATATCTCCTGCATATATTACATTTTTGCCATAATATTGAATCTATGCTGCAAATATCACATTTCCGCTGTAAATATTAAACCTCTGCTGCTAATATTACATTTCTGCTCTCCTCTGTGAATGTGGGTGTTTTATATTTTATATATACATATTTTATATTTTCATTTTTATTTCTCTATTTATGTCTTTAAGCTGATTGACTCAACAAAACTTTGTTACATGTGTATAATGACAATAAAGAATCTTGAATAAATTATAAGAAGAGCTAATATAAAAAGTATAAAAATGTATATACAGATAAATAATTATAATATTTGTGCAAATAAATGGTAAGGTGCAGTGAACGTGGATGCGAATTAAAGGTGTCTAAATTAAAGAAGTGCCTCAGATGATGATGATAATTCAATCTCTGTGTTTTTTCTCTCTGTCAGATTGACCATCCACATGGATGATGAGCTGCGACTCATAGCCCAGAATTCCTT
Source organism: Synanceia verrucosa (assembly GCA_029721515.1). Lineage (NCBI taxonomy): Eukaryota > Metazoa > Chordata > Actinopteri > Perciformes > Synanceiidae > Synanceia > Synanceia verrucosa. Next base: position 4,625,799 of record CM056559.1, read on the forward strand.
ACAAAGTCTGCTGGTTGATTTCTCTGACTGGCGTGACGACGTTCTGTTTGGCTTCACCAACTTCCTGTTACGTGAGGTCCAAGACACTCACCAGGGACTGTTGGATACGTCCCTGAAATTACTGCTGCAACTGCTCACACAGTGGAAACTAACCCTGGCTGCCCCAGGGAAGAGCAATGACGCCGCTAAAATACACACAACCGAGGTACACACCTTTGTGTCAGTTATGACAAATGTTTGTGCCTTTTGCTATTTGACTCACTCTGTTTGTTTTCTTTTAAACTTGTGTCAAATGCCTGTCGTAGAAGTGGGAATTAATGCACTAAGATGCTGTTTTAATTATGCAATCATGAGTTTTATTTTGATGTTTTTCTCACAGCTGCTGCAGACCAGCTCAAGTGTGAAGATGCCTGCAGAGCGAGGTCCTCACTCCACGGTGCTGCATGCTGTGGAGGGGCTGGTGTTCGTCCTGCTCTGCTCCTGTCAGCTGAGCACCCGCAGACTTGCCATCGCCATACTGAAAGAGATAAAGAGTCTCTTTATGACCATCGGACAGTCTGAGGTGAAATGAGATGAAGTTGAAGTGACAGACTACAGGAAGGTGTGATGACTGAGTTTACAGACTGTGATTCTATGCAGGATGATGATAAACCAATGATGGAGATCATGGACCAGCTCAGCCCTGTAATCCTGGAAAGCTTCGTCAACGTTGTCGTCTCCGACACGGTAAGTCGCCTCAAACGGAACCTTAGGTCTCAATCAAGATGCCTCTAAAAATGCCTCTATTTGGATTCGTCTTTTCTTTGGATTTTATTCACAATGTATTAATTTCATATGATGTGATGAAAGTGAGAAAACTGAAGCTACTTTCTCAAAAAGGGGCATGTATAGAAACTTGTGGAATCAAAATAGCGAATGCTTGCTACGCTGACCGTAAGACCAAAGCTCAGTTCAGTAATCTAGCATGCACAAATTGAATGAACAGCTGGAACTGAGCAGCTGTTGACCCTTTGACTCTCTCTTATATAATCATCAGGCTGTCAAAATGACGCTAAGAATCCAGATTTAGTGAGAAACAGATAATATGGTGAATGTCCTCGTGTACATTTCTTAATTGTGTTTGTTAATTACTTACAGTATTATAGTGAATGTTAAGCATAAATATGAATGATATTTGGATATCTAATTTAGTCATGACCTTTGACCCCTGCTCAGGCTTCCCTGCCAGCTGGTCACCACGTGGACCTGCAGTGGCTCGTGGAGTGGAACGCACTGCTCGTAAACAGTCATTATGACATCAGGAGCCCCTCACATGTGTGGATCTTCGCCCAGTCTGTGAAGGACCCCTGGGTGCTGTGTGTTTACAGCCTCCTCCGACAGGACAACCTGCCCAAGCACTGCCCCACGGCTCTCAGCTACGCCTGGCCCTACGCCTTCACTCGCATGCAGATGCTCATGCCCCTTGTTGACCCAAAGTAAGTCTCCTATCGTTATTTAGTTTTCTGTATATCCCTGCTATCCACCTGATACCACTTCCTCATTGTTTTTTATAAACTTCTCCTGGATATTCCCTTTTTAAAAATAACTCTTCCTTTTGTGTGACTCACTAGTAACCCAGTGTATGCAAAGAAGACCAGCATGTCTGGCAGCGGGGACAGTTACGTTACCCTGTGGAGAAACTACCTGATCCTTTGCTTTGGGGTGGCCAAGCCCAGTATCATGAGCCCCGGCCATCTGAGAGCATCGACACCTGAGATCACGGCCGCCACACCCGACAGCGGTGTCAGCTACGATAACAAGGTAGCTGTCCTCTGGCCTTATTAATTCCCCCAGTGTTTTGTCTCTCCAGGATCAGGTGTTCATACGCAGCTTGTTGACATTCACACTCGAAGCATTGAATTACACAGCAGCATTCTTGCATGAACGGAACAGGACGCTGATGTTTTCTTAACTTGCCTCGCGCAGCCGCTGTGTAATTAGTGGTGTTCATGAGGCGTTTATTTGCAACAACGATGTGTGATGTTTCAGGTTATCGGGAGCCCATCTGTGGCATGGCTTCTGAAGCAGCTGGTACCACTGATGAGGGCAGAGAGCATCGAGTTGACAGAGTCATTAGTTCTGGGCTTTGGTCGCACCAATTCTCTTGTCTTCAGGTATATCAGAAAACTGAAAGGTTTTTCTTAACAAACCAATTTTGATACAGTATTTTATTATTGTGATATCATTATATTTTAGCTGCTGTAGTATTGTTGTTGTTTATATTAACTCATTGAGTGCCAGTCGTTTTATGAAACAGAAAGTGCCTTATGCCAGCGTTTTTGCCCATTTTGAGTCATATTTCAAGACCCACAGAATATTTTGTACTATGACTCTGAAAACACTGAATAGCTCAAATGAAAGCAGAAACTCTCTATTTCGTCATGAAAAAAATGTTTGTTTTTACCTTGTTCCATTCTTGTTTTATCAGAGGTAGAGTAAAGGACACTTTCACCAAAATCACCACTTTTTGTCCAGACTCTGTTTTTCTCTCTAATCTCGATCATCTCCACTTCCTGCTTTTGATCGCTGTGGCGTATACTGTCTCTTTATGTCCCGACTACAAATCCCAAAAGCTCCAGAATTATCAGAATTATTCACAGGCTGTGGGAGACCGCGATCGGCGACCTGTTGCCAAAAAAACGAAAAATGTATACTGTATATGTATACTGTATATACGTTTTTGGCACTCAAGTGTTGAATTTTAAAGGACATAAATATACGTCCTTGGTACTCAAAGAGTTAATAGGACAGGACCAGCCAAATGAAAGTCCCATTATTTTCTCTGTTGTTAAAGTGCATGTTGGCCTGTATTTGTTTGGATTTAAACAGGATTATAGTTGAGTGGTGCCTTATTGCCGTTTATAGCTCCATCTGCATTGTAACTCAGATTTTTGTTTTAGCTCAAATCCATTGTCCTTTAAAATACCAATAGTCTGAGGTATAACTCCATTTAAATGAATGTTTTTATAGTAGTTATTTGAGACATTGTTGTTTGAGACATTTTAGCATTTTCCCTCATGATGACTTGTTTAAATTTTCACACAGGGAACTTGTGGAAGAGTTACATCCTCTCATGAAAGAAGCGTTAGAAAGAAGGCCTGAGGTTCGTTGATTTCATTTACAGCATAATACTCGCACGTGTTTACCAGAGATTAGCTCAAAAATTCTTGGAAATGAATAATTCAGCATGAAAAACAACTAATTCACTAAAGAAATCTTAAAATCCCAGCTGAGTTTGTGAATGAACTCGATCGTGATCTGTATCTTTACCAGAGAGTTGACATGTATCAGTCACTAAATATAGATTAAAACATTATTACCAGGACTTCTCTCATTAGGGGTTGTTCTCAATGATTCTTAACAGAACAAGAAGCGACGTGAACGACGCGACCTGCTGAGACTGCAGCTGTTACGGATCTTTGAGCTGCTGGCTGATGCAGGTGTCATCAGTGACAGGTTAGTGTGGCATCAGTTGACCCACATAACCTTTGTGCTACTTGACTCTTTATATTTCTTTGCTGCGGCACATCTTACATGTTGTCACATACTGTTTGGTTTGTAATTTGTCTTCATCTGGCCTCTCCCTGTTTTGCCTGAAGCACAAATGGAGCTCTTGAACGCGACACCCTCGCCCTGGGAGCTCTGTTCCTGGAGTATGTGGATCTAACCCGGATGCTTCTGGAAGCTGAGAATGACAAAGATGCAGAAATCCTCAAGGACATCCGAGCTCACTTCAGCGCCATGGTGGCCAACCTCATCCAATGTGTGCCAGGTGCTTAGAAACTGGTTAGACCAGTCACTGACAATACTCTGCTGTTCACATCCATAAATTACTGAATGCGTTTCTTTTATTTGGCTGCCGAATGTAATCCTTCTGCTGCACAAGACTCCTGATATTGATCTTGTTTTGGATGTAGTCCAAGGGTAGTAGATCTAAAAATAGTGCAGCTTAAAGACAGAGCAGGCAAGGGCAGGTGATGACTCATGGGTTGCCGAGCATTCACAAGTCCCCACTGAACAGCTAATGATCTGTCAAGGGACATCAGCACATTATCACCATATTGGAAGATGCACTTTTCGTAGTTAAGAGTTTAAGATACTTGAATATTTTTGCTGACTCTTCTCTCTCTATAACAACCTGTCTTGTTTGCCTCCCCAGTGCACCACAGGCGCTTCCTGTTTCCACAGCAGAGCCTGCGGCACCACCTCTTCATCCTCTTCAGTCAGTGGGCCGGTCCTTTCAGCATCATGTTCACCCCTCTGGACCGCTACAGCGACAGGAATCACCAGATCACAAGATATCAATATTGTGCCCTAAAGGTAAACTGACATAATCTATTGCCATCAAAGGAAGTCTTACATGTATTAATGTTGCCTCCTAAAGTGTGTTTGTTAGTATGGAATGGTCTATCTTTATCCAAACATCTCTGTCCATTGTAAAACAGTGAATTACTGTATGCGTTTGTGTGATCTAACCTATTTTATTGTGAAACAAGCTCCTGCATCATCAACTGGTTCTGTATCAGTGATAAATACGGACTTACAGTACAGCACCCTCTCTTCTGAACTGGCTTCTGAGTTTGCCAACATTACATTTTTACAGCTCTCATCCCACTTCTATCTTTACAAAGAAACAACAGCCTTTGTTGGCTGGTAAACATGAGCGCAGCAGTTTAATGCCACAAAATATGACTTCTGGGAATCTAGCACGTACTTCCTGAATACTGCAACTGTTGACTGTTTGTTCTTCCAGGCCATGTCTGCTGTGCTATGCTGCGGATCTGTCTTTGATAACGTTGGCCTCTCTCCAGACGGATACCTCTATAAGTGGCTGGATAATATACTCGCCTGCCAGGATCAGCGGGTATGTGGCCGATGCTTTACCACTGTGGTGCATTTAAACAAAGAGCTGACCCAGAAAGACCTTCTGATAGCTGGCTAGAACCTGCAGTTGTATAAAAGCCCAACACTCGATATTACCAAGTGCTTGCCATTATCTTGCTGGAGTGCTGGCAAGTAGTGAAGGAGAGTTGTGTATCAAAATAAATGTGTCTGTTTCAGTTTACTGTCATGGAAGATAAAGCACTCGCATGTTTGTTTTACACATTTTTCTTTGAGCCTTGAGGAGTGGCAGTAGCCGGGCAGGTAGCCAAGAAAATGAAATTAATCATATATTACTGGGATGACAAAAGTACATCTGCTGGGACCATTTTGAAAAACACACATCAGATTTCCTCAGATATTTGTGTAACATAAAATCAGGAATACAGGGATCCTTAAAAATGAAGTGGCATTCAGGAACGTCGTGTTGGTGTCTGCTCCTGGCTCAGGTCCACCAGCTTGGCTGTGAAGTGGTCATCCTGCTCCTGGAGCTCAACGCAGACCAGGTCAACCTATTCAATTGGGCTGTGGATCGCTGCTACACAGGCTCCTACCAGCTCGCCTCAGGCTGCTTCAAAGCTATCGCTACAGTCTGTAGCAGCAGGTAGGTATATATGTATACACATATAGATGGTTGGTTGATGATTAAGGTGGATTTTTTTTTTTTTTTAATTATTTTTTTTATTTCAATGAGAGGAAGTTGCTCTGGATTTACAATTGGCCCAAAAAGTGACTTTTTTGGGGGGAAAAATCAAAGAAATTAAAAAAATTAATATTATATCAGAAAATAAAGTATTGTGATATATTGCCATAGCGATATTTTTCCCCCACCCCTACTAAATACTGAAACATGAAGTTATTTTCTCTCTCTCCCTCCTAACTAGCAGAAACTATCCAAGTGATATAGTGACACTGCTGAATCTGGTCCTCTTCAAAGCATCAGACACCAACAGAGACATCTATGAGATTTCAATGCAGCTAATGCAGGTGAGATAAACAAGCATAGCTGCCCTTTGTGCCTCTGTGACACATTTCTCAAACGGCACATTTCTCCTCTTCCTTCGAAACAGATTCTTGAATCTAAGTTGTTCGTGTACTCCAAGAGGATTGCAGAGCAGAAGTCAAACAGTATCCTCTATGGGACCCACTGCCCGCTGCCTCCTCTGTACAGCGTCTCCCTGCTTCAGCTCTCCAGCCAGCTGGCCAGGATGTACCCTGAACTCACACTCCCTCTATTCTCAGGTAGCTCTTTGTGCTCTATATGTGGCCACAGTAGGGTTAGCCATGGTATTTGAGGCTGCTTTAATACACTCACAGGAGAAATCTTCCTGTCCGACTCTCAGGTTGAATTTATGTGCAGATCAGGGTCCAACTGGCTATTATAGTGAAACTAAGCAAGTTGAATCTAAACACCACAGTCCCCTGATGTTAGTATTGCCTCTCCTCTGCTTGTCCCAGAGGTTAGCCAGAGGTTTCCTACCACTCATTCCAATGGGAGGCAGATCATGCTCACCTACCTCCTGCCCTGGCTCAGTAACATTGAGCTGGTGGATAGCGGCCTGCTGCTCCCGGTCTACACACCGTGCACCTCAGATTATAGCCCTTCTATTCGGACGACCAGTGCAGGTTCATCCCACCAACTGAAAGGCACTGGCTGGGGCTCCTTACAGGCCACATCCATGGTTCTCAATAACCTCATGTTCATGACTGCCAAGGTATGTGAGGAAATGTAATGAAATAGGGCACAGGTTGTCAGTCAGTGCAGCTTTAACATGCCTCTATATTGTTCTTTTTTTCCAGTATGGAGATGACCTACCTGGACCAGAGATGGAAAATGCCTGGAATGCTTTAGTCAGCAATGAGAAGTGGAGCAACAATCTGAGAACCACACTGCAGTTTCTCATCAGTTTATGTGGTGTCAGCAGTGACACCACCCTCCTGCCATATGTAAGATATGACTTCCAAACTGGATAATATCATATACTTGTTTTTTCAGTTCATCCTGGTTTCTCATGGATAATCTGTGATTGTTCAGATCAAGAAGGTGGTGATCTATCTGTGCCGGAACAACACCATGCAGACCATGGAGGAGCTGATATTTGAGCTGCAACAAACAGATCCAGTCAACCCTGTGGTGCAGCACTGTGATAGTCCACCTTTTTATCGGTTCACTGCTACGAGCAAGGCCTCCACAGCAGCTTCAGGTACAGCTTTTAAAAACACTGAACAGAATAAACACCAGCTGGAATCTGTCATTTTAATGGCAAAAATCAATGAAACAGGAAATCCCAAATGCTCCGGTGGAACCACTTAGTGGCCAACCATAGAAAACAGTGTTTGTTCTGGATGGATCCCAGTGGTGAATGTGGACCAGTGTTGGTGTTAAAGATCACGCTCAGTTGACTTTCCCTGAACTTTTTATTTCCAGGCACCACATCGAGTAGCAACACTGTTGTCGCAGGCCAGGAGAGCTTTCCTGACACAGATGATACCAAGACTGTAAAGGAGAATGAGGAGAGGTAGAGAACAAGATACTGAAGCTTATCATTTGATTAATAATAATGCTACCAAGACTCATTGTGATATTTATTTCTGACCTCAGGCGTAGCCACATAATGAGAGCCCACAACCGCCTGGAGTCACGCTACAGCAACAGCTCAGGAGGATCGTACGATGAAGATAAGAGTGAGTGTATTTTTGTACCAGACAGCCTTTAGAAAATGTGGTTGTGGTGGTCTGGTGAGTGTGGAATACTAGGGCTGGTTTTGAGGGGAAGAAGGAGGCCGACATGGTGTGATTGATAATGCATGAGCAGCTCAGAGTGGCCCGGGGTTCTTAAAAGGCCTCTATGAGACCTGGCACTGAAATAAAAGTAGTCAGGCCCAGGGCGCCTGCACTGCAGATAGTGGCTCAGAAACAGCTGGCATGCTCTCTTGGTCTGAATTAACCCAGCAGGCTAATAAGAGTAAGAATTACTTTAATGTAGTTTTATATTTTTAAATGCATCTCCAGTCTGTCACATGTTTGCAATGAATGTCTAATTTTCTGGAACTGTTTAGGTGAACCTCTGCCCCCCTATGCTGATTGGCTGATGGTTGTCATGGAGACCAATCAGCCGCATCCCCTGCCCATGCCTCTGAATGGAGGATGTTGGGCTCCACTGGTGGACTTTTTGCCAGAGACCATCACCCCCAGAGGACCGCTGCACAGGTTAGGCTGCAAAGGAGTCAGGTTAAACTTCTGCCATTCTCTCCTAAATGATAACATTGTTGAGATAAATCTGATCTGAGATCTTTTAGAACCTGTCACAGTGTACCTTTAAATGTCTAAAGATAAATGAAGCACCACTCAGGCTGTTGTGGATTTGATTTGTGTTTCATTTAATTGAGAAGCTTTACACTTTATTTATTTTTCTCTGCTTTAGGTGTAATATAGCAGTCATCTTCATGACAGAGATGGTGGTGGACCACAGTGTGAGAGAGGACTGGGCAATCCACCTGCCTTTGCTGCTCCATGCACTGTTTTTGGGTGAGTTCACATTCTTGTTATTATATGATTTAAGTAGTTGAACATTTTAGGGGCAATAGTTGATTGGAGATTTGATTTGACTGAAGTAGTTGGAGTCTAATACGAAAGATACCTAAGTGATACCTAAGTGTCTGTGAATCATGCTCTCAGGTGTCTCTAGAGACAGGGGGACATGTCCCCTTATTAATAGTGACACAGATCCTTCCCCCCTCTTTCCCAGCATAAGGAGACAAACATCACTGCTAAAAGAAAGCGGATTAATGTCATTACAGCAGCATTAGGAGCCCGACGTTTGTGTGTGTTTAGACACATGGTGCATTCAAGTTGTACATGAATGTCAGAATTTCCACGCACCAAGTCAAAATTTAAATCAGAACCCTCCGTGAAGTCGGTTCTCCACCTCGGAAAGTCGGATTAATCTCACAGAACTGACACATAATTCATGCTATCTGCTACCAATGTAAACAGTAGCTACATGTCTTGTTGTAGGTCTATAAGGGTGGGAAGTGACCATTGTCTAGTATGTCTACTACAATAAAGCCCAAATTACATAAAAATAACTTAAGGAGTTGAAATAAAATAATAATATAACAATAATAACACATTAATACTGATGATGACCAATCATGGTCTAAATTGCACAAAAATGATTTATTGAGGTAATGAAAAAAGTTTCATTCTGGAACCGGTATTGAAACAAAGGTTTCTTCAAATGTGGCTCAAATTCAAAAGTCAAAGTCACTGTGACCTCACAAAATACGTTAAATAACTGGTCTCTTCCTCTCCTCAGGAATGGATCACTATCGTCCAGAGGTGTTTGAACACAGCAAACGTCTCCTCCTCCACCTGCTCATCACCTTGTCCTGTAACAACAACTTCCTGTCCATCGCCTCAGTCTTACTGCAAACACGTGAAATCAACGGCACCAAGACCCTCACTTGCAAAACAAGTCTTCAGCCAGAATATTTACCTTCAGGTAAAAATATTACTCAGCTGTTTGGGTTTTGTCAGCTAAAAATCTCCTCTCACGTTACTGAAATAAATGTCCAGCTGACGGAGCTGCTTGGCTTCACACAGTTTGCTCCTCTCTCTGGATAATATAAGCGTGAACAACAGGAGGGAATGGCTAACATTCTTTCAGAGGATAGATATGTTTCTTATCAGGGGAGAAAATATTTGGACACTGAGCCAAAAGCAATATTGAGCACGGAGGACATCAAAGGTCTTGATTAAGGCATTCCATAATGCTATTTTTGTCCTCTTGAGCAAATTGGGGCCATCTGCTCGGGCTTGGATAGGCCGGTTCCACTCCACCCTCCTCTTGTCCGTTATTTGTTTTGTAAACGTCTAGACATTTTTAATGTACAAAGTATTTGACCAGTGTGCTAAAAATAGTGATTATTTTAACAGCAACCCCACACAATGATAAGATTGATATCCCATTTTCTCAGTGTTTAGCATCTTTATCTTCACCTAACAACAAGGATATTGTGTGTGCAGCAACTTAGCAGTGAAACTTGGCATGAAAAGCTAACTGGATGTTAGTTAATTAAAGCTGTTTGTGATCAGACACCTGCTCCTCTGTTGTCTTCAGGAGGATGTTTTGACTTCCTGCGGGACTGTCAAGCATCTCCCGTGCCAGACTCTGGTCTGAGCTCTTCGTCTACATCGTCCAGCTTGAGTCTGGGAAGCAGCAGCAACAACCTGCCGGAAATCTCTCATGAGGTGGAGGAGCTGGTGGCTTCCAATCAAATGGATGAGAAGACCAACAAGCTCATTGAGTTTTTAACCACAAGGTGTCCATTTCAATACATTGTGCTTAATATGCTCAGTATCATTTCCAGCAGGTGTAGTGGTTGAATTCTGAGGATATATTTTAGGCAGAGAATTCATGTTATACAGCAGAGATGTGCTTTCTCATATGTCTTGATGTAGCTTACCACCTAGTGGTGGAATATGCATGTTGCAATAGATTCCAAAAGCCCCATTTTATTATTTGAGTCAGGCTGGTGAAGCTGACATTTACCATGATTAACTGATTATTAACACATTAGAAAATCCAATTAAAATGTCATCTTGTACATGTTCACATTATATTTATAATAGCTTTTTAGTAAGCTGAACACAAGCATCATAACTCTGAGTGCCAGCCGTCATAAAACAGTGCCTTGTTCCAGTGTTTTTTTGCCCATTTTGAGTCATATTTCGAGACCCACAGAATATTTTGTACTATGTCTCTGAAAACACTGAATAACTCAAATGAAAGAAGAGACTCTATTTCATCATAAAAAAATGTTTGTTTTTACCTTGTTCCATTCTTGTTTTATCAGAGGTAGAGTGTTGGGAGTTTGGGAGACTGCGATCAGCGACCCGCTGCTGAAAATCACTTTGCTGTATTATTACATCAATGACACTCAAACATTGGATTTTAAATGACGTTGAAATACGTCAGTGGCACTCAAAGTGATAAAGAAGTTGAGCATTGTACATCTCTCTACATGAACAATATATTATGTGTAGTTAGTAACTATGAAACTGTTGTTTTATAGAGCATATGGACCACTGTGGTGTCATGAAGACATTTCAGCAAAGAACCAAATTTCAAAAAGCACTGGGCAGTTGACCAACTTTCTGCGACATGTGGTGTCTGTGTTCAAGGAGTCTAAGTCAGGTAACACTTCATTATGTCTGTAACGTCTTTTCCACTCAACAGTTCTCCCTTTCTTCAGCGTATTTCTCTGTGTGTCCTCTCTAGACTTCCACCTGGAGCAGCAGCTCAGTGACGTGGCTCTGCAGACAGCCTTATGCAGTTCATCACGTCACTACGCTGGACGCTCCTTCCAGGTGTTTCGGGCCCTCCGTCAGCCGATTTCTGCCCACGCTGTCTCCGACCTGCTCTCACGGCTGGTGGAAGTCGTCGGTGAACACGGAGAAGAAGTGCAGGTTTGTGCTGTCTGTTTGTGGATATGAGAGCATTAGACATTCATAGGATCATGTGGAGCTTTCTCCTTTGCATCTTTATCACATTCAAACACACATGAGCAAATCCAGTTTGTAGAAAGTGTTGTTGTCTTTTTCCTTTCTTGCAGGGCTATGTGATGGAGGTATTACTCACACTGGAGTCTGTGGTGGATAACTTGGCTGAATGTCTCAAGAACAATGATCTCATGGCCATCATGACAAGGTTTATGTCTCTCCTTTGTGTATTTATGTTGAAAGAAGGCATTTTGTTTTTGTTAAAACATATAGTGACTTTAACTGATTATTTGATTCCAGAGCCTCGTCTCCAGATTTCCTCACCAGTCTCAAGCTGCTGTCCAATAGGAAGAGCACAGGGCAGCTCAATCTGAGAAGAGAAGAGAGGAGCCGACATCAGAGGAGCTCTTCAGTCCCCAAGAAGTTTGGAGAGGCGGACAGGTGGTCTGATCCACCTCGCAGCGCTACGCTGGATCGTATCCAAGCCTGCGAGCAGCAGGTGTTGTTAGCCAAGAACAGCTCGTCCTCCTCGAAAGACAACATCAACGACCCGACCAACGTCAACCACCCCAGTAACCTGCTGGCCACCATCTTCTGGGTGGCAGTGTCGCTGATGGAGTCTGACTTTGAGTTTGAGTATCAGATGTCTTTGAGACTGTTGAATAAGCTGCTGGGCCACATGTCGCTAGACAAGCAGGAGAACAGGGAGAAGCTGGAGAAGCTGCAGAGCCAGCTTCAATGGAGCAGCTTCACGGGGCTCCAGCAGCTGCTGCTGAAGGGCTTCACCTCCGTGTCCACCACCGACCTCACGCTGCAGCTCTTCTGCCAGCTCACACCAGTGTCACGAGTGCCTGTAGTGGATACTTCTCAAGCCATAGGTACACTGGAGGAATCACCATGTGCATAAAAAAACACTTTATTTTTCAAATAAATAATTTCACTGTGTTTTCATGCATTTCACTGTTTCATCAATTAGGTTTTCCCTTGAATGTCCTCTGCCTGCTCCCACATCTCGTGCAGAACTTTGACGGTCCCACGCAGTTCTGTCAAGACGTAGCAGAGAGGATAGCCCAGGTTCGCCTCCATTAATGTTTATTTGCTCATTTTCGCTCAGAGATAATAATGTGTTTTAAGCGAATGCACTTTTTGCGTGTAGGTATGCCTCGAGGAGAAGAACGCTAAGCTGTCCAACCTGGCTCATGTCATGACTTTATACAAAACACACTTCTACACACGAGACTGCTTCTCCTGGGTGAACGTGGTGTGTCGATATCTTCATGAAGCTTTCCCGGATATCACCCTCAACCTGGTCACTTACATGGCAGAGGTCTGTGCAGCCATTGATCAGGAGTGAAAGGTTGTACAGTGAGGTGCTAAATATGTTGATGATGTGTTACTCTGTTTTAACAGCTGCTGGAGAAGGGCCTCCCCAGTATGCAGCAGACTCTTTTACAAATCATCTACAGCCTCCTGAGCCACATGGACCTGTGTGGGATTCAAGCTAAACCCTTCAACATGGAGGTGCTCAAGACAATTGAGAAATTTGTCCAGGTAAATTAAAATATATGCCTTAGGTTAATTTCTAGTTAATGGCTCCTATATTTAGAGCAGGGGTGTCAAACTCATTTTAGTTCATGGGCCACATTCAGCTCAATTGGATCTCAAGTGGGCGGGACCAGTTAAACCATAATAAGCTCAATAATAAGACCTCCAAATGTTTCACTGTCTTTTAGTGTGAAGAGGTGTGAAGTTTATTCTGAAAAGTTAATTAACAATCAGCCTGAGATGCCTTATTGATTTCCCTGGTTACGGCTAAAAACAGAAAAACTGTTTCCTCAAACCTGCCAACAAATCATTTATCTTTTCTTGTATGTTTTATTCAAATGTTTATTTCACTGAAGAAAGTGATCAATTTTTCTTGGACCATATGTTTGACAGCCCTGGTTTAGAGTATCTCAGTGGTAACTTTTACTTCTTGAGATATGTGCTCAGAAAGTGAAAACATTCAGATCATCTTCATCAGATGTGATCACTGGAAACCTTTAGGTGCTGTAGAGTAGAGCCTTGTGTTCCCTGTTCCTTTTGTAAGTGTTTGTGGGAGAAAAAAAGGGAAAAAAGCTGCAGTAAATTTGTAGACACACCCAAACTATAAACAGTCTGCCCTTCTGCCTCTGCTTATTCTCCTGCTGAAGCCTTTTTCCTTCAGCTTGCTACTGTCAGCCAGCTGCCAGAAATAGAAGCACAGTAAAACAAACAGAGATACACTTGTGGTTGTTTCTTTCTAAACATGTGGCTGTGTTGTTTTTTCTCTCTATGAACTGTGTTGACTATAGACTGTCCATTGGGGGGAAGCGTTGAATATCCTGAAGCTGGTGGTTTCTCGATCAGCCAGTCTGGTGCAGCCTTCGTCCCCACACAGTGACGCCTCCTACGAGGACATCAGCCGTGTATGGGACCGCTCCTCCAAGGCCCTGCCTGGGAAAACACTGGATTTCCACTTTGACATATCTGAGGTTAGAGACTCTTTCTCTGACTTTGTTTCTAATGTTCATGGACTGAACGGCCCTCTAGTTTGTGGGGAGCGTAACACTTGTGTGAACATTTCTCCCTGTGTTTTCCAGGGTGTGGTGCTTGTTGAGCTTTTTGGAAAGGAAACATTTCTTCCACTTCCTTAATGCTGATATTTCTTTTTCACCAAACCCCTTGAGATTAGCTTGAGAGCTTGAAAGGTAAACACAATTAGCCAAGCGGTGCAGAGCTGGAAAGTGATGTCAAAGATACAGACAGAGTGGTGTATGTGTGGGAACTGTTTGGGTAGTTCATGAATGGCAGGAAATGATGTCAACTCTCAGCTGCCGTCCTTTGTAAGTGAATCAGTGAGTTTCGAGGACAGCCTACAGTGTGTGTATTTAAACCTGAGGCTGGACAACCACCACTGACATTTCTGAAAATACACAGATATTTTTAGACTGAGAGGAAAAACCAGAGGCATTTTAGGTTTGTTTTTACTGAAGTGCTTCAAGAATTTGGAAAGAAAACCTTGATGAAAGATAAATACTGGTTGAGTGATTACTTTACAGCTACCATGGTGCCTGAGTCATGGATTGACTAAGCAAAGAGGGACTTTCTCCTCTTCAAACTTTCCCTGACTCATCACGGTTTCTGTCTGCATGTTTGTTTGTTTTCATCCGTGCCGTTAGACACCGGTGATTGGTCGTCGATACGATGACCTGCAGCGTTCTCCAGGCCAAGATGTGAAGAGCAGGACCACAACAGTGACCCGCAGCACCTCCTCCACCTCCTCTGGATCCACTTCCAACAACGTCCTGGTCCCAGTCAGCTGGAAGAGGCCTCAGTCTTCACAGGTGAGCACTTCCAGTCCTTCTTAGAAGTATGCTCATAAAGGAGGCTGAGAGGCTGAATGTGTGATATTTTCTGTATCTGTTTTTCCTTCAAAATCTATTTTCTCTCTGCAGAAAAGGACACGGGAAAAACTAGTGAATGTATTGTCTTTGTGCGGACAGGAAGTGGGACTCACAAAAAATCCTTCAGTAAGATTCACTTCATTTTAGCCTTAAACTTTTAACACTTTCTGTCCATTTCTATCATCAGTTATCAAAGCATTTTCCACAAGCTCTTTTTCATTTGTGTCTCTTTCTTGTGTAGGTGATCTTCTCCAGCTGTGGGGAGCTGGACCTCATGGAGCACCAGCCCAGCCTGGTGTCCTCCGATGATGGGACCCGGGAGCCAGACAATATGGACGACACCACCTCAGAGCAGCAGTTTAGAGTCTTTAGAGACTTTGACTTCCTGGATGTGGAGCTTGAAGACGGAGAGGTGAGTCTCAAAAGATTTAAGACAGTGGTAAAAAATAAAATAATTGAATAATTGATTAAAAAAAAAATGAAATAAAAATAATCCTCACACAATAAAAAAATAAAAATAAAAATAATCCTCACACAATTGGTGGTCTACCTGCTCCTTATAATGGGGTTTTTCTTTTTCTGTTTTTTTCTGTCTGCACTATCTAGGAGCTACAGGTAAGTTTAGTTGTATTTGTCCTTGCTGTGTTCTTAAAAAAGTGTTTTGCTTGTGCAGATAACTGAGTTAACTGTCACACTGATGGCAAAATGTAGAAATGTGTGTGCATGCTGTGTAATTTACAAAGCTGGTTCTGTAATGTTCATAGATTTTAAGCAGAAATCCACTCAACTGTGATGTGTAACACAGAATGTTTGCTGTATTTCTCATGCACATCACATAAGACAAGTGTTGGTAGTTTTTAATGAGGATTACTGAATGTTTTAGCTGATGTATCATTGTATCCTCAATTGATTTAAACAATTTTTATAATTATTGAGCACATGCACATTATCAACAGGAAACATTTTTTTTTTATATTTTTCACACAGCAGGCCTATATCATGTAATCATTGTTATATTGTTAATAGGTTATAAATATAATAATTTCTTTGTGTACCTTTACCCTGCTGTCAACCATGTTGGTCAGTGGTTAAATTTAACCAGTGATGTTACATTGCTCACGTCTTGGCATTTCTGGCCAATAGATGCTGTAGACATAACACAAGAAACTATCTCTGTGAATCGAGCTGCAGACTTTGTATCCTGGAAAACTGTCAGCTGGTGTCTTTGAGCCCTCTGAAATGTCAAACACACTGAAACCTTGAACAACTGCTGCGGTCAACGAAACAGCATTAAGCAAATCACCACAGGAAGTCTCCCTTGTTTGAACCGTTGATGTGGAGCTTTGGGGGAATGTGGAAGTTGGCTGACATCTCCAGTTTAAAAGTCCCTCTGCATTTTAAACAGACAGACTCAGAGGGTTTGCAGTTTTTGTAATTTAAAGTCTGACAACATCAGGGTGTTCTCAAACCTATGTTTTTCTGTCAGTTTCACCGTCATCTTGGATATTTTTGGTGTAGTTTAGGATCCTTCCATTCTCAGCTATGAGGGGAAAAAGTCCCTCAGACACTGACCACTCCCTGAACCTGCACTGCATGGTTGTGTGGATGTGTGTGTGTGTTATGTGTGCATGTGTTTGAGAAGAGACTGTGTTTTATTGCTACTTGGTAACTTTCAAAGTCATTCTCTGTCGCAGGGAGAGACAGTGGACAACTTCAACTGGGGGGTGCGTAGACGCTCCATGGACAGTCTGGACCGGAGTGACGTGCAGCTGCTGGAGGACAGTCAGCTGTCCAGCAGCATGCCCAGCCTCAGCAAGATCCCCCATGAAGACTCAGACGAGTCATCTGAGGAAGATTCCCTCACCACCAGCCAGATCCTCTCCCACTCCCAGCTTGTAAGTTCACCTTTGTTTTTTATGACAACAAATGAAAGTCATAATGAACCTTAAAACTCTTTAAAACATTGGGGACGTAATCTGTTAACTCACAGTTCAGTCCATTTTGTGGAGGTCGTATTATGTGAAATTAAATTCTGTGTGAGATGTGGGGAACACTGCAGAAACTCTTCAACGCTTTGAGTGTCAACCGTTCTTTAAAACCGAAAGTGTCTTGTTCCAGTGTTTTTGCCCATTTTGAGTCATATTTCAAGACCCACAGAATATTTTGTACTATGTCTCTGAAAACACTGAATAGCTCAAATGAAAGAAGAGACTATTATATACTCCATTCTTGTTTTATCAGAGGTAGAGTTGAGGCCACTTTCACTAAAAATGCGACTTTTTGTCCAGAATTTGTCCATTTTGCTCTCTAATCTCGATCGTCTCCACTTCCTGCTTTGATCTCTGTGGCGTATACCGTCTCTTTATGCTTCGTCTACATCTCCCAGAAGCCTCAACATTACTCACAGGCTGCAGGAGACTGCAATCGGCAACCCCAGCTAAAAAAAACACTTTGATGAGATACGTCAATGACACTCAAAGAGTTAACAGTATCATGGTGTTGATTTCAACCATAATCCTAAGACTATAAAATGTCAGAGTTTACAGTACAGTAGACATTATTATATCTTGGCCCCTACATGAGCTTTCCTCTTATGCCCCCCTCAGGCTGTTGTCAACTTTAACAAGATATCTCTTTGCTGAGCACATGCCGGCTCCAGAGGGGAGAAGACCTTTTTATTTTAATGATCAATTAGTGTCTACTAAAGTGTCCAAACTTTAACAATTCTAAAAAAAATATAGCAAAATTCTCTACATACTGAAATCGTCCAACACAAACTGCAGGGTTTAATGAACGCTGTGGTGTCCTGGGGCTGCTTGCACAGCTTTGAACTTTTGCATCATCTTGCTGTTATTCCATGACCACTGACTAATATTTGAAGTTTTAGCTCAGGTTTACAGCTGTTATCCCACTCCTGTCTTGTTCCTGATTGGTTAGCCACTCTGCTACTGTTACTGCTTACAGATAATTCAGGAATGCTGAAGAATTTTCACTGTTACTGTTTTCAGTCCAGTGTTTTGAGTGTTTTTGACACATTGACCCATTTGAGGGAGATTTTACAACAAATTTTACTGTGTCTCTCTTGCAGATGGTCAACCTCTCTCCAACAGCAGAGATCAGTAGCAGAGATTCTCCCTCTGCCTTTTTTGACACAACTTCAGCTGATTCAACTCCCCTGAACACCAAAAACCCTAGTTTCGAGGTCCAACCACCAGAGGACTCGAAGCAGCGGGTGAATAAGGGCTTCAGAGTGTCTGAGATACTGGGAACTACTAATACCTATCGCCACTCCATACTAGAGTTCTTCACTAATTTTGCCAAATAGGGATCCGTTTCGTTGCCTTTTTTCTTGTGACATGTCTTGGATGGTTTATGTGCTTTGGGTTCAGTCTATGTTCAGTATTACTTAATGGTGCTGTGACTTTTTATTTCCTCTCTTGCATGAGCTGGTCTTTTCTTGGATGTTTCAGTCTTTGCATGCTTAAGGAGAATTAACTAAAACAGTAGTGCATTTTAATAATGGTACTGTTAGGGGGCTGTAGCCAGCAATAGAAAAAAAAAGTTCTTCTTTCTTTCCGTGTCTGTCTGTTTAAGGCAATGTGTATACCTAATTGCTTCTGTTTGGGTGGCAAAAACTAAAAACTCTTGGCATGTGGGAGCTCAAGAAAGGTTTACACATTGCCTGTCCCAAAAGGGCCACAATGCTGGCTGACTTTCATTTCATCAATTTAATTGGCACAATTTACCTACACTAAATTTTCAAAATAAAAGAAAACACCACAAGGAGTGCCCATAGGGTCCCACACCAAGGTTAGTGTATCCATTTTACCGGTAAATGATTTGTTTAATAATAATAATGTATAACAGAGGGAATATTGCAGCTGATATAATGACATTTACTGCATGCATTCTCAGTATTTTTATGTTAATTTAGTTCATTTTGCTGAGAAAGCATTGTCTACCCTGTGTCCCTTTAGCATGAGGTGTCACAACAGGACGAAGACACCGCTGTCCATGAGGACGCCCTCTCTCTCTCCATTACTGAACTACCCCTTGAACTTCACTGTGGTGACAGTTTGATGATGGATGTGGTCCACATGGATTACAAAGGAGCACTGGACCTTGACAGCTGCTTACCCAGGTACCTGCTCGCAGCTTTTCTCAACGATAAATAAAGTTACATAAAAATGATATCAGTAACATGGCTTCTTCGTGTCCGCTCAGTCTTGCAGACGAGGAGAGAGACGACACGCTGGAGCCAAGATCTTCGCCGCCGCCGTCACCCTTCTTCTCCGCCATCCTGGCAGCTTTCCAGCCAGCAGTATGTGACGATGCAGAGGAGGCTTGGCGAAGTCACATCAACCAGCTTGTGTCTGACTCAGATGGATCCTGTGCTGTGTACACTTTTCACGTGTTTTCCTCACTGTTTCAGGTAATTCAGCACAGCCTCATTCAATGAGCTGTGTGCCTGGTCAAAGTGAATAATTAACGTGAAAGGCTAACAGACTTAGTTATCTGGCTGATTAACCTTTACACAAAGAGGCTTCCTTCCAGTGCAGCTCTGATTAATTACAGAGAGGCCACTCTCTAGTCTAGACGCTTTCAGCTCGAAAATCTTTAGAGATTCATTAACCTGATGTTGTTCACTTCACTGACCAAAGCTGACAATGGAGAGTTTCTGGAACAAAAACTGAAATAATGGCAGTATGTGTAAGTGCCTTAAATGATGTAGGAGTGACTTTGACAGCCTGTGTTTCTTGCTTTGCAGAACATTCAGACCAAATTTTGTTCCTTGACCTGTGATGCTGTGAGTTACCTTGGTGACGGCCTGCGAGGCTTAGGAACAAAGATTTTAAGATCTTCTCAAATGCTGACATCATGCTCAGAGTGCCCAACACTATTTATTGATGCAGACACAGTGAGTAACCTGAGATTTTTTTTTTATCAAATGTACGATATGCCAGTCGTATTTCAGCATATTCAACAACAAAATCCATTTTCACAGATTATGTCGTATGGATTTTTGGAAAAAATGAAATTCAGCGTGTTGGAACTTCAAGAGTATCTTGATACTTACAACAACAGGAAGGAGGCAGTGCTCAGTGTAAGGACATTCAGTAGTGTGTAGTGTGAGTATCACCTGTATGTTGAGTTGTATATGTTGTGATTCTGTTGTCTCTGTCACTCACAGTGGTTGAGCAACTGTAAGGCCACCTTTCCCAGTAGTGCTGGGGGTGCCGTGGTGACATGCCAACCAGCGGAGCATGAGGACAAGGTAACACCTTACCTATTTAGGGATATGAACTCTGACACACTTAAACACACAAAATGCTGTGTGACTTTATTCTGATAGAATTAAATTGTAATAAAGATTCCCCTTCAGCTGACCTTTTATACTGTATCCTCTGCATTACGATTACTGTGTGATACTGTAGCACTGTGAGTGTTACCTCTAATTTTCTCACACTATGTTAAAATTATGTTTCTGACAACCTTGAGTTGCAGCACATGACCCCATTTAGACCTGACATTACTATGCTGAGTGCATAGTGCTTGATCACATGAAAGTACAGGTGTAAATAAACTCAAAGCGCATTCAGGCCAGATTGTGATCCAGTCAGCCCAACCACCTCCAGAGGTGGTCAGGTCTCGGAGGCTCTACTTCTGGGTGTGCTCAGCGCTCGCCCAGCCACTGGACTGATCGCCATCTCTGTGTCTTGCATTTGCGGGCCCTCTCCCTCAAAACCATGGCTTTTTGAGACTGATGTGTCCACACATTGTGCATTTCCTCTCCAGTAGTACCCAGCTGCCTGTGCATAATGCAGCCTCCACACATTTTAACTCATTGAGTGCCAGCCGTTTTTTTAAACAAAAAGTGCCTTGTGCCAGCGTTTTTGCCCAATTTGAGTCATATTTCAAGACCCACAGAATATTTTGTGCTATGACTCTGAAAGCACTGAATAGCTCAAATGAAAGAAGAGTCTCTCTATTTCATCATTAAATAAAAAGCATTTGTTTTTTCCTTGTTCCATTCTTGTTTTATCAGAGGTAGGGTAGAGGACACTTTCACCCTAAACGCCACTTTTTGTCCAGATTCTGTTTTGCTCTCTAATCTTGATCGTCTCCACTTCCTGCTTTGATCTCTGTGGTGTATACCGTCTTTTTGCTCCGACTACATCTCCCAGAAGCCCCAACTTTACTCACAGGCTGTAGGACACTGTGATAGGCGACCCACTACTGAAAAACCACTTTGACGTATTATTACGTCAATGGCACTCAAGCGTTGGCTTTTAAATGACATAGAGATACGTCAGTGGCACTTAATGAGGTAATACCACATGTTATCAGGTTAAATCATATCTAGAAGCAAGATGCATTTTAATGGCAGGTGTAAATGGGGTTTCTCATTCCAATGTGCATCGTGATCATTTTCAGCTCTGCTGGGCATGGGAGCAAGGTCTCTTAAGTTGCATTTCATCTAGTTGTAAACACACGCCGTATTACACTCACTTCACACCTGAGGGAAGGAAACAGCAAAATGGAAGGTTTTGCTGCTTAAACTTGGTTCAACATAAATAGCTTAGAGATTCCCACCAAAGTGAGTGCACCTATGCCAATTAACAGGCAAAACTGGTATTTTGCTTGGCTTTTTTTTTACTTGGCTTCTTGATTAAAGGTGCTCTGTGGAGTTTTCTTGTGATTGTTTACATCCAGGCTCATAGTCTTCTTTTCTGTGTTTGTAGGCACATTGCAGCATATCTTGGTGTATTGTCACCACCTATAGATCAGTAGAATAATGTGACACATTGACAGTCATCAATGTATTTGATCATCCACATGTGCACACATGGCACATATGTAAAGTTAAACAACATGAGGACTTAAAAGCACCTACATGGTGCTGTTAAAGGTCAAAACCTTCACAGGGAACCTTTAATTCATGGCAACTACCAGCTCCTTCAACTGTTCTAATTTGCACAAACACCGATCCTCACTTCTCCTCCTCTCTGCATGCCCATAAAACCTGTGCTAATACTTTTCACCCACTTTCAAATGGAAATAATAAGGTTGCATGCCCTTTTTTATTCTGTTTCCCTACTTCTTTTCTGTCCTCTAACATGCTTGCTTTGTAGCAAATGGAAACTCTGGCTGTAAGTTGGAAAGACTTGTTCCTCTCTGTTGTTTTAAGTTGTCTTTTATGTTTTTTTAAATAAATACTATTTTCTGCATAACTTCAGAATGTAGTCCTACAGTAGTTATATGTGAGAGAATAGTATAGTGAGCCATAACAAAGACACACCTAGCCCAGTCAAAAGGTCTTTTGCTAACAATCACTTTTTCTTTCAGCAACTGGAGCTCTGTCAAAGACTCTACAAGCTCCACTTTCAGCTGTTGCTGCTCTTTCAGTCCTACTGTAAGCTGATTGAACAGATCCATGCAATAAGTTCTATTCCCGAGGTAGGTACATCATGCTATTGCTTGTTCTCTCTTTTTGGAGCAACTAGCATTTAATCCATGTCCCCATTTAATAAGACTAATCCCTCTCGACCTTCAGCTGACAAACATGTCCAGAGAGCTAAATGATTTGAGGAGTAATCTGAGAGTAGCAGCAGCCTCTGTGACAGATGATGAGATTGCTGCCACCTTCAGCTCCTCTGAGGCTGCTGTGCAGGCCATCCTCGACTGTCTGAAGAGCAACGAGTTTCCTCTGGCCATCCGGTATATTCGTGAGTGCAGGTGAGAATAGAAAAAAGACGGTTTTTCTTTCCACGAGGAGTGTATGCCGTCAAAATACACGATCCAGTCAGATGAGTAACATTTTCTTTTTTCACTGCAGAACCATGTGGCCTAACGACATCTTTGGCAGCCATTCTGAGGATGAGGTCCAGACTTTACTCAACATCTACTTCAGACATCAAACCTTGGGTCAAACGGGGACTTTTGCTGTGGTGGGCTCAAAACAAGACCTGACAGAAATCTCTGTCAAGTTGATGGAACTTAACGGAGAGATTCGGGACATGATCCGACGAGCCCAAGGCTACCGAGCCATCACAGCTTTCCTCCCAGACTCCAGGATTTCAGGCTCGACTCTCTGACGGCTGTCTTGTTCCTGTTCCTGCACAGCACCCTGCCCCATGCCAAGCTTCTGGTCTCTGTCTGAGGCTGCTGCTATCATCTCAATGGTTAACAAGCACTCTGCTCTCTTCTGGGAATAACCAAACCCCTTCCTCTTCCTGCTCAGAGCACACCAGAATGTCTCAAAGCCAGGTCTCTGGTTGTTTTCAGAAAGATGAGAGACTTTACAGTTACAAAGAAACTCCAGCTTTTATTGCACTAATAATAGAAATTGTCACAAAGCGACCACTTGCGACTAAGGTCAGCAACATTCACATTTAACAAATGACATACCAAAGTGATTCTCTTTCAGTTATGTTGTTTTAATTGTCAAGGGGAAATGTGCAATCCCACACGGAAGTGGAAGACTTTTACTGTATTCTGAAAGAATGTATTTGAAACATTGGAAAACATGAACATTGTTAGTACAAAAAAGGGAGACTTCATTACTTTGTTAAAGTAGTGGGTCTTTTTTTGTGTGTGTGTGTGTGTGTGTGTGTGTGTGTGTGTGTGTGTGTGTGTTTGTGTGCGCTTGTGTTGTGTGTGGGTGCTCGAGTGTGTGATATAAACCTGACGACCATCACAGATGGAATTATTGATACTGATTTACAGATATTGTTCACATTTAACTACTTCAACATGCTGCAAAACTACTGTAATGTCTCCCAAACCTACACCACATTCTGCTGTGTGGGTCATCTGTTACTCAAAACATCTTACTGTACCTTTTAACTGTGCAGCTTATAGCAAATAGGTAAATTATTTCATATTATTTGCAATAGGAAAAACATACATTTATCAGACTAGATTTATAGGAAAAAAAACAAATATTTTGTTTAATTTTTAAACCTGCCAAGCTTGCAAATTATATGTACTATAAATTGTAATAGTAACGTTTATGATCAAATACAGAAACTATTTTACCTGGATTATTGTACATAGTGCAATGGGGGCTTTGCTCTGACTCATAAGATTGTATTTTTATGTACTTACAATTAGAGTTGCCCGTTGAGTGAAAGAGATAGTTATTTGTAAAGCTTCCACCAGGACTGTGTAGCCTCTCGCCTTGTAAATACTACTGCCTTGGCAATGTACTGTACTTTGGTGTTCTGTACGCTCATGTAACAATAAAAAATAAAACTTACATTTGTTAACTGTGGTGCAATTTGTGTGATATTAGTATTGTTGTTGTTGTTTTATTTTGTTGGTTACAAGTAGAAACTTTCTTGCCCTTAAACCTTTCTTTCGAAATTTAAAGGTTGTGCAGCATTCAGAAAGGTCAGATGCACCTCTGTCTCCAATAGTGATGTGATGTTCACAAACGAGCCGATTCTTTGTAATGAATAAGAAGAGCTGAGAGAGCCAAATCTTCAGTGGGGATGAGACTTTTATTTAATGGACAAACAAAGTGGCCAATCACATGCGAGGACAGACTAGGAAGATATCACTATGCTGAAGAGGGAAGGGGGACAGTGTAGTGGGACATGCCAAGGACACACAAAGAAGAAGAAGAAGAATTCCTTTATTAATCCCTCAATGAGGGAAATTACATTTTTCAAAGCAAGAGGGGCCTCAGAATTAAATACCAACCGCTACAGAAAACATTATAACCGAGCAAAAACTGAAAAGAAGCAGCATCTGGCTGTATTTCAGTAATGTTGGAAACAGCAAATCTGAGTGCAGAATGTGTAAAATTAAAATATCAGTCAGAGCAGGGTCAACAACAAACCTGCACTAAAGACTTTTGTCACAAGTGTCATTTGATAAAATGTTCAATAATAGTGACTTTGTATATTTATTTTTTAACAACAAAATGCAAGGTTTTTAATGAAAATACATAAGGGTCTGCTCTTCTGAGAGGAGCCGAGCCAAAAGAGCCGAATCTCTGAAAAGAGTTGGACTTCCCGTCACTCCTCTCCAATGGGCAGCAGCACAGACAGGAGGCGTGGCTGGTGACTAAGCCGGAAAGTCTGTCAGAAAATCCAAACTTAAGGAAACGGTATCAAGGATATTGCATTTTTGCCATTTAAAAATGCAACCGGTTGGGGCATAATCGCCACGCGCTATTACAGAGTTTTCACACAAAAAGAAAGGCATTTAAAGTGAGCTAGACTATACACACACTGAGCTCTTATTTTGAAGTAGGACTGAGTTCCGGCTGCACAGCGCGCGATGTTTGTTTTAGAATTAGGGGCTAACTAGCTAACAAGTTAGCTGTTTTACTCTTATTAAGACGTCTCATCATCTGTTCATGGCGTGGTTTTGTGGATTGTTTTCAACATTTCGTGAAGAGTTTCACAGAGACATGAAAGTCAACACCCGTACGCCGCCATGGTGAGTTAAAGTAACGGTAACGTTAAAGGTAAACCTACTTTTGCTGGTTTCTTTTTCGTTAGCAGTCAATGTAAGTTAACCAGAATGCATGTAATATGTTTTCTAGACACTGACAACGGTCGTAACATTTTCCACGCATGTGAATTAAGCTTTAGCTAACGTTACTTTCCCCTTAAATTGTCCCAATCTCTTTTACTATCAAACCAGCCAGTGTAAACTAATGTGTGTTGATTAGCAGCTAACCCAGTGCTGGTTAGGGTTAATGCTGACCAACCAACCGCATCATCCACTTTAAAGTTATGTCATGATGTTAACTGTCTTCTCAGTCGTGCCACATAACAAACTTTAAGGATTACACATCTCTACTGGAATGGATTTACCCTCAAAAAACATGTACGACACATACAAAGATGAAATCTGGAAAGGTAAGAGATCTCTGGCTTCAAAAGTGAACACTATAAGCTAAACAAAGATTGTTCATATTGCAGGATTGACTGCTGCAGTCCATTACATTGTGCAGTTTTTCCTGATGTTGTGTCCAACCCTTTCAAATAAAACATGATACATTATATGCAGTCATTAAAGATGCATTACTGTTTAATACATTGCTTTTATCTCCCATTGTAGACCTGGGGCCTCTGGACCCCGACTGGTTTGAGGCACTGACAGCTCAAACGTTCACTGATGAGGGAAATGTCTCTGATCAAGAGGAGCTGTGTGCCAACCAGGAGGAAAGTTTTAAAACACCTTTGGCCAAAACTGCAGTGGACAGTCAGCTGTTTTCAACCCCCAAAGTTTTCAGACACAGTCGAGTTGTGTCGCCTGAACCTGACAATGACCAGTCGTTCACTGGCGAACAAGGTAATGTTTGATTCACTGTTGATGTATTTATGCTCTATTTCAACTTAAAATCATTACATGAACTCATGCTAAACACAACAGCAATGTGGATGTCTGCAGAGGAGATTTAAATTAAGTGTTGTAAATCGGGGTGTCCTTCTTGTGTCTGCATTGATGATCTTTTTAAATCGAAAAATAATGATTCTCTGTGGTGCATCCTAGAAAAAGAAACATTGCCATGGACAGCGACACAAAGTCCATATTTGTTTCGGATTTCAAAAGAAGGGTGAGTGCAACAATCCAGAGACTTTGCTGTCTGTGCTGTTTTAAAGAGAAATTAGATGTTTTTAAATAGTCGTCTAAATTATGGTTTGTATAGTTATTTTCCAAAGGGTGGTTCAGTTAAAGCAAAATGGAACAAATATTGATTATAAATACAGTCTATCTCGAGATGGTAAAGAATTTTTCTTTGAGGAAAGACTCATAAGCTCCCAATCAAAACTTCTCATACTTTATAATTTCAGTGTTAATGTTGCCGAAGTTAATTATATTGATGTTTTTGATGTCTATCTTGTTATTTACAGAGTCCACGGTGCAAAATATGGAGGTTTCCAGCATCAGGGCAGTTTTGGTGAGCTGCAAATATATCTATGCATTTCATTTGTTTGCATTTGTCAAAGCTGTAATCCTCACTGTTAATTTGTTTGATCTTGTCATTGATACAGATCTGCTTCATACCCCACACAAATCCCCAGTAAGTCTAAATCTAAAATTGGTGTTATCTTTCTTTCAGAAAAGGTCAGTGTGTGAATATGGAGTACTGGTTTCCCCTCTTCATTTTCTTTTTTTTTTTTATATATGCAGATTAACTGTGGCAAGCATATATCAGAAAGTCTCGGCGCTCAGCTTCATCCTGACATGTCATGGACTAGTTCTCTGAACACCCCGCCAGCTGTACCGTCCACCCTGATTTTATGTAAGCAAGTAACACAATTGGTTGTTTTTAAAATTCAATATGTGATTTCGATCTGTTAAATAATTGTGTCTTTTCAATTGTATAGCTAAAACCGACGAGAGTCCCTGTCCAGTGAGTGTTTCTGCAGAGAAAAATGTTGTTGTGAGTACTCCGTCCAGCCCAAAGATAGAGCAGATATAGCTCTACAATTTGCTAAATGTAGAAATAAAAGAGTTTTGCTTAGTTTTTTCCAGAAAGACTATATTATCACCACAGATTCCCAGATTTCTTCATAGCTCTTACTTGAATTTTCAAGTTGCATACAAAAGTATCTCATCCACTGACACAGAAGCCCTCCAACAGGCTCTAACATACAGTGAAAATGTAAAATAGTAAACTATCGGTAACATGTTTTTCTGTCTCATCTTTCTCAGTTTGTACGGACACTTTTTCCTTCTCTTTCAAACGCATCCAGAGTTGGAGCAATGTCACCTAAAAACAATGACATAACTACTGTTCAACAAGGTACGGTGTTTTTTCTGTGCTATTTGCTATATCTCACTAAGATGGTGCAGGAGCCCTGAAAATGAATTTCAGCAGATGTACTTATTTTGTGCTGCACATGCTTTTACATGCATAATTGTTTGGCTTGCTTGTCTGTAATTAACAGGCGTTGTTTCCCCTGAGGCTGGTCAGAGTCCAGAGTCACCGGACCATAATGGCGACGTTTGGAAACAGACGCTACCAGATGTGATTGAGGATGGAGAAATCCGCAGAACAGTCGCAAGTGTTCTCGACGGAGCTGAAAATGTTCTGTCCATATTTTTCGCCAACAGTAGTTCAGCGCTGAGAAAAGTGAAAACTGACAGAGTCAGAAGGAAACAAATGATTCCAACAAAAGAGCATGGCTACAGCTCTGTGGACACGGACAGCTCGTCAACAATCAACGCCGCATCCAGTGAACAGAGAACAACTGATCAGGGACCCGATATTGGAATCACCCAGTGGTCTCCGTTGAGTTTATCTGAAATCCCACTTTCTACTGCGGATGCCTCTTGCCACGATAAAAGTCAGGTGACACAAGTGGAAATCACTTTGCCAACAGAACAACTGCAGAGTGGTTCTGGACAGCTAATCAGGCCACACATGAAACTCACTGACTCTGGATTTATTAAGAAAAAGAGAAAGTTTATTTACACTGTAGAGACTTCAAAATCACAAGTTCAAGGAAATCAGTCATCACCAGCGATTCCACATTCAGGTGATACATTTCTCATGCATGTTAAGTGCAGCAGTGCTATAATGGAGTATATATTAACTCATTGAGTGCCAGCCTTTTAACAGCCCTTGTTCCAGCGTTTTTACCCATTTTGAGTCATATTTCAAGACCCACAGAATATTTTGTACTATGTCTCTGAAAACACAGAATAGCTCAAATGAAAGAAGAGACTCTCTATTCATCATGAAAAAAATGTTTGTTTTTACCTTGCTCCGTTCTTGTTTTATCAGAGGTAGAGTAGAGGCCACTTTCATTAAAATCACCACTTTTGTCCAGAATCTGAACGTTTTACTCTCTAATTACGATTGTCTCCACTTCCTGCTTTGATCTCTGTGACGTATCCCGTTTATGCTCCAACTACATCTCCTAGAATCCCCAAAATTACTCACAGGCTGCAGGAGATCGAGATCGGTGACCCGCTGCTGAAAAACCACTTTGACGTATTATTATGTCAATGGCACTCAAATGTTGGATTTTAAATGACATCAAAATACATCAGTGGCACTCAAAGAGTTAACAAAGGCCCCTTTTCTACAATGGCTGAATTTATATTTTTATTCTATTTCAGGACATGAAGTTAATGTGGAGCAGTTGCAGAAAGCACCAGATGAAGCACACTGTTGCAGTATTGAGAAGAACAAAATACATAAACAGGGAAATCTCACTGAAGAAAACCCACCTCCCTCTGTACAAGCAAAAGTCCAGGACTTTGACATGTCGCAGCTTTGCAAAGATTTTGCGCAAGACTTCAGTCAGATGTCAGAGCCCTTTAAGCCGAGTGCGATAGCAGTGGATGCTCCTCCAAACGGCTTCTCTCCATCAGCTTGTCTGTCAGCCATGAGACGAGCGAAGCAGAAAGCGAACCTTCACCACGACTGGGACAGCGTCAGAAAGCAAAGACTTGTTTCTACCTCTAATCAAAATAACCCCACCAATGAGGGCGCAGTAAATGACAGTGGCTTCCAGTCTGCTGTATCTGCATCATCATTTATTCTTCCCAGCTCAGAGATCAGTGGTGAACGGTGGCCTGGATTCAAGACTGATAGCCTCAGGACTCCTTTCACATGTACAAATAAAGAAAAAACACGTTTGAATGGTATTTTACAAGAAGCTGAAACTGATGCCAAGCCTTCCAATGCAATCAAGGAAAGCCAGACAGCGAGTCCTGGCAGAGACAGTGAGTTAGACATGGAGAGCACATCAGCCCAACAACCCAGCAGTGCCAAAGGAACTGTCGATAGCATTAATTGTCTTCCACTCGATGGTCAAGCTCATGGCAGTCTGCCAGAAAACACTGTTAATCTTCCTTCTGGCCATGCATCAGGATTCAAAACAGCTTCAAATAAAGGTATACACGTCTCTTCAGCCAACCTGGAGAGAGGCAAGCGTCTCTTTGAGGACATGGAAGTGGGACAAACTTTACATGAAAAGCCTCCCAAAGGTGCCCAAGATGGAAGGAGCACGAGTCACAGATCAGCCGACCAGCCGCTTTCTTTAAGTGACACCAGTGTGGATATCAGCTGCCAGTTAACAGCGTCACAGAAAGCTGATGTGACAGAGCTGTGCACTCTCCTGGAAGAAGCAGATAGCCAGTTTGAATTTACACAGTTTGAAACCTCTAAACTAAAACAACACTGTCAATATAATACCACCTCTCCCCAAAAGGTTGATAAAGAACTTGACCCTGATTTTCTTTCGGGTATAGATTTTGATGACAGTTTCAGTTTCGATGCTGAAAAGCATCTGGCAGTGACTGTAAATTATGACAAAATGACTTTGATTTCAGATACTAGAACAAATTGTGAAACATCTGACGTGACAAGCAAATCCACAGGTTTGTCATTGTCAGCAGCAAAAGAAGAAAATGTGTCCTCTTCCTCAAAGCACATCTCTGAAGGCAGCAGCAGTGTTCTGTCAGCTGACAGAGTTGGATGCACTGAAACAAGCAAACATCCTGTAACGTCTGCTGTGGGATTCAAGACTGCAGGAGGAAATGTTTTAAGAGTTTCAAAAAAGTGCCTGAGCAAAGGCAGAGCTTTGTTTGCAGATTTAGAGGAGAATCTTGTGACGAGTCAGAAATCAGTGGGCCAGCGAAGCAATGAAAGTGATGAGGATGATTCAAAGTTCACAGGTTATGGGAAGATTCAGGGCTCCAATGTGAAGGAATCATTGACAGATGTTAGAGATGAAGATGCTACAAAAAGCAAAATAGACACAACCACATGTCAGAATGGATTCCACATGGCCAGTGGGAAAGGGATTCACATTTCTGCAAAGGCTTTGCAAAAGGCAGGCGCTTTCTTCAAAGACTATGATGCTATGGACAGTGACAATGGCATGTCAGTAGAACATCAAACGAGTATGGAAGCCTTGCCTGGAAGTGTCAGTCAGAAGGAAACTCCTTCAAAATGTGACAGTGTTCAAATGATGAAAGCAAACTTTTCTGTAGAGCCAATCAATGAGTTTGAAAATGTGACCACTGGACCAGCGGAGCACCATACTGAGGCCCATAATCACAGGTTTAAAAGTACAGACTTTTTCCATGGAAAACCATCTTCAACCACAAAGGCACTTTCATCTCTCTCATGCACAACATCAAATAACTTTGGCTCCTCTGACATCAGCGAATTGAGCAGTATTGGATTTCATACAGCCAGTGGGAATACAGTGTCTGTGTCAGCTGATGCACTGAAAAAAGCAGAGTGTCTTTTCAATGAAA
Organism: Synanceia verrucosa; assembly: GCA_029721515.1. Taxonomy (NCBI): domain Eukaryota; kingdom Metazoa; phylum Chordata; class Actinopteri; order Perciformes; family Synanceiidae; genus Synanceia; species Synanceia verrucosa. The sequence continues at coordinate 4,656,890 of CM056559.1, forward strand.
TTCATACACTTGATGACACAAACCAACTGAAACAAAAAGGAGACGCTGTAAGACCTGGTCATCTCACCACTCAAAGTCATGTTTCACCACCTAAAAATGGTGGATTTCAAACAGCCAGTGGAAAGGGAGTGACCGTTTCATCTGCAGCTCTAAAGAAAGCAAAACTGTTATTGAGTGAATGTGATGACATTGAGGATAAAACCAGTGTAAAACCAACTCTCTCCATGAAGCCAGTTCCTGCTCCAGCACCCAGGAGTAGAGGATTTGTTGCAGCCAGTGGTAAGCAAGTAGCATTTTCAGCTGAGGCCCTCCACAAGGCCAAGGCTCTCTTCAATGACATCAGTTTCAGTGCAGACATCCCAGCTGTTTCTGACAAGAAACATGACCATGCTGAAAATATGGAGGAAATACATTGTGGATTTACAACTGCAGGAGGAGCTAAAGTCCACATTTCACACAAAAATCTGTTGAAAGCAAAACAACTTTTGGAGGATTGTGATGGTGGTTCTATTTCAGCAAAAGCAATGCAAGAAACGGATGATTTCTTCAAAGGCATGTCAGAAAAATGTGAGAATAATATAATGTCTGTGAGTGGAAGTGATAATAAAAACTTTTCCAACTTCAAACATGATCCAAAGGAGACGGCAAACATTTGTGAAGAGCCTGGAAGTGGACACAGTGAGTTTGAAAATGTGGGATTAGTTGGAAACCAGGAAAAGAACACGCTCCATTCAGCCAACACAGCTTCTTCACATGGAGACCCTTCTGTGACGACAAAGCCTTTTTCTCCCCCGTCGACCACGTCAAACAACTGTAGCTCCATTACTGACCTGAGAAAACATGGAGGATTCTGTACAGCCAGAGGGAAAAAAGTATCTGTGTCCGATGACGCAATGACCAAAGCAAAGTCTCTGCTGAATGAAAGTGCTTCATTTGAGAGCACAAACAAACAGCTGAAACAAAAAGAAGACACTTATCCTCCACACAGTGGTGGGTTTCAGACAGCCAGTGGCAAAGGAGTTGTTATTTCATCTGCAGCCCTAAAGAAAGCAAAAACTCTGTTCAATGGATGCAATGAAGTTGAGGATAAAACCAGTGTAAAACCAACTCTCTCCATGAAGCCAGTTCCTGCTCCAGCACCCAGGAGTAGAGGATTTGTTGCAGCCAGTGGTAAGCAAGTGGCATTCTCAGCTGAAGCCCTCCACAAGGCCAAGGCTCTCTTCAGTGACATCAGTTTCAGTGCAGACATCCCAGCTGTTTCACACATGAGGATCACTGACGAGAAACAAGAAGATAAAACACACTGTGGATTCACAACTGCAGGGGGAGCTAAAGTCCACGTTTCACAGAAAAGTCTGTTGAAAGCCCAAAACCTGTTGACAGAACTTGGTGATGAGGCGTGTCATTATTCAAGCCCTCATGACGTCCATCAGTTTGATCCATCCAGAGTGACCACAGATAGTGATAAGGACATGCCTGAGAAGTTTATCACCCCTCAGGTTGTCACATCTTTAACCTCTAACTATGAAAATCAAACATCTCAATATCAAAAGAGTGTAGCTGGTTGCCCTGGAGAAGAAATGTCAAGGGTGTTGGAAGATGAAATAAATCAGACAAGCAGCAGTGAAGGATTTAAGTTCAAAAGGCCAGAGGAGTCTTCAGCTGTAAACTTTCAGTCTCTTAACCTAAGTGGCTGCACTGAAACCCAGCAGAAGTTTTTCGCCCAGGAAGCTCTGGACTGCACTAAAGCTTTGTTAGAGGATGAAAGTGTGGCTGGCCTCTCAATGACTGAAAATGTGTTGTTGCAAGAAAGCATCAAATACAGCTTCAGATCAGTGGAGGAGCATAAAGGTGGAGGGAAAAGACCAGCAGAGGAGACGAACATGACCGGTGAGAGTGTTATTACTCAGGTTATTTAAAGAGACTCTTTCTGCTTCATTGGATATGTAAAATATTTTTTTTAATCATTTTTGTTCTGTAATATTCTAGGTCAGCCTCCTTTGAAAAGGCGATTACTGGAAGAATTCGACAGGGCCATTGATAGTCCAAGAGGTTCAGCGCTCCATCCAGAAAAAAGCAGTCCAAATGGTAAATCACTAGTACTGTGACATTATCTGAAGAATATATGTTTTGTCTCATAAATTAAATATTTATTTTTTAATTAAGGTGTCATGAAAGACAGAAGGATTTTCAAGTACAGTGTCTCTCTCCATCCAAACATCACAACGCCTCACAGGTAAGTGGCCATGTTTTCACGAGGCTGACAGGTTATTAGCTCTTACCGTAATGGATTTTTTTTTTGTCTTTCAGGAATGGAAAAAACTACTTGGAAACCAGATTGCAAAAGACACCAACACAATGCTCAACCTCAGTAGATAGCACGTCCACACGTTCCAAGACGCCAGGGTTTGTTCCTCCATTCTTCAAGAATACAAAGACAGACAAGAATGCACTGCTCAAGGACAACATAAGAACACCATCTGCATTCGTTCCTCCATTCAAGAAACAAAGAGCTATTGTCCATCAGAGCTCCTCCAGACCACAGGAGGAAGAGGAGGAGAAACGCCATGATCTGTGTATGACACCTGTTAACAGTACTTATGTACCACCTGCTAAAAAAACACAAAGTACTACAGATGTGACTGGTGATAAAAGCACAGAAGACATTCAGATGGTGGCCACAGCAGATACTAAAAATGATAATCAGATGAATAATCACTGTGGATCAGAGGACTCTTCTGCAGAGACATCACACATGGCTGACACGTCCAAAAGCCAAGGTGCAGTCATATTTTCAGATGTTATTCAGTAAATAACTCAATAACAGGTTAAATGATGATTTGTTTCTGTCTAAAGACATGTTTCAGGATCTTCATAACATAGAGTTGGCACGAGATATGCAAGACATGAGGATCAGGAAAAAGAAGCGCCAGACTGTTCGACCTTTGCCAGGAAGTTTGTTTCTAACCAAAAGCTCCGGAGTGTCGAGAATACCATTAAAAGCTGCAGTGAACGGAAAGCCCCCCGCAAGATACACCCAAAAACAGGCAAGGCCAGAGTAGTTTTATCACTTTGTGTTGTTAACTGGTTAAAAGTTAGCTCACTCACATGAACAGCTTCGCTTGCGCGAACAGCTACAACATGTTGATGTTCTTTTTTGCAGCTGTACAGGCATGGAGTTCATCAGCATGTGTGTCAGATCACCAGTGAGACCGCCGAATCTTTTCGCTTCAGCTTGCAGCAGTTCATCAGACAGGAAGCATTTCTAGACGGAGGTGGTGTTCAGCTGGCTGATGGAGGCTGGCTGATCCCCAGCAAGGATGGAACTGCAGGGAAAGAGGAGTTCCACAGGTATGTTTAAATCAAGCTTTGTCATGTTGAACCAGGTGTGTCTTTGTCATGAATGCAGGCTAATTGGCTGAATGTCTTATTGATCTTGCAGGGCATTGTGTGACACCCCAGGTGTGGATCCTAAACTGATCAGTGAGAGCTGGGTGTACAATCACTACCGATGGATCGTGTGGAAGCAGGCCTCCATGGAAAGATCATTTCCAGAAATGGTGGGCGGCCTCTGTCTCACCCCAGAGCAGATCCTCCTGCAGCTGAAGTACAGGTACTCCACATACGGCCTGCACAACTGCTGCCATTTCTATCAGGTTTAAAGGCAGCATTAATTTATTTGTATGTTTCATTCAATTAATGAAGAATGTTGCGTGTATCAGATATGATGTGGAGGTGGACCACAGCCGCCGGCCGGCTCTGAGAAAGATCATGGAGAAGGACGACGCTGCTGCCAAAACCCTGGTCCTCTGTGTCTGCGGGGTCGTCTCCAAGGGTCACTCTCCAAACAGACAGTGTCTCAGTGACACCAAGACGCCACACAGCGCTGACGCCAAGGTTGAAAACCCATCTGCAGTTGTTTGGCTGACGGATGGATGGTACGCTATTAAAGCCCAGCTGGATGAACCTCTGACTGCCATGCTTCACAAAGGTCGAGTGGCTGTCGGCGTCAAATTGATCATCCATGGGGCTCAGCTGGTAGGGTCACCAGAAGCCTGCTCCCCTCTGGAGGCGCCTGAATCGCTCATGTTAAAGGTACTTTAAAAGGGAGAGCACATGTTATTTTATCTTTCCACAAGGCACTCAAATAAGTTCTCTTATCAATTTGATGTTTAGATTTGCGCCAACAGCAGCAGACCCACACGGTGGGATGCTAAGCTGGGATTTCACAAGGATCCACGGCCATTCCTGCTTCCTGTCTCCTCTTTGTACAGCAGTGGAGGACCAGTAGGATGTGTAGACATTATCATACTGAGAAGCTACCCCATACAGGTGTGTTGAGTCTTGGATTGATTATTGTTATTGTCGCACCTGTCCCATGTTGACTGCACGCCTGTCACATCTTACAGTGGATGGAGAGGAAGCCAGATGGGGGCGTTGTTTTCCGGTCTGTTCGTGCAGAAGAGAAGGAGGCGAGACGATACAACAGCCACAAACAAAAAGCCATGGAGATCCTGTTCGCCAAGATTCAAGCAGAATTCGAACAGGAGGACAAAAGTAAGAATTGTGTTTCTGGCATATTAGGTACATATTTAAATGGAATCAGTGTTGACAAAATTCTCATCTTCAGGGGATAAAAAACCTCAAGGCAGAAAATGGACAATCAGTCATCAGAGTATTGAGAAGCTTCAAGATGGAGAGGAGCTCTATGACACAGTGGGGGATGACGCAGCGTACCTCGAGGTGATAGGAAGTTTTTTTTGTTTTTTTTGTTTTTTTATAGATTGTTAATTTCTCTTAAGATAAAGTTTTAATTAAACATCTGTTTTTCTTGCACGTCGAAGACTCATTTGAGTGAAAAGCAGTTGGAGACTCTCAGTGCCTACAGACGTTCTCTGATGGAGAAGAAACAAGCTGAGCTGCAGGATCGCTTCCGACGAGCTTTAGAAAATGCAGAGGACAGCGAAGGTAGCTGTCCCAAGAGAGACGTTACACCTGTGTGGAGACTCTGCATCGCTGACTCCATGGAGAAACCTGGCAGTGGTGGGTGTTTGGATTGATTTATATACATGTATGTACGTATGTATGTATGATAGTGTTTACAAGTACTTATGTAAAATTCAACTTTTTTTTTTTTAGTTTACCAGTTGAGCCTTTGGCGACCTCCCTCAGATCTTCAGTCTCTACTCAAGGAAGGCTGTCGGTACAAAGTCTATAATCTCACCACTTCAGATGGAAAGAAACACAGTGGCAGCACAACTGTTCAGCTGACCGGGACAAAGAAAACTCAGTTTCAAGACCTACAGGTAATGTAGAAATTCTTAGGCACCCTCAAAAATTGTATATACAGTGTTTATAAAGTCAGATTTATAAGGTCTAATATTTGTTTTATCAATCAGGCTACTCAGGAATGGATATCAACACGTTTTCAAAGCAGAGTCTCAACCCATTTTGAGGAGCTTCAAAACCCAGAATTCCAGTCACTGTGTGGAGAAGTTGATCTCACTGGATACGTCATCAGTGTCATAGATGGACAGGGTGGGTGATTTCTTTTCCAACTGTTTCTTCCATCACTGCGGTGTATTCTTTACTAAATGATCATTTCTGTTTTTGAACACAGGTTTCTCTCCTGCATTTTATTTGACCGATGGGAAACTGAACTTTGTCAAAGTGCGCTGTTTCAGCAGCTTTGCTCAGTCTGGCTTGGAAGATTTGGTAAAACCACGTGTCCTGTTGGCTCTGAGCAACCTGCAGCTGAGAGGACAGTCCATGTCTCCTACTCCTGTTGTCTACGCTGGCGATCTGAGCGTCTTCTCAACAAACCCAAAGGAGGTTCATCTACAGGAAGCCGTCAGCCAGCTCAGGACCGTGGTCCAGGTACAGTGCTGAAACCCCAAATACAATAAAGTGTTGTCAAATACGCAAATTTCCACATCTTTCTCTTGTGTTTTCAGGGTCAGGAGAAGTTCTTTCCAACTGCTGAGGAGACGCTCTCACATTTAGTGAAATCAGATGGCATGAGGTCCATCTCCTCTCCAGCTCTGCAAATACGAACCCCAGCTTTTACACCAGTCAGGAGAGACGACGCAAAAACAAGTGTGAGTTGCATGTACTTGCTGTTTGATGCCTTTATTTTCATTCATTCATACTTAATTTTCATAAATAGATAAATAAATAAAAATGTGTCCTTGTTATGCAGGTGACATCTCAGCAGCCAATCAGAAGCCTTGGCTCCTTCACACCTGTTGGCAGGATTCCTCCTGTAGCAAACTGTTGGACAGAAAAAGAGCCCAGCAGCCTGAAGAGGAAGAGAGCTCTGGACTACCTGTCTCGTATCCCATCTCCACCACCTCTCTCTAATCTGAGCACGGTGGCCTCTCCGTGTGTAAATATGACCTTCAACCCCCCTCGGAGGCGTGGACCACCAAGCACTTTAAAACCTGCACAGACTCCAGCGCGCAAACCTGTCAGTTCACCAGTGGAGGATGAATGGGTGAATGACGAGGAGCTGGCTATGATTGATACTCAGGCATTGCATGCTGGGGATTTATTGTAGGTGCATGAGACCGCTAAGTGTGCTACAGCTTTAAAAAAAACAAACAAAAAAAACTGTACAAATGTAAATGCTGTATATAGTACATTCTGTGGTTGTTTTTGTTGATTCACTGGACTCATTAAAGAGGCAAAATGACTTCTGGTTAGTAATCGTGTCATCACTTCATACTGATCTACAAGCTTCTCTTCAGTCTACTTTCTGTCTGTAAAGTTCAGTAAGTTGAAAACATATTTAGACTTGCATTCCTGCAGCTGAGCTCCATAATTCCATTTTTTTTTTTTGCTATTTGAGCACGAATAACAGGGCTAATCGGGGTCTACTGTTCCACCTGTTTTATTTTTAAAGTGAATTCTAAAATCTCAGACATTTTGTATAACAGGTGTGTAACTGTTACACTAAAATAAACATGTACTATAAGAGGTTTTCTACGCTGTCTCAAAACGCTAATTATAAGTGTGATCACTTTTATAGAAAGGTTCATTATAACTTTTTAAGACTTTTGAAAGTCTTCACCCAGTTTGTATCTAAATATATTTTATAATAACCTGTCGTCATATTTTGTGTTGAAGTAGGACGTAGAAGGAGTGGAAGCAACATCATGGTGTCATATTTTGTATAACATGATTATTTTATTTTGTAAATGGGTTGCTAGTATTTCTATGGTGATAAAGACAGAATCTGGGATGATGAAGACCGTCTCTATGGTGATAAAGACAGACTCTGGGATGATGAAGACCGTCTCTATGGTGATAAAGACAGACTCTGGGATGATGAAGACCGTCTCTATGGTGATAAAGACAGACTCTGGGATGATGAAGACCGTCTCTATGGTGATAAAGACAGACTCTGGGATGATGAAGACCGTCTCTATGGTGATAAAGGCCGTCTCTTTCTCTCGCTGTCATACTACTCCGCTCCAGCTGGGGGCGCTTCCGCTTCCCAAGCCCTCAATTGGTAAGAAGACGAGATATTACGTCACTTCCGTAAATACAAGCCACCTGCGATGAGGAAATCATGCACCGGCAGTTTGTTTTTATTACTAAAAGTCGTTTTTTCTGTCATGTAAACACCCTGAATGTTTGCGGTGAGTTAAATTTCAATGAAATAATTAATTTAACGTTAATAAAGTTTATCGCTGTCTTCTGTTCAGCTCGTGAGGCGACCTTAGCTAACAGGTCAGGTAGTTAAGCTTCGCTATATTACCTACTGTCCACCTGCTCATGTAAATTGTAACTGTAATTCAAAAGCTGCTATAATGAAAATAAATACGTGCATTATGAACTTATAGCTGCGTGTTTGTATGTGTTGTAATGTGTTTCAATGTGTTCCCTTGCAGATGGCTCAGACTGGATCCTCTCATGACATAGAAAACAGCAGAAGTGACTCTTCCCATGAAGATGCCAAGTTTGAGAGCAAAGAGGAGCAAAGGGAGCGTGTGTTAAAGCAGGTAGGACTCACCAGCTCCACCTTCATTGGTCCAACATTTCCTCCTCCAACATCAGCTACAGTCAAGCCTGACATTGAGGAGTCACTGAGTGAGTTTTACAAAGAGCTCGAGAAGGTCGACACACCTGATGGTGCTAATGGTAACCCTGGGAAACAAAGTGATGTACCCTCAGAAACACCCACCAGCAAAGACACTCAGGAAACAAATGTTCACACAAGATGTGCTGGAACAGACGTCTGCCACAGGAGCAGTGGGCACAAACATCCATCCTGGTCACACTGGTACCAAAATGAGCCATACAGCCCCAGACGACCCATAACAGCTCCAAACCAATGGCACGATCCTCACACACTGAACACACCACCAAACTCAAGATTTCACCGACCTGCATTTTATCGTCCACCCCCACCTCCACCATCTACATTCCGCAATCCACAACACCCACGCTCACACGTGAATCAACACTGGGGCAGTTTGGGTGCAACAAACTGGTATGAAGAGGAGTCACATTTTCCAAAATTTTCCAGCTTTCCACCTCCAAATGTACGCAGAGTCCCCTCTCAGGGTTTTTCTAGAGATCCTCCACATCACTTTGACCAGGATCACCGTGGTTCTAGCTATGATGCACACTCAGGTAATGTAAATGTTGGATGGTCCAGAGATAGAGAAAAAGTATCATATCAGTTTGGTGAAGATCATGACAGGTGGGAGGATCACTGCCAACCTCCTGCTGACACTCAGCAGTCCTCCTTGGTGCTGATCTTACTGAGGGGACTACCAGGATCTGGGAAATCAACACTGGCCAGGTTTGTCTTTGTGTAATCTTGAGTCTCATTTAGAGTCAATCTTAAACGTGTTGTTTTCATTGTACATTTACGTCCCATCTTTCTCACAGGGAGCTGGTCTCTACTGGTCCCAGTGGGATAATACTGAGCACAGATGACTACTTTGTTCTCAGAGATGGCTATCACTACGACCAAGGCCTTCTGGGAGCAGCACATGAATGGAACCAGAACCGAGGTGTTGTCTCCTGAAAAGCTCACTACACTTGAATGTTGTAAACGTTTTGGTTGTATCATCATGAGTCATCACTTCTGTCAAACTTCAGGACAGTCTTTGCTGTTCTCTACACAGTGAGAATATTTTCAGACATGGATGAAGAGAACTATAGTAGTTTAAGCCAGAGAAACATAGGCTATCATCCACACCGCCCACTCACACAAACTATTATTAGGCGCCTTTTGGTTGAATAAAGTTGGCACATTATGAAAGAAAAAAAAGTTAGAGTTGATTTTATCACAAATATACCAGTCGGAGGAAAATTCTGGTTGTGAGTTTTACAGATTCAGTTTTAAACCTCCTGAGTTGCTGACTCATCAAAACCGATCCGATTTATCACAATAGACAGTCAGGGAAATAATGACGATGTTGCCAAGCAACAGCAAATATTCCAGCCGCTGAAGCTAACATTAGTTATCCTACTACTGCAGAGTGAAAAAGATTTAAGGATCACCTCCAGGTCTGAAGAAACTCATGTTGACCGCTTCTCTCCGACCACTTTGTCAAGTCGTTGCACCATTTCTTCATATTGTAACAAGATTGCATTGATCATGTGATGTGGAGATTTGCTTTCTCTGGCACAATATTATTAATAATATCCTCCTCAGATCTTGTAGTATGCCATTTTGAGATTAGAGGAAAGAAAATATGTGTTGTTTCTCCTTTTGTGCAGGATGCAGCCCAGTTTCAATTGAAGCTCCTGTAGCCTGAGCTCAGCTTTAGCTGCATGCAAGTTTAGGAAATGTGGTTTAATAAAAACTTTATTTTCTTGCCTGAAATGATTTAAATCTGTTTTTTTTGTGTTAAATTCTCTTTCAGCTGAAGATGCTATGCGTGATGGCCGATCTCCCATTGTTATTGATAATACAAATGCCCAAGCTTGGGAAATGAAGCCATATGTCAAAATGGTTGGTATGGGATTATACGTTTTTTTAATTTTTTTAATTTTCAACACTACCTTCAGACATCCTGAATATTTTAACAGGCCTTGGAGAGGGGATACAAAGTGGACTTTTGTGAACCAGACACCAGCTGGAAGTTTGATCCTGATGAGCTGGAGAAGTATGATTTCTATAATTTATTCACATGCTAGTGCAGAAACGTACTTACTTTCCACACTGCGCTGTATTTCCCTCCAGGAGGAACAAGCACGGTGTTCCACGGGAGAAGATCGCACACATGAAGGATCGTTTTTCATATCCCATATCTGTAGATATTGTCATGAGTTCACAGGAGCCGTGTCATGTGAGCCAGAGATGTCGAGCAGAGCAGCCACAGATGAGGAGGAGGACACGAGATTTCCATTAGATTTAACAGGAATTTAGCCAAATAATTTGCCTTGAAGAACAAAACTTTTCTAATGGTTTTAAACGCTGTCATTTTTAAACCATTATTTTGTACTCTGTAAATTTATCTAAAGAAATAAAAAAACAGTTTTTTTCTGAAGAAGTTGTCATAATTTAACATCAAAAGGCCATCCTTCATTCATTTTCCATTCTTCATCTTGCAAAAATATTAGCGTGCCAAATTTTCTTTAAAAGATAATCTGAAGCTTATACAGGGCTTCAGAAGTTAGACACATCGAGTTATAGCATTTTCACTGTAAATTACGTCCTGAAAGTCAAGTTGAAGCAATGCTAAAATATACCAGGATTAAAAAAATATGCATTACCTGTTGAGTGTTGTTGAGCTAAATGAAATAGGTCGAATGCACCTGCATTGAAATACTGTGGGAAAACACTGCCTAAAGACCTTATCACAGTAAAAGCCTTGGTATAGAGCAGACTAACAGTGTGGAGAGGTCTGTCTCTGATAGTAATCATTGTGTCTCACCAGAAATCACATTTTGCTTTTGTATTCCCTCTGGACAGAAATAGGTTTTCTGTTTTGACTTAAACACTAAAATGTGTGTCCACGTGTTGGTGTTTTTCTAGGAAATCACAGTGTGGATTGTGAAATAAGCAGTGGGCAACACCGGGGTCTGTTCACTGAAGCCCATAGGGAAGTAACTAAAACTGCATTCTCGCCAGCAGGGGGCGATACTGGTGGTTTCAAAAAGAAGTCTGTGTTGTTTATGGGAAAATGAGCCTTTTCTCTCCTGCTGTGTTACATCTGTAAACACTATAAATTCAGTTTTTTAATACATCAGGGTGTCCTACTGAATTATGGTCAAATATATGGTGAAAATAAGACATAAAGCTTTGGGGCGTGGCTACTGTGTGATTGACAGGTCTGTGCTGTCGTTACATCCTGAAGAAGAGCAGCGCTGCGGGCCAAAGCTTTATGTGTTATTTTCACCATATATTTGACCAGAATTCAGTAAATGGACACCCTGATGTATTAAAACATTATTTAAACTAACCATTCAGACCAAATCCTTGTATTTATAGTGTTCACAGAGCTAATACAGCAGGAGAGAAAAGGCACATTTTCCCATAGACTTCAATGAAAACCTACCAGTATCGCCCCCTGCTGGTTGTTGACATGACATCACTCTAGCTTTGTATACTCTTTATATACCGTCTATGGAAATAAGTTGATTTTTTTTCAGTGACAGATCTAGATTACCTTTCACATTTGACGCACAAAAAAGAAAACACGCTGTCAATCATTTACAAACTGGATTTCTTAGCTTAAAATGTAGTGAAGAAATGATCAGTGGAGGCTTCAACACCCACAGAGCGGGGTGGACATATGATAGCAGCCCTGCATCATTTTATTTTTTGTTCTTGTCAGTGGTCATTTCTGTCTGTACAGTGAACTATTATAAAGCAAAGATGAAAATCTTTCACTGACCCAGAAGCTGTGATTTCTGAGCATTTTGCAGAAGTTTTTCATTATATCAGTGAAAGTTAACTTAAATGTGACTCCTGGTGTGTCAAGGTTGACTGACATTGATGATTCAGACTGCAGTATGCATTGTACTTCTGTCCACAGCTTCTTCTTCTCTCCAGAGCTTTATTAACACAGCACTGACCTTGATCTGCAGAATCCAGGGTGGACGCACAAGCCAACGTTCAGCGGTTGAGGGAATAATGTGAATCAGTCTTTTCTGCAGTTTATAGAAAGATATAGGCGATTTAGCGTGTTTGTTCACAGCCTGATCAGTGTCGTTGTTGGAGGGACACAGAAGCACATACAGTCCTGATCAAAATTTTAAGACCAGTTGAAAAATTGCAAGAATTTTGCACTGTTTAATATTAAGAAGGTTCTAAGTAGTGCTTCAAAATGCAAAAAGAAAAAATGGGAATGAGACAAAAAATGAGGAAGCAATTTATTGCAAACAACCATTAAACTGAAATAGGCTGTTCAATTCAATATAAAGTGGCCAAATTGTGAGTTCAAACAAATAATTATATAATATTGCATTATTCACAAATCACTTAAATACAGTTGCCCCACGTGGCCCAATTGTTGAAAAATGTGCACTAAAGCGCCCCCTTTGGAGGCAAAAAGGCCCACTAATGTTCCCTCTTGGGAAGCAGAAATGCACACTTAAGTACTCTCTTTGGAGGCAATAACTTGCACTAAATTGCTATCTTTGGAGGCAAAAACGCCCACTAATGTGCCCTCTTGGGAGGCAAAAACATGCACTAAATTGCCCTCTTTGGAGTCAAAAATGTGTGCTAAAGTGCCCTTTTTGGGGGGAAAACAACACACTGAAGTGCCCTCTTGGGGATGACAAATGCACACTGAAGTGCTCTCTGTTTGGCAAAACATGCTACACTGCCCCTTTAGCTAGATAAAACAATAAAATGCTCTCTTGGGAGGCAAAAACACACCTTTTTTTCTTCATACACATGAGGCTAATTGGCGATACAGCCAATTAGCCTCATATGTATGTGTATATATACAGTGGTGTGCAAAGACTTTTTGAAGCTAATTGGCTATATATATAGCCAATTAGCCTCACATGGGGGCTAAGCCCCCCCATCCTTAAAACCTAGTGACGCCCCTGAATAAAAGTCTGTGAAACAAATAGTATGGAGGATGGAGCCTGTCTTTTGTGTGAATTCATCATTAAACCAGTGAGTGGGTGATGTGACAGTGACAGTGATGGCAATGAAGTGCAGCTTTGCAAAGTCACTGCTGTTCATGAGTCTCTTCTCCTTCCTGGAGGTGACGGTGTTTTCAGCATGTCCGCCTGTTCGTTGGACCACGGTATAACTGAGAGTGTGTTTGTCAAGGTGTGTAATTAAGATGTCAGGCATGTGTGCGCTGAATGACGATGTGAGGGAGATGTGATGAGCTCTTTGTTCTTCCTGAATGTCAGTGATGAGCCACAATGAAGTCCCAGCCATTAGCCGTCTGAGAGACGGAAAGGGCAAATCAGAGCAAAATTACCACCTCAGTGCATAATGGTTTGGCCTACAGCTAAAAATATCCTTTAGTCATATACAATATATTGTATTTTTTTGGCTTAGACAATGACCATAGTGTGTGCTTTCCTCCTGGTGCAGCTCTCATTAGTGACCAACGGGGATGAATAGAGGTCAAAGGTCATTGAGTCTGGAGGGCATGAAGCATAAAATAAAGGTTCTTATGAGAACAAAATAATTTATAATGCTGCCTTTAGAAAAAAAGCATTAGTAATTTGCTGATTGCTCCCAGTAAAACTCCTCTTTTTTTAAGGTGTAGCTCCAGTGCACGTTGTTTATTGTAGCTTCACGTGACTCGGAGAGCCAATGAAAACCGTGTCCTGCCCCTGCACAGCGTGTCATTTTTTTCTTTACACATCATCAGCCAATCAGCTGAGTCAAGACAAGCACAATAAGGCAGGCATGCATTTTTCAAAATAAAAGCTTAACATTGTCAACGAGGGTGTAGAGCAAACGGCACAGTATGCTCTTCAGGACTAAAGTGATAGTCTTTGTTACTTTTGCTTCAGTACATTTAGTGATATTCTTCAAGCATGTTTGGGAATTATCTCTATTATACTCTGCATTATTTGGGAAGATGATTCTGACCACTATTATGAATGATCATAATTATCTTTGCCTTTTCAAAATCAGTCATATAGGCCAGGTATGTGAACAAATATGAGGAATTTGACTGCGGTTTTCACAGCAGCACTCTCTTAGTACTAAATAAAATGTAAAAGTAACAGACAGCAGCACACAAGGAAAGAAAAGATACAGTATTATTATGATATATAATATTAATATGATTGTAACAAATAGCCTACCATGTAAATCTTTTGTTTTACTTACATGGAAAAGTAAATGCTCATATCTGCCAATTTTGATTTTATGTTGAAATGTGTGGTTTAACCAGACTATCATCCACATAACAAATAGAAAAAACACATTTTATTCATCTGATACTTGTATTTAGTTATCAGTTCATTTGCAGTTAAAATATATATTTTATTCCTTTATATTTAGTACATAATGTAAATGTTTATAGTTTATTCTATGATGTCATTCCTGTTGTCTATTTTTCCTTTACTACTGTAATTTGCCTATGCTGCTGTGGCGGGTGAATTTCTCCAAAAGGGAGAACTATTCTATTCTATTCTAACGTTTGCTGAGCAGACCAGCTTTTATTTTGAAACTTCGCAGCGGAAGTCCTGCTGTTCTTCCTCTCCACCTTGACAGGTGTGCAGCTCAACATGCTGGAGGTCTGACTGACCCCGTCCCGGTGGACGCTCCTCTGTGCACCGTGGCTGCTTCACTGCGCTCCCGGTAAAACGTCCTCGCGATGTCGGTGAGAATGTGCTCGGTGCCGCCGTGTCGAGCGCGTGCCTCCGCTCCCGATGACAGATCGATCATATAAGGATCGATCAGACAGGGAAGTTCAAGACCTGGAAGACCTGAAGAGGAGAGAAGAGGTGGAGGAGGACAGCACGGAGCTGCACACGGTAAGAGCTGCTACATCTTCGGTGTTTCATTAGGAGCATTGACTGGAGGGGAGTTTATTTTGGTTGGTCAAATATCTAAATACATCCCGGGATATATGTATATAAATATATACCCATGCATATATATGTATTTAGTGCCAGGAGGAGGAAAGAAAGCAGAAATAGTCACCATTAAGAAGCTGGAAACAGAGAGTTAAGACATTTTTTTAATCAAACCAACTAATCAATTAACAAATTTACATGATTAATCTAATAGCTGACAACTAAATAATTAATGGAGTCCGCTGATTTCTGTGCAATATTTGAAATAAAGATTATAGCAGTATAATGAGGAGATGATATTGAAACTTTAGATACAATGCGTGTGTTTTTACTTTGGAAAAATGAACATTTCAAAACACATCAACCTGAAATGATCATGATTTAATTGTATTTTGTCTCCCCAATGATAATAGTCCCCTCTACAGCCTATCAACTCATTATTGTCTGCATATTTCAGAAACATGTTCCAGTATAGATCCATACATTGCAGTGTGGGATCAATAGATGCCTGCAGCGGTGAGGAGAGTCTCTAAGTTTAGCACCTCTCACCACATGTTGAAGTGAAGTGCACTCTTCATCTCTCTGTGGTTCCTGCTCATGCTGTGGTTCTAGTGGAGGCAGCACGGTGAATGATGTCTGTTCACAGGAATAACACCACTAATCTCATCAAGATCATCACTGCTGAGCTCTGACCTGAGCGCTCGCTCAGCCACCAACATACAAGTTCAAAAGCAAGCTGCTCCTCTTATTTAAAATATATTTTTACAGAACTTATTTTGGTCTTTGCAGATAAACCAGGGAAAATCCAAACCCCAAAAAGCTGTAAGTGATGGCTGCTTTATATTCATCCTACACCTGCAGTTTTCCCCTGTGCTCGGATTTAATTTTAGTTGCCATTGTCAGTCTGAGGCGACGCTCCGAGCCTCCCCAGCTGCCAGTTACATAATTTCAGCCAAGGACTGTCACAGTTTAGTGAGCAGACGGGGAAACTGAGGCGAAATTGAGCACCGGCAATACTGAAGCAGGCCGGATTCACAGCGTTACATAAGGGATGTTTTCCTTCCACTTGGCTGGGAGGATGCAGATGATGGTGGTCCAGAAATAGGTCTGAGTGAAGGAAGAGGGGATGCTGCACACACAGTGTTTACCAGCACACCAGCCTGGTTTGCACAGCTCGAACAATCAGTTTATAGACAGACATATTTGCATTTCACGTGGCTCAGACGGGCTTTTGTTACCAATATCCTGCCGTTAATGTTCCCAGTAATTTTCATAGTGTTCTGTCAGGAGGAGGCACCAGATAATAACATTCAAGGACACATCAGTCTAATGTCTTTTAAGGGAGGTGGAGGGGAAATGCCTAATAGCTTTCCTTCTCCATAACCTCCTCAGCAAAGTGCACAAGTATATGCTTCCTTAATTGCAGATGAGAAAACATTTGCAGCAAATTTAATGTTCTCTTATAGCAAATGTCTGTGAAAACTTATATTTTTGCTCAATATATTTTCTGACCTGTCTGGGGAAAAAGAAAGCAGCTAGATTAAATTGTTCTGCTTTGTAATCTGTGGTGTGTGGGGGTTTGAGTTGCATGAAAGGAATGAAAGCACATGATAATACGCTATGAACCACACAGGTCAAATGAGAACTCTGCAGACTGAGATCCCTTTTTCCTAAATCAACAACGTTATCCTTTGGATAATAACAGAGATATAGTGCTTGAGGGAGCCGCAGCAGCACTGCAGGAGCGCTGGGTCGCATCCTAATAAACCAAGATGACTGCAGTGGGAGCTGAGAAAAGCAGACATAACAAACATCACAAATGATCCTCAACTTCTATGATAGGAATCTTCTTTAAAGGAGTAAGCTAATATTTATGAATTTTTAATGAACAGATGTCATTGGTGGATCACTTCACTTCTCTGTTTTTTGGCTCTAATGTCTACAATGAAAAACAAAAATAACTATATCAAAGGAAATTATAAAAGTAAAATATTAAAGGAATTTTTTATTTGACAATTACATTGACCTCAACATAAGCTGTGACACAGTAAAGTGATATTCAGTCATTCAGTGCTGTCAGTTGAAATAATGTGATCAGACTGAAAATCCATCCATATAAATATATGTTAGTTTTCAGGGAAATTGAAAGTCCTCCTCAGAATCAGTGAGGGTGTTCTTGGAATATGAGCTTGTGACTCTAAATACTGACTCAGATAGCTGCATCGGGTCTGATCTGTTAAATTCAATTCTATATTTACATGCTTCAATTTTTGACCAAGTTGTTGCTTGTTTTTAAGTTGTAATTAACTCTTTGAGTGACAGCCATTTTAGAAAACAGAACGTGCCTTGTGCCAGCATTTTTGCCCATTTTGAGTCATATTTCAAGACCGACAGAATGTTTTGTACTATGACTCTGAAAATATAGAATAGATTAAATGAAAGAAGAGACTCTCTATTTTACATTGTTCTGTTTTTGTTTTATCAGAGGTAGAGGCCACTGCCACCAAAATCAACACTTTTTGTCCAGAATCATCCATTTTGTTTTATAATCTCGATCGTCTCCACTTCCTGTTTTGATGTCTGTGGTGTAGACCCTCTCTTTATGCTCTGACTACATCTCCCAGAAGCCCCAACGTTACTCACAGGCTGTGTGAGAGCCCAATCGGCGTCACTCTTGGATGTATTTTTACGTTTATGGCACTCGAGCGTCAGATTTTAAATGACATTGAAATGCGTCGATGACACTGAAAGAGTTAATGATCAAGTAGATTTATATTTATGTATTTATTTGTCATTCTAAGTTTTAGAATGTTAGGTAAGCGCCGTTTAAGTCATGCCTGCTGTTGCCTTAAACATAAGAAGAATGATCCCAGTCACTTCCACATCTTGTTAACTGAACATTGTTGCTGATTGATAATCAGTAGCGGCTGATAACCAAAGCTCAGGTATCAGGAGTGCAAACAGTCGGGCCGGTGCATCCCTGGTTATAATAGTAGCATAAGCCTCTTACAGGGTGTACAACACGTCTAATTACTGAAATGATTCGTGCCTTGACCTTTTGCTTCTGCGTACCGTAAAAACATATTCACATGTCCGCTGAGGTAATGGACCTGCTGACTGTTGCTGCTGCCTCGTTAGTCCATTTATAATCCCTGCTCTGTTTTTGTCACAGACAGCTGAGGACAAATTAACCACAATGACCATGTCCACTCATGGTGCTGAACATCAGTCTGTCCTCCTGGAGGACAGGATGACTGATCATGACCGCAGCGGCTACTTCTGTCTTAAATGACCACTTCTGCATGTTTGAGTGAGGTTTCCAGCTGACCTTGTTGGACCTTGACAAACGTGGAGAGGAACACCACTTTGTGTTCCCTTCAGGGGGTCCATGTTGCTCTTTTTATTTTCCTAATGATATTGACGATATGATGGCTTTAGCATTTGGAAATGAGTAGGGTGGTGTGTTTGTCCCTGCAGGCATGCCACTGTGAGGCCAAACATGATGGAGGAGGCTGCCAGTCAGCTCGAGAGAGACCATGTGCACAGCGTCTACGACAAGATCGCTCCATATTTCAACGACAGCCGCTATAAAGCCTGGCCGAAGGTGCGACAGTTCCTGCTGGACCTGGAGCCAGGGAGCATCGTGGCTGACATTGGTGGGTGTCACCTCCAGCAGTGATGTATTCTTCTTCAATCATGAATGCATCCTTAAGGAGAGGGAGAGAGTCTATTAGATCTCATCAGACCACTGATTCTGAATCAGTCTGCCTCTTTTGTCTTTGGCAGGTTGTGGCAACGGCAAGTACCTCCACATCAACAAGGAGGTGTTCAAGCTGGGCTGCGATGTTTGTCGCCCCCTGGTGGACTTTGCCTGGAGTCAAGGACACGAGGTCCAGATGTGTGACGGGCTGCATTTGCCTTACAGAGACGGCTGCTTCGACGCTGTGCTCTCCATAGCAGGTAACACACAGTTAATGTTTCGTGTTGTGGATTCCTCCCACTCAGTGACTAATTGCTCATATGCATGTGGCCCAGCTGCTGTAGCTGCCATTTGTCTCAAATTAAACAAACTCATTACCATGATAAACATCAGTGTACCACAAGCTTGTGTTGCCTAGTCAGCAGTGAGAAATATTAATCTGACAGAAGAGTAAGAGTGGGATTAGGAGCAAAGACAACAGCAGACGCCCTCTATTCATTAGTGTTGTGTGCACACAGTGTACTTAACATCACAATCTGACTTAACATCACAATCTCATAAATACCTACTCATCATCCTGCTGAATTCATACAGAATGATGTTTCTCCTCAGTCATCCATCATTTGTCCACCAAAGAACGTCGTATTCGAGCAATAAAGGAGATGGCCCGCACCCTGAAAGTGGGTGGACGCATCATGATCTACGTGTGGGCCATGGAGCAGAAACGTCGTAAATTTGAGAAACAGGACATCTTTGTTCCCTGGAACCCCAATCCTCTGTCGCCTTTGGGCTTCAACAGGGAGCACGGCAAACCCAGACGTAGGGCCACGGCTCAGAGCGTGAGCGAAGCCATAGACCACACTGACAAGCACAGGAAGGTTAGAAGCACATCCTACGTGGCGGACCAGGAAGAAGACCTGAGCAGCGCCACGCCACAGCAGAGCACACAGAGACTGTGGTTCTTCTCCAGGTCTCTGGATTCTGTCTTCGACTTTGGAAGCTTAGCCATCTCCCGGTCGTCCTCCAGAGACCTGAGCACTTTTTCTTCACCCACAGGTGAAAACGAGGGAAGCAAGGCCAGCCAGCGAGGGAGAGGACGAGGCCTCATCAAACAGGTGTCGAGCTTCTTCTCCCCGCCGTCTGTGATCGGATCAGAGGAAGACGTCTTTGGCTCAGCCACAGACCTGCACAAGGGACACAACAGTAACAACAACGGCACAGAAAACCAGAGTGTCTCTGTATCTTTAGTGCAGGAGTGTGGCTCTCTGGCTCTGCCAGATCTGGTCCCTTTCCAGAAGGAGCGCCTGAAGCAGTCTGGAGATGAAGGGGAAGCAGCGCTGCAGGGGAAAGAGCAGCCCGAAAGCACAAGGAGTCGTGAGGGGAGCGAGGTGCAGGCGGAGGGCTCCTGCCTGAGGTACTACCACGTCTTCAGGGAGGGAGAACTGGCAGAGCTCATAGAGAATCACGTCGAAGAGCTTCATGTCAAACACACCTACTTCGATCACGCCAACTGGTGCGTGGTGGCAGAGAAAGTTCAGCTGTGGAAGATATGATTTTAACTTTTTATTTAACTCTTGCCTCAAGTTTTTAGCACTGAATCACACATTTGATGACTTTTGCATTTTCAACATGAATAAATCTACAGATGCAGCCATTGTTGAAGGTACATTACACTCTGCTGCAGTTCTTTAATTAACCAATAAGAAAATGTGATTTCATGATGTCTACTGTATATGGTTTTGCAGCAGCAGTAGAGGATGTTCAACAATGGCTATCACTGTATACCACATGATGTTTTATAAGTATTTATTTTTTTGTCACACGAGACCCAAAAAGCAGTATCCAGATATCTGGTGTGTGTCTCTTTTAGTGCGAGTTTGTTTTACCAAACCATTGATTTCATGATCTGAGTTCTTTTAAAGAAGCATTTCTGCAAAAGAGATGTTGAGAAATGCACCTTCTCTCTTTGAACTTTTAATATTAGCCAAAGAGGACTTTTTGTGTACTCTTCCACCTGCTCTTAAATGTCAACATTGATTACAACATTGATTACAGTGGAGAATTCATTCTTACTTCATCTTTACTGTTTGCCTGTTTTCATCCTTAACTCTGAATACATTTGCAGCAAGTGTCTGTTATGGACTTGTTGTGGGACAAAATGCTCATGTGTAATCTATCATGACACTTTCATGAGAAGAGCTCCAGAATAGCTTCCAGAACATTTGTGCATTTGTCGCGTTTTATCCTTCGGGTGTTTCAGAGGTCGTGTTGCGGTGTGTATGCTCGATGTTTGTAATAGTGGTGTCCTGTTTCGTGTCGTAACGAGCTGAACTCTACCGCTGGTGTGCTTCAGCTAACAAACTGCCTCATATACTGTGAATAAACATTGCACTGTACCACAAATATGTTTCTGCTTGATGTCAGTGAATGACATAAAAGTATGTCAAAACTGGAAACATACTAATGTATCCTTTGTGCCAAGGATGGTACATATCCTCATCAGTGTGTGGACCAACTGTGTACTTAATGTCTACAATGTGACCTGATGTAATACTTTTGAGTTTGAACTTGTTTTTCCTTATTAAATATTTTTGTTCATGATTGTTGTTGCATTTACTGTCATGAATGATATATCTGAGAACCACATAATGCACTGAATATTTAATAGTTACAGTCACTGCGACAAAAGTACATATTCAGTATTTTGATGAGGTAGACAGGAAGTTAAACGTCTTATTGAATAATTCCCACATTCGGCTCTGAGGTTCCCATCGATTCTGGGTTTACATTCCACACTCCCTCCAAACCTGAAACATGAAGAGCATTAATTAAATAAATAATCATGTTCAGTGAAACTGTTGAGTCATCCAACATCTGGTAAAGCGTTTTACCTGAGTCGCTGCTCTGTGGACGATGGAGTGTCTGAGGGCCAGTTTGTCGATGTTTCTTGAGTATCCTCCTCCAATGACGGCGGCGACAGGAACGCCTCGGCTCACCACAGTCTTCATCACGTACAGATCTCTCTGATACAGCCCTACGAGACACCCAGGCGTTCAAACAAAGTTTAGAAATGATTTGTAGGTGAATAATTTGTTCTCATAGTTATCAGTCACCTCGGTCAGTGAGACGGAGCCGCCCCAGTTCGTCTTCCCGATGAGGGTCAACCCCTGCATCGTACAGAACCAGGTCTGGACGAAAGGTGTCCAGCAGCCAGGGGAGGTGGGCTTCCACTGGAGACAACATCAGACATCACATCAGTGATTTGATTTAAAATTTAGAGCACATATTCTATTTACTATTATTATTACTGTTCTGGCCTGAGTGACCGTACCTGTGGAGAGGTAATGCTTGTCTTCCAGTCCGTCATCCACGCTGACGTCTAGGTCACTCTGCTGTTTACGGAGAGGGAAGTTTTTCCCACAATGCACTGAAAATGTAAACACACATGGCTCCTCTTGAAAAATGAAAGCAGTGCCGTCACCCTGTTGGTTGGAAGGAGATATAAGTTTTAATAACTGACAAAATGGTGAGCTCATCAACAAATGACATATTTATAGTGAAGCTACCTGATGGACATCCAGGTCCACGATCAGAATCTTCCTTCTAGGCGAGGAGATGTCCACCAGATATTTGGCTGCAACTGCCAAGTCATTGAGGAGACAGAACCCTGAGCCGTAGCCTGGAAAAGCGTGATGGGTTCCTCCTGCTGTGCTGCAGGCCAGACCTCTCTGCAGAGCGACTTGAGCAGCTAGAACAGTCCCACCTGTCCTCAACAGAGAAGCTGTGATCATGTGATCTTTCTGGCTCTACAGCTCTTAGATCTGTTAGATGACCTGCTCTTCTCACCTGTTTCATATCGACAGCGCCTCACCAAGCCTTTGCTCCAGGAGAAACCGGTCCTCCTTTGGTCCTGCTCAGTGGTTTTCCCATGTATGAAGTTGTCTAAGTATTCCTCAGTGTGCACACAGCTAAGTAAATCTTTTGAGGCAATTTCAGGAACCCACACCTACTGAAGAATGAAATAAACATTAGCAGAAAAATGTGAGAAAAATATTTTACAATGAGTTTTACTGTCAACTACTTTAAGTACCCAGTGCACCATATTTAAATGTCCTGTATAGTCCTAAGCACAACTAACATCAAGTAATAGTGATATAAATCCATTATTATAATTAATATTTGTGACAGTTCTGCACACTATAAAATACTAACAGTAGTTCAGACAGTATGTTTAGTTGAAAGTCTCAGTGGTGTGCTCACCTGATCCTCTGTGATGACCTGATCTTGGAGCAGAAAGTGCAGCACTCTTGGGAACTTGCTCATTGGGAACCTGTGATTGGCTGGGAGCTCGCACACATACCTGCTGTGATGAATTATGGGAAGAGAGCTGGAATCGTGTCTTACCTGCAAGATGAGGAGCGTCGCTCTCAGGTCAGTCTGAAAGCACTGTTTGCTCTTTGTTATACTTTAGGAATGAAGTTCTTACCTGTTCAGCATGGAAACATCTGCAGGAGCTGAAAACTGCACCGATCAGCCGCCCGACTTTTACGCGAGGTCTTCTAGAAAATATGAGTTTTACACAGATCATTGTGTTGATCGTGAATAACCCTGAATGCCTCACAGGAGACAGGGAGATGATGGTGTTGTGAAACAGGCTGAAGGCGTCCTGTTTGTGGACGGATGTTTGTCTTCTGTAACACCGCCATCTGCTGTGATGGAGTGAAGCACAGTGATGGTTTCATGGTTGATCATCTCCATCTACTGACTGAAAGTGAACACAGCATGGAGCCTCACCACAGACCACTTACTGTATGATGGGCTGTCATGTCCCTGAATGCATCCTACTGGTCATGTTTCTGTTAAAAATAGCCAGTTTGTGATCATTAATAAGTAAATTATTACTAACAGACTCAGTAAAAAAGCATAGTTATTTTATTGCTATAAAAGCAAACTGTGTGTTCATACAGCACTCATACCTGACACTAAAACATGGTACATCATTTCTTCCATCATTAAATGTAAATGCTAGTGCCTTCAGGATGTTCATTTTCATTTGATATTCATTTTTTATTCACCCAATATTTAGAAAAACAGCGTCTTTCCTGATGATTTTCTGAGAGCAGATGTCAGGATGCAAATTAATGTCTCATTTTCATTCCACCCTCTTTAGTTTGTCCTTCTTCATACATGAAATGATCAAAGCTTTTTTTTTTTTAACATTAGGAGTTTTCAGTGTTCAATCCTTTCTAGTTTATTTACATAAAACTATGAGAGTTGTTTTTCCTCAGTATTCAACAGATTTCTTCTCTGATGTGTGTCCTCCTCTGTCCTTCCAGTCCTCCCTTGTCCTCCTCTGCAGCTGTCTCAGTCCTCCCTTGTTAGACAGAGAGAGCTGTTGCTGAGGGAGTTCATCACTGTGCTGGAGGATCTTTTATGTCTCCTGTCTCATGTGTTGCAGTTTTAATTGTTTAAAGTTAACCAGAAGGGTTGTGATGTGATGCAAAAAATCACTGGCAGAACTGCAATATTTGCATTTTCAGACCCTGGTGTGTATTTTTTAGGGATAAAGATGTGTCTCTATGCCATGAATTCACCATAGCTTCCTCTGTGATTTGCTACCGTTGTGTCTGGTTCTGCTGCTCCCATCTGTCTCTGTTTTACATTGCTAGCAGGTAGCTCAAGGCGCTGTCTGGTGTACTGATGGCTGTGTGGGTGTGCTGGGTGGGGATTAGTGCAGCCCCCTCTGGGGAGGGCTGCTGTGCTCACAGGCAGATAAGCAAAAAGATGAGAGCGTTGGCCTCAGGTGCAGAGGACAGATCTGCTCTCCTCCATTATAGAGGGAGGAGATTAGATTCAAATCACAAAACAGGCATTTCAAACAGAAAGGGGAAAATGAAAAGGTAGTTGGCTGCGTTCAATAGAAAAAGGTTATATTAACATAATTTCTCTAAATTTCATCCATTCCTTTAAAAGGATCGTACTGCTGGTTTTGCATGTTTAGCTATTAGAAATCACTTTTACTTTCCATCTCAGGGTATTGTGTGACATGTAAAGTTTGTTTGAGCTGCACCAGCATGTTGTTTGGATGAAATAAATAAATACCAATGGCTAACAATACATCTAAATATCTTAAATATTTAAACGCTGCAAACCCACTGAGCTGAATACAGCTTTTCCCATGTTGTGATAAATTAGCCTACAGTCGTAATGATCTCAGGCATCACCAAGTTCTTTACCTTCCCTGGAGTTTAAGTTCATTCAACCATGAAAGCCACACATAGACTTGCCTTCAGGAACTTATAGATGCGTGTTAAACCAAATAAATAACCCCATCATCTCTGAATAGCCCTGTCATCTCGGCATGTATTTTCACGTTTGTGGAGGCAAACATGTTTGTTGTCCGACCCCACTGGGGGAGTGGGCGGTGTGATGGCTGCTTCAGACACTGGATTCAAACATACCTGTCAATTACACTGCATCACAATCACAACATGGAGCCCGCAAAACCCCCCGTCCTCACCCTCCACCTCATGGCTCACAGAGGAAGGAATTCACTGGTTGATTGCGAGTGCTGGCAGAGCGTGTTGCAGCAGGTGAGGACAGGGGTTGTTGTTGGAGTGAATTCATCTGTAGCAGCTCTCTGGGTGCAACGGGGCCGGCCTGCTGCCTCATCCCTCTGAGGCGATCCCCAGATCACATGAAAAACTGAGCTACTTCATCTCCTGTCATCCCTGTCCTCCTATAATCACACTGTGAAATCATTGTATAATTCACCCTCAGTTTAATTAATGTACCTTGTTATCACTGGATCACACCGCTCATTGTTTGGCAATACTCTTACAACTTTTTACTACGTTTTTGCAACTTGTTGTGTGACTGTTGTGATGCTTGCATGTGTCAGAAAATATGCGAGCCAATGAAACACCAAGAAGTCATGATTAGGAGGGAACGAGGCCAAGAATAGCATATATCTCCCAATTAAGCCTAAAGCATTTCTTTTCACATTTGAACAAATTTACACATGCAAGTAGTTAAGTTTGATTGGGGACATTGGTCTTGTTGTCTTGTGGTGTTTGATGGATGGCTTAATCTCCTGAGGTTGTAAAGTTTAGTATTTTATCTTTATATTCCAGAGAGTTGAAAGTGAGACTGCAGAGAGAGGTGATAATGCAGAACATCTGCCTCGTGGTCTGCGGTATGCTGGGAATCTGAAGAGGAGTCAGAGATATTGAGTCAGACTGTGGTATTGCTGGAATGTTTTCTAACGATGTTTAGGTTTTGTATTGCACTCGTCTGCCTCACGTTACATAAGAGGGCTGCAAAAATGTGTGGAAAAAATAACACTGAAATAGATTTTCAGATAGAAATGCAGTGGGATGTGACTGTTATCAGTACTTTGATATCAGCACTTTTCAGTGTCTTCTAATTTTTTTTTGTTTATTCTATTCAATTGTAGAATATGCTAAACTAAAAAATTAAACTAGTGGGTATTTTGCACTTTATTTATATATAATATATAGTATAATATATGTTTTTATTTATAACAATATATTTTTTGTTTTTATTGGATTTTTGAGGTTATTTTTCAGGGTCTTCTAATTTATTTTTATTTGTTCTATTCAATTGTAGAATATTCTTATGTTTGAATTACATTAGAGATTATTTATATATAATATATATTATAATATGTATTTTATTTATAAAAATATATTTTTGTTTTTATAATAATATATTTTTGAGATTTATTTATTTGGATATATTTATTATTTATAAATAAATTTATTTATTTATTTATTTATAATATTGGAATTATTTAGGTTGTTTTTCAGGGTCTTGCAATTTATTTTTATTCAACTGTAGAATATTTTCATGTTTAAGGTTAAAATTGATGTAGCCTATTTTTGAGTAATATCAATTGATCAAGCCTTTTCTAACATGACATACTACAAAATAAGTAATAAAAGTATGTATGATTCCTGTTGATATCATATTCAGTACTCAAGGCTGCAATATTGGTATCGAATCAGAAGTGAAAAAGTTCACCTCTAGATGAAATGGGATGAATTTCTATACTGTACGTGTAGTTTAACCCCAGTCTTCGCTGCCTCTTCTGTGCAGTGATAACATGTTATGTAGCTGGTGACCATACAGCCACATGTTTCAGCAGCACAGCTGGCTCCATTCTCTTCCACTCACTTTCATCTCACTGTGCCATGTGAAGACCACAGAGCGTCTGCCTCGTCTTGACAGCAGCATTGATACCGCTGATAAATATATATTATGTCAGGAACTTTTTTTTTTTTTTTTTTTGGTAGTTAAAATACTAATATTGCAATTTCATGGTGTGGGTCAGACAGAAAAAAAGTGTGTTGATCCTTCAGGTGTTGCAATTCTTCAGTGAATAGGTCATGAACTGTCAGTTTCATTCTGTCACACACTTCCAGCTGAAGGTGAAGGGGAATTATCGTTCTTATCACTCTGTAAATCAGCCAAAAACCAACAGTAATATCCTCTTACACTCATATTTGCTTCTTTCTGGAGGGGTTGGCTTTGAGCCTCGGTATGTCTGCCATCTCTGGCAGTTTGCTTTGGCAGCTCCCCCCAAACCTCAGTCCTGTATTGACATAGCTGTCACAACGGTGATGTTCAGCAGGAGGCCTTGTCTTGTTTTTTATTTAATTCAACACAGCTCTACATATTAGAAAAAGTTAAGGGATCTAAGTTTTCATTTCAACTAGAATGGAGAAAACAGAAGCTCAAACATTTCACGTTTAGGATTTTTTTTTGTTATATTTTATAATTATATTTTGTGTTTTTGAGTTAAGTAAAATAATAATATAAAATCATACAGTCAAATATCACAAATCACTAATTTAACACTTTGTTCATCATTTTCCATGCACCTTCAATTCAGATAAAGTATGACTTTGTCCAAAACTTTGATTTACGATGCTAAACTAAGATGTTGAACATGGTAAACATTGCACCTGATAAACAGATGTTTCATCATTATTGTGGGTGTGTCGGCATTAATCTCACTCTGAACAAGCAAATTGCAAACAAAGCAAAAAATATTTAAATATGATAAGTGCAATTATGAGTCAGACACAAAAGACTACAGAAATGGTGGTGGAGCCAGGTGTCTGGCCAGTGTGCAGTCATTATTTAAATAACCCACACAAAGAGCTTGGTCTCTTTATTTCCTCCCTCCTTCTCCAGGTGTCAGCAGAGACACAAACAGGCCTGTTTTTCTGCCTTGTTTCCACTGGAACCATGCAGGCCTGCTGGGTCACAGAGTGAGAACATCCAGATGTGTTCAAGCTGAGCTGGCCTTGGACTGAACACCTGCACGCCTCAGATAGACCGGGCAGAGAAAAGACAACATATTGAGCGCAGCCAATCGTCCAAGTTTTCACTGGAGACACATTTTCTTTCTTTCTTCTCCTGTGTTTTACTTATTCTGTCTTTCCTCCACTCTTTTTTTCTCTCCCATCCCATGCACCTGCACACTACTGGTATCTTTATTAATCAGAGGTGTATTGTCTTTTGGCTTTAACTTTCTTTTGAAAAATAATTGAAGGAAGTTAAGGAGTTTGGTCTTCAGGGACGATTCAAACCTCTCACTTGCCTTCTGTAACCTTTCCATGTAACCATTCGGACAAAAAGGGTGAGTGTAAACACAGATATCCAACAAGGACATCAGGAATGTCACTCGCTTCGAACAAAAGATCAGGAAACAAACAAAAGTTGGCACACATAGCTTATCTCCCTGGTCAAACAGTGGGTTTACTGCTGCTGCATAGCTGCTGTGACAAGCAGTCGTGTCCGTCCATCCATCCATTTTCTACCTCTTATCCTCATAGCGTCGTGGGGGGGCTGGAGCCTATCCCAGCTGTCCTAGGGTGAAAGGCAGGGGACACCCTGGACAAGTCTCCAGGTCATCACCGGACACATAGAGACAGATAACCACTCACACTCAGCAGTGGTGTCATTAGGCCTATTTTAAGGGGGGGGGTGAAGCCCCTCAAAAATATTCTGAAACGTCTCTAAATAATTTGGTGTTGGTTTATGTAATTATTTATTTATTTTACAAAAAGTGCAGACAAATTCAATAAAATATACCAAAATATGAGTTTAAATAAATAATCATATAACCTTGAATTATTCATAAATCTATTAAATACGTGTGCTAAAGTGCCCTCTTGATAGGCAAAAAACTGCTCTTTATTTTTGCTACTGCCCTTAAAAAGTCTTTGCATGTTACTGTATATACGCACATATATGAGGCATCATTCCTAATGATAATATAACTGTCATGGCCTAAATTTTAGTTGTCAGATAGTCTTATTTCTGCATGCTGGTGCCATATTAGTGCAGTCATCAGTACAGTAAAGAAAGGTAAGGCTTCAGTGGTAATGTGTAACTCTACAGGAAAACAGGAGGAAGCTTTGAAAGTTTGACAGCCACAGGCAAAGTATTTTATGAATGAGAGAAGTTAGTCAGTGCTCATTTTCTCTCTTGACCTGAGGTCAAACTGAGTCCAAGTGTTGATTTGTTGCCATGTCGTCACCACCTCTGTACTCCTGGTGAGGAGAGGGAATGAGTGACCAAATAAACAAATGAATGGATGAAGCCCCCCCCCCATGGTAAAAAGTCAAGGACCTACAGTGTGTGTGAATGCAGAAATTCTTTCTTCAGCTCTTCAGTCCTATCAGGGAGCCCAGGGGCTTCATAAACAACAAGTCTACAGCCAATGAACAAGCAAACGCTCAGACATGCCCCTTTCATGTTTGCTTTCTGTGCTCAGCTCTCACTTTCACCCACACATCTCAATATGTGGCTCTTCCTACGTGCATTTTTAACACATGAAGAAAACTGTTGTTTTCTGAGCAATGCCTTGGTTTAAGCTCTCGAGACCTCTCTTCCATGCTCAATGGGACTGTTGCTGTTTGACTGATCATAAATGCTAAGCACTAAATATACCAAATTAAGATTATGAAAGGATGAATCTAGGATTTGAGGATGATGAATTCATTTATTTGGGTGTTCACTGATTGTTCAGGTATAGTTTTGCTTTATAAAATCTATTAATAGTGACTGCTTTGCCCTGTGAAGCATCCTGTCCGTGCATGATTTATAACATGACACTGCAAATTGGCTCCTAATAGATGATTTTCTATGTATGGTGCTGAATTAAAACTTGATTTTCTCGTGTAACGTGCTCCAGTAAATCATGGTGCTTCCCAGCTCTCCCCTTTGACTTGAAAGCATTCCTCAGCCCGGTGTTTTGAAGCCATAGCTCACGGCTTCGGTTCAGCTCGGGCCGGTGAAGTCAGCCATTCCTAGGCTGTTTCCTCGGGCTGGAACCCCATTTCACCTTGTTCCCTTACAGTGCCAATCACCGCTGCTCCCTCCAACCCAACCACCCTCTCCTCCCTCTTTTCTCCCCCGTCTCCTCCTCTTTCCATCTCCCAGTGAGTCCACATGCTCCCTGCTCTTCTGAATGGTTCAGTCACCGCTAACACTCCTGCAGCCCCCCAGGGAAACACAAGAGGAAGGGGTGGTGGTTGTGATGACATGCTTGCCTTTAGAAGGGGGTAGGCCTATGGGGACACCAGTAAGGGGCTGTCCAACCCTCTCTGCTCTAACAGGAGCAATGCTCCTTGCCACTGTTGTGCCATGTTCTCTGTGACACAGACCACTGTTTTCCACCCAGCAGGTGAGTCTTGTTTTCTGTTTATGTGAAGAAACTAATGACAGCTTTCTTTGCTAATCCTCCTTGGGAGTGAGTGGAATCAGTTATACTATAGGTTGTTTTTGCATGAGACGACTTGTTCGGGACCTTTGAAAATTTTCCAATGCTGGATGCTTTTTTTTCTGCACTCTTCTCAATAAGTTGTGGTCTTGGCTTGCCATTTTCACTCTGTGACTTCTTCTCTCCATTTAAATCTGTTCTGCATTCATTTGAGAAGAATGAGACTCTTTGCATGGTGTTTTAAAAGAGGGGTTTCTTGGAAGGAACCCTAATCACTTGTACACTCACTTCGCATTCACAATGAGGGTTTTTTTTTTACAGAAGCTGCTGTAGACCATTCACTTAATATACTTTATTTGTGTAGGATTTCTACAGTGTGTGTGTGTGTGTGTGTGTCTGCGTCTCAAGGTCATAGTAAAGGTTCTGCCAACTGCAGCTTTCTCACTGTAGCAGCAGAGAGACTTTTATAACTTAATATAATATATTGTTATATCGAAAATACACTAGAAGAAATAAAAAACCCTCTGGGCTTCCATCTCTACCATCGAGTGTTTGCAGTTCAAACATGAGGGAAAACATGCAGATTGGACTGCAGGTCTTGTGCAGGTTTTATTTCCTGGTACATTTGCACTGTTTTCCCATCTTAAAATGTTTTCATGTTGCGGTTGAACAAGATAATCATCATCAGCAGCATGATAATGCAATTGTTCGCTTTTCCGTGGGCACTTTGGATGTCTCGAACCTGGCCAAGGTGTGTTTTAAAGGGCTTAATGAAGGGGTGAGAGGGAAGTTAACCACAGTTGACCAGGGACATCTTCTGCCCTGATGAATGGTGTAACATGTAGTAAATCACTGACTGGGGAAGAGCAGTCGGATTCCTCCATGCGGTGATGTCACCACGATCGTGTGTGAAACAGATCCAGACTTGAACAGCCCAGACTGAGCCAGATGTTGAATTTCACAGCGAACGTCTCACTGGATGACTCGCAGTCAGAGCTGTAGAGACTTTACATTAAACTCAGGTAATGTATGGGGACTTTGATAATTACAGGGAACAATCGAAGAATTATGTGCAGTGCCTGTATTGTCTTTGGAAATAATCTCTGTGCTTGTTAGATGTGTTGCATGCCATTCACATGTGTTATTTTCTTTCAGGTCATCTGCTGTGTGGTTTGACTGAGCCTTTTGGAGAAAAATGGCCACTCGATACATCAAGCACAAGTACCTGTGGATTTATGTTTTGAATTATGAGAAACTGTAGAATAGAGCAATAATGGAGATCCCAGCCGTGGTGACTTTGGAGGAACATCCGTGTTGGACAGCTACAGGATTACAAAAGCTCACCTTGTCAGACTGCTCTGCTCTGTCAGCTGACGGCTCAGATGGCTGCCTCCCTGAAGCACCACGCTCGCTGCTGGAGCTGGATGAAGACGAGCGGAGCGAGAGTTTTGTTAGTGTCAGTCGGAACAACATTGAATTTGCAGAAGCTATTTGCTTGCAGGAGCCTGAACAGTCAGTCATTTCCAGTGAAGCACCCCGGGACCCAAGTCAACTGACTTCAGATCAGCTTCATGAAGGAAGCATTGTGTCCACGTTACCTTGGCCAAATAACTGCTGCTCGCTTCCCATCCCTGAAGACCAGTCAGACCAGGTGGTTCAGAGTCACACTGGTCAGACTGTAGACTTGAACTCAGAGTGTGTAAAAACAGACTTGACAATCTCAAATGGTCATCCCTTATTCCCTGAAGAGGACCCGTACCACATCCTTAATCTGGACCCCACTCCTACACTCACTGTCCCTGTGACTGCTCCTCATTCTGCCTGGAGAGTCCGGCGTCTCCCACGCATCGTGAAGCACAAATCAAGCACCATCACCTTCTCACACTACACCTGTCCCTCCGGAATCGACGGCCATGCTTTCATCAATGAGAGCTCTGACGATGGAGAGTCTTCACTGGAGGAAGAGGAGGATGATGGTGACGATGATGATGATGATGTGTTTCCAGAGCTGCCTCAGAGCAGAGAGCGTCATGTCAATCACAGACTTCGGGGCTCAGGAAAAGACAAACAGAGAAGGAGAGAAATCAACCACATGGCCAGAAACTGTGGTTATGAAGCAGAGGAGGAAACCAGCAGTAAGGAGGTATGTTGCTATTACTTTCAAATCATCCATCATTGTTCAGTGTTGCGTTGTTCTAATAACACCACTAAATATTTATTCTTATTTTTTTTTTAAAAAAAGTATATATACACTATAAAATAAATACGCACAAAATAAGACAGTACACATCTATCAATAAATTATGCCATATTTTTATATGGTGCATCTTACAATGTGTTACATAATGCAGATACATTATTTAGAGCTACATTTGTGAACCCTTAAATACTCAACTTTATTTATAAAGCACCTCAAAAAACAACCACAGCTGAAAACAATGTGTTGTATGCAAACAACTATAAAAACAGTAAAGAATATATAGACAGAATATATAAGCATACAGGAAAATAATAATAGCGACTTCAGTAATTCAGATGTGATGTAATTGATATTTGGTAACAAATATCCCAAATTCAAGTAGAAACTGAATCAGTCAAAGGCACTGAAAACCTGTGTATAGTGAAAAACTCAACAATGGACTCATAGTGGCATTATTTAGAGCCCGTATTCAGGGGCGTGTCAAGGGGGGGGGGGTGGCATCTGCCATTTGATAGAAATTTGATTGGCCACCCCAGGTGCCACCTTGCATGATGGACTATCAGATCATCCGACGTGACTTGACTTGGGGTTAAGAAGAAGACGATACTAATTCCAAAGAGCAGCAAATGCGACATGATTTGTAAAGTCAACCGTTTGAAGTTATCTATTTACTTATTTAGATCGATTTATATTATGATTTAAATAAAAAATAAAAGAATAAGGCTTTGTATTACATTACACTAGTATCATCCCATTCTGTTGTGTCATAATTACAAGTTTTATTTATACTTTAATTTATACTAACGTTTAAGATTTAAAATAGTTTTAGTAGTCAAATTAATCATAAAAGACAAAAAAAATTATGAAGCGATGCTATGTTGATGGACCTCCTTCCCTCCCACATGACTTAGTGTCCCACTTGCAAAAATAGTCTGGACACGCCCCTGCCCGTATTCACCAGCTTCTAGCAGCTGACATCATCACACTGTGAGATAAGATAATACATAGCTGGTATGAGTATGTAGGACTGCACATATGGAAGCTGGAATGTAAACAGCTCCTGCTTTCCCTCCATATTCTAAAGAGGCAGCAGCGTTTTGACAGCTAGGGCTTCATATTAGCACTGAACGAGTGTTAGCTTTCCATTACTGAACAGCTCTCTTTAGCTTTAACAAGTCAAGGCACATTTCACGCAACCTCAAGCCTGACCTCAGTTGTAACCATCCTGTAACCCCTAATCTCTGCTTTTATTGCCCTTTTAAAGCCTCATATGAACATTCATACATTTTCCAATCCCTTGGGGGGGATTGTTTTCAGGGAACAACCAGTGACACACGTCTGTCATTCTTTTCTAAACAGTCTGCAGATAATAGTGCTCATGTAAACAGGACAGGACATATGGTAGATTGTGATGTGGGCATCACTATAGAAAGGTCTTCAATTCCATTCAATGGGCTGGAAAGAAATATTGAAATTTTGAGTCTCTCAGCTTAAAGGCACACATAACTAAGAAATAAAAATAAGATATAAATATTAAAAAAACACCCGTATTTGCAGAGGAGATGTAATATTTACAGCAACAATGTAATACTTTAAGTGAAACAAGCTATTTTCTCACTTTGTACACTCATAAACATAGATGTTTGATAGATTATAGCTCGTGCAATCAGTGCACACATTAGAGATATCTTAACTGAACTGAAATAATTATTTAATTAAGCCAAATTTTGGGTGATTTTTTTTTAAAGAAAATGTGTAGGAAAAAAACAAAGTATAATATCCATCTTGAATGGGAGTCTTTTGCATAAAAATAACACTTGAACAGCATAACACCCCCGCAATGTTTGTAAAACTTCACAAAAAAACAAATTTACATGAATTATACATGCATGTTTCATCATTAAAATCCAAAGTATGAGAGAGTAAAATCTATGGACATCAGTAATGATTTTATCAGATTCTTCAGTTTTAGTTGTGTTAGTGGGGGAAAGTTGGTGGAATTGCACCTAGATGCAGTTGTTAATATCAGCCACATGAGGGCACTGTATGCATAGTGTTTCTGCTGCATGTGTGTCATCTCATGACTCTCACCTACGTCCATCATTTAGCTCAACTGGGACTAAAAGCCTCTAGATATTTCTTCACCCACCCCTCCTTCTCTGCAGACATGGCTGTGGTTTTATTCAGTTTGTGTTTTGCATCAGATGATATTAAGAGAGTAATTTATTCCTCCACAGAGCCAGGTAGCCAGTGCCCTTTCGCATGACCGGCTGCTACATTTGGATACCTCCATGGTGATCTCTGGCACTCTCTGTGGGTGGCGTAGACTAGGCACCGAGCCCAGAGCTCACACACTCAACTCCTCATTTCCATGTCAAAGCCGCTGTGTTGGGGTTCACAATGTGGCCAATTTGCGCTGATAAAGTTATAGGCAGCTCACATTTTGTTGTCCCCAGAAAATAACATTAATGCATTTATCTAAGGGATTGACTCATACCAGCTCAGTTGCCATGGTGTGAGGACTTCACACAATTGCCGGGGCCGGATCGAGGGGAAAGGCATGAAGAGATGAATCAAGGGTAGTGTCTCACTTGAGCGTCAAGCCCTCTCTGGAATTTGTCTCATTCTAAGCAGAAGTGTCCACATTCCTAAACAGCACCTTGTGGGGATGTCACTGAAAAGAGACAGTGTGAATGTGTTCCACATTTGGCTCCAGCATGGGCCAGAATGAGGCTTCTGTTTCATGCATTAGTGTTTGTCCAGCTCCAGGGGTTAATTAGAAGTCCAGCTCACAAGATCTTCAGCTTCTTTCATTTCCTTTTCTCATTCAAAACAAATTTTCAGTCAGTTGGCTTATTTCATAGTTTTTTTTTTGTTCATTGACCTGTCAGCAAAATTGGCACTTTCCATCATAACTGCTTCAAGTCTGTACATAATATCCATAGACTCACTTTCAAACCGTTTTTAGTTGGAGGAATGTACACCCACTGAGACATGAGGGTTTATTCATAACTCATATATCACACACATGTTCTCGCTCCTTTTGATTTGGTGCTTAAAGGGTATCTTCACTACTTTTCAACCTGGACCCTCTTTTCCCACATTTTAGTGTCTACCCCAGGCGATTGCATTCCAGTCTATTTAGCAGATGCTGTCTGCAGCACCCTCCTTCAGTACTGGACCAATTAAAAAAAAAGACACAAAAAAGACATGGGGGAAAATATACTCTGGGTTGAAAAATATGGAAAATACCTTAAATTAATTCACTAAATTATCTGTCTATATTGATCTCAGGATTATAAAGAGGAACAGCCATGCTGTATGTACCTGGTCACAGGTCAGTTGGTAAATTAATGTCAAACCATAAACCATAACCGACCATGTCACTGTCAAGTTAAAAAGATTTTTGTAATTCATAGAAATATATCTAAGTACAATATAGAAAGTCTTCAAGTCACACACATGTCCAGGTTTATGACACATTTATGTCTCTGATATCTTGTCTTTAATCTGCGACGACGCTGTGATGCTCCCTGGAGAATATCTTGGAAAGCTGGAAACAGAAACTGTTAAAAGTGTGTAAAAGGATTTTCCATGAATCAGAGTTAATTTCTTTGAACTTGTGTTGTATTTTAAGGCTTAGAGAGTGAGAGTGGATTGGATGTTCACAATTTATTGATCAGTCTGGAAGTATGTGGAAGCCGTTTATTTGTTGAGCAGACACAGAGGAGTGAGCTGTCTAAACATACTGATCCCATGTCAAACCTCTTATATTCCTCGGTCAGCATCATGCTGAGGCAAACATAGACAAGCATTTCTTCCTCTCAGTGACCCCAGGTGACCCCTCAGGCCTCAGAGGTCAGCAGGGAATTGACCAGATTTAGGTCATTCCTGAGGGATTGAGTGAAAAAAGGCACTTTCTCCCCAGTGGTCAGTCAGCTGACGCTGGGTGGTCAGCAGGGTAAATGGTCCGTCTGGTGTCTGGTCCCTTAATTCCTCACCTTTTAGGCAGAATGCAGCACAATATAATCTTGTCAGTTCCTTCATGTGAAATG
This sequence comes from Synanceia verrucosa, assembly GCA_029721515.1. Classification (NCBI taxonomy): domain Eukaryota; kingdom Metazoa; phylum Chordata; class Actinopteri; order Perciformes; family Synanceiidae; genus Synanceia; species Synanceia verrucosa. Next base: position 4,693,564 of record CM056559.1, read on the forward strand.
TTTTTTATGATGTATGTATGTGACAAAAATGTGAACAGTGGAAGTAAACTGTCTTTGGATTGCAAAGTGATTACAAACACTCTCAAAATAGGCCACAAGTTTGGCCTTTCTCGCTTCTCTTTTTACTTCACCCACAGTGAATCAGTGAAAATACTAAAACAAGAGTCATACTTGTTTCAAAAAGTTGATCAAAGCCCCTCTGACAGGAGACTGTGGGGGTTTCCCATCATCACATTTATTGACGAGTCCCTTCAATGAAATTATTGTGCACTGAGAGGCCTGACATGGTCTGTTATATATGGAATAAGGTTGATTATTCACTTATGTTGTACATAAGATGTCTTGGATTTTCCACTTGGTTGTTTTTCTCCTGATGTTCTTATCCTTATTTTTAAATAAGCTCTTCTTGTAATGCTGCACTATCCACTTTGCTGCTGTTTTCCCTGCTTGTGGGACTAATAAAGGATTGTTTTATCTTATATCTGCTCATAACTAAATGCTGAATTGGGGAACTTGCAGCAAAACATTACAGCTTTTTAACTTCTTGGATGGGCAGAGGATGAGTCCTCTGTGGGCTGTGTAGGCCTCCTCCTATTACTGGTATACAGACTTCCTGCAGCAACCATATTCCAGTAAAGTCTTCCTAGGAAATACATGATGTTACTACTACTGTGTCAAAATCTTTGGAACGATCCACAAGAGAAATTCCCACTCCGTAATGGTTCTGGGATTTCACTCACTGGGCTTCTTGAAAATGGTCCACAGTGGTGCAGCACGTGACCCTCTGCAGGATTAACCATGTTAATTTATGCTTTGGTGGCTGAGGTGTATCCTGCTGATTTATGGGGCTGGACCTCCAGCTCCTCAGACACAGCTCCTGTCTATTTATATACATGGTGTGTCTGGGGAGCAGTGAAAGCTGCTGCAGGGAATTCCATCATGCTCTGTATGGCACACATGTCTGCAGCCTCCTCCTTTGCTCTTTCACCCTGAGACACAGTAGAGGAGATCACATTTCCATGTGTGGCAGCAGTGAACTCCAAACATGTAGCATCTGCAATTTACAAGATACTTTTTTGGGGTTTGCTTGTAACTCTTTTAGAGTTTTGAGGTGGTGTGTTGAATGGACAGATGCTCTCACCTTTCCCAAAGCTCTCATGTGTTAAATAAGTCTGTCAGGCAGGATGACAGGTCATTAGTGGACTAACTAATGAGCCTGATTTTACCCCTGATTTCAATTATTTTACTGTGGGTTTGCAAGTCCGATTGAGAAATTCATTTTGTGATTTTGATGAGGTTTAACTGAAGCGTGTAATTAAGATACCAAGCAATTATGATGAAGTGTCAGCAGCACGACTTGACATTAACTGCAAATGAAGGCCTGAAATCTGTGTATAGTGCAATGAGTGTGTGTAGCCGACTTGAAAAAATATTAGCATAACGTATGTAGTTTACGTGATTAAATGAGGAAGATCTTTTTTCTTTAATCATTACAGTGAGTTGAACTTTCCATAATTCAAAATGCAGGTTTGGAGAGAAATCTGAAAATGTGAATGAAGCAGCCAAATCCAGATAAACTGAGATGCAACATAAAAAATATTATTTTAACTCATTGAGTGCCAGCCATTTTATAAAACAGAAAGTGCCTTTTGCCAGTGTTTTTTGCCCATTTTGAGTCATATTTCAAGACCCACAGAATATTTTGTACTATGTCTCTGAATAGTTCAAAAGAAAGAAGAGACTCTCATGACATCATGACATCATGAAAAAAAACTTTCCATTCTTGTTTTATCAGAGGTAGAGGCCAGTTTCACCAAAATCACCAGTTGTTGTCCAAAGTCCGTACGTTTTCCTCTCTAATTGTGATCATCTCCACTTCCTGCTTTGATCTCTGTGGTGTATACTGTCTCTTTATGCTCCAACTACATCTCCCAGAAGCCCCAAATTTACTCACAGGCTGCAGAAAACCATGATCAGTGACTTGCTGCCGAAAAACTACTTTAACGTTGAAAGAGTTAAAATGTCATTATAAACAATATTTTCTAAATGATACTCAAATTCACATTTTGCATCACACCCTGAGAATCAGGGTGAACTAGTGAATCAACATCGGCTCAGTTTTGATTTGTCATCACTGATTTTCATGCAGGAGTCTCGGCAGGTCAAGTCTACCTGGTCCGAGTCAATGAGCCAGCTCTTGAGGAAATTGGACCAGCTTAATGTAGACATCGAGGAAGCTCTGAGTGCAAACTCCTCCCCCTCGGACACGCCCTGCACCACCCGCAAGAAACAGGTGAGAATGACCAAACCACCTGATTTAGTTAACACAACACCTTCTGAAGGTTATGACCTTTAAACACAAAAATGAACTGCAGCATGCCGACTGCAGCACCTAATGTTATGTGCCCTGTCACGGTTGGTACTGTACACATTCCTGTGAATCATACACTGCATACTTGGTCATGCTTGCGAACTTGGCTAAATCAATTTACTTTGCTCTGTGGGGAGAAAATCCAGATGGATTATTCGGACCTGTGAGCAACAGGTGTTCATCGGAATTTAACGTCCAGCTGACTTTTTAAAAGTCTTCAGATTCAAACAGGCTCTCTGAAATCAAGCAGAGGTAACCCATAAAACCAGTGTGTGAAAGTTGGTCTCCTGTAAGTCGTAACTGTGTCTCACTTGTGACATATGGTCTGTCTGACACTATGGGCCTTGTCATGGCCATCTTATAGTGTCCTCCTTGACTTGAGTCAGTTTTATGATGTAGGTCTGCAGCTCTCAGATGTGATCCTGCAGTGTACAGTGCTTTAGTCGGGTCACAATGTTGCACCAGGAACAGACAGCTATTGTGCAGTCGAGGTTGTGACTGGGACCAAGCAAAAGGGCTCCTCTCATGGTGGCATGTTTCATGAAATATCCCACTAGAGTTAGCATTTGGGAACAAAAGTGCTCTTTCGGGGTCCATACGTTTGCATCGCACAGAGGAGCTATTGTATTGAAGGGAGTTTGTATGATTTGGTCCATTAGGAATGGTTGAGAGAGGCTCACATGCCTCCCAGGCATCTGCATAACCATCCCAGGCATTCACTATTACTTGCTTTAACTAATGACTGGCGACTGGGCAAGACAAGACATCTTGACTGGGATATTTGACAAGGTCATAATCTCTGTCCTCTCAAAAGAAGATCGGCACATACAGGCTCTTTTGTGCGCCTCCATCGAGCTGAATTGAAAGTGAAGATTTCACTTCCCTGGCAGTTGACCTCAGCCTCTTGTTTTCTTTTCCTCTGGCCACCGTTGAGACATCCCGTCCCAGTCTGTTCAGCCAGACCGGATTTGATTGTTGTTGTGATGTTGTTGCAGTGCGGTGCTGTTTCAAAGTCCACGTTAAACGAAGTCCTGAATGACCGGGTTCTCCAAAGACCAGAAAGAGAGGGATGTCTGAACCAGGACAGGTTTTGTGGTCCTTACAGTGCCTCAGAAGGAACAAGAGCAACAACCAAGAAGATGGTAAGTTTCTCTGAGCTGGTGTGTGTTACAGTACATGAGGACTTTCTGCACACAGCTTATTGTCCAGTTCTCATCTTCAAGGCTGTGAGCCGCTAAGTTCTTTTGAGTCTAACGCCACAACTGGTTTTCTTTTTTTTCAGCTCAAATCTGACTAACATTTCTGTTTGACTATTTACTTCCTGCCAAAGCAAAGTTCTTGTGCAATAGTAGCTGCAGAATTTCCATTTTTTGTCCGTCCTAAATTATTGTATCTAAAGTGCAATATTTTATCTGAAACTAAAAAATTAAGACCATTTTAGCATGGTTTATGTTCCTGCAAAGGTTGTCATATAGATGTTCTGTTTACACCTGTTTTGTTGTTTCAAAAAAATGAAACAACTGCATGAAAAAATAACGATTTCTCCTCTTACTAAATATTTTCCTAAACTTTCTTATCAGTTTCTTTCATGACTACAATCACATTCTGTGAAACCTACATTTCACAATCACATATTTGTGATATCATGATCACTGTGTTGACAGTAGAGGAGAGAGAGAGAAATCCATCACCAGTTAGCTGAGGTTTTGTAAAGCTGCTCTTCCGTAGCTCTTAATCTATAAATATTTGAGTTTTGCATTGAAAATAAGGTCAGTCTAAGCATTCCTAAACAAGCAGGACTCGCTGCTTCTGGACAAAGTATATAAATGTCACTATTCAAAGGCCCTAAAAGAAACAGACAAGTACGAGATTAGCAGAATGCAGGGCGGGTTTGAATTCAGAGCCTTTCAGCTCGTGCTTTGTGCTCCTTGATGGCGCTGCTGCAGTGGGATGGAAAACAACCTGTTTAGAAGAGAAAACTGGAGCCGTTCAGTCAGACTCTCCTCCACTTTCTACTTTGATTTAGTGATTTTTCACCATGTTAACTTTTGATACTACCATACTTCCAGTATGTTTTGTAGACTGCAGAATATTCTTGGGGTGAGACAGAGTTCAAACACTATTTTGTCTGTGGGCGCTGGGTACTTCAAACCAAACAATGTTAAGCTCTCAAATGTCTTGCCACCTGTCTCTCTTTTATGAAACCCACAGCTACCTCTTGAAAATGACAGCAGCGTGGTGTGAGGACAGCTGGGAATGTTCGCGTATTTTGGCTGCTGTGTAACCTTGAGGATAATGAGATCAAATTATTCAGTGGCCACATGTTGTACGGTGTGATGGGTGATGAGTTTTTATTGTAAGCGATGAGTTCTAATTAAGATTTTGGGTTCTAGATCATTTTGGGAAACACACTCAAGATTGACACCGCTCTCGGTTAGCTTAGCTTAGCATATAGGCTGGAAACAAAGGGAAGCAGCTAGCCAGGCTCTGTCCACAATTAATGAAATCCCTCTACCAGCCCACAAATTAACATGTTCCCCAAAATGTCAAACCTCGTTCCTTTAAGTCTGTTAGCTGGTTTAAGTGTGAAGCTGCAAAGTGGCAAAACAGATGAGATGAAGCATCTGACAGAAGTTTCTGGCACCTGCCCGCCAACCTTTGACCCACCCCCACACCTCCATCTGACCTCATATCTCCCTCAGTCTGCTGCACATTACGCAGACAGAGCTGATTTTAGCTGTGTTGAGTGTTGACTTAGAATTCGATTCAATATTTATAATTATGATTTGTTGATTAACTGAATTGTCTTACATCTTACAGCTACTCAAATGTGAAGATTTTCTGCTTTCCAGAGTCAGAAACTAGTTTACTGCCAAACAAGGAATTTATGCTGGTATCTTGGTGCATGACATGTAAACATATAAAGATAATGCAGAGATAAGAACCAAAAGATAATAAAGTGACTAAGAATAAGTAAGTGCTGCAAAAAAATCTGATTATGTGGTAAAAACAGAGAAAAAAACAACAACAAATGCAACAAATCTTTGAGTTTTGTATGACAATGGTTGTTAGTAGCTTTGATTGCATTGATATTTGGGAATTTTCTGGACCTTGCTGCTCAGCACAGTGGCTGCTTGAGGCCAGCTCTTTACTGGCAGGTAGACAGAGACGTATTTGTGTTGAGGATTCCTACTTTTAATTGGTGTTGACAGAGACGGGCAGAACAGTCATTCGGACTGACCGGTCCTGTAACTGCCCTGTTGACTCTCAGGCGAGGTGTCATTTGTGCAGGGACAGCAGCTATCATTCACCCACACTGACCTGTCACTCCATGTAAACATCCTTGTTGGTGAAAGCAAAGACAGCGGCCCTGAATGGACTCCTGCGTGGAGCATGTCACTTTTCCTGACCTGCAACCTTTGACATGTGTCCACCATCTGACTACGCTGATGTGCGTAAAGTGGGTCAGCGCTCCTGACTGAAATACTTTCTCCTGGCTGCTGAAAGAGAGAGAGAGTGATGTGTTCAAATCTTTGAAGCCCTGTCAAATCGGCACATCTCCGCTGGGGCCCAGCATCTGTTTTTTGGAGTTTATTTTTGAAACTGGGTCTAAAGCTGGTCCTTGGAGACTAATTTATCAGGTCCCCTCTCTTCAAAGACACATGAATGCGACGATGGCCCTCCATGTTTCTGTACATCAAATCCAGTCTTTGAAGTCGGTTACAGAAGTGTTTAGGTATGTGATGAAATTCTGCCAAATTTCTCAGTAAGTAATGAGGGATACGGTCGCTGCAATTCATCTCGTTTATCGCCTGGTTTCCTATTTTCCTTGTTCCTTGTTGCCTGGACATAACAGATATTTGAGCCTGCTAACCCTGGAACCACACTGGTTCAATTTAACCTGAGAATTCTTGGCTGTTACTCTCTTTAAATCTTCCTCTTCATCTGAATAAAAAAAAATGGACTCCCAGGTGCCTGCTGTGCTCTCACCTCATTTGCATTGTGGCCTAAATGTGTCAAAGATAGATAGTGCACCAACTAAACCACCTGCCCTGTTTCATCCAGCCAATCAGCTTTTGTTGTCACAGTAAAGTGGCAGCCATATAGGTCACACATCCAGCCAAGTAGTTTCCACTGCCATGGCAACACTGGGGGCCATGGTCTTCATGAAAGACGCTCTACACGGCTAACTTGAGTCCGACTAACCAATGCAGATATGTGGATGGAGGTTTGAATCAGTTGACTGTCATGACGGAGGATCAGCAGTGCTGCAAACGGGCAGAGTGGGAGTTTTTTCAGTGTTTTGTGTTTGATGGGGGAGAAATGTGGAAACAGAGCAAGCAAACAACAGTAAATCAAAGCAGTGGGGCACAGACAGGGAAGTGGAGGAGAGGGTTGGATGAGAGAGGAGAGGGCGATCCTGTCTGGTCCAGGTCAATGTTTCGCTATGTACTTTTATAACAATGCAAATTTCCCCATTTCATATATTCCAGGTAAACAGTATGTGCCTCAATAACATGAATTTATCCTTAGGCTTTAGCTAAAGGTTAAAATGTTGTTTGCATGTCTTTTCTTTATTCTTTACTTTATTGTGGACAGCAGGCTGGTGCCTCCAAGTTAACCAGCGCTAAATGGTGCTACCATTTCTGCTGCAGATTCTCTTTATTGACTTTGTCATTACGGCAGTGATTGCACTATTGAAGAATGCAGAGAGACATCCTCTATCCCTGAATTCAGGGAACTGGGTGTGTGCCTCTAATGGTTTTCACAGCCAAATAATGTGGCATGCTTTTGTTAGCGCTAAGAGTGGAGCTGCAGTCAAGTATCCAAAGCTAAAATCATTGTTTGTTTCAGCTATATCCATCTATTTGTTTCAAAATGAGCTTACTGTACTACAGTTACTGATAGTTTGTTGTTTCTTTTGTCTTGTAGATGTTCAATAAGATGACCAATGCAGCAGGGGCAGGTAAGACATTATTTATGTTTGGATGCAATGCCTCCCTCTCTCTCTGAAGTTAACACTGTCACTTCTGACAGAGCTTTATGAGTATGACTCAGTTTTAAAGCTTGATCATTGAGGGGCTCTGCTCAGTCTCAGTCAGCGCTACACTGCACTTGAAACATTGCTGCGCTGCTGTCTGGCACATCGTGAAAATCCTGAAGATCCTGGACTGTGTCCTGGCTCACACGGTGGCACTGCTCAGGCTTCAGACAGCGTTAGACAAGTAGGACGGACAGCCACAGGTGTTTGCAAGCTGCCTCCCAGCTAGTGACTCGAGAATGTCTCTTAGTTTAAAGGCCTTCTGTATATTGGTCACTTGGCGGGATGCAGTTAAAATTAGGCAGCATGCCAGATCATTGTTTTATGTTTTGCTGAGGGGAAATATTTGGCCTGTGTGATGTGGCCCTTGGGGGGCAGCTGCAGGATTTGGGTAGATGCCATTTTAGGCTCAGGTTGCACTCTCACATGGCCTCTGTTGTGCAAGACGGTAACACACAAGTGGACATTATGGTCTGGAAAAATTCCTTGTCACTTATATGCAGCAGTTAACTAATGTGTGGTCTGCTGCTGTGTATGAGATATGCGCTGTGACCGATCGCTGGTCACTCCTAACTGTAACTCTTGGAAACCTGAGTGTGAGACCACCATGAACAACATCAACCAGTTTGTCAACACAGCTATGAGATTCTCCTCAAATGCATTTATCACTCTATTTTTCCACCATATGATCTCCATAGCAAGCTGCTCTCTCTTTCAGATTGCTGAAATATACCAGAGAAGAGAACGTGTCACTGTCAATTTTATTTAGTCATCAAGTTAGGAAAATTAACATACGGTTTCAACTGGAATCTAGTAAAAAAAACATAACATAGAGAATGATGAATGTTTAAAGAGTACAAAGCTGGCAGAGAGTCAAACACATGAGGTGCGATATTCCCTGTTTGTATTTTACAGCTGGGCTAAGAGACCTCTTTTATGACGCGGATACGAGGTGACCAGATGGTTCTCAGTATCGTCCATAACAACACTGTCCACCTCATTAAAATGACATTGTCCAGGAGAGGAAAGCACATTCTCTGAGTCCAGATCCAAAATAGCAAAGCAGCAGTGGTATTCAGCTCTATACATGTGCAGTGCCTTTTTATTACTGTCGTATGCACATGGTGTTTACAAGGACACACACACCGTTTTCATCAACAGCTGCCTGTAAATGATTAATAGTAACAAGTTCTGAAAGAACAGCATGTGTAATGAGCGTCCATTTATAATCTTGAATATTCATAAAACCAGAAATGTGGAGTATATGAGTTCCCAATTTACTTTAACTCTTTGAGTATAATAAAACAGAAAGAAGTGTCTTGTGCCAGGGTTTTTGGCCATTTTGAGTCATCTTTAATGATGCACAGAATATTTTGTGCTATGTCTCTGAAAACACTGAATAGCTCAAATGAAGAAGAGACTGCCCAGGGACTACAGATGGAAATTAGCCTGTGGCTGTAATCTGGTGCATTTACATATATTTCATTAATGTGCACTGTCCCGCATTAAATAAAGATAATGAGTAAAGTACAGTAAAAGTAACATTTACCAAGAGCTCAACAGAACCACATTAAAGTGACCCATCAGTCCTTGCAAACATTTAAGGAGGCTGTCGGAGCAAAGAGTTGGTTTCCATTTCAATCATCTCTGCAGTTCTATCAGCAGGGGCGTCTCTAGGTTTTAAAAGGGCAAGATTTTGTCTCCTAAGAGGGCACTAAGAAGGGTGATCATATTTAAGTGATTTATGAATAATGCAAGGTTATATGATTATTTATTTAAACTCATATACAAATAGTTCAGGGGATTTAAAAAAAAATCCTATTTGTTTTTATGTATTTATTTAAGGAATTTGTGGAAAAAGCACACTAGAACTTTAAGCCACTTAACTTGTTGTTTAGTTTTTCCTGCAGTAAAAAACAAAAAATCCCAGAGCTCCATCTTAAAACCACATATGGATATGCTCAGGGAAGATCTGGTCTATGGAGGGATAAAAAAAGCTTAATCCTCCTTCTCAAATGTTTATTTTCTGAAGGCATTGCTCAATGTGTCTGCAGCACTTTTCAAGTACGATGAGCCAAAAGTGCCTCGTTCCCTCTCACACAGCGATATTTGTATGGAAATCTATTCCCCGCAGTCTCTTTAATTGCAGTGTGGAAATGAATGGCTTCCTCTGGTGAGAGGAGGCGACTATGTTCATCCTCAAAACCCTGCTGCCTTCACTGACGTTAATCATAGAATTAATGAATCTGTAGCGACGCTGCAAAGCTGAGAGCTCAACATGCAGCCAGCTTTCTGTCCGTCAGATACAGGACAGATAAGCAGGATGAAGCTGCATGTATGTCGGGGTTAAGACACGTATTTAGTGGGCAGACATGTTTTGTAATGATAATGATCGTCTCATATATATTTTGTAAATGCATTTGTGTTTAACAGCAACAGAAAGATTGACAGGGTCCAAGGAGAAGCAGTTATGCAGAACTCGATGACTTTTAAGTTGCATAAATAAATGCTTGTGTGCTTTGTTATGATAAACATCACCTTCCAAAATGTCAGCGTGAGAGAAAACGCGACTTAAACGGCAATCTCTGGCCCAGAACTGTCAGGCCAAAGTTTCATTTACACAGATCCTCTCTCTGAATAAATATGCTAATCTACTTTCAATGTGGAAATCTCCCACTACTGATTATAAGAAAAACAAAGTGGAAGCTGTGAATCCCTCAGAGACGTCCTTCTATTTGTAAGGAAAGTAACGTAAAGTCCTGTCTGTCACACATTGGTGTGAATGACTCCCAGAGAAAGGCTGCAGAAAAGAGGGCAAAGGGATGTTTTCACTGTTTTAATCTGGCTCTTTCCTTCATTGGCAGCGTTGAATGTCACCTGCTGATGGATTTCTGGATGCAGACTTGCTGCTTTTATTGATTCTGATTTCAGGGTCGTCTAATCGAGCTGCAAACTGAAAAAAGTCTTTGGCACGCTGAAGTGAGATGAAGTAAACGTAAAGAGAATGTGTGGCATGTGAAGCCAGAGAAGTGTGTGCGTCTGTTTAGTTGTCAGTAAATGTTTCATTTCTATTTCTGGTTTTGGCAACATTTCTGCTGATAAACAGTAATAGCTGTGGTGTTCTGAAGTAGCATTAGAGCTCGATAAATGGTGTGAAGAACTGCACCTTTTTGTTGATGAAAGTGGATGTGTGCTTTATGTCTCTCTAATGTTTATCCCTGGTTAGTATGGTGTTCTGATCAGATGAGGAACACTTATTTATTCAAACGAAACATCATCACATTTTATTTTTCATTTAGCAGCCTCATAGTTGTAACTCCCACAGAGACTGGCAAATATGAGCCGTCCGATATAAATGCATATAAAGCAACAGTGGGTATTATATAAAAGGGCAGTGGACGGGTCTTATCTGTCTTTTTTGACTCCTGTGTGTCCCCAGCTGTTCCCAGAGTCCAGGCCTTCGGTCTCAGCCAGGGTCACTGCCTGCTGGAGGCCGGCTGGGACCTCAGGCAGCTGCAGTGTCTCTCTTTCTCTCTCTGGAAGTCTGTTCCACACCATAATATGCACATCACAAAAGCTTCATGACAGCAAATGAGGAAGTGTGAAAAGGGCTAGCACTTACTAAGATAAGGAAGCTGGTGGGCGTAAAATTCAACTCAGACCTGAGCTGTAAGCAGGATTATTAACTTATTATTAACTGAGCTCAGGACTGTTTTTATTCTGAAATGACAGAAAGGGTTTAAACTTAGCTAGTGTCACAGGCCATTTTTAAAGGAATTTTGAGTCATCTTTCATGATGCACAGAATATTTTGTACTATGTCTCAGAAAACACTGAATAGCTCAAATGAAAGAAGAGACTCTCTATTTCATCATGAAAAAAATGTTTCTTTTTACCTTGTTCCATTCTTGTTTTATCAGAGGTAGCGTAGAGGACACTTTCAACAAAATCAACACTTTTTGTCCAGATTCAGTTTGTCTTGCTCTCTAATCGCGATCGTCTCCACTTCCTGCTTTGATCTCTGTGGCACATATTAACCCTTTATGTCCCGACTACAAGAATATTTTTTATTCATCCACTGGGGGGAATTCACAGCATGAACAAGTTCTAAGTAAGAAATACAATAAAACATCAGTAATGAAACAGAATCAGTAATAATAATAACCGTTTACAATATGTACTAAAAAAGAAATACTTATTTTTAATTGCAAAATGGACTATGGATATGGAAACAAGCCATGATAAAATATCACTGACCACTGTAGCTCTTATATTTCTCTAAATTGGCCTCCACATACTGTTAATTTACAGGAATGTACATTATAAGCATCAATCAGATATTTAACATGATATATTGTTATTAAAATTAAAATTCTTTTCTTATAGTCTTTTGAAGTTTAAAGTTTTATGTCCATACTTTTTGAGATTTCCATCAATCAGACTGAATGCAAAAAAACATTAAGAAGACACTGATGTGTAAAATTCCTGAATGCCAAAGAAACAGCATGGATTAGCTTGAGCATACGCCATAATATAGAAATCATCACAACACTGGACTTTTTTAAACTTGTTTGAAAAGGAGACGTGTCAATGAATGTGTCTCACCTCTCTGTCACCCCACAGAATATGTGCGGTGCCTTAAAGTGGCTTCAGTATTGAGAAGAAACAACAACGTAGCACTTTTTTTTTTCCACCGTGATGTTTGAATATGGCCAAGCATTCTCATCTGCTCCTTGACTACTTAAAGACAGATCTGGACGCTCTGATTTAAAGTCTGCGTATCGCTGCAGGAAAATCAATTTTCATGGGACTGTACCGTTATTTCTGCTCCCCAATCTGTCCGTTCCCTAACAGGTGCCAGATCAGTGACATCATGCGCTAAATTTATAAGCAAGTCGTCATTTGTGGATCCAGCTCAGACTATAAAGGGTGCTGCTGGCATGACGAGTGCATGAAAAATTCCACACATGGAAAGATGGAAAATGACTTGTGGTTTCCTGAGTGCAGAGGCCAGCTCGGCTGTTTGACAGGGAAAGAGAGGGGGGAAAAAGAAGCCTGGTGGTACTTCTAGACTTTTCTTTGTATATACAGTAATTTGTCAAGGTTGTGAAAACATTAGAGAAACTATTTGGTTAACCCGCTCTGAAATCTTTTAACGTTTTTATTGCAATTTCAACATTTTCATTGCAATTATTGTAGCTATCACACATGAAAAGCTGATAATATTGTTTAATAATGTCTTCAAGGCCCTTTTACTGGATGAGATCAACATGTTTGGGCTTATAAAAAGTATAAGTCATCCAGTCTGATCCTGTCTAGTGTGTGTTTATAGAAATTCTATTATAAGTTTTATGATCTTCAGTGAAAGAAGCAGGTTTATTGTTCTGATTCTCAATTATACCCACACTGCCAATTAGAAATGAAGCAATAAATCCTTCCTCAGGACGACTAAAGTCAGAGTGTTTTCTGTGTGTTGGTGTGTGTCTTGAGGAATTTAGGCCTGGGTTTTGTAAACTAAGTGGAATGAGACGTAGGCAGCTGTCTCAGGATGCCAGCCAGTGTGTGTCTGTGTGTGTGTGTGTGTGTGTGTGTGTGTGTGTGTGTGGGGGGGGGGGGCATGTATTACTCACGTTATGGGGACATCAATCTGTTAACACACTCACATTGTGGGGACTCATCTTCCTTCTGGGGACAAAATGTATGTCCACATACTGTGAACTGTTACATTTCAGAGTAAAACATTTGAGAAGAAGTAATGTTAGTGTAAATTTAGATTTTGGTTAGGCTCATTCAAGTAGTGGTTATGTGGTTGTAGTAAGGGTGAAGGTAAGTCAGTACGTTTACATGCACTTAGAGAAATTAGATTTATTGCCTTAGTCCGGCTAATATCGAATAGTGCTAAATCAAGCTTTTCCGGCATGTATATGCAAACCACGGTTATTGAATAACGCCACTCTGGAAGTGACAAAACCACGGAAGCGGAATGACAACAACACAGTAGCAAAAGAACCGGAAGAATGTGAAAGGACGTGTAGCGCCACCTAGTGTCTCGGAGTCAAACGTACCTCCTCAATAATTAAATTCTCTTGCCGCGCATGTAGATTCAGATTTCTCGGAAACACCAGTTAAATCCTTAGCTCGTTTATTGCCAATAGGTCACCTTGGATGTGCATGTAAACATACTGAGTGTCTAGGAAATGAATGTACACGTAAGTCAATGTAAAGTCCCCATAACCCGAGTTATACACAACTGTGTGTGTGCGTGTGTGTGTGTGTGTGTGTGTGTGTGTGTGAAGCAACACAATAGCTAACAGGTTGGTCCAGCACTCAGCTGCCAACTGAGAATAAAGGCAGAAATAAGATTTAGGAAGTAATGAGCCGAGACGGTCCACACTACCTCAGGACTGAGAGACCAAACAGTCAACGGATTTCAGTCCTGTTATCTCCTATTGTTTGTGTGTGTGTGTGTGTGTGTGTGTGTAATTTTCCTGTGAATGCTCACTACTCTGCAGTAAATTAATCCAAACAATAACTCCTTCTTCACTCAAAGCTTGATCAAGTCTGGTGCTTATCTTTATAGTTCCTCAGTACACCTTCACACACATAGTTTCCAAGCCAAGAACATTTCCACAGGGTCGGTTTAGATACAGTAACCACATCGGCTGCCCCAATTTTCCCACATAAACCACAGAGTTTCCAGATGTTGTAGGGAGGCAAAAGTCTGCTCCTCCTCTGGATCTGCAACCCTCGTCTTCTCGTGCTCGGTTGGCACAGCTCACACCAAAACACTGTGTCCTTCTGCACTGAAGCGAGGACCATGGGTAACCATGCTACTGGAGATTTACATAGCCGTGCACTTCCACCTGTCCCCAATAACAAAAACCACAGCGCACCGTTAAAAGAGGCTCTGTCCTGGGGCAGTGTAGCACTTAAGCTTTCTTGTGGTTTCAGACCCGATTAAACAATTTGGCTCAGTAATCAAAGAGCAGACTTCCTGTGTCCTCTGTGCTCTCTGGCTCTGCAGCATTAACAGTTAAAGGCCCAGCAGGCCCTGTTTGTATCTCAGTTTGAAGACAATACCTGCACTGGAGCTCCAGCTTATCATGGCTGATGAGTTGAGCAGAACTGTTGCACAGTGAGGATGTGCATCTTTAACTGTGCTTAATTTGAAGTATTAATATGGCAGCAAACAGCTTTTTGATTTGTGAGGATATGAAGGAAGTCACTCTCCCTCTGTGTGTGTTCTAATCTGTCAAGGTTCTAGTACTTCTGTCTGGACTCAAGTCCACTTCTTCATGTTCCTGGCTGCTGATTTGGGATCAGTTGTACATTAGTTTGATATTTGAAGATAGATCAATGTTGTATTGCTTATTTCTGTCCATACTAACTCCCTAAGAAATATATTAGCATTGGAAAGACACTATTTCCTCATATGGTCTTGACTCAGACTCAAGTCAGTCGCTGACTTGATTTGGACTTGATTAAGTTGAGGATTTGACGGCAGCTCTGCCCTCAATCACTGATATGTTATGATTTTAGAATTTGGCACCTTTAACACTTTGAGTGCCATTGATGTATTTCGACGTCATTTAAAATTCAACGCTTGAATGCCATCGATTTCATAATACGTCAAAGTAGTTTTTCAGCAGTGGGTCGCGTGGGAGATGTAGTCGGAGCATAAAGAGACAGTATACACCACAGAGATCAAAACGGGAAGTGGAGACGATCGAGATTAGAGAGTAAAATGGATTCTGGATAAAAAGTGGTGATTTTGGTGAAAGTGTCTGCTCTACCTCTGATAAAACACAAATGGAACAAGGTAAAAACAAACATTTTTATTTCATGATGAAATATAGAGTCTCTTCTTTCATTTGAGCGATTCAGTGTTTTCAGAGACATAGTACAAAATATTCTGTGGGTCTTAAAATATGACTCAAAATGGGAAAAAACGCTGAAACGAGGCACTTTCTGTTTTATAAAACGTCTGGCACTCACCATATTTTGGTTTCTGTCAAGTGGAAATGGTTTGTACACTGCTAGTATTTTGAGAATCATACAGCTTGAGGCCTTTTGAAGAACATTATCGTTATGTCAGTTTTTGTCATATTCAGGAAAACTACAAGCTCTACTGTAGGTTTAATTTCAAGCAACTGTCACTTTCTCCTTTGGTCTTTGTCTCTGACTCTGAACTCCAGTTTCTCTCTCGGGACGACACTCATCTTGAAATATAAACATCAACTTCCTGTTTGAAGGGCTAATGTCATGCTACAGTAAGCTGTAATTCATGAAGTGTTATCCTGTCAGCTGTATTTACTGATGATCGCTGTGAAGATGTCTTGGAGCAGAACTTCTCTAAAAAGAGGCTTAAATCCAGCTTGTCAATGACTTAAAATCAATAAAACATGAGCTTGTTTTCCACCTTTGGGAGAAAAAGAGCGAAATTGAGGCAGTGAGAGCGATCGGGAGAGAAACGTACCTCTGTGATTAGATCCTCGTTGCTCTAATAGAAACCAGGTGCTGGACGCTGGTGTAAATGTTTTCCCATGCATTTTTGTGGGCAATGTAGCCTTAACAGATTCAGACCTGACAGCATTACATGCTTTGTCATTCAATGAAACAATAGCTACGTACGCTTGTCATGCCAGTTTTACATTCTTCAAGCCTCTGCAAGTTCTCACCTCTACAGACGATCCTGAAACAAAGTTTGCTTTTTTTTATTTTTACCTCACTAAGTGTTAGTTTAATACAAAAAGTCAAGTAATGTAACACACACTGCTGTTCAGATTTTATGTGATTGAGCATCTGTTTGGGAATTAATGGCTCTGTAAAGAACATCCTCCCCTAAAGAAAGAAAGTATGACGTTACAACACACGGCCCTCTAAGAAAACAGAATTAGTGGCCACTTTAATGGATTGGGACCAAAGTCAGCTCCTCCTTCCCCTACCCCATAATCTAAACCCAGATATACACCACATGTGTGGCTCCTCTGGAAAAATGAACTGGACTTGGGAATATACGGTCAGGAAATTTATAGCACATGCCTGGGACGAGCCCTCGGGGGCCGAGGTGGAGGGGGAGATCTCCTTGTTTCCATTAGGCTGGGAAGAGCAATCTCCCAGACTAGTCAAGGGGGCCTGGTGTAAGACCTCCTGGCCAACAACATGACCCAATCACGGAGAAGAAATCAGTTTCCTCACATCTGGGATTTTCCCACTGCAGCTACGGGGCAGCATTCCACGTCAGTCACCAGACTCTGTGACTGTGGAATTCACATAGCCTGTATACAGATAAATATGTGAGTGTTTCTGTGTATGAGAGGACAAAACTAGCCCAGAAAATGTGCCAGTTTTTTCGGGAAAAAAGGCGCTTTCTGAAAGCTGCCCATCCAAAACAAACAAGTGGGTGAGTCAGCGAAGGGAAAACAGTCTGGAGCTGATTGATGTTTCCTCTCTTTGCATCTGCTATTACTTCCACTGCCAAGTGAAGCACCAAGCCACAATGCTCCTCGCAGCGACAATGCTCATCTTTATTGACGTTTTTTTTTTTTTTTCAGCGGTGGGCCGTTGTTAGGTCTTGATGTGTCTTGATGCTGCGCTTCCTCCATCACTTTTACACATGAGGGCGGACAGGGATGGTCTTGTCTGTCAGTCCATTCCTGCCCTGGAGATTGTTAACTTAGCACCATTCATTATCCTGTTTGCAAGCCATGTCAACGAAAGGATTAGTAAAATGATGTGCAGGTGATTGTTTATGGATTCTTCATCGAAGAGCTCCTTGAAATCTGTGGTTTATTGTGAGTCATTGTTGGAGAAGGAATAAAATACATGCATTTATTAGCCGTTTTTTTTTGTGAGTCAACTTTGAGCCTTTTTCTCTCTGAGCTTCCTGGTTCACGTGAGCGGTAGGAAACAAGGTGCTTGACTCTGCCTAACCCTGACCTTTCCTTAAAACTGGCAGGATCAAATGAGACAGGTTTTCCAGACAAATGTGTGAGTATTGTCTGTCAGCCTGGGGTCTCAACAAGTGGGGCTGGAAATAGCAACAGGCTGATCCTCCCTCTGACCCACGCTGAACCCAAAAAAGCATCCATGTTTTCTCACACATTTTCCACTCCTGTGACTTGCTAAACCTTAAAGAAACGGTGACAAACTTCTTTTATCCAAATGCACATGAAAAGCTGTCACACTTTGAGAATTATTCACTTCCTCCTCCACAAGTGAGTCGGATATTTTGATGTTTTGCTTCATACGTAGGTCGAATCTCGTTTCTGTTTTTCTGTTTCACCAAGTCTTAACCTGAAATATGTACATGTTAATGTTTTCACATCAGATCCATAAGATCAGAGCAGATCACTAGGGCTCTCTTATTACTCCTGGCTGCACATAATTTCACTTCTTAGAACGAACAAATGGAAAACTGAGCCCTTCATTAATATTCTCCCCTCAGCTGCACGCTACGTATCTCACTCTGTGACCTTGTAATAATCTATAAATCACCTGTCCTGTTCGCTGGCAAATGGGGTCTATCTCCTTATTGAAATGAAGTAATGTTAGCTCAGCGTCATGCGTAGAGGGCAAACTGAGGTCAGCAAAGATTTGTTCATTTAAGAAACTGTCAATCTTCAGCCAGTTCCTCTGCATTGAGAATGTGTGTTTATAAAGGTATTAAACCCGTTATAACAGTAATCCCAGCTGGTGAACAACTGAAAAGACTGTACTGAAACTGGTACAGTTGATTTGATATCACCACTCTGAGGTCATGTGCAGCAGAATGGGCACAAAATAATAGGGGGACATTCCTAAAATGATTGTGGTATGGTGACTACTGAAGCTGGTGTCTGGTGCAGAAGAACTTAAAGTGTTTTTTTTTCAGATGTGAGCTGAGGTTTTCTTTTCTTTTCTTTTCTTTTCAGTATCTGCGGTGCGAGATATTGTGACAACAAAAGTAAATGGTGCTGAAACTGAGCCCATGTTTCTGTTGAAGGGTTGACCGCCTCTAACCTACCTGGGGAGAACTCATAAGCTTTAAAATAACACATAACATCCTGCTGATGGGGAATCCAGGTCACAATAATAATATTCAATAAACAGGTCTATGTCAATCAGCTGATATAGAAGCTGCCACAAAAATGCAGCAGCCAAATAAAAATGATGGCTGAGAAAAACCTTTAGTGCTAGTACTGTGAATGTATATTGTTATTGATCACCAGCGACACGATGCAGTGGTGATTTTCATTTTACATCTTAATGTTTTGGGGAAGATAATGAAGAGACTGGATTAGAGAAAGTGATTGCTCAGTTTTCATTAGTGTCATTTGAGAGGCTGAGCTGCGTGTGTGTGGTGGGGTGATGCCTTCAGGTGCTCTACGTAGAGATCTGTTTCCTACTTAGGAGTCTTAAGTTTGAGGTGAACAAAGTGAATGTGGATGGAAACTTTGATGTTTTATTCCAGCCATCATGTAACTTGATTGTTGCAGACTGGAAATAAACATGGGACACTGTCCTATCTTTCATCACAGTGTTTTTACATACTATATGTTGCTGTAATCTAAATTAACCATGGTCTTTCAGATAATTGCAGCTATGGTCTGGAGGACGCTTCAAGCAGTACTCTGGAAAAGATTTTTAATTGTACTGGCACTGTGTGGTTCTCAAGGTTTCCTGAATTTGCTGTTGTGAGATGAAGAGCAGACCTAGGTTTTGTGGAAACCTTTGTGGGATATTGTTTTATTGTTCTTTTGGATAAATTATCACACAGGAACCATCAGTATCAGAGTATTATATACAGGCCTTCTGGTGAGGCTCGTTCCCAGGAGAAATCTTCATGTAATATCACAAAAATGTGTGTTTGCTGGCTTGTAAGAATGGCTGAAATCCAAAAGCTATATACATATAATGAATATTTGCATATCACGTAAAATAGCGGTCATCAACGTTAATCAGTTTCACCATCTGTTGTTACCATCAGTGCTCCAAGCTGTCAGGACTTGAGCACCGTTTAGTTGGGTGGATCATGTGTGCTCAGCTGGCTGCTGCTGATTCTCATATTTCCCACAGCACTTGAAGGTCTCTCCGCTGTGGAGCGCTCGCTGTGCGTGGATCCCTTCACACACACACACACAAACGCACACACATCTGGTGTGAAGTGTGGAAGTCAGACTTGGTGCTTTACAATTAATTTTTTTTTTAACTTTTACTCATTTTATTCATTTCCGTCTCTCATCGAAAGGAATATACTTTTTTTCTCATAATGTTGACATCCGCGCTAAGGTCAGCTTTCCTGCTGCTGCGGTAGAAACTGACTTTATCACCGGGAGAAGGAGCGTCTTTTCTGTTGGACACTTTAACGGAAGAGGTCTGAGAGTGACGACGAGCATTTTGTTATTATGTCCGAGTGGAGGGTTTACGATGACATCTAGAAGAAACTCCGCCAAACTGAAGCTCCGGAGGTCGTTCAGCGAGCAGCTGCGGAGCTCCACATCCAAAGCCTGGGGTCTGCTCTGGAGGAATGTCCGGGAGAGGAGGCTGGCAGGTCAGTAGTCCTCTGTAGACAGGTCTGTAGTCCTCTGTAGGCAGGTCATTAGTCCTCTTTAGGCAGGTCTGTAGGCAGGTCATTAGTCCTCTTTAGGAAGCTCATTAGTCCTCTTCAGGAAGGTCTGTAGTCCTCTGTAGGCAGGTCTGTAGTCCTCTGTAGGCAGGTCTTTAGTCCTCTGTAGGCAGGTCATTAGTCCTCTTTAGGCAGGTCTGTAGTCCTCTGTAGACAGGTCTTTAGTCCTCTGTAGGCAGGTCATTAGTCCTCTTTAGGCAGGTCTGTAGGCAGGTCATTAGTCCTCTTTAGGCAGGTCTGTAGGCAGGTCATTAGTCCTCTTCAGGAAGGTCTGTAGTCCTCTGTAGGCAGGTCATTAGTCCTCTTTAGGCAGGTCTGTAGTCAGGTCAGTAGTCCTCTGTAGGCAGGTCTGTAGTCCTCTGTAGGCAGGTCTGTAGACAGGTCATTAGTCCTCTTTAGGAAGGTCATTAGTCCTCTTCAAGAAGGTCTGTAGTCCTCTGTAGGCAGGTCTGTAGTCCTCTGTAGGCAGGTCAGTAGTCCTCTGTAGGCAGGTCTGTAGGCAGGTCATTAGTCCTCTTTAGGAAGGTCATTAGTCCTCTTCAAGAAGGTCTGTAGTCCTCTGTAGGCAGGTCTGTAGTCCTCTGTAGGCAGGTCAGTAGTCCTCTGTAGGCAGGTCTGTAGGCAGGTCATTAGTCCTCTTTAGGAAGGTCATTAGTCCTCTTCAGGAAGGTCTGTAGTCCTCTCTAGGCAGGTCTGTAGTCCTCTCTAGGCAGGTCTGTAGTCCTCTGTAGGCAGGTCAGTAGTCCTCTGTAGGCAGGTCTGTAGGCAGGTCAGTAGTTCTCTTTAGGAAGGTCTGTAGTCCTCTGTAGGCAGGTCTGTAGTCCTCTGTAGGCAGGTCAGTAGTCCTCTGTAGGCAGGTCTGTAGGCAGGTCAGTAGTTCTCTTTAGGAAGGTCTGTAGTCCTCTGTAGGCAGGTCTGTAGTCCTCTGTAGACAGGTCTGTAGTCCTCTGTAGACAGGTCTGTAGACAGGTCTGTAGGCAGGTCATTAGTCCTCTTTAGGAAGGTCAGTAGTTCTCTTTAGGAAGGTCTGTAGTCCTCTGTAGGCAGGTCTGTAGTCCTCTGTAGACAGGTCTGTAGGCAGGTCTGTAGTTCTCTGTAGATAGGTCTGTAGGCAGGTCAGTAGCTCTTTTAGGTCCCATGTAGGCAGGTCTGTAGTCCTCTGTAGGCAGGTCTGTAGGCAGGTCAGTAGTCCTCTGTAGGCAGGTCTGTAGGCAGGTCAGTAGTCCTCTGTAGGCGGGTCTGGTCAGTAGTCCTCTGTAGGCAGGTCTGTAGGCAGGTCAGTAGCTCTTTTAGGTCCCATGTAGGCAGGTCAGTAGTCCTCTGTAGGCAGGTCTGTAGGCAGGTCAGTAGTCCTCTGTAGGCAGGTCTGTAGGCAGGTCAGTAGTCCTCTGTAGGCGGGTCTGGTCAGTAGTCCTCTGTAGGCAGGTCTGTAGGCAGGTCAGTAGTCCTCTATAGGCAGGTCTGTAGGCAGGTCAGTAGTCCTCTGTAGGCAGGTCAGTAGGCAGGTCAGTAGTCCTCTGTAGGCAGGTCAGAAGTCCTCTGTAGGCAGGTCAGTAGTTCTCTCTAGGCAAGTCTGTAGCCCTCTGTAGACAGGTCTGTAGGCAGGTCAGTAGTCCTCTGTAGGCAGGTCAGTAGTCCTCTGTAGGCAGGTCAGTAGTCCTCTCTAGGCAAGTCTGTAGCCCTCTGTAGGCAGGTCTGTAGCCCTCTGTAGGCAGGTCTGTAGTCCTCTGCAGGTAGGTCAGTAGCTACAGGGGGCATCAGTACCAGGCAGCAGATCCCCGATAGCCACCACAGCAACAACTTGTTATTATTTTCTTTATTATTCTTTCTGGACAGCAGTAACAGGAATAACATCACTGAAGGCGATGCATCAAGTGTCATCAGAAAGTCTATTTGTAGAGAAAACATTCACTTTTTGAACATAAATCTGCTTTTGTCCATCAGTAGATAATTAGTAATTAGTTTCACTGTGAAAACACATTGATCCTAAAATTGATCCAATGCATTTAGAAATTCAAATGGGACACTATTGATAGAGCGAGCCAGGATCCCACAGATGCTCATATTTATCCAACTGTAAAGCTCAACTGTCTTATTTAAGGGTAGTCTGGTCTCTTCTTAGTCATTAAAATATACACTGTAATACATACATGTCACTGGGTTGTTATGTGATATAGTGCAGGCCACAGTGCAGAAATGATATAATCATCTTAGAACCTTTTGCAGCGTCCATGATCCACCCAGTGTTATTGTGCTGTTAGTCTTTATTGCCTGTAATACCGCAGAGTGGTGCACATGAGTCATGTTTGGTCTGTGAAACGGAAAGTGTGAGAAAGCTGAGAGAGTGGACAGTGTTTCTGTCAACCATGTTCATCTAGAGGAGTCCATGTGCTCATCCATCAGTCTAAACGAATATGAGATTTTATGGCTTGTCATATATTTTCACTTTAATTTATCTTTATTTCCTGTTTATATCCCATTGCTCTGTTAGTATTACATGGCTGGCTGTGATTAACTTGGCTAACTTTACCTGTAAATTTACTTTGGAGAGAAAAACTGGAGACTAATAGGTTAATGGCTGATGCACTGATCCTGTCAGAAGTCTTCAGGTTGTGTTTGAAGGATAGAAATCCATCATTGGTGCAGTATCCTGACTCTACCAGTAGGTGCTGTGAGCTCTTCATGTGTGGAAGCCTCATCGGGAGCAGTTTAAGTGCTCCACTAGTGACAGTGAGTGTTTACTTCATTTAGCAGGACCCTGAACTGTGAAGCTGTTAAATCTTCACACAAGTTTGTTGTATTTTATGCAGAAAGTTTGATACATGCTGACTGAAGCACAATGCTGATTCAGCAGCTTAGTCTGGCATTGTCTGACATTATCTTGCATTATTTTCTATATACAGACTAGTAGGGGTTAGAAATATATTGATATTGCTTTTTCTTCTGATATAATATTGATTTTTAATTTCTTAACTCTTTGACTGCCGGCCGTTTTATAAAGTGCCTTGTGCCAGCGTTTTTTTTGCCCATTTTGAGTCATATTTCTAGACCCACAGAATATTTTGTACTATGACTCTGAAAACACTGAATAGCTCAAATGAAAGAAGAGACTCTCTATTTCATCATGAAAAAAGTTTGTTTTTACCTTGTTCTGTTCTTGGTTTATCAGAGGTAGAGTAGAGGACACTTTCACCAAAATCACCACTTTTTGTCCAGAATCCGTCTGTTTGCTCTCTAATCTCGATTGTCTCCACTTCCTGTTTTGATCTCTGTGGTGTATATCGTCTCTTTATGCTCTTACTACATCTCCCAGAAGCCCCAAAATTACTAGAAGGCTGTGGGAGACCATGATCGGCGGCCTTTAGCATAACTCATTCTCAGTCATAGAACACCCCAAGATTTCTTTTTTTATATTGTTTTTTTTTAGATAGATTTATTCTTGTGCTTTGCTTCAGCCCAGTAATTCTGTGGGGGAGTGCAAACGTAATTCATGGCTTTTGATAACATTACACATAATTGTGCATTTCACTATAAAATTAGTTGAAATTAGTTCTTAAATTAATTAATATGCTTAATTAATTAAGCATACCATCCTCCTCCCATGTATATTTCCTTTAAAATGTACATTTTTACTCATATAAGACTTAAGAATATGCCAATTAATTCCCTGACACACCTACATTTTGGGGAAAACCCAGCAGCACCATGCAGCTTGTCACTAAAGATGAGATTAGCGTTGATGAGCGTTGAGTGATCCTCACTGTGTTGACTCATAGTCATAGTGGGTAAAAAGTGTCCAGTAGAGCACCTGCCAGCTCCTCTACTGCACTGAATCATTGTTAGAGGCTTCTCAGATGCTTCAGATTACCTGCTCAGCAGCTCAACTGATCTCACAGCATTAATGTGTGATTTATTTCCAGGCCTGAGCTCACAATTCAGACATTTTGTGGCTCATGAGGTGGAAATCTTCAGTTGCACTGGAGATATTTTTAATTCTTAACCACAGGAAACATAGCCACACAGAGCCAGGACTGCCCAGTGCAGATTACATGTGTCTGCTGCTGAATCAAACCACTTCAGAGTGCTGTCTAAACCCCGTACTCGTCATCTGTGGGCACCGAGCTCCGAGTGCATGATTCAGAAGAAAAGTTTCCCTTTTGTAATCTGGGTGCAGAGAATGAATGAAGGCTGGACACATGTTGAATTACCTACATTACTGCTGCGTTTCAGCGACGGCAACAATAACTGCCTTCACTGTGATGAGCAATAAATCCAAGCTGTCAAGCAGGCTGACATCTTATAGCCTTTGTGTGTAATGTGAGTCTGGATTCCTGTTGCCATGCTGTGTAGTGGCTGAGCTCTGAAACCTAGACAGAGGCGTGTTGGAACAAGTTTGATAAGAGCTGGAGTCACTGTGCCTGACACACAACACTCCCACGAAGGACACGCCACGGCCATTTCTTCATGGCATGCGGCACAAAGTTTAACTCCGGGAATACTGGAGATCTCATAGCTCTTTCACAATCCAAGCTGAGGTATTTAAGAGTGCAGACAGAGACGAAAACACCATTAATCTCCTTCATTATGATGTTGCATAGCAGTGGGTGATTGATTCTGTAATGTGATATGTGTGATGCACTTGGTGAATTTCTCCGTCTAGACGGAGAGGGAAGAAGAAAACACAGGGAGCTCACGCTGTTGCCAACAAGCTGCCACTCACTTCTTTAACATCTGACACCTGAAGCAATCCTGTTACAGTATGAATGAACACAGGTGTTTGTGGTGTTAAAAAAAAAAAAAAAAAAAAAATCACCACCCAGTGAAATCACCTGAGTGGTATCGCACCCTAAAAAAGCAACAATCCCATATTTAAATGGCTCCACCTGAAGGTGTGGAGAGGGCCGTTAAAGCCAGGAGACGTTTATGGAAACGTGCAGCAGGATCTGAAGTGTGCTGCTGAATTGTGGTCTTTGTGAGCTGGTGGGTTTTACCAGCCGGAGAGTGAAACAGACCAGGGCTGTGTTTGACTTGGTCACTTGCCCATTTGTGCTCTATCCACATGTATGGCGCCATGCTTACACGACACAGGCAAGCCTGTATGGAGGGGCCAGGCCAGTCAGCAGCAGAGCGGCAGGGGTGGTGCTGGTGGGGCTGGTGGTGCCTTCACTTCAGGTGTTGTTCCATGTTGTCAACTAGCTGAGACCAGTGGACTTTTTAATCAGAGACACTTTGAGTTTTCATTAACCCTTTAACACCTAACGTGTTGCCAGTGACACATCGCACACGTGCACTTGTTACCGTTACGTTAGTTACGGAACAGTTTGTGCTGTCGGAAAAAATCCAACGGTTTCTGAAAGCTGAGACGTTGCGCTTTACAGCCAATATTGTGTCATTTCGGTAATTTTATTCCTGCCTCTCCTGGAAGACGGTGAAGCAGTCACTTTGTTCCTTGTGGTAAAAAAAACAAAAACGCCTGTATGTAGTTTTCAATTTGGTGGCCGATTTTTGCACATTTAGAGACAAAGACTTGCAAAATTGTATTTTAAATAGTTTTCATACTTTTCAAATTTAAACTTCAACATAATTAAAATATATTAATAATATCAAATATATCAATTGAATTGTTTTTTCCCCAATGAAACTGAAGTAATAAATGACTAATTTAATGAATTTCTGAGTTGCTGTTGATGGACACCTTTGTCCCACAATAAAATGTAAAAATATTGATGCACAAAATGAAAATGAACTGAGGATGATGGTGAAAGATTTTGAAAGATTGCAGATGGTAGCAGCTGTATTTATTATTTATATTTTAGAATAGAATACCGGTATAATATTTTTTTTATTTATTTATCCTTTTATTTATTTATTATGTGCCACAGCATCATAGACAAATTACAGTAATAAAGAAAAAAACAGCAATGGCATTATAGAATCAGTAATAATAATAGAATAAATATTTACATCATGTACCAAACAAAAAGAAAGATATATATTGTAATTGCAAATGAACTGTTAATTAAACATAATTATCTGAGGAATAAATGTGTTTTTCAGTTTTTTGTTTTTGTTATGTGTGCAAATTTTTTTGTTCACTTCTTTGACTCAGTTTAAATACATATTTTAATATATTTTTTTTTCATTATGACTTTCTTGTAATTCTACCCATCTTTGTTCATTCCTTTCAGCTTTCTACAACTGCGGTTTGATTGATGGCCATTAACACACATTTTATATCACTTCCTGCCCATTAACTTCCAGCAGCAACTCTAAATAAAAAAAATAAAATACTATAAATTAGTATATTTGTATATTAGTATGTATGACTCGGGACCAGATGTCAAGAGAAGGTTTGACTCTACTCATCAGAGCCGAACAGATGACATGCCAGAGATCTTTCCCTTTGTCTTGAATAAAGGGGATCTGGGTCACTCGTATGTATTCAAGCTAAACTTTCTTTTTCCCCTGAGGAGGTGACACTTGGAGGAGGCCTGCTGAGAGGCCTTCCTGTGGCTGGAATAGAGGTTATGTGGTTGGGGTGGGGGAGCAGAAATTAGCATTCTCCAACCGACAAAAACAACTCTTTCACTCTTTCTCTCTCCTCTGTAAAGTTTCCTCTAAAACGCCACAGACTCACTCTCGCCCAGTAAACTTGGCACCTGTGTGACCAGCAACAGCAGGGGAGTTGTTCTAACGTAGGGCGGATCCAAACCCCACTATTTTAGTATTTTGGTAAGCCCTCCCACACCCCTCGCTCTCCTCACTCAGCTCATAGCATTCCAGTGGTATTTATATTTCCCTCCAGAGCAGGGGCAAGTTGACAAGCGTTCACACAGACACTGGATTCAGCTCAGAAAGGTGGGCAGTGCTCCCACAGCTTCCTCACCATTGGCCTCCCCATGGTCACATGGCCTGCAGAGATACTGACTGAAGTGTTGGCACTCCTCCCCCTCGGCTCTGCCGTCCTTCTCGGCTCACTTTAGGCTCTTTGCGCCTGTATGTGAAGTTTTCTGCTGGTGGGAAGAGTGCGTGGGTGAACGTGGATCAGATCAGCCAGTGGTCAGGGGCTTGTGTTGGGGTTCAGTGTCTCAGTTATGTTTCGGGAGCTCCCAGAGTCTACGGGCAGTGAGTGTCTTGGGAGTATGACCCCAGAGACTCAGGATTTCTACCTGAGAATGGACCATCACCACAGACGCTCTGGGTACAGGCTGGGCAGGATCATCGCTAGGCAGCAGCTACTGAAGAAGATTTCTGGAGGTAGGAGAGGGCTGACAGTTCACACTGCTGCTCTACTGCATGGAAGTCTGTTTTATTAGGAAAGACAGCTGTGAGGCTATTCTGTTTAAATGAATCCTTCTTTGTCATACCTCTAGGAATGCTGGGAGTAACTGCAAACCAAGCTGGCAGTCAAAACATGCAGCAAATAACATATGACGCATGCGTATGAATATGAGCGTATTAATGCAGGATAACCTGGTGCCAAGTGAGCGAGGGCATCGTGGTGTTTGTTTGAGATCAGCTGACTGTATTTGTCAAATGTCACTTCATATCTCTGACGTCTCTCTCTCTGCATTCACTTTCAGATTAATAATCTTGTAAAAAGTAATCGCTGGAAGACAAATATAGCGATAACAAAGTGTGTGCGTGTGTCTGCAGACAATACCCAACTTGACCTTCAGCCAATAGGTAGTCAAGGGTGCAGCGGTGGTGAATAATTACTATTGACTGAGCATAACGAACACGCAGGGTGATAAGCTATAGGATCAGTTACGTAACAAGAGTTAAGCCCACAGTGTAAACAAAAGATATCAATGAATGTCTGGCCTGACAACTTTACAAGCCCTCGGCTCATGTGTGGACTGTGATATGCAGCCAGGAGAGCAATAGTTTTATTATTATTATTATTATTATTATTATTATTGTAACCTTTATTTAACCAGGTTTGTCCAATTTAGATCAATGATCTCTTTTGCAAGAGAGACCTGGCCAAGAATGGCAGCTCACATAATTACATTATACATAGGCATGCAAGATACAAATAACGATTGAATTTACAAAATCAGTTGCACTCAAGCCTGGATATAATGGGATTTCTCATAGACTTAAATACATTCAGAGATATCAGTTCTTGGAGTTTGACCTCTGACTGCAAAATGCTCCATGTCGTTGGAGGAGAAAACCGAAAAACTTTCTTCCCCATGTCTGTTCTGACCTTAGGTACAGTAAAATATGAGAAATCCTGAGAACGGAGACTGTAGAATTTTATTTAAAGAGATTAAAAGAGATGATAAATAAGATGGAATCGTGTCGAGAATAGCCCTGCAAATCAAGGCATAGCAAAGGCCGAGCCGACGCACATATAAAGATGGCTAGTTTACTTTATAGTGTATAAGACACGGTGATGAGAGCAATAGTGATGCCTGAGCTCCCATTCATGTCACCTTTGCTTTTACCTGGAGATGTGAGGTCCCAGCCCTGGAGGAGGGGCAGGGCAGCATGACAATAGAGAGCATAAAGTGCTTCCACTCCTGCAGATGTGGCTGCAGAATGAGCTCCCTCAGATGGCAACACACACATAGCTCTCCTCTCAGTCACAGCAGCGAGTGCGTGAGTCACATAATGCAGCCTCTTGTGTGGGCAAGACTTCCTGCATCACCACAGAGGACCAGAACAGCGCATGAGGCATCATGACGATGTGAAGGATTCACTGTGTGAAGATGTCCTGGAGCTGCATGTTCATTTGTACGCTTGTTTTCAGGGAGGACATCTCCATGATGTGATGTTTGCAGGCATGTGCAGTCATGTAACATGGCATGTGTTTCCAGATTACAGATGTCTGGTTTGACAGCAAACCAACAATTTAGGTAATCTGTGACAAGGACAGAAAATATGTACATTTGTTTGAAGTGAAGTGGGTTTTAGGATCAAGTTTAACAGCTTTTGCTTTTATTTTTTTTATCAGTTGAGACTTAAAAAATTGTTTTTCTTTCACCCAATTGCTGCAAATTAGAAAGATAATCTGGAGAAGGAATGAATATGTGCTGAAAGTTAGAAAATAAAGAAAGAGAAAGTGAATACAGACTTTTCTAATGTTCCTTCCAAATGGTGGATGATACAGTTATCTTCAAGGTGTCTGTAGATACAAGACAAAAAACACTTTTCCAAGTCTTTCCATGGGCTGTCTTAAGTGCTGTAATTATGCAATCTTAAGTAATCTCCTTGCCTAATTTTGGTAATTGCAATATTTTTATCTGATTTGCCTTAAATGCCTTAATTGAGCAATTTTCTTGCAGTTTTTCCTCATTTCCCTCAGGACAGCAGCGTGAATCTTGTTTCCTTTCATACCTGTTGTCTCACCTTGTGTGATGCGTACATGTTTGGGATAACTGGCATTTTAAGGGAGGGTCTGTCTGCAGAGTGTGCAGAGCCTCAGGATTGATCTCCATGTGTTGCAGCGGCTCCTGCATTCCAGCTGGCCGGCCCTGTTGACATAGCAGGTTGAAAGTGAGAGGCGGCCATGGTGGCGACGGGCAGAGTTACTCATGTATTGTTTCATCCAGAATTCCAGGGAAGCCTGTGGGGTCTTAGTCATGTTTCCGATTTGATGGCATTTGAAAGGGACCATGGTTATCTGTGTGGCTTCTTGTTCAGTCTGCTGTGATTAATACTGACAGAGACAGACAGGAACACAACTTCCTATTGTCTGAGCAGTGCATGCTGGGATTGTTGTGCAAGAGAAAGTTTTCATTGAGGAGGAATGTGTCTCCTTTCCTGAAAATATTGCTCTGCTTTTTGGACGAGTATTTGACACTCCATCACTGCTCTGTCATCCCATGCTACTCTTGCATTTAACATACTCCATATGTCCAATATACCCTTAATTTGCACATATTTATATAGTTGGACACCATCATCTTTGAGCTATTCATGCCATATAGAGAAAAAAAAGCTTCTGTGTTTTTTTATGTATCCAAATTTCATAGCAAACGGTCAGATAGATAGAAATTGCTTTGACTTGTATAAATTATATATATTTATATTTTCAGATCATTGTTTGAGATGTGTTTCATATACAAAATTCAAATAGATAGAACTACTTTATTGTACTTTATTTATGATGGATGGATGGATAGATAGATGGGTGGGTGGATGGGTGTATGGATAGATAGATAGATAGACAGATAGATAGATGGGTGGGTGGATGATGGTTGGATGATAGATAGATGGGTGGGTGGATGGATTATCGATAGATAGATAGATAGATAGATAGATAGATAGATAGATAGATGGGTGGGTGGGTGGATGGATGATAGATAGATAGATAGATAGATTATTCAAGTAAATGTCAGAATATGAATGAATCGTTCACTGTCTCTCATATTTATTGCATTAGCTGATGGCTTTCAGCTGTTTTCCTTGTGCTGGGCTGTAGTCAAAGCCAGACTGTTCACTCACTGTCGAAGTGTTCCCTTTAGCCACGGAAAAGTCCTGTAAGCTGGACTGGGGCTCTGGTGGAAATGCTGAGCAGCTGAACGCTCTGCCGTGACTAAAAGCTTCCTTCGCTGACTCTGGCTGTTTGCTTCTTTTTGTCATTGAGGAGCCGTTGGGTTCGAGAGCAGCAGCTCTGTCCAGTGTGACCTTTTGACCTCAGTGCAGCCAGCAGGCTCCCGTCTCTGCCATGGTTGAGGCAGTCAAATGACACTCCTTTTATTTCATGGCAGCTGTGTGCTTATCATGTCCAGCAGTTTCAAAGCGTGCCTTTTATTCGGCTGTCATGAGTCTTTAGCAGCCACACTTGTTCTCCTGCTGCCATGTATCAGTGTGATACTGTGCGTTCATAGGAACATTTTAGTGACAATCCTCAGGGGGGGATATCTGGAATAAGTTATGTTTTGGACCATTTGTAAATCCAGAGCAACTCACACATGTTGAAATAAAAAAGTAAATAATAAAGAATAATCCACATTAACGTGATAACTTTGACAGTATTTATGTGTATATCTATATATAAATATTTGTAATGTACATATATATACATATATCTACATATATATAAATATGTGTACATATACATACTGTACAAATAACTTGTATTTTTTTGTTTCTATGTGGAATATCACAATATATCGCAATATCACTATCAGTGATAGTGATCAGTTTAATTCAGGGTGGCTAGGTGGCGCTGTAGCCCTTTCAACAAGTGGTGTTGCTTAACAACAACAACGATAAATAATGAACTCTGTCTCCTCGTCGTCCAAAAGTGAGTTGTTGATTTCTTTGAAGCCATGGTATCGTTTGACTTTTCCGGCAACAACATTACTATTTATGACGGCGTCGGCGCCTCCTTCCACTTCCGGGTAAAATCCTCGGCAGCCATTCTCGAGCAGTACGCAGGACGCGAATACGATCCGATCCCATACGCAAGCGGCATAAAGCAGATTAACAACATCTTAAGCCAGGGGTTCTTATCGGATTCGTGAATTCAGTCCCTATACGATCATTAGCCTGCACACATGAATTTTATGCCTTTATTATACGATTGAGCTCGTCCATGTGCACGCGGTGATTATTGCAATAATGTATTGCATCGTGACTCAAGTATCACGATGCATATCGTACCATGGAGTCCCTGCCAATACCCACCCCTACTATCCTCTGCAAAGTCTAAATGCAGCTTAAATAAAACCTACTTAACAAGAAGCAAAATGTTTCCAAGCAGGATAACAGCGTTACACTCACACACTTGAAGATTTGAAATTCCCAGCATACTGCAGAGAGGACAGGAACACTTGAGCTTGTTAAGAGGACAGGTTCGACCCTTGCTCTGTTCTTCCTCTGACTAGCAGATGGATAATTGTAAGAAGCCTGCTCTGAAAAGGGGTTTGATTGTTCCGTCTTTTGAGAAGTTGTAACGGTAAAAGGCACTTCAAGGTGAGGGGTCTAGTCCACCTCTGTCCTCTCCCACTCAAGACTCCTCTGTCAAAAGCACTGAATTATTCATTCATCATTCAAAAGGAGGTTTGATGATAAGTGAGGATGTATGCCTTGTTGACTTAATAGAGGCGGACCCACTTTATCTTTTATTCATGTAGCTCTCAGTGGTAGATGTGATTGCTATGCAGATTTTGTTTGCTATCTTCAGGGGGCAGTAAATAATACTGGCAGGGAGCGAAAAGCAATTATGACAATGTGATTAGCTGTTCGCTCACCTCCAGCATTATACCATCATCACACCAACTAATTCAATCTACAGCTTGTACTCTTGTTATGTGCTTAAATTATAACATCATTCATATGAACAGGTGCTGAATATTTATCATGTGTCCTCCCACGATTCAATACAAAAAGAAGGTATGACTTTAACTCATTGAGTGCCACCAGCGTTTTTGCCCATTTTGAATTATATTTCCAGACCCACAGAATATTTTGTACTATGTCTCTGAAATCACTGAATAGCTCAAATGAAAGAAGAGACTCTCTATTTCATCATGATAAAAATGTTTGTTTTAAAGGCCACTTTCACCAAAAACACCACTTTTTGTCCAGAATCCGTCTGACTACATCTCCCAGAAGCCCCAAAATTACTCACAGACTGCGGGAGACCGCGATCGGTGACCCACTGCCGAAAAACCATGTATTATTATGTTGATGGAACTCAAGCATTGGATTTTAAATCACATTGAAATACGTCAGTGGCAATGGAGTTAAAACGCTCTTTCTTTTTTACATTTAACTGGCTGTGATTGTCCAAAACCTCAGTTTGATTAATACCCAATGTTGTTCTTTCCTTTTAGTATGAAACTACCATCTTTCTGGTTTGTCTTCAGCTCTGAATGCTTACTGTACATCCCAAATTTAAGCGCCCACTGAGGCCAAAATGTAGCGACAGTTGGTTGGTAGCTGCTGATAAAGAAAGAGTAAATGATTCAAAAACTTTCTAATGGACGGAAACACACTGACTCAATCCGGCCAGCCTCTCGTAAATAAAGGTCACATTCATGAAGATTCCTGCTGTTTGCCTGTAGGTGGCAGGCTGAGCTCACATCCTTCCTGTAAATGCTTGAATGAGTGTCGTTTGTGGCTGACAGCTGCCACATGTGCCATGCTAATCATTGACTAAGAAGAGATTTGAGAAATGCCTCAGCTGCACTGTAACAGGAACGGAAAGTCACATATTAACAGAGCTGTGAGGGAAAAGTTCTCCTGTTCTCACGTATTTTACATTCCACAGATTAGAAAATGCCAATTCACTGAAAAAAAGCCTCATTATACTTCATCCAGCAAATAGCACACTAAATACAGTCTGACCCAAATAATCACCTCGAGTTAGAAAGAAGCTGCAGATATTATGTCTAGGATAAACGAAATAAAAGTCTCAGTTTATAATTTTCACATTTTATGGTTTTACTAAAATATCCAAGCGACCTCCTCTGCTTAAGGAAAACAAGTTTTGTATGAATATCATGTGATATTAACTGTCAGGTGATGTCTGACATGCCTCAAATTAAGTACTATTGATTAGATAACTGCTCTTTCAGACTTCACTTAAAAGTACACTGCAGTCTTAACTAGGGCTCGGTATTGTAAAGGACTTGATGATACAATATGTATCGTGATACTTGAGTCATGATACGATACATTATTATGATATTGCAATATGTTGTGATACATTGCGATATTCTACATAATTCACTGACAAATTTAAAATGCAGCTTAAAATACAAGTTGTATAAATGTATAAATCAATATTATATCAGAAGAAAAAGTATCACACTATATTGCCATATCAATATTTTTCCCACCCCTAGTCTTAACATAGTAGCTGTTGTGCCTCACATACATTGGGACTCTCTGCCATCATATAGTACATTTTTCCCTCATCTGCATGTAGCGCATGCCAGAGATCAGCACTTGGCTGCCCTCCAGTGGTAGAAATGTACATTACTTGTCATTAGCTGAAAAAACTGACAAGAGGCGCTAATGCAGCGTGCCTGCAGAGCACAGACATGCAGCCGCTGTCACTTTATGGGCCTTTCAGACTGTCTGAACACAGCCTGTCATTGATGGCCACGCATGACAAACGCTGCCACAGTTTCTGTTAGTGCTGTGCGTGTGTGTGAGGGACAGACTCTGATAAAGTAGAACAATCACTTAGCTGTTTCAATGGTGTAGCATATCAAGAATGCCACACCACTGAACCCTTCATACATAACAACACGCGTTGACAGTATCATCATCTCTGCCGGCTCACAGGTCCGTTGCATGAGTGCAGTAGAGCTCCTGAGGCCGACTTGTGGTCATTGGCTTTGATGTCGTTAATTGGTACCAGCATCTCCAGGGATGGATCCGTGCTTTTATTGTGGAGATCCTGAGTGGGCTTTCTCACGGTAGGGGCCCTTGTTCTGACATTGGGGCCATTCCCATAGAAGTAGGGAACCCCATGTAGTCTCCTCTGGGACTCAGTCCAAATGAGAGGCAGTTGGACCTAATGGCGCTCTGCAGGATTTGACATCACAGGACTTCCTTCTGGATGTTTTTTTTCTCCTCTTTAACCCTACCCGTATCATGTGCCTCACAGAGCTGTGGTCAAACATGAAACCTTATATGTTACTTTACAGTATCTTTGCTCTTATTAGCATCTGCTTGACTGGAAAGGTCTGTTATCACGACACATTTTATTGTGTGGGTGCCAGGGCGGATGTGTTGATAACTTTCCATTCAAACATTTTCCATGTTGGAGTCGAGATTCCAGGTCAGCTGATAGTGTGTCAGTAATTCACAGTCATCTCCCTTTAGTTGTGTTATACAGTGCTCTCTGAAAACCAAATTACAGTGTTTATATAGGCTATCAAAGGGAAGGAAGAATTACAGCCACACAGCCGTAAATTACGGGTGGGAAAACAGCATGACATGGTAAGGCATGCAGCCTGCTGTTCTTTACATCAATCCAGACATGTATGGACTTCAAATCAGGATGCACACAAACACACCTCTAGCAAGTTGTGGTGTATGTTGGTAGGAATGAGAGGGATGCAGTTAAGTATATGACCACAGGAGGCATGAGGAGGAAAAACACCTGAAAAAGATCCGATCAGAGAGGAGGAAGAGTGAAGTGGATGGCTTCAATGAGATGTTAGTGGATCGGAAAGACAAGTTGAACTTTCTCACTCTGAAGTCCGTTTCCAAGCCTTACATTTGAACCAGGGACAGCACCGATGCCCACCGAGACAATACTTCTCCTCTATTTTTCTTCCCGTTTCGAGGCTTCCTGGGTAGATTCATCACACTATTATTAACACTGGGAAGCTCACTTTAATAAAAAACAAATATATATGTGTATATGGAATATGTATATATGGAATGAAGACCAAAACAAAGAGAAAAGAATAGCTAAAAATCACCATATCACCAACTGTTGAATATAATCTCAGACAGTTTGGCCATGTTATTACCGACCAGCCTGCATTAGTCGTCCTCCTCTATGTTATTTATTTATCTGTGGATCGACTGAATAACCTCAACTGAACAACTGTGGCACAATGATTAGTCTGCAAAGATCAACACTGGGTTGCAGAAATACTCCAGGGCTTCAGGGAGGTGGATGAAATGAAAAGGGAAATCTCCAAAAGCCAAAGTTGATGTTTTTATCACCAAAGAAAGCAAACCCTTCATAAAGGCCTCCGAGATGGTTGTCAAAACACTTAAACGTGCGTGGGAACATGGCTGTGGTCCAGTGTCTGGAAGTGTTTAGCTTGTGCATCGGGCTTTGGAGGTCACTGTATGTATTTCACAGAAAGCTCTGATTGATTTCTGCTCTGTGCAGAGTCGCTGGCAGTGAAGTGGAGCTGCTCTGGGATCTGCAATTTGCTGAGATGTCTCCCCCTGCCTTGAGCTTTAGGGTCAGAGGTCGCTTTCATAGTGAAGGACACTTCTCTTGAAGTTTCTGCTGGAAACTTGTCATGTAGTGTGACCAAAGGGGCAGCAGGAGAACACCTGTCTGTGAAGCTGCAGCACACTCAACACTTCCCTCAGTTTCTGCTGTTTGCTAAGTGACCCCGGGGAATCGACATGTGGTTGTTAGAACATTTTCTCAAAACCGAGTGAATGTGAGACACTGTAACGAGTTGGATGAAAACACAGCAAAGCCAACAGTTTGAACTTTGAAGCCTCAGCTTGTTCGGAGGCCTCACAACTCAAACATCAGAGGCCAGTGTTTGTCTTCTGGCTGTGGCGCCCAACCGGTCATTTTTTCAGTTTGGGTATGAATTAATTTAAATAGAATCCTTCACTGAAAGGCTGTCTGTGGTAGGATGAGACAGTGACTCTGATAATCTCCCAGGATGTTGTGTGGTGACTTGGAGCACATATAATGTCTGCTTTTGGATTTTCCAAAGTTGAGAAATGTTTGCTGACCCCTCATAACCCTCATCAGCACAGTGATCCATATCCTGTGTTCTCAGGCAGGACTGTGTGAAAGAATAAGCTTTCGCTTTTATTATGAGACTTCTGGTAACCAACACTGCTCAGGAATAATGTAGATGGACATGTACACTACAGGGCAGAAGTTTCTGTTTTTATTCACAAAGCCTTTCTTAAAAAAATAGCATGAGTTATATGTATTTTGGCATGTATTTTCTGTATGATCAGACTTTGGCTTCATTGATATGCACCATTTTTCTCAATTTACCTTACCAGGCATACATTGATGCTACCAGACCATTGATGAATAAATGTCAACAAAAGAAAAGAAGGGGTTAGTCCCAAAGTAAGTGCAAAAATATAAAAACAAATCACTTTGGCTTTTGAGAGTCTGCACACAAAAACCCCCATAAACCTCAAATGCATTCAAATCTATCACAAACTATTGCAGAAAGAAGCAACTGAGTTTTGTTGCAAAGTAAACCAAAGAAACTATGATATTTTTTGTACAAATACAATCTTGCTTCCAAACATAAGTCCTGTCGTGCCGCCTGTAAGTGCTATTACGTCAGAGAGAAACCAATAGAGCTGGAGAGAGAGAGAGTTGATGGGTTGTTACCCCTGAAGATGAAAGACGTGTCTCTCTGGGTGTCCTTCAGAGGTGAAGGAGAGTGTTACCACAGCTGTGCTGCTCTTGTTTAAATTCAATACAGGACCTCAAGAGAAAAAAAACACAGCTCAGATGACTTTTGACCCAGCAGGCTTTGGCAATGGTCAACAACAGCAGCTCCTTCGCTCACATTACTGTGTTATTTACCCTCCCAATCAATAAGTTCTGGCTGTGAGTAGTGTATGTGCTGTGAAGTGAAAGTGAAAAGTCACTGAGTCATTAAAAAATACTAGATCAGTGTAAGGGGTGGTATTGGCAAGGACTTCACGATACAATACGTATCACAATACTTGAGTCACAATACCATACATCATTGCGATATTGTGATATTGCAATATATTGTGATACATTGCATTTACATAGTATTCTACATAGTTCACTGATAAATTTAAAATGTAGTTTAAAATACAAATTCTTATGTGTACTAGGGGTTTGTATTGGAAAGGACTTCACGATACCATATAAATCGCAATTCTTGTGTCACGATACTATGATGCTATATTGTGATATTGTGATATTCACCATAGGAAATTTAAAATGCAGCTTAAAATACATGTTGTATATACAGTATATACATATTTATATATGTACAGTACATATACATACATGCATGCATACATGTGTACATACTATATATATATATATATATATATATATATATATATATATATATATATATATACAAATTTCTGTGTAATTTATTTACCACATTTACAAGATCAATCATGGAAAAAAATAAGAAATTAAAAATCAATATTATATCAATCATATCAATCATTATGTACTGTATATGTGGTCTGTCCTTTAAGACAAGGAATTGTGGATATTTGTGAGCTGTTATGTATAAAATAATGCATGAAGAGGTTTTTAAATGGATCATGGATGTCTGTGAAACCTCAGCCTACACTGGTTCAGAATGCTAATGCCACTTTGGCACTTGCTTTTCCTGGGCTGGCACTGTTTGTCCTCAAGTCCCCGTCCTCCAGGAGCCATTGATGTCTGCTTTGTATGTGCACTTGTTACTGGAGACCTGTGGTCCACTGAAAGGATCTCTCCACAGCTCACTGCAGACCACAGGGCAAAAGCAGGCCCGGGATTTGCTGGCTCATTTGTATTAGAGGAAATTTTACTTGGGTGTCTTAGCAACGCCGATCATTTTAAACCTGCATCCCATGTCGACTGCAGGATAACAGGTCCCCTGTGTGCCCCACGGGATCAAATGAGGGGGCTGGGTGATTCAACACCGGCGCTCTGTAATTACTCTGCGGAGCCAGCCGGCCCCTGTGCCAATCACTGCGTCAAGACTGAAGTCACATTTACAAAGGCGCTGTGTTGTTAGTCACCTTTGCAGACAGATAATCTCTTAGATTTAGCTATTGTCCATTGTCTCAACACCTTAGAGAGCTGTGAACTGAAGATGTGTTGTGATGTGACGAGGTGGCACTTCCTGTTCCTCTGATGAATGTGGCATATTGTGCCGAGGAGGTAGAGCTTTGTTAATTAAAACCTACTCTTGAAAACAGACTGGCTTCATTCCCATGACATTAGGTGACTGTGATATTAATCCACCTTGTGTATTGCCAGCATTGCTGTGCCTCCTCTATCAACAGTCACGCTGCTCCTCAGTCACCGCGTCCATCTTGTTGCTGTCATTATTTTCACTTCCTGTTTGCGCTCTTTTTCCAAACTGTGGCACAGAAGGAAATGTTTGCCTATTTTGGGAATGAGACATCATGTTGTGGCTTTTGGTCAGACTTTGTTTTCCCTGGCTGTCTGTCTGGTCTTACTTTTACAGTAAGTCTGACTGCTCACCATGAGTGGGTGTCTGTGTGTAATTAGCATCATAAAAGGAAAGAGAGGCCTCTCCTCCATGCTTCCCAGCGTGACGACACCTCTCCGCCAGCAAACCCACCAGTGGTGTCTTCTTTCCTTCCATATTGCAGGCTGGCTGCGTCTTCCTCCAGGTGTTTTTGATACACACTCAGGTATAGTCTGTGTGTTTTTGGACTCATACATACGTCTGGCTGATTCATTCAGTCGTCTCTGCAGCAGTGCATTGCGGGGGAGGAACAAGCCGGCACATCTGCAAGGGTCTCCACTATTAGTACTGACAAATTAAAGCAGTTTGTTTTAGTGTGCTTTTAAAGCTGGATATGTGAGTGTATGCATTGTTAAACGGTTTGTTAAGGTGACTAAAGTGGGCCGCCTGCGTCACTCTGTCTGTGTTTGCAGCTCTGGCTCCAGAAGGTCACAAGAGTTGTGTTTTACAAGAGGAAACGTACATATGGAAATGTAATTACACTACGGATGTGATGTCCTTATGTAATCATAGCGCCTCGCAAATCCCAGTGATTTAATAAAGAGCTGCTCATTTTATCCACACATTGAACCTAATAGGTTTTCCTTATACACCATGGTTTTTAGTGATGTCATCTTTTAGACTCTAACATGAAATTGGGGTCTGAAGTTGATACGATTGCCAAACAGGCTGCTTATATGCTTCATTTCATTTTTCATTTAATTTCTTCTTAAGAATTTTAGATTATAAGCTTGGATGAATGGTCAAACTTTACTAGAATTATTTGAGATTTTGGTTGTAAATAAATAATAAGAAGAAAATCACTATGATCATAAGAATATAAGCTGTATCCATATAATCTACATAGACATTTAAGAATATAATTACATGTGAAATAGTGTATTATCATATGTATTTAAAATGTATTTCCATACAACCTTTTCATTCATCATAGTCAAGGAAGTCTTTCCTTGTGTGTTACTTTGTCTCAGACGTCACAGATCACACAATTCTTCTCATTCATAGATTTCTGCCTCAGACAGGGAGGCTGAGACGGAGGTGAAACAGACGAATAGATCACTTGATGATGATGTCAGCGCAGAGTCTTGTGAGTCGAGCGCCTCAGCATGATTCACCGCTGCTGATTGCTGACAGTTTTTGTCACGGTTTTCCCCTCAGTTCAGCTGGTTTTCCATTTCTTTGACCTCTCTGAAACAACATCTGGACACTGAAAAACCACATTTCCCTTTTGTTTGTTGAAATGAAACATTTCCCACGTTAGTGAAAGATTGTAAAAGCTGACATCATGCAATCTGGCCGAAAGGACTGGAAACAAAGAAATGTATATGAGTAAATGGTAGTAAATCATCACAGGTCTTGAAAGAGCTCAGAGGAAGCTTAGATCTTTGCCAAAAATGTGCTGAGTGGGTATAAAAGAGTCGTCGTGGGCAGAGCTGGGTAGGAGGGTCGGGCACAAGGAGCTGCTCGGGGGGGAGGGAGAGGGGTGAACGTCAGGGAGCCTGCCACAGAAAGGGGTGGGTTGAAGGAGAGATTTAGTGCTGGGACAGGCACATGGTGGTTGGGGGTAGATGGAAAGAGAAAGGGGCTTGAAGGAGCTCCAAGCTGTGTTCAGAGAGAGAGCTGGAATGTGGCTCAGCGTGGGAATGAAGATGCTCTGACATGTTGAGAGACACTTAAATCTTGACGGATATATATCATCCATTTTGGCTGTATGATGAAAATATCCCGTAAGTACACAATAATTTGTTATCAGGAATAAACTGTGGTGAGAGTGGATGTATTAAGGCCTGTGCTTCACTGATGAGGATGGCTTGTTTTGGAAGTGGATTTCTGTTAATCAGATGGACTGAAGATTAGATAAGATAATCCTTTAGTCGTCCCAGTGACGGGGAAATTTGCAGTAAAGTGCGTAGTGCAACATTTAAAGCAGGGCCTATAAAAATACTAAGAATAAGAACATCAGTAGAAAATAACCAAGTGGAAAAAGCTAAGGCATCATATATACAATAAGTGACTAACTAAAGTGTCATATATACAACATAAGTGACTGAAATAAGTGGACAAAAATTACTGAACACAGCAATCAAGTGGTGTAATAAAAACAATACAGTGAATGGTATAATGAAAAGAAGTGAAATTTCACATTAATAGATGAGAACAGTATTCAGTATATATGTCAAAATATTGCACATTACATGATGTATATTATGAGAGCGTTGCAGCTTTCTCTCAACACATAAGTATGAGTAAATATATTGCACAAGACTATTTATATACTGCATATATATATATATATATATATATATATATATATATATATATATATATATCCTAACTGTCATAATTCTTTCAGTGTTTGCCTCTGCTCAGCCCGAGCTTCGTCCCTGTGGCAGTTTGTGACATGTCATATCTCAACAATGAATTGCATAACATAACATTGATAGTGAGTGTTGCATAAAGTAGGAGTTGCCCCCTTTAGACGTACACAGCTTTTGACATTCTGGGGCATTGTGTCACAGACAAACTGGGTTTCATCTCTTTGTGAGCTGTAATTTTATACTGTACACAGTTTTAACGCTGTGCAGAGCAAACACAAGCTCTCATTCTCTGGCATGATGCCCGCCCAGCCTTTTATCCACAAGAGATTTCCTTAGAGAGAGGATGAGAGGACAGAATGTCTCGGTATCGTGTTACAGAATGCCAAACAGAGAGGAATTCCCAGCTCATGTTACGAAGCTCCCAGTGGTCCAACCTGCAGCTGTGGGACACAACAGGACCTGGCAGCGCCCTCACTGTGTGCTGCAGCTGAATAACGCAGGCCTGATATTATCCACCTGGGAGGGAAGCCTATAGCTGCTCAGAGAGCCTTGAGCTCCTGGTGATACAGGTGGGAACAGAGCAGAGCGCACACATGTTGACTCAACTGCTGGTTAAAGGGGGTAAACAGTAGATTTTTTGTCATCCAAGGACACGGGGAACTGTTAATATTTATTCAGTTGTTGGTCAGCCAAAAGACCAAAGTCACTTTTCATTGATTTCTCGACAGGAAGCAACACAGGTGAGAGTCCTGGATCATTTTTTTTTTTTTTTTTAAAAACAGGGTGATAGTCTTCATAGTATCTTCATTGCAAGGTTATGGCCGCTGTAATTACACAGTATTGTGTGATGAATGGCCGTGGTTCATGTTTCAGCTGCAGTGTGACAGACTCAGACAGGGAGTGGAAGAGAGACCTGAGATGTGTGATGGGACCTGGCTGCAGCTGCTCTATGGGATGTTTATGTGCTTCTGGATTTTCTTTTGCATTGTGGGAAGCTAAAGCTAAATCACTGTAATTAGCAAATGAATTAGCTGTGTGGCTTTATAAGAGGAGCTAGTACTGGTAAGAATATTTCAATGTTAATTTATAGTCTTTTTATGGTAAATGATTTATGTAATTTATCACATTGTCAATTCTAATTTTCTATAATGTAGCTACACCGATGACTGATGGAAAATTGTTTTTTTTTTTGTTTTTTTGTTGAGGCTACAACTAAAATTTTAATCATCAATTTATCTATAATTTTTGACTAATCTATTCATTGTTTAAAATAGGAAATGCAAGAAATGACAGAGGTGACATCATTTTGTTTAATATCACTGTGGAAATAATATTTTCACATTTGTAAGCTGAGCACAATGGGATTTTTTGTAAAAAAATAAATTAATTTTAAGTACCTAGTTGATTATCATTATCGTTCCTGATAATTTCCCAGCGATTGATTAAATTATTATTGTTTTAACTCTACTTTTGCTACAATAGTGAGTGAAAACTGTCTTTGGATATGTTTACAGAATATTTTTTTTCAGTTCGCTTCTATTTAATTTTATACCAAACATCATTATGTATTCTTTGTTACAGTAAAGCAGATTGTGTTGTTGCACTGGTGTGTCAGACAGCATGCCCCACTGAGGCGATAAATGGCACCGACTCTATTAGCATTAATGGAAAGGTGCCAACAGTCTGTTTCCTCTGCTTGTCACTGGCGGCTCTGAAGTCTACAGACGGCTCATTTATTTAACTCAAAGTCAAATGTGATAACCTGCTCGGACTCTGTTAAAGCGTCAGGGAGAGCTGTGATGGAGAACTTTCTTAACCTGATCTATAGTTTGTGTCATTTTTCTAGTTTTATATGTGTTATTTCTAGGAATGGGAAAAATATTGATGTGTCAATATATCATGATACTTTTATATATATATATATATAATATTGATTTTTAATTACTTGATATTGATTTTTTTTCCCACCTAAAAAAGTCATGTTTTGGGCTAATTGATCACGTTAATGCGGTAACTTTGTGTTTATAAATATATGTACATGTGTATGTACACATAAATTTATGCACATATATGTACTGTATTTTAAGCTGCATTTTAAATTTCTCAGTGAACTCTGTAGAATATCGCAATAATGTATTATTTCATGATAATACCCAGCCCTACTTATTATTCTATTAAACATGTAGTTTATTTCTGTCTCTACTCAAGTCCTTAGTTTCTTTTATATCATACATGTTGTCTTCAAACTAAAAAGAGATGGAGATGGTTATTTAAGGTCCCATGTTGTTTCATGTGAGTGAGCTGGCACACGTCCCTCAGAAACAGAATGACCGACAACGTCGCCATCACATCCTAAGCCTGCTGTGTTTGGTGTTTGTAGGATTCCAGGTGTAGAGGGTTTTTATTTATCATTGGTTGATACTCCAGTGGTTTTGTCCAAATTAAAATGTCTTGTGGCTGAGTTTGATTTTCTTTTACCCCAGTTTTAACACACACACTTTCTTGTGTTTCAGAAATTGAGGCGAAAGAGGCGTGTGACTGGCTGCGGGCAGCAGGATTTCCCCAGTATGCTCAGCTCTTTGAAGGTAGTAAAAGCACTCAACGCACATTCATCACATCTTTGTTTGGTTAAAAGATGAGAGATTAATGTCAAGTAGCGTACCAATAAAAATACTCTGTAATAGACCCAAAATGGCATTTTTATTTCAACTTATATCTGTTGTGAGAAGTGAATGATGGTACACAGAGTCATCTGGTCTGTCACTGTAGTCCCCAACACTGTTTACAAAACCATGTATTCATGGGCTGCACAGTGAGTCTCTTTTACACAAGTGTCCTCAGGATGCCTCGGAGCAAACGCTCCAGGCAGCACAAAACAAGCAGAGCATCAGCTGCTTTTCAACTCTAATCTTCTCCAAGCTACGCTTCCAACATAAACATGTCTTCTGTGCTCAGAGGCTGAAGTCATGGGAAGAAATGGGTTTTATCAGAGCTTAAAGTAGCGCTACTCCCTCAGATCTTTGTGTCAAGACCACATGTTTCATGTGCTTTGGTGCAGTATATTTGTTTTCTGACAGTCTGCAGATAGCTGTAGCAGAGCCCAGACAGAGCAGCCACATTAACACA
Source organism: Synanceia verrucosa (assembly GCA_029721515.1). Taxonomy (NCBI): domain Eukaryota; kingdom Metazoa; phylum Chordata; class Actinopteri; order Perciformes; family Synanceiidae; genus Synanceia; species Synanceia verrucosa. The sequence goes on from CM056559.1 coordinate 4,737,934, forward strand.
AGCTTCACTCCTGATGTTTGGGATCATTAAGGATGAAATCTCATATTAGGATGTTCCATGTTTCTGTATATCTGAATATATTTCCCCCTTAAAGAACAGGCCAAGCCTTGTCTCTGTGTTCTCTGCTGCTTCTGCTTTTCATAAAAAGTTAATGACTTCACATGAATGTGGTGGAATGTCAGATTCAGAGGGTCTGGACTCGGTCTCTTAAGTTATGTAAGAGGAGGCCCATACTCAGAGCAAGACGTAATGCCCTGTTGTTTGGGCAAATTCTGTCATTTGTCATTAACATCACATACAAAAGTTTGACGGTCTCCCCGGCCTTCAGTGTGCTTCTGGAAAGAATGTGACTTCCAGATCATTCTTTCTGTTTATTCAGTGTCTATAGAAGAACTACTGAAGTCTAATTTCAGCATTGCCACATTCTGCTTGTTTTCCTTCAGATTCTCAGTTTCCCATTGACATTACTCCCGTGAAAAGAGATCATGACTTCCTGGACAAAGATCTTGTGGAGCCCCTGTGCAGGTAACCACACGCTTGATTGGCATTAAGAGACGTTTGGCTCATCCATGAGTTAATGCCGCAAATACTTTCTTTGCCCCAAGGAAGCGGAACTATGTGAGAATCTGTGTGTAAAATTATGTTAAAATCATGCTGTCATTTTATTATCTTATTAAGAATCTCTTGAAGGAAGATTTATTAACTCATTGTAGTCCACTCGTTTTATAAAACAGAAAGTGCCTTGTGGCAAAATTTTTGCCCATTTTGAGTCATATTTCTAGACCCACAGAATTTTTTGTACTATGTCTCTGAAAACACTGAATAACTCAAATGAACCAAGAGACTCTATTTCATCATGAAAAATAATCTTTTTTTTTTACCTTGTTCCATTCTTGTTTTATCAGAGGCAGAGTAGAGGTCACTTTCACCCTAAATGCAACTTTTTGTCCAGAATCTGTCGGTTTTGCTCTCTAAACGTGATCGTCTCCACTTCCTGCTGTGATCTCTGTGGCGTATACCGTCTCTTTATGCTCCGACTACATTTCCCAGAAGCCACAAAATTACTCACAGGCTGCAGGAGAACGCGATTTTCAAATCGTCTGACATATTACTGATTTAATAAATTATTAAGTGCAAAAGCATGAGCTTTGGCAAGAGACAGATTTTGAGAATATGTGTGTTTTTTCACACTTTTTCAGGCAGTATTAAGAAAATAAAAGTGCACTAAACCAACAACTGGTGGCTCCTCATTGCTCCCCGGTAGGACAAGACAGTTATCACAGTCACCATGGCAACCATCCCGAGCGGGAAGCAGGAGGAGCATTAGGGGTTGGCTCGCACAGCTTAATATACTGTGACTCTAAACAAACCTAAAGCAACTCATCTAAATTCCAAACTAGCCACGGGATAAATGGAAGACAATTGGAAACAGTTCCACCTCCAGTGTGATTTTGCCCGTGACTTCCCCCAGCGTCTCTATGGTAACATAAGGATGGCTTTGTTGTGAGCTACGCCACCATAGTCTAGTGTGCAAACAATAAATGCCACCCAACATACTGTGGGTGTCTTTGAGCTGAGGCTGATGGATATTTCATGTATGAGAGTGCTCTCCCTGATCCCTGGCTAAGCAGCCCTCCTATTGCAGCGACTACATTCAAAGCTCTTTAGGCCACTGGAATAAAGGGCCCCCAACTTAGAAATCCTCTCCTCAGTTGGCTCCCACTATCTACAGTAACAATCATGAGAACTTTGTGTTTGGTTAACCCTTGTCGCCTCAGTTTACTGTCAGGGAAAAATACTGTCAATCTGTAAAAAAAAACCCACTGTTAACAATATCTGGCTGTTAGAGCTTGTAATTATCACACCACAAGAGTTTCTTTTTGTCCAAAGCCAAGTCACAGCGAGCTGGCCATGCCGTCATATTTTCCCCTGTTCTGTTGTTGGTTCATGCACAGTTTTTAGCTCTGTTACTTTATATATCCCAGTTTACACGCCCTCAAAACATCTGAAGCACCAAGCACATGCTGCAAGGCATAGACTGGGTTTTTGATTCCAAATATTACAAACATGTCATTGCTTGGCTGAGTTCAGGACATTTGTTCCAAAGACAAAGCTTTTACATTGTTGTCAAGCCCAGCAAAATGCTGCAGTAAACTGCTTGCCCCCGCAAATGATTTTGACTCAGATGTAAAATGGCATTAGAGACAGATGCATCTGCAGATAAACATCTACATATGACTTGATTGAATAAACCAGGCCATTATTAGAACAGCTGTCTGGTTAATTCTTAAATGCACCTTTCTGCACTGACCCTTTCAAGCCACAATCACTTAGATCCAATGCTGGGAGAAAGAACAGAGCTGCTGTAATTACCGGCGTTCATTAGGTTTAGGCTACTGTAGAACAGACAAACTGAATTTGTTTGTGGGTCTGGTTTTACGTCCACAGCCAGACACTCATCTGGTGAACACTTAAATAGCAAACAGAATTGATTTATTTTTGAAGTGGTCATTTAGGAAGCTATTCTGGTGTTTTCTCATGTTTGTGCAGAACAATTTTCAGCTTGTACAAAATGTAGCTGCTCAACTTTTAACAAACACTGTAAGGCACGAACCCATCCTTTAAGTTTGAGAATTGATTTTAAGATTTCCAGGGTTCCTACAGTTCCTTAAAAAGTCTTAAAATGTCTTAGATTTTTCTGTGAATTTGCTGTAGATAATAAATTTCCAGATGGTGCATTTATTGCCAAAAGGAAGACACAGCATTCAGAGATTTACTGCAATTTTGCACATTATTTTCTTCACAAAGTTCCCCTCTTTGTTCCTGAAAGTTGTGAAAATAAAGTTGTAAAGTGTTATGCCTTCAATTTATATCATTATTGTAAGTGTTGTGGGCTGAAAAAAAATAATAATTATTATTATTTTTATTAAATATCAATATCTGCCTCAAAAACTCCATATTAGCCTTAAATTATATTTGTTGAGGTCTTAAAAAGTATTAAATTTGACTTTTAAAATAGTACAAGAACCCTGATTTCACTGATCGCTCCTACTTACATTCCCCTAATCTCCTACCAGCCAGATCCTCAGGCAGGGATCTGCTGGCTCAAACCTATAGGTGACCAGATTTTTCCCGTCAGGACCCCTCAGATATCTTATAAAAACATTTTTTATTGATGTGAGCACATCATTTCTCATTTTATTGCCATTGCCTCCTATATTTATATCACTTTGTAGTATTTCATTTCCATTTGTATTGTCTTTGTATTTATTTCATGACAGTCCTGACATTTTATCAACCATGTAGGCTAAAGTGCTTTCTACTTTTGTTTTGAAAGGTCCTAATAATTAAGTTTGTCATTATTTCTTTAAGGCGACTCAACACCTTGAACAAATGTGCCTCTATGAAACTTGACGTGAACCTTCCGAAGAAGAAAGTAAGTGTTAACAGAGTTTTTTTTTGAGAGTTTAGGCTTACATGGTGTCATGCTTTCCCTCTGTGTATAGACTATTCTGAAATTTGTAAGAAATAATAAATGGTATTTTCTTAGAAATATTGCCTTTAGTTATGTAAACACTTCCTGTACCAACACACACATATATATCATCTGCTTTTGTCATTTTAACCTAGTTTCTATGATATTTGAGACTGTACCTTTGTTGTATTCATGCCTATTGAGTGAGATTGTTTTTTTTTTTATCTTTCCACACTTTGGAATGTATCCCTGCTGGCTGTTTTTTTTTTTTTTAGGGTCTATTTATGGAAATGTCTCCCAATTCAAAGAAATCATTGGTCTGCTGTTATATCACTGATGTCTGATTGTATAATGTTATTAATTCTGTTATTAACCATCTATTTCCTGCATTCCTTATTATCTGTAACATCAGTCATATGAGTGATGTTGTTTATTCCTTACCATGTGAGTCAAATAGTGGATCATTTTCATACGTGGAGGAGAATGTGCAAATGTGGAAAAACACATGATTTTTTAAAATTTGTTATGATTTAATTTGGTACTTATGAAAGTCTGTATTGTATTATGTATAATAGAAACATTCATGACTGTAAATAACAAATTAAATCATGCAGGCCAGAGTCATTCTTGTTAAATAATTCTGTCTTCCCCCAGAGTGAAGACTCGGATGAAGAAGACCTGTTTGCCATCAGTGACAAATGGACTTTTGAGTGGAGCAGCCGGCGCTGGTCCAGGTTACAGGACATTGACTGTTTGCTTGGGAACCACAGAGAAGGGCAGCCCTCCAGGGACGGCGTGCCTCTGAGAACCACCACCAGCAGCGAGAGTGTCCTGACGGACCTCAGCGAGCCGGAGATCTCTTCTTTGCACAGCGAGAGCAGCGGAGGCAGTGGCCATAGGGGCCTCAGCACCGAGGACTCCGACTGCTCTAACCGCACCGGCTCTGATTCTGCAGCAATGCCAGACTCCACTTCTCTCACAATGTCTCACATCCCCAAAGAAATAGCCCACTACAGCTCACTGCGTGACAAGCACAGTAAGACAAGCCGCACCCGAGCCAAAGACTTCCTGAAGCGTATGGAGACGCTGCGCTCCAGAGGAACTCTGAGAAGGGGCCGGAAGATGCTGGTCATCAGTTCTCCAGTGCTGCAGCAGGAGGCCCAGGCGCTGAAGACGCTGCAGTGTGTTGAAATCATAAATGGAGATGGTGGGGCCCCAGAAATACCGTCCAACAAAGTTCTGCCGTCCCAGTCCGGTAGTGAGGGTAGCAGCCACTCTAGTGGCAGCGCCGTCAGCACACCCAGCCTCAAAGAGCGCAAACCTCACCGGGCTGACTACAAGCGCAGCGGCATGTATTTAGAGGATATAGACATCTTCTCTGGCACACCAGTGAATGAAGTCGCAGAACAAAACCGCAGGAATGAATTCTGCTCTTATGAAGACCTGGTGGTGCACATCCCTAAAGACCACAAGCCAGGAACTTTCCCCAAAGCACTGTCCATAGAGAGTCTGTCCCCAACCAACGGGGCCTCCATCAACTGGCACACGGGCAGCATGCACCTGGATTCCCCGCTGATTTCATGCAGGAAGGAATCCAGGCCCGTCACACAGTGCTGCTCCAGAGGCAGCCGCATCAGTGTGTACGACAACGTTCCCGGTTCCCATCTGTACGCCAGCACTGGAGACCTGATGGACCTGGAGAAAGAGGACCTTTTCCCTCATCTTGACGATATCCTGCTGCATGTCAACGGTCTACAGCAGATAGTGGACCACTGGTCTCAGAATGTGTTGCCTGTTGGAGAAGGACTGGCACAGGTGGACGGCGAGAGGGAGCATAGAATAGGTCTTCAGTCCTCCAGTCAGATCACATTGGACTTTGAGGGAAATTCTGTCACAGAAAGCCAGACCACACCTGGGTACGGGGACAGAGACAGAGTGTCACTTGCTGAGACAGAGTCCACAATCCTCAGGGAACGGAGGGACTCTGGAGTAGGTGCTTCACTTACAAGACCTAATCGGTAAGACTCATGGAACTGTATTAAACCTATTGAAGTATTTGTATGAACAAAAACATGACTTTCGTTCCTCTCCTTTGTCCATTAGGTTACGATGGCCCAGCTTTCAGATATCTAATCGCCTAAGTCACTCAGTGGCATCGCTGCAGATCACCAACCAGTCTGCAGGCCAGCTCAGCCTGTTGCAGAAGTTTTCTCTGCTGCGCCTCACTGCGATCATGGAGAAATACTCCATGTCCAACAAGCACGGCTGGACCTGGTGAGTCTAACTCACAAGACCCACTTTTGGTGTGGTTTTCTGCATTTTAATCAATTGAACTTATTTTGTATGACAGTATATGCTCAAATTATGATATTAGAACATTACTTTTGGCTTACAAGCTGTTAATATTATTCCATGGTTAAGTAATACCAGTGTTGAGCAGTAAGACGTTACTAGTAACGCCATTACTTTTGACAGTAACTAATACTCTAACGCGTTACTTTTACAATAAATAAATGCAGTTACCGTTACTTGGCAAATTATTTCCTGATTGATGAATTCACACACATTATTCATGCTATCTGCTACTGACGTAAACAGTAGCTACATGTTTTGTTGTTCCTCTAGAAGAGCTGGGAGCACTAAACTTTGAGGTTACAATGATGCAAGCTCAAAGTTACGACTACCATGAACACACCATAAGGCAAACTCTCACTCCCCAGGGTCCTAAAGATGAACTAAAAAGTCAATTTTAACAGTAACTAGCACAACAATGTATAGTTTGGTTTGTATTACTACAGCATAGCCTCTTGTTCAGAAAGGTGTCAGATATGTGTTGATGTGTCTCCTAGGTCGGTGCCAAAGTTCATGAAGAGAATGAAGGTACCAGACTATAAGGATAAGAATGTTTTCGGGGTGCCTCTCATTGTCCATGTGCAGCGATCTGGACAGCCGTTGCCTCTCGGGCTGCAGCAGGCGCTGCGCTACCTGAGGAGCCAGTGCCTTGATCAGGTCAGCCTCAGTACACTCACTCTCAGGTTGCATTTGACTTATATTTTCACATGTTGTGTAACTGATGGTTGGGTTTATCTCTTATGAGGTGCAGGGTTTCAGTGCACAATGACTGACACAGGTCGTAGGTGGTTACAATAGTAGTATAGTAACAATACAATGAGCGGAACTGCTGTACAATGTAGTTGCTGGCAGCTGTCAAGTCAACGGTAACACTTGTGTTTTTCCTCCAGGTGGGTCTCTTTCGTAAATCAGGAGTGAAGTCTCGAATTCAAGCTCTCAGGCAGATGAATGAGAATTCTCCAGACAATGTGAACTATGAGGATCAGTCTGCCTATGATGTGGCTGACATGGTGAAGCAGTTCTTCAGGGATCTGCCTGAGCCTCTGCTCACCAGCAAGCTGGGGGAGACCTTCCTCCATATCTACCAATGTAAGGGCATGAATCTCCCTTTGCTTATCTTTTGTTAAGTTTTATCACCTCACTTAGTTTTGTTAATTTGGAGAGCTCTGTGAAATAGCACCTGAGCTAACATCCTGTAAGAACACGTGACTATGTGAGGATACAGTATCATATATAATTACCTCTGACATTTCTCTCCTCTATTGCCATGTTCGTGGAGCAGAAATAATAGAAATCAATCCTCTCATATGTGCAGATGTGCCGAAGGACCAAAGGTTGCAAGCCGTCCAGGCAGCCATCATGTTGATGTCCGATGAAAACCGAGAGGTGCTGCAGACGCTGCTCTGTTTCCTCAGCGATGTCACTTCCTCTGTGGAGGAGAACCAGATGACACCCATGAACATTGCTGTGTGCCTGGCCCCCTCCCTCTTTCATCTCAACATACTCAAGAAAGACAATCTCTCTCCAAGGTACTTTTTTCTTGTGCTTTCTGGTGCTGCAATTAGCTTGGTGTTTGTGGTTTGGGGGCAACAACACTGCTGCTACTCTACCTAAAAAACTAATGAGCAGGACATGCATGCTTTCTATTAACTCCTGCATTATTATCTTCATAAAATGGGTTACAGAGTGCGCTCAGTCCCCAGGGGTGCAGTAGATTATTCCCTTTCTGGGCCACTTTGAAAAGGACATGGCATGAAGCTCAGTGCTTTATGAGAGCATGCTGTGTACAAACAAAGCAAAGCTCTCTAATTTACCATGTTGAAATTGTTGCTAAAGGGATCAAAGGGGTTTCCTGCAGAGTGGAGGAAGGGTTTATATACTGTGTTTCGTAGGGACGTTAACCCGGGGACTCTTGCTTGCCCAATAAGTTTTCTCTTCCCCAAATCCCCAGGGCCATGCAGAAGAAATATGCCACTGGCAGACCGGACCAGAAGGATCTGAATGAAAACTTAGCAGCAACACAGGGCCTTGCTCATATGATCATGGAGTGCAACCGTCTCTTTGAGGTACAAGACACTGCAGTTGATGTGATATCCACATCCTCCCTCTGTGTATATGTGCTGTCAATCTTATGTCATGCTTTTATACACGCATTAGATCCCTCATGAGATGGTCACTCAGTCGCGTAATTCCTATGTGGAGGCCGACTTGCATGCACCAACACTTGATGAGCTGTGCAAGCAGCTGGAGGATGTTGATGGAACGTACCAGACTCTGGTGGAGGGGAGGCTTCAGAACCAGCTCAAAGAGGCGCGGGAAAAGTCCAAATACTGGGTGTCCTGCAGCAGCTCTGATAACACAGAGCTCTACTATAAGAAGGTTGGTGTTGCATTAATTTGGAGTGTTTTAGTAACGAAATCAATAATGCAAAATCACAAGTTAACGTGATGGGTGTTGCATTCAGGTGGGAGATGGGAACCCTTTGAGACGTTGGCGAGTGTCTGTGGAGGTGGAAGCGCCGCCGTCTGTCGTGTTGAACCGCGTGCTACGAGAGCGCCACCTGTGGGATGTGGACCTGCTGCAGTGGAAAGTGTGCGAGACCCTGGACAAGCAGACAGAGGTGTTTCACTATGTCCTCAATCGAATGCCCCCTCATCCCAGCAGGGACTTTGTAGTACTCAGGTAAGTGGTTATATGAAGAAAACACATCATGCTTTGTTTGGAAGTCTTTTCTATTGGAGCACATACTCAGTGTTGTTCTGTTTATTCAAGGTCATGGAGGACAGACTTGCCCAAAGGCGCCTGCTCGCTGGTTTCAGTGTCTGTAGAGCATGAGGACTGTCCTCCTGTTGGAGGGGTGCGAGCCATAGTCCTGGAGTCCAACTACCTGCTGGAGCCCTGCGGCTCAGGAAAGTCCAGACTAACTCACATCTGCAGAGTCGACTTGAAGTAAGTCCCACAAGCAGCTCTTATACCAATAAAACACATCCATACACATTTTTATATGTGATATTAGTCATATTTTTAAGGTTACTAGTTGTACGCTATAGTATTTTGAATATACTGTTTTAATTTCAGGGGAAGGACTCCAGACTGGTACAACAAAGCCTTTGGTCACCTTTGTGCTGCAGAAGCTGCCCGGATCCGCAACTCTTTTCAGCCACTGATTACAGACGGCCCAGAGACCAAAATCTGAAACTCTTTGCTAATTGTGTCTGTTCAGCGTTGAGATCAAGATGAGCCATTGAGTCACTGCTGACAGGCAGACACAAAGCATAGACAGTACCCCAGAACTAAAGCACAGTTTGTCCCACTTTTTTAATTATTATTATTTTTTAAGAGTAGCGATGCTCTGTACTTGCACAATGACAAAAGAGGACATCTTACAGGTGCTGAGCATTACTCAATGGGAACACAATCATCCTGCCAATGTCCTTAGCATTAGGATTGTATTTACCTTGACGTTGCTAAACCTGTATATGATGATAATTATAATCTTTAATAATATTGTATTACTGTTACTGTTTAATCTACAATGTCTAGGACATTCAAGCTCTTAAACGCTTCTGGGAAGCATGTATATGTTATTCATTTAAGATATAAAGCTATAATTATTGTTATGTTGCTTTAGAGTCAAGTGTTTGTATATATGTGTGTGAATATACTGTACAAGCAAACAAGATGTATATATTGTAGATATGTGAAGGGCTAAATAGTACATATGTTAATATCCTATATATTGATTCATTCACCGTGTCAACCTTTCTGTACAACACAAGGTACAAAATTGTAAGCTGGTTTTACTTTGCTTCAGTATTGCCATTTTGGAATGGGTGTAATTTTATTCAACTTTGACCTCCCATGGTTGTGAAAAGAATGACTTAAGGTTTGACTTGATCATACCTGCTTAAGGGTACTGGATTGTGCAGTCAAGTACAAGAGACATCATTTTTTAATAAAAATATCAAAATTATAAAATGTGTTTTTTCACTGATTCTTCATCTTGCTGCCATCAAAAAGACAAACTTAAAAACATGAGTCAATATTCAAGGAACAGTGATATGAAACAATTTACACTCCTGCAATCATGTGTAATACTCATGTACGTGTTCAAACTGGGATGAGAGGGCCCTCTACTGGACATTTAAAGCAAATACATGACTGCAGTCCCTATCGGAAGACGGACACCTTATTGGAGCATTTATTCTATTTTGATGGAAACATAACAGTGATTTAAAAGTAAAATCAAATGGAGCCAAATCATTGTTGACCTGTTCTTACTAATTACACAGAAGGACAAAACCTTGGGCTGAACACATAAACCTGGTTGACTGTCATTTGTGTCCACTAGATGGCCCTTTCTGATTGCCAGAATGTTCATCTTTCATGTTGTCACGCCTTATCTTCCCCAGACGTTATATTATTAAAATAAAGTTCGTGGGTCTATTCAATAGGGTGAAAAGATAGATTTCCAGTAAAGGGTAAACTGGTGATATCAATGTTAATGCAACAAGCAGTAATTATGCCACACTAAATCTACTTTGTGAACTATTAAAATACATTTTAGTTGATGGCTTGAAAAATTATTAACATCTGGTATCCATTCAAAGCCTTAATTGGGTAGAGTTTGCGGCATGAAGGTATATAAAAGCGTCAATCACCAAAAACCATCACAGATAGGCTACAGTGAGACGCTGCAGAGGCAGACTTTAAAATATTTATAATATATACTCTAATATATAATTAAAAAAATGAAATAATGATAATAAATAATAATGACTAATTCAAGACGCTCTGATCCAGAGATATAGTGCTCTGAGAATAAAAAACATTTACAAGAGCACATAAGACTAATATGAGATACAGAATAACCAGCATCACAATATTCACACAGGTGAGCACACTAAAAACTGCATAGTAATATAGTGGACAGGCTGTATGAAGCCTAACATTATTTCTGTCTCTTTTGAAGCCACGCTGACACAGATCAGCTTAATGAGGTCATGAAACGTAAGTTCAGCTTCCGGCTGTCAGTCAGGACAGGATAGCAGCCAAGCTCCCTTTATGTAACCACTGGAACACATTGGCTTTTTGTCATTATTAATTGATATTACACACTGTACATCTTTTTCCATATGACTTTGGGTAAAGCAAAATAAGCCACACATTTAAATTTAAGCATGCTATTAATATAATATAAATTAGTAAATGCATGGTCAACAGTGATGGATGCAAATAAGATGCTCAAAATCAATTTTTTATTAATAAACCAAACAATACGTACATTTCCACTAATGCTGGTAAATGCTTAAATTCTTTGACTGAAGCCACATGATGTGTCATCAAGCACAATCTGCTGCCAAGTCAAGATCAGTGGGAGAAAATCTGACAAGGGAATTAATCTGTGTGTAATAAGCTTTGGCATATGACTACCCAGGGTCACCTTTGTGACTCACAAATCAATGAAGTGCTCACACCCAGAGCTACAGTTTTAATGAAACTAGCACACATTTATGAGAAGACAGCAAGGATGATAATTAACTATAATTCAAGTCATGTGTTTGCATGTGTGCAGGCAGAATATTCAGCTCAAAATTCACATTATTAAATAATAACCTTTATTGATGAAAGCTTAATAGCTTTACCATCAAAACTTTATATGTAAAACCTATGGAAGGGTAATGCAAGTCGTGAATAATTTAGTCAGATTCAATTCAATAGATTCAAAGGGCCTATAGATGGAGATAAAATATGACATCACTTTGAAACCCCTCTGAGTAAACTGGGATGTGTGAATTAATTCGCACTGTTGAGCCAGATGCAGGTGAAAAGTTTCATTTCGGATTGGATTGAAGGTGTCATTTTGCAATTTCCCTCTGGAATAATACAATTTTATCTCATCTTAAAATCTATAGGGATACATCTCAGGCAGCACTAATGGCTCCACCGCACCGATATGCATAACATCAACATTAATCACTGTATTTATATGTGCCAGCTCACTACTGGGGCACCTAAATGGAGCAGAGCCATAATTAATGTTACACCTGTGTGTTTCCTGCCACCACAGACTATAATTAATGAACATTTTGGGAGTATTATTTTTTAATTTAGTCATTTAGTTTTTTGAAGGATAAAATACCTCTGATTTTTTATTATAACATTCATCAAGTCACATGCACAAAAACAGACATCAACACGCACAAAACAAACATGGCAACCTCAGATGTTTTAATTGCATCAGGAAACACGAGTCAGGTAACTTCCGGTTCCATATTTGGAGAGAAGGTGAGGCGCTGTAGGTAAACTGAACCAGCACGTGCATGTCTGTCATGATGGCTAAACTTTCAACCGACTTACAAACTTTACAGAATCTCTGTCTGTGGGCACAAACCCGCTGCTTGTCTGTTGGTCTTAGCTAAAGCGTTAAACCGCTGCAGCCCCGCAGGTCTCCTCTCCCACTTGCCCGGCTGCCAGCTCCGGGAAGCGGCCAACCTGTCACCTGCTAGCGGTCAGCCTCCGGCTCTCAGCCCCATCAGCGCAGGCGTGGTGAGCGGAGCTGCAGGCAGGGGGCGGCAACATGGCGCTGAAAGCTGCACAGACATCCAAATCTACATTTCAGTGAGCGGCACTCTCTCATGAACACAGCCTTACGGACGCACCGATGGTCAGTCTGCTCGGTTAACCGAGCGAACACACCGGTCTCTCTCACCGGAAGTCCCGAGAGCGCGCCTCATTGACAGAGTGGTGTGTTGTTTGTGTTTGTGCTCTTCTCTGTCATTTATCTCTGATGCTCCAGAGCAGTGCTTGGATTTACTACAAGGAGAAAGCGTGTAAGTGACGTTAGCCTCTGAAGCCGCCCGGGTTGGGTGGACATGACCAGCGACAGACCGGTGACAATGCCGGGCTGCATGTCGCTCTCGGACCGGCAGCCTCCCCCGGGTTCCAGGCAGCAACACGCGGCTGCAGCCTCAGCCAGCGCCGGTGAGACAATGATGATGTCCGGCTCAGGTCCTGTGCTGTTCCCTGCTGGGATTATCAATCCATCGGTTCCAATCCGGAATATCAAAATGAAATTTGCTGTTGTCATCGGACTGATCCAGGTTGGAGAGGTTAACAACCGGGATATTGTTGAAACGGTGCTGAATTTGGTGAGTAACCGTTTTCCCTGCCGTCACTCTATGACTGGACTAATCCCTAATCCTGATGCTCTTCATTGGCAACAATAACTGAATATAATGTTGACAGATTTCAGAAATAATGCTGTTTTAACGTGGAGCCAGTGATCAGTCCAGTGTCCTGTATGTGTGACAGATTAAACAGCAGCAGGTAATCAGAAGTCACTGCTGCACACAGACAAGGTGGCTGAGGGATGAAGGAGACCAATGCAATGAAGTTTTCAAGTCCAACAAAGTCCCAGCTTCCCTGTAAATAAGGCTCGGTGGTGTGGATGATGCCAGTGAAGTGAGTTCATAGCCTGCTGGTGCACACTTTATTACAGACGCGTATTGTGTTGAAATGAAGTGATGCTGGGCAGAGGCAGTGCTGCCACATCTGCTGCTGTGTGTGGGTCCCTTAACATGCCACATTAGCAGTGTTTTCAAAGGGTCGAGGCTGCAAGAAGTGCAGCTTCTCAGCAGCAGATAAAGATGATGAATACTCTTAATGTAAGGTATTTATGGGAATATAATGGTCCTCACCCTTTATCTCCAGATTCATGTTGACTCAGTATCTGTATTTTGTATGCAGTTTTTTTCCACTTTTTAGGTCAATTCATGAGGGTAAAGGTCAACATGCAACCTTCCAATGAAGCTTCTTGTTATGTACATGCAACTTTTTGAGTCAGATTTTCTCATATTGGGTTATAATCACATCTTATGTGACATTATGTGCCCAGTGATTTTGGGATCCACAGAAGACACCTTTTTTTAAATTTCCTATTCTGTTTACAGTCCATAGTAAATAGTCATTTGTTTTTCTTTTTTTTTTTGACAATGCAGCAAAAGGTTTCTGCCTATTTCAAAGTCAATTTACAGGCTATAGGATAGGAGTGAAGACAAAATGTAAGGAGCCTTTAGCACTAAGATGTGATTGTTATGATATTTTATATATCCTGATTAGACATAACATTATGATCACCTGCCTAAGATTGTCATTTTCCACCTTTTTCTGCCAAACAGCCCCATATGCTCTGAGCGTCCTGACTCCTTTCTATCTTCAGCAGCATGAACTCCTCTGGTCTGTTGGATCAGACCACCAGGACCAGCCTTCACTCCCCACCTGCATCACTGATCCTTGTCCTCTCATGATCCTGTCTCTGGTCTGGTCCTTCCTTGGACCACTTTTTATAGATCCTGACCACTGCAGACCAGGAACAGCCCACCAGAGCTGCACTTCTGGAGATGCTCTGACCCAGTCTTTGAGGACTAAATGCTCATTTGTTTCCTTATATATCCCAGGAGCCATGATGAAGAGATAATCAGTGTTATTCACTTCACTTGTCAGTGGTCATAATGTTGTGCATGATCAGATGCATCTCAAAAAATCATGACGTGGGCTTATTTGGAACACCCATTGGTTTAAACGGTAAGTTAACTCTTTGAGTGCCAGCCCTTTTTTTGAAAAATGAAAGTGCCTTGTTCCAGAGATTTTGACCATTTTGAGTCATATTTCAAGACCCACAGAATGTTTTGTACTATGACTCTGAAAACACTGAATAGCTCAAATTAAAGAAGAGACTCTCTATTTCATCATGAAAAAACAGTTTTTACCTTGTTCCATTCTTGTTTTATCAGAGGTAGAATAGAGGCCACTTTCACCCTAAATGCCACCTTTTCTTGCTCTCTAATCTCGATCATCTCCACTTCCTGCTTTGATCTCTGCGGCGTATACCGTCTCTTTATGTCCCGACTACAGCTCCCAGAAGCTCCAGCATTACTCACAGGCTGCGGGAGAACGCAGTCAGCGACCCGCTGCCGAAAAAACACTTTGATGTATTATTACGTCGATGGCACTCAAGCGTCAGATTTTAAATGATGTTGAAATACGTCAATTGCACTCAAAGAGTTAAAATGTGTGAAAATCAGATTTGGTGGGCTTAATATGGACGCTAACCCTGTTGTGAGAGCTGCAGCAAAGTGAGAGGAGAGTAAGAATTAATGATTTTTAGCATGAGTTGGTTGAGGGTTTGAACCGGTGGTGTGACCATGGTCGGCAAATGAAGGCATGAAGGTTTCCTCCCCTGGTCCAGCTTTAACATGATGTGAAGTGAGTGTGGAGCCAGTTCACACCTTTGCCTTGGACATCAGCATGGCCTGTTTGCAATAGTTGGCCTGGCCTTGTTAGCACGTCAGAGATTAATTACAACCTGTTCTAGCACAACAGAAATCCACTTTGTGGAGCAAGACAAATTGTAGCCCACGGCATGTTCAGACATGAGAGTTGTACTGCAATAGCTGGAGTCTGTGACACCTTGCCTCCTCTCAATTTACAGTGCTATTTCCACAGGAACGACACACTTCTGTCGAACAGTGATTGTCTAGACAGGGCGCATGATGTGTTTTTTTTTAAATTGAATAATTTGTCCATTTCGCTTTATTCTATTCCTTTATTGAAAAAAAGGTGCTGCTTTTTATTCATCTGAGCACTTTTATTTTAGCATGATTTCTGCTTTTAATACACAGCAAAGTTTACTTTCTGCAGATATGTCTCAGTCACACGCATGTCCTCAACTTTTGAATGACAGGTTCCATTAAGAAGTTATTGGTGTTTGCTGTGGTTAGCTATTTAAGATTTCAAGCATTTGATTCTAAAATCAAATCTAAATCAAAACCTTTATTGTCACTGAATACAACAAAATTAGCAATGCTGCTTTTACATGCAAAATTCACTAGAATAAAAACAAATAGCGAAGATAAAAAGATATAAAGTTACATTGCTAAACGTGCATAATGTGTAGTAGTCAGGCCAATGGGTGGAGAACGCTGTCATGCAAACAAGCCTCGCGTGTCTGTGAGACGCCACGGCTGCAGGATTTTCTATGCTTATAAGTTGAGGTTATTTTTGAAGTGCAGAGAGGGCCTGAACATCCACAAGGAACTCTAACTGGATCTCATGGGGTCCAATTTGTGGAGTAATGAAAAAATAATGTTTTTTCTCCTTCTCCAAGGAGAATCTTGGGGAAAAAAAAAGTAGTTAGATGTTCAGAGCGGGATCCCCTCTCATGAAAAAAAGTGTCTTATTCGGTTATTGTGTTATCTCTCTGCAGCTCTTGTTGAGCTGTCAAGATGGGAAATTTGGCAACAGATCAACAGTGATCTGATATTGCTGTTTTTTACCAGAATGTGAGTCAACATAGAAAGCAACCTCAGACTGGACGTCATTTATGAAATAGATACGACCCATCAGAACGGTACATGTTAATTTAATTAGACACAGAATATATTTTGAAGTTAAAGCAGCTCTGTGCTTACATTCCTCACTGCGCCAGTATTTCTCGGTCAATCAGAAGGACATTAATGAAGGTCATGAGGATCTGGAGCCTCTCCAAACACATTAAGAGCAGAGGACAAAATACAGTGGACAGTTTGGTTATTTATGTGTTGACATAGATAAACTGACAACCTGTTTACATACACACACACACACACACACACACACATAAAGCAGGTAGCCCAATAATATCAATTACAATTCAGTATCAGAATAATTTCAGTGACAGTAGACTCACTTGGTAGAGGTACGTTAATGTGTATATGACTAGGGGTGTCCCAATACTTTTTTTTTTTTTTTTTTACCGTACTTCCAATACAATACTGATATTGTAGGCTTGAGTATTGTCCGATATTGATCCGAAGCATGAGTTATATATGCTTTTATTACTTATTGTGTAGTATGGAATGTTAGAAAAGGCTTGAGCAACAGTAGGTCTGAGAAAAACTGACCCATTTATTATTAACCAATGGGTTACACCAATTTTAACATGAAACAGAAGAATTCTACAATTGAATAAAATAAATAAAAAAATAAATTAAAAGACCTTGAACAATAACCTCAATAAATCCAATAAAAGCAAAAAATATGTATATATTTTTAAAGTGCAAAATAACCACTAGTTTAACATGAAACAGAAGAATATTCTACAATTGAATAAAATAAATAAAAAAAAATAAATTAAAAGCCCTTGAACAATAACCTCAATAAATCCAATAAAAGCAAAAAATATGTATGTATTTTTAAGTGCAAAATAACCACTAGTTTAACATTAAACAGAAGAATATTCTACAGTTGAGTGGAATAAATGAAAACTCAATTAGAAGACCAAGAACCATAACCTCAGTAAATCCCAAAAAAAAACAGTGCTGCTGGATAGAAGAGCTGGCGTGGAGTCTGGAGTGGACTGCTGGTATCAGAGCATGTATATCAAAAAGTTTCGATGCAGACCGATAAAATCTGATACTCTTTTTTTTTGGATTGATATCCAATATCAGTATCGGATTGGGATGACCTTATATATGATAGTCACTATGCTACTTTGATTTTGGATCATAATCAGTCATAATCTGGTATAAATATTGCTTGTTGCAAAAGTTGAAATCTATGTAGCTATGTCTTATACTCAGATGTGCAATTTAAAGTAGTCGCCGCCCGTGCCTGGCAGCTCACTGACTGCTTTCTGCAAGATGAGAAAATAGAGCGGGTATTTCTGCTTTGCTAATTGTCACTCTGCATGAATCATTCAGTGAACTCCTCTGACAAAAGAGAGACAGCCTGCATCCTCATTATCAAAGTCAAGTAGGATCTGATGGAAAATGTGACCGATGAGATGAGGAAAAAGCTTTCACGTCTTGATGCTGACATGTAGGAGGAACAGGTTTTCATGTACTGTCAACAGCCGGTTCATGTTGACACAAAAGCATGAAGCACATCTTGGCAGTGGTCAGATCACAGTCATTACCAGATATTATTTTCTTTTAGTATGAAACAGTAAAAGTATAGAAGGTGTGGATTTTATAGTGGATTCCTTCACAAAGAGCAGGAGTTGGCTAGTTCTAATGTTTACAGTGTTTTATGGTGGAAAAATGTGAAGACACACCTGCTTATCATCTCTCCATCCATTTGTGTTCTCATGCTCCATATTTTACCCACTCTCTCAAAATATGTGTTAATACAGTTTGTTAGTAGCCGCTGCCGTTAGGTGATTATGTTTGTAGCTGGTGACTACGTTTGTGTCTCCAGGGACTTCATAAGGAAGCTTCTAGTAGGGACAGTGTGCAGTAGTTGATAGATTGAAATGAAAATATGAGTTTGGATGGGAATAAAAAACAAAAACAGGATAACTATCTATAGCTCTCTCTGTGTGTGTGTGTGTATATATATATATATATATATATATATATATTATAAACATGCTCTCTCAACCAGTCACTAAACAATTTTTTACTGAAAACATTTCAAGACAATATTCTGTTAGTCCTGTCACTTTCAGTATATTATCTGCTCTTACTACTTTGTTAGACATGTGATCACTAATAGTTGCCACATCAATTATTTTCATTATGTGTTGTCAGTGCAGTGAACTGGGGATGATTATTTTCTCTAAACTGACTCGTCATTATTAACCCGAAGTACCCATCTTGTTGCAGAAAGGGTGTTTATATATTACTAAATTGTTCTCCAGTCATCCATCCATCCATTTTCTACCTCTTATCCTCATAGGGTCGTGGGGGGGCTGGAGCCTATCCCAGCTGTCTTAGGGTGAGAGGCAGGGTACACCCTGGACAAGTCTCCAGTTCATCACAGGACACATAGAGACAGACAGACACTCACATTCACACCTACAGTCAATTTAAATTAACCAATTAACCTAATCCCAATGCATGTTTTTGGATGGTGGGAGGAAGCTAGAGCAGTGTTTCCCAACCCTGGTCCTCAGGGCACACTATCCTGCATGTTTTAGATGTAACCCTGCTCCAACACACCTGAATCAAATCAGTGGGTCGTTATCAGGCTTCAGCAGAGCTTGATGTCTCGTTGATCATTTGAATCAGGTTTGTTGAAGCAGGGTTACATCTAAAACATGCAGGATAGTGTGCCCTGAGGACCAGGGCTGGGAAACACTGAGCTAGAGTACCCGGAGAGAACCCACACAGACACGGGGAGAACATAAAAACTCCACACAGAAAGCCCCGGGCCTGGAATCGATCCCGGTACCTTCTTGTGAAGGCAACAGTGCTACCCACTACACCACCGTACTGCCTGTTTTCCAGTCATGTCAAATGTTATTGCAGCTTTTGGTTGATGAGAGTACAGACACCAGGTGTGGTTTCTGGTTTAGACACACACAAAAAAAAAAACAAAAAAAAAAAACAACAGTTATTTTCTTTAAGAATGCAATTAACACAATGTCAGTGCAGACTGTATTAAACCAAGACCTTGATCGGTCCTGAGCCATGTACTGCCAGTGACTGGACAGATCCAGGATTTGATAATGCTGTGTATATTAGATGGTGAGATGTGGGTGTTTTGTCAAAAAGAAATGAATTGTTCATTAACGTTTACTGATATGTTCAGTGGCAAGCGCTAACGAGCTTGCCAGATATGTCATTTTAGAATATTTCCTCATGCTACTTGACAAAATGATCTGGTTGGCATTTCCCTCAAATCATATTTGCAGTTCTAAATTAGATGACATACTGTATTATGAATAAATTGGAGAAGGCTGCTAGGAATATTGTTAGATGGCAAGCTTTGTTTCTGTGCGATTGTTGATTATGTTTTTGAGGAGTGTCTGCATCATTTCTTTGCCTCCTGGTGTCATGAAAGTGTCCTGTCCTACAGTATCACACGTGCACGCTAGGGAGACTCATGCTTGAAAGGGTTCCGTAGCTGGGAACCCAGATGCACGACTCAGAGACAGACCATGGTGCAATGCAAAAGGGTTTTTAATTTTCACAGGCAGCAATCAGAGACAAGAGCAGTGTTTCCAGCAAGGGAAAAGAGAAAGGGCTCATCTCCAGAGCAAAGAAGGTATGCGTCTGGGATGCCCGACACAAGGGACAGGCATATCTACTATTGTTAGCTATACTAACAAAAGAAAACAACGCCTAAACACAGAGGGACTAACACTAATAACTAAACTACACCTACGACTCATACACAATGAGGAGGGACAAAGTCCTAATAACAAAAATCAAACAGTATCTCTAAACTAATAAGGCCAAAGAAAACAAATCTAATCCACTCTACACTAGAGGGGAATGATCCAAAAGAACAGAAAAGCAGCACCTACACAGGGATCATCCTCAATAAATCAAAAGGCTAAATGCTATGAAAAATTACAAACCTGGAATCACAAGGGAGAAACTGGAAACACACTGGTGTCTTGACCCGAGGCACCACACAGGCACTGCGGACAAGACGATCACACACAGGACAAAGTGAAGACAGGACTATTTATACAAGAGGTAGTAGGGCACAGGTGGAAACAATCAGGGTGGGGTTTGACAATCACAGCCGCATGGGAGGACAGGAAGCAAAAACACCTGAAACGAGTGAGACAGGGTTACTACAAAATAAAACAGGAAGCGACAGGACAACAAGCAGGCACGAGACAGAAATGGGTAACTTAACCAAACCAGACAGACGGGGCATGACAGTGGTAGGTGCTACAGAAAATCCTGAGGGACTGTATTTCTGTATTCTTGGGCTTTGAACTGCTAACAGAGTTGTATGTGATTGAGTGACTCTCGGCCTGTCTGGGTTAGCTCAGACGATGGACTGGCGATCTGCCCAGAAAGTTTTCATCCTCTGCCAAGTGCTAGCCATGTTCTAGGAAAAGCTCCAGGCCCCTGTATGTCAAAATAAACCTGACGATAATTAAACAATGTGTATTTGAGCCCTCTGCTGAGGGGACCCCTTCAACCTCCCAAAGTCTAGTTTCAGAAAAATTGATTCATTGATTCATACCTGGGTAAGCATCAGTTTGGCACATCACACCAGTGTTTAACTGTTGATATTAAGAGGTCAATTAAATTAAACTGAACATCTTTTCCTCTTTTTGTTTATGTGACAGACAGCTGAATGCTGGACATCTTCCCTTAGCAGCTTTGGGACATGCATAATCAGGGTGAAGCAAATATATAGAATATCATAATATTATGTTTTGTGACACCGAATCAATGTTCACATGCAAAGTTTTGATGCTGAGACAGGTGATGCATGATGATCTGCTCTGATTCCAGAAAACAGTGCACTGTTTGTAAACTCAGGTTTTATGCACATTGTGGTGTGCGCTTTATACTTTATACTGTATGCAGTTTTTCATCATGGGCCTGGAAGAGATGTTTTGTCAGCTGGGATACTGTTACATTCAAGTTGTTGCACAGATTAGTTTTTAGGAGATAATCAAGAGAGCCATGTTTCAGTCGTCCAGTCTAGATTAGATGAATGCATGAACTAGAATTTCCCCCTTTGTTGTCAAGGCGACCTACAGCAATATGATGGAGATGGTGGAAGAAAGATGATATAGTAATGCTGGTGTCAAATGTGACACCCAGATTTTTAATGGTTGAGTTTGTAATAATAATCCCTGCATTTGGGCATTTACTGTATGATCGTGATAAACAATATTATGCATAGATTATTGAATGTATCTGGAAAACAGGTATGACATCAGTGTGGTTTACAGAGCAGTCGGTGCAGCAGGCACAGTGTAGGTTTAGGCTGAGGGGGATTTTGCTCATTTGGGTAAACTGCTCCCACATACTGTCATGCTGTTTGCTTCGCTCCAAATAAAGTTGCTTACAGCTGCTCAGAAAAGTTGCTCAAAATGATCCACTAATTTGCAGCAGGCCTCTCTGAGGCATTCAGTTTACTCTATGTTGTGATGAGGCTTGATTAAAATTATAGATCCACTGTTATATCTATCAGAAGTAGAAAACCAACAGAAAATAAACAGACATAACACATCAACAACCTGTGTTAACATTGTTCCTGTTGGTTACATGCAACCGATGCTTGCTTTTTATTGATGACAGATAGATAGATAGATAGATAGATAGATAGATAATTCCTGATTATGAATTCCTTCTCTCTGCCACTGATGTTGCAGCTCTGTCCTGACCACAGAGCATACTTTCTTCACCAGCCCTTCCAGCTGAGTGGTGGACGCTGGTCAAACATCAGCAGGAGTTTCTAGCAGATGTTAGAAGAGCCCATCCTCCTCAGGAAGTAGAGTCTGCTCAGTCCAGCTGCAGCTGGACTACCTCCACATCACATCACATCACTTGGTGGTGTTCAGCTGCAGATGGTTTGCCCTGCACCAAAGTCCTCCACCAAGCTCCTGTACTCCCCCTCCTGTCCATCCCTGATACACCCCACGACTGCAGTGTCGCCAAAGTATTTATGCACATGACTCAGAGTTGAAGGCTGATGTGTACAGAGTGAACAGGACAGAGGAGAGAACAGTCCCCCTGTGGTGCACCAGTCTTGAAAATATGGGAAACTTCAAGGATCAAGAGAGTTCGTACACTCAAACAAATTACTGCACATCACAAAATAGTCATAAATCATCTTTCTGACCTCAGGCCGTAGTACTAAATCACATTTCTGCACTGGTTGTGCAGTGTTGATATAAAGTCACTCAGCCTTCAAAGATTAAACAGATTTAGTGTCTCCTTGTTAGAAAAAAAATTGCATTTTTTCCCCAAAAATCAAACCACCCTTCAAGACCCCAAGATAACCAATAGAAAAGCTGTCAGTTAGATCCAGTCCGAACTTTTAAAGCCTCTTTAGATCATCCTGCCTGACACTGCTTGGCATACCAAGGTCTTATGATTTATTGGTATATATTTATTTCATTGTAGTCAAGATTTAGATGTGTTTGTGTTCTGTCCAGTCAGACCCTGGTAGTTAATCCTCTGACAATAGCTCAGATTTCTGTGTTTCTTTCTTCATTCTTCCTTTCAGTTATGGGTTATGTTCATCCAGAGGTTTTTACCATAAAAACCAGCAGGCGTCTCTTATGTGTTTTTCTGTTTATACAGAATAGACTTAGAAATAGAATAGATTTAGCACAAATAGAAGAGTTTTGGAAATCTCTATGTTAATCACAAATTAACTCTTTGAGTTCCACTGACGTATTTCGACATCATTTAAAATCCCAACGCTTGAGTGCCATCAATGTTATAATATGTCAAAGTGTTTTTTCGGGAGCGGGTCGCTGATCACGGTCTCCTGTAGCCTTGTGAGTAATGTTGGGGCTTCTGGGAGATGTAGTCAGAGCATAAAAAAATATATATATATGCCACAGAGATCAAAGTAGGAAGTGGAGACGATCAAGATTAGAGAGCAAAATGGATGGATTCTGGACAAAAATTGGTCATTTTGGTGAAAGTGGCCTCTACTCTACCTCTGATAAAACAAGAATGGAACATGGTAAAAACAAACAGTTTTTTCATGATGAAATAGAGAGTCTCTTCTTTCATTTGAGCTATTCAGTGTTTTCAGAGTCATAGTCTTGAAATATGACTCAAAATGGGGGGAAAAACGCTGGCAGAAGGCACTTTCTGTTTTAGAAAACAGCTGGCACTCAGTGGGTTAATGTTATCATTCAGATTAATTTCCATCTCCTGTTAAGCTGACAATTTAACAGATATGTTTTATCATCGCAACAAATGGAAAGACTGCAGTGTTTACTTGCTGAAGAAAAGCATGTTATTGCCTCAGGAATCAGTTGAACTAGATTCAAAGGTGCCCTAAATGAATTAACCTTTGTTGAATGAAAACCAGTTAAACCACAACAGAGCGGAAGCTTTGCTGTCAAGGGACTATCAGAATATCTGGAAATGCATCATAGATGCGAGGCTTATGTGTGGCCTCAGCTGCTCTCAGTCACTGGAAGCATCCCTCTGCTGCTGTTCACTTACACACTTTGATCAATCTTGGTTGGATCGATATCACCTCAAGGCACGGACACAGGTTTGCGTCACAATTTTCCCCAACAATTGTTTCCTGCATCACTCTGGAAAATGAGATAATGGGTGTTTGCCTTTTTTGCTCTCTATGCTGACCCTTGTATGACATGACCATTAGACCTTCTATTTAATTGAGTTGCACTTTATTTCCCTGTAGGGCATGTTCTGAGGTATAGCTGAAAAGACAACAGCAAAGTACGAACAAAAAGCTTTGAGTTTGCACTGACATGATGAATGCTACTGATTTTTCCCTACTTCTGGATTTGTCAGACTTCATTCCAAAATGCAAAAGAGGTGCCTTAGTTATCGATCTGAACATTGATCTATTTTTATTCCATCCCCAGGCTCTACTTATGTCCTGCTGAAATGTTCTCAAGCATCAGTCTCAGCTACGGGCCCACAGATGCTTCTTGCTCTGTGTGCTTAGACCTCTGCAGTGTGGGCCAGTGACAGATAATTTACCTACATGGATCACTTATGTATCACATAAATGTTCCTCCAGGTATACTAAGCCTTTCATATGTTTGCACCTCACGCATAACAGAGGGCAGCGTATGCTAAGACTCTACTTCCTCAGTTTATTCTCTACTAAGCTGTCCAAATTCTGCAGTTTCTTCTGATCCACTCTGTGATTATCTTCTTAGGATTTAAGAGAAAGTACAAATTCTTTAGTACATATTTGTTTGTTCAAAAGTAATTGACGTGAACCGCTGATTTATGGAAAATTGATGTTTTTTCTTGTCCTCAACCAAAGATAAAGTGAACAGTCTGCATTGTTGATATTTTCTCTATACCGGCCATGTCTGCAATGTTTTTTTTTTTTCCCTCCAAGTACAGTTTGATTCTTTCATGCTGCCCTTAACTCATTGAGTGTCAGTCGTTTTATAAAACACAAAGCTCCTTGTTCCAGCGTTTTTGCTCATTTTGAGTCATATTTCATGATGTGCAGAATATTTTGTATTATGTCTCTGAAAACACTGAATAGCTCAAATGAAAGAAGAGGCTCTCTATTTCATCATTTTTTACCTTGTTCCATTCTTGTTTTATCAGAGGTAGAGTAGAGGTCACTTTTTGTCCAGAATACATCCCTTTTGCTCTCTAATCTCGATCGTCTCAACTTCCTGCTTTGATCTCTGTGGCGTATACCGTCTCTGTAAGCTCCGACTACATCTCCCAGAAGCCCCAAAATTACTCACAGGCTGCGGGAGACCGTGATTGCGCTGCTGAAAAAAAAACACTTTGACGTTGAAATATGTCAATGGCACTCCTCTTTTTTTATATAATTTATATCACCTCTTTTTGTCGTGCACCTTGTTTATAGAGAGACTTTGTTGTGGAGGAGTTTCCTCATGCTGTACATACTGGGCTGCTTCCACTTGGCAAATTAAAACAAATATTCATACAATTGTATTCTCTTTTGTAATGTCAAAAAAATGAGATTTAGGCTGTCAGCCTTCTGTAGATAGCAGCAAAATGGAAATGCTGTTGTCTGGAGGTCCTTTGTGGCTTCATTGATAACCAGCAGCCACCCTGAGGAAATGCTCCAGAGATACAGGAGGTCAAACCGCCTCTCTCCTCTCTCGCTCATGCAGTGTTACACCAGAAATGATGCTGATGGTATATTATTTGGCTGCTGCCTACATTCACGTCAGGGTGCATTCTGGGATGCATCAACCAGCTCAGTGGGGTAATGTTTACCAGGGACAAAAGTGACAGCTGGTTTTGCAGCCTCAGCAGTAGCAGTGGCTACTGATACAGATGTGTTGTGCTGCAACATGATGTGGAAAACAGTGACAGGTGACAATGAAGTGAGACAGCAGATAAATGCTGCCGCTAACACTAAAAACAGCAAGGCTGCACCCACATACTGTACATATGTGCTTGTTTGGCACTTTACTCATCAGTAAACAGTCAGTAGCAGATGAACACTGCAACTTTCTTCTGAAATATTTGTTTAATAATTTATTTATGTATTTACCGAGATAGAGTCCTATTTGGATTTCATTTTGTTCCTGGCTGAGCTGCTTCCAAAAGCATTTCTTCACTCTCTTTCTGTCAAAGGAGTTGATTATGGTTTCGCTGTGATGATGTTTTTCTGTTCATTGCATTGATGCTCCATCCAATGTGGCATCACTCTTCCTCTGCCAGCCTCAGAAGGGAAGTCTGTTCAAACCAATTTCTATGCTCCAGTCCTTCCTCAGAGATTAGTCTGTGTCTAAACAACACCATTGTACATGCTGTGTGCTTCTGGCTGGCAGTGCTTCTTTACATAAGAGGAAATATGAATGAATCCTGTCTCCTTTCACTTGTTGGATCTAGATAGCACTGAAATCTACACAGCACTGAAATACTTTTGAGTGGCATTGGTAATAATGCACCTTTTTTTTTTTTTTCCTACCAAAATCGCTCACAGGATCTTGAGTAGCAGGCTATCTCCACCACATGGTAGTGGTCTGTTACTGAACTGCTGTTAACCAGTCCTGTTTACAACCAGGCAGTAGTGTGTAGAAGCAGCAGCATTAGTGTGAATACTCCAGCTCACTCCCAGGTGGAGACTGCTTTTGGCAGTCGATCAAATCCCAGCCTGGGTGTTAATGCGCTGTGTCCCCCCCATAGGAACAAGGCCCTGCGCACACATGCTCATTTCTATGGAGATGAGCTGCATCTCTGATCAGGCAAACAGGCAAAGTCCTCTTGCTTGCTGCAGCAGGGTGACAGCCAGTTACTGTGGCAGCAAAGTGTTGTCATCCCAGTGCGGATGCAGCAAATATTAACTAGATAGTGAAGGTGCGAATCAGATCCGTGGCTCGACCCTGACAATCATTACCGCTGTGCTTAGAAATGGAAATGTGTGTCTTAATTTTTGTGAAAGCGTGTATATGTGCTGTAATGTTAGAAAAGTGTTTGGCTTTTATTAGGTGTGGTCCAGCTTGAAAACTTGTTGATTGTGTTTGACACAAAGCAAATTAATGCGAAGCAGTCAGCGGTGTAATTGGAAGTCAGGCTGTGTGAGTGATTTGATGTTTAAATTGTCTGAATTTTTTCTACACCCTGAAGTCATGAAACCTAACCAATGGATTAAGATGAATAACAAGTAAAACATGTATAATATTTGCTCTTAATAGAAATAGTGGCCTCATTTTACTCCTCTTTTTATCTTTACGCTGGAAAAAAGTGATTTATTTAAATGTATTTGTGTTTATGTTTTCTCAGCTGCATACTTTTGCAAACAGATCGTGTGGGTGGAAAAAAATATTGATATGGCAATATAACACCATAATTTTTTTGTGATATAATAACAGTTTTTAATTTCTTAATATTGATTTTTTCCCCCCTCAAAAAGAAATGATTTGGGCCAATTGTAAATCCAGAACAACTTCCGCATTTTGAAATAAAAATTTTAATAAAAAAGAATAAAAAAAATCCATGTTAACGCGGTAACGTTGACAACCCTGATATGTAATATATATGTATGTATATATCTGTATGTGTACGTATATATGTGTATGTACAAATGTACAGTATATGTACCTATATGTATTTTAAGTTGCATTTTAAATTTCTCCGTGATCTAATATCACAATATATCACAATAATGTATCATATCGTGACTCAAGTATTGCGATATGTGTTGCCTTGCCAATATTGAATTGATATTATGAAAAGAAATCATGGGATATCATGACCATTAATATCTGCCTGACTACATTTGACCCATTTGAGATGTGACATCATCATTTTAATGCATAGGGGTTGCTGCTCTTGATGTGTTTTGGTAGTTTGTCAGTCTCTGGAGTCAGTGTTACGCTGCTGTTATATTTTCCTGAGGCAGTGAATTAAAGCGCAGACCTGTCTCTATTCTGTTCTATGACATGTAAGTGTTGTTCTGAGTGCTGTGCATCAACAGATACAGGCACTTCAATACCTGTTCACTCACTGTCATACAACGGTGGCTTCCCAATGGAAATATGCTCTTTGTATAAGCAATTTCTTTCTGCCAGTGACAGAAGACATACAACCCACATTATCGGTGCAGCAGCAAAAGGCATCTGAGGTCCGTATTACAGGAAGTGACAGATTTATAATTCTCTGTTGCACATGAGCCACTAGGCAGTTAATGATGTGTGCTGTGAATACAGATTCCCACATTATGCCTGACAAGGCTGTCGTTGTTGATGGGCTGGTTCCATTTCGTATATGTTATGTCCTCCTGTAAACTTCATTCCTGTTGGTGTTGAGGAGCTGCAGCGCCGTAGCCTGCGGTGTGATGCCATCAGATGACTGAGGGTGCTGTGTTCATCCTGCTTTTAGTAGTCCTGCAAAGGCTTTGCTCTTGATAAAGGTTAGTGGAATCAATCTCCCAGATGTTTGTATTTATTGCTCCAGCACAGCTGGGATGTTTCCATTTCCTGCTGATTTTGAAGCATGAAGGGCTCTGTAGGAGCGAGATCACATGCTGATTTAATGTAGCTGAATTTAGGGAGAAATAATGGGAAGCTTAGTGAGAGTTAGGGGTTTGGATTACAATTAATACTAAGGGATCAGTGTAATGAACAAAGACACCCTCCATTTTTATGGCTCATTATCCTCCCTGCCACATTCTAACTGGATCTTTTTATAATTAGTCACTTGGACATTCGCTGTCTGCTGTCAGCTTGTGTTTCCATCTGGCTCAGAGCGCTAGCTAAAACATTGTGATGGGCTCTCACCAGTTTGCTTTTGAATATTTAGGAATAGCATCTCTAATGAAACATCAGTGGAGCATAACTTAGGATTCAAATGCCACAAAAGTGTCTCTCATACATATATTCATGAGAGACTAATGGACACCTACATAATGTTCTGCTTCCCTCGTTTAATTAAATGAATTGGAAATAGTAGCTCGGCTTCTCCTATATATTCAATCAGGCCAGACTGTGTTTATATTTCACTGTCGGCACGTCTGTGTTTTTCCTCTTGTTCACTTAGGAAAGATTTAACATACCCTGTACATTTATTTGTGTCATTTAGTTATTTTAATTAGAATAATAAACTATGGTTACTATTAAGATGTTTTACTAAATGTTTATACGTGTTTCAAAGAAAATCCATTAGAAAAAAAGTCTTTGTTGTCATTATATGAACAAAATTAGGAGCGCTGCTCCACATGGTGATCAGTCAAATGTAAAAAAATGTAGCTTAAAAATAAAATAGAAAACATAAATAAATGCAAGAAATAAGATACTATTTTTTTTTTTTAGTATTTTTAGTTTTGCTATAAAAAAGATATTGCACATTTTCAGAAAATTGAGTATTGCACATGGAGGTGGTATTATTGCACATAGAAATGGACTGGAATTATTGCACGTTATTGCACAGAAAGATATGTATTTATAATATATAACAATATAAAGATAATATAATATGACATGATATGAATCTATAATATATAACATCTATGCATACTTAGTGTATTCATATCACAGATGTATATCACAATAATAAATATTGTGCAGTTTTGATTGGATTTCAGCTTCATTTTTGACATTTAAATACCTCTACAAATGCTGAGCCACAGTGGATGCATTTAAGTGCTTCATACTGCTCTGCCGTCTCTTTGAGGCTTTGAGGATGTGGTTCAGCCCCTGTGTGTTGTACGCATGAGCATATTGAAGCCCAATTTCAGGCAAAAGCTAGATGCTGAATGTGTGTCTCTGGCTAATGCTATTAGTCGTGAGAGTTGACTGCTTTGAAAGGAACATCTGGCTGCAGAGCCCCACTGTTGCTCAGCAGAGTCTCAAGCAGAGGAGGATTACCGCCGTGGCATTTGGTTGAAGATGATTCAGCATGGAATTAGATGGCCTATATGGGACACAGCGTGGGACAGTGACAGTGTGGCAGTCTTACTCTCCTTGTTAATATGAATACAGGGTGTTAGGAGCGCTGAAAGGCTGAAGAGATTGCTGAATGTCAGCATCATGCTTCTGGCCGATAATTCATGCTTTGATTAATGTTTGAGTACTTTATCGCATATTCCCTGGCTTTGGGCAGAAAGTCCACACTCTTGACACCAGCTTATGTTTACTCATTTCTATCAATTGTGTTGACCATATTTCCTTTCTCAGCAGGATGATCATTCACAGTGTGACTTTTTCAAAGCTGTAGGCTGTTTTTTGATTATCAGTATCAGTATCAGTATCCCACCTGTGACCTGTCAGTCCATCTCTCCCTTCAAGCATTAGCCTGTCTCAGTGTAAGAGGAAAAACATGACCAGTCAAAATAAAGTACAAAAGCACTGAACAATGACAAATACTAATTTTATATGTTGTAGTAGATGAACCTGCTGCTTGTGAGCATGAAATAACTTGAAAAAATATGTTTCTCCCTTTGTAAAATCCATCTACAAAGTGCAACACCAACGAAAAACGAAAAGCCTTCCCCTTATATATATATGCTGTAGCATCACTTTAGCTCAGACACATCTCACCTCATGCTGCTGATACTACAACACTGACTTTGACAGAAAGTGATTTAATGCATTTTTATGAATTAATTATTTAAGAGGTAGCGTTAAATAAACTCTGTTTAATAAAAGACATAGTGTTAAATGACTGCTGATCCAGTCATATATTTTGTTATTATTTTTTATTTAAATACTTATATGTATCGCAATACCTGAGTCACGATACAATACTTTATTGCCATATTGTGACATTGCGATATATTGTGATATTCTACATAGATCCAGAACAGAACAGATAGCAACAATACATTTGTGGATATCTGCAATTGTATTGTTGCGAGTCATGATTCTAATTGTAGATATGTGAAATTACATTTTTACTGTACGAATTGTGGATATCCATAATGGCATTTTTACTAGTCAGAATGTATTTTGGATATTCAAAATTACATTCTGGATATCTGGAATATTTTTCATTTTGGATATCTGAAATGAAAATTTTGACTAGTAACGACTGGATTGACGATATCTGAAATGGGAGTTTTTCCTAGTAAGAATTTGATTGCAGATATCCAGAATATTCATTCTAGATATCCAGAATGTAATTGTGGATATCTGAAATGTTCTTTTTGACTAGGAAGAATTGAATTACAGATATCTGTAATACATATCCAGTCTAGTTATTAAATGTTAGAACGGCTTGCCGTATGCTGCTTCAGTAGAGCACTATGCTGCCTGGCTTGTTTTTGACAGCTGCTCTTACATTTTGTCACAGTTTAGTCACAGCAATGGAAGTGTTATTTTTGCTCCGTTGTCTAGGGGGATTTCTTTTCCAGTAGCACACTGCCTGCAGGTCTGTATTGACCTTGGAGAAATCGCTGTATCACCACACAGAGTTCGTAGCTATAGGATGAGGAGTGGGGTGAGGAGAAGTTCAGGACAGCCTCTCCGTTGCTCCAGGACACAGGAGGACAGCCAAGCTAAATCCATGTGGCAGCTGTGCGAGCACTTTATAACAACAATATGTTCACAATGTAGGCATTAACAATGATTAGATTTCTCCAAGTTCATCTTCACCGCTAACAATAAGAAGTGTCCCCGTCATTGTTCATGTTCCTAATCAGCCGTGCAGCTCATAGCCACAGGATCCAGATATTTTCCCTGTTTAAGAAGGGCTCTTTCCTTCCTCTATCAGAGCTCCCACACCTCCTGGAAAACCTTGAAAATGAATGACCAATATTCCAGTCATGGAAAATGAGGAAAAAAGGTCAAATATCCTGGAAACAGTTAAGTTATCAAGATAAATTATTTAGTGTTAATTTCGTTGACAAAAAAAAATGTTCGTTGTAATGTTCGTCGATGACAGATGTCATGTGACCTGACGTACTGCGCTACTGGGACAATGTCCGGACCTCTGTGCCAGGGGGACAGACATCGCTGGTAAGTGAAGGGTGCCCCTTCCTGGCTAAGGCCAGCGACGAAGTTTAATCATAGTCGACGAAAATCTAATGAAGTTTCACTGACTAAAACTCAGGTGACTAAAATATGACTGAAACTAAGTATCACTTTCATCAAAAGACTATAACTAAGACTAAATCAAAATTTGCTGTCAAAATTAACACATGCATTTACTCACAAAGCATGGGGAGGATAAATAATTTTCCAGGATAACTTAACGGTTTGCAGGACATTTGACCTTTTTTTCTCATTTTCCATGTTTCCATAACTGGAAAATTGGTTAATCATTTTCCAGGTTTTCTGTCACTATGAAAAAAACTGTTTATGTTGATCTACCCAGACGTCTGTGGACCAGTGACCCATGAGTCTGTCTCACTGCACTGGATTCAGGAACAGTTCTGTCTGCCTGATTTTATTAAGAGTGTTTGACAAATTAGTGAGCTATTACTGACCCAGAAATGTCCTTGAGGCTTAAAAGGAAATTTGCTCTGCCAAGTCTAACAAAGTCATACATCATCAACTCTGACAGACCAAAACTTCTCAAACCGCCAGGGACTAATCTTTTCTTTGTCTTGGAGGAACCACCTGGAGATCCTCTGGCTTTGATCGTGGACGCACGTTTTTCATTGCAGAAGCTTCAAACAGTGTTAGCTTTAGGAACATTTTAAACTTAGCTGAACTGGCTAGCTCTCAGAGAGGTACAGTGACACTCTGAAGACGTCTTCAGCTCAAGGCGATACAAATAAATGACTTCACTGAGTAGATTTTGTTGCATGAAATCTAACAGTTTACACATGAAAGAAGTCAATCATCAACCACTTCAACAACACAAGACAGTGACAGGCCTGTAAGTAATTTAGTGGCTAGAAGAAATGTGTTTCTGTGGAGCTTTGAAGAAAGTTGGTCTGCTTCTTTATCAGTGAGCAGAGACTAATGTGAAGAATATCTTTTGTCTTCTGATGCCATATGTTCGTGGTTGTTATCAGCAGGTTTTCAAACTTTCTCCTGGCTGGTAAAATGAATGTAAAAGCATGGCTCTGTACGGCAGTCACTTGGTGTCTGTGTCACTGGCTCAAACTTTTCCCTTCTTTCTCTGGAGGCTGTGCATGTTGGCAGGTTAACTTATTTACTGGCTTGGCTGATGAGGCAAGATGTTAATTTCGATCACTGAGAGCGAATGATTGCAAAGCAACCTGTGTGCACTGAGCAGTAACTTCACTTGCTCTTCCAGCCCAAATGAGCTTATTGGATGGAGGAGAGTGGGGAAAAAGAGTCGTTCAACCAATAAAAGCTTCCAGAGACTGAAAAAAGGATAGAATTTCTGTCTGTCATTGGTTTTCTATATGTGAAATGCCAAATTGAATGCATTTAAAATATACTTTGTCAGGTTAAGTTTGGTTCCTGTTCTTTTTTGGTACCATGTGACTTTAGCCACCAGCACCAGTCATGGTTGTCTCTTGTGAATGTGTTAACTTTTTATTTTTACAGCTAGGGGTGGGTATTAGCAAGGACTTCATGATATGATACATATCACGATACTTGAGTCACAATATGATATATTATTGCGTTTTTGCAATATATTGTGTTATATTGCGAAAACGCAGCTTAAATAGCAGCTTCAGTAGTTTTCCCACCCCTACTTACAGCTATATGCATATACTAACCAACATGTCATTTTAAGGTTACCTTTATTGTCTCCCATAGGAAGAAACTGAGAAATCAAAACCAAACATCACAGTAAAACACATTTAATAAGAACACGTGTGCAAACATTAGCCTGACATTAAACAACTGAGTCTGACTTTACTTACATGTGTTTGGTGAAGACCTTCACTTATCACAGAGTGTCCTCTCCTTCTGTCTGTCCTCCAGGACCTGTCCATGAGTCAATTTAACTGACAGATGGACAAATAAATGTTTTTGCTCTTACACAAGGGGACCCTGTGCCTGCTTTTAATGAAAACACTGAGTCCAGACTGTTAGCTTGTTACGTCAATAGTGGTGGAATAAAGACAAATGGCAAAAGAAAACATATACAGCAACAAGTCCACTGTAATAGAAGAATCTGAGGGCACAGAGTACTGAAATATTCAGATTGTCCTTACAGTTAATAGGGATGATTTTAAGTCTTTTGATATTGGGTATGAGCTGAAGCCCAGGATCAAACACCAGCTGCAGAGATTAAAACAGCCAAGTTTCATTCTGGCCTGTCATCAGGTTACTCAGAATTAAAGTGTCCTCCGTTCGTCCTGTAAAGCTCCTGTCATAGTCGACTACAACTCTATATCTCGTGCACTGCTCTGTTAGCACTAGATGTCTCATGTGTTTTTTGTTAATTGCTCTTAAATGTGATTATTTTAGTATGATGAAAATGAAAAATACATTCCAGCATCTCAGCTGCATGCTGAACAATACCTACCATCGTGAATGTGTGAGTGTTCAGCTGCTGTGTCGTCTCAGTCAAGTCTTGTTCGTTCATTCGCTCTGACAGCTGTCATTTCACTGGGAATGATTTTACTGCACTTCCAGCAGTCAGCAGTCGAGCTTGGACCGCTGTTCTGTCGCTAGATTATGAGACCGGCTGTGTGACTGTTATATGGGGGGTCATATTGAGCTTGGCAGGGGAAGAAGAAGGACGAATCTGGAGAGTGACAGCAAAATAGAGTAAGCAGAGAAGAAAATGGCTTGGACTACGTTTATCAGGTGGTCATCATTACCCTCAGACCTCAAGTATTCACAAGCATTCAGCTCCATCAGTGGGAGTTAAGTGCACACATTCACATGCTGCCCTGAAGTGATTTTTTATTGTATTTCAATAATATGTCTTCATGAAAGATGAACATTTTGCAAACATATTTTTTTCATATTCATTAATATAAACACTATGTGCACGGCAACATTAACAAGGCTATTCAACATAATGCTGCAACATTCAGCGTTTAAATGAACTGCTTTTGTGCAAAGAACAAAAGATGTTTTCTTCTCTGCTGGTGAATACCAAATGCACAATGGTGTATAGGCTGAGGTCTGCTGTCATATTCAGCTGTATTTATTCTTCCAGGCAGGCTGGACCCCAGCGTCTTGTTTTCATTTGTCACCTGTCATGTATGACTTAGAGTTAATCCCATTTCAAATTATGGAGCTAAACACTGCATGCATTCATTTACTGGCAGAAGACGTGCTGAGTTAGTAGTAGGTGTTACAGGATTCTCTAATTTGTTATTGTTATAATTTTTTTTATCATATTTTACATAATAACATTTTACACAGTATCTCTGATGGCTATGAATAAACCAAGGCTGAATTAAAATTACAGTCACTCTGTTTGTGAACAGCACTGAAGAATATGGGGAAAAAACATCTGCACTTTATACATTCACCAAATATAAAAGGAGTAAAGTCACCACTTTAAATTTGATGGAGGACAATTTAAGGTAATTCTCCATGACAGCAGTCAGAGCTTAACCAGTTTATTCCAAGTTATGACGTTTATGCACACTGCACAAAAAGTGGATTAGTTGAGTAACCAGATTAAGAATGAACTTCTCTCTATGCCTGTGAGCGTGGCCACTGATTGAATCAAACGCTCGCACTTAACAGTCAGTTCAGCTCCAAATCACCTCTCGTTTCTGTCTGTGAAGCCTCCAGGATGGGGGGGGGGGGTTAGCTGCTGCTTCCAGGTCTGTCACTGAGTCGGTGTGCCTGTGTTTCTGCACTGAGCCGTGTGATTGCCATGTGTCAGAGAGCATGGCCAAGTCTCACCCAGGGCATCTGTGGATTAGTGTGTTGCCTGAGTGACCATGTTTCATGTTTCCAGTCCTCTCTTCTCCTCCCTCCTTTCCTTCCATTTCATTTCCTTTCATTTCCTCTGAGTCTTAAGCCGTTTTATTGTTGTTCCAGCATTTTTGCCCATTTTGAGTCATATTTCTAGACCCACAGAATATTTTGTATCATGACTCTGAAAACATTGAAGAGCTGAAATGAAAGAAGAGACTCTCTCTCTTTCATCATGAAAAAACCTTTGTTTCCATACTGTTTGGTAATCCACCACTGCCAAAAGTATGACTTTTTTCCTAAATGTGGAACAGCAGTGATGGATTTGAAATGTTTCTGCATTGGAAAAATATTTTTATGACTCTTGCTAGTAGGGGTGGGAAAAAATATTGATATGGCAATATGTTGTGATACTTTTTATTCTGATATAATATCAATTTTAAAATTCTTAATATTGATTTTTTTTCCTCCTCAAAAAAAAGTCATGTTTTGGGTTAATTCTAAATCCAGAGCAACTTCTGCATGTTGAAAGAAAAATTTGAATAAAAATAAAATTTAAAAAAATAATCCATGTTGACATGGTAACTTTGACAGCCCTGATATATAAATATAATATAAATATGTGCACAATTATACATATGTATATATATAGTTGTGTATATATATATATATATATATATATATATATATATATATATATATGTGTGTGTGTGTGTATATATATATATATATATATATATATATATATATATATATATATATATATATATATATATATATATATATATATATATATATATATACACATATATATATATATATATATATACTTGTATTTCAAGCGTCTCAGTAATCTATGTAGAATATCACAAAATATTGCAAAGTATCACATCGTGCCACACTTGCCAGGGACATTTTTGACCTTTCATACGATCTGTGGACTTGACTGATCATGTTTATGTTATTGACATATTGTTATGTTATTGTATATAGATCTGACCTTGATAATTTTTTTCTGACCTTGATCTTGCCCTTTGTTTACATGCATACTTAATTGGCACCAACATTTCAGTCATTATGATTCCAATGTAAAGCCCCCTAAATGGTTTTATTTTATTTGTGTTTTATTTATATAGATTGATGTTTTTTAAAACAAATATCTTGAATATGTGAATATTCTTAAGTATTCATAGTTCATTGAAATTGTGTACTTTAGCATTATTATGCTATAAAGTCATCATTATATATCAGCGACATAAAATGGTTTTGAAATGACGACAGTTGTCTCTGAGACAATAAATCATCCAACAGAAGCAGTCATAATATCAGGCCTGTTCCAGTTGATGTCCAAATAACTGGTTTTGATTGATAGTTTTTAGAAAAAAAATGCTGAAATGCTCAAAAAGGATAGTCAAGTTCTTTAAGATAAAGCAATATGATGATACAGATGTCATAGGCAGTAAATACTGCGCCATATTAATTTCTGTTTTACTGATCTGCACTCTTCCACCCTGTGCACAAAACAAACCCACTTTATATTTTGACCATCTCAGTTAAATGTGATTGAATATTCGTAGCATGTGCTGCATGAACACAGAGTTTGATCAAATGACTTGTGGTCTTTTTTCTTTTTGTCTGATCCATTCTGCTTTAAACTGGATCCCTGTTTCTATCCATTTGCCAGCATCCATACACTCTGTCAGACAAGCTGTCTCAACTTGTTCCTTCCACACTTCAGATCTCAAGAGACTGTCAATAGCAGCTCTCCATGCAAATGATTCCAGCTTGTTCTTGCTGTCTTGTTTTTGCTGTTTGATAACCGATTTGACATTCAGCTGGAGATGAAAGTGGAAAGCACTTTGTCTTTGCCTCTCTTGGTTTATGTTGCTGTGCTTGGTTCAGAGGAGCTTTCAGAGCTTGTAAAAATCTTTCTAGATAAGTCATAACAGAGTCCACCAGCAGTGGCTTTGGGTGAACGTATGGCATCATGTTCAGGTAAAGCCTTGCAGCTGCCTGGTTACATGTTTGTACATATTCAAATTCTTTAATGCATGATATCTGCTTTTCTCCTGAGAGCACCCAGATTTAGATTGAAGTATTTTATCCCCGCGTGAATGTGACCCTCGGCGTTAAGGTATGAGCAAACCAAGGAAAGACTTCAGCATCTTTCTGTCCTGAATGGCTGCTAATTTTCTGCAGCATCATGAAGTAGAGCTGTGCAATATGGACAAAATTATATATCCTGATATAGCCAATTTTATATCCCGATAATGATATATATATATATATATATATATATATATATATATATATATATATATGTGTGTGTGTGTGTGTGTATTTTCCTCCGTCTCCTCTGTGGTGTAATCAGTGTTATATCCCCAATATGCTTTTATTCTGAAGGCTTACTGTGTTTGTGCTGTACTTTTACTGTGCAGTTTGGCTCATAATAAAGATGTGTTTTGAGTGCTAATAAATCATTCACACACAACACAACATCCTCCATGCTGCTTTACCTCTGTTTACTCCTGTCGAAAACCAGTCCTTACTGGTGACGTAAAAATGCTAACACAAAGCAGTAGCGTTGCTGCAGCTACGTTAGCCTTCATACCACTATGTCTATGATTCATACAATGAATGATGTTTTGAACTCTCATGATACATTTGGATTAACCAAAGGTCATTCAGATGTTGTGCTTTACACAGCATATCTAAACCAGAACCTGAGTAATGTTACCGTTTGTGTAGCAACATAGCTAACCGGTTAGCTACATGTTAAAATTGTGATATAAACAACAGAGGCTTATATCCTGCGGTAGACATTTTGGTACCGCACTACAATATATAAGGTAATATCGCACAGCTCTGTCATGAAGTGAATAAAGCAGCGACTGAACCCTGTGGCTTTGACTTGTTTTTTCACCGCATCAACATGTAAAGAAGTACTTTTTCTTTTCTACTGTCCCCACATTAAAGTCTACAAAATGCATTTGGACTCATCAAGAACGGAGTTAAAACCTACTTTTTGACCAATTAAAAATTTCAACATGGAGCCACTAAAAAAACCCTTTTTAAATACAGCTGATGGTACTTCTTTTAAAGGTTATCCCCTACATTATTGTTGTAATATTAGGAACAAAGAGAGAGGAAATTTGTCTTAAAGTTCTATTTTTGCCTACATTTCACCAAAACAGCTTTGGCGTCTTATACACCTGTGATGTTAATGTTTCCATGTATATTACAGTCCATCACATTGAACCTTACCTTATTTAAAACGCAGATTTTGGCAAGAAACTTGAATAAATCCAGTTGTTTGAAGGAGGTCGCTAGCTTTAAGCAGCTTATTATACTCCTGAAGTGAGTCCAAGACAGTTTCACATGCACTGTAGGTGTGTGATGGGTGGGTGTGTTTCTTGAAAAAATGCAACACATTTTATGGGATTAATAGTTGATTAATGGAAATAATAATCAACATGTTAATTGTTAGTTGCAGCTCTAAATTCAAGATCCAGCCAGTGTCCAGCCTGTCTCTGAGAAGATTCAGCTGCACTGATGTCATATCCCACCTGGCATGAGAGGAGAATCACAGATGATACCAGCAGCGTTGGTAAATCCTCACAAAGAAGCAGAGATTTCTGCTTTTTGCTGTAAATGCTGGACCTGAATACAAGAA
This sequence comes from Synanceia verrucosa, assembly GCA_029721515.1. Taxonomy (NCBI): domain Eukaryota; kingdom Metazoa; phylum Chordata; class Actinopteri; order Perciformes; family Synanceiidae; genus Synanceia; species Synanceia verrucosa. The sequence goes on from CM056559.1 coordinate 4,777,084, forward strand.
CAGGAGTTTCAGTGCATGATGGAATCCTGAAATCATTTTGGATGTGTCGTCTGACTTCCAGTATCCATCCTTGTGAGCCATAAAGCAAGAGTGTTACAGGTTGCACTAAAAGCATCAAGGGGAGCATATGGGGCCAGCATGGAATGAGAGCTTTTGTCTCTGGGTAATGACCATGCATTTTCCAGCACTGACAGACCAGGCAGGCGGGACTGGCAGTGAGCAGTCAAGTAATTATAGAGCCGGACCAGGGGGCAGATTGGCTGGAGAAGCTGGACCTGCCCTTGTGGAGGTGACAGATTGGTGAGAAACAGCGGCTGAGGTTAAGACATGACATGACATGAGCCTCGACGAGCCATGAGGGTCGTGAGTAACACCTGGTGAGCAAAGTCCTGCAGATGGAGCAGATTGGAAAGACAGTATTTGACAGTATGCATACTGGTGAGCGACAACAGCCTTAACGCTGTCAGTCATAGTTACTGTCAGCGTCTCCAGCCACACATCTGAACCCCACGTTGACCTCCTCTTCCTGTTTTCACTGTGTTCTCCAACAGCTTTGTTTTTAGTAAACAGTATTTTTGGTCAGGATCAATAGAGTCAAATTTAGGGATGCACCAATCCACATTTCACTTCCAATCCAACACCAATACCTGATGTCTGATGCTGATACGAGGCAAGTCTTATCTCTGTCTCATTGAGACTCGACTCAGTTTTGGAAATCTGTTCCACAGTTTGCATCCAACCATCAGACCAGCCGGCAGGAATGACTGTGGAGTCATTTCAACAGACAACGTGAAAGCACAGATATAACTCATGGATCGAAAATTTCTGCAGGTTGAATCAGAAATTTCCGATCCGTTGGTATTGTAACCGTAGCCTCATCTCTAGTCAAAGTGCAACATCCCAACAAAGTCTCTAGATACAACTGTCCACATTACCACATTGATGACGGGTGCTATTCCCATCACTCCCAGCAGTTGAGCTGAGCGATATTATGATATATATCGCAGTGTGATATAAAAATGTCTGTTGTAGGATATAAGCCTCTGTTGTTTATATCGTGATTTTAACGTGTAGGCTACTTGGTTAGCTCTGTTGTTACGCAAATGTTAACATTACTCAGGTTGTGGTTTAGATACGCTGTGTGAAGAATAACTTAAGGCTAATCCAAATGTATCATGAGAGTTCAAAACATGTTCACTGCATGAAGCATAGACATAATGGTATGAAGAATAATGTAGCTGCAGCAGTGCTACTGCTTTGTGCAGTATTTTTACGACATTATGGCACTGGTAGCTCGGGAGTAAACACAGAAGACTGCAATTTACATCAGAAAAAATACTATGCATATATATATAATTTTGTCCATATTGCCCAGCTGTACCCAGCAGCATGCCTGTGAAGTTCCCATAAAGCTGTTAATGTAGCTGGGTCTCCTACTCGACCCCTGCCTCACCCTCATGTTGAATATGCAGAGCTACTCATGAGGCACTCATGATGAACTTGAACACCTGATCTGTTGTTCACGTTCACTGGCTTTTAGAAAATGCTCCAACTCATATTGAGTACATAATGATGGCTGGACAACCAGTGTCCTGATTCATTTAATCCTCACCTGCCACCCCTGATGCTTTCTGTGTTGCCCTAACCTGATGCTGATGGTACCAGAAAGCCCACACTCGCTATTAAGCAAATGGCAATTTTCCCTCTGAATACAGATGTAACACTATTGCAAGTGTTTTGTTTATAACAGCATTAGATTTATTTCTACATGTATTAAAATAGGCCTGTGAATATATTTGAATATAAAAATTGGACAGTTTTCAGACGTGCTCCCACTCAGTGCTCCCATCCACAATCTCACATATTTTTGTCTTTCTAGCAGAGGAGAAGTCATTGATCATCATCGATACTGTGGACATTGTTGTGGACACTGTTTGATGGACTCCTTTGATTTGGTTGAGCTGCCCTTGTTGGTTGGACAGGTTAGGTATGAAGCACGGCTGCTTAGTGGTACTAAATACAAATAACATTGAAGGGGAGAACGATTAGGAGGATTTAAATGTACATGCCCCAGGCAAGGATCTGTGAGCGTGGGAATCATAGAAATAGAGTCCAAAAAAGGGGGAGCTTTATATATGCTTATCCTTGTATTAGCCTTTGAAAGTGAGAGTGTGACAAGGTATGAGCTCTGTTCTGGTATTAGGGCTCTGTAATTTCAAATCATGAATTTTAAAAAGACAAATATGTGCTTTGGTTATTTACTCAGCTAATTGTACATAAACACAGTGGAGAAAGGGATCTTTACCAAAGTAGCCCTGCTAGGCCCGATACTACATCTTCACTTCCGATACAATACTGATATTGTAGCCTTGAGTACTGTTGATACCAATATGGAGCTGATTCGATCAGCATGAATCATACATAGAGGTTTGTCGTATTAAACTTCCTAGTTCTGAATCACCACAGGAAACTAGTGCATGACAAATTTTGCACCCAGCTGCAAAGTCTTTCTTGGACTTTAACGAAAAATCCTGCAACATGGCCGACATCACTCCTACTCCTTAGTACAGGAGTAGTGATCACTGGGCTCTGCTGCTGGATAGAAGAGCTGGACTGGAGTCTGGAATGGACTGATGGTATCAGAGTGATTATATCAGAGATTTTAGATGCAGGCAACATAATCCGATACTTGTTTTATTTGACTGATATCTGATATCAATATCGGAGCAGGACACCCCAATTGGTCAATGTGCAGCCGCAAGTATATTGTGATTGTGCTTCAAAGGAATAAAAGCATCAACCCCAGCGAATATTTGATGTGTTGCTTATTGTGTTTAGAAAGAGGAGCAGGGGGTTGGCAACAGAGAGTTAACAGTGTGTGTGTGTGTATGTTGCATCTGTGTAGCTACTTAAGATGTGTCGATTTTACATCATGTTTCAAACAGTTTGTATATTTAACACTGTCACTGTCCAGGTGACATGTCTGTATCTGTATGTGTCATCTGAAAGGCTCTGAAAGAAGCCAGTATGGCTGCCTGTCAGACTGTTGATGAATGGCCTGTGAGGAAATGGTGTCATTAGTGCTTTGGTCAAACAGAGGAAGTGAGGGAATGGCTGCAGTAAACACTGTGGACTGTCTTCGCCACTTTCTTACTCTCTCCTCCCCAGTTCTGAGCTGCATACTGATCCTCCCGGTTTTAACCTGAGGACATTGTGTCCCAGTCCAGGCCTGGTAACACAAGTGACACTTTGATGATCTGGAGAGGACGGAGTCAAGAGCTCTCTGCTGCCGACGTCTCCTCGTCTTTTGCCTTTCTTGCTTTCCTCTCTGTTTCCCATCTTTCCTTTCCATCTCTCCCTCTGGTGTCTGCATTGCAGTGTACTTTTCTTTTCCTATCAAGCAAGAGATGTTCTTATCAGCAGTGGACCTCCTTTTCTTTCCTTTCCTTTCCTTAATTTTCCTCTCCTCTCCTCTCGTCCTCTCCTCCTCTCCTCTCCAGATGGAAACTAGCAGCAACATATTTCTCGATAGATGCACTTGTCTTCTTTCTTCACAGTGTATGAGATATCCAGGGAGCATATGCTTTTTAGACAGCAGTGTTCAGCAGGAGGAAACTGTGCTCACTAATCACAAACCCTTCCACTGTAAGGTCTTTCCCCAGCTGTCTGCTTCACCCAGTGTAGATGCAACACTCTTGATTTCTACCAAATTACATCTCAAGGTCAGTGGGGTTAATTCCAGCTCACAACTGTTGCTCCATATCTAATGTGCTTAATTAGCTGGGAATTAGAGAGGCTTGGTTGATACTCGTGTGCTCAGAGATGGAGAGGAAGATGTCTTTGTTTCAGTTGTCCTGTGTTATGGGATTAGAGCACATCATGGCTGGACTGCACCAACAAAGGTGAACAGAGGAGAATGCTGCAGTGCAGACTGCCTTCAAGGTGACTGTCTCTTGGTCAATTTCATAACTACGTTATGGTAGCTGCCAGTGTACACAATTATAGTTTTAGGCTGCAGCTTCATGTCTCTGCAACGTTTCTTTGGATTAGCAGGGTGTTCATATTCACATCATGTGCAACAATGTCATGTTTGCATTGTTTGATGTTTGCCATCATATTTGGCTTGGTATCCTCTATAGACAATAACACTGTTTTTTTTGTTTTTTAAATTAGTCTGTTCATATTTTGCTTCCTATGTCCCTTGGGCTTGTTATTGTGTCAGGTGATCAGTCAGTCTGGATGATGTGTGTTCTGTGACTAGCACTATCAGGTTCATGGTAGATGTGTTCACACACACTCTGTACTTTGCGAGATACATTTCCTGCAAGGTTGCCTTTTAATTTTCTCCCTCTCCCCCTCTGGAGAGGTGAGCACTTCTGCTGTTTGACAGTTCCAAACATTTCAGGGGATTAGAGGAATGACCACATGATACAACCCACCAGAATAGTAAACAGGCCTGTGTGTGCCACACAGTAAGCTGTGAATATGAGATAGGAGAAGCAGTGCAGGCTGGGAGACTTTTCCCACTAAATGGCCCGCTGAGTGTGGCCAGCTAAAAGGTGTGATTAATTAGTGGAGTGGAACAAAGTCAAAGTGCTCTCATACTCCTTCCTTAAGTGGTATTCAAAAGCAAACAGACCAGCGTTATTGGGTTTTGATCTCCATTTTAGTTGATATCAGTCTGGCTGCTTCAAAGTGTACGCCTCCCTTCTCTGACCATCGATATATATATCGCAATGCTATATAAAAATGTCTACCGTACGATATAAGCCTCTGTTGTTATATCATAATTTTAACATATAGGGTACTTGGTTATTATTGTTGCTACGCTAACATCACTCTGATTGTGGTTTAGAAATGCGCAGTGTAAAGCACATATCAACGTCAGAATAACCGCTAAATTATCAGAATGTATCATGAGAGTTCAAACATGTTCATTGTATGAAGCATAGACATAATGATATGAAGGCTACTGTAGCTGTAGCAATGCTACTGCTTTGTGGTAATTTTTACGTCACCCAAGGACTCGTTTATGGCACTGGCAGCTAGGGAGGAACCAGAGGCAAAGCCGCATGGAGGAGACGGAGGATAGTGCAGTGGAAAGCGAAAATACTGTTATGTTAGGAAAAAAATGCTATATCGTTATCGGGATATAAATTAGCTATATCAAGATTGTCCACGTCACATAGCTCTAATTGTTTGCCATGATCATCTAGAGTTGATCGTCCACGAGAAGAGAGCTGTCCATCCTCAGTGCTGAAATCAAGACAGGCTGCTGATGGCAGCCAACAAGTTCACTATTTAACCGGCTCTTTATCATTGCAGTCATCAGCCACTTCACATCCTTGTTTACTTCAGCTGCTCCTGGTGAGACGATGAGCTTTAATATCATGGGGGTTATTTCTATTTCAGTTCAGGTCAATGTAGAAATAATTTAACATCATATTCTACCAAAAGTCCTCCGATCTTCCTTTTTGCTCCTGTTTCACCTTCAAACTTTTCAATTTATTCTCCCCCTTTTGGGATGTGAATAATATTCAGATCACATAACTAGCACAGAGAGCTACCTTTTCAAAATGAATGCAGCGTCCTATAAAACTCTTAAACTCTCCTCTCACAGCCCATTTTCCTTCAAATGCTGTCTGTGCCGTCTTTTTTGAGTTTAACCCTCAGAAACCCAAGTAAGTAAGGGTGTTTTTTTTAACTTCTGTCACTTTTTATGGAAACAACACAGATAACAGTGTGTAATATAAGTATTATAGCACAGTGATAATGCCATAACAAATAGTTAAAAGTTAGAATCCACTTTTGAGTGATTTTGAGGAAATATCATAACTACAAGCTCAGATTTGGTTGTTTTTCTGAAGGACTTTCTGAACTGTCCCATATTTTCGTTTTTTTTTAAAAAAAAAAAAAAAAAAGAGAAGAAAGGAAAAAGACAACAAGCGAGCTGGTTGATTCTGTGGTTAAGAGGGTTCCTGATGAGCAGTTTTTATTACACAGGTTAAATATGAGTGATATGACACCATGTATTCAAACAGCAGGTATGTTCCTTCGTGCTCCAATTTCACCTTCATATGATTTAGTGCTATAGTACTAAATGATTTGACCACTCTTGACATTTATTCCATTAATTCCATTTCCTGTAGATGGAAATTGTAGCCATGCTGTTACTTTTAATTTAGGTATAACCAGGAGAAACATTTTACTTTAAGTCCAGGCATCTATGCAAATTGCACTTTATCCTTAATTTCCTGATGGAGAAGATAAAGACAGAGTTCACATCTTCACAGAGTGTGGCCTCTTACATTTGAAAGTAACAGGAGCTTTTAATATCCAGGTCAGGTTTCTGTGCTTCTTTGCCCTCTTTGTGTGATCACCTTTTCCTTTTCTCTTAAACACATCACAAATTGCTTTTTGCTCGGCAACTGCTGGTTTGATATAATTTTCTCTGTGATTGAAATAATTATAGCAGCTGTGTCACTTCATGGAAACATTTCAGAGCCTGGTGTTCTTGAGAAAAGTTCAAATTAGTTATTTCAACAATGTTAATTAAATATGTATGAAATAGGAAAAAATATCACACAAGTAAGAAAATAAAATGAGACTTAATATAGAGCAATTAAAACAAGGGATGAAAAATAATTAAAAAAAATAGATATATAAAAAGTAATTTCAATAAATGAATGAACAGGAATGTAGTAATTGTATGTGCATAATTTTAAGAGTTTTATAGATGAATTTATGGTGTATGTTAGAGTGTTTGGTTGAGCTGATGTTGTTCTCTCAGTTTGATGTTTTTGGATAAAATGCCTGTTACAGGAGAATCTTGTCTTTCCATCTTAGAAATGAAATGAGAGATGCTGAAGTTGTGGCAGGGAGCAGAGACCAGGACATTAAATACAGCTGTACACTGCCAGGATCCAGATGAGATTAGATCCATGAGATGTGATGCATGGTAAGACCAGGTCACTCTGCTGTGCACAGGAGACCATAAAGTCATCTTATGTTTAGCGTTTTGCCTGGCTCTTGCAAGCGAGACCCCAGCTTTTTCAGAAACATGATGTGCTATTGAACAAATGACCTCAAACTTGAGTAAAATTATGCAATACATAGTTGGAGTTTTGCCCACATCCTCAAACACCACCCAACTAAACTAAACACTGTTTCCAAGTTAGTCTGGCTAGATTTACTAGCCAGACGTGGTGTTAAACTTGCCCTGCATTTTGTAACAAATTCTCCCTTTTCTCTGCTTGTTCCTCTTTTTCAACCATCCTCTCTCCTGGCAGTGTCTTTCCTCCTCCTGCTGTTGCATTGTGATATCTCTTTCATGTTCTCATCCCCTCACATTGTGTATCTTTGCTGTGTTTTTAACGTGTGAATGCTGCTGGAGGCTAAACATGCCGGGCAGACCAGTCTCAACAACACTGTGCTGCTGTTGATCTGCCCTCACCTGCACATTTAATGACATAGAAGCTCATGTTACTCACAAACACACCTCTTCGTCCCATACTCAAAAGATGGTCTTCATTAGATCCACACATTGCTGACTTCCCGATTGATGGAGCTAAGGTTGGATGTCACCTTGAGAAAAGGAACGATCATGTGTCTCATTGTCTTGACTCAACATCCTCCAAGAGTGAACCCAATGAAATCAAGCACATTTGGAAAGATGTAATTTGGTTCTTTCACACTGCTGCACCAAGTGCTCTCTTCAAGTGTCCCTGTTGTGCTCCAGTTAACCCAGACACACCCTTTTGTTTGGAGTGAAATACAGCTGGTGGAAAATATTGTTTATTACAACCTTGACTTTCCACTGAAGCTGTTCATGAGCCTGTTAACAGAGCTAGCAGCATTTGAGTGCTTTTATTTTCTAAAATCTCAAAATTTATAGCATCACCTGCCCCTGCAGATGATGTTTTTTTTAATTATCGTTAACAAAAATGTGCCTGTTTTCTGCTCACAGCGTACCACAAGTTTTTATACACACCGACTATGTTAACCTTCCAATATAGATAGTTAAAAAACTTTCCTGGAGCTTTTTTTAAATGTGTGGTTCTAGACGTCCAGTTTGGTGGACTCAGTATCACAGTTCTGCTTTTTGCAGATGATGTGGTTCTGTTGGCTTCATCAAGTCGCGATCTTCAATGCTTCAAATGGGTGGCGTGCATTCTCCAGGTCGGGGAAGAGATCCTGCCCCAAATGAAGGAGTTTAAGTATCTTGGGGTCTTGTTCACAAGTGAGGGAAGAATGGAGCAGGAGATCAATAGGCAGATCGGTGCAGCTTCTGCAGTGATGCGGACGCTGTATCGGTCCGTTGTGGTGAAAAAGGAACTGAGCTGAAAGGAGAAGCTCTAAATTTACCAGTCAATCTACATTTCTACCCTCATCTATGGTCACAAGCTGTGGGTCGTGACTGAAAAAACAAGATCACGGATACAAGCAGCCAACATGAGTTTCCTCTGCAGGGTGTCCAGACTTTCCCGTAGAGAAGATAGGGTGAGAAGCTCGGTCATCTGGACTATTCCCGTTTAATAGCCTTTTCCAAAACTTTAAAGTTTTGCTTAAAAGATGTTCTATCCTCTTTTCTCTGCAAGTAGCCACAAATCAATGAAATACTCAATGAAGAAGCCCATCAGAACTAAACTGACAGATGACACATTTGAGCCATCATTAAATAAATTCAGAGAACTGAAGAAGCGCAGTACGGTTCCATTAATTGCAAAGATTTTCCATAATCCTCAGCGATGGACTCCCTGACTGAATCGTTATGAAACATCTTTCATTGTCTGTTCCTGAGGGTTTGTTAGCCTCATCGGTATGCTGCAGGTGTCCAGCTCACTGGGGCATAAACACTGTAATCTTTAAATCTTTAGCAGTGTTCCCACAAACAATACACCAGCCCTCCCTGACACCTCAATCCCAGTCTGGGCACATGGAGCTCTTTAATTCAGGTGCTTACTGGCAGCTTACTGGCTAGCCTCTTAAATCAATGCTTCTGTGTGTAGCATCTTTAAATGCTGCTGTGATTCTTACTCACAATGAAGGGATGTTGCCATCCTAGTTACTGCTGTTATTTTTAGTATCATGGTTCTACAATTCTATAATATTAATTTTTTGCCGTTTCACTTTCACTTTTATGTTGAAATAATAAATAAGACAACATTTGTTACACTGCTCAACCACTTTCACATATGGCTGTCAATACTAGCCTGCATGGATCCACTGTCTGACTCTACATGGCAGGAAATGTACTCTGAAATTCAGACGCACCAGCCGGCTCCTGTCTGCTAGCTGGTAGACTGAGCGTAATTTTTAGTGAATGAGAGGAGAGACTGTGTGTCACCGAAGTGTCATACACAAGGCATCATGCCGTGGGTATTATGCAGCCGTTATATCCTCTAACACGTCTAGGTAGAGCTGTTCAATCATGCAGTATACCCTTAATTATGATGCACACATCTGCTTTACAGTCTGCAGCAAGATGAGAAAAGTTTGGTTCCTGGCTGATGCTTGTTTATGTGTTTATCTGTTGATATAATTCAATAAGTTTATTACATTTTTGGCCTTAGATAAATGGATGCTGTTTTCACATGGTTGCGTGATGTGGCAATGCAAATGGATGTAGATTAAATAGAAAATGAGGAAGATTTCCACTCACTGAAGCACATCAGGAGCAAGATATGGTCCTGTGTTACTCCAGAGACTGTCCTATCTATTGCAAGGCCTGTAGAGAGAGAGAGAGAGCATCTCCCTCCCTCTCTTTCTACTCTCTCTCATCTCTTTTTTAATTAAATGAAATATATATATATATACACACACACACATAGCTTATGATAATGTACAAGGCAAAAGCGTACAACAAGAACACTATTCTTGCTTTTGAAAGACATGTTCTCTATACTTCTGTTATGCTGTTTCTGTACTTAGTTTTTGCACTTATTTAAAGCCCAACCTTGTGGAAGTTTTGGGCAGGTAGATCTATCTCATGCTTTGGCTTGGCCATCACAATGGTGCATGTCGAAGTTTTGCTCATTAGGGCAGTGTCCAATTAAAACAGGTCGGGGAGCAGCTGGTGTGTACACATAGAGACTCCTTTATGTTTTTGTTATCACAACATCACAATCGTGGTCAGTACACCTTGTCATATATCAGTTGTATAAATTGGGCACTCCCACATCAACAGCTGGTCATGGCATGGCATGAAAACTCGACAGTCTGCTCGTCTAAATTCCAGTTAAAGTTTTGCTCGTGATTATACGTTAAGGACTAAACAACAGACAACAAGAAGTCAGTTAATGTCGCCAACTTGGCTCATTGATCCTTTTTCTTTTTCCAGCTCTGTTCCACTCCATGTTCCACACGGTTATTGCCTTTTAAAGGAGAAAAGAATAATTATTAGTGTGTCAGTGTGCAGCTCTGCGGTGTGCTTAACTCATCATTGAGGCAGAGTGGGTAGATAGGCCATTTGCAGTGTGGTCATTAGCCTGGTTCAGCATTGATGTGAACACCATTCATCAAACTAAATGGAACCACAGAGGAAATGCGATTTCTTACACATGTGACACCCACCCCCCTTCAGTGTTCCACAGCCCTGTGCCTTAAATGGCTCGACCTTTATTTTGGTGACATTTTAGAGTAAAGACAAGTAGGCTTCCGGCTCAACTCTTTCGATGCGTTCCCTAGAGTGGCAGTGCCATTTAGTCCCAATGTATGCTATTGTTTGCATAATATGTCCATGAATCAATCATTTTAGCATTTACACAGTGAGGAAAAACTGCAACTTAATAAAAATGATTGTCACCTTTATTTGCCACTTCAGTTGCAGCATTGAAATTACGTCTTTTATTGTCCTTTCTATTGAATTTTCTGTACTCAACAATAAAGGCATTTTCAAATTGTTTTTTTAATTACTGTTTCAAGTATCTGCATATAAAAGAGAATAAATTGATGTACAAATATCTGAAAAATCCAGTGTTAGTGCTATTTGAACATCATGTGCTGGAGCTTCATGCTAGCACACAAATGCACCTCACTGAGTCTGTTTTTTGTGATCCACCCTTCATGAACACTCTTCTCCTGCCTTTTGGTTTGAGTGCACAATGATTCTCCAACCCTTTTCCCTGGGCTTTTATCAAGCCAGTGAGTGCATTCTCTGATGGTGATGATTGTGACTGGGCAGTAGAGCACTCAGTTTAGTGTGAGTCCACTGATTGTGAGGGGGAAGGGCATGTTACACAACTCATAATATTCATTCAAATATAACCCAGTGAGCATCTGTCAGGATCTGTTAATCCACATCTGTTGACTAGATGAATGTGTTTTTTACCGTGGTATTTAATTCATTTAGAAACCTGAGAGGACCTGCTGAGCTCCACATCTACCCCAAGAGGCTCGTTCACTACAACACACTCACACTCCACCAGCAGCCTTCGTAAATAGGACATCAGTTCTATTTATTTTCACCCAATTCAGTGGCCACTGTAGGCTTCCCTTGGAAACTGTCTCAAGCCCAATCTTTGCTGCCTGTCGCCATGGCGACAGCCAGCCTTCAGCCCTTGCCTAATCAGACGCTGTTGAAAGTGAAGGGATTCTTGAGGGCTCAGACGTAACTCTCTTAATTCTGAGCCTCGTACCAATCACGCACAAATGAAATCTCAAAAAAAAAACATAGCTGATGATGCTCATATCCCATCAAAATATAAACGTCGTATTTTTATTGGTTTTGCTGCTAATAAATACTGTAGAGTGCTTTCATTTCCTCAGACACAATAAACTGATTATCTTTAACATGGTCTCACTGGGCAGGCAGGTGAAGGTGACTGTAAGTCTGTGAGCAGTTCAGTGAACCTGAGGCCAGTGTGTCACGGTGACTGAAAAGCATTATGGCTAATCTAGTTTCACCTCCTTCTGTCTAAGTCTCTGGGCTGTTACAGTGTGCAGAGCTCAGCTAGCTGTCACTCACTGCTCTGGTGTAACCAGCCTGACAGCTCTGCCAGCTTGAGCTGCACAGATACCAGCTAGAGCCTAATTAAAGTGGTATTACTCTCCTGCCTCACATACTGTAGTGTTGTTTCCATAACCTTCGTCTCCGCTTCAAATCATCGACCTGCAGCTCCATTGAGCTCCTGAGCATCTTAATAATCCAGTGCAGATATTCTTAATTGAAAATATATGATTAGCCGTAGCTTCAAGGGACAGGTTTCCTCCGTCGGTGGGCCTCTCTGGGAACAGGAAAATCTTTTGGCTTTACCTCCAGCTGCAAAACACTGATTTGAACCGGCACTTGGGTGTTTGCATCATACAGCATGGTTTACTGGCTGCTACATTAGCTTCCCTCCATTACACTGTGCTTCTACACGACTAGGATTTTCTGTGTGACTCTGCAGTTCGGTGCATTCGCATTAAATAGAAGGTTCACGCCTCCTTGGTGTTGAATTATGGTGCGTTCAGAGAAAAGTCAGGAGATTTAATTCCATTTGCATTTGTGCTTGAGTGGAAACAACATGAATACGGATCGGTTGGGTGGTTGTGCAGAGATAAATGCCTTAGTCGACACTTGACGTGCTGACTGACATGTTGTCATTACTACTGCAACACAGAGCTTAAACACTTGTAGCACCTGAAAGACTTCAGACAGCCTGTCGCTTGTTCAATTTCCACCCTGTTGTGAGACAACGACACAGAAAAGAGCATGCTAAATGTGGGATGATTGGCTATGACATCCCATATGCTGAGCTCCTACACTCTTGGTAACTGCACACATGATGAATGAACTCTGAGGACATCATCATCATGCCATAAACAGTTCTTCCAACCAGGAAAAAAATATTCCTTTCCTGAAAGTCGTCGAAGCAACAACGTGTTTCAGTATTTAGTAGTATAAGTTTCAAGTCATCAAGTCCAATGGCAACTGTGAACAACAGAGGCACAACACAGACTGAGTGGCAGATTCACTAACCACATGCAAGATGACGAGCGACTCCCACACAGTTCTTAATATGGTTCCTCATTTGTCATACATACTGATTCACCTGGTGTCATTTCAGCTTTTTTTTTTAGATTTTTATGTCCAAGGACAGGCTAACACTTTAATAAACAGCATTATCTTTTATCTCTATTACCTTTTTCTCTGCCATGATGAGTTCACTATGGTAATAGTAAAGACCTGTAAGTAACTCATTGTCAGACATTTTCTAAAACAGAAAGTCCCTTGTTCCAGCGTTTTTGCACATTTTGAGTCATATTTCAAGACCCACAGAATATTTTGTACTATGACTCTGAAAACACTGAATAGCTCAAATGAAAGTAGAGACTCTATTTCATCATGAAAAAAATGTTTGTTTTTACCTTGTTCCATTCTTGTTTTATCAGAGGTAGAGTGGAGGACACTTTCACCAAAATCACAGCTTTTTGTACAGAATCCATCCGTTTTGCTCTCTAATCTCGATCATCTCCACTTCCTGCTTTGAGCTCTGTGGCGTGTACTGTCTCTTTATGCTCTGACTACATCTCCCAGAAGCCACAAAATTACTCACAGGCTGTGGGAGACCACGTTCGGCGACCCGCTGAACGAAAAAACACTTTGGCGTATTATTACATCTATGAAAGAGAGTTAATTAAAAGATTAAATTCCAGTTGTATTTACTTTTCCATTCAAGCAGTTCATAGTAACATTTTACAGTGTAAATGAGTACGGGGGCCCAGCAGTAAATATTGTTAATAGTTAACACACAGTTAATAGTGTTACTGTTAAATTAATCTTTTATTGCTTTAACTGTCATCTGCATTTATGACACTGTTGTCTTTCCCAAAGCAACTCCTGCTTTATTGTGCGGGCTAGTGATAGGGCTATCATCAGAGGCTCAGTGAGGAAGGATTTAGCAGTGGAGCTCAGTCTCCCCAACACACCGATGAGCCTAACTGTGGTAGATGGACCAGGGCTCGCTGTGTTCTATCATCGGAAACCTTCGGGACTAGAAGTCAGAGATAGGGCCAGAATAAATGAACGTACAGACACATTTCTCTCAGTGCCTGTGTTGCCTGCTGTTATAGTATTTTAGATAAGTCCTGGGGAGTCAGCAGGGAGCCGGATAGAAAATGAAACATTTAATTCTGCTGGAGGAGCGAACATTAATCTGCGTGTTTTGTTTGTACTGCTTGTTGCCTCTGTTGTTTAGCAGTGGTCACTATTGCAGAATAGATAAATTAATTCCCATGTTTAATGACCCTGTGCTGCACTCACAGGTTGTGTCTGTATGATACTCATCAGGCAGTTGTTTGGTTATGAAACTAAAATGAATAGATATTATTTGGAAATAAAATCATGTTTACGGGGTTCCCGCGGTTCCTTAAAAAGTCTTAAAATGTCTTAAATTAAAATCTGGGTAATTAAGGTCTTAAGTTGTCTTAAATTTACCTTAAATTTGCTGTAGGTATTAAATTTTCAGTTGGTGCGACTTTGCTGTGAGCTGAAAGAAAGGTCGTTGTCATGCTGAAAGGTGAATCCTCACCACACTCTGAGGTCATCTGTAGATTTAGACATGGAGCTTTGCTCACAGTCTTTTTTTGTCCTGTTGGTTATCTTCAACCGTCGTTACCTTCTTAGTTTAACAGACAGTATGTCCTGTCAACATGCATCACAAAAAAACAATTTATTTTCTATTTATTGTATTCATTTGTAGTATATGCTTATGTTTAAGTTAAAATTGTAGTTATTTTGCTAATTTTTTTTTTATTGGATTCGTTGAGGATATTTTTCATTGTCTTCTATTTATTTTTTACTTATTGTATTCAATTATAGAATACTCTTATGTTTAAGGGTACATTTTATGTAATCCATTTATTAATAATAAATGGGTGAGTTTTCCTCAGACCTACTGTTGCTGAGTATTGTTCTCTGTTTGTAATATCACTTGATGAAGGTCTCTTCTCACATTCCTCACTACAAAAAAAGTAATAAAAGTCTGTATGATTATGCTGATGTGGTATCGGCTCAATATCGGTATCGTATTGGAAGTGAAAAAGCTGTATCAGGATACCTCTAGATGAGCTGTATCTGTTCCAGCTGCTGCCTGCATGGCCACGTCAAGTTCATGTTGGATTTCACAACAGAATATATTAGTCGTCGTGTTGTCAGGCTTCCAGTCATTAAGTAAACTCCAGGCAGGCTGCCATGTGCCTTCAGTTTAGTAGTGGAATGAAATCTCTGCAGCTTAATTAATGGACTGTTACACAGATTGTTGTCTTTCTGACAGGTTTTCCATCTCTGCAGAGCTCACTTCAGAGTGATCATTTTGTCCTAATGAAGCTCAAACTAACCGTCCAGTCAGGGTTTGAAACTTTTGTCAGTATTTAGTTTTGACTGCCATTCAGATGTACGTGCTAAATGAATGAAAACCATTTTAGATCTGATATTATTCAACATTGTTATGTTATGTTATGCATGTTAAATTGTTTAAAAAATTGAAATTACGTGGTGGCTTCCGAGAGAACCCTGTTTTTCAGGGGTAGGAGGGTACTCTAGTTTGTTATTGTCATCTGTAGGGAAAATAAATGTTTTTTTATTTACATATTATCTTTGTTGAAAAAAAATCATAGCATTAGTCATTTTAGAGCTCATAAATTCTGTAATATCTATTTTGCTGTGAAAACATCTACTTATTGCATCTCACTTTCAGACCCTGCTTTATTGTGAATGATGATGTGTTATGGGGCATAGTCAATGTTTTTACTGCTGTGATATAAAAAGAGACTGCAGCAGTTTGTCCCTGCAGTATACACTGATAATTTGGTAATTTACTTCTGAGCAGTGATTATAGAGTTAACGTCAGTGATCTTTAAGTGCTATTAAAACTCTGCATTGATTTCCTCTGCAGAATTTGTGCATGACTCAGAGAAACTCTGCTCTTCACATATTAAGGATGTAATCAGTGATTTCATGTCTTTATTTACCTCTTCTGGCATGATGGGTGAAGAAATATATTCTGAGGGTCTGAATGTGAAATAACAGCTCTTCTCAGGATTACTGCGTGCCTGTGAATAGTGTGATTAATGGCAGTGAATGACAAGGTTTAGTCTAGACCTCGTGGCTCTTTTCTCCTCCTTGCATTCAGTACTGAGTGTTATACATTGTGATGGTTGCAACAGGAGGGCCTTTTATTTGACAATAATAACTTTTAACTTTTATATGAACAACCTTTGACAGCCTTTGGATTCATAAAAGTCCCTTCTTCATTATCAGTTGATATACTGGTGTTCTTTTATGACATAAATTAAGAAGCTTTTGGGGTTGTAGGAAAACACAGCACCAGTAAACAAACTTTTAACTCCCAATTCAAATTTATATTCAAGTGTCACCATTTTCTTGCCTTCAGCAGCTGGATTTGGATATCTTTGTCCTGATATTGACTCATTGAGTGCCAGCCCTTTTATAAAAGTGCCTTGTTCCTGCGTTTTTGCCCATTTTCAGTCATATTTCAAGTCCCACAGAATATTCTGTTTGTTTTGCTCTCTAATCTCGATCGTCTCCACTTCCTGCTTTGATCTCTGTGGTGTATACCGTCTCTTTATGCTCTGACTACATCTCCCAGAAGACCCAACATTACTCACAGGCTTCGGGAGACCGAGCTCGGTGACCTGCTGCTGCAAAACCAATTTGATGTATTATTACGTCGATGGCACTCAACTGTCGGATTTTAAATAACATCGAAATACATCATTGGCACTCAGACTTTATATTATTTGTTTTCTTATCAACCGATATTTTGATTCAGTATGCAATTTTTAAATAATATATTTTATAATGGTAATATAAGTAGTGCGTCATTCCCCATAAAAGTTTCTTTTCCTGAAACCACGGACAGAATAAAACCTCCAGTGTTTGTGGAGTTGGTTTTATCTGCGCTCCCTCTCTAATCTCAAGCACTCCTGTAATGTAATTTCCTTGAGATCTGATGATGATTGAGGTTGGGCTCCATTCCTTCCTCCATGGACTGGTCTCTTCTTTAGCTGCTTTTGATTTCACCTAGCTATTACCTGTCAATCACAGTAATGTGCACTGGTACCTAGACCCATTTTCCACCTGCTTGCTTTGATGCCCACCAGCACATTGTTGTCAGTGCTCTCCATATATACCATGCCCTTCTTAGAGGGCTAATTTCATGCTTGTTGAACTTGAAGAACTGCATTATCGATTGTTTGTTTTCAACCTTTTTAATCGTGATCGTCATTTGTGACTCAAAAGGGGCATCAGGACTTCGTTCGCCTCTTCTTTCCATTAAATGCCAGGCTATTTTGCTTTCATGGCTGTTTAAAGTCTCATCAAAACCTTTTAGATGAGAAGAGATCAACACTTTGTTCTTGCAGTCCTAACCAGCCCTTTGACATCAGAGTAGTGACCTGGAAAATATGTGATAGGCTCCTCTTGGTTGATTTCCCTTTAGAGAAATAAACAGGAATATAATTTATGTCCTTTATGTTATGTGTCCTCATGGTCCCTTTCTGTCCCATGTCATTGTGCAGTTGGTGGGCGGTGAGTTTGATCTGGAGACAAACTTCATCATCCAGGATGCAGAAAGCATCGGCTGCATGGTGGAGCTGCTGGGTCACTGTGACGTCACCTGTCAGGCTGAAATCTGGAGCATGTTCACTGCCATCCTTCGAAAAAGTGTCCGCAACCTGCAAACTAGCACTGAGGTGGGCCTCATCCAGCAGGTGCTGCTCAAAATGAGCTCGGTGGATGACATGATAGCAGGTATGATAATGTTGTGTGAGCAGGCGTACATGCATGTGTGTGTTTTCAGATTGTTAAGATGTTATTGTCCAGCATGTCCTGTTTAAGTTATCCCTCTTTGTTTTGAGCTTCCAGTCAGGCAGCAGACCATCAGTCTGTATCTTTTAATGGATCTGCATTTTGAGTTACAATAGTCTTGCAAAGCTGTGTTATAGATTTTAGATGGAAAAAGCTTATTTCCATCTGCGAGCGACGCTCTTCAGAACTCCAGCAGCAAAGGTCCACTAGATTATTATTGAAGAAAACATTACTGCAAAAGTAAAACAGGAAAAGGGAGGCTACTGTCAATGTAATACATGCTTTAAATAGACATACTGAAAAATATGGAATAAATGAAGTATGGACTTTTTCAAATATGCTTTCTATATTTTGTTCATTTAATTATTGCCATAATCAATCAAAGTAAAATTTGTCACTGATCAATATCAATCAAAATTTTGTCTTTTACATGTTGGATCCAGAATATTTTAGATATGTTTGATAATAACCATAGTTGTTATTTTTGACAGATGCTCATCTGGATGTCATCCAGGTGGAGGTGAATCAAAAAGAGCAAAAAAAAAGTCCAGTTGACTTGCTTAAGGCTTGAACCTGTGTCAGTCTGTAGGAGCTAGGTCTCTGTGGGATTGTCTGTTGAAGTCAGGCTTTATTTAATATTCTGCACTGTGCAGATTACATGCATACCTTATAAAAAATATGTAACTTTTAAATTATGCTTGAGCTGTGAATGGAATGTAAATGTGTTTTCCATGCAGTGTTACTGTTAAACAGTTGCCCATTTAGGCATCACTTTGGTTGACAAGTCTGTCTCCATGTGATTATAGAGGAAGTGTTTCTGTGTTAAATATAATGGAATTTCACTGACAATGAACTGAGAATGCAGCTAAACTAAAGAGAAAGTTTATCTTTGTAGTCGATGCTTATGAATACTTTTCACTGTGAGGATGAATAATGTCTTCTTGATGACTGTCTTCTCCCTCTTTTCGCTCTGAAGACTTGCTAGTGGACATGCTGGGAGTGCTGGCCAGCTACAGCATCACAGTGAAGGAGCTGAAGCTGCTCTTCAGCATGCTGCGAGGGGAAGGAGGCCTCTGGGTGAGTGACAGCAGGTTAGACTGAAGTGTGTGTTGGTCTGACTGTCATTTGAGTTGCCTCCAGCAAGCCATCACAATGATCTGTTCATGGCTTGTTCTTTAATTAGTAACTGCAGAATGAGTCAGTGAGGTAATTGACAGCCTATTGACTGCCATCGGTTAGAGGGAAAACCTTGACTGTCGTATTATCACTCTTTTTTTTATCTTTGCCACCTGTGCAGCCGAAGCATGCAGTCAAAATGTTGTCGGTGCTGAATCAGATGCCCCAGAGATACGGTCCAGATGCCTTCTTCAACTTTCCTGGTCGCAGTGCAGCAGTAAGCTTTTACCTGTTTCCACTCTTGTAGTTGGCACATTCACATTTTCATGGAGACCTGCAGGTTATCAGGATAAAACAACTGACAATGTGCACAAATGAACAGAACAAGGAGAAATAATTTTTTATTCTGTAAAGAAATGACAAAAAAATAACAAAAATAAAGAAATTCACGCCATCCAAAAAAAGTTCCTACCACGCTTCACAAAGTTATACGTCTTGAAAGTGTGATATGTTTGTCATCATTTTCATCTTTTTCATCTTGTTTGATCCCAATTCAACATGCATTGTTGTTTCAGAAGAGAGGTGCAGAGTGCAAACAGCTCCACGAAAAGTATACAGCACATATGCGCAAACTATGGCCTGCGGGTCTTATACGGCCCATTGTGCAAACTTGTCCAAATTATATTATTAAATTCAGTACTGCGACCCGTAACGGCATGCATGATGGTAAGTCTAATCTGGACAAACTGGCCAAAATGCATAACAACTAAAGAAGATTAAAGCAGGTCATGGAGCAGAACTCCATTCAAAAAAGCAAGGAAACTAACAACACAGTCATAACTAATGATCAAACATGCTGATAAAATTAGATTAACCATCTTTTTTGAATCTGTCCAAGCTTCTCCTGTAATTCAGCAAACAAATATCCAACAAAGAGCATCATTAAAGTATTAATTTGTTACGTGAAATGGATGAAAAGGAAAAGACAGAGATGTTTTTCATTTACACAGCGATATATATTATGTGTGTGTATATATATATATATATATATATATATATACACATGCATACATGTATACATACATATATAATGTATATGATGTGTGGGTGTATATGTATATGTGTGTATATATGTATATATGTGTATATACATATATACATATACGCACAAAAAATCTACTAAGAGAGTGAAACCAGAGACATAATAGAATAAATATATAGCCTATACTAGACTTTATATTACACTTTATACAGAGTGGAGCATACTGTTCATTACCTTATGCATCTTTAATGAGTCATCACAGTTATTTCATCAAATGTTATTTGTCACTGATGGTTGAAGAGTTGTTTTGAACTATTCCCTCCAGACTCTGGGAGATTAATAGCTCCTTTGTTTAAGACTAGAATCATGGCTGAATTTATGTTCAAAGAGGCTGGACACTTGCCATCATAAAATATTCATCATGAGCAGGAATTAGAATGCGATCAGTCGTCCAGTAACAGTTCTGGAGGTGACCTTGCAGTTTCCTGAAATTATATATACATTAGAACATACTCACCTTAATCTAGAAAAGTCAGTTAAACTGATTTTTAAACTATTGTCTCTGTTTCATCCTTCATGATTTCTGTCTCGTTGCGTTTTGTCCCAGGCTATTGCTTTACCTCCTATTGCCAAGTGGCCTTATCAGAACGGGTTTGCATTCAACACCTGGTTCAGGATGGATCCCTTGAATAATATCAATGTCGATAAGGACAAACCATACCTCTACTGGTGAGTAAACAACTCCATACATTCGTGCTCCATGTTTCTAACATCCTCTCTACACTCTTAGCTCTCTCTCACTGGGGTGCTGCTAGTCTACAATATGACACCAGAGAGGCGAGAATTACACTTTCTTGTTTTTCATCAATCTAATTGCTTTAGCTTTGTATTAGAAATCACTCCATCTCCACTGAGACCTATAAAGCTACCAGCAGCTTTATTGACAAAGCAATATGCTGTCTGCGTCTCTGACCTGCAGTGCTTTCCCCATCTGATCCAATTATAACTACAACTTTTATTTCAAGGTTAAACTGCTTTTACAGACACTATGTTTAACATAATGCGTGATACGGTTTGTGAAAGGGACAGATAAGGTTGATGAATTGTCAAGAATTAAGTGAGATTATTAAAATTCAAACTGCTGGCTGTTACAGAGGTAGACTGCTGCAGCGGGAGGCGCACTGGAGACTCATTTACATCTAAATATCTGCCACATAAGGCCCACATACTACTCTTGCGAGGGCTTTTGGGTAATTAGTGCTAAAATCAATAACCCAAAGTGTTTATGAGATGAATTCTGGGAGAAAATCACTCAATACAATGGGACATATAAAAGAGTTGTGGACAGGAATGAAAGAAAAAGTGGATAATAAAGATGAAAGGTAGAGTTGGCTGTTCACACTAATTGGTCAGAGATAACAGTTCATTGTTTTACCTGGATCACACAGTTTGAATGAAAGAATCTACTCGCCTCAGAGTCTTTCTGTGATGTGTAACATCAAAAAGGGGAAAAAAGAAATATTGCCAAAGCTAAGTTGTTGGTATTCATGTGGCAGTGATTCCTTACTGACAGAGTCACAAAAAAAACAGATATACCAAGCTAATCCTGTTTTTACGTGTCGCTCTGAGGGTCTCATAGCCCAGCGGCAGGCTGTGTCGACAACAAAACAAGAATTGTATCTCCAGAAGCGAAGCAAGGCTGCTGCTTTCCTCCTGATGTGTAATCACAAGCAGCCTGGTTCAGTGGAGCGACTTGGCCGGCTCAGTGGCAGCTAGGTGTGAGGCCCTGCATGCAGCGCACAATATTAAAGCTTACGCTTTCTTTATCTGCCTTGTCAAAGAGGCCTGTTTGTTTCAGACCATCCCAGTGGGTGGTGGTGGCTGGGGGCTTTGAGGATGGTGGACTGCTGTAGACCTAAAGATGGTGGGAGTGTAGTGAGTGCAAGCAGGAGAGAGGATGTACAGTACAAGCAGGGATAGAATAATATGGTATTGTTAGGAGCACACTTCAATGCTGCTCTAATCTTTAAGTGTTTTCCTTGTGTCTTCGTCGTCGTAGTTAACGTGCTCACATGCAGCAGCTGTCTCACCTCAGGTATTTCCCTGTTGATGCTGGTTAGGTGTAATATCCTAATAATTCTTATAAGAAGTATATCAGAATTATCTGTCAATTACTTCTGCAAATTGAGTTTTGTCTACAGGGTGCATTCAAAATGATGTGCACCACTCATATTATGCAGAATGAAGCCACTATGTCTGGCAGTCAGGCCGTCCTCCTCAGGTTAAAATATACTCAGCAACAAAAGAAACAAATTTTTTTAAGCGCCACACTACCTATAAAAGGAACAGAAACGTGACTCGTCTTAAAACAGAACATCCGACTATTGTTGATGTGTCCAGTAAGGATGGATGTTACCTCATTCGCGGTGGCGACAACGGTGTATTGGAATTAACGGGAGACCACAGTATGGCCTGTGTGTGCTTAGATCAGCGTCTCTGAGCCGCCTGCGCTCTGTTTGACCACTGATACAGGGTTGGTGACGTCCAGGTGTCTCAGCAGCAGTAACGGTGGCGGGAAGTGTCCGGATATGGCGATCCTGAATGTTGGTCGCCACACGTGGTCTGCCGCTGTGTGGACGATCTGAAGTGCTGTTCGTGGCATGGGATCTGGTCCTGAGATGACTAATAGTTGATTCATGAACGTTCATTGCCCTTGCAACATCTCGCCTCACTCAGTATTCCACTAGTGCGTTCACATTGGATTTGCATCAGTCGCAGCATCATTACAAAAACACTTAGAGAAAAGAACTTTTCCCATTTTATGCAGGTTGCGTAGACAAACAAAAGTGCCCGATCCCATTTTCATGCGCCACTGCTCTAGTCATCTGGGTCGACTACACCTCCGTTAATCTGGCCATCTGAATATGGTGTCACAACACACACTTATTGCATTTTTGACACTTTACCATTCATGAGCAACCTTTTGTCCAAACAAGCATTTTCACATTGCTGCTGAGACAAACGGCAACAACTAGAATTTACTTAATGAAACTTAAGTTTCTTTTGTTTCTTTTATTGCTGAGTACCGAAATATGTTTTATCTTCATCCTGCTTGTTGATAAATTAATCAGGTTTACCTAACAGTGTGATATACTCTGCATATTTATGTTTACAGTTTCCGGACCAGCAAGGGCATTGGATACTCTGCACATTTTGTTGGTAACTGCTTGATCGTGACTTCACTCAAGTCTAAAGGAAAAGGCTTCCAGCATTGTGTGAAATATGATTTTCAGCCCAGGAAGGTAAGAGTAGCTTTGGGATTTAATCATGTGCTTCAACTGTTGTGCAACGTATGATTATGTTATTTATTTACACCTAAGCCAGCAGACCCTCGAGACATGAGCAGCAGCAGCTACTTGAAATATACTTACATGAACATGAATTATATTATACCAAGCATGAACCAACATGTCAGACTTGCACATAATTGTGGACTGAGCTGGAAAGTGCTTCAGATTTCATTTGAAAAACAGATTTAAAGCACCCTGCAGTTGTCGCTACTCTTACCCCTGACTGCCTACCCAACACCTGATTTTTATTTTTTATTGCCATTTACAAAGTTACATGTCTACACATACACCTGACGTGTTTAGGACCCCCCAGAGGAGGCTTACAGGTGTAATTGGATGTAAATGCAGATGAGAAATTAAACTTAATTTAGCATGGCGTGTTAGCGCAGCGTAGCTGTCCCTGCAGAGAAGGAGAACTGACTCAAAGCATGCGTCAAACAATGACAGCCTTCACGTAACAGCTGGGAACACACACTCATCCCCTTGCTGCTGCCTCTGTGCAGGTGTCATACTGTAGAAGCTCTTAGAAGATAAAACATTGCTGAATTAAGTTTTTAATTGATTTTAGGCTCAGGTGCCTGCAGATAAATGTGATTCTAAATTATATACGGACGGCTTGCACTCTTCCCCTCGGCCATGAATCTTTTCTTCTTAGTGTTTTTACCTTTGTGTGTAGAAGGCTGTAAATCCATTCGACTGCTCACATGCCCTTCACGGGTCAAACTAAGACTCAGAGATGGACAACATATTGCTGAGTCTGACCCAGTGTTCATAGTATGAGTTTCAATGACCAAGAAACTTATGAGCCCATCTACAGTAAACGAGATTAAATGCAGTAAATTATGTCTGATTCTTTTTGTTCTACAGATTAAATCAAATAATCCAGTAGTAAACAAAGTCTTTCAGTGTTAGTAGATATTTTTCCCCAAGTTATGCAAGAAATAAGATACTTACAGTAGTAAGTAGCATGACACTTCTGTTTTATTATTTTTTTTACTGTTAGTGTGTTATAAATAAAGTTGAGTTATTGTATATATGTTATATGACATATATAGCAATATATAAAGATAATATAACATAACATGGATCTATAACATACAACAACATAAAAATATATACATACATATTTAGTGTATCATATCACAGATCAGAGTGGTGAGGTAGTGTTGTTATTCAGTGGTGTTGTGTGTTTAAAGAACTGAGAAACTCTGTTTTTTCATTAACGTATCTGAGGCAGA
Organism: Synanceia verrucosa; assembly: GCA_029721515.1. Classification (NCBI taxonomy): domain Eukaryota; kingdom Metazoa; phylum Chordata; class Actinopteri; order Perciformes; family Synanceiidae; genus Synanceia; species Synanceia verrucosa. The sequence goes on from CM056559.1 coordinate 4,801,642, forward strand.
ATGCTGAAGTTTGGACTTATGACTAAATTGATCCCTCACTAAAAATGTTCAGAGTGAGGAATTTGTGACGACCTTCATCAATGTTAAATCAAAAGGACTGACTTCAGTGCTGCTTCAGCAACATGGAGTATGAGATTAATCCAAGGATGGAAACGAAAACCTGAAGACATGATGTGCAACCACAAAGTTTACTTCTAAATTTATGCACAGATTCTGCATATGAACAAAGTAATTAAGGTCTAACTTTTATAAGGGATTATGTTTCCTTCTGCAATATCTCAGGGGAAGAGTCACCTGAGGTGTGATTTCTGTACCCACTTTACATCACCTGACATCACCTCTCAACCTGTAGACATGACTCGACCAGCTGTGGTTGATTTTCATCCCTGAATAACTACAGCCAGAGAAAAATGAGATGTCTTGCCTCCTCTTAGCCTTTTGTCTGATCTATTATTCACAATAATCCAGAAACAGCAAACCTCACGGCCGTGGCTTTCTAGTAACTTTGAAGTCAGTCTGAAATGAAAGAGCCGACCAGAAATGTTGGTGATGTTGCTCAGTAAACCAAACTTAATGGTAGTTTTAGTTAAATGTAGTGAAATGATAATGATGGTTTCCTGTTCTGTAGCTCATTTGTTAAATCTTTTCTCCTCCTCAGTGGTACATGATCAGCATAGTTCACATCTACAGCCGCTGGAGGAACAGTGAAATCAGATGCTATGTTAACGGACAGCTCGTTTCTTACGGAGACATGGCATGGCACGTCAACACGAACGATGTAAGCGCTCTTCTTTTGACTCCTCCATTTACTTCTTCCTGATGTTCATTGGCTCAGGGCTCACTGAGGCTGACACATTGATGTCTCACATGGCTGGAAATGGTGACATACATTCATCTTCAGCAGTAGTTATTGGGCAAAATGAGCTTTACCACATCAACATGGATTTCCATGAGATATACGACTGACATTTCAGTGTTAATTTGAATATCCATTCATCACAGAGGTGCTCTGCAGTAGAGAATGGAAGATCTCAAACATTTGCAGAACAGATTTATGTGCAAAGTGAAAAATGGCTGAATATCAGTAGCTACTGTGTGTGTATGTGTGTACACAGAGATTGTAAATACCACCAGACCAAAACGTTCTTGTTTATAATGTTTGACATTATAAGATATTCACATGTTTGAATGACTCTAAGCCTAAATTAAACCTGTTGTCACACATAGCACTTGGGGATGAATTTCAAAAGCAATTTGCGCTCTCAGAGATGAGACACGTTTCCAAAGGTGTGCTTCACACTGTAGCTGTGTGTTCAAGGAAATGAAAGGAAAGCATTATTGTGATGAGGAGGATGCTTGAAGAACGAGCTGCATCACAGAGATTCTAGACTTCACACCACAGACGCAGGGAGAGAAACGTTAAGGTGAGATCAGTTGATGGTGTTTCAGCTAAGTGAGGTGGCATAATAAAAGAATAATCCAAGTACCAAGTAATGATATATACTACATAACATTTCCCTCCACTGGGATTATTTCATCAACAAACACTGCCACCTTCTCACAGAGAGCAACCTCACAAAACTGATGATTTGCAAAGGAAATGTAAGATGACAGTGAGCATAATACTGTATTCAGTGAGTTTCTGGTAACACATACATACATATAAATTAAAAAAAAACAAGCCATTCATATAATGTTTATAACTCCTGTTTCTCTTATTCTATTCTTTCTTTTCTATTGTAGCTCTGATATTAACTCTTTGAGTGCCAGCCATTTTATAAAACAGGAAGTGCCTTGTTCCAGCGCTTTTGCCCATTTTGAGTCATATTTCAAGACCCACAGAATATTTTGTACTATGTCTCTGAAAACACTGAATAGCTCAAATGAAAGAAGAGACTCTCTATTTCATCATGGAAAAAATATTTGTTTTTACCTTGTTCTGTTCTTGTTTTATCTGGAGGAGAGTAGAGGTAATGTTCACCAAAATCACCACTTTTTCTGTTTTCTGTTCTGTTGATTCTGTTTGTTTTGCTCTCTAATTTTGATCGTCTCCACTTCCTGCTTTGCTCTCTATGGCGTATACTGTAAAGTCTTGACTACATCTCCCAGAAGCCCTAAAATTACTCACAGGCTGCGGAAGACCACGATCAGCGAACCGGCTGCCGAAAAAAGGAAAAACATATGTACACTCATGTGTCGAATTTTAAAGGATGTAACTATACATTCTTGGCACTCAAAGAGTTAACGTTGTAAAGCCCACACTGTTGTGGATCGTGAGATGGATGCTTGTGATTTCAGTCAGGTTTAGGAACTACTGGAGATTCCCAAGAGAAGCCATTGTTTGGTCTTTTGGCTAATGGCAGGCGACTTGCCATTTATTTATTTATTTTCTGTTTTTTCCTTGTTCCATTCTTGTTTTATCAGAGGTAGAGTAGAGGACACTCCCACCAAAAACACCACTTTTTGTCCAGATTGTGTTTGTTTTGCTCTCTGATCTCGATCGTCTCCACTTCCTGTTTTGATCTCTGTGGTGTATACCATCTCTTTATGCTCTGACTACATCTCCCAGAAGCCCCAACATCACTCAAAGGGTGCAGGAGACCATGATTGGTGACCTGCTGCCGAAAAACCACTTTGACATATTCATTGTCGTGGATGGCACTCAAACGCTGAATTTTAAATGGCGTCGAAATACATCAATGGCAGTCAAAGAGTTAAATAACTATATATTACTATACTATACTATACTATTACTATATTACTATAATACAATATATAATACTATATATATATATATATATATATATATATATACTGTATATTTTATAATACTATAAAACGATTCCATTTGTTGATTTTTTTGTCATAATATTAACTAAATTAATATTTATCTTTTAGTTTACCTGAAGTTATTTTTCCCCTATACTCCTTTCAGGATGCCTCACAATACATAAATAAATAAATACTTGAACATCCTGCATGAATGAGACTGGATGAGCTTTTTTAACAGGGTTAAATATAAGACAAGCTTGATCGAGTTTTTAAATTCTCTTTAAGCAAAGTACCACTTGCACAGGCCTTCACGCTGACGCTTTCGTCGGCTGGTAATTAGCTGCTGCTGTTGTAAGTTATCCTTTAATTTGATCCTGATTGCAATCACAGCCTGTATTCTCTGCATCCCAGAGATGATAGTCAGGCTTCCTATCTTTGTAAATCAGGAACACAACAGTTTTCCTCTTTCTGTAGGGAAGCGTCAGGGTTGAGACTATAAAACACAGCAGGTGATAGTGATATTAAAAATACACCTTCTGGGAGAAAGTTCAAACCGTTTTGGCAGTCCAATGCCATGCTTCTTCAGCTTTATATAAATTTTGCTATATATTTGTTCCCCTCAGTCCTGAAGTATAAAATGATGCAGTCTGTTCTTTCTCTTGCAGAGTTATGATAAGTGCTTCCTTGGGTCCTCGGAGACAGCGGATGCAAACAGAGTATTCTGTGGGCAGCTAGGAGCTGTCTATGTGTTCAGTGAAGCCCTCAATCCTGCGCAGATATTTGCAATTCATCAGCTAGGACCAGGCTATAAGGTAAGTACTTGAGGGTGTCTAAATTAGATTACATGTAAGTAGTCTGCATCACCTATCAATCTGTGGAATCAATGCCCAGTGCTGCTCCACCACAGTCCTCTCTCCATTCTGGGAGTGATGCTTTTCCCCTCCACCTCCCAGATAAACAGCTGCATAAATTACCTACTTTTGGGGAATAATGGCACAGTACACAGAGGGGACGCAGGCGACCCTGTGAGGCGATAGAGTCCTGAGCTGACTCATATCAGCTGCAGCAGGTGTAGCACTCCCAAGCTTCATGACAAAGACCAAAAGATTATGAATGTAGAAAGATGCTGACCTACCCAGAAGGGGATTCAGCTGTGAATATTAATCACATGGTGACAAAATATGTGGTTTGCAAAAAATTAGAGTAATATTTAGTTATTTTATTTACTCTCTATCCCTAAATATTCCACTTGTGTTGAAATAGATGCAGAGCGTGCCCTCAGGTTATTCTGCTCTCTCTCACTTCCTGTCACTGTCTCACTTTTTCTGATGCTGTTCCTTCGCGGCGTTAAGCTCTGCACTCTGTCACAAATGGAGGAATGACAAGCGCTGCTTTGAACACAGGATGTTTCAGACTATTTACAGTATCGCTGTCTGTTTTACACCGGTTCTGTTTACTGGAGCTGCTTTCAAGTCGAACCATCTTTACTTACAGCACTCATTGAGTACCAGCATTTTTGCCCATTTTAAGTCATATTTCATGATGCACAGAATATTTTGTACTATGCTTCTGAAACACAAACTAGCTCAAATGAAAGAAGAAACTCTCTATTTCATCACGGAAAAAATGTTTGTTTTTACCTTGTTCCATTCTTGTTTTATCTGGAGGAGAGTAGCGGTAATGTTCACCAAAATCACCACTTTTTGTCCAGATTCTGTTTGTGTTGCTCTCTAATCTCGATCATCTCCACTTCCTGCTTTGTTCTCTATGGCGTATACTGTAAAGTCTCTTTATGTCCTGACTACATCTCCCAGAAGCCCTAAAATTACTCACAGGCTGCGGAAGACCACGATCGGCGACCCGGCTGCCGAAAAAATGAAAAACATATGTACACTCATGCGTCGATTTTTAAAGGACGTAACGTTCTTGGTACTCAAAGAGTTAACGTTGTAAAGCCCACACTGTTGTGGATCGTGAGATGGATGCTTGTGATTTCAGTCAGGTTTAGGAACTACTGGAGATTCCCAAGAGAAGCCATTGTTTGGTCTTTTGGCTAATAGCAGGCGACTTGCCGTTTACCTCCTTAATTGTGGTTCTGGACCTTGTATTAGAGCGGTAACACACAGAGGAGCAATCCTCCAGATTTCCTGAAATAATGAAGTCCCGGGGAGACAATTACCTGAAATTGATGAAGCTGTGAATGGTATTGGTAATGGAGAGCATGATAAAGCCACCCAGTTGATTGAAGGGGAGGAGGTCAGAGCGTTGAGCATTGATTGGTTGCTGTAATGGGAGTGTTGTCCAGGCTACGAGAGGCCTGTCTGCTTTAATTGAGCGCTGCCAGTGTGAGTGTGAGAGCAGCACATCTCAGCACAGAACGTACTGTACGTTCCATCTGTTTCAACATGTTTCAGCTGATGTATGATTTATTTTCTGATCCACGGTCCTCTCATCCATGTTTGATGTTCGACACGCTGATACGGTGTAATGAATGTAACTACAGAGATTGTTGCTGCCCTGGGTTACTATTTCCACCACACGTTGGCTGAAAATCAGACAGACCTGAAGCAGAATCTGCTCCCTGGGCTCTTGTCATATTGATATTTGGAAATTGCACTCTGATCCGAGATGGACTCCTGGTTATTTCATTTAAAGTACAAACAGCTTTTGCAGGTATATTGCCATTTCTACGACTTTCCCAGATAACATCCAGGGACATCGTCAGACAGAGTCTCACTGTCATATCGGACCGTCATTCATCACTGCTGTCTCAGCCCAGCTCATAAGCTTTGGTGACAGTCTAGGAAACAGTGGGCTGAAGGATTCATACCAGGGAATTTCCTCACAGGATGAAGAATATAATGCCCAATTGATACTGGCAAACACAACAGTGTCTTTATTTTATTACTGCTTATTTCTTTCCAGCTTTAGGAAATAATTTCACTGAGTACAAAATATTAGTGTGTGAGTTAACTAGACAAAACAATTAAGCCGTGACTTTCCACCCTTTCATTTTATGCACTGATATATTTCTGTTTTTGCCCTTTATCATCACTACCATATGTGTTCTACATGAGTCAGATGAGCCCATTGAATGTGTGCCGGCGCTGCTCTGCAGGATCCACCACAGATGAGACTGAGGAGCTGTACAGCCCAGCCTTCTCCTGCCAGGGAAGACAAATGTTATCTCTGTGTGGCGGCCATGCAATAATACAATGTTGACATGGAATATTATATGACAAGCTCACAGATGTCATATTGTTTGGGAGATATTGTACAGGGCAACATAACAACAATTGGAGGTTTGTTCATAGTAAATAGACAATTTCAACATATATATATATATATATATATATATATATATATATATATATATATATATATATATATATGTATGTAGTGTCCTGAGGTGTGGGGATGCCCCTGGTCCATGGCGGCCTTTGGTCCTGACAGAGGAAGGAGGCAGCGTTGCTCTAATTCGTTGGGCTTGCTAGCCTGTGGGATGATGCTGTCATGCTTGTTGCTGTAGCCACTACCCATGAGATCATTATTTTCACGCTGCGGCAGGACTCCCACTAAAGTGCAGGGCACTGGGGCTCGTTATTTCTTCTCTCTCGGGTTTCATGAGTCGGGACTTTTGAAGGATTTTAGAGACTACATGATGAGATGCATGCTGGCTGCTGCAGACACTTGATCACAGCAGATGAACAGAATACCTCTTATGTCTTTTTTATCATCTCGCTGAACGGCTCAGCCCTCTGGTTTCTGGAACTTCTCTGTAAAACTGCTGCTGGAATAATGCTGCTGGCAGATTCATGGGTTTTGTCCAATAGTTTGGAAGATGGATAAACTTGGCCAAAGTAAAATCTGAAACCCAAAAGATTAATTTCCAGGATCAGACGATCTGCTTCGATAGTAGCAGATTTAAATGTAGTCTGGTATTCAGTGTAATTTCAACAACAACGTGTTTCCTCAAAACTAGTCTCCTATTTAAAATGCTGTGCTTTATAGACACTAAAGTGACAACCTGAGTCAGCTCACCTTTTTATCCATTTGCAGGGTTTCTGCGGTTCCTTATTAAAATCCAGGTAATTAAGGTCTTAAATTGTCTTACTGTATATTTGGTGTAGGTATTAAATTTTCAGATGGTGCATTTATGCCGTTAGGAAAATACAGAATTCATAGATTTACTTCAATTTTGCACGTTATTTTGTTGATTTCAAACAAAACATCGATGTCGGCATCGGCCTCAAAAACTCCATATTGGTCAAACCGAAAATAGATTGCCTATTTTTTACTAAAGTAATTGTTATGACTTATTTGGGTCTTAAATTATATTTGTTTTGGTCTTAAAAAGGATTAAATTTGACATTTAAAATGGTGAGAGAACCCTGAACCCTTTACTCCATTGCTAAAAACAAACAACCCACCCTCCATGAACAGACCTTGTTAGTTTGTCATGCATACTGTATTCACTGTATTTACAGCTCCTCCAGGACCACATGGTTGTTTCCTCACTTCAGCTCTTTCTGTCTCTCTTTATCTCATCACCATCCTCTTGCAGTTCAGGAGTTAGAGAGGGAATGATAAACATTCCTTCATTAATAATTCAACCGTCCTGATTAGAAAACTGGATTTTCTTATTGAGCATATTCCATTCACACTGCATCGGCAGTTTAATTCAGCTCATCTGTCAACAGCTAATTGACTGGGTAAATTAAGAGTAGCCTGTTATGGAGCTTTTTACATCAAATGGCTTCATGTCTTAAGATACAGTAGCCACATACAGCATTAAAAACATATAAACCATCACCAGTGTAATTTGCTCTTTTACTCATGAGAAGTGTGCTTTAAGGTCTGGGCTTGGTGTAATTTAAATCTTCTTTATCTCTCTAGTGTGGTCCAACCAATAATACCGAGTCTATATTGTGAGGATTTGCACACTGTTTAGACGCACAGTTTGATTACTTAGGATGAGAAGTGACACTGTAACTCAGTGCTAAATTGCAGACTGCTTGCTTTAATATGAAGGTGTTACTCAGCCATACTGAATAAACATATTTGCTCATTTTCCTTGAGTGCAAAGCATATTTGAATAGAAGAAGATGGAAAGAATGATAAATAGCCAGAGACCTACAGTATGCACTGGTAAACATCTTTATTTGAGCGAAGTAAAAGTGCAATCATGGCACTTTCTCTCCAGCTTGAGTCTCCATGGGGATTCAGCAGTAACTTGAGATTCCTCCAGAATAAATGTCTGAGTTAAATTAATGCAGGTAAACTGTGGTATCAAAGGAACTCTGATCCTTCTCATCAGCCCCTGTTCTTCCTCATCATTATACTCTGCAGTAGAACATGAAGATCATCAAACAGTGTTCCCACAGAGGTGGAAATATTCAAAGTACAGATTCACAGCATACCTATATGACATGTATAATGCCATTTGTCCCCCAGGAGATCATTAAAAGGTCTGCACTGCAAAATAAAAATGAATGATTTTAATTTTTCATGCTTTTTTTTATTGTAAATGGAATTACAACCCCTTCTTTCTTATTGTTTTGCACCTTGATTGAAGCTCTTCCTACTGCAGTGCAGCTTAATTTCACCACATGACCCCACTCAATCTGTGAGTCTTTATTGTGTTAAGAGCAGTTTGCATCCCCAAAAAGCAGATACATGATTGCTTTGCTTTGTTGTCTGAGATGTTGAAAGGATGGTTTTTAATCAAAAGAGAACAAAATCATGTGTTGTAATTCACCTAGTGCCAACTAGAAATAACTCCTGACCTCTGGAAATGAACATTTGCTAATACAATCAATAATATTTTTTCATTGTCTAATGGACATTATTTAATTGGGTTATAATTAAAAGATAACACAGGGTGCATGTGGAGAAAGGAGCTACTCGATCTATCGCTCTAACTCTCTCCAATTATCTCTCTTTCTCTCTTTTTTCCAGAGCACATTCAAGTTCAAGTCAGAGAGTGATATCCACCTGGCCGAGCATCACAAGCAGGTGTTGTACGACGGGAAGTTGGCCACCTCCATCGCCTTCACCTATAACGCCAAGGCCACTGACGCCCAGCTCTGCCTGGAGTCCTCGCCAAAAGAAAATGCCTCCATCTTTGTGCACTCACCACACGCTCTTATGCTGCAGGTCAGTCGCTTTACTCAAAGCCAACTCAAACTCTGAGTGTTTCTCTCCTAGAGTGGATGTTGATTCATTCATTTCTATTGCACTGATTTTAAATCGCCATTACAAAAGTCTGCTTTATTTGGTTCGCGTTGTCCTCACAGGACGTCAAAGCCACAGTGACTCACTCCATCCACAGTGCCATCCACTCCATCGGAGGGATCCAGGTGCTCTTCCCGCTCTTCGCTCAGCTGGACTACCATCAGCTGAACGACAGCCAGGTGGAGCCTACTGTATGGTGAGAAGTAGGAATGTTGTTACTGTAAAAGGATAAGGAATTCAACTTGGTGACTTGGCATAGGACATACAGACATATAAACATAAACCTATATACATATAAACATCCAAGTAGAGTGCAGAGATAAGTACGGAAGATGATAAAGTGACTAAGAATAAATACGAATGCTAAAACTCTGATTATGTGCTTAAAGCGGAGACAAAAACAGTGCGTTATGGTAGATAAACAAAGGCAAGAACTGTACAGAAGGTGCAAATATTCATGAATGTGCAATTCGAGAGAAAACAGATAAATTTGTGCTTGATTTAATATTATAGTGTGAAGTTGAACACTTGAAATAAGATATTAACTCTTGCAACAAGATAAATTATAAAATTTGGTAATCTGGTAAGAACCAAGTAATTTGCAGTGTGCCTGCTTATAATGCAGCCTTGGTCAAGCTGTAGTCCAGTTTTCATTATTATCTCTCCTCTCTTGTCCAGACTCGTCTCTCCTCTCGTCATCCTGACTATTCAGTCCACAGGTTCCCCACTGTGCCCTGGATGGAGTCTGAGCTCTGCTCTAATCCAGTGTTAGTTCAATGACAGCAGCACACAGCAGCTCACCGCCTCTGTAGTTTCCTCTCATCTCTGCTCTCTGTCCCTCTTTCTGTCTCCCCATCATGTCAAAGGTCTTTCCCTCACAGTGTGTCACTCTCCCAGCACTCAGTCTGTCCATGCTTTGGCTTTTAGATTGAGTCCTTATAAAGCCTGGGGAGCTGAGGAGTTCAAAGCTTCTGCAACAATTAACTCTCTGTAAGACCCATGGATCTGCTGTGGCTGCAATAGTCATTTAAAACCACTACTTTAGTAAACATCTAATGTCACATTAATCTGAACCATGTTGAATTCCAAACAACAGTGGGAAAACATTAGTAACTACACTGCAAATTACTTTGATTTAGACATGTTAGATACTTCGAGAAATCTTGTCAAGTGGAAATTATCTCGCCGCATGGACGGATAATTTCACTTGTTTTGAGGACCTTTTTCCTCAGATAAAGTGTTTTTATCTCAGTTTTAAACACCCCTTTTTTGCAGTGTACTGCCATATTAGAGGTAAGCTGTGCTTGCCTTAAAAGATGGAGGGGAGAGAGACAAGAGGGAAACATACACACACTTTGACTGTCCAGGTTCATCTGGTTCTTTGTGATTTGACTCAATTTGCACATTTGTTTGTGATATTGACGGCTTAGTCATTGTCTGTGAAACAGATGGCTGTGTGTGCATAAGTAAATACTCCAATGTCTGTTTCTGAGTGTAACAGCAATATTTACATACTGTATCACTAATGCAACACATTTTAACACTTTACTGTCACTATTTTTTATATGTGAAAAAGTGTTTGCCACTGATGGAAACCTCAGGCTTTTCCCGTCGAGCCCCGCCACCACCCACCTCTGTAATTCTTCTCCTTGGCTCAGTTCTAGCTAAGCGTGAGTGAAGCAAGTGCAAACTGACAAGGTAGACAAATAACAGAGCAGAGTGAAGTTCACATTCGTATGCATGTGCAGCGTCTGAGGGTGAGTCTGCACAGGAGTGATTGTGTCCTTGTGATTGTTGCGCTACAGCGGAGGCCACGAGAGGATGCAAGGGAAAGCCGATTAAGAAGTGCCACCGAGCCCCACTGTCACTCAGCCAAAGGCTTCAACTGAAAAACCCTCAACAAAGGAAAAAAATGCAGTCCACACACACACACACACACACACACACGTATATATATATACATGCACACCCTGTTACAATTCACCACCCAGACCTCTCTGTCCCCAGAGAGCCCAGTGAGTCGGGCTTTCTTCTGAACTGAAAAGGGATGAAAGTGGTGAGCCAGAGATCGCAGCTGATTGTTGACATCCTCTGAAAACGACCTTGTTTTTTTTCCCCACTGCCTCAACGGCGCAGTTTATGGAATAACTCTTTCACCACCCCATGAGTGTGGTAATAGATGTCATGTCTTCTTTGTTTTGCAGTGCCACCCTGCTGGCCTTTCTGGTGGAGCTGCTCAAAAGCTCTGTGGCCATGCAGGAGCAGATGCTGGGAGGAAAGGGCTTTTTGGTGATTGGATACCTGCTGGAGAAGGTACAGTAGAGCCTCCATCACATATTATAGCTATTTTCTAATTTCTTAAATTGCACCACACCCATAAAGACACAATCTTGTGTACACTTTTGCTTAGAGGACAACTTTATGCTAGAAAGTCCAGTACATGGAGACCACTAGTCTGGGTACAGGCTACTCACAATGAGTCATCACTGCATCACTTTCTCTCACTCTGAACAATATCTCTTCACTTTCTTCTTGAGTGAAGTGATGAATGGGAGTAGTATTTCACTGAAAAGCTCATCTGCTTCCCTACTATCAAGGTGCACTGTACCTTTCTGCACTCTCCAAGCCCTGTCAACAGTCTGATCGAGTCCTGAATGTGTCTTTGAACTAAACAGAGCTAGAGGAAGAACACCACTAGACCATTTCTCTTCACCTTCCTCCCCCTCACCTTGGTTTCCCTCTTTCTGCATCAATCTTTATTTACCCATTTTGTGATGCAGATCTAGCAGGCCTCCCCAGAGTGCTGGCTCTTATAGAGAACTGAGAAATGACTCCACTTTGTCACTCACTGACTTGCCTGCCTGCTGGCTTCAGCTGCTGTTAACTAACAGCCAGGCAGAGTCCGCACCTGAGAGCTGCGAGTCTTTTTTTTCTTGCTTCCTTCCCGCTGCCAGGTTTCACACTTCCACATATCGCACCACCTGTTCATGATCTGTTTATGTCAAACCTCCTCCTCTTGCCGTGCCTTCATTTTGCCGCCCTCCTGCCCTCACTGAGTCCCTGCCTGGGTGGAGAACAGGTGCCAGACAGGAGCGGCAACCATATTCGTCAAAGTGAAATTTTCTGCAAAGTCAAGCCTCTGCGGTTTACAAGGGTTTAGCTTAAACATTCAGTAAATTGACAAAACGACGACCAAGTCAACCTATTATCACCTGAGCCAACATGTTAACCTAATAAAGCAGAACACACAAAACTGAGCAAACTTTTCACTGAGCCTACATACCAGAGAGGAGCTAAATTCAATCAAATCAAAATCAATAATTATTATTATATGATAGTGCATACAATGAAATTCAGAGCGCTGCTCCACATGGGGCTCAATCATATGTTAAAAAAAAAACAAAAAAAAAATTGTCAAGCTTAAAAATAAAATAGAAAAGTTATGTAAGACATGAGACACTATTGACAGTAGTAAGGCGCAGTTTTGCAACAAAAAATATTGCACATTTTCAGAAATGGAGTATTGCATATGGAAATGATATTATTGCACAGACTATAAAAAAACACAGCCTTTTTTTTCAAAAATATTATGAATTTATCAACAAAAGTGCAGATAATAGAAATTATAAACAAATACAAAACATAATACAAATAATACATAATACGATAACACTGCCAGCTATTTTCTGTCGCAGACCACGTCTATAATTTTCAAACGCTTCCTGTCATTCCTCCTAAATATCTCACCTTTTGACAGTTGATGTGGTTCCATTTTATTGTGAAATTTAGGTGTCTCATGAACAGATATCGTTATTATTTAGTGTGACTTTATGCCTCTTCTGCAGTCATCACGTGTGCACATTACCAGGGCTGTATTAGAGCAATTCCTCTCCTTCGCAAAGTATCTGGATGGTCTGACACATGGAGCGCCACTTCTGAAGCAGCTGTGTGACCACATCCTCTTCAACGCTGCCATCTGGATCCACACCCCTGCCAAGGTGAGCTCCTGCAGGTAACTCAGGCCACGAAGGGACAGGCGCCTTGCATTTGTGCTGAAGTGGATGCATATCAGGAGCTTCTGTAAAGACGATCTTTGAAACACATGCCTGTGCTTCAAAACAAATTTCACGTGTTGTCAAGTTAAGTATGTGTCACACTGGGTGAGATTCCCCTACGGCACCCAGTGTTTGAGCAGGTGGTAATAAAACAAAGTCGTGGTGAAATATTATTCCAGATGGAAACATTTTCTTTCCATATTTCTTCTGCTGCTGCTACTCATATTAATGAGCCAACTTCAACACCATGTTGACTCGTTTGAGTTATTATCAGAATATTATGCAGTTTTGTATCTAGGGCCCACTGGCATTGACCAAACTGTTGCCAAGTGTCCGACAAGTGGACTATTTATAAGACATTACATGGTTACAGAGTTCCATCACTTGCTTCCACTTTCCTGTCTTTTTTCTAAACGTTCTGAAGTTTTTTTTTTCCCTCACCCCTTTTTAAATAATGACCCATGAAAAAACAGGATGAGGTATATCAAAGGAGCTGAGTTTGTGTGGCAAATACATTTGCCTCGGGAATGCTGCTGGTGGGCCAAGCCATGAATAAATAAAAGGGGAAATAAATACAAAAGTGTCTGGAGGCTTGCCTGCGACACTCCAAAATAGAGCATGGAGCAAGGGGAAGGAAAAAAATGAGAGAATCACTGGGGTAATGAAGTGGGTTAGAGCACTTTCAGCTACATGGGCACACAGAGCTACACTGCCTGTTTCCCTTAAGACATGCAACAAAGTCCACGTTTCCTCTGTCCCTGTCCTCGAGCTGCATGGGGCTGCAGAAAGCCAGCTGTGTGAATGATGGCTGCATGTAATATGCATTAATTAGACGGGCGCACTGACCTTGACCTAGTCAACAAATAAGATTTTGTAAGTGCGTTTTACTTTTCTGCTCTCATGAAAATTACATTACCGACAGCATGGCGTTCATGTTTCTCCAGTGTTTAATTTCACTAGTCTCAAACCACATCACATCTTAACTGCTCTGCCACCTTTCATGATGACTCGTTAATATCCTATAATTTACGACATATGGGAAAAAGCCCTCAGTATTTATAGCTGGAATAAGCGTGGTGGGATTAAGGATTCCTGTCAGGTCTGTTGCTAATTACAGAGGACATGCTAATCATCACTGAATACAGCGGAGCTGTGACAATTATAAAATTGAGTAGCACAGGGTCAGTGACCATCTCCACCACACACCTGCAGGGGGAAGAGTGAAATGTCTTGGCTAGTCTAAAAGGATCAAGGGTCAGGGGATTAATTACTCTGTGCACTTTATAACAGGAATATGTGTGTGTTTCCTCTCCAGGTACAGCTCTCTCTGTACACTTACCTTTCTGCTGAGTTTATCGGCACGGCAACCATCTACAACACGATTCGTCGAGTGGGCACTGTGCTTCAGCTCATGCATACGCTAAAGTACTACCACTGGGCCGTCAACCCTGCTGACAGCAGCTGCATCGTTCCAAAGGGTCTCGGTGAGCATATTTATCAGCTGAGTTTATTTATTTTTTTGATGTGGAATATGATTTGAGTTAGGTTGTTGTTTAACTGTTTCCCATCGATCTGATGCCTCAGGGAAGCTCAGTGTTTTGGAAAAGGAAATGATTGGGAGTGAACCAATCACAGTCGATGTGTGCAGTCTCACGTCTGCCATCAAAGTGTCTAAGCGGCTCCCCCACTTTTGAGATGACTCATCTCCACATGGAAGCGCTTGCCTGTCAGCTGTTAGGACTGCAGCCATTGCTGGAGACGACAGGGGAGGCAGACACATTGCATCAATACTGTCATCCTACTGAGCTGCTTGGTGTGGGTGTCAGGCCTCTAAATCCTGGGCCAGTAGAAACACTGGCATCCTCTCTATAAAAAAAAAAAAAACAGCACATCACTGAACAGGCTGCGCTGGAAGTGAAAATGTCCTTGAATTGTCATTTCCTTTTTGTCCCTCATTATTTTTCTCTTAAACTGTCTGTGCTTTATTGTAGTGGTTTTATAAAAGCACTGAGAGCTCTGTTTATGCTGCACCAATGCCTGACGAAATCTATTCCCTGATAATAGTGATGTAATCCTCATCATGCAGTCATGTGGAGGCTTTTCTTTGCTTCCATTGTTAGCACCGCTAATATTGTCCATCTCATGTGAACGTCTCATTTATTAACACTGAAAGAATAAAAGGAAGCTCACTGAACGAAGCAGCATTTTAACCTATTTATATGCCATATCAATGCCACTGGCCTACATATAGTACATGATCTATTAGGGCTGGCACTGATCTCCGCTGATATCCTGCTAATTGTGGTGACTTCTTGACTGAGGTTATTTTAGATAGTATAATCCACAGCCCTCAGTCTCTTTTTTCCTGATTTTAATTTGTTTCTTATCCCATCTACTTACACAGTGCTGTGTCTCTTATCCCTTCTTATGCTGTGCAAAGAAACTGTACAACTTATTAAGCGATGAAAGCTCAACCTATCCAGAGCTCATGGTGTAGGACAACGAGCATTATTTCTATTTTACATCAGACACTCTGGACAGGTTTTGTGTTTCTTTTACTGCTGTTGAATAATAGATTTGGATGTCTGAATCACTTGTCTGTTTCTGTGTAGCCTTAGGTACTGCAGCATGGCTCTGCTTTGAACAGGAGCAACGTGAGGCCGAATAGTTTTCTGATTTGTCAGAGTCAGATATGATGCGCATCAGGTGCTCTGCAGTGTTCATGCAGGAGTATAAGGGAAACGGTGCGGCAGTATAAAGGAGAACATGGGGAGAGTTTTTTTTTCCACAGACATCTTTTCATAGCTTTTTGATCACAAAGGGGTGCATATATACACATACTGGACTCCATCCATCCATTAGCTACACCATTCTTCTTCCTTTTCAAAGAGCTTTCTGGCTGAGCTAAATGTAGCCCTCAGCTGTAAACACAGTGCAGAGTTTTGTTGAAGTCTTAGGAGATTGTAATGGCCTGAGAAAATAGCTGAAATTCTGAGGACGGTATTATCTTGAAATGAATCATTCTGCTTCCACTGATCTGCTGTATTTGATTTGGCAGGTCAGTTTTTCCTTCTCGTCCTTCCAAACTGAGAAATGAGCAAACAGAGGGAGAAAGCCAAGCAGATAATGAAGTGTTCAATTATAAGGACACGGAGAACACATTTAAAATGGAGCTCCTCCAGCTACTCACTCTGTTTCTGGAAGTGCCTCCTCTTTTTTTTCCTCAGGTCTTAATAGAGACTGCTATCAAATTAAAGCCATGTATCATCCAGTTATACACAGAATCACTGCAGGCACTCGCAGACAGATGCCCATTGCTCAACTTCTCCCATGCAGTGTGTGATATGTACCCACAAGCCACCACATAATCTATCTCAATCTCTATCACTCTCCCTTTGTCTCTGGCTCTGCCATGCCTCTGTTTCACTAAACAATGAGTAATGAGATGGGCATCAAAGCTGATTGGCCGTCACCACGTTGTATTCAAGCTGGTTCTGTTCTTTTCCCGTGACAAGAGAAACGATGCTTCAGAGGAATAATCTGAAATCTACTGGAGCAAATGGAGGTTTGGTGGAGCATTAAAAAAGCTGTTCTAGAGAAAGATGGGATGTTTATTTATTACTTGTATTTTATTTTTCCCTTTTTGACCTGCATGTGTTCATGAAGTGTTTGCCACACTAGAAAAAAATGCTGATCTAAAATAAGTTAAAAAAAAAAAAAAAAAAATGAAAATAATATTTTTGCTTGATTTAAGCAAAAGAATCTACCAATGGAATGAAATAAGATCTCTTGAAATAAGACTGACATGAATTAAAAGGTCTTAAAATAAGAATTAATAACTTGTTTTTAGTTATATTTTTACTTGGATAGTAAGATTGCTGTGTCTCATATAAGCATAAATTCATCATCAAAGCTTACTTCATCTAAAATATTTCTCAAAACAAGATGATTTCAAGATTTTCTCTCCTAACAAGATAGTCAAGATGTACTGTTTTGAAACACGACCCTCCATCTTAGTGTAAATTTTGTTGCAAGTGATATTGTCTGAAATTAAATGCATAGACATAATTTGACTAGAAATAAGACGGATATCCTTGGCAAGATTTCGAGTTTTTCCAGTGCATGTAAAGTCAAAATACTCCAGATGCTTTGAACAGAGCAATTTAAGAAGGAAAAGCATGTTAGTTAAAATTTAGAAGAAATTCTAGAAACCAATCATTGCTTTTTTTTTTATCAGCCTTTGTTTATTTAACATTTTTATTTAAAGGTTTAAAGGCTGCATGCTATTGTGTGTTATAGGCTGAAATAAGATTCCGGCATTAATCACACAGATATAAATTGTTTTTTCAATAAACTCCTTCTCCTTGTGGCTTTGGGGTGCAGGAAGCAAAGCAGTATGTGAATGAGAAACAAGAGCTGTGCAGCATTCCTGAGCATAATTGCTCGTGAATAACTTGTACGCAGTGGCTGCGGTAATAATGTTCTTATCATCCCGTCCATGTCAGGCTCCATCCCTGCACTGGGTTTTCCTCTCTAGCTCTATTAATCAGTGTCGGGATGCGGTGGCACTTGCCATCCTCCTGCAACCTCAGGGAGCCTCATCATTGATTACGTTGACTGGCTGTTGGAGCAGCGGGATGGTCAAGTGTCTGCAGCCATCGTATCTGTCATCGTGTTGCTGTCCCTGTTTCAAATGAACATGTGTCCAGCCAAGGTGGAGGTTGGAGTTTATCAGGCAGAGAGGAGAAGACAGACAATTGGCAAAGTGACTAATTTCCTCCTGCTGCTGCTGTATCTTGCCCAGTTGCTGTCATTTAATACCTCTGCAAATGTAAAAGACTGTGTCACTGTGTTTATACCTGGCTGGCTGCACAGGATGAAGAGATACATACATACAAGAGCCTTTGTACTATAAGAGACTATAAGAGCTCTGTGTTGCTGTAGCCACATTTGCGTGCTTACTCAACATACATTCAGACACTTAAAAGGCTCCACATATTTAATAGGATCTGATTGTGTCAAAGCAAATCCTTGTGCCAACCAAACTAAGGCAGCAGCAGCTCTGTGATATGACAGGTAATCAATGCCATCTGTCATTCCTCTACATCTGCGTGACACACATACACCTGCTGACAGCGTTCGACCCGTCAGATGTTGGCTTCATGACAGAGATCACAATGGGAGGCTAACTTTGGAGTGCCAAAGTGACCTTAAGTGGGCAAAGGCATTCTGGGTAGTTTTAATGAGATATTGCTAGTGTGATGAGCAGGCGACCTTGGCTGTGCTGCCTGGCCAATGTGTTGTGACCAAAGCTGCTCGGGAACTGGGATACACAGAGACTGAATGCAGCATGAATGATAAATATATGTGTGTTAAATCAGAATGACTTGAAGTGTGCTGTTTGCAGCTATTAATATTTTCTACTAATTGCTGATGTACAAATATTTTTTGTTTACAATGAAGGAGATTTTGATAAGCATTCAAGGTGAACTCATCACGGTCTGATGGTACCGAGACTGTGTTTTTTTTCTTCAGAAACAAGACTTCATCATCATCAATCAAAAAACAGGGAAAAGGAAATTTAGATTATGAAAATAAACATAATATAAGTAAGTGTAAAAATATAAACACGACTGGAAAACAGACAACTGTCAGACATTATTAGGGTCTAATACTTTCTCTATTTATTCTCTTCTCTCTCCGACTGCAGATGGTCCAAGGCCGACCCAGAAAGAAATCATTTCTCTGCGGGCATTCATGCTTCTCTTCCTCAAGCAACTCATCCTGAAGGTACATCCCACCTGTCTTCATGCCTCGCAGCCCCTCAAACAGCTTGATTTTAAGATGCACAGAGGAAATATGGAGCGTCAACTCTCCCCTTAAAACCTTCAGTTGTGCTGAAACAAATGTAACGACTTCATGTTCATGTTCTGTTCTGATCATTATTTCATCATTCAAGTAATTTATCAAGGAAAGATATGAAACATTTGCCAAAGTTATCCTTTTTAAGGCATCATTTTAGGCTCTGAAAAATACATATAAGTATTTGGTGTTATGTAGCGTTCTACTGATTAAATTTATTTAATGATTTGATATATATTATTTAAAATTAGACTAATTAATGAGACCAAACTGTTCTGTTTAATGACCCACCGGAGACCAAAACCCTCAGTGTTCCTCCTCCAATTATTCGTATTACCTTGTTTTTAAATGCAACAAATGCTGACATGTGCTGCCTTTGTAATACATTGAAATTTCTCCAGTTAGTCGGTCTGTTTTTCTAATGTTTGTGCTCTTTCAGGACCGAGGTGTGAAGGAGGATGAGCTGCAGAGCATCCTGAACTATCTGCTAACCATGCACGAGGTACACAGGAGTCTGTCCCTGCTCGAGTGCATTCACACAATGTGTTAGTGGGCCACTTTGCTGTGCTAAGCTTCAAGGTCACATTTCATCTTCAAGCATTGCTGTTCTCTTCCAGTTTATTTTAACCAGCAAAGTATTTCCCATTATGTCTGCTCCTTCTCTATTTTTCTCTCTCATCGTCTTTCTCCCCTGGTTTGTCTGCAGGATGAGAATCTGCATGATGTGTTGCAGTTGGTAGTGGCCCTCATGTCTGAGCATCCAGCCTCCATGATCCCTGCTTTTGACCAGAGAAATGGGATACGGTAAGCTCCTTAGGGGAAGACACAATCCCTTTTCTGTTCAGGCACAAAACGAAGAGGTGATTCCACAAAATAAACCTAAGCACATTAACACTTATGCTGCTGCAGCATGCCTACGGGATGCATGAATAATTCATAAGTGCAGTGAAGGAAAAAAAACTATGCATGCAAGTAACAATATTTACATATTGATTTAAGAATATGACATGGATGATCAAGCTAACCCCATGTGATCCTATGAAATATAAATGCGGGGTTGCACAACTTGTGAGTTCCAAGGAAGCCATCATGGACAGGCTGCTCCTTTCATTAAGACATTCATTTAACGTTAATGTAAATTCACTCTGAAGGAAAGTAGTTGTCAGCTCACCAGTGGAGGGCCTTTTCATCAGGGCTATATTTTATCATGTCAAGACCGTGTGCTGTTGCCAGCTTTCATTGCTTGTGTCTATTCCAGGGTAATCTACAAGCTCATGGCCTCAAAGAGTGAAAGCATTCGAGTGCAATCCCTCAAAGTCCTTGGCTACTTCCTCAAGCATTTGGGCCACAAGTAAGTAATTCTAACAGCTGTGTAGTAGACTGTCATTACACAGTCTAATGTTTTTATAATGAATATTGTTCCTGGTTATCTGCTCTTTTTTGTGTAACATCGTCAGGATACTCTGTAAAATCATAAACCAGGCTTTTCATCCAGAGATAGGATTCATCTTTTCCTGCCATTCTTATGGAAGAATGGATGATTAGACTTCTGACTTGATGCCAGGGTGCATTTCTTCCTAGAACATCTGAATTCCTGGAGTTGTGCCCTCAAACCATTACTTCACATAAAGAAATGGTGGAAGAGGTCCAAGTTGCTGTCCCACAGAGTGAAATAAATCATAAACTACCTGTGAGGATGTCAGCATATCTTCTCTGTGCCATCACAACTCCCTCAGGGGACGCATTCAGCCGTCACTTTAATGGCTTTTCATACTCTTTCATACGCACACTATTAGCTCCACTGCAGCCCATCAGGAAGTAAACACATTTCTTCTGTGCTTCTTTCATATTGTTGTTTTTGCTAATTGAATGTCCTTGTTTGATTTCCTTTAGCTCACTGATGTTGGAGATTGTGGGTTGAATATTCCATATGATGTGATGATGTACTGTGGTATAAACTTGGTCAAAACTTCCAGAGGCTTAAATATTTCAGTGTTACCTGTTGTGTAGAAAGTTTTAGAACTAAATGTACTTCCTGCTGTATGATAACCATGCCCTTTCTAACAGCAGTGCATTCCAATTAACTGATAAAGAGAGTGACTGTGTCATCCTCACACTGTACCTCTCTGGTTGAGCAGCCTTTTAAGTTCCACCTGAGCTTCCTTGCATCATCAGTTTGCCTCTTTTCTCCCAAATTTCCATATTTATGCAGGTGAAAGAAATGCTACTCCTCTCCTAAGTGGCCAGTTTGCCAGCCTCTGCAATACATGCACACAAAAGTTGACTTATTAGGAAAGTCCTGAGTCATCTTGAGGCAGTGGCAGCAGCTTTGGCTTCGTGTTCTGACAGCAGTCCTTATGCTGTTTGCACAAGTAGTTTGTCACTGTTGAACCCATTCACCTGTTGTGTTTTGGAGCTATTCCCAGTGACAGACTAACTTCGTTATCCTACACAGCTCCCAACGAAATTCCTCCAATTTATGACAGCAGGAGGCAGCTCCTGACACTTGTCTCCAGAGCCCGGCTCCCTGTAGGGGAGAGCAGGGAAGCAAGCTGACGGCACTCACTGATCCTTGGCTTAG
Organism: Synanceia verrucosa; assembly: GCA_029721515.1. Lineage (NCBI taxonomy): Eukaryota > Metazoa > Chordata > Actinopteri > Perciformes > Synanceiidae > Synanceia > Synanceia verrucosa. The sequence goes on from CM056559.1 coordinate 4,823,146, forward strand.
GGAGCTCTAAACAAGCCACTTTACCATTTTATGTGTGTGTGTTTATCCACAGGAGGAAGGTGGAGATCATGCACACACACAGCCTCTTTACTCTCCTGGGAGAGAAACTCATGCTGCACACCAACACTGTGACTGTGACGACCTACAACACTCTGTACGAGGTAACCGAACATTTTCCTCTCAAATGTCCCAACGTTACTCTGTGTATAGAGTGTGTGACTGATTGTCTTCTCACCTCACCAGATCCTGACGGAGCAGGTGTGCACACAGGTAGTCCACAAGCCTCATCTTGAGCCCGACTCGACTGTCAAGATTCAGAACCCGAGTAAGCCTGTCATGTGTCACATTGAGTTTTATTCTTTCAAAAGTTCCAGATTCTCTGGTGGAAGTGACGGCATGTGTGTCAGTCAATATCATTTATTTAACCAGGTAAAAATCAAAAAAATCACTGAGATTTAAAAACCTCTTTTCCAAAAGTGGCAAAGGAAAAAAAACAATAAAAAAACAAATAATATAAAATATTTTCACATACTACAGAGAAACAAGAGTGGGATTATATGATTACATAATACAACTACAAGATCCAATTTAGCTTATTTCTCTGTCTTTTAAAATTGCCATTTTCAAGTCCTTCTACACATCATTCCAGGTAGATGGGGCAGAAAATTTTAAAGCCTTTTTTCCCATTTCAGTTCTGACTCTCAGCATCTGCATCAGTATGATGTCCTGAGAGCTCAGACCAGGTCAGCTGAGGTTTCTACACGTGTAAACACAAATATGTCCAAGAATAGATTTATAAATAAAAGTAAACCAGTGAGAGAGGCTACAGACACACAAAGAAGGACAATGTGCAACAGCATATAAGGAACAGTGATGTGCTTGACAGCTGCAACCGGTAATAAAATACAAAGCACAATGGTATGCAGCATCCAATTTAAAAAAACGATCAGGAGCATTCGTAAGTATAGTCCAAAATGGGTAAAAAAGTTGAGGTGATCAAATGTTTTCGGACTTGCAATGAAAGATATGATTTTAAATATTTATACACCATCTTTGTGTTTGTGTGCATGTGACACCAGTGATTCTCAAGGTGGTGGCGACCTTATTGAAGAACTCTGCCCCCAGCGCAGAGCTGATGGAAGTCCGGCGGCTCTTTCTTTCAGACATGATCAAACTGTTCAGCAACAGCCGAGAGAACAGACGGTGAGCAGAACTGAAAACACCTTTTCTCACCCGCTCCATCACTCATCTGACTGATTAATGGATCAATTAAAAGAGAAATAGTGTCGTGCATGCCGGTCCTTGTACCGTGTATCTAGCTACTGTCTAAGAAGACGAAGAAGAATTGCTTTATTAATCTCTCAGTGAGGGAAATTTCAATGTACACCCTGTTAGTATTTTTTCAGTGGCACATTACACACAGGTTAAAAAACACATGAATTAATGGAGAGGTGTCAGAGTGAGGGGGCTGCCCCATATCCAGGCACCCTGAGCAGTTGAGGGTTCTGTGCCCACGAGGAAGAATTGGTACCTTTCCAGCTACCAGTCTACTGTTCTGCCCTGGACTTGAAACAATGACCTTCCAATTCCCAGCCCAAGTGACTACAGACTGAGCTACTGTTTATGTTACATTTTGACACCTTCTCATTCCTGCTTTGATACACAAACGCTTTAAGACATATTTAAATTACGTTTCAAGTTTTTAGAAAGCACTGACCTTGATCAACACTATAATTAGTCTAAAACTAATCGTCAGAAAGTGCTTCTTCAAGCTAAACTGTTGAAATGAACAACAAAAACTTTAATTTTAAATTTAATCAAAATTTAATTGGTTTTTGCTTTAGGTGAAGCAGGAATAATAATTAGCCTAAATGCATTTTAAGTCTGATGGAAGAATGTCATTGGAAATATTCCTTTCACCACCAACATCAATAATAAATGATAAACTTCCACAAAAACTTTTATTCCCTGGCAGCTTGTGTCTGTTGATGGTGTGATGATGTGCTTGTTGCAGGTGTCTGCTTCAGTGCTCCGTATGGCAGGACTGGATGTTTTCTCTTGGCTACATCAACCCGAAAAACTCTGATGAGCAGAAGATCACTGAGATGGTGTACAACATTTTCCGTATTCTGCTCTACCATGCCATCAAGTATGAGTGGGGAGGATGGCGAGTGTGGGTGGATACACTCTCTATAGCCCACTCTAAGGTAGGAGTACTGTACTTTACTGTACAACAGAGAGGAAACACTGACCTCTACTGTTCAGGCAGGCATTGTTTAGCTGTTAAGGTTCCTATAAATTGATATTGTCTAAAATGTTGCTGTTTTTATAGGTGACGTATGAGGCACATAAAGAATACTTGGCTAAAATGTATGAAGAGTACCAGCGTCAGGAGGAGGAGAATATTAAGAAGGGGAAGAAGGGTTTGGTCAGCACCATCTCTGGTCTGTCTGCTCAGGCCTCTGGCATCAATGGCACAATAGAGCTCAGAGAAGTGGACGATAACTCCCAGACACCTGAGAGCGAGAAGGAGTACGAGAGTGCAGACTCAAATAACCTGCTGGCTGAAGGGAAGGGTCCTGAAGAGGGTCACAGAGGAGCAGAGGGCACGGTAGATGGTGTCCGGGTCGAAGTTCATGACCTCCTAGTGGACATCAAAGCTGAAAAAGTGGAGGCTACAGAGGTTAAACTGGATGATATGGACCTGTCCTCTGAAACTCTGAGAGTATCTGAGAATGGAGCCCTGGTGGAGGTGGACTCTCTGCTGGATAATGTTTACAGCGCTGCTGTGGAAAAGCTCAACAGTAACGTCAACAGTGTGTTGTTACCAAAGTGCAGCATGAATGACCAAAACGCACCCCCTCTCATTACGCTGGATGACGATAAGGACAGCATCCCTAACAACGACAACTTTCTGTTTGGCAAGGCAGCAGACAAGCCTCTGCCTGATCTCAGTACAGCTGAGCCTCTGGTGCTACCCATCCCAGAGCCTCCAGCCCACACCAGTGCCACTGGTGAACTGGGCCTTCTTGCTCACATGGCAGGCAGGTCTGAGTTTGGCTCCTTACCCAGTATCCTGGAGAAAGATGAGTTTGAGCTCCAGGCAGACTTAGAAGGCATCAGCACTGAGGCTGCTAGTGAGGCTGAGGTGTCCTCCACCAGTCCAGAGGTCACCGAGGGCACAGCTGCATCTGACAGAGACGCCTCAGCTGTCAAGACCAGCAGTGCAGCAGATGCAACAAGCAACATCTCTGATGCAGAGCGGTCTGATGATGGCAAAGACAAGGAGATGAAGAAGATTCAAACGACCGCCACCACACAGGTTGGTCTGAAGCTCATGGACTTTTACACAAAAGAAATAGTTGAGGTTCACTGATTCACCAGGTTGAAAGTAAGTGGAAAGTTTTGGCAGACGTAAATATAACAGCAGACGATCATGAATCCTGAAACAGAGCGGCGCCAGGCCTCAAAGAGTGGGAAGCGAGTAGGGAAACCATTTGCCATTGTCACGAAGTGAACAGTTTTATAGTAACAGACCCATAGGGAGCGTGCACTTCCCTAACTCTGGTTGTAATGGGGACAGGATGACCTGCTCATCAGGCAGCATCCCTCTGAGACTCAGAAAAGTGGGCTGCTGAGTCAACAGGAGGGTAGAAATAGACCGAGCATTATTCTGCTGCAATCGCCTGGGATTTGTTCCTCGCTCCCCTCCCTTCGAACGAGCTGTGCTCCTTCTCAGAGGTCAGGCTCTCGCTCCCAGACTGGGTCACTGATGGAGGGCCGCTGGGAGGCAGCAGGCTTTATTTTTAAACCTTTCTTTGCTGTTGTGTAATTGCTCATGTTCAATTCATCACAGCTTTTATTGCAGCACCTTGCTGACTCATTCAAGTTATATTTAGAGGTTGAATTAAGCTAGTTTTATTCAAACAGGAAGGACTCAGTTTAATCTGGAAAATTCATTATTCTCAGTGACTGTAGCATCACATCTCGTTCAAGGCGCACCATCGATCTTTACAGAACAGTAGGATTAGCAGCAGTGTCTCACACTGGACAGTGATTGTAAAGGTGATGCCAAACGAGAGTGTTTGCTGTTTTCTGCCGTCAGAGTCATGGTCGCCTGACCAATCAAATGGAGAGAGACATACGTGTGGACTTGGGCTTCAGGGGGACGCCCATGACGGAGGAGCAGCGACGGCAGTTCAGCCCCGGCCCACGCACCACTATGTTCCGCATCCCAGAGTTCAAATGGTCAGCCATGCACCAGAGACTGCTCACTGACCTGCTGTTCGCTCTGGAGAGCGACGTCCATGTCTGGAGGAGGTGTGTGAGCTGTGAAGTGCTTTAGATGAGATTCACATGCCCTTCCATATCAGATATATTATTTTATTATGTTTTTGTTTTTTAGACTTTATATACATCCTGTAAATGTTTACTGCACAGTAAAATTGCCACATGATATCTGTAATATGGAGACTGCGTGTACCCATTACAATCATTTTTTTCTCCTCCTTCCTCTGCAGCCACTCCACCAAATCTGTCATGGACTTTGTTAACAGTAATGAGAACATTATTTTTGTGCACAACACCATCCACCTCATCTCACAAATGGTGGACAACATCATTATCGCTTGTGGAGGAATCTTGCCCCTTCTTTCTGCAGCCACCTGTCCTACTGTAAGTGCTCCTTACTGTCTTCTCTGTGGGGCGATAATGCCATCTAGTGGTGTTTATAGGAAGCTTTTGGTCAGTGGTTGTCTGTAGCTCACGACAGGACAGTATTGGTGTTTATTTTTTGCTCAGCTTCACTCTGCTACAGTTAACACTGTGGACAGTGTTTGCTTTTATCGGTGTGATGTAATTATCTGGTTTATTCCAGAATCTTGAATTGGATTTTCATCTGATTTTATTTGTCTCTGTGTCTAATGTGGCATGGTTATTATTAATTCTATTTTAATTTCTCTCTCTTCATTACTCTTTTCTAAACCCTTTTGTGAATTTAAATCATCAAATAGATCTAAAATTGTATTATAGCTCTGAAATTAACAAAAATGTACGGCTCTACTCCCGTGAAGTATTTGACAAAATATTATAATAAAGAGTCTTTGTTGTCATTATGCATGCATAACAAAATTTTGTAGGGTCTCTCTGCTTAAAGGCACACATAAATAAGAAATAAGAATAAAGATATAAAGCTATAAATATAAAAATATAAAGATTTAAAACACCCACATTTGCAGAGGAGATGTCAGTTTTACAGCAGAAATGTAATACTTGCAGCAGAAATGTAATATTTACACTGGAACTTGGATCAAATACTCCACCAATTTTTAAAATTTGAATATTTTCTCTGCTTCCTCAGAGATGAGACCACTAAATGTTCAGCTCCTAAATTCATTAGCACCGACCACAGTCTTTATATCTGTCTTATCCTCCTTTTTCCATGTAAAATAATTCTTTAATGACAACTAGAGGCTGTTTTTGTTTTACATGGCCGGTGTCTTCCTTGCTTGTGCCAGACGGAGCTGGAGAACATTGATGCGACACAGGGCATGTCCTCAGAGACCGCCATCACTTTCCTGTCCCGTCTCATGGTCATGGTGGACGTGTTGGTGTTCTCGAGCTCCCTCAACTTCAGCGAGATTGAAGCCGAGAAGAACATGTCCTCCGGTGGCCTGATGCGTCAGTGCCTTCGACTCGGTAAGGTCGTGATTGTGAATGTCAGTCAGTGCAGTGAGACAGTCTAACAAATCACTTCACGTCACCATGTCCTTGTTGCATCATTCAGTTTCTCATCAGCTTCAGGGTGAAATCAGCCTCCCCAGCAGCCTGGGACAAACAGTCGTCAGAGATAACTGATATTAAAGAGATCATGCATGTTATCTATGTTTAATTTCCATTTTATTCTGAAATGAGAGCCTTTTTTTGTGTGTGCAGTGTGTTGTGTGGCTGTTAGGAACTGTCTGGAGTGCAGGCAGAGACACAGAGAGAGAGGAAATAAGTCAAATATTCACAACAACAGCAAGGAGGTCCTGCAAAATGCTGTGAGTTCCAACAAGGTAGGATGTGTGGTTTCTGTGGCTTTACAATATGTCTGCTCTCCTATTCACTTTTAAATTATATAAAGAAAAATAGCAGTGTGATTGAGGTTCTGCTGAACACTCTAGCATGTCATACTGTGTTATCTCTCTGCTTTAGACAGCCGTAGAGACTGTCCCTAGTAACCTGTCTCCCATCAAGGACCCTGATCGTCTTTTGCAGGATGTGGACATCAATCGACTGCGCGCTGTGGTGTTTCGTGATGTGGTGAGTGTTGATGTGTGTGTGCAGGGTGTGCATATGCACAACATGCATGTGTTTGTCACAAAGACTTGGCGAGAGGATGCAAATAGGATGAGTTTTTTTGGCAGAGCTGCTGTCCGATGAGCACTAGCCCATAAAGTTTGAATGGCTGCACTTCAAAGCGAGTATTAGAAATATGTTAGACTAATACTTTGAATGTGTTCTCATGCTTTATTTGCTGTGAGAGGAGCATCAAACAGGAGCAGTGGATTGTGTGAAATGAGATCTTCTGAATAGAGAGTGGCGTAACCGTATTGTGATTCCTCCCCACAGGATGACAGTAAGCAAGCCCAGTTCCTGGCTTTAGCTGTGGTGTACTTCATCTCTGTCCTCATGGTGTCCAAGTACCGCGACATCCTGGAGCCACAGCGTGAGACTGCCAGGATGAGCCAATCAGGACGCAGCATGCGTCAGGAGATCAACTCACCAACCAGCACAGGTGTTGACAGCTGTGCCTTACCTTTCTTACACATTATGCATGCTTCCTGCTCACTAATCTTAGCTTGTGGCGACTCTGTCTGATATAAATGAATGCAAGGTTGTCTTCAGTCCTTGCTGATGTGCAAAAAGAGCTCATTCAGTAAATAGCAGGGAAACCCTGCCCGCGCTCCACTGGCTCATCTATGATTTATTCATAAGCTCTTCTAATTGCACTGCACGGACTTAAATGTGAAAGCAAATGGAGACCGGGGCTGGAGATGGTAGTTATGAACTTGAATGGGTTTCATCGTTCTCTCTCAAATGAAAGGTGGTATATGCCTCAAGTCATAAATCATACATTAAGCCACATGAAAGGAAATCAGCGTGTGCCTACAAAGGTTTACCGCAATGTCTGCTGCAGTGCCAACCTGCTACTATGAGAGGCACACTTTATCAACGTCCATTCAGACAAAAGGTGAAGTGAGTAAAAGAAACAACAGGAAGAGGAGAGGCCAAGCTCAGAGCCTGCAGAGACTAAAGGAAGAAAAGATGAGCAGGGAGAAGTTTGGAGATAGGAAAGCAGCAGCATACCGGCCAACTACTGTGGGTTTTTGGGGCAGTGGAGCCAGCCTTGCTATTTTCAGCCCCATCTGTCAGTGCCCATTAGGCAAGCAATCCACCAGAGGAGAATGGGATCATAGAGGTTGCTGGGAGGAGAGAGGCACACTGCCGCCTTCATAAATTTCACCAGAAAATGGGGGAATTTTCCAGACGGCATGTGGCAGACGATTGTCTGATGAACCAGGAAGCCAGACGACTTGCTGGCTAAATCAGGCCCTGCTGACCTCGTTAGGGGGCATGTGATGAATATGAATTTGGGGGGCCAGCATCTACTGTAGGTAACCACTAGGTCAGATTAAACCAAAATCAGACTTGAAAGGCACCTCTGCAGGTCTCTGAGTCAAAGGAGCTGTTGTTTGCTATGTAGAAAATATATTTTCAATGCAAGAAAGTCTGAACACCAGAATAAATGTACTTATTCCACTAGTATGAATATAATTATTGTATAAGATGCCATAATTTTTCCCTCAAAAACAGTCCTAAAACACAGAGAAAGCCTTGAGCATGCTGCCATGATAGATTTTAATAAAACACCTGGTTCTCATCATATATCAGTATAGAAAGGTACACTATACTGTATATTATGTACCAGAATAATAGAGCAGCTCTCTGACATCTTGACTGTCACTGTTTTAAAGTGGTTAAATATATATAGACTTCCACAGCTTTAGGCAGGAGGAGACTGAGGAAAATCCCAGTTTTATTATCATAGAAGTCATAGAAGGAAAATAAGTGAGAGATAATCTCAGCAGAGGATCAGAGCTTCTGGGGAGAGATCTCAGATTTCTACACATGCTAAATTTACTCTGGCCAGCTAGCTCTGGAATGCTATTTTATTCATTTACATCGGTTAATTATTTAATATAAAATCCCAGTTTCTTACTTCTCTTGGAGAATCATATTATGATATGTCTGCGTATAGACAGACTATGATAAATATGTGTGATATGTTCATTAATATAGTGTAGGGATCAAAAGAAAAATGAATGATTGACTATTTTAATCTCTAAACTCACATATCCAGTGTCATCAAATATGATGTTGTCTCATAATGTAATGTTGCTTTGGATCTTGGGACTGTTGATAAAACAACAACTTAAATTTGTTTGCTTTTGTTTATTTAGTAAATGTTTAATCAATCACAAATGATAATGAAAAAGGAAAAATGTAATGGATATTTATGAATAATTCAGTCAAGACAACAAGCAATGCACAATGATTATTAGTTTTGTACATATATTTTCATACAGTATCTGCCACCATGTGTTTGTATTTCTTTCTTCAGAAACACCTCCAGCATTTGACAGCAGTAAGGACCATCCTGCACCATCTGACCTCCATATGGAAAGCTCCCTTCCCCACACAGACTCTGGTATCGGAGAGGAGCAGCTCGCCAGCGTCGTAAACGGGTCTGATGTAGACCACGGCACTGAACTGCTCATATCTACACTGTCCTCAGAGGTGAAGAAGTCCCAGGAGAGTCTGTCTGATTTGCCCAGTGTGGAGGTGTTGAAACCATCCTCCTCTATCATTAGCATTAGCCAACCCAGCAAGGGCATCAATGTCAAAGAGATTCTGAAGAACCTGGTAGCAGCTCCGGTGGAGGGCTTGGAGGCTGGGCTGGAACCGGTGTCCTACCCAGACCCTGCTGCCAGCACCCAGGCCCAGACCATGCTGCCCATGCAGTTTCACTCCTTTGACAGGTGAGGAAATGCCTAATAGCTTTTCTTGTTATGACCCATCCATTTTGTACCTCTTATCCTCATAGGGTCTTAGGGTGAAAGGCAGGGTACACCCTGGACGAGTCTCCAGTTCATCACAGGACACATAGAGACAGACAACCACTCACACTCACAATCATACCTACTGTCAATTTAAACTAGCCAATTAACCTAATCCCCATGCATGTTTTTTTATGGTGGGAGGAAGCCGGAGTACACAGAGAGAACCCACCCATTTACTACAAATCATTTACACAATTAATTTTGCATCCTTTAAAGTTACTTTTTGGATGTGTTTCATGCATCCATTGGATTCAAGTTGTTTGTTTTAACTCATTGAGTGCCAGCCATTTTATAAAACTTGTTTTATAAAGTTGTCTTGTTCCGGCGTTTTTGCCCGTTTTGAGTCATATTTCAAGACCCACAGAATATTTTGTACCTTGACTCTGAAAACACTGAATAGCTTGTTTTATCAGAGGTAGATTAGAGGACACTTTCACCAAAATCACCACTTTTTGTCCAGAATCCGCACATTTTCCCTCTGATCTCGATCTCTCTGGTGTATACCGTCTGTTTATGCTCTGACTACTGCCAAAAAAAACACTTTGACGTATTATTACATCAATGGCACTCAAGTGTCAGATTTTAAATGAATTAATTGAATATGTCAATGGCACTCAAAGAGTTAAGAATGAAAGTTGAGTTTTCAAATCTATCACAGTGAACATTTATTCTGCATTAATGGTACAAGACATTGCTGGGTAAAAGACACACAATTCAATGTAATAATCATATGTGAAAGTATACAGTAAAGGATTTAGAGTGGTCCTTTATCATAACTTCAGTTTTTTCTCTGAGGATAACCAGCGCTCATCTAATGCCATAAAAGATCTATATGTGTATGCAGTCAGTGTGTATATATGCGATCACTCAAGCGGCAGTAAAACGCTGATGTTAATCCTCTGGGTTTATCTCAGTTATCCTGTGTACCACTAATGGTTTCTAAGTAGCGTGCAACACATTATTCATTTCAGGCCTCTTGTATTGCACTCGTCCCCCCACAGGAAGGAATTCCTGTGTTTGGAAAGGTCTCTGCGGCACTGCTGTGGTTTATTTACATCCTGGATTAGACAGAACCACACAGTAATCTGTCTGGATTTGGGAGTTTACAAATCTACTCCTGCAGGGATTTCAAGCATCTGATCCCTGTCTCCTGTGGTTGATAAAGTTTTGAAAATCATCAGTTTTTTTGCAGAAAGTAATTTGAGTTTGTTTTGCACAAACAAAAACACATCCTCATCTGACACCAATGATTCAGTGGCGTTTCTGTGTAATCAGTGCCGAGCTCCAGTGAGTCAGGAGGAACAATGGGGCCTCCCTTCGTTTTAATGCATGCTGCTGCTGAGGTGAGCCTGATGAATAGGGGAGAAGATGGAGGAGTATGTGGGGGTCTCCAGGGCGTTGATGACAGATTAAACAGAAGCAGCCTCATGCCACACCGCGGCCAGCCCTGTCGCCCTCACCGGCTCACACCCGTAATGGGAACTGGCAGCCTGAAATGAGTCGGCACAGCAAAGTGTATTATTTTTGAAATGCTTTCACACAAACCCTCCTGACCACATATACAACTTTGTCTCATGCTTTTCATGTCGCTCCCCCCCGCTCCAGCCTCCATTTGCTGTGTCTAATTGTTTGCCACCTGCCAGCGAAATGAGCTGCCAGACATGGACAGGCCTTTCATTTGTCTGTCAGGGCGACAATAGATTGGGAGTGACAACATCAAAAAGGAAGAAGGAGGGGAAAAAATGGCTTAAAGTGGAGTGCACAGGGGCCAACGTTACAGAGGCCCCTCGACTAGAGACTTTCATAGATAAGGTTCAAATTGTTCAGCATCCAGATGTCTGTTCAACCACATGGGAATACAGTTCTACTTCCCTTCTCCTTCCCCAAAAGTCTTCATTTCAGCTCCATAAGATATTGTTTGTCCTTACATATTTGATTTTCCCCTTGATGTAGATAATTGGTTTTAATTGAGTTTGTGAGTGGAGTGTACGCGCACATTCCCCCTGTATCCTTCCGTATAGCCCTGAATAATGAATAATTAGATTAGATTCCATCTGTAGGATTTCTAAAGGAAACATTTCTGTGGTTATACTTCACACTGCAGCCATCTCCCCTTAGACACACCTCATTAATATTTATTCCAAGATTAATCCTCGCTTTATTCTCCTCAACTCAATTAAGACAATTCTATTAATAAAATATGCACTAGATAATCTATACATGATTCATGACCCCTCTGCTAATTAATTATTCATTAAAAGAAGTTTTATCTCCATCCTGTAGATGGGATGTAACGTTGCAGCTATGCCAAAGAACAGACAAGCCTCTGCTGAAAGATGCAAGCTAGGGATGCATTTAGAAAGCAAGATTAATTTCACGCCGACTTCCGGCAATCAAAACACGTTAGTGATGTTCTGATGTCTGTCGGTGAGATTTCACAGAGGGGAGCTGTACGGAGATCTGCTAAATAAATGATACCCATCATCAGAGCTCTTCAAAGCACAGCTGTATCTCTGGAGATAATTATATTTCACTTAGCTTTTCTGACTCTTTTGACTGAGAGATTGATCTGATCTGCAAACTTTCAAAAAAGTTATTTTGTTAAATTATTTTGGTATTGTGTGCCACAAAGTATGTCACTTAATATATAATTTAAATGTACTATATGCATATTTTGTCCATAGAGAAGGTACAGGGGTATGCTATCTGTATAGAATACAATAGTTTTTCATTTATGCCTCATTGGGGGAAATTCACCCACCACAGCAGCATAGGCATGATACAGTAATAAAAAAAACAATAAACAACAGCAAAGACATAAAATAATATGTAATAATAATAATAGAAATATAGTAGATATTTACATATTTACATTATGTGCTAAATAGCAAGGGAGGAAAAATATATTTTAATTGCAAATTAAACTGTTAAACAATTTGTAGATGAATACAATATAAAACATAGCTTTGATAATTTTGTATGGTAGAAAAAAAAAATAAATGACCAAAAGGCGTGAAAACCATGTTAGGTTTGAGTCCCTTCATGTATAAGATGGTATTCAGTCCAACTGCAACATAAAACAGTAAAAGTCTGTTTGTGGGGATTTGCCTCGGATGACAGCGGGCTTAGCTTGTGACAGAGCAGAGGCCTGGCCTGTGTCACTGAGAGAAACTGCCGGAGATTGGACGAGACATTATCTGGCACCCTCACAAACCCTAAGGCCAACTGCAGGCCTGATAAGGACAAGCTTTCCTTCTTCTTCCTGTCAGGGAGCTCTAGCAGGGCCAAGTTCACCGCATCATCTTTAATCCTTGGCCAGTAGGATTGCATGCAAACAGAGGTCTGGAGGGTTAGTGGTGTGTCTGTGCTGCTACATGAGGTCACTAGTAGGCCTGTGACTTTTATTGCAAGCTTTTCCTGTTTTCATGTTTTATTCATGAGCTCTACTCTTTTCTCTTTCAGCACCGTGTAGTGTTTGGTACAGTAGCTTCTGCAAATAAAGAGAAGCCATGGCTATCATTAATAAATTAGGTTGTTTTCTGTGGCATCTCGGATGGTAAAATTTCTTACTGAAATGGCTCATCCTGATCAAGGCTGGCTTTCTTAAGGAATCTGGTGGCTTCAGATGGGTACATGAAAGGTGCTATATAAATTGAAGTAATTCTTATTATTATTATTATTATTATCATGTCAGTTACTACGCATGGGTGTGCATGCTCCTCCATCAACATAGCATGATTAATTTGACTACTAAAATTACAATCTTAAATGTATGTGTAATGTGTAAAAAGAATATAAATAGAACTTTAGAGTAGAACTAGAAATGGACACCCCCTATACACGCCCCTGGTACAGACTAGAAGATTCAGCATTATTCAACAAAGAATAAAGCTTTTTTTTTATACACCAAATAAATACTACAAGACGTCATTACTTCCTCTCAACTCTGCTGCAAAAGATGAGTGACCAGAAGTGGCTGCACTTGTGATTTCCCATGTGAAATATAATATGTAGGAAATCTGTCTATTTAAAAAATGCTTGCATTAAAGTGGCAGCCCCCCTCATTCTCTATCGGCATTTTAATCAGGAAATACTATTATTATATTATCTACACATTAAAAACAGACTATTACAAACAACATTTAGGCTTGAAAATGTTCTAAAATTCATGTAAAATATTTACATTATCCATCATTATCCTTCGTACAGATGTGTGTGTGTACATTGTTCTTATTTATATGTAAATGGATTTGATAATATACACGAGACCAGATATTTATGTATGCATGTTATTGTCAACTTAATGTATAAAATTATTCATGATTTATTCAGACTTTTCAGTTCCTTGATGCCCCTGTTTACACCTGTACTTTCAGAGTTTCTATGTCATATATTTTGGGAAGTAATATAGCGAAACTTGTCAAATAGTCCATGAACCTCAAATATGTAACACTCACATATGTATGTTGCTGCTCTGTGTTGGTACAGAGCAAATGCCAAGTAGAAAGGTCTTGAATCTCATGATCAATGAGCCGTAGTTCTGTCAGTTCGTACACAGACGGTAGCTATGAAAATGCATGTCAGTAACAACTGCCAAGCTGCTGCTGCAGAGCCGCTCATTAGGGTCGGGATGTTTTCAGCTCTCAGCAGAGCAGAGGGCAGCAGAGGGCCAGCGGTGGCCAGATGTGAGGGAAAATGTGGTAGCTGGCTGGTTGGCCTCTTGCTCTCAGGTTTATTTACTTCAGCATCTTGTCTGTGTGTGTGTGTGTGTGTGTGTGTGTGTGTGTGCGTGCGTGCTTTATGCTGATGGATGGAGTTACAGGTCAGGATGTTTACCTTTGCAGACGTCCTGACTAGCGTCTGGGCATGCTCATGCTGTAGGGCCTGAGAGGAATAACAGATTTTATTTTATTTTTTTTTTTAGAGTCAGAGGGGAGGATTAGAAAGTCAAGAAAATCCTGGCATTCAACTTTATTATGATAACTTTTATCTTAAAGGCTAGGCTAGAAACTTTTAATTGTTGGGCTCAGCTATATATTTTCTGACAAAAAATTCAACCACAATACCACTTTTTTATCACTTATGTAGTAATGCTGTCAACGACAAAAACAACAACTTATTGAGTCAGAGTATATGAATTAGTCTTTGTAGTTATTACAGTGGATTTATAGTTAACTCCTGTCGTTATACTGCACCCTGGAGCTTTTTTCATTTATTTTATTAATGTAAAGGGATTTTGTATCTTGCTCAATGGCAGGAAAGAGACTGCACAAACCCTCCACCTCCATCTTTTCCTCTTCATTTTTCCACCCCGCTGCTTTTTTTTCCAGTCCATATCCATATGATAACCATTTACTATGGTGCACTTTGAATGTACTGAGTGTGTGTTTCCTGTAGGAGCGTGGTGCTTCCTGTGAAGAAAACCTCCCCTGGCAGCCGAGCAGTTAACACAGTGGGAAGCAGCAGCAGCACCTCTGCTGGCCTGACAGCTGGCAGCACCGCCAACATCTTTGCTGCTGCCTCTGCGACCCCCAAAAGCATGATCAACACCACGGGTAGGTCATGCACAAGGTTACTTCAGTTCCTACATTCAGCCCTGGTAATACGCTTAATTTTGAATAATACTACTTTAGAGCAATTTGAGGAATTATTGCTCATCTTAATGACCTTTCTGTCTTTGGTGCTGTTCTGAGAATACAAACAATGCCTTTTTTCTGTTGGATCATGTGATCATGCGTCAATGTGCAGGGTCTCTTTTCCACCACTAGATGGCCCTGTTGACCTTCCTATCAGTGTAAGTGCACCACCTAATAATAACCACTCTCCTTTAGCCACAAATATTCATCCTGATACAAGCAAACCACATAACTCTGCTTTCATCTACCTGGATTCGTATTAAACCGCTGCCTTTTTAACAGTGAAAATATCTGTTTTCCTGTACTCTGTGTTCCTGTCTGATTGACTACAAGTCTCCCCCCACCCTCCCCCTGCTGTCACATTGCTTTTCCTGCTGCATTAAGCCAGTTCCACCTCAGGGCTCCTGTAGTCTGGGTCTCTGAAAGGACCCACTTAACACCAAGAACCATTAGGCGCGGCAACACCTTTTTAATGTGCGTCATTAAAAAAAACTCTCTGCAGGAATGTGAGAAATGCATCCAAGTCAAAGTGTGCTTTCAGCTGAAGCCACAGGCCCGCACATAGACCCTATGATCTCTGGTTTGACCTAATGGTTTTATGCTTGTGACTCGGTAGCTTACCTTTAAATTAGCACTGTCACGATAAAATTCTGACTCTGATACCAAAACTAAGTGTATCATTTAAAAAATCTGATGCGGTGTAGTTTTGATTTGTTGGTTGATTCTTAGTAAGTTCCATATGCTGCTGCTGGCACTGGTTTGAGCAGCCAGCGTACTGTACTGTAGGTGCACTTGGATCCACTCTTACCAAGTTTTTGTTTCACTGCTGAAATCTCCTGCCGGGCCAGATTATAGCTGGCCAACTTCCAATTCTTTCTTTTTCTTTCAATTATTTCAGTCTGTGCCATTTCAGTCATTTACAGCCTCTGGAGGTGACACGGAAACATAATTTCAGTCAACTTTTTTAAGATAATAGTATCAGGAATGTCTGTGTAGGTTCTGATTCACTTTTTGAATATTAGAAATACATTGCATATATATGCATTAATCGTGTTTTCGTTACCTAAACATTAGTTCTCATCCCTCTATAAATTTACTACAGATTATTAAACACAAAACTAATATAAATATGTAATACTATTGTTGCCTGCCTCTGTTGGTCTTCCCTGCAGGAGCAACTGATGCCACCCCCTCTACCTCCTCTTCCTCCAGTTTTGTCAACGGAGCCACCAGTAAGAATCTGCCGGCCGTGCAGACGGTGGCCCCCATGCCTGAAGACACAGAAGAAAACATGAGGTACAACAAGGCCCTTTCTGTTCAGCCATACTTGCATTTCCTATGCCAGGAAACCCACTTCATTAAAATTGTTGTGCATAAAATCTGCTCGAACGTGGAGTTGTGTGTGAACCAGATCAGATTTGATGGATCGCTATGGTAACCTTGCTCTTCTCTAATAAGATTTTTTACACCGTCAAAACAAAAGACCACAAATACTCTTGTATTTAACACACATAAAGGTGTTTTTCTCATGAATACGATGACAAAGTAATTCTTTGTGTACATTCGTGTGTTCCTGTGTGTGACCTTGACTCGTCTTCCTCACTTGCTCTAATAGTTTGTGACAGACGTCCTTAGTCCTGCTCTCCCACTGTCTGCTGAGAGCCCGGGTCTTTCTCCAGAGTCTCTCTTTCTCTTTGCAGTTGCCATGGCAGCAGTAACCGACATCACTTAGCGTAACTGTGAAGTCAATGATAGTACTGCCTTGCTGTGGAGCCTTATATTTTAGATAATAAAAAAATATCCAAGCTGAAGCTCCTCTTCCAATCTGAATTGCAAAATTACAAGTGATATGCATTTTATAATTTGTGTTTTAGAATTAGCTAAAAATCACTTCTTGTGGTTTCATTTTTCTCTCTATTTCAGTGCCTTTTGTGAAGTGGACCAGTGTCCACTACGCCAGAGACAGACACCTCCTGAACTCAAACCCTTTAGCTCCCTGTCAGGATTACAAGCAGCCTCCAGAGATGCAGGCCAGTGTCTTAGGCAAGGACATTTAGATTACCCCCCTCCAGCCTCTTCACCCTGCTTCCACTGCTGGTCTAACATCCCTCTGCTGTGTTTTCCCAGGACTCTGGAAGGCCGATTACACGACACACACATACAAATCCTAAACCAAACCTTTCCCCTTTTATCTCCACATTGCTGCTCTCTGCCCGTCATAGTGTCTGGATATGTGCGTACATGTATGAACATGAGCACAGAGATACGATGCAGCTCCAGTCGTATCTCTGCTAGTTTGCAGTCTGAGCTGTATGGCTGCATGACTCCTGCTCACAGTTTCTCTGAGGTGCTCAGATAGTGTCAGGCAGCATGTAGCGAGTGTGTAGGAGATAAGAAACTTCCCTCTGCAGTCTTGAAAAACTGTGATCCCATGTGCAAGCTTGGTAACATGTCACAACAAAGAATGCAAACAACTGCTGAGAAATCCTCTTTGAATGCAAAAAAATGTTAACATGACTTTTGAGATGACATCATTGGCATCTCCAGTGATGGCATGGATACCCAGCTTGGTTTGCATCCTCTAAAATGTGTTGGTTACCCTCTGCACTCATCAGGACTCAGTCAGGTGATGTTAGCTGTGTGCACTGGGTCGACTGTGAGGCCCTCACTGCTCTGTTTGTGCCTCTAAAGGAAGGGCACGACGCTACTTCCCTTACATGTCTACTCTTTTTCATCTGTCTAATTTCCTTTTGTGACTTCTATCTTGATGTTTTTTTCTTTGACAGCATTACTACAAAGCTGGAGAGGGCCTTGGAGAAGGTGGCACCCCTGCTGAGAGAGATCTTTGTAGACTTTGCACCCTTCCTGTCGCGCACCCTGCTGGGCAGCCATGGACAGGAGCTGCTCATTGAAGGTACAGAAGTTTATAGTGTAGCAGTGCGTGGTGGAGTCCTGCCCCCACCATCCTACCTAGTGCATGTACTACGCTGATGGATGCATACGCAGGAGAAGGTGTTGACGCCAGAGTCACTATTTTGCACACAAGCTGGGAGTCTTGTCACAGTTGGACTAAATTTGCGTCTGTGTATTTTTCTTCCTCGTGATTCACTCCACATATTGAGGATTATTCTGAAATAATATTTTTAAACATCAGTGTTTCAGTCACAACAGATGTCATGTTGAAATAATTGATGGCCTTTGCCTCATGCCAGTGATATTTTTAGCATCGCCCTGCGGCTCGGTGCATTCTAGTCTTTTTTTTGGTGAATTTTTCTTTCCAGACTGAATTTATGCAAATAGATTTGTGTCAGATGTTATGTCATTGTAGGAGAATCTGAACACATTACCTGTATTTACATTGGAAGTTAGACAATATTTGTGCCGTAAAACATTCATTTTCTGCACCTGAATCCAATACATGGAAAGTAAAATGAAGCTTAGGTAATTGCAGGGGCAGGCAATGTTAATTTTTTAATAATACCGAACAGATGATGCAGTGATGGTTTGCTAATGTTAAAGATCATATAGCACAGACTCTGTACGCTCTATCACAAGATCAAGGACTGACTGTATCATAAAAACCTCATGGTTTTATTTTAAACAGCATCACAGCAGTCACATTGCATATATTTAAAATGCTGCTCTGACTGGCTTGATTGTGCGCAGTGTTTGCAGAAGTGTGTGATCCTTTTGCTGCACTCCACTCTTATTTCCTGGTGGTTGTGTGAAGGCTCCCAGTGCTTTCCTAAGGCCTCACAGTGCTTCTTGTGCCTAACCTCAGCGACTGTCTGCCTGCCTGCCTGTGTGCTCCGCCACTCTATTCCAGTGCTTGCTTTGGCTCGCATTAACAAGAACACACCACCACACACTACAGTGCAGAGTACATGTGTGTGGCCTCCAGTCTTTTGCACAAAGTGAAATGATATCTCTGTGTTTTCTCACTGCCAAAGTCTTTTCTTTTAAGGGTAAGCTAAACTGATATTAGTTTCAGAAGTCCATGCGAGAGAGAATGACAGCATGCTGAAAGAATTCATTCCTGTGACTTTATTAAAGCCGGATCCACTTTCCTGAGTGTGGTTCATTTAAACTTTTACACTGCCAGCTGCCTTTAAATGGATCATTTATTTAATTTCTGCTAATTTTTAGAGATGTCCCAATACTTTTTCACTTCCGACATGATACCGATTGTTTAGCCTTGAGTATTGCCGGTTACCGATATTGATCCGATGCGATATCAGCACAAATCATACATACTTTTATTCCTTATATTGTAGTATGGAATATTAAAAAAGGCTTGATCAAGTCATAATACTCAAACAGAGAACAATAGTTCTCTGCGACTGTAGGTCTGAGGAAAACTGACTCATTTATTATTAACCAATGAGTTACATCAATTTTAACCTTAACATAAGAATATTCTACAATTAAATAAATAAATAAAAAGTGCCTGAAAAATAACCTCAATAAAGCCAATAAAAACAAATATACTGCATATATATATTGTAGAGAGCAAAATAACCACTAGTTTAACATAAATATCAGATATTGGATCAGGACCCCCTTGCTAATTTTCAAGTGTTTTAATCATCACTAATAAATATTTTCTTTGATTCAGCTTAACTTATTTTGTGAAAGCTGTGGTAAGAGACGGGCATTGTTTCTACCTGTTTCTACCATCATCATGAATCAATCAAAAATCTGGGGGGATTTCTTCTCATTTTGGCACAAATATCCAATTGGAAAAAATAATTCATATTCTAATTGTCACAATTTAATACAAATGTCTAGGAGAAAATGATGAAGAGATGACATTTTGGACAGACACGGATGTAAATTGCAACTTCACTGGTTAACAAAGGCATGTAACTGGTAATTCTAGTTGTTATTAAGCGGCTAGATCTGAAATTGATAGAACATTTCTTTTTTTAGTCAGGCTCTTTTACTGGTATTTAACTTGAGCTTTGACTAAGTAATCAAATTAGGAAAGCTTATTCATGAGCAGGGTTTAATTTATTTGACCGTATAAACCAAACCTGTAAAAATGATATGGATTAAGTTTTAAAGCAACATTTATAGTAGTACTGTTCTATTTGTTTTTCTCCTAAATGTTTCCACACCAGCCAGTTCCACAAACAGCCACTGGTAGTTTTTCCTCCATACGTCATGTATATAGTAAACATATTTACATATGTAAATAGCCCTGTGGGTATGCCATGCACATGTGGCTAAAGCTACTCACTCAAACTCAGGGGGAAAGGAATGCAAAATCAGGTAGCATAGCCTTGACAAGTGTGAATATGTCTGTTAGCCTTTCACTCAAAGTCTGTCAGCAGACTGACCAAGCTGACAAACCAGAGCTGAGCTGAGAGTGTAACCTCACAAACAAGGTCGTAGATGGACAGCTCGGGCCTCGGCGCTCCTCACCAGACACATTTAACCCTGAAAAGTGCCTTTTCCTGACACGAACTGGAGCAGCTTTATCGCATGAAACAAACGCACAGATTTACTGCCTATTCTTTAAATCTTTGTGTTTTATCGCGCCACTCGAGTCCGTCCCAGTTGGAGTGTGTTTGTCCAAATGGTTGAGCTGGTTCCTCCCTCTCTTTTCTCTCCGGCCCTTCCCAGGCTCACAGTTGAAATACTGTGCTGTAGTGCAAAGGCGCTCCATTTACCAGTAATTACCAGTCATCCATCACTCCTTAGATTCCCCGGGGTCAGGCCCCCCTGTGCCCCCCGTGCCCCTTCGCCTCACCCTACTCCTTCAACCCCCCTGCAGACGTGGTCACTGCGGCAATTATGTTGAGTGCACCCTGAGCTTCACACTTGGAGTTGGTGGCTAAGTCCTGTGTGCGAACACTGCCGCTGTTGTGATGCCTGCCGCCTGCTTCTTGCTGTCCCCTGAGTGGCCCAGCCTGCCGGCGCATTGCCCCACAATGCCACATTCACCCGTGCCTTAACCCTGCCCTGTTTACAGGAAGGGACTGGCAGGCCGTGTTTAAATAGAATGCATTTAGTTTGTCTACCAGCACAAGGCCAGGGTCAGCTGGCCACCTGACTCCGGTGTCAGACTGGACTGACTTATGGCTCAGCATGTCACTGCTATAACAAGAGGTCAGCAGTGGCACCGTGTACAACAAAAGGGTCACATCCTCTCAGAGTATTTCTCTCGGACACTCTCTGCTCATGAATAGAGTGACCCAAACATCCATCTCGCCAGCGTTCAGAATATTTTGCATTCTTTGTCATATTGCAGCTTATATATTTTGCTATTTTCCAGTATTAGTCTCCATATTGACACCAATTCTAAATTCATTGCAGGTTCTAATCGTGTGTTTTGAATTATGGTTGTGGAGCTATAATTTAGTTTGAAGAAGGGTGCAGATACTGTTGCGTATGTTGTGTTTTCCCCTCTTAAAGGCTCAGATGTTTTCTGCATACTGCCATGTGCCTCACTGAGAATTAATTCATTGTGAAAAGAGACAATTATGGATACTTTTATTCCTTATTAGATATGCATTATACAGTGCACAACTTGTGCAACAACCTTAGATTGAGACTATTTTATTCTCTCCTGATCAACACTCTGTCATTCATAATGTGTGGCGCTCCTGCCAGCCTTTAATGAGTCCTGGAGAGTTTGAATTCTTTCTCCGTTTACTAATGACTGCACCTTTTAATGGTTTGAGCTGGAGGTGCCGAACAGGAGTTGCAGCCATTGTTTCTGCAAATGAGAGTTTCACACCTGCCCTTGTTTCATTAGAGGATTGTCTGCTTCTGTGGATCACCGTCTACAGAACGGAGATGAGGAAAGAAGCTGTGAATGTGTGTGTGTGTGTGGAGGGGGTGATCACATGCATGATTATTATTTTACAGTTTCATGATTTCCCTGTCATTCCCTTAAATTTGGCTTGTGCTAATAAAATTCGACAGTTAAATCCCATTTTTGTCTCTGCAGGTCTAGTGTGTATGAAGTCAAGCACTTCAGTGGTTGAGCTCGTCATGCTGCTTTGTTCTCAGGTGAGGTTTTTTTCTTTCTCCTGCTCTTTACAATCCTTTTTTTCCAGCATCTCTTTGTCCTTTGCTCATGGCCCTACCCTTTCTTTTTCCTTTCTCTACTGCTCTTCTCTTGATAAGAAGAAGAAGACTTACTTTATTAATCCCTCAATGGGGAAATTCTGTCAAATGTTTCTGTCAACACTTTAAAGAGATCTGTTAGTTTCAAATTGGACATGGTCAGTGCAACAGCGCATTTCACTCACCTCTATAACCACGAAAAATATATTTTAAACACAAAAAATAGGTTAATCCTGTCAAAATGGCAGATTTTTTCAAAATGTCTGAATGTAAATGCACTGTCTGATATCAAAGAGTACTTTATTTATTTTCCACTGGAGTTTTGATTTGAATTATCCAACAGATGACAACATTTAGACCCAACTAGCTTTCTGAGAATCTGGTGACTTTCTCAGAGCTTTAGTCCAGAGCACTTCTTTAGAGAACGAGCCCCACCTCATGCAAAGCTGCTGGTGACTGATCACCTCCACGCTGACCTTCTGAATCTCTTGTTAAGCCCTTGTTTTAGAGAAGGTCAAAGCCCCAATGTAGCAGTTAGAGCAGGAGATATTTAACATACCTTCTGTTAGCCCATCAGTCTTGCGTTGGGAGCCCATAAGGAAGCCATTACTTGGTGCCTCTTTGTGGATCCAGACTGCAGGGCCAGGAGGTAGGCTGCCACTATGTGCGCTCTGTGGCATCCGCAGTCCAAACCCTCTTCAGCAGGGAGCTCAGCCTCTGCTATGTGAAGGCCATTATTCAGGGGCTTTCCTCCAAAAAACCCTCCATACATGGAGCAGCCAGCATTGAGTTATTGTCGCTCTTTTGAAGCTTTTTACCGTCTCCTTTTTGCTTTTCTGTCTGACCGTGGAGTATCTGTGGGAAGTTGCTTTTTCCAGCTCTGGGATTTATTGCAGATGAGAGCGTCAGCATGCTGCTAAGATTCTGAGTCCACCCTCCACCCCCCCTTAAACAGATAGCATTACTGCAGCTCCAGAGGTTCCTGCCATTAGGGGCTCTGGGGATGAAACCCAGGCTGAGATATCGATCAGAAGACAGTGAGGGCTTGAAACTGGACCATATAGCTCGGTGTC
The DNA here is from genome assembly GCA_029721515.1 of Synanceia verrucosa. Classification (NCBI taxonomy): domain Eukaryota; kingdom Metazoa; phylum Chordata; class Actinopteri; order Perciformes; family Synanceiidae; genus Synanceia; species Synanceia verrucosa. Next base: position 4,846,093 of record CM056559.1, read on the forward strand.
CTTCTGTAACCTTTCAAATAGAGATGATCCATGGCTTCGCTTAACACACCACCACTTATGAATCCAGTTACATCGCCAGCTAATAAGATTTAAAACCCACACAGTAATGATTGATAAGTGTTATCAGTGTCTTCTATGTTACTTCTTTTAGCTGATAGTGATCTAATATATGATCTATGTGGAGCTGTTTTATCATGAGCAAATATATTTGTTGTTACTAATAATTGCATTTCCTTATACTCCTAATTAATGTCTTTGATATGTGATCCAGGGTGAGCTGTGGCTGACATCACTATAAAATGCCAACTTCAGCCTGTCCCCCCTCACATATTTCAACATTAATGTTTTAAGACAGCATGGAGGGCACTCGGCTGACCTTTAGTCCCTTTCTGTTTTGTGACCTGTCAGATTTATGAATGAATTAGTGCTAATGATCTGCCTTTTCTTATTTATGCATACTAATCACAGCAATCATCGTGCGGCTGGCCATGGCTGCAGACACTATGTGTCTCTCCTCAGCCTGGGCAGCTGAATGAAAAGGTCAAGCAGCTCTGTTTCTTGTAACAGCTTAAACATACAGGAGGGGGGGGGGTGTAGAGTGGAGCCACGGAGATTTAGTGATGGAAGGCCTCCAGATGTGGAGAGTATCAGAGCAGATAAAAGCTCCTGCATACTGACAGGTTGGACTGAAACACCACAAATACTTAGTGCCCTGCTGAATTTCAGGAAGATGAAAGTAGGAGGAGAGAAAATCTTCTCAAGGCCAAAAAATGGTTCTGTGGGATGGGAGTTGTGGGGGTTTTAAGTCCATCAAAGGTGGCGTGTTTTTCGAGATAAATGGAAGAATCATCGCTGACTGTCCAACTTTTCCAGTTTTATAGTTTTTGTCGCAAAAAAGGCAAACATGTATGAGGTTTCAATGTTAAAATATCCAAAGTATTAAACTTCTGACTGTTAGAGGTGTGGTGATGCTCTGCAGTCATATAAAGGATTACGTCTTTTTTGTGTCATGACTAATTCCCTTCAAATGCGCAGAAGAGGAATCTGTGCAATCAAAGGCAGCCTCCTCTGGGAGCTCTGTTCATCTCTGTTCTCCAGCAGAAATAAAAGACACGAAAAAAAGAGGCCTCTGAAGTGCTATCTCACCTGTCAACAAGCATACCTCAGACAAGACACCAAATTTGACTAGTTCATGCCATAACTCCAGCGACCTGCTGCCATTTCCCTGGCAACGCCACCAGTGTCACATCTGCTTAGATTTCTGTATTTATTTTTGTCACGTGAGCGTGGTGCAAGTGGAACCTCAGCGGACCGGCTGTACGTGATCCCTGTCCAAATCAGGAACAGCTTATTCCAGGCAGATACTGTAGCAGAGGAAGGGGGTCACAGGGAACATTTGGAGACCAGATGCTCAGCAGTTTGTCAGCACCATCTCCCCGACTTAACGCATTGTAGGGTCAGACGGTGTACTCTTGCGTGAACCGCTATGTGTCAGACTCGACAACTGTGTACAAAAACATAATAATGTCAATGTCAATGATGATACACAACAAATGCTGCATACCTTGTCCAGACGTTGACACAGTTTTGCATCTACAGATTCTATATTATGTTGTAGTTAATGGCCATTTTAAATGGGTAGTCACATTCAAAGGCTTCTTATTTATGGGAAAAGCAAAGAGGAGCATATACATTAGTCGCCCTCAGGACTGAAAAGCTTTTTTCCTCTATTTTCCTTCCTCTTTTGAACTGTGGCCTTCTCTGTTTTCTCTTCCATTTGCACCTCAGCGAGGGCTGCAAGAGAGCCTGGATTTCCCACAGTGAAAGGCGCACTTTCAAACTGCTTTTTAATCATTTCCAGAGCATGTTGTGAGACTGCGAGTGCTGGCACTCCGGCCGAGGCCTCGGATCTGTTCCAGGCGCACACTGCAGGGCTCAGTGAGCCCGCTCGGTAATCTGTCACTGTAAGGGACAGAGGAAACGGCTGTATTTAAGTGAGAGGATACAGTTTCATCCCACAATTAAATCTCTCCTGTGTTGTTTACAGATCTTTCACATAGGAAACCGGATGGTCCCAGTGGGTGTGCAGGATTTCAGCTTTATATAGCCACATTTCTTTTCTGAAAGGATGCATGAACTAAATGCTTTCTTCACCCACTTGAATTTCACTCTATGAAATAAAATCTGGATTACAGTACAGTTTAAATATGGAGTAGGGATGGTGAAATGTGCTTCTTGTCATGCATTTCTGAAAGCGCAAAACGGTATTCTGACTCTTTTTAACTTCATTTTAACTAAAGCTATTTGAAAAAGTGCTTTATTTTATTACTGTGGTTGCTTTTAATGTTATAGCCTTTTTGAAGAAACCAGTCATACTGTCATGATTTCTTTTCTAAAACCACATAAAGCTGTTTACAAGGATGTAATTATGTTGTGTTTCTCTTCAGAACACAAATCATTTACAGCCCAAAAACAAAACCTAAAAGCTGTAACTGTTTGATTTCAGGAATGGCAGAACTCTATTCAGAAGAATGCCGGCCTGGCTTTCATCGAGCTAATCAACGAAGGAAGGTAATGCATCATCATAAAGATAAGTCATTTGTTGTACAGTGTCAAGGCATGGATTAGCTCTGAACCTCTCAGTGGCTGCTCTGTTGGGGGTAACGGTAAATAAGATTGTGATGACTGAATAGAGGAAGAATAAGAGCCCTAGAATTATATCCTGTCTCTGCCTGTTACACTGTACAACTCGTCTCTGGGTGTGGCCAGGCTGGGGGTTTCCTAAAGAGCAGATCAGGGGTGGCTCAGCCTCCTTGCCCATCTGCTGACCCATCTGGCCGGACCTTCTCTGTGCCTGGGCTCTTGCTGCAGACCAGCCGGACTTCTCTGAGTCCCCTGCTGGCCCTGGAACAAAGAGTTCCAGTCAGGAGGGCCACACGGCGCTGTCCAGGGTGCTGCTGATGGATACACTATTTCCCAGTGTTACTCAAGTCTTAGCGCACCTGCTCTGCTTAACTAGACAGATCTGGAGGTAGAGTCTGGTAGATCTGTTCGCCTTACAAGGCGTGGCTGACGAAAACATTGTTTCTGCTGTATGTGCAACAACCCGTACAGCAGGTAGTTGTGTGATGTCCCTCTGTTCCAACATGCAAGATGAGGATGAAAATGCTCTGAAATTACTTGCACTATCTGTCTGTCTGTCTGTCTGTCTGTCTATCATCAGTATTACCCCTCTTTCGCATCGCTGTAGCTGTAAGTCATCACCAATGTGAGAGAGGTGCACCAGGTTTCCATACAAATACATGCAGTATTATTTTATGCACACAGCTATGTTTAGGCTGAAGTAAAAACTTCATGGACCACAATTTCAAGCACCAGACAGAATAATCAGACAGCAACCGCTCAAGGATGATCAATGATTTTAGGTGACAGCCTCTGTACAAACAAATGTATATCTGTCAAATCCAGGCCAAGTGTGAATACCTGTATTGATTGGTGTTACCTAGCTATGAAATATTAACACAAATATGTTGGCAGGGAGTGTGCGTATCTGTTTGCTTCTGTCTCCATATATCACTCGTCAGCTTTCTCATCTATTCTTGGTTTGAAAACAAAGCTTGCGTTGCCAGCCTTTGTCTTTGAACAGTGAACGTCTGTCTATTAATGAGTGCTTGTCAACAGTTAAAGAGGCAATAGCAGCTGATGAATGCAGCCTCGGGATTACTGCCTCTCCTTGGGACAGGAGGGAAATTACAATCTGTATCAAGCACTGGAGAGGAACAGGGGCCGCTTTAATTAAAACAAAGCTAGCCTAATGGTGTGTAAAATGGCATGTAATCTGCACACAGTAGCCAGGATGTTCTCAATTATTAAAGATGCAGGAATTTAAATGTGAATGTGGGTGGAGGCCACGGAGCCACCAGAGTCAGCCATGTGAGAAGTTGTTCACAGTCTGCAATACAGGCGCTGGGTTGATGTTCTGGTCAGTGGGAAGGGATGCACAGTCAATCAGGAGTATGCCAGACAGGCTTCCATGCTCTAATGACACCCCATTCCCTCCTTAATGCTATAGAGGGATCTGTCACTGACCTGCAGCCTTGCAGCATAACACAGACAAATGATGCTGTTTACTAGTCTGCTCTTTCAACAAGCAGAATGCAGCACGATCCTGACAAGCTGGATTTGCCTTGCTCCTTCCTTATTGTCACTACAAAACAGATTCCAGCTAATAAAAGATAGGCTATTTCCTTATAATATGTGATATAATGTGTATGCTACATTTAACTGTCTCTGTGATATTAAAGGTTGCTCTGCCATGCCATGAAGGACCACATCGTTCGGGTTGCCAACGAGGCCGAGTTCATCCTGAACAGGCAGCGAGCAGAGGACGTCCACAAGCACGCAGAGTTTGAGGTATAAACTGTTATGTTCAACCTTAAACGTGCTCTATATGATATTCAGAACACTGATAGCTTATGACGGCAAACAGCTGTTGTCTATATAACGATATAGAGGAGTAATGTCTACCTGCATGGAGAATGTTCCTGCATGTTAGTGCATCAGCTTGCCCCATAGGCGCTGGCTAGCTCATTTCTTCCCTCTGCATTGCGCCCATTTGGCAGTTACAGTTAATAACCGAACAACAGCTTCATTGAAGAAGCGTAGCACCCTTCCTGTCCCCCCAGGTTAATACTGTTAGCTCTGTCAGCATCGTTGCCCTTGTTTGCATTGTTAGCTCCATTATCTGCAAGCTACCAACTCAGCTGACGCCATGTTGAGAGCTGTGTGGAGGCAATCGATGAATTTTGAATTTAAAGTTTGACTCAGTGTCAAATTATATCAAAGCATGTATAAATCAACAATGAATAACCACTGTATGGCAGAATACTGGTCCCCAAATTCAAATTTAATTATTTTCTGTAAAAAAAATTAATCTTTTGTCAATCTTCTAATAAAATCTCAACAAATCCTATTAGTGTGAAGATGTCCTTCAGCTATACGCTCAGTAATTGTGAGGATTAACTCCTTGCCCTTACAATTCCTATAAAATGATTTAATTACTAGAATCAAAGAGAAGTACAAGCAATATTAATTTAGGATTTTCATATTGATTTTTGCTAACCAACTTGGGATAGTCTCCTGAGTGTGTATTTAGCCCACCACATCAAACTACTCCTTTCAGACATGAAAGAAAAAACGAACAAGATTCGAGCACATGTTTGAATATTAATTTTCTTGCAGTAATGAGTATTAATCTTATATTTTCCTCTAAATTCTGTCTGTACAGAAATATATGAAAAGGAATATTATTTTTCTGTGCAAGCTAATGAGCGCATGGAGCAAATAAATGATAGCAAATTATAAAGACATCCTGCTGTTTTAAAATAGTTTTGGTTATTGTAGATTAGAGCACATATACGTACGTTATGAGTGTGATCACACAAACCTGTACGCACACACTGACACACACACATTTCCACCAGCTCTGTTTGTAGCGTGTACATGTGAGGAGTGATGAGTTTCTTATCTGGGAAAAGCAGCCATCCTCAAACAGCTGCTTGATATACAGTTCTTGAGGATCCTTGACCTGCTAGATAAACTGGAAGAGACGGCTAGATATGCAATGTCAGGAGAAGGGGGAAGTGTACCTGGCCTCATCCGTTGTGTCTGCCAACCCCAGACAGCCTACACTTTTCATCCAGCTCTGATGTTACTTTATTACCCACTCTCCAAGATTGAAGATTCAGGACGCAGATAAGACATTTTTACAATTAAGTTGGTGTCAGGGTGAAGCGTCATATGCTTTAAAGTGATAAATAACGTTTGATATTTGTCACAGCGTCACGTGGCGACACGAGCTGACATGGGGAGATTGAGTTATCTGCCGTGTGAAGAATACGTTGAAGTATAATATCTGACAGAATTCAAATTTGAAGCGGGAAATTCAATTAACTTCCAGCTTCTGTTAGCAAATTAGATTTTGAATATTAGCAAGAGTTCCCCCCAGGGTGGCGTAGTGAGACAATCTTGTTTTAACAGAACTGATGGGGTCAGATGTGCTCCTCTAGATTACTTTTTGTCACCTGGAACACTTAGAGAGTTGCTCTGACTTCTGGAAATTTATTTAAAACCAATGTTGCCTTTTTTTTTAATAGGCTGGCCAATTAATTTTATTAATTAATTAATTTTATCATTCTTAAATATCACAACATATTTGGACAATGTGATGATCAGTATTCTATTTATTTTATTTTTGTGCGTTACAGTCAGTGTGTCCTACATTTTGTTCCAGAAAATGGCTGCGTATTTACATTTTACACCACTCCTACACCAAGGGACAATAACCTACTCTTTGTTATAAAGCCAGTGTGCATTTGTTAACCTTGACAGACTATATTCTTTGAGGATCTATTAGAGTATTTTCTCTTCTCCTCTAATGGCACCATCCTCGGCTACCTAGCGGGGAGCCTCATCTGTCCGCAGTTAGGGAATGGACTGCCTTCATGATTTACTACACTCCTCCAAGGGAGCAGAAATATATCTCTCAGCTGTCCACTAATATCTTTATGCGCTCAAGTGTGTTGAATGAAGCCATAACATTCTTCAGTGTGACAAATGCTCCATTAGAGGATATATATTATTCTGCCTTTATTCAAGTAAAGCATTCTCAAACGCTATTAGCACAATGTCAGACATCACTTTTGGCAGTGGATACTGTACTGAAAGCAATAAATATACAAGAGGCTCACACTTTTTTTTTCTTTTTTTTTCCCCTTTTTTCAAAAATCTCAAATCAGTCCAACTGTGCCCAGTATGCTACTGACAGAAAAGAAGAAGAGAGGATGTGTGACCACCTGATCAGTGCTGCTAAACACAGAGACCATGTGACAGCCAACCAGTTAAAGCAGAAAATCGTCAACATCCTCACCAACAAGCACGGCGCCTGGGGGAATGTGGCCCAGAGGTAAGCTCTCACACTTCTAGTTCACCAAGCTCTCCTTCAGATCAGCCGGGCCACATATGGACTATTTAACATGAACCACAGCTGCTCAGTGTAGAGGATGAAAGTTACCTGTTCACAAAACTCTGCAGTGATGGGACTGGACCACCAGTTAATGTCATTTTCCCAGGATCCGATAGGGTCAGCGCTCGGGTCAGCAAACGCAATTACAGTGTGGAGTGGCTTAATCCCCCGGGGACAGCTGATTGGCCGTTCTTCCGACAGACCTGGATAGCAGGAGGGGTTGAAGGGGGTTGGGGTGTTTCTTCACTGTTGTCCAGGCATTCATTGACCCTCTCAGTAACACAGAGCAGCACCTGGTGGTAGTTGCAGACTTCCCCATGGGCCCTGTTAAAATAACCGCAGGCTCTCCTGCTCTACCTCCCACCTCTCACCTGCATCCACATGGTGCCACAGACAGAGTGGAGAGGTAGGATCAAGCGCTACAAACACACTGTTTGTATTTCGTACTGAGCTTAGAACTGAAAATGAATCTCTATATGCTGTTATAGATTTTATGGCTTATGCAGTTATTATAAAGCCAGAATGGGGACTCTTCAGTTGCTGCTTGCAGACTAAGGCCCCGAGAACGCTTGTGGGTAAAAAATGCAAAATATTTTATCGGAAGTGCCTTTCGTTTAGATGGTGACGGGTTTTTGGGGCTTAAATACGGCTCCAGAGTGAAAAACTTGAATACGCTTCCCCGTAGCGTTTCCGTCAACACTGCCCAAGACGCAAAACTGCTCAGATCTGCTCACGTCGCGTATGCGTTTACGTCACATACATGCGCCAGTACAGGGAATCACAGCACCAACTAGCTGCCTGGCATGCATACCCAATCAAATTCCACACACCCCAACATTAATGACAACACTTAATTGTCCTGTGAGCTGCTCTTTGTGAATTCAGGCTCTTACCACTTGAACACAACCCAACACTGCCTTTTTGCTGAAACAGTAGCTCTGGTTTTGTTTTCTTGTTAAATTTATCAAATAAAATGCAGATGTTCAGCCGTGTTTGCTGAAATAGGGCTTGTTTCATATATTTAACCATATTTACCGTTGGCATGAAAACTACGCTAGCTGGTGTAATTACTTTTTACAGCAATATTTTACGTCTTGCAGTAAAGTTCAAAGAGTTTACTCCCAAAGCAGCTACATCGTTTTTTGTTTTTTTTCAAGGATTAATGGAAGATTATTCACTGTGTCCACAATGTATGTATTGGCATTATTCACTGTGTAATTTTCTGTTGAAATTCTTTTCTAATAAGCTATTAATTGTTGGCAATTCATTTAGAAATACTCAAGAGAACCTGCACATTTACAAACCCAGTGTTTTGTATTGTAGATCTGGTCAAATTAAATATAATATTTTGGCTGAGAAGGCTTCGTAGTGTTGAAGATTTTCATAAACTGACTGAACCGTAGCGGTAGTACCCATGACAAAATCTATTGGATTGAATTCTGGGCTCTTGTTCAAATATTTATGGAGGCCCTCTCAGAGGCACAGCATTTGCATTGAAACAAAAGGTTATTGAGCGTGGGCGCATTGTAAATGATACCACAAAACTTCCAACAAATTCAAATTTAATGGTAACCTGCTGGTGAAGAAAAATGATGCAATATGCTCACAAGCTCAAGGCAGTGTTGCAGTTCAGCAGCTTAGTCTTATTCAATGCTACATTAACTTTCCCATTTATGCTGCTCTCTCGTAAGATATAAAGCCCTCAAGCTTTTTGAGCTGGCTGTCTGTTATGTCTGGGAGAGAGAGAAAGAGAAAGAGGGAGACACTTTAGTTGTTAATGTTTGTCTTCACCCTTATGCACAGAAATTGATTCGCCTTTTGCTGCTAACTTCTGCCTGGAGACATGCCAAAGACATTTATTATTTGCCTGGAATATATTAGAAACAAAATTACTCAGGAACTAGTGTAACATGCATGTTCCTAGTTTTTCTTTTACGATTAGATTGATACAAACGCCTGGCCAACCATTAGATATATCCATTTTTTGCCTGTATTACAGACAAACATCTGCACATTATCTGCATCTCTGAGCTGTTGTTCTCTTTGTGGCGAATGTGTTTCGGCACAGACGACAAGGAAATATTCAGTGCGAAGCTCAAAAACAGCTGCTCTGCAGTCATGTGATGTGAGAGAAGAATAAGCAGATCGGACCCCATGGTGCTCCGTTAGATCATGCTATATGCTTGCTTGATGATGAATGTCCTCTTTTATAGAGCCAGCATAGGAAAATCAATACTCCTCAAATTGAAACAGTATAGGGTCGTATTGATCCGCTGTGCTAAATCAAAATGAGGAGGCTTTGATACATCTCTCCAAGACAGCTCCCTGCCCAGTAATGACACACTATCAATTTTAGCTTTACACTGATAAATCAAGTTGAAAATTGGATGTCAGAGTTTTTTTTTTCCAGGGAGAGACTGATTTTTCCTGCCCTCTGGTCCCCTCTGCTGTTGACCTCTGAACTTGCCAGTGGATTATAAAGTTCAGGCTCATCTAAAGTGAAAGTAGATGTCAAGGCAAGGCTGATGAATTCATTGAAGAATAACGTCCACCACCTTCGCAGCGTAGGACTGGCTCACTGTGACGACGCTATAAAGCATCTGCTGAAGAGGGAATTTACTGTTTCACACGTCACAAAAAATTAGAAAATAGAATAGAATTACATAATATAGGTGCATTTTGATTGCATATCATCCAAACTTATAATAGTGTATCCAGTCAGTGTATCTTTGTTGATGTTGGCACCATCTACATGGTGTGCAGGTGATGTGGCCTATGTCTACCCAGACACCCCTACAACCTCTTGTGTCATTCTGTACCATGGGTAATATTTGTTTCAACACAACCATCCTAACAGAAATGTAAATAAATAAAAGGGGGTGAAGGAGACAAACATCCTTTTGTTCCCATGCGGCTGTCGGTGTTCACATCAGCAGCAGCATTGGTGACAGCTGACGGAGGAGCCTCCGCCAGCCCCCACAGCAGACCTTAACCTTACCTGACTAGTCTATTGATTGTCAACATTTCTTCTGTATAATTACTTTTTTGTAGCAGAGGAGAGAAAGGAAAATGGCGGCGTATATTGATCTGCGGCAAGACAGCGAAACAGTCGTTTCCCTTGACTAACAGTGAGTTTCATCTCTCGCACTTGATGAATGGTAACAATCTGCCCGTGGATAATAACTTTGTGATGGTATGAACCTTTTTACTCATGATGTGCACCGAGTATCTGGTCTGGTCTGAAAGGGTTATCAATTCTAATAGAAGTCCACTAGCACAAGGGGGGAGCACCTTTACAGGATTTTGCAGCCTCAGAGAGTCTGAGGTCTGATGGTCCCTCTGGGGCACAAGAGAAAGGCCAAGGTCTCCTGTTGGTGCTGGTCGTAAAAACAGCATGACAATATAATAGATATAATTCAAAAACTACCGTTCATTTTGACACGAGTGTCAGAAGGTATATCTTTCTTTCTAAATTCTTGTCATTAATGTATTTTTTTTTTTGCGTAGATGTGGTAGTTCCTTTTATGATGAATGCACGTAGACTTTAGAGGTTTTTATTCTGTCTACTCCCCTAAAGCTTTTCTGCTATCTAGAAACGATTCAATAAAATGCTGCTTCTTTTAAAATAGCTTGATGATATTTTTTTTATTCATTTAATTATTAAAGGGGAAGTTCTGTAATTTTCAATTTGGACCTTATTTCTGGGATGAAATACTGCCATTTACTCATCCAGTTCACTTTGGTGTCATTTGGAGTATTTCCGACAATGATTGGCTTTGACGATATCCATTTGACAGGAGTGAAGGCGGCACTGAAAGGCAGCCAGTACATGACACAAACTAGACCATTTCTCAAATAACAGCCGTTTAAGAAGATGGGCTACACTATTACGATTCTCATTTGAGTCCGCAGTAGTCCATCGTTGTTGTTGTTCGTTTGCCCGCTGTTTCTCTGCCTGTCTCCGCATCCTCCTTTAAAAAATCCCCTCGTCTGTGTAACGATAAGGACGTCCATCATACTCAAAGTCAAGATTGCGTTCAGTCTCAGTGTCTTCTGCCATGTCGCACAATGCTAGTATTAACAACTTCTATACAAACAAGCCGACTGGGTTAGTGAATGAATGCCAGCGGCCCTCGGTGATGACATCATCAAGTTAGGTCCACCGCCACGGATGTGTAGCAGGTGGAGTCAGTTTACAGAATTTTCTCAAGTTATGGACAACTCCTGACTCAAATGACAATAGTAATAGTGTAGCCCATCTTATTAAACGTCTGTTATTTAAGAAATGGTCAAGTTTGTGTCATTTACCGGCTGCATTTCAGTGCCCCATTCACTCCTGTTAAATGGATATCATCAGATCCAAAATCGTCAGAAATACTCCAAATGAATCCAAAGTGAAATGGGTGAGTAAATGGCAGTATTTTATCCCAGATTAAGGTCCAATTTGTAAAAAACAGCACTTCCCCTTTAACATGATGCTCTTCTGTTCTTGCAAGCTGCTATTTTCTCTACTTGCATTTGTTCTTGACCTACACCAGGCTCTGTTCCCATGGGGCACTCTTAACCTTGCACACTGTGCTAATTATCTCTGGAAAGAGGCCCATTCACACAATCATCAATTTCATCAGGCGTTGAAATGGAGCTGGGCATCGCCTCACTGTGCCCCATTTCCGATGAAAGATGGGGATCCGTAAAGCTGGCGATCCGAGGGAGTTCAGCCACAGTACAGTACGGCTCCTCATCCTTCGTCTGATGGTGTACGCCTGTCTTCATTATGCCACATGACCTGGAATTAATCTTGTTGCTGCTGTGTTGTTTCCCTTCTTTTGTCTTTGTCCAATACCCGTTCTTCTGTGTGTCTATTCGCTATCTCTCAATCCACAAAAGCAAAGTCATATCCAATAACTGGAAGCATTTGGATTAGCTTGGTGTCCTCACGTCTGCAGCAGTGTTGAGAGCAGTGATGATAAGAAATTAAAGAGATGAAAGTGGTGTGTACCATTTGCAGCCCTCTGTGTAATCTGATCGGCCATACAGTCGCTTCACACTTGGCATCCGACAGACGCATGATCAAACCTGATATGTTTTTACTGAGGAAATTGCTGTGTGTTTTTTTTCTCAGTTTATAGGTTACTTTGAAAGCAGCTCATCACCATATGGTTCCCTTTTTGAGGTCTTTTTTTGTTGGTATTTTTTTTTCTTGTTGAGGAAAAATGCTTTCCAGAAAGCGCACTTGTTGACATACAGTGTTTTCAGCATTTCTTCACTTTGGTTTTTATTGTCTGTTGGATGCCTCATGCTTTTCTGTACCATCACAGGACAAAACGTAACACAGTTTAATCAAATGAAAGATTGTTTATTGCATTTTTGTGCTGAATATGGTGCCAAATTACCTCACTAACTGCACATCTTATCTTTATTTTCTAATAAAGTTGCATTTTTTTGTATCTCCTCTCTGAAACAATTTCCTCATTGAATTTTTTAACTCACAGTCAGAGGTTTTTAGGTCAATTGAAGACCAAAGAAGAGACCACTTGTCCTCAGAGTTGCACTGAAAAGCGACATGTGCTCAGTGTGTGATAGAAACCAGTCACTGCGCCTTTGAATGGAATTGTCACTGATTACTGGTATTTATTATAATTACCCCCTACTCATGTCACCAATGGAAGCTTTTAAAAGGAATATAATGGTATTTTATTGAATCAACGTGTCCTCTGTCCTTCCTCCCGACTGACTCACACAAATCTCCTCTGAGCATGAACACAATAAAAAGGAAATCTTTAACCATGAGATCTTCATCTGCCTGTAATCCAGCCCTATGCGCATTTTATTGAGTCATTCTGGTTTAAGTGACTTGAAAAACATGAAGGTAGTTATTGCCTTTGACAATAGATCCATGTAATTGCTTTTATTTCAGTGATTTTATTTCAGTCGTGCAGGATTTTATTTCTCAAGGTAATTGCATGAATTCCAGCGTGATCTCACTTTGACGGCCTTAAACGCGCACCTTTAACCCGGTAACAGCACACGTGTTTTTTTGCATTGACACAAATTTCCTTTTTGCTCTTAATAGCAATGTTATTCTCCGTAATCAGACAAAATATATGACCACAAAATACAATGTCATCTGCCCTAATATGTGGGCTCCACCAGAATATATCACCCTCTAATCCAATATGAGCCCTTGTCAGGTGTCAAAAGTATCTCTCTCTTCTAGAGTGATGTTTTGGTTTCCTATAAAACTCTTATCAATGCTTTTATTTATGTTTTCCTCCCTGCCTTATTTAGAATTATGCCTGTCAGCTCAAACAACACCCATTCCCTATAGACTGGGGTGTTAGATGTGGAGAGTGAAAAACCTCAGCATGGGCTGCTTGAGGAAAGGTGTGCTTTAAATACCCATTTGAGAGAGAAGAGAACAGGCGATAGTCCCCGTACACATTTATCCTACTGCACTTAGCAAGTCTGAAAGCATCCATAAATAATGGTGCTCCTGTTTCCTGTAGGTTATCAGTGCTGGAAAATTAGCTTTTAAAATGCGGTTTGAAATCCATTTGGGTGATTGATGGGCGACGGGACTAATAAATTTTGGCATTTTCTAGGAGGCCAGCTCACAGCCATTCTTTATGGTTGTCATGAAGCCAGACACATTTGATGTGGAAAATAAGGAGGTCCCGAGCAAACCGAGCTTAATAAAGAATGCTACTGTATGGATAATTTGTCGTTGTTTCACGGACAATATAGGCAACTAGCTTTCTATTACTGATGCTGAAAGGTGAGTTGTTTTATCACCTATACTGAAAATGCATTGTTTGCATATCAGACTTTATTCTTAGCTTTTGAGATATATTAACTCTTTGAGTGCCAGATGTTTTATAAAACAGAAAGTGCCTTGTGCCAGCGTTTTTGCCCATTTTGAGTAATATTTCGAGACCCACAGAATATTTTGTACTATGTCTCTGAAAACACTGAATAGTTGAAATGAAAGAAGAGACTCTCTATTTCATCATGAAAAAACGTTTGTTTTTACCTTGTTCCATTCTTGTTTTATCAGAGGTAGAGTAGAGGACACTTTCACCAAAATCACCACTTTTTGTCCAGAATCCATCCGTTTTACTCTCTAATCGCGATCGTCTCCACTTCCTGCTTTGATATCTGTGTAGCGTATAACGTCTCTTTATGCTCTGACTACATCTCCCAGAAGCCCCAAAATTACACACAAGCTGCGGGAGACCGTGATCGGCGACCTGCTGCTAAAAAAACACTTTGCTGTCAAAATCAGTCAATGGCACTCAAAGAGTTAATGACTTAAATGTATGGATTTGCTTGCCAAGCATGATTTTACTAAATATTTTTGCGTCTCATATGAGTTAGGATGATGCCAATTTTAACAAAAACTCCCTGCTTGTTCTTAAATCCCATCATTGCTTTTAACCTCAGAAACCTCTGGTCTTAGAGTTCAGTAACTCCCAGATGTAGACCCCCCATCCCAATGCAGTCCTCCAGAGCACTTTGTGGACCACCCTCAGAGAGGAGGCTCCTTTAGCACAGCACTTTGGCAAAGTCCAAATCCGGTGAAGCACTGACCACACAGTCTAGAATATCACAGGTCCTGTCCAAATAGCAGAATACCACACTCAAACTGGAACCATCTTCACAGGACAGATCAAGGGAAAGACACATCAAAATGTTGGCATCCAGCTCATAAATCTGTCATTGGTACTTGGGGGTTTGGTTTGTTGTGCATTCGATTGCTGTTAAAGAGAAATTAATGACTTTAGACTAAAGTTGTACTCAAATGAGCGTCCAGATAAAATGCAGTTAATGCTGTTATGAGGAAATCTTCAAAGTGACGGATTTATCCCCCACTGGCATCTGCTGTCTATTTGCACTAAGAATTAGGGGACATAATCTTCAGCAGTAATCTCTCAGTTGCCTACACTGGATTTACATTTGTCACACTGTGTAATCTCACATTTACAATATCATTTACGTGGGTTTCTCCTTTCAGCCCACTGACATCTCTCTTTTCCTCAGCTAAGCTTTGGGGGAGATTGACAGGGGACAAGCTCAAGGCGCTGAGTCTCGCTTTGCATACAGCGACTCATGATAGTTTATGCGCACACACACACACACACACACACTCAGTTTTGATTGATACTTAACTGAAACTGAGCTCTTGTTGCTGTCAGAGCCCAGCTAAGTCTCCTGAGCCTCTTGATTTCTGACATTTGTAGATATTATATTCATGGAGCAAGGAGGCAGTATTTTGTGATGTGATCCCCTGTAACACTTTAATCTGTTTAGACTGCTTCAGTTCTGTGGCAGGGAAGGGGGTAGAAACCATACAATGCGATAGACGGCTGCCTGCCAGGGTCTTACTATATCGTGCAAGCACTGAAAAATCCCTACTTGGATTTGGACGCAGTAGCAGAGCCGAGGTTTTATTTGGACCTGGGTGGTTGTTTTTAGTATTTTACTTTTTTATGATATGCAGGCAAAGAAAACATTTGAGATAACTGCATGCAAGAGCTCTGTTCATCATGTGTTGGTACTGGAATGATCTCTCGTGTCGACACAGCTGTTTTAGTATTTCTTCAAATTTGTCTTAAAATTGAATGAAATTGAACCTCATGCCAGGCTGATGTAATCACATCTTACTCTCAACTTCCCACCAATTATCTGAATCATCACCATTTTTTGTTTTACTTCTTAAATTAAAATGATTCCTATTTTGCTGCATATCCCTCTGAAGCAAACATAAAGGCTTTGAAATAGCTCCAGCTCGTGCACAGTTGGAACAAGCATCACTTAGTAACCTAATGCTAGTCCTGGTGCTTAATGGTTTGCATTAGCTGCAAGCAATAAAATTACCCCAGGTCCTCACTAATGTTGGAATAATCATTTACAAAGATGGTTACCACATGCTGGAACTGTTTTCTTCTCCTTCTTCCTTTTTTTACGACCCTAATTCGCTGTTATTAATAATGAATAAAAATGCAATTTTCAGTCGGGTTGCTCCAGGGCTCTGGGAATCATTTCAATGAATATTTCAGCACATTATTTTAATCATGGCTCCACATATGCAGGGAGGGGGGTTGTTTTATAGGCTCATGCCTCAACCGCCCCAAGACCCCGATCATTAAACCCCACGCTGTCTGCGTTGAGGTTCCTACCTTTGATTTACAAGACTTGTTAAAAAACATTGTAAAAAAGGAGGCAAGCTGTGCCATTTATACTTGTAATTTGATGCTGTATTTGTTAATGGGAGTGCCTGTGATTTATGTATGCTGCGGCTGTTGCAGCTCCCTGCTGCTCTTATACTATAGGAGAACTAAGAGTACTGGGCCTCTGCAGAGCATGCCACCAGTCAGCCCAATAAATCTGCTATCTGTGGCCTCATTTTCCTCCTCAAGATGTTTTCCCCTGATAAGGAAGTGGCTGCTGTAATCAGACCACCACTGAGGGTGGTGTGCACCACCTAACCTGCCTGTCCTCTTGTCTCTCTTATAGTCAGCTGCACGACTTCTGGCGTCTCGACTACTGGGAAGATGACCTGCGGCGGAGGCGAAGATTTGTCAGAAACCCATTTGGCTCCACCCACTTAGATGTCACATGCAAGTCACTGCAGGAGTATGGTGAGTGCATCACTTCTAGTATTAGAGAGCTGAACATTCAGTGACATCATTACCCCATAGACTATAAATGATGCCATTAAAGCGTGATAGAAAAAGCATTAAAAGAGCAGTTAGCCCAGGCTTGTCCGTATAGTTTAGCGTATTGCTTTGGAGAAGTTAAGTGTCATTTTTATAAGTGACATATTTATGAGTGCTGTGAATTGAACATGACACATGCATTTTATTGCACTTTTTTATTTCCATCACAACACATACTGATGAACAAATTGACTCTATTTCTTCTCTTTGCTTGAAACTTTTTTTTACTGACTTGGCAGTCCTTTAGTGTTGCCCTCTGCCTTGTGTCCATTTTGCCGTATGTCATGCACCACCGACTTTTAAGGGAAAGCAGCTTAGCACTATTAAACACCATTCTCTACCATGTGTAATTGAAGAGCAGAGCAAATGTAGTAATGGCACAAGGGTGAAAGTATTGATTCTGAAATTAATGGAGTAAGCACCTTCTTCGTTTTATGGAAAGTGAAAAACAGGCAATGCATTATGGTCAGGGTAGCCTTTTAAAACGACTGTTTGAATGATCAGTGTTCACTCGCCTCTGGCTGCGTCAGTGTTGAGCTGCTGAAGCTGACTGTTGGGTGGGTTCAGGATGTCATCTTGCTGCTCTGGCTGCTGCATGAAGATCAAGGCAGCACTGGAGATGAACGCATGCCAGCTGCTGCCTCGGCTGCAGGTGGTCCATATATGAGACGCATATGCAATATTTGCACTGTCTGCTTTATGTTTTATGGTGGTTCTATTATTTTTAGCCATAAGCTCATTTTGTGGTGATATGTTTATACTGCTGTGGGAAAGGTTTTTACAACTTTAGCACAGATAAATGGTAAAGTCTTTTAAGAACTTTGGAATCTGCGAAGAAATTACATCAACATTGCTTACCTAGAACATATGAAATCACCAAGGCTAAACAAACTTGGGCTTCAGTTTTAAGATATATATATATATATATATATATATATATATATATATATACATATATATATATATATAATCTGTTTTTATTTATTTATTTTTTGTGTATTTATACTACAGCAGCTCCAGTTCTGCTTACCAAAAGTTACCATATTCTACGTCCAGCTCCAAGCCAGTGAGCCGGCCTTCTTACCCATTTAAAGTTTGACAGTAGGTTGAAATTATTTTATCCCCAAGACCTCTAATCATACGTTTGAGCACCAAAATTCATTTAAATCTCAATGAAAAAAAGCAAAATTCACTGAACATAAAGCATATAATTTCTGTGGATAGTTTGGATGGAATTACAGTGCTTGTAGTAGGGGTGATTAAAAAAAATCATCTCCTTGTCATTTAGCAGTGGCGTCATAAGGCTGAAGCCCCCTTAAATATTTTTAAGCCCCCTGAATAATTTGGTATGGTTTTATTGGGTTTTGTTGTCAGCCCTGTCAGTTAGCATCTCCCATTCACCTCTTTACCTGCTCTGCATTTGCTCAAATCAGTATCTGTGTGTATCATTTCCTTTAAAGCCTGATGATCGATGTCCTCTAGACAAAGCCACAAACTCACATCACATCAGTTTAGTTTCTATTGTTTCACATCAGTGCCTCGGTGTAGCTGACTGAAGACTTGTTGAAGTCCTGCTGGCATGCGCTGGTTTTAATGAGCAGAATAATGTATAAACTTGTCAAGTGAAAGGGATCTCCTGCGGTCGGGTGGCCTTCTTGCTCTCCTTCAGAGGTGAGCTGCACTTTCAGGTTTTTTCCAGCAGGCTTTGATGTGGTTGCACAGTGGAGGCCAGGTTTTGTTATGAGTTCAAGTGAGAAGGATCTTTTGTTCTTTTTTTAGAGCTTCAGTAGATTTCGTTGGCGGTGTCAGTTGGCAGTTTTTTTTTAATAAATGTACTATGACAGTTTGTGTTTTTTCTATGAATATTCATTTTTTATTAGCATGGTATTAAAGATAGGACCTGTCTGTAGCAGATCACCCTGGTGCAGAAGATCAGAGGTTGGATATCCATTAGTCATGACATCCAGACTTTGTTTCCCAGAGTTGACAGGGTTGCTATTGAACTTTTTAGTGGCTTGCCGGCTGCGTAAGCACCAGAGTAGAAAAACAAAGAGGTTGTTTGAGTTGGCCCTTGAGAGTCATTATTAAATCTTTAAAATCTGGGACTATTGGAGAACCAGTGGGTTGTCCAAATTGACAGCAGGATGTGACAATACACGCTCAGCCACCAGCTTGAGTTTGAAGAGGGCAGACTGACTCTGCTGTGTTCACAGTAAACGTCAGTCTTACGGGCTCACTTGGGGAAAATGAAAGTCAGCAGGAAAGTTTTTTTTTTTTTTTTTTTTTTACCATTTTTTCACAAAGAGCATTTCAGTGAGTGAGTGGCCTGTGTCTCACAGTCATCTGTTTTCTCTTAGATTAAATATTTTAGAAGTTAGATTAATTCATTTATTGTTTTGTTGCTTCACCAATTATTTTTGACCACTTGCCAAAGGAAAAACAAATATCATAAAATATTTTAATATTATTTTTGTAAAATACATTCAGTGCCTTCCTAAAATTCTGTGAGGTTTCAAAAACCTTTTAGCTTTTTGAGTGCCGGCCGTTTTATAAAACAGAAAGTGGCTTGTGCCGTCGTTTTTGCCCATTTTGAGTCATATTTCAAGACCCACAGAATATTTTGTACTATGTCTCTGAAAACACTGAATAGCTCAAATAAAAGAAGAGACTCTATTTCATCATGAAAAAAAAATGTTTTTACCTTGTTCCATTCTTGTTTTATCAGAGGTAGAGGCCAGTTTAATCAAAAACACCACTTTTTTTTTGTCCAGAATCTGTCCGTTTTGCTCTCTGATCACGATCATCTCCACTTCCTGTTTTGATCTCTGTGGTGTATACCGTCTCTTTATGCTCTGACTACATCTCCCAGAAGCCCCAAAATTACTCACAGGCTGCAGGAGACCAGGATCGGCGACCCACTGCCAAAAAAACACTTTCACATACTGTATTATTACGTTGATTGTACTCAAAGAGTTAAAACTTCAGGTACATATATGACAGAAAAACAATGCATCAGTGTAATCTTTGTGATGACTTTGGGTGTGTGTGTGCTTTCATGAACATGTGTGATGGGAGGTTAAACTCTGCCTTAAACCCTGCCTTGTTGTCTATTAGCGCCATTGACAGCTTAGCCAGCACATTCTGTCTCTGCCCTCTGCCTGTAATAACCTGCCCTGTTACAGCCAGCAGCAGCCCAGTATCCGACTATATTGTTAGGTGATTGGAATTGGGCAAGCATGAAATGGAAGTCACGTTAATATTGATCCAAGTGTTTAACGGGGTGTTTTACCTCCGAGTGTCCTTGCTGTCTTATTTCAGGTGAGTGGCTCCTCTCAGAGCTGATTGCCCCAGGCAGAGATCTTTATAGCTCTTTAGGGGCGCCGGCCTCATGATGTGATATCAACCTTCTCCAGCTTCATAATCCAAGATGTTAAACTGTGACTAATCACATCAGGACATTTACTAACATGCAAATTCATTCGAACGCAGCCTTGATATGCTCAGAAACGGTTAACGTTCACATCCAAATGTGGGAAATATTAGACACTGCTGTTAATGTTTTTAGAGGTTGTTTGTAACCCCTGGCAGCACCGTCGACACGCACTGCACATCCCAGGATATTGAATAAAGAACACAGCAGGAGGAAGCGTCTGTACCGTATAAACTCCCCTACATCAAAGTTATAATGTTTACCTTTGCAGGCTCAAAACGGATGGCTTGCATCACAGGAAGTATGAAGCTGTCACCCTCCTCATTTCATCTTTCAGTGTAGAGTAAATACAAGTTCAGAGACAGAGGGCAGAATTGCATCGCCCTACTGGTAATGTAATCCCATGGACTGGACTTTTTCCTCTCTATGTGGAATGTGGAGCCCGTGGAGAGGGAGCGTAGGAGGGCAGGATCTGAAACAGATAGAGGCTGGGAACGGAAGAGATATTTTGAAAACTTTCTATAGAGCTTATGTTATATGGATGGTCAGGGAGGATGCACAAAACACTGATGGACATTATAAGGTGGTAAATAAGGTATGGACCAGAGGCTTATACTAAAACATTATCTAGATCTGACAGAATAATTCCTGCAAAAGCTCTTTTTCTTTTCTTGTTAGGCCGACCTTTTCTTTCTTCCTTCTTCTCCTCTGTTGCTTTATCCAGATCTTTCTTTGTTGGCCAGACCACCTCAAACTTTAGGTATTTTAGTTTTATTAATAGTTACCTCCGCCAAGGAGGTTATGTTTTCACTGGGGTTTGTTTGTTTGTCTGTCCGTCCACAACCTTTTGAGTTATTTTGCAAACCAACAAACCAACAAACAAACAAGCCTCGGTGAAAACACAACCTCCTTGGTGGCGTGGGGTAACTTTAAATAAAACGTTGCCGCCTTGGAGGAGGTCTGCGCTCTCTGAGTGCTTTTCTATATTGTATATGAATTATCCAAAGTATTTGTGAAATCAACTTTTTGTCTCCTGAAGAAAAATGTCTGAACACGTCAGTCAGCCCTTAAGTGAAACATTATGTTGTGGATTTCTTTGTGGGGAGTGTCAGAGAAGTGGTTGAAGCAGCATGAATAATACAGAGGAGACTCAGAGAAAGCCATGCTCACTGGCTCTACTGAGGCTATAAAAATGAAAGGCAAGTGCCACAAAATTCTCCAGCCTGAAACCTGGACCCTTGGCAACAATATTATACTTGATGCAAGTCTTTTAAATTCTCGTATATTCCACACTGAATAGTAAAACTACTCAACACTGACATATTTCCAAAGTGGGTGACTGTATTTAAGATTATAATGTTTATTTGAACTGGGCTTTTGCTTGTTCACAAAATATTTGCCCAGATACGTTGCTGCCCATGCTCATGCAACTCTTTTTTTATAATGGCAAAAATGCCATGAAAAGGTGCTAAATTCCAAATTCCTGGAGGATTGCCTCCAAGACAAGTTTACCTATGGGGACAGTTGAGTATATTGTATCCACACAGCTCTCAACATGGTGACAGCTGTACGTCAGCTAATGGTGCTAACAGCGCTAACAGTGCAAACAATGGCAACAGTGCTGACAGAGCTAACAGTGTTAACGGGGGCGAATCGGAGGGTGGGTGCTATGCTTCCTCTGCAACGCTACGTTATCAACTGTCACCGCCGTGGCCATGCATGCACAGCCAGGGAGAAGCTCTGATTACAACACACACAGGGCTTCATTCTCCAATATCTTTACATAGCAAATAGATATATAAGTGGCTGAAATCAGAGTGACACCACATTAGATCTAATACTAAGCTCTGTGTTTATGAAAAGAAAACTCTTTCGCATTTCCTTTTTGGCTATTTCATATTGTAACAATGCTCTTTGTTGGATTATTTCTTTGCTGAATTACAGAAGAAGCTTGGACAGATTGAGAAAGATGATCAATCAAATTTTATCAGCATTTTTGATTGTTAGTTATGACTGCATTGTTAGTTTCCTTGATTTTTTTTTAATGGAGTTCTGCTTCTTGACCTGCTTTAATATTCTTTAGTTGTTACCCATGCCGCTGCGGATCGTGTTCATGCAGTGGCAGCCCTAAATATAATTGAATTTAATAATATAATTTGAACAAGTTTGGTGGGCCAGATTAAAAAGCTCAACTGTCCGTATATAATACCCAGGCACCAAATCCTGCTTCAACAGAAATGACACTCATCGATAAAAAGGGTTGCTAAAATTTTCAGGCTTTTTAAAATTGCATTATAGATACATTTTCAAAATACAATCATTGTCGTTTTAAATTAAGATGAACCTTTCTTTGTCCAACCAATGGGGAACTTTACATGTTACAGTAGCAAGTGGATGGTGCAACAGCATAAGGGCCTAAATAAATAGGAGAACATCAGTAAACTGAAACAGTAATATTGCACATAGTAAAATATCAGTAAAATATTTAATTAAATTATCCAAGTGATGAAGGATTGTAAAATAAGCGAAACAGTGCAGTGCTGAAACTGAAGCTCATGTCAGTAACTTAACGTGAACTCTCTGTACTGTACATACTGCAGCTATAATAAGGTCAATCTGACTCCAGGATGAAACTTAAAATCTGAAAGATTTATCTTGTGCTTGTATCAAGAACCATCAGATTATCCTTTTAATATTTGTACTTTATAAAAATTCCAAAATTTTATGGAAATGTTTTTGACGTGTGAAGATTTTTTTTTTTAAATCCCCAGAAGGAACTCAGGACCTTGGATCGTGGCTGAAGCTCAGTGGTGTCTGCTCATGGCGTCCTCCATTGGTCACAGCTGGCAGGCCTTCATCAGCCTCCAATGGGGTCATGAAAGCTCTGAAATGCACTTTACTGAGTGTAATTAGTGCACTCTGAGGCAGTTTTAACTCACTGATTGAACAAGAGGACCCGTGAGACTGCTGATCGGTGCCTTCTCCTGGCGCTGTTCCTGAAGTGCTTGAGAGCAGACGTGAAATGAAACTGCTGTGAATTTTATTTTTTTTCTTTTCAGAGATGTGAAGTCAGTGGTGGTGGCTTTTGACGGACTGCTCTTTTTTGTAAAGTTAATTAGATACTAGTTGGCATAGCAACATGAGAAGTCACTGTTTTGCATTTAAATGTAGAAGAATTTCAGTTTTTCACACCATAACAAACAAACAAAGAGTTCAAATCCTTCATTAGGAGGTGATTATATGTTTGTAATGAGTCTGCCTCGACGCCACCACACAGCCTTAAAGTCCTTGAATCGTGACGAATGGCAAACTTTTTCACTGCTGCACTTTTAATACAGGAGTACGTCAGAGTCAACGGGCTATCACTCATGAAAGGATCACTTTTCATGTCAGCACATTTTCTCCCTCATGTCATAGCTCTTCATTTTTTGTTATTTATCATCGTATTACTTTGTGTGAACGCAGAATTGCATTGTGGGTAAAGCATCACACACACACAGTTGATGCTGGTCATTTGCGTGTAGGAATCAACTCGGTTTATTTGGTCAAGTCAACGCTGTGCAGACTTGCCAGTCAGAGCATGAGCCCGTCTGCTGAGCTTTCCCTCATTTACTCGGAGCGTAATGATGGTTTACAGAATTACAGTTTTAAGTTTCAGTCATCTCGCTTTGATCTCTGACCGCTGGCTGGCTCTCGCCTTTAACATTACACAGAATTCATTTCCGAAACACACACATTTCTTCCCTCCGCCTGATGAAAGCGCTCCAGATATGAGACAGAGCAGGAAGCAGACTTTTTTTTCCTCAATAGCAGTGTTGACAACAGTCAAATGTGACCTCTTCAAGACAAGGTACATGTTACTCGGGAGAGAGAGGCGAATTAAGAGCTGTGCTGAAATGAAACATGTCAGATGGGTGTCAGCCACCTTTCTTTTCCTGATATGTGTTCTTCCTTTCATACACGCAAGTTTTTCCTCTGCTTATTTCCTTCATTGGACTTCAGAAAGACAAATTCACATAAGCGTTGCGAGCAGTCGTGTGGCAGGCTCACGTTGGAGAAGGGCTGATTTAAGCTGATAAATGTGTCGCGAGACCTCTTTGTTTTGCAGGATGTATGAACACACGCTCCACTATAGCTATAAGATGAAGTCCTGGTGTAAGCAGCCTCCCTAATTGTGCTGTCTGTTCAGTCTCACTCTTGTCAAGTCTCCAAAAGCGCCAAACGATATCTCTAATTGACTATGAGCTCAAGATCTATCCCCCGACTCAGCTGTTGGTCTTTCAAGATACAGAAAGTGTTTCGGTGTTGACCTTGTCTAAAAATAAAAGCTGCAACACTTCTGATGTTCAACCATGTAAAATGTTTTCCGTGAACAAACGTGTACCTTGACATTCTTTCATATGCTATGGCAAGAACATCAGTGAGCTCATCAGTTCATCCTGCATTTATCATGCTGAGGTTAGCCAGGACCTTTATTTATATTTATATGTATCTTTTACTAGATGTTATGATGAAACTTCATTAGAATATGCTGGCTATATGTATTACTGAAGTGTATTATATATTGTAAATTAGACTGCATTTGAAGCAAGCTTTTTTGTCTTTCTTTGAGTGCCAGCTGTTTATAAAACAGAAAGTGCCTTGTTCCAGCATTTTTACCCGTTTTGAGTCATATTTCAAGACCCACAGAATATTTCGTGCTATGACTGTGAAAACACTGAATAGCTCAAATGAAAGAAGAGACTCTCTACTTTTTACCTTGTTCCGTTCTTGTTTTATCAGAGGTAGAGTAGAGGCCACTTTCAACAAAAATGTCAATTTTATTCAGAATCCGTCCGTTTTGCTCTCTAATCTCGACCGTCTCCACTTTCTGCTTTGATCTCTGTGGTGTGTACTGTCTCTTTAAGCTCCGACTACATCTCCCAGAAGCCTCAGAATTACTCACAGGCTGCAGGAGACACGATCGGTGATCTGCTGCCGAAAAAAGGAAAAACATATATATAAGTTTATGGCACTAAAGCGTTGGATGTTAAAGAATGTAAATATACATCATTGGCACTCAATGGGTTAATTTGAACAACAGCTGTTTCATACTTTGGGGGGTAGTACAGTACTGCTGAATAGAAATCAATCAATGGAAGCTACTAATAAGTGACAGGAAATAAGTGATATAACTTGTGAGGTGAGGTATTTCCGACTATTTGAGCACAGTGACATCTATCTCCAGAGGTCAGAGTGCAGTATTCAGTGCTTTCTCTTTCCCAGGCACAGAGGAGGATGAGGTGGTCAAGACTACGAAAGTCTTCCGCAGTCAAACTGTTGCCAGTCAGAACCCTGAGACAGAGCTGCTGCTGGAGGGAGACGAAGACGCCGTCAGCCTGCTGCAGGAGAAGGAGATGGACAACCTGGGGGGTAAGTCAGCACAGCAGCACCTCCATTAACCCCAAGTCAACTTCACCTCTGCTGGAGCATCAGCGCTTGTCCATTAGCTGTCCTACTCCTAATTGTTGGCATAGTTACAGTGTACATGATGAATATTAGAGCAGCAAGTGCACCTCATTATATTGAAATGGCAATTATTCAGTATCCAAAATGTATTTAACAAATGTATTTCAGGTTTGGGTTTACAGGTACTTATTTCCTGCAGTCTTTGTCTTATAAACTGGACAGATTTGCTTTGGATCTCGTTCCTACCTGGATCCCTTTAAAGTTCAACTAACGCCAGAAAGACGATCAAATCTAGTCATATCTAGGATCTTATGCAGCCAGTATTCATGTTAATGCTTAATGTAGTGGCTTTGTTTAAATCCATTTATATTTATAAATTGAGTCACTGTGTTTAATGTCATTTAATGTCATTATACATAGTATATAACGTACAGTATATATATATATATATATATATATATATATATATATATATATATATATATATATATATATATATATTTGTATATATATATTTGATACTTTCAATAGTTTTTATATTGCTCTCTTACGTTATATTGTAGTAATAATAGTAATACTTTTTCTGTTTTTCATATTGCTTCTTGCTGCTAAATAATATCCCAGGGATCAATAAAGTCATTCTGTTCTATTCTATTCTATTAAACTGATATTACACTTACATAAATACTAACAGAATATTTTAATTAACAGAAATTCTACAGTGACCAGTATAGTAAGGTGTCATTTATTGTACTGATGATAATAATTCTTCTGACACTAATCATTGTCATCAATAGTATATGCCAAAAACATACATAATCAAACTTCTTTATCCATAATTATTGAAACATAATAAATTATTTAATCGTTAGAAATAATTTTAGATAATCACCTTTGGGTGATCACCAAATTGAATTCCACTCAATAGAAAAAAATCTGATAATACAGCGATTAACTTTGCTCATTAAAATGAATTAAATGCATTTTATTTTAGTGAACCTAGAAGGAATTTGATAAGTAATCTGCTACCCCTCACTCTCTCTGCACTGAACAATCACTGAGAGATCATTTGGCCCTGAGGAAACTTACACAACATTACATAATTGATTTCTTTCACTCATGTGATTGTTATTAATATCTTCATCCAGTGTCTTAACCCAGCTTTCATTCAGCCAGTCAGTAGTGCAGCTCACTGCCAAGGCTGTGGTCACTCATAGATCCTGTTATTTATCCGGCATCAGCCTCAGTGTGTGAGCCAACCTACAGTATCAAGCCAACCTTCATGCTTTTCTAATAACTTCCATGGCTTTAAAAGGTAAGATATCCAGAAATCACTCAAGTTTTGAGTGGAGATCAAAAACAGTGCCGTACGTTCCTGTCAGTAAAGCCAAATCTTCACTTCCTGCAAATAACTGGAGGTTTAAATAAGCAGAGTCTGCCTAAATTATACAGGCTTTTTAGTAGAAGAGAAAGTAATACACTTCCCTGGCAGCCATTACCAATTCCAAAAAACATCTCCTTCCTATGACAAGGATAATAAAGCAGTGAAGGTTGCTCCTCTAATGGGGAGAAGTGTGGGCTGCTGTTGTTGACAGCTGTTGTCACTGGATGTGGTTTTGTTTTGGATTATTGGCTACTTCAAACAATGCAAATGAGCATTCTCTACTCCAAGACTTCTGTGTATATATTAGCTCTTAGACTGACATGTTATGTGTTAAATATTTTGTTTCAATAATGTTGAAGTTTTCTTATTTTCAGGGAATGTGCTAATGCTAGCTGGATAGTAGTTGAAATATCAAAACTGAAAAGGAAAATCAGATGATGTTCTTGCTTTGGTTATGGTACTGCAATGATAATCTAATGTCGTGGATTTTGTCACTGCACTCTACAAAGGAGGTTGGTGCTTCAAACTGGGTTTCAACAAATATGACTGTATGTGTATATAACTGATTAATTCCAGGTACAGATTGTGATTAAAAAAAAAACGAACCTGAGAGTCTGGATTCCCAGATATGCAGCCCTGTAAACATCACCCAGTTACCAAGGCTTAGTGTATGAGTCCTGGGCTGAACCAGGGCACTGCTGAGCAGTGAAATCCCCTCTAAGATCTGACAGGAGAACCAGAGGAGGTTAAGCCCTCCTCTTTGTCCCAGGGCCAGCAGGCAGCCAAACATGAGAGCAACACAAGACTGAAACACAAGCAGAACATATTCTCCTGAGAAAACTAACTATGACCTTTAACCAAACAGAAAAGCAGAGACTGGATATTTATGCTAATTTTATGACGTGTGTGCTTATTTGAAATTACGAACAATCATGACTGTACACACTGACTTTATATGACTGAAGGATACATATATTATTTTTATGTTAAATCAAAGTTCATGTTTTTACCAATAAGGAGCTCCCTCACTCTGCAACATGTTTTCTTTAACCAGGATGCACTGTGTGTGTTTGGCCTGTACATAATCTCAGGCATGAACAGCCTTAATGAGAGATCTGGGACTAGATCCTTGTCAACAGCAGCGCTCCTCCTGCCAGCCTTTGGGTCACTGCCTGCTGCTGCTGCTGCCAAAGGGGCGGCGCCGGCACTCAAGGGCCCGGGCAGTTGTGGTTGCTGAACCTATGATTAGCTTTACTCCCCCACAGACGTTGGACACGCTGTCAGTGCTCACACTGGCATTAAAGGAGCCTTTCTGTAGACACATGTTGTATTGAAATCAGGTAAAACAGAAACTTAAGGTGAGCATGTGAGGAAACAAGAGAGGAGTCTGACATTTCTAACGTCAAGCAAGAGCCTGTGACTGTTGAGCTGGCAGAACCATATATATAGACTGTATATACCCCCACATGTGGTTTAGCAGCCACAACCATTTTGTTCTGCCCTAATTCAGCCTTTCTGTATCCATTTTAGTCTCCATTCACAATACTCATCCCTCGGGTGATGACATGTTTATAAAAGGGTAGAAACCCAACACAATATTTGTGAATGTGTAATCTCAGGAGGAAAAGTGAAAGGAAGACTGAGTGTGTTCGTCTGCATCAGCCCAAGTTTCCTGTCTGTTGTTCTTATTTTCATTTCCAGAAAAAAAAATTAAAAAAATATTGTAATACTATTAGAATAATAGTAAAGTAAATTGTAAATGTCTGTTGTTCTCCTTTAAATCAAAAAATCTAAAAGTTCTTACAGAAACAAAACATTATAGATATATAGATATTTACAAAAACACTGGAGGTTTGAGTTATTTGTATTGAATATTATTATAATACCATTAGAATAATAGTGTTTAGAATTTAATTTTAATTATTGTATATTGCAGCCTTATTAAATCATCCATGGAGCAGAATTCCTGCAGGCTTTTCCATGCAAAGCTTATATGTAATGTTGAACGATAAATGCAAGGCACTGCGCCTAAGATACTGAGCATAATGGCTGCAGTTGTGTGTGTGTGTGTGTGTGTGTGTGTGTGTGTGTGTGTGTGTGTGTGTGTGTGTGTGGGCTATACAGTTAGTCGACATGCACACGTTTTGCAAGTGAATGATGGTGCTCAGGTGTGCAAGTAACCCACTTCCACTTGTATTTCTCTCATTATGTAAAATCTAAAAGCACTGGGCCGTATCAAACACTGCAGTCCAGTGGATGGATCGTGGATAATACTATACCCAAACTCCCAACACACCCGCTTCATTAAATTGGCCTGTCATTTGACAAATATTTGACAATAAAGAAAGACCCAACAGTGGAGTGTCCCAAGCTTTAGCCTCTATATATATACATATATATACACACCGCTCATCCTGTGTAACTTACCCTTAATTTCATTATTCTGGTGTAAACATTTTAATGCCATATAGCCTAATTATGGAAGGATCCCTGAGGGGATTACTGCCTAATCCTCTTCCTCCTCATGAGTCTTAATGCTTCACACTAGTTTCTTCCTCTCTGTGCAGCCCTTTAGGGCCGCAACACAATGCATCAGCCCTAAAGTGTAATTTTTAATAAGGAGTGAATGGGCTTGTAATTTAGGGGCTCAAGTGTACATAGGGACAAAGACTTAAATTGGAAATAATAACAGTAATACTAGTAATAGCAGTGGGTTTTAGTGGCTTTCAACTGAATGTTTTACTTTTCTTAAACCGTATTTTAACTGCAGTAAAACAGGTTAGTGCGTGCATTAATTCCTCATATGGAGCCTGAAGGTAACATGTAGCTGGGCTGATAGCATCAGCAGATAGGATCACCGTTAATGGACCCGAGCAATGCTGAGAAAACATCCAGAGAGGCGCTTTGACTGCAGCCTGCAAGAGCGATGGAGAGGCGCTCTGGGAGCTCAGAGCCAAAGCCACTTGTATTCCTGTAACACTATCGGCTATAATTGGCTGAGGAACGCAGATTAAGATTGATGAGACATTAAAGTGGCTCTTTGGAGTTTAAGGGATCGATAAATATCCTGATTTCGAGAGCTTTCGTTTGAGAGCAGACAAATCACTGTAACGGTGCTCCACAGCGACACTGATCTGAGAACATGGAGGATGAGGAGAGGAAGGGAGGAAGGAGGGAGGAGACTGAAATAAAGATGTGATCACTATCAGCTGGCAGGTCACAAGCCCACCTTACAACTGGACACTTATTTGGATTTGGGCACCAGCATGTGGTTTAATTGTTTTCCTGTATAAATACTAAATGTTTAATTTCTAGAATCTACTAATGTTGCCAAATTTAAAGCAGCCCTGAATATCAGTGAACCAAATTCATATTCCAGACATGCACTGTAAATGCATCACGGTGATCATGTGAGGGGAATTTATTTTATTTTATTAATTTAGTCTTTTATAATGTTTATCTAATGCATGTATAGGCCTGGAAAGCCACTGTAGCTACATTACGCGCATATGGACACGTGCAACCCAAAGACCATGCACCGTTGTTTTGTAGCGCTGTGAATTATAAAGGTTGTAAAATTTCAGATGTCCACTGAGCTGTCATATCGCCCAATATTTGACTGAACTACAGATATAATTAATTTTAAATACAGCGCAGAGCTGGATTTTGACGCAAACAGACCGCTTTATTTCCCATAAATATAATATTTGGTTGCATGTTACTGACTCATACTCTCTGCAGGCCCAGTGGTCCTGAGCAGTCCGGCTCAGCTCGTTGCCCCCGTCCTGGTGGCCCGGGGGACTCTGTCCATCACTACCACTGAGATCTACTTCGAGGTGGACGAGAATGACCCTGCCTTCAAAAGGGTCGACCCAAAGGTAAGTAACATGCGAGCGGGCGTGCAGCCCAGGTCTAAAGCGGACAGTTTGGCAGAAATATCTCACTGTAACTGGACGAAACACCCAACATTTAAATTTAATTTAAATTAAAAAAAATAGCCAGATGAAGGCGCGGGTTTGCACACTGTATGAGATGCGCTGCGTCTCCCCTGGCTCTGTTGTGCGTATTTCTATTATTTAATGACGTTTTGTGTCCACATTTTTGCTCTAAATCCTGATTGATTTCTATTTATTTTTGTGTTTAAATTTGCTGCATTATTTAGGCTATTGAAAAAAAATATCATATGATGACCACTGAGGCCTTCAAGCACCAAGCTGTACTGTGCCAAAGGAAAAAAAGAAATAAGCTGGTTTAGATTAGTTTAAGATGAATTCAAACTGATCGGCAGATTTGCAAATCTGTTCAAAAAATATTATGCATGAAATTGTCCTTATTTATTATTTCGCTATTTTCCCTTTTAACGTGTTAAGATCAAGACCCCGAAATTAAAGTCCCCATTATAGCCTATTATTGCATGGAATTACGCCTATACGCCTGTGAAAAACACATTTAAGAAAATCATAATGGGACACAAATATAAAACAGCTCGTTTTATTAGCTCTTTAAATTAGATCAAAGACAGAAATAAAAAAATCAGATCACAGATGATATAATCCAGTGTATTTCAAGTGCATTTTTTTCAATTAAACTGTAATATATATATACTATATATATGTTATCATTTTCATTTTTTTTATCATGTAGGCCTAAGCATGGTAGAGATCAACAACAACCAAAACTAGTACTTTAAATAATAATTCAAGTAAATTGATGGAATGTTTTCAATGTCGTATACGCCCATACCAAAATGTAAACTTTCAAAAACTAGACAATGTCCATTGAAACAGATGAAACTACCACTGATGCAAGTATAAATTAATAACGTTTCTACCAGATAAAGAAAAAGTTCAGAAGTAGATTTAAACAGGTGGGTCCTATTTACGTGTCACAGAACAACATTCACAATTTCAGACCACTTGAATCACAATCTATGAATGTATTTACAGTTTAAAATGTACAGATGTGTGTTTGTATTTTTTTTTCCAAAGTTTATCACGGGGCTTTATTTTAAAGCATTTAGGGGAATGTATTTAGGCAACCCACCGTGTGGCACTGGGAGGAAAGAAACCATTGAAATGGCCTTATTAATTAATTAATGGTCGCCAGTAATTTAAACTTGACACCACCTGAAGGTGCACGGGGATAATGGCAAACTAAACTTAAAAAATACCTTGAAACAGGCTTGGCCAAAATATATTTAACATCAGGGGGAAAGTCACATTTCACAAGAATTTGCAAATTGGTTGGCAATATTTTTCTGTCCGTATCTGAGCTCGTTAGGCCTCTTTAGCACAATGTGTAAGAGGAGGAGAATTTACATGTTTTACCTCAGAGTTTCTCCAAGCTTTTAGGGTTGGTCAGTATTTCTCTTGCCAGTCGCCAAGTCTGTTTGGCTGCATTCTCTAGAGCAGAGTGAGGTTTTCCTTGAAACAGGTCTAAATTAGGCAGGAAATAATGCGGGCACCTTCTGCACTGCAAACATGAAATGAGCTGCAATAGTATCCCGTTGAGGCGGTCACCGAGGCAGTTCTCATCCCAGTCTGACTCCCTGGGATGCTTCTCACACTCGTAGGAAACCAAAGTTTTCATGTGGTAGTTGTTCAGAGGCTGTCCGGGCAGTTCCAGGTGACGGTCGCGTAACGCTTTGAGGACCGACAGGCACTTCTTCCTGCAGCCGCCCAGGATGAGCCGGTTCTCGGCCTCGGCGAACTGCAGGACCCAGGCGTCGCTCTCTGCTGAGCTCTGCTTGCCGTTCAGGGAGTAACACTCTTTGGATAAAAGATTGAAGCCTTCCGCTTTGACTTCTGCCACCCGGTTAGGTCCCGGCCAGGGGATGTGAGGGAGAGGCCAGTGCGCAGCGCTTCGTGGCCAGATCCCAGTGCACTTGAAAGCCGGCGTGATTTGCACCACATATCTGTCTCTAATGCGCAACTTCACCTCACTTGTATCAGCGACCATTTTGACAACATCTCTGTAGCTGCATTTATCCACTGCCTGCGCCACCAACGTCTGAAATCTCGACCGGATCTTGCGCGCAGAGAGGTAACCAGAGGCTGTGATGAATTCAACCCACAGAGACATGCTTCTCTTGCGGCCGTCGCTGAGCTTGAGCACGGCGCAGCCCGGCAGAGATCCGTCATCCACAAAGTTGAATACTCCCATCTGATTCAGATAGAGCACAACCTCGAACTCGGTGGGCGAAATGACCTCCAGTCCCTCGAAACGGTTATCCATCTCGCTGAGAGAGCTGATGAAGCGGGGCTCCTGCACCTCCACCTCCTTCAGGACATCCGACACCACCTTGCACACCTCCCGGATGGTCTTGGAGATGGCTGCTTTCCGAGACTGACATTTCTCGTTGTAGTATTTGTTGAGGTGATACACCAACTTTGCCTGGGCGGCTATCATATTAGGGCAGAGATCCGGGTTATACACCGGAGTCTCGCAGTAAGCCGAGGGATCCAACGCGGCTGTTTGTACGGGAGCCAATTTTAGAGAAGAAAGAAAGCTATTTAAAAAGAAAAAAGTGTCTATTTATAAGACAATTATTTAAAGCAGCGCGCAGAGCACATGCGTAATAATAATCAGATCATTACATTCACAGCTGCTGTGCCGTAAACTGCATTGAAGTGCACGAAGCAAGTCCTCGGTATATGTGGACAGGCTGCTTAAAAGTCCATTTCACCTTGTGAGGCTCAGTAGTCGGAAAAGTGCCTTTTGGTTTTGCTCCTCTAATTGCGCAGAGTGGAGCGCTCCTCCTGACGCAGCCGCCCGGTGTTGCTGTGTTTTACAACAGGAGGCTCACACTCTCTTTATTATAAGGGAGGAGTTGGAACCAAGATGTCCAATCGCTGTCTGATGCGTCACCGCTTCAGTTTATCGAAAACAAATTCATCCCCGGGTGTTATATACGAGTAAAAAGTGCAGGTAGTGGTAGTATATCCGGGAGCGGAAGTACACCTTTTGGAGAGAAGAGAGAGAGAGAAAAAAAAACAACAATTTCTCAGCGTTTTTTTTTTTCCAGGACTCTATCAGCTGATTTTTAGTCCGCTATGTTTATGAAACAGTAGGTGGAATTAGACTTGTTAACAGTATTTATACTTTCTGACTCTAATTATATATTTTTCATGTTGTTTAAATATTTTTATTTATTTATGTATTTCTACGGTGAACCCGATCCAATTTCCTCAAATTAATGCGCTCCAGATAAATAAAACAATTAGAATGGTTATGCGGATATTTTTTATTTTATTTTATAGCAGTGTAATTGTAATTTATAAACGATGTTTGCGTTTTGTTTTTAAATCCACATATTAATAAAACAACCATGAAACAGTTTATAAATTAGATCTTCCATTGTTATTAAATTCATGATTATTTCTGTAAGATGAAAAACATTTTGCTGATATTTCATATGTTCATTATGGATGCATAGAGTTTAGTTTAAACCATTATATATATATATATATATATATATATATATATATATATATATATATATATAGATATAGATATATATATATATATATATATAATCAACTTTTTTGTCGTTTAATTAATGTATATTATAAGAATAAAGCAGGTATATTATAACCTATACTAAACTAGATATGTAATGTTTCATAGTGAAGGAGTGTTGTGTGTGTGTTTTTAGAATTATCCATATATTGAAATGCTTGTAATCTTATTGATTGTTTTTTTTTTTTTACATTAATGTCACTCATCAAAACTTGTCATTAAATAGAGGTGAATAATATACATTAGTATTCTACAACCTGTTATTTGTAATTATTTGTTTTCTTCAACAACAAGATAAAGACATCAACAACAATAACATGAGACACTAAATGTTTAAATTAAAAAAAGAAGGAAAATGGATTGAACACATTAATTGCTAATAATTGTAAAAATTCACATCAACATGGCTGATTATTTTTAAGTCCCATGATGCATTAGTGTGTTGCTTTCAGCTACATATATTAGACAGTGACTCACAATAAAGAGATGTATCCACACTAAACCCTCTCTGGCTCTCATCATTGCTCTGGCACTACATCTCAAAAGGTACAGTGTCTGCTTTGAAGAGGACTTCAAAAAGATAATGCTGCACGGATCAGATAAGGAACACAAAGGCATTTACACTCATCTCTCTCTAGTCAGAACTGCATATGACCAGACATTATGAGGGCAAAGCAGCTCGTCAGCTCTGACTCACTGCATACATGAGGCTGAGCAGGAAGGACCCTGATAGATAGGTGACTCGTATTATCATCACTGCCTGTCATGGACGCTCTGCCCGCAGCTTCTTAGCATTTCATTCTGTTACCAGGCAGAAATCACACATATGGACTATCATCTTTTTTTCCACAATTATGAGACATTATTCTTATTTAATTAAGAAATTCTATATATATACGTATATATATATATATATACGTGTATATATATACGTATATATATATATATACATATATATATATATATATATATATATATATATATATATATATATATATATATATATATATATATATATATATATATATATATATATATATATATATATATATATATATATATATATATATATAAGTATATATATGTATATATATATTCCAGACATTTCATTTTACAACCAGAAATGTATATTGTCGTTGACATGTTTCTGGAGGATATGGAGGGCATTATGGAGGGTTTTCATGTGGTGAGAGGAAGCTAAAGCCTCTTGCCCTCTCAGGCTTTGATAGTCTTTCCTCTCACTCTCTCTCCCACTGTCTGTGGCTCAGCAGGTACTTGCCTTTTATTGAAACCAGACTAGCTTCTCTTTCCAGGCTATCTTGCTCCTAGTCAGATACCTCTGAATCCAGTTGCACCTCTCGAGTTTGTTCTGCGGCCTTTGGCTGTTCCCATGTGTGATAGAAGGGGGATTTTCATTGAGATGATCACCTCTTAATCTAAAGCATGTGGCTGCACAGATCTCACAGTAACTCAACCTGCTTGCAGTCCCGAGACGCCAGCAGTTGTCAGGTCTAGCCTAAGACAATCAAATCTTCTTAGCCATATCTTTACCATTACAACATTGCGAGCTTTGTTGCTTCATTCGCTATCCCGCTAGGCTATATTGGAGGCCCTCCAGTGTGATCTATGTGTCTGTGATTCCAGCACAGGCCTATTTCTGACCCAGCAAAATGCATGCACGGTTGTGTAAATCAATACAATGTCTTCTACTTCCCCTAATTTTGCGCGAGCATGTGACCCTGTTTTCAAGGCCTCTTTGTTTCCAGAGCATGCCTCTACACTTATTCATTTCTTCTCCTCCATTTTTCCTTTTCCTTTCTTCCAACAAGACTGATCGTCCTGTTAACATGGCCAGGCATAAGGTCAATGGCGCTTGTCTGATGGCTCAAACTGCCCTTTGATGACACCACTCAGAGTTTGACTGATTGAAATGATATTTTACTGATTGCAGCCAAAGTCGTTATGTTGCTTTATTTTATATTTCGTACTTGCTTTATGTAGTATTTATACATATGCACTTAACTAACACATGCAGTGTGTGTTCGTGTACAAATGAGCATGTTATTTTTATTGTATGTACAAAACCGTACGTAGCCTTAAGCATTTAATGATATGTAATAGTCTGAAAATTGTGTCTCCAGGGATGAATGTTTATTGGCTTTTTTTAACAACTCTGTCCTCTACAACGCAGGCTTTAACTATATTTCATAAATAATCATCTTCATGCTGTCATGGGGTTTTAATATTTTACCTCATGACTATTAACAAAATAGTCAGTTACATTATACAAGTCTAGCATTTAGCTGATTTAAAGCTGGATCAAGACCTTTACGACCAGCAATCCTCTGGCTGGTATTCTAATTATGGATGACGTTTTATTATTTTAATAATCCTATTACAGGAGAACAAATAAGGTCTGCCATATGCCTTTTCATTAAATTACTGGGGTCATTTAGTTTTGAAAAAGAGACTCTCAAGCCATATCCCATACAAAGGGAGTTTACCAGCTAGTTCCCAAGCTAATATGCAGATTAGTCAAAGTGGGCTTAATAGGATGACATATTTCTATATAAATCAGATTAGAAGCAGTGACACTTCAGAGAAGTGGCTCTCAAACTGTGAGACATAATATGCTTTAATCTCATGGGATAGACACTCACTTTGACACATTTCCTATAATTTTATTTGTCACCAAATGAAATTGTCATTGGGATTTTTAATAACGGAACATTATTATTTCAAGCAATATGGTGTCTCTGTAGGAGGCCAGTTAATTTTTGGGCCCGGAGCCTCACTGAGGACCCCCTTTGGATTGTGTCCATTCATTTGTTTTATTCTCCACTGTGTATTAACAGCCTCCTTCACCTCAACAGGTTCACTCTGATCCATATCCACATCATCTGTTCTCCACACACTTCAACACTACCAGCATGATGGACAATTTGAGGAAACAGAGAGGTGGAAAAAAGTGTAAATTATGAAACTTAATTGATTGTCTCAGCTTCATTTGGCACTTCAGCCCTCCCCTCTGCAATATGGTACGCTTGTCAGCCCTTGTGATAAATTACATGCATGTATTTGCATGAATTTAGCATGAATACAATTCAGTTTTGTTTGCCAAAATAACAATCCAGAAAATGTCTGGTTTGCTTCACAGAAGCAGAATACAGGCTTACATTGTGCTCTCTTTTCGCAGGTTTGCAGTTGGCAGCTGAGAGTAGTGAAAGTGTTCTCCATTTTTTTATGAGAACACAGCTTAGCGTTGTATTTTATTATACGTGACAATGCTAAACACCGGGCGTGCTGGAGACTGGCGCTGGTTTATTATTGTCTGATTCAGCATGTTTTTTTGCTGCTGTTTTCTACTAATTGGTAGGGCTCAGACTGTTGTCAAAATATTCCAGTTTATTTTTTTTCTTTTTTCTCTTATATGCCGGACTTCCATCTAGTCCGTTGGGTTCGTAAAAGGGACCCATTCAGCAGTGGCAGTGTGATTAATCTTAATGTCTGCGAGATGTCTACCAACTAAAGGTGGGCGCTGTAATCATCTGCCCACTGACCCCATGATGCTCATCTATAGTCCTCGCAGCCTCTGCATCTCATAAGTAATTTCAAACCTCAGATTAACTGAGCACAGTTCTCTCCCACGTGTCATGTGATCTCAGTAGGAATACAACAAAGCACAGAATGGACGAATTGGTGGCGTATTCTAGATTTGGGGGTGTTAGTAATCAAATGCTGCTGGTGAGGCCTATGATAAAATTAGGCAATGTTGCCTAAATAAGGGATGAAGGGTTCATAATTGCCAGTCCTAGAGATCTGAGGTGCCGGGTGCCAACTGTCAGTGCAAGGCTAATGATGACAAATGTCCCTCTATGCAGATTGCTGCAGCAGCACGGGTGTGCAGCTGAGAAAGAACAAGAAAAGAAAAATGCAGAGGGCCTAATAAGAGAAAGCCTGTGTGCACATATTTAATGACCTACATGGAAATAAACCTGCCTAACTGATGGGTTTCCTCTGAAACTGCTAAAGCGCGATGCTGCTACCATGAAACGGAGGAGTCCCTACAGTACCTGCGACTGATATTAATAGGCATAAATCTTTGTGACTACGAATAATCATTAAAAAAATCATCTGCTACATAAACCGATATGAAAAATAGAAGCTGTAATTAACTGACATTTGCTTGCAAGCTTGTCAAGATGATTTAACAAATGTGTCACGGTGGAAAAGTCTGCTCTATATTTAGCCAAACAATCCATCAGCTGTAGTGTAGAGGACATTTAAGCATGGATCTGCATTAATGCTTTGGTCTTTGTTGTGCAAGTTTGTGTTGCTCTGTGGCTACAAAATAACAGGCTGCTACTGGTTATCATAAACTAAACTCTTGTTGGTTAACATGT
Organism: Synanceia verrucosa; assembly: GCA_029721515.1. NCBI lineage: Eukaryota > Metazoa > Chordata > Actinopteri > Perciformes > Synanceiidae > Synanceia > Synanceia verrucosa. The sequence continues at coordinate 4,885,016 of CM056559.1, forward strand.
CTTTAAAACAAAGTTTCCGTGCCTTATAGTGCGCTTGATTTTAGCCTCCTTTGTTGCAGAGAGCCATAAATCTGATTTCACTTACTGTGACGTAAGGCTCACGCTAATAAAAGAGCAAACTCAAGAGTGTTGCGTGGCCAGATTTCCCCAATTTGTTGCATGAATGGCTTTTGAAAGGGGTCCCTCTTTGTACAAAGGGAGTCTCGTCTTTGTTTGGTTTCGCCCCATCTGTGTCATCTGGTGGTCTGTGCAAGAGGGTGGTGTCTTGGGGTGCTCCCCAGCGGCGATGCCAGTTGTTTTATGGACTCGGTGGAGTGGTGCTGGGAGTTCATAAGTTGGCTGGCCCATTGTGTGCCGAGCCCAGCTGACACGTGTGAATTGACTCCAGCATATTGACAGATCATTTCCATTAATGAATCGGAGGAGTCTGCCTTGTTTCACTCTGTGATTTATGCCCTTGCTTCATCTTCCTCTGAGCTCAGGGTTAACTAACCCCTCCATGACTGAGCCTGGATGAAGTGGGTTTGCTTTGTTTAGATCTGGTATACTTGGATGGATGTACTTTAAGTGATATTTGTGCATTGTATATCTTATATAAGTGAATATATTTATATAATCTAGAATGGCAAGTTTGTCTGATTTGATATTTATATATCTATGTCCGGTTAAATCATAATATAGAAATAGTTTCTAAATGTAATTCTGCTTATTAACTCATTAAGTGTCAGTTGCTTTATAAAACAGAAAGTGCCTTGTGCCAGTGTTTTGTTCTTGTTTTATCAGAGGTACAGTAGAGGCCAGCTTTACCAAAAATGACACTTTTTTCCAGATTCTGTCTGTTTTGCGCTCTAACCTCAATCGTCTCCACTTTCTGCTTTTATCTCCGTGGCGTATACTGTCTCTTAATGGTCTGACTACATCTCCCAGAAGCCCCAACATTACTCACAGGCTGTGGGAGACCGTGATCGGCAACCCACTGCCAAAAAAAATACTTTGACGAATTATGTCAATGTCAAGAGTTAAAACTGCCTATGAAGAATAACTATAGGTATAGGGTTGGTTATTCATACATACACTTGGTTAGTTCACACATACCAGAGACCTGTTTTTTGGGATGGCACTCTGTGGCTGTTTCTTGGTTTGATATTGAGCTGCTTTTGTTTGTAACCGCTGGTGTCTCATCAGCTGAGCCCTGATCCTCCATGGCGACCATCCAGCTTGTTCAAAGCCCCACACTGCTGATAGCGCCGGCCTCAGTCTGGCCTGTCACCCTGCGCTGCTGCCACATGGAAGGCACATTTGCTCGCCACCATTTTATGCTGCTGTCACCCTCCCTTCAGAGCGAGGGGAAAGAGGGGCGGTGAAAAGGAAAGGAGGGAAACAGGGAGGCTCACCCTGAGCGGATGCTAGACAAAGATGGCAGCAGAGACATTTTGTCTACTTTCATTAGTTCTGGTGGGGGTGAGCTGTGCTGAATATTAGCCTGTTACTGGCAAAGCCACACATTGTAGAGCACAGACAGAGAGCGTGTCACAATCAAATCTAGCCCACCTCATTTCCATCTTCCTCAGTGAAAAAGTGGGACATATGGGGCAGGATGCCAATTGCTTATTTTATATGGTAATTAACGTCCCTCAAACCGTGTTATGTGGTAGGCGTGTCTCAACTGTGGCAAAGTTTATCCCACAAATTTACATATATATTCCCAGTAAGGTAAGATATTTTAAGATCCTAACAGACCACAGAGGCATATGTGGTGTATGTCATTCAGGAATGGATGACTTACACACATCCAGCTGAACTCAGAAACGTCCTAAGCCACTGCTGTCATTTTCTGGAGTATCTACTATCAGGTATCTGTCAGCTAACTGGGAGCTTATCTTAACTCTTTGACTGCCATTGACGTATTTCAACATCATTTAAAATCCGACGCTTGAATGCCGTCGACGTAAAAATACGTCGAGGTGGTTTTCCAGCAGCAGGTTGCCGATCACGGTCTCCTGCAGCCTGTGAGTAATGTTGGGGCTTCTGGGAGATGTAGATGGAGCATAGAGAGATGGTATACACCACAGAGATCAAGACAGGAAGTGGAGACGATCAAGATTAGAGAGCAAAATGGACAGATTCTGGACAAAAAGTGGTGTTTTTGGTGAAAGTGGCCTCTACTCCACCTCTGATAAAAAAGAATGGAACCAGGTAAAAACAGTTTTTTCATGATGAAATAGAGTCTCTTCTTTCATTTGAGCTATTCAGTGTTTTCAGAGACATGACATGTAATATCAAAATGGGCAAAAACACTAGCCTGACAAGCCAGACTATGACATGAAATGTATAGTCTGAGGGCAGTCCATAGGCAGAGTTGAAGCCTGTCCAACCAACCGTTGTTCAAACTGCCTCTGCACATAATAGGCCAGAGCTATGACCAATCAGAGCAAAGGACAATGTCATGTATTCCTTTTAACTACCAGCTGGCTCTGCTGGTATGTTAGACTTTTGCTGTAGCCGGTCGGCAAAACAGCAAATCCATCCTTCTTTAAAACAGATGCTTCTTTCAAAGAAAAGCCCAAGTCTAACTCCTCCGAAATCGATGATAGAGCCTATTCAAACGAGCGCTGTTCATTAGCCACTGCTTTTTTGTTTTTTTTTCTGTTTTTTTTTGCTATCTACAGCGTCGCACAGCCCTGTCATCGTGCTAAGCCCACCCCAAAGACTTGCTACAGATAGAGATAGAGCGTTGTGATTGGTCCAACAAACTCCTTGACGGATTGAGGATTAGCCCCCAATGATGCGCCACTAGACCATCCTGCTAAGTAGAAATATTTTTGCTGCTGGGGTGTGTCTAGATTTCTAGGCACAAGGCACTTTCTGTTTTATAAAATGGCTGGCACTCAAAGAGTTAACCTATACCACACTGTATGGATCTGTGTGTTTGCTAATGCATGTGAGTGAGGGACAGTTTGCTGTTCTATGTGATCATCGTGACGCAATTATAATCATCCACAAAAAGTCTCCTCTTTGGAGCTCTGCCAAAGCACAGATGCTCGGGTTCATATCCTAATTCCTTTGTTTATCTAAATAACAACATTCACACAGCAAGTCCCTGATTGCTGCAAACCCCGGTGTGTGGAGATGTATCTGAATGTTGTCTTGCCCTTCTTGGGCTTTCATCTGTTGGACTCATTATTGTAGTCATCTCACTGGGCTGTAAAGAAGCTCAGGAGAGGAGCTCCCCATGAAAGAGTCATGATGGACGAAGAAGTGCTGATGTGCAGGTTCCTGCCTCGAGGCTTTCACCTGCTCAGGAACAGCCTCAAGGCAAAAAGAAGCAGGCCGCTCAGTCCAGCCAGTGAAAGCCTGCAGAGCTCCAGTCACACTGTTTTAGTGTTTCTTCCTGGGACTGATGGAAAAATAGAAGAAATATTGAACTAATTATGCAGTGAATTTCTTGAATATCTTCCCAATGATAGAAAAACAAGTCAAAAAGATGGATGAAAGTGCCAAAAGAGATGGATAAAGTTGTGCCGTTCTACCTTGTTAAATTTCAAACGATTTTATTAGTGTCAGCTCTGTGGTCTTGGCAGGGCTTGGGAGACGTCTGAGCGGGGAGCAGGGTGCTGGGTGAGAGCATGTCGGCTGTTGACACCATCTAACGAAGGGAGGATTAGGAGTTTACAGAGGCAGTAATATGATAGGTCAAAAAGAGGAGGCACTCCTGCACAGCACTTGGGTCTGTAATGAATGATTGACTGGAAAAGGAGAAGCTGCCACTCGCTGGCTGAGTGCTCATCTTGACGCCTGCCGCACCGCTCCACGGCTCCCCTTGATCACGTTTCGCTGCTCCCTTCTCATCTGAGGCACCAGTCTGCAGGGAAAAGCTGCTTTTCCCTCTTATTTTTCTCCCTAATTTACACATTTAAGACATTTTTGTTTGCTTATTTGCAATTCCTTTTTTTGTCAGTGTGCTTCTCTCTATCAGTCCTACTCCCAGTACAGCCCTGAAACCAGCCCCTCCCCTCCATCGCATCCCACACACACACACACACACACACACACACACACACACACACACACACACACACTTACAACCTTCCCTTTCTCTTCTGTTTGCCTTGAGGCAATGAACTAAATGAACTAATTTCAGGTTCCATAATTGCAGTGTGTTGTACACCTGTCTGCGATTAATTCTCCCCTGTCTCTTATTCTCTTTCTTAATGAGATATTATTGTAATTATTGTCATTATGCTATTTGCCATAATGAACGTGATTGATGTTGTTGTTATGGCACTATTTATACTCTGTAATTAGTGCAAATATGTTGAGGACTTCTGCAGGCACCACAGTGTGGTTATGAGTGAACCCGGCCTCTCATTCACTCATCAGCTGACCTCAGAGCTCCTGCTTAGAGCTGAGTTCATCTTGGATATGGAGAAGAGAGCCGAGCAGCCTGGTCACCGCTGAATAGGGCCCTGCTTGTAGCCATTTTAAGACCATTACAACAGTGAAAGGCTACACAATAGCCAGAGCTGGGCTTTGTTTCAGGCTGTCACTTGCACCCTGTGAAAATCAAATAGTGCTTTGCCTTAAAAGAAAAGGTGAAAAAGGTTTTGCCTATACTCCCATTTTTGGAAAAATCTGGTTGTGTTTTGAAAAGGATAAAAAAAAAGTTTTCAGTGACTTGATTTTGAATGTTATTGTCGTAGAGGCAAACTACTGGAAGGAATGCTAAAGAAAATCTCAGCTGAATGAATGATGTTGAATTTTTTTTTTTCAGCAGCTCCCAATCCAATTAGGAGTTTAATAAGGGTCATGCATAGGGACTTCACGCTGCAGGTTGGTTTCTTTTTGGCGCTTTTGAGGAGTAGGAAGGGGCTAAAGATGGACTGAAGGCTGGTCTCTTTAATGTGTAGCCCTGGTGAGTCATTTAAACTGTCACAGATGATCTCCTGTGTTATTCTGAAGGTGACTCTATGGTTAGATTGGTTTCTCAGGTGGTACCAATTACTTCATCTCTCACAAGCCTTCGCAACCCCCCTCATATGTTCGTCTGGTGCTCAAATTTAGCCAAACATCATAACATCTTTTCACTGATCTTTACTCCAGCTCTGCAGCTCTTAATAACTCATTTGTTATCCCTGGTTTTGGATTCAGTATCTTACCTGGAAAATAACCCTTCTGAAACTTGGATTGTAAGTAAAAATGCACAAAGGCAATATGTGCCTTTAAAGGGGTCTTAGTTGATCTTTAATCTCTCCCTATGAGAGCGAAAAGTGGGTAGGAGGGCCCTAGAAGCAGACCCGTCCAGCCTTTGTGGATTTGTTCACATGCTGGGGAGCTTTGAGTGTCTGACAGCCGTTTAACTCCACACGACCTGGTTCTCAAGTGCCATCATTTGGGCGCTCTTGAATCCTGTTAGGAGCCATAATTACAATTCATGCACTCCCTGCGCTTCTTTGAAGAGGCATTGAGAGAGCCTGAGCGATACTGGCCCTTCATCAGTGTGGAAACAGTCACAGAGGCTTTCAGTAAACTGCCTGAATACTGTGGCCTGACCTACAACAAAGCTGCACGCAATATTCAAAATGAAAAATAGATGGGATACAGAATGGCAAATGGTGTTAAACTTGTGTTTTAGTAAGTATTTACAAATTGCAAGGATTGATTTCTTACAGCGCAAGGAAAAACATACAGTACATTTTATAAAATTACCCTTCTTTCAGGTATGCAAACAATTTATGAATTGACGTACGAGTGAATTGAAGCACATTCAGTGACTTTCAAAGGAAAAGAGGAGGAAAGGGTGAGCATAATGCCTAATAGGTGCTTTAGTAATTTCTGGGTTTTCATAGCTTAATCCGTTCTGAAAAGCAGAGGAGAAGAAAGGCTGCAAATGGCCCTCAGTATTAATTCGATGTGACTTCTGTACAATAAGGGCTGTGGATCCCAGAAGCCCATTTTCAAGCTTACCTTCTTTCATCATCCTCAGCCCTTGGAACTTTTGCCTAAATGTTTCATGAAACCAAGGCTGTAAACCTCTTTGGTATTCTGTCTTTGTAACGCCTGGTTTAAGACTATTATTACACCATGTTCAAGGGAGAGGAGCACATACAAACAGTGAAGCTGCCTCTCCATTGTGTCAAACTCAAATTGATTTGGTACAATTGGGAGAGCACTTGTATTAAAACACACATATTCTATGGCTCATTTCCCCCCTTTCATTTTGGAGTTTTGCAAATGCAAATAAGGGTCGGTTTCCCTCCTTCTTTGGACACATAAGCATTTTCTCTCCTTTTCTGAGTATATCTACTCATTTATAAAGCACATCAAATGGCATGTTTTTCATTATTCATATTAATCATAGATTAATTTCCATTTCCTCAGAAAGACAGAAAAATATCAGGATGAAATCTGAGTAGCAAGGCACTGTTTTTACAAGATAAAAGTCAAATTAAAGTGATTTTTTTGCACTGTTGTTGTCAGCATGTGGAGACCATACTCACCCCCCTATTCCCATCAAATGTGTAAAACAGTATTTTATGAACTCTGGGACTTCTGTGAGATTTATAAAAGTCCTTATTTTGTTTTTCTATTCCTGCAGAGAGATAAAGCAGGCGAAGGATTTGGTTTGTTATCAAAGAGCCCTGTGATGATGTGCCTCAGGAAAGTGCAGGCTGTATCTCTCAGCTATCTCTGCTGCTGATGCTTTGAAACAAATTTGCCCCCATTAAAAAATAATGTCAGGGATATAGATGCATGCTCATTGTTTTGTAATTTCAAGAAACAAAGAGGTTTCTTTCTTTATTCTGTATGTTTTGTTTACACCGAATGGAGGAAACTAGCATGGGACACACACCGGGTGGGTCAGTGACCCTGGAGAAAACAGCTTGCATTAATATGGTCTAATCCAATGTAATTAGTCAAATTACAGCATGCCAAGCAGCTTGTCAGGGGCTGTCGGCTTTGGCAGGCGCACTAGACGGGCTGGAGTCCCACTGGACAGCAGATAGACCTCAAAATCTCTTACTTTTACTCCTTTCAGTCCACTTTCCCAGCTTCCTCCATCTTTCTTTCTTGGCAAAAATGGGGAGGGCTTTTTCAGCAGCGCTACGAAGTTTTCACCTTTTCTGAGCTGTCTCTCATACCCCCAGGCTTCTAGCTTGGCTTCCTGCCCGTCTGCTAAGGTGGATCAAAATGATATGAGGATTCATTGCACGGGCTACACAAAGTCAGAGCAATTATATCAGTGCTTCACTCCTCCTACGTGATTTTATGAGAGAGAGTCAGATGTACGCCAACTAGCGCCACTAAGAACCGCAGACATGGTTAAGACACTTCCTCATGTCCTAGGATTAGCATGGGTAAAAAGATTTAAACTATATAATTACATGAGGATAAAGTACAAATTATCTAGCACACTCAACAGCCAGATTATCATCCCCCTTCAGCCCCAAGGGTTGAGCCTGGATGACAAAAGGCCCTCATTAGCATAAATTTACAAGCCCTCTCGTTCAGAGAAGCTGATAAGAACCTGTTCCACCTTTGCTTTGGCCCTGAATGGCTTGTTGTGCTTTTGGCAATGACAGATAAGTCAGGGTAATTCCACTTTATGCCTGAAAAAATGATGCTCCAGATTCTGGCTGCATCCCGAAGGTGTCACCCACGATAATCCTCAAAGAGCGTCCGGCAGAAAGGGGGCTGTGTGTTTTCCACATGATATACTGCGAATGACAGAAAGAATTATACGAAGGAGGCCAAATCTGTAAGATATTATTAAGCAATTCCCAGTGAATAACAGGGATAAAAGGATAATGGATGAGGGTGTCGTTATTACCTCGGTGCTGAGGGAAGTGGCAAAGCAAAGGTAGAGAGACAAGATTAATTGAGGACGAGTGAGGCGCTCATTGCTCATCAGGCCCTCTCGTCTAACCACTTGCTCTTTCCGTCCCTCTCCTCTTCCGTCTCTTCGCCTCTCCATCCTTGTCTCGTTCTTTCTCTTCTTCTCTGTCTTGCTCTGAGCTCATATCCCTCCCACACACCGACAAAAAAGAAAAGTGGGATTTAAAGCGATCAGCTTGGCACTCTCAGTGGCAGCCAGAGGAAGCTGGTACCCAGGCAGGGAGATTTCAGTCATCTTAAGGCTGACAAGTCCCTGAAAAAGCCCCATTAGGAAAAACTTGCTGAGAAGACCCCATACGAATGGCTGCATCCCTTCTCTCAAGCTCCTTAGTGAAGGCATCCTCAAGCTGTTTATCTGGATGATGTGCTCACTAAGTGTGTTTGTGGGTCATCGCTTGAGCATTTTCATGTTTTCTTTGTTTACTCATTACGTATAATAATTTACTCACATTACATAAATAGAATTTACAGGGACAGGAGACAAGGGAATGTGTATTTTATGAATTTGTTTGGGAAATAACAAAAAAAACATAGAGATAAATGATGGAGCCACAAATAGAGCAAATTAATTAATTTATAAAAAGCAAAATGATTAAATAATACACAGCATTATGCCAAGTAAATCGGTAAGGCAGTAAGGAAATATATTTATTTTGTGGACCTCTTTCTAACCTCACAGAAGTCTTCATATGGCTTGATGCCAAACTCTGTACCATCGCTGTGGGGAACTACAAGTCAGAGTTTTTTTATTTATTTTATTATTTATTTCTCAAGGCTTTAAATTTTAACATAGACTGCTAAGGATTTTTTCTTAAAGAGCCTTGACTCTTTAAGAAGGAATTCCATACTAGGAAAGGGGCTCCTCCCACCTGTCCCACCATGCTGGTGTTGAAGACGCTGCTAATGTGCGTGAAACGCTGTCTCTGACATAAATGTTATTGACAAACTTGGCTGGACGTTTGGGGCAGTGAACTGCCAGCATATTTAATGCATATTCATCTCCTTTATCCCACTGGTCTCGCCAGAGCGCCCGAGCTGTGTCATCTTGCCACACTCCAGCTACCACCCAAATGTATAGTGACACTGATTATGCAAATCTGTATCTTGTTTTCCCCCCAATACCTGCATTAGGAGCTTGGTACTTTATTGAAGTTGAGATATGGCTCTCACAGTGAGGAACCAAGTGGAATGCTGATTTTTTTTTAATACAGTCTGTGGGAATCTTTTACATTTTTATATTTCTACTTTTCATAACAGTTGTCACATCTGATGAGAAACATGCTTTGATGTTCAAGCATAAATCTCGCAGGATGGAAAAGGGATTAAAGCTGAAATAAAAGTGGATTTTGGCATGTCGTGGTCAGGAAACTAAGAATCATGTTTGCGTGATTTTATAAAGTTTGATATTAGTTTAATTTCACAGTGATTTGTTAATAAAAAAGTACATGAAAAGCATCTCTCTCTAGAAACATAATTGCCACTCTTATTCTAAAATTTTATGAAATTTAGTTTTTATTTCCAAGAGAATAAATACACAAACTCCCATTAACGTTCTTTGCTGTAGAACAGAGCACTAAAGCTGCTTTGGGTGAGCTATTATCTTTAAGGTATTTTTTTATTAACTCATTGAGTGCCAGCCATTTTTAGAACAGAAAGTGCCTTGTTCCAGTGTTTGTGCCCATTTTGAGTCATATTTCAAGACCCACAGAATATTTTGTACTATGTCTCTGAAAACACTGAATTGCTCAAATGAAAGAAGAGACTCTCTATTTCATCATGAAAAAATGTTTGTTTTTACCTTGTTCTATTCTTGTTTTATCAGAGGTAGAGTAGAGGACACTTTCACCAAAATCACCACTTTTTGTCCAGATTCTGTCCATTTTGTTATTTAATCTCGATCGTCTCCACTTCCTGCTTTGATCTCCATGGCGTATACCATCTCTTTATGCTCCAAATACATCTCCCAGAATCCCTAATATTACTCACGGACTTCGGGAGACAGTGATCAGCGACCCGCTGCCGAAAAACCACTCTGACGTATTTTTATGTCTATGGCACTCAAGTATTGGATTTTAAATGTTGTCAAGTTACGTCAGTGGCACTCAAGGAGTCAATGGTGTTCCTACATGTGATTAAACCTAAAAAACGTTTTACTTTTAAGCATATTTATTTTCTTGACTCAGTCTACCACATTTTCAATGGCTGACGATGCTCTCCCACTTAGCTGAGAGTTGCTCTCGCTGTTAGCAGGCTTCATGCTTCCTCTTTGCCTCCTCCGACTGCTCAGTCTCTTCACAGATTTGGCCTGTATTGCCTAGGGTCAGCCATTGAATACAGTATACGCAGTGTGTGCTGATCCTCCAAATTGCCATGTGTGAAATCCATCCCACTCGCTCCTGGGGGAGTAGTCATATCACTCAAAATGAAACTGCCTCTCATATCCTCCCCTTATTCTCCCACTTGGCTGTTCTCTCTGGCCGCCTGGGACCATACACTTCTGAGGCTTTATAGTGGAAGCCTATTAGACAAATCTTAGATGAATGCAGTGGAGGTGCTGTGATACCAGGTTGTCAGAGTGCTCACAGTCTCATATAAATGTATCAGTCATGCTGGCTTGGAGGTCTCACTGAATTATATTATTTTCCTGTTTTGGCATAAATGCAGTGGAGGGGGATTGTATTGTCCCATATGGGTTTTAGAGAAAATGCTTCGTTAGATTTATTAATAACTTCTGTCATTTTGTCTCAGCCAATGTGGGGTTAAAGCTATTCAGAAGTCAGATATGATTAGAATCTATTTCCATGCATGAGGTGGCTTCCTATCACTTTTAAGTATGATGTGCTCTATTTGAGCATGTGCACATTATCATATATGAGTTTCAGCCTAAACACTGGTGTCACCTGTGCCTCTCCTCATCTCATCTGTCACAATATTTTTTTTTCTCTTCCCACCTGTGATGTTCTGCAGCCTGCCCTCTGTCAAATCAGGGAAAGAAGTGAAGGGGAATAAAGAAAAGAAATGTTAAATTGCATTACGGCTATTAATACATTGAGGTATATCTCCCTGCAGCTGGCAGAGCGGCACATGTGCCTGTGGCTCTTAATGAGCCTGCGTGGAAACAAAAGGCTGTGCTTGTCGGCCATACCAGAACCCCTCCACCCACCCCTTCACCGCTCCCCCAGCCCTGAGCGTGACAGACCAAGAGCAGAGCGCCGGTCCCTTCCTGGTGGCGTGATTAGATTGGGGCCGAAGTCTCCAGCTGGCAGGCCTGTCTGTGACTGGAGGCGGCCGTCCCCAGCGCTTGTCACTGGCTGACACCTCTGACAGGCAGGGGACAGCTTCAGCAGACAGGTTCATTAAATGGCATTTTTTACAGCTGGGCCTCCAAAAATGAGGGCTGGGCTTTGTCAAATCTCCAAGTCTACAGGGGCCCCTGTGTGTTGGTTTAGACCAAAGCTTTGTTGTTATGACAAATTTTTTGATCTGTGCTGTTTGAAATCAGCTCTTTTTTTCTCCTCTTTAGCCTCTCTTTTGTTGACAGCTAGCCCTTTGGCCTGCACTCTGTCACAGCAGCAAAATGCTCACTAAACAAGAAACAACCAGTCCTAAAACAATATTATACTGATAATCAGTTACCATGTTATAGCTGATGTTATATCATATAATACATGATGGAAAAAAATATGAAATGACTGCTTTGTGTAGCTCGACAAACCGTTCAATGTGATGACTTCATATGTATTCAAATAACAGATTGCTATCACGCCTTGATGGAGTAAGCTGTTGTAGCCTTCCCATGATGCATATCTGTATGACATGCCTTTCAGCGTTGCACTCAGAAGAGTACTTCCACAACATCTGGCTGTTGGCCCTCAGCAGCGCCGTCCCTCCATCTCACCTCCCTTCCTCTCTGCTGCCTCTCCAGTCAGCACGCTGCCTCCTCTGGGCCCTGCTGTCTCTATGACAACTGTTTGAGTTGGGGGTTGCCGAGGTGTCAGCCAGGGCATTACTGAGAGGAGAGCACCAGAGATGCTGCACTTGCACATCCAGCATCTCCACCTAATCCAATTTTAATTGAGCTCCAGAGATTTTGGCTGTGGCACAGAGGTCGAGCATGAGCTATTCCAGGGAGAAATTAAGGCAGCTCGGCTCGCGCTGCACTCTTCCAGCCTGTCAGTGTTTTAAATGAGCATTAGCATCAGACCTAACCCAGCTGAACATCTCACTCTGGCTTCCCTCCCTGCTTACTCCACCTCAATCACCCCCGCACACACATACACTCAGGTACCGGAGGGCCTCACCTTCTTACTACCCTGTTATATCTTTATTCTCGCTCTCTCACACACTCTCTGAACTGAGCCTATGTGTGATTATAACCTGGGGAGTTGATGAGGTTGTTCCTCTTTCCACCCTGTTGGACAAAATTGTTCAGTCAGAAGGAGGTGAGATGAAACGAGAAGGGAAAGGTGTGTGAGAGACCATTCTCACCTGTCAGAACAACTGTCCTGATTTCATGTGTGTGGACTGCAGTCCCAGTGGTGCTGCATACACTAATGATCCTTTGTCTGCTCTCTCCTCTCCTTGGTGTGATGGTTTTTATTGATTATCTATGTGTTATAAACCCAGGGGGTCCTTTTTTGACCATTTGAGTTTTATAGACCAGCTGTACAGTAGAGTCTGTAGGGAGCTTTATATTGGCTTTATTTTTTTTTTTAAATTAATTAATTAATCGGTACGAGTGTGATTGATTGATGTTCCATTTTGAATAAAGTTATTGAAATGGTTTTCGTAATGGTTAGGGGAATGAGCTTACTAACTCCTCCCTTTCTAAAAGTGCAGCAACATGAGCCATTGAGTGCAAAACTGTGTCAATGCTGTCGGCCATAATAACACTGCTTCAGGAGCAACAGAAGTCAGTGTTTGGTTCGTCTTGTAGAAACATGGCAGACTGTGAGGAGGACCCACTCCCTATGAAGATATGAGGGCTTATTCTAAGCTAACCAAAATACAATTCTCAAAACATTATTCAATTCAATTCAAAAAACTTTATTTGTCCCCGAGAGGCACTTAAGGCACACAGAGCAGCAATAACAAACTGCACATATAGATAATAAAATACTAAAAATGCTAAAATACACACAAAAAACCCCCCCAAAGAATACTGAGTACTGGGAACCAGCATGATGGGCGCAAATGGCATAAGAATAAAGTGCATGACTTATTATTATGAGTATTACAGTCCATTTCTGCTAATAGATCTCCTGAAATGTTACACACTGGTCCTTTAATCCAAGCTGTGAAATAATGATTGTACCACACTAACTCTTGCTGTGGTGGAAAAGAGTAAAAACTGGCAACTTTTTAACAGCAAAATAAATAAATTTTGAACACTGATGTCACTTTTGTAGAATTTTTGATTAATTCATATCTGCTGTCATGTTCTTTCATACAGTTTGGAAAGCAGAAGTGGCTCACTGATTAATTTAGTGTCTATATTAGCACATTTATTTCAAATAATATCATTTTATTCATGATAGAGTCAACAGCCTGTGTTGAATATGTTTAACATATTGAAATGGACAACAGTCTCTCACCTGTAACCTGACATCATCTCTGGCTTTATTCAGCTATTATATCCTTTTTCTGCCCTTCTAGGTCTTAACATACACTGAGGGTTTACATGGGAAGTGGATGTTCAGTGAGATTCGGGCGGTATTCTCCAGACGCTACCTCCTGCAGAACACAGCGATGGAGGTCTTTATGGCCAACAGAAGTAAGAGGAAGTGCCAATTACAGCATTTGAAATCCATGCTCTTCATCACTAAGGGGTCTCTGTCTGTTTCACAGCGTCCGTCATGTTCAACTTTCCTGACCAGGCCACAGTAAAGAAAGTGGTCTACAGTCTTCCAAGAGTGGGAGTGGGTACCAGCTATGGTCTTCCACAAGCCAGGTAGGTCATATATGGCAAAATAAAATTAATTCAGCACTGTTTGATATTTCTAATACTGTTATTCCTTCATGGGCAGTGCTGCCTCCTTTGTGTTGTGTGTTGGCTGCCTGTTGAAGTGGATGTGCACTGACCCTGACTGAACTGACCTAATTCTCTGACAGAGGACTACATAGCAGGCCTGCAGCCAGGCTGTTGACCACTCTCACAGTGCTAACTATGTTACCAAACAAGTCTTACGTTAAATGTAGGGTTGGTTATATTCTTCAAATACATTTTTTATTATATTTGCTGAAACTATCATTACGTTCCATGATACATCAATCAGTAAATCAAATGCTCTGGTAAAACTAAAGGCTGTCACAGGCTTTTAATAATTTCTTTTCAGTAGAAATTAACTCACCTTTTATTTATTCTACTGGATTCATTCTTGTACCAGTTTTCTGTGTTTAGCCAATCATGTGCTCTTTGCTTTTACTTTTTCTTACTACTTGTGAGCATATAGATTATACAGCATTTTAGCTATAATCAACCAGATTTGTTGTTTGAATGTTTTTGTTTTTTTTTTGCAGACGCATCTCCTTGGCCACCCCTCGGCAGCTTTTCAAATCCTCCAACATGACCCAGCGCTGGCAGCGGAGAGAGATCTCCAATTTTGAGTATCTCATGTTTCTCAATACCATTGCAGGTAAAGATTCCTATTGCTTTACAACATTGTGATTCCAAAGAGAAACTCTTTTCTTTTAGTGTGGAAGAAGCCAAAAATGTGGAAATAATGTATTCTCTTTTTCACAGCCATCAGTTAAACAGATAGATTCTGATTTGTTTTCTTCCTTATCTGGGCGAAACTCACAAGCAGTGAAGTTTTAATATATTACCTCCATGAAGCTCTTCACATTAGAGCCTCATGACTTTAAGTTTAACTATCACAATCAATAAACTTCATGTGTCAGTGGCGTTGTAAACATACTATAAGTGGCCTCGGCTACGTCGAATTTGTTTAAGAATCCACAGTAACCCTAAGTGGTGCTCAGTGGTAGACTTCACTGTTCATGTGAGTGTGAAGCAGAGAGCAGGCACAGCAGATTTTGCCAGATAATTAGTGCCTAGCTTTGTGAGAGCATACACGTGTGTCTGCAGAGTTGAGAGGTTCCGTTGTCGACTCTCTGATCTGAACTGCAACTAACAGGGAAGGCGAGAGCGACTCTGCTCGGAGGTGTCATCCTCCCTCTCGCTGCATCTTCATGCATATTTATATTTAGCTCGTGCTTTAGTTCGATACATTATTGTCAGCTAATTAGATGTAAGGCAGACAGAAAAACATGCACAAAATTCATTAAAAATCCCTGGTAATGACCTGAACTGACAGGGATGTCAGAACAGTGTGGGGCAGCAGACATGTGGGGGGTGAAGTGCTGGGAAGAGGTGCGAACGGGAAGTGGTCTTCTAATTAAACACTATTCCACTGTTATTAACATCCTGCCACTGCAACTCAGGCCTCAGTCGAAGCGCACCAACATACCCAGCTCTTCCTCCACACTTGGCTCTCTGCTTCCTTCTCACTCTGTGGCATTAACCTGGGTAATTATGCTCTCTAGCTTCTCTCAGACCCTGGATGTTCTGCACAAGCCTCCCCTTTGACTAGCCTGTCACACATTATCACTCGCTCAGCTAGATTTAGATTATCTAATGCCAACCTGCCGTAGTGCAGGAGGGAGTAGAGACGTGCCTGCTGGACTCTGATCTAAGTTGATATATAATCATTAAAACTTTCTGGCAATAGCTGGCAGATATAGGACAAGGTTTTTGCATCGCATAATAATGCATACAAATGCACAAACTAGAATTTAGTAATAAAACAGTTTGTATTATTCTGACCATAGATTTGCGACCTCTTGAGACCACTTTGATTTGCATAAAGCTTTTAATTTGTTAGCTATTATGAGATAGAGTTAGAATGTAATCTTAAGAATGTGTTTTGAACTTGTTGTATGAAAATGTGAGATTATTAATGAAAAGCTGTGGATCATTTCCTGCAATGATCCCTTTGATCCCATGATGCTAATATATGCAACTTTAAAGTTCAAAGTTTTAATTGACCTCCAGTTTAAATTTTTTTAACTCTTTGAGTGCCAGCTATTTTACAAAACAGAAAGTGTCTTGTTTCAGCGTTTTTGCCCATTTTGAGTCATATTTCAAGACCCACAGAATATTTTGTACTATGTCTCTGAAAACACTGAATAGCTCAAATGAAAGAAGAGACTCTCTATTTCATCATGAAAAAACAGTTTGTTTTTACCTTGTTCCATTCTTGTTTTACCATAGGTAGAGTAGAGGCCATGCTGACCAAAAATGTCACTATTTTGTCCAGAATCCGTTCATTTTGCTCTCTAATCGCGATCGTCTCCACTTCCTGCTTTGATCTCCATCTCTTTATGCTCTGACTACATCTCCCAGAAGCCCCAAAATTACTCACAGGCTGCTGTGATCGGCGACCTGCTGCCGAAAAAATGTATTATTACATCGATGGTACTCAAGTGTCGGATTTTAAATGATGTTGAAATACGTCAATGGCACTCAAAGAGTTAAAATGGAATTAGAATTATCACTGCTGTTGCCTTTTTACTCTCAATTTGCTCTGAGCCCACATTTTTCGCTTGATTTATTACCAGCAGTAAAAATTCCAATAAAACCATCTACAGCAGCTGTATCCCAATCCCAGATTACAACTGGCCACCACCTGACCTCACGGCTGTATCAGTGTCATCTTCAAAAGAAAAGTGGAGCATTAATGACAACACAGTACATGCTCTTGGCTTTTCCCATGGATTTCCTATGACACATTTTACCATCTGAAAACCATATTCCCACTGTGAGAGCATAGAAGAAATTCACATCTGGCCAATCAGCATATTGGACTGGCAGTAACATTTCAGCTGTTTGGAGTCATGACCCCCAAAGAAATCTAGCCCTCTAATTATATCCACTCCTCACAACTTAGTTATACTTATGTTCTCTATATAAGTATGCTTCTTGTAACTCCCATAGTCCAATGATAAAGTACGCTCAGCAGGAAAAGGCGTGGGGAGCTCAGAAATCATTCGCTCATAGCAGAGAGGGGTTGCCATTAGTTTATGTGTTTCTCTGGCAGACGCCGTATGAGACAGGAAGTGCGTCTGATTGAGGGCTCTGCGATTGGGGGCTTGTTGGAATGTTGCATGCTGATCCCTCAATGTAACTGAAGCCTCAAGTGTACCCTGCCCTGCTTTCAACCCCTCTGTTCCCTTCAAATCCTTCATCACTCACAGATTTCTGTCTGCTCTGCGTGTCTAGGGAGAACATACAATGACCTGAACCAGTACCCGGTCTTTCCCTGGGTCCTCACCAACTATGACTCAGAGGAGCTGGACTTGACCTTGCCAGGGAACTTCAGAGATCTCTCAAAGGTACCGAGGCCTCTTGGTCATGCACCTCAGTATGGCAGAGAGAAGGGGGCGCAGTTTGGCTCTGACAGCAGGGGATTTCCTTGTTAAGGCTCAGACTTTAAAGTACAATCATATTTAATAGCTAACAAAATATGTGCAGAGTCTGAACTGGTTGGATGCAGAAAATGGAAAATGCAACATCCTGAAAAGAACTCAAATGCATTATGTAAGTTGACGCCTCTTTTTTTTAAGTAGGCCTTACTGTATTGTCACAGTAGGCTATAAGCTTAAAGTGGCTTCCAGGTTTCTGCATTAGAGAGGCTTGTGCATTACCATATGATTAATAGATAGATAGATAGATAGATAGCGTGGCCTGTTTACCATCCCTTCTCCTTCTCTTCCCCTCTCTCTCGCTCTCTCTATTTTGCACATGCTAACTGCAGCTCATTGACCTGAAAACAGTCGCATTCCTGTCTGAGCTCTCTCTCTCGCGCGCTCACTTTCGCTCCTTCGTTCCATCTTGTTTCCCTCAAAGCACCGACATTCTGACTAAGCGCCTCACTTCGCCATCTCAGTTCTCAACAGTTTGTATCAATTTTCAGCTTTTCAAAGCGTGCGTATGCTGCATTTTGTAGCGGGAGGAGAGGGGAACTTTGAAGTGAAAAAAAGAAAATCACGATGAAACATTCAAAGAGTCGTGGACGAGTTTGGCAGAGTGTTGCCTATTTGAAAAATGAGCACCCACTGCTCAGGAGCACTTAAAGCTCAGAATTTTTGGGGACAAACCGGCCATCGTCATCTCAGCGCTTGTCTGCTCTTGGGGCATCCAGGTGGGCAGAGAAATCCGCCGGATGTGTGAGTGTGTTTGGGAGTGATCACTGACTGAGCCATGTGCAAACCTCCTGCCCTGGGGAGACAGTTATGTATTGTAATGTATTCCAGTGACATCCTCCCATGCTGTTTACAGGGCCGAGCTGCCTTCATTAGCATGAGTTCACAGCCCGTGTCTCCTGACAGTTGTCCTTGGAACCCCGGGGCTCTTATAGCTCCAAAAGTTCACAGCTAGTGTAGCAGGGAGGGACAGAGCGCCCCCACCCCCAACCTCCACCCTCTACTTGGTCGGCCCTTTTGTTCAATTATGGATCAGAGGTAGCAGCACAGTCTCTGGAGACATGTTCATTGTATATTAGTGCTGTGTGTGTCTCTCTGAGGTCCAGTGGGTGTGGTTGTGTACCGCACAGGCTCTGTGTATGGGAACTAAGGCTGACTGTCCAATAAAACAATTTCATACAAAATCCACATTTCTGTACCAAAATTAAACAACATATCCTACAGAGACATTTTTATATTGTCCTACAATATATAGGCCTATCGTAATATCGCACAGCTGTAGTGGTTACTACGGTAAGCATTTTATTAATTTCCTGTTTTAATTTGTACGATTATAAGTTACCTCATCTGTCACTGTAGAGCTCAGAAAGCTGCTGCATTATGAAGATAAATCATCATGTCATTACTCTTAGCACAATACAATACAATCCCACGGTTGCGTTGCACATTTTCTTTCCCACAGATCTGAGTCATACTTGAGGCCTGTTTGTTAATTACAGATGATCACTTGATAGACGGCATTGTTCAAATGCTGGAGCTCTGTGTTGAGCTTCCAAATAATATCCTCCCAAATGTTGTGCACGCACCCACAATTACCTGCCGATTGGACACTCAGTCAGCTGTGAACATCCCATTGAACAGTACACTGCTTTGCCTTTGGGCCAAAGTTCTGCATATTTGGATGACAGACACATTCATGCAGTTCAGTGCGTCGCTAGATTCTAATGATTATTTCTTGATGGAGTGACAAGTGGATGATATATAAGGGCAGGCCAGTCCTCCTCATAGCTGTTAAATGGTGCGTAGGAAATTCATACAACTGCATAAGAAGGTGAAAGTATAAGGTAAAGTGTAAGGTATCTGTAAAATATAATATCAAAAGACAAGCAAAACCAAAAAGAGACAGACGAACATTTCTCAACTCATGTCATTTTAAGTGTTTACGTGTTTCACCTTATATAAAATTACTGAAATAATCTGATAATGTTGATGTAATATTGTAAGCTTACATTGAATGAGCTGTGCTGAGATACAGAAATGTGTTTCCTTCTCAAAGCTTCTAGAGACACTCAGTAACAGAGACAGATCTTGGCTGCTGTAAAGATCCTCTCCACACTTTTTTTTTCCCACAGTCGAGCCTTCTTCTTCCTCACTTCCACTCCACTCAGGCTATTTGGGAGCACATCTGCTTCATCTTGCGTTTGAGCAACGTGATTGCATTAGACTGGAGCTGCATGCAGCCCCGTCTGCGACGAGGCAAGCAAAAATGACCGTGACTTCTCCTGACAGAGCACCGTCGCAACATACTGTAATGTAATTACTTCTGAAATATAAAATGCAATATGCGTCTGTTTGGGAGGTAGCTTAGATATAACCAAGCAAATGGAGGTCCTCTCTGCACACTGATCCACCAGCAGCCATCTTCAATTCATACCACGAACGATCCTGATTGAAAATGAAGTCAAATCTGAGTTTGATCATACTTTGTTTGGTTGTGTTGATGTTTTTCTCAGGGTCAGGAGGTATACAAGAAATTAACTTGGATTGAAGCACGTGTGGAACTGTCTGAATCAGTTGTTTTCATTGTCTTATATCTGTGATCAGTATGACATGCTACAGGTAAAAGGAAGAAGTGATTATCTTTGTTGAATAGAGAGAAGCAATACATTATTTTGGGATTATTAACAGATGTGATTAACTGTACTGAAGAACCACTGAAGTGCTCCTATCCTATCATAAATGTGGTTTTATTTCCCACTGAGCAGATAATCAGTCATACATTCTCCTCATATATTTAACTGAGTTTTCATAGACAAATTCTACATTTTTTGGACGGTGTCATTTGACCCAGAACATTTATAAAGAATACAGCATATTTTTAACATGCTTTCATGGTGAAGGCTATGTGGAGATGAACAAATGCAAATGAAAAATCAAGGATCACAATCGTCTCGTGTTGACTTTGGCAGGAAACACTGAGCTCACTGCTAACCAACACTCAACACTTTGCTTTACAACCCAGTCTTTATATACAAACAGGACCACAAACCACCAGAACAGCTTTAACATTCCCTCCACTTTCCTTCTTCTTCATTTGTTCAGTTTTTTCTTTAACTCTTTGAGTGCCAGATGTTTTATAAAACAGAAAGTGCCTTTTTGCCCATTTTGAGTCATATTTCAAGACCCACAGAATATTTTGTACTATGTCTCTGAAAACACTGAATAGCTCAAATGAAAGAAGAGACTCTCTAGTTCATCATGAAAATTACTCACAGGCTGCGGGAGACCTCGATCGGCGACCTGCTGCTGAAAAAAAAACTTTAACATCGAAATACGTTAATATGTCACCTCTCTGTATAAACACTGCCTACTTGCACCATACATATAAACATGTACTGAATTTTATTTATTGTTTGCATAAATTGTGTTAATTACCTTGGAAAAGGGTAATTGGTTGGACTTACGTCACCTTATCGTGGTTGTCTTTTTCATTTGCGTTAGGTCTATATTTCTTCTTCAAAAATCTCTTCTTTGTAAAGTTTGTAGGTGAACTGATACTGAAGGTTTTCCATGCTGTTATGTAATTATCCTCATTCAGCGACCACACAAGTCAACTTACTTCCATAAGTCACATCCAAAATGTCTTCTTACATTTATGCTTTCACAGCTGAATGACATGGGAACACTCTGAGGACATTTTTGGCCTTGTTTATGTAGTAAATAGAAGAATTTACAGGATAAAAACTGTCTATAAATATGTCCTCGGTTCCTTCCCTGTAACTTGGTGCTTCATTTAAGATGTGTTTGTGGTTGCTTTAGGAGTGAGGTTGGTGGCAGCGAAATTGAGTTTGCACAGAAAAAAAAGAAGTAATGTTGGCTTGTAATATCCTTTTGAACACGATTACATGTTTCATATCACTATGCTATTATAGCTTAATTGGTTTTCCAGCTTCTTGTGGTTCAATGATATTTAAATGTGTGTGTAAAACATTTAATAACCCTGTAAAATAACATCTTTGACATTTTAGTTCTAATGTCTTTTAGGTGAATTGTATACATATTCATCTCTTTCATACATTACTGTTACCCACAGCTGTCCTTTCCTTATTCCTCTCCCTCTGTCACACGTATTACCTGGATCTGTCATGCAGCTCCAACCTGCATCAGCTACACTAGCGGCAGTTTTACAGAGTGCGAGACGTCTTGTGGCTTGCACCCCGATCCAGCTGGGCCAAGACGTCACATGCGAGATCATTATCACCCCATAAATCTATGCAGATCTCAATAAACTTCTCTTTCAGTCTATTCAATTGCGCTAACACTGATGTGGACTGCCATTAAATACTAAGGAAAAAACAAAAAGAATGACCCCATTTAATTTGAACAGAGAGCTTCAGGCATGTGCACTGTGCCACACATGGATATGACTAATCTTCAGAGTCTGTCTGTCGCACTGAGGTTGCATTCAAGCTGTTCTGTGCCAAAATAATAATAGTGCAATTTTAATAATGTTAGAATATGTGAATTTTGAATTGAGGGCTTTTATTTTATTTCTTTTGACCTCTGAGCTGCAGGTTTCAGGTGGAAAAGCTGCCATTGATTACATTACCAGTCCCTCTTTCCCCTTAGTAACTGAGTCAGTGGTACTGAGTATATTAATATTGACTGCCAATGTGCCTCCGAGGCTCTTATATTGGACAGGGTGATTGAAAAGGCAGAGAAAGCAATTTATTCACCACTAAACATATGTTTAATGGAGGTAATTTTGTTTCCTTAAGAACACATGAAAATGAAACAGCCGCCAAAGGGCAAAAACCCAGTAATGGTGTCAGTATAATATTAAAATTATTACAGAGGCTGTGGTTAAATAATTAACCATGCTGTCCAAGATTTGGCCTAACTATGAAATTATTGGATGGATTTCAAATAAATGTAGCAGTGGTGTTTTTTTTTTCTTTATATATATCCTCTTACATATATTAATAACAGGAAAATGTCTGGTAAAAAATATTTTTCTGCAATAAATGCTTGCAGACTGTGTATATATGGTCTAATATTCAAACTTCCACTCATGCATTAGATTGCACTGTATAGTATAGTTCATGGTAACTCCCTTCAGGCTCTGAACACAGATGGGAGTAGCAGTGCCGAGTGTTTGGCTCGGTGGGTGTGTTGGGTGTAAATCAGGTCAGTCGGGGTTAATCCACATGGATTAGCCACAACATTTAGCAGGAGACGCTCATATCTCCTCCTTCCATCCTCAGCACGCCACACTGCCACCATACCCTTGTAAATTTCGGACAGAAGACAGCGCAACAGGACATTTTTAGGGTTCAGGAGAATAATGGGGTCTGACAGACAAATCCCAGAGTAAAGCTGCCCTGAACTCTCTGCTGGCCTCGCCAAATGGGGAACAACTAAGACTCTGCAAGTCTGTCTTAATTATGCTCAATTATGCTTTCCTGTTCCTTCCGTGGAATGGGAAAAGCAGATATTTACACTTTGCACCCAACACAACATATTTTACATGTAAAAACAGTAGAAATACTTAAGCTTCCTTGCCTGTTACGATCGTCAATAAATTGATTGCAGCCATGCGTTTGGACATGGATGAGATTTTTGGCAGCCAATAGTCTGTGTCACCAGGCAAAAGCAACTTACAATGATACAATGACAAAAGGTGACGTCTTCAAAGTGCTGTGCAAGAAAAAACACTTGCTTTGGTTACACTATGAATAGTAACGTGTGTGTTTTTATGCACTTTAATAATCTATCTCACTAGTATATGGAGTGACTAGTTCCCATAATCCTTTCATGACTGTCATATAGCCACATGCTCATTAAAATTTGATTTAGATGGAAGACTGCTCAGGAGACCTGCTGTAACATTTTCCATTTTGAGACTCAAAATAGATTAGCACTGGGTGGTTCATGCAGCAAAAACAAATGACTCTCTCTGTTTCATGAGGGTAACTTGTGTGGGTGTACACCAAGTAAGTTAAATAACGGCCATTTTATGAGTCATAATAGCTTTTAGCATTAATGTGTCTTAAAGGAGTTATTAATAGTGAAGCATGTTTTGTTTCTGGAGAATATAAGGACCTAGATGGTACAATGTAGAAACAAATATTGATTTGGGGTTACGAAGACTTATCTTCATACGTTTTATCACATAATTTCCCCCTGATATTTAAAGGCAAAGTCAATGATCTTTAGAAACCCTCAGCTAGTCACTACCAATTTTTGAAGCAGCTACAAATAAAGTGCAGTTTTTACTGACCGTAAACTTGACAATAATGTAAGTAAAGTCAGACTGTGGAGCTGTGATGAGAGCAAAGAAAAGAGCACACATTACCTCTATTACACAGTACAAAAAAATGGCTTACAGCTACTCATAATACACATTTTAAAATCCTTTGACTTGTCTACAAATCATCCACTTTTACTCCAGTATGTTTTATTATGCTGCCAAGATATGTGCTTGGAATAATACTCAGATTTTTGCTGATTTTTTTTGCTCCTCACTGAACCAAACTTCAGTTTTGAATCCAAATCCAGAATAGTTTAAAGACTAAAATATTAGTGACTAGAACTTTTAGCAAAATAATTTGAAGCTGTTTCAATTTTGTTTTGTAGCTTTGATTATTTTATTGTTTCAAGTTTCTGTGTTTGCATGAATGTTTTACTGGTCGATAATGAGCGAACGATTTAATTTCAACTGACTCTCTTATTTTTCTCTTACTCTCTCTTACTTTTCTCTGCAGCCTGTTGGCGCTCTGAATCCGAAGCGTGCAGCGTTCTACGCTGAGCGTTACGACGAAGACGACCAGACGGCACCTTGTCATTACACCTCCCACTACTCCACAGCTGCCTCCACCCTGCACTGGCTTGTCAGAATAGTGAGTAAAATCACTCCTTCAACCACCTTCACACTCATTTAAAAATCCCCAAATTAGTGGAGCGTCTGAATAGGAATGAGCTAAAATCCACATTCCCAGACAGCTTTTCATTTTTGAGTCTGCATTAGTTGATTGTCACTTGTCAGACTTGATGATGCTGTTACTTTGAGGTCTGTCGGCTTCTGCACAGGAAACAGCTCGACATCTCAATTTGATTGGGCCTGAGTTAGACCAATGGCGCTCAGAAAACACATTTCACAGGCCAGTAAACCGGCATATGTGAACTAAATAAAGAGTGGCTGGGTAATGATTTACAGAGGCTGCTGTGACAGGTTTATGTGTTTCAGGCAACCCAGTGAGCGCTGGAGACATGTCCATCAAGGTTACTGAGCACTGTCCTCATTTACTCTGGAGGGGAAGGAAGGAAGAGACACACACACACTCTCAAAAACAGGCCCTAATAACCTGCACGGCTTCTTTGAGTTGGTGAACATTTGATTTTGAAGTCAGCTTATTAATTTGAAAGATCTTTATGGGGACTTAGTACTGTATTCCTCCCCCATCATTAGTAGGAAGGGGCTGATGAACAAGCGAGCTCCCTTGACAGCAGTTTGATTGGCCTCTGTGGGTTTGTTCCCACAATCCCTTTCTTCCTCTGGTGACTGATCCATCCGCTCTAACTGGCAGTGGTCGCCATCTCAGACTGAGCAAACCAAATTTGAGCCAATTATCATTATGGCTTACTGTACTCAGGAAGAGCACTAATTAATTCTCCCCCAGGCTTGGATACATTGAATGACTGATCTCTACAGAGATCCCTTAGTCTGATGCTGAAAAGAATAACAGTGAAATGATGAAAATATTTCAGAATATTCACGTATTTTAATGAGCTGCATGGTAATCCAATAAATTTAACACAGTACTGAGATCAAAATGCAGTCAAGAGGGTGGACAAGATGGCGATGACTTTAGGTCTTTGATCGATGACTTTAGATCTTTGATCGATGACTTTAGATCTTTGATCGTTTAGATGTCTAATTTGCTTTATTTGTAGGAGCCCTTCACCACGTTCCTCCTTAGTGCCAATAACAACAAGTTCGACCACCCTGACCGCACCTTTTCAGCCATCGCCCGCTCCTGGAGAAACTGCCAGAGAGACACGTCTGATGTAAAGGTGAGTCAGCACAAAACAAAGAAATAGTACCATCCAATCTTGATACACTGGTGAAAATTATGTCCTTAAACAAGTGGAAAGTTATTATCTATTACATGCTGTATGTTTATGCCACTTTCTTTTAGCTGGTGTTAAGGACCTGTGGGTAATGATTTTAAACACTGTACATATATATCTACCAGAAAAACTGTATACCGTGCAATATAACCATACCAAGCCTCTCGCTATGCTTATGTCCTCAGTCAGTGTGCTTCAACACTACTGTAAAAATATATACCATTAATTATAAATGCCTCATCCAAACATCACAAAGAACCTAGTGTACAGGAATACCCGAAGCACTTGATTTATCTCATGCAGGAAACAAACTATCTAGGTAGACTGCTCCTGTATCTGTGCGTGCAAGCACTCGTGAGTTTGAACAAAGGCTGCGTCTGAGAGAAAGACAAAGCCCTCCCTCTGCAAATCCACAGAGCAGTCACCGAAAACGCTGAACCCTGCTGATTCGCCTCCATTTTGCCCGCTGTATAACACGCAGCAGGAATATGCACTGACCTCAAAGTGTCATATATTTCTAGCACACCCTGCATCGGGTAGTGTTGCCCCAGGCAATTAATAAAGCATTAATGACAAAAGCTATTTAAAATGTGGTCTTTTATGTACGGACAGGGCTTTTACTCGCCAGGATCTGGGGGAGAGCAGCCAACTATGAGAGACAGAGGCAGAAAGCTGCGAGCCAGTGAACAGCTGAATAGTCAAACGCCACCCTGTTAACAAATACAGCCTGCTTTCAGCTTCTTGTATGTCTGCATGCATTTGTTTTTACACATAGGATGGTTGGCGATCTATTAGGGGAGGCATTGTTCTGTGGAGGACAATGCAGGATTACTAACAGTGTTTCATAATGTATTAGAAACAAGAAATATTATGCAAGAGCTTGGTTTACTCATGGTGCAGTATGGTAAAGTATAAAGCAATATCACTGTAATGTCTGATGAGATTAACCCATTGAGTGCCAGCTGTTTTTTAAAACTGAAAGTGCCTTGTGCCAGCGTTTTTGGCCATTCTGAGTCATCTTTCATGATGCACAGAACATTTTTACTGTCTCTGAAAACTCTGAATAGCTCAAATGAAAGAAGAGACTCTCTATTTCATCATGTAAAAAAGTTTGTTTTTTTTTTGTTCCATTCTTGTTTTATCAGCGGTAGAGTAGAGGCCAGTTTCACCAAAATCATTACTTTTTGTCCAGATTTTTGACTGCAATCAGCGACCCGCTGCCGAGAAAAGGAAAAACATATATATACATTTATGGCACTCAAGCGATTTATTTTAAAGGACATAAATATACATCCTTGGCACTCAAAGAGTTGACATTTGCTGTGATCCACTGTAGAATATTCCTCAAATTTTTCTTTCTGTGTTCTCCAGATTCATTCATTTTTCTAATCACACACTATATATCAAAAAGGGCATTGCTCAGTCTAACCTCATCCAACATAAAGTAACACAAAATGAGATGAATAAAATGCAAACTGAGAGGCAGTCAAACATAGATAGACATACAAATGTCATGCACAGTCACCGCATAGCAACTGAGACGGAGCGGAGAGTAGGGGGTTAAGGTCAGCTTTGGCCCAATACGCAGAGCGGCCATCAGGTCTCTGATTAAAAGGCGGCTTGTTTTTACCAGGGTCTCTCCTTCATTAACCCCGGCCTCCTCCAGCGGTAATGACGACAAGACCGAGGGAGGCTGAACCCCTGGTGGGGATGACCTCCTAAAAGAGCAAGTCAAATGGAAACAATCCAAGCCCTCACCTCCTCGACCACCCCATCATTATTGTGCATCCATACCTCTCATTTATTTTAGATGTGTACACACAATCATGTAAAGCTGGCACAGCCACCATGGGCAGGGAGAAGCAGACTTTTCTTGGAAGTAGTGGGCACACACACACACACACACACACACACACACACACACACACACACACACACGCACGCACACAAACTGCCACCATGCTGTCTGAAGGAATCCAGCAGCACTCCACCGGTGACAGATTTTGACGAACATGTCATTAAGGTGACACAGTGTAAAGCAATGGAGGCATGTGTGATTGACTTGTTAGCCCATTACGATGCTGTTGCAGAATTAATGGCTGCCATGGGAGGGATAGCTTGAAAACAGAGCTGGCAGTTTTAACGGCTTGGTGGTGAGTTACGGCAGGAAGTTTACAAACCAAAAAGTGGAGGGAAAGTGTGTTTGTGTGTGTGTGTGTGTGTGTGTGTGAGAGAGAGAAAGAAAAAGAGGTGGAAAAGGAATGGCTACTTTAGTCCTCTCCCTGTCGTGTTTGGAGGGTGAAATGTGACCAACAGCAGACCAGTGGCGTTATTGGCTTGAACATGCTAACGTGCTCTATCAAAACCCAGTGATTTATGAGGGTCTAAAAGCACTGCATGTTATATACCCCACAGGCCATGTAAAACTACTGAATCTGACAAACACTGCGTTCATAAAACAAGCCTGATCTCAGGCTATGGGACAGACGAGTATTTAGCTTGTCTTGTGCATATGTTTTCTAATGAGGACACAGTGGAGGATCTACATTCCTGGTGTGCATGTGCCGCATTGTGCAGAGACTTTACTCGCTCATCCTCTTTGAGCTTTATGATCAGGAGGATAAAGGGTCAGAGTGGGGACTGCAAACTAACACAGAGTGTACATACAGTCATTTTATCTTGTCACGTTCAACATTCAAATGACCATTTGCATTTTAACCTCATTAAATTTTCAAAGCTTGTCGTAGTTTTTGTGTTGACTGACATTTAATGTTTGCTATGGCTTCGTATGAAAGTTAGAACCTGGAATTAAAACTTTTTGGAGATGGATCATCATTACATTTCACCATCTTCCTTTAAAATTCTATTTTAACTCATTGAGTGCGAGCCCTAAAAACGATGTCTTGTTCCAGCATTTTTGGCCATTTTGAGTCATCTTTCATGATGCACAGAATATTTTGTACTATGACTCTGAAAACACTGAATAGCTCAAATGAAAGAAGAGACTCTCTATTTCATCATGAAAAAAAAAGTTTGTTTTTACCTTGTCATTCTTGTTTTATCAGCGGTAGAGTAGAGCACACTTTCACCAAATCACCAAAATCCGTCCGTTTTGCCCTCTAATCGCGATCAAGATTTTGCAAAATTTGTATTTTTGAACAATTTCTATATTAAACTCTGGCATGAAAATAAAGGCATTAACATGTTCACTGTAGTGGATTGCCTGTCTCAAATCTTTGTAATTTAATATTTAAATAGTTGCCTGGAAGGTAAATAATGTTTATATTTAATTGGTTTAAATATGTGAAAGAAAACAGAATTATTCAACACAGGAGATACTCTTTTAGGAATAGGCTTATCTTAAAACACAGGTAAATGTTTGCACTCTATCTTTAATAGCAGGCTTCATGTATGTAGCTCCTTTTCCAAGCTGACTTCCCCTCCACTGTGAGGTCCTGACCCCATCACAGGAGCCCAGAGACCAGGCAGAGAAACCCAACTCAGTTCTAGTTTCATTTAACACACCTAACACCTCTGCCTGGAATAACTGGACCAGCACCTCTCACCGCCTCCTCGTGGCCTGCTGTTAACTTTGTTTGTGTTACCTTTCCCCTTGAATTCTCACCTCATCTCAGTGGGATACAGAGCTTTTTTTCAATGTTGTTCATGGCGCTGTCCTCACTTATGTTATGTTTTGCACTTTGCCAAGTAGCTGTGCGATTATATGGTGGAAATTGTGCTGCTAGAAGTTGTGGTCTTAAACATGAACATTTTTCTTTCTTTAAAATGCAGGAACTCATTCCGGAGTTCTATTACCTCCCAGAGATGTTTGTCAACAGCAACGGCTACCATCTGGGCATGAGGGAGGACAGGACCATGGTTTGTGACGTGGACTTGCCAGCCTGGGCCAAGAAGCCTGAAGACCTTGTTAGGATCAACAGGATGGTAAGATGTAGGCATGTGTCAAATTCCAAAAAGTGTAGTTACTGTAGACAAATTGACACCTGAATATGATACTAATTATTTTCTTACTTAAATAAAATATGAGAGATTCTGCATTCTTGACTCATTTTTGTCCATTTCAAATGAATTCCTCACATTTCGCGTTTCTTCCTTCTGTCTCACAGCAACAAAGAAATCCATTTCCTTCTAGCCTCCTCATGCATCTGTGTCTCTTTGTCTTATTCATGAAGCATCTAATAAAGTGCACCGCTCAATACTAACACTGTACCCCTGACCCCAGTGATGTCACTGAAGGACACAACTGAGGTCACGCTTGACCTATCCTGTTACCTTGTGTAATGCCGGGCCTCATCTCTTCGGTAGTGTGCGTGTGTGTGAACGTCTGTATGTGCACATTTACTCTGGACAGCTTATCAACATGTGGTCCACCACAACTCCCAGAAGGTTTCAGGAGCTGCAAGAAATGGAGATCCTGTCTCTTGGCGTCAGATAAACCCTGTTCTCCCTTTAATCTGGAATCACTTACTGTAGAAACTACATGATGAAATACCGTTGCATGTTGCAAAAGCACAGATGCATTTTGAATAGATATCGGATTTAGGTGAATGCTTATTATTTAGAAAATAGTATTGAAAATTTTCACATATGGAGAAACCTTTTTCACATGAGTATTGAAAGAAATCCTCCATGGCATGCCTCCACTTTCTCATTTAGAAACTGATAATACCACTGAGAAGACACGGTTTATGCAGGTTGTATCCTCAGGTTGGGGGCCGCTGTGTGTTTGGACCAGAGGTAGAAAGAGGCTCTGGGAACACGCTTGACCTTTTCAGCTGGAGTGACAGAGCTGTGCTGGTCTTATGGAGATGACCTTTCCTCGTGCTCTACCCACGCTGCCTGGTCGAGCT
The DNA here is from genome assembly GCA_029721515.1 of Synanceia verrucosa. Classification (NCBI taxonomy): domain Eukaryota; kingdom Metazoa; phylum Chordata; class Actinopteri; order Perciformes; family Synanceiidae; genus Synanceia; species Synanceia verrucosa. Next base: position 4,915,393 of record CM056559.1, read on the forward strand.
CCGTCAGGCTTGTGTAGCAGCAGAGTGGGGGGTGTAGTGGAGAGAGAAAGGAGAGGCTGGGAGTTGTTACTGCCATGTCTGCATCTCCAAAACAAGAAGAGAGGATGACTGAAAAGGAAAAAAAACGGATTACAGTGGGTATTTTCTCACTGTTGAAGGATACATGTGTGATGCTGCTTTGCATTGTTACATTCGCAGACCAGTCTATTCTCACGCCCAGACATTCGTAGGCCTCTGCCTCCATTTTTTTTTGTCTTTCTTTTGTTCTGTTCCCTCTCTAGCCCACACTCTTGCTTCCTCTGTTATTTCATTTCTGTCACTGAATCTCTCTCCCTGCCTCCCCCTCTGTCTCACTCTTCCTTTTTTCCTCTTCCCTCCTTCTCTTTCTCCCTCCCTCCCTCTCTCATCCTCCCACTTCCCATCTTTGCATGTGCCACTTTCAATTGAAGTGATATGCCCTGTGGCAAACTCTGCCTCTGTGTGCTCGAGCAGGCTTTGTTGGTAATGGCTGTTATTCCTGACGCGAGGGGAGGAGTGTAAAATTCCTCTAGCAAAGCCGCACACCAGCATGCATGGGAATTATATTGTACCGTGTTGTCGAACAATACATCAGCCCCCCACTGCACGGCTTCCACAGGAATATTTCTAATAATTATCGGCCTTAAATCATTTCCCAAATATCTCGCTAACACTCCCACAAGAAATCAAGTCTCCCTTTTCACTCTCACAAGTAATTTATCAATGTTCCCCCTGCGCATTGTTGTACAGCAAATAGGTGTCTTGTTAGTATTGAACCAATTTCTTTGTTTCGATGCAAAGTCAGTCTGTGTTTAAGTAGACAGAAAAATGTGATATGGAAGGTTTGATCTAGGAGATAAACCCTTCTGTCTTTTCTTTCTCTTATAATTGTAAATAAATATATTTTAATCTTTAACTGAATGATTATTGTTTTAGTTTTGTAATATTTGGTGTGATGTATGTCACCTGTGTACAGTATAGGCTGTGTTTTGTTGTGTAGAAGAACAATGTGTCGTGTCTTTTCCGTGTGCTGTGTGCTGCTGGTGATGCCTCTCACCTCTAATTGCCCTGTACTCCTCTCACAGGCCCTGGAAAGCGAGTTTGTGTCATGTCAGCTGCATCAGTGGATTGACCTTATTTTCGGCTACAAGCAGCGAGGCCCGGAGGCGGTGCGTGCCCTCAACGTCTTTCACTACCTGACTTACGAGGGCTCCGTAAAGCTGGACAGTATCACTGACCCTTCGCTCAGAGAGGTACGCCGTGCACACAAATGCACATGCACATCGCCATGGAGACAAAGCCACTCCCTCCTCCCTTATTCACCATAGCCACAACTTCCTGTCTGTATTTGTCCTGACATGTGTTGGAGTTCCAGGAGCATTCATATCATGCATCTGTCAATCAATTATTGTGTCATGTAAATGTAACCCGTGAGAGAATTTGGCAGAGTTGCTGAGTCATGGAGTTTGTGTCGAGATTAGCGCCATTTTGTGATGACCTGGGTTATTAATTTCTTCGGTTATCTTTTAATATCTGTCCACATTATTCACAGATCCTCTTAACGTCAGGATTGTTTTCTTCCTGGTGCTGAATATATACTGTATGTCCTTCCAATCAGATCAATGAGCTCTTTGATCAATCAACAGAGGTCACACAGTCAATAGATGAGGAGTGAATCCTCTTGTTCTTAACGAATTAATTGAATATCTATTAGCTCGGCTGCACTGCTCGTGAATAGCTTAATTGCGTAGAGGGGAAAGGGGACCAGAGACTGCAGCAGCTGGCATGCATTGTGGTACTTTCCAGTTTGAGCTTGTCTCTCCCTGTGATATCCACCATCTGCTGTCTGCAAAACAAGTCATTTATATACTGTCACTTCCAGGGGCGCCTTTATTTATCAAGCGACCACTATGCAAATCACCTGCAGAAGATTTGGCTGAACTAATTACCAAACCATATTGTGAAAGCTTTGGTTTTCATCATTTTGAAGGAGATTTAGGTGATGCCGTTTTTATTTTGCATATTTTGCATGAGGGTTTATTTTTTGTAGCTGTCTTGCACCCTGCCTACTGTTTCCCTGAGAAATGACAGTACTGTTAGTCAGTTGCACATTAGGAAGCCTGCTAGTCAGAATCCCTAATTGTGCCCAGTTGATGTAGTCGGTATTGTGACATGTGAATGTATTTGTGCTGGAGAGAGAAATTGGCTCAGCTAATTGCAACTGATGTAATGCTGCTATGATGAGCGCTAATTAAGACAAGCTTTCATACCTTCAGTCATCTTTCTCATTCTAGATGGATTCTTCCTCTCCCTGCAGCATAAAGTATAACCTTGTATATTTCAACCCTGTATACAGCAGTATCCTGAAAATGTATTGTGTCTATTAAACAGGGTCAGTAAACTGTGATCAGTAGATTTCTTTGCATATAAAAGTTGTGAAGATTTACTTCATGTGGCTTATACAAAATTTGATTTAGATTTATTGAAGTTTTATTATTATTTGTTGTCACTGGGAGTATTATCATTTCACAAGTACAGTATTTCCCCAGGCTGATCAGATTACGACAGTGCTACTGTACTTTTATGGTCTGCTGTGAACTGATTGACAATCATTCTGTAGGTGACTTTCTGCAGGATTTATCCATTTTCCATTATCCATTTTATACCATTATTCACATTGTTGTTTACCACTCCTCCTGTGAGCTGCCTGGCTGAGGAAGTGAGGTGAAGCATGGCACGGAGCCCAATGAATGTCTCGCTAAGACCTGCTGAAATGTGACGATTGACTCCAGGGTATTGATTCATTCTGGACCTGTCAGGTGAAACTGCAGATCTGGCATTAGTCATAACAATTAAGGCATTTGAAATGTCAATACATTAGAGGTCATGAGAGATAATTTCCGCCCGTGTGTCAGATGGAAATGATGACACCCTCTGACATGCCGCCGGGCCTCTGGTTGAGGACACGGTGACAGCTCTGCTGGGCAAACTGCCGGAACAGTAGTCCATCCATGTGACGCTTCTCCTGACAGCCTTCTCTTATGGAAAAACATGACAGTAACCCCTTGATTCCAATCCCGTTGTGTCACTCTAGTAAACAGACAAATTATTAATCAGTGGGATTCCTCTTCAGCTGCCACTGCCAGAGACAACAAAGTGCTGTGGATAGCCAAGCTGAGATATATTTAACACAAATGATTAAGTGACTGATATTAATAATAAACCTCCAACATATGCATCACATAGTTTCAGTGTGTATTGTCATTGATAATAGCTGCACTAAAGGTAATCATCTACACATTATTTGAGGTGTTCCTGCTCCCATATACAGTAGTACGTATGTCAACTCCCAAGCTGTCACTCAAGAAACACCTTCAGGTTAATTCTTTGTTGGCACATAAAGATTTAAAAACATCCACATCAGCTTAACTTCAACTAATTTCCATTGGTGTGTAAAGTTTGGGCAGCAGTGTTATCACATGTTAAAATAACCAAACACAACACACAACAATTACATGAATAGTTTGTTTATGTGTATTTATGTATTTGTTTTATAATCAATTTCAAAGCCACAAGTACATAATGAAAGCAATTTGTGTCTGTAATCCGCAGTCTGTCAAAAGGTGAAAGGTGCAGCGGCTTCATATTTGTAGTTGCCACCACTGATCCCAGGTGTCATGACTCAGCACGATCCCACGCTGCTTAGCAGGTCACTGCGAGGTCGTGTTTGCATTCTGTCTGACAGAGCTGTTGTGTTGCTGCTGTGTTGCATGACTGCACTGGAGGATCATCCTCCGTCACCAGTTTGGGATCCAGGCGGCAGATCGAGAGCGAGCAGCAGCCGCTCACCTCTGAAGCCTTTTGCTTATCCAAAATCAGGTGTGAACAGAGTCATGCAGACACGATGTGTTATGATGGATGTTTGGTGCTCACCCAAGCAAGACAGTCATTGCTGTGAGGGGGGATCATCCAGATGGCTTTGGCAATAAGTGTCACTTATCAGGCAAAACGCAGAGCCTGAAGTGACTTAAACTAATGAACTGCCTGATAAGTGCTCTCCATCTCAAACTGAGATAGAGAGAAGTTTCTGACACACCTCAGACAGGATTAGTGTTGAAGCACCTGAGAGGTATTGACATGTTTTGATCATCTAGTAGAAGAACATGTTCTTGAGTTAACCTTCAAGAAGCCAGATCACCCCCCTCCCCTCCCTCCACAACAACAAAAATACAATACATACAGACACATCCTCCCCCCTTTACTCTCTGGAAATAATTCTTCAGTGTCAAGGTTGCCAAAGATTACCAAAACAGGACATGTAGCAACCCAGTCTCTGCTAATAGAATCATCACAAGAAACATAGTGATGTTGTCCACATGGCCTCATCAGCCTTTCTGATCTGGATATCAGATTTCTTCATTTGAACAGACATTGCGACCCTGACCCTAAACCTAACCTTAAATAGCCATAATGTCACTTGCTTATTACTTGACGGACTACATTGTAAAGAACCTAGCACTTAATGGTTGCCAAATGTGTTCACCAGCTCACGTGAAAGTTTTACTGCTGTGCGACAGCAGCTCAACCGTGTGGACGGCACCTTTTTTGGTGTTGTGGAAGATAGGAAGTGACCTGAGGGTGTTTGGGGGGGTGACTGTTTGACTTGCAGGTGGTTCAGCATCGCCTCCAAACGTCCATGGCATGTGCTAGCCAATAGGTCCTTTTGATTGTGAGTGGTGTGTACAGGCGGAGGAAAAATGAGTGCTAGTCAGAAAGGCAGGCGAAAGGCTGAGCGATGTTGGTTCCATTGTGCACAGTGGCATTGACGGACATCTACAAGCTCCCCTCTGATGGTGGAAGTGGCTCCAGTCACATCAATCACTCCCACCGTGGAGTGCCCCACTTTCAGTCAAGCTCAGCAGCTCACACTGCTTGTTGTTTTCCACACTCACTGAAAGATCTTTTCCTATTTAAATAGGAGTTATTTTCTAACAGTAGTAAAGCTTTGAGTCCTCTGATGTGTTATTATTTTTCTTCTGAATTATGCTGTTTTTACTTTTTTCCTTCTTAGTCACAAACATCCGAACTCCCAATTTATACCCAATAAATCATCTTTCGTCAGGTACCTCTGTCAGATCTCCTTGGTCTGCTTGTGTGATTATGTGCCTGTGTTTTATATGTTTCTGTGCTCATGGACATGCTTTGCCCCTTTGTTTCAAGCACAATAACATCTAAAAGCAGGCCGGTCTGCTGCAGTCCTAGCTGGATGTCACTCCGGGTTAACGTTTATGCAGCGGGGGCCCCTGCGCCTGGAAATGGGAATGGTTAACTGAAGCATGTTAATAGGAAAAGGCTTGTCTCTTCCATACTAACACTTGGATGACTCTGCAGGCTGAGGGGGGAAGGGGGAGCACCCAGGCGGATTGGGAGCGCTCCCCTTTCCCTTTACCTCCCCCTTTCCTCAGAAGCACGGCTGAGTTAGGATTTGCTTGCATTGTCAAGTAACGCATTGACCCATCACTTTGATGCATATTGATTGTGACAGCCGCTCTCTCTCTCTCTCTCCCTCTCTCTCTCGCTCTCTCTCTCTCTCTCCCGCAGGCCACAGAGGCACAGATCCAGAGCTTTGGACAGACGCCATCTCAGTTGCTTATTGAGCCACATCCTCCACGCAGCTCCGCCATGCACCTGGTGAGAGCAACGAGCATGCTGGGGAAAAAAAGTCACTGCACCTCTGGTGATTGTGTGTGTGTGTGTGTGTGTGTGTGTGCATGTTTGTTGTCCATGATTTCTATGTTTTCTTCAATCCACTCTGTTATAACAAAATATGAATATTTCAGAAGGCTTACCTCATGTAGGTCACAGACCCACAATATAATATTGTCTGCACTGTTTTATAGCTCTTACTGACTACAGGCAGTGTGGTGTAAAGGGAAGAGTGCTCCCTACTGGCCTAGTAGCTCTCCTCTTTCTGCTGTAATCTGCTCTTTCCTCTCTAATCCATGTAATAGCCAGCCTAGTGCTCATTATACCCACATGGCTCTCTCTTTCTGAGTCAGATCCCTATGAGACCATTTAGTTAAATATCCTACTTTTGAAACAGATGTGTTACCATCATCTTCTGTTAAACACCTCTAAATTTAGAGACAAATTGAGTTAAAAATATTGTCATGATCTCCATTTTGGCCGTTACTCCTGCTACAGTGGTGAAATAAGCACATCTTCTAAAACTCTTATGCCTTCTTTGTGAACCAAACTCTGTCTTTCTAATACATGTGTATCATGTACGCACCATCTCAGCATACTCCATCCCAATTTTCCATGTCTTACCCTTGTCTGCACTGTCCAGAGCTGTCCTCTGTGTCTGAACCTAGTTTCTTTCCTCCAACCTCCACACTAATTGCCTCTTTCCATTCTTTTTCTCCTGTCTTTTCATACATATTGCCTCCATCTTCTCCATCCCCTGCCTTCCTCCTCCTCTTCCCGTCTCGTCATCGCATCCCTCCATCCTTTATACTCTGTCTTTTCTCTCTTCTACTCAATAGTGTTTCCTTCCACAGAGTCCTCTCATGTTCAAGGACCAGATGCAGCAGGATGTCATCATGGTGTTGAAGTTTCCATCCAATTCGCCGGTAACACATGTGGCCGCCAACACCCTGCCCCATCTGACCATACCTGCTGTGGTCACTGTCACCTGCAGCCGAGTATTTGCCGTCAACCGATGGCACAACACCGTCGGTGAGTGGAGCTCAATGCAAATGGCAGGTGATATGCCCTCATAAAAAAATGCCACATCACAGCAGGGACAACATACAATCACTTCATCACTGTCTCACACAAACCTCCCCACCACTCATAATAGAGCTGTAGCCAGCTGGCTATGTGAGAGGCTAGCACCTCCTAGGTAAGCTTACCATGAGTGTTTCCACATGTTCCTTTTCAGACATGTGTGAACAACATTACCCACAGAGCCCCTCCCTGAGAATCAGCATCACCTCAGGGTCAGAGGGCCAAAGCAATGGTTACTAGGAAATTAGGCCGCAACTGCACCACATTCTCCTCACACGTCCCCATCTGTCACTGTAGAGACACACTGAGCTCAGGACCAAAGAGTCCGCACTGTGAGCCGGCTCTAGCTGCTCCCACACTAATGAACACAGCTGCAGCACCCTTGCCATCCTGTCAGAGAGGAGGAAAATGTGGTTTGGCTTCTCAGAATAATGATGATAATAAGGTCTCCATATTTTCAGGCATGTTGCTGTTTCGAAACTAGCTCCAGATACAGACTGCATGGGTAAAATGTCTCCATTCTGTTTGACACTTCTGAAAAAAGCCCAGTAAGACAGATGTAAATCTTTCTGATAGACCTAATAGAGGTGTGTGTGTGTGTGTGCTAGAAATAGCCTCAGTGATTAATTTCCTTATGTATCCCTGCCTGAATCCAGGTCTCCGAGGTGCACCTGGCTACTCCCTAGAGCATGCCCATCACCTACCTATAGAGATGGATTCTCTGGTTGGTGAGTAACATTCCATGTTTTGAATACATCATCATCAGTTTAGCTATAAATAATTAATACCTTTAACATATCAGGTATTGTCATGAGTTCTGTTGTTCCTTTTTTTCCACAGCCAACAATACAGGAAGCAACAAGCGTCAGATCACAGACCTAGTGGACCAGAGCATCCAAATCACCACACACTGTTTCGTGGTGACAGCTGACAACCGCTACATACTGGTGTGTGGCTTCTGGGACAAGAGCTTTCGTGTGTACTCCTCCGAGACAGGTAGGTTACTGTGTAAACTCTATTTCCTATAGAGGTGTGCACTGATGTGTGGAGGACTGAGCGCTGTGATAGGAATAATACAGTATTGTCGCTACTGTCTCCTGACAAGCGTTGTAGAAAATCTGATGACTCTACTGTAACACACAGGCGCTGTTTGGTTAGAAATAAATAAATAGAAATATTTCTGCTCATTTCCTTTCGATGGATAATGAATCAGTGGGAACACAATATCAGCAACACACCTATTTAACTCTTTGAGTGCCAGCCGTTTTATAAATCAGAAAGTGCCTTGTGCCAGCATTTTTGCCCATTTTGAGTCATATTTCAAGACCCACAGAATATTTTATACTATGTCTCTGAAAACACTGAATACCTCAAATGAAAGAAAAAACTATCCCTTTTATTATGAAAAAAAATCATTTTTACCTTGTTCATTTCTTGTTTTTTTTAGAGGCAGAGTAGAGGCCACTTTCACCAAAAACACTACTTTTTGTCCAGAATTGGTCCGTTTTGATCTCTGTGGTGTATACTGTCTCTTTATGCTCCAACTACATCGCCCAGAAACCCTGAAATTACCCAAAAAAACACCTTGACGTATTATTACGTCAATGGCACTCAAGCGTCGGATTTTAAATGACATCGAAATACGTCAGTGGCACTCAAAGAGTTAAAAGGTTACAAGCCAAAAAGGTTGGGAACCACTGCCTAAACCATATTGGCAACATTTTGATCCACTATTTCCTAGCTGTTAACTTGAATTAGAGGAGCTATGAAAACACAGACAGCACTAGTTTCAGGACTTGCACTTCTTGCCAACACTGAAAACATGTTTGTGCATATTTTCTTCAGGAAAGCTGACTCAGATAGTTTTTGGCCACTGGGATGTGGTGACATGTCTGGCCAGATCAGAGTCTTACATTGGAGGAGACTGCTACATCGTTTCTGGATCCAGGGATGCTACACTTTTGCTGTGGTATTGGAGTGGACGGCACCATATTATTGGAGACAACCCCAATAACAGTGAGTTAGAAAAACACTATACATGCACCGTGTTCACACATGCACACAGAGTATGCTGCCTCTGGATGAAGTTACAGAAATCCTTTTACATTGTTCTGTTTTCACCAGTGAAATTCACTCCTTTGCTTTTAAGCAACAGCCTTTGATCAACACTGGAAAAAAGGCTTTCTCCCCTAGAAATCAAATAATGTGGAGAGACAGGGAGAGGATAATATGTTTGCACTGTAGCTGTGATATATTAGTGTGATTTATTGCATTGAGCTGCACTTCTTTCAAGTAGAGGAATCCAGATGTCTTGGCATTCAAAATGGTAGACCCCAGTGTGTGATTTCTGCTGCTCAGTTAATTTAGCTGCTCATTCTTACTGATTGTCTGTGTTCAAAACAATCCATCAGGGTAGGAGCGCTTGAGGAGAACCATATATGGTGTGGAGCTGAAAAACCACAGATGAGGAAGAGAGTGGTCTTTTTTTATTTCTGGATGACAGTACAGTGAATATGGGAGTGTGCGCCAAGATCTTGGTGTTTCCAATTGTCACAGAGCAGGAGCTCCAGATTAGCTGCAAGTGTTCTCTGAGTAACTTCACTGAGGCTCCGACAGTTAATTAAGAATTTCAGCTTGGTTGCCTCCAATTAGCAAGGGGCAAGAGAGCTTGTATTACTGCAGTAGGAAAACAGTATTCCCCTGATATTCACTCTACTAATGCTTACAATGCATCTTCATTGGACAAAAGGGAAGGAAGCTACATAGCTCATCTCGAGAAACAAAAGACAGAATGTTTTCACTCGCTTGTAATGTCTTGTCAATATCGCATCACTTCCTATACTGAAAAGATATACATAAATCTTATAAAATTTGTATCTCCTTTGTATGAAACTTGTATGTAAAGCATACAACAGTGAATGTGGATATATGATCCTTAGCAAATTCAAAAAAATGAAACTTGTAAGCCTTGGGTATTTATCAGAATAGTATATGATACATACAATATCCTTATACTTCTTTTTATGATCTTGTATGAAAAGAATGCAAAAGTGGCCACTTTTAAGAGTAAATCATATAAGTCATAAGCTTTTTCTGTTTCTTTTCCATATGGGTATACAGTGATGTCAGAAACACTGTGAGGGTTGCAAATAATAATCAGACAGGAAAAACATACATACTGTGTGTTCAACACATCATTAAACAAATCTCTAAATCCAGTCAATACCTGTTAGTCAAATATGCAATGTCAACCTCTATCTTTAAGCCCTTAAATGAATGTTGTTTACCACACCGAGCCAACAACGTCCTCCTTACAATCTTTTCCAAGTGTCATTCTGGTGATTTCTATGTATTTTCTATAATGCTGGTTGAAGGGAGCAGCCCTCTGGATCACTGCATCTTCATAATGCAGAAAATGATTTCAGTGCCCCAAAAGGCTGCATATGTCTTAAATGTGTAATAATTAAAGTAACTTCCAGCTCAATCATGGCCCTGCCTCTCTGGCTTGGCCCATCACACCACTGCAAGGGAATATTTGCACCGGGTAATTGTGGTGGCTGACTTTGGCTTGTCCCAAGGGCTAGGAGAGGGTTTGGGGTACGCGGTGCAGGCAGATTGAATCTTTTGTCGGGTAGGTAAGCTGCACAAGGTCCCTTCTCCCCCTGGAGGCTTTTCTGACACTTGTCCTATTCAGCTTCCCTCAGCAGTGGGTGCTGGGACTGACAGCACTGCTCAGGTCCTGGTCTCTAAGGGACTGTGCTGCATCGATCACAGTCCAGCTCGCTGACTGGACCGCTACAGCTGCAGAGGCGATATGCCGAAGCAGACGGGGAGATGATGGGTGAGGAGGAGGAGAGCGGTCTGACACATGTCCACATCATCTATCAAGGCTTTACTGTCATTGAGGCGGATATAGAAACTTTCACTGAACTGGTTGAACTTCGAGTCATTTATTCAATGGTTTTATTTTGACATAAACACATACAAATTAGCTAACAAAAAATTAAACATAAATAAATGAATGTTTAAACAAATCTTACTTAAACTTCATGTACATTTTTCATTGTTTGTTTTTGCCTTTTACTTGGTCTGAGTTTATTTGTTAAACACAGTTAATTTCCACTCATTACAATGTTAGCAATGTATTTAACAAGTTCACCTTTCTGTAAGACACAGCGTTATTTAACGATGTGTGTTTTATTCGCTAGTGGTGATCATTGCATTTCAGAGCGAGCCTAGAGGTCGGCTCTGGGTGCTGCGAAACTCCCCTCACTAACCTCTCCCCTGGCTGTCATCAATCATGTGACACATGGGATGAAATCAAGTGGCTCAGCTACCGTCAGTGAGCATCTCAGCATTTACATGACAATTCAAAGGGACCTCCCTGCTAGCAGATGTGCATGTCACTGTGCTTACGTTTATTTGATTTTATTGCCTGATCATTTTAGATGATTGCACAGAAATCCCCATTCAGAAATAAAACATATTAAATGGTAAATTCAGTCAATGTTTGTTAAGGTGATATTTTCTGGGTCAGAAAATATATTTAATAACCTAAATAACTTGTTTTATGATATTGTGTGTGTTGTTCTCTTAGGTGACTATCCAGCACCGCGAGCAGTGTTGACGGGTCATGACCAAGAAGTTGTGTGTGTGTCAGTCTGCGCAGAGCTGGGCCTGGTCATCAGCGGGGCCAAAGGTCAGGGTACTTTCCTATCTCCCTACAATTTCATTGCTATCCCAGAGGAAAAAGCAAGTCAGGGACACTAGTCCTTTTAGCTTTCATCTTGGCGTCTAACATTACCAACGTTACCAGTCCATTTCCAACCCACATAGATAGACAGGTATTCATTTCAATGAATTCTCTAGAGCTACATGCGTACCCAGTTACATGCAAACAACATTATTTAATAAAAAATAATAAATGTTTGTCATGAGCTCAGTGTGCTCACATTTCTTTTTATCTATTTTGGTTTGACAGAGGGTCCATGTCTGGTACACACCATCACAGGGGACCTGCTGCGAGCTCTCGAGGGGCCAGACCGCTGTCAATGTCCACGTCTCATCTCAGTGTCCAGTGAGGGCCACTGCATCATTTACTATGAGCGGGGGGGCTTCTGCAACTTCAGCATCAATGGAAAACTGCTGGCACAGATGGAGGTCAATGATTCCACCAGAGTAAGCTGACTTTTTGACACCAGTATGCTCCATTAGGGATGCAGATGTGTCTTTGTTCATCTGCAGTCTTAGATACTTAAACAACTGAAATTGCTAGCAGCTGCAAATCGTTAAGTACAAGTCCTTAAGTAAACTTTGATTCAAATACAGAGCCCTTCTGCAAAACCACAGCAAATCCAGAGATTGCTTGGTGTTTTCACTTCAGAAAAGATGATAGTAATGTGTAACAGATGTTTATTTATGGTTGCCTGAAAAGTTAAATTAAAAAAATGTTATCCAAACAATATTTTGTAGGAAAAAATTAAGTTGACCCTGCTACGTTATGTGATCATAAAAATAGTATCATTACGATAATCCATCTTAAATCTGTTGAATGTCATTCTCATACCATACCTCTGTGATTTTTTTTGACATGCTGCAGCAAGACAATTTAAATTGGAAATGTTGAACTCTTCTCTGTCCCTGTAGGCTATTCTCCTGAGCAGTGATGGCCACAACCTGGCCACAGGTGGGGATAATGGTGTGGTGGAGGTGTGGCAGGCCTGTGACTTCAAACAGCTCTACGTCTACCCTGGTTGTGATGCTGGTATCCGAGCCATGGACCTATCACATGATCAAAGGTCAGAGCAGGAAGTTGTAAGGTAGAGTTTTTGACGCCACAGAGAGCAGAGGTGATGTACACTGAGTGCAAACTCGAATGACCTGTCTTCCACTCATCATATACAGTGTAATTTATTCATTTTGGAAAATGCAGTTCCGAAAAATGTTGTGAAAAAAGTAAAAAAAAAAAAAAATGGAAAAAGTTAAAATGTGGTAAAAAGTCATCAAAAAGACTACGATAGTGTACTGAATTACTTCATCCCAAAATATGCCGAAGTATCTTATGAAAAAGCACTTTTCTCTCTTTTAGCATGTTGAAAATTGTCAAAAAATGTCAAAAATGCCAAAAAAAGTCAAAAAATGACAAATTTTAAAATGTGCTAAAAAGTCACCAGAAAGACTTAATATGGTGTACTGACTAATTTTATACCAAATTATTTAGAAATATCTTGTGAAAAAGCACTTCTTTTAGCATGTTGAAAAATTGTGAAAAAATGTCATACTATAGCATGCCAAAAAAGTAAAAAAAAAAAAAAAATTAAAATGTGCTAAAAAGTCTTCAGAAATACTTATTATAGTGTACTGACTAATTTTATACCAAATTATTTAGAAATATCCTGTGAAAAAGCACTTGTTTTAGCATGTTGAAAAATTGTGAAAAAATGGCATACTATAGCATTCCAAAAAAGTAATTAAAAAAAAAAAACATTTTAAATGTGCTAAAAAGTCTTCAGAAAGACTTAACTTGGTGTACTGACTAATTTTATACCAAATTATGTTGAAATAGCTTGTGAAAAAAAACGCTTTTTTAGCATGGGTATAAATGGCAAAAATGTCATACTATAGCATGTCAAAGAAGTCAAAAAAATGAAAAGATAAATATTGAGCTAAAATGCCATCAGAAACACTTATAATAGTGTACTTGACTATTTTTTATACCAAATTATGTTGAAATATCTTGTGAAAAAGATTTTTTTAGCATGTTGAAAATTGTCAACAAAATGTCATACTATAGTATGCCAAAAAAAGTCAAAAAATGAAAAATTTTAAAATCTCCTAAAAAGTCATCAGAAGTACTTATTATAGTGTACTGACTAATTTTATGCCAAATTATGTTGAAATATCTTGTGAAAAAGTTTTTTTTAACATGTTGAAAAAATGTCATACTATAGCATGTCAAAAAAAGTCAAAAAATGAAAAATTTTAAAATCTCCTAAAAAGTCATCAGAAGTACTTATTATAGTGTACTGACTAATTTTATGCCAAATTATGTTGAAATATCTTGTGAAAAAGTTTTTTTTTAGCATGTTGAAAAATGTCAAAAAATGTCATGCTATAGCATGTCAAAAAAAGTCAAAAAATGAAAAATTTTAAAATCTGCTAAAAAGTCTTCAGAAATACCTATTATAGTGTAGTAACTGATTTTATACCAAATTTTGCTGAAATATCTTGTGAAAAAGAATTTTCTTAGCACGATGAAAATTGTCAAAAAATGTCATACTATAGTATGCCAAAAAAAAGTCAAAAAATGAAAAATTTAAAAATGTGCTAAAGAGTCATCAGAAAGACTTAATATGGTGTAGTAACTAATTTTATACGAAATTATGCTGAAATATCTTGTGAAAAAAGCACTTTTTAACATGTTGAAAAAATGTCATACTATAGCATGTCAAAAAAAGTAAAAAAATGAAAAATTTTAAAATCTCCTAAAAAGTCATCAGAAGTACTTATTATAGTGTACTGACTAATTTTATACCAAATTATGTTGAAATATCTTGTGAAAAAGTTTTTTTTTAGCATGTTGAAAAATGTCAAAAAATGTCATACTATAGTATGCCAAAAAAAGTCAAAAAATGAAAAATTTTAAAATGTGCTAAAAAGTCTTCAAAAATACTTATTATGGTGTAGTAACTAATTTTTATACCAAATTATGTTGAAATATCTTGCGAAAAAGCACTTGTTTTAGCATGTTAAAAAATTGTGAAAAAAATCTCATACTATAGCACGTAAAAAAAGTTAAAAAATGAAAAAAAAAATAATGAGATAAAATGTCATCAGAAAGACTTAATATTATATACTGACTAATTTTATACCAAATTATGATGAAATATCTTGTCATAAAACCACTTTTTAACATGTTGAAAAATTGTCAAAAAATGAAAAAAAATATATTGAGCTAAAAAGTCATCAGAAACACTTATAATAGTGTACTGACTAATTTTTATACCAAATTATGTTGAAATATCTTGTGAAAAAGATTTTTTTAGCATGTTGAAAATTGTCAAAAAATGTCATACTATAGTATGCCAAAAAAAGTCAAAAAATGAAAATTTTTAAAATGTGCTAAAAAGTCATCAGAAACACTTATAATAGTGTACTGACTAATTTTATACCAAATTATGCTGAAATATCTTGTGAAAAAAAAATACTTTTTTAGCATGGGGATAAATGACAAAAATGTCATACTATAGCATGTCAAAAGTCAAAAAATGGAAAAAAATATATTGAGCTAAAAAGTCATCAGAAACACTTATAATAGTGTACTGACTAATTTTTATACAAAATTATGTTGAAATATCTTGTGAAAAAAGCACATTTTAACATGTTGAAAAAATGTCATACTATAGCATGTCAAAAAAAGTCAAAAAATGAAAAATTTTAAAATCTCCTAAAAAGTCATCAGAAGTACTTATTATAGTGTACTGACTAATTTTATACCAAATTATGTTGAAATAGCTTGTGAAAAAGTTTTTTTTTGGCATGTTGAAAAATTGTCAAAAATGTCATACTATAGCATGCCAAAAAAAGTCAAAAAATGAAAAATTTTAAATGTGCTAAAAAGTCATCAGAATGACTTATTATAGTGCACTGACTAATTTTATACCAAATTATGCTGAAATATCTTGTGAAAAAGATTTTTTTAGCATGTTGATAAATGACAAAAATGTCATACTATAGCATGTCAAAAGTCAAAAATGAAAAATTTTAAAATGTGCTAAAGAGTCATCAGAAACACTTAATATAGTGTAGTGACTAATTTTATACGAAATTATGTTGAAATATCTTGTGAAAAAGCACATTTTAACATGTTGAAAAAATGTCATACTATAGCATGTCAAAAAAGTAAAAATGAAAAATTTTAAAATCTTCTAAAAAGTCATCAGAAGTACTTATTATAGTGTACTGACTAATTTTATACCAAATTATGTTGAAATATCTTGTGAAAAAGCACTTGTTTTAGCATGTTGAAAAATTGTGAAAAAAATGTCATACTATAGCATGCCAAAAAAGTCAAAAAATGAAAAATTTTAAAATGTGCTAAAAAGTCTTCAGAAATACCTATTATAGTGTAGTAACTGATTTTATACCAAATTTTGCTGAAATATCTTGTGAAAAAGATTTTTTTAGCATGTTGAAAAAAGTCAAAAAATGTCACACTATAGCATGTAAAAAAAAAAGTCAAAAAATGAAAATTTTTAAAATGTGCTAAAAAGTCATCAGAAACACTTATAATAGTGTACTGACTAATTTATATACCAAATTATGTTGAAATAGCTTGTGAAAAATATTTTTTTAGCATGTTGAAAATTGTTAAAAAAATGTCATACTATAGTATGCCAAAAAAGTCAAAAAATTAAAAATTTAAAATGTGCTAAAAAGTCTTCAGAAATACTTATTATAGTGTAGTAACTGATTTTATATCAAATTATGTTGAAATATCTTGTGAAAAAAAAACACTTTTTGGCATGTTGAAAAATTGTCAAAAAATGTCATACTATAGCATGCCAAAAAAGTCAAAAATGAAAAATTTTAAAATGTGCTAAAAGTCTTCAGAAATACTTATAATAGTGTACTGACTAATTTTATACTTAATTATGTTGAAATATCTTGTGAAAAACACTTTTTAGCATGTTGATAAAAGTCAAAAATGTCATACTATAGCATGTCAAAAAAGTCAAAAATGAAAATTTTAACAATGTGCTAAAATGTCATCAGAAAGACTTAATATGATATACTGACTAATTTTATACCAAATTATGTTGAAATAGCTTGTGAAAAATATTTTTTTTTAGCATGTTGAAAATTGTCAAAAAATGTCATACTATAGTATGCCAAAAAAGTCAAAAAATGAAAAATTTTAAAATGTGCTAAAAAGTCTTCAGAAATACTTATTATAGTGTGCTGACTAATTTTTATACCAAATTATGTTGAAATAGCTTGTGAAAAAGAATGTTTTTAGCATGTTGAAAAAAGTCAAAAAATGTCACACTATAGCATGTCAAAAAAAAAGTCAAAAAATGAAAATTTTTAAAATGTGCTAAAAAGTCATCAGAAACACTTATAATAGTGTACTGACTAATTTTTATACCAAATTATGTTGAAATAGCTTGTGAAAAATATTTTTTTTTAGCATGTTGAAAATTGTTAAAAATGTCATACTATAGTATGTCAAAAGTCAAAAATGGAAAAATTTTAAAATGTGCTAAAAAGTCTTCAGAAATACTTATAATAGTGTAGTAACTGATTTTATACCAAATTATGTTGAAATATCTTGTGAAAAAACACTTTTTTAGCATGTTGAAAATTGTCAAAAATGTCATACTATAGAATAAGAAGTCAAAGACTTACTTTATTGTGCTAAAATGGGGAGAAATACTTATTATAGTGTGTTAGTAATTTTATATCAAATTATGTTGACACAAGTCATGAAACAAACACATGTTTTAGCATGTTGAAAAGTTGTGAAAAATGTCATACTATAGCATGCCAAAAAGTCAAAAATGAAAAATTTTAAAATGCCTTGCTAAAAAGTCTTCAGAAATACTTAGGAGGAGTAGCTGGCACCTCTCCAGCTACCAGTTGAAATATCCACATTTTTTAGACCTGGACTTGAACTGTCAAAAAAAATGTCATACTATAGTATGCCAAAAAAGTCAAAAATGAAAAATTTTAAAATGTGCTAAAAGTCTTCAGAAATACTTATTATAGTGTAGTAACTGATTTTATACCAAATTTTGCTGAAATATCTTGTGAAAAAGATTTTTTTAGCATGTTGAAAAAAGTCAAAAAATGTCACACTATAGCATGTCAAAAAAAAAGTCAAAAAATGAAAAATTTTAAAATGTGCTAAAAAGTCCTCGGAAATACTTATTATAGTGTACTGACTAATTTTGTACTTAATTATGCTGAAATATCTTGTGAGAAAAACACTTTTTTAGCATGTTGATAAATGGCAAAAATGTCACACTATAGCATGTCAAAAAGGCAAAAAATGGAAAATTTTTAATATTGAGCTAAAAAGTCATCAGAAACACTTATAATAGTGTACTGACTAATTTATATACCAAATTATGTTGAAATAGCTTGTGAAAAATATTTTTTTAGCATGTTGAAAATTGTTAAAAAAATGTCATACTATAGTATGCCAAAAAAGTCAAAAAATTAAAAATTTTAAAATGTGCTAAAAAGTCTTCAGAAATACTTATTAAAGTGTAGTAACTGATTTTATACCAAATTATGTTGAAATATCTTGTGAAAAAAAAACACTTTTTTGGCATGTTGAAAAATTGTCAAAAATGTCATACTATAGCATGCCAAAAAAAGTCAAAAAATGAAAAATTTTAAAATGTGCTAAAAAGTCTTCAGAAATACGTATAATGGTGTAGTAACTAATTTTTATACCAAATTATGTTGAAACACTTGTGAAAAAGATTTTTTTAGCATGTTGAAAAAAGTCAAAAAATGTCACACTATAGCATGTCAAAAAAAAGTCAAAAAATGAAAATTTTTAAAATGTGCTAAAAAGTCTTCAGAAATACTTATTATAGTGTGCTGACTAATTTTATATCAAATTATGTTGACATATCTTGTGAAAAAGCACTTGTTTTAGCATGTTGAAAAATTGTGAAAAAAATGTCATACTGTAGTGTGCCAAAAAAAGTCAAAAAATTACAAATTTTAAAATGTGCTAAAAAGTCCTCGGAAATACTTATTATAGTGTACTGACTAATTTTATACTTAATTATGCAGTAATATCTTGTGAAAAAAAAACACTTTTTAGCATGGGGATAAACGGCAAAAATGTCATACTATAGCATGTCAAAAAAGGCAAAAAATGGAAAAAAAAATATTGAGCTAAAAAGTCATCAGAAACACTTATAATAGTGTACTGACTAATTTTTATACCAAATTATGTTGAAATAGCTTGTGAAAAATATTTTTTTTAGCATGTTGAAAATTGTCAAAAAATGTCATACTATAGTATGCCAAAAAAGTCAAAAAATGAAAAATTTTAAAATGTGCTAAAAAGTCTTCAGAAATACTTATTATAGTGTGCTGACTAATTTTATATCAAATTATGTTGACATATCTTGTGAAAAAGCACTTGTTTTAGCATGTTGAAAAGTTGTGAAAAAAATGTCATACTATAGTATGCCAAAAAAAGTCAAAAAAAGAAAAATTTAAAATGTGCTAAAAATTCTTCAGAAATACTTATTATGGTGTAGTAACTAATTTTTATACCAAATTATGTTGAAATATCTTGTGGAAAAAAACACTTTTTTGGCATGTTGAAAAATTGTCAAAAATGTCATATTATAGTATGCCAAAAAAAAGTCAAAAAATGAAAAATGTGCTAAAAAGTCCTCGGAAATACTTATTATAGTGTAGTAACTAATTTGATACCAAATTATGTTGAAATATCTTGTGGAAAAAAACACTTTTTTGGCATGTTGAAAAATTGTCAAAAATGTCATACTATAGCATGCCAAAAAAGTTAAAAAAAAAAAAAAAAAATTAAAATGTGCTAAAAAGTCTTCAGAAATACTTATTATAGTGTACTGACTAATTTTATACCAAATTATTTAGAAATATCCTGTGAAAAAGCACTTGTTTTAGCATGTTGAAAAATTGTGAAAAAATGGCATACTATAGCATTCCAAAAAAGTAATTAAAAAAAAACACATTTTAAATGTGCTAAAAAGTCTTCAGAAAGACTTAACTTGGTGTACTGACTAATTTTATACCAAATTATGTTGAAATAGCTTGTGAAAAAAAACGCTTTTTTAGGATGGGTATAAATGGCAAAAATGTCATACTATAGCATGTCAAAGAAGTCAAAAAAATGAAAAGATAAATATTGAGCTAAAATGTCATCAGAAACACTTATAATAGTGTACTTGACTATTTTTTATACCAAATTATGTTGAAATATCTTGTGAAAAAGATTTTTTTAGCATGTTGAAAATTGTCAACAAAATGTCATACTATAGTATGCCAAAAAAAGTCACAAAATGAAAAATTTTAAAATGTGCAAATGTGGTGTACTGACTAATTTTATTCCAAATTATGCTGAAATATCTTGTGAAAAAAGCACTTTTTAACATGTTGAAAAAATGTCATACTATAGCATGTCAAAAAAAGACAAAAAATGAAAAATTTTAAAATCTCCTAAAAAGTCATCAGAAGTACTTATTATAGTGTACTGACTAATTTTATGCCAAATTATGTTGAAATATCTTGTGAAAAAGTTTTTTTTTAGCATGTTGAAAAATGTCAAAAAATGTCATGCTATAGCATGTCAAAAAAAGTCAAAAAATGAAAAATTTTAAAATCTGCTAAAAAGTCTTCAGAAATACCTATTATAGTGTAGTAACTGATTTTATACCAAATTTTGCTGAAATATCTTGTGAAAAAGAATTTTCTTAGCATGTTGAAAAATTGTGAAAAAAATGGCATACTATAGCATTCCAAAAAAGTACACATTTTAAATGTGCTAAAAGTCTTCAGAAAGACTTAACTTGGTGTACTGACTAATTTTATACCAAATTATGTTGAAATAGCTTGTGAAAAAACGCTTTTTAGGATGGTATAAATGGCAAAAATGTCATACTATAGCATGTCAAAGTCAAAAAATGAAAAAGATAAATATTGAGCTAAAATGTCATCAGAAACACTTATAATAGTGTACTGACTAATTTTTATACCAAATTTTGCTGAAATATCTTGTGAAAAAGTGTTTTTTAGCATGTTGAAAATTGTCAAAAAATGTCATACTATAGTATGCCAAAAAAAAGTCAAAAAATGAAAAATTTAAAAATGTGCTAAAGAGTCATCAGAAAGACTTAATATGGTGTAGTAACTAATTTTATACGAAATTATGCTGAAATATCTTGTGAAAAAGCACTTGTTTTAGCATGTTGAAAAATTGTGAAAAAAATGTCATACTATAGCATGCCAAAAAAAGTCAAAAAATGAAAAATTTTAAAATCTCCTAAAAAGTCATCAGAAGTACTTATTATAGTGTACTGACTAATTTTATACCAAATTATGTTGAAATATCTTGTGAAAAAGTTTTTTTTTAGCATGTTGAAAAATGTCAAAAAATGTCATACTATAGTATGCCAAAAAAAGTCAAAAAATGAAAAATTTTAAAATGTGCTAAAAAGTCTTCAAAAATACTTATTATGGTGTAGTAACTAATTTTTATACCAAATTATGTTGAAATATCTTGTGAAAAAGCACTTGTTTTAGCATGTTAAAAAATTGTGAAAAAAATCTCATACTATAGCACGTAAAAAAAGTTAAAAAATGAAAAAAAAAATAATGAGATAAAATGTCATCAGAAAGACTTAATATGATATACTGACTAATTTTATACCAAATTATGATGAAATATCTTGTCATAAAAGCACTTTTTAACATGTTGAAAAATTGTCAAAAAATGAAAAAAAATATATTGAGCTAAAAAGTCATCAGAAACACTTATAATAGTGTACTGACTAATTTTTATACCAAATTATGTTGAAATATCTTGTGAAAAAGATTTTTTTAGCATGTTGAAAATTGTCAAAAAATGTCATACTATAGTATGCCAAAAAAAGTCAAAAAATGAAAATTTTTAAAATGTGCTAAAAAGTCATCAGAAACACTTATTATAGTGTACTGACTAATTTTATGCTTAATTATGCTGAAATATCTTGTGAAAAAAACACTTTTATAGCATGGGGATAAACGGCAAAAATGTCATACTATAGCATGTCAAAAAAGGCAAAAAATGGAAAAAAAATATTGAGCTAAAAAGTCATCAGAAACACTTATAATAGTGTACTGACTGATTTTTATACCAAATTATGTTGAAATATCTTGTGAAAAAGAATGTTTTTAGCATGTTGATAATTGTCAAAAAATGTCATACTATAGTATGCCAAAAAAAGTCAAAAAATGAAAAAATTTAAAATGTGCTAAAAAGTCTTCAGAAATACTTATTATAGTGTACTGACTAATTTTATATCAAATTATGTTGACATATCTTGTGAAAAAGCACTTTTTTTAGCATGTTGAAAAATTGTGAAAAAAATGTCATACTATAGCATGTCAAAAAAGTCAAAAAATGAAAAATTTTAAAATGTGCTAAAAAGTCCTCGGAAATACTTATTATAGTGTACTGACTAATTTTATGCTTAATTATGCTGAAATATCTTGTGAAAAAAACACTTTTTTAGCATGGGGATAAACGGCAAAAATGTCATACTATAGCACGTCAAAAAAGGCAAAAAATGGAAAAAAAAATATTGAGCTAAAAAGTCATCAGAAACACTTATAATAGTGTACTGATTGATTTTTATACCAAATTATGTTGAAATATTTCGTGAAAAAGAATGTTTTTAGCATGTTGAAAATTGTCAAAAAATGTCATACTATAGTATGCCAAAAAAAGTCAAAAAATGAAAAATTTTAAAATGTACTAAAAAGTCTTCAGAAATACTTATTATAGTGTACTGACTAATTTTATATCAAATTATGTTGACATATCTTGTGGAAAAGCACTTTTTTAGCATGTTGAAAAATTGTGAAAAAAATGTCATACTATAGTATGCCAAAAAAAGTCAAAAAATGAAAAATTTTAAAATGTGCTAAAAAGTCTTCAGAAATACGTATTATTCTGTGCTTCGTATTTTTTTTAGTTAATTATGTTGAAATAGCTTTTGTAAAATATTTTTTTAGCATGTTGAAAAAAGTCAAAAAATGTCACACTATAGCATGTCAAAAAAAAGTCAAAAAATGAAAATTTTTAAAATGTGCTAAAAAGTCATCAGAAACACTTATAATAGTGTACTGACTAATTTTTATACCAAATTATGTTGAAATAGCTTGTGAAAAATATTTTTTTTAGCATGTTGAAAATTGTCAAAAAATTTCATACTATAGTATGCCAAAAAAGTCAAAAATGAAAAAACCAATGAGATAAAATGTCATCAGAAAGACTTAATATGATATACTGACTAATTTTATACCAAATTATGATGAAATATCTTGTCAAAAAAGCACTTTTTAACATGTTGAAAAATTGTCAAAAAATGTCATACTATAGCATGTCAAAAAAGTCAAAAAATGAAAAAAAAAATATTGAGCTAAAAAGTCATCAGAAACACTTATAATAGTGTACTGACTAATTTTTATACCAAATTATGTTGAAATATCTTGTGAAAAAGATTTTTTTAGCATGTTGAAAATTGTCAACAAAATGTCATACTATAGTATCCCAAAAAAAGTCAAAAAATGAAAAATTTTAAAATGTGCTAAAAAGTCTTCAGAAGTACTTATTATAGTGTACTGACTAATTTTATACCAAATTATGCTGAAATATCTTGTGAAAAAAAAACACTTTTTTAGCATGGGGATAAACGACAAAAATGTCATACTATAGCATGTCAAAAGTCAAAAAATGGAAAAAAAAATATATTGAGCTAAAAAGTCATCAGAAACACTTATAATAGTGTACTGACTAATTTTTATACCAAATTATGTTGAAATATCTTGTGAAAAAGATTTTTTTTAGCATGTTGAAAATTGTCAAAAAATGTCATACTATAGTATGCCAAAAAAGTCAAAAAATTAAAAATTTTAAAATGTGCTAAAAAGTCTTCAGAAATACTTATTATGGTGTAGTAACTAATTTTTATACCAAATTATGTTGAAATATCTTGTGAAAAAGATTTTTTTAGCATGTTGAAAAATGTCAAAAAATGTCATACTATAGTATGCCAAAAAAAAGTCAAAAAATGAAAAATGTGCTAAAAAGTCCTCGGAAATACTTATTATAGTGTAGTAACTAATTTGATACCAAATTATGTTGAAACATCTTGTGAAGAAGATTTTTTTTAGCATGTTGAAAAATGTCAAAAAATGTCATACTATAGCATGTCTAAAAAAGTCAAAAAATTAAAAATTTTAAAATGTGCTAAAAAGTCTTCAGAAATACTTATAATGGTGTAGTAACTAATTTTTATACCAAATTATGTTGAAACATCTTGTGAAAAAGATTTTTTTAGCATGTTGAAAAAAGTCAAAAAATGTCACACTATAGCATGTCAAAAAAAAAGTCAAAAAATGAAAATTTTTAAAATGTGCTAAAAAGTCATCAGAAACACTTATAATAGTGTACTGACTAATTTATATACCAAATTATGTTGAAATAGCTTGTGAAAAATATTTTTTTAGCATGTTGAAAATTGTTAAAAAAATGTCATACTATAGTATGCCAAAAAAGTCAAAAAATTAAACATTTTAAAATGTGCTAAAAAGTCTTCAGAAATACTTATTAAAGTGTAGTAACTGATTTTATACCAAATTATGTTGAAATATCTTGTGAAAAAAAAACACTTTTTTGGCATGTTGAAAAATTGTCAAAAATGTCATACTATGGCATGCCAAAAAAAGTCAAAAAATGAAAAATTTTAAAATGTGCTAAAAAGTCTTCAGAAATACGTATAATGGTGTAGTAACTGATTTTATACCAAATTATGTTGAAATATCTTGTGAAAAAAAACACTTTTTTGGCATGTTGAAAAATTGTCAAAAGAAGAAGAAGAAGAAGAAGAAGACTTACTTTATTGATCCCTCAATGGGGAAATTACATTTTTTTCACTCTGTTAGTAACTTTTTTTTTCAGTTGCACATTACACACACAAGTCATGAAACAAACACATGCACATGCATTGGAGGAGAGGTGTCAGAGTGAGGGGGCTGCCCCTTATCCAGGCGCCCCGAGCAGTTGGGGGTTCGGTGCCTTGCTCAAGGGCACCTCGGCAGTGCCCAGGAGGAGGAGCTGGCACCTCTCCAGCTACCAGTCCACTCTCCACATTTTGGTCCGACCTGGACTTGAACTGGCGACCAAAAATGTCATACTATAGCATGCCAAAAAAAGTCAAAAAATGAAAAATTTTAAAATGTGCTAAAAAGTCTTCAGAAATACTTATAATGGTGTAGTAACTAATTTTTATACCAAATTATGTTGAAACACTTGTGAAAAAGATTTTTTTAGCATGTTGAAAAAAGTCAAAAAATGTCACACTATAGCATGTCAAAAAAAAAGTCAAAAAATGAAAAATTTTAAAATGTGCTAAAAAGTCTTCAGAAATTCTTATTATAGTGTGCTGACTAATTTTATATCAAATTATGTTGACATATCTTGTGAAAAAGCACTTGTTTTAGCATGTTGAAAAATTGTGAAAAAAATGTCATACTATAGTATGCCAAAAAAAGTCAAAAAATGAAAAATTTTAAAATGTGCTAAAAAGTCCTCGGAAATACTTATTATAGTGTACTGACTAATTTTGTACTTAATTATGCTGAAATATCTTGTGAAAAAAAAACACTTTTTTAGCATGGGGATAAATGGCAAAAATGTCATACTATAGCATGTCAAAAAAGGCAAAAAATGGAAAAAAAAATATTGAGCTAAAAAGTCATCAGAAACACTTATAATAGTGTACTGACTAATTTTTATACCAAATTATGTTGAAATAGCTTGTGAAAAATATTTTTTTTAGCATGTTGAAAATTGTCAAAAAATGTCATACTATAGTATGCCAAAAAAGTCAAAAAATTAAAAATTTTAAAATGTGCTAAAAAGTCTTCAGAAATACTTATTAAAGTGTAGTAACTGATTTTATACCAAATTATGTTGAAATATCTTGTGAAAAAAAAACACTTTTTTGGCATGTTGAAAAATTGTCAAAAATGTCATACTATAGCATGCCAAAAAAAGTCAAAAAAATTAAAAATTTTAAAATGTGCTAAAAAGTCTTCAGAAATACTTATAATGGTGTAGTAACTAATTTTTATACCAAATTATGTTGAAACACTTGTGAAAAAGATTTTTTTAGCATGTTGAAAAAAGTCAAAAAATGTCACACTATAGCATGTCAAAAAAAAGTCAAAAAATTTAAAATTTTAAAATGTGCTAAAAAGTCTTCAGAAATACTTATTAAAGTGTAGTAACTGGTTTTGTACCAAAGTATGTTGAAATATCTTGTGGAAAAAAACACTTTTTTGGCATGTTGAAAAATTGTCAAAAATGTCATACTATAGTATGCCAAAAAAAAGTCAAAAAATGAAAAATGTGCTAAAAAGTCCTCGGAAATACTTATTATAGTGTAGTAACTAATTTGATACCAAATTATGTTGAAAAATCTTGTGAAAAAGATTTTTTTAGCATGTTGAAAAATGTCAAAAAATGTCATACTATACATGTCTAAAAAAGTCAAAAAATGAAAAATTTTAAAATGTGCTAAAAAGTCTTCAGAAATACTTATAATAGTGTACTGACTAATTTTTATACCAAATTATGTTGAAATATCTTGTGAAAAAGAATTTTTTTAGCATGTTGAAAATTGTCAAAAAATGTCATACTATAGTATGCCAAAAAAGTCAAAAAATTAAAAATTTTAAAATGTGCTAAAAAGTCCTCGGAAATATTTATTATAGTGTAGTAACTAATTTTTATACCAAATTATGTTGAACCATCTTGTGAAAAAGATTTTTTATACCAAATTATGTTGAAATATCTTGTGGAAAAAAACACTTTTTTGGCATGTTGAAAAATGTCATACTACAGCATGTCAAAAAAGTCAAAAAATGAAAAATTTTAAAATGTGCTAAAAAGTCTTCAGAAATACTTATTATGGTGTAGTAACTAATTTTTATACCAAATTTTGTTGAAACATCTTGTGAAAAAGATTTTTTTAGCATGTTGAAAAAAGTCAAAAAATGTCACACTATAGCATGTCAAAAAAGTCAAAAAATTAAAAATTTTAAAATGTGCTAAAAAGTCTTCAGAAATACTTATTAAAGTGTAGTAACTGGTTTTATACCAAATTATGTTGAAATATCTTGTGAAAAAAAAACAACACTTTTTTTATATGTTGTAAAAAGGTGAAAAACGCCATTTTACAGAATGTCACAAAATTAAAAAAGTCATAGTATAGTATATAAAAAAAATAAAAAAGTCACACAGCCATATTATAGTACATTGAATGAGTTTGTGGGTTGATCTGTTGAAGAAAAGTTGAACAAAACCATATTACAGAATGTCATAAAATTGAGGGGAAAAAGACAGTGTTGAAAAAAAAAATAAAATATTAAATCATAAAAAGTAAAAACAAAGTGATGTGATGGCCATATTATAGGATGTTGAATGATTTTGTGGTTTAATCTGTTGGAAAAAGGCCAAGTGTGGCATGTCAAAAAAAGTTTATAAAAATCAAAATATTGTGTGAAGAATAAATTGTCTTGTCAAAGTATAAAAAAAAAACTTTTTAAGAAGTCATGGTGTATTGTTAAAAATCAAGACACTATATATTATATATATATTGATGCATGACATACAAACATAGTGCAGCTATATAAAAAGTACAAGACATGAACATGTGTTAAGATCAAGACAATACAATTCTATGTGGCTGTTCTTGTGGCGTGAGATTCTGCCCTGATACACCACAGCCTCTCGCCACAGGGGAGGAACTGAAACAGGTCAGTTAGTCTATCCTTCAGCCTGACCTTGTGCTTGGCGGTGACAGCAGCGTACCAGATGGTGATGTGGAGGTGAGGATGGACTCACTGATGGCTGTGTAGAAGTGCACCATCATTGACTTTGACTGGCTGAATTTCTTCAACTGCCGCAGGAAGTAAAACCTCTTATTTGGTTCCTGGTGCCCAGGAAGCAGAAAGGCGGATGGAGGTGTGTTCTTCCTCTTGTCCACTGCCTTTAGAGTGTTGGATTCTCGGCCTACTTGTGAGCCCACCAGATTTCAAGCTGGTCAATCACCGACTTGTACACGGCCTCATCTCCACCGTAGAAGAGTCCAATGAGGGCGGGGTTATCCAAAAACTTCAAGAGCTTTGCAGACTGATGACTGGAAGGGCAGCTGTTAGTGTGAAGAGAGAAGAGCAGAGAATTAAGTCAGAGTAAAATCTGTTATAACGTTTTTTGTTTTAAAGTGTGTCCAAAAAGTTAGTCATAGTATAGTATGTCGAGAAAAAGTAAAAAAAATATATAAATAAAAATAAGTCAAATCATAAAAGTTAAGAAACAGTGACAGCCATGTCATGCTATGTTAAATATTTTTGTTTCATATTCTGTTGAAAAAAAAAAATTACAGAATGTCAAAAAATTGGAAAAAAGTCATAGTAGAGTATGTCGAAAAATATGACAACTCAAAAAAGTCAAAAAGTAATCAGATGGCCATATGATATGCTGTTGAATGATTTTGTGGTATAATATGTTGTAAAAAAAAAAAATGAAAAAGCCATATCAGAGAACATCAGAAAATTGGAAAAAAAAGTCATAGTATAGTATGTCGAAAAATGTAAAAAAAAAAAAAAAAAAAAAAAGGCAAATCATAATG
This sequence comes from Synanceia verrucosa, assembly GCA_029721515.1. NCBI lineage: Eukaryota > Metazoa > Chordata > Actinopteri > Perciformes > Synanceiidae > Synanceia > Synanceia verrucosa. Next base: position 4,943,667 of record CM056559.1, read on the forward strand.
ATTGTGAATGATTTTGTGGTAAAATATGTTGTACAATGTTGAAAAAAGCCATACTACAGAATGTCAGGAAATTGGGAAAAAAAGTCATAGTATAGTATCAACATCAAAATATGTCAAATCCCAAAAATCCAAAAATGTAATCAGACAGCCATATTTTCATACATTGAATGATTTTTTTTTTTGGTATGATCTGCTGAAAAAAGTTGGAAAAAAAAGCCTTTTTACAGAATGTCAGAAAATTGGAAAAAAGTCATAGTATAGAATGTTGAAAAACATCAAAATATGTCAAATCACAAAAGTCTAAAGAAGTAATCAATGGGCATATTATAGTCTACTGAGTGATTTTTGTATGATCTGTTGAAAAATGTTGAAACGGACATATTTCAGAATGTCAGAAAATTAGAAAAAAAAATTAGAGGATAGTATGTTGAAAAAAAAGTCAAATCATAAGTGAAAAAGTAATCAGGAGGCCATAATATATTATGTTGAATGATTTTTTAGTATAATCTGCTATATTACAGAAGGTCAGATAATTGGAAAGAAGTAATAGTATGTATGTTGAAAATGTTATGAAAAAAATCATATCAAACATGTTTTTAAAAACATCTCAGTACAGTATGTCAAATAAAGTCATGGTATAGAATAAAAGTGCTGGTCCATCAATCTGTTCCTTCAAACACAAAATGAGGCTGACACAAACTACAGGAACACCTTCTGCATATACTCTCGTTTGGCATCAACAGCCTGCAGGATGTGTTTTTTCTTGACATATGCAGAAGTCATGAAATAGGTGGCAAGTTGGCGGCGCAGAGGCGACAGTGTTCGCTCTGGGGCCAAAAGCCTGACGGCATCATGTGACTCTAGCAGTCAAGAGAGGTTACAGAGTCTGAAGAAGCTGCACTTAACAGCCACAGGCCTAATCCCCTTCAGTGGCACAACCTGTTCTGGTAAACACAGGATGGTCACATAGAGGGGGACGTGTTTACAGGTCATCATTTAATTTGTTAAAAAAAAAATGAAATTAAGGACTATGTTGGTTTTCTTTCAACTCCACTTAACAAAATCACTTCAATCAAATATTTAAAGAACCTGTTAAATCAGTTAAAATCTTTCCTCAGTAAGTTGATATTAGATAATAAGTGAGTCATGCTCTGCGCACTCCATTCACAGAGGGCCATTCTGCTCTGTTCAGCTGTGTTCATTGTGCTTGAGCATTTAAACCCTCGGGGTGTAGCAGTAAAAGACGACCCTGTGAAATCAGCTGCTTTTCCTACATACCAGCCAACAGTGGACACCAGAGCAGGGTGGTTACAGAGAGATCAGGACCACTGAATGGTCTACTTTAGTAGTAATTTACCATCACTGCCCCTGATGACCTCCCATGTTTACTTCATTCACTGTAGCATGTTGGAAAAATGTCATAAAAAAAGTCACGGTGCAGTGTGTTGAATATTTCTTGAGAAATGTCATCACATAGCAAGTAGTTGGTTCCTTGTGTATATAAACACACATTGTAACGGTTCCTTTAAAAGTCTTAAATTAAAATCTGGGTAGTTAAGGTCTTAAATTTACCGTAAATTTGCTGTAGGTATTAAATTTTCACATGGTGCATTTAAGGCCAATAGGAAAACACAGCATTCAGAGATTTACTGCAATTTTGCACATTATTTTGTTCACAAAGTTCACTTCCTTGTTTTTGAAAGTTGTGGAATTTAAGTTGTAGAAAAAAATTAAGTGTTATGCCTTCAATTTATATTGTTACTGCAATATTACAGGGCTGAAAAAAACTTAATAAAAAATTATTTTCTGAGATAAAACAGTTGTTTTTCCTTGCTAAATATTGGTATCTGCATCAGCCTCAAAAACTCCACCCTACACTATTGGACTATTGGAACCAAAGAAATTGTTCTGATATTTTGGGTGTAAAATTATATTTGTTGAGGTCTTAAAAAGTATTAAATTTCACTTTTAAAATTGTGCAAAAACCCTGTTTAAATGTGAAAATATTATACAGTAAATTAAAACAGAAACTATTATTTACTTATTCCTAATATGAGGATTTCATGTTTATCTCCTCAGGACTTTGATTACAGGCATGGCCTCTGGCAGTATTGTGGCTTTTAACATCGATTTCAACCGATGGCACTACGAGCATCAGAACAGGTACTGAGGAGAGACAGAAACACCTACCAACCAGCGATGGCTGCTGGAGAACATCACCACGGTGACATTAATGAAGAACAAGGTGTACTTACTGTACATGTGCTCATCTGGCCTCAGAGGTGAACTCGTTGCTATGTGTCTGTTGTGAGGAAAGACCAGTTTAAGTTAACGCAGTCAATAAAACATACTTAAAGTAAGCACTTAAGTTCCTGTTTCAAACTGTGAAATTGTAAAACAACATGAATCCTCTGTCAGGAGCATTTATACAACATTTGTATGGCAGATACATATCTCACTTGGAACACTTTTCTAGGAAAAAAAAAGTTTACCTGTACTGTAAATATGAACAGTGTAAAGTGTTTCTTCTTGTAAAGACTGAGATTAAGATCAAAATGCTGTTAGACTAGACACCATGTGACCGACATTTCCATCATGCAAGCCATTCATAAATGTTCAAAACGTCTTCATTGGACTTCATATATTTGTTGAGTAGTAATTCATGTGTGACCATTGTTTGCACATTGTTATTAACAGTGGTCCAATGTACGTACGTGAAAAGACAAAATGTTCATTGTTAATTTGTTGTGTTTGATTGTCTATATGGAAGAAACTTAAAATAGTGTGAGCCCAGTCCTTTGTGAAATATTTGTTTTTGATCATGTCAGCAAAAATTATAGTAAATTGTGATATTTCTGTATTTACTTTAAATTGAGGACTATTTTGTTTATGACTGGCGAAAAATGAAAATTACTTACTATAAAATATTAAAATAATTTATAAATAATAATAATAATAATGATGCAGGTAGGATATTCGGAACAGCATTTTTCAGTCTTTTGTTTCAGTTTATTCCAAAATATGTCCAGAGGATTAAATACCAGATGTGTTGGGTTGTATCTCATGACTGTTGTGTGTTTGTGGTAAAGCTGTTTTTGTTAATTCTAAAAGACAGTGTTCAACTGTGTCCACTGCAAATATTAGTACTGTTACTTGTGTTTTTCAGATTGCACATTTTTGCAAGAATGTTTGCTCATCCTCTTTAAATCCATGTATTCATGATCACCACTTCCTGTTGTTAACACCGTGCATTTTTAAGCAATATTATGACTTTGTTGCTGAAAAAGTCTGAAGATTTCAGGAGGGTGACTGAAAATGACGACTGTCAATTTATGGTGAAAAATAAAAGCTGTTGCGTCTGCAGTTAAGTCTTTCGCTGTGAGCGGACAACTTAAAATGAACATAAATATGCAAATGGATTTTTTTTTTAAGTTTGCATTCTGATTTTCTAAAGGTGCTACAAGACAGCACTCTACCCAAAGCTCGAGTCCTGCATGCTGAAAGCTGCTCACGGCTTTAATTTGCTTTCCTGTGTTGAGAATTCAAATTTGTTTTACAAAAGCAGTTTTGTTAATGAATTGGAACTCAGCGTTGCCTTTTGATTTCATGTAATATATTCTAAGATATGTTCTGATGTATATATATAAATATATTTCAGTTGTATTGCCAATTGTTTTTGAATACATTTTGGAAGAGGTAGGATATATTTGGAGCTTATGGAGTTATGTCAGAATTGATAACGTAATTCATTTGTTTTCATTATTTTTTGTTGTTTTCAATAAAACTGAATAAATATACCAGTGTCAGGAGTGTTTCTTGTTGAGCATTTATGTACGTTTGAGTAACTAAGGGTTGGATTTTAGTTCAGATATTAGCTGTTTTGTTTGATCACACTGCCACCTGCTGTCTCAATTTGTCACTGCAGATTTAGTGGATCCACTGCAAGTTGAAAAAACAGTTAACACTGACTCACAAGTTAATTAAATCCTTTTTATTCCCAGGTTTGACTTCTTTGTAGAGTACACGGTTGGAAGAATGTTTTGAACCAGAATAGATCCATGTCATTAATTGCTTTTTGTAGTCATATAGAGTTAGTTTTATAACATCCTTACATTAATGGAATATGGATGAATATAATACAGCCTTCACATTCTCCAGCTAATACTCACCCAGTCTTAGAGTACCGTTTGTCATCCTGAATATAAACATACATGTGTTTCAGTTGGTGAAAACATTCCCAGAAAGTTGTCACAACTTAACTTTCCTTGTGCTTTTTGGTTCAACCCCTCCTAGTCAAAAACTTAAAAGCCCTTTGACGATACAGTCAGTGGTGTGATATTAGGTTTCTTAAAATATGTATACAAGTCTTAACTTAGCTGTGGTTATGACTATAGTCTGCATTCACCATGACAGCACTTACAATGACAACAGAAATGGTTTCATATCAAACAGCAGACCAGAACGACTGATTTCGGATGCATATTAGCACACATGCAGTTTACAGTGTTTGACGAAGGGAATTCACACACCGATGAATATTTGGACTCTGGTGAACTGATCAGAGAACATACGCCCACACGGACCTCTCAGTCATGTATCAGATCTGGTTATTTAAAAAAAAAAAAAGTCCTACAAAAGTCCTGGCTGAATGACTAAATAGTAAAATAAGTGATTTTACTGGAAGCACTGTTATAACTTTTCCTTATGAGTGTGTGAAATAAAATCCATGTTGCACAAGAGCCAGATAGAGAAGTGTATCTGCTGGCTGCCAATTATTATAACAATAATAATAATAATAATAATAATAAAAGCAGCAGACCCATTCTCACTCATTCCAGCATTTCGAAAGACAGATTTGATCCTGTGCTCATTGGGCAGTACACCTAATTGCACTTAAACCACCATGTGCCAAGGCAAGGCTTTAAACATGCACTTACTACCAACTACACACCACTAACATTCACCTGTATCACCAATGAATTACAACCACTCTCACAGATGTGTCACAAATCTCTCTCAGTAATCATCCTCCAGCATCCAGGTGAACTGGACTATCAACGGTCAAACATTAGCGCCCTCAAAAGAGTCATGCTACTGGGTGGCAGGACACAAAAAACATCTGTTCAGTACAGATAATGCTTAAGGTACAATATAGCAGCACGTCTGTTCAGTCCTCTTAAACAGTGTGTCTAAGCTTTATGCACCAGAGCCTTAATAGTTACCACAGCACAGGGTAATCTAGATGTCAAACAGTGCAGAAGAACAGTGACTGTTACCGTTGTATCTGAGAGTTATTGTTAAACAACATTCGTGTTTAAACCAGGACGACAGGCGACATGTACATTCATATCACAAAAATCACGTAATTTAACATTTAGAAGCTCAGGATTCAGTGTTTTGCATTTATACCTCCCATTAAAAAGCTAAGTGCATTGTGAAGCAGGATGACTTTGTGACAGTACACAACATAAACCAGTAGAGGGCTCCAGAGGACTACAATGAACCAGTGCTCATTGTATGGAAATAAGGCTTTGACAACTGAAACAAAGGAACCTATAGTAAAAATTGTAGCATGCTCTTAAGGTGTATTCTTTGACCCGGAAGCGTGCCCTTTACTCTGATCAATGCATTTAAAATTAAAAAAAAAAAAAAAAAAAGTATTATGACTGGGAAAAAAAATTAATAGGTGCAGGCGAGTATGCAGTCTGAATGTCCAACTCAGCAGACTGAACCCAGTGCTGGGTCTTCCTTGGGTTTTGCACTCCAGCCTCTCCTGTTGGCCTCTGGGAGGCTGTTAGAACGGAGAGGTGGGTGATCGGACAGTACCAGCAGAACTTGGGGAATAGTCCTCAGACTCAGAGGTGAACTCCGCGGTGGAGAGGCCGGGGTTGGTACCGTGTGAGACATGGGGAGCGAGCTTCACATCCTGGTGACGTCTTCGTCGGAAAACTTGCTTCTCCTTATCAAGTGGCGTGGTCTGAGAGAGGGCGACACAGCAGCTGACGTTAGGCTCGAGATGAGGAGTGACATCCACGACGAGCAAGACACTCGGCAAATGCTGGATGAGCCAATGTTGCATGCAGTAGTGCCTCAAAAGCTGCATTTATCCCACTACTGTTCCGCTTAGAGTGTTTAACAGAGAAAGTTCAACACAGCAAACTAGTGCTGGCTGAACAAAACCAAGCGAAGCTTGGTTATTGTTGCTCAATACTATATTTGTAAACAATATGATGACTTTTAAACTATACTACTCTATTAGCTTAATTCTTTAATGCTTTTTATGACATACTATATGTATCATAGCTCTTTTTAATGCCAATGGCGTTTCTTATGACATTTTAATGGCACACAATGGACATTTTTGTGAGGGTTTTAATGGCTCACAAGAGTTTACTATGCCATTTTAATGTTTCATGACATTTCTAGTGAACACTATATTGTTATTTTTACCATATAATGTCATTTTGCCATACTATGACTTTTATATTATATTTAGAAGGTATACCATAGTATTAGACTTTTTATGGTATGCTTGAAAAACTTTTTTGTGACATACTATATTTGGAAATTTTTCAAGACATCCTAAACTATTACTTTTATACTTTATATTTTTCATAGTTTAATACACTGTATACTATGTATATAGTATGTAACATGAACCCTTAACTCTTTGAGTGTCATTGACAAATTTATTCGTGGTTTTTCAGCGGCTGCCACAACAGAGCGCTCTCACACAGCCTGTGAGTAATTTTAGGGCTTCTGGGAGATGTAGTCAGAGCATAAAGAGACGATATACACCACAGAAATCAAAACAGGAAGTGGAGACGATCGAGACTAGAGAGCAAAACAAACAGAATCTGGACAAAAAGTGGTGATTTTAATGAGAGTGTCCTCTACTCTACCTCTGATAAAACAAGAATGGAACAAGGTAAAAACCTTTTTTTTCATGATAAAATAGAGAGTCTCTTCTTTCATTTGAGCTATTCAGTGTTTTCATGAAATGACCAAAAAAAGCTGGAACAAGGCACTTTGTGTTTTATAAAACTCAATGACTTAAAATTCAATTGGCATTACAGATGCATAGGTTTTTCATGCAGAATGAGTTTAGAGCAAGGTAAACTGCAAGACAAGGAGACAGCCAGAGCACTAGTGAGATGACGGAACTTGACACAGTGATGGATTTGATGCACTAAATAAGGAGGTCAAACTCTTTGGGGGGTGATGAATGAAGACTGCCAGCACTTTGCTATGGAATTACTGCATATTGGCACAATTGCTGTGTCATACCTTATCCAGTACAATCCTGGATGTTGGTTGTGGTTCAAAGACCCTGACCTCTGGATGGTTAAGTCCTGGTCCAACTGAGCAAAGAGAGACGAGCGCAACTCAGAGGATCACCTTGAACTCAAAGCATTACTGACCAGCATCAGCATTATGGTATGTAGCTCTAAGCTTCTGTTGTGACTGCTGTGTTGAGACGATAAAAAAAAAACTGGCAAAAAAAAAAAAAAGGTCAAACTACTGTCAACTGACATTCTGTGAACTGACCACTGAATTAGCCTACCTGCAAAGTAAATCAAAACACTCGATACAATAAATACTACCCCAAATTCCAGCTCAGCTTTGAAATTATGTAAGAAATCATGTGCATGATATCTAGTCATTGTAGGCCAACAATGTTATTTATAAGATCGCCTTATAATAGTGCTGACAGTCCATTTAAAAGAGTAGGGTGAGAGGCCAGAACAAATATAAGATGACCTGGCAGTAGGATGGAGATGACTAAAGCCAAGACTAATAAGTATTTATGAATTGCAAAAGAAAAAAGATAGATAATACCTTTGCTGCTTTGCAAACTCATGCAATGTTAGTTTCAACTGGCCAACAGATTAAGATAAAAGGTTCTGCACACTTCAGTAGTGAAGCAGTGGGTGTATGAGGAAATGAAAGCAACAAAAAATAAGAGTAGAAATGGGATGCACTGGTGCAGAGGTGCATGCAGTGTCTGTGCATGGATGATGCAGAGCAGTGCTTACTGTAATGACGGACACTCCTGCTGTGGTGCTGTTGAGCTTGGGCCCGGTATTGAAGTGCTTCTTGATCTTCCCAGCCACAGGCAGCTGGAGCTCATTCTCTGACACACCATCATCCTGGAAAACACACAGAACAAAGCTTCAGAAACTCCTCTGCTGTATCAAACTGCACTCTTAGTCATGCACGGGTGATTCTCGTGAAAGGACTGACTTTAAAAGGCTGTACTTACATTGACCCAGCAGTGACCGAGCACCTGTACGGCTGTGTATCTCTGATCCACCTCGACGTGCAGCATCCCAGTGATCAGAGCCTAAATGAAGACAGGTTCAAGTATTATACTGGATATTCAAGGCTAACCTCACTGACAGATTCTGGTGTTTAACATTGAACATATCCATGAGGAGAGCCCTTCCAGACACAAACCTTGGCAGTTTCAGACACATTGTCCCAGTATGGTGCAGGGAAATCAAGCTGGCCCCTCAAAAGCTCTTCAAGGAGAGCTTCCTGATCTTCACCACTGCTGCAGAATAGTAAACAAAAGGTCTTCTATGAAGTAAAACTGAGTTCCATATTAAAGTCTATAATGTTATGGCATACAGACATTTTTCGTTGATGTGATTTAATCAAATGTATGTGCTTTAAGCACCACATTAATTAAAATAAACTTCAGAGCACATACCCACGGAAAGGAGGAAAGCCACACAACAGTATGTAAGTGATGACGCCAGCTGCCCAAATGTCAACCTTGAGGCCATACCTGGAAGTGAAGAGGACGTTTTTGAACTGGATAATGCTTATTTTTTTTACTTTCTTTCACAGCAGAAATCACAAAAATCATGTCTCAGATGATGACTCACCCAGTTTCAGCAACAATCTCTGGTGCTACATAGGTGGGCGTACCACACACGGTATAGAGGGGACCGTTGACGACAGTAGCCAGGCCAAAGTCTCCTAGCTTCAGAGACTTACTGCCATCGTGATGTTCAAACACCTGGAAAACAGATATGATGAGGGAAAGTGAGATAAGACAATATCATCACTGTGGTAAAGAGCCCATTAATGAACTGAATGTAAGGTATGAAAGTGTGAACTGAAGAAATAAATAAAAACAGACGATTTTGTAAAAGTACAGGAAAGAATAATACAAATGCAGATGGCTTCTCCATAGAATAAAATAGCTGCAATTGAGGTAGCTGCAATTGAGGTACCTTTCTTGTTTTAATCTCTGGCTTTTCTTTTGCTGATGTGAATGATATTGCTTTAATTCACATATGTATTGAAATATTGCATTAATCTCAAGTCCTCTGCTTCAAAAGATATATTTTGGAGTAAATAATTCACAGCTATTTTAAATCTAGGTCAAACTTCACAGAGGGAAATTTTAAAAATTAGAAAATATAATGATACAGTAAATCAGTTGTGGAGTAATTTAAGTTTACAATTTATTAATCCTATTTATGTCACACGCCTTTGTACGCACAAGCTTCTGCTTACAACTAACCATTACACATAAACAAACTTTGATGAAAAGGGTGAAAGGGAATTAAAATGAACATGGACCTATGATCCTTTCAGTCTGTACAGAGTCTTTGCAGAGCCATACTTACCAACAGGTTTTCTGGTTTGATGTCTCTGTGAACAATGTTGAGGCTGTGCAGATACTTGATGGCACTGGCCAGATTGAACAGCATGCAGCTGGCGTCTCGCTCAGTGTATTTGTTTGAGGAGGCGATTGCATCAAAGAGATCGCCTCCCTGTAGAAAGAGCATATGGGATGTTAAAAGGGATGATGCATCTATATCCATAAACAGGAATCAAGTAAAATCAATTTTTAGGGATTAATATAACATTTTACTACAGTTTTTAAAATAAAGAAGAAGAAAAAACTTATTTTCTTTTTACTAATTTGCGTTTGAAATGTCAAACAATTACCTTAACCAACTCCATTACAAGATAAAGCTCACTATAAGTGTCCATTTCCTCAATTAAGAGTACGATGTTGGGATGTTTCACACGCCGAAGGATCGACACTTCACTCTGTATCATGTGCTCCTGGGAAATAAAGGAAATGTGATCAAAACATAAACCGTGTAGAGTCATTTCAGAGCAAATACGAAGGACAAAACAGGTTCAGAAATGAATGTCATCTGAAATAAGTGATGATCATGAACATTACTTCACCAGATAGTGTTACTGAAATATGGAATATGGAGGAGATTTCAGCAGATGTGGAGTTGGTCTAACCTTTCCCCTGCATTTATCTTTGCTGATGATCTTCAGAGCGTACTCTCTTCCAGTGGATCTCTCCACACACTCTCGGACCACAGCAAAGTTGCCGTCCCCTAAAGTCCTCCCCACTTTGTACCTCTCTGATATGGACGGAGGGACAGAGGAGTACTCATCTACTGGCTCAGCTGTGGAACAAAACAAAAGAGCATCTGTTAAGGTAAAGGTGTGAAGAATAAACCTACATATAATTTGCACTATTTTTAGATTTTGTGGAATGTCTCACCTTCACTGCTAGGCCCGTCTCCTTCATCCATTGAGCTGCAAACCTTGGTGGAAGCCAAAGAGAGCGAAGAGCCACTGTGTTGAGATCCCTGGAAAGAAGAGAAAGACATGGAGTGAGAACAAAAGACACACTCATGAACTTGTCTCACACAAATTCAGAAGGTAAAAGCTTGTAAAAGCGTGATTACAGCGAGCTTACACAAAGCCTATTTGTTCCAGTCTGCCTGCCTGCCTGCCTTGAGTATTTAGTTTGAGATCAAATAAATGAAAGGTGGAGGAACACGTTAACCTTTCTACCAGCATAAAGACTGGCATGTTGATCCAAAAGGGATTGTGCAAAAATATTATCTACCACAGCCACAATACCAACCCTAAGCCAGCCTTATGATTAATTAATGATGATTTCATTGATAATTGGATTTCAGTGTCGACTGCGCTATGCAGACTCAAATCTTGCTACCATCCAGATCTACGATAACAGTAGTAATGTGCTGCTGCAGTACGGATGATATTTCATTAAAAAGATCATAACACATGTACACAGTCTGTGTTTACCGGGGTTAAGAGGTTTGGCCATGAGCTGATTTACATCTGCACAGCTGCACACCCATAGCATCCTTTTTTACGATGTAGTTACATCAGGGTTCTATACATATATATACACACACACACACAATCTTCCCTGGTATGGAGTATAAAACATAAAATACATCTTTGAGACAATTATTTATAGTAACATTATTACCCGTCGTCTTCGGAGGCTAGCTGGACTGGTTGGAGAGGGGCTTGGAGACTTCCCAGATCGAGGTGTGGACAACTGGCTGCCTGCAGTGCCGTTAGCTAGAATTGGAAACAAACATTCAACACGATCAAATAGAGGTTTTTACACGGCATAAATATAAAAACAATCCTATGAGAGAACTATGTGATGCTTTAGAACAACACAGACACACACCTGAACCAGTGGATGATGGAGACTTACTCCTACGGGAAATCCCACCACTTCTTGGAGAGGAGAGGCCATGCCCAGAGGGGAGGCGTCCATATGATGCAGATTTTGCCACCCGGCATTCTACAAATGTAGAGAATGCATAAAAGCGTAAACTGATGGACATTTCGCTAGCTAATACAGGACATGATCACAAGGCGATGGCACACAAATCCACAGCTGGGCTACCAACAGCCTCGTAAATGAAAGAGCACCTACCACCTTCATCCAAGTTGAAGTCATCCTGATAACGAAACTTCTCAGGGCCGCAGGCAAAGAATATATCATCATCCCCAAAAAAGTCCTGAAGGCAGGTAACCTGGTAAAGATGGACATGTTTCTTTCAGTTACAAAATCAAGTTTGATATGTTTTGTCTCCAGGGATACTGTATGAACTCAAAGGTCAGTAGTGTACCAAAATAAATCAAACAAATGAACAATCTAGAAAGCTACATAAGCATGGCGAGCCAGTTTTGGATTGCTTTCAAACGATAATGGAGCATCTTCCGAGAGAAACACCTAAGAGAGTCACATAGTTTTCAAACAGCATCATGACATCAACAGCAGTGCCGTACATATAAAATATATTGAATGAAATGCGCTGGACCACGCTCAACACAATCCAGTCGAAAAAGGAAAGAATAAAAAATACATATTACAGTTATCTCATGAAATCTGTTACTACAATTAAAATATACAGTGTTCCTACCAATAATTATGATGCAAATTGACTTAATAAATTGTGCATATACTGCAAATTCACATTACCAAGAAAAACACATTTAAACAGGAAAATGCAATAATGTCATGATGTTAAAACAGTCATATTTGTACATTCAAATAATAAAGTGAATATGGTCTATTCTATAATATATTGCCTATAAGGCAACGATCAATTTATTCCTTTTAAACCTAACCCTACATTGATTCATCATCTTTGGAATTTTTTTTCCAAATCTAGGTTACATAAATGTCAGTAGACACGTACCATAAACATGTACTTTCAGGCCAGCTTAGCATACAAGAGAGAAAATGTCTCTAGTGTAACTATTGAGAAAAGAAAAGCTCATTTTAAACCTGTTGAATTTCATTCAGTGCAGTCTGTGACTGCAACATTTCCATCCCTTATGAGAAATTAAGGTAATTGCCTCTATTGTCTTGGACTATTCACTGGAAAAATCATGTTTAGGCACATATCAGTCATCCATCCAGTGAGCCAAAACCACATCAAGATGCCATGAGCATATTGTTCTTCAAATGGAAATATTTTCACAGTAATAAGAACTTAATGCATCCATGCTGAAACTGTTATATAGTAGGAAGTTAAATATTGCCTTTATATTATCAGACAGATGAGGGCTTATTCAGAACATTTGTTAAAATACCTACATTTGATCCTGCAAAGAGAATTTAGACGACTGAGCTGCTGTTTTTGCTGCTTTCACTAACACAGGAGTCCATCACCGTGGATGCAGTGTCATAAATAAATGAGGATGTTGATGGAGTCCTGACCTTCTCCTCAAAAGGGTTATTGATGTGCTTAACTCCAGCAGGGTGCCACACAGTGTTTTAACTTCCTCTACAGAGGGATGGACTCAGCAAAAATCAAAAATGTGATGCCTTGTTGATATTAGTTATTAATTCACTGAGTGTCAGCCGTTTTATAAAACTGAAGGTACCTTGTTCCAGCTTTTTTGCCCATTTTGAGTCATATTTCTAGACCCACAGAATATTTTGTACTTTGACTCTGAAAACTGAATAGCTCAAATGAAAGAAGAGACTCTCTATTTCATCATGAAAAAAATGTTTTTACGTTGTTCCATTCTTGTTTTGTCTGGAGGAAAGTAGAAGCCACTTTCATCAAAATTGACACTTTTTGTCCAGAATCCGTCTGCTTTGCTCTGTAAACGTGAGCCTCTCCACTTCCTGCTTTGATCTCCATAGGCTATAATAATTCCTTATGTCCAAACTACAAATTACAGAAGCCCCAAAATTACACACAGGCTGCGGGAGACAGTGATCAGCGACCTGCTGCAGAAAAACACTTTGATGGCGAAACTCATCAAAGAGGAAATATTTACCTCAATCAAAGAGGTAAATGCACATTCATCTCATATTTAGACAGATGTATAAAAATGATGGCTATGTTTTGTTAAATGCTGCTATTGAGTAAATGCAAACTACACACGAACAGGCAATGTTTTACAGTGTGTTCGAGGACAAAAAGACAGCCAACTGCAAACATCTAATGTGTGCATACATTATTAATTGTCTCATCATTAAGAAGCATGAAGAGGTCAGCAGGAGTCTAATAAGATGACTGAAGTGCTTCGGCAGAGCAAAGAGAAACAGACGAGAAAGCCACCAGTGTGTCAGCCCGTCTGCCCTCCAACCACATAGTAAACGTTACCTTACCACGCTCCGTAGTTAAGATTGTGAAATATTCTGCTATTCATTGTACAAATCACAGGTTATTTTGGGAGAAATTGACATATTAAAATTGTCAGTAATTAAGAATACAGTCCAGTTTAGATATTCTTTATCCAAAGTATATAACCACTGGATAATCCATCAAACAAAAGGAATTGGAAGTACTTCTTCTGCAGGTTACAGATAAACCTAACAGCCAAAGGTCATCCTGCCATGAAATCGTATAATAAAAATTGAGCACAGAGGGGGGTGGGGGGGGTATAATATGGTCATTTTCTCTGCAGACAGCCACCCCTCCTCCAAGGGTGTGAGATCCCAGAGGGAGGAGAGCTGCACAGCTGTTGCCAAGGAGACCAGACAGAATCACAGCTGAGTTTGAGACGACGAGAGGGACAAGACTGCTTTAAGAGTCCCTGTCAGATCGTGAGCGCTGCACGGTACAAACTGCAGACAACAGAACAATGTCACCATCGGTCTAGCTTGGACAGAAAAACATGAAAACTTGTCACTGTGACAACGTGGGTTGAAATCTGGCATCAGATCTTTGGAGAATAACACCCTTTAAAACTCCCAGTTTCTCCCTTAAATCAGAATGAGTCAAAGGTGAAATGCTGGATGAGTAAATCTGAGTATCCACAACAGGATCATGATGAATCTAATCAATCACCCTAACAAGAAATATTTCTTCACATTAGGTCTTGAGCCAAATGTGGCTCTTCTGTTTCATTAGAGCATCTCTTTATCTTATATACGCAACTCATACATAATTTTAGTCTGAAATAGCAGGAAAGAAACTTGGAGCAGAATAATTAGGGCCACCATGACTGTGTCGCTTAATATTGATTACTTATGCCTGCTGGTTCAGTGACACAGCAGCTCCATCAGGCTTACCATCCCCCTAATACACCACCCCATCCCCACCCGCCTCACAGTCCTGGAGCATCCTGTGCAAATATTGATTGCCAGCGTTTTATCTCTGCGTTGCTCCTGAGGAAAACACAATGGGAGGTATGCACGCTTTGGATTACACTCAAAACACAAACTGACAATAAAACACTGCTCTACCAGTGGACAGGTGGAGTTCTCCAGGGTGCTGAACCTCCCCTTTGACCGAGCACAGCAGCGTTATTCAGCGTGTTGGAGAGAAACATGACTCATCTTTACATGCAATGTTAAAAATGGTTCTTAATCAGTTAATAAGATCATTCATACATGAGTGAGGATGCTTTACTTTTTAAATTTACAATGTAGGACTAAGACTGTCCAGTAGAAACAGAAGAGGACATAAACAATCTCTTTACAGACAGCCAATACTCAACTTACTGCAGGACTCTGGGATATAACTGCAGTTGCTTCGAAGAGAGATTGGAGTATTAGCTACTTTATAAAAGTGTAAGTCAGCATATATCAATGTGGACAGACCCTCAACCCAAACACACATTTACAGGATTCTAATCTAGTCTTTACTTTCTATATTTAGCCAATGGTAGTTCTAACAATGTCTGGCTTTTGGCAGTAGAAAAACAGTTTCAAACATTTTTTCCAGGTTGGCTATGATAATACATAATATGGGACACGAGTACTGGGAAACATGATGTATTAGGTGTCAACATATGTAAAATAAATGTTAAACTGCCAACAAATAACCATGAATTAGGACTGTAATTAACTGTATGTATTAAAACCAATCCTGTTTCTTATAAACATCTATCTCACAGCACTCCTTTGAAATGCTGTTTCTGCAGTAGTCAACAAAAGTGAAGGTAAACTTCCCCTCAAGCATAATTTGTAGCCTCCCAGAACAAAAAGAACAGATAATTTCTTTCTACGCCAAATGCAGCAGGACACTGAGCAAATCATTATTCTGTGTTTAAGAGCCAAGTCACAGCAGTAAGTGAGAGCAAAGCCAGACAGCCTCCTTATCTCCTTTATCCCTCCATCTCTCCTTTTGGTACAGCGAGAGATGTAAAAATAGCAGGGTTTCAGAATAATTAAACATTACTCTGAACATTTCTTTGACATTAAATACCAAGAATTTACAATAAATTCACTTTTTGTTTTTATTGTTAATAAATATGAATACCATCTCATCAAACAAAAAGAAAAATCTCAGTTTATGCAAGTGTCACTGAATTGCAGGAGAACATTATTTCATCATTTTTTAAAATCACGTTGTGAAATAAATAAATACATGGCTAGGCTGTGTCATGTAGAAAACATGCAGTATAAGCAGAGATCAAAAGCAAAACCAGGAAATAGCAGAGTTTAGCAGCTAGACTCTGCTATTTCCTGGTAAAGTTTAAGGTTTTAGGGCACTCATTTCTAAAGCATGAATGATCCATTACCATTATCTACTTATAAATAATTTCACCACGGAGAACTAATCCTGTGATGTGGTGCACTGATGTCGAGCCAGGCTCTATCCTCCGGGGCTGTGCTGACATCTATTTCAACAAGAAGTTTTGACGCCAAAACACAGATGTTAGCAGTGTGAATAATACAATTACAGTGTAGAGCCATATCCATTACAGCAGGGAATGGCATCCCATGGTCCAAGTCTCTCTCTGCATGCAAATAATCACAGCTCCATCCCACAACAGGATTACACCAGGTCATGGTATTTAACTTGCCACATCGAGCCTCGTCTGCAGATTGCCTGCTCCTCTATTGCTTTCTCTTTACCTCATGTGTTTGTAATACTTTCAGAGTGGATTAAAGTTGATAAATTATCAGCCATCTGAGATTTATAAAGTACAGCCCTAAACCATTAACATGGCCAACCATCAAGCAGTGCTATCTGTACTAAATGTCTTGACAGTCTAAATTAATGTGAAATAACAGAAATCCGTCCATTACTTTAGCAATTGAATAATCAAGAGCAATACATATGACTGAATGAGAATATAATTTCAAATATTAAATGTTAAAATACCATACAAGCAAATCTACTGTTTCAATATATAGGCTAATTGGACAATGTATCAGGACCAGCAACACAAGCAGGTCATTTACCAAAAGGTTAAACACCCATGAAAACAGGACCTTTGATGCCAACTGGTGCTCATTTGGCCATCTGGAGTCACAATATGACAAAAAGTACAAATAAAAACAGAGAAACTAGAGCACCAAGCTGCACTGCCAAGAACATAACACACCAGCTTATTAGCAAAGGATGAATGAGACTGAAACCAATCAACTGCACAAGCAACAATATCTGGTAACCACCTGGTGTGAGACAATGCACAAGCATAGAGAGAGAAATGTGAATGTCTTCTGAGAGTATGCACGCGCTACCTCTGATCTATCACTATTTCATATTATTTTATGCTCTGCTTAAACAAAATCTGTATTCTTAGAATAATTTGTGAAGGCAGATTTTGATGGTATGAAAATCTCCAACTGTTCCCTCTACACACCACAACAGAATGGGTCACATCCAGGGATTATACCTGAGCCATGTGCTCCAGCTTGCTACCATGTGCATCAAAAGGCTGACAGACTAGACCAGGCACTGCATGTATGAACCCTCTCACACTACACCTACTGTCCTGACATCACTACTGCACCGTTCTGCCGCAGAGGCTGTTCCTTAGCAACCATGTCACCATAGAAACCATGAGAGGAAAAATGGAGAGTGCAGGTGATAGTTTGTGAATAGGATTAGTTAGATTTCTGTGGGACGCTTTGTAACTAATTTGCTCAGTCAGCTCTGTGTGCAGCGATGAAGTGTTAAATCCATAAAACGGCCCACATCTCCTGTAACTGTGACACTATCTAGAAGAAAATGCTTTAATGGATGGGTACAATGTGGTGTGAAATAAGGAATTTGTGCCAAGATGTCACCAAAGTATAACACAATCCAGAAAGTTCAATATAATGTACATATAAAATCCAAGCAGCTTGTTATTTAGGTGTGTCTATTGCAAACTCATGAAGTGAATACTGTAACCATTCAATAGTGTGCTACTGTATAGTAGGAATATGAGATTGAGTCCTAGAAACCCATTTTTCATAATACATTTAGCAAGTATTCCCAGCTGACTGGCTGCCTCTCTCTATGGGTAAGGAGCAATTCTCAGAGACATGATTGACAAAGAAAAGCTCCACTTCTTCTAAATTCTCAAAATTCACTCACTGTGCTCGATAAGCTCAACCTGCTTTGATGGAAATGTGCAGTGTGCTGACATACATGTACAGTACCACAAACAGGACCAAGGCATTTAAACTAGTGGAGCACCAGTCTCAACAACCAAATGTATCAAGGCACTGCTCACAGCCAAGCTCTGACCAGATGAGTCATGCTAAAGGTCATGCTAGTCTCATTTCACTGTATCCAGCTTAATGATCATTTCTTCTTCCCCACTTTTGAGCAATTAATGTGTGAGTGGTGAGGAAGAAAAAAAATAAGGTGTACGATAATGGCATTCTCTTGGGTACGGAGCACTTAAGGTTGCCTCCGTTCCACTTCAAATGCAAACATCCAGTCTGAAAGCTTCAGTTTCAAATATTCAACCTGTGAATAAACAAATTAGTGTACTGACTCAGGGTTAATTGCAATAAGGCATCTATTTCCAAAATGCAGACTTATTAATGTAGGTGACAAATGTGCATCTCCTGCTCTCTGAGTAAAGAGATCACTGAAAGCCATGCACTGACAGAGGCAGGGCAAAGGCTTACGTGACTTCTGCAAACTGAACTAGATATGGTTCCCTAATTCAGTGGCAGACAATACATCACATATTGTTTTGTACTAAATAAGTATGGATTGTATACTTCAGTAAATAGTAGCCTAACTGCACACATACAGGCAATGTATGAACACATTCACTACACTGTATTACCTTCTACAGTTAAAGGTTTAAGGAGTAATAGTTAAGTCCTCTTTTCAAAAGAAAAAATGTTGTTGGCCAAAGTTATAACAAAAAGACATTTTATCTATCTATCCCTTAGCAAAATGTAAGTTTCTCTAGTGTATCCTAATTGGGAAAAAAAATGGCTGAAAATGAGTGAAAGTGAAGTTCACCACCAAAATCACCACTAGGTGATAACTTAACACCTACCATCTTGCCGTCAACAGTATAAAGCCTTTTGACGACTCCAGAGTCCAGCTTGATGGCGTCTGTGACATCAGTCATGACTTGCTCAAAGGAGTGGGCAGTCTTCTTGTTGAGCAAAATCCGTACAGCTTTGCGAGGCTTTACTCCACTGCGGACGATGGTTACCAGTTTGGGCTTAATAAAGTCCTTGCTCTCCCTGGTTTCTGGGGATCCAGCCTTGGCACTACCGAGGGAAGAAGGGTCTCTGACGGCTACAGCAGTCCTAGCGCCAACTGCCCAGTTGGGATTTACATTCTTTGTGTAGTCCAGCATCTTGAAGGGCTCTATGGATGCACAAACATAACTCTCCCCTGCAGAAAATGAAAACACATTAAGGGTGTTTTTTTAAAAGCAAATGCACATGAATGAAAAAAGACAGCATGATATAGTAACACTAGCTTCTGAACTCATTGTGTGCCATTGACATATATATATATATATATATATATATATATATACGGCAAAGTGTTTTTTCGGCAGTGGGTGTCTGATCGCGGTCTCCCGCAGCCTGTTAATAATGTTGGTGCTTCTTGGAGATGTAGTCGGAGAATAAAGAGACAGTATACCCCACAGAGATCAAAACAGGAAGTGGAGATGATCACAATTAGAGAGCATTTTTGATGAAAGTGGCCTCTACTCTACCCCTGATAAAACAATAATGGAACAAGGTAAAGGGCGGCAAGGTGGTGTAGTGGTTAGCACTGTTGCCTCACAGCAATAAGGTACCGGGTTCGATTCCCGGCCTGGGGCCTTTCTGTGTGGAGTTTACATGTTCTCACCGTGTCTGCATGGGTTCTCTCCTGGTACCCTGACTTCCTCCCACCATCCAAAAACATGCATGGGGATTAGGTTAACTGGCTAATTTAAATTGACCGTAGGTGTGAATGTGAGTGTGAGTGGTTGTCTGTCTCTATGTGCCCTGCGATAAGGTGGCAACTTGTCCAGGGTGTACCCTGCCTTCCGCCCTAAGAGAGCTGGGATAGACTCCAGCCTCCCCGCGATCCTATGAGGATAAGCGATAGATAATGAATGGATGGATGGGCAAACACGCTGGTTTTCTAAAACGGCTGGCACTCAAAGAGTTAAGACTGAGAATGTCATGCATTTTGTTTTGATTCGCATCAGCTGTTAATTTTGGTGGAGTGTGTGACTTGATTGATCTCACATTACTCAGAATAAATCTTGGGCATCTTGTAACATATCAGTAACATCACCTTCTACCAGCTGATCCATGGAGGTGATCTTCGCCGTCCCATCAATGGTATATATGGTCCGCACCCCTTGTGGAAGGTTGACATTATCTGACAGAGACCTTGTGAGATCAGCCAGGAGTGCATCTATGGACCTAAACCTGTCCTGAGAAATGGCATACACAATCCCCTTGAAGTAGCGGTCCCCATTGCGGTAGAAACGAATCTTCTTGGCTTTTTTTTCTGAGGTCAGTGCTTGCAGTGTCCTGGTTCTGTACAGGCTGCAATGAGCACTATGAGTGGGACTGGGGAGCCCATTTCCTCTGGAGCCCCTTCGGGTATATCTCTGAGCCTTGTCCCGCTCATCGAAGTGCTCCAGCTCCATGACTGTGCAGTGCTATTACAAAAAAATAACACAGGGAGAATGCTTACTATTTGAATAACCCATTAGCTTGAAGTCAGGTAATACAATAGAGCAATTAGATTCTCTGTCAGCATCACTCCTGATAAAAGCATTGATGCTGCTGCTGCTGCTGCTCACACTCATTATGGACTACCATGTCACACCCATTTCATGCTCCCTGCTCAATTCAATCTTTACAGCAATGAAATTAACATGCATTTTCAGTTAAATGACAACATCATCGACAACATTTTGGCTGAAATCTTATCAATAGGTAACCAACAAAAACCACAGCCTAAATTACAAAAAGAAAATGGTAAAAAAAAACATGGATTTTCTTGTCCTGGTGCAATCTCTCTTACCTTTGAGGTCAGGCCAGATGCAATAAAACGTGTTTTTTTCTGTTAGCAGAACTTGTCTCAATGAATCATTTATTCATTTGATGCCTTCTAGATGAACCATGCGTCCCTTTGTTGCCCTGTGATTGTGCTCGGTCTACCCGCTAGCCTGCCGTGTGTCTACTCTGCTGTGTATTCGCATGCAGAGAGGAGGCAGGGCTGTAGCCGGTGTCCTCCACCCTCCTCTATTCTCCCCTACTCCCCCATTCTGCCATTGCAGTGATTTACAACGGACCGCTTGGCTGTCAGCACACCTCGTGCACGTTGCTGCCAGGGAGCGCGCCTCACAGAAACCTCAATGCTTGTTTAGCTAGCCTAAGGGATGCGCGTTCACGTCGTTCTGCTCACACTCATGTACATATTAATAAACAATTCCACTTTTCGCCCTTAACCAATAAGTTCGAAGCATATCATTTCCGGCTGGCTGGCAAGTGTCTCCAAAACATAATAAAACAAAGTGCTTCAGGCTAACTTTACTTTCGCAGCTAACGCTGCAAACCGAGTTTATTGGTTAACGTGACATCAAACATGTTTAAAAAATTGAACAATAATTCACCTGCTCTCACACTGAAAGTTTCCTTTTGTGATTTCAAGTGAACTTACCGTGTTCAAAGTACTGTAACGTTGACATTAGCTCGTGAGTCTTCGGTTCATACCTAGCTAAGTAAGCTAAGCCTGTTAGCCTAGCATTAGCGAGTCGTTCCAAACAAGGTTTTTCTGTATTTCCGGTGATAATGTTAATTCCGCTGCTGAAAGACAGGTAAAAGTAGTCTCTACAAAAAGTGGCCAAGCAGAGTAACATGCTAGGTTGAGCTAATACAGAACTACAAAATTTTTAAGTGTCTAGCTCTTTCGGGACCAACCCACCCAGGTGATGGGCTTTAATTAATCCATTCATTCATCCCGAACTCATGGATAAGCTTGACAAGTGGGTTAAGGACGCATCCCACACGGTAACTAATAAACATGATACGAAATTATGAGCAAAAGACCAGCTAAAGGGTAATTTGTACTTGTTAGTAGTGAAATATTGGCGGCAGTCTCCCCTACGGCTACAGGTCTCCCTCGCTTGAGCACTTGAGGCAAAGAGTGGGTCAGGTGACGTCATGTTACTTTTATGGCTATCAGCTTTTTTTTAAATTTTTTATTTTATTTATTTTTTGGGGGAGTTTGTTCAACCTGATGCAAACAATTACTTTATTTTATGGCCGTTGTCCAGCTGGCCTGCTGCAGGAATAATTTACTTAACCTGAAAATTTGGAAGGTTGCTGAAAAGTCCAAGGATGACCCTGAAAACAGAAGGAAGAGCTTCTCTTCATTCTTGCAAGGAACAGAAACAGAGGTTGGATTTAGCTGATTGCAGATTATGTCATCAAATCAACTGAAACTGGTTATCCGTTCAGTCTTTTCTGTCGTCGTGGGCATTTTGTGCATCTCTACAGTAGGTCTGCTACAGACACTTTTGCAATAGTTATTTTTTTAGGTTTTAATGGCAGGCATGCTAAAAAGGGAATATTTTTTTCCTGCAGAAGAACAGCCAAACTAAAGAAGAACACTTTACACAGAGCACAGGCAGCTGCTAAGAAGCCCACTGAGGGTATGAATATTTATTTACTTTGCTTTATTGCATTTTCTGTCTGTTGATCCAGTTGTAGACTATTGACTTCTTGCAGTCCTGGGATAAAAGTTGTCAAATTAAAGAACTGGATTGTTTGCGAATCTTTCCTTAGGTGAGAGTTTGTTCACATCATATTTTATTTCAGATGACAGTTATGCCATCTCCCCCTCACCAGTGAGTGGTCCACATCCTTGGCATCATTCTCCCCCCTGTTCGTTAACTCTATCGCCAAATCTGCCTTTTTTCATCTGTGAAATATCTCCAGACTCCAGTCATCACTCCTGGACTCTGTTGCTGAAACCTCAAGACACACCTTCATCACCTCCCACCTGAACTTCTGTAATGGTGGGAATGAAGCAATCATCCCCTCATGTGTTATGGGATGTCACTCCTGGCCAGGTGGACCTTCTCCCATCAGTGGATTTTGACCACTTCATAGCCCCAGTAGGACAGGGTCAGATTCACCACTGTTTGGCCCAGCTGACAGTGTTTCAGCAGTAGATTTTCCAAGCCAACCAGTTTCAATTAAAACAAACAACATTGTAAGAATTAAATATAGCAGATATAGTCATATTTTATTGTATTTTTTCATATTTCCATTTTACAATTTTAAAATGGCCAAGCAAATTATTTGTTACAAATCTGGGAAGCAACAAGGGGACTGTTGGATTTGTCTTGCAGCTGGATTTTTTTTTAATTACTACCATCTTTACAGTGGATTTTAAGTATTATAAGTACAGCCAGTGTTAATTCTTGAAATGAACATGTGTGACTAGATGTGCAATCAAGCTGAAACTGCTGAATCTTACACAAATTATTTTCAAGACCTGTTTTATTTATGTTTATTGTATATTTTTAATTGATTTTATTACTTATCCCTTTAATGTAATGTATTCTTATTTTTTTAAATTAATCAGAACATTAGACTCACATTTTCACTTGGTACAGACTATATATTATATATAAACTGTACAAAGTGAAAAAAACAACAGTGTAAGTACACTATAAAGACATTATGTAATTAACATGTTGTAAAACTAACCACCACCAGATGGAGACATTTCACTGACTGGTTAGGTTACTGGATTTAAACAGAATAAAATTACAGAATACAGAAAGTCTTGTTTCTGTAAATATTTTATTTTTTTCAGAAAATATGCAGTATTTCAGTTGAGAAAGAACCCTCCCTGCAGAATGAGAGTACTTGAAAGTAATCTGAAAGTTAAATTTACCTGCTGAGGTCTTAAAGCTGGAGTTTAAAGAGATTACAAATTAGATCACTCAAAAACAACTGGTTCACAAGAAACGTCAGTATCACACTTCAAAATTCACATTTTGTTAAACATCTTGTCCGTCAAAATAAAATCTAGATCTTTATGTGAAACACTATAAACATTAACATTTTGAAAATAGGTGGAGCCCACTGAACTGAAATGTGAGAGACAGAACTGCACATTGTAGCCGAACACAAATCTGATCAGTTGGACAGTTTTACATTCCTTCGACTTTCAGATGAGACATTAACATTTTAGTGACCCTCATTCATAAGAGACAAAAACTCTCGCTAAGTACTGAAGTTCCAGCAGAAATCCATTAATGAACTCACGACTTCAGTTTTACAACACATTTGATTTTTGCAGCAGTGATGACTCATTTTAAACGCCACATTCCTTTTGTCAGGAAACGGTTGTATCTGAAGATACTAACTTACAGATCATATCTTTAATTAATAATAATAATTAATATAAACTATATGCATTGCACTTACCCTATTAGGGAACAACTCAAACACACTTAACTTCACAAATGTCAGGAACATTTCCAGTGTTTACAACATTTCAGTGTTGTAGACTGTTCAACTCATATCTTCTAAGTTAACTGAATATTACAATATAGGGTGTTAATTTGTATGTTTTCCTCTTCATTTAGGTCCATCTATTTTACATAGAGATTAAAGTGCTTAAGGAGAAACCATATGATATGCATATAGGCCTAACAGTAGTTTTGTTAATATAGATCATTCTTTTATGAATTATATTTGATAGAATAATACACATATGCTTTAAGGCACGACAGAAGGAATGATGGGATACCAGCTATTTACCAGATTTCTCCACTTGCTTCCCGTTCTCGTTTTTTTCCTGAAGCTTGTAGTCTTCCAAAATGGCCTGCGCCGTATGCTTGCCAGTCCTTTTCACCACAGCTTTAATCCCCAGGTTGTCAACATTGAAGGCAGTGAGGCCGACGTTAATGGCAGAATTGACAGCATGGTCTGTGGCTTGTCCTGCTGCTGCACCGTACCTTCATCACAAGTCAGATTGAGTGAGAAGTCAAAGGGACAGGCAGGAAACAGAGGGATTTGGGGAGAATTAATTAATATGCAGTGCTAGGATTGTAAATATGCCATGCTGTACGTGAGCTATAAGGTGAGGATTATACCCATGCAAGTGTGCAACCTTCAATTAAGAATTTTCTGACTGCAAAAATCTGCATTTAAATCACTTTTCGATATGGTGCAGAGATATTGAGGTGAGCAGTATATCTATAAAGGTATACATCTTTTTTTCCACAATATCAATATGTTAAATTGAATATAACACCTGTCACATCAAGTGTTACTTGATGTGACATAACTGTTTTGTCCACTCATGATATATAACATATCGCCCAACCCTTAAGAAATCAATAATCAACTATATTGTGTTGATATTTTGCTCACTATTGGAACAGGCAGCACCAATTCATACACTATGGGATGATTTGAAAATCAGGCAGGACAGAAAAGTTGTTATTTGTGAAATTTCAGAAACATCTGTAGAAATCAATGAAAAGCAGCACCATCGTAGGTGAAGGCAGCAGAGTGAGAGGCTCAGGTCATGCTTGAAGTTAGCGGTGAAAAGAGTTAAATAGCTGTATGAAATTAGGATAAATTACTCTTATTCTCATTAGGTGGGTCAAAGATGTTTTGTAGACCCCTAAATCTGCAAAGTAAATTGAAAAGGAAAATAAGTGAGTGCACATTTGTTTTTGCATGTACGATGCAAGAGGTAATCTGCAACATATACATCAAAAACCCGTTTAGAAAGCAGTGTTTAGGTGAATGAGCATCGTTGTATACTGAAGCAAGTGATAATGGTCAAACAAGTGATTTAAAATGGAAGAGAGGCCGTACTTATGTTTAACGGTGGTGACCGTCTCTGATGCTACACTCCTAGTGATGTCCCTTGCTGCTACTTCCAAACCAGTCCACATGGTCGCGAATCCTGAGTAAATTCACAAAATACAAAGCATATTTTAGTGCTCTTCTTGTAATTCATTTAGTCTCAGAGAATATAACGTGTAAATGCCCTCTACCTTGCACTCCACTGGCAGCCACCACCATGGCTCCGTCTATGTTGGAACGTCCATCCTTGTCTTTCTTCATAGACTCTGGGATCAGCTTGCCTCCGTGTTTTTTCACATGTGGTGCCAACTCTCGACCCACGCAGCCGGCAACCATACACACCCCGTCCACTGCAGTGACACAGCATTACTCAGTTAGAGGTCGACAGACAAATAAGCAAACAAGGTCAGTGAAATGTGCTGAGTGGGGATGATGTCATCACCTAGAAACTGGCTGACTTTGACGGCTCCTCCTGTCGCTTGCTTGGCAACGTGGAGGCCTTTGGTGACCGTGGGGCTGACGTGGGTGGGTTTGTCCTCGGGGGTGATGTGTTCTCTGAGTTTAGACGCCCCTTTGTGAATGGCCTTGCCTGTGTACTCGGCTCCTTTCACCAGGCCCCAGCTTAGCCATGACGCGCCTGATACAGTAGGACAACAGAATCATCTAGCGTTAGCAAACAGAAGCATTACCATTTTTTAGGAGGAAGATAATTTGACTTCACCTGTTAAAATCCCGCTTGCCACCTTTTCACTCCACTCAGGTAAAGCTTTCTCCTCCTCGGTCACTGATGGTGTCGTCTCCTCAGGGGCAACAATGGACACCTTCTGACTGAGGTTAATGGTGTCTGCTGCTTCATCTGGAGCCTGATCATATAGACACATTGGTTAGCTGCTGTATGATGAAGAGAGTTAATGTGTGCTGAAAATAAGACCTACATGTCAGTTCAATCTTTAGACAACTTAGCTCGTAGCATCTGCTACAAGCTGAACACATTTCAGTTGAGATGTTTTTCTCCAAGTAACACCCCCCCCCCCCAGCTCACACAATCCTCTTATTATTCTGTGCTCTTCGCTACAAAGCACTATTTGTTTGTTACAAAGAGACTGACATTTATGTCTCTGTGGAGTCTGAAAACAGCCTCATTTTGAGCTGAAAACCTCAAATCTCCAACTTGACCCAAAAATGAAAACACAGAAAGTGCTTACTTGCTGATAAGGAATCACTTCCATCAGAGATGATAAGAATCTTGATGGCATACATCAAAAATAACCTTGTTTGGCATCGATCTGAGCCATCGTCTCTACCTCCATCATGGCTGAACTGGCACTTGTCTTTCAGCTGAAACTCTGGGGTTGTTCTAACTGCAGCAGATAAGAGCATTATGACTGATTAATTCCCCTCACCTGCCTGTCTCAAATCCCCACAATGCTGAGGCAGGGGTAACTTGCAGAAGTGTGCCAGCTCAGACGTAAGCAGGACACAGAGTTTCATACCAAGCCCAAACAATGACAACTTTGGAAATCCTGCAGCCTTTAAGTATCACATACCACATTTTTTTCAATGAGAGGAACAGATTTAATACCTGCAGTGTTTATTTGTGATGATTGGTGAAGAGCTGAGGGTGTTTAGCGACCTTCACACTGCAACAAAGTCACAAGGCTAAATGACAGTTAACTCACCACTTTGATGCACTTTTTATGTCAGTCTGCACTTTCAACTCAGACTTTATAAACAAAACAATATCTGTATATTTGAGGATAAATCTATTCTGTTGCTCACCTCCTCCGAATAGATTTGTCTTTATGAGAAACACTGATTTATTAAGTCAACATTAGCAGCTGAAGCTCAGGCATTCTCTGTTATATTTACATCCTTCAAAATAGAACGCTGAGTAATGTTTCAGGGCTTCTGGGAGATGCAGTTGTAGCATAAAGAGATGGTATACGCCACGCAGATCAAAGCAGGAAGGAGAGTTGATCGAGATTAGACAGAAAAACAAACAGAATCTGGACAAAAAGTGGTAATTTTGGTGAAAGTGGCCTGTACTCTACCTCTGATAAAACAAGAATGGAACAAGGTAAAAACAAACATTTATTTCATGATGAAATAGAGAGTCTCTTCTTTCATTTGAGCTATTCAATGTTTTCAGAGACGCAGTACAAAATATTCTGTGCATCATGACTCAAAATGGCCAAAAACACTGGCACAAGGCACTTTCTCTTTTAAAAAAGGGCTGGCACTCAATGAGTTAATATTATTGAACGATCAGACTGAGGAGTGGGCTCTCTATGCAAACTGAGGATGCAGCCACAGTCACATGAACGTAACTACCAACCGCAGCAGAGCACTAACGTCAGTTTCATTTGCTGAAAAGAACCTCTATGTGCTCTTTACTGTCACAAAATGATTCACCAAAATGGGATTGTGTAACAATTCTTCAGTGACTTCAAATACTTATGGAAGCATTATGTTGGTGTGAATGGCATTAAGCTGCAGATGATGATGTTGCAGAAGTAACGGCACAGCAACACTGACCTGAACCCTGAGATCGGTCATCTGGGAGAGCAGGTCCTGGAACAGCTGCCTGTCTGCAGCAGGCAGCTCAGAAGACAACACCACCCCCACATAATAGCCTGGAGCTGGCGCCATCATGTCCGGAAACATAAACACACCAGTGTTACACAGCAACACCGGAGAGTCCATGGCCATGAGAGGGTAGAGCCAGTCACACACCTGCCAAGCAAAACAAACGGGAGAGGAATAAAGAATGCAACAGCCTGCATACATGATGATAAAAAGATAAATGTGTGATATCATCATGATGTGTTTCTGAAGTTTGTGCTTCAATATACAGCAAAATACAATGATTGAATTTCCATGGAAGTCAAACATAAGAGTTGCGTAAAGCTCTGCAAATGGATCACACAAATGGAGTAAAGGTTTCCAAATCCAAACTGGAAATGATGAGCCTTACATCTCTAATGGAGATTCAGATTAGTGCAGCACAGTGAACAGCCTGAGAGAAGACACACCAGAGGACACTGTCTCCCTTTGACTGCTGCATGCCCAATAGGATTATAGGGCACAACAGTATAAGCAGTGCGTAGATAATTACTAGCACTCATGTGAATCACTGAAGTCACCCGCTGGCAATAGCACCTGGGAAATTCCCCACGAAGAGTCAAATTTCAGTCTCATGATCCACCCAATACTGGCATAGGCTGAACAGTGACATAGAAAAAACAACATAAAATAGCTCAAAACACATAAATTAGATTAAGTAGTGATTTAGACTTTAAATGCAAACCTCAGCTGATACGTTTGCACATTTCTGTTATGTCTCATCTACGATCCCCACATTTACAAACTGATCTAGTGGTTCAAAGGCCTGGTGGTGTGTACACACAACAGAGCATTTAGCCATCCTTATGAATATATATATATATATATATATATATATGACTATATTATGGACTGAACATGATAAACCTCCTTATTGTTGCCTTTACTGATGTGCTGATGCATCAAACTGTACAGATGTAACTATTTTCTGGTAAAATCACTGAACCTTAACCACCACACAGCTCTTGATGTAGATTTCCAGTAGGTCATGAGTGAGCTATCATCCAGGTCCAATTTTGAGCCAATAATGAACTCCTGGGGATTTCCCAGGAGGGCGGCATCATATCCATAAACCCATTGGGCTTAGGGCACTGAGTAAACAATGATCACATGATCATAGGTTGAGGGAGGGAGATAATCAAGCCTATCTCTTCCTGCTGATGACTCACAGTCGAAGAGGTCAAGATGAGCTGGGTAAACCACTTACAAAATCAGGTTAAAGGGCACAAGAAAGACTGGTGAGACTGCAGTGATGACAATTATCTCACACTTATTGCATCAGATGGGAATGAGGGCAGCATATCCAGTTCTTTCAAGCTTTGTGCCAGAGAGCTTTACTGTGTCACTGAACCACCTGGGGTGAAATATTCATTTTCTCTTACCTGCAGAAATGCTGGTGGTCGGTTGGGCATTCTGTCATCATGGTCACGAGTAAACTTCACCAACCGCAGGTAACCCGGGTATGATGGAGCGCTCACCTGCCCCTCGGGCGTCACATAGAATATCTGTACACCATGAGGGATGGACAAGAGCTCCTCTCCCTCTTCACCCACACTCTGTGGAGATGGTGTCGAGTTAGATGTACGACTGTAGAACTCGTCCCCAACCAGTGACATTTCCCCCGAATCTGTTCCATACGAGACTGACAGGTGGCCTTCTGCCGCCTGAGGAGTGTACGCTGGAGGCTGCTCGGCTGGAACCACAGGCTGTCTGGTCGGTGACAGAGGTAGAGCCTCTCTGCTGCATGCAGGTGCGCCTCCTCCTGCAGCTCCTGCTGCCTTGACATTGGCAGAAAGTATGTTTGGTGGAGCTGGCCTCTCTGGCTTGTTTTTGGTGGCAAGTTTTGGGTAAAGACATTGACCAGACATGTCTGTAGCATCAGGGCCAAACACATTGCTAGTTGTCAGTGTAGGTGCTGATTCAAGGTCAGAGCTGGTCTCTAGTATGGCCAGGCGGGTGGTGATGTTGTCCAGCGTCTCCTGCATTTTCTGCTGCATTTGTTGGGCCGACTCCCAGGAGCTGCCGACACACTCCTCTCCCTTTGAAGGCACACTGATGGCCCGGAGGAGGTGCCGCCGGCCCTGCTTGTAGAGCTCCAGAGCCTGTGCCATGTCTCCAGCTTCATCTGCAGTGAGTCCCTTATTGATGCATTCAAAAGCCCTCTCATAGCCGTCTTTGATAACTTGAAGTCTGGCATTGTCGAAGGCATCTTGTTTAGCTTTTTCCATTCCCTAAGAAACAATACTTACAATTAACTTTATTTACAATTTCATGCATCCATCCAAATATGGTTGGAGGGCAAAACCACACACAGCACGTGAGGGCAGGTAGTCACCACAGATAGTATTTAACACTGCTTAACCCTTACTGTTACTAAAAGCTACATTTAACTGATTGATTAACTGAATAACGACCCCTGTGTTAAAATCCCCTTATCCACGTCACTCAGCACTGAACTGGTACGTGTAAATGAATTGACTAGCCTCCACAACTGATGATAGTTAACTGAAACCCAAGTTGTCGTGAAAGAGGCAGTAGCTACATTAGAATAAAACAGGCTTATGTCGATGATTAAGTTGTACACACACACACACACACACACACACACACACACACACACACACACACACACACACACAAAGCGACAACAGCTAACGTCTGTATTTACACGACTTCAGTTGTTAGGTCAATAGCAACATAAACATAACACAAAGTCCGACAGCATAACACGAACGGTATTAGCTTAGCATTAAGCTAGCTCCTTCATTTGCTAACGGTATCCAAGCTTACCCCAGTGAGTGGAGAACTCCCAAGAACTACTTAATTAGCCAGTTAGTTACTAACGTTTTGACAAAAGGATCCTTCTATCTATCCGTCTCCCTGAGTAAGGTTGTAACTGATTGATTTCAAGACTACCAAAAGACGTGGAGTTACACACAGCTGTCAACAGAGCAGTCTGACCTTTCCCGTAAAGGCAAAAATATCGTGACAGGATGTATCGAAGCATCGCTTCAGCGCCACAAAATAACATGGAACTCTCATTTGCCTCGAAGGGGTAAGCTAAGGTTTTAGTTTTATTTTGAAAATATTAACCGGAAATGGTTTTACGTTATGTAGAACTTAGAGAAGTGGGTTTTACCATAGACCATAGACATGTCTATGTATTTTACCATGGGTAGAACAACCCATCTTATAACTGTACTTCCTGGCATTGAATTAGCAATTAGCAGCTTTAACAGTATTTATGATGCTGAAGCCACTTTAATTTTTGTTCTTTGAATAATAAAATAATAATATAAACAATAAACATTAATAATTATTTCAGAAATCCCTGTGATATTTTCACTTTGGTCTGACTTCAATAGATTAGCGTTTAAAAATACCTTTGTGTTTGAGTCAGGTTTGTGTTTGTTTTGACCATAATGTTGAGCAGAGCTTATTGATGTGGATGAAAAAGAATAAAAACTGTAGAGTTGATCAACAGTGTATTATTTCCCATACAGCACTGAAATGAAGCCATAAGGTGCACCACAAGTGAGCCACACAGGTGGACCACAAGTGAGCCATAGGTGTGTCAATGTACTGAACAGAGCGTGCTGGACAGCCACTTCAAAAGTGAATTAGTCATTGGGCTGAAGATATCTGTTGGCAGTTCAGGTCAGTGCTGGGTCATAACTCATCAGCTGATAATTTTCCCCAATAATCGAGTAATGAACGCCTGCCATGTCAGTTCAGCACCAACTCCAGCTGCCCTCTGCAATTCTTTTTGACCTGTTGTGACCATATTCATCCATCTGTTCATTCACTGATTGATTGATCCACCCATTCATCTATTCATTCATTAAGTCATGACATAAGCTGAGGCCATGAAAAAGCACTTATTAGCTGTCTGAAGCAGAGGATCTCAAGGAGAGAGGGGATTACAAACAGAACAAGCCCATCACAGAAAAACAGGCCTTGCATGAATGGGTGATGGGCAACAGATTGAGGTCCTGCAGTCACAAGTTTGTGATCTTCAAAAAAAAATTGAAGACCACAGCCGATAAGTGTCAGAGCCTGACTGCGAAAGTGTCAGCCAACAAATGTGATCTTTCTCTGATCGAAGACAATACCCTCACCGCGGACAAAGAAGAGGAAGAAGAAAGCATCCTGAACACACCTGAGGATGAGGAAGAAGAGAGCATCCTGAACACACCTGAAGATGAGGAAGAAGAGAGCATCCTGAACACACCTGAGGATGAGGAAGAAGAGAACATCCTGAACACACCTGAGGATGAGGAAGAAGAGAGCATCCTGAACACACCTGAAGATGAGGAAGAAGAGAGCATCCTGAACACACCACCTGAGGATGAGGAAGAAGAGAGCATCCTGAACACACCTGAAGATGAGGAAGAAGAGAGCATCCTGAACACACCACCTGAGGATGAGGAAGAAGAGAGCATCCTGAACACACCTGAAGATGAGGAAGAAGAGAGCATCCTGAACACACCTGAGGATGAGGAAGAAGAGAGCATCCTGAACACACCTGAAGATGAGGAAGAAGAGAGCATCCTGAACACACCTGAGGATGAGGAAGAAGAGAGCATCCTGAACACACCACCTGAGGATGAGGAAGAAGAGAGCATCCTGAACACACCTGAGGATGAGGAAGAAGAGAGCATCCTGAACACACCTGAGGATGAGGAAGAAGAGAGCATCCTGAACACACCACCTGAGGATGAGGAAGAAGAGAGCATCCTGAACACACCTGAAGATGAGGAAGAAGAGAGCATCCTGAACACACCTGAGGATGAGGAAGAAGAGAGCATCCTGAACACACCTGAGGATGAGGAAGAAGAGAGCATCCTGAACACACCTGAGGATGAGGAAGAAGAGAGCATCCTGAACACACCTGAGGATGAGGAAGAAGAGAGCATCCTGAACACACCTGAGGATGAGGAAGAAGAGAGCATCCTGGACACACCACCTGAAGATCAAAAAGACGAGACTCTCCTGAACACAACACCTGAGAGGGATGAGAGTCTCTCAGAGACTCCAGTTCCTGAGACCAAGACCAAGACCAAGACCAAGTTCAAAGGTTTCTGGCGCCGCTGTCATAAAGCACTGCATGCTGTCCGCTTAAAGGTTGGCAGAGTCGGCCTAATCGCAGTGGCTTCACTGTGAGGGCAGCATGGTGTGGCAATAGTGAGCACTGTCACCTAACAGGAAGTCGGCCTTTCCATTCATTTTTAATCAATATAAATCACGTTCCATGTTGACTGAACAAACAGAAAGAAGGGAATATAAGCAAACTACAATGACACTGCTTTGACTAACATTTTGTTTTGTCTTGTCCACTGGAGGGCAGTAAGTCCCCACAATTACGAATCACAGCGAAGAGCATTTACTGCCATAATCATGTGTTTTAATCAGACTGCATTTAGTCACTTCTACAGTACATACAATGTACATAACTTTAATATCTAGTAACCAAACTGAAGCATTTAGAAAAAGAAATGATCTCCAGACAAAAAGGATATTTAAAATAATAATATAATATATACCTGTAGAATCATCATAAAATCATGATAACAATGTAATAGTAATAACATTTCAGCTAAAAATAAATGATTTTTTACTTTATTTACTTATTATAGTTACAAAATTAAGTAGGAATACTTGAATTTGATATTTGTGTGGAGACTGCAAAGTAGTAAGATAACTTGACCTTTTACTTTTCCACTAAGCTCTAAACATAGTGGTCTCCATGGTTACCTTATAGCCCATAAAGTAATCAGTGGTCTGATAAATGTAGGCTGAATTAACTTACTTTTATTCAGTAAAACAGTGTGATTTATTTGTGAGTCCCATAGTGATCTAAATTATGTGCATCAGCTGGTAGTTTTGTAACTCATATGTCAATACACAGAACAGCAGTGATATGACGATAATCCATATCAAATGAAAGATCTGATGAGAAATGGAGAAAAACAGAGTGGTGGTTACACTACCGTGGATTCAAGTTCATCAAAATCTTTTATAACCCTCATAATTTAAGCATTGTGTCCGAGCACGGAAATGATTAGGTCTAAAGCTTGATATAAATGTGCCACTAATGGCATTTAATTGCCAGCATATGGGCATTAAATGGAAGGCTACAGGCATTAAAAGTCAAATAAACACGCATCATCTTCCAAGAATTCACTTTTTCACAATCTTTCATGTTTTATTATTCTGAGTGCCGCCGGTTTCTGCTGACTCCATGTAGTCTCTGTGAGCCTGAAGGCATGTGATAAACATCAGTCTCATTGCCAGTTTGACAGATTCCCAGCACACATCCTGGACAGATACCACAGGGACTCGACTGGACACGCTCCTCACACATGAGGAGGTAGCCTTATACATCACAGCTGTAGCCCTGTGTATTTAACTATGCCAAACCCAATAACACTTCACAAACAAAGAATCAAAGCTTTTGTCCTTAAAAGGCACATGTGCATTATTTTTAATTACCATGTTTACTATTGTGCATATTATCCAAATTTTAGTTGAAGTATGAGACAGAATTTATTGATGACTTAGATAAATTCACCACATTTTTCTCTGTATATAGTTAGATACCTCTCATGTGCGTTCACTAAATGGTTTATTATGCATCATAGCTGCATCAACTATACTTCAAATACATTCCATGTCTTCATATTGTTGACTAGTTTGCCGGCTGAATCTCCACAAGGAAGTTGTAAATTTACTGTTTCCTTGTGGTGAGCTCTATAACAAATGTCTGAGGGAGCTGAAGCAGGCTGATGATGGTCGTCGTCTGTCTTTCATGTTTGTTCACATATGAGCAACATATGTGCCTCTCAGGTGGTTTCTTTTGAATATATAGAATCATAGATGTGGTTCACAGTTATATTTCAAAATGACATCAAAACAATATCTTTGCCAGTGTTAAGAAATCAGTGCCAGCCACTAATTATAATAGCTATACTGTTAAAAGTTGACGCCATGACAAATTTATTATTGGTCTTCATCAACAGTCGCCACACACAAAGAAGCCACATTAAGCTTTAGTTTGACCAAAAACAGCCTGTCAGCATTCTGTGTGCAGAATGAGCACATGGTTGTTTTTCTGGAAAAGATGACAGTAAAGTGATAAATGAGGAATGACAACTCTGCATTCAGATGATAAGCATATGCTCTGAGAATTTAGCAAAATAAAATGTAAACAATAAAATAAAAAGAAAAGAAAAAAATCTAAATGCTTTTTGGTTTAATTGATCAAGTAATTAATCAAGTTGTATTTTTGAGTTTTTGCCTCAAATCAGTTGAATGAATGGGAAACATATACATTTTAAAGATTTATTTCTGAAAGTATTCAGCAGAAGAAACTGGACATGAGCCTGTAATGCATGTACTGCTGCTCTGTACAGAATGATCTTTTCTACATTTTCCTGAAAAATCTTACAACAGACTTGTTTTGTACTCTGTGTCAGATTGTGTTATTTTTATTATTATGCTGTATGGATACAAATATGGCGATAAATTAATTTATAACTGTGTTTTATAAGGTTTTCTAGTTCACTTTGTTTCAGACATAATAGTCCATGTCTGTTCCATAACTTTGATTATTGATATGTTACGGAACATATAAAATATTAAGATATTTTATATGTTCCGTAACATATCCATGGTCCATGTTTATGGAAAAAATAATGGGCATAATAATATGACCTAATGATACATCTTTATGTTTGGTATACCTTTGACATGATGACAGGCTGAAGAGCTGTTAACAATTGTTTCTGGTAATAATTTCACCGCTCTAAACCATCGTAGGTTTGCAAAAGACATCTGCAGAAACACAAACTTGCGGGTAGCACACTTCACACTTTTTGGTTGAAAAATATTTATGCATATCCCTGCAGTAAAACCACAAATTAAGCTACTCTAATGTCAGCCTTTGCAAGGTGTGTCTGTATGATTTGTTGCAAAAACAAAGTTTTCTGAGAACAATTCGGTTTCAAATTAAAACCATGCGTCCCATTAGATCCTCGAGCCAGTCCATTAAATAAGACATCAACTTGCCATGTGAAGTTAATTACTCAGACACTGCAAAATGATTACATCTACAGATGTTGAAACTAACAGAACAATGCACGCTGTCAAAAGATAAAACCTTTCAACAAATGTGTGAAAAAGCTAAATGTGCATTTCATTGAATTCCATATGTTTCACATTGATGAGCTAAACAGATTTAGAACAAACCATACCATAACTGTTGAAAGAATGAGATGAAAATACACAGACAGACAGACAGACAACACATGACTCCAATTAAGGCTAGTGTCAAAACTTGTTTTGTCTTTTTTTTCCTCCTGAAACCATAAAAAACAAAAACAGTCTAAACAGAGCAGCTGTCCTCTGTCCTACACTCTGTTATGTTTGAGACACAATAGCATACCTATTGCACACACCTAATAAAACCCATATGAAAATAATGTAGTCTCTAAAGGACATCGGAGACTCTCGTCAGTTTCCCCTCAGCCGTCTGCTGAGACTCATGATTTCAAGTTATCGTCTCCACTGTGCACAGAGAACGCTGGTCGCAATATGTCTCTGATTCAGACACCAAAAATGTGCTCTGGTTTCCAGAGAAGCAAGCTCACAACACCTGTGCAAATGAATCCTGTTTAGGAAACATTACAGCAGCTGATTTTGCTTCCTGAAGAGCAACAGGTTACATTATTAGGAGCAAATAATTCTTAGAGTCACAGATAGAAATGCTCAAAATGAGAGAGTAGCTGAACACTGACTGCTTGTCCTGCAGCGGGTAAACACATTTTTAACATTTATATTTTAAAAAGACACTTCATTAATCACAAACTACATGCATGTAGTGAGAAATGGCAGATGGGTGTTAGATCATATATCAGAAAGCTTTGGGAGTTTTGTTTAAGTTTAGGAGGACGGAGGTCACTGAAATAGTTTAACAAACTTTCATTAGGTGCGCCCAGGCTATTCTCTTTTTTAACAAATGTGCATTGTTCTAATTTGATATCCTCATGAGTTACAGGAGGCATTATCCAATTGTGGATGAAGAAAATGGGTCTGGATGACACTCCCTACTAAACCTCTCTCTGCTCTGTGATTTATGGGCAGATTGATCCAGTTCTTTTCCGACTCCGAGAAGCTGCAGTCTTGAGTCTTGATCACTCTTGAGGATAACCGAGCCTCTAAAATTTGGAAAAACACTCTGTCCCCAGTTTAACCGCTGTGTCGGTTGAGATTGTGCTAAATATGGAAAGGGGGCTACAAGTAATCTGAAACAGTTTTCCAGGAGTGATGAAGGTAAACCTTTAAGTGCTCGCTCAGAATAAATAAATAAATAACAGATTCTTCAACAAATCACTCAGTTGTTAAAATGTCATCAGTTTCACCAGCAGCAGTAAGTCCCTCCAGCGGTCTGACAGCACTGCGAGCATGAGCACTTTACAGCAGGAGAAATGACTGAGATAACTGACGTCATGTGCACTAAAGTAAGGTATGTTTCCCATAAACTTCCACTCAGGGAGCTTGTTGTGTCTCAATGTAGTTTAAAGTTAAGACATTCCCTTCAATAAAAAGTCCAACTCTAAGCTATTAAGTTTGGCCCTGTTACTTCTTATTTCTGTTTGGACATAAGGAATTACATTAAAAATATTTAAGAAAGTGGACATTTTCTGGCTCAGTCAGTGAATTAGGAAGCATGTGGTTGTGGATTATTGTGAGGCTAAACCACATTAAAGCGAAAGTTCTGTTTTTTACAAATTGGACCTTATTTCTGGGATAAAATACTGTCATTTACTCACCCATCTCACTTTGGAGTCATTTGGAGTATTTCTGATGATATTTGGATTTGATGATATCCATTTAACAGGAGTGAAATGGGCACTGAAATGCCGCCAGTAAATGACACAAACTTGACCATTTCTCAAATAACAGACATCTCATAAGATTGGCTGCACTATTACTATTCTCATTTGAGTCCGGGGTTGTCCGTAACTTGAGAAAATTTAATATGTAAACATATTCTACTTCCTGTATATTAAGGTTTACTAAGGTGCCTACTACCACTTAAAGTAGTTTGGCTGAACTCTAATTGTAGTTACACAAGGTATATAACTCTGTTTATACTCTCAGTACAAGCACATTTTCACTTAGCAGTGATGGAGTTATCTCCATCCCCACTAAAGCTGATTGTAATGTACATAGTGCATACTGTCTTGTATGTGCTAACAGAGACACATATCATTGTCTCCAGCTCCTCTGATGAAGACATTTTCATTTCAAAACTAAAAAAAGTAGCCTGAGGTCACTAAAATTATCCTGTTGCACAAACAGTGTGCTTGAGCGAAGTTCAGTTTCTGTCAGACCGTGTTTGCTAGTCATGGCTGAGCTCCTGATGATCGAGAACCAGATTCAGGAGTCATGCCAGGTCTGATGGAGCCTGTCATATTTGCATGTTGAATATCACAAGTGTGAGCCTATAGTCACTGAAGCATCGATGAATTTTACTAATGACAAAGCCAGTAATGGAAGCTTGACAAACACATGCAAACATCATTGGTGTGGTTTCCCAGGACAATAAAATATTATTGGCAGGAAAGTGTGGGAGGAAGGCCAAACATATTGGGTTAGCTACATGAGCATCAAGGCAGCCACCAACCCCAGTCTAAGAGCTGGAGGATGTTGCTTGCATTTGAGTTTTCATATCTGTTGTACACTGTAGCCTTAAAGATTTTATATTACTGATATGTTTATAAAGGTGCAGAGTAAAGTAGTAAAATGTGGAAAACATTAACTCTTTGAGTGCCATTGATGGATTTTGATGTCATTCAAAATCCGATGCTTGAGTGTCATTGACGTAATAAGCCGTCAAAGTGTTTTTTTCTGCAGTAGTCCAGTACAGTACAGTAGTCCAGGACTATTGTTGTAGTTGTCCAGGACTGTAAATTACTTGGTCATATCAGATCATGCCAGAATAGTCTTGTATCATGTTACAGCTATCATCAAAAAAATGAACTTTCTAGTGAGATTTCTTCATTTAGGCCATGTTGCACAGTACATATATATATATATTCAAAACAGTTTATTTACTCATAGAAAATAAGCCACAATCAGGTGAGAAGCCAGTTTTAAATCTTGCTTTAAAGTAATTTCACCACTTGTCTAAACACGTCACGACTCACAGCAAATTAAATTTCCAAGTGTGGAAAATGGAAATGTGCTCTGCGTGCCAGCACAGAGAGAGGAATTCATCAGCTGCACGTAGGTGTGGTTCTGCTACATTGTGTTATCTCAAGGCTACGACCCCTCCAGTCAAAACATTTTGCATGATGTTGCTCCACTTGGATGCTTGGCATTTACGGTGCAGGATGATGCATGTGCATTAAAATTTGAACTAAACAGCTGATATGGAGAGGGAGGACGTTGCTCTGAGTTGACCTTAAATTTTAATTTGAAAAACAGGATTTTTTGACATCACAGTCTGGCAAACAATTTACAGAAGTGTGCTGCACAAACTCAAAGCATCCAGAGCGCTATCCAGCAATTAGGCTTTTGCAAGTAATTTAGTTGTTATTAATCAGGCAATGTTTTTCTAATGTAAAATCCCATTCAAAGAAGAATATTTTTATACATTTCAAAACAAGTCTTGAATCCAGTATTTCATCACAGATTTCATTCTGCTTACTGGTTCTAATGAGAGAAATATTAATTTCAAAGTGATCAGTTTTAATGGACTTCAGCATGGAAAATGTTAAAAATATACTGTGCCTCATTTTGTGCACATTTTCCAGTAATTTTGCCTGACCGTACTCTGTCTTCAATTCAAAATAAACCTCTGTGGGTTTGAACCCTGCTTGAAAACATGAATATGTGCTGATGGGTCCATGGGGATGATGATGTTAGGTCAGATGTGGCCTTAATGAAACCAAACAAAATGTGCTCTTTTCACTTTTCTGCAGAGAAAACAACTTTCTAAGATTATTATGTTGTTCACATTTTTGTGTGCAACTGTGGTCCGTCTCCCTGCAAAGATGAAGAGCTCTGAGCCAAGTCTCAGACCTTCGTCTTACCACTGGTTGGACGGAGGGGAAACAGCAGACTGGAAATCTGGACCACAAAAGCACAGGGAATCCCGTCTACGTGGCTGATGCCTCCCAGAAACTGCAGGAGGAGGGGAAGGGGAGAGTTGTTGGACACCATATAACTGATCTTGAAGGAAAAAAGTGAAATATTGCTTTCCCAGTCCTGTGACCAGCAGCAAAAAGACATTTCTTTTGTAGCCTAAAGAACAAAGATGATAAAATGAACCTGCTCTAATTACTTCATTATGAAGTCACATCAGTGAATAGTTCAGAGTTTCCTTGGCTTCTTACCGTGCAAAAAGTGTTTTTCTACTGAAAATAATTAACCACAAGGGATTTTTTTTTTTTACAACAGAATAATTAATTTTAGTAAAAGTTCTCTGTAGGTAGGTGCATGTACCATGTACACATGCATACATTTATTTTTGTACAAAATACCTAGAAATACCTGTAGATTCAGTAATTGGCTACAGACTTAAAGGCGCCACATGCAGCTGTAGACTGGGAAAATGAGTTTTATGTTTATTATGACCCTTGGTCGTGGAATGACTCAATACCGACTCTCTCATCTCTCTAACCAGAATTAATTAATTTATTGCAATTGAACATATTCTGGGATTTTGCAGAATTAATCAATGCAATATTGACAGTCTTGTCTGTCAACAGAGATGGAAAAAATCTAGATATGTAAAATCTACTTTATTGTCACTATATATTGTTATTTTCATAACCTGGTTACTGCAATTCTGTTGGTATTAAATTGTGGTAAATTTATGCCAGAGGAGCAGTTAAATCAGTGCATGGTGGGACAGATAGCCTTATTTGGATACTGTACACACTTGAACAGTATGATGCATGTCTTCCTTTGGCAGAGCATATATTTGAACGCCTTCCATGAAGGTGAGTCATGAAAAAACACAAATCCAAACATGTGCGTGGTCTGCTGGCTATGCTGTCCAATTAAAACCCTGCTACACTTTCCCAATAATATCAAATATTCTACTAGCTGCCACTGAAGCCAAGTGGGCTCAAGTAGGTTTCCAGTAAAAAATAAAGTGTGTTTTGACACAACTGTCTGATATACAGCATGTTTGCAATGTAGGAGGATGGTGCAGGAGAGGAGGAGCAGACTGCTCATTTTAATGTCAGGCTAGACTTTCTAAACTCTGATAAGTGAACACATTCTTCTTGGAAGCACTTCAGTTGCACTGAGAAGCACTTCCCAGATGTTGACCTTGTTTCTGAAAAAGTACAATGAAACAGCTAATTAACAGAGCATTTCTCTGTCTCGTTGTGTCATGAAAGCTCTCCTCACAGTGTTTGGGTTGGCCCAGGTAATGAAAGATGTTGAACCTGAAGGAGATGAATTGCTCTTAATAAGAATGATGTGGATATTGTACCCTCAGGTGTCCTTTTTATCAGCATGAAGAGCTGTCTGCTGTCTGCTGTTAGGTTATAATTCAAAACAAGTCACCAGGTCAAATACAACTGCATTGCATGAGGTTCAAAGGAAATGCATGATCATGATGTTTGGTCAGTGGTCTGGTTGCATTAATGCTGAAATTCATATATTTGTCAAAACAAAGTGAATACTGGATCTTGTAGTTCTTTCTATCAGAAAACATTATGTTTTTATCCTCTTTGTCTTGTATTGGATAAACTGTTTGGGGTGTTGTTATTGATCCCTCTTGTGCTTTGAGCCTGCTGTGGCATTTGGGAAAAAACATGAGCCTGCAGCTGCTGGGGTCAAATTGCTCATATTTTGTTTTTGTGAGATATTACTGGTGTCTCTGTGTTAAAATACTGAATTCTAACTCAGGACCAGGTGTAGAAGGTCCTTAACTCATTGAGTGCCATCGAAGTACGTATATATACGTCAAAGTGTTTTTTTGACAGCAGGTTGCTGATCGCGGTATCCCTCAGCCTGTGAGTAATGTTGGGGCGTCTGGGAGATGTAGTCAGAGAATAAAGAGACGGTATACGCCACAGAGATCAAAGCAGGAAGTGGAGATGATCGCAATTAGAGAGTAAAATGAACAGATTCTGGACAAAAAGTGGCGTTTTTGGTGAACGTGTCCTCTACTCTACCTCTGATTCTCAGAAGAATGGAGCAAGGTAAAGACAAACATTTTTATTCACGACGAAATAGAGAGTCTCTTCTTTCATTTGACCTATTCAGTGTTTTCATTCTACAAAATATTCTGTGGGTCTTGAAATATGACTCAAAATGGGCAAAAACACTGAAACAAGGCACTTTCTGTTTAATAAAACAGCTGACATTCAAAGAGTTAATCGCAGCCAGAACCCAAAAGTACGACTCCATGAAGCAGTCCTTGAGAATAATTCACAGAGGTTACAGGCACAGGACAGGCAGATGTTTGCAGGGATTTATGATAATCTAGGATAAGTAAAAGTGCTCTCTGAGGAAGAATTAAAAGGGGAAAACAAATCTAATCTAAAAATAAGGGGAGGAAGAAAACACTAAGCTAATCAATCAAAAATCAAAACTAACTAACTAACTAGCTACTAATTTGCTGTTAGTCAAACCTGGCAGATGGTAGCGGGCATAAAACTCATAAAACAAAGGAAGTTCGCAGGGAGAAAAGTAACTCAGACTAGGGCATCTTAGGAAAACACAAGTTCACCTGCAGGGAACTATGAACAAAACAAGTGCAAAAATAAAAAGCAAAAGCACAAACATAAAGCGCCCAAGGCGAGGGTGGAACAACTGACTTGGCAAAGTATCAATAAAAAGCGCTCGCAGGGAGGAA
The DNA here is from genome assembly GCA_029721515.1 of Synanceia verrucosa. NCBI lineage: Eukaryota > Metazoa > Chordata > Actinopteri > Perciformes > Synanceiidae > Synanceia > Synanceia verrucosa. The sequence goes on from CM056559.1 coordinate 4,987,001, forward strand.
TCTAAATCTAATCCTAAACAGCAAAGTAACAAATCAAAACACTGTTTTCCAGAGGCACAGATCAGAAAACGTATCAGCTGGCAGGGTGAACATGGGACATGGGGTCATGGAAGGCAACATGAGACAAGACGAACTGGCACTGGACAGGGGGAAGATGAGGAAGGGAACACAGCTGGAAACAATCAGGGCTGAGTAGACAATCTCAGATGAGGGAGGACACAAGGTCAGGAGGTAAAATGATCTGAAACAAGAGGGAGAAAGCATTACCACAAAATAAAGCCGGAAAAAGACGGGACAAATATGTACGAGACAAAAATGGGTAACTTAACTAAACAGTACAGGCGAGACATGACATTGAGATTATATATGTGAGACACAGGGATATAACACCGGCAACCTCCCAACCTCCCAGTTGGAAAGCGCAGTTATGGGAAAATGATGTGGAGGGAAAAGTGAATTATGTGTGGATAAAAGACTCAGGAAAAATAGATTTCTGCCATAATTTTCTCTGACAGATACAAAAAGACCTGTCCATATTCACTCATCTTACATTTCCATGGAAACAGGGATACTAAAAGAACAATAAAATGACAAATACCTTCATATCTGCATGGATATTCCAAATACCCCAACAAATTAGGATGTACTTCTATAGATAAAATGTACATTTCAACTGGACTTTTTTTTCTTGCTGTAGGTAAAACATAAAAACACACAAACATCCAACATAAGGTCTGGCTAGTCTAGCACTGATAACAGTTTTTGGAGGAATCATTATCAGGTGAAACATAGGAATAAAATAGTTTTATTGCATCAAACTGGTGGAGCTGAAATGCTCATACATCTCTGAATTAGTGCCCATATCCCACATTTTGTCCAGCAGTCAGTGATCAGCCTCAGTTGTAGAGGCCATCGTAAAGTGATTTCTATTGAACTTTATCCAGCACCAAAAACAAGTCCAGTCATAGCTTGTTCTTGAAATATGGTCCATTGAGTTGTCGCTTCTGTGTGGCAATAATCCAGTGAATTTCCCATTAATTTCAGATACTATGGCACCTGATCCCCATTGAACACAAGGACTGGTGGGTTACGTAATCATAGAGGGGAGGCTGCTGGGAATATTTAGTGTTATAGTGTCACATTTATGTCAAAGTTGACTTTGGCAGGTGAATGCATTTGAAAAGGAATAGGGAAAGATTTGTGGGGAAAATAGAGGGATCATATTTCATGAGTCAAGATATTATTTAACCCACATGTGCTTTTTATTGGTTTTTACATAATTATCTCCAATGGAGCCAAGTGATTGGTGTTTTGGACCTTCATGGAGCAAAACGTAATGATTCACAGGAGAAGAATACTGAATCCATCTGAAGACAGCATAAATATTTAAGTCAAGGAGATTTTAATCTACAAAGACGTGGGATTTTGTACAAAGATGTGGGTAAGAAACATGGTTTCAGAAGGCTGAATTTCCTTTTCCTCATAGCTCTTACGTGGTTTTGAAAAATGAACAGGAATGTCGGTGGAAATGGGAGAACATCAACTGGCTGGAAAATGAGTTTTTGAAAATTGATGTATAGGGCTTGTCTCACAAAGTTTATCTCTATCAGGAACCCATGGCATCTTCACAAAGCCTGTAATGCTGGTGCAACTTAATGCTTTATATGATAGCCTACGAGAAGTTACTCTTAATTTTTAGCTTGTTTTCCTGTGCAGCTGCCTGAAACTGGTTTTAAGCTACAAACCCACTTAAGATTTGGAAAAGATCTATCTAGTTAGGTTTAGGCAACAAAACTGCAAGTGATACCTGGACCCACAAAGCTTTGGTAATATGGATTTTAAGTGCATGCACATCAACAAGTAGAATTAAAGCTATAGTCTGTCATGTCAGAGAGCTAGCAAGAGAGCTAACAAGATTTGAAAGTGGCTCCTCCTGTCAGCCTCCTCTTAGCTACATCACCACAGTTGTAAAACGTCCCGTTCAAAGCCAATATATCAATGTCATTATATCACCTTTATAATGCAGACAGTGACGACTATGGCTGTGCAATATGGTCAAAATGTCATATACTATAACTTCTTCAATACAAACAGCACCCACGACTGGCTTACAACCACAGAGAAGCTAATGTTAGCATTGGGCTAATACGCGCTATAAAAGTAGCAAAATAGGCAAACATTACACATTTCATGAAAATAATAACTCGTCCTGAAGCAAACAAATAATTCTGTCAATCAAGTTCTGCATCACTTTTCAGTCCCTTCAGATGTCTCAGTGTCTCCACCGATATTCACTCTGGTTTGTCCTCTAAGTTTTATCCATAGTTTTGTCGCAGTCTTTTCTGCCTCCCTCTTTCTTCTCTGTGTCTGTTTAGCAGGGTGAGCTGTCAGAAGTAACACTGAAAGTGGTATTTTGGCTGCATTTTCTCTTCCATTGTTCCCTACAGAACAGATTCTCCTGTTAACTCTGTATTTCTGCAGAGGAGTGTGCTGGATATTTACAGCAACAGTGGGGACGAGGGAGGGACAGAGGGAGGGACGTGAGCAGGACGAGACATGAAGGCATCTGATTGGTTCTTTCCATTTGGACCGAATGGCAGGGATTGGTCAGAATTTTTACAGTCCTGTAGCTGCCACAGAGGTCTGATTCTTTTCATTCCTTTTTCTGAATACATAATGTATTGACTGCTTTCAGGATGGAGGGACCATTTCATACGGTATATCAAAAGGTGTTTCTGAACAGAATGACAGACTATAGCTTTAAGGACAAAAATAAGAAAGACCAACATTAGCCCGAAGAAAAGCCACGGAAGAGAAACAATCCCCTGAGCTGGAACAGTCACTGAGATTTCAACATGAGGATACCGATTAATGTTTGTGTCAGCCTGGCTATCTCGACTACAAAGCTCTGCGAGCGTAGTCTGGCCAAGCTGCTTTATAAACCGAGTTCTCATTGCCTTAAACACGCCCTAATCGAGCCGTTGGAAATGCTATATTTTCACTGGCCCCCATTCCTAGGTCACTAAACTTTGTACACAGGAAGTGTGGGCGGGCCCAGGCTATGTGTCAGTATGAATACATTTGAAATTGCTTTACTGCTTGGGTACATAAGATTCAGTCTCACGCCACATGTCATGTGGATAAAGACAAATTTAATTTCATTGTGGCCAAGTCTATACACGATGGCACTGCAGTGGAAACTCATCCAAGACTGCACACAACCACGATGCCAAGAACATGTCAGCTCTTTGGAGTAAATGATGCATCCAGATGACGAGTTACTTTCACACAGCTGCATCCACGGCATTCACCGATACACATTTACTGGGCCAGAGGGTCCTCCTGGTATGCTCGATTGATTTGGGCCAATTAAAACAGACTGAAACCTTCCTTCAGCTCCAACATTTGTAGTTCAAATATATTTGTGTATTCAAAAGCATCATACTTAACTTAATGTAAATATAAAAACTCCCTGCATGTTGGTATTTAGATCTTTATATATTAAGATATTATATATCCAAACATAGAAGTTTATTATTCCATTTAATTATCTGGTAACATTGTTTGCCAGACAGTGACAGACAGTGGGCAAGAAGACAGTGTATATGGATTTGCTGCCTGTGTGCTTTCACTTAAGGATGAGCAGACAGCTGCCGGCAGTGGAAACTGTCAAGTGATACCAGCAGTCTCATAAATGACTTAATAATTGATTGGGAGTTCACTGCAGAGTAAAGTGTGGACGATACAAAACCACATGGAAAAGTAATAGTCTGACTGCTGAATGTATTCACTCTCTCTCTAGCATTTCCACCTTACTGTGTAGTTTGTCTAAATGGTTACTAAACGCTGACTGGTAATTCAGCTGTGACTATTACAGTCTAAACATGTAATAATAAAAAGGATTTTAGTGATGGAGAAAATATTATATGAACGGACAAGCAAGAGGAAAGATAAATTATGTATTTTGAAGGCCAAGTCTCATGGAGACTTCTCATAATGTATCTGTGCAGTGGAGGATGTTTCCTGGGTTGCCTTTTATTTGTTATTTTTCAACATTTTACTGTACTTCCTGTTTGGTTGGCAGCATGAGCAGACAGAAGCTTCACTGAGGATGTCATTTTAATAAAACTGGATAAAGCAGCATTTAAATGACTCACCCACCTCACCAGATGCCTGGTTCAATAAAGCCTTTTGTTGTGAATTATTTTTAATGCAAATTACAGACATGTAGAAAATAAATGATTATTATTTCTACATTTTGCCATTTTTGTTTGTGCTTTGTATGTTGCAAGAGTTTATGTTTGTATCTTGGCACTTACTAAGATTTTTTACCAACTTTACTCCTTCCAAGAAGCCATAAACAGTGCTAAAGGGTTTTGTACATGAGCCAAATAACAGCTGGGTCTGTCCCAAATGTCTGTGCTGCACAAAACAGTTCACACAATATCCCTGCAACCTCAGCAAAAATGTACAAACATACTTAAGATGTGTTATAATCTGATTATATCACTGTATAATTAAGTATAAGCACTCATACATGTTGATACGGCCTTAAGACAAGAATAATAACTTAAGGTGTTCTCTCTGCTAATACTTATTGCAAGGATCATAGTGCATTATAAATCCCATAATTATTATATATTATGATCTATTTGTATTGCATAGTAATCACTATAATGCATTAAGATGTGATTATAAGATCAAGGTCCAAGACCTCATTTTTCTCTTTAAGTAAAGTAAAAAATATCATTAAATCTGTGCAAGAACAACACACAAACATTGTCAAATTTAAGTTTATACTTGTGAATTATTATGATATTTGTTCTGCTCTCACTGGACGACACTGCTAGCTCTTTATACCACAGCAGGGCTGCAAACATTGTCAAGGACTCCTCTCACCTGGTCACCACCTGTTCAAACTGTTGCCCTCTGGCCGACACTGAAAACCTGGACTAACAGACTCAGAGACGTTTTTTTCCATTTTTTCACACAGTTTTTTTTCTGTGCAATACCTGTGAATCTTCACCAATAAGTGTAAAATCACACAATATATTATTTTATATTTTATCCTAACTATTTTTATGTCTCTGTACTCCTGTTTTGTGTTTGTAAACTGCAAAGCACTGATTTGGAGCAGCACTTATAGTTTTGCTGTATTCACTGGAATAAAATGACAAGGCTTTTGATTGTGATTTGACTTTGATTGATAAGTAATTATATTTTTTTAATGTGTTATGATTATTGATATAGGAAGTTATGACTATGCTGTGTGCTATGAGTGATAATTATTAATGTGGTATAAGTAAGTTTGTAATGTGGTTGGGCATCATAGAAAGTTTCACAGTGGTTCCCAACCTTATTTGTCTCATGACCCCATTTTAACATCAGAAATCTCTGGTGATGCAAGACATTCAAAACAGAGACACTTTCTGGTTTTTGATCATGTAATAGTTTGCTATATTATGTTACAAATAAACGTTAACTGTAGATGACATTTAGCCTATAAAATGTATATTATTATGGATGGAGGCAGGAAAGCCAGGTTGAGATTACTGCACAACGTGAGAATTTTATTTTCCCTGGTCAGGATATGTACTGTCTAGTGAGTTCAGCATGTATTTACAAGGCTGCAAATTAATACTGAACAAACAATAACTCAAACAATGACTGTATCTTAAAATGGCCGCAATGAACAACTTTGATATGTCCAAGGTGAACATGGTGGGGTCACATGATTGGGTCAGTCAAGATATGCCCAATTATATGCTGCATTTTATTTGAATTTGATTTTTATTTGGGAAAGTCTGTGGCGTTTTAATTATAATGAAATAAATATTCAATCATTACATCCATCCATCCATCCATCCATTATCTACCACTTATCCTCATAGGGTCGTGGGGGGGCTGGAGCCTAAAAAAATTAAATTGGTAAATTGTTTTTTATTTTTACTGATTACTAGAATGCTTGCTATGAAAATGGAAAAAGGGAGCTATTTTGCACATTAAACCCAGTTTATTTCTTATTTTACACTTCTTTGAAGTTTCCCAAAATTACCTGCCAAGCTCTGTCTTAAACAAACAGAAAAATGACTGGTCCATTGAAAAGGAAATGCCAGAGTCAAATTTAAAGACTACAAAATGTAAACATACAGTAATGTTTAGATTTGATATTTTAGACTTTTTCCTCAATGACTACTTAAATACTTGAGAAATAACTCCAAAAAACAGTCCATAAAGATGCCTTTTTGAATTTGGCATATTCATAGAAAAGAGTGCACTTTATTGGGAGACGTTTAAAAAACAGAAAGGAAACAATTTGCGGTTGGACACATCCATCCAAATGATACAAGCACAGATGAAATTTACAGCCACAAAAATGAAAATAATGTAACAGATTAGAAGTCTGAAAACACACATTTTTTCTTTTATTATCTTTATCATTCTGAGATTTATACATCCTCCCAAACAGCTAGTAAAATCTCCTTGTTTTAACCTTCACCTCGAGCAAAAAGCATAGAGAGGTTTAGGGCTGAAATGTTTTTTATAGCTTCTCTAATGGATAAGATTTCAAATATTTTATTGCAGCCTTGACTTGTTCTGAGACTTTAAAGTCATGCCAAATGTTAATGTGAGGCTGGTGTAATGTAATGTAATGTAAGGCTGTTTACATATGCTGAACCCCTTTCAGACATTGTACACGAGTAGATATACATTCAAAGCACCATTAAGTTGTTTATGAGTTTTACTGTGATCAACTATACCTTTTACAGTATATTCGTAATCACTGACATGTTAAGTGTATCCCCTGTATTAAAACACCAGTTTCAACCTCTGTGTTGGGAATCTCTTGCTGCCTTTACGTCGTTATTCTCATTGTTCATGCTCAGTTCCTTCCTCTCCTCCTGTTGCCAGCTGTTATAAAAAGCATAGAGACGTAAATACAGGTCAGTTGGCTAACTGAGGTAGAACAGATTATTATCAGAACGTAGAATATGGATGGCATGGGAGTTTATCATCTGGGCTCTGATGGCATCACTCCCCTCAAGGAAACATCAAGCTCAGCACAGCATGGAGCAGGGAGCGACAATAACTTTACCCATAGTGAGGGGTCTATAGTCCGAGCCTCGATGCTTTGAGTGCCAAAGACATATATTTACATCCTTTAAAACAGAACATTTGAGTGCTATATATATATATATATATATATATATACACACACGTATGTATACGTGTATATATATATACACGTATACATACGTGTGTGTATATATATATATATATATATATATATATATATATATATATATATATATATATATGTCTTTCCTTTTTTCGGCAACAGGCACAACAGCATGCTCTCACACAGTCTGTGAGTAATACTGGGGCTTCTGGGATTTGTAGTCTGGATATAAAGAGACGGTATATGCCGCAGAGATCAAAGCAGGAAGTGCATCATGAAAGATTACTTAAAATGGCCAAAAGCACTGGAGCAAGGCACTTTTGTTTTGTTAACTCAATGAGTTAAAATGCCATCGAGTTTGAACAGCAGCCGCAGCAATGTTAGCACAAAAGGTGCAGTGTAGCTTTTGTGTTTCATGAGTGTTGCGGTAGTAAGCATGGCAGCAGAAGTCAACAGCTCACAGATGGCTTTAGGGAATACGTGTTTACTTGTTTTCTTGCCAAAGCAAAAGAAAAAATGGTAATTTCTCAAAATTTCGCATTTTGAGAAGGATGTGCCATGTAAACACAACGGTGAACTTAGTTCAGACTACGCTGCATTTATTACAAATGCAGGATTTTTTTTTTGACTCGTCAGTTGTCTTTACCTAAGACTCTTCGGGAAGAGGTTCTTCTTTGACTGCCTTCTACAGAGGCAAACAAACATAAATCACACATTATCTGTTGGTAATTCTTTCCCAGTCACTGAGACTGAGAGGAACAAATGGATAAAACTCACCTTGGATAATTTGGGCAATTCTTTCACTTTCCCCTTCGATGTCTGAAAGGTCAGTTTCTGAAGGAAAAAGTCATTCATTAAGTTAAACTGGAAAATATACAGTCATGGAAAAAATTATTAGACCACCCTTGTTTTCTTCAATTTCTTGTTAATTTTAATGCCTGGCTCAACTAAAGGTACATTTGTTTGGACAATTATAATGATAACAACAAAAATAGCTCATGAGAGTTTAATTTAAGAACTAAGGATTATTCATTTTCCATGGTTTTCTTGATAATAACCAAAATTACTTAAATTCTTACATCAATAGCTATGGCATTGTACCGCCAAAAAACACTACTTTTAAGCATTCCATGTTTTCTTTTCTGTTTGCTTTAAACACATGATACACACAAGAGTTAATACTTGATTGCATAACCATTGTTTTTGATGACTGCAGCCATGCGTCTTGGCATGCTCTCCACCAGCTTCTGACATTGTTCTGCTGTCACAGCAGCCCATTCCTGTTGGACAAATTCAAACAAATTTTCTTTGTTTTTGGGCTTGTGGTTCTCCATTTTGAGTTTGATGATTTTCCACAGGTTTTCAATTGGATTAAGATCTGGTGATTGAGCAGGCCAAGGCATGGTGCGAATGTTGTGGTTCTCCATCCAGGCTTTAACTGACCTTGCCGTGTGGCAAGGGGCATTGTCTTGTTGGAAAATCCAGTCATTCGAGGCAGGAAAGAGTTTTCCAGCTGATGGAAGAAGACTGTTTTCAAGGGTAGTCCTGTACTTGACCTGGTTCATTCGGCCTTCACACAATTGCATTTGCCCTGTTCCACTCACACTGAAACAACCCCAGATCATGACTGATCCACCCCCATGTTTTACTGTAGGGGCAAGACAGTCTGGGTTGTAAGCTTCTCCAGGCTTCCTCCTAACCAGTAAGTTGGCTGGAGTGGGCATCAATTCAAAATTGGATTCATCACTGAAGAGAACCTTAGCCCAATCATCAACAGTCCAATCCTTGTGGTCTCGAGCAAAGAGTAACCGGGCCTTCCTCTGCCTTTCATTGATGAAGGGCTTCTTGCGTGCTCTGTGTGACTTCAAACCAGCTTCAACAAGTCGGTTTCGAACTGTCCTTGCCGAGCAAATCACATTTCTCGACAGTGCCCACTCATTTTTAAGGTCCCTGGAGGTCTGACGACGATTCCTGACACAGGAACGGATGAGTGCACGGTCATCTCGTGGGGTAGAAAGACGTTTCCTGCCACGGCCAGGTAGCAATTTGGTAGTGCCATGTTCAGCTTGTTTTTTTTGTTGGAATGAACGGCTGTCTTGGAGATCTTCAGTTTTTTCGCTACCTGTCTCTCACTCATGCCAATTTCCAGCAGTGCCAAGATGGCTGCCTTTGTTGCTTCACATAATTCTTTTGTTTTAGGCATTATGTGAGAGCTGACAACTTCTGAGTTGTGCTACGGCTTGAATGTAAGCAGGAAACCACTCTAGGCCTTTGCATGTGCAGTGCTGCTTGTGACATGAAATGGCCTCTTATATACCCTGGGAATCAATTAAGCTTAAGAATGTCAAATAGGACATAAAGTATTATGTGACCAGCTGCATTTTTTGTTGTGTTCATTGTATTATACGTTTAGTGGTACCAGATATTAGAATGAACAAGAAATTGAAGAAAACAAGGGTGGTCTAATAATTTTTTCCATGACTGTATATGTAAGAATGAATGATCAGGTCACATTAGCCTTATTAGCCTTAATTTGTTCTCAATATAACAATGATCACATTCACATTGAACCTAAACATGTGATCAATCAGCCTCCATTTCAGGAGATTTATACATATTTGTTTTTGTGTATTTAATCACTGTATAGGATCTATATATGTTTAAAGCTATAGTCTGTCATAGTAGAGATTTAGCTAGAGAGTTAGCCTCCTCTAAGCTCCTCCCCCTCCCATCCATGCTCCATCCAAAGCCACGCCCCCTCAAACTTGAACTATCTAACAGTGGGATTCAGCAGGAAGAGGAGAACCGATATGCTACATCACCACAGTTGTGAGTTGCATATCTTATAACCTCTTCAATACAAGCAGCACTGACAACCAGTTTACACCCACAGACAAGCTAATGTCAGCATTGGGCTAATACACGCTACAAAAGTAGCTAAGTTGGCAAACATTACATATTTCATGAAAATAATAACTCCTCCTGAAGCTAAACAAATAATTACCTGTCCAACAGAAAGAAAGCAGAAACTTCTGCATCACTTTTCAGTCCCTTCAGATGTCTCAGTGTCTCCACCAATGTTCACTCTGGTTTGTCCTCTTAGCTTTATCCAGACTTTATTTTCCTTCCTTTTTCTGAATACATAATATATTGACTGCTCTCAAGGTGGAAAGACCTTTTCACCCAGAATAACAAAAGGTGCTTCTAAACAGAATGACAGACTACAGCTTTAAGTTATATCAGTGAAGTTATTTTATAGTAAAACACACAAATATTACCACAGTAGAGAATTAAACAGCTCAACTTATGTTATACCGGCACAAACCAGTCCAGCTCAGCTCAAAATAACTAGAAATATCCTTGTGATTTAGTTTCACTGACCTTCCAGGGCGATGTTGGTGGTACCAGAGCTGACTGAGTACTGAGGTCCTGCATACGACAGCAAGTCATGTGTTTGTGAGATGACGAATGATAGGAAACTGCTGATGTATTGATTCAAGAAAGAACTATTTACCTTCAATGACCCTGGTGACCTTTGTGATGGAGGGTGGAGCCTCAATCACCCTGGTAACCTTGGTAAAAGTGGGCTCCCCTTGAATTACCCTCGTCACTTTAGTGATACTGGGCTCCCCTTGAATAACCCTCGTCACTGTGGTTACATCAGGAACTATGAAAACAATGGTGACATGTGTCACTACAGTGAAAGTACAGGCAGCAAAGCATTGCCCCTCCATACAGAGAGCTTTCCATTTGTATGCAAGTATCATACAAGTATCATTCACTGGATAAGAAAGCCGCTTTGACAAAAATGTGATTCATAATCATCACTGATTCATATTTTTAACATCTATTTCTATGGCAGAAAAGAAAATTTTCTTTTACGGTTTTAATGAATTAACAAAAAGTGTTTCCAAATTGTTCCTCTTTTCTAAGCATGCGACTGTTTATTAACCACATATAATCCATCAGATGTCACAGATTAGGAATCACATGATGATGATACTCTGCAATCATCATTACTGTACCTTCCTGGAGGACACGAGTGATGATCCTCTCTAATAACAACAGGAGATAAAAAGCCATTAAGTGTTTAAAGATACTTTATTGCAAACAAAACCATAAATAAACATGATAATATATGTATACTCACTCATAAATGTAAGGGGAATTTCCTGATATCTGAATCCTGAGATGTACTGTAAAGAAAGTGAAAAGTCAGTTACAGCAGATGACACATTAACAACAGGGGGTACAATAAAACCAAAGCTACTATTTATGTACGCTGCATAACAAAGCCTATAATCAACTCGCCCGTAAAAGAAGAACAAAGCATGGTTTTCAAGCAGGTGCTTGTCTTGAACTTTACGTTGAGATACGTTGTATTTTGGCAGCCATAGAACGAGTAAAACACAACATCTGTATGCAGAAAAAAACTGTGCCCTGCCCTAATCAGCGTCAATAAGAGAAGTAAATCTTTGATGTGACACCTTGATTTGCATGTAAGTGATGAGCCTCTTCAACAGCATGAGGAGATTCTGGCTTCCAACAGGGATATCTGGAAGAAAACGCAGAGCATTAACTGCATTCAGGCCTTTACAACGGCTATAAAAGCAGTGCAAAGAGTGCATCTCAAGAGAGATTTACAAATGAAAGGGATTATTGACAAAATATTGACTGAGTGAAAAATTGTACCTCCAGGATATAAGACTTGGTTGACAAAGTGAACGACTCCATTTGTGGCCATGATGTCAGATTCAGGAACTTCGACAGTGTTCACTTGCATTGAGTTGTTAGCCTGAGGTACAAAGTTAAAACAATTACAAACAAGAAAGCCATAAAATGAAGGGTTTGAATGAACGTGCATTTTAAGATATGATGATATTAACTCTTTGAGTGCCATTGACGTATTTCAACATCATTTAAAATCAGACGCTTGAGTGCCATCGATGTAATAATACATCAAAGTGTTTTTTCGGCAGCAGGTCACTGTTAATTCTCTCCTGCAGCCTGTGAGTGATTTTGGGGCTTCTGGGAGATGTAGTCAGAGCTTAAAGAGATGGTATACACCATGGAGATCAAAGCAGGAAGTGGAGACGATCGTGATTAGTGAGCAAAATTGACAGATTCTGGACAAAAAGTGGCCTTTACTCTACTGAAGATAAAACAAGAATGGAACAAGCTAAAACAAACATTTTTTTTCCATGATGAAATAGAGAGTCTCTTCTTTCATTTGAGCTATTCAGTGTTTTCAGAGACATAGTACAAAATATTCTGTGGGTCTTGAAATTTGACTCAAAATGGGAAAAAACGTTGGCACAAGGCACTTTCTGGCACTCAGACTAAATTTAAGAAATTGAGGATGATTTTTTATCAGATAATGATGGATGTTATTATAATTTCATTGAAATATTAAACTATTTTATATCTTTATACTTGAAAAAAAAACTTAAAGAGTGAAATGACTTTAGCTAAAATGTGCTCAGTACTTACAAGAATCACTCTGAGGTTACTGCCCTGAAGAGATCTGAGAAGGTTTGTCACCCCAGCCTCCAACCCTCCACCAATGAAGACACCATTATTAATGTGATACAAAAGGATGGTTCTGAGAGCATTTATGTCACCTGAAATACAGACAACAAACACATCATGTCATTCATTTATCCCTTGTGATTTTCAACAAGCAACATACAGTAGGTGTTCAAAACACAAGGGAGAATGAAAGACCTACTCTTCAATAACGACAAATCGCTGTCGCTCAGAGCAGCGAAAGCCTTATCGCTTGGAGCAAACAGAGTGAAGTCTCCCTCCTGTTTCAGCAGGTCAGTCAAGTCAGCAGCTTCCATCAGAGACAAAAAGATCCTGCAGGACGGAGAAGAAAGCAGCGACTTGGCCGTGACAGAAACCACTGAGGGCTGACATGTTGCAACAACTGCATTTTCTCTTTCCCATGTGGCATTAATGGAAAGATACAGACAGATACAGCAAGATGTGGTTTGTGAATCATGCTACATTTTAATAACACAGTCCCCTTTCACTACCGTCACTCTTTACTTACTTGAACCCTCCATTTTCGGTCAGAATCTCGAACATGTTTTTTTCCGCTGGTTTCAGCAGAGACCTCATGAGATGAAGGGCCCCGTTGCTTCCTTCTTTGCTGCCTCTTACCAGACAGGAATTCTCAATGCACACAGCCTGCAGAAATAATCCACAAGTTAAATGCACGGGGATTAAATGTCTCAAATATATGAGGATTGATGGTTAAATAACAGATGTAATGCATGCTTAGTGGCACACAGCCACGATTTTTTGGCAACGCTTCAGAGAAGAAGACGCACTGTGCGATAGATGAAGACCCTCAGAAATTTCCCTGCAATGGTCTCCAGCCGCTGGCCATTGAACAACTGTCCCAGGGTGATCTTTCTCCTGACGATGTGATTCTCCAGGATGAGTTTGAGCAAACGCTGATCCATAGCCATCACTTCATCTATAGAGGAAAGAAATGGTTGTGTATTTTTCCATTAATATCTACTTATTATTATTTTGACCATAATATCTAAACGAGAGCAGCAGCCACAATTCTAACTGTGAGCAAAGACACTGATCTATTATCAGTGACTTGATTTACTGCACAGTTGTGCAGGTGGACCACAGTAACCTACAAATCATCACACAATGATGTACTGCACATGCACACATTTGTAGTTTGAATATGGTATATCTGTTACAGCCAGCTATTGCTGGTGCATGTCTTATACCCATTTAAAACCGTATGCCTTTAAAGATAAAAGGATTCTGCCTTGATTAATTACAGGAACAAACCATCGCTACTCCCTTCGGGTAAAATCCAGGAATGTGCTGTGGGGGAGTTGATATTTGGGCTGACATGGTATAAAGTCTCTCCAGTGTCCCAAAAATCCATTTATTTCCCTGGAGCTCCATATATGTACATATTTATTTATTTTGACCCAGCACACAAAGGGAAATTAAAAATATACCCTTTAATTCCAAACTGAGCGTGGATCACACTCAAAAAAGCCCAACAGGGTGTCTGCTACATTAATTAAGTGTAACATGTAGTTTCTACCATATATAGTAATGTTTTGTGGTTGAACATCATTAAGTAATGTTATTTTAGCAGGATGTGCAATAATTTTAAATTGTGTAAATTAATTTATGTTGACAGAGCTTAATGCATTTTGGGTAAGATAGCAAATTGCGTGTGCAACTCCAGAGCAGAAGGTGGCAGTAGTGTGCGAGCCGGGAGTTTTAGAAACTTTACTTCCTGAAGTTCAGCACACAGTTCAAAACACATGCTGAGAATGGACAATGTTCGTTGTTGAAGACACTGAGCTCTAAGTCCTTTATTTGACTTAAAATACCTTTGACTTCAAAATAAACCGCTGCACAGAAATATCACATAACTTGTTATTGTCTGCTTTATAATTTTGAACGATTAATTTCATCACCAAATGTTTTCGTAGTGTGCTCATTAATCATAGCAGCATTAGTTGCATTGCATCGCTTGCTAAATGAGCACATTATAGTTGGGTGGAAATAACTTTCCAATTTTTTTCGTATGTTCACCCAACAAATGATTACTATGATGGATTTACCCTCATTATTAAGTAATAGTAATGCCAACACCTACGTTGACCCAGCATATTTACATTTATGTCACTCAATAAAACTGTTTCTTCCTTATTGAGCATATTAAAATTAGGTGGAAATACTTTCCATAATTTTTGACTATGAATGACTATAAATGACTATTTTAAGTTCAGCCAGCATTCATATTTAGCCATCTGCTGAATAGAAAACAGAGGGGCATTCATGACAGTAGTGAGCAGTTACTCACCATTGAAGGCAGCGTTGAGGGGGGCTAGCAAAGTGTATTCAGCGCCTGGTCTCATGGCTGCAGAAAGACCAAGCTCGGACACCATGTCACCAAAGGTTGACTGGGAACTTCCTACCAGTTCCATCACCTGCTTGGCTTAAATGGCAAAGAAAACCCCAGCACAATTAAAATATGGAAAACAGAAAAGCATTAAACTCTTGGCACAGTGTACATACTACTACAGGTGTGCTTAAATAAGAGGAAAATATGACATGATGGAGTCTAACCTGAGTCTGGCATGAGCACTTGGTCAATAAGGTGGATGACACCGTTGGTGGTGACGACGTCCTTCTTGAGCACCATCTTGATTCCATTGACTGTTAAACTGTCACCATCACAGCCAATTTCAATGTTGTTGCCCTCCAGGGTCTCGTAAGACGTTCCACTCATGATGGCCTCAGAGCACTGGACTGAATCCAGGAGGTGGAAATTCAGAAGAGCTGCAAAAGCAACATGAAGATTTTAAATTAAAGCACGGTTTCGGTATAGGTATAGGTCAGTTGGCTGTATGGCCGCAGCTGGAGGTATAACACACAGGGAGCCTGAAGGTCCTTAGGATCCCCTGGGTCCTTGGGTTAAAAGATTTGTGATTTTTTCACAGTTCTGTTTATCTTTGAGTGAAATTAGCTGATCTCACATTTTAAGACAAACTAAGGGCTAATAAAAAGTTTTTGTTTCCAACTCAACACGCTTGCACAACAAAGCAGCTGTTTTCTGCCTCTCAGTATTGACGCAAAACAAGCTGACAATGTAGAGATGCTGCATTTTGTGGTGTTTTCTCCAGGATTTTAAGGACTTACAGTCATTACATATTTGAATGCTTGCTCTGATTGATGATTATAGTAGTATAATTTGAAAAGAAAAAATGTTAAATCATTAAATGTTAAATGATCTGTTGCATTGTTTTACTTTCCACCAACAATTTCATGCGTTGGAGAGGAGAAGAAACTTGAGACTTATTTTTATTGCTCATCGACAAAACTTTGTTATGTGCAGCGTGCAAAATCTGGGCTCCAAATCCATTGTGGCATCATCTGTTTTGAGTTGGAAGAAGTTGAATACTGTATGTTTAAAAAAAAAGCTTTATGGGTAACTTAGTCTAGGAAATATGACGCCGGGGAATCACCACATTTCTTTTTCTGTACCTTCATCATTAAGTCTAAATATGCATGTTAATATAAGTATAGTTCCTAGTTCCTTGAGTGGTCTTTTAAGCAACAGCTGCAGACCTCCATGATAAAAAGTCTTGTTTACCTTTGAGGACCTCCTTGTCGCTCAGAAGTCTCTCCAACACATCGCTGCCCAGCCTCTCAAAAGCTTCGTTGGTGGGGGCAAAGAGAGTGTAATGTCCTGGCTGGCCGAGCTTGTCCAAGAATCCAGCAGTTTGAGCCACATCCTAAATGGTGATGACACCAACAGGCTTATGATCAGGAAGCTTATACAAGAGAGTACAGAAACATTTGTAAAGAAACTAAATCACAAATGCAAATTCTACAAGTTTGAGTCTGTAGTCTTTGTACAGTTTCGCTGTTTTTTTTTGTTTTTTTTTTACGTAAATACCTTCATTATTTTCTAAATTGCATGTTAACCTGTAACATGTGTTTGCATATTCATCCATCTGTGTGTTCACTCACACTCAGAGTCGTCAGGTCATCGTTGACCTCAATGACGTCCTGGATTGTGTTTCCAACAGCGCTGATAACACGGTCAATGACATGCACAACCCCATTGGTGGCAACCTGGTTGCCATGGATGATCCTGGCGCAGTTCACAGTCACCACCTGCACATAACACGTACTTTAATGTCATACCACTGAAAAGTGTTTTAGTACAGCTAGAAATGGACTGCCATGATAATACTCACCCCATTGGGGTAATGGTTAATTCGGAGACCAAGGTCGTTGTACATGGAGGTGACAGTCATTCCATTCTTTAAATCTTTGGTCAGGAGCCGTTTGTTGGCCATGTGATAATGCAGAGCGTTGTACAGTTCAATGTTGACATTGCTGACCAGTGCGCTCCTCGTTGCCTGTTAGGTGAGAAACTTACATGTTAACACCTCACAGACAGATATGCTCCATAGATTTCCATTTTGCTCTTGACTCACTTCATCCAGAAGATCCCAGGCCGCGTTGCTGGGGGCAAAGAAGGTGTAGGATCCAGATCCCTCGATCTCAGGCTTTAGCTTCGAAACATCAGCGTAGTTTTGGGTTGAGGTGGCTTTCACCAGACCCAGGGTGCCATACACATTGTCAATTGGAGCCACTTAGAAGGAGATTTACAACAAGCATCATCACATATCAGCCTGCTGTTCACATAATAGACTTGAATAGAGAGACTCAACATGTGTCGACAATATGCTACACCATCCTCCTCTAGTTTATTTAGGCTAACTTCAAAACTGGCACACAGTTGCTCTACAGTTTGATATGACCTCATCTGAACTTTATCCACTGACTACAGCATTGCAGCACTTAACTTTACCTGCAGGGCAACCACGCATGCCGTCCAGCTTCATGTACCCTGGGCAGCACTCGTAAAGCACAATCCTGCAGGCAAAACACACAGATCATGAATGAGTGTAGCATCTCAAATCAGTAGCACGTAACATGAAATACTGCTTGCATGAATTTTTTAACGTAGCTGCAGAACAAATTCATATTATTTCAGGCTGCCTTGTTTTGAGCTGAATCCTTATTGCACATTGGTTTGGTTTCCACATGTTACTCATTATCTCCTTCATTACCCAAACAAACCATGTGACCCTACAGTTTTGGCCAAAACCTAATGGAAAGTGTGCCTCAAGGATTATGCTACCATTACAGTAGTAGATTTATATTACCGAGACCTTCGCTTTGAAGCTTGACAATTAGTTGAGACTGTGTTCAGCATTTGGTGAACCTCAGAAACATTTTGGCCTGAAGTACTGCTGTGTAATTACAGCGGCGTTTTAGGAACTGTTGTGACACAAGCTTTTTTTTTCACATGTCACCAGAGACTTTAGTGCTTCTTTTAAAGACTTTTAGAATTTAGAGAGTAACCACTGTGATTTCTGTGTAGTTAAATTAGACACACATGAGAGATGTTTATTTGTTGTAGCCGGAGGAGAATAGTAAAACCGCAGCTGCTACATAAAAACATAACTATACCCCATGTGTGAACAGGTTTGAACTTGTTGGAATTGTATCATTGTTTCCAGGTCTTGGAAAACCAGGTATGCAACAATAAAAAGAAAAGCGCTGGCTGGGGTTCATTTCCTGGTGTTTATTGTTAGAAAAATTGAACAAGGAAGCTGCTTCCTCCCCATTTATCATCTTAGCACGATTAAAGCAATTATGACAAAGAGTAAGAACATTAAATCTTTGTCGGTGACCACATACAAATGGCACATAATTTGCACCATAATTTAAAAAAATAAGCTTTTTTTGGAGCAAAAAAGAAACTGAGGAAAACCATGTGCCAACTGTCTCAGATGGTACAGACAGAGGCTGTGGCGAACTGCACCTCTTTGACAGCTGCATTTGAATCAAAGTTAAATGGAGTTGGAGGGACTGGGATGAGATCATACAAACCCCATTGGGGCAGAGTCAGCAAATCTCTCGCTACATCGCTCTCCCACACAGAGGGCTTGTGTCTGGCCACGGGGTAGGAAACTCAACTTGTCAGCTTTCCAACAACCATGATAATTTTCAGACATAATATAAGATGTGGCTTTCTTCCAATTCAACCCATCACTAATGGGTAGTTTGGGAGTTTGGCTGCACTGTTCTTGGCGACAAAGCTCCTCTGGAAGCAGAAACATTTGTTAAATCAAACCTCAGTAGGACACAAAGACAAATTTTGGCTGACTGAATAAAGTTACAGAACAGACTGCCAGCAACTACTGTAAAAAGTGCAATTGAAGTCAGTCAAGTATTAGATCAGTGAGCGAGATGTTCAACAGGGTCTCTTATTGTATCTTATAAGTCAACCTTTATTGAAATTTAAGTTATACTGATTCAGTTGAGTCTAAACTCTGTTGTCCTGAGTGATCAAAATCAGCAAAAAGTCACAGCTGATCAGCTCCACTGAAACAATTATACATGCAATTGAACTGAAATATTGATATTTGTTCTGGGGAGTGTATAAACTACTAGTGTTAAGTGCTTTCAGGACTTTGTGTTGTCATACTACAACAGCAGTACTTCAGTAAACCAGTTTACTGTGTGAGTCTAACTTTGGCCCTCTTGTCTTTTGATTGGTCCCACGTTCCCATGTCAGACTGTCAGACTCCCATTGAAATAAATAATCTGCCAAGTTCAATGAGCAGTGTGCAATCATCATGAAGAGCGGTGATTTAGGCATAATGCAAGAGGGCAAGCTGAATGTGTGTCTGTGCATGTGTGAAAGAGAGAGACTATAGGCATGGCTTCAATCCATGTTTAAACACAAAAGTGCTGAGGGGGCTGGAATAATAAGAGAAAAAGAGGTTGTCAAGAGTGACCAAGCTGAGCGCTTTTCCATTCATGAAAACAGTGAACATTTTGCAGCCACATCATAGCCTGGAACCAGTGGTTCACCACTTAACAATGTCCAGACTTCCTCAGTTATGAAACCCCTAACATACAGTTTACGAGCTCGAACACTCGGATACAAATGAAACAAGCTCTGTGTCCATAGGTTTCATTTTAAGTGCAAGTTTAATATAAAGTAAGATAACAGATGTCAGTCCCTATGGAAACTAAAGTTTCCAAGAAAATCCTTAAAGAGAAAGCAGTGAGAAGAAGACACTGAATACAAATATAAAATTTGGAATTTGCTTGTCGTATTTATTTTTAAACACTTACGCTTTCTTTCCACAGATGGCCCCTTGGTACCAATTGCGACAAGTACTGAAGTATGTCTTCTTGGACCCCATGACTTGCTGGAGTGCGCAGACATTGGGTCTGATAAGAATTGAGGGTAAGACGCATTAATCAACAGGTAAACACAGGAGTAATAATCTATTGAAACTCTAAAATTATTCACTTTTGAATTATTATGTGACAAACATAATAATGCCCTGCTGGGTAAGACCCAAGTGTGACTAGTTGGCAACTACCCCTGCAGCTGAAAACAGACAGTCAAGCATGAATAATCACAAAATCAACACCTGCTGAAAAGTAAATTTGTTTGCTGGCTTGATTGGTTATTTGGCAACTCTGCCTCTTGTAATTAAATTAAATTATCAATCTTTCTTTGTGAAACATTTGTGACTGCATTATAATATCACAGATTTCATACAAAAATAGAAAAGAGACAAATATGCAGCAATTTTAGGAGCTATGGTGCTGTTATGGTATGATTCACTGCATGAAAACTAAAGCAGCATGGCATTACAAGTGTGTAAAAAAAATAAAAAAAATAATGAGAGATAATATTGATCAGCTTACCCTTCTTTTCTTGCCCTGATGCGACTGTGGGAGACTATTTTGTCATAAGCAGAGGAGTCAGCCTTGTCAAATGTAGAGAGCACAAAGAGTGCAAAGGCAGCCATAAAAAGGAGCTTCATCCTTGAGTTATTAGCGAGACCCTCCAGACCCAGAGTGATGGGAGCAGCCTCCAAGAGGGAGTTTATATATCACAAGTCTCACCCTCTACTCAAGGAGGATGGCAGCATTTCATGCATGGATGGACCACCTAGAACCTCTCAGAAAAGCACATTTTGATATGCACATACTGACTTTTTAGCATTTTTATGTGATAAATTAAAATCATTTGTGATTTATTTGATATTAAGCCATTTATGGAGTGCTCATCATCACATTCATAAAATGTTCTCCATTCCTCTTTTATGCACATTGAAACATGCAGACTTTGACCTTTCACACAAAAAGTTTTGCTGTGAAAAACTTTATAAACTAAGTCACATTTCAGCTCAAACACGGAGTAATGTGGTAAATAGAGCAGAATACATTGGATGGACATTGGATGCATTATCCTACTGGTTAAGATTTGAAAGCTCATTATCAGCTTTTAAACATTTTTTTTCTAAATATACTCTGATATACTCTGACACTGAACGCCATATTGATAGACATATACAAGAAGCAGCTGGGATACACAACCCAGCTGCATCTCTTCTGCAAAATGATTGTATCATTTATTTGGACAGCAAACAAAGAAACCTTGCATAATCTGTGGTCTGAGTGAACGCCAGACTGACATACAGTATATGTATACATCTTTAAGAGTGTAGTTTACTCCACCTAGTGGTAGGACACAGCATCACATAATCATTTTTATACTGGAGAGGGAATATTATAAATATTGAGGTAAAACAGTGTTTCATTGCCCAAACTGTGAGTCCTAGTTTTTCCATTCTAAATATTTCCTATTTCATTAATGTTAACAATAATATCTTGACAACTACAGATACAACACACATGCACAAAAATTATGGAAAATTAAATAGGCTGCAGTTTATAAGCTGCAGCTACTTTATAATGTGCTTCTTTGGATCTTTTTGTTTCCTTACAAATCAGCACATTTGAGTGCTAAAAGTGCAGCTGTTGCTCATAGCACACCCAAGTGGCATCACTTAGACCATTCATTCTGCTACATCTGTTCAGCCTCCTAGCTGA
Source organism: Synanceia verrucosa (assembly GCA_029721515.1). Lineage (NCBI taxonomy): Eukaryota > Metazoa > Chordata > Actinopteri > Perciformes > Synanceiidae > Synanceia > Synanceia verrucosa. The sequence continues at coordinate 5,008,677 of CM056559.1, forward strand.
ACAGATGTTACAGTGGCGAGCAGTAATGTCCTTCTGGCCAATTAGTCAAAGGATTTTAAATAAAAAGGGGAAAAGGAACCAGTGTGATTGCTTAAACCAATGTGGAGAAACGTTTAAAATGTCCATTAAAAACAGGAATAGTAACAGGAATAGCAGCCCTTTTATGACCTTGATTAGTCGGTGCCTTTAGAAAAACACACACATCAAATCCCTCCTGGGCTTTTCATCTCCCTAAAAAATTGGAATAGATTAACTTTACAATCCTGACGTGCCAATTTCCGAACGAAAGACTGTGTACTGGGAATGATGGAGCTGATGAACTCGTTGCAGTGATAATGAAATGCAGCGTGGCTTTTCCACTTAGAATCACAACACTCTCTGAATGCGTCACAAACACAGCATGTGTCACAAAGACTGGATAAAGAAGGCTCCATCTTGGTCCTGAGTAAAAGAAGATTTACAGGGAAAAAAAATGCAACACCAATTTAAATTGAGTGAGCTCTTCAGATATGATACAAAGAATCAAACAGTTTCATGATTAACTTTGGTTTGGTGATAAAAGAAACCTAAAGACTTCATCCAGCACCCCAGTGTCCTTACAGCTTTAAGCTATGAAGGTGTGAAGTTGAATATCTGTGCAAAAACTGCAGTTAATGTTAGTGATTGCATGTTAAAAGCAGCAAAAATGTGGATATATCATCATCATCATGTATTTGAATACGGCTTTCATCAGTTTTCCAATTTAAAAAGACATAACAAACACGTCACTCGTCTTTTATATGCATACACAACACTAGAGGGTGCTTCATGCTTACTAATAATTTAGCATGGGCCCATTATTCTTTTAACCTCATTATCACCAAGTTGAAGTACAGTAGAAACGGTGCGTGGGAATACTAAAGTGAAGTATAATATTTAAGAACAAATTTTAAGTAAGGAGATTTCTGATGCTGAGCTGCAAGAGCAAGAACAAACTATACCACAATTATCACCAAAGGAAGTCAGCTTAAACTTTTCAGTGCTCTATGTCAGAGGGACCTCTGTATATACAGCCAGAGAGACGGAAACAAACTATTTACTGACATATTTTCTCTGGTAAACAAGATAAGAGAGTAAAGAAAATCAAGACGAAGGTACAGTCAACAAGTTTTCTTCTGATCCCCTGTATCAGAGGAAGGCCACAGGCTAAAACATGCTGGTTTTTCTAATAGAGTGTTTCTGGTGTTTTTGACTATTTCCTGTCTCTATACTTCCAGGTAGTAGGGCAAGTTGTGCTAGAAATCCCCACCCTGCTTTTATTATATGTATATTTTGTAATATACATATAATAAACACAACATGTTGTGTTGTAAATGACTCAGCAACAAGTCAGAAACACTGATTTTTCAATTAGCGTTAGCATCTTTTATTTAATTGCATCAAATAGCAAAGCACCACATAGATTACAAGAGCCTGGAAGCTATAGAATATGACACACCTGACTTCTTCAGAATCAGGAATGAAACAATCACTCGAAACCTCAGAGAAATAATGGATTCTGAATAATTTGTCCAAATGGTATATTCCAGTATTAATACAACTATAGGTTTATGTGTGTCTGGATGCTGTGAGGAGCTCTGTAGACAGAGGAGATGAACGATTTTCATATGCAGCAGAATATCAAGGCTCTTTGGAATAAAATGCTCAAGGTAGAATACGAACTTTCTTCATAAATCCCTGAGCATCAAGTTAGCACTCACTCACTGAGGTCTGCCCTCACCCAGTCTTGTTGTAAATCTTCTATCAATTAAAGGTTAACGCATATTATAAAATTTGAGATATCTTATTATCAAACCATTCTATCTTTTACAGGATACAAGATTATTTAAATTAAATATTTTCTTTTTTATAAACTGATGGATGAATGAATATAAGCTTCAATCCACTGTGTTAAAACATAATTCAATTTTTATATTTTTTTGGCCCATTTTTCACTTCCTTAGTGTGCTCTTTGCATGAATGTTCAATCTCCTGAATGTCCATCTCCACTTTCTTCACGACTTCCACAGTTACTCTCTTAGTCATAAGCTGTTGCTGAGTTTGTCCACTAGATCTCAACATATCTTCCTCTGAGTATATTTCATCACATTTCTGAGAGAGTTGATTCGGTCTCTGGAGGGATCCAGCATCTGAGACGTTCTTGCACAGTTCCTCCTGAGTCTTTCCCGGGCTGGATGGAGTAACTGAACCTGTGGCTTGCCTGTTGGAGCCCACAGAGCTGCTGGTGGTGATAGCTCTGCTCTGCATGGTGGGGCTGGTCATGTCGAACACATTCAGCCTCTGCTGAGGCTCATCAGTGATGAATTTAGGAGAATATTTAAATGGATTTCCAGGGTAAGCCAAGGTGGAGCTTGCAATGTTACCTGCCACCCCTGCTTGAGGTTTACCCTTCATCATTCCCAAAACTTCATAGCGGAAGCTGGAGATATCCTGCTTCAGCTCCTGTCAATTATCGAAAACCACGGATGTTACAGCAGCAAAGATAACACAGCAATGAAAAACTTGTTTTTAGGTGATTGACTGCCTACTTTGAAATTCTCCTCTGTCAGCCCTTGCTCTGTCTTAGCATCTCTGATCATTGCGGCCACGTACCGCTTCACAAGGTTCCTCAAAACTTCCTAAGAATACACAAAAAAGGCAGAATTTAACGTAAAATTATAAATTTATGTTGAAATCAAGTTTCATCAAAAATGACTTAAGTCAAAGACAGTACATGAAAACTAAATAATACATGGTACTACCTGATACTCATGGTTTAATCTTACATTATCAGCAGCACGTCTCTACAAATAAAGAAAAAAGGTCCATTACCAAATAGACAGTTTTATTTTTTTGAATTTTACCATGGTAGGGTGCATAGCTCTTCCTTTACATGCCCTTTCTCAATAGGGGATCCTATGATATAGAGTTAACTTATTTAGTTATTAACTCTTTGAGTGCCATTGAAGTATTTTGACGCTTGAATGCCATCGACGTAATAATACATCAAAGTGGTTTTTCAGCAGAGGGTCTCCCACAGTCTGTGAGTAATTTTGGGGATTCACAGAGATCAAAGCAGGAAGTGGAGATGATTGAGATTAGAGAGCAAAACGGATGAATTCTGTTTTTTGATGAAAATGGCCTCTACTCTACCTCTGATAAAACAAGAGAGGAACGAGGTAAAAGCAAATATTTTTTTCATAATGAAATAGAGAGTCTCTTCTTTCATTTGAGCTATTCTGTGTTTTCAGAGACATAGTAAAAAATATTCTGTGGGTCTTGAAATATGACTCAAAATGGGCAAAAACACTGGAACAAGGTTTCTGTTTTAAAAAATGGCTGACACTCAAAGAGTTAATTAATCAATTTCTGAAGGGAACAGATCATATCATTAACTGACTTTGAGTCTATAAAACCACACAGGCATTAGAAATGTGCACATTGCAGTGGGGTCAGAGCAATTCTCTAGAAACTTACCCCTAATGTTTCGAAGGTTTCAAGCCTTTTTATGTTTTCTCCCTTAAACAAATTTTTCTTAATCCATCCAATTAAATAATAAAATGACTTTGGACTGGGTATTATATTGAATGGAGATGGCAAAGTTCCCCCTTCTTCAAAATAGCTCATCCATAATTTTGTTCTTGCAAATTTCCACTCTATATCTGCATGATCCTGAAGAGAAAAACAGAAGAGGGGTAGTTAAAATCTGTTCACAAAGGAATACAAGACAAATTAGTGTTATTTCTAGAAAATAGATACACTAGAGCACTCACAGCAATGTGTTGGTAGGAGTTGTTCATCATTGCAATTAGCATGTTCAGAAGCACTACCAGGGAGATAACATTGTACGTGCCAAACATGGTAGAGCCCACAAACTCTGTGAACACATGGTTTGGTTCCACATTGGTCACATAGAGGGAAATGAGGCCAAACACAGACCAAAATAATGACTGCAGTGTCTCGAACAACCTGAAAAGCAAACAACCATACATCACACAACGAACGCACTGCTGAAAAACAAACATATTAATTATTTAAAATGCTAATTTGTCAGATATAATGTATTAAATGACTCCAACTTACGTTGAGAAGGCGTTGTTTTGCTGATTACAGCGAATACCCTTGCACTCATTGACCATTTCTGTTTCATAATAAAAGTAGAGCTGGTTGAGGCCGTTGGCGAAGGCTAGCAGCACGAGACAGTAGATGAAGAGGAACTTGAGGATGTCCAGGAGCATGCGGCCCAGTGAGATTTGTAAGGGGCCCAGGTGGGAGTTGGCAGTGAAAAGGCAGATGAGACGTAACGAGCTGAAGATGTTGGCGATGGCAAACAACGCCTCTGCAACCAAAGTGGGATGCCACATTTCCCACTCCTCCCTACGTTTGGGCCCATTGTACTGTAAATAAAAAGACAGGAAGAAGAACAGTGAGGACTAAAAAATAAAGTGCTGCAAAGTTTTCCAGTGTTCAACTGAAAGTACAAGACAATACAGTGATATCATTTGTTTTCATTTTCTGCTTGATTGAGACTGTAAATAATTTGATAAACTGTGCAGATTAGAATATTATTAACCAATTAGTGTCAAATAACTTGGACTCTGAGATGCTCAGTACCTTCGCATAGGCAACAATCTTCAGGGAAATGGTGGCAAGATACAAGGAGTTCATTATGAAGTCCATTAAGTTCCACCAGTCATCTACGTAGTCTTCGAAACCACTATCCCACATCTGTTTGATCTCAGTCCATATAAAGCCTGTGAAAGATGAACGAACAACAAAGAACGTTTTCCATTTTAACCTCAAGGGTACAACATAAAGAGAGTGCACACATGCAGTATGGTTGCATATGACCAGAGTGTATTATTGTACAAGAAAGCACAAAACAGCAGTGTGTTAGTGTGTATTTGTTGTTACCGAGCACCCAGGGCAGGATCATCCATTCAACAGTGGTGGGTGGTGGGCCTTGATAGTCCAAGGGTGCTGAGGCTATATGCTGCGAGGCCAAGAAGAGCAGGAAGAGGAACGTCAGGTAGGAAGCAGTGTGACAGATGAACTTGATGAAGGGCTTACGGATGAATAAGCCATAGCGGCTTTTTGGAGAGATCAGGTAGAAGATGGATAACAGTGGGAAGAGGAGGCCGATGAAGATGCATGTGATGAGTTTTCCTGCCCAGTGACGCCTCCTCCAGCCTGGGAACTCATCATACCACTGAGACGCCAGCAGCTGCTGACAGTTGGGCTGAGCAACAAACTAAGAGGAAGGGAGGGGAAAAAGAAAGACGTTAACGGAAATGAAACTGCCTCATTGTCAGAGGAAGCCATTCAGAAAATAAAGGACACATCGGAACAAAGGCCAGGAACGTCTGTCCTCAAAATATCAGTGTCATTGTACTCACTGCGCTACATAATACCACATAGTATTTGTGACAAGATAAAGTACTACCACTAAACCAGTTGCATAAACACCTCAGATCTACTATTTACTATATTTTATGTGTTTATGAATAACGCAAGGTTATATGATTATTTATTTAAACTAATTTTGGCTACTTTATACTGATTATATGTATTGATAGTAAATAAATAAATAAACCAACACCACATTATTTAGGGGGGGCTTAACAATATTTTAGCCCCCCAAAAATAGGCCTAATGATGCCCCTGCATCTACCTATGTATTAGACACTTCATCACACAGAGGTATTGTAGATTTCCACCTCAAGCTCCACCAGATATGATGTTCAAATGACAAAAATGTCCAAGACACCTCCTGCTGATGACACAAAAGAGTCTCATCGTGTTGGACAGACAGAGAGAGGCAAGGCTTTAAAGAAGTAATGTGCCTTTCTATGTTTGCTGTTTTTATTATTTTTAGCAGAACTTTTCTCACAGCCGGTCACAAGAGACAGACTTTTATCTGAATCCTCTGTTAAGACGTGACTGACTGTGAGAACTGATAAACATCTGCTGGACATCTGCAGATGGTGATTGAAGTTAATTTCAGCTTAACCAAGTTATGGCCAAATGGATTCCCATTATGGCACTATATAGCATTACATCGTGGGTGATGAGGTCGTCCATCAGTGCAGAATCTGACATCTTTAATGTTTCTTATCCGTCCTTGTGAGATGTTGACTTGCCACAACATGACTGGAGGCAAAAGGCAGCATCTGGCGTGACCATATTTTGTCTGAGGACATTTTTGGAAGGTGAAAATAACCTCATCCAAGTCACACCGCTCACCTCTTTATATAAAATATTAATTCTGTCCTAGGGCAGTACCATTACTTAATTAATTAGTTAAAAGGTCTATAAAAACTCTGCTATAAAAAGGAGCAACAGACACAACAAACAACAACCCTTCTTGGTCCCCAAACACACAAAACCTGCTCTAGCAAACAGAGGTCAGATAGTAAAACAGTGGTTGACGTGACAACGATAAAAAGATGAAACTTGTTGCTCATCATCAAAATGCAGGAACTAAACACGCGATCAAGCACATAAATAATCGTGACAAGTCTTACTGTTTGGGAGAAAAAAAACATTGACTAAACGACCCTCTTTTTTTCTATCGACTCTTCATTATACAGGTCAGATATTTAAACACACAATATGTCATATTTGTTACTACTCAAGTTAAACCTCACTGCAAATAAGTTTGGGATTATTATCAAATCAAATTTAATTGGATAGCCCTTTACAATAACTGAAAGGTAGCCCAAGTGCTTTACAATAAAGCCATAAAACAGTGCATACAAACACAATACATTAAAAACAACATAAAAATGATACATAGAAATTAAGAGGGACAGTGTCACTGTGTTGCAAGGTATTAAAAGCCTTCCAAAGTAGTAGTAAAACCCCCCCCCAAAAAAAAATCATTGATTCAGTGCATTCATCCATTCATCTGTGATAAAACAGCTAGAAAACCTTTTGCCACGGAAACAAACTGTGGCACACTGGGCTGCTAACAGTCACACATCTTTACACATCACCGTCTCATCAAATACAACAGAAAAACCATGCATGGAGAGACAACATTTAAGAGCACACATGGTATATGAGCTTTTAACTACACAGCTGCTGTACAAACAAGATGCCAAAGCTCAACGGAGCATCTTTAATGAGTAGATCACTCAAAGACACCCACTGAAAATAAAGAAAAAAAATTGTATTTAGGCTGCAGGAAACAACAAAACAATCCTGAGCTTTCTTTCACTTCATTTTTTAAATCCATGGATGCATTTATTATTTATAATAAACTTAATAAGAAACATCTCATTTCTCAATAAATGACAGAAGGTTGGCATTGCATCCAGGTGATACAAACTCCAAATAAGATGTTAAAAGACAGTAAAAGCTTCCCTCCCTAATTAAAATATGATGAGTATGTATTTCAAGGAAATGGCCATCACTTATTCCACCATTATCCCCAATTATCCAATTGTCATGGGACTGGCCCAGAGTGCTACTGTAATGCATTGCTAAGAGCCAGCCTGGCTGTTCCATGTTGCTCTAAACTCCCAGAGGACTTCTCCACCCATCTCAGGCCATTTTCAACCTCATACTTACCCCTTGTTATGCTTGGTCCATGAGTGTCATTGTACTGTGCTGTAAAACCCTGTCACTTCTCAGTCTGTCTGTGTGTGTTAAAGTGTTTCCAAAACAATTAGTTAGTAGTTATTATACTACAAAGATCTTACCTCTTTCTGGCAATATTTGATAGCCAGCTTCAGTCGAGCCAGGTCATTAGTGTTCTCATCCAGCAGAGGGTTGATGTCATCACGGTAGTTGAGGATTATTTCCAACTCTTTTGAGCTTCTCGTCTGGTCCAACAGGTCCTTTGCGAATTGCTTACACATATGGGACAGCTCCTCGTACTCTGACTTGAACTCGTTCTCCACAGTGCTGAGCTCCCTCAGCTCCCAGCTGAGCTGGAAAGCCGTGAGGAAGGGATCCTCGCTGGAGAGGGCGATGAGAGACGGGCTGGAAAGGGCCTTGTAGATGTTAAGACGGGAGCGAGAGTGACGTAGGCCGTCCACGTCTGAGCTGGACACACACTCCACACAGTTGCAGCGCACAGCATGCGGCTGAGGTATGGAAACACCTCGCTGCACAAGGAGTTTGATGATCTCGTAGTTGTTGGTGTGGGCGGCAAGGATGATCGGAGTGATGTCAGGGGTGAAGTCTGAAAACTGTTTGTCCAGGAGGATTGGTGGAACCTTTTCAGGAAAAAGAAGACGACATAACACAGGATCAGTGCATATATGCTGTTATGTTATCAGATAATTCACACAGCGTTTTAAATGCCTCACAGGAACTGAAACAACTGGTTCAAATGGATCGAATTTCATCTGTCTTGGATCTCGTCTAACAGTGAGCACACGACTAATGGCTTGTGGTTGAGCTGGCCTCAAAATTTCTTGGAAGCAACACCCTTTTTCTTGTTCCCTCACTTCACATTAAACACCAAGTCCATTACAGGGAGACCCAGCAGTGTTGAAAGACATATTTACAAAGATGTTGAGGAGAATGCAACACAAACATTACAGAGTGACTTTTTGTTGTAGAAGCTGTGGATAAAAAGACACCCAGCATCACATCAAAGAGCACCACAGCTGCAACTTTCAAGCAGAAAAATAAGAGCTGAATTCCTAAAATAAGCACAGCTATGAAAGTCTGAAACTGTGGAAAGCACATCATTATTTTTTTCTTTTAGAATAAGGAATAAAACGACTAAAAACCTCTCACCATGAAGACATGGCATCGACCTAAATGGTTATATTGTGCCATTCATATTTACAATTAGCTGTCCAGTGTGTGTGTGTGTGTGTGTGTGTGTGTGTGTGTGTGTGTGTGTGTGTTAATGAAAGGCAGGGAAGGTATCAGAAAAAAAAAAACTAAAATAAATCTATTTTCTAAATTGCAATATGCTCCTTAAGGTTATGGGGAGCTGGATGGAGTCTGGCCTATTTTGGGGGCGCTGAAGCCCCCATAAAATATTTTTAAGCCCCCCCTAAAAAAATTGGTGTTGGTTTATTTATTTTACAAAAAAATGCAGACAAATTCAATATAAAGTCGACAGAATATGAGTTTAAATAAATAAACATATAACCTTACATTATTCATAATAATTCCTTGTTGAAAAACGTGCAAAATGCCCTCTTTGGAGGCAAAAACGCACCCTATATTCACTCCACTATATATATATATATATATATATATATATATATATATATATATATATATATATATGGGATGCTGTCATTACCTGCTTTTCTCCACGTGGCTTCTTGTGGTTGAGCAGCAGCTCCACAGCCCCTACCACCTCTTTGCGGATGGCGTGCAGCAGGGCATCACCCACATACACATTGAAGCTGAGCAGCAGCTCAATGATCTCCAGGTTCTCGTTTTCAATGGCGATGAGCAGAGCCGTGCGCCCCAGGGGGTCGATGCAATTGATGTTGATCCTGAAGTAGATCTCAGCCTCCTCCAGGGCTTGTTTCACACTGGCATAGTCCCCCTTCTCCACAGCGCCCAGGTAGGCCCTCTCCAGGGCGGACAGCTCAGACTCGGCCCGCACGATGCGCAGCGGGATGCGGTCCCTGTATGACGAGCTGTCACTTTTCCTGTAATACAGCTGTGACATGGCTGCACAGAGAATGGATGAGACGATGATAAGACGGGGAAAATACGAAAACAAGTTTCAGTATTTGACTTTTCAGACACAGAGGGAACTATATAACTGTCAAAACTGTCATTTAGGGCACATTTCAAACACAAAATTAGCTTGTAACTCTATTTTCACGGAAGATATAATCATATTTTCCACTGACATTATTATCAAACTGAAAACACTCATGAAGCATGATTGAGAAGGCTATAGCAGTTCACAACAGATGACTAAAAGGCGTTAGAAAGGCGCATTACGCGCCTTTCTAACGCCTTTTAGTCATCTGTTGTGAAACTAAAGGGCGTCAGAAAGGCACGTAATGCGCGCAAAATAATGATGCACAAGAGACACACAAAAACTTTACCCACCTACAGTACTGTTTCTCTCCACTTGTTACTGAGTCAACACGGAGACGCAGGTCCAGAGGATGCGCCTGGGTGGTCGGAGCTTCATCTCATCACTAAAGTCTCCACTGGAGACACTGGAACTTATTACTGACATGTCATGCAATCCCCTGCCCTTCCCTTCCACTCTGTGTGGGAGCATCAAGGGAATAAGACTGCCCTCTCTGCTAAATGTACGAGAAGAGATCCTGGATCCTTTCAAACAAACTGCGCTCAAAACTCATCGGCAGAAAACGCGTCTCCAGCCATCGCCGCCCCCTTTACGCCTCGATTTGTTGCATCATATTACAGAGGCAAAGCCCCATTAACTATTTATTTTCAATGAAAAAGTAATGGCATTACTTTTTATTGATATGTTCGAGTCAGGACAGTCATGTTAAAGTTGTCTTATTTGCTTTTAATTTTTCAGATTTTGTAGGTTTAAGGCGTTAAACTCTCCTTAATACGACGTAAGCATGAATATCCAAGGAAAATAGTCAATGCCCACACACGCTTTTCAGCTCTGTATTGATTCCTTTGAAGAGAGTCAACGTTGCAGTCACAAGGACATTTGTCAAGACGTTTCAACAAACACGTGCTTCAATACAGCCCATTATTTCTATAGTGGAGGCTGGCCTTGATCACACCAAAAAAAAAAAGCACTGAGAGCCTTTCAACCATGAGAAACATACACTATTCAAAGGTAGGAGCTCTGTTAATGCCAGCATCATATCTGGGATTGTTTTGTGTGCAAAAGTCCTTTGCATTTTTAACATCTGACTGTAGTCCTTGCTGTCAATGATGTAATCCATACAGATACTTGACTAATGTTAAACTGTTGGAATAAGACCGCAGGTGGCATCCTTAATATACTGTCTTTAATTTGTCTGTCAAATAGGCCTGCTGCATTCAGTTGAGGTGAATTAAGGCCCTGGTTAGAGAATTTATGGTAATATTTCTCTCTAGGGACTCAAGACAGAGAATGAAAGCAATGTCTCATTTTGGACAAGAGGCCCGGGCTAGTTAAACATGCAGCTTGACCTGAGAAAAAAGGCCTAGAAACCCAAAGTCTAGTGATCTGGAGTCTCATAGATACATAATATGCTGTCTATCTATGAAGCTAAACTCTGTGTGTAAACTACAAAGAACATATAAGAATATAACATGTTGAAAATATCATGTGATGTTTGCTGGAATCCACAAGAACACATATATTCTACATATTGTAGAATACATGGAAACACACAGAGGCCCCACTGACTGTGGACATGATTTACTGAGACTATGTACTATGTAGACCAAAACATGCATGGGTAAAATCCCAAATTTTCACATGTAAAGAACATAAATGGATCAGTTCATTCCCACTCTGCAGCCTTAAGGGTTTCCTGCAAATAGAATCTGTGCTTATTTCATAAATTCATAAATTTCATAAAAGTGTTAGAAAACTATAGCCCTGATAAATACTGCCTGCTACAGAAAGCAACCATGTAAGATGTGCTGTGAGATGTTTTACAGTTTATCAGTTTTTAGCTGCTGTGAACATGTACAGTTGCTAAGAAACCTCTTTCCAACACATCTCCTTTTTCTACTTCCAAAGGCAAAAAATGACTGGGAAGTAACAGTGAAAATTCTGTCAACAACATTTCCAATCATTGTTTCATGATTTCATGTTTGAAAGAGCACCATTTGCTCTGCACTGGGTGCAGTCTGGCAGGTTTAATAAATTGAAATGTAATGAATAAACTTAAGATACTACAGTATCAAAATTAAGAACTTTCTGATGTGAGACACTGTCTTGATCCAGTGTTTCTTTCTTTTCAGCTTGTGTTGGACTGTGGAGAAACGTGTTTGTTTTCTTGTGATTTTGGCAGATAGTGTCTGAGAAGACAAAGTGTAAGATAAATTTCCTCCCACTTACAAGACTTGTGGTCATTATTATCATCACTGCAGCTATTATCACACCACAACCATTACGAGAAATCTGCAAGGCAATATGGATTGTGCATTTATCCATACAATCATACATGCCAGCAACCAGCAGTACATTGAGAAAATATGTAACATAAAGACACATTATGAAAGAGTCATGGGTTATCTTGATCTGACATAGGTAGATAAAAGTAATAACATAAATTAAAATAAAATAAAAAATAAATTAGAAATAAAATAAAATAAAGGTTGAATGATTCTCTTTTCCCATTGGTTACCTTAAAATATGAGGAAGTCAGTGTACAGTAGTAATGGAGAAAAAGTCAGTAAACCCTTTATCCCCATAGTGAATATGCAGCACAGCCACTGAGAAAGGTTGTTATAATCCAGAGAATGATCATGTTGCACTTTCACCACAAGTGAGAATTTGTAAACATCTAGACATTAATAATACATAGGCATTTCCTGCCTCTGTGCTCTTGCTGCTGTGGATCAGTTTCTACTTTAAGTTAATGAAAGCATAAATGAAGGTCTGTGCAACGTAACTCCCTTAAGTGCAATTTATTGGCACATCCACAGGTTGCTGGATGTGCCAATAAATTATTACACAGCTAATTATGCTGCTTGTCCTTTAGATTATTTATTTACTTCAACTTTTAATGAATATATGTTTACTAACCTGAGAATCACTGAGCATCATGTCTGCACTGATCCTATCACTTTGTTGCAGCAGTTAACACAAATAAAAACAACATTGCTTTACCGAATATCTATGAATGAGCAATCTCATCCAATGAAGGCGGTAAACTGAGAATAAAGAAAAATGTCTGTTCGAAGAGTATAAAGCAATGACTGAAAAAAACAGTCCCAGTTTTTAATTATTATCAGGATTATCATATGAATTACTGAACTCGCTTGCCACTAGAGGGCAGAGAAAGATTCTGTGTCAAACCTCACCTGGAGAACAGATTTTTAAAATCACCAGATTATTACTGGCTGCCATTTCTGCTATTTACCTGGAAAAGTCACTGACTGTTCCCCCTGTTAGGGACAAACATTACCCAAGAAGGTTCCCCTTGAGTGAAAACACAAGGAGGCTGTTTGAGAAACATATAAACTTCCTCCAAAGGTTTATGTTCAGTGAGAGTTTGAAAATCTGGGCCACATGTTTGTTAATGATGTTTGCTACTGCCAAAGCCGACTCTGACCCACTTCTTTGCATGTTGATTACTGCTTTCACTTTCCTTAAGTATGCAATGACTCATGTTTTCTTGGGGTTTATGTCTTTAATCTGCATATAATAAATAATGAAAACTGAAAAACACTTCAAAAAAAGTGTGTGAATTCTCAGTGGTAGATTAGCTTTCTGGTGTACGAGCTGCCAGCAGTAACTGAAGATATTTACAGTACCGTGATTTAATATTCATTGGAGAATGTTTATATTTAATATATCACTTGTATTACTAATAGGTGCTGGCAGAATGATAATTCTATGATAATTCTGCCAGTTGAGATAAAAGGTGTTTATATTAATAAGCCAGAGAAAAAATCCCTTAAAAAGTCCCTCATTTAAACATTTACATTCCAACATGAGGTGGCAAGCACTCTCAGTGTTTATGTGTTATTTATAAGCTGACATTCATCAGTTTAAGTTTGAAATTTCAATGGTGAAAATCTGTTATTTCATTAAATTGATATTTTTTAATGCAGTGATATGCTTTATGCATGGCTGGTTCGGCTTCACAGCATGGCGTTTGTCTTTTCTGTGCAGCTGGATGTAGAGCTCATTGGCACTGCAGTCCTAGTCTCTGTCAATTAGATGTAGTATGTATCGGCCAGGTTTCGACCCTGCTTCTAGAAATGAGCACTGATGCAATAGTCAAGCTGGCAGCAGAAATCCACAGTCATTAGATAAGGTCTTGCACTAATTAGGCCTGCCAGTCTTTCAGTGGTGAGACAGCACAGCTGCAGTATCTTGAACCAAAATGAAGACATCTGAAAGTTTGGTGTTATTGTTCAATAATGGATAATATTCCCACTTAGTGTCAGATCCAACTGCAAGGTTAATACATTTTTACTACTGTACATGACTGAAAAGGTGATAAATGACAGTGCATCTTCATAATAATCAATTAATCGTCATAAAATTACAATTGATTCTGTATTATTATGTATTAGTAATATAGTTTGTAGATGCTACAATAAATACATATCTCTATACTTTGTACTTTGCAGTACAATAAATGTATAATGTGATGTTGCCATCTTCTGGCAGTGGCAGTGAAGTATATAGTACTTGATATGCACAGTATATAAAATGTCTGAAAATTAAAAAAAAAAGACCTTTCCTCATTAAACAAATAAAGGCAGTATACAGTTTGTTTCCAAACACTCTTGAACTTAAACTTATTATCTGAGTTACTTCCTGTGAAGGGGTGAGGATGTGTGAAGGTTATAGGTTCTGTTTATGTCTGTCTGCAGGGGTATTTACCAAACTCAATAAGATCAGCAACACGCCGTCACCTGACAGAAACGAGCAAGAGTTTGTCAGTTCATGTGCCGGTGCTTATTAGAGCTGTCAGCAGGGGAGATGTGCTTGTTTGTGTGCTGTGTTGTGTGGTAGAGGGTTAAAAATCACTCTCAAGCTTCATAGCTGGAACTCACATCTATTAGGAAGCACACAAAGCACCTTGTTACAACAGTTAATTCTAACGGATGACAGCTGACTTTGGCAACTTTGGGCTAATGGAAAGATTAAGTCAATTACAGCTTGGCAGGGGGACTTGGAAATATTTGAGACATTCCCCAGACTATTGGAACAATGGGCACCCACATAGATGCTGTCACTCTGAGGCACTAAATTGCTTTATGTCAGAGTAAATCTAACAAAATCTACTTTGTTCTCTCCCTGAAAAATAAATCTTGATAATAACATAACAATGATAAGACCGAGACGCAGTCCAAGAGAAAGCATTACTGTCCCCACATGTGCAGTGTGTGCAGCTTTTTCATGAGCATCTAGTGAATGCGCTCTGTTTCATCAAGATGCTATTGTTGCTGACTTGGTCCCCAACTTTAGATCAAACAGAGTTGAACAAGGACGCATTCAGCTCAGCAGAAACTGGAAACTCCAAAGGAGTTGAGGAGGAAAAATGTAGCAAATAGGAATGGCAAGCTGTTGTTTTTCTGTTGTTCTGATAAACAATGGCAAGCAGATGTTGAGTCAACCTCACGTAACAAGATGAAATTCTAATCATTTTATTTAATGGAATTATTCAGAATCAACATTTTGGTTTTCTATTATTAAATTCTGTTGTTTTCTGGTATATTGATGATCTTTTTCATTTAATTTCCTCTCGGTTCAGAAGGTCTTCAGAATTTGCATTTTATAAATAAGTAATCATTCGTCAATTTTTTTCTGGTGACAACTTGCAGATGGTACCCATTCTCGTTGCACTCTCTTTTTGCGCAGTACAAATGAGTCAAGCCCGCAGGGTGGGCAAACACGTTAAGTGCCTCTCAGCTTTAAAACTCATCAGGAAAATGAAGGCCTGCAGCGTATCTGGCAGCAATCCGATTAAATGATGTAACCTTTGGCCTGGAGGCGACCACACCTCCACAGGAAGCCCAAGATTTTGAGTTCTTAATAATATAAAAGTCTGAAGTCAAAGATGCAGTTTTCAGTCACGGATGAATGGTTGCATATCTGCTGGTTGGCCTTTGCTTGTGTCCTTAACTGCCACCACATCAGTCAGGTTAGTTAGAATATAATGAAGGCAGTGATGACAGTGTGGTGCCCCTACAATCATTTTTGCACAGTTAGAGGCTTTTGGGCACAGCATTACACATCGCACTTCATTACAATCTTTCTGTAACATGGTGTTTTTACAAGAGTGCAACAATATCAAGCAATTAAAGTCTCACACAGACAGAAACCTTGACTTGGTATCAGAACACCAGTCCATCAGTAAGTTTTTGATGACATCAAATGCAAAACAACACCATTTTTACCAGACTTAATTTAAATTATTTCATAGGATTTCCAGACAACATACACACATTTAGGAGCCATCAAAATTATTCTAAAATAACATATAATGATGGATTTTACACCACAGTCAGATAGTTATTTCCTTTTACCAAAGATTACCAAACATCCCTAAATATAAGGGAAAGTACTCCACTGTCCATGTCTCCATGATTACTACAATGAGGAGACTGGCACAGATTCTTATCTAAAGCCCTAAATCTATTTATTCATGCTTGGTTCATGCTGTATAGAGTATGCATATACTACTAGTGACTAACATATACATTATGTTTAAGAAATAACTTGAAAAATAGCAAGTGTAAATCTTTACATTTCTGAATTCACTACTAAATATGCTTCAGTTTGGAAGACAGGTGAATATTATTCTGCTTAAATGCCAAAACATTAGTCACATTTGCACCACTCTCCATTTCATTCAGTGGTTTTCCTCCAGCAGTCTAAAGATAAACCACTAACCTCTGAGGTTATGACCTACATCAGCTGGAGGTCAGTGAGGTCGGAGAGCTTTAACCTCCTGCTGGATACATTAAACACACGGCACAGAACACAAACATAGATTTGTGTCCCTATTATTAGAGAACGTGTTAATCATTTTCCTTTTACTGTTACCCCTGGATTTTTTTGTCTCATTTGTTTTCTGGAAAGCAAAGCAATGAAGTCATTTGTTAAAAGCAGGCTGTAAATAAACCTAAAAACGTCTTGACTCGTTTTGTAAGCAGTGTGATTGCTCTGGCCATACGTTATTTTAATACATGCGTCCACACACACACACACACACACACACACACACACACACACACCTGGGGAATATGGAAACACAAATGCAGAATATGATTAAACTTGACTGTTTCTGCTGCCTTTTAGATCTGCAGCATCCCAAGAGTAATATAAGTTGTGCAGGATGAATTTGGCTGCATGCGTTGTGTTTCTGTGGGTCACACAAATTACTTTGATAGTGGAAGACTTCAGAGAAGCTGCTGCCACCACTCCAACTTCAACCATCGAAAGAATTGTTCCTGACAGAGACGTAATGAACTAAAATAGCCGTAATGAGATCAGTGAGAGTGGGTTGTATTGTCTCTAGAGACCAGCAACCAACAGAAATAGTCCTGATAAGTCCAAGGAATTGTTAGAATGGAGTCACTTTAGCAACACCAACACAAACAGAGGGGTGACGCCATAATAGACAGGTTTTTAACCAGAGAGGAAATTAGAAATATTCTACAAATACACATTTTATCCAGAAATGACATTAAAAGTATTTACTTCCTGATTTAGTCCACATTAGGGCTGTTTTCCAGCCACAGCTCCATAACATCATAATCAAAATACTTAAGAATACAAAGCAATAAAAAATGCTGATAATGTTAATAAAGATAGAATTCAGCTGTGATTGTGAAGACAAAGCTTGGCAGCAGATTTCAGCACTGAAGACACAGATGGTCCAGCACCTCGTTATCCATGTAGCCGGCTGACTTGATGTCACTTCTCAGAGCTCAAGGCATCTTACATGATGTGTATCAACGTTAACCTGGGTTCAATGACAATGGTGACACTGACAGCAGGGAGTGCAAGCCTTCCAGTGTTCAGCCTGTCAGTGATGACAAGACAGCTGAGAGCTAACTACACTTAGTCTTTCTGTAAACAACATGCACGACAGGATATTTTTAGATGGATGCATTAACGTTAATATGTTTTATTGTTTTCTTCAAGGCTGTCGGTATCTGTGGATTGCTGGTATGAGCATATTTTACTGTCACCACGGTCATTAAATAGAAAAACAATGCTGCTCACAGCCACAAATAAGACTTAGATAAGCTGAGCAAACAGCTTTAAATATTTTGTTGCAGTGGGATCATTAGGCCGAGGGGGGCTGAAGACCCTCTAAATCATTCTTAACCCCCCCCTTAATAATTTGGTGTTGTTCTTTTCTTTTCTTTTTTTAATTATTTTTTAATTATCATTTTTTCTCCCAAAACAGTGCCAACTAATTCAATATAAAATGGCCAGAATATGAGTTTAAATAAATAGTCACCCCCCCTTTGGAAGCAAAAACATATATGTAGATACATACACACACAGTATATACATTAATACTGTATACAGTGTATATATGTTGCCATTTTGTTGTTGCCAGAGAAAACAGATGAGCAACCTGAAATTACCTATTGTTATTCTGGTAACAGTAGTCTTCAAAAGTGAGCTGAATAGCATTATCACCTGGACATCAGGAGCGTGAGTGGCATCCTCAGTTAGAGGATAGAGATAGATAGAGTTCTATTTTCTAAGAAGGATTGGTCATTTACTGTAAATCTGATAGCCTATAAATGTGATATGACAGAATATCATCAAACTTGCCCTCTCCTCAAAAATAAGCCTGAAGGTTTGGGTATGATCCAATTCCCTTTCTGCCATCGCTGCTTTCAGAAACTTCTATTCATCTTCTTTTTCATTTTCTCTTGTAACTAGGAGCTGTCAAGGCCTGGAGGCTTTGCCTTGCAGTTTGCTTGGCTATATTTATAATTGGATCCTGTCAACAGTGTCCACTGCAACTCAGCTGCACAGTTTGTTATGGCAGCTGTACAGATTTCAACACATGCCATCTGTGAGACAGTTTGTATGTCATTAATGCACAACAGTAGGTAGGTGCAGACACAAAGGTTGCACCCAACACTTTGTGGAGAGAATGAAAAGCATCTAGAGAGGATCAGAGAGGACTGAGCACAGCTGAAGTCAAATTCTTTCTGGCAATATACAGCTATGATAATGCTACGCAATGACAGAGCATAGGCATGTGTGTACATCTAATATAAAGCTGTGGGGTAAACAGAAGATAGACAGAACAACTGTGTCTGCAGCTATGAGCTATGAATACCACAGCTGAGTTAGGGAAATCTGAGTTTTTGTTTCATGTAATATGGAAAAAGTGCTAACACCATTCAGGAGCCTGATAATGAGACTATATGCGATTTTTCCTCTCCCCACCATATATTGACCTATTCTAAGATCTCTGCTCCCCGTGCCAAATCAAACTGACTTTTAATGTAATTGAGTTTTTAACCTGCCCTCCTGCTGCACAATGTCTACGTGGGTGTCCTCTTCCTCAACACTGGTTCTCCAGGTGAGGCCGGATCATGATGGGGCTTGTCAGCAGTCAGAGGAGAATGCTGTGCTGGGGGAAGAGCCTGACACCAGGTAGACCTGTGTGATGAGAGAGCAGCATATAGCAGGAAACAGGACGAGTCACTGCTGACTCCAATAAATAGAACTTTTGACTCACAATTTGAGAGTGGACCATAGGGTGAAAATTGTCAAGAGGAGCAGCTGCAAATATGGATTGGCTGCATTGCAGGACAGACACACACACACACACACACACACACACACACACACACACAATCCCTGCAGTGCTTCCTCTCCATCAACTCTGACATGTATGACTGCACATCATACCAACCCACTCCCTGCTGTATTTCTCCATTAAGTGCCAAACAGTACACCAAGCTGTGGCACTGTGCAGGCAATGCAGAGGCACCTGCTTTTCATCAGTAAGATTAAGGTGGAATGTGCATATGGCTTGGAGGGGAGTGTGTGATTTGTGAGGCAGTGCGTAATGACGGGTGTGTGGAGCATCCTTCATCCCCAGCAGCGCAAACCACGAGAGGGAGACAAAGCTTTTCTCCAGTCAGATCATCAGTGAGGCTACAGCTGTACTTTCCCTTATTGTTAGGAGCAGTCTTGAGAGAGTGAATCGCTGTGATTAGTAGATGTAGATGATTTTAAAAGCAGAGAAAATGGAGCATTTCGAACAGGATATAATTCATGGTCATAGCGCAGGGCTATAAATATAACAGCATGCCCAAACAGCCTTATTCATGTCTCTGTTTTGCCTTATTCTACCTAATGAGGTCCAGCCCACGCGGCATCGTTTTGTCTGCCCAGAATGACACAAACCCCATCCATTTAAAACCTGGCAGACACATTCCAGCGGAGACATGAACCAATGGGCTGAGAGGAGGGCGTAACTCTCCGACACTCCGGTAAAGCAGGAGTATGAAGTTTATGTTATCAGTGGACAGCAGCTGGGAGAGAATGGTGCACCTCGGTGCGCAAAGGTGCGTAATATTATCCAACTCCGCTTTCATATTTTTGCAACTTTAACCGCCGTGCTGAGTTTTTTTTTGAAGGCGTATGCGCAAAGTTCACCGTGTCTCCTCTGCGGCTCCACACTACAAATGGCTT
Organism: Synanceia verrucosa; assembly: GCA_029721515.1. Lineage (NCBI taxonomy): Eukaryota > Metazoa > Chordata > Actinopteri > Perciformes > Synanceiidae > Synanceia > Synanceia verrucosa. Next base: position 5,028,976 of record CM056559.1, read on the forward strand.
GGATTATCCCCCCACATCCGCACGGGACTGGCGCTGCTTTTGTTCTGCTTGCGGTGATTCTGACAGGTGATGCAGTTGCGCAGGTTTTTGACAGCTATGGATTATCATATGCATTGAGGTCCGAGTTGTCAGAGGACACGATATTGGTTGCCAATAATGGGATCCGCGTGCCTTTCGGGAGATCAGTGTTCATTGATCCCATCAACGATTTGGTTATCCAAGTTCAGCCCGGTGATAGATGCAGCATAACGGTCCTGGACAGTGATCCCTTGTCTCAGAGACCTGGACACTTGTCTCCAAAAAAGTTCCCGTGTGAATTTGGCCCCAACGACGTGAAGTATTCTCACTTTGGCTCCAGGAGTCCTCCGAGGGACAGGGTGAGATTACAACTGAGGTATGACACCCAGACGGATACCATTATTATACCTTTTATGATGGAGGTGGAAGTTGTTTTCACACAGCTGGAAGTGCTCACCAAAAATATGCCACTGACTGTTGAGAAACTGCTCGGCACCAGTAACCCCATCGACAGGAGGATTTTAGAGTTCACCTTTGATAAAAGTGCACATCAGTGCAGAATAGCCTCTCTGTCCAGTGGCAGTGTGCTGCCCAGGTATGGGAAACTTGTGGATGAGGACAGCCTCGGAACAATGGTGGACTGTGATGAATTTATTAAAATGAACATCCGTTATCAGCACACTTTTGCTTTGAAGTCGCCAAACAGAGATTACATTCCAATGCTTGTGGAGTTACACGATAAGGAAGGCAATTTGCTCAAACAGGAATTTTTTCAAATTTTGGTGAGAATTAAAGATGGAGAGGAGAACACGGCTCCTAAACCCAGCTTTGTTGCAATGATGATGATGGAGGTGGACCAGTTTGTGATGACAGCGATAACCATGGATATGCTGGCTGCAGAGGATGTGGAGTCTAATCCTGATGAATTAATTTTCAACATCACATCCACGCTGTCCTTTGAGGAGGGATACATAGTGAGCACCGATGATAGGAATTTACCAATAACCTCATTCTACCAAGGAGACCTCAAAGACTTGAAAATCGCCTACAAACCCCCTGCTGTGGATTCAGACACTGAGCGGATTTTCCAGATTGAGTTTGAGGTTGTGGACACAGAGGGGGCTGTGTCAGACCCTTTTGCTTTCATGATTGTTGTTAAGCCTATGAACACATTGGCTCCTGTGGTGACGAGGAATACTGGTCAGTTACTGTACGAGGGTCAGTCCAGGCCTCTGTCCAGCTCACAGAGTCTGGAAATCAGCGATGAGGACAGTTTAGACAAAGTCAAAATCACTGTTATTGACGGGCTGAGGCATGGAGAACTAACCGTTCTGGGCTCTAGGAGGAAGTTTTTCACCCCTGCCGACCTCGATGCTGGAGTGGTCATTTATCAACATGACGGCAGTGACACATACAGCGATAATATTATTTTCAGAATGACAGACGGCACAAATGAGGTGGAGTTTCTGTTTCCCATCACTGTTGTGCCAACAGATGACGAGCCCCCCATAATCAATGCCAACACCGGTTTGGTTTTATTCAAAAACCAAATGATGCCCATCTCCTCACTCATGCTCAGTGCAGCAGACATTGACTCAGAGGATTCTTCAATAAAATTCACAATAGAGCCTCCCTTTTCCACAATTGGGCAGGTGTTGCTGCGTCAGTCTGAGGCCCCAGAGGACCCTTCAACCTGGAAGTTTAATACAGAGGATGAAATGTATGAGAAAGTAGTGACTGAATGGCTGCAGCAGGACATTACAGATGGCAAACTGTTTTACAAGCACATTGGGCCTCACAGCGTGAGCACAGTCATGGATCAGTTTGTGTTCAGAGTTCAAGATGACAACGACCCACCAAACCAATCAGGTGAGAGCTTGTTCATTATCAAAATCCTCCCTGTAGATGACGTCCCCCCTGAACTGTTCCCTGGCACGACTCTGCAAATGACTGTGCACGAGTATCAGCTTACTTACTTCCGAAAGAAATTCCTCCGTTACACTGACCTGGACTCAGAGGATCGGGATCTGAAATACACAATCATTAAGCCGCCGACAGATACAGATGAGAACAGCCCTGTTGTGTTGGGAGCTCTGGTATTAACTGAAAAGCCAAACACTGAAGTAACAACTTTCACTCAGGCACAAATCAACCACCATAAAATAGCTTATAAACCACCTGATCTGGAGCTTGGAATTACCAGTCATATTTTGCAGTTTGGGTACACCGTGGAGGATGTTTCTGGAAATGTTGTGGAAGGAGTTTTCACTATATTTTTAAAGCCTGTAGACAACAAGCCACCTCAAATAACCAACTCTGGATTTACTGTGCTTGAACGCGGCACACATATCATCACAAGTGCTGAGCTGGACACCTCAGACACAGACACAGACAGCAAGCAGATATCTTTCACCATCACTCAGCCTCCACTGCATGGCCAGATCCAGTTTATGTTCACTGACATCACAAGAGGAGACACTTTCAGCCTGGAGGATATTGGAAATGGCAGAATTGCATACATCCATAATGGAGATGAAACAACAGTTGATTCCATACAAATAGATGTCAGCGATGGTGTCCATATTGTCCCAATTACTATAAAGATTAACGTGAAGCCCGTTGATGATGAGACTCCAACTATCAGTCTCCCAGCTGGCACAATTGGCTCATACATAGATGTGCTGGAAAATGGAGCGACAGAAATCACAAGCAATGTCATTCAGGGAAGAGATGAGGACACGGATGACCTCCGTTTGACCTTCATTGTGGAGGACCGACCATTATTAGGAGAAATTCTGGTGAAAGGTGTTCCGGCTGGCACATTCACCCAGGCTGATATCATTAACGGCTTTGTGGTCTATGCTCATACCACCGGGGAGATAGGTTTGACCACAAAGGAGGACTTTTTCAATCTTACTCTGACGGACATGTCTGACGAGTGGACTGTAGGAGGAAATAAGATCACAGGCGTCAGAGTGCATGTAACTATTCTCCCCCTGGACAGCCAGGCTCCAGAGGTCTTCGTGGGGCCGCAGTTCACCGTTGATGAGGGAGAGAAGAACGTCATTCAAATTCTTCATATAAGCGCAGACGATGCAGACACTTCCAATAATGACCTGCTTTGTACAATCATTGTACAGCCAACGTCAGGGTATGTGGAAAATATTTCCCCTGCCCCAGGCTCTGAAAAATCCAGGTCCGGGACAGCGATTAGTGCTTTCACCATCAAGGACATCAGACGGAATCACATTTACTATGTTCAAAGCATTCACAAAGGAGTTGAGCCTGTTGAGGACAGGTTTACTTTCAGATGCTCTGATGGCATCAATTTCTCTGAAAGGCACTTTTTCCCTATCGCCATAATCCCCTCTAATGATGAAAAGCCTGAGATTTACATGAGAGAGTTTGTAGTTATGGAGGGCATGAACATTGTCATCGACACTCCCATCCTGAATGGGGCTGATGCAGATCTCCCTCCTGATCAGCTCACATTCATTATCACCAAACCCCCCAAGCACGGATTTATTCTCAATCAGCTCACTACTGGCACTATCCCTGTCTCTAACTTCACCTTGGATCAGATCAGGGAGGCCTCCAGCATCGTGTATGAGCATGATGACTCAGAGACCACAGAGGACAGCTTTGATATTGTTCTCACAGACGGAAAGTTCACTGTAGAGAAAACAGTAATAGTTATGATTATCCCTGTGGACGACGAGACCCCGAGGATGGCTATCAATGACGGCCTTGAAATTGAAATAGGTGACGTGAAAGTCATCAACAGCAATGTTTTAAAAGCAACTGATCTGGACTCTGAGGATGACACGCTAACTTATATCATTCGCTACGGGCCCGGTCAGGGTTATTTGCAGAAAACAACACCTTCCGGGATACTGCAAAATATCACAGTTGGAATGAATTTCACACAGAGCGAAGTGGATCAGGGTTTAATTGTGTATGTTCATAACGGACAAGAGGGGATTCGAGACCTCATCAAATTTGATGTGACAGACGGCATCAACCCTTTGATTGACAGATACTTCTACGTCACAGTGGGTGGCATTGACATGGTTTTCCCGGACGTGATTAGTAAAGGTGTATCCCTCAAAGAGGGAGGCAGGGTTACCTTGACAACAGACCTGCTCAGCACCAGTGACCTCAACAGCCCAGACGAACACTTGGTTTTCACAATCACCAGAGCTCCCATGAGAGGACACCTGGAGTGCACGGACACACCTGGGATGCCCATCTCGTCCTTCACACAGCTCCAGCTGGCTGGCAACAAAGTCTACTACATCCACACCTCTGACGATGAAGTGAAAATGGACAGCTTTGAATTTGAAGTGACTGACGGCTACAATCCTGTGTTCCGCACTTTCCGGATCTCCATCACTGACGTGGACAATAAAAAGCCTGTGGTGACAATACATGGCCTGGTGGTAACTGAGGGGGAGAACAAACTCATCACGCCTTTTGAGCTAACAGTGGAGGACAGAGACACCGTTGACCGCCTCTTGAAGTTCACAGTCACTCAAATCCCAGTTCATGGTCGCCTGCTTTTTAACAACACCCGGCCTGTCACGTCCTTCACAAAGCAGGACCTGAATGAGAACCTGATCAGCTACAAACATGACGGCACAGAGAGTTCAGAAGACAGCTTCTCCTTCACCATCACCGACGGCACTCACACACACTTTTACGTCTTCCCTGACACAGTCTTTGAAACTCGAAAGCCCCAAATGATGAAGATAACCGTCCTCCCTGTGGATAACGGGGTGCCGCAGATAGTGGTGAACAAGGGTGCCCCAACATTACGGCTTCTGGAGACTGGTCATCTGGGGTTTGTGATCACCAGTAAGACCCTTAAAGCAGAAGACAGAGACAGCATTCAGAACTCTGTGACCTTTAGGATTACTGTGGCCCCAGAACACGGCTACCTGATCAACCTCAGCAAAGGAAACGCCACTATCGTCACCTTCACACAAGGTAAGAGAGCTGCATTTTGCTATTCCGTGACATTCAGATTTGTAACGTACAGACAGCTTTTTATTCTCCTGAGCCCACTCACATTAACTCACTCTGCTAAATGTACTCCCCTCCGATTCCTGAAAAATGCTGAGTTCAAACATGAGGGTTTTGTTTTCACTCAAGAGACCACCTATTTACAGAGATGAAGTATGCCAGTGCCTCAGGCTGACCAAATCTCACTAGAGGAGTGGGTATTTCAAACAGTGCTAATGCATTTCACTCACCGTTGGTGATTCGTACATTACCAGAGTCGTATTTTCTAACAGAAGGAAAGGGGATTATAGACAGGATGATAGATTGGTATGGTGGAAGCCTAGTTCACAGCAGACCACTGGCTCTGCAAACATGAGTACACAAGTAATATTTCAAGCAGACCAGAGAGATGTCTGGGTAAATCCTGGTAAATGGTAAATATCAAGGCAGAAGCATCCGTGTACGGTAAACATCCATGTATTCACTGCTTTTATTTACTGAGTCACTGTGAGAAGCTTTCCCCAAGAGGCCTATTCAATATTTCAAGAGTTCTCACAAGAATAAACAGACAATAAATATAAAGACACTCTCTCCTGGGTATTTGAAAATTGCACAGACGCCTGCCTAGTACCATGCTATCAGGATGGCAAACAGGCTGCTATGAGGATGTCCAACAATCAAGCTATTCTTTACGTTCTGTGTCACTCAGGACTCTAATAGATATACAGCCAGTCAGTTTCTCTTTCCAGATTCCCCAGACACTGCAGTGGGCAGATGTCATCACATAGTCTGCTTCTTATAGCAGCACACAGTTTGGGCAAATAGTCAAGGTTATCAAGGATATTTACGTAAATGTATGTGTTTTTTTTTCAGCTGAAATTGACGACATGACAATATGCTATGTCCTGAGAGACGGTGACAATGCTACAAATGACATCTTCCATTTCTCCATTGAGGACAGTGGTAAGTTAATTTACGTAAACATTCCCTTTTGAAATTATAGTATGTGATAAGCAAACATTTTAGTTTAACTTTTTTAAGATGGGGAAAGGAAAAGCTTCATAATGTGCTTTATTTAGCAGAAAGCAAAAGCTGCATCCACAGATGGGAGAAATTTCCAGAACAATAACTTCACACTGTTCATTTTTTCAGCATGAATAAATGATAAAATAGGCATGCAGCGAAAAAGAAGGAAAGAACGCTCTGTTGGTTTGCATGCAACCAATAGTCCTGTCATTAAATCTGCATGTCAGAGCGTCCCCGCTTATTGTGCCTTATAGCATCTATCCATCCCTTCTTTTCCATGCAATGACCTCCTTCTTGAGAAAGTAATGATTGATTTAGCTAGTGAGCGATTAGTGAAACAATTAGCGAAGACCTTCCTTACTGTAGATACGTAATCAGGCACAGGCTCAGAGAATGGTTTGAGGCAATCACGGCGGTGTTGCTGATTAGCAGAAGCAGCGTGCCTGACAGTGTGTCCTTTCTGCTACCCTTCAGCCGTGATGAGTGAGCACAAAGGACCTCTCTAATAGGGCCCTCTTTTCCCACAAGCACCTCAGTGGGCCCCCGTATGCATTTTTTCATCTCTCAACTCGGGACTAATCTGTGGTTTCAGCTGAATAATAGACAGGTTAACATCAATGCCAACAGGTGGATGGGGTGATAAAAAGCAGAGGACAACCCCTTATCAGGGGGAGATACTGAATGAAAGTGCTTTACCTGAGCTGCTGGAAAACAGTGAGCCCATGCAGAGCTTGTTTGTTGTTGAGGGAGGTTCAGTTGGTCCCTTTATTATTGTTTCAATTGGGTTATTTGTAATGAATCGTTCCAGACTTCTCTCCCTCTGTCATGTTCTTTCTCTTTCTAGCTTGCTTAATGCTTGATGACATGTACTTTTATCCCTCACTGGTAGTTTATCTTCCAGAGCTGGCAGATCCCAACAATCTTTTGCATCACAGAGGCTTGATAAGATGATTCAGAACAGTCTTTTTCTGTCCTCAATCATAGTTATGCGCTCAAACAAAACAAGACATGAAATTACAATGGTCAGACGCATCACATATCTCTAAAATGTCACTCTATGACACGGGAATTGTGCTTCGTAGTGGCGTCTAAGTGACTTGACAAATTGACAGAGAGTCTCGTTGGATGACCCATCCATAAGGATTCGACACATACTGCACTGCAGCTTGTGAGGAAGTCAGTGAACACTTTTTAATAAGATTTAAGCTTTGCTGGTGGCTGCCCTAATCCCCAGACAGAGCCTCTAGCTCTTTGAACAGTTGTGTTGGGGAGAAGCTGAATTGTGTACGTGGGCACACAGCTGCACTGTGTCATGTTCAGCATGGAAAACATTCTTCCCTAACTTCAAGTTCACTGGAAAATTTACCAACTGCACCCATTTTTTTTTTTAGGGTGAAGAGTTATTTTTCATGTCGCAGCTGCTCAGTGGGATTCCAGAAGTGTTTGCTAACTGCTGCAAATATGTGCACAGTTTTGAGACCTAACCGCTAATTAATATATTGCAACTAAATGTTCTGCATATTAGAGTGGTGGTGTTGTTTACATGATTGAAACCAGTTATTTAGCTTTATTCTTTTAACTCATTGAGTGCCAGCCATTTTATAAAACAGAAAGTGCCTCGTTCCAGTCATATTTCAAGACCCACAGAATATTTTGTACTATGTCTCTGAAAACACTAAATTGCTCAAATGAAAGAAGAGACTCTCTATTTCATCATGAAAAAAAAAAATGTTTTTACCTTGTTCCATTCTAATATTTTTAGATTTTAAGATTTTTAAGACAAATCGATAAACAGACTAATCATTTCAGCTCTGTCTGACATTACCAGACATCACTTTGCCTCTTTCGGCAGATGATCTCACTGTACAGAGATCAGTGCACACAACTGATTGTTCGAGGATTTGTTCTGGCTCCATTGTCAATCCTAAAATAAAGTGACTTACAACCTGCACTCATTACATGGCAGGGCACTGATTCAGTCCTGGCATGTTTTCTTGCAGGAGGAGAATGAATGGAAAGTGTGAGGCCCTTCATTACGCTCAGTCTAAATACTTATGACAGCGTGTACACAGGGCTGTTTGAGCTGTTGAAGCTGAGAGTGTAGTTTCTCTGTCAGGGATTGTCTTGGTGCAGGGCAGTCTTGGAGCTCAGTCCTGGTTGAATTGTCAGGGGGTGAATTCTTTTTGGCAGCGATGTGTCATGTTGGAGCAGACCTACTTTTGTCCTATTAAAAATATTTTTCTGCAATAATGACCTGTGCTTTAAATGGCCAAATATTCATGATGTTATGAGAAATGCTAAAGAGGATATGATAAACTTCATAAATTATGCTTATGTGATTAAGACTTGAAGTGAAGTTGCTGTTTCACCCAATTAACTTGGATACAGGAAGACACCAGATGGGCTTTTGGCTACAGATAACAACATGAAAGTTAGGCCACATCCTAAAATACTTATCATTTTAATTAGTAGGTGCTGAAATACTGTGACTAAACATTGCCACTATGTTTATTCTGCCAAAAGGAGGAGGAACAAACTTAATAATAGTAATAATAACACTGAGATGAAATCAGAATCATACTGCACATTCTTCTAACTTTATAATCATGGGTATTCATGTTATTTTCTCCTCTGTCTCAGTTTCTTTTTCATCTTGCACTTTGTGCTTTTGCAGCTTTATTTAAAGTGTTTTGCCAAAAAGGACCCAACAGGGAATAGATGTATTTTCTCAGCTCCGCCTGCATGTCTCACTATTTGCCACGCTTGTCAAAGCTTTGAATGCATAATCACAGAGGACTTACACTTATTAATTTGTAGGTGTGTGTTTTGAAAAAAAAATAACATTTGGGTTGCAAATTCACAAACTGGCGTGAGCCAGAAACCTCTTTAATTACTGAGAGAAAGTGTTTGTTGGTCAGAGCACGATTGATTTCTGGATGTTTGTGTGTTCTTGTGTGGTGGGAGGGGGTCGCTCCTGTCATTAAGTCAGCTAATAGCTGCGTTTCCCCTCGTCTCCTGAGGATTTGGGTGCATTCAGGTGAGCTTACCTGAGCACACACAAGCCCTGGCATTCCCAGGCAATTGTTTGTGAAGCAGAGTCCCTGTCAGCCTCCAGCCAGTCCGTCAGCATCAGGGATGGACCTACTGACAGACACACCACTGTGGCCTTTGTTTTTCATTCCAGGCATTTCCATCTTAGTAGCTTGGTGAGACAGAGATGGTTATTTTCAAAGCTTGTTTCAGAGTTGTTAGATTTTCTGCTTCTTTATTAGAGAGAAGCAGAAAAAAAAATCATTGATTGTTGGAAAATATGCTATTTCTGAAGGTCAAACTAGACAAAATTTCCTTCCCATTTGACTTGTGTGATTTGTTTAGGTCCCATGTGTATGAGGATGAAAATCAGTAATTGAGATATATAGAACTTTCTGACTGGAACATTTTTTTCTGAGAAATGTTTCTCCTTTCAAGCCTGCAGTGCCTTCCTCAACAAGCGTGTTTTGTTTGTTATTTCTGCCTTGTGTAACAAGATGAGTTCAGGTCACCATGAGCACCTCCAACTTATAAATCCTCCAAACCATTTCAACCTGCAGTAACATCAGCTCTACATCTTCCATGTTATCGCTGTGTAATCGCTTGTGACACTGAGTGCATACTTGAATCTATCTCCCTTGTCTCCCCTCCTGTCTAATCCCAGGTTAGGAGGGATTATCTTTCTCTCCATGGCATGCTAGAGCATAACAAATGTAACAGGGAGGGACATGCACTCACATGCAGTTGTGAGGTTAACACAGACTCTGAAAGCTATAATATCCCATCACAGCACAGGTGATGATTCTGCAGAGTGTTTATATCCTGTTATTAATGAAAATGCCTCCCCTACACTTTTCTTGTGAGATATAACATTCCTCTGTCCTTGGGACCTATAGTGAGAATCATAAAGTATGCTTTAAGCTTCAGAAAATTACATAGCAGGTCCAGTTATTGTCTTTAAAGGGTTTTGGGGCGCGGAGTTTTCCTCATCGTCCATCTGCTGCAGCTAGTAAAATAATGGGTATTTGGTTATTTGATTGTGATGGAAAAATATTTTGTGTTCAAACATCCAGATGTTTATTACAAGAGCTGTCTTATTAGAGGAGCTATTACTTTGAGGATGAAAAACTGAATTACGGAGAGGATTTAGGCTAATTTTAGACGGAGAGTGATTTGCGTGTCTCACTGGTCCCTTATGCTGCTTATTTCTCATCTGTCTGCATTGCTGTTGCAGTGTTTATTACCCAGCTTTCTATTCAACACAACAAAACAAGGTGCATCTGCAAATTTATATTCCTTTAATGTGTTTGCAGAGAAGCAACATATAAGAGTAAAGAGTGTATATGTAAAGAGTGCTGCAGTGACTGTCTGACGCATTCAAGAAACTGTAATTCTTCTTGGAAAGATTAAAAGGCATTATTAATGATTGGGTCATTCTACAGGGCAAGAAAGCAAAAACATGTGGACAAGAGGTTTCCTTCTCATATTATGAATTATGCATTGAATTAGCCAATGAGGACTCCTCTGTATTTTTCCCTGCATGGGTTTCCTTGGCTCAAGTCTGATGGATTATTATCAGCAGTTAGTTTTATGCTTCTAGTTGTCCATTGTAGTTTATTTATCCCTTGGGTGCCAATTACTGCTAAATAGTCAGCAGTTTAGTCAGAAAAGCATGCTCTAATGTATTAATGATACATAATAATTTAGAAGAGTGACAGTATTGCATATATGCATATTGTATATCACTTAAACTCTGGGTGAAACATGGTTAAACTGATGTTGCCTCATGTCCACAGACAGGGAAACCATGCTTGATGAGTCCCTTCCTCTGTCTTAATATGCTGCCTGTCAGTATTTGGAGCTGAGAGCAGCAAAACAAAGGCAAATTCCCAAAAGTATAGAAACCCCAGGCCCAGACTTGTTCCCTGGATGATGATGTGTGTCGTCATACCTGCCTTAGGATATCAGTCTTGCAGAACTGGGGTTTGTTCAAGCAATGAGTTTGGAGAAAATCTTCCTTTTGTGAACTCAGCTTGCAGGCTGCAGTGTGTGTTCATTTTTCAGTTTTGACAGTCAAGAGTCCCATCATCTCCAGAAAACCTGAAACATGAAGTGCATGTAGCTTTCTAGCACTGGCAGCAGAAGTAGATAAAAACAGGATGGAAAACTGAAATGTTCATCAAAATGAAATCGTCTTTTCGCAACGAAAATGAAAGCAAACATAACCTCTCATGGGAGTGCTCCATTTGTACCTTGTTTGATTTTTGGCCATAACATATCAGACCATTTAATGAGACTATGTTTTGATGAAACAGCAGGAACTGAGTCAGTGATGCCGTGACAGCTCTCTTTTCACAGTAGCGGGGCTTTTGTTCAATTTTGTAAAATCACTCTGGATAATGTGTTTTTGGCCCCTGAATCCCAGCAGTGGGCCGGAGCTGCTCCTCTCAGCCCTGCTGCACGATAAGTCTCTGACAGCTGGGCGACGGCTGCAGCATCACAACTCTCTCCAGCTCAGCCCTGGTTTCAGGGTTGGAGCCCATCGCAGGGTACATCTCCTTTGTAGATGCTTTTTATGCACAAACATAGTTGCATGCACAAATCACTCCCTATCTATCCATCCTGGGTCCAGCTGCCTGATCCCATAATCAGAGATGATGCTGGCACTGCTAGAGTGTTGCATCAAGATGCTGGGCATCAACTACAGTTTAATTGATAACTACTTTGTCTTTGATTTCAAGCTGGTGCCTCTTTTGATTAGACCGCTATGATGTAGGCCAGGGAAAACAGCTCGTTTCATTTTGACATCATCAGCATTTCAGCATGCCAAGAGAATATATACAGTAGAGGGGAAGTGGAAATGTTGCACAACTTGAAGCAAACTCCCTTGACAAGGTTTGTGTTTTATTTTCCCCTGAATGTGAACGTGGTTGGAGTGTGTCTTGAGCCGTGGTGGCTGCTGATCTTTTAGACATGTGAACATCATTGTCGGCTTACATCATAGAATTCTATGAAACAATCTAATGAAAAAATATTAAACTTGAACAAGGAAATTATGTTAAACTGAAACAAGGAAATACTATGTGTGTTTTATTTACAGTGTATGAAATGAACAAGTAATTTCACCGAGCAAATACCAACAAATGGGTCGCAGCTTGTCTTTCAACTTTGCTTGTAAAATCCACGATGGGACTGAAGTGAGCTTTCAAGTGACGATGTATATCTCAAAATACCTGTCAATCAAATGGGATTCAGCCTTTTGACTGATCCTCCAATCATCATGAGGAAGCTCAGCGCCCAGGCCAGCTGAGGCAATGAAAAAAACTGTTCCATGCAGTCTGACTGAAGTGCATGGACGCTCAGCTTCTATGGGCAAATGCATTGACCATAGACCGTATAAAAGGAATATATATGAGGAATGTATGAGAAGTTAACAACATCAACTGAGTCGATTTGTGATAAGTAGCTGATTCTGAACGGACTCGTGTTCGAGATGAGCACGTCCTAACACATTTGTAGTCAATGAAATGTTAACACAACTGTACATATTTGACCATTTAATTTTTTAGATATTTTAGAGGAAGCTGAGCTTCCCTTGCAGTCTTAGAGAAATTGCCTCTGGTCCTGAGAGTAGCATAGCTCTTATTTGATAAGAGGTGCTGATGAAATCCTTTGGGGATGGTGTGTATGGATCAAGCCCCCACTCACCACCACCTGCTTTCCTCCATAAGTGGAGCCTGATAGGCAGGATATGAGAAGCCATCTAGATGAGAAATGGGAGGGAAGAGCAGTCAGAAGGATGAAAGATAGAAGTGCTCTGTTGGTCCCAGTATTGGTGGGGGCAAGGCTTCAAGCTGCTTCCTGTCGCCTGCAGCGATGGCATGAATGCGCTGATGTGGATTTCACTCTCTAAACACTGCCTGTGTTGACAAGTTGTGAGGGATCAAATGTAGAAGGTGAGCCCTGCGGGTATGCAGCCTGATCTGCATATGAATAGAAATAATTTTGATATCTACCCTACGCTTGCTTAGTCTAATGCAAAGACACACTCGTCTTTCTTTTTATTTGAGCTTTATTTTATAGATTTGTTGGCTTTGACAAACAACTTAAAAACATGTCCAGAGCTTGGATCAACCCTTCCCCCCATGAACAAAAGAGGTATGTCTTTCTGTCTGAAATTAACTAGACCATGCCTGGGCTTATCTAGGTTTTCTTGGACACCGGCTAGGAGTGAAGAGTTACATATTGGTAAATGGGAAAAAAAAGGCCACAGAGTGCAGGTCTAGACCATTGGGCAGAGGTAATTGGCAGAAGCTATTTTAATTACCACAGAATTGTGGTATGTGCTTTAAAGGTTAGCACTGATCAATGATGCAAAAAGTGTTGTTTTTCAGCTCAAGGATGAGTCATTTAGTGCTACTGGGACCTTGTAAAAACCCTTTGGGATAGCTAACAGATTAAATTCACCCTTAATTTAGCTTCTAAAGACACTTGATCATTTTCAGGGCATTCACTGTGCCTGAGTTAAAATGTCAATAGAGCTGCAGGCAACAATGCACCTTCTGCAGGCTGCTCATCTTTATCCTTTTCACATCTTATTACTTTATCCCATTCCTCTGGGCTCCAGGTCTTGTGCTGCTAACACCAGGTGATATACAGTATTTGTGTTAGCTTTAAACAGCCGTGTTCTCTGAATGGCAGACCGACACAGAGAGCAGCTTTTTGATGCAAATTTTTTGTTGAGAGTTTTTGAAATACTCAATCCATTTGCGTGTTTATATTTAAGGCTTGTTTCAGAGTTGTTAGCTCTACCCGTCTGTAATGCTTTCATCATTTTCATCATTGTTTCCCGTGCCATATTGAATAAGCTGCTAACTTTATGACTGTTAAGCGATATTAAGCACTGGAGATATAACCCTCTGTCTTTGGATTACACTGTGTTGCTATATTTGTATTTCTGAATAATGGCTGCTGATACAACATCATTAGTTGTTGACTTAATTGCCAGTGGAATAGTCTGTTGATGATGCAACCACCTGCATAAACAATATAACATGAGGCCATTTGTCAAGTTTATGTGCAGGTGTAACACATAAATTACCACCTGGGGATCAATAAGGTATTGATGTAACATAAACCTCCTTCCACTGCTACTACTTATACTGCTATTAGTTGTTTGCTTTTTGATATGTGACTACTCTCTGGAGACAATGAAGAAAGTGGCTGTAAAGTCTGAAATATTGTGGTCAGTTCATTGAGTATAGGCTATTTATCAGTGTGATCTATTTTACACTCTGCAGCATCAAATCAACAGTGTTGAAAATGAAATGATACTATTGTAATAGCTATGGTGTGGCATGCATACAAAATTTTTTTTTTAAGTTTAACCATTGCACTAATACTGTAGCTTATATTGAAATTCTAAACATGGTGGCAATATTGCCCACATAATAATGCTGTTTATGGATTGGCTGTGTTTTGTCGCAGGTAATTGCTTTGAAGGCTGTGCTTCCTGATTGAAACTTCACACAGCATAACGCAATAGATTGCACTCATTGTTGTAAAATAGATATGATTGAAGGACATGATTGAATACAGATACAGGAGTAATGCTGTGCATACAATCAGTGCACACAAAGAAGTTCCTGAATGTTACTTGTTTGTAATCCTTCCCAGTAACTACTGGAGTGTGTCTGGCTTAACACCAACATGATTGATGGATTTTTCAAGTGTAAAATTCACATTCAAACAAAGGCATCCATTTTTATAATGATTCAAGTACTGTAGATGCAGTTGGAGGGTCTTCATGAAATTTTGCCAGCATCAGTAATCTTCCCTTAACACACCTGTACCTATTTCAGAACCCTCGCTTTGTTTCACTGCACAGACTAATCTTCAGTTCAATATTACAAGGAGACAATAACAACATGAAATCCTTAGACATTCTCTCTCCTCATTTCATTAATTCAGGCATGCTTATCTTTAACATGCAGGTCTGCACAGTTGTACTTGAAGTCTCATTTTCAGCCGTCCTAAACAAAGAACCAAGAGTAATTTAACACTTCTTTAGGAATTACCATTTGAGCTTTTCAGGGAGCGTTCTTCTCTGAGGCAAAATCCTTTCTACATGTGAGGATTTGCAAGTAACAAGTGTGAAATGCAGCTGAAACATGTTGTTAGAAATGAAACAAACGCAGGCCCTGAGAACAGCCTCGACAAACACCCCGGCTCTATTAGTATGGAGCTCATGAGTCTGTGGGACCGGGATGGGGTTTTATATTCTCTGGCCTCGCACTGCTGCTTTCAGCAAACAGTCCACCATTATTCGATCTGACAAGAGAGCAAACACTGTGCATTCAAGGGTCAAGAAAAAGCACGTCCTCCTCTCTTTGTTGAGTTTCTTCATCCTGCATCCTCATGTTGCTTTGTTTTTTTTCCTCACATTTTCACACTCCCCCTTGTATCCCCTTGTTATTTCACTGTTCTTTTCTATTCAGTCAGCTTTGTATAGTTAATGCATGCGCTTGTAATAATGCATGTCTTTGTATACTTCAGCAACTTCATCCTCGTGGCCGTCAGGGTGCTCATACTGTATATAAGTGACCGGTAATGAGTGAGAAACCTTGATTTTAAATCCTCAATGACCTTTACAAGAGAATGCTGAAAAAAGCCTGCAGCTGCTAATTCAGCCTTTTGTTGTTGTTCTTGCTGCTATTGAGAGCTCAGGCTTTTGCTCTCTAAACCGTGTGGCTCAGAGGTGTGGTTAATTAAGACACTCAAGGCTGCATCCTCTTTGACGGACAGGAATGCCATTCACGGGCAATAAAGGAATACTTCGTCTGACCTCACCTACACAATCGAAACAAGCAAAGCCCTCAGCACCCACTTTTGGATGGCTTCCAAAACTCAAGGTCGGCGAATTGATTTATGCAGTGGCTTGTAGAGAGATAGAAGAGAATTAGACTTTTCATCTTTTCACTTTTTAGGTGCAATGATTATCATCCTGCCGAACAAGGCCCCACTACAACAAACTGTGTTTGAATATCAATAGTACAACAACTATAGAATAACTTGTGCCCACCCAAGTCTGAACAGGCTGGTTTCTTAGCGAAATGATGTCGCCACGATCAGGGATAAGTCCTGACCTTGGCTGCTTGGCAGGACACCCTGTGCCCCCGGTTGAAAATCAACAACCTGCGACACAGCAGATCTTCTGCAGTCGTGCATCCAGAGTTGGCCGCTTGCTAATCCTTACAGGGGTTTGGAAAGATTCTGTTTCATCTAATGTTTCCAGGCGAGGCTAATAGGATTATACTTAAAAACCCAGGATGTTTGCTTGTATGGGATGGCAGTAATTTCTAGACAAATAAAAATAGTGGCAAATATCCAAAGGGTATTAAGCTGTTTGGTTTTATTTTTTAAAATATACACCACAGAATCATATTTTTAACAAATTCATTTTGAATGTCCCTCAATCAAAACTTTTGTGAAGTGGATAACAAATGTGTGTGAGGACACCAGAGCGTGAAGCATAGTCCCAGGACAGGAGTGACCTTTCTCCACAGTCAGTCTGTACAGTATTTCCTCTGACACAGTTCTCTCCTGGGACACAAATAAAGGAGTCCAGTCTGAAATAAGAGCTCTGGGAATTCCTCACTGCCCAACTCACTGTCAGCCTGTGTTTTGTCTCCTACTTTGTGACCCAACTAGAAAGTGATGAAGAAGTTTCCACAACAACTTCATGCTGCAATTTGGAATCAAAAACAGCTTAAAGGTTGTTTCCAGTCAACCACGCTGTGGAGGATGTTTGTTAATGAGAACACTGAAACACCTTTTCTCATAAACTAGGTTTATTCACTGTTCACCGTGAATGACCTTCTGTGAATGTTGGTGCTTTTCATTGAGCTGCTCTTATAACAACTATCCTGCCCTCCTGTAGTCACCCTTGCATGGCTGTGGGAGACTGTTTTTGATGCGCTCTGCCATTGACATATTTTGACATCATTTAAAATCCATTGCTTGATCTGCCACCCCATGCCTCTCCTGATTACCTGAACCTGAACAAATAGACAGACATGGCTCCTATAGTTCTGTTTCTGAACCAACTATCACCTTTATGCACTGAGCATTTGATGCAATAGTTTGTCACTAGCATCAGGTTTTGATTGCATAAGTCCGAACAAGAGGAATAATATAATGATTTATGCTTTAAAATATCACAAAAAAAGCCATCACAGCCCAAAACATGTTAAAATATATTCCGATATAAATGAACAGGAAGTCAAATTTCTGGGCAGAGGTGTGATATGTAAACAGTTCTTGGTTATTGCATTTAAACACCCGAAGCAGCTTTAGCTGAATTTCATGATCAATAAAAGTTGAAGAAAGTAATTCTAGCGCTGAGTGTTAAATCACCTCTGCAGTTATATGTTAATCTCAAAGAACTTCCCCTGCTGAGAGCAAAGCCTTGCTTTCTTTAAGCCTTGCACGGCTCTCTGACCCTGCACTTTTGTTCAGAGGCGCCTCTGGCCTTTCTTACCGGCCCCTCAAATGTCACCTCAGAGTGACCACTATGTCAAAGCGGACGCTGAGGCGACAGCAGCCACATCGGAGCCTGCGGAGCAGCCAAATTTATGGCAGACCAGTTCTCTGAAAGGCTGTGCTCGTAGGAAAGGGCTTAGTGCCTGTGAAATCATAACAGTTCAAAATCTTTCAAGCCATGGCCAACTCGTTACTGCTGATACGTGGCTTAGGGTGATTAGACTATAGCGCTCTCACTCTCTCCCTCTCCCTGCTCTGCCATGTGCTTTCTTTTCTTCAACAGGATTATCATATCCCTTTTCCCTTAATTGGAGAGGTGAAAAGTATGCTGGGATAGTCTGGTACATTGTGGAACCCAGATACAACTCATTTTTTACACTTAATAGGTCTTTAAGTTGTGGTAATGGAATATATTTTCTTTCCATCTAATAGCTTTGTCGTAGATTTTCCTTGAGAAGAATCAAAAACTTCTAACTAAGTAGAAAGTCTCTTATTTCTTGTCCCGGAACCGGGTCAAACTCAATGTTCATCATTCACGACAATATTATAGTTTTAGATGGAATGATGAAGTGCCACCTTTAGTGATTGTCCTAAATGGTTCATCCTCTGGGGACCACGGTGGATTTCATATAGATTTGACCATGAGTTTGGAACATACAGCACATTGTCTGGGGACCATGGATATAAAACAGTCTTAAATAATCTTAAAGCTTCATGGAAGCCTGATCAGGATCAAATTGTCAGGATGAATAGACCTACTAATTATCATCACCATCTTTTAGCTTCGCTGCTCAGAGTTGCTACTCTCTGCTGTTTAAGTAACACAAATAATAAAACAGTTCAAAATGGGCTTCATAAGACTTTACAGTTGCAGAAACTCCCTGTTAAGTTTTTTTAAACATATTGTGATATATGTGAATGCCTGTAAATGAATGCAGTATTTAGCCTTGATGGAGATTTGCAGTCTGTAGCAGGATTTAGTGTTTAGGTAATTCACAGATTTTGAATAGCACATATTTTTGGGCTTTTCCCTATCATTTAAGTTTTCCTCATTTAAGACTTGAGCTCCTTAAGTACCCTAAGGGTCCTAAATCAGCTTTCAGTCTCCTTTAACTGCAGCTTTTAAGAGTTGCGCTAACGACAGAACAGAGTTATACTTCAGCAGTATTCAGACTGAATGCCTTTATTTTGAAATAAAAACATGGTAAAATAAGAATCTCCCATGGCTCATTGTATTATAAGTTTTAATAGCATTTTAAAGGACTAAAACTAAAGTAGTTTCTCTGGATTGTGAACACTCTGCTGGTCCTTTACACTGTTGATCATCTATCTCTATATTATGCTGCTTGACTTCTTTAATGCTACAGTAGAATACAGTTATTGCAGATCGTGGAAACTATTAGCACACAAAGGCCATTTGCAGTATATGATCATTAAGTATTTTTAGATGTATTGTTGTCTGCTGAACATGATTCGCTGGCTTGTCCCAATTTATCCTGCCTAATCAGTGTGTGCTGGCTCTGTGGGTAAAGGGCCGCCTGTCTGTCTGCCTGGTTGAATGAACAGACGGGGGTCCATTGGGCATCCTGGCCCCACGATGCTTCACGGTGACCAAATAAGGGCCGTCTGCAACGTGTGCTGGGAGGAGGCTAAGTTGGCACAGTCTAGTCGTTCACATTCTTTGGCCTCACTCAAAAGCTTTCAGTCCCTCTCATCATACATCTAAGTGAGTGGACAGAGCTGTTTAGAAATACAGCTACTTCAACTATGAAAGGTTTTTTGTGAAGCAGTTTCATAGCAGAATCAACCTCACCAGTAACACTGTGTTACAAAACAATTTTTAAAATATACCATCTTCTGTATTTTAATGACGTTATGGGTTGATTTTTGTTAATATTTTGTATCTGAAGAGAATTGTTTTCTAACACAATTTATTAATTTAGAGATACAAATTAGATTTATGTAAATTAAATAGCAGACACTGATAAAGGTAAGTATGTGTAAGTTGCAAGTTACGTCATTATTGTTCAAAACTTAGGGTAGGAACTTCCATTTCTTCGAAACCCAAGCATGGGTTGCCTTTCGTCCACTGACTAGATATCATGCGTGGTGCTCAAGCTTTATCCTGGTGACCAAGTTTAATACAAAAATGGTAAGCAAGGTAAGCATGCTTTATGAAACTTGTGACTGGATCCCTGTTAGGAACTATAGTACTTAACCACAAATGTAGCAGAATACATTATTTTTGCAAGATTTCTGGTGGAAGCCATTTCATTCAGTTGTGAAATAAAAATACCAATTAGTGAACAACTGGCACATGTCAACTCTTCAAAGTTTATTTCAAATAATAAACAATAGTTTGCATCACATGAAGTCAAATGATAAAAAAACATGTTACCAAAAAAAATGACCTGATCGAGCAAAACCAATGTGATATTTGGATTCAGCACATCAAAATTTTCCTAATTCAACTTAAACAACTTCTGCTCTAATGGTAACAACTCCTATTCACCATGGAGAGCAGGGAAAACAAAAAAACACTTACTTAGGTTTCAGCAACAAAACCACTTAGATTTAGAAACATGTCATGGTTGGCCTTAACTCTGAGTGCCAACTATTTATAAACAGAAAGTGGCTTGTTCCAGTGTTTTGCCCATTTTGAGTCATATTTTAAGACCCACAGAATATTTTGTACTATGACTCTGAAAACACTGAATAGCTCAAATAGTAAAAGTAGAAAGTAGAGACTCTATTTCATGATGAAAAAACTGTTTTTACCTTGTTCCATTCTTGTTTTATCAGAGGTAGAGTAGAGGACACTTTCACCAAAATCATCACTTTTTGTCCAGAATCTGTCCATTTTCCAATCTAATCTCGATCGTCTCCACTTCCTGCTTTGATCTCTCTGGCGTATACAGTCTCTTTTTGCTCTGACTACATCTCCCAGAAGCCTCAACATTACTCATAGGCTGTGGGAG
The DNA here is from genome assembly GCA_029721515.1 of Synanceia verrucosa. Taxonomy (NCBI): domain Eukaryota; kingdom Metazoa; phylum Chordata; class Actinopteri; order Perciformes; family Synanceiidae; genus Synanceia; species Synanceia verrucosa. Next base: position 5,049,570 of record CM056559.1, read on the forward strand.
AATACAAAACATGTCAATGGAACTCAAAGAGTTAAACAACTGCTGCTCTAGAGCAACTTTGTATCACATGAAAGAATATTGTTCTGTGGTTCAAAGTCCTGTTTGTTGGAGCAAATATTTCCTACTTCTCACTTTTTTAAGGTCATTGTGAGTGTAGCACATTTACATGGATGTGTTTACGGAACAGTCACTACACGGCATACAGATGACACAGTATTTCACACATTTGCTTTGCACATTGTCCTATCATTTATACACCCTTTCATGCAACTAGGCTGTAGATGGTGTATGCTACAACACTGAGGACTTCCCACCATTTCCTCACAATGAGTGCTTCAACATTCAGTGGAAACCAACAAGGCAGAGTGCAGACAGACAGGCAGCTAATTAGTTCATTGAATGAATTAAGATGACTAGCCACTGGACTCCTGCAATTACCACCCAATTTTAATGAGAATATGGAGTTTTCCACAGAAATGCAGTCTAATTACCTTAGTGTATGTGATACATTCACTGCATATGATGTATGTTTGTAGTCTAAACTGCACAGCAGACCGTAGCGATACCGATAGTGTTCACTAAATTCTGTCTCGCTGTGAGTGCCGGTTAAAGATTAACTCTGGTGTTTTCCTTGGGGCCTCTTTGAAGTGGACTTACTCCAACCCCTGCTTATCTTAATTAGAAAGAAATCTGGAGGAGCGAAGTGGTCCTCTGGAAATGAGCACCTCCACTCCCCTGCTCCCTGAAGGCCACACTGCAGCTTTGCGGGGACTTAAACGCCTCTTAAACTCAATATTTGCTCACGTCATGGTGCGGTTGTATGCAGCATAAACTGCATGCATAAATGATTTTTTTTTTCTGAGATTTGAAAGCACTGCTGGATATATCCTCCTCAGATCTTGCCAGGTATGAAAAATGAATAATTAATAGAGATACTTTTATGCTTGTGAACAGTGTTGAGGGCAAACAGGTGTTTAGCGGTATTCATCTTAAAAGAGAGAGCTGCCTCTTTGAGGCTGAGCTCAATGTGTCGGCTGTTTCTTCAGTGCCATGTTAATAATTATGCAAAACTTAACCATTTCATGCCTCTATTGAAATGTATGAGGTACTTATAAATCCTAGTGATAAATGGTTCTGAAATATCTCAGCCTGAGTGTTTGATTGTTGCGAGACTGCTGCATGTCATTTATATTCTCCATTTTATAGCATTATGCTTGACTCATGCTGATCAATAGGATCAGCTGTTATAGCTATTACAAAGTCTATGCCTATGTTTGATGTTAAATATATAGCCATGGCCTTCTCGGTTTCCATTACCTCAGCAGAGGACGGACTCTGTCACGACTCAGAGATCACATATGCTGTGTTTACCGATGGCATTTGTGCCAGGCGGCTGGCTTTAATCCAAATGGAGTAGGGAGGTCCTGTCAGGAACAGGTCACCTGTCTCCAGAAGAATGATATGGAACACACAGGAAGCAAAAATCCCACAGAAGAATGTATATTATGGGTTTTATACTCCCAGTAGCTACTAAAATATTTGCTTTTTAACCTGGTTTACCCAAAAAGGTTGTTTTCTTTGCACACATGATTTTAATTTGCAGCTGGAGGTGCTTTTCCTATCCTAATTTCATGAAATGCATAAAACTAAATGATTCAAACATTTTGTGAATTTTGCAGGAGTAGAAAAAAATAGAACAGCTTCTTGGCTCATTTTTGCTGAAGCTTCACAGTTTCTGCAACCTTTTGTTAAAATTACAGGCCAGTGCAGACATCACAGAGTCTGTCTAAAGTTCACAATCAATAAGTTCAAGAATATCAAATCTTACTTCTGTGTTTTTTCCAGCATTTCTGACATAAAACCCATTATTGTGGGTAATCATAACTAAAAAGGTAAATTATGGAAGGTCGTGTTTCTCTCTACATTCTGTTCCTCTGTCTGCTAGAAAACAACAAAGTGTCTCAACATGTTCATTATGGATTAATGGACTTTATTCAACTAAATGATTCAAATGAGTTGTTGGTTTTGTTTGAGATGGAGGAGCAAATCACAATCTTGCCATTGTGCATCATGCTGACTTTGTCCTTTTGTCCCAGTTATGGAAAAAAAACTGTCAAAACGCATTGATGTCCAGGAAATAAGACACAATCTTGCTCTGTGTGAGGAAATATGTGCACTATCAGACCGAAGAATAAAGCTCTGAACCTGCAGAGGGAACATTTCTCTTGAGCGCACACACTCAGACACACAAGCTCATAAATGCATGCACCCTCACACATAATAAAACACCCGCGGTGAATGTGTATAGGCCTCACCGTGCCCATCGAGGAAGGAAATGGACACAGTGGAGCGGTCAGCTGGACGTAACAGATTTACTGACCATAACGACAGGGGTGGGGTGAGGTAGAGCCTCTTGGTTGTCGCTAACACAAACAACAGCAAACCTCTGAACAATGACCCGCACCCTCCTGGCAGTTTTCTTTTTATTCCAACACTTTCAGAGCCGCCAGATGTTTAGTGGCTCAGTCATGTGTAGCTCTCCATCCTGATCCAGTACAGCAGCAGGCAGCGGCTCTCACTTTGCAGTCTTGTGGATGCATGCATGCTGATTTTTTTTAGGGATCAGTGGGTAATTATTTAGACTGCTAGTCTAGAAATGTGAATTACATTAATATGTGGTGTAGTTTCAGGATGAGTCAGCGTGTGCCTGTGTGTTTGATGCCTGTGTGCAAGCAGGACTGCTGCCTTTGAATCCAACTTCAAAAGACAAGTATTAAACAACCAGCTCAGACACATCAAATACACACCTCTTATCTTAATTAGAAATTAAGCAACTAGATGGCACAGACTCTGTTGCTTGTGCACCCCTTATACATTAAGGTAACCAAGAAACCATTTAAGGAGTATTCAAAATCCCTGTACTACGAGCACAGAAACAAATAGCTATGTTCATTTTCCAAACATGTTTTGGATTATTAAACTCCACTGAGGCTAGTTGACTTTTCCTTTGTTTTTCCTTTGCTGTGTGATAAGTTCTTCTGGCCATTTTAATTTTTTTTTTTTTTTTTTTTACTTTATCAACTGTTTGTTTGCAGGAGGCAACAAACTGAAGAACCAACAGTTCCGTTTGAACTGGGCCTGGATCTCTTTGGAGAAGAAAAACTACGTGGTGGATGAAGAGGTGAAGTTCCTGGAGGTGGTGCTGAAACGTCGGGGCTACCTGGGAGAGACTTCATTTGTCAGTAAGCAGACACTTAATGTAATAATAAGAACTACATCCAACATATCAATAATAGTGACTAAATGCTGCTACACAGCTCCAACAACACAAACATTTCCATTTTATTTTGACCAAAATGTTGATCTATAGCTTGGTCCGTGTCAAAAATAATAAAGTAAAATAAGTCAATAAATATAAATGTGATATAAAATATGTCAAAGATGTCAAATCAAATTGTCATTATATGACAGTGCATACGACGAAATTAGGAGCGCTGCTCCACATGGTGCTCAGTCAACATGTAAAAAAAATGTAAAAATGATAGTCAGCTTAAAAATAAAAAAGAAAAGACATAAATAAAGTCATGTAAGAAAAAAAAATATGACTTACAGCAGTAAGGCTAAAACAGTTTCACTACAAGTAAGTAAAAAAGATACTGTACATTTTCAGAATTAGAATATTGCACGTAGAAATGGAATAGAATTATTGCACATTATTGTTAATATTATTGCACAGAAAGATATGTATTTATAACATATAACAATATATAAAGATAATATATGTATTTATAAGATATAACATATATATATAGCAACATAATAATAATATAACAATATAGTAGTATAGATATGTGAATAATATTCATACATAGATACTAGAAAGAGGTAAGAACAAATAAGAAAGTGTCAGGTTTTTTTTTTTTTTTAAGAAGGTAAGTACAGTAGATCACATGAGATTATGCACAAATTCTTTGTACAGTGAGATACTGGATGTATTCCTGGACCCACACCAAACACTACCCTATTGATTCTTTGCCAAACGATGATTTTTCCACAATGTTTCAATGAATCTACTGATTCTTCTCAGGTATCCGGACAGCTAACATTCAAACAGACAAAGAAACAAAACGGAAAAACATGCACCCCTCATCTCTATTGTCTTTTAAATTTTTGAACACTTAGTATCAGTTTACATAGTGACAGACAAGCCCACAACACACAGACACAACTACACACCCATGCACCACCTAGACACCCTTCAGGGTCGCACAGATCATGACCTTTGACCTCTCTCCTCTGGCAAGTATTTACATTCCAATCTCACAATGGCGGAGGACAATCCCCCATGGAGTGCATGCACACATGAGAAAGGTCACCCAAAAATTGAAAAGTAAAATTTACTGGCCGAAACTAAACAGACAATAACTGTTAAAAAAAAAGTTGCTGTAAACATTTATGAGTGGCAGGAAATCTTACAACCGACTGGCACCACTGGCCTTTTTACTGCCGCCGTTTATTCTGCCATAAAAACGAGGTGTGATTAAAATGACCTGATGTTAAAGGTCCCATCATTTGCTTTACAGTTGTCTGTATGTTTATATGCCTCAAGGCATCACAGTAATGAAACATATCTGAGGGAATATGCAAATGTTGCTGACCTTCATCGTGTCTCATACTGCACAGAGTAGATCTGCACTCTAGAAATCACACATCTCCAGGCAGATCATCACATGCTCCAGAGATATGCTGGATAACAATCCACAGTGAGGAGAACAGTAAATAACTGTGATAAAAAGAACACACATATTATGTTGTTTGTGTTGATAAGGAACAAAGAACAAAAGAAAGAAAATGAAATGCCTGTGATGACCCCACAGTGCAATTTAATACTAAACAACAAAACACTATATCTTGTATAAGGAGCTTGGGCAAACAGTCACATAATTGTGCTTTTGTTTTGGTTTGCCAGAGCATCTCTACTGTTTTATTAATGATCAAATCATAAATTAAAGAAGTGCTACTTTGGATGCACTCAGTGTTCAGTGCCCAGAGAAATGCCTTACATTTTCATTATGTCCAAACTTTCCTGTAGCATGCTATCAAGTCCAAACCATCATGCAGTTTTCTTATGATTGAGGCAGCATGAAGGGGAATGATAATGGATGAGGGCGATGTACTGTACCTCTCAATGCTGGTGACGGAAAGCACACAAAAGAAGCTGCAATTTAAATTTCAACTCAGAAACATTTTTATTTTAAAGCACACTCAGTACCAAAGTTTTTCTTTCTCAATGCATAAGTGGTGAAAAGCTTTTATGTTGTCCATTTCTCATAATAGTTACATCTACAGGCAATGATTCCCTGATTATACACCACCACTCTTATTTTTTTGTCCATCATATTAAATGCATTTAAAATACGTTTTTTCCATTTCTAGCCAAGAAAACATTTGCTGACCTAACTGAAACAGTGAAAAGAAACACTTTCGTCATGTTATCTAAGAACTAATTATTTTGGACAGTTTATCATCCTTTCCTCACTTCTGTCTCAGTAAAAATTTGGAGCTACCCTTTTCCTCTTCTGCTTTCTGCAAACTGTCCTTGCAGGCCACCAGAACAGCCACCCATCTGCCTCAGTGTTGCAATGAGATTGTGACTGATCCCAGGCCAGTACCCTCTCATTTAGACTGGGGATATCTCTGCTTTCCCAGCAGAGTGAGTGAACACTGATCAGAAGAGTCCGCTTGCTTCACTGGTCAATGTGCACAGTGCAGGTGTCACCAGTTTTTGGGGGCTACAGCGAGCCCACCCGCCGTGAACCGCTAGAGAGGCTGCTGTGATCAGGGCCATCCAGTCCAGGCATTGTGCAGGAGTGGAGGAGTTTAGTGCAAATCATACTCTCTCCTCTCCTAGCTGCTCTTTGAAGACTGCTGATTTTTCAAGCTCCATTGAGCTTGACCATTTTATCTCAGCACATATGTGCAGGGGCTTTTTCCTTCCGTCTGTACTTGCATATCAAAGCCCACTTTTTATTTCCATCAAAGGACAGAATGGTAATTTTCTTAAAAGCCCAAACTCATGCATTTCTCAGTCTGTGGTCTTTTGAAGATCATGTGTAGTCCTGATGCGATATTTCACTTTTTCCTCTTTCTTCCTTCCTCAGTTATAAAAAACAGGACTTTTTTAAAAAGTTGCTGTTATTTATGCTCATGCTCCATTTATCCAGTAATTTCTTGCGTGCGCTCTACATTTATGGAAGCCTACAGGATTGCTTCGGGGTGTGCAGGCATGTTCTTTCTATTTACTGCCAGACCCCTGCTGCTTGTTGTGTGGCCAGTTACCAGAGACAATGGAGAGGCTGTGTGACATTTCACCGGCTTCAGTTCTCCCACTCAACAGGAATCCTGCCAGTGTCACAACAGCTCATATGCTGAAGGTCAGACATTGGACCAGGCGAGGGGTAATTGGCTTTATTCCCAGCGGTGGTATTTGAAACTACACCCAGAAGATGGGTAGATATTGTCGGGCTAGACCAACTTACATTTCTCTGGTATTAAAAGAGATGAAAAACAGTAGTTTACTAGAATCAAGATACAACCAGAACAGCTATTATCATTCATAGCCACACCAGTAACAGAATGAATGATTTAATTGTCTTTTATATTGTATGTTGGCGACTATTACACTGATATTAATCAATTTCTTTCCTCGTCCCACCGAAGGTATAGGCACAAGGGATGGCACTGCAGAAAAGGACAAAGACTTCAGGGGAAAATCTCAGAAACAGGTGCAGTTCAACCCAGGCCAGACCACAGCTACCTGGAAGGTCCGGATCCTGTCAGACAGCGAGTATGAAGTGTCAGAGAGCTTCCAGATTGTTCTGTCCGAGCCAGTGATGGCAGCCCTGGAGTTCCCAGAGTCTGCTACTGTGGAAATCCTGGACCCTGATGACGGTCAGTCATGATCAGTCTTTACATGAGTTTGTTTAAAATGTTGATTATGCATTGTTTTAATGAGATTAAATGAGTTCCTGCTAAAAAAAAAAAAAAAAAAACAAGGACCCAAAATAAATGTTTTTTTTTTTTTGCTTTTTTTTTGTTTGAAACAGCAGAACATTTATCAGCTATGTGAAATATTGCTGAGCGTTTGATGTCACAAATTTTACAGCAAATCACGAAATATAATTACAAAGATGTCAGACTTGGAAAAGGGAGTGCAGCCAGGACTTTGGTGCAGTCTCAGTGTTCGTTACACTCATGATAAACAACTTGGCTACTTTAACTTATTCAGTGCCAGCCCTTTTAAAAAAACGAAAGTGCCTTGTTCCAGCATTTTTGGCCATTTTGAGTCATATTTGAAGACCCACAGAATATTTTGTACTATGTCTCTGAAAACAGTGAATAGCTGAAATGAAAGAAGAGACTCTCTAGTTCATCATGAAAAAAGTTTGTTTTTTTTACCTTGTTCCATTCTTGTTTTGTCAGAGGCAGAGTAGAGGCAACTTTCACCAAAATCATCACTTTTTGTCCAGAATCCATCCATTTCGCTCACTAATCACGATCGTCTCCCCCTCCGTATACGGCATATACCGTCTCTTTATGGCACAACTACAAATCCCAGAAGCCCCAAAATTACCCACAGGCTGTGTGAGAGCGCTCCTTTGTCTCTGCTACCAAAGAAATGAAAAGCGTATATGTACACACATTTATGGCACTCAAATTTCACAAGAGTACTTAAACATAGAGCTCTTGCTGCAGAGATTTCAGCTTTGGTCCAGGAATACTTTTGCCCTCATCTTATGCATGTTTTAGGGAAATGCTTCCATCCATCTGACACCTCGGCAGACGGACAAAATTAATTCACATGGAAACTGAGTGCTGAGAGGAACTAACATCTTGAACCCAACTTGATTATGGAAATAGCTACATAATGAGTAAAAAGCAAACTACATTTATGGGCAGTATTTTCTTTCCACAAGTGTAGATAAACAAGGTCAAAAGGATATATGGAGATAACCACACAGACCTCCTTCGCATCTGAAATTAGCTCTCCAAGAACAGATGAGCAGTGTTTTTGACTGCTTTTGAGAGTGGAGACAGAGAACTGCATAGTATAAATATGAATAATAGTCCTCCTTGTCCCATAGGGCTTCAATGGGTGAAAATAAATTCTTTGTTGTCAACAATATATGCTAATTAACATGTTTATCACAAAGCATCAGTCTCTGGAGGGCAATCAACATAACTGGCAGCTGTATGTGTGCTCGATGTGGAGCTCTATTTTTGTTTGTCTTTAACAGACATTGTCTTCCTACAGCCATGTATATTATCATATCATTATACTGTTTATGGCCTCTGGAGTTTGTCTCAAGGTCAAATAAACTCTGAACGATCATAAAAATAGATTTCACTGAGAGCAGAAAAATGAAGTAGCCCAGAGACTGTGAAAACGTTGTTTCACCCCCAAAATTGTCCCAGACTGAAGAGTTTGGTGTTTGAAAGAAGAAGTAAAGAGTGGCCACAACGTCCTCTGCAGCTTTTTGCATGGTCCTGAGGATGGGAAAGGACAGGGCAAGCTCAGCTGACTTCCCAACACCTTGTTGATGGGTCGACCATGATGCTCACTGAGAAGGACACTGAGCTCTTTGGATTTCATGGCTGAAATGTTTCGAGCTCATTACTTTCCTGGTTGTCATATGCGGCTCAAAGAATGTAGGAGACAAAGAGATGGAAAGCTGCCAGTAAAACTGTTGAATAAAAAAAAAAAAAGTTTAACGTGCCTCTGCTTGCAAACAGAAGACAACAAAGAATTCATGCCTGAGCATGGCACCGACACGGGTGGCAGCCTTTCCGGTAGCTCCGTAATTTAATACTTTCAATAGTTTTTTTCTTTCTGTATTTTTTCTACTTTTTTTACTTTTTCTAGCTGTCTCGCTGGATGGGATGGACGAGTGGATCTTGTTTGCAAGGAAGAGAACTTGTTCATTCAAGGGAACAGCTGCTTGTTGGGGAAGGACGTTTTATAAAACCAAAAGAGCCTTGTTCCAGCATTTTTGGCCATTTTGAGTTATCTTTCATGACCCACAGAGTATTTTGTACTATGTGTCCGAAAACACTGAATAGCTAGCTGTTTTTACCTTGTTCCATTCTTGTTTTATCAGAGGTAGAGTAGAGGCCACTCCCACCCTAAACGCCACTTTTTGTCCAGAATCCATCCGTTTTGCTCTCTAATCTCGATCGTCTCCACTTCCTGCTTTGATCTTTGTGGTGTATACTATCTCGTTATGCTCTGACTACATCTCCCAGAAGCCTCAAAATTACTAACAGGCTGCAGGAGACCGTGATCGGCGACCCGCTGCAGAAAAAACACTTTGATGTCAAAATTCGTTGATGGCACTCAAAGAGTTAACACAAAGAGTTGATTGTGTTAACAATATTGTGATCGATCACAGTATTTTCAAGAGATTATTCTTGGCTTGATCACATTGCTTCTCATCATGTGTCAAGATTTAGCCAATTTTTTTACTTTTTTTTTTCCATTAAAAGTTTCCTGACTGTGATCATTGCACATTTACTTTTAGTCATGAGACTTGTCACTGATTCCTGATCAGTTATTTCAGTTTGTTCAGCTGATACTTACCTGCATAAAATGTGACATTGTCTTTCTGTGGAAAGTAATATACTGGCGTGTTGTTGGTAATAGTAGTTAGGTGCAGATTGTGTATACACTGTATACACTGGGGTGAAAGATTCATACTGGATACATTCCCACTGGAAATGTAGACAGATCATTTTTATGGAATCGCCTAATCATACAAAAACTCTGTCTGAACCCCACCACAAACCAACAATGAACATCCAGCATGTGAGCTGTCAGTGACAGCTAAGAGTCAACGAACACAACAGCGTGTACTGTAGTATTAAACAGATAAATGCAACCTTCATCAGTCATAATTCAGGTAGCCGTCAAGGTTATTGATGCAAATAAACTCTCGCATGATTTGATGTTTTGAAGCCTTTCCCTTCTCTCCATCGCCGATCATTCAGTTCACCTCACTTGGCATTCAGTTTATCTCATTCAATTGGCCAGAAAACCGATCGCACACAAGCAATTTCCTCGAGTCAAAACTCAGATAAGATTTAACAGAGAAGTGTACAACTCTAATAATGTGTGTTGCTTTTCCTCACACACAGAGTCAATGGTGTTCATACCCTCAGCCTTATACAACATAGAGGAGGACATCGGTGAGCTGCTTATCCCAGTGCACAGGAGTGGAGATGTGAGTCAGGAGCTCATGGTCATCTGCTACACTCAGCAAGGTAACACAAGCACTGTTTGTTTCAATGTGTAGGGCGGTAAACTGAAAAGGGATTAAAAAAGCAATGTATATACAGTATATATGTATGAAATGGACCTCAGGTAGTATTTCAGTGATGCATATCAACATAGTTCATGAAAAACAATTTCAGGGAAAAAGGAAATCATATTTACGCATTGATTTTTTTGTGTGGAAAAAAAGTTTGGATTATTAACTTTGTTTTCTGTAATTCTGTTTTCTGCCCACTCAGTGTCAGCCACAGGCACTGTCCCCACCACAGTGCTGTCCTACTCTGATTACATCTCCAGGCCTGAGGACCATCACAGCGTCCTGCGCTTCGACAAGGGAGAGGTGGAGAAATCGTGCCGGGTGGTGATCATTGATGACTCCCTGTATGAAGATGAGGAGAACTTCAACGTCACCCTCAGCATGCCCATGGGCGGCCGCCTGGGCGCAGACTTCCCCACAGCTAGAATCACAATCATTCCTGATATGGAAGACGGTAAGATGACATTTCATTGATCATAAGTGTCAGACAGTCTGTGTGGGTACGATGAATTAAAGGGCTTTTCTTATTGAATCACTTTGTGGCATTTAGAGACAAGCCGTTTGTGCTTTTTCATTTTACATTCAAAAGGTTTTTCAGTTCTTCATAAAGTCTTAAGAGAAGGCGACATGAATTTCTTGGCTGGAAGGGCTTTGATTTATTTATTCATTTTATTTAAGGTGTTAATGTATTTGTGCAAGCTCTTATTTTAAATATGTAATGGATATGCACTTTGGAAGGAGCTGAGTTTTGTAAGTACAATATGTTTTGCTGAACTGAGCAAACAGTTTGACAGACAGACAGCAAACGTTGGTGTGCATGTGAAATGTGTATATTTTCAGCGTTTGTTTGCGCTCGTCTTACAACGTCTCGGAGAAAAAGCGTCTGAGTCTGCGAGCCTTCTTCCTGGAGGTGAAGCCTTTATCTGCTATCTGCAGGCTCAGACCGCAGGGCTGATAGTAGTCTCCTATCACTTCCTGACGCCTCTTTGTTCCCCAACACCTGATGGCCATTCCTCAGTTTCCTATCGCTCTGACAATCTCCGGAAGCACTGCTGCGAAGTCAACACTCTGTGATCGCAGGCAAACAGTGCTCGATGCTGAAAATCCGGCCTGAACGGAAGCTTTTTTCTTTCCTTGGATCAAAACTCATTTGAAGCTGCACAAATGTGGTGTTGATGATGCAATATTCAAATATTCAATTAAGTATTCTCTTATCTAATGGGTCGGTTTTAGTAGTCAGAAAAAATATTAATAATAAATAATAGAATAAATTATTATTATCAACTCAATAAGTTATTTTTGTGTAATTTGGGCTTTATCTTGGTAGACATACCAGACAATGATCTGATGGCACAGGCTGTTTCCTGCTACTCTTTAGGACCCTGGGGAGTGAGAGTTTGTCTTATGGTGTGTTCACTGGAAGTCAGAACTTGGATCTTAGTTCATCTTAACCTCAAAGTTTAGTGACATGTAGCTACTGTTTACATCAGTGGCAGATAGCATGAACTCTGTGTCAGGTCGGTGAGATTAATCTGACTTTCTGAGGTGGCAATCCGACTTCAAGGAGGGTTCTGATTTACATTCTGACTTGGAGCTTGGAAATTCTGACATCCATGTACAACTTGAATGCACCATGAGTGAAAAACACAAACGCTGGGCTCCCAATGCTGCTGTAATGACATTAATGCTCCGTTTTACCTGTGATGTTTGTCGCCTTATGCCGGGAAAGTGGGTGGACAGATTCATTATACAGTCTATGAAGTCTCTATGAATCTGAAGGGGACATGTCCCCCTGTCCACAGTGGCATCTGACAGCATGGCTCATAGACACTTAGGTATCTGATTGGCAGTGAAAAATTATTAATTTTTTGATTTACTCTCATTTTTTTTGTAAATTACTCAAAATGAATCCTCTTACAGGAGAGTATAACCTGAAATGACGTTCCTGCTGTTCCAGATCCTCCCGTGCTTTAGAAACATAGACTTGTTCAGTATTTAATTTCCCCTTTATTTAATTCAGATATGAACAGAGCTAAGGGCTTGTATCATCTGTCCATGAACCTGCGCTGAGGAGGCCTTGTCTTTGAGACTACTGTAGCAGCAGTTCAGACTGTCTAACAGATTATTCCCCTCATCCGTTCCCTTGGGACTTGAGGCAGACACATTTCAAGAGGATTTGACCTGCTTGAGGAAGGAGGAGGTTACGTGGGCAGAATAGCACTGTGTGCTGTACAGGGCTCTTTGACCGCCACTGCTCCTGTGTATCGACTTGTCAAGGCAGCTGCTGAGACACACAACTTTTAATAAGATGTACAACATTCAGTCCTGAAGGCATTAAGCGTGCTTCATTAAGTAATGTTGCAGTCATTATATTTCTACACTGCCTTTAGGGATGACTCTGACTGAAACAATGCAAGCCACACATGTCTTTACAACTGCAGAGAGCTCACTGATTGTTATCGATTAATGTCTCCTAATGACTGTCTGAGTCTATCACGTACGGTTGCTTGTCATTAACATTTAGGATGATGGTCATGGCCAGTTTTTGGCCGTTACTAACGTTACTTTTGACAGTTACTAATACTCTAACACATGACTTTTAAAATAAATAAACGCAGTTACCGTTACAATATGGTGCATTTGTCCGTTACTTGGTAAATGATTTCCTGATTGATGAATTCAGATTGATTGTCCCCTTCAGATTCATAGAGACTTCATAGACTGTATAGAGACACTGATCTGTCCCCCTACAGTCTATAAGAATGTCGGAATTTCTAAGCTTCAAGTCTGAAAAAAAAGAACCCCCGTTAAGTCGGATCTCCAACTCAGAAAGTCGGGTTAATTGATACATTAATCATGCTATCTGCTACTGACGTAAACAGCAGCTACATGATTTGCTGTATGTCTGTAAGGCTGGAAGAGATGGGAGCACTAAACTTTGAAGTTACATTGATCTGAGCTCTAAATTCCGACTTCCAGTGAACACACCATAAGGCAAACTCTCAGTCCTCAGGGTCCTGAAGAGGAACCCACCAGTAACGCATTACTTTTTGATGTAAGTAATCAACAAAGTAACTGAGGTACTTTTTGAATAAAATAACTACTTACTATTTTTCAGTAACTAGCACAACACTGGTCATGGCTGAAATTAAGTGCACACACACACACAGGAGCGCTAGATAAGATAAGCCAACTTGCTTTGGAAGTGGTCTCAGAATGACAAAGCCAAAGGGTTTATGTTTAGAGAAACCACTGCTTTAGTGGGGCACAGTTTCCTGTTACTGATAAATAGCATCTTCATGTTCACACTTTACTGCTTTGTCAAACTGTTGGAGGGCAAACTTGCTTTTATTATTGCCCCTGGTTTATAGAGAGTCAGCCAACTGTTATAAACAACGACTTCTCTGAACAATACAATTTCGGTAGCTTGAACAGTCAATTCATTATAAAATACACTATGAAATGTTCTTGCTCGACATAGTGGAGACATCCTGACATGCCTTTGCCTACATTAGATGTCCTCTGGCAGGGTATTATCACACGGAAACAGGAGAGAAGAAGGCTCAGTGTATTATAGGATTAACTTGACAACCAACATTAACAGTGTGTACTCAGGTTTATTCCTGCTTTATCTGTAATCATGTTTTCTTTGCCTCTGGCTTTGTCAGGGTGGCCGAGTGACAGTCCCAATCTCCTTACGTATATCAGTTGTCAGAAAGAGTTGAACACACAGGGCTGTCCCATGCAGTGTGAATGTAAGGGCCAGACTACAGCCTCTGTGTATATTTTGTTCTTATTGTCAAGACTTTCAGTGTGACATTGAGAGAAACAATGCCTGGAGCTTTCAGCCGACAACTTGACTCCTTATTATAATGATACAGGTACCTGACATCATACGATTGACTGCTTGAACACACACACACACACACACACACACACACACACACACACACACCCAAGCAATATGTGCGAAGTTTGTGCAGCAACACCTCCAAAGTATAATTTGGATTAGGTGTTGGAGGTGTTTAGGGAGCTTGCATCCACTGAATAAATGGAACGTGAAGAGCAGGGAGAAATAAGGTGGTGTCAAGCCTTCATATCTCCCTGAAGGAGGTGATAATAAAATGGTTCGAATACTGATGGTGAAGTAAATGGTAAATAGCTCCGAGGCGAGCAGAACAAGACCAATCTCCTGTCTGGAAGGGTGGAATGACAGCAAGAGATTCATCCCCTCTAAAGTTCAGCTATACTGACTTGGTATAAGATTTGAGTGCATACTCTATTTCTTAACTCCGGTATATATGGAAGGAAGGCAAATGGGGGCATCACATCCTTCTTTGTCATGCCTCTCGCAGCAGTAGCTGTCCAGTGGGTGTACATGGGAGGAAGGAGTCGGTGCCTGGCTGAGCACCTGTCCCTGCCGAGGAGAGGTCTATGCTGGGACTCCCCAGGAGGCCTTTCTGCAACTACACGAGCTGTGGGCTCAAATATTTCCTGGAAACACACAATACTGATATCAGCAAAAATACATGTCTTTTTTTTTCCAAGCCAGCGAACCGGAGTAGTACTATGTGATGAAATTAGAAGCCACAGGGCTCCAGTGTATGCATTCCCTGCTGCTGCCCGGGGCCACCTACGTAGGTACAAGCACATGCAAGTGCAGCAGGAGGTGGGGCACCTATTGTCTTCCAAATGGTGGACAATTTATGGGAATCTAAATTGAGAATGTGTGTAGTTTTTACAATTAAATGCAGTCGTAATCACTTCTGTAGAACCTGTGCCATGGAAGAGAAGGCATGTTTTCTTTCCCTTTCATTAATTAGCACACGGTCACCCGCAGAGAGAGAAAGAGTGATTAAAATGAGCTTTGTTTGAAATGAAAACCACCAGACTAACATGGCACTGGAATGGATATTTCTGTCTCTTTTGTTGGCGACAGAGAGAAAGCGCAAATAAAACTCCCACTGGGTGGTCTTTTTTTTTTTTCAGAAAATTCATTCAGAAACAAATCTTTTCATAGATTGGTTCAATTTAGTACATTTTCCTGCATGTATTGTATGAGAAAATAATAGAGGACTGGAATTATTTGCTATTTATTTTTACTCAAAATTAATGTTTTAGTCCATATGCCTTATGTTAATATTTATTATGAGGCATGCATTTCTTTACGTCTACCAGCTGTTACTGATTGGAGATGTTATTGATTAATGTCTTATAATGACTGCCTGATTGTCATAACATTTTAACAGCATGTTATAACTGTGAGCATCATGGCAGGTACACAGTGACAGAGATCAGTGCAGGCTCAGATTCCAGCAGCTGTGCCTGCAGCCTGTCCAGATCTACAACAGACACAATTGTCGGCGTACAAAAGTGCAAAGTTTGTGAGGGGTCACCGACTGCTTGCCGCACTTTCGATCCCTGCTGGTTGTTCAAGTTGTTCATCAGACAAGATTAGATTACAAACCAGAACCTGAAGGGATCTGAAACCTGTTTTTTGTCATTTTAATAAACTGAAGATTAGTTTGAAAATATGCATTACCACAAGTATCAGCTGACATGCTGGGTGTTTTCTAGCGTATGAATAACATACACAATGCACAGACAGTAAGAGGGGCAAGGCATTTACAGTAGCTCTGGCTCATTATCAGGTGTGCTATCAGAGGAGACACATGAAAGTGTAGACACCAGAGACAACTAAAGTGAAGAGGACAAAGGGGTAGACAAACCTTTGAACAATAGGAAGGAGGAATCTATTAAAAAAAGATAAAAGAAGCCACTAATACAAATTGATCAATACAAATTGGTCAATAAAAAGACAAAATGGACTGCAGTAATTAGTGGAAAATTGTGTCATAGCTGGTTGTTGTTTTATGTTGTTGATCTGAACAGCATAACTGTCTTTCACACACTTGTTTCTGTCTTTTCAACACCAATGAAAATGAGCAGCAGCTCCATAGCATCGACAGTTGGCACTTTTTACAACAGGCGCATGAATTATGTTTCCCGTGTTGTTTCTGTATGAAAGGCACCTCTTCTGGCATGTGAGACTGTAAAGTTTACAAGCAGTCCTGGCGCTCTACAGCATGGACAGCTGCTATCCCCAGAATACCTGCTATTTTCCCAGCAGCCGACCATCTGCACATAAACGTCCACACCCTTACAGTTTCCACTCTGGAGAAACTTGTCTTTTCTTGCAGAGATAATTGATGTTTGATATCGACTCTGCATCCGGGAGAATGTTTGGGTGGTTGGGGCTTTGAGACATGAGAACGCTTGTACAGCAGGACGTCACTCGTGTATTTATAGTCTCGTGTCAGTTGCCTGTAAATTTCGCTCCGGTTCTGAAGGTATGATTATGAGGCGTTTTAAAGGTGGGCGGGCGTAGTATATCCTGGATGGGGATGAATAAAGAGAGAACACACAAACCCTGTCATTATGTCTCACCTGGATTCACAGCCATTCTCATATAAAACAGATGTCCAAAGTACTTAAGCAGAGAGGTGCTAATCAACAGCCTCAAGACACAATCTTCAAAATTCTGTTTCTCTCAGCCGTCAGAGATTATTCTGTACTGAATACGGTGCTGCTTTTGTGTGCTTTTGCTGTTGGAGAGAGATTTGTCGAGCACACTGTGGGCAGAGAAGCGTTTTGCCAGGGCTCAATTGAATCTCACCATTAGAGGAGCCACTTAGCGCTGTGGGAATGTCATGCAAAGTTCAAGTGGCATCAAGCAGTCAGTGGGAGTGTAACAGTCCCCTTAGGGATGCCTGTCTCTCCCTGTGCCTCCTATTTTATTTTATGTTCACACACATGCAACAGTAAAGCTGTTTCCTTGGTGCTCTCTGGCATAATGTACAACAAAGTGCTGATTTTTGTTTTGTATTTTTAATTTGTAAGAATAAAATACATGCTGGACTCCTCAAGCGTATTAAAAAAACAACTCTATGCTACAATTACTGTCATTTTGCGACTACACTGTAACTGTCAGACTTTTATATTTCTATTTTCATCCATCATAGTTTATCATATCATTAATTGCACCTGGTACTATATTGTATTCTATCATAATTTGCACCTTGTATTAATCTCCCAGATTTTATCACAATTTGCACCATGCATTCCTCTTATATATCTATTATAGCACTGTATATATTTTGGTGGTTGATATTTTATTTTATGCTATTTCATGTTTTTATTTCCCTGAACCCTGCATGCCATGTGTGTTTCCATCTTTCAAGCTGCTGGAACTGTGAATTTCTCTGTGAGATCTAGGTAAAGAGACTCAAGGTCACAAGAATATAAAAACTAATTTACTCAAAGAAGATTTATACACCTTACATAATTTGACATAATAGTAAGGTCTAAATCTGGTTCATCTGGACTTCCAGGTAACCTTAGATGTGCTGTAGGAGGCTGCTGTTGCCTGGACTGATGGAGCTCAGGAGCCAGAGGCTTACCTTTCAGTTAATGGGCCGTGGCGCTTTGAAGCTCACTGTTTGTCTGCTTATCTGATTACTGGACTAGTACAGCAGGGGCCCAAGTTCCTGGCTGCCAACATCAGGCTAGTAGATCTGATTACTCCTCCTGTTGGGGACCCAGTGCAGGCAGCCAAAACCATCTTTGTTTGGTTCCTCTGTGGGGAGAAATTCTGGCAGCTGCCAGCCTCTTGATGCAGCTCTCATTGTCCTGGCTGTGCTCTCATTGTCCTGATAAAAGCATAAAGTTTTCTGTCCTCTGCTTGCTCCTGGAGGAAATATTATTTCAACCACAGAGATGGCTCCTCTGAGAACCACAAATCCCAAGGCTTTGCCTAAAAACACTGTTTCCCTTTCAGAACGTGTCTTATCTTGTTAATATAGAGCTGTTACTGCCAAAACAGAATGCGCCAACATATGCAATATCATCTGAGACGCAGATTACTTGGAAGAATAATTATACAGTGAAAAATAATAAACACATTTTTCTTGATCTGTAATTGTGCCTGGCAGCTCTGTTGACAGTGAATCTGTTTTTCCCCCTGCCTTTGTATTTTGGTTTCATTAGATAACATAATCATCATGCAACAGTTACAACAATATGGATTTGTTTTTTGTTCAAAGCATTTATCGCTGGCTAGCTCCACATCCCCACCCTCCTGTTTGCCTCACACTGTGTGTGATGAGAAGCAGCTAAGTGTCGTTTTCTAGGTGCAGAGTTTCATTGTCATGGAAACCACAACTCTGCCCATGGCCATCACCAGTCACGTAATTTCATTATTTTGTCAGCTACTTTCAAAAGCACAAGATGTTAACTGCTCAGTGGTGGCTTGTTGTCATTAGTTATCATAATATGATCAATTATGAGAATGTAAGCATCTTCATTGCCGGTGACGTCATGATAGCTCCGTCCACTCTTTATGTACAATCCATGGTTAAAGCATGAGGCTGCTCGGGTTATTTCTGTTTTGCTCTAATGGACTATGACTGACTCCCTGCAGTTTTTGTGATGGAAATTTCTATCAGTGTTACAGTAGCCGACTGCTCAACGTATACAGAGATCCAGGCCCCTGAGTACCATTTCACAAGCAGCATGCCATGAGAGAAAACAGACTCTGAACGGGTTAAATAGAATAATAGTGGGTGAGTTTGGCTGCAGTGGAATCTCATAGAAACACTAATTGCAGTGAGGCAGGCCTGGGCTGGCACATGGAGCTCTACATCCCCCAGACCTCCTGTCAGGCCTCCTGTCTGCCTCTCAGACCCATCACTATCACTATCAAAGCTCCACCACTAGAACAAAACTAGGAAATACAGCTCTGCCTTCAGGTTGCTTTTTTGTCTTTTAAGACTTGATGAATGATCGTACACATAGAAATCCCCCTAAAACATCATTCCAGGAAGTTAGAAAGTGTTGTTTCAGGCCTGCAATTACAGTGTTGACGAACTGCTGGTGTTTCAGTAGAAACATTCCCTCAATTTCTCCTGTAATCAGAGGTAATCGTATAGAGTTACGCTGGCTATTACAGATTCAGCTCAGCAATTACAACAGGAATTCAAGTATCCTGTTGTGAAACAGCTAAAAAGATGATTATGGATTACATCCTCATGTGTGCTTCTCCTCATCACCTTCACGCCTTTCTCTGTTGTTTCTTCCCAGCCCCTGTCTTCTACTTTGGCAACACAGACTACCACGTGGATGAGAGCGATGGCTTTGTGGAGGTGCAGGTATGGAGGACGGGGACTGATCTCTCCAAAGGAGGAAGTGTCACAGTGCGCTCCAGAAAGACAGATCCTGTGTCAGCTGAGGGTACGTGTCCCTGCGAGGCGCCTTGCTCTGATAGCATTAGCCAGAAATGTAAACCATAGAAAACAATAGACTTAAGTCATCACCCTGTCAAGCCTGGTTTTTTCCCTGAGCTCGAGAGGCCATGGTGATGTTAAAGCTGCATATGTTGGGTGGTTGACCTGTGGAATGTAAACATTGCTTTAGGTTAAGGGGAAAGCAGTGAGGGCTTTTTCTCTCAGGCTCTTGCCCTGTCGGCATTAAGGGTGGGCGATATGGGCAAAATATAATATCTCGATATTTTGGGGATTTTGGCGATAACAATAATCAGGTGATATCCTTTAAAATGTGATTGGAATTGTCCGAGTGAGGGCTTGTGTCCACCCAACGTAGTTTTAGCACTGAGAGTGCTCAAAAAGTCATTTTCCTAGTGTCCAGCGGTGTTAAAAGTTGAACAGATTTCAACTTGAAGCGCTCTGAGCGCTGCACTAAAAAAAAACTGTTTGCGCTGAAGGCCACTTTTTACCGTCTTGGCTCTAAATCATCTGAAGTACCAGCAGCTTCAAGGACTGGAGGTGCCTGCATTTTCTCTCTGCCATCACAACGTGCTGCTAAACGGTTGCAAGGAGGATGCTAGCGAGAGGTCATGTGATCACGTCATGTGATCACGTGGGCCCACTAGTCATGTGACTGAATCCTTCCATGCTGCAGAGAGCGATGCTGCATGCTGCACCGTGTAATATGTAGATGTGAGGAGTTTCCACGTGTTTCAATATTTTTGGCGAAGTAATTTAAATAGTCGATAATGGAAATTTGCACCTCGTCAAAACAACAATGACAATATTATCACAAACGATATATATCGCCCACCCCTTGTAGGCATATGATATGATTTGGACTCCAGTGACTCCTCAAGCCTTCTCCCTCACATAGATTATTAACATTGTCTTGCCTGCGTTACAACCATAGAAATTACTGGCATCTAATCTTATGCAGTGTGGTAGAAGTGCAAGCCCACGCTTCCACACATAACTGGGTCATAAGTACATGACATAAGCCTGTGGAGCTCTCAATAATCATACTCTTCAAAGAATGGCAAATGAATAACCTGTTAGTGCTTAGGGAGATATCCTATTTCTCACAGCTCTCCTTTAATCACGCAACAAATTCCAACTGTTCATGCCTATCGACCGTGAGATAGAAAGCACCATTTTGTCAGATGCTTTCATCTTGCTCGGCGCTTGACAATCACAAATTAATTATGAAGTAACATGAGAACTGCTGTTAAAATAAGATCAAGTGCTGTAGTCCATTTGTGTTATATTCGCTATATCCCATAAGCACTATGCTCTTGTGTTGTGTATTGTTGTGGCGCAGCTGGTGTGGATTACGTTGGGATCAGTCGAAATCTGGACTTTGCGCCGGGAGTTCGCATGCAGACGTTTCGTGTGACCATCCTGGATGACCTGGGCCAACCGGTGCTGGAAGGGCTGGAGAAGTTTGAACTGATACTCCGGATGCCCATGAATGGGATCCTCGGGGAGCCGAGCAAGACCGCCATCCTCATCAATGACTCTGTTTCAGACTGTGAGTGAAATTTTAGGCTGCTATCAAAGTTAATCCACTTGCACTTAGTGATTAATGATATTTATACTGCATTTGTGATGTTGATTTATGGGTTTAATTATGTTGTTCTAGTGCCACAGGTTCAGTTCCGTGATGCCATTTATGTGGGCAACGAGAACTCAGGGCAGATCTCAGCTACTGTGTACCGAAGTGGAGACATCAGCTACAAGTCCACAGTGCGCTGTTATAGCAGGCAGGGGACAGCCCAGGTCATGATGGATTTTGACGAGAGGCCCAACACAGATGGTTCCATCATCACCTTCTTACCAGGTGGTGTAAAAAACAAGCACACATCCCTTTATATTAACTCATTGAGTGCCAGTCGTTTTATAAAACAGAAAGCGCCTTGTTCCAGCATTTTTTCCCATTTTGAGTCATATTTCAAGACCCACAGAAAATTTTGTACTATGACTCTGAAAACACTGAATAGCTGAAATGAAAGAAGAGACTCTCTATTTCATCATGAAAAAAATGTTTGCTTTTACCTTGTTCTGTTCTTGTTTTATCAGAGGTAGAGTAGCGGCCACTTTCACCAAAACACCACTTTTTGTCCAGAATCTGTCCGTTTTGCTCTCTAATCGCGATCATCTCCACTTCCTGCTTTTATCACCGTTGCATATACCGTCTCTATATGCTCCAACTACATCTCTCAGAAGCCCCAAAATCACTCGCAGGCTGCAGGAGACCGTGATCAGCGACCTGCTGCAGAAAAAAAACACTTGGCACTCAAGCGTCGGATTTTAAGTGACGTCAAAATACATTAATGACACTCAAAGAGTTAAATGGAAAATAAATTTCTATGAATGTTAGGTATTTCTTGTTGTTTAATCAATCAAAAATACACATGCACTCAACATCTTTTCCCTTTCAGGAGAGATTGAAAAACCTTGTGTACTGGTACTAGTTGACGACACAGAACATGAGGAAGAAGAAGAGCTCCGCCTTGTGTTGGGAAACCCCAAGAGTGACTCTCCTTTTGGAGCATCTATCGGAGGGCAGAATGAAACACTCATCAAGATAAAAGATGACGCAGACAGTAAGGGTGTTTTGTTTTTCCTTAAAATAGTTCTGTTTAATGCCACCACTTGCAGAAGATTTAAATATTGCACCGTATTATAAGTTATATATTTGGTTCGTATTGAAATTAGAGAATTTGTTCAGTCTGTGTATTGCTGTTTCCCCACAGTGTCTTTGTTGGTATTACTGCTGTGTTTTATATTTTTATATTTATATTTTTATATCTTTAGTTTCATTTCTTATTTATGTCTACCTTTAAGACTCTACAACATTTTGTTGTGTGTGCATATTGACAATAAAGACTATTGAATCTTGAATGAATTCAGAAAGTTGCACACACTGAGTCTTTAATATGTGGTATGCTATAATGTTAGTTATATTTTACTAGGCTGACTGAAAATGTGTCATCCTTTCTCAGAGGCAATTATTAGGTTTGGAGAGACCAAATTCAGTGTGAATGAGCCGAAGGAAAGTGGCCAAGTGTCTGTGGTGAAGATCCCAGTGCTGCGTGTTGGAGACTCCTCGAAGGTTTCTGTAGTTCGGGTTCACACCAAGGACGGATCTGCTACCTCAGGGGAGGACTACCATCCCATATCTGAAGGTAACAGTACTGCAAGGCACTTTTCACCAGAACTGCATAATTTTGAAATTTGCTCGGAAAAGAATGATCAAATGTTTTTCTCTGCAGAAATTGTGTTCAGTGAGGGCGACACGGAGCACTATGTGGAGGTGGAGATTTTATATGATGGTGTCAGAGAAATGAGGGAGGCGTTCACTGTGCACCTGAAGCCTGATGAAAACATGGTGGCAGAGACAAAGGTGAAAATTAAGCCAAATTAGCATATCATTTTACAGTCAAGTGTGTGACTACCTTCTCCATTAGCATCCTGTTAATTACTCTCGCTTGTCACTCAACAGATGAGCAAAGCCATAATTTATATCGAGGAAACCAACAGTATGGCCGACGTCACCTTCCCCTCTGTGCCCAGAGTGGTTTCTCTGTTACATTACGACGACATCGACAGGACTTGGGACTCTCACCCTGTGGCTGGATACCCTGTCATTTGTGTCACTGTATGTCCCCAGTGATGGTCCAATGAATATTTAGTGGCATACTTTTCAGTAATTTACTCAGCTAATGACTCATTTAGCAAGACTTTCTCTAAGTGCAGTTTTACAGGTAAATACTGTTAATGAGGTTGTATTTAGCAGATATATCTTGAGGGCTCATCAGGAGTCTGCAGAAATTACTTTGGCTGCTGCAGTGATTTTACTCACGAGTGTTTCTTCTTTCTCTTATCCAGGCCTGCAACCCTAAGTTCCCAGACTATGACAAAACAGGCTCTATCTGCATCAGCGAGAACATCAACAACACCCTGACTCGCTATCGTTGGCTTGTTAGCGCCCCCACTGGCCAAGATGGCGTCACCAGCCCTATGAGGGAAGTTGACTTTGATACCTTCTTCACCTCCTCCAAGCTCATCACTCTGGATTCAGTCTACTTTCAGGCTGGTTCCAGGGTCCAGTGTGCCGCGAGGGCAGTGAACTCTAACGGTGATGAAGGTCTGGAGCTCAGCAGCCCCATAGTGTCCATCAGCATGGACGAGGGTGAGCGCTGCTTATGCTCAAGTTTGAAATGTTTGGTGTCTCTCTCTCCCTGAACACGATAAGCAGCTGCTGGCTGCATTTAGTGCTCTGACAGAAAACTGAATTCATAAAAGATTTTTTTGGGAGGATTGTTGGGTAAACATAATGTTTGATGTTTGTTTATGGTGGGGCTACAGGAATGTGCCAGCCTCGAGTTGCAGGCGCAGTGGGAGCTGAGCCCTTTTCTGCCAAGCTGCGGTACACTGGAACAGAGGACGCCGACCACCCCAACCTCATCAAACTCACTGTCACCATGCCTCACATTGATGGTAGGCAGGGGCATCACTAAGTTTTTAGGATGGGGGGGGGGGGCTTAGCCCCAAGGTGGGGCTATATTGTATATTAGTGGCTTGCAAAGACTTTTTAAAGGACAGGAGCTAAAAGAAGAAAAGGGTGAGTTTTTGGGCACTTCTGAGTGCACTTTATCATGTTTTAGTCAGCCAACAGGGCAGTTTAGTGTAGAGATTTTTTGAAGGGCAGGAGCGAAAAGGCGAAAAGGAAAAAGGGTGTGTTTTTTCCACCCAAGATGGCACATAACGTCTGCTTTTGCCTTCCAAGGGCACACATTTAGCACACGTTTTTCAACAATCGCGCCACGAGGGGGGCAACCATATTTAAGTGATTTATGAATAATGCAAGGTTATATGATTATTTATTATTTTTATATTATTCAGCCCCCCCTAAAATAGGCATAATGACGCCACTGATGGTAAGAACAGAACAGTCTGTTTATAAGAGGCTACTTTAGTTAGTTTTCCCTAATTGTTCATGTACCTTCCACTACCTGGCTGCTGTGTCTCCTACCTCAGGTATGTTGCCTGTAGTTTCCACCCGACCTCTGTCTAACTTTGAGCTCACACTGAGCCCTGACGGTACCCGTGTTGGCAACCATCGCTGCTCCAATTTGTTGGACTACACTGAGATCAAGACTCGCTATGGCTTCCTCACTGAAGCTACCAAAAACCAGGAAGTGATCGGCGAGACGGCATCTTACCAATACAGCACTTCCCTCAGAGGATCCAGTACGCTGCGGTTCTACAGAAACCTCAACTTGGAGGCTTGTTTGTGGGAATTCACCAGCTACTACGACATGTCTGAGCTGCTCAGCGATTGTGGAGGCTCAATTGGGACTGATGGACAGGTAAGCAGCTCCACCTTTGAGCTTCAGCTCACCTCTGACCCCTCCTGTCATCTCTAGACATGAGGAGCAAGGAGTTAGTTCAATAAAGCAGCAGAACCCCTGGAGGATAAGAATGTGGACTCAGCACGTACTGGTCTACTCTGTCCTATGACAAGTCTTACCCATTTTCATTTTAAAATCCTCCTGGATTTTCAGTCCCAATTAATCATTTACAGGCATATTAAAACTCTGCTTGCCTGCTTGGTTTTCCTTTAAAAAATCTAAAGTAAATACTAGCCTGGAGAGAAGTCATCCATTATTATCTGGAGACCTGTTAACCTCTCAAGTAATGACTAACCTGACACCCTGCTCCCTTCAACTCCTGGTAACACCAGGTATTTGTCTTCCCAAAGTGGCAAGTCAATAAGCAGCAGCCTCATAACAAATCTGTATTCCTCTCTTCCACTGTGTGTACAATGTGCTCTTTGTAGCAGCAGCTGTTGTATGTGGAGCTGGACAGAGCAAATATTAAAGCCCTCTGTGTCCTGCTGGCATACATGCTTCACAGTCTTCAAGGTTCTGAACCTGCATTTATTTGACTTGCAGTTAATTAAGGTATAGTGTTGATAAAGGGCAGTAACAGTGCACAGGGCACATCATAGTGAAAACCTCCACTACGCGCTCTACTGAGGATTATTAATTAAACGCCTACGGCACTCGCAAAAGCTTTATATGAGTGTATACTGGTTTGTTATTATAGTGGGAGTTTCTCATTTTACATGGCTTCAGGTTTATTTAATAACAACAACATCACCCAGGTGATAACAGCCTCTCTTTGCTGCCTGAAGCCACATGATGGAGATGAGAACACGTCTGTAATAAACATGTCTTGACAAGTAAGCAGACCGCCGGTAAAATAACTTTACCTTGAGGTCAAAATCAATACTGCATACACTTTGCATTAAGTGGTGATTACTTTCATTTCCGTCTTCATGAATTAAAGGTCACATTCATCAGAGATATTTCAATAATTTGTTAAATTAACAGAAAGTTATGAAAGGTTACTTGGACATCCTGAAGAACATGCTTAGAACAATAAATGCTCAATTCATGTCCCTTTTGTCTCACTATGGTTTACATGCAGGTCTAGTACAGCACTCTATGTAGATTTGTTGCTATGGTTACCGAACAGAGCAAAAGACGGTATGTAGATGCACAGACTGATGCGTCACCGGTTCACTTTCAGGATGTGTAAAGCAGGAGCAATGAGAAAGGAAGTGGCTTTGTTTGTGTGTGCCCTATGACCTGAGGCAGGCTGAGGCGTGATGCTCAGGATGGCCCAGCATCACGTCACCGTGCAGGGCTTAGTGCCCGGCTTAACGAGACCAGAGGAATCTATTAAAGCCCAGCAGGATGTGTCAGAAGGCCATTTTTGCAGATTGTTTGTGTGAGCTCTCAGCCCAGAGGCGTAGGCACGTCTCCACATGAACGTAGCGCCAGAGCAGGCAGGTATCTCTCACGGGTCAGAGGAGAGTGCAGACACCAGAGAGCGCTCCCTCTGAGCACTTTCACCACTTTCAGTCCTTTTTAGGACAGCTCTTTCAGAGAGGGGAAACGTGGCATAATGCAATATCCCCAACAAAGGGAAGTGCAGTACATTCTGTGTTTTTAATGTAATAGAATAAAGCAGCAGTCCTCAGTGTTTGGAGTCCATGAGCACTTTGAGAATAGATTCATCTTACAGCTACAGAACATCAAGTGAAGTAACTGACTTAATGGAAGATACGTTCCCTAATATATGCATTGGCAAACCCAAACACTCTGCAGAATGTCTGAAGCACCGTTAAAACAAAGCTTTATTAAACCAGTCCTAATGGTAGAATAATTCTTGTATCCCCAGTATTGTGCATGCATATTATTCTCTATTTGTCTTGTCTTTGTTTTCCTCCTGAAACCTCTGTAAATGAATAATTAATGTTAAGTTTTTTGCTCCCAAACAACATCTTGCTTCTCACTGCAGGTTTTGAATCTGGTCCAGTCCTATGTGACCCTACGAGTGCCGCTCCATGTGTCCTATGTGTTCCACTCCCCAGTGGGAGCAGGAGGCTGGCAGCACTTTGACTTACAGTCAGAGCTGAGGCTCACATTTGTGTACGACACTGCCATCTTATGGAGGGATGGTATCGGTAGCCCACCCGAGGCTGAGCTGCAGGGTAAGACTTGAGCAGTAGTTCCCTAAATGTGGGATTGTAAATTGGTAAATAAGCCAAATTAAAGCTATGATTGTCTTTACAGGTGCGCTGTACCCAACCAGCATGCGCATAAATGGCCAGGGACAACTAGTGGTCAACTTCCGCACTGAGGCTCGATTCAGAGGCCTGTTTGTATTCACACATCCAGGTACAGTATGGAGGGATGTATACTAGTGTTTAACATGGAATATTAACATGATGAAATCATGATCTGATACATATTTGATGCTTCTTCGTAACATGTCATTATAGTTTGCATAAAAGTTTGAGAAATGTTTAACTTTATGACTTCACTCTGACGAGCTATGTCCAGATATAATTTGTGTTTTATGTTTTTGAAGTGTTTTCATTTGCAGTAGGTCATGCTACATGTATTTTAATTCATGATTTTTTTTTCCATCAGCATCACTCCTCACCTCCATGGTCATGTGTCCGGACCACCCTGGTTTGACCTTTAACCTCAGTCTTGTGAGGAATGAGCCAACCTACAACCAGCCCATCCAACAGTGGACTTTTGTCTCTGATTTTGCTGTGAGTAAACATTTTATTTTACACTTTAGTTGTTTTTTACATTTAACTCTCATTGCAAACATAATTTCTCTCCTCAGGTGCGTGACTATTCTGGTACGTACACGGTGAAGCTGGTTCCCTGCACATCCCCTGCCGGCCTGGAGTACACCATCCCCCCAATCTGCAATCCCAGAGAGCCCCTCACCTTCGACATGGACATCCGCTTTCAGCAGGTGACCTCACCTAGTCTAACATTAGACCAATAAACATTAGAAAACTGGATTCCAGAAGAAATGTAGCTAACTTAAAAGTAAAATTGTGAGTCTCTGCTTCATCTCATAACAATCTTTAAACAAATTTAAAGCCACTGGGATACCAAGAGCTGGTTAAAAGAGGAAATAGCAACATGGTTTGCACTGTAACAACTTTATGAAGAAACACTCTCACTACCAAATAAATTCACAAAATAACAGATAAAAAGATTTGCCCAACTCAAGACCACATGGTTCAACCAAAATGTTCAAAAGGTTTGTCCAAGTCAAGTCCTCCTAAAGAAAACTACATGATCCAGCCAAAAGATTCAAAAAATAAAATGAACTTACAGGACGTAGCATTGGGAATCTGTACCTCTGGTCTTGGCTTGATTTCCAGTCCTCTGCTCAATAAGTAGGATCCTCAAATCAAACACTGATTTATTTGTTCTCTTCAGATGGAGATGCAGCCATAAAAAAGTCCAAATACTGCCACATTTCTGCTTCATCCATCCATCCATCCATTTTCTACCACTTATCCTCATTTCTGATTCATCTCCCTCCAAATAACATTTCCTTTCTTGCCACCCCAAACAATTCACTTCCTCGTCTTCCTCAGGCCACGCCCCCTTCCACCTGTGACTCTGGAGAAGCAGATCACCTGACCGGAGTGCTGTATATATATGAGAAAAAAACAAGTTAAAGTGCACGAGAAGAAAAAAAAGTTAAAGTGCAAAAGAGGTTTAACAACAAGCTCTCTAAAACATTTGAAAATGTGCCTATGAATCATTGTGATTAAAGATTAAAAATTAAATTAAAGTTTTTTAGTCCATACACCACTTCTCATCATTCATTACTTCCTAGAAGCCAAATCTCTCCACTGCTAGTCATATATTTTCTTGCCTTTCTCTGTTATCACATTACTTAAAAAATCTAAGAGGAACCGTCCTCCTGTTTCACTTCATCTAATTAAGAACCCATAAACCTGTAACTCTTCTCACTTATGCTGACCGGAAAAAATCTCCAATCAACATCCATCTGCAGTCATAACTGCAAATAAGATAACTTCCAAATTTAGTAATCTAAATGTCATGTCTTGTCTGACCTTGCAGATTACAATGACAATGACCTGACTGAATGTTGTGTTTACTAGGATCAACAAAACTGTTCACCTGGTGTCTACATAATTAACTTTGCTTTTTGTGTGTCCTCTGTGTGTTTCTAGGTTAGCGACCCTGTGGCTGCAGAGTTCAGTCTGAACACTCAGATGCTCTTACTTTCTAAGAGGACACTCTGGCTCTCAGATGGATCCATGGGCTTTGGACAGGAGAGCGACGCTGCCTTCTCACAAGGTAAGTCAGTCATAAAAGTACCAACAGCTATTAAACGTACAGGCCCTGAATATTTTATTGAGATATTTTAAATGACTATGAATTTAGCTCCTTTTACTTCTACTGATCATTCTAAAAGTTAAAAAGAAATCCCTGTGCAGTGAATATTTTTGAGTTTGCAGAATTGTTCCCTTATTCCCCTGACCCAACAGCATAAAATTTAAATGTGTGTCATTTTGACCACTTTCATGCCTTTTGCCAAGTGAAGCTAATTACAAGAGCCTGAAATTTATTTTCTCAATAAGTGAGCATTGTAAAGTTCTTGTTGCCCAGAATGAGAGAGTAGTATTAGCCGGGGTTTAAATGTCATCTTCAATATTGCTGAGAGAAATTAAATTATCAGAGAGAGCTGCATTCATCCACATAATAAAACCATTTCAGTGCAACTTTCAAGTTGTTTTGCAGAGATGAAAACTGTATTTCTCTTTCCTCAGGGGATACAATTTATGGCAGAGTGATGGTGGATCCAGTGCAGAACTTGGGCGACTCCTTTATTTGTAACATTGAAAAAGTGTTCCTGTGTACCGGAGCTGATGGATACGTCCCTAAATACAACCCCAGCAACTTTGAGTTTGGCTGTCTGGCTGATGCTCCCTCACTACTCTATAGATTCAAGATAATTGTAAGTAATGAAACTATATCTCACCATGTCAGTGTTGATTCAAAGCTAAATATTCTTCCTTGTCATCATCTCACTCCAGGACAAGGCTCAGCCGGAGACCCAGGCCCGGTCTTTTGGTAACGTAGCTTTCAATGCCCTGCTGGCAGTGGATGACCCCAGCGCTTTAGCTCTGGTGAGACAACCAGGGTCAGATGGTTTCAGGATTGATTCTTCAGCTCTCTTCCAGGTTAGTATAAATGAGACATACACCCCGGAATAGACCACATTCATATATATCAAATCTGTGATACATCCTGGAGGTTATTTTGTGCTGGTATTTTAATATATTTTGTGGCCACTTAACTCAGCCAGGAATGTAACTCTTAAGCGTGAGACTGTATGAACTTATGATATCCTGCTGTGCAGAGAGCAAGTGGAAAGAGCAAGATGAAAATAATATGTGCTGCAGCAGAAGCTCAGAAATTGACTTTAAAAGATGTTTCTTCTCGCTGATATTTTACTTTTTACTAAGCCGAGAGAAAAAAAGACTCACTGACCCGACATTCTGTGCTTGGAAACCTTATTGCGAGTGAGCAATCCCATCATCACCGTGTGGGCTGGCCTTTATTTGGCCTCTGAGCACAGCATCACGTGTGACTCAGACTTTCTCTTTCATCAAGTCCAGATTGCTTCCTCTGGCCCACAAGGCTGTATTTCTGCCCCGTTAAGAAGGAAACGTCAGCATCAGTATGTTGACAGGCCTGAAAGCTTAATGTTTTTCATCGCATTAAACAGTATTAACACTGGCCACACTATATGTTTGATGTGGCATCATATGTTTGGCCAGGTGTACGCTAGTACAGTCAAAGTACCAAAATGGTTAAGGTCTGTTTTCAACAAGAACCCTAATGCACGACTCAAGTCATGGATCTTCCAAAGTAAAAGTCTTTATTACAAATCAGTCAGGTGAAAACAGTATGGCATGCGGGTATTCCAGGTGAGATGGGTGCCAGTGAAGAGGGCATGCAGAAACCTTACTCTCGAAACCAACTAGACTAGAAACAAAAGAAACCATTCATCCAAACGGGGAGAGAGAATCTAAAGAACTAAACTGAAAGTCTTAATAGTAAACTAAGGCTATAAAGTTAACAAAAGAAGGCACTCTATGCTTGAGGAAATTAAACAATCAAAACAAAATACAATCCGTACTAGAGGCTCTCAAAATTAACAAACAAAAGGCTCTCTTCACTAGAGGCTACAAACTTACACAGAAAAACACAACTAAGGACTTGATACACGTTCATATGCAGAGACTGGGAACATAACATGACCTGAAACAAGAGGGAGACAGCATTACTACAAAATAAAACCAGGAAGTGACAAGACAACATGCAGGCACGAGACAACAATGGGTAACTTAGAGACAAGATGGAGCATGACAAAAACAAACATGGCTCAATGAAAGGAGGCTGGATTGGTTCTAGTATTTCTAACAAAATGAGCTGGTGGCCTGCAGACAGATGTGCCATAATTTAGCTACATTTTACATCATTTTTGGAAACAATAACCTTTGCTGTCTCACAGGTATCTGCAGGGAGAGAGTGGTACATTCACACCATCTACACCGTGCGCTCTCGGGACAATGCTAACCGTGGCATAGGGAAGAGAAGCCTGGAGTACCACGTGATGAGCCAGCAGGCAAATCTGCTCCCAAAGGTTCAACATCGCACCAGGAGATCAGCCAACGATGTGCCAGATATAATAGAGGAGATCGGTCAGAGTAACAACCGTGGCACCAATATCCTCCACATTGCACTGGACCGCAGCAGCCAGCAGAGAACGAGCCCCGAGAGGGAGATCTTCACGAAAGGGGTCATCCCCCATGAGCTCAACCAGAGAGATGACAGTGATGACAGACTAGTGTTGATCATCGGTATCTTTGTCGGGCTGCTTCTAACGGTGCTCATCGCTATCATGGTGGTGTTACTGGTCCGGTCCAAGCGAGAGAAGAAAGATGTACCAAAGAGCTCCAGCAGCGCTGAGCCCATGATGGCTCCAGCCCTCAGTGACAGCTCAGAGGTCTAACACACATACACACAGAGATGATTCAGAGTTTTAGTTAATATTTTTGTTTTGCAAGTGCCTCACATTTAGATAGAAAGATTGAAGACTGTGTGTGAAGCAACACAAACTACAAGAGCTTTGATTCTGTTCAGAAATCTACTTGAAATATTGCATCACTTCCACGGTGGGGGAGTGGCGACGGACTCTGTTAGCGACTGTTTCAAGGCACTAGGCAACCTGTCAGCACTCACCTATTGATTTGCTTTTGATGCCACTTGATCCAAAAAAGGTGTTATTATGTTTCCAAAGGTGCTACAGAAGTGTTTTACTGAGTAGGTCAAGGGAAGGTGGATGTTTTGCATACTGTCGTCGTTGTTAACAACAGGCTTTATGTGTGATTTGCTGCATCAAGACACTGTCTATAGTTTGCTTACACTGGGTAAACATGTCTGTCATAGAGGATGGTTTGTCCTTAGAATCAGTGTGTGCCTGAGAAATCACAGAATTATGAGGTTTTATGACATATGATACTGTATGTTTTGTCCTGTGATCAATATGCCATCCATTCAGTTGTTTTGCATGCTTATTTTTTGTTCAAAATTGTAAAATTGAATGAACATTCTAATAGAATTGTGACAAATTGTGTCTGATCTACTGTATTTCCACCAGTTTGTGTTTTACAGATTATCACATGATAAAACAGTATTTATAAATGGCCAATTCTTATTGTTAAATTCCCCCTATGTGGTTTAACACTGTATGAGTTTAAGACCTTATAATTGACACATGGCACTATCAAGTAAGAGAAGTAAAACTGTTAAAGAGTGTGTAGTATTGAATCAAGACAGCTGGTCTGCAATGTACAGAGTACTAGAGGAGCTGCTCCAGAGCCAATATTTCCAACAGGAACTATTTCCACTAAATTTTTAAGCACAGACTGCCGTAGCTTAGCAGAGATCTCCTCTCACAGCAGGGCTACGTGCTGTCCATTTTTTTAAACGTTGAAATATTGTCTGATATGTTTAGCAGATTTCACTTAAAGGGAATGAAATGTTTTACTCTCAACCAACATCATTACTGTCAGAACTGCTGTATTTATTTATTTTTTTTTACTGCTTGTTATTTAGTACAGACACTAATCATATTATATCATTTCATCTTCCTGTTTAATTTTGCTTTGAACCTAGCTTTCTCAAACTGTATGACTTTAATATTGGCATTTCAGTATACAACATGTTATGTGCCATGGGTGCATTAGAAAAGCTTTCCATGTATCAATGTTTTTGTTTTTCTGTTTTCTTCCAGATCCAGAAACAGGATTGCCATGAAATCTGATTACCTCATATATTCTCTGAAAGACACTAAATTCATAGTCATGACTTTTTGAAATTGAAAACAATTCTATGCAACCCGTGACATCATACTGTCAATGTTTACCCCAAGTATGATTTTTTTTCTGCACAATTTGCTTGCTTATCTAGGTTTGACACTGTATCAATGTACTGTGGTTCTGTTATTCCATTTTAATGCTTTGAGTGCATTCGGAGTGTTTTTATGCACATGTATGTATGTATATACATATGTATTACCTATAAATATACCATTTGGATGTTTTGGGAATGGTTACTGTTAAAAATGCATACTGTATGTGCTGTAAGTATTTGTAACATAGACCAGAAGCACAACGTGGTCTGCAAATAAATAATTTTTCAAGAAATTTTTGTTCTTATATTTGAGCCTAAAGCTGTTATTGAACAGTGTTATAGAAAATAAATATACCAGTTCTTTGTACTGGTTATCAAATATTTCCTTAAACAGTTTGACCACAAATGCTTAAACACTGTCTGTACATAAATCTATAAATGCACCAACTAATGGAATTGAGCATCAGTCTATTCTTCATCAAAATTAAATATATGAGGACATGTGAGATGCAAGACTATAAATATTTATACAGAGGTTGTTCTTTATATTATTTTCAGGATCAGTCCCATCTAAGAAGTGGGCCCACTTCACCTACTCAACTCATTTCTTTATTACTGCCATTCTGCAATTAAGTGCAAATTTATTTATTAAGTCGTACATACGCAACAACTCAGTAAACCATGTGCTTTTATTACCAGTGCATATTCATAGAGAAAACAAAAACTGTATTATTGTGACACAGCATAGACCTAAATGCTTCAGACACATCTGCAAAAGTGAGCCTTTGACTCTTTAGAGATATCAAGGCTCCTGCACTGCAAAAAAACCTAAATCTTGCCAAGAATAATTGTCTTATTTCTAGTCTAATTATGTCTATACACTTAATTTCAGATAATATCACTTACAACAAAATTTACACTAAGACAAAGGGCATTGTTTCTTAGAAATTATGTCAAAAAAATAATCAAAAATATCACGGTTTTGCTTAATTCAAGCAAAAATATCATGGTTTTGCTTGAAATTAAGTGCATAGACATAACTTGACTAGAAATAAGACAGTTATTCTTGGCAAGATTGTGATTTTTTTGCAGTGTGTTTGGCAACAAGTCAAACAGCAGATCAGGTGCATGAAAAACAGCAGCTTCCTGGTGGACTTAACAAGTGAAACTGAGTCATATCCTGTCACTCAGAAAAAAAACACACTGAGGAGGGGGACTGTTGGTGTTCAGCACAGTGCTGTGGGTGATGATGTCAAACCAGGAAGCTGCTTTCCTCCTACTCTGACCTCTCTGCTGTGGCACCGGGTTTTCTTATGACGTTACACAGAATGAACACTAGGGGGAGCAGGAGCAGCTGGAGCTCTACTGGTGCAGGTTTCTGCTTCTAACAGCTTTTACAACAGTATCATAGGCCAGTGTATTATAAAGCATGAATGAGTTTGTAACTGTTAAAGCAAAAATAAAAAAAAATAAATAAATAAACCTCACTGTAAAACAGAATTCATATTCCATCCCTACCATTTCTGTGGATCCAGACTATACTTATTCTCTCAAAAGCTGAAAAAATTGTAGACATGCTGAACTAATTTGGATGGATTTCCTGAGATATGTGTATTATGTTCTGTTTGTAGCTGATAGCACTTCAATGAGTGAAGCTCTTTAATTGTTAAAGGAAAAACAATTATTACATGAGCCCATATCTGACTTCTTGAATGAAAACAAAGATGGGTTTATAGCTTTGAAAAAGAGCTGCTCATGTGCACAAATTTTCCACATGGTGGGGGAGATATTGAATTCTGCTTTAATGTGAAACTTCCCTTTATGGGTAAGGGCTAAAGTGTGAAGCTCTAATGAGGAAAAAAGCACATCAATTTAGAAAAATAATTTGTAAATGCTGAGCTAGTGTATAAAATAAAATAAATTAGCGTTTTTTTAATTTTTTTTTTCTTTTAAAACAACAGACATTAACAAATGATTATTGTGCTGCATACATTAGCAATAAATATGACACTCTTCTTTAAGCATGTGCTGGGTCTGTTTAAATAGCACACTTTTTAACAGCTGCCATACACTCCTGTTTAAAATCCTCAAATCCTTGACTGCTGCTCTCTGAATGGCCAAAAGGCTGTGTTTCAAAATCATAGCACATACATACGGAGTGATCTAATATACACAATATACATTTATGTATATACAGTACATACAGCGAATCAATGCACAGGTGGTGGTGACATTTTTATGTGAGAAGTTTTACATTTCATTTGCTGGAGAAGCGTAGCGCTGTTCGTTTCACTGTAAGCATTAACTAGTTCATGAGAAAAGCAACCGATGGGTACACCGTGTTGTAGCCTAGGCAGTAGGATAAAATAAAACTTCATGCATTTGGACAAGTTATGGCTCATTAAATACATCAATCTATATCCTATCCTGTCCGCTCGCACAGAAAGTGGGGTTCAATAACACCATCAACAGCGTAAAACATTTCTGTACGTTCTCTACACCCAGAGCTTTTCATCTAATACTCGTCCCAAGGATGCTACATTCTCCAACTGCAAAACCAACCTTCAATACACATCATGAGGAGGGTAAACTCAGAATCACTCACTAAATTATAAAGATCAGCTGATGTGCACATCAAAAGGCTGTATTGGAAAGGTCATTGCACCCTGTGGTTTACATTGTCTGTGTCGTTGTCAGTGCTAGCAGTGGTGAAGATGACCGCCTCATGGCTCTACTGCAGGTAGCGGTAGACCTTGAAGCAATGGTTCCCAGAGTCTGCCACCGCCACATGCCCATCAGATGTGAGGGCCAGACCCTGGGGGCCATAAAGGGGGTCCGCTGATGTGTTGATGTAGGACAGGAAGGACCCTGAGCTGTCGAACACCTGGTTGGTGACACAGCACAGAGGAAAAGGTAAGTGATATACTTACAAATGTGCTCTGTGCACTCACTGTGATGTACGCTAACCTGGATCCGACTGTTGCCCCAATCAGCAACGATGATATTTCCGTTGGCATCGACAGCCACGCCTGTTGGAGCGTTGAACTGGCCGTTCCCTTCACCATGGGAGCCAAATTTAAACAGGAACTCCCCATCTGCATTGTACACCTGCAGGATGGATTAAACAGGAAGCACGATTGGAAAATGCCATTTAAAAAAAAAAAAAAAAACATAAAAAAGCACTGCAGATTAGGAAATAATCTATACAAATATTGATTTTATTGTAAGCCACAATGCATGTTACAATAAAGAATATACACACATATTTGCAACAAGCCATACCTTGACTGAATGGTTATGAAAGTCTGTTACCACAATTTCATTTTTGTTATTTATGGCCACAAAGTGAGGACCTGGAAGCAGCAGAGGAGACAGAGAGAGAAAGGGAAGAAAGATGAGTCATCCACTGCTTTACAACACAAGAGAGAAAAGCTCCACACCATTTCTGAACTACAGGACACACAGAGACACAGAGACACTCTGACAGAGAGACATGACAGTGCTGATGCGTCAACATTTAAAAAGAACATGGAATTATTTTCTCGCTTCACACTTACAGTTAATTAATTACTTACTGAAAACAGGGCCAGATTTACTAAGCTTTTGTTCCAGTGCAATGTTTGCACCACTTTTTTCTAAAAGAAAAGAAAAGGTCCATGTGAGAAATTAAATTGAAAGAACGGGTGTCAACTGAAATACTGTGGAACAACTGAAGCCATATCAACGAGGAATCCTGCTAATGCAAGCAAAGCCTATGAACAGACGATTTTGTTCTCCCACAATTTGAGTGAAGAACAGGAAGACATGCATCAGTGTGCATTATGAACATAGTCTTGCACTATGACGATCAGGTGCATACATACATATACATAAGATAAACATTGCAATCATAACATTTCCTGAGCGCTGACATCATTAAAACATTCTCACATTATTATACTCTAAAATCGAGGTTGCAGAGAAACATGCTGATCAGATTTGTAGAAGTATCATTCAGAGTGCATCACGTAATCCTGTAAAAGATTTATTCGATCGAGATTAGACAGCAAAATGGACAGATTCTGGACAAAAAGTGGCATTTTTGGTGAAAGTGGCCTCAACTCTACCTCTGATAAAACAAGAATGGAACAAGGTAAAAACAAAAAATTGTGATGAAATAGAGAGTCTCTTCTTTCATTTGAGCTATTCTGTGTTTTCAGAGACATAATACAAAATATTCTGTTGATCTTGAAATATGACTCAAAATAGGTAAAAACGCTGGAACAAGACACTTTCTGTGTCTTGTTAATGAAATGATCAGTGCTATATGTAGAAGTATTTGTAATTGTTACACTTTACCTGCAAAGTGTCTGTCTGATGTTCCTCTGGCACCAAACTTTGTCACCAGCTTCCCATTTGATTGGAAGATGAAGACGCAGCAGGCCTTATTATCCACTGTGATAATATGTCCATTCTTATCCACAGCCACTCCTTTAGGTCCCATCAGTCTTCCAGCTCCAATCTTGTTCTGTGACAGTCAGAGGGACACTTTAGTCACTGAGTGAAAACATTAGGAATCACTGCAGAGAAGTCTCCTATTGGCTCTGACCTTGAATTTGCCATCCGAGGAAAAGATACTGATCCATCTGTTGTCATAATCAGCTACAATTATGTCACCATTCATGTCCACTGTGACACCTGTGGGGCGCTGCAGCTGCCCTGGTGAGCGACCTCTGACCCCGAACCTCATCTTAAATTGGCCATCATTTGAGAAAACCTTGAGAAAGAGAACATTCGCTTCCTGTAAATGCTAAACAGTTCAGTCATTCATTAGATATTTCATTCATCTCAAGTGGGTGACACTGACCTGTATACACTGGTTGTTGCTGTCTGCCACCACAATGCGTCCATTACTGGAGGTGGAGATGCCTTGTAGGTTAGTAAACTCTCCTTTATCTCGCCCTCTTGTTCCTGTCATATCAACAAGAGGTCACACTGGGTCATATGCATAAATAAAGGTATTAAGTATTTCGCTTTAATTTGGCATTTCAACATTTTGAACAGACAAAGGAATCAATTGTGATGTCCAAAAATGAATAGCCTGCGTCATCAGGTATTCAAATTATCCAGAGATATGACTCAGTGTGTACTAGGGGTGGGTATTGGCAAGGACTTCACGATACGATATGTATCGCGATACTTGAGTCACATTACGTTACATTATTGCGATATATTGCGATATTCTACATAGATCACTGAGAAATTTAAAATGCAGCTCAAAATACAAGTTGTATATATGTACAGTACAGTAAATTAAAAATCAATATTATATCAGAAGAAAAAGTATTGTGATATATTGCCATGTTAATATTTTTTCCCGCCCTTAGTGTGTACTCTAGAGAAAACCATCACACATCTCAGTCAGCAGGCAGCAGAACTAATCACTCACCCACTCTGTAGATCAGCTCGTCCTCTATCGGGTTCTCCTTTTTCTTAGTGGTGCTGTACATGCTGGAGGGTCTGCGCACAGCCTTCTGTCGAACATGACCTCCTCCTCCACTTGGGGACTTCACCCTTCTCTTCACGT
The DNA here is from genome assembly GCA_029721515.1 of Synanceia verrucosa. Taxonomy (NCBI): domain Eukaryota; kingdom Metazoa; phylum Chordata; class Actinopteri; order Perciformes; family Synanceiidae; genus Synanceia; species Synanceia verrucosa. The sequence continues at coordinate 5,088,667 of CM056559.1, forward strand.
CGTCTGGTGACTGCAGGACGTCTGACGGCTTGACGGCGCGCAAACGGAACGGACTCCCCCTCACGGGCTGTTCGTACAGCAGCAAAGAGAAGCTGAACTCACCCTCTGAGCGGAGGGTATATCCGACCTCATAGGTGCCGTTCTTGTTGTCGGCCACCTCGGCTTCGGTGCACGCTCCGTCTGCAGAGATGATCTCTGCCCTCAGAACAGCATTACCAGTCTTCACTAGCTCTCCATCCTTGTCTTTAGTAGTGACTGTGACAGTAGTGTGCTGGCCGACCAGTGCGTGTCGCAGGCCTTCTCCAGTGGCGACGCTAGTATGGCCTACAGTCCCAGTTGTGATCAGGACCCCCAGGTTCTGAATGGAGCGCCTCAGTCCATCCGTCTCTACCTGGCATACCAAATGTCCATTTTCGTGGGGATGCTCAGGAAAGGTGTGTCGTGCCAGAGCACTGACTCGCTCACCCATCTGCTTCTGGACCAGCAGGACCTCGGTGGCGCTGCCGTGGCTCAGGGCCTGCTCTGTGAAGTTACAGCTGCTTTGAATGTTCTCTTTGCCCTGAATCAAAGACGCCAGCTGGGCTTGAAGCACCTAAGAATATCCAAAGAAACAGAGGCAGACAGTCAGTGGTGCTTGTACTAAAATGTGGAACATCACAACAGAAATTCGGCGAGTTCCCACACCTTCTGCTTAGTGCTGCAGATGTTTTCCACCTCAGTAATGAGAGCAGTCTTGCGTTGGTGTAAGGCCTTCTCCAGCTCATCAAAAGTGTTACTGATTTCAGTCACCGCCTCATTTTTCCGCTCGGTAAGCTGCTTGGAGATTTCATTCACAAGCTCGATGGCAGCCGTCAGCTGAGGGAGTCTGCCAAAACAAAGAAAAGATGACAACTATGAACCAAAACTTTCAAATGAGCATTATTCAGCTGGTTCATCACATCACTTCATAATGGATTGGTACCTGTTGCGCACAGCATCCAGCTGATTTTTTAGCGCTGACTTATGCTGTTCCAGCACATCCCTAAGAGGAACTGTCACATGTTCCCTGTGCTCTCCTTCTGTACACTCCAGACACATGGCTGTTTCACATGACTCGCAGTAAAACTCCATCACCTGCAGGTGGTGCAGTGGAGCGAGAAACAACTGAACGTCATCTATTTCTGTGGATAAATTTGCTTACAAATTCAAACACGTAAGAAAAACAGGTTTCATATGAGGTCTTATTACAGCACACTGTGTTGTCGTGAACTTGTGGTTGATCTGTGTTGCTCTTTTGTGTTGCTTACCTTGCCCTCATGGTTTGGGCAAGAGAGGGGCTGACAAGCTGTAGCTGCACTGGCTGACTCAAGAACATTGCAGGCTTCAGGTCGGCTGCACTCGGGATCCCGCTGTAACACCTCCATCAGGTTTGTGATAAAGAAATTGTTCTGCAGGGCTGCCACGCCCTTCTCTGGCAAGATAGAGGTCTGTCTGCATACTGGACAGGACAGCGTCAGAGACTGGGGAGGGATGTAGTTCTGGAGACATCTGCAGAAAGATGTTGAAGATGCTCATTAGAAAAGTACACCAAAGCAATGTTCAGTTTTTTTAGACTTGCTCAAAGACTCTGGTGCTTACAGTTTTTGCTAGGCACGACAGAATTATTTAACAGAGCTGTGGAAATCAGTACTTGCTGCCAACAATGCTGCATCATAAAGAATGCTGTCTGTTTAATTGCAGCCGAGCGAGTGGTCGGTGCCGTACATCATGTAGAAGTGGTGTAAGTGGTGTGATTTTGGGCCAATACGCATCATTCTTGAAATGTCTTTAGACATCCCTTTGATGTATCTAAGTTAGGGAATACAGAAAAACAAAATGCACTATTGCATGAATTTTACATGATCAAAATCTGTTTGTTGCTTAAAAAATGTTTGGCTCTAATTAGATTTTTATCTTACATTGATTTTTGTCTTAATCTATCTTTATACTGCCATGTTAATCGTACAGTATTATGTCCCTTTGAACAGGCGCTGTACAATTAACTCTTTGAGTGCCAAAGTGCCAAAATATTCTGTGGGTGGAAATATGACTCAAAATGGGCAAAAACGCTGGCACAAGGCACTTTCTGTTTTATAAAACGGATGGCACTCAAAGAGTTAGACATCCCTTTGATGCATGCAAGGAATACAGAAAAAACAAAATGCATTAATCTATTTCTGTCTTTACTGTGCTTATTTTCTGAATTTTTAATGATCAAATGATGAGCAGATGATCAAAATCTGTCTCTGAATCTCTGACTTTTGCTTAAAAATCTTTCATGGCTCTTATAAGATTTACATCTTATATGTTTTTTTCTCTTTAATATTGTGCCATGTTAATCATACAGTATTATTTCCCTTTGAACAGGCACTGTACAATTAAAGTGTGACTGACTGATTCAGAGCTTACTTCTCACAGAAGGTGTGCAGGCAGGGCAGGACCTTGGGGTTGTGATAATGGTCCAAACAAATGCTGCAGACCAGGAACTGCTTGTCTATCTGCCTGACCACAGGGCTGGTGCTGCCGGTCTCACGCTTAGCCATGGTGACGGACATTCAAAGGGGGCACGGAGACCGCTTAACCTGCACACACATGTTAGAGGAACAGGATAAAGGTCACAAAAAGCCTGCAGGAAACATTCAAACAGGGTGAGGAGGGCGCATTCACTTACCCTCAGCATGAGCAGAGGAAGAAATGAGTCATAATGCTACTGGTATCACAACCAGTGATAAAATACTGGCATTTTATGCACTCCTCTCTTCATTAAACTGTGTCAGTAGGATGAGCTTTTTTTCCATAAATACCCACATATCCAGAGGTTGTTTGACTTTACAAATGAAAACCCTTATAAGCTAATGCACTGGAAGGAAAATGAATACATGTGATAAACAGCACAGGGCAGAACTCTCAGCTGCGACTATAACTATGCAGTCTGGGAGCCAACATGTCTGTGTTTACACTGGTGCTACAAGTGGAATATATGTGTTTAGAAATATGCTTAAATGCTTCTTGCGTGATTCCTGGCAATATTTGACCATAAACAACTTCATTATTCAGCGTGTATTGAATTCCAGATGATGAGTAGATGCCTGATCTGCTCTGTTTAGATGATAGTTGCTGTTGCATGAAATTGTATCACTGGGTCAAACACAGATTATCTCAGCATGTTGTACATCTGCCATAGTGTACAAGGATGAACATGAACACCCAAAACAGACACATTGCTAACAATCTGTATTTCCTGTGACGTTGGAAACATCAGGTTAGTCATTTTGTTTGTATGGTAAAATGAACACAAAGATGTTTCTTCTTTTAATTCAGATGTGTACCATCAGAGAGTAAAGCTCTCTGTTTCAGTTCTTCCCCTCAGACACCTTTTAGGGAAGTGAGAGAACGCCATCAACTGCTGGTTCTTTGTAGTTTTCACCTCATTAGAGATGCTGCTCCTGTCACTGACCATACCCGCCATGCAACATCCTCTGGTAACTATGAGAACACACTGAATGAAAGCTTTCATTACAGATAGATGGAATTTAAAAGCTCTGTAGAAACTGTGGATGTCATGTATACTGCCTGCACATGCATCTTTTCTCCTTTTTATTTGTCCTTTTTTATTCATTTTTGTAACACCATGAAGCAACGCCTTGTCTGATTATGTTCTTATAATGTGGAAAAGGCTCATTTAATTAATAGCCATAAATGCTCAGTTATTTCATAAACAAAACAACAAGAGCACATCCACAAAACCTATGAGAACAGTCACTGATGATACAGACTTGTATGTATCTGAGAAATGAGAATATGAATATGAGAATAATGAGAATATGAACATAAAATTTATTAATATTAATTGAACAAACAATCCAATTCACAGAAAACCTAAAAAAAACTGAACTCACCCATCGTCTCTTGATGTGTCACAGCGCTACAGCATGACTGTCTAACTCTCCAGTCTCGCCTCATCTTTCATCCACTGGTCCAACAGCAGGGTTTGTAATCTACACAGCTGCTCTCTCAGTCTGATATTATTGGATAATCAGGCCTGCACATCACCGAGCACCAAGCACCGAGAGCTAAAGCTCCCCATGACAAACATACTGGAGATAGGCCTTTTTCTTAGAGAGCAAGGAGAGGAAAGAGGAAGCTTTAAAACGCCACTCCCCAAATTCCTACTAGTTCCTTCCCTTGACGTCCAGCTGGATGAGTTCAGCTCTGTCTGTCTGTCTGTCTGCAGGGACATGGGGGTAGATTCACAGTGAACTGGCTTGTCTGTCTCACATGAGCAGGCAGGCCTCAGAGGCAGCTGTCCCTCTCTGCAGTCTAACAATGGCATTCCAGATCTGCTCACAGCTCACCACCCTCCCTTCATCTCGTTTTCTTTCTTTCTATTGTCCTCTCTTTTCGCCTCCTCTCTCACACTCATAGCATCATCAGGCCTGATCTCAGCCACAGACGTCCTGCAGATGGGGATTTTCAGAGCCTCGCAGGTCCTATTGTTGCTCCTCGCCCACTGACTATGAGGCCTACTGACTGAGGAGATCTGCCTCCCCCTTTCACTGTCCTGCTCTGCCTCCCCCTCCTCCCTGGATGGCCTTCCCTTCGCTCTGATTTGCAGCAGCTGAACGGTGACATCAGGAGGAAGCTTGAGGGGCCAAAGCCTTCGGGCTCCTCCTCCTCCTCCAGCTGACTCGTCACTGCCTTTAAGGTTGCAACCGTGGCACCCCCCCCACCTTCCTTTCCCTTCCCTCCCTCCTCTCTCAGCAGCTTAGTTCCTCCCCCTCGCCTCACCACAGAAAGAGCAGCTTTCTTTAAAAACAGTCTCTCCTGGGCGGTTGTGCATGTGCTGAGACAAAAGCTGAATAATATGGATGAAACATGCATGGAATAGAAAGCAAAAATATGATCACATAAAAAATAGCTAGTTAATTCATTTAAAATAAAAATAGCATTGCCTAAATATACCACATATATGCTTTCCATGGTAGTTAAGCCTTCCTAATGAGAATTTGAGATATTAAAAATAGCCCTGATAGAAATATTAGATGTACAGTAAGTATACAGACCTAAATCTGTCTCATGTGACTAGAAACTCATCAAAGCTCCGTCACGGCAGCTGCATGATCAGCACTTCACACACATGAGGTCAGTTTTCCAAGTCTCTGTGCTGTATCCGTCATGCTGGATCATGACGCCTGCAGAACATCCACCCAGTGTGAATGCTGTAAATTGCCTGTTTGAGCGCAATGCATCTCCTGCTACTCTCACCCTGCATTACAGTTAAGTGGCTTAATGTCCTCCTGCAGGGTCAGGTCCTGTCTGCCACCTGGATTACTGAGTCTCCCAGACTCTGATGACATCACCAAACCCAGTCAACTTCAATCTGAATCAAACAACTCACATATAATTACTGTTACAACACCAGTGACGCAGTGGCACCTCTTCCATAAAGTTTAGTACTTATGAGTGTACTGCAAATTATTAAAGCATTTCTGTTCTCCATGTTTTGATTCCTAGCACAGGCAATTTCATTATTTAGTTCAGTGAAGAAGACGTTTACCCTTGTGACTAGTGGATGAGTCATCTCCAGAGGATGACAAAACATCCCACTTAGAACTATCCAAAAATCAGACTGAATGAATGATCAGCTTCTCTCATTCAATGTTTAAGATTATTCACTTTTATTTTATCTATTTATTATGTGATAGTGGAGAGTGCATGTAATAAATGATCTTGCCAGCTGGGAATCAGACAAGGTACCAGCTGCTCTGAATGGTTGTGCCCATGTGTCCACACTGTATTTTTTTTATATTAAGAACGAGCAGAACGACCCTACAGAATAATTACCTCTTGGCTAAATCAGACTGCAGAAACCAGTTTAATAGATTTGATTTAAATATTTAGAATGAAGAATTAGAATTTAGAATAGCTCCTGATGCCTATGATCTGCAGTAACATTTATGGTTTATCTTGACTATGGGACATGATTTTTTTTTTTGGCAATAAAAATTTAATTCCATTCACTTTCCCATTCATTCCACTGTTTTACTGAAGTCTCAGTGGAAAAAAAAAAAATAATAATAATAATAATAGTCGATCATTATTATAACATTAATAAGGATATGTTCTGGTATGTCGACATGTAATGATAGGGCAAAAACGTGTTGCATATAAAATAATTAAGTTCAATGCAAATAATTGTGCTCCATTGTTGTGCACTGCATGTCTCCTACGATCATTTTGTTGTGATAGGATTCCTCTGAAAGTCGATAAAAGAAACTGTGATTACTCTGCATTCCAGGATGTTTGCACTTCAAGGGCCATAAAAAGGATTTCCTCTTTACTTCCTCTCTCCCTGTTTGAGAAGGAAGTGAGCACATTTTCTTCAGCCTGCGTTTCACTGGATTATTATTTTTTTTTACCCATGTTGAACCTTTATTTGTCATAATTCCTTTGTAATTCTGTAACATCTGCTGTGCGTGTCACAGCCTTTCAGCAGCCAGCTGTGGGCTGGACTGGTAAACATGGGTGAGAGTCAGTGACCACAGGTTGGAGGTGTTGCCCTCAGTGATGTGCCGTCCAGATTGTGTTTAAATATAGACACCAGTTTATGTTTCCAGCCACATCTGTTGTGTCCCTGTGCATGTGTCATCGTGCAGTAATTGTTCCTGTTTACACTTGGCGGAACAAGCTGAGATTTTGATTTAACGCCCAGTTATTCATTCACTTTGTTTCATGCATTTGTCAGGAAGCACGTAGACTGCAATGAAGAAATACTTAAGCTTGTCACAGACATGCATTCATATCCCTAAATAACATTTCTTAACTCTTCGAGTGCCATTGACGTATTTCGATGTCATTTAAAATCCAACACTTGAATGACATCGACGTAATAATACGTCAAAGTGTTTTTTTTGGCAGCGGGTCACTGATCACGCAAAATGATGAAATAGTCTCTTCTTTCATTTGAGCTATTCAATGTTTTCAGAGTCATAGTATAAAATATTCTGTGGATCTTGAAATATGACTCAAAATGGGCAAAAATGCTGGAACAAGACACTTTATGTTTTATAAAATGGCTGTCAGTCAGAGTTAAAAAACACTATGGATTTATTGTTTTTGTTTCCTTTAGGTAGTAAAAGGACAGAGAAAAAGAAAACTTGTGATCATGATGTAAATGTTGCAGAAATATCTGCTAGAATCTAGTTTAGACACAGGTCACTGAGTTCATTGTCCCACTTGTAGCAGCAAGAGCAATCAAAGAGCGCTTGTACTGTTTAGAAAAAAACAACATAAACCTGAGAACAAGACATCCAGAGAATCAAATTTCTGGTGGCATGTGTTGTGGGGCCAGCGAGGGAGTCTGGCTCCATGATGACTCATCAATCAATCACACAACACAGAAACCTCCGCTGCTCAAACTAACAAGCTGCCCTCACACTTCACTGCATCAGAAGAAGGAAACCTGTCTAAATGCATCAGTCACTGTCATAGCAGTGGATAGTGGCTTCCATAAAATGAAAGAAGAGCAGTCTGTGGACATCATGCATATGGCTGACGAGACAAACAGTCAGATATATGTATCATATTATATATATATATATATATATATATATATATATATATATATATATATATATATATGTTTCCATGGAGCTTAATCCACATTTCAGGGACTGAGTGTTTGTATTTATATTTTATACCCATCTGACTCTGAGTCTGAGTACAGAAATATTAATATTTTAAAAAAATGGCCAAAAGTCTCTACATTTCCAAAAATAAAAAAAATCTCAAAATATATCCAAATCCTATTAGGTATTTCAAAAGACTAACATTGCTGCCATCTTTCATGTCCCTTTGTCTGCTGACTGACTGACTCTGATTAGAAAAGATCTGACAAGACAAGACAAAGTGACCACATCATGTCAAGTAGCACAGACAGCAGAGTTTTTAATCAACACTGACACAAAAAGGGAGTCAGCACACATTTGTGGAAGAAGACAAAGCAGCTGCAGGCGGAGCGACTTCAGGTTGCATAGAAGTTGATTAGCGCACAAGCTGCAACCCTTAAACACCTGCAGCAGGAGCCAGACTATACTCTGATGGTCACATGATGTCTTTTACTTGATTTCCTGAGCAAATACAGCAGTGATGTTTGGTTGATGGCCATCGTACACAATGAAGATCTAGTGGTGTTGTAACATTGAAAAAAATATTTACTTCACTTGTGGATGTCCAGAAAGAACAATGTACTGGAAGTGATTTAATGTTTAGTTTGATTAAAATAGAAAATAGCCTCTCTACTAAGCAACTCGAAATAAAGAAACTAAATGACAAGAAACATTTCAATAACAGATTTCTGTTACGTTGTGTTTACTTTAATTGACTCAGTAGTCAAGGCTTCATCATTCACCGGGCTGTAACATGTTTGACAGGATAAATGTTAACCTTTAAAGATTGCTGTAATTTTGTCTTTCCTGAAAGCACTGCATCATCTGGGCTGAGCTATCCACCGCCAAAGACCTTTGGTTCACAAAAAAACAGGGTGGTGTTCTCGCTCAACTGCTTCCGATAACATAAACCAGTAATCCTGTGTATCTTTGTACAGTGATGGTGGATGTTTGTTCATGAAACTATTGATGTTAAGTAGAGGTGGGAAAAAATATTGATATGGCAATATATCGCGAGATTTTGTCTTCTCATGTAATATTGATTCTTAATTTCTTAATAAACTTCTAAACTTCTTCACTGACACAGATATCATGATGTATTGTGGATGAAATTTCTTGCAATATATTGATTATCGCAGAATCACTGTATTGTGATATTATTGTTATTGTCTGCAAAATATTGTGACAGTATCATATCACGAGGTACTTGGTAATACCCAGCCCTAATGTAAAGTTTAGATGGAGAAACGTGGCTAAATAAGTCTGTAATATTCATTTTGCACATTACATAATCTCTGATGTGACTACACATAAAGGTCATTTTAAGCTTGTGACGCTTCACACACAAAAACTAAAGAAAATGCTCTTGAGAGAAAGTGCTGACTCAAATGAAAATGGCCAAACCTAAACAAGTTGTTCAGGAAAATCCATGTAAAGTACACAATAACGATTGGCTTTGATCAATTTATAGTGTAGGTCTGCACACAGTAAGATGTGTGCATGCTAGTCTGCAAATGAGACATGAATCTAAATTTAAAATGGAAGTAGTTATCAAATTACAGACTTTACTACTTTGTTTTATTGTACTTTGACTCTACTCTCATAGCCCAATAGAAAATGAACTGCACTGCAATGTGGTTAAAATCTACAGCTCAGTTCAGTCAGTCTTCTTCTGCATGATTTTCTACAGGTCTTATGCTAAAGCTTCAGAGGGCAGGAAAAGGTATATACAATACAAAAATATATATAAAACTCTGCATTTTAAATTTAAAGGACAAGAAAAAATAGTTCAGCTGATATTAGAATACATATTTTGCCTGTATTATTTGATTTTGGTGCACAAGTTAAGAAAACAACTTAAGAAGCCCAGTCTAAGTTACTGAGATGGATCACAATGACATGAAAGCCAATGATCTATCTATCTATCTATCTATCTATCTATCTATCTATTTGTCCACCTGGGTGCACAAAGGATTTATCTAATTTTGATAAAAATAAGGGTCCATCTACAGCTTCATCACTCCCATAATATATCTGCATTTATTTCTAAAGTTCTAGATTTGCAAATATGTATTGAAACAGAGTGTGCTGGTACGGTCAACACATCAGCCTGGTGCTCACACACATGCTACCAGCCCTGTCTACCTGAATAAAACTTAATCTGAGATAATATAGACTGAATGAAGCCCTGAAGTCCCCAGACGTGGATCCCCTGCAGAGAGCCTGCCTGAGGCTCAACATCCAGGAGTGTCTGCAGCCTCCCAGTGACCCAGAGCAGGCACACTGAAACACACTGAAAGCACACACTGAAAGCAGCCAGAGACTTCCATCAGCTGCACTCAACAAGCATGGCTCTTTAGAGAGCATTTTACACAAAGACGAGCCATATTCCAGAACAAAAGAGAAGTCTAAAAGGAACCAGCGAACCATCATAGTGCAGGCTGAAAATGATGCATTGGCTGCTGCTGCTGCTGCAGTAAGATGCAATACAAGGACTCACAGAGTGACATAAGCAAACAATCTGCTGATTCACATGTGGCTCACATAGCTTCCCAGAGATGCAGCACATAAATATGCAGAGCAGAAAACCAGTGAAAGATCAGTAATCCTCTAAACAAAAGCTGTTGATTCCAGCCCAGCCCTCAGACTGCAGCACTGATGCCCACCTGCCACAGAGCCGGCAGGGCAGCAGATCTGCCTGCAGCTAAAATGGAGAAGTGAGTGGGCTGCTAGAGGAAGCTGTGAGGAATCAGAGCACTGGGCTGTTTGAATGCAACACTTACTCTTCAACCAAGCTGCAATCAAATGTTTTACTTCATGTTTACAAATAAGTATATAACACAATTTACCAATACACAGCTGCTGGATGGGATGGGTCATCAATTATTCATCTGCTCTCATTCCAGTCATTGTGCTGTATTATTTAAGATGATGACTCCAGATGATGGCACAAACAAGATGAGAAAGCAGAAATGTGATGATAAAAAGCAGTTAATGGCCAGAATGTACTCACATGAATACCCAGCAGGAGGGAGTGGAGGGTCAGCATCGCAGGCCGGACAGAAAGCTTCCCATTGTCAGTGTCCCAGTCCTCCACAACAAGAGCCACAGACCGGCCGACGGAAAGGAAAGGGCAGGGTCTGTCTGGGAGGAGAAGGGGACAGTAAGGAAGAGGAGAAGGGAAAGGAGGAGATTAGGGGAGAGGCTCTAATGCAGCATTGGCCAGATGGCTGATGGGAGGAGTTGAAGAGCCCAATAGCATATGGAGGGGGGTAGGGAATATGCAAAAGAGTGGAAATCTCAGGAACTGACTGAGGGATACAGTCTGTCTGGTGCAAAGGGGTTTGGCTTCCTCAGATACCGCCCAGTTCCCTTAAAAGGACAAAGGATGCAGTTTATTACCTTCCAGCTGGATATTGACAGGGTGCACATAATTATTTTAGTATAAAAATACACTGCTGAATGAAATAATCAGGCAATAATCCAGAAATTGAATGTAGTTAAGTGATTTATCATATTATATTCTCTTGGATCATCCTTAAATTCTGACTGTTAAAAAAAAGGAAATTGTGGACCACTGTTAGGAAATAAGAGGGAGCGGGGGAAGGCAGAGAGACAAGGGGAGTCCTGTTTGTTCTGGTAGGGATGACATAGTTATTTGGGTGGGGTCAGTTGGTGGTGGTGGTGGTGTGGGGGTTGGGATCAGGGGCACTTGATGAGTATATTAAAATAAGCAGCAATACAGGCTGTGTGTAGAAAGGAGATATTTTCAAAGGAAACTAAATAACAAAGCAATTAGCTGAAGCTTAAGATCAGTGGATCCTTCACTGTGAAGGTGTATTTCTAGGGATGGGTGGGGATGAAAGTGGAGATGGAGGAAGGGATGGATGCAGAAAAGGTGGCAGTGTATTGTCATGTGGATGCTCTGTGTGGTGGTGGTGGAGAGTTTGTTGGGGGTGGGGCTTGGGGTGAGAGGCAAACACAGTCATCTCTGGGTTTTAGTCTGGAACGTGGTGTTGCCATGGAGACTGCATCCGTCGTAATTTAGTCAAGATGGCCGCTGCAGTCTAGCAAGCAGCAGCAGCGAGCAGGTCACACCACTGTGCCTTTCACTGAGACTGTCAAACAGCTGATGATATCTGCTAGTTTATAAGCATGTGTACAGTATTACAGATATAACAACAATTTGTTACATTTGCTAAGGCTAAATGATTCTTTAGTCTTCAATCTTCAGTCTCATGTTCCTCAAAAGCTAATCATTGTAACCCTGCTGCCAGGACATGAACTCACATTATCTATCATGTCTTGGCATTTGACTCCTTGTATCTGCTTCTAGCTTGTTTGTCAGCAGTGAACAGAGTTAAATACAAGGAAGCTGGATCCCTACCACCATAAAAGACCACCAGGAGTTGGCCCTTCAACCACAGTAATCTCTTCTCTAATAAATTTGACAGCTGCATCCGTCACTTTGCCTCTGACAGTCCATGACTCATCTCTGATCAGACAAAAGATGCTTTTATATAACACTGGACTAAGACCCTGAAAGCATCATCAACTTTTCTGCTTTTCTGTGACAACAACAGAGGAGGAAAACAAAAAGAATCAATTCATCACTGAAAACAGAAAAATATCAGCGTTGAATTTAAGCATGCAGCACAAGTGGTCATTTATCAAAGTATCAAAAATAACAAACCATACTTTTACATACACTCTAATTTATCTATTAATGCTTAATAACGTGTGTCCATCATTTTTTTGGGCAATGTCGAGCTGAAAATCTACACTCACATTCAACATATTATTGTTATATTCTGCCATCTAGTGGTGCGATGTGCAAAATGGCCTTTCCTCAACAAAACATGCACACACTTGCATTAACAAATAAATTTTTGATTCACAGTGCAAACATTAAATATAACATGACATCACATGATGTGACACTAAAGGATCATGCCATTAGCACTTTATGGTAAACTGGAGGATTTATTAACTGTTTACAGGATTTGTATTGCTCTGCTCTAATTTATGACACTGTACACTCTAAATATGCAATATGAATACTTATTACTGGAAATCAAAACATGTTTACTGTACAATACACGTGCCAACATGAGCACATGTGCATAAATTAAGTGCCACCCATACCCTGCCAACAGATAACTTCCTCGGTCCATGGTGGAATGATGGTGGGATCCATCTTGAGACAGTTCAGATGTAAAGAAGCACACTAAAGGTGTTCAGAAATCCACAAAGAAGGCTCAAGGCTGAACTTAAACCAACGTCAGTTTGCTCTTCTCACCTCCTCACATTCAATTTAATTCCATCACCCACTCAGAAACGTAAGTTACAGACTAACGTTACTAATGTTAGCACCCGGTCAGGAGACACAAAGTCTTATCAAATTCAAAAACTCAAAGTAGTGGAGTAAAAAGTACAATATTAGCCTCCAAAATAGTAGGGCACAAGTATAAATCCCTATGTCAGTTAGACAGTTCTATTCAGGTTGTAATGTCTGGCGTACCCTCAAATCTCGGTGCACTTTAAATTTATCTAGTCAGTCTTCTACCAACAAGCATGTTATTGTGTCTGTTATTCTGCCCAGCAGACAGAGAGCACAGTAGTATCTTCTTCTTTTTCTCATTCATCTTTTAAGTCTTTTTTCACAAATTGTGTATTTTATTCTTTGTTCTTTGTGTAATTTGTCCTGCGTCTTTGTTCTGCGTTTTTTAAGGCTGCTGTCATGAGCAAATTTTCCCCAAGTATCATCTAATCTAATCTAAATGTGGCATACAATGAGGATACCTATATACAGAACAAGTATGTCAAAATATAACTTTAGAAAGAAAGAAACAACTCATGACAAACAAAAACATAAAACTTTAGTAAATGCATTTCACTGATTAAACAATATTATCTATTTTGTCATGGGATGCATTCAAATAGCACTGCAATAAATTAGACCTTAGTTTTGTTCCCCTTTTGGGTTACCTTGGCAGAAGACAACACACAAACAAAAACAAGCAGAAAGCTCCAGTCGCCTCTAGTTTATTTTGAAGGATTACCAAATGGCATTCCCATAATTTGGGAAACCCTCACAAGCTGGTTCAGGTCAGGTCAGATCAGATCATTGACCTTGAATGTTTACGGTTAAGATGAAATTTTAAACAAAATTGAAAATAAAAATGTCACTTCTGTAATGTGCTGGTGTGTAGACTGCAGAGGACAGATTAAATACTAATCTAGTTCTTCTAAACAGTGTTGAGCTAAAGCAACTTAAGTCATACACTCATAACTTAAAATTATATTATGGGACCAAAAGATTTGAATCAATTTAGCAATATCACTGTGCTCTCAGATCTCATCAATTAACTTGATAATTACAATTTATTTATTTTATGTACTGTATTTGTTATGACATTTTAAAACCCATTATAATTGAAGTGAATTTAGGCTGAACTTGAACCTGAACCATACTCTAATCTTAAAGTCTTCCTCCAGTCAAAACGGTGCTGCTGACACACAGGACATCATTAACCATGACCTTGGAGGAAGAGAGCCACAGACAAAATGCCCTCGCTTTCCAAGAGGCAGACAGCCTTATCCCAACGTCATGGCTTCCTTTGATAGAAGTCCGCTTTCTCTCAACACGGTGTTAACCCTTGGTATGAGGTGGGCGCTGTAGTTCAGTAGTCGTCCGTCATAAACTAGCTGGTCTGGTATCAGCTTGGTGTCTTTCTGAGATCTGCAAAGAGAGAAGGCAGAAACATGACTGTTGAGGTCTCTCTCTGGATATTTTTATGTCATTTTATGTAGAACACTGGGGAAGTTTTATTTACCGCAAGAGCCTTTCTTGGGTAGATGTTTTTTGTTGTTGTTTTTTTTTACGATAGTGTTTTGGACTGTCTCAGACTGTGAGAGTGAACTCAACAAAAGACACCACAGCTGAGTTTACAAGCATCTTTACATTATTTACATGATCCTCACTTAAAACTGTAATCTGTCATTCTGTTCAGAAACACTTTTTATTATTATTTACGCATTATTACATATGCGCTCAGAAAAAGGAATGAAAAGAATCAGAGCTCTGTGGCAGCTGCAGGACTGTAAAAACTCTGACCAATCCCTGCCATTTGGTCTGAATGAAAAGAACCAATCAGATGCCTTTATGTTTCATCCTGCTCACGTCCCTCCCTCTGTCCCTCCCTCCTCCCCACTGTTGCTGGAAATATCCAGCACACTCCTCTGCAGAAATATAGAGTTAGCAGGAGAATCTGTTCTGGGCGTGGCTTTGGAGGGAGTGCTGACGGGATGGGGAGGAGCTTAGCTGAGATTGAGAGGAAGGGCCACTTTCAAATCTTGCTAGCTCTCTAACATGACAGACTATAGTTTTAAATGCAGTAGTAAGGAGAGAGGCACATCTTGGAAACACAGCAGCGCAATCACAGTCACATATTTGATTTGAATAGATTCAATAGTACACCAGCATCAGTCTACCTTGTGTGGTACATCCTTGCTATATTCCTGTCCACCCAGGAGCAGCTGTTCTCTGAGCTCAGCAGTCCATGGACGGACACTGAGAACACAGCTCGGGGGTTGACGATGATCTTGAAGTTGCTGGAACTAGTAGGTGAGGGGATGGGTTCATGGTACAGGTGAGCCAGGATGTTCACCCCAGATATTTCCTGCCAGCCGGGGCAGCAGCTCTGGGGAGGAAGAGTTTGGGAGGCTGGAGGAGGCAGTGTGACGGTGTTGGGAAACATGTCGTTCTCAAACATGTAACACTGATCTGCACCATATTTCTCTTCCAGCAGAGGCAACAGCTCCAACCAACTGGTGGGGGGGAATTAAAAAGCAGTACATAAAAAAAAACTAATGAATACTTGTAGCAATATAACATAATATGCAAGAGTTAGATTTACAACACTATGGAAGTTGATAACGGCCATGTTTTTTTTTTTGTTTTTTTTTTTTAAATGCACTGTTATCTCATGATAACGACTTATTAAGTTGTTATCTCGATATAACAAAGATTGTTTTCTAATCTAAAAACTACCGGTAGGCTACAGCCAGTGTCTAAGGAAGCCGTTGGGGGCAGCCTTTGTAGGTTAGATGAACACATTATTACTTAATTCATTATCATGAGAAAACAATCTTTGTTATGTGGAGATAACAAAATAATTAAGTCATTATCACAAGAAAACAACCTTTGTTAAATCGAAATAATGACTTAATAAGTCGTTATCATGAGAGAACAGTGCATAAAAAAATCTAAATCATGGCTATTCTCAACACCTCCATGGAATCATCAATAACTGCTCTTTTAATGTAAATAATTAC
Organism: Synanceia verrucosa; assembly: GCA_029721515.1. Lineage (NCBI taxonomy): Eukaryota > Metazoa > Chordata > Actinopteri > Perciformes > Synanceiidae > Synanceia > Synanceia verrucosa. The sequence goes on from CM056559.1 coordinate 5,104,689, forward strand.
ATAAGCAGGTAATGAATATTTTGTATAAAATAAAACATGATCAAATTAATTCATCATAAATTTGCTGATAATGTACGTTTATGCATTTGAAGTGTACAAGTAAGTGAGGCTTTATTGTTTACAAATCACGTTGAAAACCATTGAACACTTTTCAGTGATGCAGTGTACTGTGATAACTTGACGATGAAATTCACTTGATTTTTTAAAGACATTTGTTTCATATCGTGCATCTACTTTCTTAAAGTGCTACCTGTTGACTGACTGGGGCAATATGAGCTCATCCATGTCATGCAGGGCCATGTATTTAGACTGGTACATGTATCTGTAGATGCAGTCATTGAGAGCAGGGATCTGGCCAAAGTAGTGGAGGTCGCCTGGGCCGTGTTCGGGCAGCCATCCTCGGGATACATTCAGAAATCTGGACAGAGACCAAGGAATCACCTCTACTAAACCTGAGAAGGACACATTGGAAAACACTTTTTGAGTCGTGTATTTGGTTTCTGTTCTTGTTCGCGTTCTAACAATGGGCCTGGAAAGCTGCACAATGGATAACACATTTTTATCCCCCTCCTGGGGAGCCGAAGGAGGGGCATCAGTAAAAGAAAAAAGGCGTTTGGCAGCTCACACCGCTCATGCAATCACGCTGAAAAGGAAGAAGGTATGGAAAACGGATGGGCAGATAAATACCTCTGCTCGGTCCATATGAGGTCGTACACATTCAAAAAAATACTCCACCTTTGTATGTGTAGTAGTCCAGTATGCGCTGTGTTTCAGGGCTGTTGCTGGTCTTATAGATGACAACTCTATTCACCCCCATTAACTGCAGCATTTCCAAACTCTGGACCAGCTACAATACAACACAGGCATTTGTTGACACTTCAGGCACTAAAATACAGTCAAATGATGATGGTTTCCTCCCATCTGTCCTACAGTATTTTGTTTTTCTGCATTTCTCATGTTTGTCTGTCTGTCTTGGTCAAGATGACATTTCTAATTTGGGTCTTAAATAGTTAAATATTACCTGCAGCACATTGGTGAAATCAAACATGGTGGAGAAGCAGACGGTGAAGTTGTAAGGAAAGGAGTCCCTCTGTGTTTTCTGGTTCTTCACCTCCAAAAACTGTTTATCGAGGATATCTACAGGAAGGAACCACAGGAAAAAGACCTGAATAAAATCACCACTGGGGGAGAAACTACATGTCTGTGTCTGTTAATGTCTGTAGACAAGAACTGTTGAACTGTAGAAAGTGAGTTGATCGTGTAAAAAAAAAAAAAACTGTCTGCACATATTGTATTTCTCCCTCATAATACCATACATGTCTTACAGTGTCGAGGTTTGGGGAAATACCTATATAGACCCTACAGTTAAACTCCAGAAACGATTATTTATGATTATTCAATTATTTATGGCACATTAAAATTCGTAGATATTGGGGAAAAAAAAAAAAAAAAACTTCCTATTTGTATTCAATATTTTTTTTAAATGAAGAGAAAAAAATATAATTTAAATTACTTGTTTAGTAAGATTCAGTGATTATTTACTATTTAGTTTAATGAATACTGACATCAGCAATTAGTACGGCCGTGGGAAAGTCATGTCATTATCTTGACATTTTGAGGAAGGTTATCTTGCCATAACCAAAGAATTACAAAAAAAAAAAGAGTTTTAATGATTGATGATTGCCTTTAATTGACAGTCCTGCCACAAGAATGGCTAAAACCCTTCAGTACCTTCAAAGTCGACTGCAGAGGTCACAGTGATATGGGATGGGGTCTCACAGCCCGGGGGGACAGGACACATAATGTCTGCTGTCCCATAAGCAAAGCCAAAATGATCACTGTGGATGCTGCTAACACCTTCAGAGATGCGCAGTTGCTTGTGACAACGGAGGAGGCAGCGATAGGCGACAGCCTCACTCCTCAGCACCACTGCAATGAGACGGACCTGGAAGCAGAAGACAAGAGTCACAAGCTGAGGATAAGCTCATTGAGGATAGGCTCAAATGGAAACTTAAAACCTTTTATTGCCATAATTTCTGCTATTTTACATTCATCTTAATTTGCATGTTGCATTTACTTTGCACCACATGGAGCAAAACTTGACACTGACCTCTTTTTTCCCAGTGCGGTGCTCCTGGTAGGCTCCCACCAGCACTGTCTTCGTCCCATGCACTGCCACAAGAGACACCTTTTGTCCCTGTGGACCTGTATGAGTCAAAAACACAAGACAAGAGACAGGGCTGAACAGCGCTCTCTGTGTAGTCTACGCAGATGTGTGAAAGAGTCCATCAATCCCATGATGAAGCCAGACATGACTGACAAGGAACTGGAAACAGCAAATCCAACTGAGGAGATGAGCAGTCAGTTTGCTGAAGAACAGACAGCTTTGTATGCTGCTTTACATACAGTACTGTGGGGATTTATACTTACTGATTGTCCTGATTCTCAAAAAGTAATTACTGTAGCAAATTAAAAGCACAGGGCCGTGTCTAAGGGGGGGTGGCACGTGCCACTCCTGAAATTTGATTGGCCAGCCTGCATGATGGACTATCTGATCGTCAGACGTTACTTGGTTTACAATTTTATCTGATTTATTCAATTAATCACATTTAACTTTGTAAAGTTATTGAATTTATTTAGTCTGATTTGGTCAGCATTTTATATTATGATTTATATTTTTGCACCTTTCATAAAAAAATATAATAGTAATATTACACTTATATTGTCCCATTAATTTGTGTCTTGATTATTAGTTATCTTTATCTGAGTTCTATTTATATTTCAGTTTATACTAACACTTAACACTGCAAACAGTGAATGTATAACAAGAATGATCACAAGAGAGAAGTTCAGGAAGTCAATAGACATCCGCTAAGGAGAACAGGAAGAGGAGAGTTTTCTTTGGGAAATATGTCAGACACACTGAGCAGCATTCAGAAATGGTTTGTTTACCTGTTTGACCTGGAGGTATCTGTACTGGGATCTGAGGCTCACTGGTTGATCTGTAGTACCGGGTCCCAAACTGGAAGGTCCTGTCGGGCCTATGGATTCGCAGCAAATTATTATAATTACGTAATTCAAATCTGAAGAAAAATAAATATAAACAATTCAAAAAACAATTCAAGAGGAAATAGATGCAAAGGTTGCTTCTGAAGCTTAATTAGCTGCTACTGTGTTTTTCTATTTTCTCCAGCTTTAGAAATAGTAATGCAAACCTGACTGACTTCTCAGGTGCACTGTTAAATCTGAGCATAAAAGGTGGCACATCAAGTCACCTAAACAGACATTCAAGTCTGCATTCCTGAATCATGATCCAAGAGTACAAGTTCTTTTTGACTTGATTTTGTGATTTCACCCACCTGTAGGTCCACAGCAGCAGGGTGAGAGACAGGATGGTGATGACAGGACTAACGTACACCAACCGTCTGAACTTCTTTAGCTGAGGAGGGAGCTGGGAGCTGTGGCCCGTCACGAACATGTTACCTTGGTAGTGCTGGTTTCTGCTCAGATACATCTCCCTGATCCAGGTGGAGAAACCTGGACAAGCAGAAGTGAAGGATTCTGAAACCACGACTGACCCATGAATGTTTTGATCTGTTCCCTCTATAGCGTTGTGTAGAGAGACGTGTATAGCCTACAGTATAGTGTGTATAGTCTGTTACTGTAAAGCCCCACAGCTAGTGTTTGTGTTATGCAATGAACTGATTAATTTATCATTGTGTGCATAGTGGATGCATTAATAAAATGTTGAATGAACTCTCTCTACATGTAAGACACTGTATTTCTTACTTTGGCACTGGTTGAATATTGATCTACTCTCAAGATAAAAAAAAACTGTACATTTATGCATGGGGGGGGGGTGTCAAGACTTGGCAGAGCATAGAGTGCAAATCAAATTAAAAAAATAAAAAAATAAAAAAATAAAAAAAAAATCCACCAAAAGCACAGAATAAAGGTCCAAATGTCCCCCCCGGAATCTCCTTCCTGGCAGCAGGGTTTAAATCCACAATTTGCAGCTTTATGGTAAACACAACCGAATAACACATGAAAAATGTAGAAGTGATTATGAAGTGTGGCCTCAGAGGAACTTGTGAACTCAGTGTTTCTGAAACTCACTTATTCTTCTTCTTCTTCTTCTTCTTCTTCCTGACATCTAACCTCATTTGGCTTTCTGTTTATGACGTATTGGTGAACTTGTTACACACACACACATAACATGAAGAATTTCTTTGCAAAAACTGAGGAAAAACCTAAACTAAATGAGTTTGTTGAAGTCAGAAATATATTGGCAGGTTTGAAATTCTGAATTACTGTACACCAAATACAGCATGATCTACATTTCTGCAATGCTGGTGAGGCATATGATGCACTACAAACCGTATTTTTACTAAAATGATGTGTCGAGTCAAGTCAAATCAATATTATATGTATAGCTTAATATCACAAATTATCCTCGGAGGGCTTTACAATCTGAACAGGACGCGACACCTAGTTGTATTTATCGATCAAGCCAGATGAAAGCAACCAGCTAGCTAAAAAGAAGCATGCTTTAAGGACATAAAACCCTGGATGACAGTCAATTTCCTGATGTTAACCTCAAACTGAAGTCATTGTAATTGGTATATTTTTAATCTCAGAAATAAATTATCAAATGACTTATTTACTCTAGATGGCATTTCCCCAGCCTCTAGCACCACTGTAAAGAATCTAGGGGTAATTTTGTATGAACATATGTCCTTCACCGGCCACATGAAACAAACCAGATCAAATTAGTCCATGCATTTGTTACTTGTAGGCTGGCTGGTGTCTGTGTTGGAACTGCAATGATGGTGTTGCTCTGTGGGCATCATGGAAAAGGGCTCTTGTTGCACTTCAGTTTGTTTGTTCTTTTTGACTTTTGTCACTCGTTCATTGTCTCATCATTTATTATAAACAATGGAATCGGTGTGCAACTTATCTGCTGATCGCGAGATTTGCATGGGACTGTATGCGGCATGACTGGGAGGAACTGAACAAACAGCTTATAGAGTTATAATACAATATAATATAATATGATAGTTGTTGAATGCATAAGGCGTACATTTCCTCCCTGCTGGTTGGGACACTAAATTTGAACTCCTTATATAAGACAAGTTAAGGTAGGGTAACATAATATGTTTTTCTTTATTCTTCATACAAATGGGGAAATTTGCATCCTTATACTATAGCAGCAAAAGTGGATAGTGCAACATTACAAGAAGGGCCTGTAAAAAAATAAGAAAAAATAAGAATATCAAAAACAACCAAGTGGGACCAACCAATCTAAGGCATCATATATGTGAATAACTAAGGCATACAACGAAAGTGAACAAAATAAGTAGGCTGGTGAGAGTAGAGTGAATGGTAAAGAACAGAAAGAAATGAATTTGCACATGACTGAATAATAAACAATGGTTCTTGTTCAGCCATTTCTTTGAAAAAAAGGAAACTTGAATATTTTTTCATAAATTAGGGAAAAAATAGAATTTCAGAATGGTCAGAAGGTCTTTGACGTTAACGGTGAAGAGAGTGGAGGAGCTTGAGCATGCTTAGTGTTATTTTTGAAAAATTCTGTCATTTACCTTTCTCATGCAGATGTCCATGTTGGGACCTGCTGTTTGTTGTCCTCCATTAAAAGGTAAAAGGGTGGATTATTTCCTGAGAGTTGAGTAGTGCTGGTAAGCCACTTCATCACCAGTCTGTTTCTAACTAACACCTCATTGAGCTGTGAGCTTAAAGAGAGTGTTTCTGTCCGCCCCTCACAGCTGCAGCCACTGAAGCACTCAGTGGCTGCAGGCAGGAGGAAGGGTGAGGGGGATGTCCGATCTTAAACTGTAAATCTCACTTCTCAGTTTCTACATTCTCAATTCCTTTCCACGCCTCCTCTTCTCATGCCGTGGACACTGCCTTCACAATAAATTCATCGCATCATTGATTTGGAGTGAGATATGACCTGACTGACATAGAGCCTGAACAAAAATTAGACAGGCCTACAGTCTGTTAGGTGAATATCAGCTCCTGTCAAGGATTAAAGGGTAATTCTCTACCTGGACCCTACTTTCTCAAGTTTTTGTGTCTAACTGGCTAATAGGGACAATTTTAGTATACAGTTGTGGGTGAACAATGTAGACAGCAGCAGCAATATGGTCCTATTGCAGCAAGATCACTATCATTGATATCAACTCAAAGTGCCTGTTTTTACCATGACAGAAGTGAAATCTGACATTAAAGTGAAGAGAGAGAACGAAAGTGAAAAACGCTCAGCAGGAAGCTAACAAACTAAGCTAAATAAATAACTAGGCTGTTGCATTAAAAGGTATCTCTCATGTTAAGCAGTGGTTCATCATTCAAATTAATTAACCACTTTTATATAGTAAAGCAACCACAAATTAAGCCGCACAAAATGTTATATTCGTGCACGTGATTACACAGATTTGACCCCACTCAACGAACAACAAGACCAACACAAGTTCACAAAAGTAGACCAAAGAGCCCATGAATTATGCTTGAGGATGGAGACACACTGCTGAGACAGATAGAAATATATAAAGGCATATGCTCTTACCAAAAAGACATGATGGGAAAATACTGGACAGTGTGAGTCTGATATTGCCTGTGCATGAATGATCTGCAACACAGAGAAAACCTGCAGTTGCATAGATGGCTACAGAGGCTAGGAAGGAAAAGTGAGGTGTGGTGGTTGCTTCCAGATCTGGGAAAGTTGCATTATTATTATTATTATTATTATTATTATCCCCTCTTATTCCTTTTACTTCTCAATGAGTGATGGCTGCAAGATTCTCTCCAGCATTAAAGATGGCATACCATACAGAAGATAAACTGCTGCACAAATACATAAATTATTGTACATCTGGTAAAAGTTATACACTTTGGATGTTAATCACCTTTAAAAAAATCATTAAGGAAGAAGAGAAATCTCACAAATTAAACAACCTTATGCTCCCCTAATATTGCGTTCTCTTGTGTCCACGTGTGTTGGTGTGTACAGTACAAAAATAACACATTGGAGCAGGACACTGCATACAATGATTGCAGGGTGCAATCAGAAGCATTACCATGTTCCCTGCAATATGTGCAGATGTGAGTGTGTGACAAACCTGCAGCTTGTGTGTGCATAGACGTCATAGACATCCTCCGTCCTCCACTGGATGTCAACATCCTTTGTGTCTGGAGGATGAGGAGGCATGTCCGCTTGTTATTGAAGGACAGGAGGAAATCTTCAGGGTCACGTTTCACCTTTCTAGACAAGGAGAGGTCAAGTGCTGCCACAATAATAAATGCTTTTATTCATAAACAAAATCATGGTTGAGAGTAAAGGTCAGATGTGGGAGATGAGGGTTTTCCTGTCCATAAGGCTTAGCTCTCTCTTTTTCTAATAGTATTGTTTTCTGGTGTCCATGTGGTCATGTCCACATTGTTCCATCAGTTATATTGTATTAACCAGCTTACTTGCTGACATGAGGGTGTTGGCAGTCAACAGAGCAGGAAATGCCACGGGAAATATGAAAAGTATTGCTCCATCTGTCTGCTGGGATCTTGGAGGTCTTGTGTACTGTATCAATGGGGGGGGGACGTCGATCACACTTTCGCTCTCTGTAAAAATGCTTTTTAAAAATCCATTATTGTTATTGTTGTCACAATATTAGAAAGTATACTGACAAACTCTATCAATGTAATCAATGAGCTGTCATTCACGAATGAATGGAAAGATTAAACGCATTGAAAAATTATGTACATATTCTCTGGTGACATCATACTTTTTTGGGGATTTATTTTTAAATTATTGTTATCAGTTCCACATTCCAGTGATTGTTTGTTAAATTGAAGTCTGACAAATAAAGAGAAGTAGTATGTTAATTTAAATTAGACATACAAATAATTTGATTTGTGTTGCTGTAATTTGGATGGCTATTCGTCTTAGTCACATGAATTGTTATTTACAAAGAAATACAGAAAATTCTAGTTTTGAACAAAACTAACTAAAAGGTCAGATTTCATGACCTCATTGTTACACTTCAGTCTGACAGCTGAACATATTCCTCAAAAGCTAATCATTGTAACCCTGCTGCCAGGACATGAACTCACATTATCTATCATGTCTTGGCATTTGACTCCTTGTATCTGCTCCTAGCTTGTTTGTCAGCAGTGAACAGGGTTAAATACAAGGAGGCTGGATCCCTACCACCATAAAAGACCACCAGGAGTTGGCCCTTCAACCACAGTAATCTCTAATAAATTTGACATCAGCACCCGTCACTTTGCCTCTGACAGTCCATGACTCATCTCTGATCAGATAAAATATGCTTTTATATAACACTGGACTAAGACCCTGAAAGCATCATCAACTTTTCTGCTTTTCTGTGACAACAACAAAGGAGAAAAAAAGAATCAAAGTTTCATTATTAAAAAAAAAAAAAAGTGTTGAATTCAAGCATGCAGTACAAGCGGTCATTTATCAGTCTGAGACAGTCTGTTCTCTTATGCTCCACACTCACTTACTTACTTCCTCAATACTTTCTGCACAGTACTTTTAAGCCGATCCAAAGAACACACACTCTGTAAACATTGACCCATTTATGAGGACACTGCCATACTGTCATGGTAAGGCTAATATCATGGATAAAAAAAATAAAATAAAATATTTTACAGTGCGTGTGACTATTACTTTGTTGTATATAAACTGCCTTGAAATCAACATCCATATTTTCTGAGGAACAGCAACAATGTTACTGTTATATTCTGCCATCTAGTGGTACAACATACAAAATAACCTTTCCTTGACAAAAACCTCTCAAACGGTTTCACTTTAACTGTCTCTCCATCTCTCAATAAACTCTTTATGAATTTACAAAAGCAACATTAAATATAATACTGTGTCATCACCATGATGAGTTAATCCCAAAGACATATTAAATGCACACGTGACCTTAAATTTGATTTGCAACGCCTATTCTCCAGGATCACTCTCCTTGCTGTTCTGCGGTTTGCTCATGTCACTAAGGCGTTTTAAAAAGCTAAAAAATAGTCCAGAGTTTTCAGTGGGGCAAACACTGTCACTACTCCTCTGCAAGTGGTTACCTGTGGACTCCACTTCATTCTGCTCCCCAAGACCTTCATCATCAACAGAAACACTTGGCTCACTTTTCTTTTCTGCTGAAGGTGAATTCTGGTCTTGAGCACCAGATTTTTGAAAGTTATGAGATGCCTCAGTAAAGTCAAAGACTTGTTTTGAGGGCTTTTGTCCAGCACCCTCTGCTGGCAGGGTCTCTTTTTCTCCTGCAGCAGATTTAGGAGTTCTGACAAGAGGCTTAAAGCACAGATCATCCTCCTCTTCCTCAGTTTTAGGGACTTTGGGAGGTACAGTATGGCGGCGACCAAGGTTACGTCTTGAGGAGGATTCAGGACTTAGCAAAAATCGAATCAAATCCTCATTGGTTGGGTCTCCTGGGTACCTCTCTGTCTCCTCATCGAAGGTGCGTTGACGAGGTAAAGTGGTAACTGAACCAGGAGATTTCTGTTTTTCCAGAGAATAGTCATCAGATGATACGCTGCCACGGCTCTTCTGAAAGCGCAAAACCTTTTTAGATGCTTCACGCAACTTTTGAGCCTCCTCCTCATTATTATCCTGTAGGTCTTCATCACTATCATCAGTTATAGCTGAGAAAGTTCTGCCTGAGGAGGAAATGCTGGTGGTCCTCTTAGCTGGTACCTCTTTTCTGGGAATTTTCACCTCTTGTTCTAAAGGAATATCACCCTTCACCTTGCTGTCCTCACTATTAGACTGAACTTTCTGTTGTGAAGAGTTCCCTGTGAGTTCAGATGCTGAACTCCACTCTTTTCTGCCCATGTCCTGAACTCTCAAGGAGGTTTTTTGGTTTCCGGTGGGGAGGTTTGCCTGAGAGGTGATTTCTGATAGGCTCCCGCTGTTGGGGCTGCCAGTCACAGGGCTTCCATGAGTGGATGAGGGCCTTCCAGGTCTCCTCCTAGGGACATGACTGGAGAGGAAGTTCTGTAGGATGGACTGCAATGCTACCCCATCCATTTCCTTGTCTCTACTGGAGCAGGTAGCTGTGGACCTGCGCTTGGCAGCAGTTTGCAATCTGTTTCTGTGTCTCCGCTGCATCTCGGCTACCTCCCGAGCCTTGTTTTCCTGCAGAGGACCACACAGTTAATGGATCAAGCTGAAATCTTTTTATGCCTCGTCTAAGAAGCATATGCCAGTGCACAGACTTACCTGCATGGCCCGCATGAATCTCTCACAAAATGAGTTGAAAATGGAGCAACACTCCTCCAGCTTGAACTTATTTGGGTTTTCACAGAAATACTCTGCCACAGAGTCACTCACTGACTGCAGTTCCTGGAGATCAGTCTGTATTTCTGCCAAGCAGGCTTCAGCCTCCTGAATGGAGCCCAAAATCACATTAGAACATGTACTCAGTGTCAAAATTCACACACACTGGGCTGAAGTCATCAACAAAAGGCTTCCTCACCGTTAGAAAATCTTCCATCTGTGTCTTTAAGCCTTCATGCTTCAAGGTGTCAGCTTTGGCGTCCTGAACTTTCTTTACCAGTTTTTCCAACTCTGCTTCAATTTCACCTTTATTCATTCTAAGAATAAAATGAAAAGACAAATTCTGATCGTAAAGCACAGAAAAAAATGGGACTGACATATGCTGAGTGCCTGTAAAGATTGTTTACCTTGCTGCAGCTTCAATGTGTTTTAGTTGGTCTGCAAATTTAAGTAGATCTGGATCTGCCTTCTGAGCTTGCTGTGGTGAATATGATAGTATAAGATTCCCATTTCACAAATATATATTTTATATTCAATTGCATGCAATTCAAAGCAATAGAGGCTACTTGCCATCACAACATAATGCATAAGATTCATTCCTGGTTTGTTTGCTTTGGTGTCCGCTAGTTTCAACAGAGAAGCCATTCGAAAGCCAACTGCACTGCCTGCATAGCCACCCTGTGATCAAATAAATACCATGAGATGGAGATGCACATAAACAGAAAGAAAAGCCGTCCATGACGCCACTATTACATTACATTACACTATTACACTCACAGCATTCATGTAGTTTCCGGTCTTCAGCACAAGGCGAATGACAGAATGGAGATTATCAGACTCCAACAGCTCTAAAACAAGACACACAAGGTGAATAATACTGTAAGTCTGTTATGAGTCTTATCTATTTACCATCCAGAAGATCAACCATTACCCTGTCCAGCTGCTGTCAAAGTCCCGATGAATTCTTTCATTTCATCCATGAGGGGGAAAAATTCCTCTTTAAGCACCAAACTGCTGAGACGTTCTTCATAGCTAACAGACAGAAGATTTCCATCATTAGTAAACTACCACTGGCATTTAACCCTTAGAGTGCCAAAGACATATATGCACATCTTTTAAAATACAACGCTTGAATGCCATAAACGTTTATATATATATATATATATATATACACGTCTTTCCTTTTTTCAGTAGCAGGGACAAAAGAGCGCTCTCGCACAGCGTGTGAGTAATACTGGGGCTTCTGGGATTTGTAGTCGGGACATAAAGAGATAGTATACGCCACAGAGATCAAAACAGGAAGTGGAGACGATCAAGATTATCAAGAGCAAAACGGATTCTGGACAAAAAGTGGCGTTTTTCATAAAAGTGGCCTCTACTCTACTTCTGATAAAACAAGAACGGAACAAGATAAAAACAAAAAAAAAAAATCATGATGAAATAGAGAGTCTCTTCTTTCATTTGAGCTATTCAGTGTTTTCAGAGACATAGTACAAAATATTCTGTGGGTCTTGAAATATGACTCAAAATGGGCAAAAACTCTGGGATAAGGCACCTTCAAAGAGTTAACAATTGCAATACAAGAAATAACATTCAGGTAGCTCACCTGGGAATCTTAACCAGCATTAGCATGAACAGATCCGCTTCAGGGAGAGCGGAGTGGTCACCCTTAAAACTGACAAGCTGCCTCTCCTGCATTCAATGAAAGAGTTAAATTGTGATTGTGTTTTGAGGTAAAGTTACATGCAACACATAAGACACATGAGGAAAATACAGGCAGCTGTCACAAGTACCTCCTCTTCATCTGGCAGCAACTTGCACAACTCCCTCAGTTTTCCAGAGGCAAAACTGAGACTACTTCCTGCTTTGATTTCTTCTATCATGTCTTTTACAGGACTGTGGAATGAGGTGGAGAGACAGATTGGGTTAGTCACTAATTATCTTGATATTTTCTTTAGGGTTGGGACTTCTCATCGGCAGTTTGCGTCTATGTTATAACCACGCTTTTGCTTCCTTGGAAAAGTTGTGCTGCTAACATCAACAAGCCTCTACCTGCTCAAATAGCTTTGAGAAATAGCAACACTTCTGATATCAACCCTCAGAAAAACACATGATGTACTTTATAGCAATGGAATATCCTTCTATGAGAAACACATTTGGAACAGAAAACAAGGAAATATATCAAACATGTTTGGAGGAAAACAGACATAAGAATAAAATATTTTAAATAGCATTTGCTGTTGTTGGGATTGCTGTCAGTTTCCAAATGTGTTCGGTCATCATTAACAGTTGTGTTTTTGTTCATTTCCTGTCATCTGTTGCGTATGTCAAATCGCCTTGGGCAATATATTTGTAATACCTCTCAGTGAATGATCTGAGAGTTACCAGGGAGGTAACCTGCTGAATATCAGACCTGCGAGAACATGTTGGCTTTGAAAGATTTACAAGTATGATGCAGTAGTGTTGCAGGCTAGTCTGTCCGCCTCATCTTGCGTCGTTTTACAGTGGAATATGACAAGATTATTGTGCAAAGACAATCACACCTTGCGAGTACTAACACTGACTCACCACTTAAATTGCTTTAGGAAAATTCCAATGTTCATGCTCCTCTTGGAGCTGAGGATGGAAACCTGGGAATGAAAACAGACTTGGATATAATCAGCTTGTCAGTTGCTAGGATGGTTTTACTACCGGCTTGAGCAGTGTATGTTGTACAACAGATACCTCGACTTTCCAAACAGACAGTTGGCTCCAAAGGTTAAGGGTTATTTGTCCTGAGTGTATTGAACAATCAGGACAAAGATACCGTTTTGCATCAGTGATACATTTTCTCAGGACATAGGTCAAAGTAAAAGTTCGGTAACAGAATTTAAACTACTATTGATCGAGCAACCAAAAGAAATGACAGCGGAGGTTATAAATAGACAGATTTGCCTTTGAATGAACATCTATATGTACAGTTCATTATATCCAGAAGCTTGAATACAGAGCACAAGTAGTAGCACCATTACCTTCCTTTTGCAAACAGACATGAAGAACAGTGAGACTCCACCCTTGTATTGTGTGATTCTACATACATAATGTGATTCTAAAACATAATGTGACTAAGACAAATATTACAATACTGTGTTACTACTCTGGTAATGCAATATATAAATAATTGATTGTTTTTTTCTACTGTTAGAGGGGAAGAAATAAAACATTTTTAAAGCATCGGTACAGTCCCATTCCCTAAAACTCACACGTCATTTATGTCATATGTGAAATGAGTTCAACTGGAGAGCCCTACATCCCGCAGGTAACTGAAGGAAACACTGTGTCCTGTTTACTTCAACCACATACCAAAAATCAATACAGGTCTCAAGAAATTGCCTCCATATCTCAGCATTATGCAACAAAAGTACTGAATATTTCACTCTATTGCTGCAAACGCTTGGGGTTAAAGTGTCAGGTCAGTCGATTCAGAGCGTGACACCTGTGTCCCGTGACTGGAGAACTCACCATTACTCCTCCTGAGACAGCAGTCGGGAGGCCCCTCAGACTCTGGCGGTTCAGGGCCTTGACTTGTTGCTGGCCCTGATTGTGGCTGAAAAGCTCTTCCATGTGATCAGTGTCCAGCTCATATTCCCCGTCAGTCTTATCTGCCGTCCAGATGTTGTGCTTTCCTATCACACTGTGTTTGGGAAGAGTTTCCCAGTTGAAATTGCGCATCCTGGAGCGCCGGCGTGCTCCCTTGGCAGTGAAGCTTGCATTATGTAGGGATGGAGGTGGAGGAGGTGGTGGAGGTGGAGGTGGTGGTGGTAGAGCGGAAGGATCTCCTGGTTGCATCTTTTGTAAAGGAGCTCTCAGCAGGATTGGGATGCAGTCATGATTTCAGTCACACACACAGGATTAAAGCTGATACAGAAAGTGTAGGGAGATCGAAACTACTGGCTATCTTTACAGGACGGGGCTGCAGCTGTTGATCTGGAGGGACTTTTCCAAAATGTTGTCAGTTAGGATGATGCATTCAGACTGAAAGAAGCACAACAGGGTGGGGACAAATTTACAGAAAGTCTCATGCAGACTAAATGACTATAAGCGACAGTGATTAGCAGTGGATATAACTTTCACTTTCTCCATAGTGGGCTACTTAAAATAAATGACTGCTCAGTGTCAAACCGTATGAAAAGCATTACAACAATCTACAAGACACATTGGAAACATGATACAGAATTTAGTCTATATATATACGTATATATATATATATATAGACACAGAGCATGTCAAATTTGGTCCTGATGATTGAGTTATTTACTCTAGAAGCTTATTTATGGAAAAACACGTGAGTGAAAATATAATTCACTTGAAAAAATAAGGGCCTGATGTTTTACTCTGCATCCACTTTAATTTCCAAGACTAAAACCACCGACACCGTTAATTAATTTAATATAATAACAGTGTTATCAGGAACTAAAACGACAACTTACCTTTGTTTTTGATCCAGCTGCTGTCCCATAATCCAAATTAGAGTCCAGTTTTTGCTTTTATTCTTCCTTTTTGTCTCGTCCAAACTTCCCCATCAGAAGACAACAACCTGGTGAGCGCGAGCGGAGAGCGTCGAAACTTCCCGTTATAGGGACCCGCCCAGGTGAGTGAGTGACGTCCATGGCAACCACACCTTCCTGCAGGAGCAACTATGGGATGTCCTGCTGCCGTCTGGGCTGGTTGGCTGGAGTTTGGGACTCAGGCTGTGTTGTCTGTCCAGCTGTCATGAGCTCACGGTATTTATACACGACTCCAGCATGAACCGTCCTGACTGATAGGGCATTGATTTAAAGGTGTTTGCAGCGGCTCAGACATTTCACACTAAGTAGCCTAAAAGCCTTAACTTAAGAGGAACACAATTTTAGTCAGTTTTGGAGCAGGTGAACAAAATTGAGTCACTTCTTTGGCTGTAAAAACAAATACATTGATATGAGAATAAATGAGTAAAAAGTTTAACATACTTTAGATAAGCATTAAGCCATGTGACCAGATCACACAATGGCATTTGTTTGAATGTGGGCAGACTGGCCTTTTGCCGTTTGCAGTGCAGTCAATTAGCAAGTACTTCAACTCTGCCCCAGAAATGATAAGCCCTTAGACTGGTGGCTGGAATACCCCAATGCATTTGTATGCAAATCATTTGGGTTTCTGCTATCAATACACTGTTTGAACTATGCTCCTCATCTGCAGTCCACTAATATAGCGATCATTTTTTCCTTTAAAACATAAAAGGTAAGGTATGAAAAAACTAATCTAATAAATGATTACTTGATTTTAAATGTAACTAAGTTAGATTACAATTTACTTTATTAGTTATATTCAGCAGCTGTTGACAACACCCTTGCCACCTCAACATAAAAATGATAACCGTTTTTTCCAACACTCATACTTTATTGGAAGTGCATTTTAACACTATTATTATATTATTATATATACATTATTTTAACAATAATATTATAATATTATTATTATTACTGTTATTTTATGATTTCAACTCAATAAGTTATTTTTGTGTAACTTGGGCTTTGTCATGGTAAACATACTAGACAATGGTCTGATGATGATCAACAGGGACAGGCTGATACAGGTTCCTCTTTAGGACCCTGGGGAGTGACTTATGGTGTGTTCACTAGAAGTCGGAATTTGAAGACGGCTCAACATAACCTCAAAGTTTAGTGCTTCCAGCCTTATAGACAAAATATGTAACAAAATGCTGTGTACATCAGTAGCAGATAGTATGAATTTTATGTCAGGTTAGTGAAATTAATCCGACTTTCCGAGGTGGAGATCCGACTACACGGGGGTTCTGATTTAAATTCTGACTTGGAGTTTAAAAATTCATACATTCATATAGATCCAGAACGCACCGTTAAACACCGGGCTCCTGCTGCTGCACGGACACGTTGATCTTCTGTTTTACTGGCAGTGTTGTTGCCTTTATGCTGGTAAAGTCGTGGGAACGGATCAGTTTCACTATGAATCTGAAGGGGACATGTCCCTCGGTCTCTAGTGACATCTTTGAGCATGGTAACACACAGTAATAACTTGGATAAATAACTTTAATCTGATTACTGGTTTGGATACTCGTTAGTGAAAAAGTGGTTATATTAGAGTAACGCGTTACCGCGTCACAGACTGCTCTAAACGTTACTTTTGTAAAGATATCCTGACTCGAATAGAAATGCATGGCTTGCAAGTTACAACAATAGTAAAGACATTAACTGTTTGAGTATACACAAGATTTATACTCAAATATTCCAAGTAATTATAATTAAGGGTACTTATTTTTCTTCACCAGGAGTGTAATTTTCACTTTTGTTTGCATTTTCTCAGCAAATGAAATCCAAGTGAAGAGTGACAATAAGGATTAAATTCATGAGTTAAGATAATCTGAGCAAATATGTGACCCCTCTGACCTGTGTGTGATTTTAGATAAGCATAAACACACACTACCAAAGTACAGTATAACAAGAGGACAGGATCAATGATGTGTTTTTCATGGAGGTAGAAGCTGGTTAAGGGAATCATTATAAAAGCATGTTTGTAATTTTAATGTTGTATTGCCATGTTGGTAGGTTGTACCAACTGCACACAAAGATCTCATCCAGCTTGTTTATGCTACTGATGTAAAATGTTACAAGCCAAAAAAAAAAGGAACAATGCCACCACATTTAGTCTCTAAACAGACACTGAAACTTCTATAACTGACAATATGTGGTTTCACGTCCTGCATTCATTCACTGTGTTGTTAGGCACAGTTCAAGGTGCCATGCATGTTAATTACATACAAACAATGACTGAAACTGAATAAGTGGCATGTCTGTGGTTGACAAATGGACTGTATGAGCAACTACAAGTGTGAATACATCTGTAATTTAAAAGGACTTCACTTCAGCTTAGTGGATTTCTGTTATGTTATTGATTATGAAATAAAACAATAAGTCATGTAAAGCACATTAGAGATGTAGCAGTTTGTATTTGCATGTACACAACTGTGCCATGGTGCCATACATACAACATAACATTGTGAGTTTTGCGTTCATACCATGATCTGTGACAGCTTTATGAAACTAACAGTGTCTGTGTTGATGGCACAGTTAAGTGAACAAAACATCCAGCAGATTTTCTTAGAAATGCAGAACAAGATAAAGACAATAAGCTGACTAGGTCATAAAAGAAATGTACATAACATGCAATGTTATGTCACTAACATGTCACTGACAAAAGAAAAATGGAGTACATTCTAACCTTGAAGAGACGCTGAGACGTGTATTGTTACCCAGAATGCATGTGGTTTCACATGTATTTCCATTCACTGTTCCTGTTTTAGAACTTGAGAGTCTGTTTATAACATCCTGTTAAACATAGTCAATCAAAAACTGGCTATGTGTCACATTCAGATTTGAATTATTTATGATAGTTCAGAGCATCCAGCATGGATTGATGCTGCAACATCTGCTGCTCAGGCTTGTTTCCATATATAAACTCTGGAGTAAACAACACAGATACTTGTATCTGTGCCAGATTCATAAAGACATATCATATAAAGTACCTAACATTTAGGAGCTCAAACTATGGATTGGATATTAGGTTAGAGAAAATTGCTATAATCATATATATATTCTTCTATGTGTATAAACTGTAAACTGACCATTAACAAGCAGGTAAACCACAAGACCATATTAGAAGTAAGTGGGATAATTTTGAAAGTTATGCTGTATCCTGCTGTCATTTACAGAGGATATTACTTAACATTTTTGACATTATCCCACTAACTTGCTAATTTGATTTGTGGACTTCATCCAATGTGATATACTCTGAAATAAAACATAGCATTTCAAAAAACATTAAAACAATAAAATAATGCATGTGCAAAACTGCCGAGGGGTTTCTCCACAATAGTAGACTATACTGTACATAACTAAAAAAAGTGACATTCATGTAAATGATTGTGCTACAGAAAGAATAAGAAAATAACAAAAGATCATTTTGTGACTTCACCCCCAAAAAAATCTAAATACAACTAAAACTTTTAAACCATCTAAGTAATACAAAAGAGAGATGTTACGGTTTTCCTTATCACACATTTACACATTTAATTTTCATCCATCAAACCATAAAGTTCCTCACCGACCAGCCGCTCACTGTACCTCTCAAACAGCTGGACCCTCAGTGCTCTTCACTGCTCCTCCAGCCAGGATGGCTTGTCTGATCCTGGAGGCTTTAACTTTACATTGAACTGTATTAGAGTTTGTTCCAACTGCTCCTGGTTGCCAGCAAAGTAAGCTGAGATAGCATTATGGAAGAGAAGCAGCTGCTTGTGCATAACCTTCACCTAGAAGAGCAAAAAGAAACGCTGCCATCAGAACGGAATCATTTACATTCCTTTGAGACGTCTTCCCTAGTCT
This sequence comes from Synanceia verrucosa, assembly GCA_029721515.1. Lineage (NCBI taxonomy): Eukaryota > Metazoa > Chordata > Actinopteri > Perciformes > Synanceiidae > Synanceia > Synanceia verrucosa. Next base: position 5,123,454 of record CM056559.1, read on the forward strand.
AAACTATTTCAGACACAACTTTTTTTATTTTTCATGAATTTAGCAAAAAATGAATCATGTTTTGATTTACAAAACTGAAGCATCCATCTCAGTAGATGCATGACAGGAGCCCTGGACTTACTTAAAAATGTAAATAAATCAATGTGATGTGAAAGCAATGATAAATTGGAATGCATCACCATATGCTCAAGCTCTTCTAAGTATGATTTACCAACTCACTGATATGTTCTCAGATTGAGGCTCAATCCTACACACTAGCCCTCCATTTGCTCGTTCTCGCAGAGGCTCCTCCATATTAAGGGCCCAAACCACATGGTCCTGGGGTTGAAGAACTTGTGGAATCACTTAAAATGATTTGAGGTATAAGGTTGCTCCTCCTGCACATGAGGCAACTTTCCGGTGTCGTGAGGCAGGCGTCTTACACCTGCTCATCTTATTTATACTCTCCCCCTTCAGTTAAAGTGCCTCCACAGCTGCGAATGTGACTTCATTTGGAGTGACACTGGTGGTGAAGGGGCAGTTTGGGATTGGGCCTCAGAGTGCCATCTATTTGACCTCTGAGTGGCTGGTTGTGGTCAAAGTTTTGCACTGTGGCACCTGAAACCATGGTGATCATCAGCCTCTAGAGTACACCTACACTATCATGACAGCAAGGTGAGTTAAAGCACCGGACATCAGTATAAAGGATGACTTACTCTTTAAATGAGCAGATATAGTCAAAGCAATAGAAAAGTGCAAACCTTGTTTTCCTCCAGGAATTTGAGCTTGATTGTGACATCACTGCGCAGCCTTTCATATTTGTCTCTGTGTATCTGGTAATCATGCTGAGCCATCTCAATGCGGACCATAGCAGCTGCATCCCGAGGACCCAGACTCAGCTCCTCCAGGTCAGAACGATAGGCGTCAAACTCAAGTCTGCACGCATAAAACATTCAGGCTGTCATTTTCACCCAACTGGAACTCAGAATCATACTCCTTGAATCCTAAATGGGATGTCAGGTTTGTTACCTTGCATTTTCATACAGCTTAATGGTCATCAGGGTGTCCTCCATTGTTTTGTTGACCAGGGTATCGACACTGGACACAAAGAAGTTGATGGCACTGAGCAGAGCCTCGCCATTCCTGCACAACAGCTTTTGTGTTTCTGCATTATATCCAAACTCGTCCTGAGGAGAAACGCACAAGATTTACCTGCTAATCTCAGCTCTATGTCACTTCACACAGGAAGGTTTGCAAAACTAGACAGTACCTGCAACTCTGGGGACTTCTGGCTGAGGTCGGTGAAGGTGTCTCCTAGAGCCTGTTGTGTCTGCACCATGCTTTGAAAATGACAGGTGAGTGCTGTGGCCAGTCTTAGGATGTTTTCATACTTGCTCTTGGTCTCTCTTAACATGTCAATCTGAGCCTCCAGCTCCAGGTCTACTGTTCGTGAACCTCTGCCAAACCTCTCTGAGAACATCTGCTTTGTACACTGCACAGTGGATATGGACAAAGACGGCATTAAATCCACAAATAAGAAAAATCTGACGATGTTATGGTAGTGCAAAACCATATATATATGTTAGTAATAAGATATGGTGGTAACACAAGTAATATACTTAATAAAATTAACAAAACAATATAGGTTTGGTGCCAAAGACCTGGATTTTTTTTACAATATGCATTTTAACTCTTTGAGTGCCACTGACGTATTATGCCGTCATTTAAAATCCAATGCTTGCGTGTCATCAACGTAATAATACATCAAAGTGGTCGCTGAACACAGATTCCTGCAGCCTGTGAGTAATATTGGGGCTTCTGGGAGATGTAGTCGAAGCATAAGGAGACAGTATATGCCACGGAGATCAAAGAAGGAAGTGGAGACGATCGCGATTAGAGAGCAAAACGGACAGATTCTGGAGAAAAAGTGGCGTTTTTGGTGAAAGTGGCCTCTACTCTACCTCTGACAAAACAAGAACAGAACAAGGTAAAAAAAACTCTTTCTCATGATGAAATAAAGAGTCTCTTCTTTCATTTGAACTATTCAGTGTTTTCAGAGACATAGTACAAAATATTCTGTGGGTCTTGAAATATGACTCAAAATGGACAAAAAAATGGCATAAGGCACTTTCTGTTTTAAATAATGACTGGCACTCAAAGAGTTAAATGGTCAAATGGGGTGATAATATACATTTTATCAGCAATTTCTGTCTACACACTGCGCACAATACCTTGTATGTGTTTATGCCCCATTTCTTTACACTGTCCAATTTCTCCACTGCCACACCACGAGACACTTCTTCAGTGGAGTTACCAGTGTTACTGTTCGAGGAGCCTAACAAAGGAAAAAAAGAACAATGCACAGCATAATGCCTGTTGTCCAGTGAAAGTTTACAAAGTAGAGGTTTGCAGAAACTGCATGAGTCATAACAGTGAGAGAGGAAAGTGTGGACATGATGAGCCTGGTGATACCTGGATGCTGGTCTGGGTTTTGGGAAAGTCGACTAGCTGCAGATTGGCTTTTAGGCAAGCCAACACTCCTGGATTTCATGCGAATGTCTGAAATGAGCATGGTGATGACAAAGAGTGAGGATGAAGGCATGGAGTGATGTATATGTTTGGCAGTAAGATATGCAGCTGAACAACAGACTGGAAGAAAAATGTCAGGCTCTGTGGTGAAGGATGCATAATGAGTTGGAGTTTCCAAATAATTCACCATGCAGGTTTCTCATGCAGAGAAAAGGCATTTATAAAAAGATGAAAATGGACTTCATGGGATGAGCAGTAACTACCAATATATGACAGAACAGTCATCCGAAGTGCATTTTACAGTACAAAAGAGGACATTCATATTAGACAACAATACAACAAACTGATAAAGCAAGAGTCCTTTAATATCAGGTTAGTTCACCTTTCATCTCAAAAGCTGCCAAAAGCCCAAACACTTCCTTTTACCGAAGCTGTGAGTTCAAGAGGTACAAGCAAGGTTGCAGACTCCCTCAGTCAAGCAATATCAATACCTCTTCTATGTGGCCAAACAGACCAACAAATAAAGGTTAACTTGGGAAACAAAAAAAGAGTTGTCAGAATACACAGCCACCTGGTCCTGGTGCAGGGGCACGTCTTCTTTGCAGATACTCAGGGTTGAAGCGAACTGCCGGCCCTATGGGATATGGATGTTTGTAACATGAACCAGGAGAGGCTCTTGGTATGGTTTCTTAGAAGGATATAAAATATCAACTCAACCTTTCAGTGAATTAAGAATTGCAACAACACTGGCAGATATTGCGCAGCGCTCTGCACACCCTGCTGGAGCAGTGGGTCAAACTTTGTTAACGTGTAATGAGGAATGTGTGTTGATCGACAACCCTATTAAACTGTTGCAGTTATTAGCAGAACTTAAAGCTATGATATGGCAATTAATACAACATTAAAGTCACAATATCTTACTTTGTTGGTGCTGTGGAGAATAAACAACAAAGTAAAACTGGTAAAGGACAGGAGTCAGGTTTTCTAACAGTACCTTTGATGGAACTGGTAGGAATGATGCCCCCCGCAGGTCCTCCATAACCTCCTGAGACAATGCTGGTTTCATTCAGGTTGGGTCCTGACACCATCACCTGCTGCAAATCCTAATGGATTTAGAGGGCAAATACACACACACACACACACACACATATCATCAAAACTGTATTGTTATTATGATAAACACCAGTATATGTGCAATATATATTCCAAAATTAAATTATGAAAAAAGTTAGTGCAAACAGGGATGTAAAGAAACAATGCCTCTTTTTTGTTCAACTGAAACTGTGTGATCCAAGCATAGACTGTATATAAAGCTTAGACTGTATATGATCCAAGTCAACCTTCAGACAGAGACCACTCTGCTTGATTATGTGCTGTTATATTATACAATATGGTGGATCTCAGTATTACATTCCTCACAGACAGACATGACACTGATACTGCACCAGTTTGGGACATAAATGATGCACTGTAGTTATGAATCTGACTAACAGCTTGTCATGCAAAAGCTCAGATGCATGTCCCAATTAATGTCTGGATCACTGCTCCATGCTCTCAAACAACAAATCACACCCACAGACTGATCATTCCCAGTGCCTGTGCATGGTGAGGTAACTGTTATGAGCGAAACAGATTTAATGAAAGGACACAGTCAGTGAAGTGAGGTGAGCTGCCGACCTGCTCCAGGCTGTCATCCTCTGGCAGAGTCCCTGTGTCTCCATTGCTGTTAATGGGGATCTCCATGGTAGCAGCCTTGCTCATGATACTGTCTGCCATGATGAAATCTCTGCAAGACAGCACCAAACACTGACACATTAACATGGTATTATGTTTGCCCTTTGACAAAATTATACCACATAGAGTTCTAGTCCCACATTGACGCACAATATCAGTTTGCTTACACTGATGCTAACGTGGCTAGCTAATCTAAGCGGTGCTGATGTGGCCGGCTAGTTGGCTACTACCTGACAGCTAGCTTCCTCACTGCTGTCCACCCGTCCAAAGGAGAAACAAGCCCTTCGTTTGCACAGACAGCAGACTCAAAATACAAAATAATGTCAAAGGGCAAGCGACATTGTCTTCAATTATCAGTCAGTGATAAGTCCATGATTATTCCCCCTGCGACGTTCACGTTATCCGTCTGCATTCATGTGAATTATGCCAGAAAATCCCTGCATCCAGTCAGTCAGCTTTAGTAGTATCACTTCGAAATAAACGTTTGTGTCGTTTTTATTCAAGCTTAAGTAACATATTAAGTTGTAAAAGCAACGTATTTACAAATATCACACATATTATACACTGTTTAGTGTGTGATATTTTGACAAATAAACGTCTGGAAGCGTTTAGTGTGAATTCATGCTTTTATTTTGAAGGATAATACCTTTAACGTGTCATCATCATCAAACCTCCCTGTTCCCCCTCCCCCTCCATCTTCCACGTCATGCTGTGCTGACGTAGCTTTATCCCTAAACTGCAGTACTGTGCTGCTCCAGATGGTGTCACTAACTACCCACTGACGAGTGAAAAGTAAACATGACACATTTCACACACAGTACCTCTCCATCAAGGCGCTTGCTTCAACAGTGTGCAGAGTATTAATCATTGGAGAGAAGATTGCTGCGCCCTGCCTGTTACATTGATTGCAGTATCTCTTGAAATCAAACTGTATAAATACAGTCGTTTGTTTTAAGATGTGAAATGCCTCCAGATAGACCTCACCTAAACTGACCACACTTCCAATTATTTGCCTCATTTGTTTCAATCAGGGATGCGAGAGGCTGTGCACATGGTCTCCAAATGTTTTCTTCCTTTTCTGTAATTACTCCACGTCTGAACAGAGAACTGACCCTCGTGCATTCTTACAATAAAATGCCTAATTATCTTTGATGTGCTTATTTCCAGCAAGTGACATATTTTCCAAACATCTAAACTCTCATGTTGAGAAAACCTTTTCCCCCTTCTTGCTTCTTCATCATCACCCTCCTTCCTTTTCAGGCTTCTGCATATGACGAAATCTGGCTACTGCACTCCTAAGATCGAAGACAATAAAATGGCAAAGCTGAATGAGTCATGTTTTCCTCTTAAAAATGAACATGTAAAAGGTAATATAACTGTATGTGTTCTACATTTGTGGGCAATGTGCTGCACTATATACAAATATAAACAAGTATACTATGTTAACATGAGAACACCTCAGTCATCCAAATGCATAAGATATGCAGAAGTATGTAGACACACTAAAGTACAGCTTCGAAGTTAAAAGAATCCTTTTTCACGGTCAAATTTGTCTGCAAATGTCAACAAGCATCACTTCACAGTAAAACTGGCCAGGTGAGAGGAGATAAAAAATAGTACACAATATTAATCATTTTGCTGTACTTCCCTTTTATATATGCAAAGAAGTGTGACACAATAACTACCTTTGAGGAGAGACTATCCTACCTGTTTGAACCAAATTCACCAAAGCTGAATGAAGATCATAAAGAAACAGGAAATGTATGCCTGTGGAGGGTTTCTACAGAAATTAATGGGAGTAGCCTATAATGGGACTATATTGGGAGCAAAATCACTTTAAAGTCTGTCACCTCCCTCCTCTGCTTGCTCCATCAGTGAGTTGAACGTTTCTCTCCTTATGACGTCAAGAGGAAAGCCCCCCCCCCCAAAAAAAAGCGCACTACGCACAGAAGAAGCTGCTCTGTTGTTGGCGTAACCCTAACTCAATTTTTTTTTACTCCGTTTGCCTGAGCCTGAAGCCGTGGGCCCATCTAAATTAGGCTTGGCTACAAAGCTGAAGTTTAAGCATGGATCTGTACCCACTGCAGGCGTGGAAGCTGTAAGTTATTTCATGTTGTGCTGCTTTACTGTGTCACTCTACTTAGCTTGATAGCCTGTAAACATGTCCCTATAGCGTTAGCATTGCAGCTACCGGAGGTAGCTTGTCATCTTAGCTAGCTCCGTTAGCTGCAGTGCTAACGTCACAGGGACATGTTTACAACTAATGGAGCTGCTTTTGCTGCAATGCTAACGTTTGTGTCCTTGGGTAATTAATATCAGGAGACATTCAACATAAGCTCTGTGATCACAAGGCTCATTTGAAGCTAGCGTTATGCACTTATTTGTAATTTGGGTGACTCCATACACTGCAGAATGACGTTAGCCTCTTCAGCCAGTGCCAGTATCATCTGTATAAATAACCATAAGGGCACGTTACGGCGAGAGAGAGACACTTCCTCTCTCCAGAGAGGGGGCGTGGTCAGACACAGCTAAGGAACATTTAAAGGTACAGACACAGAAACAGCCTGTTGTCAGCAGAGCTCAATACAGTGATTTTTAACTGGCTGGAATTCAGGACCAGGGCTGAGTTTAGAGTAATACACTTTGAATACAATATTGTTGGATTGTTGGACATTTAACAATGCTTATTATAACTACTTTTTTATCACAAGTATGACTTTTGTTGAGGACACCAGTCCACTTTGTAAGTCCCTGGTAATCTGACAAAAAATGTGCTCCATTGCTTCACTAGTGGTGCAAGTAAACAAAGCTGCTGAAAACCCAACACAGTAATGTGTTTTGGGTCATATACTTGAAGTCCTGTCAATCAGTATTCAGCCTTCTGGCCTTTTACCATCTTCTTGCAGAGGGCAGGAACTGAGGTTCACAGAAATGTAAAGGAAATGAGGCAGTTGCTGTTACCTCAGTCTGAAAGATAAATATTTCAGCTACTTTAGTTCCAGTTTGGTGAGTGAATAATTATAATGGTATGTTTTGACTTAGCATCTTAAGAGAGTGAATGACTCAACATCCTTTAGCTCTGATACCTTTGACCTCCACATTATTCATGGGTCACAAACAGCCTGCTGTTGTTGAAGCTGGAATTTTAAAACCAGTTGTTTTGTTTTTTGGAGTGGAGGTAAAGGAGATTACATGCATCAATTAGTTACAAGCATTGCACAAGATTGCAAGCTGCAATTAGGTACTTAGGGCTTATTAAAGCAAACTTTAATCAGAATCTCTCTCATGTTTTCGCTTCATGACAGTCAACAGTTTTATGTTTTAACAAGAGCAGCGGGGATAGAAAAGAAAAGCAATTTTTAAGACACCAAATTCTCACGCAGGAGAATGTAAATTTAGTGTCGCCTATAAATTTAGAACAAGAGCAAATTAAATTTTAAAGGTCTCAGGCGAGGGCTCCTCTGAGACTGCGCTGTATGTCACAAAGCCAGCGTATGCATGTGAGGGGAGCGTGAGACCTAAACCACAGTGCACCCCTCCCCCTGTCATTTTAGATAATCTTGTTTTTAATGATCATTAAGCACGCTTCCAGATGTTGGGATGTAAATTCATCCTCACACAGTCCTCTGTGGTCGAACAAGAGTGCCAGAGAGAGACGGACAAATCGGGAAACGCATGGCAGTGTAGTGCTGCCTACATCTTTACTCCATGGGAATTACAAACAGCGCTCAAGTTTTACATTATAAAGCATATGGAAGTCATTTTTTATTGTGACTTTAATGTGCAATTTCAAACAGTCTGTCAACTGTTGTCCCAGTTGGTGTTTCAATCTTTGCTCTCTCAGAGAACCAGCAATTCATCATCACAATGGATGTTTGGATACCTTGAATGGCAATCGTAGAATGTCTGAAAAGACAACACATAATAAACATGTTGTTGTGCTTCCTCTTTACTGACTGAGAGTGTGAAATGTATAGATATGGTGCCTCTGTGTGAAGTAATGCATGGTTACAAGGGTAAATTACATTTCCTGTGATAAGAAACATTTGGATGGACAGATGTATTTTCAAATTAATCACTTCTGACACAAAGCGTCACACTTCTATTATTTTCTGCTATCATCATTTTGAAGGCTTTCGTTTAGAAATAAATTCAGAGCTGTCAAGAGTATTAAAATTAAGTCCCAAACAACCGAAGAAAGAGACATCTTAAAACAGAAAAATATAAAGGCAAAAGAAAAACTTTTTTTTAAGTAAGAGTCCACACTGGCAGTGAGCTCGATATGGCGTGACAGCAATGCCCCAGAAAACATAGGCGTGGCTACTACTCCAAAGTTTCCTCTTAAATTCACCTGCGTAATCAGAGGGACGACCAGTCAGAGGCCGCAAATAAAATGAGAGGGCAATTTAAGAATCGTAAATCCCACAAGGGCTTGTTGGCATTTTCACTGACGTGTTAAAGCCCTTGTTAATTTTGTTTTTGAACGCTATCTTTGCTTGGCACACAGAGGCTGCGGTGGGGATGTGCACGAAAGGGCAGCTGTTTAGTTTCTTTATACTGTTTACTTAGTTTGTCATGCAACTTTGTGTTTTGCAGGTCTCCAATTTTGCACGATCCTTCATTTTTGCACTCCCAAACCATGAGTTAGGACTGCTATATGAAGAGATTTGAACTCCTTGTTAAATATAACAATCTATAGTACAATATAAATATAACTTATAATTTATATCATTAACTATAGTTTGATTTTGAGTCCTAAGGCACCTCTTGACAGAACTTAGCTCAGCAGACAGCAGATGCTGTCAGTTATTTACACTACACATGGCCGTACTAATGCAGAACTGTATTCATCATTACCTCACATGACAAAAGCGTTCTCTTAATGTGTCCTAACAAACATTCACCACCTTCTTCCACATAGAGCAGCTGCTCAACTCTCAACTTTATCAGTTCTATTTTTTGGGTGGCTCATGATCTTTTACTTATGCAATATCCTCTATACATTCTATAAACATGCAGTGACATCAAAAGGATTGTGTCATCTGCAAACAGAGGACTACCACTGTGGTGACACCAATGTTGATGCCTTTTAGACCTCAGGTGAATAGATATCTTGTTCATGAATTTACACTCACCAGCCACTTAATTAGGTACACCTGTTCAATTGCTTATTAAAACAAATAGCTAATCAGTAAGGGTGTGACAGTACACTCAGCTCACGAGATGAGACAATACCCGATACTGGGGTCACACGAATGAGACAAGACAATATTTTCACATTACTAAAATGACAAAATATATGACTGGACCAACAGTCATTTAACTCTTAAGCAATTCAGAAAAAAATAAATCACTTTTTTGTTGTTGTAGTATCAGCAGCATGAAGTGAGATGAGCTGAATTTGGTGATACTACAGTTCAAACTGTATAACTTGTTGAATATGATACCCGTAAAAAACTCAATCAATAATTCATAAAAATCACTTATTCAAAATTAGTGTTGTAGTATTAGCAGCATTAGGTTAGATGTGTCTGAACTGAATGTGGTGAGGCTACAGCATAATATATAATAGGAACGCTTTTTGTTTTTTGTTCTGGTGTTGCACTTTGTAGATGGTCTCTGAGCTGGGCTGATGCTCATTAGGAGTAATGTTTTCCGTGGAGCACCAGGGACACATCATTTCGGTAAAAATATGGTTGTAGCTCATCATATTTCTCACCAACACTGTAGAAATGCATCGTTTGCATCTTTAGATCTTACTGTATTTGACATATTGGTCCAGAAGTTTGAGACACTCCTGCAACAACTGCTTGACACGATCATGTCAATATGGACCAAAATCTCTGAGGAATATTTCCAAGACCTTGTTGAAAGTATGTACCTAAAAAGTGTATTAGAAGCAGGGGATTGAACACAGAGTATTTTAATGCTCACACTGAGTGAGTCGTAAAAATGCTCAGAGAATCATCACAGGTCTGACTCTAAACGCACAGGAACCAAATAGCTCAAACGCCTGCAGTTCTTTACACAAGATACTTCAGGGAGCTTAGTTGCAAGCTTTTTCCAAATTCAGAAAACACATGTAGACAGGATTAGCTAGGCTCTCTTGATGCCTCAGCTAGCTGACAGGATCAGAAGCACACCACCCTGCAACCAAGAAGGAATCCAAATTGTTCTTTTGAATAGGTTTGACAATTGGCTGGACTCTCACTTTCAGCACCTTGGCAGAAGCTTTCCAAAGAAGTTGTGACTCCTGGTGAAAGCACATCCACCTATCCACTTTTATGAACAGCATTTATTCAAGTGTGTTTTCAAAAGCTGCACACAAGATTTACAGCATCCAACATTATCCAGAGCATTATAGTTTCAGGTCAGCTCTCATCTAGTGTTGGGCTTTAACTACATCAGGGATATCTGCCAAGGATATGTATTCATATCCTCTTGAAACTCTCTGCTTCGTGAGCAGAAAGCATGCCTATTGACTCTAACTGTGGAGGGTACAAAGCTTGGCCCATCACCTTAAATATCAAACAAATATATTTCATTTGGATTTGAAAGCTTTTTTAACCATCACTGTTCAAATAGACATTGTACAAAATATAAATGTTACAACAAATGCTTGTAATATATAATTCCATTGAAGGTTAAAAAGCAAAATATATTTAATGTGTGTCTTCCATGACTGATCACCATGCTCATATTTTACTGATTTTAAGCAAAGTCATAATTTTTTATATCACATGCGTAGCAACCATCACACATACAAAGAACACAGGACTGCACTGCTGTATATCTGACCTCTATTATTCTTTCTGACCTATGAGTTCCTTTTTCCAAAGTACGACCAACTGAATACTAACTCTGTCACTCATTACACTACAAGCTGCTTCCCAGATGTGCCTGTGTTGTTTAATGGCTCAACTATAGACCCTATCTGCACTGCATGAACAGCTAAAGTCCAAATTTTGCCCAGCTCTACACTTTTTATGAGGCACAGGACATACTGGCTGGTGTCTAAGTGTAATGTAAATCTGTTTGAAATTAGAGATGTGAAGCCTGATACCTTTCAAAAGGTCATGGGTACAGGTACAATAAGTGCATTGAGCTACTATATTAAACATTTTAATGATAATGGATTAATAATGGATAGAAAAGTACTTTGTGTTCATTATGGTCCCCATGAATCCACCCTCTTTGTTTGTCCTAAAAGTAGCAGCATGACTAGCAAAACAAATATGTGAAAGTTGCTTGTAGCTCTGCTTTGTGGGCTACTCTTAAATTCTGAACTGCATGTGTTGCAATGCAGTTGAATAAATAAGTTGTTATTGTTAATTCCAACCACACAGTCATTTTGGCAAGGACAAACACCATGTCGCAAATCACCAAAATTAATTGTGTTTCTTGTTTTTCTGACCTCTGACACCACCATAACTTAAATGATGTTTTCTGGGGCAGCTTTGGTATCACAGGTTATCCATTAATCATAGGTGTTTTGATCTCTGGTTACGTTGCTTATCCTTGAGTAATGAACATCAAACTGCTCCTGTCAAGCAGGCTAGCACCTTGTGTGTCAGCTCTATAGTGAGGAGGCACTGGGTTCTTGCTGCTGCCATGAATGCCAAGACATGCAGGCAGGGACGCGTAATAAATTAAATCTATTCCCATGCAATTCAAGATGAATTGTCGCTCTTAAAAGTTAAGATTAGACAGAGAGTTCACTGTCAGCCTTTCTTTCTTGTGGTGTCTTTGAGTGATGCAACCCTCAGCAGTATGTTTTTTCCAAACAACTGTTTATTGTGAGTGACAAACCAATAATGTCTCTGAGTTGTGTTTTGAATAATAATAATAAATCTTATGTATAATACACTTTACATTTGGCAACAAATCTCAAAGTATTTTGATGCTCTATGTTGTTGATTTAGTTTGAATTAAAAGTTTCTGAGATGCCAGTATGTGGAACCAGTGTCAAAAAGAGGTTACTAACACTTAGAAATGGTCAAAAACTTAGTAAGGGAAGAGTCTATTAAGTTTTTTCTGCCACAGGTTTAAGGGAAGAATCACGATTCACCCCTCACTCTGTGAATACTAAAGGATACCCTTTGAAGTGTTAAACCAGACTTGCAAATCAGAGCACCACTTTCACATCGACACAATCCAAGAGAGGATCACTGAGGCCCTTAACAACTTTGGGAAGTTCAACTCTGCACACCCCAAATCCCTAATCAGTGTAGATTACACTCATTTTCCTCCTAGATTGATTTACATTTTCACTCATTATTTTTAACACATTAATCTGGACCTTATTTGAAAGTAACAGCGATCACATACAAGTGTTTTTTTTTTAATTTACATTAAACAGGAATGGCCTGATTAAGAATGAAACAATAGAAGAGGACAGACAAAGAACAGAAACGAGAGCTGCTTTGCATTCACAGCTCAACCAGCGCAAGGAGAAGGTAATTAAAAGTAAAATCATTCTCATCTTGGACTGATGTCAACACTGAGCTCAAGATGGCCACAAATAGCTGACTATGCAGACTTCTATTTTGTAGAGCAAAGTTCACGCAGCCCGCTCCACGGTTAGCTAGGAATTAGCGACTCAGTGCTTGAATCTAGAGATCTTTTCAAGTCTACCATCATCAAATCTTTATTCCATGGAGTTCCATTATTTATCATTTTATTACATTATTTTGCCTCCATATGCTTTTGATCTAGATCTCATCTAGGTGGTAATGTATCAATGTGCTGGACTTCTTTCTTGTTTTGCCAATCAGATACAGTGATAATCAAACCTTACCCTTTGTTAAATATGGAGCAGCCATCCCACATGGAGGGCTCAACATCTACCAGTCACCTGTGAAACTGAGGTAGTCAGTGGTTTGGAAATGCATTGTGAGGCTGACAAATGTGTCAGGTTCAGTCTTGAATTATGTGTAATATACTAGTTTGAGTGAGACACATCTAATTTATGGCAATACATGATGACTTTGGGCAATAGTTCACAATCACAGTAGCAGTTAAATGTGATATAAATAGATGAATACATCTATTTACATCTATAAATAGATGAATACATCTATTTATATATATTTATATAACTACGAGTAGTGTGTCAGTAAAAAAGAGTTTCAGACCATACATGTCAGTAAAAAGAGTTTCAGACCATACAGAAGAACAGAATACAACACTGATTTTAAGGTTAATAATAAAATTATAAGTGATGAATGCAAATTAAGTGTTGAGGAGCTGGATGCTTTTAGCTTTAAAGTTACCAGCAGCAACACTCACACATAAACGAAAATGTTTAACATTAGGCCATATTAACATGATGGCCGAGACTCTATGTTTGAGATTAAACTTCAGTCATCATGTGTGTTATTTTTCTGGCAACATTAAAGTCCTTTTATGTTGTCCTTTGAGTCCCAGAGGAACAAGAAGCAATTTCTGAGGATATCATTGCCATTCTTGTCTGAGTTTCAAGTTTCAAACTTAATAGTTTCCTATGAGCAGTAAAAAGTTTTGCAATTATGAGCCATAACTTTTATGAGATGCTGAGTGTATTACTTCAAGATCCAAGCAGACCCTGCACAGTGAACAGCTTATGGTATGATGACGAGAGAAAATCTCCATAACATAAATATTTTTCAACTGAATTGCAGTGTAAAACACATAATCGTCCACATGCTGTGGACACTATCTGTATAGCTGGAGAATCAAAGTGAAAGCAGATGGGACTGTAGGCTAAAATACTTTCCACTTGAAGTAGACCGCGCTTGTTCAGAGCTTTCTCAGTAGCTGGGCTTGTTCCAGACGCCTGGCTGGAGACGTGAAGTTCAAACTACTTGGCTCCCACCACTCTCACCACACTGTCGTTGGGTAGAGCATTGATTTACGACAGAAGTCCTCCTACTGGACTGGACGAACCCAGGGCAGACACAAAGAATGGCACCCAAGAATCCAGACACAACAGGGTTTTGTTGCATGTTGTACACGTATACAGCTGCTGCAAGTGAAAAGAAACGCACGTATGAGGTGTAAAAGAGTACAACCTGATTTAAATTTATGATTTATATTTACAATTATTAACTCATTGAGTGCCAGCCTTTTTATAAAACAGAAAGTGCCACCTTTTTTCTAGAAGTTCTCTGGAAAGTTTGTTTTGCTCTCTAATCTCGATTGTCTCCACTTCCTGCTTTGATCTCCGTCTCCATCTCTTTATGCTCCGACTACAAATCCCAGAAGTCCCAACATTACTCACAGGCTGCAGGAGGCACAGGCAGATGATGTCAAAATACATCAATGGCACTCAAAGAGTTAAGTATTAAACCATATCAACACAGCTTTTGTTTCTCAGCCTCATCCTTTTCATCATGTGCTCACTACTTAGAAATGAAAGAGTGAAAGCTGATTTCAGTGGCCTCCATGTTTACCACTGTTTGACAGCACGCTACCTGTGACGTCTTTGTTATGGTTCTGCTGCACATGAAGGTCAGTTCAGGATCGTGACTAGTTCACTCTGGAATCTGATTTTGGCTAAAGTTAAAAAATAATGTCACAATGAAAAAAATAATGCCACAGTGCTAAATCTTCCAGAAGTTGCATTAAAGCCATGTTATTATGCAGTAAGCTAGAAAAAAACAGACTTGCTCTCAGTTGTGTTTAAGCTTTTAATACAGCACTCCACTATAAACAGAAAGTAGGTGCCATGTCTATAGCTGTTTCAGGGTACCTCTTATTACTATCCATTCACCTGTATACCCAAACATACTCATACATTTGAATCTCTATTCAACAAATTTTCCATATCAAAGCAATAGGCAATGTTTTCTCCATTAAATGCTCAACACGAGCAGATTATTCTCAGACCTTTAAAGTCAGCAAACCGCTCAGAGACAAATGAGGTGCACAAAGCATGTGGTACGTGGTTAATGGAAACTGGGGAGGCTCTTTCACGCCTGTCTGTGACACAACAGCTATCAGAGAAAAAAGATCATAGCTACTGACCCAACCACAAAATGAGCAGAGCACAGAGGGAAATGAAATCTGTCTGGGGTAAGATGACACAAATATCTGGAGTCTAACAATTTAGACAGAAAAGTCCAGGCTTGGGATGAATGACATTTTCTGTTCAGTGGCTAACTTAATTTTCTGGTAGATCATCATGCCAATGCACTGATAAGCAGATAACTTTATAATTTCAATGATCACGTAGTATAAATTTTCCTAGCATGGTAGCATAGTAGCACAAAGTATTCTCATGAAACGGTTCGTATGATATCATATGAAAAGTTAGACACAGATTTTTGTACATATCTCTATGAATGACCTGCGGTATGAGCAATCAGTGTGCATGCGCGAGCCCCGAAGTGCCAACCTGCGCGAAAATGGTGGATACTCCTTTCATTATCAGTGGAAACTGAAATATTTTAATGAAGTTTATGCATTGAAATACACTTTTACAACATTTCTAGCGATGGTTACGGATAGGATTACGGGGTTAGGGAAATAAAATGCATATTTCCCACTAGAAATGTTACCAAAATGCATTTGAACTCATAAGCTATCTTAAAATATTGCATTTCCACTGAGAATGTAAAGAATGTCTGCCATGTTTTCACAGAAAGAGCAGCCTGCACCGAACATCACGTGATCACAACTCTGGCTCCCAATTACGTGGATTATACGAATTATAGTGCAATACTTTTTGTAGTAATTTGTAAGAACATTGGATGAGAACAGCGTGCGTAGCATGGTGGTCATGTTCCAGTATGGTGACTAAATATCACAGGAGACTCGGCCCATTTCCAATTTAAAACATGAATGGTATTCTCATTTTCTAGCAAAGTCATAAGCAATTCATAAATATTGATCTTTTCATTTTCCAAGGAAAGTGATGACTCAACAGAGTTTTCTGATTCCCATAGCATTTTTTTGTCATGCCAGGCAAATCACAGGTGAAACTAATTTTGTTCATTCAACAGTAGTGAGACAGCCAGATCTAGCTCACTCATTTTGTTATCAATTACATGTGAGATTTTCCTGTTATGACGTGCCAAAATGTCTGCTGTGGAAACGGCCTATTAATATTTGTTAATCATGACAGAAAAAATGGAAATAAATGGGAGACATGCAGACAAAAAGGACATGTGAAAAACTCAATTAATCATGTGATACAGTTGGGCAGTTGCAATCAAAGGAGACCTAAAAGCTATATGGGATTTTCAGCAAGCCGTCTGTCGCATTCAAAGCAAATGTAAAATAAATGGGCCAAATGCAAAAGCACTTTAATTATATATTGACAGGAGGAATTCTTAACTCTTTGTGTGCCATTGACGTATTTTGACGTCATTTAAAATCCGACACTTGAGTGCCATCACATATATATAAGTCAAAATGGTTTTTCAGCAGCATAAAGAGGCAGTATACACCACAGAGATCAAAGCAGGAAGTGGAGACGATCAAGATGAGAGAGAAAAACAGACAGATTCTGGACAAAAAGGACAAGGCATTTTTGGTGGGATTGGCCTCTACCTCTAATAAAACAAGAACAGAACAAGGTAAAAACAAATGAAATAGAGAGTCTCTTCTTTCATTTGAGCAATTCAGTGTTTTCAGAGTCAGTACAAAATGTTCCCAAAATGGGCAAAAACGCTGACACAAAGCACTTTCTGTTTTATGAAACGGCTGGCACTCAGTGAGTTAAAGACCAATATAATGTTTGGTTGACTATAGTGTGGCAGTGGCCATGGTATTTGAATTGTCGTAAACATGAAGGTTTGAATGCAAAGTTTGGTGAGGGAGCTCACAGAGCAGAGCTCACTGCTTGTTTTGTAGAACAATAGGTTGTTAATTGCAGATTCTTGTGTTTACCTGGCATCTCTGCTGCAGCTCCGTTCTTGATTAAAATGAAAACCAACAAAGCTCTTGTTTCCCAGGCGGGAAAAGAAACCACTGCTGGATTTGTGTCTGTTTCTCGACGGAGAAACGTTCCAGCAGTCATTGTTCAGTTTTATGTGAAAATTTAAATGTGGAAAGTTAAATGGATTGTTTTTTTCAGCTAAAATATTTGCACTGCACTTTTGGTCTGTACTGAATAAAAATGATAATGACAATAAGGGAAATTTAAGAGCTTTAGCTGAGGAATGCACACAAATCACTAACTCCTGTGTGACAGTGCACCTTTGTGCTAACATCCCCATTCAATGTTAGCAATCTCACCACTCCTCACTGAGCTGTGAGGATAGTGAGCTGTAGAAAAAAAATACTTGGCAGCTAAGCACTGCCATATGTTCTCGATTCATCGTGTGCACCATAATAAATCCTCAAAGGCGGGAGAGGGTGTGTGTATTTGATATAAACATCATTGGGGATCATCATAAATTATTGTTGCCCATTTGGCTGCAACTTTATTATTGTACCCCACCTTTTACCCACTGCCAAGTATCATAAGGCAAATGACAGAACGTGTGCAGTGACTGATGAGGTTAAGGATGTCAGTCCACTGCTCAAACCTCAAGGCTGGCAGCTATATACTCAGGTCTGGTGGGACCCCATAGCTCAAAGAAAACACAAACACAGCCGTGCTTCACTATGCTCCATGCCATCAACAAAGAGCAGAAACACAATTATTGAAAGCCAGACACGAAAAGGCAAAGGGTTTAAACAAAAATCCACATATCTGTTAATCAGTCTGCTTGTCGGGTTTAAATCCAAATTGCCTGGAAGTCCCTTTCTGGCCTGATGTCAGGAGGTTAATTAGCATCAGGGATTAGATATTTCTTTACGTTGTTAATCAGGTGGCTGGGGTGGAGGGAAATATTCAGCTTTAAATAACTTGTCTTTGCCACTGGAGCCAGGCATGGGAACTTTTTATGAACTTACTAATCCTACTGTAAAGTTACTAAGCCACCATTTATATTTATATGCAGTATATATACACACATGTGCTGTGTATTTCCCAGTCTGTTTAAAGGGTCATCAGTCACAAATGGTTGAGTCTGTCAACAGCAAGGTTTCATCATTTATTAAACTAAAGAACACACAATACTGCTAAGGGACTATAGGCCGACTTTCAGTGATTTTCAAGATTGTTCAAAGTTTGCAGTTGTCTGTGAAGTCACAGTCATAACTCTCAAGATCAGATCAAACATTAAATGTCTGCTATTTACAGCTGGAAACCAAATCTAAATACAATAATCTGAATAAGTCTATTGTTAAATAAATAAAGCAGCTGTATTACCAGCACTCTGTTCAATGTTTTCCCATTTGTTGCCCTGAACTGAACATAAGTTGACTTCAGAGTTTGTTTTTTTCCTTGTCAATAAAAAGTTGAATCAGAAATACTTTGTTGATCCCCAGGGGGCAATTGGTTTATATTGTACAGTTTTAGGACATTCAATCATCTAATATTTTCCAAAGTAAAACATGTACAGTATAATATATGATAGTTTAATAAGAACAGAGTTGAAAATGACTCATGCCTTCTTACTTATGCCTGTCAGCACATGTTTTCATAGTCTCAGATTTATGTCCCTGAGATGGATAATGCTGGGATGTCTGTTAAAGCAAGTGTTGAGTGCTGTCTAGAAGGTCTGTTTATGTGCCACTATGAGGCCACCTTTCCCCTGGAAGATTTCTAATTTTTCTCTTTCAGCACCTATATACTCTACAAGAGATTCAGGTTGGTTGATGATTATAAGTAGAAACCTTTGAGATTTCAATATATTTAATTTTTTTATCTGAAAATGCCTGTGGCTTTACTAAGCAGTGCTTCTTCCAGTGTTTCTATTATTCACTCAGAAAAAGAGAGCGGAAATCTGCATACAGTCAATCAATCTGATCCTCCAGATTCTCCAGTGGCTTTGCCCAACACAAAGCCAGATTCCCACAGAGATAATGAACTTAAGAAAATATAATGCTCACTAACAAGGTTAGATCAACATGATATGTTCTGGAGCTAAAGGTTGGAGAATAAAACTATTTCTTGTGCAATACTGTGAGGTTAAAGATTTGATGAATGAAAATATGAATATTTGGTTTCTGCTAGTGCTTACATTAGTGGTGATACTACTGATTCATCTCCAAACCTCAACCAGTTTTTCTGTCAGACAAAAACTCAATTGTCATCCTGACCTTTAACAGGGGCTTGGCTCTTACCAATAACAAATCATCATTTGTCATGCCTTACAACTCTCTAATCATAGCACAATTCTAACAGGTTAAAACAAGAATCTTGAAATTGTAAATATCAAACAAGGATGCAGAAGTCCTGTGACTTTGTAATTTATTAACCAATATACAATCAAGAAAGCCAATAGACAGGAGACTGAAAGTGACAGCAGAGAAAATGCCACAGAGCCACTTGAATTAACTCTGCCAAAGAAGAGTATGTCTTCTAAAATCAAATGCTCGTATGTATTCGTCTTTCTTTTTTTTGGCACCAGGGACAGAAAAGCGCTCTCTCACAGCCTGTGAGTAATTTTGGGGATTCTGGGATTTGTAGTCGGACTATAAAGAGATGGTATACACCACAGAGATCAAAACAGGAAGTGGAGATGATCGAGACTAGAGATCAAAACAAACAGAATCTGTACAAAAAGTGGTGATTTTGGTGAACGTATCCTCTACCTCTGATAGAACAAGAATGGAACAAGGTAAAAACATTTTTTTTCATGATGAAATAAAGAGGCCCTTCTTTCATTTGAGCTATTCTGTGTTTTCAGAGTCACAATACAAAATATTCTGTGGATCATGAAAGATGACTCAAAATGGCCAAAAATGCTGGCACAAGGCACTTTTCCTGATCATGCAGAACAACTTCAAGAGTTCAGGTTCAGGAGATACTGTTGTCTTGAAAATTGAAGGCTTGGCTGGTACATGTGGACTAATAGCAGGGTCTCCAGAATCACTAGGTTTCTTTGGTTTGGTGTGTATGTGCACTTGAAAGTCCCCTTAGATGTGTACATTCACCAGCATTACCATTCTGCATTTCAGACTTTGCAAGTGGATAGCAAGGACTCATAGTAAGCTTGGATAGTCCAAACCAATACGTCAAGCCATGTACTGCTGCTCAACAGAATATTGAAATAGGAAAAGAGGCTTTTGTTCTGACAGAACCAGCTGAGGGCACAGTGGTTTTCCTAAGTCTCTACAAGAAATTTCCCAACACAGAATCAGTGATGGGAAACACTTCGTCATCAGTGCAGCGGCACACTGCTGTGAGTCATTATACAATACAACCACAAAGCTCTCCATTTTCATTCATGCCATAATGTTTTGGCTCATCAGACTGACAGACTGCTGCATCTTTTGCCCAAATTGGCATAATTACAGCCGTTGTCATTATAAACTGGGATTAGTTGTCAGCTTAATGGCGCTACATAAAAGTCTTTATAACAGTTACATCATCATCATTTTAATTTATTGCAGTATTTTTCAGACAAGACCCCATGCCATTTTGTTTCCTTCTCTTAACAGAACAAAGCAAATCTTAAATTGGCATAAACAAACATCCTCATTAACAATCAAAGAGGACAACATATGCCAGTTGTAAAATTATACTAAGATTATGATAATTGTGTTGCTGTCAAATAAATTAAGGGTTTCTATCTCTTTACGGGGCATTCACAATGCAGTTGGTACTTCTGTTGCTCTCCAACATTATCATTGTTTTACAGTCGCAACAGTTGCTTCAAAGGAATGGCTCCATAATGTCAGTGTGACATTAAAGCACTGACTGCAGTTAAATGCACAACATCCAATGCTGCTATAACCATATGTTGTAAATATCCTACCCTTCAAACAAGCTAAAACAGTGAAGACTATATTTGTCAAAGCATAAATGCCTCATGCATAATTTATTGAATTCCTAGCTCATCTCTTCGTCTTTTTCCGCATACCACTGTTCACAAAAACTGCAACAAATCACCGAGGCGAAATGGAATTAAGCCACGAGTTGAGATGCAGTGAACGCTTCTGCAGCAGGCCTACCACACAATGGCCGATGAAAATGAATTAACAATGAAAGGATGGGTTTAAATGCAGTAATTTAATCATGGCAAATTTAAGACAAAAGTTAAAAAGGAGAGAAACAAATCATAACAAAGTAAAGCCTGAAACCCAAGCAGATGGCCTAGTAATGGGAAGCAGGTTGGGCTGGTTGCTAAGTGACAAGAGCTAAGATGAGGGTCCATAGTTTTGGCCGCGGTTTTACAGGAAAAACACTTCTCCTCCCTGGTCTGAGCCACCCTCTTTCCCCATAGGGCTGTGGTTCTGACGCTGGCGGGGCAGGACAGGAGGCAGGCCTGGCCAAATGAGAAACAGACCCCCTTCACCCCAGTATTGCCTATTTCTCCCTGTGGCTTTTTTGTTTTCAAAGAAAAAAAGAGCGCTCTCCAAAAATAGATTTGGGGCTCGCGTGCCAATGGGTTTCGAAACCTTTTTTTTCCACTCCCTCTAGTCACGCAAGTAGCCTGGCAAGACCTTGAAGAGCGAGCAGGGGGAAAAAACAGAACTGGTAAGAGACAAGAGGATCGGAGGGAGAAAAAAAAGTCTCTCTGGAGTGTTTGGAGAAAGGATTGTGGTAAGCTGAGGTTGGAGCATCCCTGGAGCCTGGCCCTCTGTGGAGGGAACAAGCTAAGGAGACTTCCGTGCAAGCTGCAGGTATGAGGGGTTTATGGGTAATCCAAGCCCTCTCTCTGGTCTGGCCTCATTTTAACTGGACGGTAGCCTGGGCTTCTCCAAAGAGTCAGATCCTCACCAAAGAGCCTGCAGACAAGCCGCTCACACCCCAATACACAGATTCCCATTCTTTTATGCCTTCACTGTGATTCACCTCACCGGTGACTGATCTCTGCAGCTGGTATTCATCTTTTGATCTGTCACATCATATACTATGTCATCAAGATGACATCACTGTCTGATTACAAAAAGAGAGACATTATCTTGCCCTGGTTAACTACATTTGAAAGTTTGCCGATTTTGGTAGCTTCATTAAAGAAAGTGCTTTTGAACATAAGACAGTGAGAGGGACCCATAGCACAAGCTCTTCTGCAGAAGCCATGTTAAAACCATTATGTCCTCCAGTCGTTAAAGTCATTATGCCTTCAGGGCTACATAAGCCCTCCAATGCTAAAGAGCATGAAGGAGCTCTGGAACATTTGAGTAAGGGTTAATTTTTTAGGGGGGCTACCTTTAATGTCAGGTAGATGTGCTGCATGAAACTCACAGTCCTCTGACACCATCTGATGGTCCTCGTCCTGTGCCTCAGTGCCTTTTGAAATTGGAAACGCCACAGGACTTTACTTGACTTTGCATTTACAGCGTAATGATAAGTTTATTAATAAACTGGTGTAGTATCTGTTTAAAAATTGAGCTCACCAATCAACATTTTAAATGTCCTCCAATTTCTTTCTCTCATCTCAGATATCACTGCTGGTCTTTTTCTGAAATTAGTCCTTTGACATTAAAGGGGAAGTGCCGTTTTTTACAAATTGGACCTTATTTCTAGGATAAAATACTGTCATTTACTCACCCATATCACTTTGGAGTCACTTGGAGTATTTCCGACGACGATATCCATTTAACAGGAGTGAAGCAGGCATTGAAATGCCACAAGTAAATGACACAAACTTGACCATTTCTCAAATAACAGTTAATTATTTTCAAATAACAAACGTTTAATAAGATGGGCTACACTATTACTATTCTCATTTGAGTCTGGAGTTGTCCATAATCTGTACACAGACTCTACTTCCTGTGTATCACATTTTACTAAGGACCCCTAGTGTCCACCTATGTGGCCTTCACTGTGCCTGAACTAAAACAAAGTGTGTGTGTGTGTGTGTGTGTGTGTGTGTGTGTGACAACATCACAAATAAGTATTTTAGTTATCTGGGAAATCTGGGTAGTGAGTGCCAGCAGGTGAGTTCAACTTGGTGGTGAAGCTGGTGGAACGGTAGGGAATCCTGGAGATAATAGATCAAAGTGAAAGGTAACAACTAGTAACAACTTCATGTCAGCAGGCAAACAGTACTGAGCACTGAACTAGAATATTATCAACAGACAGGTACAACAATTCAGCCAGAGCTGGACGACAGGCAGGGTGTCTGTAGTGAGGTTGATTGCTTGATGACAGGCAGGTGTGTTGATTGCAGATGAGACACTGGTGTGTGAGAGAGAGGCAAGGTGAGGGAAGGGGAACAGAGAGAGACAGACAGAAACCAAAACACAACTCATCCAGAAAGACAATAACACATTCACAACATGCATACTTTTATCACAAAAGAGGGGATGGGATTCATCAAACTAAGCTAGAATGAAACATCTTTTCAAAATATTTAATATCTTTTCAGAGGTGCTGTTACTAATTAATGATATGGAAGAGTCTAAGCAGTCACAGAGACAAACACTAAAATCCTCTTCAGACATGTATTCCTTTTGTTTAAAGACACATTTGAAACTTGCATGAGGAAAATAACAATATAATCAGATGTTTATGCAGCAATGTGGCACCATCAGGCAAAGATCATTGGGTAATTATGCAACTCATATAGCTTTTTGCTCATACATAATTCAACTGAAACGAGTAGCATGTGAATATTGATGTAAGTGAAGCTGCTTAACAGACAGAGCTGTCAGTAAAGAGCACAATGCCACCGGAGCGCTAATCAATCATTCCCTTGCAATAAAAAGAGAATATTACATCTTTAGACAGGGAAACTAATGCATGCAATTAGTTGATTGGCATATTTGTTGAGTAAAGTATGAAACTGATCAGCCGCTTTAAGGATTTAAAAGGCTGGATGTGTTCATTTTGAAAAAGCAGCGTTGATGGCATCAACACAGGTGGCTTAATGGCTGAGTTGGAAGAGAATACAAATAAGTATGCTTTCCAAGATTTAAAGGGATATTATGGCATTTGGCATTTCATCCATCACAGCTTTTATTTATGACAAAAAACAACCAGCAGTGTAGAGATTTAGAACGTGATTAGCAGAACAATTAGGTCAAGTAGCAGAAAGAAGTCCCCTGCAAACCTGCTTTATGAAGCCTTTGTATGAATCTACATACAGACTTATAGTATACAGCTTGTATATATGATTTATATACATCAGTAAGATGTTGCATTTGCTAGTTTCCATAATGAAATCCGAAATGACAATGTACACATCGTTCATTTCTATCAATAGTCAATAAAAAGAGGATGTTGCTCTATGCTGCTTGCTTCAACTGACACCTCAACTCCACCTTTCCCAGACCTCGACAATGGACATGAGTAATGACTCATCATAATGGGCAAAAATATGAGAACAACATCAAGATTAACAAAATTCATTAAGTCTTTGAGTGTCATTGATATATTTCGACGTCATTTAAAATCACTTGAGTGCCATCGGTGTAATAATACGTCAAAGTGGTTTTTCGGCAGCAGGTCGCTGATCATGCTCTCTCGCACCCTGTGAGTAATGTTGGGGCTTCTGGGAGATGTAGTCGGGACATAAACAGACAGTATACGCCACAGAGATCAAAGCAGGAAGTGGAGACAATCGAGATTAGAGAGCAAAAGAAACAGATTCAGAACAAAAAGTGGTGTTTTTGGTGAAAATGGCCTCTACCTCTGATAAAACAAGAATGGAACAAGGTAAAAACAAAAGTTTTTTTCATGATGAAATAGAGAGTCTCTTCTTTCATTTGAGCTATTCAATGTTTTCAGAATCATAGTACAAAATATTCTGTGGGTCTTGAAATATGACTCAAAATGGGCAAAAACACTGGAACAAGGCACTTTCTGCACTCAAAGAGTTAAGGTTTAAGGAAAGAGCAGGTAAAGACTCCTCAAGATTCATGATTTCCACTATCAAATAAGCAAGATGGTCCATGACAGTACTGACAGCTCCGAGGTTGAAGCAGTTGAAGGGAAAAGGCACCCTGGCACTGAAGGTTGCATGTTAACAGAGCAGCCTCCTGTGTATCCACTTTGTGTTGACGGGAAAATGATAGATTTCATTTGGTTTACGCACAGCCTTTAATTTAAGCTTTGAGTAATGACTTGGCTTTTGCCCTCTTACTCATATCATTTGCGTTCTGTTGTGTATATACTGGCCTCTGATCCAAGGTGCTCAGTTTGGGTCACGGCATTCATCTCATAACCTGAGTCTGCTATGACACTCAAGCTGAGTGTATCATCAGCGGGCTGTCCAATCCAGCCAGCTACGCCCATGTTTCCAGTCCAGAGACAAAAACACACACACACATGAATTCACCTCTGTGTGTGTGTAACTGCTCAGAATACCACAGGGTTCAGGTTTCAGCTTCATAACCAGTCAGAGGCAGGCCTTGGAGCCGACACAGCTCTGGTCCAGTTTCAGCTCTGTTTCATCAGGCAGCAGGAGTGTTGACCTGCCTTGGGCAATATGAGAGTGATGCAATGAGTTCCCATGACAGGTGGGGTTGAATAATGAAACCATAACACCATGTAGTAATATTGCTAACATGCATTAATTCATTATATTTATGTGGACAAAGTTCAAAAGAACTTTGACAAATGCATTTCTTGAGAGAATTTGTTGGGATAAAAGCAGTTTTTAGTCTTTTAGTCTTTCTGATGTTTGTGTTACATCATCATATTATTTGAGAGTCAGTATTAAGTTTTATGTTTTATGCACAATATGAAAGCAGTCTGATAAGACTAAATGTTGTAGTATATCTTTGATCACTCAATTATAGTCCGTTTGTATGGACACACAGGCCTTCCATTAACTAGTCACAATCATTCACAACATGAATCATGTTTACTGCGATCAATAAGTGTTTTTGAAATGAGATGGGAGAGAACGTGCTGCTTGTTCATATTTCTTATGTGATCTTTTGGCCAAACTGCAGCATAGACAGATATTTTTATGTAGCAAGACAAAGATAAGTGCAGGTAAATATCAGAGAAGTAATGATGGTTTAAGGATATGTCAGGCATTCACCTAAAGATATAAATGTGACCTGGTGTCAGCGTTTCATGATGAATGAACTCTGAGCTGCAAAACATGACATGAATGAGATCTTTTGTCAAAATATTTGAATGGGCGTTAGAATACAAAAACCTGGCTCCATGTTAATGTGCTGCTAATTTAATATGAATGTAATAAGGCTTATCAGAGACCTGCATGATGCAAGTCTGTTGTTTTATCTGCACTGGAAAAGCTTCAGCAAGAGCATTAACTGGACAGAAGGGAACGTGTCTGTTGTTCATGGCTGCCATTACTTATGACTTATTGCATTGTGATTGTGTTACATCATATATGCTTAATGTTCTAAATAGCACATAATGTCTACCATTAAGTTAAATGTTGTGAATTGGAGATGTTTCTAAGATTGGGACAATACATGGACTGAACTTGGCTTTTTAATACCCACATTTACTCTGTCGCCCCTGGGACAATAGGGGGTTTAGAGTGTATACCAGGTATAAACCTGAGGTTATAGTATTTAGATTATAGAGGGCTGAGATGCCAGGACTGACAGGAGACCCCGGAGAGGACCCAGGACATGCTGGAGAAACTATATCTCCTGGCTTGCCTGGGAACATCTCGGGAAGAGCTGGACGAAGTGGCTGGGCCGTGACCCAACCCTGGATAAGTGGAAGAAAATGGATGGATGGATGAGATACCAGGAAATACTGCTGACCCTTCTGAAGCTGCCTAGAATCAACATCTGATCAGTGATCAGGGCAGATCTTAAACCGACCCCAAGTAGACCACTGGTCGTGTCAAAGATCACATCACTGCCTGCTGGTTAGACATTGAATATAAAACATTGATTATCTTTGGAATATTTCACTTGGTATCAAAAACCCTACAGCTCTGAATATGGACATAATCATATTACCATATGATTCACTGTCATATAACATTGTTCATAGCTGAGAAAGATGCTACAGAGACAGCAACTTGTTCACATAAGTACTTTAATCAGGCACTTTTTGTTCAGAACATTTCTCTGGACGAGCTTAGAATATGCACGGAAATTTATTTGTCTTCTGCGGCACCATTATATGCACAGTTGGGACAATTATGAAACATAAGTGGCAGGTAACATTGTTAAATACATAAAAAAAAAAAAACAACGAGGTACCTTCTCTCAAATAGGTAGTGTTCATGTATATTTGGTCATGGTCAATATAGCTGTAGTTAAATTCCCAAGCCTCTCAGCTTCCACACATAACATACTATTATCTACATAATAAATATAAATACTGCAGAATGTTAGTGTTGCTTAATGTTATCAAGGGTCGTAAACTGGGGAATACTTTTAGAATAATTTGAAGGAGAGAGGAATCCACATTTAGGCCCCCAAGGGAATGCAAATATATACATTATTTTATTTTGAAAAGGCTGTCAAAAACACAATCATGGTCACAAATCTATTTAAGGCATAGGCACCTGTGTAAAAGCATTACGTGAATTATGGCATGAATTTCTCCTCATGAACTAGGAAACATTCTCAGGTGGTGTTTTAACATTCATTTTTTTCATATTTCCATTGTCAATCATATGTAACATTTATTAGTGTTATTTTTAATCAATATAGTTACAGCTGTTTTTTATAGTGCTATTAAAGAAGGGGGAAATATGGTCTAAAAAACATTCATTATAGTTTGTCAGTAAATCTAGCATATAAAAATGGGCAAAAATGAGAGGAACATGGTGCAAATTTCTTTAATATTTGACTGAATGCTATTTGATGAGTAGACACATGACCAAGACCTGCTTACATTCTCTGGAATGGTGAGGCCGCTGATAAAGTGACATTTACCATGCAGCTCCTCAGTGTTACTCCCTCACATGAATAATTTTCACAATGCAAAATGAGAACAGTAAGGCTCGCTGTGAGAAATTAAAGCCAGGCCACCTGAAGGATGAGCATCATTGATGACAAGTTTCATTTTCGTTTGCAGAAATAATGGGATGTGTGTTGAGGATACAGACAACTTTTCACCATTTCACATTCATGATTACCTTTTGATCTCAGATCAAACACTCGATCCATAGAAAATGTGATCACACAATAGTCTATTCTGACTGATGTTTCATTTGTTCAAGCAAAGGGTGTCTCTTTCTCTATAAATATTTACAAGAATCTCTTACAAAATCCCAACTCATAAAGCAATAATGAAGAGCTTAATTTAAAACCACAATGTTAAGAATTACAAGAGATAAAACCAACTTACAGTACAAACAAGTAGACAGTACAAACTACAAATATACAAATATAGAAATATATTCTGAGGTTTGAGCAACCTTTTGACACGTTAATGCCGTTTCTCGTCAGAAACCATGTGTAAATACAAAAATATAGACAATGCTTTTGTACAAAATATTGACATCATGTATGAATCTCCATTCAAATGTGCAAATTAACACTGATCAACAGAAGAATGAGGAGTTTCTTTCACAAAAACAAAAAAGGCATAGTCCATTTTGGCCTGTGTGTCATGTTTTTTTTTTAGTTTTTCTTCAATAAGCACCAAAACTTCAGCTGTTTGGACTTTTTTAGTGTAGCATCGACTCATTTCAGGTTGCAGCCCCTGTGGTCATACAGTAGAACAAGTCTGGGACAGCAATGACTCAGTTTTAATTCACCCTTAAGAATTTAAATCCTCAGCTCTGCTTCTTCACTGTGCTCTAAATTATGTTCGGTTGCGCTGATCATGGATGCAGAGGGGCCCTGCGAGACACTGAAGGGTGTGACTGCAGGAGAACGTGCTGCCAGCGGTGACAGAGAAGGGGAAAAACTTGGAGACATAGCGACTGAAGAGATAGATCCCTCTGCACTGATGGGAGATCTTCGTAAAGAAGCCAAGTGGGGGAACGTCCTCCCTACAGCGGGCTTCGGAGGTACGGTTTTAGCCCCGGGGTGGGCCACAGAGGTTATGAGAGGTGGGGGGTCAATTCTTGACTCTGCCTTTGCTTTGTGATGAAAAGACCTGCGAGAATGAGGAGGCGCTGTTTCATCTTTTAAGCGTGCTATTTCAGTGAAAACATTAGCTAAGGGTTGGAACTGGGGACACCAGTTCAGCAGGTAGTCCCAGTTATAGCTGCCCCTCAGCTCCTCGTCACTAGCCACGATGGCTGTGAGGGAGCCATCAACAGCAGGCTTTCCATCCTCTGGGAAAGTATAATCTTTAGGGTGAGAGATGCTGAGTCCCCGTCCCACACCTACATACACCCCCCCCTCGTCCCTGTAGACCGGCACCTGGCCAGCCAGTAAAGTCCCATTTAGACTGCCCAGTTTTTTCCCTTTGAACCAATCTATGGAAGGCTCACAAGACACGTCCGACAGCTGATCTGCATCCTGCTGGATTCCAGAGTCCGGACCTCGAGCGGAGATGCGTTCCTGCATGGAGGAGGAGATACTTGACACTCGAGGGTATTCATTAATCATTCTGATCTCATCATCCTCTGCTGCCTCTGCCTCTGCAGAACCACGGCCACTCGAGTGGGAGGGGTCCAGAGATCCCCCACGAGTGTACGGCCCCCCGCTGTTGCCACTCTGATCAGTTGTGTATCCAGGAAGTGCCTGATGGTAAATCATTTCATTTGCTGCTATCTTTGATTCCTCAAACTTGTGCAGCATGGTGCCTGATGCAGATGTTTGTCCGTGGGTGTTTTGCTCCTTCTTCTGACGTCTTAATTTCACAAAAAAGAGCGCCACAGCAACGGTTATTAGTATGACTATGGTCCCAAGCGAAACTGCAATGACGCTGACAAGTAGCATGTTCATATCTGTAGTGAGGTCAAAAGAAGTATGGGTCACATCGATGGTAACTTTAGCTACTGCTACACGGGACGTCTCCAGAGGGCTATGAGCAGTCACGTCCAGCGTCATTAGACGTACCTCCCTTTTAGCACGACTCACATGTCTACCGTAGCTGTCCATCTTCAAGAAAATTGCTCCTGTCGATTTATTCACTTCAAAATAAGGCGAACTGTCTGCTAGAGAATAGAGGACAATGCCATCCACGCCTCCGTCCTCATCTCTTGCTTGCACTTTGCCAATAACATGACCTTTCTTTGCTCCTTCAGGCACTTCAAATGAGAACTCAGAGGAGGTGAAAACAGGATCATATTCATCCTCCCCTGTAACATAAACCTGCACTGTTACAGTAGCAGAATAGTTGCCGGCATCCATGGCAACAGCCACAAAATGGAAAGAGTTGACCTTCTCAAAGTCAAAGGTAGAGCGAGTGCGCACTTCTCCTGAAGTTTGGTTCATGACGAAGGCCTCTCTTCCCTCTTTAGAGCTGTCTAACATGTAATACCTCAACTGGCCAAAAACACCTCTGTCGTAGTCGATTGCATGCAGCATGGTGACTAAGGTGTTCTGGGGTTGGTTTTCCCTGATGCTCGCAGTTATTAGTTTGAGGGGGAAGAAGGGCCAGTTGTCGTTGATGTCCTTCACCTCAATACTGACTGGGGCCAAAGCATAGTGGCCTTGACCGTCAGTAGCCTGGACAACAATCACATGAGACCACCGTCTCTCGCTGTCCAGAGGTCTACGCAGCCTCAAGGCGCCGGTCCACTGGTCCACCTGGAAGAGGTCTGTCTCATCCCCAGAGCTTATGGAGTACTGCACCTCCCCATTGGGAGCAGAGTCTGGATCTGTGGCAGACAGATACAAGATCTCGGTCCCTGGTGCTGCAGCCTCACTCAGCACCACACTGTACTCTGCTCGGCTGAAAGCTGGAGGGTTATCATTAGCATCTGTAATGCTGATCACGATGGGCACGTTGGAGCTGCGCTGAGGGATTCCTCGGTCTGATACAACAACAGTCAGGTTATAACTCGGCACTGCTTCAAAGTCCAGCTCCTCCACCAGGATCAGACTGCCAACCGTCTGAAAGCCCTGCCCCTCCAAGAAGTGCACACTGCTCTCAATCTGGAAGGTATTGCCTGAGTTGCCACTGGCAATTGCAAAATCAAAACCACAGTTGTCCCGGGACAGGTCTCCATCCACGGCTTCTAAAGTCAGAACAGTCGATCCAGGAAGCCTGTCTTCACACACAGTGGCTCTGTACTCAGACTGGTGGAAAATGGGGGTGTTGTCGTTGACATCGGACACTTGTACCTGGACAGTGGCGATGGATGAAAGGGATGGAGTGCCCTGGTCCCGCACCTCAATTACCACAAGGATGGAGGGATTCTTGAAGTCAAACTCAGTTTTTTGGTTGACAAACAGAGTACCTATAAGATAAGAACACAGTCAACTCTTTGAGTGCCATTGACGTATTTCGACATTATTTAAAATCTGACGTTTGAGTGCCATCGGTGTAATAATATGTCAAAGTGTTTTTTCAGTAGCGGGTCGTCGATCGTGGTCTCCCGCAGCCCGTGAGTAATTTTGGGGCTTCTGGGAGATGTAGTCAGAGCATAAAGAGATGGTATATACCACACAGATCAAAGCAGGGAGTGGAGACGATGGAGATTACAGAGCAAAAGGGACGGATTCTGTACAAAAAGTGGCATTTTTGGTGAACCTGGCCTCTACTCTACCTCTGATAAAACAAGAAGGAAACAAGGTAAAAATAAATGTTTTCTTCATGATGAAATAGTCTCTTTTTTCATTTGAGCTATTCAGTGTTTTCAGAGACATAGTACAGAATATTCTGTGGGTCTTGAAGTATGACTCAAAATGGGCAAAAACGCTGGAACAAGCCACCCTCTGTTCTGTTTTAAAACGGCTTGCACTCAATGAGTTAAGAGCAACTTAATTTTAATCTCCAGTCATTAAATTATTATTATAATTATCAAATAACACAGTTCACTATTAAAAAAAATGACTCGTTCAAATATATGACAAAATTGCAATTATGTATGTAAACACTGTAGCTGGTTTGGGTGCATGCTGTTGAATGGAACACTATTTGGGGCAAAGGTATTTCATTTGAGAATAGGAGACAGACCAGCTTGAGGCAAAAATAGTCCTCTTTTAGAATACACTTACTTTAAGATGTTATCTCAAGCAGAACACCTGAGGCAAATAACACAGTTTGGCTTTCAATGACTTTTAATGAACAAAAATATTACATATTTTTGCAATGCCTGTAGCAAATATGTCCAAAGCCAAATATGTATCCAATAACAGCCTTGAGGATATTATTTTTATGAAGCGTAAACGTTTAGAAAATGGTTGTAAACAACCATAAATGTGCACAGTAATCTTACCGTTGCTTGGATCAATGTAGAAGACGCCCCTCGTTGAAGACATTACTCTGTAGGTAATCTTCCCGTTATCCCCGGAGTCACGGTCAGTGGCTGTTACTGTGATGACCGCACTGCCTGCTGGGAGATGCTCTGGTACACTAACCTAATGAGAAACACACAATACAGAAACAGGTATATATCCAGTACAGACACTTCAACAATTCACCAAACATGCTTATATAGTTGAAAAGACGGTGGTTTATACAGGTGTATGAAGGCAGCTGCACCTGATACAAGTCTTGTGTAAAGGTGGGGGCATTATCGTTCACGTCATCAACGAGGACAGTGATGTTGGCCTCGCTTTGGTGTTTGGAGTCAGATGAGCGGACGGTCAGAGTGTACCACGTCCTTTCCTCATAGTCCAGAGGGCCAGTCAGCAACACCCCTCCTCCATAACGATGAATCCCAAACAAGCCCTGGCTGTTAGCATCCAGGTGTAGTGTGTAGGAGAGGGCTGGCCCAGAGTCGACATCATTTCCTGTTACCTGGGTGATAACTGTGCCAATCAGAGTATCTGCATGATAATGAGGTGGGAGAGGCAAGAAGAAGACATTTAGGTTGCAGCTGAAATGAGGTACAAAGATGCTAAGTAAACAGAAAAGTTTGTCTTTATTAAGAAATATCCTGTTCTGGAAAGCCTTGATCTAACAGACAGGAAATGAACTGGGGAACTTGGCAATAGCTTGTTTCATAATAGGGTCAGACTTTCACCGAGCCCCACTGAGGGAGCAGAGTGTGATGTGAGGCTTTAAGATAAGATCACTGGACTAACTTCCACTGTGAAGCTGACTTACCCTCAGGCACTCGGACCTCCCGATGCAGAGGAATCATGGGACTGTTGTCGTTGAGGTCAATGATGATCACAGTGAGGGTGGCAGAGCCAGCTAGCCGCGGGGTTCCCCGGTCTGTTGCCGTAACAACAAGCCTGGTGACACATAATGAATGTCAGTGTCTGAACTTTTAACTTTTAAGGACTTGGATGTATAATGTTTCACCCCAACCAAGATGAGTCTTTTTTTAATAAAAAGGGGGATGCTAAATAAATAGAGTTCAATTGAAAATTTGACTGAAAATCAAATATTAAAATAAAATCTGTTCAAAATCTGATTTTAAAATAACATCTGCAGGGCAATTTTTTTTAACAATGTTGGTAGGCTCTCCCAATTTTTTCTCTAAACTTTCTGTTACTCATACCTTTTTTTATGAGCAGCCCTTAACTCTTTGAGTGGCAAAGATGCATATTTATGTCCTTTAAAACAGAACGCTTGAGTTCCATAAACGTATATATACGTCTTTCCCTTTTTCGGCAGCAGGGACAAAAGAGTGCTCTCACACAGCCTGTGAGTAATACTGGGGCTTCTGGGAGATGTAGTCAGAGCATAAAGAGACAGTATATGCCACAGAGATCAAAGCAGGGAAGTGGAGACGATCGAGATTAGAGAGCAAAACAAATCTCACAAAAAGTGGTGATTTTGGTGAAAGTGGCCTCTACTCTATCTCTGATAAAACAGGAATGGAACATGGTAAAAACAAACTTTTTTTCATGATGAAATAGAGAGTCTCTTCTTTCATTTGAGCTATTCACTGTTTTCAGAGACATAGTACAGAATATTCTGTGGGTCTTGAAATATGCCTCAAAATGGGCAAAAATGCTAGAACAAGGCACTTTCGGTTTTATAAAACGGCTGGCACTCAAACAACCTAAAAAACGTAAATTGACCTTTACCATTAAAACAAGTTAGAAAAGTTCATTTGAGAGGAAACGGACACACATTCACAAACATTAGCAGGGCAGAGATGTCCTGTGGGAAACTACTGTACATGGCAGGATGTGATAAGAGACTGAGAGAAAAAAGAAAAAAAAAACTCACTTTGTTTGTGTCCAGATCTCTCTGTCCATTATGGCTGCAGTGGTGATGCTGCCAGTCACTGGGTCTATTTTAAACAAGCCACTCATGGATGATGACCTGATAGAGTAGGTCACCTGACCATTTTGTCCCTGGTCCAGGTCGTCTGCAACAACCTGAGCAAATGACGAGCCCATTTTGGAAATGAAAATCTAGAAATATGTGCACCAGCTGTTTCAGTGTAACTTGAACTAGTGAGCAATATTGGACTTGGAAGTCAAGAGTTAATAAAAACGGACTATATGGACCTGGCTGCATGGCACAAATGATTCTATACTATATTCAGTTGGGACACTGAGAACAAATGAACAGTCATTTCTCTACACTGCTGAAACTACCCAGATTTCTGAAGCATGAGTTATTTTTTTCTACAATTCACACTTTAAAAACAGCCAACCATAATAAATGTGTGGGGGACAGGCTACTGCACCTGAATAATGGGGAAATCATAGCCCTGTGCCTCTCTTATGTAGGCTACATAGTTCTGGAGTTGGAAGCGTGGTAAGTTGTCATTGACGTCTTGCAGGATTAAGTTGACAGCCATGTAGGAGCTGGAGGATGCCGTCTCAGCTTTCACCACAAGGCGGAGTTTCGGGGTCTCCTCAAAGTCCAGTTCTTCAGATTTCTGGACCCATATTTCTCCTAATTTGCAAAAATAACAATGAGTCACACTGTGGATTTGGAAAACATTGTTTTATAGCTAGTTATCATCTCTGCACTCACCAGTAATAGAGTTTATTCCAAAAGAATGCATCCTGTTTCCACTGAAAATACTGTAGCTGATACCAGTTTGAGAGCCATCAGGGTACCGGGCCTGGGTCTGTGTCACTACCGTGCCTGTGAAAAGGTGAGACACACATGGTTGAAACATTTGAACACACTAAAACATTCACAAATGTAAAAAAAGAAATCTATTATGAAAACCTTTGGCAGTGTTCTCCTGCAGACTGACGTCTCGAGCTGTACGAGAGAAGCGAATTCCCCTGTAGCTCTGTTCCCTGACATAAATGATAACCACCCCCAGAGAAGACTGAGCCGGGTTGCCCTGGTCCATGGCCTGGACTATCAAAGTCCTCTGGCTTTGGGTCAGCGTCTGCAGCTTCTCTGTGGCCTGAATGTCTCCTGTCAGTGAGTTGATGGTGAAGCCCCTCACAGGGTTGGCGAAACGATAAAAAACAGAGCCATTAGCTCCAAAGTCCTTGTCCTCCGCCCTCATTGTGGCCAGCACTCTGCGGCTGGACACACTGCTGGTGGAGATGTTCACAATAAGCGGGTCTTGAATGAAGAAGGGTGCGTTGTCGTTCACATCCTGAATGTAGACGGTCACCTGAGCGGTGGTGTTACGTGGGTTTGCAGGGGAGGAGTCAGTGGCGTACACATCAAAAGTGTAAGAGGCAGTTCTCTCTCTGTCCAGAGACGCTGCTGTGATAATGCGCCCGGTGTTCTGGTCTATGATGAACATGCTCTGGGAGCCACGGCTCAGAAAGTACAGCACCTGGCTGTTGGGGCCCTGGTCCAGATCAACGGCTTTCACCTCCAGGACCAGTGAACCAATGGGAACATCTTCTGAAATGTCTGCAGTGTAGCTGCTACTCTGAAACTGGGGGCTGTTATCATTCATGTCCATGATGGTCACCTCCACTGTAGCCGAGCTGCTGAGGGGAGGGTGGCCCCGGTCCTGAGCGACGACTGTTAGCGTGTACCCAGCCTTCTTCTCCCGATCCAGAGGCCTCGAGGTGGACAGCTCACCTGTCTGTCTGTCTATGCGGAAATCTCCCAACGGATCTCCAGCTGCAACATGTGAAATAGCAAATGGTATCAACATTATAAAACCTTATAAAAATCCTAAATCAAAACCAAATGGCACAACAAATCAAATCACCTGTAATTTTGTAGTTTATCTCCCCACTGTCTCCTACATCCTGGTCAGTGGCTCTCAGGGTAAACAGAGGCAAGGCCTCCAGGTTTTCAGGCACCTCTATGCTGTAGTAGAGACGTCCAAAGAAAGGGGCATTGTCATTCTCATCAAGCACTCTGAGCCTCACTGTAGCTTTGGCATAGTTGGGTGGAAGGCCTTCATCTTTTGCATAAACTGTCAAAAAAAACACACAACAGCATTAATAGTGATTTTAAAGAGAACTGCTTATATGTTGTGCATGTTTTATCTGTGATGGGGTAGGTACCTGTCATGGTGTAGTACTCCTGGAGCTCCCTGTCCAGCGCCTTAGTGGTCATTATTACACCTGTTACTGGGTTGATGCTGAAACCCTCCTCTGAGATACCTCCATATGTCACCTGCCCATTGGTTCCTACAGAAAAACCCAGTAGCTTTGCTTTAATGAAAACAACATGTACTATATACCTGTTTGTTTGTCGTTAGTTTTGCTGTCCAAGTGTTTGGCAGCGACGGCCTTCCCTCAGGTGGATGCCAGATTGCGTGCTAACAGAGAGCAGTCTGGCAACCTCACCTGTTTACTTCACTAATTGCTTTTGGAGAGAAAGTTTATAATCCTTGTGTTTTATGTGCTTCTGACTAAGTCTGAGGGAATGCACCCTTTATGTACCCCCTCTTCCACCGCCAGTTGTCAATTAAAAACAACTGTTAATTCCTGTAATGTGAACACATAGTCAGCAAATGAAGGCTGACAGGAATTACTGGCATTTCTTACCATCTCAGCACAATTTTATATTTAAGACATAACATGCAGCTTTTCGATGATTATATTTTAAAATCATAATGAAGTGATTTAAATAATATACCAAAGCTGTGCACACTGTTTGTCTCACCTTGGTCCAGATCAGAGGCGAATACTGTCAACACACTCGTTTCTGGAGGCTGGTTCTCTGGGATCTGGGCTTCATACTGGCTCTCCTCAAACCAGGGCACCTCATCATTGACATCAATCACATGGACACACAGCAGCTGGCTGGATGAGTGCTGGGGTATCCCATGATCCTCAGCGGTTATTGTGAGGTTAAAGACGTCCTGCTCCTCACGGTCCAGAGGTTTGAAAATAGACAGAGAGCCTGTGGAAAGATGAATCAGGGGTGAAATGTGAGGAGAGATTTCCTGTGTGTGTGTGTGCTTTATTATAGCCTGTTTCACTGACGCAGTGACACACAGCAACTATGCTACCAAAGCATGCTATCAAAGGCAATAAACCACACCACTTTCCATGGTTGTGTGTAGTCATGGGATTTAAAAAGCAAGTGTGAAAAGTTACCGTGTGAGGGCCAAATCAGAACTAATCTCCTCCACACACACACAGCTTTGCCTACCTGAGTGCTACCACCACCACTGCTCTAACAGCCCAACGGTCTGGCCACAGTTTACGAGATTTTCCATTGGAGAACGCCGCAGCCATCGAGAAAGAAGCAGTAAACACACACTCTAGACACGCAACAGCCAGGCCTGCCGTGCTCTGCAGAAATTAGGGGCACCCTTGCCTTTTCATTATCCTGCCCTAAGAGGGTAGAGCTTGTATTGATTCTATTTCAATTTCATGCTTTAGAATGAGCTACAACTGTTAAAGAAAGAAAGCGGCTGTTTTGGTTTGAACTTTTTTTGTTCATGTTTTTGCTTTGTATCTTGCTAGGAATGAGATAACTCGCCCTTGAGCCTTTAATCTGGTCGGAGTTACAGGCTGGAATATTTTCACCAAATTTGACTCGTGTGATCCTGCCGTATCCCTGGTCACTGATAACAGATGGGCAGAAAAAAAGAGAGGAAAGTTTTAGATGTTTTCTATTCCAACATTTTAAAACAACATGAGGTTTGTGGCTTTGGACTGCAGTGTGCGGGTTACCTAAGGTTGCTCAGACAACAAACACATTTTTCTTGACTTATATGCAGGAATCGTTTATCAATTTTGATGTGTTAATCCCTGAATGGTGCTGTCTTTTGCAAAAAAGAGATTCACCACATCACCGGTGTACGCTCCCTTCCCTTCCACAAGTAAAATTAATGACCTCCCTTCTGACAATGAGTGATGAGCAAGTGGCTCACTCTGTGACTTTATATATTCCTAATAATAGCTCAATAGTTCTCTCTATTGTGGTTAACTGTGAGTAAAAGTAATGAAAACAGTGTGTGTGTGTGTGTGTGTGTGTGGAGATGGCCTCCGGTCACTGACCCTCAAACGGGAGCAAACCAGGTGCTCAGAGGATTAACTCTGTCAGTATTCTAACAAATATCCAGTGTGCATGAAAACACTTCAAGATGAGAGCACACACTGCGCTGAAGCAGAGGTGGCATGCATGACAGACGCTGAATGTTTCCATCCCAGAGCTGCTCTTGGGGGCATCCCGGCTGGCGACTTGAAGGGGAAGGTGGAGCCAATGTTGACACGTGTCTCAAACACCACAACAAAGTCCACAGGACCAAATAGCTCAAGGTCAGCACTGACTAAGTGACGGTCTCATGCAAGCACATACAAACACACACGCATGCCTACACACACACAAACACACACACACACACATACGTGCGTACACATAAACACGTGTAACTGATCCCTTCTCTAATAGTTCCCAGAAGGCCGAGCAGGAGGTTCTTTGGTCTTTCATGGGAATAGATCCACAATAACAGATGATGGGTTGTGTGTGCATGTGTGGTTGTGCATGCTTGTGTGTGTATATGTGTGTGTTTAATATTTGGCAGGCCGCTCTGTCTGTCTGGCCTCCAACTGAGAGAAATAAGTCATGAAAGGTGAAGCAAGAGTTGTGCGGCGCTAAGATTTAAGCAGAGTATTACAGAGTGTGTGTTTATGTAGTGGAGGGTTGGTGCTGCAGAAGGTGAGTTCACATGTAAAGTGAAAATTATTAAAGAAGTTCTCTCAGTCACACACTATGACTTATAAAACACCAGACAGAACATGATTCTGTGAAACTTAACTTCATGTTCAAAGAGGGATTCTCCAAATCTGTGCTGAGTAACTATCACTATTACTCACTGCACTGGCACCGGGCTGGACTTACCAGTATTAGGGTTGAGGCTGAATGTGCCTCCAGTGTTGCCTGACTGGATGCTGTAGGTCACTCTGCCATTCTCCCCTTGGTCTGCATCTCTGGCCATAACATACAGCACCACGAAGCCCACTGGCTGGTCCTCCATCACACTGACAGCTGTTGGCGAGCTGAACACCGGTGGATTGTCGTTCTCATCGGTTACATACACCCTCGCTGTGACTGAACCCCAGCGCCTCTGGCTGGCGTCATGAGCTGAGTCTGTTGCCTTTACAACCAGTATCAGGCTGGAGGTGACCTCATGATCCAGTTCCTGGCCCAGGGAGAGAACCCCAGTGGAAGGGTCAAGGGTTAGTAGGCCAGGGGTGTTTGGCCACTGGTGGAGAAGGGAGTACGTCAGCTCGCTGTTTGGGCCGCTGCCATCCTTATCTGTGGCCTGGAAGGTATAGACAGAAGAGCCAGGCTCCATATTCTCAGAGATCACAATGGTGATGGGATCCTCAGGGAACTGAGGGGCATGGTCATTGCTGTCCTCTACGTCAATGTCCAGATGGACCAGGGTGCTGCTAGGAGGAGCCTGAGAGAGCTCGTCCACCTCAATCTGCAGGGTGTAGCGAGCATCTCGTTCATAGTCAAGAGGACGAGCCAAGTACACGTCACCGGTTAGGCGGTCCACGACAAAGGTCCCGTCTCTGTCTGTACCCCCCACCACCGTGTAGGTCACCTCCCCTTCCTCTGGGGTTTCTCTGTCAGGAATACGAACTGAGCCGATAACAGATCCAGGTTTGGCCTCCTCCACAGAGTTGAAGGAAATGGAGAATGAATTAGTCTTAGAAGCTGGTTTGTTCGTGCTGAGAACCTGCAATAATGAAGAACACTTTGTGAGTATTTGAGGACAGAGCAACATGACAGTGGATCTAATGCTTCATTTAAATTCCTGGTGGCAACTCATGTTTACAATTTCCAAAACAAAGAATAAAAATATTTCATGGATTTGGGGCAAAGCAAGAACAGATTTTGTCCATTCCAATCACTCGTGCTGTATGTTCACTGGGAACAAATGAAACCCATTACAGGAGGTTTTTACAGAGTTGAATAACACGCCTGCTAACCTTAATCACACTTAATCTGAAACTCATGTCGCTGCCAGGAAAAATAATAGATGATAAAAGTAACACAATCAGGAGGAGGAAATGGTGAGAGGGTTTGGATTTAGCACATAGCCCTGTACTGTGTATAGCTTTACACTTCCTTTGATGAACAGTTCAAGTGTCTTCAATGACTACAGCATTATTCCTTCTCCCCTTTGTGTGATGGAGCATCATAAGTAACACATTGTTTTCATAAAACATAAGCATTTATAAAGGCGGAGGGGAAACGCTAATCACGTTTGCAGCAGCATTACTGGTTGTTTTGCAAGCTGAAGGCGTGGCGTCTTCATAGTCAGCACTGACTCCTTCATAACAGTTCCCACAGTAAGTAGGCACGCAAAAAATATGCTTTATTTATTGTGAAATCTCACATGACCAAATGTAAATTGTTTCCACATTAGATGGAAAAGAGCGTTCCAGAAATAAATTGGTATAGTCCCATCCTATCATTGATGG
Source organism: Synanceia verrucosa (assembly GCA_029721515.1). NCBI lineage: Eukaryota > Metazoa > Chordata > Actinopteri > Perciformes > Synanceiidae > Synanceia > Synanceia verrucosa. The sequence continues at coordinate 5,164,428 of CM056559.1, forward strand.
ATTTAGAAAATCAGTCTGAAAAGAAGATTAAAGGAAATTACAGAAATGCGTCAGCGGGAAAGGACAACACTGCACTGTTTAATCCAATTAACTAATAATTATGACTTTCATTTTTTGTAATTGGAAAGGAGGAAAAACTGAACTGGCACTAAGTTTGGAGCTGTTTATATGGCAACTCTATTTTCCTGGAACCTATAAATCTATGTTCCTTCCAGGGTTCTTCCATTGTGTCCACTTTCTGTTCTACATTAAATATTAACTGAATTACCTTCAATGCTGTGTTTTACGTGAGTGTATAGCCCTGCTGCTCATTGCAAGGAGAGCTACTGTATGAAAAAAAGTGTTGAAGTCATTGAGTATGACCTTGATCAGAGAAGTCTACAGCTGGCCCTCATCACCAGCCAGCTGGGAGTATTTGATTCAGACCCACTTTTCCATTTCAGATAGAAATTTCCCTTTTGAAAAGTCACAGGGGAAGAAAAGGGAGGGGATGGGAGGGAAGCTTGTCAGAAGTGAGGTTGATGTGTCTGCAGCTATTCTGAGGGGCCCAGAGACATGGATCCTCTCAGCCCCAAGTCTATTCTTTGATATTAAATAGGTGAGTAGTGAGGGTGTTTGTGCTGGCTGGGCTCCAGCTACAGTCTGACCTGAATGGTGAGGGAGCAGGAGGTGCTGCGAGGGGGCAGTCCTCTGTCAGTAGCTGTCACCGTCAGGGTGTACTCAGCCCGCTCCGAGTGGCTCAGAGGGGATGACGAACACAACTCCCCAGTGTTTGGGTTCAAAGAGAAACGCTCAGCCCTGGGACCTGAGAGAGAAAGAGAGTCCAGACTTTAACTGGAGACGATGTACAGCATGTGGAGGAGCAAAATGCACAAACTCAGTGAGACGGTTAGAGCATTTTGTCAACATTAAGTCAAAGCTACTTACTGGACACCATTGCATCACACTAACATGAATACACATAATCAAATATTGAGAAAAAAGAGTTTTGAAATGAATTCTTTGGATGCCAAGAATGTATATTTACGTTCTTTAAAATAGAACGCTTGAGTGCCAAAACGTGGAAGTGGAGACGATCGAGATTAGAGAGCAAAACAAACAGAATCTGGACAAAAAGTGGTGTTTAGGGTGAAAGTGTCCTCTACTCTACCTCTGATAAAACAAGAACAGAACAAAGTAAAAACAAACATTTCTTTCATGATGATGAAATAGTCTCTTCTTTAATTTGAGATATTCAGTGTTTTCAGAGTCATAGTACAAAATATTCTGTGCATCAATAAAGATGACTCAGAATGGCCAAAAACGCTGGAACAAGGCACCTTCGGTTTTAAAAAAAGAGCTGGCTCTCAGTGAGTTAATAAATAAAATAAAAACAACAAAAATAAGCCTACAATACTAAGAACTTAAATCATGATCATGGGTGTCCTGATATGCATTTTTCTCCTTAACCATTATTTAGACATCTCACTGAGTAGTATCACTATATTTAACACAACATGTACCACATTATTATATGAGGTAGTAACATAATAAATATCTAAATTATTATTTTGCACAGAAAACACTCTCTTTACATTCTGCAGTTACCTGACAAAGTGTAGAATATGGTCCCGTTCTCCCCCTCATCTGGGTCTTTGGCTTGCAGTGTGCCCAGTAAAACCCCAGAGGACTGGCCTTCTGTCACCTGTACGTTAAATAAACATATTTCATTTAATAAACACATTTCACATTCTGTCTACCTGTTTTTCTGATCTTGCTGCATCACCTGTATGATGTGATTTTTGCTCGACTGGCTGTGGGTGAAAACTGGGTCATTGTCATTGTCATCCAGGACGGTGATGAAGGCCGTGCCTGAAGCGCTACGAGGGGGCGAACCTCCGTCTTGAACCACCACCGCCAGCTGGTAACTTGATTGCTGCTCTCTGTCCAGAGTAGTCCTTGTACTGATTTCACCTGGGGAGGGAAAAAGGGTGGATAAGAGGGATTTTATGCTGAAGCACAAGTCCAGAGCGCTGGAATAATGATGAGAGACTTAAGAGCCAGCAGGCTTTGATCAATGACACACAAGTAACAGACATGCACAGTGTGTAGACGTACAATGTGCTTGCACACAGAGGAATTTTGAGAGGATGGCAGATGCAGTAGATACTCGTAATTCAGCCAGAAACTGATCACTAATCAGACACAGTCTCCATCCACAGACTAACAGCAGGCCAATTAGAGCCCAGCAAGACGCCTGGTGCTGCTGTCACTATCATCTGACTAATTTATGATGGTGGGGAAGAGAAACTGTAGCCTCTCATCTTTTAGAGATGACTCTGTGAGTTGACTAAACATTGATTGAATTTTTTCACAAATAATTTAACATTTTCAACGACACAAAGTCTCATGACAGTTTGTTTGTTTTTCTGATGAAGAATATTTGAGCCCAGAGACTTTTGCTCAGTCTACTGACGACTTTCTGCATTTTTGGGCCAGCTGCCTTCAGAAGACATTATAGCATAACTATACTTTCACATAACCAAGAAGACATCTAAAACAACAAATAATATCAGCAGTTCAGACTTTCTTTTCCTGTGCTAGCCCCTTTGTTTAACACACTAATCCAAGACAATAGTGGCAGCTGCTGTGATTAATTAAACAATTCAATGAACCTGTGTGTGGGTTTATCTGGAAGTGGCGATCAGGGTGCAGGAAGCGGAAGCTGAGGCGTCCATTGGGGCCACTGTCTCGGTCTGAAGCCGTCACATGACCAAAGCCTGTTCCTGCAGGTAGATTTTCCCCCACAGCCATGAAGATCCTCCCCTGTGTGAGCCGAGGAGAGTTGTCATTCTCGTCAGTCACTGATATCCGCACTGTAGCGCTACCAGTCTTCTTCAACTGTCCGTGACCCTGGCTGGCCAGCACTGTTAGAAGATATATGTCCTTGACTTCTCTGTCCAGGGCACTCTTCATAAACAGCCAGCCACTGTCTGCAGCGATGCCAAACCCTGCAGCATCTCCATCTGGACGCAGGTGATACGCCAGGGGGCTGAAGTAACCTGAGCCAGAGGTTTCTCTGTTCAGAGCCCTGACCTGCAGGAAGCGAGTGTTTACTGGAGTCCCTTCTTTCAGCTCCACACGGTAGGTGAGGGTATCGAACACAGGCCCCTGGTCATTCTCTGCCTGGACATGAACCACAAGCACGAAGGTAGCGCTAAGCTGGGGCACTCCGCTGTCCTTGGCAATCACCTGAAGGTCATAACGGGGAGCACTCTCATAGTTGAGGCCTCCGACCAATCGGATCTCTCCGCTGCTGCGCTCTATGCTGAAAGTCCTCTGGATTCCACTTGGAGAAGAAAGGTCAAAGGTGAGTTGGCCATTGACTCCGGAGTCTCTGTCCTCAGCTTGGATCCGGTACACCACTGTGCCCATTTCAGTATGTTCAGGCAGCAGGAGGGACTCCGAGGACGAGGGCAGAAAAACTGGTGGGTTATCGTTGATATCTGCGATGGTAATATGGACACGGGTCTGGCCAAAGGCAGGGGGGTTACCACTGCGGGCCTGCACCTCCAAATCAAGAGCAGACTGAGCTTCGTGATCCAGGGGCAGACTAGTCCTTAAGGCCCCAGTGTCAGGGTCCACGGTGAAGTAGCCTGCAGGGTCCCCTGAGCTGATGGTGTAGGAGATGCCTCTGGAGGTGCCTGGGGAGGGAGGAGGACGACAAAAACCAGAGACATGTCACTACGGCTCAGGAGGCTGGGCTAAAAGCACTAAAGTAACAATATACCCCAAAGATATCATTTTTCAATTTCCATGACTGTAATAGAGCCCTAAAAACTAAAAAAAATGAATACATAAACAAAGTTGTGAAATGGAATTTTTGATTGATGTCATTTCAGAGTTAGGTGTGTATAGTGGCCCAGCGCCTATTTGTAAGTGGTGCAGGAAGCAGAAAAATGAATGAATACTAAACTGTTCATTATGGACTCTGGGAACAAATTTGGATGTTTGTGAGTGAGTGATGCAAAGAGAAGGCATGTGTTTGCTGTCTCCACCTGTCTTACTGCTGGCCTGGACGACGCCCACCACTGTTCCCCTCAAGACATCCTCTGACACAGTAAAGTAGTACTGAGTCTGTTCAAACACAGGTGGAGCCACCAGCCCCGCAACCACACTAATGTTGACTTTGGCATTGACGAGGGCAACCAGACCACCACCGTCCTGGACAGAGATCACCATGGGAATGACAGAGTTGGCTTTCCCGTAGACAGACCGAGACAGGGAGATTACACCTAGAAAAATAAAACCATACAGGAGGTTCAAACACAACATTTACATGCAAGACAATTGTGATGGAAATTTCAGAACATAATCATGCAGGTTCTTTAACTCATTGAGTGCCACTGACGAATTAAGCAGCCTGTGAGTAATACTGGGGCTTCTGGGAGACATAGCTGCAGCATAAAGAGACGTTATATGCCACAGAGATCAAAGCAGGAAGTGGAGACAATCAAGATTAGCGAGCAAAATGATTGGATTCTGGACAAAATGTGGTGAAAGTTTTTCATTATGAAATAAAGAGTCTCTTCTATTCAGTGTTTTCAGAGTCAAAGTACAAAATATTCTGTGGGTCTTGAAATATGACACAAAATGAGCAAAAACGCTGGAACAAAGCATCTCTGTTTTACAAAACGGGTGGCAACCAAAGAGTTAATAAATTAAATCTCAAAAATGAGATACTCAGGAAGGAACTGTTAAATGACTTGTGCCCACCTGTGTCTTTATTGAGCGTAAAGTAAGGGGAGGCCCCTCCTGGTACTGTTTTGTAGGTCATTCTGCCGTTCTCGCCTAAGTCTGGGTCGTAGGCAGTCACTCTGACAACAGAAGTCCCAGGAGCACTCTGTGTGCTCAAACTGACAGCATAGCTGACAGGGTAGAAGGCAGGTCTGTTATCGTTAATGTCGGCCAGATCTACCTTCACATAGGCTACTGAGCTCAGTCCACCCTGCAGAGGAAACAAAAAGCTTCTTTGTTATACCTTCACATTAAATCATGAACAGAAAAAAAACACACCTGAAAGCAGGATTTGGGCCACATTAATGGTGCAAGTAGACCATATTAATGGTGAAAAGTCAGTAAAAGTAAAAACCAGCAGTAAACCCTGTTAAAACTGTATGTATAGCAGCAGCCTCTAAAATATAGTCCCAGCAGGTTTGTGCAGGGGGATGCAGATTGATAGTTTCCCTTGGGAAAGAGCAATATGTCATGACCCGTGGAGGGTGAGAGGGACTACTGCAACTGAACAATCTGCTTCAGAGGCTTTTCATTTGCAGAAAATACAGTGCAGGCTTTTCATTTGGACCAGGTGGCAAAAGCGAGGGAGGCGGCCATCCAACTTGTTAAAATATTACTACCTTGACAGTTGAGGCATTCCTCCAGCTGATTGCTTTAACATGGCCACAGTAATTTTCTTTCATTTTAAACCTTTTACTTGTTAAGTATTATTTGGCATAAAGTGAACAGGATATATTCTTTTGAGTAAGCCCGTCATGTTTTTTTTTTTTTTTTATTTGGCTGCTCAAATCAAAGATTTTCTGCACAGTTGACCACGTCTTTGCTCTCCTGTCTGTATGAAAAGCACGGCTGTAGTGTTTATAGGATTACTCTGTGGCTCAACGGATTCATATTAAGCATGATTTCAAAATGCTGGCTCACCCCATCCACTGCAGTAACAGCAAAGTCGAAGCTGGCTGGCCCTTGCTCTCTGTCCAGTGCAGCAGTAGTGCAGATCTGGCCAGTCTCCTTGCCAATGGTGAACTGAGAGGGAACCGCACTGTTAATGCCAGAGCCGAGGGAGTAGGTAATGGAGCCAAAGGAGCCGCCGTCTGCATCTGTCGCAGTCACCTACAGAGAAGAAAACATGCTATTGGTTAAACATTCCTACATTGTGCATTAAAATATAAATTTATTAAGTTGGAAAGGAAATATCCTACTGGATAAACTCTGCAGTTTCCGTACTCATTAATAATACTGCTCTAAAGCTGCAGCAGATCAAATCTAAATTCTATTAGAGGCATGTAAGAGTGATGGCAATCCACAAAGTGAAACAAGAGCACTATACCAGGTGCCTTTTGAAAGCATCTTTGGACCTGCTCTTTGTTGTTTATCTGAGCCTGAGCACGAGCCAAACAGGCCCTTTGGCAGAAAGGGGCTCTAAGGGAATGAAGGAGGGTGGCGGGAAGAAGGATGACTTCTCCAGGCTCTGGGAGGTCCGCCAGCAAGGAAAAGTTCCTGCTTCAGGAGTGGCGTCTGTCTGCAGAGGACAGTGACAGGGGCGGCTCTGGAACAATGGGATACCACACAGTATGCTCCAGTGCAGCGCATTATACCCTAATGTAAAGTCCCACTTGTGGTCTGGTTTTAATAATGCCGCACATCTACAGAGGGCTGGAACTGCTGGAGCTATAAAAGCAGCTCACAAGCCATCAGCCAGGGAGCCGACTCAATTACTACAGGATCTCCCAAGACAGCGCTAGGCAAATAGACCAATCACCCTAGGTACCAGCAGCATAATTGTTTGCAAGTGTTGGCTCTGGATCACAGTTTACAATAGATTACAGTAGGGTTAAACCCCACAAGTTGATTAGAATTCTCCTTCCTTCCATCTTTTATACAGTAAATGGATATTTTTAGGAAAACACTAATTGGAAGAAAAAAGAGGCTTGGTTCATGCTCTGGGGCTCAACACCCAGCAGAAGGGAGCCTCCACTGTGTACGACATTGAGTAGTCATGAGGAACATTGCCAAGAAAAATAAGGCAAGTCACGCTTATCATTGAAAGCAGACTTTTCTTTTTTAGAGAGATGGCATTGGTGGGAGTGTGAATAGATGAAAATCATTCATTCAAGGCGTTGAAGGTTTGGCTGCTCCATCTCTTTCCTGAGCAGATGGCAGACGGGGGACTCAGCAGCGAGCATGCCCCACACTCTAACTCCTAACAGAGGGTGAGTAGTGTGTAGGAGTGAGGGAGTTGTAAAGCTGGCAGAGATGCAAGCCAAAGAGAAGAATAATAAACCACATGAGGAAAGGGGAAACCAAGAGCAATACAAGAAAGCTACTCCATCTTTTAACGTGAGGGGGCTACAGCTTACTGTAATATTTTATCATTTTGCAGAGGGACAAGTTATTTATAACAATCCTGCAGCTTTGTAAGCTTGTTTTATTTCACAGTTGTGTGATGAGTATCAGCTGGATGGAAAGCTAAAGGAGCATTTAAGCAACACCTGGGTCTTACAAAAATACATGACAAACGTTTCGAAAGCGATCTGTAGGAAAACACTTCCCCTCATGACTGACCCATTGGTGGCAGGCATTGAATGTACGAACTATTTGAGGAGACTGTGTTGCTTTCCATTTGAGCCACAACCATCATAAAAATATTTTTATTTTTACAAAGTACACCCACATACAGTTCATAAAAAAATCCAGTGTAAAAAGTGCACATTTATGATACGAAACCTTGAGAAATGCAAAAAGAAAGAACAGAGAAGAAAGAAAATGAAGGTTACTTTTGGTGGGGTGAGTTGGAGCTCGACCGAACTCTATGAATCTATAATCTTACACAGTAAAACTGCAGTGTTCAAACACACAATTCACATTGAAGAGAGGGTCCCAGGTTAAACGTGCAGTGGCAAAGTGTGTACTACAGAGATACTGAGCTTCTGTCAAGAACAAATTCATTAGAGACATGGGATTGAGTGATGCGTATCCCATGAAAATTAATTTTTATGAGGAGGAACCGGTGCTTCAGTAATTACACTCCTCCCAGAGCTTCAGTGCCGGTCAGTGGTCAGGACATCTGGAGCCACATGTAGTTTGAAAACCTGAGACGGATATGTTCCATGAGTAACTGTACGATAATAAACCACACAATCACATTTGCATAAACCCTAACCACTGCAAGTAGAATCCCTGAAGCAATCAAGTCTATTTTGGAAACTCATCATTTCTGAGTTAATAGCAGCATATCAGTGTCATCCTGCAGACCTGAAATTAAAATTTGTTAGCCACACATGATATGACATACAGTATGAGGCCATATGCAAATGACGAGTATTAATGTGAACACATGAAACACGATTATCAAAGGATCTTAAATACAGACTAAAACTTGCAGGGGATGTCACAGTGAAGTCATCCATCATTCATCTCAACTGACAACACACTTATTTTCCTTTAAAATGTTCTACTGTAAATCTTTTCTAGGGCTGGAACGTTTACTGCATCACCGCGGTCATGTGAAGACCTCCGTGGTGTTGAGCTCATTACCGTCATCACCCCAATATATTAAAATAATAAAAAATATATCTCTATATATTTGCTGTGGAAAGTTACAGGAGCACATATGGAGTTTGATATGAAATATAAACAGTAATATTTAGTAACATCTTGTTTTTAAAGCTAAATGTAGAGACAAAACTTTTCACACTGCAGCTCGGCAGCAGACCAGTCCATTAACCCTGGGGGGTCGGGGGTAGTTTTGTTTTGTTATCATTATTATTAATTATTTCAAGTACTTCTCATGATTTAATTGATAGTAAGTGCTTCTAGCAGACACACCCCTCTGATGCAGTACTGTCCATAGTTGTTTATGCTGCTCTCTTGACTTGATTTTATTCAACAATAGTCGCAAATCTTGTTACAAAGTCAAACACTGTGTCACCAAATTGGGCACATTTTATGCCAGAGGATAAGGAGCGATTGCGGGGTTGCAGCAATCGCGGAGGGTAACCATCATACCGCATTGATTGGGTGCTTTATCACCACGGTAATAAAAAAATCCATACCGTCACAGCCCTGATCTTTTCTACAAACAAATCCTTAATATGCAGTCACATATGGTGACACCATATGTTGTTACATCCTCTGCATTGCCAAAAGGGAATATTTGTGATATGATTTGTGTAAAATTCACCAGTCGCAGGGGAGAAAAAAAATACCACTCACCACTTTGTTGCATTCATCCTCACCATGGGCCTCTCTTTCCTTTCCCAATAATGTTTTACACTTTCTGCTGCAACGTACAGGTATTACGCAAAGTCTCAGATTAAAAGTTCAAAAGCAGGAGTAATCTTAGTTCATCAGCAGCAGCCAGCAGTATTCTCCCTACACTCGCTGTGTGTGAGTGAGGCCTGATGAGAGCGGTCTTATCAGCAGGGGAAAGGCAACGTTTGGCCGAGTCCTTAGTAAAACAAGCTGGGTGAATCCAAAGATAACTGGGGCACTTGTGGTTCTCCAATTTGATTCCAGAGGAGACTTTCTGACTGACCGGCCAATCAAGAAAACAGGATTCACAGGAGAGAACATGCCGTTGTATGTTTATGCAGAATATGTTCAAATGGAATAATGATCCTGAGGCTTTTGGATGCTCCAAAATGTTCTGGCCCATGTCCTCACTCTGTGGTCTGAGGGAGAGCCAAGACTGGAAAAGAACAAGCCCAGAATTTAGGTGCTTTCTATTTTTAGAGTTGAATTTCCCAAAAGGCCAATTAGAAGTCTCATACATGATTGACCGCTGTGGCTTTTCAGCTCTTGTTCTTATATTTTTGTGGATAAGGCAAAAGCATGCATGTCAGCGTGACCATCTTTGCCCCAGCTACTGCTCTTCTATTCATCTTCATTGTGCAACCATGCAAAAAAAGCTCCACTGTGGAAAGTACTAATGCAAAAAAACCCTGTGAGTAAATGAATGATGTAGAGCTGAAACCATCAAGGCCAACAAGGGGTGAAATGAAGGGGATGTAGTTTTTAATCATGCTCCCCGTATTTTAGAGTGCCCAGTCAAACAAATCTGTCTCATGTAGTCCTTAGTGAAAGCAGCCAATCAGGACTGCACTTCTGCCAATCCAAATAGGCCACAAATGACGCAGTGCGTACATGTAAATGTTGGCCAATTGGGAAATTATCACACACATCAATCAACCTCTGTGTGCACATGTCCTTTTAGTGGATCTTAGATGCGTAAGCAAAGGCACCAGCGTGCAAACACTGGGGATGAAGTCTTGCATTGCCTGTTGAGCAAACAAGCGAGACCATTTTCATCTTGCACTCTGATTGCACCAAAGTCTCCTTCTGTATTCACCGGTAACTCTTTGCAAGCAAACTAAGCACATACAAGTATGCAGCTTCTGTGCCAAAGTCAAACTCAGCAATATGAAGCCCAGTCACAAAAGCAGAACATTCCAGACATTAATTCAATAATGCAAAATAATCAATATTATGTACAACTGTAGTGTCAGTTTCACAGACATGAAAAATTCAGCCTGCAAAAAAATTAAGAGCAATTACATGCAAAGTGTGATAGACTGATGGGGTGACTGGAGATCATTAAAAGACAGTAAAGGCAGGGAGGAAAGCGTAGGCTCAAAGAAATCAGGAGTGGGCGAGTCTTTAGAAATCTGGACTGAGAGTTGCTTTGAGCTTTCACAGCTGCTGAGAAGCCGTGCACACTGCTCTCCCTCTATTGTCCTGGCATCACTTCTGAGGACAGCAGAGACGAGGAGAACGAGGCAGAGACTACTCAGTAACGTAGCAGACAGGCAGAATAGAGCCTTTGTGACATGTCCACCACCACACAGAGACCACACCGGCCTGGTGGAAGGAAGATGCCCACGCGCTGTTGACGAATCCATCAGAAATCTAAGCATTTGCCTCACAGACGATATCGTCTGGATTCGGACCAACCACGTGAAAGATTTTGGCAGTTACTCAGTTACTAGTTTAAGACGTGTGTAAGGTCTACGAAATGGTGACTTTAAATACCACAAAACTGTGGCCTGCATGTCTAGCTGCTTTGAATATATGTAATAAATGTAATGAGATTTCAACTGAAACTAAATACGGGCCAACATAGATTGAGAAATAAATACTGATAAATTTGATTTCCTCAGGTGCTACTTGACTGAAAGATTATGTGATGCTATGCTCTGCTGAAGGAACATCCCTGGCTGTGAGGTGACCTCCTTTCTTTTTGAATGTGGATGTGCTTTCCTCTGTATTCCCTCAGTAAGTTTACTACTTTAAAGTTTAAAGTTAAAGACAGAGCTGTGAGGAGAAGGGGCTGCTTACATTGCAATGTTTATTTCATGGCAATCTTTTGATATTTCTTATCTACAAGCAGAAATGTTGGCTTGAAGGGGATGCTGCTGGAAAGGTCAGGGGGCATCAAAACATTAGGATTCATCCTCTGGGGATAATTAATATACACAATGAATTCAATGGAAATTCACATTAGGAAAAATTATTTTGGTTGGGAGCAAATCTTTGTGCATAACCTACCACATAAATCTATTCACAGGAAATGCTCAAATGCAGTAATTCAAGCGTGACTCCTTTGAAAGAAAATTTGAAATCAGCTCCCAATTATCCTCTGCATAATTTCTGTTGTCAAAGCCTCAGCAGCATTACACTGGTATTGGCACAGCAACATATTCTATATAATTAGAGACCAAACAGCTATGTAGAGCTGTATTGTTAGTAATTCAAATTCACAAAACCTCCTTCACTATCCCTGCATGACTTCACAAGAACAATCTATTCCAGATTTGTCAAGTAGTTACTCAGTCCAGATGTCCATTAAAACACGTCTGTTGGATTGGGGTATCCCTGCGAAACACCATATAACTGTCAAGGTCAGTAACCATCTTAATCATGCTGATTTCTCTAAAAATATACAGTTTTGTGCCAGTCGCCAAATCATATTGTCCAGAACTGTCCTTTCACTGAGGAAATGATTTCCAACTGTCCTTTCAGTGCTAATGATTCGACCAGCAGACTGTAGATGAATACTAATAAAATACATTACACACGTGTTGAAGGATAAACATGACAACAGATAACACTTTACAGTAAATTTTTCGTGAAATTATATGGTCTTGACATAACTCAGTTGCCTAAGTAACTTTTAGCCGCTCGTGGAAAGACTGAGCAACTTTTTTTGACCAGTCTGCATTAAGAAAGCAAGAGAATGGCCATAAAAGAAACTATTTTCTGACACAAGAGAGGACACAAAACGCACCAACAATGGTTCCATGAACTGCGCAGTGACAGCAGGTTAGTATGGTGTAAGGTCCACATATCTGGCAGAGGAACAGACGAGAGGTAATATAGCCGACAGGGATACGATCACACTCCGTGCTAGAATGCAGGATAGGATAAGGTTTCCGTCTTTTTCCTTTCCCCTCACACATCACTCACCAGAACTACTACACTGCTGGAAAAAGGTGAGTCAAGACATCGGCTGACAGAGTTTCAGTTCAGTGTGTTGATGAATTAAAGGTGACAGAACAAGCAATTTAGGATCATCGAGACAGGATGCTAACAATTGTTTAAAGTTGATTTTGGAAGGATTGTTAAATAGGGTTATGACAAGATCTCGTGCGACGAGATCTCGCAAGATTAAATCGTGTCGATATTTCTCGTTAAAGTGAAAGGATGTCTCTCGAGCACAGGGTAGAAAGAGAGCTCAAATCAGACTTTGAGCTCTCCAAGCTTCTATTAGTGACCTTTGGGTGGCAGTAATGAGCCTTTGCTATGTCTAGTCTGTCTGAAACTGACAAGACGAAGGAGAAGGAAAGCAACAGCTGCAGCGCTTCAGTAAAGTTAGAAAGATATTGGCAGATTCAAACTTCATGAATCAATACTTCAAATACAGTATGATCTAAAGATGCAAACTATGCATTTCTGCCATGTTGGTGAGGCACATGATGAGCTACAACCATACGTTTACCAGGACGATGCGTCACCGGCGCTCCACGGAAAACACTGCTCCTAATGAGCATCGGCCGTTGAGGAGACAGAACAGGGATCAACCACACTGATTTTGACAAAAAGTGATTTCATGTATTTTTATGAATTATTTAAGAGGTAGCGATAAATAAACTCTGTTTAATAGGAGAACTAAGTAAAGTGAAAATATCGTCTCGTGAGCTGCGTGTCACACCCCTATTGTTCAGTAAATTGGCGATTTTTAGCTCTCAATCACAAATGTTATTTTTTTCGCTTTATATTTACTTTTCTCTTCTTTTAGGATTACAGTAATGCCGGTATTATATTAGGATTAAGAGTCTTCATTCTGTTAAGTACAGGACACTGTCTTGGAGAGCTGTAATGTTCTTATGTAAGGAGCTGTGTCTCCATGATATGCTGGGACATCCCCATTGTTATTTCTTGAAATCCATACTAAAGGTAAGCACCTGTAAAAATAACTCATTGTAAGAGAAAAAATAAATAAATAGTAAATGAACAGCAACTGCTGCTGCCCTGGAATGCACTCCTGTTGACTAATAACGTGTGAGATGAACGAATGAGAACGAGTGGCATCGCAATTAAAGTTACTGACACAAAACTCAATCCATAATGAAGCTGTAGCTTCGCATTCATTATCATAAATTTGCCCAAATGAACCTCCAGCAAACAAGCAGCCTGTCAAGGTCTATATGTAGTGTAAATAAAGACAGACACTAACAGCATAATAAATATACAACATACCTCCTCATCTTTAACTAGAGTTCACATTTACCTCAACACATTTTTGAACCTGTCAAGGTTCACCACACTTTTTTTGAAGTTTCACAATACTTAAAATCTATGCAGATACTCTTTGTAGTTTGCAATTTAAGAGTTGTGACAAACTTCAGTTGTTGGAAGTTAGGTGGCCTGCCTTTTTTAAACTTTCATTAGACTTTCTTCTAAAAATGAAGCATCTGTCTTTGATCTAGACCTTGCATCTGGAGGTGATTAAGCATCAAACCATTTAAAGGGAAAAAGGTTCCAGAGAAGTCAAAATGAGCAGAGAGGAGAGATACTGTGCAGAAAAAGGTAGTGGAAGCTGCATTCAAGACAATGTTACATACTTTCAAATTATTTGTGCAGGTTAATTAAGTACAAAACATGTCAATAATGCTGAGAAAAGCCCAGGGCAGATTGGAAACATGATTCTTTGTGTGATACTACTATGTGTCTGCAGGCCAGTCCTGGGTCATCAAGAAGGAATGTGACTTTAACACCTTGAAAACAACTTTAAGGGTTTTGTTTTTTTTTAAAAAAAAATACTAATCCAGTCAATGTTTAATTTCAGCTGTGATTCTAACTGGTAAACTGAGATAACTTGATTCATAGCTTTTATTGAAAATGTCCTGAAGGATGAAATAGAAAGTTTGCAATTCAATTTTCCACAGCACATTGATGGAAAGGTTAGGAGGGCTTCTTGGGAAAGGTCTGCATGTTGTCGACCTTGGCGTAGCTTCACAGCTGGGGAGGAATTTGCCACAATATCAGGGATAATTCTCAACAAAGGTTTTACTTTGGCAAGAAATATAAATATGACACAAACTCCACTTGAAGTGTAGGATCACTGGTGTGAGTGTGGCGTTAACCCTTGGCCACCTGGAATGACAGAGGGGCTCCTGCTTAAAACATTAGCCTGTTTATTTTCCAAAGGTCAAATGGGAGACACAAACCTGCCACTATTTTCTTATGCATGCTGATCCAATGGAGAGAAAAGAAAAAGAGGACATTGAGGAATGATCGAAGAATGAGTAATTATTTTGAGTGATGATTTCATAATGTGGAGGTGAGAGGATTTAAAACAAAACTTGCTTTTAGCCTAATGTTGATTATGGTAATGATGTGAAATTGCTTGCCATTAGCTACCTTGCAGATGTAGAACTGGAAATTAAACAGATTTGACTTCAAGGGTTAAAAATGCTCATGTAACACAACCATGCACATAAATGCACTGAGCTGCTGTATAAATATGTATAAAGCATTTCAAATCTGACATCTGCTCGAAGCTCGCTGAGCAGATCCACTCTCACGAGACATCCACCAGGGAGGTGACCTTGCATGAGACACCCAGGAAGCCCGACTCCAGCTTGGCTTTGGTTCAGTTAGTCATCCCTTTCACAACCATCCAATAGCTGTGCTGAGCTTTGGTCTGCTGAGGCAGGCCAGGTGGTGGATCCTGGGGTCTGGGTAGGTGGGAGGGGAGCTGCTATGATCCATGCACAGCATGTGGAGGTGCAGGAGTACTGATGTGGGCTAGGCTAATGCTACAGCTGCTTGCAGTGGGTGGGGGAATGCCCACTGAGCGTGGCATGCACAAACACAGCACAGATGCAGGTCGGACCCTGATTCTCTGAGCTCCACGAGCTTGTTTGAGATGAGATAGATGGAGAGATTCATCGCTTGGGTTTGTCCTCCTCTCTTCTCTGTGTGATATTCCTGTGATCAAGCTGTCTTTCAGTAAATTTGTGATCATAGCTAGCTAGAGGGAGCACTGCATTCATCAATACAGAACTAGTGGAGTCACATCTGCCTAAATCCTGTAGGAGACAGCAAACTCTTTCGACATGGATTCATACTTGATAGACAATCAAAGCAAGTATACCACACAGCCACACAGCCACTAATTCAATCATTTGGTGGTCAACTCAGCGTTGATGCTGATCATGACACAAGTATTACTTTTCTGCATTTATGTCCCTTCAATGAGTGGAGATATTTGCATGAAAAACTCTCCTCTATGTACAGAATAACATCCAGATGCCAACTATGCGACACAGACATGTAGACACAAATGTACAAGCAGTATGTCTATTGACTTTGTGCACATTTACAGTATTTGGATGTGGGATGGCTTGGTGAAGTGTCCCAGTGCAGCAGAGGGAGCCAGAACTGAATGTGAAAGGGACTCAAGTTTGCAGAAGGGACCTCATAAAACAACTTCACCTCTAAACTGCCTTCATCTTTCAAAGGGAAGTAAAGGAAAAATGCATTGCACAAGATGCAGCTTCCAGAAAACACTGACATTTTTAGGTGGTTGATTTTATAGTAGACACTCAGAATGATGGACATGTTTACTGACAGTCCTGCTGCCATTGTAATTTCATTTCAGCTTGCTGGAAAACAGTAATTAAAACATACAGTTTGGAGAGCATTGTGTCACTAGTAGCTCATGTTGAGCATCTAGACTGCTCCAGTCTCATAGACCAAGGTGTTCCATGTTTGCAACAAGTCAAACGTGACAAATTTTCAACAGACAATAAAGGCTTCTAAATTGCATTTTTTTGTGGTTATAACTCCTAATTTGTTGGTAGAAATTGCATTTTAGACTCAACATGCCGTATGTTTTGCATGGTTTCAGTGATAGCATTACTCAGAATTGGCTGGTACTTGAAACAGCTTGACAGAGCCACTTACCTCAGTGCACAAAAGTAAATAAATCAATAGATCATCAGCATAGTGCTTACATATTCTCTAAATACATTACACTATGTGACAGTTCACATTGTTTTCTCACCCCAGGCAGTGGCTGCTCCCCATAATGACCAAGCTGACAGACTTTCCTGCCGCCATGTGGCTTGGAGACAATTTAGCTGGACCATAATTTAGCTGCCATGTGGCAGCAGCATTTAATTTAATGTTCACTTGTTGAAGAAATCGGTCAAACTTTCAACTGCTCTCCTAGGAGACTGAAAGTTATTTGTGCTGTTAAGTGCTGTTTTTTTACAAATTGGACCTTATTTCTGGGAAAAAATACTGTCATTTACTCACCCATTTCACTCTGGAGTCATTTGGAGACGATTTTGGATTAGACAATATCCATTTCACAGGAGTGAAGCGGGCACTGAAATGCAGCCAGTAAATGACACAAACTTGACCATTCAAGTTTACAGATTGAAAATTCAATCTGTACTCTACTTCCTGTGTATCATAGTTTACTAAGGACCCCTTAGTGCCCACCTATGTGGCCTTCACAGTGCCAAATGACTCCTAAGTGAAATGGGTGAGTAAATGGCAGTATTTTATCCCAGAAATAAGGTACAATTTGTAAAAAAAAATCACTTTCCCTTTAAATGTTTGATTCAATTACTATGGCATCGCTAACACAGCTTATTGGTTTACTGTCCTGAAGTCTAAAGTCTCATGTTACAGACACTCAACATTGGTCATGGCCTTGGAATTGACCACATATTTTTCTGTCTCAGATGAAGAGACCACAACTGTGATGCTATCCCGAAGTTGTCTGTGCATAGTCTGATATTTTTGTTAACAAGTTTAGTGTGATTGGAGGTAAAGAAAGTGAACACAGGAGACGGGAAGAAGTGGTGGCTGTCTGGGAGCCACAGCTTCATGCAGTAAAGTAATCCGTCCTGAGAGAAGAGAAGTGACTCACTCCCTAACATCGCTCTCGTGGCAAGGACGAGGAGACGGGGTGGGGGGGGGTGGTGAGTCAGGGCACTGGGGTCATGAAGGCCTCGTGGAACCATACACATAAACACGCCATGTCACTGACTGATAAACATTGCAAACAAATGAACACTGCCTAGGCAGGGCTCTGGCGTGCACCAGGTTTCTCCAGTAAAATCTGTTTAACTGTGAGCCCAGACCTGAAGAAGTCATCCCTGGTTCAGGCGTGAGGTGGACTCAGAACGCACTCTGGCAGCAGAGGCGGTCCAGAGCTGAGTGTCTGTTTGGATCTCATTCATTTGTTTCACCGAGTCACATAATTGCGAGTCAACACAGATTCATCCAGAGCAGACAGAGAATCATGTACAGTGTGCGCACACGCACACACACACACACACACACTATATACTATAACTTTCCGAACCTTTTCCTGCCAACAACAAACAACAGCTGTTCTTCACATAAAACTCTGGCTCTGTCTCATGGAGATGGATGGAGATACTGGCGCTCTGTCATTGTTACACCTTTCATCTTGTTTTCAAACTTGGTGGAAAATGCGATAATGAGATTTTCCATACTTCCACGTGTACAGTACAGCTACGTAACCTCCTAAACTCGGGCACTTTCTGTTATGGTAGAACCCGTTTTCTATTTGACATGCAACAATACGGTTACTATGCAATATTTGTATGTTTACCATCACTGATTCGTGAGCAGTTTCTTTTTTCACACAAATTCTTTTGAAAGCAAAGCAATAAGCATGTTTCATTTCCTCACAGGGATATTTATTTAGTTTTCACCAAAATATTTGG
Organism: Synanceia verrucosa; assembly: GCA_029721515.1. Taxonomy (NCBI): domain Eukaryota; kingdom Metazoa; phylum Chordata; class Actinopteri; order Perciformes; family Synanceiidae; genus Synanceia; species Synanceia verrucosa. The sequence continues at coordinate 5,182,472 of CM056559.1, forward strand.
GTGATAGAGTAATTATATTTTATCTTGTATACATGTCCAGACCCCTCCTTCATGTGATTCATTTCAAACAATCCCTCCTGAGTATACATAAGGTAGTCAGTGAGCACTTCAGTTGTTTCTCAGAGCAAAAGGGACTTCCACAGTAAACATGTCCTCCGATAGATTACACTCACGCAAGCTCCTAAAAGGAACACACACATTTGGATCAAACATATTTCATCTTCTTGGGTTTCACATAAAAATGAGCTTTGGCCATGACTTCCCCCTGATGATCTCCACGTTAATACACACCTCAAATTTATCTCACACACTGCGCCAGAACACTGTCCACAAGTCTGAGGCGGTTCAGTGATTACATTTCCTGCTTTTTGCTGAGCAATGACACTTACATAGGATGAGGTTGTTATCTTCAAGCGTCTGGACATGTGCTGCAGTATGAATTGCTTGTCCAGCTGTGCAAAAGAATGTGAAAGGCTCAGTGATGACACTCTACAAGCTTTCTACTCGCTCAGTAATTTCTTTCTACCCATAATCTAAAGCAAGATACATGAAATAGTTTCTTGAAAGACATGCAGCTTGTGTTTTTTGATTTTGTGGTTGAAGTCTTAAAAACTTTTCCCACAGCTTTCTGCACCTTTATATTGATGCAAATGCACCATTGATGTCAAAATAAAATATCTGTAGGTAAAACAATAAATGCATTTACATAAACTATACTGCATCTTGTAATCCTTCTACCATTTGCTGTTTTGTTGCTGGCAATGGATCCTGGTAGGGCATCACAAAACAAATTGGCCCCAGGAGACCAGGGGCCAGATTGAGAATGACTTAAAGAACACATGGTTTAAGAGGTTCGGACATGATGGTCCCTCCATCTAGGAGGACAAAGCTGGGTCAATTCCTAGAGCATGGTCTGCTACAGCAGCCTGGCTCTTTTCCCATGGGGAGCAGTCAGACTCACACAGCAGAACAATGCTGTATATAACAAGATCAAGTTTGGTAGCAGGTAATAGACTGCTCTCTGCCAACTGAGTCACTTAGAATTCTTCAAATAAATTAAGATATTTTTAGTAGAACAACAAAGAAATCAGGGTGACTCAGAGCAGCAGATGAATATGAAGGCATGCAGAGGCCTCACCTCAGATTTATTTTGCCTTTACTATATGCTATAAGGGGTTTACCTGGTTTTCACTGCAAATAAGGGAAGGATTTTCCTTTCAAAATGACCCATATCCACCACTCAAGCAAAAAATAAAATTATATGCTACTGTAATAGAATTCCTTTGTTGACAAAATAAGTAAAACACAAAGAATGGTTTTATTTTTTCCTCTTCTTTCAGACACAATAAATTCTGAACTCTCTGCTTGTCAAACTCCAGGCCTTAATCAGCTCAGTGTGACATCCCGTCAGCTGGGAAAGGCTACAGGCTCTGCAAAGTGGATGGGCAATAAATGAATGTTTTTCATTCTTGTCTTGGTATCTTAACATAACATCTTTTCTGTGTATGCAGAATTTTGCTTAAGTAGTTGGCTGTAAGTTCATGTTGTGCAATGCACTGCTGTCTGTTTGCCATGCACGATAATCGAGCTCATAATAAGTCTCCATATCGGCAGGAAAATCCGCTTCAAAATGAGTGGTGCCTGCAGTGAATTTACACAGTTGGATTTTTAACTCATAAGATATTACTATATGCACAAGTAAACTATGAGACTAAATATCACAGGTATAGTTTTCACAAATCTTGAAAAGGTTTTAGTAGTTGTAGATGTTTCAAAATCTCTTCTTTCATGAATCATATTCCTCGAAATCACACAATGCTCTGTTCCTTGCTGTAATCACAAGAACAGACATGCAAACAGCAAACTTGCAGAGATAACATGCACTGAGTTTTATCTGAAGGAAGACTGAAACAAACAATTTTACGCTGCATTTGCTTGTTGCAGTGTGAACAACGGGAAGCACCGAAAAATCCACGCCATAATACCTTGGTCTAACGTGCGTTTAATGAAAGTACAACCGTTCAGAATCATAACAAAAGCATATAAAATAAATCAGATATAAAGTTTAGGGAACGTTGGATTCTGTGCCTGATTTAAAGTGGTCGCTACAGAAGTGTAATCCGTTGCCTCTGTTTTCTTACGAACGCTATTTGCGCATTTTATGGCAGTTATCCATCTGTCTTCGTTCAGGATCTTTGGGAATCCTGTCAAACGCTCTTCCAGTTCATCATCCTCGGCTGTTCTGTGCAGTAGTTTCAACAGTGCGCCTTCCTGCCTATATGGTGGTGTTTTGATTTTGACTGTTGCATGTCAGGATGTCCCAGAGCACTATAGTATTAAGTTTTATTCCTAAATAAAAGTTCACAAAGTTCGCAAGACTGGAACTGACTGATTCTCCAGTCCACAGAGGTCTCAAGCACTCACCCCTACCCACCTATACACACAGTACTTAGTCATGTCTAGAGTTTATGCATCTACATCTGTGTAATTCACAAAGAAAAGGGTACCAAGCATAGGTCCAGGCTAAAGCGAGGTCCAGGCTAAAGCGAAGTCCAGGCTGAAGTGAGGTCCTAGGTCACAGGTCAGCCAAACGTGCAGCTGCCCTCTGTGACCTTCGACCTGTTAACCATATATTCTGTCTTTCATCTTGTAGCCAGCCACCCGCCATGTCATGTCGCATTTGAGGTTCTTCTGCCTTCATCAATAACCATGATGTAGAGGCACACAAGTGAATTATTGCACAGGAAAGGGAAGGGTAATGTAAATCACAGATAAATTGGCACCTGACTGCTCCCTTGAGTCTTTTGTGTTTTGCCATGATCCAAGTAAAGGTTGCTCTGACTTTGTAATTGAAGAGTGCTCTGATGTTCTGGGGTATGATATTAAAGGGACTCTCAGACCAGCAAGTGACCGTCAAATAAGCCACAAGCAGTAGGCCATTTATTAAACAAGCAAGTAAAGCCAAACATACAGCATTTCTTCTAATGCTTTAATATGTTATGCTACAATTCTGCAGCATTCACACTCTGTCATTTGGATGTTGGATTCAATTGTTGGATTGTTGGATGCTACATTGGCGAAGCTGAAACTCCATTTCCAGCCATCCTCTGCTTAGTTTTTGTGGTTTCTTGTTCTATGAGTGTTGAAAATACTATAACAAAACCAAAGTGAACTGAGCTAAAATGACCTCAGGAACACAGCAGAGAGACATTCATGTTATTATTATACACATGATAATTGAATGCATGAATCATGCACATGGAATAGGTGAATGGGTTGTCATCTATCATCTCCTTATCTGCTCTTATATACAAAGACTCCACTTTGAACTTTTACTGCTCAAAATTACAGAGGAACAGTGTTCCAGCACAAGAAATGTCACGGTGCTATGACAAAATCTCAAATCTTCTCTTGTGTGAGAACAGCTCTGCTGCCAACACGGCTTCATCATTATCAGCTTCATGTGAAAACTCTGGAGGATCCCTCATCATCAGACATACATCCTGGAAGCCAAAAGATGTCTGTCTGCTGGTGTCGGTATCTCGCTCTCTCCTCTCTTAATGTGATCCACAGAAACATATCGGATGCTTTCTCAACTCCTATAAATGCTCATCCAACTCATATTCTTCAGTCAGAGATCGTTTTTGAAGAAGTAGAACTATACATAGCACAGCAGCTCTCAGATGTGACAGCTGGATTAAGCTTTGAATGACAAGCATTTACACTTTATATATATTAATAAATAGTATTTATCAGCTTTTTAATTAGTCTGATTAAAAACCTCTTTTTCTGTTAATTCAAGCAGGTGCATATTTTTGCATATTACAACATGAATTTCACTAAATATTTTTTGACCATCAGTAGCTTGAGTATTGTATGAAGTATATTTGAGTAAAGTATAGCATGTAATATCATATTACAGGATAGTATAGTACTATATCCCAGTGAAAGTATCTAAAAAACAAGCTAACACACAAGCTATCATATACCCTTTGTCCTGATGTATATTTTTACTAATACTACCTATAAGCAGGAGAACATTCAATGTATGGTCATTAAGTATTGTATTATAAACTATTCCCAATTTGCAATCAAAAAGTAAACTTTTTCGTTTATATAGACATTACACAAGGCTCAGGCTGTTATAACTGACTGGCACTGATCCGATACGTGGTTGAGGAACTCATTATTCTACATTAGTTCTTCTGTCTTGCAAATGCTTTTGTTGAGTTGAACAAATTATTCATAGTCATGCATATTAGTCTTTCAAGCATGCCCATAATAGTAACAAATTAGCCCATTAAAGCAGTGTTAGAGGACATTAGACAGGAAGTGAATGGGTTAATGTATCATATCCTGCTGGTCGACCCTGGGCACTAACCTCTGGAGCGCTTTGACTCCAGACCCCTTTGACAATGGTAGAAATAAATCAAGGTTTGATTCCTGAGGAAAGATTTATTGTGAGGACTGGAATGTGTCTCAGGGTGTGAAGACTGCCTGACCTAACAGACACAACAAAGGTCAAAGGTCACCGTTTCTCTCCCTTGACTATCCGACTGGGGAAAGAGGAAGATGGTTAGTTGTTATGGTGAAGTCAGTGAAGCACAGAAAAGTAGGACCAAAGACTAAAGATCAGTGAGCTGCAGGAGACCGTTTTAAACAGCAGCCAAAGTTGTTAACTGTAAACAGCAAAATGTAAATGCTTACTTTAATAGGCAGAAATCATTTCAAGTTTAACCAACCAAGCTGAACTGCGATCACTTTATGTGAAGGGACAACAATTTAAGACACAAAATAAAAAAAAATCCAACTCCAAAATGCAACTTTCTTTGGCGGGAGCTCAACTTTACTGCTATTTAATGAGACAGTCTGATATTTTGTCCACATTAACTCTTTGAGTGCCATTGATGTATTTCAACGTCATTTAAAATCCAACTCTTGAGTGCCATCAACTTAATAATACGTCAAAGTGTTTTTTTGGCAGCTGGTTGCCGATCGTGGCCTCCCGCAGCCTGTGAGTAATGCTGGGGCTTCTGGGAGTTGTAGTCAAAGCATAAAGGGACAGTATACACCACAGAGTTCAAAGCAGGAAGTGGAGAGGATCATTATTAGATAGAAAAATGGACGGATTCTGAACATAAAGTGGCGTTTTTGGTGAAAGTGGCCTCTACGTCTGATAAAATAAGAATGGAACAAGGTAAAAACAACCTTTTTTCATGCTGAAACAGAGCCTCTTCTTTCATTTGAGCTATTCAGTGTTTTTAGAGTCATAGCACAAAATATTCTGTGGGTCTTGAAATGTGACTCAAAATGGGCAAAAATGCTGGAACAAGGCACTTTCTGTTTTATAAAACTGGCACTCAAAGAGTTAATATGCAACTCTGGGGCAAACTGTGATCAAATGTGTTTCTTCTTATAGCTATGCACTTTTGCTTCTTGAATGACTGTAGATTAATCCTCATATGGTCTTTATATTAGAGGCAGAAATCTGAACAGATTCTCTCAGCACCTGTTACATGAAAAATGGCCTGAGCATGTAAAAGCCTTCTTTGTACTTTTCAAGAGCCTTTTTCTGATATAAAGCTGTCAGAATATTTCAACCCTGATGTTAGAGTAGAAGCTGAGGCGTGTCCTCATTTGGAGATAAGAGCAGTTGTGGTGATATTTCTGTGAAGACATACAGGAGAGGTCAGGAAAGCAGCAGAGCAGATAGACAGGAAGGACACAGACCTTGACCAGATCAAAGAGAATGGGCTGTATACTGACTAATAATGGGGCCACCAGGCTATTCACGTCCTTTAGGATGGATAAGCTGTCCGTAACACACATGCACCCATGTCTTACATTTCTGCTGCCTTTCTGAAATGGGAGAAGAGCCAAGACGAACACAGTGAGGCTGACCTGAGGTCACTGGCTTCATGGATAGTGGATGAGCTGTTGCAAGTGGCAGAGAAACCGCTCTCTAAACCAGCCACACAAAGGAAGAAGTGCTGAAAGATTACTTAAATAAACAACCCAATGAAAATAAACAGCTGGCAGAGGTTTTCCTCGAGAAAAGAAGAAAATAGTAGTGTTTTTTCTATGAGTGACACAAAAGATAAGAGTTGTTAAACTCTTTTCCAAGCCACTTAAATAGGGGCATTAGTTTTGATTTGGTGCATGTCTGTTCGCAGCACTGACCGCGTCAACAGCTTTCAGAGAGCAGGTGTGGTTTTGAGGAGAAGATAAATGTGAGCCAGTTGATAATAGTGCCTGCCTTATGACACAACAGTCCTCTTGAAAACTCGACAGCTAATACCTGAGATAGATCACACTGTCTGAGAAATCACAGCTTCAGTGCTGGTGCCATTCATCATTGTACTTTAAGAAGAAGAAGGAAAAGAAAAAAATCCTTTATTTAATTTTCATTTTAATGCACATTACAAGCAGGAAACACAGACATGCACTAGTGGAGAGGTGTCAGAGCGTGGTCTGATGCCTTGCCCAAGTACTCAGGAGAAGAAACTAGCACCTCTCTAGCTACCAGTCCCCAAACTCTCAGCCTAAGCCACTACAGACTGAGTTACTGCCGCCCAAGTTACAAAATCATCAAGTTTGGGATGTGGCACGGAAAACCTCGACGATCCTTCTGAAGAAGTCTGATATAAGCATCTTGCGTACACGGCAGGGAAGTAGAAATATGATGGTTTGAGCTCTATTATGGTTTAGAAACTGCTGACTAGGATTGGAAAATAAAGCCACATTAAACAACGCTGAAGATAATACATAACCATTATGTGACCACATGCTTATAGTTTCAGGCTGAGGGCCTCTTGTGAAAAGTGAATCTTTATGTTGATATCCTCTCTTCCATTCTGTTCTAGTGATTTGGGTCTAAAAACAATGACCTGAGATCTCCCATTGTAAAGCACTTCCATTCAATCTTAGGAAAACATACAACAGTAACTTATATATGCCAGTCATACTTGTCTGAAAGTGTAAAAGAGAGCATTGTATGATGAGGAAAGAGCAAATTTAGTAGCCTTTTGCAAAGAAAGGAGACAGGGTGAGAACTGTGAGGAAAAAGTGGGGAAAAGTGAAGCCAAAGGCTGAGAAAAAAAAAAACAGTCTAATCCTCCAACCCCCTGTTCCCAGTTTCCTCTGAGGCTGAGGCCTTCCAGCGCTCATTCAGAAACAACTATACAATGTTTTCCTTCCCCTTAACAGATTACATCAGCACACTAGAGCCTATTCCCTGCGACTACAAACAGTTGCCGTATCTAACAAAAGTGCCTTTAACTGTGGCTGCTGTGAGGGGCCCTGGTTTTCACAGGTCACTGTTAAGAGCTACTAAAGGAGGCACTATGCGCATGCATGTACGGCAGATGCATTAGAAATTCAAAACTTTGAAACACTTAATTCACTAATCCAGCAAGACCACATACAAGGTTCACTAACATTTCAATAAACGCCTGAATGTGGGGTAATGAGGGATTAGCTGTGGCTTTCATAAAGCAACCAAATGTGGGCTGTTTTTGTGTTAATGGCAGAAAAGAAAAAAATGGTACAAAGAAAACATATTGTAATCCAAAAAGCCAATGGGAAATGGGGACTGTGGATTATTGGCCAGTCATGGGATCTCTCGAACTTTGCTTCACCAGTATAACTTAAGCTCATTTGATGGGTTAAAGATTCAGATGTCACATGATTCTTTGGGGGAACTGGCTCTGTGTAGCGAAACGATAAGCAGATCAACCACTCCTCAAAGGGATTACATCTAATTTCAGAGGGCAAAGGCTCAGAAAGGGGAACAAGTAAGAATGAGAATACAGGGTGCATGGCCGAAGTTGAACTGGATGATCTTATGTTGTTCATTATTAAACCAGAAAACAAACTGTTGCTACTTTCCTCTGAGACAAAAAGGTCCAGTCTTTGACAGGAAAGTTTGATAGCATCTGCCCAGCATGACAAAATAGGCAGAATTTCCTCATTTACCATAAGATAAAATGTGCAGTTAAGAAATATTCAGATGAATTTAAATCAAGCCTCAATCTCTGATCTGTCTGTTCAAGGGTGGAAACCCTCATATGAGCAGCTTTTGATTTCTATGCCTTTCGTTTCTGATGCCGACTCTGGAGGTTGGAAGTGCAAATGATGACCCAAAAATATCGACTCTGAGCAAAAAAAAGACTATCAGTGATCAGTAATTAATAAAGAATGATATCAGTATCTGTTTGCACCATGTGCACCTCATAATTCACCATGCCAACGTGCTGTTGAAGTGCGTTTGGATGATGATCACTGCGTTTCCTTTGAGCCCCATTAAGCAGTTTTGTGGGGAAACATTTCTGTCTGTGCCAAACACTCACTTCAGAGATCAAAGTCTCAGTTTTAGAGATATTTCACTTTTTGTTCTGCATGCTGTGTGGCCTTTGGTTAGAGGTTTAAAGGACAATGCTGTTGGAAAACACACATCACACATTTGAGGTCTTCAGCCTTATTATTATTATGCATTAACTTAAGACCTTTTGGCTGACCAGAGACTGACATTTTTGTAAGCTTTTCTCTGTTTGATATTGGACTGCCATTTGAGCTGTTACAAATACGACAGGATTATTTGCAGGCATTCCAGAAAATCTTTATAAATTTAATTTCTCCACAGAGTGCAGCCTGGTACCCAGTGGGAAGCCCTCACAACTTATTAGTAATTAATGCTGACGGTAACAAATAGCAGACACTGCAGAGCAATTTAACCCCTAGTTCTTAACAATACCTTCTCAACTGTAAACTTTTTCTGCTGCTTTCATCATTCATGGTCTCTTAGATCACTGTCACTCCAGAGACAATACTTTGGCCCATGGAGGGGTGGCTATAAGCTTTCCCAGACCCAACTTCAGCCAAGCACTATGTGTTTATGAGGTGCTTTTGAAATGTGATGATGTCACACACCGGCTGTGAAAACATGTTAGGCAGCCCTACCATTGGTCCTAATGAGAATATTAGCAATGAACATAGAGCAGTGAGAAAATGTGCCGAAGGAGCAAGGCGAGTGTGTGGCCTGTTATCACTGCCGCCTCTAGAGATGTAATATCAGAGATGGGTGGTACCAGATATATCTTCAACAAGATACTGTTCTTGCTTTTGTGCAAAGCTGCCAACCACTTACTTTACTTCAAACAAATACTTCTGATTTATTATTGTATTGCTTATGTCTGGGTACAGATTACACAGCTCATTTAACATTCAAGAAAGAGGAAATATCTAAGTCATCCTCCCATGTATGCATGATGTAATAGTTCATTAGGTGAGAGATGACCTTTAACTCCAGTTAAAAAGCACTGAACTGCACAAACGAAAACATAGTTATGAATATTCTATTCCATTTCTGCTAACAGTGGCCACTTATTATTCAAAACTAAGTTTATAGAGATGTAGTATGATGAATATTTTATCATAAATATATGGGAAAAATGGTGGTGGATGGATATTTTTTTCCCATTAATGGTTGATGTGGGGGAAGTGACCCTATGTCAGCCTTCAAAAGAGCACAGAGTATCGTCCATATCCTATAAACAGCACAGTATGATCCATGCTGGATACATATCAGGCACACAGTAGGTGCATGTATTTATTTAAGGGTCTTGTAGATCAGACAGTCTCTAGAGGATTTGTCAGTAATCACTGATAGTTTACGTTCAACAGCAATATTTAGGTTTGCTCTATTTAGAAATCACTGAGTAAGGCACATTAGCTGTGACAATTGTTTACCTTAGAGTGACTTTGACACATCAATGAGAAGAAATGCCTTCATACCCACTTTGATCTGGTAAATTCATAGCATGTAGTCCTAAGCACTGCTCAGATGTGATTATTTTTATAAAGGGAAGCAGGAGGATAACATAATCATAGCTGAACATCGCTGTGATTTATTCATGTCATACATGTGGCTCCATCCAGCAAGAACAAATCTGGACTGTGTTGGTTTGTGTTATTTTACCTACAGGACTCACTGTTAATGTTCCATGAATCCAAAATTGTCATTCATGAATATCCAGGTGGAGATGTATCCAGGAGTGTCCTGACCCGATATCAGTCCAATATCAGCAAAAAAATAAGTATCGGATTACATCCATTCCAGACTTTAGTCTATTCAATTATAGAATATGCATATGTTTAACTTAAAATAGTGGTTATTTTGCACTTCAGAAGTAGATTTTTTGTTTTTATTGGATATATTGAGGTAATTTTTCAGGGTCTTCTAATTAATTTTTTTAGTTATTTTATTCAATTATAGAATATTTTTATGTTTAAGGTTAAAATTGATGTAACCCATTGGTTAATAATAAATGGATCAGTTTTTCTCATACCTACTGTTGCTGACTATTGTTCTCTGTTATTGTTTGATCAAGCCTTTTCTAACATTCAATGCTATAAAATAAGTAATAAAATATGTTGCTGTCTTTCAACGTCCACCAACTTGTCCTCCTCTCTTACAATGCACTTTGTGTTGTCCTGGAGTATATTTAACAGTTAAATGTTTTTGGCCCATTAAAACATTTTCTCCATCAATTTCACACCTGCTGTTTTTAAAGCAAACACCTCGGTATCAATGTGTCTCTGTGTGATCCCTTACCTACCACAGCTGTTTAGACTACAGCCAAGAACACTAGCACTATGTAGCTGAAGGTAGCTACAGGTTGGGATAGTAAACTATTGGTGTCAAGTACATAAAGTTAAAGCTATGACGCTACATCCCTCCAGATTCTGGACCCATTCGTTTCTAATTTCTTTTCCGGTGGGATGATAGATGCTCTTCCTCTAACTGACATTTTTACGATGTACATTTTAAACAGCAGATCATCAGGGTTACATACGTGCTGTTCCCAACCAAGTGTGGTGCGAGTTAAAAATGACCACCAGGGGATTAAAGCATATTCACTGCTCCCATCTTGATAGTGTTAGACACAGAATGTGTGTAATGGTTGAGTTCCTGCAGTAAAAACATATTTTCACACCTTGTCCGGAAGTTTAGGCCGAGATACGTTTGGTCGTTGTCTGGTCTCACAGACACTGGTAAACAACCCATTGCTGATTACTGATTAGTCATGTAACATTTGCCCAAGTTAAGATTCATACAAATGGTGATACATACTCGAAAAGAAAAGACTGCTGTGCTCCGGTGATCCTGTGGAAAACCACCAGGCATGACCCCGGAACCACACACTTTAAGGCCATATGTTCTTATAAGAGTTTCCTCCACAACAGACCCCTTTACTTTAGGGGATTAGGACCTTTCCTATCACACAAGCCTACTGGAGAGAGACCAAAGAAGGAATAGAGCTCCCCACCAGTCTAATCAAAGACTTATTTTAAAGTCAGATGAAGAAGGAAAACACGACAGAAGCAACATGTTTATTTTCCTCACAGTATTCACTGACTAAAAGCTTTTTCTGTTTTTTTTTGTGACATTTAATTTGAAATCATTCCCACAAAAATATTTTATGAAATGCTTTTGCGCTATAAATTCACTTGTAAGGAGAAGCTGAGGCCTCTTTGAGCTGTTGTTCAGCTCCACTGAGAGAGAGGCCAACTATAAGTAGCTTGAAACTCAATAGCAGTACAAATAAAAGACTGTTAAAACCCAAAAAATACCCAAAATGAATTCAAGATGAGGAAATCTAATTAATTTATTACTTTTCACCCCAGCCATTGTTTAAAGGGTACAGATCAGTGACTATAGACAAATAACAAAATAAAACCTTAAATACAGAATCATAAAAACAGAAATCAGGCTGCAAAGAGATGAACTGACCAAACCAAAACCTTTACCTCAGAGTTTGTGAAGTCAGTGCTCCAGATGCAGTCAAAAGCTCAGAGATTTGCAGATCTGTGTAAGCCAAGGAGAAATTTGAAACCACGAAAGCTTGTGGGGGGAGAAGAATAACAAAAGGCCTTCATAGAAAAGCAGTGAGAAGAAAGAGGCAGCTTTCATGCTTTACCAAATTTCAGATGAGATTTAAAAACATCAAAGAGGAACTTAAAATATAATAAGCATACATATTAGGAGTGAGTATTTTCTTTACTGTCACTTATCTTAGTTATATATTTATGAACCCCAGTGGCCAGAAAAGTTCAATTTAATTCAAGATTTCATTTTGGCAGCTCTGTATTCTTTGAGATTTTAACTTTTGCTACTTTTTGTTTTCTTTTCACTTATATTATGATATTATTCACAAAGTTTAGCTCATAGTATACTGAAAAATGACCACAAAACAAAATGTAGGAGGTGGAAAACAGTCATCCACATATGGGGTGGAGAGGGCAATCCCACAATAATAATAATAACTAGACTAAAAATTCCTGAAGAAATTTTAATATGTGCCTGCACACATGACGCCGGACCCACGCGATGCCGGGCCATGTAGGCCCAGTCTGATGCATGCTGACCCTCTCCTTCACCGGAGCACGCACTTCATGCGTGCCTGTCCCAGGTTCGTGTTGAAAACAAACACACCGAAGCACGCACTACGTGCGTGCCTGTCCCAGGTTCGTGTTGAAAACAAACACACCTTGTTTCCTGTGACGCTTAAATCAGAGTTTGGGGCTTTTACTTTGAAAGGACAGTCATAGCCACAGCTTCCTGTGAGGAAAAAAGTTACCCCTCCGAAGTTTGGTGCTTTTATTTTGAAGGAAACAGCCTGAGCTTCCTGTCTGTGTGTGTGATCAACACTCTCTGTATCTTTGGTAATGGGCAATCAGAAGTCTGTATCATATCATCATCTAATCTCTATATATGTGTCTATGTGGATCCCCCCATCTGACACACACACACACCAACATCCAGTCACACTCAGCTCACAGCTGACCTGTCGAATCACCTCTCGTTTAAAAAAAAACTATAAGGAGTAGAGCTTAGATTTTTGCATGTGAATGATGCTATGGTGATGGAGGTTCATTCATATCACCTAATTCTGCTGGCCACCCCTGCATTGCTTAGACACCACATGGGGCACCCCTATGGAAAAGTCTAGGTGCGCCCCTGGTCTGTCTCCCACACTGGCTCCCACTGACTGCCATTGATTTCAAGCTGAGTCGGACCATGCCAAACTCCTCTAAATAACTCCCCAACCGTAAGGCGTACAGCTTTGGGGTTTGGACCGTTGGTGGCAGGAGCTCGCGAGGATCGCAGCGATGTAAATTTTATGTCTCTAGCCCACTCATAAGCCCGTCAGCGGCAGGTTAAACACAAGAGGTTTCCCTGCTTTCTCACGCCTTTTCCTCTGAAAATTAACATTGGGCCCAATGGAGAGATTTTTGGAGGTGCTGCCATAATTAAGGGTCTGGAGCCAAAACCATAAATCTCAGAGACATAAGAGACACATCGCTACGACCGGGACGAAATTTCCAACGTTTTGCTGTAAAAATTATGTCGGTGGAGTGAACGTGGCCCTCACAATCGCGATTTAAAAATATTTTTTTCAGACGATTCTGAAACTGCTCTCCACTCTAGGTGTGTAGTTGTGTCACTCTAGTGCACGCAATAGACACCCATGTTAAGCTCTGATTTTTGAAGATTTCATGGGCTGGAAAAAGTTGAAATGCTGAAGAAACTATACATTTTTTTAATTGAAGATGAATTATGAATATGTTGCCAGGAAAATTTGCTGCGTTTTGAAAGTTGAATGGAGTTTCTAGGTGAAAGTATGAGGGAGCTGTGACTGTTTGTTCACTGAAGAAAAAAGTTTGAAATCCGACCCGTTCCCCATTCATTCCTATGGGACTTTTTTCGGCGGTTTTTGGGGTCTAGCGTCACCATGGTAACGGCTTTGACGGAGAAAAGTAATAGCAGCCGTGGCACGATCGAGACGCACGTTTTGATATATGTCATGCCTGGGTGCACCTTACGGTACGACCCGCATTAATTGCCGAAGAAGTGTCTATAATAAAAATAATAACCAGCCTTGCTAGACGGCAGGCACATAATAAAAAAGAAACCCTCGTCCTGAATACTAATATACGCGTTGCTGGCTAAAACACAGTGTTTTTATGATGTTTGGATGGATTTTTTGGGTATTTTTTGGTATTTTTTATCATTTTACATCATATATGTGTGTTTTGGACCTCCTACAAGCATTTATGGCAGGCTTCGCCTGCCATAAATGCTAAGACACTTGGGGCCTCCCCCCCAAAAGGAATAGTAATATGTGCCGCCGTGCTCGCAAGGCTGGCTTCGCCAGCCTTGCTCGACGGCAGGCACATAATAATAATAATAATAATAATATCAAGTGTTACAGATCAGATTTGTAAATTATGAGTGTGGCCCTGCTTTCCTTTCATAAAGCAGTCGTCCTGTCAGACGGTCTGTTCGGGGGACTAAAGGCAGTCTGTCCTCTACCGGTTGCAGACTCAAAGCACGCCATTGTCTCTGACACATCTTCATCTACATGACGAGTGGGTGAGCCATTGGGAATATTTAGCCATGTCAGGAAGTGTTAGCAGTGACTGAAACATGAGGTTGCAGAGAAGGACTGACAGGTGTGGTCTTTAGCAGTCTGCGTGTGTGTGGGCATTGTTGAAAAAGTTATCTTTGACACACACTACTAAACTATATTATGTATAATGTTAACTCATTGGTCGGCCGTTTTATAAAACAGAAAGTGCCTTGTTCCAGCGTTTCTGCCCATTTTGAGTCATATTTCAAGACCCACAGAATATTTTGTACTATGAGTCTGAAAACACTGAAAAGCTCAAATGAAAGAAGAGACTCTCTATTTCATCATGAAAAAAAAGGTTTGTTTTTACCTTGTTCTGTTCTTCTTTTATCAGAGGTAGAGGCCACTTTCACCAAAATCACCACTTTTTGTCCATATTCTGTTTGTTTTTCTCTCTAATCTCGATCGTCTCCACTTCCTGCTTTGATCACTGTGGCTTATAACGTCTCTTTATGCTCTGAATATATCTACCCAAAGTCCCAACATTACTCACAGGTTGTTGGAGCCCCCTGCCGAAAAACACTTTGACGTCAAAATACGTCAATGGCACTCAAAGAGTATATTACATAATATTAATTATTTTACATCCTGTCTGCACAAAAAACTTTGACAAATTATTGCTGTAACTGATAAAGTTTTCAGGATATGTAAAAGTTTGACTAATTCTTCTAAAACACAGTTTGGTTGTCTAGGGAACAGGTATGCAGTATTGTTATTCTAACATCTTAGTTGGCAGTCACAGACTGGTCTGCTTTGACTGATCCTGCTGAGATAATACGAAGAAGTCTTTGATTTTAGGTAATTCAGGTAATAGTTTCCAGAGAGAGCCATTCAGCACTGAGGAATGCAAACTAATCTGGTCACATTGGTTCTGCTGAACCTCTCAGAAGGACCCGCAGGGTTGTCACCCTCATAATACCAGCCCACATTTGCATCCCTCTTCAATAAAAAGTTAAAGGAGGAGGAATGAAAGGAGGATGGAAAGAGGGAGGGGCTCACACACATCATCAAGTGAACCATAGCTACTGTTCATGTGCTGTGAATGCATTGAACTGTGCCATAATCTGCAGGTGTGAGTAGCTGGCTGGCATAATGGAAATGAAGGTTTAATCAATGGGTGATATTTTTTTTCTGTTGAGTTGAAAGATGAGTGTGGAAGAGGAGTGAAAAGGTCCAGTCAAAACTGGCCACTTTCATGTACACATTTTCAATTCTTCTGTTTTTTTGATGCCAAAGTGTTTGAAATTTTGCCATCGCAAAGCGAAGGGGAGACAACTTGTCAGCTGCCAGGGCCCTTCTGCAGTGGTCTAAGCCAACAAATTAAGAACGCCTGACATACTTTGTGAAATCCTGTTAAGGATACTGTTGATAGGCAGCGACTTTGTCACTGTGCAGACAATGGCTTCACTCTCTGCTCCAGGGTCATTTTCATTAATTAAGCAACGTGGCGCTCAAAAGCTAATCCAATCACACAGCAGCCTTTTCTCACGGTTCCAGACCCAGCTTCTGGATGACTTTGGTGGACCTGCTGCTCGACAACACAAGCGACACAACAATGAGCACTGCCAAACAGAGCAGGGACAGAGGATGGGGATCTGGAATGAGCAGGGGAAGCGAAGAAAATAACAAACCACCCATACATAAACCAACAAAGCCAAGGATCAACAGTCGCCTAAATTCACGGCAGTTTGTCAAGATTTTCTGGGACTCCGGACAAAAGATGAAAGAACTAATTCCCTCTTTCATGTATTCCTGTTTTCTCTGAAATAGCCACTGTATGTTGACAGCAGGTGTTATGAGTCAGTGGATTCATACTGTGTATTGAAAAGGACATCTTGCAAAGGCAAAATCAGTTTTATGTTAGCATCTTGACCTCCTTTTTTTCCCCGTTTCTGGTAGAGTCATCTGGACGTCAACGCATCCCATCGGTTCAGTCAACTTGTTTGCCGGCCTCTCTTTCAGCTCGATGACTTCCTCTGCACAGAACAAATGCTCTGTGCATGGCCTTGCTTAAGGGCAGGATCTGTGATCTCAAGGGGCAAAAGTACACTGGAATTTTTTAAAAATGATCAAACCAAATGACTGAGCCTAGTGTAGCCTTTTTACAATGAAAGTAGCTAAGAGCACAAGCTGCTGACTAGCTCCAAAATCTAGAGAAAAAGTCATCACTTAGCCTCCTCAAGAACCACTCCATTATGAATGTACACATATCATTTTTATTTTTTTTTCCTCACAGTATTTAAGCATAAAACATGAACAAAATCACTGAAGTGGGTGAAGTGGAGCCACATGATTTTGTCTAAAGTCTGCAAATGATTCAGGATTTTGCTCATTATTTATTCAAAAATGTATCATAAAACAGTGCCTGACATTAATCTTCAAATTAAAAATCAGTATTTTGTTTTCGTCTTGATTATCAAAGCAGAGACAAACAGTCTCCATGGTTATTGGCTTATGGACTGTTCACTCTGTCTGTCAGGCTTTTAGCGGTTTCTCTTTTGAAGCACATGCATCAATTCTCCGCTTGATGTTTTGTGCCAATAGACCATAGACTGCTAACAGTTTGACATATCCCTTCAGACAAAGAGCCACAGGCTTCCTTGGACTAATGGATGTAACAGATCACACCAGGCACAGATGAAAATACAAAAGTTGAACTGGATAAAGCAGCAGAGGTGGAAGACTTGGGGAGAAACCCTCTCAGTGTTGTATTTCTTCTCAGACCATCCTGATTTGATTGAGAATCTTGGAGCACAGCGTTGGGCAGTATGTCTTTGATTTGTGTTTCAGGGCCTGCAGATCCTACTGCTGGCTATCCTCTGAACTCTGACCTTTGACCTCACCCACCATGATGATCTGTTGTCAAGGGCAGAATAAGAGTATCTGACTCATATTCTAATATTGTGCTTTTGAATGCATTTCAAAGTCTGCTTAAATGTGTATGTTGCCACTGCCAGAAGTTAATCCTGTCTTTTCTACTGTTTCCTTTTCTCATATACGAGAAGTCTGAGGTTCAAA
This sequence comes from Synanceia verrucosa, assembly GCA_029721515.1. Lineage (NCBI taxonomy): Eukaryota > Metazoa > Chordata > Actinopteri > Perciformes > Synanceiidae > Synanceia > Synanceia verrucosa. The sequence continues at coordinate 5,199,961 of CM056559.1, forward strand.
ACAATTAGAAACAGCTGCCAGTAACATGCTGCTACACTGACTTAGCTGGTTAGCCATGAGTAAAAGTAACAATGTTCAAATATAAGCAAAAACAATGACCAATTAATTCTACATCTGGGAAAATTATATCTATAGATTGATCATTAACTCATTGAGAGCTAGAACTTTTTTTATAACCAAAAGTGCCTTGTGCCAGTATTTTTGGTCATTTAGAGTCATCTTTCATGATGCACAGAATATTTTGTACCATGTCTCTGAAAACACTGAATAGCTCAAATGAAAGAAGAGACTCTCTATTTCATCATGAAAAAAACATTTGTTTTTACCTTGTTCTATTCTTGTTTTATCAGAGGTAGAGTAGAGGCCACTTTCACCAAAAACACCACTTTTTGTTCAGAATCCATCCGTTTTGCGCTCTCATCTCGATCGTCTCCACTTCCTGCTTTGATCTCTGTGGCGTATACCCAGAGACCCCTAAATTACTCTGTAAGAAAGACTGTGTGAGTGTGCAAAAAAAGAAAAAGGTACATATACTTTTATGGCACTCAAGCATTCTATTTTAAAGGACGTAAATATACATTCTTGGCACTCAAAGAGTTAATAAAGAATTTTGTTTTTGATGACAGCAGTAGAGGGATGCGTTTGTTTTCCATCAGGGGAGCAACTGCAGGATTAAGGCAGGGGACTCCTGCAGCCTGACTCAATGAAGGGAGATCTACCATCTAACAGCACTATTTTTCCAACTGTCGGCTTCAGATTAGTGCAGCTGACAGGCGACATGCGGGTGTTGATGGAATTCGTGCTAAAGCTGGCAACCCTAGTGTACCGCTCTCTCTTGGGCCTGGTCACTGATACTCCCACCTGGGCATGCAATCCTGGTCTGAGACGGAGAACACACCTAGCCAACCCAAATCAGTCAGCCTGGAGGAGTGTGTGATTCTTCTCACAATACATTCTCATTTGCTGCTTGAGGAGGAGGAAAAAATCATGGGAACTATTGGATTTCATAGTTTGGGTAGATCGGTGGGACTGGGTGGACCTTCCCCTTCGAACCAAACAAGTCCTCATTCATGCCAGCTACTAACATCACATGCATTAGCTTCACATGCTATAGATTCAATGCCTTGGCAAGGAATGCGGGACGTCCCTGGTCTTTTGTTGAGAACAAATTACGCAGCCTAATTTCCCTCCAGTGAAGCTTTGCCTGTTGTCTCGTCCAAGAAAGTGTTTAGTTTATTGTTATAAATGGATTCTTATTTTTTCCAAATCTGCCTTTATGTTTGATGAGCTCAAACAAGCCTGAAAGGTAATTGAGGTTTGGGACAGGGAGAGAAACTCCAGTGGGTTGTAACACGAGGAACTGCACGAAGCACAACTGAAATCAATTACACACAATGCCAAAGCAATTGTGTGCTGGAGATACATTATATCTTACTGACAGTAAATGTACCAGCCTTCAGTCAGACTGTATCCCTACAGTCTGCCTGGTGCATCCTGCAGATAAGGATAACAGTGTGTGCAAACCTCACTGCAGCTCACCATGTTTAAGGGGCAACATGAGACTGATGGTCTACCACGGACAAAGCACAATTATGAACTGGAAATTATACATAATTTAACCTGTTGCAAAGACACAGTGAAAGGATGGAGCAAGGAAGTACCATGCAGAGCAACAAGAGGAATGCAGAAGGTTGGATGGCAGCATCCCTTCATTTTGCTACTGGCACTCCAGGGCAAGCTTGGAAAAATATTGTTCTCCAGTCTAGCCAGATTTCAGCAGACTGCTGGACTAACTCAATGTGACATCTAGGTCTAATGCAAAAAGTAAGAAAAGACCCACCCTTAACACACAAATGCACAGAGCTCAGACAAACACACACACACACACACACACACACACACACATTTAAAGACAAGGAGAGCAGGCCACTGTTCACTGAGCCGCTGGGGACTCTGCAGGAACACAGAGGTGAGGGGCTACAGACCTTCCCTTCTCCGTTACGTCCCAGAGGAGTCCCGCACTACTTCCATTTCACAAACAACCTAAGGACTGTCGCGCAGTATGCACGCAGTAAAGGAGCCACGTAGAGAGCCAGCTTAGAAAACAGAGAAACAGATATATGCCTGAGTCTAACAGGCGACCAGGGTTTGTATCCGAGCTAGTGACCCCTGACAGGAGGAAAAGAGACGTGATCGCTGAAAATGGAGATGCCATGTTGAACGGCAGTTGCTGTCCAATAACAACAGAGTTCACAAAGTTGTGTTTCTTTTGATCTTTAGTTGAACTCCTTAAGTATATTTGCACTTCATGGTCAGTGTGCCTTAATGCAAAATTAGAAAAAGTACATTTCTAGTTATTGCATTCTAATGCATTTGATTGTATAAGCACCCCTACCTCCACCCTCCATCCCCTTCTTTTCAAGTGTTCTTTGCAGTATTTAGTGTAAGACAGATATGCATTTAAATGTATTCTACCATGAGCTATCTTTTAAGTCTGTCTGTAATAATGAAACAGCCAGTGCCTGTAGCCCATTCTCAATGAGTCAGGAGATACAAGGGGGTTATGTGATGCCCAATCAGAGTGGAGCCATAACACACATGCTTGTAGAGAGAGATGAGAAGCAGCTGCTAACTGTTGGCTTGCCCCTGGTAAAACCACTCGCAGTTATGTAAATGAGAAAACAAAGAGAACCGGAAAGGTCAATCAATTTCATCAGCACTAAGTGCTGGTCAGGTTCTTAACTTTATTTAAAGTTTTCATCACGAAATAAGAAACAGAAAGTACCCTAAAATACACCACCCAAAAATGTTAAAATATTTATATTTATGTTTTCACGTGTCTTTGGAAGCATAAATTAGATTTGATGCAGTCGTGACTATGTTGCCTGTAGGGATTATGGTTAAACACAAGACAGGAAGGAAGAATAGATTTAGCTGTTATGGCTTTGTGTCTGTTTGTTTTATGTGAACTGACAATAATATGAAAACTACAGATTTGGTGGAACCCTGGTATTTTCAGATTTATCTGAGTCAGTACAAGGCACCAAATCAAGATGTAGCAAAGGCAGATTTTAAGAAAATCCCTTGTCCTCCCTAACGATGAAAGAAATTCCAGTAAACTGAAGGTTTCAAGCTCTGGATATCTTGAAGATAAAATCCCACCCATCCAACATGATCAGGGTTGCCTGAATCTTGCCTTTATTTTTGCAGCAATCCTCTGAATGCATCAATCATTTTCTGAAATATATTACTGCAATAGACTGGGTGAGAGTAACAAAGCATCAGCATATGAAAATATCAGTGAATTAGTCTGCTTTGATTCAGTGCAGTCTCACATCATAGCTCTGTCTGACCATGCAGCCCTCATTCCTCCACAGGAGACATTCAATAATATTGAAAAAAAACTCAGCTTGTCTTTCCAGCAGCTGTGATTTGCTAGATCTCTGTTTCTTTTGTCTTCCCCTCTTGTTCTCTCTCTCTCTATCCTATTCAGTGTTCATCTCATCTAGTGAATGAAGCAAAATGCATGTTCACATTTTATCCGACTCATTTTAACTGGCTTTATTTAGACACCTCTCATTCCCTTTCCTCTGTCTAGTATGGGCAGACCTGTTGCATCCCTTGGTAATCCCATGAAGCCGCCCTTCATTGACCTTCATGAGGTGACGCACTGCAGCTTTGACACTGTGCCCAATGCTTGGGGCAGGAGTGAGGAGGCTGCATGCTTTTCATCTGTTTAGACAGACAGTTAATATCACCTTTTATCCCAGGTCTTACTCCTTAAAGTTGAGCGGATATGACTTGTTTTAAGTGTGGGAGAGATAGCTGAAGGCTGTCCTGTCCTTCTTTGACCTGCTGTGCGGCTATCATCTCTCCACTGGCTCAAGACAATTTGAATTGAAAAGCATGGAACCAGTTATCCGGTGTAGATAAATATGGCTGCACCATGTGATGACTTTGGGAGGAATTCATAAAAAAGGAAATACGGTCTACTCCCTTAAAGGAATACATATGGTGCATAGAATCTGGCAACAATCACTTACATTGCATTGCACACAGCACCTATTTTCCCTGTTTGCATTGGAGTTAATGCAATCTGCTGCTCATTTTCTACATCAAACCCAAACACACCGGCTTGACACTCTCATAAAACATGAAAGAGGAACCAATTAAAGCCACTTGTGTATGAATTAAATCAGTACATTTATCTGTAATTCTACTATTATTTTCAGAGTAACAAGAAAGCAGCAAGTTTAAAAAAATGTTTAATGCTGTGTTCATCTTGAAATAAGTTTTTTTAAATAAATAAATTTTCTTATTTTCTTGTTCTTCCCAAAAGCATTCATGCACACAGTTTAAACAGGTATTTTCCATCTTAAAAGAACATTATGCCTATCTGTGTTTAAAACTCCTTTCAAATGTCATTGCAGCTCATGACAGTGGCTGATGGATGGGGCTTTTGGTGGCTGAAAGTGCTCACGGCGAGATTGTTACCAGATGAAAAGGTCTCAGAGTGCAAACGGAGCGGTTTTGAATAAAGCTATAACTCCCTGGACTATTATCACTGACCACACTAAATAAGGAACACCGGTGTGACATGGACAGAAAGAAAACCTAATTTGCTCCAAATGGTCCAGTAATGTCAATTTTGAATGAAACAAACAGAATATTGGACACAAGTCTTATCCTTGTTTGCCTAAAGCAACATATTTTGTGGTACTGAAGGTATTTTGAGGTTAACCATTTTCAAAGACAATTGGAAATTTTACGATAATACAGCTTTGCAAAAATGTTTTTCAGCATTGTCAGTGGTTGGGTGGATTTGTTGCTGGATGAAAAAGTATTTTTCATGACTTGACTTTGGGTTTTCTACTCCCACCAGGATCACCTGTGGTAGAAATGTATTCTTGTAAGGCATAATGAGTAGCAAAAAAACAGAGGCAAGTACTGAAATTTGTGCATTTAGTCGTCATAAGGTTTGCAACTTATTTTTCTTTTATTTACACATCTCCTTCATACCCAAAAATGGAGAAAAATCAGACGCATAAAAATCAGGCATAAACCTGCCCCTTGTACAGATAGTAAATGGAATAATAACTATTTTATTTCGGATCATTGACATCATTATCTTTATTACGTTTTGTAGTAAAAGGAAGTGAGTAGGAGATTAAATCACAATGAAATGTTGCAGTTTTGTGGTGACAAAAGGAAAACTCAACTTAAAAATTCCCGATATAGAGTAACAGCAACGTAACCAGACAATGTCAAACCTCTGTGGATTTCTAAAGTATAGGTTTCAAATCTTTGGCATCTAATTATATTGTATATACTTGCCTTACAAGGGGAAGATGCATAAAGGAAAAAAAGAAACAATAAAATGCTTTGTCATATTTTATGTCCACGTCTTTGACAGTGAAGTGACACATCCAAAGAAGCACAATTCTCTTTATAAAACAACTAATGCAGCCCAGATGTTCTTTGTTTTTGAGAGAAAATGTGCATAAAGTCCGCTTAATCTGCTTAATATGTACAATTTCAAACAGTTATGAAAATATTTTTCCTCTGAATATCCTCCAGATGCGCGAACATGTTGAGCTGTCTACATCTATTCCTTTCTCTGTCTGTCAGTATTTCCTGGATGACAGTAGAGTTCCTGATAGAAGCTACTCAGAAAGCGATTTCTCCCTCAATGACTGTGAAGCATAAACAGTTCATGGGTTGAACTGAAGGAAGCTCCTAACTGAAAAAATGACCTGGTAGGGACCATCCTAAAGGATATAATGCAGCCCCATACTCATTATTCAGCCGCTGCTGTTTAATTGGACACAGCAGATAAGTTGACAATATCCTTCCAGAGGTATGATAAAAAAAAATTAACAATACCCAGCCCTACTGGTGCATCACCTACATTTTCAGTTTGTCTACTACACTCTCATTACTGTCAGCCACCCTACTGGAAAGACTGAAAAGAAGCGAAACCTGTTAAATTTCACCCTCTGGCCAGGTTCATGTCTGCTCCGTTGGCCCCCGACTTGCTGTGATTGATGTGATCTACACTGCAGCACGCAGTCATATTACCAGGGCAGTCAGGCTTCTGACTCAGTAGCAACCAGCTCCCACACTGAGTCAGTAACTTAACTAAACCAGCAGGACCATCCCAGTAGTCGCACGCCCACCCAAAAAACCCTGCAGGTCTGATGTGACACCTGGCTGGGAGATGTTTGCTCTGAAGCATGAGGGGTTGCCCTGTCACCCATAGAGACGAGGAGAGCTGCGCTGCATTTCAAAGCCTGACATGCCTGGCCCCTCCACGACCAGACAGAAAGAGAGAGTCGGCCTGGCGCTGGAGCCTTGGCAGTCAGAAAGATCTGTGGTGTGGCCCCTCCTTTTCACTGGGCTGGGATAAGCCAGGGAGTGTGGCGCCTCTGAGGTTAGTGGGCTGCCTCATCGAGACACCAGCTCCATCACAAGCCTATTTTTATTCCATTTTCTCGCTTTCTTTTTCCCTTCTCCCCTGTTGAGACCTCTCTTGCTCTTTTTTTGTCAATTCTCCACTTTTGCCTTCTCTGTCTATCTCTTTACCGCTGTCCTCTTCTTCTGTGGTGTTAGGATGTGTTTCTGCCTGTATGCATGACAGAGGAAAATGAAAAAACCTACACAGCTCGGTTTCTGGTTAGTATCCCAATATTCACTTGCTTTTCCCCCCCCATTTCTTTCTTGCTATATTTATTTTAGGTAAACAGTTGCCAAGATGGCAAGAGTTCCTTGTCATTGGTTTGGCAGAATCCATGCAGTGCATATATTCAAAGTGCGTTAACCCCTATGTACAAAAGCTTTTATCTGTATCTACTAAACCAAACCAAAAACTGTCCAGTTTATCATGTCCTTCATATTTTGTTTTAATCTCAACATGTAGCTTCTTCCATAGAATCACAGAAAGCATAATTAACATGCAGGTTGCCATCTTCCTCACAAGGGCCAAGAATTAACAGGAAATGAAAGCCCTGAGAAAGATTGAACAGCCTTTGTTGGCATCCTAATGCCCTAAATGTCATGATTGTACATTTGAGGGAAAGGATCACTGTATTTAACCAGCTAATCCAACATGTCGAGTCAATTCACGTACAATGTGGTTATGCTGGCGTGTTAGCAGGGGGTCCTCAGCTTTCAGGAAAGGAGTTTACCATTATAAAGCAGCTGTCCCACATCAACAGCCCCTACAGGCGCAGACAGTGCCGTGTTTGTGCCATAAGCCATTCTATACAAGCACATTGTGGAAACTCCTCCAACATTTCCACAGCCTGGCAACAGCAACTTCACTGAGTGAAAAGGGTCTAGACTGGTTCTCTAAAGAGACCCTCGTTTCACACTACAACAAGTAAACTGACTAAAACCTTAATTAGGGCAGGTTACCACAACTCTAGATTGAAACAATAACTACAGTATGTTTGTAGGTAGGATGAGAATGAAAAATGGGGGCATGATCACAGTTATCAGGGTGCAAAACACTGCTAAATGAACAATGAATATTTCTTCAGCACTTAAGGCAAAGTTTCTTTAAATGAAAGGAAAAGTCAGAATGTTCTTGGCAAGAGATTAAGGAATTATTTGATTTATTTACAACAAATCTGCTTTCCTCACAGCATCACCCATCACTCTGCTAACAACCATGGCTAAACAAGCTCTGTAGCTCAAAAAAGAGGTTTCACACAAAGTATTCTATGAGCTGTCCAGGCTGACTTGAATTAATTTGAATAATTTACTTTGCAGAATAGCTTGAATATGGTGAAATGGTTGATCCATCAATCTCGTCTGACACTTTGGAAAACACTGTTTCCCCTCTGTTCTTTGTTTTTGTATGTCTAATGAGCTAAGAAATAGAAAACAAAAAGGTAGTGAGTTTTATATTAAAGTCTTTGGTGAGCCTGGAAAGGATTTGAAACCCTTGAATTAGTTTGGTGCTGTATGAGCAGGCAATTTCCTCTCTCTCATCCACAGAGCACACCAGTGCCACGGTGTTCGTTTCCACTGGCTTCCTACAGTGGCCACATCTGAAGATTCTCAGGCTTAAGCAGGAATAGGAAACTATAGTGTCCAAAGTGAACACGACTATGTGAGCATATCATGCCACTCTTTCCAGTCAGAGCACTCTGACGTCACAGCGTTAATCCCTTTCACCATACCACCCAAGCCTGAGGGAGACCACACCAAATACTGCACTCACCCTTTCAGAGGAGTCATTACCACGAGCCTGATTAAATACTGGAAGTTATGAACTTGCCCTGGAAAAGGAGAGGTCATATCAATACTAACAGAGTTGTTTGCCAGTTAAGAGAGGTCCCTGTACAAAAATCACTAAACGTTATGACTCATAAGTCATAAGGGAGAGAAAGAAGGCCTCAAACAAAGGTGAAGCCTTTATTCAATTGACCCTGTTTCAACCCATTTACTGGCAAATCCACTGGTTTCCATTCATTTCTATAGAATATGTTCATCAATTAGCAGATTTGTAGTGCTTGTAGAGTACTGACCACCATTATTGTTTTATATATGTGTTTGTTTTACTATTTGTTTTAGCTTGTGGCCTTCATTGGGTCATCTATTAACATTCTCTATACTACTAATACTAAAACTGTGACTGCATTAAAGTTGAGAAAATGACCTCTTAAAGTTCTGCCATAAATCCCGACTCTGGTTTTACAATAATCACGTCAATCCGTGCAATTTATTAGTTTTAGTTTTAAAATCTGCATTTTTAGTAATCCGTATTGCTATTAAATGGTAGTGTAACTTCAACCAAAAATTATGTAAACCATAATGGATTACAAATCTCAAACAAGTGCAGAGAGTCTGCCTATTGATTTTCAATTTTGTACTAAAATCTGGCACATGAGTAAAATGAAAAAATCTGGATAAAGCATGGATTAAAAAACGGTCACCAACATTTAAGTGTGCTGTTAAAAAGCTAAAACATAAAACATAAAGATCACTTATACCGCTCTTCTCAGCAAACACAACACACAAGACATTCACTTTAAGGAAAGTCTGGCCCACTTCAAAATGGTTTATCATAAATCTGCAGAGCATTTCAAAAGAGGTGATTTCAACAAAGCACGAGTGCTCCGAATGGTAGCGCTGCTCCTACATATGAGAGGAGACTCTCTAGAAAATAACAAATGACCTAAGTGGTTAAAATGGTCTACAAAGGCCTGGAAGTTAGAACGCCAACTCTGTAGCACACACCACAGCTACACAAAATATCCACTGGGACTGTTTTTGTAAGTACTTCTTCCCTCATATACTTATTCCATAATGACGGCCCTGCGACCTAAAGAAGATCATTCCTCATTTCCCTTCAGGCAGAGCCCAAGCCAAAGTAGGGTGCGGACAGTGCAAAGTCCTGCAGGAGTCCCCGGATCAGCTCAAGTCTCCAGCAACTTAAAAAAAAAAACAACCACGAGAGCTAAGTGACTGGTTGCACTGGGTGAATAAAAATTTGGCCCACATTTTGATAGCCTGTTGCCCCTACTGGCCAAAACTTTCTCTTTTGATATAGCTAATTTTATATCCCGATAATGATATATTTACGATATAGTGTTTTTTTCTGATGTAACGTTATTGGTAATGCTACTTTTCACTTTCCATTTCCATCCAAGTGCCGTGAACCAGTCCTTGCTGGTGACGTAAACACGCTACCACAAAGCAGGAGCACTGCTGCAGCTACGTTAGTCTTCATATCATTATGTCTATGCTTCATACAATGAACATGTTTTGAACTGTCATGATACATTTGGATTATCCAGTGGTTCAGACGTTGAGTTGCACTTTACAGGAAGTATATAAACCACAACCGGAGAAACATTAACGTTAGAGTAGCAACAGAGCTAACCACGTAGCTACACATTAAAATTATGATATAAACAACAGAGGCATACTGTAGACATTTTTATATCGCACCACAATACATATCGTAATATCGCACTTTAGCCATGAGGAGAGTGAATTTATTCTGTCTGGTTTCTTGTCACAGGCCTTGCATCAATGTAGCCTAATTTCCTCCAGGCAGCTTCCATCTTTAAGTACTTGTCCTGTCATATAACATCATTAGCAGGCCAATTTCATGACTTCAACTCAATTATAAACACCCTCACTGAAGATTGTGGTCAATTAATCATGGCTTGCATTCAGATCCTACTGGTCCCTAGGTATGGATCTGCAGTGATTGAAGCATTGTCTCTTGTATGTCCAGGCCAAAAATCTTTTCAGCTTGTGTGCTTTGGCCTCATCTTGATGCACCCTTCTCCTCCTGCATAAACACGAGCCAAATCCTGCAGCTTTGTTCCACCTGCCCTGACTGGAAAAAACACACTGGCACGCAAACTGCTGCACAATTCATCTCTCTCATCCCCTTCAAATACTATTTTCTTTATATTTTACAGTCATCTTAAATGCATCACACAGATATTATTAGTTGCTTGGCTTAAAGAGGGGATGACTCTTAAAGCAAGGAAACTTTGCACTATGCTTTGTCCAAATACCCAGATAAATATAAATGATTACTTGTTACTATAGCCTATAACTTAAACTCATGGGTGTGACATCAGAAAGTAAATCTGTCCTCAGATACAAATGAAGTTTCAGCACAAATGGATATTACAGCATTGTGCTCTTAGAACTAAATATGAATGTCTGTATTTTCTCTAATCAGTTTTATTTTATCACTCCCTATGATGGAGTGATGTTTTCCTTGTCAGTAACGAGACCCAACAGCAGGATTTGGCACGTAGGGTGAAACTAGTCAGTCTTCATCAGTCAGAAAGGACCACTCTTCTTGTTACATTCACATTGTAACCTTAGAAGTGTTTAAAATTCTTATTTTTTTATGGATATGACAAACACGTCCTCTTTGCTCAAAGCTCTCCTTGAGTGTTTACACTGTTGCCCACAGAGGCTTTGTCCGGTCTGAGATAAAGGCTGAATGTTAGCAGCAGTCTGGCAGCTCTAGTAGGTGTGGGATAAGTCTGTTTCTGAAGGGAAGTGTTTTTTAGCCTGATAGCTTCTCCCTCCCAAGTGGAAAAAGAAGGGCATTGAATCCAATCGTGCTGGCACTTCATTAGGATGCCCGCGATCTGTTATAAGAACCCAGGAGAGCTGAGATGGACACAGTGAGGGGAAGTCCCTGCGGCGAGACAAAAAGCATGGACAAAGACGTCTGGGCAGAGCTCGAGTTTGGCAGAGAGAATCACTTGTGAACTTTCCCCCATGTCTGTCCTTCATGACAGATGCAGAGGCCCAGCCACTGACAACATACAAGAGCAGGGGGGGTTTGAGGAGGGTGAACATGTTGAATAAACACATCCAGTCCTCTGCTACCCCCCTCCAAATGAAAACCTCAGTTGATATACAGTATAGATTCATCTGATAGCTCAGTTTATACTCTGTGTTTATACACCGGGATAAATGTACCTTCTCTAGCCAAGGGATCATGATGTTTCTATCTCCAAACAAACATCCTAAGACCCTGCTACATGTTCCCCAGACCTCCAGAATGTGTTGATAATGTTGTGCGATAGCTGAGACAGCAGGATAGCCCAAAATGAAACAGTGATGAACTCTGTAAAAAGGACAGCTTAACTCGTAACAGGCCAGAACATCACAGTCCATTTAGAGCATGAAAGTATAGAAAGTCCATTGTAAATACAACAAAAAACAGACACTTGGGATAATGATTTGCATGTGAAATAAATGGTATTTCTTGCTTATGCTGCCCTCCTCCACCAATATTTCCATGTTAATAAACCACGTGAGCTTCATCTCCATGCCACTTTTGAACACATTGCATGAGATGAAGCTTCTCCTATTCCCCCTTCCCAAATTTGCGTGTTCTTAATTTTCCGCCTACTGCCTTCCCTATTTGTTTTACACTGTCTTGATTTATATTCTTCAAAAGAATACTGTGCTTTGTTCTGCTTCATCTTTCACTCAGCATCTTCTTGGTTTTTTTTTTTACTTCTTTTCCCAATTTTAGAATCTCAAAATGCAAAGATTTGCATAACAGCTGCAGGTAGAGATCGGCCTAAACTATTATTATTATTTTGAAATATCAATCAATCATTGTGTTATGTTAGAGATTTATGTCTGACTAAAAGTGTTTTTCACTAAGTAATTTGTCTGTGGCTGTCCTGCAGCTTTCTGTGTGTCAAAACTTGGCACATAACAGCAGTGCTGCCCTTCCCCCGGCTTTTTAGCAAAAAACATTCACCATACTTCTATGTGTCCTAGAGTGATGAATAAAGAGCGGAAACAACAGGGCATAGGGTGACTTCACACTTAAACAGCCTGTTTACACGTCATTTACAGAACTGCAGGAGGGAGAGAGGCTCAGAGGAGTTTCTCAAAGAAAGCCTCCTTTCAGAAATACACAAGCAGAGAAAAACTTCTGCGGACTGTGCCCTCTGAGATGTGGTTTCTCAAAGGACAAAACGTTGTTAAGATGGGAAGATTAGAGCAGCAGAAGACTTTCAGGGTGACAGTTCAAAGATAACTCCACAGTAATAATAGAATAAAAATGACATATATAAGCCTAGAATGTAGAATCAGTATGCTCAAGGTAACAAAAAAAAAAAAACATGGAAAGGAAAGCCCATGAATAAAAAATGGTGCAGTAGCTGCGATGACAGGAACAGCGATGGGAAGAGTGCTGACTGAAACTGGTTGAGATTTAAAGCCAGAAAAGGAGGCTAATTATTTTCTCGTCTCTATCCTGCATGGTCATGACATATTCAGTATGTCACTGTTCACTAAAAAGGTGACTGCCAAAGTATTGTGACAGAGCATTTAATTTCTCACTAAAGCTCTAACACTCAAATGACACACAATGTGATAAAACATAGGTGTTGGCATAGGGGTAGAGTTAGGATGTTTAAAGTCAGACTTCCTGTAATTTCTTTCAGGCACACTGATGACATTTCTAAGGCAGCAGAGAGAGCTACTGTGAGCATTAAAGGATGCTCTCTGGTGAGGATACACAAGTATAATTTTTGATAAAACCTATTCATCCTCCAGAAGCTCTTATATTAAATTATGACCATTTAAGTAATTCAGGGTCTTATCTACCATGCAGCATACTAAATAAACAACTCTACATCTCAGCTACCTTATCAAACATTCGGTTTGCTTCTGAGACCACTGGATTTACCCCAGGAGACCTTTCAGATGTTGTCTTTAAACATCACTCAATGGTGTTCCCATGGGTTGAAAATGCTATTTATTATTAATCAAAGCCTTAATTGTACTTGTGATTATGAAACTGCCTGTGTCCTATATTCACAGTGTTGGTCAATCTGTCAAGAGACTGTGACTGTCAAGACATTAGACCAACAGGCCCATCAGTGAAATTATGACTTAAATAATTCTCTACCAATCCTCAAACCTGCTCAGTGGCCAGCAGTGGATGACTGTGAGAGTCAATAGTTGTGAAAGACGCAATCAGGAAGCCATTCAGACTTTTAGAGTTAAAGCACGCCGTGATGTCACATACAAAAGACAAATTGCTACATCAATCACCATATCCAACGTCTGGGCTCATCACATCCTGTAAGAAATAAGTTGTTGATCGTAAAAATTGGGAGCAGTTCACGCTTTAGTTCTTTCCAGGCATCAAACCAAGGTCATTCATACCTGCCTACCCTCACAAAACTCTTCAGTGAGTGTGCACGTGAATACCTTCATCCACCACACGAGGGAAATGTCATGCTGAAGCCCCTTCAAAACCATGATGTAAAAAAAACAAACCTCTGAAAATCAGTGACTGGTGATTTACAGTGTTAACTGGCAGATCAATCCAGAGGCGATGATACAATACTCTGTAGCACAATGACAGGAATGCAACTGGGATTTTATGCTTTTGTAGTTGCATCAGGGATCTGATAGAATACATGATGCATCATCTCCAGAGATCCTCTATAAAGACACAGCCAGGTTGGACTGGAGATGCTCTGAAACCAGATGTCTGGATCAGCTCTGGCGTTGATGAATTGGCTCGCTGAAAGCATCAACAACTTGTTTCTCCATTATCCCAGCTACTGACCGGCTCCCTGTCTGCATCGATTTGAGTGGTGAGTTGATTTTGCAGAGGCCGCTGCAAACAATACATACTTTTTCTGGGCACTTAACCATGAAATATTTTTTTCATGCATCCTATGAGGGCTATCAGCCTCGCCTGAAATAGAGTCTCTGTTAGGAGTACATAGGTTACTCTCAGTAAAAACACAAAAACATAAGGTCAGTACTTTTTACTTCACATTCCACAGTGCTGCAACTCAATATGGTTCTGCTCAGATTGGATCAGATTGGCTTCATGTCCAGCCGTCAACCTATGCTGGAACAGGCGGTGCATAGCGCTGATGTGCATCATTTCAGTTTAGCTATGGGCATCTGAGTTCACATGTGCTTCATAAATTTCCTGCTCCCAAGTCTCCTGTTTTGATGCTTTGAATCACAAGATGCATTTGCGTAGAAATCTGGGAGGAACCCTCCTCAAGGCACTGATTAGAGAATTTCTTCCACCCTAAAACCCCGTCGACACACACTCACACACCCCAGTTCCTGGCTTCCTGTTCTGTTCTGTTCTTTTCTGATACCACATCACACATATTGAGTCCTGCACTCCTGCATACCAGCTCTGCCTAATTACAGTAGAGAGTCCCACTGCTCCCCACGCTGCCTCCGGCCTCCTCACAGCACCAGGCTCTACACAACAATCTAAACAAAGATTTGGCCTTTCAACACGCTGGTAAAAAGAAGCAGCACACCACTCTCAACATAAACTCTGCAGCACCAGACCAAATTAGCCTTATTGATGAGATACGCAACCCTGTGGTAATTAGTTCCCCCTGCTAAGTCTTTAAATCACCTCCTAGCGCTCAGAGGAAGGCAGCGTTAAGCGTAAGCCGTTGTCTCCTTATTATAAGTAATCTGCAAAGTGAACGCATTACCTTAGAATAGATAAGGCATAACAGATGTCCTCCCTTATAACAAGAGGGGCGTTTCTGCTCGATGTGGCCAAGGCTTCAAGATGTGCAACCAGCAGTGTGAGGGTGGACCACCATGGAGCATCAGTACACACAGACTGGGAGTCTGGTTGGGGCAGGCCTGGGTGCCTCTCTGTCTGAAGCCAAGACAGACAGCTAGGGTAACCACAATGTAAAAGTGGAGCATCTCTTCCCACAAACCTCCTTCTCCATGTGGTTTGTCGCTCGCTCCTTGTTGCTGTTTTTCTTCTCTTACAAAAAATTACTTACTAACAGAACCAGAAACAAGTACCAGAAAATGTATTTATGCTTGATGAATGACCACCTTTAATTAATAAGTTTCACTCTTTGATATATATGTCTTTTAAAACATGTTTCAGCAGCGGGAACAAAAGGGTGCATAATGTTGGGGCTTCTGGGATTCGTAGTCTGGGCATAAAGAGACAGTATACACCACAGAGATCAAAGCAGGAAGTGGAGATGATCGAGATTAGAGAGCAAAACAGAGCCATAGTACAAAATATTCTGTACATCATGAAAGATGACTCAAAATGGCCAAAAACGCTGGCACAAGGCACTTTGGGTTTTAAAAAAGGGCTGGCACTCAATGAGGTAATTGCTGTTGATAAATTTGGTGCATTTGGTATCATTTGAACGATTAAAATATTAATAAATAACTTCTTACATGAATGTTAAATGCTGTATTAAAACAACTTTGGCTCAATAAAATGCTGTCAAAATAATCATTGAACTCTGTCTGATCAGAGAATAAGTAAGGGAGGATATAAATCTGAGCAGCCCCAGTGCCCGGTCACATTTATTAGCACTAATTTACTTAAACAAGCATCTGCAAAACATCCTGCTCTAACAGCGTCAGTACAGGTCTCAGAGTTTCCTGACCACACAGAAAGATAGCCTTGACATTGTGGCCTTGTTTGCATTTTGCATGTCTCTCTTTGTTTTCCTACCTCTGTCCAGAAACTCTACATTCCTATCACCTCATGGGGAGTGGAGGCACTGACCAATCTGTACGCTCAGCTACCTTCACAGCTCTAATCAGACGTGGTCCGAAAACCAAATTGATATAACTGAGAGCAGTAAATTGGGTGATCTGACCACACAGCCTGTAGCTGGATGCTCCGCTCTTTCCATGAGCTTGTTGGGTTCGGTAACGTTCTTCTCAATCGTTATTTCAACTGGCAGTCAGTGTAGCAGCAAGGCTGTAGCAAAAGGGGGGGCTGAGGTTGCTGGCAGACTAAAGCGATGCATTCTTCGTAACAGTGAAGAGCTGGATATGGAGACAAATTGCTCAGTGGTTAAGATATTTTAGGGCTGTGTATACATAGTGTGTGCTTTTCTAGGAAGAGGCAGTTTCGTCAAGGTAAAATCCAACATGCTTTCCACCATCTACCATTATAATACCTGCACTTTATCGTCACACCGAAAAATTATTTGTTGCCATATGTTTAGGACCTAGTTTCCTGGTTACTGATTTCTTTTACCTGGCAAGCTGTCACTCAGTGTCTGCTTTCCAGTCTGGTGGCTTCTGATGGACAGCAGGGGACTGGATGGATGATTTAGCACAGATTTGCTTTGGAACAGAATGAATATCACGAGCAGATGATGCTTCCTGATGCCCAGCTTGTTTAGCGGTGCCAACTGCCTCGCACATGTGCAGGGGGATGGCGGGCTGTGAGAACAGAAGGCCTGGCAGCCCTCATCACAGCGAGCCTCTCTGTCTACTCCCCCCTTTCCTATTCAGTTGTCTCAAAGGAGGCGGGATGCAAAGTGAATAACTGTCTCTATTTAGGAAGGTCAAGAAAAGTGCTCCATTGGTTTTGAATGCAACACTGACAACACAAACACCTGCAGACTGACTTCACTCTGTTGGTAATTTACACCTATTTCTTTCTTGCATCATCAAATTGGATAAGCCTGGGCCTGGCCTGACTGGGACCCACAAGGCTGTGTGTTCTCGTCCCTCCAGGGAGGGATGAGCGTCTCCAAGCAGGCAGATGTGCCGCTCTCACCTGCTCCAGTCTGCATGTCACCGCTCCGGAGGGAAACGGGAGGAAGTGAAGAGGTGTAATTGGATCGTAGAGGGGACACAGCAGTGTGGGAAAAGGAAGTGAGAAGAGATAAGAAGTCTGGACGGCGAGGAGAAAGAGTAAAGACAGACAAGCGGAGACAAAGAGACAGGAAGAGTGAAGAGGATCCCACCCCTCAGAGTCAGAGGAGGAATCAACAGCTGGCTCCAGCTGCTGACTCGGAGCTTTGTCACAGCTGCCAGAGGCTGACCGTCCCTCTGGAGACTCTCCACTGTTTTCCTTCTCCCTCACTCTCTCTCTACTTTCACCACACTCACACCCTTTTATAGAAGCAGTGCCGAGAGGTCTGCCTCACCTGCAGCTGACACTGTACTAATGAAATTTCTTCTCCTTTGAGAAAGCCATATAAGCTCATCCTCCTTCCTTGCCAGATGTGGGCAGGAAGCCCCTCCAGCAGACTTTCATCCTTCACACTCTGCATGGCTTCATCACAGTCTGCACTGACCCTTTACAGTCACCCTGAAGTCTGCTTGCTTTACTAATCAGCACCCACATGATGGACAGCTACCAGCAAAGAATTCTGATTTTGAAAAGATCATCGGCTGGAGGTTGCACCTGTGTAACTACGCACCAATATAAAAATATTAAACCAGAAGGTATTGGATAATAATTAAAGGAAACTGGTTACAAATCCAAAGCAAACTGCTAAAATAACTCATTTAGCCTGTACATTTTGACTGAAAGCCATTTATCAAGCAGAAATGCCAAATATTGCCTGGTTCCAGCCTCTCTGATGTGACAGTGAGTTGGTTTTCTCTATCATTTCAATGTAATGGCTTTGTGTTTGATGGACAGCAAATTAATTCAAGATGTTTCCTTGGTCTTAAGAATATTATGATGGGCAGACAGAATTCAGCTCCTTTCTGTCATGTTATATACAACAACTAAAGCGTGAAAACAAACAGGATTTGCACTACTATGCTGTTTCTTTGGGGTTCAAACACCCGTAGCTTTGGTTTTGGACTAATGAGCAGTATTTCCTCCCAGCTTCTGTATTCAACTGTAGAACTTTAAAAGTTTTACCACATCTCTCTCCTCTTCCTGTGCTGGTGGAAAGAGAAAAGCAGCAGATTTGCTGACGGACGTCTGAGCACAATAAAATGCGCTCAGCTGTCTCAAGCACAGCAACTTTGACCCGGACACCCACACTCTATCCAGATGTACATCAGTGTTTATGTTCGCTTCAGTGCCCCTGCTAGGCCCAGGAGTACATGTTCAAGGAAGTATTACATTTGCAAACACATTAAGTAGCACATCCAGTTTCCCTGAAAATACTGTTATACCGCAGAGCCACGGCAACGCTCGGTAGCTAGCAGGAGGAAAAAGAAAGACCAAAAGTAGAGTGAGCTCGCCTCAAGCTAAACCAATCTCACAGGAGACAAGCCAGTCTGGTATCAAAACAGACAAGTGAATATTTCACCATGCCCACAAAAATGGCTGGTGAGAAATGATGACTTGGTTTGTGTACCAAAAATACCTGAAAGTAGTTATTTCACTCATCACCATAGTTAGGCTCATTTGGAAAAGCTTTAGTTGAAAAGTTCATTACAGACAGAAAGAGTAGCAATGCAAAAGTAGAGTCAGGTGCTGCTTTCAGTCCAAATCCATTTCACATGGTGGTTTTGCAGAACTTTAGTATTGGTTAGTTTAGGGACTTCTTCGAACTGCATGCAAGACTTGCAGCTAAACCACAGAGGAGAAACTTTTTGTGAAGAAAACGTAAAAAAAAAAAAAAAAAAATGCAGCTTGTTTACCAAATGGTAACAAACTTTCTTCTGCTTGCACTTGTCAACAATATCGGTCAGTGTCAGACATCTCTAAACAATATTTCAGATTGTGAAAAAGCAAGATGCACTTTGGAAACGCAGGCTCTCCAAAGTCCAGTGAGAAACTGTCCTGCAGAGAGCAATATGAACATTTCTGGATTAGGAACATTTTTCATTGCACACCATTTTTTCATGAGGTAATTACGGCTCAAGAACACCTTGGCTCAACGTAGCTCAAGGTATTGGAAACAGTGTTATTAGCACCTGCCTGGTGGTCACCAGTTGGTGGTCTCTATAGTACAACAAGTCTGTGGAAAGTGGTGGAATAATTTGAAAGAAATACACTCTTTCAACCATTCATATGTACTCTCCAAGGCAATTATGGGTATTCTCTTTTCCCCATAGACTGGCTGCTTTTATGTTTGCAGGAAAGGAGAAGTGATTGAGAGCACCACTTCACTGAGGGATCTCTTTCAACTAGGCTGCCTTTCAAGCATTCAGTGAAATAATGAATGTGTTTGAGTGGCACTGTATGTTACACCGCTTAAAAAGCATCTGCGATTGTCTAAACTAAAAACTAGCAAGTTTAGCATTGTTGCACACAAGAGGAAATCCTAGCCAAAGCTTAACAGCCCTATTCAATATCAGCACTGTTTTTTCAAGCGAAGTGATGTGTTTAGTCAAAAAGTTGCCAGACATCACTGAGACGGGAAGCAATTTGGACGGCGAAGGTACAGAAGGATGCAAAAGTTTATTTTTACAGCTTTTCAAGAAAGAAAAATGGCAAAATGTTTGCTCCTTCACTCACTGTTCATCTCATGTTGCCAAAGAGGACTGCAGTGATGACAAGTGACCCATTCTGTTGTGAACATGGGGGATGCGGTTTAAAAATTAGGTCTGGCCTACCCTCACACGTAGCAAATGAGAAATGAAGTGAGATCAGATAAGATTTTGGAGAGGGACAGACCAACAGACTGACCAGGAAGCCCCCCTGCTCATGTCACCTCCGCCACTCATGCCAGCACTCGTCAGGGCTCATTTCCCCCTCTGGAGCCTGGAGACCCCCTCTCACCTTTCTACTGGAGCCAGAATGACCCCCGAAACAGACAGAGGGACAATTCTTAGCAGAGACATACTCCAAGGCAACCCACAATGATACGAGGTGTAAATTATTCCCCAATGTGAAAGTCTGCCAACTGGAAAGCTTCATTACTTCATAAGTGAAATAGCACATAGGAGAGTGAATGGCAAAATAACTCTCAAAGCCAAGACAACCAGACTTTGCTTTAGTGAATTTGGAGATATTAAGGTTGGCTGATGTGCCTCATTATCCCTAATGACATCTTGTATTACTCTTCTTCCTCCGTGTCAGGAACCAAAATAATCTATGCCCAATGACCTCATACATTACCTTCCCGTAATGATTTTCCCGTTGCTAATATTGCGAGAAGACTTCCCATAGTTGTAACAAAACATACCTTGGCATTGTACAGTGTAACAGTACCTCTTGAGTGAATGCATGTCTGCAATCCATGGTTCAAAACTGAGATATAAAATAAGAACAAGAGAATATCACTTGTCATATAAATGGATTAAATACGTGAATGCAAAAAGTTTCAAAAGCTATTTTGGTATTGTGGTTCCTTTATGGAATAATCTGTGGTCTAACAGTTATATTGGACTTCTACACCCTCCAGAAAACTTCACATTGGGCATAGTTTGAAAACTAATAATAGAGAATAGAATTAGTAATGACCCATGAAAGGCATTCCGCTACGCAGCTTGTGGTTTTTAAAATGTTGTTTTTCATGTCGTATTAGATTTCCTCTCTCAAAGATGACCTATTTTCTTTGCAGTAGATCTTGCATATTGAATTACAAGACTGATTGCTGTTAATAGGCTTAAGTCCTTATTTTTAGTCATCTTCTCCCCACACATCTAATTTTAAATTCATCCATATATCAAATGATTTGTAACAGAATGTGACTGCTCTGTGGAGCCAGACTATATTAGAATAATAGTAAACTGCTGTGCTGGTGACCTGCTGAGAAAAAAAAAAAATAGACACTTCAAATGTTTGAATTAATGATCACAATAACCATAATATAATGTTATGGAAAAACGGGAAATTGAGAATTTCATCTGCAAAGAAAAAAAGGCAGTCATTGGACGTCTTGCTGAGATGTTTGGATGTAGCGCTGGCACCCTGAGGAAGAGCAGTCTGTTCTCATATGGCCCGCCAAGTGTCGGCAGCATCCGGGCAGCGAGAGACCAGGAGAGGCCAGAGGCCAGAGAGAACAGGAGAGACCAGGAGAGAACAGGAGAGGCCAGGAGAGACCAGGAGAGAACAGGAGAGGCCAGAGAGACCAGGAGAGGCCAGAGGCCAGAGAGAACAGGAGAGACCAGGAGAGGCCAGAGAGACCAGGAGAGGCCAGGAGAGACCAGGAGAGGCCAGAGAGACCAGGAGAGGCCAGAGGCCAGGGAGAACAGGAGAGACCAGGAGAGGCCAGAGAGACCAGGAGAGGCCAGAGAGACCAGGAGAGGCCAGAGGCCAGAGAGAACAGGAGAGACCAGGAGAGGCCAGGAGAGGCCAGAGGCCAGAGAGAACAGGAGAAACCAAGAGAGGCCAGAGAGACCAGGAGAGGCCAGGAGAGACCAGGAGAGACCAGGAGAGGCCAGAGGCCAGAGAGAACAGAAGAAACCAAGAGAGGCCAGAGAGACCAGGAGAGGTCAGGAGAGGTCAGGTGAGACCAAGAGAGGCCAGAGAGAGACCAGAGAGCAGTGACTTTAAAGTCACTCTCTGAAAGCTATTTGAGAGGAGCTAGTAATGATTTTAAAGGTGATTTTGACAAAACTAATTTAAAAAAAAAAAAAAAAAAAAAGGGTTTCAGATATTTTCATAGAACATGAACTTCAACCCACAATGGAAAGAGTGACCGTAAGAGCTTCACAATTCTCCAAAACACATTTTGTTAATTATTTTTGGGTTCCGTTTCCAAATTCCATAATCAATTTTAGTACATTCTCCTTGCTCTTTATCCTTGTGGTCCCTGTGATTTATAATTAAGGGACCTCCCACAAGAAACCCTCGTAGCTTCTATTTCTGCATTCAAGCCAGAAGTCGCGGTAAGGCCTGCGTCTCCCTGCACCCCTCCCTCTCCCAAGGCCAAACCATGGGCCAACATCCCGTCTGCTGGGCCCTCTGTCTGGACTGCACTCTGGATCCAACTCCTTGATCCATGCAACGCCAGACACTTGTGAGAATTGTATGAAAGTCTATACTTTAAAAAGAAAAAAAAGCTTCCTAACATGAGGGATCACTTGAATGATTTAAACAACTGATGAGCTCTCTTTTTGTAAGCTGTCTTTTTAATAACATGGCCAAAAACAACTTGAGAAAACAATACATTTCAATGACACAGGACTGCAGTCATCAGGGGCACTGTAATTTGTCTGAACTTTAATTCATTTTGTCGTCTATAGCCATTTTTTCTCACGCTCAACTAGCCTAATTAAGGTGCCTTTTGAGAGTGAAGTGACATCTATTTCTTTGGATAAAGCCCTGAATTTGTCTCTGCCTGTGAATATGTGAAAACCTCCTTTGTGCCTGGGCTGACAGAGGACTTTACACTGCCTCTGTTACCCTGGAAACCTTTGAGAGGTGAAGGGGAGGACAGCCAAAGAGGAGCTCATCTTGGCCTAAAACTGCAGGTAAATTCTCACAAAGGCAGTCCAATTTAAACAGCTTTAGTATTAAAAAAATAACTCTTCATAGAGGAATGAAGGGAACCAAAGCAAAGTCTGACAAATTTCTCTATTTGTCTTATAATGTTCTTTTTGTTATCTTCATCACCATTGCTCCTAAGTTGAGTTCATACACTTGCATGACCTCAACATTAAAGTGTGTTTATGTAATTACTCATTTCATAAACCTTTAATGAAATAAACCTGCAAGAAAGTGTCCTACCTCGAGGATGCAGGTCCCTGGTGCTGTGTTCTCCTTGATGGACACATTGTAGAAGTTCCTCTCAAACACAGGCTCATTGTCATTTATATCCTGAAGCACAATGTTTACCACAGCAGTGGAGGACAGTGGTGGTTTTCCGCCATCTGTGGCCACCACAGTTATACTGGGACTGGGGTTCTTTTCATAATCCAGCTGGGAGAGAGTGGTGATAATCCCCGTAATGGAGTCAATACTGAACCAGTTGGAGTAAGCACCTTGGTCTTGCAGGATGCTGTAGTTTATGTCCCCATTGTGGCCCTGGTCTTTGTCTCTAGCAGTCACCTGCAACACAAAGCTCCCTGGAAACACCACCTCTGGGATCAAGTGCTTGTACACCGGCTGGTCAAACAGAGGAGGGTTGTCATTAATGTCTACCACCTGGATGATGAAGGAAGACTCAGCCCTGAGAGGAGGAGTGCCTGAGTCTGTCGCCATCACCCTCAGCTCGTAGGTGTCTCTCTCCTCCCGGTCTAGAATCTGGTCCACACAAATCAAATAGATGATGCTATCCTTAGTAGTCAGGGCGAACTTTCCATCTCCTCCCTCTAGCGATACGTTGACGTTGGCGTACTCTCCATAGTCTGGATCTGTGACTGAGATCCTGGCTACATACTGGCCTGGCTGTGCACCCTCTGAGATTCTGGGAGACCCATCCTCACTGAGAAAGATGATGGTCATGGTGGGCTGATTGTCATTGTAGTCTCTGACATGGATGGTGACAAAGGCATTGGTCACCTCTGGCTGGGTTGCGTTGTCTTGCGCTTGTACCACCAGCTCATGGACTCTTCTCATCTCAAAATCCAGTGGCTTGTTGAGCGTGATGATGCCGGTGCGAGAGTCAATGACAAAGTAGCGGTCTGGGTCACTTTGTCTCCTGTTGATTTCGTACAGCACCATCCCGTTGTCTCCTTCATCGGCGTCTGTGGCAAACACCTGAAGGATGTTACTTCCTGGCTGAAGATTCTCAGATATAATGGCATGGTAGCGGCTCTGGTTGAAAACGGGAGCGTTGTCATTAATGTCTTGAACAGTAATATCTAAGGTCATCTGATCAGTCCTTTTAGGGGAACCACCATCAAAGGCCTCCAGAGATAAAGTATAGGTGGATCTTTTCTCTCTGTCTAAGATGGCATTGACCGCCAAGTCCAGATAGAGAACTTCATTGCTTCCCCTCCTGGTCTCCAACGTAAATGCCTGGCCAACATTTCCATCTTTGATAAGGTAACCCTGGGTTGTAAGCTGCCCGTTATCAGCATCAACAGCTGGCTCAAGAGGAAACCTAGTGCCGATAGCCGTCTGCTCAGGGATTTTAAACATGACCCGTTTTCTTGGGAACGTCGGGGCATGGTCATTTATGTCATTCACCTTGATGGTCACCTCCACAGTCACACCCGTCATGGTGACTGCAATGAAGTTGTATCTATCCCTCAGTTCTCTGTCCAGAACTTTGGCGGTTTTAATAATGCCTGTGCTCTCATCTATGTCCAAGTCAGTACCCACGCCTGTGCCCTCATGGTCTGAGATGAAGTACAGAGATGCCGTGATGCCAGGAGGAAGACCCACACTGATGTCACCTACAATTGTGCCTGCTGGCTGTTCCTCATCTAGCTGCAGCTCAAGGGTGCCCAGGACCATAGGTGAGTGGACTGTTACAAGCTCCAAGGCCACATACACCATTAGCACCATCCGTCTGTTCCACCAACCCTCACGATGCAAAGGGGCCATTATGGACGTCCCAAAACCCTTGGCAGGTGTCTTCATTTTGGCTCCTTCTTTTTAAACCTGGGGACACAAAGAGGGAAAGCTGAGCAATATCAAAACCTGACAAGAGCAGAAACCAAGAAAAGGTTAGAAAAAGTATTATTTGTGCTTGAAATACAACACAAGTATACTATATATATATACACACACACACACACACACACGTCTTAAAGACATTCCCATATATTTTATGGGCTCTGTTCCCAACCACAGTACATGCAATACAGCCTGCACATAACATTTTCATACACTTCTGCATTCATTCACCTAATAAGTCAACACCTTGTGGCTCCCACATTCCAAGCTCTACTTTGCGAAAGAAATATTGACGCCACGGGTCGCAGCTCACTACCTCAGACAGGGAGTCTATCGATGTGGCTTTTCAACTCAAATTTAAAAGATGCAGGAATCGATACCCAGTGTGTTCACCACAGCACTACGTTCTCATGCGAGTGCCAGATTTAATATTTCATGGAGTGAGTAGTTTTGAAACATTCAACCAAGAAATATTTAAAAATATACTCCCCCCCAAACCAAACATATCTTTCTTTCGATACTTCTGAGAATTAAATTCAAGAATCAAGTTTAAATCATGGGGGGGAGAAATATTTAAATATTAATATTTAAAAGTAACAAGGGTGTTAGATTCCCTTGCATAAACAATAAGCACAGTTAGGCTGGACCCCCGCTACTGCAAAAGATCTGTAATTGAGACTGAGAGACACTTTCATGCAATGTGGAAAATATTCAACAAGACTGTCACCATCTGCAGAATAATCCAAAACCACCAAGTGTCTGGCACACTGAGAATCACTGTGTCTTTTTCATTAAATAAAGAGAGCAGCTTCCAATTGTCTGTGGTTCTGTCTAAATGTGTGTAATGTAGAACCACTTTGACTTGTTTGAGGAGTAAAACTAGATTTAATTTTGGGGAAATATATACAGAAGCAAATTATATTGCATTTGATTTTGAGGAATTGAGTGTCTGGTGAAAGCTCTTTGAGGCTCCCCCCAGTGGTTTAACTGATACCTGCAAGGAAACATTGACAAAACATCTGTGTGTGAGCGCGCACTAAATGCCTCCCATGTGTACATGAATGCGGCGGGTGATCTGTCTCAGCCGCGGTGGTGACAGTGTGTTTGAGTGACAGAGCTGTACAGCAGAGTTGAAGGGCTCCATGCAGTCTACCTCGCTCCTTTTTTCTGGCTCTGCAGCATTTAATTGAGGGCTGCTGGAAGTTGGCCATAAGCACACAAGATCCTAGGGCTAATTTCAGTCTGCCGTGATTCTGAGACCACAACATGGAAGATGCTGACTTTAACGTCATTAATTGGCTTGAATTCAACTTAGTCTGTGAGTGCTGGGAAACCACAGATCATTATTTGTTTTGAAATATTGCATTAAATCAGTTGCATTAACATAGTTGTTGGTTCGAGATTAGGATTGTTTAGCAGTACAAATTATGCCTGGATCAGTTTGCTGCGTTCATTTCTAATTCATATTACTTTCAAATGACAGGGCCTCAGAGGCAAGCACAGCAAATTCATCCTTAAATACCATACTATGGGCTGCTTTATGAGTCCTGTTCTAAGCCAACATACAGTATAAGCATATCCATGACAAAAAAAATCTTGACAGCTCTTGAACTTTAAAGTCTAAGTATTGATTTACTTTACTGCAACACTGGGGATGCACTTTTACAAAGCTTTTTCCAAAGCACAATGAACAGCTTTTCAAGGCCAGAATCTGTGTCCAAATGCCACAACTGAAATAATGCACGCTTTGGTTGAGCTACAGTGGAGGACCTCTGCAGAGCACAGCAGCCTAATGGATATAGCAGACACAGTCGGGTTGGCTAATTGCACAATATCAGGCTAAAAAGGACATATGGCTTTAAAAGATTCAGTATGTAGTAAGTTTAAAATGAAATGTCTGCACTTTAGAGCTAAGATGTTTACCAAATATATGACAAATGCTGTAACAAATACTGTGTGGCCTCCATTGTGGAGACTTCCATGTCTGGAGAAAAATCAACTCAAAATAACCACCGTATTTCAGTCAACTAACCCATATTTCCTTGCACCATCCCTCCAAGTTTTACATTATCGTGCAGCAAAGTACCCATTTTTTTATTTGTGCACCACATAAGCTTCATTGAGGTTA
Source organism: Synanceia verrucosa (assembly GCA_029721515.1). Lineage (NCBI taxonomy): Eukaryota > Metazoa > Chordata > Actinopteri > Perciformes > Synanceiidae > Synanceia > Synanceia verrucosa. The sequence continues at coordinate 5,226,798 of CM056559.1, forward strand.
TTTTTTTGTAAAACTGGCACATGCAACACACAACACGGCAAGTACAGCTCATTGTGAGCAATGACTATAGCACTGACCCACTTTCTTTTGAATCCTCTAAGTCAACCAACCAAATCCAAGGTTTCTATGATTTACATGCAGAATAAAGCCTCCATGTGAGTACAGTCAGTATCACTCTGGGCACTTTGCTAGTATGACTGGAATCAGTAGTGAAATCCCTGGCAGCAGTGAATGCTGGACACATCAGGGCTGCGTTTCTCTACTGTGGGCTAGATCACGTTTGGCAAAATGTGTCAGATATAATTTTTTTTGTGACAGCTGAAAATGCCTATGCTTGTGTATTTTATGCTTTTCAGTTTTCTGTGTGGAGTCGTGTTATTTGTCTCTATTTCACGACAAGATGAAGATAAGCAGTTCTTTGGTTTGGCAAACCCTACGATAGACAATACATCTGCTCAAACACTGCTGTCTCCCTCCATGAGTCGATGCCTACAGTTCAAACCTCTCATGAAATAGAAACGCTATTTAACCAGAAAAAATATACTGTTAATACAAATAACACAGTGAATTTGCCACAGATCAAACTGGCAAAGTAACATTTCATTTGAAAATACATATCTTGGGGATGCTGAATACATCAACAAATACTTGATACTTAAGCAAAGATACTCAACTCTCTTGCTCTTTCTTGTGTGAATCTTGTTAATTAAATGTGGTGCTTTTCCAGAATATCTACAGAGATATGACAAAATAAAACATGACTCCAAATACTGAACTTCAGGTACATTAATTTAATTAACCATTTTCACCACCGACAGGCCAAGAGAATTAACCATAGCGACAGACGATGTAAAACGAGCTCCTAATTCCATGTCATGATTCCAGTTAACTCAAAGCTTCTGAGGTTTCAAACACGCCAGGTTGCCTGAGGCTCAATGGAGCCATAATGAAAACCACAGATAGATCTTCAGATTGACTGGACACAAGGATGACAGGCTTTGCACAAAGCAAACTAAAAAGACCTGAATGTTTGCCAGATTATTGCCTCTCTCAAGTGCAGCATTTCTGTGCCCTGCATTAGTCTTTGAAACGTCAGTAAAAAGGCCAGGAAAAGCCATCACAGGTCTCAGATACACATGCGCTTCCTGGCCATAACAAATACTGCAGTGGGAAAACACACCAGCTCCTTTCTCCCCAAAAGGTTTCTGAGGGTCCGTGACAAGAAGGATCATCTCTTTCCCACAGCAAGAGCAGCATGGGTTGGTTCAGCTGTTTGTGTAAGATGTTCCAGATAAAAAAAACACACACCTTATGTCTTTGAAGATGACACCATGTGATGTTACGATGGGGTACTAGCGGTTGCATCATTAAAAACACATGTGCATTGAGTTACAGTAGCAGGGGTACAAGGAGAGTTTGGACATCATTACTAAAAGGTCAAAGTTCACCTCATATGAGGACAATAACATGAATATTTCTAAACAGGCAGAACTTGAAACAATGAGGGTTTTCTACCTTCAGCTCTGATGATTATTTATTGGACACAAATGAAAATGAACTCCAGATATGACTGCCTTTTGGCACGACACCCGCAAATACTATGCTTGAGGTACCCTTGACTTATTTTACTGATGACGACACTGCAAAGAGATGAGTAAAACCACAGTTTCTGCAGCGGACCAATTTTCAGAAATGTAAGCTGCTAGAAACTCTCTGGGTGGTGTTGGTGTGGCCGTCCTGGGAGAAACATATCTTGGGTTTTTCATTCCTTTTTAGGAGTCTGGAACGCTAGCTTCATCAACAGCATATGCAAGCTACAAAGACGAGACCAGTGAAATGATTACTTCATGCACGGCACCAAGGGTTTATGACCTAATCCTTGGATTGTTCTAAAAGCTGTGGAGGTCCACAGTTTGGTGGTTTTAACCATCAGAGCGGCTTCTTTGTTTGTTTGCTCTGTGAGTTCTCAAACGACACTTTAAAATAAGATGGCAATTATTAGAAACAAATGTCAAAATAGCAAAGAAACTACGCATGTGACGGAATAATTGCACACATGGGTGGATGGATGGAAAACTGACATTCATTAAAAAAAGGTTTGACAAAGTTGTACGATTACCGTCAAATTATTTATTAGGTTAAAGTTTTCAGAAGTCTGGCAGCATCTGCTAACTTAACAACTGCAGAGGTGGTGGCACTAAAATAAAATCAAAAGCAGGACTCCCCTCAAACTGATGACTGGTGGGCAGTAAAAGAGAGAGGAGGAGCCTGCACTCCTTGTGTCTGAAGTCAAAAAATGCCGCACAATTACGCAGCTGCACCATGACAACCATCAAACTCCCGGCTAAAGTGCACGGTGATGAACCCAGTGGGGACTTAATGCATGTATCAATTAAGGCAAAGGAACACCTATTCACGGCCAATGAACACGAGTCTGCCAGAGCAGTAACTGTGCCGACATGTGGGTAATCATTTGGTTTGTTCCACTGGAGGAAGAGGGAGGCACAAAGGCTCAGCGGCAGCAGCAGCACTCACAGGACAATGAAGTAACTCCATAGGTTGACCGCTTGGAAGAAAGTGCGACCTGACATGCAGTTAAAATAAAACAGAAAACTTGTGCAGTGCGCACAAGCTGAGCTGGTTCTGTGCGTTCCTTACAACAGATACACAAGTAAGTTAGATAATATTCTCAACACTGTTTGTATGCAATGTAATATCCTACCATAAGGTATTATGACTGTTTCTTTAAATTACCTTTGTGACAGATTTTAAAACGAAACGTAGGCTAAATAGTTGCAACACTGAATAGAACAGAACTGTGTCCGTTGGAAACTTGAGTATGAAAGAGCTACAAAAAAAAATAATAAAAGTCACATATCCTTCCACCAGTGAGTCACATAGTGTGCTCAACATTAAAGGTGTGACCTGCTCTGATGGATACCTCCATGACATCAGTTTACTTGTGGAGATGTGCAGATGTGTGACATACTGTGATGGATATACTCACATTCATCTGTTGCTCTGCTGTGTTTACCAGAAGACAAGTCGAGAGTCAAGAGATCCAGATTCTTCTCAGTATTCCCCAGTGAAGTCCAAAGTGAAAGTTACATCCATTTCAGCACTTGTATCCTTCACCAGAGATGGTAGAGATCCCTCCACGTTGCGCGCAGTTTGTTTCTTTGCTAAATTCCTATTTCTGATTTCCTCCCAGACGAACCGATTAAAAGTGAAACTGCAAACTTGTGCCTGGCACAACTTTCCTTTCGTCCTCTTTAAGTAGACGTTATCAACTTATCGGCATCCACTGTCTGTCTGTGAGTCTCCAGACTGCTGCAGCACGCTGTCTGGAAGCAGGCAGAGAGGGCAGATCTGTGTGGACGTCCCTCTCCTAATATAATTTATTCAACACGTGACGGACTGAGTGCAACCTCCTGCTCCTCTAATCTCCTCTCCTCCTCTCCTCTCCTCTGCTGCTGCCTCAAGGAGACACACCGACTGCAGAGAGGCAGGCCAGGTTATTGCTGAACTTTGGTGCCACCATCCTATGCAAAAGGGAAGTGTAAATCAGCAGCATAGCATGCATTGCTCCACTGTGAGTTTGCTCCACAGGTTTTAATTATCTGGAATGGCGTGACAAAGTTTGGAAAATGTAGAAAATGTCCAAAAGTTTAGATCTGTCACAATATGCATATGGTGAATCAAATATTTTGTGGTTTTAAACTGGGTGGAGTGGAGCTCTGAAGCATCACACATTAAATCTGGCAACAGTTTGCACATTTGTTTTTCGAATATTAAGATTTTCGGGGGAATAACTCTAAGAAAGAATGCAGCAACGCACAGGCTCATTTTGAAATGAATATGAGATCAAGGTGAAATTTATCACCGTTAAGGGTAGTTTCCACTGGCTATCAGGAGGGAAATCATAGTATAAATCTTCAAAAATATTAATCATATCCGGTTGCTTATACTTTCAGGCTCTCGGGTGCCATATAGTGCAGATCGCCTCGCCTACATGAAATACCTTTGATAGAACTACCTCAACAAATCAACAAGAAGTTGAGCTATCAAACACGCTGATATTTTCCTTCAGATGTTGGAAGTGAAGAAACCTCCTGGGGGTATTTTTCATCTAAGTCTGGAGAAGAGACAATGCCCTTTACTTTTCCTCACATCGTGTGTCTCTTTAAAGACAGTTGACTCCTAAAAGGAGCTCGGCTTTTATCTCTAACATAACCCCAGTTCACTTTATTGTCAATCACTGAAAGCTCTGAAAGTCATTAACGCCTTGTCACTTAACATTTATGATCCAAAAACAAGAACAACAGAGGGCTGCTGTGTCAAGAATTTATTGTGATGAAACAGTAGTGGGGTGGATGCTATTGATCATTTTGTTTTCTTTTGCATTTATTTTCCTTTTGTGTTTTTTTTTTATCTTCGTTTTACAAACTGATAAATAATCAATCTAAGGTTATTATTTATAATAAAATCATTCTATTTGTGCTGTTTCAGAAAAAAAAAGTTTGGTCAGGTCATCCCTACCACAGTTCAACTGTTCGTTTCTGCTGGCTATACCTTTTTCCCTCCAAGCAACCTAGTTATGTCTGCCGCTCTCACTCTGTGAACTGCTATATCACCAAGTGAAAGGATTTCTAGGGCTGGCAGCTACTCATTATTACTGTGACAGCAGCAGCAGCAGAGCAGCAAAACACACACAGATATTCATTTATTTGCCTCCAGCTTCACTTCTGCAAGGTCAACGTGCATATCATCCACATTATCTGCCTCCGTTTTAATGCCAACCCAACTTAAAGTGGCAACAAAGTGAAGATGTAAAGAAAACAAAAGATAGATAACATGTACGGCTGCTTCATATTATCAACTCAGTTTTTTTATTAATTTTGTGCAAGTGTGCTTTAAGGAATGATGCGATGAACACTGCCTGTTGACAAGACAATTCAAATATCCTGTTGACAGCGTACTACTCAGAAGTTATTCTATTCAGACTGTGAGAAATGATGAAAGATGAACTCATGTACTGAAACTTTAAATTTGAAACTGTTAACTTGATGCATTTGTGTATGTCTTTGAAAAACGACAGACGAGGTATGGTACTGTGGATAAATTTCCTCAAAACATCAGAGGAGCATCTGTTGTTCATTTTTTGTTCCAAACTCAGATTTTAATATTTGATCTGCATTAATCTTACCTAAGGTCCTTCCACACTTTCAGTGAATTTTAATGTTTTCAATGCATCACACTGGCCAAAGCTTCGAGTTCAGTGCTTCGTCCTCACTGTCTGAGAGCGTTTTGACTCCTTCCATGAGTCATAGGACAACCTCAATGAAAAACAAGGTGGCTAAAGCTGCAATTTTACTTTGAGGTTAGAAGCTGTCCACATCACAAGGTTGTGGTTTTAGTCATTTTTCTCTGATGGCTATTTTAGTGACATTTGACCGTGGATTAGAGGGGAAACGACAGAGTTTGACTCCTTTAGTCCTGCTGAATGTCTATGGAAGAAATAATTAACAGAATGAGTTTAATCAAGATTAAAGTTAAGTGTTTGATGGGCCGCTTTGCCAGAAGTATTAATTTTAGCCAGAGCAAAAATGCATCCAACCTGATGTGATGAAATGAGATTCGGTAGGTAATTAATGAGCCGGCCATTAAACAGTTGGAGGCTGAATAGGATTCATCTGTTTCATCCTTGCTCAGTGTTATGAGGTAAAATACTAATTATAGTTTTCTTGAGATATTTCTGTCATTAAATTGGCCATTTGCTTATATAGCGCAGCTGATCCACAGTTCACGGAGTCTGTGTTGTCAAAATTTTCAATGCTTTTTAGAGCATAAATAATCTCAATTTCATCAAGAGTTAGAAAGCAAAGTTCTTGAAACAGATCTTACCCTATTATGCTGATTCAAAACATACAGAAAATATTTGGCATCACTTTATCATCATTCATAGAGACTGTAAAAATATTTTAAAAATCATTAAACTGAATCAGAACTTGGGCAAACATGCTATTCTACATGTTTTTCTGATATTACCCTTAGAATTTCTTAAATTAAATTAAATGTATATTAATTAATAACTTGATAACTGATTAATTAGGAGGAAAGCAGTTCTCGTAATTACTAGATGTTTTCTCGTAATTATAAGATAAATAATCTTGTGATGCATGTTGTTTCCCAACATGCTCATGTTCATTGTATTAAGTGTTGGATCAATTGGTGTTTCATAAATGTAGATTCTCTACAAACCAGACCTCAGTACAAATATTGATCACTGGACAATGGACAGTCTTGGTTTAAGTTTTAGGCTTTTGTTAGGAATATTTCCATGGTGGACAATCTGATGGAGAAACCTGAGTGGTGTTTTTGGCGGGTGGGCATGTGCTGGAGTAGGAGGCTAATGTGGACCTTAGACAAAACACTATCCAGAAGCACTAAAGGACCATTTCCTCCCGATTGCTGTGCATTTGAGGAAATGTGAGCTTTGCTTTATTGAATGCTACTTTTGAAAGATTTTTTTTCACACACTTGATAAATGAGACAACCTGAGAGCGGTTCTTCATCAAGTTAAAGCTATCTCTGTGCACTGTGTATGTGGCCACATACTCTAGACTTACACTGTGTGATCCTTTCCAAAGGATACTAGGTATTAAGTGCACAGGTGGCTTTCATTTGGTTCAGATATATTCTGGGAGAACTAGCTCCCTGTCATTTTCTGGTTAATCATGATGTAAAAGCTCCTTTATAGGTTGCTGTTTAGTGTTACCACTGCTTCCTGACTCCAGAAAAACGCAACTATAAATCTTTCATGTAAAGAAAATCTTGCAGACTCATTATATATCAAACAGTATGATATTCATAATCTCCATTTGCTGTAGGACGAAAAACAGACATACCTTCTGTCTACTATGGTGGTATACAGTGAGTTAGTACAGCTGATGATGATCATACTCACAATAAATTCTCCTTTTGTTGCACTAAGGGGACACACAAGAGCCCAGACCGAATACATGAACAATATATAAAACTAAATGTTTGGTTTGCTTTACCCCATGTTCAATGTGTATTTTACAATATTTCCAGCAGATGCATTTGTAAACATGAAAATGAGAGATATTTATGTATATTTTGTTCATGTTTCATCTCAAAAGGCTTCAAAAAGCTCCCAGACCTCCTCGGGTTGAGCCCTGAATACTCTGGTCCTGCTGTAGAGGTGATTCTGCCATGACTATAAAGTAAAACCTCCCAGTGACACCAGCCCTGAAAACCTTGTTATTTTTTGTCTGAGCTGCCAGGAAAAGGGCAAATCTGTTTCCTTTGCTCTGTTCACTGTTGACTCTCTTTGAATTATAATGGTCTCATAGTCCACACTGCACCAAAAGACAAATGAAGCAATATATTTTCATTTCCAAAGTTAGACTATTGCCATTTTAAAACAGTATAGAAGGTAAAAAAAATGCAGTAATGGTGCACTGCTTATTTGTAAAATTTCACCCAAGCAGTGAAACATAATTCTGGGAGGGACGTCGTTCTTCCTCGACACTTTATTCTGAGGGACCCTTGGTTGAGCCAAGCAAGTCCCAGGTTAATCTGCGTGACTACAAATACAAAGCAGGGCTCTGCTAACAAAGACTCAGTCTGCTCTGCAAATGCTTGTGTGTTAAAAAACAGTCTGACTAACCACAGCATTGTTGTGTTTCTCGTGACGACAAAGCCAGTAAGTTGCCTGCGACTCTTTTGTTTTTCCCCTACATATTGTATGTGGGGCCAAATCTGTCCATCTACTGCGCAATATGGGACAGATCAGTTTGATGCTGCAGCAAAACAACGATGAGCTAATGTTGCCTGCATTCATGGGTCCATTTAGCTGTTTGTTCTTTAAGTCTTTAAGTGGTCACATCAATGTTTTTTGAGGTTAAGTGGGTACACAAAATGGATCAAAGATAATTGAATAATTGACAAAGTAAGTACATCCAGTGGCAGGTTTTATTTTTCTTTAACCCCTTCTCAGGCTGTGGTGCGTAAAGACACATACATGACATACTGTAGCAGCAGGACTGAATCTGTCTTCAAGACTGGCACATGGTGCTATGGTTAGGTTTTATTGGAGGCAAAGAGAAACTATAAAACTAACCTGAAATACATTATCTATTATTTAAAGTGTCTCTTGTCCTGGTTCTCAACAAAAATAGAGCCTTGTTGGATGGACCAGATATAGTCAATAAAAAAAACAAAAAAACACGTGAAGTTTTAACAGTCTCAGGAGAAGTAAAGCAAAATACAGAATTTATCAGAAAATCTACAAAACTGGTATTTTCCCTCAAGCCTTGCAGCAAAGAGCATGTACAAGGAATGGAACTAAACTGAGCTTAAAAGGCCTTCCAACCCTGAGAATAAAGCATGTCAGCAAAATAACTTGCTTTGCAGCTCTTACATGGTATGGAAATTAATCCTTGGGTGCTTCTGCAATCAAAAATAAATATAAATGAAATTTATTTACTCCAAACCAGAATTTTTATTCACAGTAAACATCCAGTTATATGTATATGTAATATTATTTATCCTTTAAATTCCATTGCCTCTAAATAGCGCACAGCAACAGATCTGCCTCAGGCTCCTGCCCAGTTAACAGCTGTCTGGTTTATAACAATGACACCCACTTCAGAAAAAAAAACAATCTTTTGGGCTGTCCACTGTGAATGCTTTCTAATTAATACACTATCAATCACAGAGTCCAGGATGACGTTCTCCTGCAGGACGACATTCCTCACACATTGTAGGGAGTCTCAGTAATTCTGATGGAGATCACTTTTATTCTCCTGGAATGCGTCCTGTTGTTTGGGAAAGGAATGTGCAGCATTCAGAGGGATGCCCTGGAATTCCCAAAACAATTAAATTGCTCAAGCAAACGTTTCTTTGATGAAATAAAGAAAAAAAAAAATCTCTAATCCCATTACTCCACTTCTCAATGCTGACAGCACTGAGAAAGTTTAGAAACTGTTGACTCTACTTGGCCCGTCATCTTGAAACGCACCATAGCAATACGCCTTGGCACTGAAGTGAACAATCACTATCAGGGTCAGCACAGAGCAGCCTGGGTAAATTCCTTCTTGCCTTCAGCCTCACTGAACTCTTACATGTCCTGACCACACTAGCAGATCACAACCACCGTGACTAAAGAAAGAGCTCGTTCAAATCAGCGTGCAGATGGACTGACAGAATAAACTAAAATGATATAACTCTGGAAACTTTTTTCTCTGTCATGAGTCAGTTGCTGTGATCATTTTCTTTGGCAAATGTGAAGCTTTAGGTCGGCTCCACGGGACACATAAATGACCCACACCCTCCTATCAACGATAAATTATATTCCTGTATTTATGGCAAGGGGAGTAAGAGTCAGCTCTGAACATGTCAATCAACTTCAACACGTAGAGGGCAGTAGAAATCAAATAACAAATAAATAAAAAGTGCAAAATAATAAATAAAGTTAGAAAAGCACTCAGAGAGCGCAGACCTCCGCCAAGGCGGCGGCGACTTTTTATTTAAAGTTACCCCCGCCAGTAACTCAAAAAGTTATGGACGGTTTTTGAAGAAATTTGCAGGATTGGTCGGAAGTGGTGACGTTGAATCGGATCCCATCACCACCAAAAAGTAATCAGTTTTAAGTTAGGCCACTTCTGATCAATCCTGAAAATTTAGTCAAAATCCATCCATAACTTTTTGTGTTACTTTGCAAACCAACAAACAAACAAACAAAAAAACATAACCTCCTTGGCGGAGGTAATTAATAAGCCCTTAACCAGGCCCTTATGGGGAAGTAACAGTCCCTTTTTTGCTCCACATGAACCAGAGGTTGCCAAGGTTGCTCTGAGCAATGAGCAATTCTATTCCACTGATGATCCAAGCACTGATTTTCCTCTTAAAGACATCAACAGGATGTTTTGTTTTATTTTATTTCACACTGTGGTTATGTTTTCAGAAAAGTATATGTGCAAAGAATGTCCTTTTGCCAGTATGTATTTGGGGGTAAGGCATCAGCCCTCAAGGTTTCCAACTTTACCAACAATTTGTCACATGATCCATATGGTCATACTCATGCACAAACATTAACATAACCAGAAACAGGACTGAATAGTTAGAATGTTGAACAGTTCCTCATGGGGATGCAAATACAAAACAGCTTTGTGAATGACGTGCATGAACCAGTTCAAACTATGAAGTGGAGAATTTCCATTTTTTTAGCTGTTACCCGAAATATGGAGGCTTATCTTATTGTTCTGCAGGGTTGCGTTTCAGAAAACAGAGTTGTTCACTGCAGTATTTAAAGATTTTTTTTGTTTTGAGCATCTCTTCACATGTATAAGGGAGGAATTAATTTAACCACAAACCCTTGATGGGTCCCTCATTTGTTTTACCATGGTCAGTTTATTTAATTTTGCAGTGACAGTGGATTCCTCATCCCTGCACAATTGATTATGAAGCCTATATTGAGTGAAAACTGGATCCTGGCACCCACTGACTCATCACCAGGTGCACAGCTAAAGAGGGGAGTGTTGTCATAATCACTCAGCTACGACCAGAAACCCCGACAGGAATATGGGATGAGATGTCAAGTGTATCTGGCCATTTGTCTGAGGAAGTGTGTGCTGGAAATATTCATCTTTTTGGACAATTAATAAAGGCCATCCGTCACCAGCTCCTGTCAGCCAGAAGAAGTGATACATGTCCTCAGGGTGCTCCAGACTCTCTCCAGCCTGGTAGGGTTAACATCCTACTCCATGGTCTGACACACTTAGTATACAGCTGCTCATCCTTTGGCTGTCATAAATTTTCTCCAATGTGCATATTCACATTTGCAGGTTTTCATTTGTGTTAAATATAAGAAAATGGCTTCATATGAGGGCTTAACGAAAGCAAACATAACTAAATATTTACCAAGTGATGAAACTGAAGAATATGAAGGATAAAAACAGCCTATCAGGCTTCTTCATGCTCCTGTGCTGATTAATATGGCTATTCAATAAATACCGTAAAACAAATGACTCCCTATGGGCTTCGGTGTCTCTGCTGTTTGTCTTTGGGGCAAAGCCTGCAAATTGTACAGATTTATATTTTGAATTGGCCAGGCTCAGCTGCTAAATGTGAATCTTACCTCATATTCATACTGTGAGAACATAGCAACATCAAAGGGCAACAACACACAGCTGTGACCATGTAGATCCATTTTCTAATGTCTGGACAGCCGGTCAGTTTTGATATATGACTTTAAATGACTCAAGTGAAAACTGCTATAACATGCAACACTTCCTGTTTGTAAAAAAAAAAAAAAGCCCATCTTGGGAAACATAATAAACACTTGTCAGGAGTTTAGGAACAAAGCTAAAAAGAAAAGTCATAGTGCGCTCGAGAAGAAGGATGGAGTATCAAGGCGATGGGGAGTAAATCTTGTATATAAATGACCCATGGGACATCAGCATGTCATGTTTCAGTGTTAGTCATGCACAGATGTTTGAGACGAGAGCTGTTATGATACTGTCAAAAGCCACATGTGCTCTAATCAGAAGCACTCTATAAACCAGCTGCTGAACCCACAACTAAACTTCATATCAGAAATTAGAGATGCATATACTGGTATAATTATTTTAATGATGAAATAAATTATTTCGTAACCTCAGATATACTAAATAACCACATCCCCGTCTTACCCTTTGATGATTTGCTGAGGTTTTGAACCTCAATCCTCTTCCTGAAGCAGGGGGAGTCATTTTATTCTCTGACTCATCAGTTCAACTCAGAGCCAACGCCTGCTGCCAAATAATTAACAAATGGCTGTCATAAGAGATATAGTAGCTGTGTGATCAAAGAGGGGTGAGAGAAGCCATGGCTTCTGCATGTCAGTAAGGTCATGGACCAGTCAGGGCTGAAAGATTTTCATATTTTTTTAAATTCAGCTGAAAACATGAGAAGCAAAACTAGACACTCAACAAATGTTTAATTTAGTAAATGTTATTTTAACTCTTTGAGTGCCAAAAACGTGTATATGTACGTTTTCCTTTTTTCGGCAGCAGGTCGCCGATCGTGGTCTCCTGTGAGTAATTTTGGGGCTTCTGGGATTTGTAGTCGGGATATAAAGAGATGTATACACCACAGAGCTCAAAACAGGAAGTGGAGACGATCGGGATTAGAGAGCAAAACAAACAGATTCTGGACAAAAAGTGGTGATTTTGGTGAAACTACCTCTGATAATCTACCTCTGATAAAACAAGAATGGAACAAGGTAAAAACAAACATTTTTTCAACTATTCAGTGTTTTCAGAGACATAGTACAAAATATTCTGTGCATCATGAAAGATGACTCAAAATGGCTAAAAACACTGGCACAAGGCACTTTCGGTTTTAAGAAAGGGTTGACGCTCAATGAATTGATAGTCTGTTTCCCCCTTCCTCTGAAATCTTCTGGGTTTCCTCTCCTGAGTCCCTGCAAAATCCAGCTCCTGTGTAAGTTACTGTCAAAATTATTCAAAAGACCACTAATTTAATTAAAATATGGACATTTAATTATGCCAGTTTTATATCCATTCATTCACTTTGGACCTTCTTATCCTGGTCAGGGTTGGAGTGGCAATGTCCTTTTCCCTACAAGCTTCCTCCATCTCTTTATGGAGGATCCCCAAACAGTCCTGGCTAGCTGATAGATGTGCAAATCCTTTTACTTCTTCCTTTTCAGCCTCTTGGTTCCAAACGGATAAGCAACTCTTATTTAATGCAGAATGGCTTCATTCAAATGATTACTTTCCCTGTGGCCTCAGCTAAATCAAGAGATAATTAAATATCATGCTTGAAACCTCTGAGAGATTTATCAGTGTTAGGAATCTCTTCTACATCTCATTTGTAGAGCAAACATGCATGGGGATTAGGTTAACTGGCTAATGTAAATTGCCCGTAGGTGTGAATGTGAGTGTGAATGGTTGTCTGTCTCTATGTGTCCTGTGATGAACTGGAGACTTGTCCAGGGTGTACCCTGCCTTTCGTCCTAAGACAGCTGGGATAGGCTCCAGTCCCCCCATGAGGATAATCGGTAGAAAATGGATGGATCTCATCTGTAGAATGACACACAAACACCCCATTTAACTGTGTGCACTGTTCTATGTCATTCTGTGTTGCATTTGCATTAAGGACCTCAGAAGTAACAAAAACATGATTAAACTAACCCTCAATGGAATCTTCTCACCTGAGATTTAAAGGCTTTTGAGTTGTACTATGAAGACTGTTGGAGGACAGACTGATGACAGAGAGACTGCAAAAGCAGCAGAGCAGACATGGGACTTGAACAACGAGGGATCATCTAAATCCCAGACTAAAAAATGCATATCCATACTGATGTTATCACAGCACCCAATTCTGACAAGATGGCTCTCTAACTCATTATATTTACACTGCATTGTAAGGAAAAGTGGGAGGAAATACACAGGAAGTAAAAGCCAGTACAAACAGAAGACCTCCTTTTGATGTACAGAACAAAACCAGTTCATTCATAAGATTGGGGTGCTGGTGTTTCACTAAACTTCACTTCCGATGTCATGCTCGGTGAGCCTGGGCCAAAGTTGTTGTTTTAATGGTGTGCAGAGAGAGGGAACAGGCAGAGGGCTAGAATAACAGAGAGTAATATCCACCAAAGTGTTTTTCTAATCACCACAGGGAGTCGGCAGGAGCGGAAGACTCTCTGCAGACCTTCTCAGGTCTGCTACTAACATCATATTCACTGCATTTATGTCAACTCTGCAATCACTAGTGGGTGTCTTCATATCTGTGCACACCAGCTTTGTGAGATAGTGGAGATGTTCAACCTGAGCCTGAATCTGGAGAGGCTAGCAGAGCTGTGGAAGACATCTTGCCTGGTACTGGTGCCAAAGACCCCCCACCTGAAGGACTTCAACAGCTACAACTTCACAACTGATGAAGACCTTGGAGAGGCTGGTCCGAGGTCATCACTAACCCTTGGTGAGACCGTCAAAGGATCTGCTGCAGTTTTCTTACCAGCCTGGTATCATCCGACACCGCTGTCTGCAGCACTTCACCCACTTCTAATGCATCATACATAAAACTGACACATAAGACTGTTTTTGCTTGTCTTCTGTTGGATAGATATTGTTGTTTGATGTGTGAAATATTTCTATCGACCAGCTTCTCTATATACAACATAATATATGAGGCACGATAACAGATTAGCTAATACTGTTGAGAAATACTGCTAAAATGGATAAAACTCTAATGTAAAAACACAAATATATCAGCCTCCAAACTCACATCAATTTTAGTCTTTGAAGGGAAAATTAATAGCTCTTACTCTACTGCATTTGAAAACTGCACATAAAAACCAGCTGACACATCTTTTCATCAACAATTTAAAAGATAGCAAGGATTCATTTTTCAAAATGACTACTTTCCATACATGTTATGACTTATAACGCACTCATAGATTTAGTTTATTGGCTGCTTGCATTTGAGGATCTTTTCTGTATCAATCTGCATATTTCTGTTGGAGGGTCTTAGCAATAATCTAGTGGAACAGCTGTTGGGATTTAACAATGACAGGTTATGAAGTGTTCTGCGTTCAGCATAAAATTACTTCAACAAGCACCACATATTTCTAGAACTGCAATCCTAGTGCTCATTATGAAAAATGAAATGGAAAAAGTCCTTCATCATGCCTCTCTATCATCAGTAGGGTCAGACTAGGTGATATTTAGTGATTCACACCCATTTGGAAAAAAGAAATTTCCAAAAGCGTTTTGTGAGCAGTACTGTTTTCAATCAGCCTGCTGAATAGTGACAACCCACAGGCCGGTGGCATATCCCAAAGCAGTGAACCCAATCTGGGTACAGTACAAACAATCTAAATTCAATAAGACTTCAGAAAGCATCCTACTTCTCCTTGTGGTGAGGAACAGAAACATCTGTACCTTACGTGAGATGATCGCCACATCTGGCTGGCGTCCTGATTGTTTTGGGGGTGTGGACACGCACCAACAGCTGCAACCAACCACTCCCAGATGTTTCTGATAGGCCAAGTGACCATGTTCATACTACACTAAAACCCCTCAAACCAACTCAACAATGAAATCGGTTTTCCAGCCAAACGGACAGCACAAGAGCAACAAGCTGACCTGTGTACCGGACTGATGATCTCACTGCAAAGCATGAAACAGTCCCTGTAGGAGCCAAATATTAGTAAATCCTCCTTTGTTAATTGTGCTGGTATGTCCTAAATTGGCCAAACATTGCAATGCACCAGATAAATTGCCGTGGGTAAATGATATTACCAGGGGCGGCGCTAGGTTTTAAAGACTAAAGGCTTAGCCCCAAGGTGAGGAGATTGAGGTGACATTTATCAGGTTCTAACAAGCCAAGAGGGCAGTTGACTTATTGCCATCAGGGCCACTTGATCATTTTTAAAAAAATTCTTAAACATTTTTATTGACGTAAATCAGAGAATTAGATTGATTTCTTTGCACTGTTTTTGTGATGATTTTTTTTCCAACATTTTTGTTTTTTGTTAAAAAAAAAAAAAAAGGAAAAAACTCACCAAATAATTATTATTATTTAGGGGGGCTTAAAGGAAAATGACACCATTGTTCTATACCGAAATATAATCTTCCCTGGTGCGCGGCGCTACTTTGTTAGCATTTAGCATAGCCCAGTACTTCCCTTGGGTCTAAGATCAAGGAAGATTAAATTTCAGTATAGAACAGTGGCATGTTCCTTTAAGAATATTTTAGGGGGCTTCAGCCCCTCCAAAATAGGCCTAATGACGCCACTGGACGTTACAGTCATTTAGCACCGAAATGAAATGTGCAGACAGCTTCAGGACGGTAAAAATAGATCTTGTTTTTCAGCAGGTTTCATTGTCATTCACTGTGATTTTAGTTGTTTATTGTTGTTTATCTTGAGTTGGGTTGCCGTGGGATATCCTCTTTTTGTTTTGATAGCATAGCCAAACTCAAGCTTATACAACCGCACCGCCTCCCTGCTCCATCAACTGAGTACAGAGCCCCATCTGTTTGTTAGGCATGGGGTGATCTTTGATCCTTCGACAGCGTTGGCTGTAGTGTATGGTGAGGAGGGCTTGAGAGGCTCAGAGAGGCACACAACGGAAGCACAGCAACCCCACAGAAGGGCCTGTGGTGCACTGTGGTGAAAACAGGCCTGGTAAAGTGGCTTCAGCTGTGGAAAAGAACTCTTTGGAAACCACCCAGCATCTCTATCTAGACCCAGTCGCACAACTGGTATCTGATAATAGAAGAGGTTAACACATAAGTATAGCATATAACCTTGTCATTTACAGCTGCACCAAGAGAAAAGAGAAAAGAGAATGTAGTCTTAAAGCGTCTTTCATGTAAAAGAAATGGACGTCTTGTAATAAAAACTTAAAAAGTAATAAGCTATAAAAACATCAATGTTAATGTACTCAGCAAAATCATGTTCAATTTCAATGCTGAAATGCTTTTTCCATCATATATTATCGCTGAGTAGTGTAGCACATTGTGGCATGGAGGACACCAATGTCATAAATAACCTTTTTTTTTCTTTTCCAAGAGGGAAGACGTTTGCCCTTCTGCTGACATGATCGCTCTGCCTGAGTTACACGTGGCTGAAACCTCTTTGAACTGATGAACATCCTGCTCCTACATCCCAGGGCTATAAAGGCCTGACCATCCCTGTCAGCGCCATGACAGGCCTGATACACCCACCATTTTGTTAAAAAGAGAAGTGGTGCACACCAGGCCAGAACTTCAAAAATAAACATGGCATTTATGGAGCGGAAAAGGCTTCACATAGCTCTGCCACTCCTGCTTCCTCTCTCATCCAGCATAGCTTTGTCCCACGGCAACAGGTCCTAAAGAGGCATCACGGCAGGATTTTCTCTCATGCATTGAATACCAGTGTCTTGAGGTTCAAATACACACAGCATGTATTCAAGTGCATTAACAGACTGGATAGCCATCAGGGGTGGACATGCCACCATGAAAGACTGATATATGGGCAGTAAGCTTATGATCAGAAAAAAGGCATGCATGCACAAAGTGGTTGAGATTCATGATCAATTTCATGTATCAGTAATATTTGACTCTAGGAACAACATTTTGACAAAGCTGAGCAATGTCTCAAAGGGAGCTGGATTCAAGTAAAATGTCCAGGAGCTTATTTTAAATGTCACCACACCATATCCATTCTTTATTTCCACAGCAGTGAATCACTAAACGTAAAGGTCATATTAACCACTTAAGGCATACAACCTGAGGTTGATGTGGAGAGAGAAGAAGAAGAAGTGGGAATTCATGAAGAGCAATATTCATGGCATGTAATAACTGCATGTATGATTCAACAGTGGAAAAAAGGATTGGGAATTTAATCTTCATCTCAACGAGAGTGGAGTCAAGTTCAACTTGACTTCAATTTGTACAGCGACTCAATATCTCAACTTGGGTGATACTGATAAGAGCAACAGTTCCTGACCGAATTCACTGAGAAAACAAGGGAAGAATTAATAAATTAAATGAGCAGAGACTACATTACCTGTTTGTTATTTTATTCTTTTTAGGGTTGTTTAATTCTAGAGTCAAGGCACAAGTCAAACATTATGGTACATTTCTCAATGGAAAAACACAGTTAGAGGGACAGGTAATAATTGTGACTCCAGATGAAAATTACATGGTCCTTTCATGTATGAAAAGACCATGTAATTTCAGCTGTGCATGGATGAGTCCTGAGTGCTCAGAGATTTCTGCATCAGTGCAACATTTTACTCATTTTTTGTAGTAGGCTATCTAGCACAGTCAACTATCCCCTCAACATGATTAAAGTCATATTTTAATTTGTTTTCCATGCCTCGCAGGCATTTGTTAACCAAATATTCTGTTGGCTAAGTTGCATCAGAATACTCAGGGAAGTAAGTTTTAGCCTTTATTACAAAAATGTGGTAATTTTAATTTTGTAGACTTCAAGAATTTTGAGATTGAGACCCTGAGACAAGGCAGGTGTGTGTCTCATTACTTCTGGTGTTTCCTACAAACAAAAATCAAATATTCCAATTATTTTATATGAGTTAGTTTGACTGCATATTAACACAAACTGTGTAATTAAACTGTGAAAACAGAAGCATGAACTTGAAGTGAACATTACTACAATCTGTCATATCACACACCAAGTATATTGTATCAAAGGCAGAATCATATTTGCCTAATTTAGGACCTTTATACTGAAAATGTCTTTTTGGTGGTTTCTGCAACACAGGCAGGGGGTTTTATTGCATGCACAGCTGTGAGCTGTAATCAAATCACCAGAATCCCAAGTAACATCCCAGACAATAGCAGACTGCCCACAGGCCCAACCTCGAAGTGGATCTTATATGTCTGAACAAAGTGAAACTGGAGGCTCCTCATGGTGACTAAACAGCCTTGCAGCATGCAACATGTTGCACCTGCCTCCACTGCATGTCTGTCTAATTGGATTGTATTTCATTATTTGAACGTCATCATTCCTCTGGACAGATGCTGAATCACAAACGATCTGTCCTCAAACCAAGCAAGGGTGCCCTCTGGTGACCATGAAGCTAATTGACGACTAAAAGTGTGCATTCACTCAAAAACTGGAGAATGTTGTTTTGCCATTCCACTAAATAATGGCATTATTGTTGTTTTTCTCAGCAATCACTTAAAGCAGATGTGTGATGTTTGGAAAAGCAGTCTTTGTGTGTTATGTAATCCTAATTGAGTACTGAATGTAATTACATAATGAACTGCTGGATTTACCCTCTTCATGGTAATCTTAGAAATAAATCATTACATAATAAAAACAGACTGTTAGACAATATACAGGTCATCCCAATTGACATAAATCGATTCTATATTTCAGAAAACCTTTTCAAATGCTTAACAGCAAATAGCCTTTATAGACATAGTTTGACATCAACTTCCAGATCTGGTTAAGACTGTCTGCAAAGGTTTGTTAAAAGAATAACTGAGAATAAGCAGCTCTTTGGTCGTAAACCACACGATCTTCAAATAGGCTACAAAGCAAAACCACAACTATGTCTACATGGTCTCAGCAAAATGTGTTTTCCCAAAATTATGAAACTGAAACAAGAGTTTATACAGTGAGTGTATAAACAAAAAACAAATGCCTTCAGACAGATAATTTGTGTAGTCAGAACTGGAATGCAGTTTGTTATTAAATAGAAAATCCCGGATTGTGGGAGTGGCTGAGGTTTCTATACAACAGGTGAAATCGTTGTTATCTTTTCTATAACCTAAACAGGATTTATATGAAGACTCCGAATGAGAAACACAGCTAGTGTTTCTGTCATGCCTGGCTATGATACACATTTTTGTTTTGTCTGGCTAAAGGATTTTTATTTTGCTTTGGGTTACTCAGGTATCTCTGATAAAAAGGGACCTTGATCTCAGTGAGCCTACCTGGCTATGGCCAGCTGATGAAAGCACTGTAATACCTATATATTTTTTTTTATATATATTTTTCATGCTTATGTAGCAACAAAAACACCAGAAATCTTACCGATTACCATTTTTTTGACATTTACTAATGTAACTTGAATGCACACAATTCTTCATACATCCTTCTTCATGTATATCATACAATAGAATAGAATAGTGCTTTTTATTCATCCCCCATTGGAAGAAATTCATCTGCCGCAGCATCATAAACAGTGAAAGGAGAGAAAAAACAGCAATGAAATGGTAGAATAACTAATAATAATAGTAATAAATATTTACAATGTATATATATTATTTTTTATTTGATGGAAAACGGAATGTTAACTAACACAATATTTAAAAAATATATTTTAACTATTTGAACTATGATTTTGACTTTCAAATTGTTGCATGTCTGTTGTATCTTTGCCTGTTAATTTCTCGATAGAATATGGTTTATTAAACATAAATATGCATTATGTGACAAAATGGGTCTTTATTGAATGGTTGTTGCCAGTTTTAGCTGTTGCAGATTCATCTACAGAGCTGTAAATAATGAAGTCAGCAGAACGCAAAAGAAGCGGAACTGAAGTTCAGGAGCACACGTTGCTGCCCGGACGACAATTCCGCTGTACAGCTTCCTGTTTACAGCTCAACGTGGGTCCCTGTTACAGAGCTTCTAATGGCAGAGAGTAAATAAAACTAGAAGTCACTGTCACTGATATCTTTGTTATCTGTGTATTAAAATGGGTAAAAAGCGCCACAGCGAAGAGTCACCGGAGTCAAACACTCCGGTGAAAAGAGAAGTTCCGGAGTTCAATGGGACAGTTTTTAAAGCCATGCTGAAGGACCCCACCACAGCCATGAAGGGTGAGAGTCCATGTACATTTTGATACACCAGATTCCCTGTCCTTTCCCTCCCCCCTGTTTGCTTTGGTTAATTCTTACTTTTTTATATCATGCAGGACTTGAGACTTTCATATCAACCGCTAAGAAGCTACCATGTTCTGACATGTATGATGTGGTGGAAGGTTACGTTAAAATCTCTATGGAGTGTGCAGAAATATTCAAATTGCTAGAGAGAGACAACCATATAGAGAGAGAGGTAAGTACTTTTCTCACAGGATGGGACTGAATGGTTACCTGGTCGTCTGTTTTTGGACACGAGAAGCTCTCATCAAATCCTGCCTCTGTCTAGATGATGCTGATTTTTGAGAGCTTGGAGATGATCCTTCTGAGGACAGCTAGTGATCTGTCCCATTTCAACATGGTTGGCAATGCTATCGTGAAAAAGATGGTTTCTAGCTACATGAAACTTCCTCAGGGATCTTTCCATTCAGAAAATCACAGGTTGGTGTCATGACTACAGTTCAGTTCCTCAGCTCAGTTAACTGTTTGCTTAAATGCTGTGTTTTCCTTTGCTCAGGTTTGTTCGCCAGTGCCTGAACCTCCTGTCCGCCATGGTGTCACAGGGTCCAGAAGCTGCTAGAGATGTCCTGAGTCACATTCATGTCAATAAAACTCTGTCTGGACTGGCAAAGAGAAAGGATAAGAGGGTGTGTTATAGCATTTGTCTTTTACAATATTTACCGCGTGTTGTTCATGTATATACAGTATATACACATGTATTATATATGCTTACATTCTTCTCTGTGATTTCTCCAGGGGAGACCTGATGTCCGCATGGCTTTCATCCAGTTTGTGCTGTCTTTTCTGGTGTCTGGAGATAATGCTACAGTTGGACAGATACTGGAAAGCAAAGGTAATAGTCAGATATGCATCAAATTTACACAACATAGTCTATTCTCAGATGCGCTGACATGTTGATTTTGGTTGTGTCAGAACTCCTGCCAGAGATTCTGAGTACAGGCCTGAAGGAGGACAGGATGTCCATAGTCAATCTGATTTTATCCACACTGAAAAGTAGAGTAAGTGCGCAGCAGTTTACCTTTTCTATTAAACAAACTATTTATGGATTTCATAATTCTATTTGTTGTTATTTTCCATGCTGCAGGTTGTGCTTAATAAGGCCTTAAGTAAAACACAGAAAGTGCGTTTCTTCACACCTGCAGTGTTGGCCAACATAGCGTCTCTGTATAAGTGGAACGGGATCGTTGATGCAACCACTGATGATGACAGAGTGAGTTATTTGCTTTTTAATAAATCTTCCGTTATCCATGTATTTTTTTTTAATCTCTGGATCTAAATGTTATTTATGTATTTTAGATGTTAGAGGACTCAGAGAATGCAGGAAAATCTGTCATCAGGGAACTTGTTCATGGTTTCCTCCTCGACTTGTGTTGTTCTCGTAAGCATGGCATCAGTTTTCATGATGCCAGCTTTGGCACAGCTGGCAGGTAAGTTATCAGGGTGTCCACTTCACCGTGTACTCTTCTGGAATCTCCTCATGCTTATCATGTGTTTGTTTTTCCAGATATGGCAACATTGTCTTGCTTCGGTTCTTGGTGGGGCAGAAGCAGGCCACAGAGGATGAACTGGTGACGGAGCTGGTGGTGAATGTGCTGAAGGCCAGCCCTGACATGCTGGCCAGGTACCTTCAGGAGACACAGTATTCATACACCCCCCGCCCCAAAAGCGCTTGGCAGGACAATGTCAAGTTACTTAAAAAGGTAATACTTGGTTGTATATTTTAATGAGCTCCTTCAGTGCTGGCTTGTCTATTTTTTTAAAAAACAATAACAATCCTTTTTGAATTCATACATCAGATCTACGAAGCCCAGCCAGAGATTTCCACCATCTTCCAAACTCAGGAGGTCCTCCCCCTCTCTCGCTTGCTGTCCATGATCATGGTGATATCTCTTCCCCCAGTCTGTAACAAGGCCTTCTTCACACAGGGCCTCAGTGTAAGTGACTGAGTCTCATACACTGAATGAATCAGTGCAATACCAGAAAATACTGACCATGTACAGTGCTGAGTCATGTATTGTCAGATCTCCTCTTGTATCTGACAGCTCTCTAACACAGCAGTGCAGCTCACGACTCTATCCATGATGAATTTCATCTTGAAAAGAGCCAGTAAGAATGTGGATTACCTTTTGGATAAATCTGAGTGTCACAGCTCAGATTTATACCCTGTTGACATGATGGAGGATTTGGTGCAGCAGTACAGGGAGACACTGAGCAAGGTAAGCTCAGGAAAGTGCTATCTTTAACATCCACAAATAGTAATGATACACCATTAAACAAGTCGAGTCTCCGTTTTTCACCTTCTGTAATAGATTTTGCCTGACATGACGAGCATAGTTGCAAAGTGGCAGTCACTAAGCAAAAAGGAAAAGACGGATGTTGAAGAAAAAAAGACCAAAACTGAAGGGAACACTGAACAGATGGATAATGAAAACCAAGTGCCTGGTAATAATATTTACATTTCATGTATATATTTTATTTAATCAGTAAACAGACTGACATTTTATTCACTGTGTTTTTTTTTTGTCTCAGCAGCTGCTGAGACAGCTGAGGTAATCCTGCTGAAGACTCTGATTCTTCAGGTCATTTGTCTTTACCAGAAAGTGGTGCCACATCTGGTTAGCCAGTGCAAATTTGACTTCAGCAAGCTCTTAAAAGGTGATGCTTTTTTATCAGTCAGTGTGTTTTCAATATGATGATGGTGATTCCTCAACAAATCTTTAAATTGGGTTTCGGTTTCCTCTTCAGGGATTGTGTCAGAGAAGGGAATGAGAGAAGAAGTTCCCCCGGTGTTACAGTATCAGATACTGCAGCTGGCCTTAGATCTGCCTGCAAGCAAATTCACCTGGTTCCGTATACAGGTGAAGAAGTTACACAGCATTACTACTTAGACATTGTTTGGTATGTAACTAACATTATGTTTCTAATCTGTTGTGTATCGTTTTCTTCCCAGGATGTTGCAGATACAGACTCAACATCTGGAGAGAAGTCAGTACTTTACCTCCTGCTCAAGATGTTTGTCAGCAGCTGCAGCAGCCACCGGAAGACCTCGACACGGATGCTGGTTCTAAAAGTGGGGAACATTTCTTTTTTTTTTTGCTTTCAGGCTGCACTAATATATTATAACTTCAAATAAAAAAAAAATATTTCCTGCTTTGTGTTAAGGTGTTGAAGGACAGTGGGGTGTTTGAGTACACCTGGACTGAGCTGGAGCTCTGGCTCGACCAGCTGGCCAGAGTAGAGCCAAACCAACAAGAAGCTGTGATCCAGTTCTTGGAGAGGGTGAGTGTCTTTGTTTAAATGTCGACATTTCTGTCTATTACAGTTGGTTGGGAAAAAAAGACATTTTGAATATTTTGACATATTTGTAATTGATGATAATCTCCTGTTTTTAATCACTCTAGGTGTTGGTGAAACTGGTGTGTAATTCACACACATACACAGATAAAGTTGCCAGCTTGGTTCAGGAGGCAGCTTATCTGCAAGCTAACCTGAGTGGCCAGGAGGGTGATGCTGCCAGTATCCCAGTGTCACACATAGATGGTGAGCATTGAAAAGTGGAATCAAAGTGAGGTTCCTCCAGCCATAAGCATGACTGAAAAGTTTTGTGTTAATGTCTTCTAGATGTCTTAGACATGCTGGATGTGATTATGGAGGGTAATGAAGGTGAGATGGAGCAGTTTGGGCCATCTCTGAGTGAAGACCTCATTATCCAGACGTTCCCCTTCAGTGTGGTGATACCTGCTGCCCTGGAGGCCCGAAACAAAGTGCCAGCAGACAAGGGTAAGTCTGTCTCAAGTGGGACAAATAGTTTTTTTTTTTTTTTTTAATTGAAACTTAACTTGTCGAGTGCCAAAATCCAACGCTTGAGTGCCATTGACGTATTTCGCCGTCCAAGTGTTTTTTTGGCAGCGGGTCCCCAATCACAGTCTCCAGCAGCCTGTGAGTAATTTTGGGGCTTCTGGGAGATGTAGTTAGTGCATAAAGAGATGGCATACGCCATGGACAAAAAGTGGCATTTTTGGTGAAAGTGGCCTCTGCTCTACCTCTGATGAAACAAATATAAGAACATTTTTTTTTTCGTGATGAAATAGTTTCTTCTTTCATTTGAGTTATTTAGTGTTTTCAGAGACATAGTACAAAATATGCTGTGGGTCTTGCTACGCTGGCATAAGGCACTCTCTGTTTTAAAAAATGGCTGACACTCAAAGAGTTAATTATTTATACTTTTCTGTATCAAATGTGCAACTTTACCCTGACTAAATCCTGGTCTTTATTGTAATTTATTGTCTGGTATGTTGTAATGTTGATAAGCATCTGTCTTTTCTTTTCTCAGGGGTTGTACATGAATACTTGTCTGCGGTGCTTTCAGATGTGCTGCACTGTCAGAGAGAGCCACTGCCGCTCTGTCTGGCTCTGCTGCACTATGATAAAGAGCTTCTGTCCTCAGAGCTCTCTGCTCATCCCTCCATCATACACCTCCATCACTATTACTCCAAATGGATACCACAGCAGTGCCGGGAGGAACTGGTCAGTTGTTGGTTTCATTGGAAGGAATGACATGACTAAGTTAAAAAAGAAAAAAAAAATAACGGTCGTCTTTTTTTCAGTTCAAGTTCTCTGAATGCGAATCAAAGGGAACGCCAACCCCCATTTCCTTCACTGCACTGATGAAAGATGCGTATCGCCAAGGGCCAAACTCTTTGCTTGAGGACACCTTCAGGAGGAACGTTGAAGAAACTCTAGCTTCCATGTTGACGGCTGATTTTCCAGTAGCGATCAAGCAGACCTTACTCTACGTAAAATCCACAGTGGAAAACCTTGGCACGGTGAGAGCACAAAACAAACTCATTACTCAGTAAATTAAGTTAAAATATATACAACCCATCATATCCTTCTGCACAGTTCTCCAAAGCTGTAGGACTTGCTTCGCTGAAGACCTTGATGGGAATACTTTTGGATTTGGTGACCAAGCTGCAAGGCTTTCAGGAGACTACCGACTCTGAGCCAGCAATAGAGAACTCTCTGGAGGGATCGGACCTCTTCCTGGAAATCAACCAAGCGTCCACAGCAGAAGCCAGTAAAGAGCAGGTTGGGAAGAGTTCAGCTTTTACACCTGCTTTTCTGTTCAAACGATCACCAGTGTTATCAAGTTCATTTCTACTGATTCTAATGTGGCACCCTCTGTGTTTAGATCCTTATTGCTGCTCTTGGCTCCATCTTTAAGCATCCATGTTTGGAGCAGTGGTTTCTGGCTCTGGAGCTGGCTGCTTTGCCTCCTCACACTCTGAACCCTGTCCAGCTGAAGCACCTCTGTGCTCAGCTGAATGATGACATTCTGGCTTTGCTGAAGACCAGCACGCCCACCCTCTGTGATCTTGGACACCTTGAGCTTATTTGTAGCTATATGAGGGCTATAGAAAAAGCTGTGCTCAAGGAACTGATGGACAAGGGCTCCCAGCCAGCGAAGAAACAGTCCAAACCTTTCCAGGCGCTTCTGTCTTTGCACAGCTACATAGACACCTGCACTTTGGGTGAGGTGGTTTCCAGGTTGCTCCTCCTCCCCCAGGAGAGTCTGATCTCCCCCAGCAGTGAAGGCACACAAGCCGAGCTCAGCGTCTATGGTCATGCAGCACTTCAGATCCTCACAGAGTCTAAAGCTCACCCTTCCCAGGACCGTGGCATCTTTCTGTCTCAAGCACACCTCCATGGCCTGAGCACCCTGCTGCTGTCTTGCTCCAGCCCAGCACTGGAGGCCTTCCTGTTACAGACTCTGACCAGTGAGCAAAGTAGTGCTAAACTCATCCACACAGATGTGCTGCTGCACTGTCTCCAGTGGCCTCTCCCAGACTCTGTGGCCATCAGCTCTTTGCTGCTGCTCAACTGCTCCACACACCGTCTCTGCTTCGAGATGTGGTGCCTCGAGCCAGCAAACGCTGAGAAGCTCTCAGCCCAAGTGGAAACATTCCTTCCATTAATCAACACCTACCTACAGGTGGTCAGGAGAGAGGATCCTGCCAGGCCCAAAGATGGTGTGTACTGAAATAAATTACGTAATGTCTCACACTTTTGTCTCTCATCTCCCTTTGTATGTTAATAGTGATGTGCTTGATTGATGTCTTTTATAGTGCAAAGCGAGGCAGTGAAGGCCTTGAAGCAAGTGCTGCTCGCCAAATTATCCCAGTGCGTTCTGGGAAACCTGACAGAAGACTCTGGAGCCCAGCTTGTTGAAACACTAGCCAGTCTGATCAAGCTGTCTGCAAACATCAAGGACACCAGGGACTTGATCAGCACTCTGCCCAGTGCTCTTCAGGAAGTAGACAGTTTTGAAAGGTATGAATTAACTCTTAGTACTATAAGTAAATTATCGGTTTCACACAGTATTTGTTAAATGCTGCTTTCTCTTCCAGATGGCAACTCGTAGATGTTATCACTGAGAAACTGGCTGATTGTCCAAAAGAAGAAAAAACATGGAGGAAGTCTGTGACCACTGCTGCCCTCAAGTGTCTCATAGCCACTTACAGTCACTCTAAAGATCAGGCTACCTCGCGGTCAGAGCAGGAGCAGAATATCCTGGAAAGGCTGCAAGGACTCCTTGTGGGTTTATTTTCCCCACACAAACTGCACCTTTTATGTGTTCATTTCATGCAGTTCATGATATCTATTTTCTTTACGCAGACATCAGCTGAAGACGTCACTGCGTCTGAATGGAACAGTTTTGTTAAGACAGGGTTGAAGTAAGCAAGATATTTGGCTGGATCCATTCTGCTAGATGCTTGTTGATTATGTTTCCAAAATGATTTATCTGAAACATTCTTCCACTGTAGATATCGCTACAGAGATCACCACTTCCTGAACACACTGAGCAACCTGCTGGATGTGATGTACGGTAGCAGTGACGTCCACAAGGATCTGATTCCTTTATCCACCCTTCACATGATGACCAGCAGCCATTCTCTGTTCCTGCCCACCATGTTGGACTCTGATGAGGAGCCTAGCAGGTGTCAAGCTAAAGGTATGTATGGAGCAGAATAGAATGGAATTACTAATAACTCATTGGTTTATTTTATCATTGAACATTTCTTTTGTTGTCATTTCAGAGGCGCTAGTGTCTCTACTTTTCTGTTTGGTGAAGAAATGCCCAACAGTCTGCAACATGAATCACTTTGTTCTACTCCTGGGAGCATACGGAGTTACACTGAGTACTTCAGGTACAACAGGACATCTCAGTACTTTTGTGTTTGTGTGTGTTTGTTGTCCTTTTTTCCACTTACATTTTGTTTTTGTTTTCAGATCAGAAACTCTTACTGCTTCTTCAGGAGTATGAAAGAAACAACGTCAGTCTGCTGAAATTTCAGTAAGTTATATTGATATTTGCATGCTGCATGTGCAGCAAGTGCACTTTTTATTTGCAAACACTTGATGTGTGCATTCTCCTGCAGATCCTTTTTGTGGGGCCCAGCAGCTGTGGAGCATCACAAGACCAGGAAAAGCCTTGGAGCTTCTCTGTGGAAGCAAGCGAGCTCAGACAGCCTGTTGGCCCTGCTGAAAGCTGAGAGGATGCTCCAAACGATCACACACTTTCCTCAGCAACGCAGAATCCTCCTGCAGGTGGATATTTTAGTTTTACTTTTCAGAACAGCATTTTATAAGAAGTTATCTTTAAAGGGTCAGTTTGCTCAAATCTCAAATACCTCTAGTCATGCCAAGACATGCAGATAGTTTTCTTTAAAACAGAAAAGAAATGGAAAAGAAATTTCAAATGTGTGTTTTTTTAATGCTTGAGCCTCACGAATGAAATTCCATCTGCATTTTCCCTGAGATGGAAATCTAGAAAGTTCAGCAAACAAAGGGAAGGGGATGACTGAGAAATAAACCTTTAATATCTAAACTGTTTTCTCTTATAGAAAGATAAGGACCTGCTCTACTGCAACAAAGCAG
Source organism: Synanceia verrucosa (assembly GCA_029721515.1). Classification (NCBI taxonomy): domain Eukaryota; kingdom Metazoa; phylum Chordata; class Actinopteri; order Perciformes; family Synanceiidae; genus Synanceia; species Synanceia verrucosa. Next base: position 5,255,171 of record CM056559.1, read on the forward strand.
TGAAGGATCTTGGGAATTTGTATGATCCCTGTTTTCTTCTGCCTCTGTTCAGCGCCATACTGCAGCCTGGTGAGTGCATTTCATTTATGTTGTGATTGTTCCTAATCAGTTTATGTTACCTCTTATAACTATTAGATTTTCTCTCCTCTCTGTGTGACAGAGTGTGTGATTGACTGCCTCAAGTTTGTATCCAGTCATGCACTTGGTGTAACTGTAATGGCTCTAAGTAGCTACGACCCAAACATGAGAGCGGCAGCGTACCATGTGCTGAGCTGCTTCTACCAGCATCTAGAGGGCGCCAGGTTCAGAGAGAAGAGACAGGTAAAGTGTGAGGGAGGTGGTCTGTGACTTTTTAAGTGCTGTATATGTGTGAAACACTGAGGAGCATGTTTTTTATTTAACAGCTGCTGTACTTGATGGACACCGTGAAGAATGGCATCCGACAGCAGAATCAAAGACTTCCATTTGTTGTGACCACGTACATCACTAAAGTGGCTCAGCAGATGCTCAAACCTGGTGTGTAACACTGAAACCCTGTTAGTCCGTGACCACAGTGATTTGTCTAATTGTACAGGACTTGTTTGAGACTTTGACTGATACATATCACACACGTTTTTATAAACTAACTTTTAAATTTCAGTCATTTTGAATGCTCTATTTGGTGCATTTCCAGATGTGGGTTGCATTTCTGTTGTCTGCTGCACAGCCTCTTTTGCCCTCAGGGTCACTGACCTTGTTTCTTGTTTTTCCTGGTTTCCCAGAGGACCACATGTACGTGGTGTTAAACAGGTTCCTGCTGTCCCATCAGAGTTTGGACTTTAGAAGAGTCCCTGAGTTCTTCAAGCTATTCTATGGCTTTGACTTGGAGGTACTTCAAAGTGTTATATATTAAATGTTGTTTGTTTTCTCCTCCTGAAAGACATTAATCATGGTCACAGGATTATCTCCTCATGCGTCAACATTATTCAACCTTCATCTGTTTGTTTTGCTCAGCTCATGCTTTTTTACACTGATGTTATCTGTTTCTCCTCGGGGGCGTCAGCCATGAGAGAGTGATTGTTTGGTTTTGTTTTTTTGCAGCATAAAATGGAGCGCGAGTGGATCTTGAGTGTGCTGGAAGAAGGGATAAGTGATGGACACTGCTATGAGTTGTGTGAACAACAAGGCATCTTTCAGAGCCTTTTGGGTTTTGGCAGTAGCCCTCTGTGTGATGAGCACTCTCAGGTACACACTATGGAAATGGATGATTCAACACATTAACAGTGAAGTCAAGATGCTCAGAGATGCACTTTATAAGGAAAATAAATAAATGAAGTTATGTCTGTCCACTAGGCACAGATTATCAGGGTGTTGAACCAGGCCGCCCATGTGACCAAAGCAGCTTATAACCTCACCAAGAGCTGTGGGCTTCTCACCTGGATAATACAGATGGTTGAAAGAAGGTACTCTTGAGAGTGATATCATGTCTTTGTTTTGACATTATCATTAATATTCCTACCAATTATTGGTTCAAGTCCAGGTCGGACCAAGTCTGGAGATTGGACTGGTAGCTGGAGAGGTGTCAGTTCCTCCTCCTTGAGCAAGGCACTGAACCCCCAAAATGCTCAGAGCGCCTGGATATGGGGCAGCCCCCTCACTCTGACACCTCTCCATTGATGCATGTGCATGTCTGTTTCATGTGTGGTTCTTAATCCCCCAGTGAGGGAAATTTCAATGTACACTCTGTTAGTATTTTTCAGTTGCACATTACACACAGGTTAAACAGGTTAATAAAGGAATTCTCTAATCTCCTCAGCCAGTTCCACATTTTCTACATAAATCTGTACTTATTCTCCTCTCTAGGAATCTAGACCAGCAGCTGCTAAATGCCATCATAGATCTGCTCCATGTGCTGTGGTTTACTAACCTTGGGCAGAAAGAGAAGCAGGTGGATGGAGCCAAAAGCTCCTCATTGACAGAGGAGAAACCTCGGAGCTCTGTGAAGTGCCTCCCCCTTCCACTCATCACTGAGTTCCTGTCTGTGGCATCCAGTATCAGTAGACACCTCAGGTAAAGCATCATGACTATCAGATGTTCAGCGATGGTAGCTAATCACAGAGAAAATAATATTTATAAATGATGTAAATGATGTCTCATCTGTCTTTTGGTCAAGGATGACAGTGTTTGTTTGATCTCCTGTTAGGTTGTGTGTGAAGGCCACTCAGCTCAACCTGTTCCTGCAAACTCTTTGCTCTGTACTGAAGCATTGTGGGACAGCTCTCAATGCCAACAGGCAGGCTGACCGGCTAACACTCCACCCACAGCTTCTCTCTTGTACCGAAGCCCTCACTCTGCTTCGCTGTTGGGCCTCCCTGTCCCACAACACAGCACTCCTAACTCAAATACAAACCCTGTCTGAAAAGCACAAAGTGAAGGAATTGATTGGTGAGTGCCATTAAGTGTGTCCGTTAATGAATTCTATCATACCGAGAAGGTTGGACAAATGTTGTTATGGCCAGAAGAAGTCCTGCAGTAAGAAACAAAGAGTACTAAGGCTCAAACTGAGTGGTTGCAGAGCCTTGATGATTAATAGCTGATGATTTGATAGTTAATAATCCAATGTAACATATGACTCGTTTGTATCCATACAGTCTTTGATTGTTATATATTTGATATCAGGCTTTCAGTACTACAATGAAGCCAAGTCCATGTTGGAAAGTGTGAACCCTGCTAGAGAACCGTAACCTGTTGCTGAGCCTGTTCTCTTCTCTGTATGGAATTATATAGAAATGAGGTTTAAAAATTATCCATTTGTTACATGTTACATATCTAAATCATTTCTAGTGTATTTAATGGCATAAACATGGTTTTGTTTATGTTCCTCCTCAGGGATGGGGAAGGAGAAGGCCCGAGGTAAAGCCTCCTCTTCCCAGACCCGCACCCGAAAAGAGAACCTGGCAGAAGATGCTGAGATTGAGAAGCAAGAAGAGAGTCTCCTGACGGAGTGCACTCTCTACCTCAGCAGTATCTTTGTTCACTGGGAGCCGGTGTTTCCGCTCTCTGAACCCCAGCCGCCTCAGCCAAGAGACAAACTGGATCCCAGTCAGTTAGCCAGCGATACTGCACACCTGCTCACCAAGTGGTCCCTGAGGTGCTTGGTGGAGGACTCGTATGATGAAAACAGAACAAAACAATTCCTGCTCTGGGTCAAAAAGACTGTGATGAAACACGCAGAAGTTATGAATGTTGTGATACTCGATCCTGCCATGAAAGCAGACTTCCTTCGACTCTACCATCGGGCCTTTGAAGCTCAGTGTCACTCCAATATCTCAGCAAGGCTGGAAACTTTCCAGCTGTTTACCGACATTATGATACGCTTACTGGAAACCCAAGGCCACCTTCCAGAGCTGCATCAAGTGGTCGTCTCTGCCTGCCTGCCGGAAGCCTCTCATGATCAGTCTAGACGGGGTAAGAGCCTGTCACCTTATCCTATGACTGCAAGCGTACATAACTAACAATGCCGTCATTAATACTGTGCTTCTTTTAAAAAAACACTTTCCCACTGATGCTGCTGATAAAATCAGCAGGGCTGTCAAACTTGAATGAAGAGCCAAAAATATAGCTTGGTAGGATGCCATCAAGTGGCATATGATATTATAATGTGATTTAAGGGACCCAGACCCTCATATTTAGTGAAAATTTGGCCTGTGTCCCAAATAAAAAGTATCTTTTCTTTGATGTGGAAATTTTTAATTGCAAAATACCATGACTAAACTTGTTGAAAGATAGTTTTGGGGATTAAAATAACATTTACAGTACATTTTCTGATTCAGCAGTGGATAATGAAAGTCATTTAAGATTTCAAGCAAATATATTGCTAGAAATTTATTGACATAGCACTATGAGTGTATACAATAGATATTAACTAAAATATTGAAAACACAAAAATTATGTTTATTTTTTGGAGATGATTAAGTTGTAATCCGTTGTATTGTGAATTAATGACGTCTCTTGTTTTCTCCTCTCCAGAAGCAGGGCTGGCTCTCTTGTCCTTGTACATCCATGAATGGTGGAGTGGAACTGTGGCAGCAGAGATGTTCCTGTCTCATGTCTGTTTAGTGACCAGAGCCAAGAGTAAGAGACAGAAAGCATCCAAATCATCAGAGACTCAAACAGCCATCAGAGCCATCTGTAAAGACATCATCGCTATGAAAAGTTTAATGTGAAGTGTGAACTCTACTGTGTTCTAAGAAAGAGACTTAAATCCAAGAAAGCTGGTATTTTTTCATTTCACTGCTTTCGTAGGTTCTTCTGAAAACATGTTTTCTAAAATCCTCTGTTATTAAAATGTTGATTTACAAATTTGTCACAATTTGAGTAGTTTTTTTTTAATATAGGGTTTGTGTGTGACCCAACATTTTACACATATGTCACTGGATGCAAAATTTTGAAACACAAAAGGTGTTTATGATTAAAATGATCAAATTGGTAAATCTGCAGATAACATTCCTGTGCTTTGTGTGTACTCTTAAAGGTAGCATTGTACTGTGTAGGTATTTAGTGACATGGAAAGAAAACAGATTTCTTACTCACTTCCCCGGTGACATCACTGTTTCACCTGTTCACTGTTTTTTCAAGTTTCCATTTTTCTGATTCTGAATTTGTGTTTCTGTCCATCACCTCAAATGTTATTATTTCTGTTCACATCCATAAAAAGTGCTCTCCTTCACATTCAAATCAAGCACTTGATGTTCTTTGATGATCCTCTGATTGTGGATCTATAGCTCCTGCAACAATAATAAGAGCAAAATAAATTTAAAGTACAGCTTTATTAGTTTAGCCTAATTCAGTGTGTGTGCCCACATGTGTATAGGCTTTATTCATATATATATCAAATGTATCCGTTAGTAAACCTACTTACTTCAGGTAGTGAGAAAAACATACCTGTTTTACTTACCTTGGCAATTTTCCACTGCGGGACATTAGATTCAAAATGAGAAAAAGGAATCCCACAAAAGCTGCCAGAATTACCCAAAATATTATAACTATTGAGTCTGAAAGGGAAGAGGAATATTGCTATTAATCTTAATTAACACAATAATATTTACACATATTCAAGCATAATGACTTACATTTGTTGTATTTTAACTTGTTCTCATCAACAATCACAGGATCGAGATAATCATAATAGTATTCCCATTCAACAGAGCTGGTTGAGTTCTCCATAACAGCCATCAGCTCATGCTGGGAGTGAAGAAATATCTCTAATGTTGTTGGAAGTAGAAAATGATATCATCTTAATAAAAAAAAAAACAAAATCAAAGTTGTTGTCAGCACAGCCAAAGGATAGCTCCCTGTAGTCCTCAGCCACATGCAGTTTGTTTGCTCAGCTCCAGTTGTTTTTTCCTCTCGTCACTTCTGGTTTTATTTCAGCAGATGCATGCAGTGTGCAGGTTTGGCCACAGGAGTTCATGAAAGAACTACTGAACATGGGGCAAGAAGACAATACAAATTAAAAATAACAAAAATTGTGTCTTAGTAGGTCTGATGAGGTGCACCTCATTACAACTGTAGACTTCTATATGTTTTTTGTGAGCAGTAGGTCTCAGTAAAAACTTTGAGCATAACAAGTCAATGTTTTAACAATTTCAGTAATTTCTGACTTACACATTATCTGTTTGCTGCTGTGTGCATGACTTCAGCACAGTCATTTAACTTGAACTCTGAACATCAACATACTGTAGAGGTAGAGACAGGAAGGATAAAAAAAATAACTAAATAAAAATGTTCTAAGTTAAGTCGACCCATGCATTTAACATCACAAGAAACTGAGATGAGATTAGTCCCACAAATGGGGAAATTTTGAATTGTTACAGCAGCAAAGCGGATGGTGCATGGATGGCCTTTAAAAATTATCAGTACACAATTAGTAAAACACAATGGAATGACTGGTACAATGCAGAATTATCTCACAGTGAATAGTAGAAATGAACTGCAGTGATATTGCATATTAATAGGTAAAAAAATCTTTTCAAAAATGCACATGTAGAGTGTTGCAGCCGTCTTCACAAAAATGTTACTGTAGTATGTGTATTACTATTGCGATTATTATTAACAATAAATATTAACTGTAAGTAATATTGATAAAGAAATGTCTTAATGATACCTGTAGAGAATATAATCGGCGTTGATGACTATTTTTCCTACTTAAATCTGCAAGATGGCACGGTACGGTGGTGTAGTGCACTGTCGCTTCACAGCAAGAAGGTACCGGGTTCGAATCCCGGGCCCGGGACCTTTCTGTGTGGAGTTTGCATGTTCTCCCCGTGTCTGCGTGGGTTCTCTCCGGGTACTCCGGCTTCCTCCCACCATCCAAAAACAGGCATGGGGATTAGGTTAATTGGCTAATTTAAATTGACCGTAGGTATGATTGTGAGTGTGAGTGGTTGTCTGTCTCTATGTGCCCTGCGATGAGGTGGCGACTTGTCCAGGGTGTACCCTGCCTTCCGCCCTAAGACAGCTGGGATAGGCTCCAGCTCCCCCCCCCCCGCGACCCTATGAGGATAAGCGGTAGATAATGGATGGATGGAATCTGCAAGATTAGCAAATTCTGTGATGCAGTTCCCACCAAAGACCACTGGAAGGCATTACAATTTGTTATTTTAAATAAAGTATATTATATTTTAAGCATTAGCAGTTCCGGATTCCACCTTTTAAGTTGGGGTCACGTTGATCTTATGATTTAAAATCAATTACCATTTTCTGGTAACCTTGAAAGTCATAATACCACGTGACATTAGAGGTGACCATACCGGAAGAGGCGGAACCTCGAACCAAGCGGCCATTCCTAGCATAGATTAGTATCGTGAACGCCACATCAAATTCAAAAAAAGAGTCGTTAATCTTTGCCGTTAATGTTGTTAGTTGACGCTATATATTAGTGGACATAGTCATGCTTGGGTAAGGTAAAGAAATAGAAGTGTTCTTCAACTGGGTTTCAGTATAACAAACCATTATGGATGCAGTGAACGCTTTCAACATGGAGGTAAAGTTTGCTCGTGTCGTAGCTCAGTCCAAAGCCCGAAGGCTAACATTGATGCTAACTAACGCTTGTCAGTTTACGGTGATACTTGCTAATTTGCTTGGAGCCTAACATTATATAAATTTTAATGTAACGTAAACAGCCGGTTTGGTCCGTATTTTTGAGAGAGGAGGAGGGTAATGTTGGCCCACTTGAACGTGGACGTTTAAAACGTAAACATGGTTTGATTGGACTTATTAGCCACTAGCTTAAATCGAGTTTAACGCTTGTACGTTAATCTAGCTAGGCCTGTGGTTTTAGTGTCCAGCTTACTTATCTGTTCCCTGACACCACTGAGACCACGATCAATTGCCAGTAGTTATATAAATATAAAAACTCCGCGTACAGCTTTTTATTCCTCTCCATAGAGTTAATTGTAGCCTGCTGTCAGTATTAAAAGGTACGCCGTTAGCACGGTCCCGTCCTTTTTGAGGAAGTGATTAGTAATTAAATGTTATTGCTGTACATCAAGCCAACATGAGTTAGTAACATCACTTCATGTTGTTTTATTCTTGTCACCGGAGGCCTCTGGACTGGCACTTTTGTTTTGCTGTATTTGTTTGTGGGGGTTGTTTTGGTAGCAAACTTTATGTGCTCTGTTTACTTACGTGCAGCTTTCAAAGTATACTGTAACGCTTTCAAAGACAAACACGTGTAAGAATCATCACATTTCAAACGCATTAAAGCCCAGACTGTCCCAGTATGTATGAGATTCAGGCTAAACGTTATGTGTTAGTGAGCCTGAGGTAAACATAGGTCTGATCGCCTCACTCTCACTTGTTGTATTATTTTAAACTTTTAACAAGTAAATAACATAAATCTTGTCACTCTATTTGCACAGAGTGTATTGCCAAAATCCGTTTGTTGTGAGAATGGAGACAATCTGCCTTCACCTGTGTTAAGCTTTTGCTTATGTGGGTTGAATAAAAGAAATACTGTGCAAGTTCATCACTTGCAGGAATGGCTTTCTTACTGTAGTTTAATCCTGTCTATGCCTATTTCACTGTTATATGTTGGTATTATTGTAGTATTCTTTATTGTTTTAATTAACTGGTGTATTTCTTTATCGAAAACAACCAGCTGTTCTCCATGATTGACATGAAGCCACCAATATCCCGTGCTAAAATGATGTCCGTAACCAAATCAGCCATCAAAGCTATCAAGGTAAAGTGACTATGATATCAAAATTATTGTCATAACACAGAGTGGCTAATGTGGTGATCGTCGACTTTTTTATTTATTTGTCTTGGAACAGAACAACACTGCCATTATACCCACGTTAACGTGCACTGTGCTTTGACAAACAATATAATATTTCTACATTGTTTTAATTGTTGCTACGTTTCATTGTTCCAAAAATCAAAAGCTTTTGCTGTAGATTGATTAGAATTACCTTAAGAAATACTATACCTTCAAATTGTAATCATATTTCTCTGGCTTATTTGGCTAAACATGGCTGAACATTTTTGAAAGCTTTTCTCATCACAAATTTTCATTGCTGTTTTCCACCAACCTTGTTACATCATTCATGATTAAAGTATTAGCTAGTATGCTGTGACTGATGTATATATTTTTTCTTGTCTTTTATTAGCTCTATAAACATGTCGTCCAGATAGTTGAAAAGTTCATCAAGAAGGTATGTACTATAGTGACTCTTGCTGTCTATTATATTAAACATTTGAGTTTAATAAATGGACAAATAAATGCAAATTTTTGATAAGACAATTGTCTTTTGTTTTTTTTGTTTGCAATAGTGCCGGCCAGAATTAAAAGTTCCTGGTTTGTATGTGGTGGATTCCATTGTTCGACAGTCACGGCATCAGTTTGGTGTCGAGAAAGACGTATTTGGGCCCAGATTTTTGAAGAACTTCACAGAAACCTTCCAAAACCTTTACCACTGCCCAGAGGATGATAAGGTACTGTATTTTGTTTGTTTGGACTTTAGATATTTTATATAATAACAATTAATGAAATGAAAATAAGCAATATCTCAAGGGGTTGCTTATTTTTCTTTATCAGACTAAAATTGTACGCGTCCTGAACCTGTGGCAGAAGAATGGTGTGTTTGACATGGGCATCATTCAGCCCCTGATGGATATGGCAAATGGAGTCATCATATCTGTCCCTGAAGTGGAAGGTAGGGAAATAAATGTAGTTATTTCAAATAATGCTTCACAGTTTGTAATAATGCAGCTAAATGTTACCTGATAGTAAAGTGACATTATAATTTGTCCGCTGTTTGATGAACTGCATGCGATCATATCGTCATCATCAAGGCTTCCTCTTGTCTTTTTCTTATGACAGTCCCTGCTGAACCCCTACCAGAGACACAGCTTCCTGTCACTAGTGCCTCAGCTGTGCCTGTTGTGGCCCAGCTACCCACTCCTGATGCCTTAGCTGCTGTGGCACAGCTTTTTCAGTCTCCCCACGGTCAGGAGGTAAGCAATATTTTGTTGTAAGTACTAAAAGTTTCTCCAGTATCACAGCAGGTTTTTAATTCTGTATCCTCTCTCTTCCTCCTCTAGCTGCAGAGGATGCTCCAGAACTTCCAACAGGCAGAAAAGAATCTCACCACAGCTACCGTTGCAAACAACATACCAATCCAAAACCAGATGCCGGTGGCCCAGCACAGCCCATACAATGCACGCACAGAGAAGAAAAGCTCTCTAGCTGAGGTAAAAGCATAGCTAAGTGTCACAATATAACCTGCTGTGATCATATACTATTTATTTTTCCTAACTGTGATATTTATATATTCCCTCAGAAACTCCTTGATCGATTTGACTATGACGATGAACCGGAGGATGCAATGACTAAAGAAGGAAGTGCCCAGTCACAGTGAGTTTCATTAAATGTATCAGTGCGGATGCATTAGTTGTATGAGAGGGCAGGGACAAAAGCATGTTGTGTGAATCATATCATCACAGTTATAACAGCTGAAAGGCAGTCCTGATCCAGTAGGCAGATATCATCTGTCCAGTAGTTTAACGTCATAGATTCTGACAGGGTTCCCGTGGTTCCTTAAAAAGCCTTAAAATGTCTGAAATTCAAATCCACTTAATTAAGGTCTTAAGTTTGCCGTAAATTTGCTGTGAGTATTAAATTTTCACATGGTGCATTTAATGACAATAAGAAAACACAGCATTCATAGATTTACTTAAATTTTACACGTTATTTTGTTCACAAAGTTCACTTTGTTACACCCTCAATTTATGTCATTGTTGCATGTCTTAAAGGGCTGAAAAAAAACTCATAAGAAATATTTTTGGAGATTAATCGGTTATTGGATTTTTTTCCCATGCTAAATATTGATATCAATCGGCCTCAAAATCTCCATATTGGTCAGGCCCTACAATAAATTGACTATTTTCTACCAAAGAAATTGTTATGACATTTTTAGGACTAATCATTATTTGTTGAGATCTTAAAAGTATTAAATTTGACCTCTAAAATGGTGCAAGAACCCTGTCTGGATTCAGTCTTTTTTTTATTAGTTATATTGGACAGGACTTACTATTCTGGTTCCTAGTTCTCATATATGTTTATAGTGTGCATAAAACTGTTGGATGGAAACACTCGTTTCACTGCAAATACTGACTTCTCTGAGCATTAAAAGCACTGAGAACATTGTTCTTTACTCTGTTATATGAAACTGTCCTAGACATAAATAACAAAAGATCTGCTGTGCTAAAAGGCCTACAGCTATAATGCTTTGGTGCATTTTATTTTTAATGTTCTATGTTGCCTTTTTATGACTGTAATGCCTAGATTCATTATCTCTGTGGTTTTGTCATTACAGAGGCATTCCTGAAAATGTGTTTAACCAGTTTCCTGGTCAGATGCCCCCCACAGAGAATGTTCATCCACATATGGCGGGACATGCCAGTGGTGTTGAGGTATCTTATTAAAACCACATTATATAATTACTCAACTAAAGCTCATTAAATCAGCGGGCTTATGTCTTTGAAAAGTGCACACGTCGAACTCAAGGGCCAATTGGCGAGGGCTGATTTATCTCTGATCTGGAGCTTTTGTCAGAAGCTCCAAAAACTTTTGCCAGGTGTCAAATCAGGGCTAAAACCACGAGAAAGAGCTTGGCATTACTTTCTAATATAACTCTCTAGAATAATGCCAACGCACCGTCCACAAATAGCTGGGAGCAACTTACATAACATGTGGTGTCAGGCCTTAGTATAATATCATTTATAATAGTGAAAGTTTTCAGAGTTTTATACAAAGGAACAAGTATGGCGCTTCAAGCTTTTCTTAGTGTTTTATTTTATTTATTTATTTTAATTTCTGTCTTGTGGCTGTCTCTTTATCATTCCTCAGCATGGTGGAGGAATGAGTCATGGTGATCTTCGTATGATGCCAGATGGATATCATTCTGTAAATGAAGCCTATTCACAATCATGGGTAAATCTTCAAACCAAATTTAACTTGGTACTTGGAAACCTCTGCTCATTTATGTGGAAAATAATAAGCGTGCAATGTCATTGTTATATCGCTAGGGAAGTTCAAGAGAAGACTCAACTATGAGACGGGAGAGCAGACACAGAGGCCATGGCAGAAGGTCCAGATCCAGATCTAGTTCTAGGTAAGAAAGGACTATCACAGACGATGTATTGCTGTGAACTTTCAGAGATGTGTTCAAACTCAGATATGTCTGATATTTTTATAGAGTTACATTTTCAACTTGCTTAAGCCTATTTTGTAAATCTTTTGCATTTCAGATCTCCCAGGAGAAGAAGGTCAAGATCTTCATCCCGCTCCAGAAGGTCAAGGCATCGCCGCTCTCACTCTCGCTCCAGGGAACGGTGCTGGGGATCTCGCTCTCGTTCTCTGGACAAGAAGGACAAAGAGCGCAGACAGAAAGGTCTTCCCAGTTTAAAGAGCCAGACACTCAGTGGTAAGTGCTGCAGAGGCTTTTATGATACTGGTACACAGTAAACAGAACTGCTGGAATCACTATCACAAGTGAGTCATCACAGTGAAAGCTACCCAGGGCCTAGTGCTAGTTAAAGCTACCAGGAAGGAAAGTGATGCTTTGATTGACCTGCATGATGGTTTTGAAGCTCAACCTAGATCTTGTTTTTGAAGTGGTTTATTTAATGGACTTTTATTACCTCATGCACCAGAAAGCACAATGAATTTTAATGAAATCATATATACTGTATCTTAAATGTAGGCAGTTTTAACTCACACTTGCTCTGGTAAAGTTATAGAGACATTACCATGTTCCAGCATAGTCCACTTTTAAAGAGTTCAACTGAGAATTTGAAACAGACATGTACAACTGCTGGAGCATTCATAAGGAAAGTGAAGTAAGGCTGCGACAATGAATCGATAAAATTGTTGGCAACGAATTTCATTATCGATTTGTTGTGTCACGTGATTAATATATCAGTCACCGCTATGTCATGGAGCTCACTGAGTTGAGCAGACGGACGCACACTGCTGTAAAACACGACAGAAGAGCAGAGTGGCTCATATGGTGTGAGGGCTATGACAGTATGGATTTTTTTTATTACCACGATGATAAAGCCGCAACCCCATTTAATCTCTTGCATGTTCCAAGGAGTCACTAACCTCATTTTGCTTTCAGTTTGCAGCACTACACTTTGGGTTGGACAACTTGACAAGAAGACTCAGCAGTCTGATGTAATGTCCCTTTTGGAAGAGTTTGGCCAGATTGAGTCCATCAATGTGAGTTTGGATTATTCATGGCAAATATACTTCTTAAGGTCATATTATCAAGTATTTGCATTAATACCTATTTGTTTCTGTACGTCCAGATGATTCCTCCAAGAGGGTGTGCCTATATTGTTATGGTTCACAGACAAGATGCCAATACAGCCTTGAACAAACTCAGTAGGGGGTCATACAAAGTCAATCAGAAACCTGTTAAGGTATATAAACACTTTTTTTTTTTCTTTTATTTCCACGTTTGTATTGTTCTGTGATTGTTAACTTGATCATAGCTAATATCACTCTTGCCTAGATTGCTTGGGCCTTGAACAAAGGTATAAAAGCAGCGCACAAAAAGTTCTGGGATGTGGAGCAGGGAGTTACCTACATTCCCTGGAGCAAAGTCAAAGTTGAGGAGTTGGAGAGCTATCGAGAAGGGGGAGTGTTGGATGCAGAGACACTAAATCCAGGTAAATGCTTAACTTTTCCTTGAGCATGGCTTAGATTCGCCTTCAGCAGGCTTTGAGAAACAGTTTCCTAATGTTGTCTTGGTATTTTCCTTCCTTTACCTGTACAGACTGGAATTATGGCAAGGACCCCATTAAGCAGACGGCTGTAAATGGAGTGCTGGAAAGTCTACCAACAGATGGAACCGTCACTGCTCACATTCAGGTAATGCTGACACAGTCTTTAAACACGGCCTTTTTGATATGACAAGTGCTGATATTTTATTGGATTAATGCCCTCAGTGTTGGAAGCTTATTCACAATTTTTATTTTGGAGGCTGTTAGGAAAATCATTTGAGTAGTGGAGCTTATCTGAACCACCTCACTCTGTGGGTCATTGACAAAATCTTTTATTAATTAATATTGTAATGTTCAATACAGTTCTAAAACATCTGTGGGGCTGGGTATCATTCAAAATATTTTGATACAATGCCAAGTTCGATACCTTTGTTTCGATACCAGTTCTAGAACGACACCTCAAAAAGTTATTGATGTGTAATTTAGACTTTAAACATGATCATCATCAATATATTAATGTATTATTATTATTCAACTCAATAATTTTTTTTTTTGTGTAGTTTGGGCTTTATCATGGTAGACATACTAGACAATGGTCTGATGATGGTCAACAGGGATAGGCTGCTACCAGTTCCTCTTTAGGACCCTGGGGAGTGATAGTTTGTTTCTTATCGTGTGTTCACTGGGGGTCAGAAATTGGCACTGATCAACTTAACCTCAAAGTTTAGTGCTCCCAGCTCTTTCAGCCTTACGGACGTACAACAAAACATGTAGCTACTGTTTACGTCAGTAGCAGACAGCATGAATTCTGTGTCAGGTTGGTGAGATTAATCTGACTTTTTGAGTTGGAGATCCGACTTCACGGAGGTTTCTGATTTTAAATTCTGATTTAGAACATGGAAATTCCCATATTCACGTACAACTGAACTCACCATGAGTCAAAAACACAAACGCCGGGGTCCCAATGCTGCTGCAGTGATATTAACCCTCTGCTTTTTGGTCGGTGCTACAAAAGTATCGAAGTTCGCTACCCAGAAGATGTTTGATCACAGGAATCCAAACCGTCCTACACAGCCATAACTGGAACCTAATTCTGCAAATAGTATTTCATCATATTCTCTACCGAGTGCGTTTGCAACCAGTAAGACAACATTTTCCTTACTGCCCGGTCACACTCTGTGAAACATGAGCGCAGATCACTGGGCCAGTATAACTATAGGGGAAACACTTTTTAGACATGCAAAAATAACTGTTAAATAACTGGTTAAATGTCACAACTTACTGTCCAAGGATTTTACTTTTAGAAAACATACTTAGTCGCAGACATAGATATACTTAGAGTTCTTAAATTGGTATCAGATTATTTACTCTACAAGAGGTGTTGTCAGCATGCCAATCAAGCCCTTGTTTGCATCATGTCACCAAACACACAGCACCTTGTCTGATTTGGTGATTTGTTATTTGTCCACTGTACCACATTTCAGAAATTCAGATAAGCTCCTCTGCTGATAGGTATTAAATCTAGCAATGTTCATTCATCACTTTCTCCTTTTTCTTTGCAAAAATATTTGCATCTTCACTCAGTAATCTTGTACTGTGCAGTATTCCTTATTCAAATAAAGTGGGAATTAAAAAACCTTTAATTACTGTGGTATGTGTAGAGGGAAGCTTTCATGTGATCCTTTCTGTTTTCCGTATCTGAGCTCTGCTGTACAAAGTTCTCATTAATTGTGTATAAAATGTTTTCATTTTCACATCCAGTTACATAAAAAGAGGTTTCCTAACAATCCGCCAGTGGTTCAATAACACAGCAATATTTAAGTGGCTGAATAGGTGAATCAGTATCTTGTTGAGAGAACTGTCTGTTTTTGTTGCAGTAGGTGTGAACCCTACACTCCAGGATAAACAAACTGATCTTGCAGTAACTTAATAATATCACAAATGCAACAGGTTGAGATGGTCACCCAATAAGAAAAAAACAGTTTTAATTTGAAGTTTTGTTCAAAAAAATGTAAATTTAGATTTAGATCAAAAATAATAACAAAAAACATCATCACCACATGTTGAATAAATGGTGAACAAGATTGATTTAATAAAACACAACCCAGCTGTAAGTAGGAGGTGTGCTCGTCTGCACACGTGTCTGTGAAGAGAACGGTTGCTCTCGTATCTTGAGGTCACGAGTATCTGACTGTTGGCTGCTGGTTGGACTTAAAGGCCTGTTTGGGAGGAGGTGACCAAGTGGGAGAAAAGGTAAGCTGACAGCATCGTTAGCAACTTGTGCTAAATGCTGCGCCAGACTTGATCATGAAAACTGGAAATTCTGTTGTTGGCAAGAGGAATGTTGACGCTCTCAAAACCAGGCCTGAGCCGTTGTTCATGACTCAGCGCCTTGTGTTGCAGTGCATACAGCAGGTTTCAGTTTCTGTGACCGATGCTTGACTTTATACTGGACATGGAGAGTGTGTTCAATTTTATGAATTAAACACCACCTTCATTAATAACAACAACACTCAGGAGGCAGATGCTCAGACATCCTTTTTTACTCTCTCCCTGATCTCTATCATCCTGTCACGTCCATTCCTTTGTCTTGAAAGATAAGTTAAAGAAACAAACTCAGTATAGATATCAATGTACAATATAATAATTAACCAACCTACAATTACCTGTTTTTTTTAACTTAACTTACTTGTATTTAGATGTATTTAGAGTAAAACTGTTTTAATAAATAGTGTGATGTCATAAAGGTATAAAGCTAAGAGAAATTGATGTTTAATTTTCAAAACATTTTCTTCATCACACTGAGGGTATATGTATTTAATAACAATGCAACAGATGAACAGTAACAAATTAGTCTGTTTTATAATCGTTTGTGGATTAGATGGTTTTCTACAAGAGCGTTTCATGGAGCTGCCAGATTGGGAGGGAAATCCCTTGGATTAGGTTTTGTTTTTGCTATAAATAAATAAAAACAAAAAGGGTTGCATGTCCTAATGTCTGCCTGCTCAGTCATGGTGTCGCACAGAAACCATATTGCACGTGGGGTTAAACTTGCCCTCGAAGCTGTGAAAGATGCATATGTTAATCCTTGTTGTTACTTTTTGCACTTTCATCATGGTGCCAGATCCCAAACCAATGACATGTTTGCTCCTCAGTGAGCAACATACTGTCCTGAGGAGTCAAATCCTCTACTTTATCTATGTGTAGCTCCAGACCTGAAGGGAACGCTAATAGTTGTTACTCTCTACTGCAACTTCTGTCATTTGCACCAAATGTCTGCAGAAAAATACCATGCAGCATGACGCCAGTGGACCACACACTGTGTCCTCATAATGCTTAATAGTGTTTATTATATTTTAGTCATTTTATCCTTTTTAGTTTTAGTCATCGAAGTCATTTGTTTTAATTAAAATGTTTTCTTAATTTTGTCAGGGAGTTTTCATTAAAAAAACATATCAATTAGGTCTAAATTATTTTACATAATATTTTATTATTAAAAACAGGTTAAATAATTAAGAACTTAGCTTTGCAGTTTCTCAGTCCTCCTGATGGCGGTGCTCATTAGTGATGCAGGGTCCACCGGCCCACCATGAAAGCCAGTCTGCCACCCAACCTATAAAAACAAGTGTTAATAACATCCATCTGAATCCACAACTCACACATTATAGCAGCACAGTTGTCAAGTCTGAGAGCTGTTTTTTTTTATAACCAAAAGGGCCTTGTTCCAGCATTTTTGCCTATTTTGAGTCATATTTCAAGACCCACAGAGTATTTGTGCTATGACTCTGAAAACACTGAATAACTCAAATGAAAGAAGAGACTCTCTATTTCATTGTGAAAGAAACATTTTTATGCTTTGTTCCATTCTTGTTTTATAAGAGGTAGAGGCCACTATCACAAAAACACCACTTTTTCTCCAGAATCTGTCCATTTTGCTCCCTAAATGCTCCACTTCCTGCTTTGATCTCCGTGGTGTATATTAACTCTATGTCCCAACTACAAATCACAGAAGCGAAATTACTCACAGGCTGTGGGAGACGGCGATCTGTGACCCACTGCAGAAAAAACACTGACTGCGAAAGCCGTCAATATCACTTAAAGAGTTAAGATCGTTTGTTTTTTGTTTAACTACATTTTAGCCTTGTCTCTATTTTGTCAATGACACTGCATTTTTAATATCATCACACTAGTGCAGCCTCATGGAAAAAAAGGTTGTCGAACATATTTCCTTGTAGTGAACGCTGCTGCCAAGCCACTATAGGACTGAATTTTAACTTGAGAGGAATGAGATGCTTTCACTTGATGTTTGTGTAGTCTTTATGTTTGGTTGCCCGTCTGTCCGTCCATACATTCTTGTGAATGTGTAAAATTTCTTCAGATTTTTTCGGACTCAAAGATGAACTGTATTTGGTGGTATAATGTCAAAATCAATGTGACCACACAGAATACATTTTTGGCCATGATCCAAGAATTCATGTTAACTATGACAATTTCACACGAATAGGATAAATATTAAAGTGACATGGATATAAACAGCAAAGCACCAATTCTAGTTTGTAGCAGCAGCCATATTTCTGTTCAGTTATTAATGATGGCAGCCTTTTTCCTTTGGGGAAAAAGAATAATTTGAAAATTAGTGGTTTAGTCTCTTAGTTTCTCATGCTAACCACTTTTTATACTGAGAGATAACACAGCATATACATGTTTGCTCTTCTGTCTGTGTGAATCACAGGCAGACTTCTATGTATTGCAGGGTTACTTAACTACACACTTATGACTTGGACATTGCTGCAAACTGAGGTACACCATTTAGTTTTCAGTTATGTTGCTACCGGTAACATGATCCTGTCCAAATCAATTGAGCATTAAAAGCAGCTAACTTCAACTTTATTTGGCCCAGAGACACGCCCAGCGTTTGGCCCAGCGTTTGCTCAGCCTGCACCGTATGACGTGCATCAAAACACGCATGTGACTTTCTGTGTATGAACACAATGCACTCAGTAATGTAACTGTCAATCACTCTTATCCTTGGTTCATAATAATATAAAAAATCGTTCTGCACCGGTTTGTGAATAAGTATTAAAATAAAAATCACTCATTACTTAAATGTTTTGCATATGCTGAAATATGCTAGTAAATACACATTATTTTGTGTATCATGCAGATTTGCATTTTAAAAAACACTGCTATACCTAAACCTAATTAGCACAGAAATAAAGTGTGAATGTGAGCTAGAGTCAGGAGATGTAGTGAGACGTTGGAAAACCCAGAGCTGCTCTTTTCTTTTGCTTTTTTTATGCATAAAAAAGCTCAATATTCCACGTTGTAGACGTCACATTCAGACAGACTCTTAGCCTTCTGGATCCTTCTCACATGCACTGAATAGGTTCAGCTAGCTCAGGTGTTCTCATGGTATAATGTAAACTTTGAGCAGTCTTCTCCTTTCAGTTGTTTTCAAATGAAGTGACATTTCAAGGGAAGAGGGGAATTCTTCAGTTACGTCAGACTCGCATGAGGACTCACAAAGGTGAGTGTTAAAGAAATGATCTTTGGATTTGGGATTCCCGCTCTTGGATGATACTGTGGAGTTGTTGGAAGGTAATGAAAGGCTCATCTATAATGAAATGACTCATGAATAATCAAAGCTATCAAGATTTAAAGGGCAGTTTATTGTAGAGCTGTCTCATTACTGTCATTTCATGTCTCATAAATAGCAGGCATAAACAGGTAAATGAGTTAAATTGACAGCACTGGAAGAAAGCACTGAGTCTTGATCAAAGATCCAAAGCTGGGTTTCCTAAATATATATAACTTGCAGGAGAAATGGAGCAGCAGAAGTCCTGTATTTTCTGCTGATGGAATGAAACACCAGGGTAAGAGCAGACCCCTCTGTCGCTACTCTCAGAGTACCGACTGCATGAGTGCTGTTTAACTTCTGACCTGTCTTCTCTTTAGCTCAATATACATGTTAGTGAAAACAGCACTGATTACATGATAAATGACAGGTTATTTTATATTTTCTCATTATAGTCCCTCTGTGTTTGATTTAATGGATGCATGCAGGTAGTTAAATTAAAATGGTGAATTTACCAAATTATACTGTATTGTGCATGAATAAATTGTTTTGGCCATTAGATAAACAGTTACATAAATTGGATCTGTTTGAACTGTTAAAATAATTTAAATTGATAAATTACTGTTTTATAGCTGCTGTAAGTGAAATATGAGAACTAATTAGGGGTGTTCATTTTACATTTGTACTCTGAGGTCAGTAAATCACCTCTGTCTCCTGTGTCAAAGCTGGTTTTATCACCAGTGTCAAGGCAGACGCAGAAGGTGTTCACTTGGTAGGCCACAAGCTTTAACTCAGTGTGCTCAGTCTGAGGCCAACAGTTATTATGTTTTCACAGAGAGAAATGTAATTTGTGTTAATGATATATTTAGAGTTGATGCGTGATTTCTGTCTGGGGAAAAAAATTCAATGTAATGAGCAATTTGTGTTTAATGAATGCGTCAATGGTCTTGTTGGACATGTTTACATATGTGTCTCCCTTATTATACCTTGTATTAAATTGAATTGTCAGCTTGCAGTCATGCATTAGCTGGTACAGCACATTTAGAATGATGAATATGCTTCTTATTTTTATTATTTTAGATGCTTTATTCTGACATTTATCATAGAACTTGAGGGAGCATATTTCCAGTGCTTGTGCACATACTGTCCATAGCTGGTGTTTTATTATTATGGGCTGCCTCGATCAGAAAACACTACCATCAACAAGCCATTCAGATTTGTAATATTAAGGTTCTTCAGTTCATATTTCCTCCATCTGATTATCTCCACCCACACCTACTGTTGGAAAAAGTACACCATATTTTACTCATAAGCCAATCAAGACAGACGTTAAAACGGAGCGTTTCAGACGGAATACCATTAAAGCATGTAAAGACGAAACTTAAAATGAGCATGATATGCCCTCTAACATTTAAATATTGTCATTCTGCCATGTGTAGACATCATATACTTCAGTACAATCTTTATTTGCCCAGTTAACACTGTTAACTAGATATTTATAGATAATAGTTTGTATTTATTGTGCTACATATGTGTGATGCTTTTTCAAATACCCATAAAGTTTGTGCATAAAACTTTTTGTTGTTTGATATACAATCATCATCTCAGCCTAGAAAATGATTGTAACATGATCTATCATATTTTGATAGTTGTAGTCTAGTCATCATTTGCAAGCTGTGGAGTATTAACTAGTTCTCTAAATTCAAATTAATATCAGTATAATATAAAAAGTGTTAAGTGTAGGTATGTTGCTGATAAAATTGTGTAATTGGTATTCATGTGCAATGTAGCCTGTAAAGTATTAAATTTCATCAGTGATAGCAGTGACACTGATCATAAACTCATTTTACATATACAGCATAACTGAACCTCCCAACACACTGAACATACGACAATGTAAATAATAATTGAAAATCATCATTAAAGTACATCACATGAAAATAGCATCAAATTAAAAAATCACATCCATCCCTACAATGTACAATAGAAATAGTCTAATATTATTAATAATAACAGCTTTGTTATTACAAATAAATAAATTAGATTTTTTTTTAAGAACTGAATATATTAAGAGTATGGTCACAGTACAGCCCACATTCCTCACTATAGATGAGTTGTCTTCACAGTGACGTCACACCTCCGGTGTCATCATTTTTAACATTAAAAACATCAAAATATTTCTCAGGTGTCAGAATCTCTGAAGCTTTCTTCCTAATTACTTATGTGACTTTCTCAAGAGACAAACTTGATGTTGTTTCTCAACCAGTGGCCAAGAGAGGGACTGTCAACATTCCTCCAACACAGAGCAGTGGAGTGCCTGGCATGTAGAAGACAAGCTTTCTCTTTCTTTCTCTATTAGATAGAGATAAATGATTAAAAAGGTAGTTTGAGATAAATAGTTTATTACTTGAGTCCAACATTTTTGGAGTAGCTCACATTCCAACAAGCAATGATACAGACTTCCCTTGATTACACTTAATTTTTGATTAATCTCAGTGAACATGTTCTGCCTTCCTGTGCTTTCATCCATCCATCCGTTTTCTACCTCTTTTCCTCACATAGGGTCACGGCGGGGCTGGAGCCTATCCCAGCTGTCATAGTGTGAAAGGGAGGTTACACCCTGGACAAGCCTCCAGTTCATCACAGGGTTGTTTTTGTCCATTGTTAGTTTGTTGGTCACCAGGAAAACTCAAAATATGTAAACACATTTTTGGGGCAGTTTGTCTTGGTTCAAATATTATATGTGTGCATGCATGTTCTCCTTTCCTAATCCTAATTAATGCATGTCTACATACATACAGTACACACACACACACACACACACACACACTTACAGCATTTCTTTATTTCAGAATGGACACATAAAGGTGCCCTGAGCTAAACTTAGTCAAGGTGCTTCTTATTGTGATTAAGTTTTAACTTTTTTTTTTTTAAATTAAGTACTGATGCCTTCAGTGACACATCATCACCTAATTGTTCTGTATTATGGGACTGAGTCTGTTCAGCCTGAGATGTTATAGCTTAGTGTTGGATATTCAGGATAAACATTAAACAACATGTTAAAGTATGTCTTTTTGTAAACTAAGCTGTGCTGAATTTCAGCAGATTTGCTCCGTGTTTTATTTCCCTGTAGTGTTTTTAGCAAATATATATTCATGATATGTAGAAAATAATGTTATTTCCTGATTGTTGCAGATCATATCAAATGAACAAAATCAGTTTCCCCATACAGTGTTACTGTTCTTTTTGTCTTTGGACTTCCTCAACTGCACACTTGTGCGTCTTTTTACTTTTTACAAAACAAAATGTATTCCATTTAATATCTGGTAACACTGGAGGATGATAAAATATTGTTTTCCGAGGGCTCTATTGAAAATTCTTGTGGAATTCTGTACAAAAATACTCCTCAAAAGATTTTGAGTGACAAAGACATATACACATGGGATGTAATCAAGAAAGCATTGTGCTGTGGAATCAGGAGATGTTAATACAGTTTCTTCTTTCGCTTCAGAAAAGCTTTCTTGCTCCTTTTACTTTGAGGATGCCATTTCTTTGTCTTCCAGGTGCCTCCTGTTCAACAAGCAGCACCCATAGGAAGTCCTCCTGCTTTTCCGGGCCCTGTCATGATGTCCCCTACATCCATGCCTCCAGGAGGAGCTCCTTTCATCCCTGCAGAGTTTGACCCCACAAAGTTGGCACCAGGTAAGGGGAGATGAAAGCTGTCATGTTGACTAAAGGTAATATGAACAGATCTATGCTGTGTTGTTGTCACTGTTCTTGGCTTGATGTTCCTTTTTTTAAAATGCTTTGTTTTACTTTTGTTCTGCTACAGTACTTATTTTTCAAATGGGGATCAATAAAATCCCATCTTATCCTCTTTGCAGCAGGAAGTGTAAAACCTCCAGAGGAATCCACCAAGGACTCTAAAGGAGACGTCACAGGAACTCCGTCAGATCTGGGCAGTGAAAAACAGCTGGGGTCTCCTGTCGCACCAATGATGCCCCCAACAGGTCCAAGGGTCATGCCAGGTCCCAGACCGGGTATGCCGCCTCTGCAGCCTCCTCCTGGCATGCCGAATCCTCATCTACCTCCATTCTCCATCCCACCTCCAAATATGCCACCCATGCCCCCACAAATGATACCCAGAGGACCCATGTTTCCACCAGATCGGTTCAGAATGCCTATGCCCTTTCCTCCTCGTGGCCCTCCTTTCCATCGGCATCCTAGCATGGGACCAGAGGGCATGCATGACAGCGAAGGGAGGCATTTCCGAAATGGGAGAGCAGGGTTTGGGTGCCCACCCTTCCACAGAGGGAGGTGGTAGGGGCCGCCTCAACGAAGCACTTAACGTCAGAGGATGCTGGATCACTGTGACAGATACTAATAAGTATCAGGACATCTGGTTCAACAAGGACTCGTGTGAACAATTGAAGGTGCATAAACCTAGGTTCAGACTTTATTTTATACCACCAGAACCTTTATTTGTCAGTGTAAAATAATGAAAAACAAGACAGTGTTTTGAAGGTGGTCCATGCTCCTTCAGGTTCACCAGAGAAGAGACTTTACTGTAAATACTATATCCGCTTGTAGATGTTTGCTATCTTTTTGTATATTTGACGTTGTGTAGTTTATCCTTTATGTCCTATCTTAGTAGTTGGAAATCAAAATTTTGGCGAAGTCTGTATTTTTGAGCTTATTCTCTCGTCAGGGTTTTCTGAGTATGGAAATAGTCTGTAAAAATCCACTTGACCTTTTTTGTATCTTTTGTTTTTAAGAAAACACCTTTGTAACACACTGATGTTTAATTCCTCAGCACAGAAGTTGGATTTCATTTCAAGCAGAAGATGTCATGTCCTGCCAGCAGATGGTAGAGTAAACCCTGTTACCATGACCAACCTCTGCTGTACATAAAGGTCACACCTTGTAGGATCTTGTGCAGTGAATATTAAAAAATGTATTACAATTTGATCACATGGTTTTGTCTGTTTAGATCAAACTGACGTTTTGGTCCCTTTCTCTGAAAACTGAGCTGGGTTCATATAAATAGCCCTGCAGAAAAACTTACTGACAGTTATAAACACCACTGAGCAAACAGCTAAACAGAAACAGGAAACTGCAATAAACTGACCTGCCTCATGTTAACCCACATAAATATCCGCAGGCTTGTTATAGCTGCATATAGACCTACCACTATTATGTTGCAAATGAATGCGCAGACATGCTCTACCATGATGTGTTCAGGTTCAAGCATGTCAGTAACTAACCCCTCTTCAGATACTATAGGGCATTTTCACACAGTCATTGAATACCGATCCGAGATAAGCCGCAGCTGATTGGCTCTGAGAATAAATAAGTGGCGTGGTCGTGATCCACTTGCACACCGTCTCCAAGGCCCGTGGTCTCCGCCCTCTCAGCGGTGTGGAAACATCACGCATGGTCCGTGAACAGGGCAGGCAGACCTTGGAGAGGCGGCAGGTCCGGGCGCGTGGATGAGCAGCACCATGAAGGGTTCAGAGTCAGGACGGAAGCAGCCGCATCCCGCTGGTGTCTGTGACAGGTATGCAAGCATACAGGCTGGTTAATCAGGACAAGGATAATCAATGGGCTAATGTTCGATCATGTTTCCGCTCGGTCCTAGCGCCGTCTGCGCCTAATGTCACGTCACTCAATCATACAAGTTTATCAGCGGTGACCGATGCTGCCGCACTGAGGCGACCAGGCTGCCCGGTGGGAAAAGGCAGACAAACTGCGGCTTCTTCGCACACGGTGTTGCGCATGTTGTTGATTAATTCAGCCAGACGTCAGTGATTTGGGGGAAAACAGCCATGTAGCTGAATGACGGTGGGCAGAAGCTACAGCAGGGCTAACATGCAGGTTCAGACATTGAATGCGCACTGACAAATACTGCTTTCCTTCAGCAGTGGATGATGGTTCAAGAAGACGTGCAGGGAAGCAGGCACTAACCGCACTAACACCTTGGAGGTGTCGTGGTCATTTCATGATGTTTGGGAGTGTAGAAACAGCGTATGGCCTCAGTGCGGTAAATTGTTGCATGTAGCAGTCCTTTATCTGACCCTCAGTGTGCAGGATCCAGGCTGTTGCTTCTGTATTCACATATGCTGGTGACTCAAGTGAAAGGCCATAGCTCATTGGTGCAGCCGGTTTACTTCAGTGATCTTATGGTGTCAAGTTTGTTGCAGCGTCACTGCCATACTATGCTGCTGCAAGTGATGCGTTCATGTGTGTTCTGGCTCCTATAATCATCCCAACAGGGTTATGCACAGGTGACTATAAGCTCATGGGATATATCATATTAAAATATCTAAATCAGACATTTAAACAACATTTTTGTAGACTACTAATTTGTAAAAATTGACCATATGTTATTTTTGGTATGAGACATGTCATATATATTTGCTGTTAATATTTTCTATCAAAAATCTCACTACAGGGAGAGAAATTTGGAAACCAGACAAAAGATGACATCTTACCTGATAGAGCATACAACAAATAACAGCAGAAGGTTTTCAGTTATGTTAAAGTAACATTTTGACATGGCTTCAGGTATGTAATGTCAGTGATGATGGTTCGACACCCATGGAAAGCTCTTAAACCACTCTTTGAGCATAATCCATTCACCTGCTCATTGTTTTCCAGTCATATAATTTGGCTAGACTGCTCTGGTCCACTACAACAAAATTGTATAAACTTCCACAATCAATAGACATAGATGCATGTAGCTATGTGTTGTGAGGGCCAGCGCATTCTTCAGCTTTAAACTTGAAGAGCTATTCTTGATATAGTGTGTTCCCTTGAGTAGAGCTCCTTCCTGTCAGCAGCCACATCAACCATGCTGTGGCGCATGTAGCAGAATGGCTCCAGTGTATGCTGATGTGTCCTCAGGGTGGTAACCTGAGCCCACCTGTGTGACATACTTGCACAGAGACCTCACCCTCCATCTGTCTGTCTTTGTGTGGCTCCATAACTCTTTAAAGATCTCAAATGTTAAACCAACATTAGGCAGTGCAGAGACTGGTGGAACCACACATGAAAGAATGTCCACACATTCATATGGTAATGTGTTGGCTTTCTGTACAATCCATGACGTTGTTCAAATGTGCATAATTTAGCTATGATAAGTGCTCTTTATGAATTATTAATTTCCATCCCACTTGTACATAACTCTTAATGTCTTTGCAATGTGACAGTCTAGTGTTTTGCTGAGTGCCAAGTGAATAAACTACTGATCCTAGTGTGATAATGCAGTCGTTCCAAGAAAAACTTGCTGTTTTCCTATTATATAGAGTGGTTTTAATGTTGTAGATGCATGTTTTTTTCCATGCAACTGTTAGCTTTGTTTTACCCATGCCATGTGTTTAAAATATATTGTCATTTATGTAGTTAATCGTTTTTGTCATACTTTATTGGGTGCTGAGTAGGGAACAGCCCATTGTTTTTCAGGAAAAAAATACCTTCCCTGACCTTCCCCATGCATGTCTTTGGATGGTGGGAGGATGCCAGAGTATAGAGCTGTGCGATATGAATAAAATTCTATATCCCAGTATAGCCAAGTTTATATCCCGATAACGATATATATTCCGATATAGTATTTTTTTCTGATGAGTTTTTACTTTCCATTGTGCTCTCCTCCGTCTCCTCTGCGGCATAATCCCTTGTATGCTTTTATTCTGAAGGCTTACTTTGAAAGCGACCAGAAATCCGGCTTTGTTTGCGCTGTAGCGTACTTTTACTGTGCAGTTTGGCTGCTAATAAAGATGTTATAAGCGATAATAAATCATTCACACGCAACACAACGTCCTCCATGCTGCTTTATCTCTGCTTACTTCCGAGCTACAACTGCCGCAAACCTGTCCTCACGGGTGACGTGAACATGCTACCACAAAGCAATAGCGTTGCTGCGGTTACAGTAGCTGTCATATTATTGTGTCTATGCCTCGTACAATACACGTTTTGAACTCGCATGAACTCACATTTGGATTATCCAGCGTCATTCCAACGTTGAGTTGTACTTTACACGGCATATCTAAACCACAACCAGAGTAACATTTATGTTAGCGTAGTAACAGAGCTAACTAAGTAGCTACATGTTAAAAATTACGATATAAACAACAGAAGCTTATATCGTACGGTAGACATTTTTCTACTGCATTACGATATATATTGTAATATCGCACAGCTCTACCAGATTAATTGAAGAAAACCTACGCAGACACAGGAAGAACATGCAAACTCCACACAGAAAGCCTAACCACTGTGCTGCCACATAGTATGTTGAATTATTTCATGGGACAATATGGTGGAAAAAGTGGTGAAAAAAACAAGTTATAGCTTGTTGAAAAATGTCATATTGTCGTATGTTGAAAAAAACAAATTGAAAATTGTCAACAAAAGCCTTTTTTTTTGAAAATGCGAAGAAGTTCATACGTTGAATAATTTCATGGCTCAGTATGGTGAAAAAGTAAAAATGCCTTATTATGACTTATAGTGTACTGTGACTTTATGCCAGAATATATTGAAATCTCTTGTGAAAAAGCAATTTTAATGTATGTTGAAATTGTCAAAAATTGTCATACTATAGCATGCCAAAAGTCAAAAAATGAAAAATTTTAAAATGTGCTAAAAAGTCATCAGAAAAGCTTATTATAGTGCACTGAATGACTGTATGCCAAAATATGTTGAAATATCTTGTGAAAAAGCAATTTTACAGCATGTTGAAAAAATTGTCAAAAAAAGTCATACTATAGCATGTCAAAAAGGTAAAAAAAAAATAAACACTTAAAAAATGTGCTAAAAAGTCATCAGAGGGGCTTATTATAGTGTCCTGAATTATTTTATGCTAAAATTTCTTGAAATATCTTGTGAAAAAGCAATTTTATCGCATGTTGAAAATTGTCAAAAACTGTCATACTATAGCATGTCAAAAAAGTCAAAAAATGCAAATTTTAAAATGTGCTAAAATGTAATTAAACAGACTTACTATCCTGTATTGGATGTTTTCATGCCAAAATATGTTGATATATCTTGTGAAAAAGCAATTTTACTGTATGTTGGAAATTGTCAAAAATTGTCATACTATAGCATGTCAAAAAAGTAAAAAAAAAAAGAAAATTTTTTAAACGTGCTAAAAAGTAATCAATAAGACTTTTTATAGTGTACTGAATGATTTTTTGCTAAAATATGTTGAAAAATCTTGCGAAAAAGCAATTTTACAGCATGTTGAAAATTGTCAAAAAATGTCATCCTATAGCATGTCAAAAAAGTAAAAAAAAATAAACATTTAAAAAATGTGCTAAAAAGTCATCAGAGAGGCTTATTATAGTGTCCTGAATTATTTTATGCTAATATGTTGAAATATCTTGTGAAAAAGCAATTTTACTGTATGTTGGAAATTGTCAAAAATTGTCATACTATAGCATGCCAAAATGTCAAAAAATGCAAAATTTTAAAATGTGCTAAAAAGTCATCAGAAAGGCTTATCATTGTGTACTGAATGATTTTATACCAAATATGTTGAAATATCTTGTGAAAAAGCAATTTTACAGCATGTTGAAAATTGTCAAAAAAAATGTCATACTATAGCATGTCAAAAAAGTCAAAAAATGAAAAATTTTCAAATGTGCTAAAAAGTAATGTGAAAGACTTATTATAGTGTACTCAATGATTTTATGCTGAAATATGTTCAAATATCTTGTGAAAAAGTAATTTTATAGCATGTTGAAAATTGTCAAAAAATGTCATACTATAGCATGTCAAAAAAGTCAAAAAATGAAAAATTTTTAAATGTGCTAAAAAGTCATCAGAAAGGCTTATTATAGTGCACTGAATGATTTTATGCCAAAATATGTTGAAATGCCTTGTGAAAAAACAATTTTATAGCATGTTGAAAAATGACATAAAATGTCATACTATAGCATGTCAAAAAAGTCAAAAAATAAAAAATTTTAAAATGTGCTAAAATGTAGTGAAAAATACTTTTTATTGTGTACTGAATGATTTTATGCTAAAGTTTGTTGAAATATTGTGTGAAAAAGTTATTTTACAGCATGTTGAAAACTGTCAAAAAATTTTCATACTATAGCATGCCAAAAATTTAAAAAATTAAAAATTTTAAAATGTGCTAAAAAGTCATCAGAAAGGCTTATTATTGTGTACGCAATGAGTTTATGCCAAATATGTTGAAATATCTTGTGAAAAAGTAATTTTGTAGCATGTTGAAAATTGTCAACAAATATCATACTATAGCATGTCAAAAAAGTCAAAAAATGAAAAATTTTCAAATGTGCTAAAAAGTAATGTGAAAGACTTATTATAGTGTACGCAATGAGTTTATGCCAAATGTGTTGAAATATCTTGTGAAAAAGTAATTTTGTAGCATGTTGAAAATTGTCAAAAAAATTGTCATACTATAGCATGTCAAAAAAGTCAAAAAATGAAAAATTTTTAAATGTGCTAAAAAGTCATCAGAAAGGCTTCTTATAGTGTACGCAATGAGTTTATGCCTAAATATGTTCAACTATCTTGTGAAAAAGTAATTTTATAGCATGTTAAACATTGTCAAAAAATGTCATACTATAGCATGTCAAAAAAGTCAAAAAATAAAAAATTTTAAAATGTGCTAAAATGTAGTGAAAAATACTTTTTATTGTGTACTGAATGATTTTATGCTAAAGTTTGTTGAAATATTGTGTGAAAAAGTTATTTTACAGCATGTTGAAAACTGTCAAAAAATTTTCATACTATAGCATGCCAAAAATTTAAAAAATTAAAAATTTTAAAATGTGCTAAAAAGTCATCAGAAAGGCTTATTATTGTGTACGCAATGAGTTTATGCCAAATATGTTGAAATATCTTGTGAAAAAGTAATTTTGTAGCATGTTGAAAATTGTCAACAAATATCATACTATAGCATGTAAAAAAAGTCAAAAAATGAAAAATTTTAAAATGTGCTAAAAAGTCATCAGAAAGGTTTATTATAGTGTACGCAATGAGTTTATGCCAAATGTGTTGAAATATCTTGTGAAAAATTAATTTTGTAGCATGTTAAACATTGTCAAAAAATGTCATACTATAGCATGTCAAAAAAGTCAAAAAAATAAAAAAATAAATTATGCTAAAAAGTCATCAGAAAAGCTTATTATAGTGTACTGAATGATTTATGCCAAATATGTTGAAATATCTTGTGAAAAAGCAATTTCACAGCATGTTGAAAATTGTCAAAAATGTTATACTATAGCATGTCAAAAAAGTAAAAAAAAAATGCAAAAAAATAAAATGTGTTAAAAACTAACCAGGAAGAGTTATTATAGTGTACTGGATGTTTTCATTCCTAAATGTGTTGAAATGCCTTGTGAAAAAACAATTTTATAGCATGTTGAAAAATGACATAAAATGTCATACTATAGCATGTCAAAAAAGTCAAAAAATAAAAAAATTTAAAATGTGCTAAAATGTAGTGAAAAAGACTTTTTATTGTGTACTGAATGATTTTATGCTAGTTTGTTGAAATATTGTGTGAAAAAGTAATTTTGTAGCATGTTGAAAATTGTCAACAAATGTCATACTATAGCATGTAAAAAAAGTCAAAAAATGAAAAATTTTAAAATGTGCTAAAAAGTCATCAGAAAGGTTTATTATAGTGTACGCAGTGAGTTTATGCCAAATGTGTTGAAATATCTTGTGAAAAAGTAATTTTGTAGCATGTTGAAAATTGTCAACAAATGTCATACTATAGCATGTCAAAAAAGTCAAAAAATGAAAAATTTTAAAATGTGCTAAAAAGTCATCAGAAAGACTTATTATGGTGCATTTAATGATTTTGTGGCGAAACATGTTGAAATATCTTGTGAAAAAGCAATTTTACAGCATGTTGAAAATTGTCAAAAATGTTATACTATAGCATGTCAAAAAAGTCAAAAAATGAAAAATTTTCAAATGTGCTAAAAAGTAATGTGAAAGACTTATTATAGTGTACTCAATGATTTTATGCTGAAATATGTTCAAATATCTTGTGAAAAAGTAATTTTATAGCATGTTGAAAATTGTCAAAAAATGTCATACTATAGCATGTCAAAAAATGAAAAATTTTTAAATGTGCTAAAAAGTCATCAGAAAGGCTTATTATAGTGCACTGAATGATTTTATGCCAAAATATGTTGAAATGCCTTGTGAAAAAACAATTTTATAGCATGTTGAAAAATGACATAAAATGTCATACTATAGCATGTCAAAAAAGTCAAAAAATAAAATTTTTTAAAATGTGCTAAAATGTAGTGAAAAATACTTTTTATTGTGTACTGAATGATTTTATGCTAAAGTTTGTTGAAATATTGTGTGAAAAAGTTATCTTACAGCATGTTGAAAACTGTCAAAAAATTTTCATACTATAGCATGCCAAAAATTTAAAAAATTAAAAATTTTAAAATGTGCTAAAAAGTCATCAGAAAGGCTTATTATTGTGTACGCAATGAGTTTATGCCAAATGTGTTGAAATATCTTGTGAAAAAGTAATTTTGTAGCATGTTGAAAATTGTCAACAAATGTCATACTATAGCATGTCAAAAAAGTCAAAAAATGAAAAATTTGAAAATGTGCTAAAAAGTCATCAGAAAGGTTTATTATAGTGTACGCAATGAGTTTATGCCAAATGTGTTGAAATATCTTGTGAAAAAGTAATTTTGTAGCATGTTGAAAATTGTCAACAAATGTCATACTATAGCATGTCAAAAAAGTCAAAAAATGAAAAATTTGAAAATGTGCTAAAAAGTCATCAGAAAGGTTTATTAAAGTGTACGCAATGAGTTTATGCCAAATGTGTTGAAATATCTTGTGAAAAAGTAATTTTGTAGCATGTTGAAAATTGTCAACAAATGTCATACTATAGCATGTCAAAAAAGTCAAAAAATGAAAAATTTGAAAATGTGCTAAAAGTCATCAGAAAGGTTTATTAAAGTGTAATGCATAATGAGTTTATGCCAAATGTGTTGAAATATCTTGTGAAAAAGTAATTTTGTAGCATGTTGAAAATTGTCAACAAATGTCATACTATAGCATGTCAAAAAAAGTCAAAATGAAAAATTTGAAAATGTGCTAAAAAGTCATCAGAACGGCTTCTTATAGTGTATGCATAATGAGTTTATGCCTAAATATGTTCAAGTATCTTGTGAAAAAGTAATTTTATAGCATGTTAAACATTGTCAAAAATGTCATACTATAGCATGTCAAAAAAGTCAAAAATTAAAAAATAAATTATGCTAAAAAGTCATCAGAAAAGCTTATTATAGTGTACTGAATGATTTTATGCCAAATATGTTGAAATATCTTGTGAAAAAGCAATTTCACAGCATGTTGAAAATTGTCAAAAATGTTATACTATAGCATGTCAAAAAAGTAAAAAAAAAATGCAAAAAAATAAACTGTGTTAAAAACTAACCAGGAAGAGTTATTATAGTGTACTGGATGTTTTCATTCCTAAATGTGTTGAAATGCCTTGTGAAAAAACAATTTTATAGCATGTTGAAAAATGACATAAAATGTCATACTATAGCATGTCAAAAAAGTCAAAAAATAAAAAAATTTAAAATGTGCTAAAATGTAGTGAAAAAGACTTTTTATTGTGTACTGAATGATTTTATGCTAGTTTGTTGAAATATTGTGTGAAAAAGTAATTTTGTAGCATGTTGAAAATTGTCAACAAATGTCATACTATAGCATGTAAAAAAAGTCAAAAAATGAAAAATTTTAAAATGTGCTAAAAAGTCATCAGAAAGGTTTATTATAGTGTACGCAGTGAGTTTATGCCAAATGTGTTGAAATATCTTGTGAAAAAGTAATTTTGTAGCATGTTGAAAATTGTCAACAAATGTCATACTATAGCATGTCAAAAAAGTCAAAAAATGAAAAATTTGAAAATGTGCTAAAAAGTCATCAAAAAGGCTTTTTATAGTGTACTGAATGATTTTATGCCAAATATGTTGAAATATCTTGTGAAAAAGCAATTTTACAGCATGTTGAAAATTGTCAAAAAAATTGTCATACTATAGCATGTCAAAAAAGTCAAAAAATGAAAAATTTTAAAATGTGCTAAAAAGTCATCAGAAAGGTTTATTATAGTGTACTGAATGATTTTATGCCAAATATGTTGAAATATCTTGTGAAAAAGTAATTTTGTAGCATGTTGAAAATTGTCAACAAATGTCATACTATAGCATGTCAAAAAGTCAAAAAATGAAAAATTTGAAAATGTGCTAAAAAGTCATCAGAAAGGTTTATTATAGTGTACGCAATGAGTTTATGCCAAATGTGTTGAAATATCTTGTGAAAAAGTAATTTTGTAGCATGTTGAAAATTGTCAACAAATGTCATACTATAGCATGTCAAAAAAGTCAAAAAATGAAAAATTTGAAAATGTGCTAAAAAGTCATCAGAAAGGCTTCTTATAGTGTACGCAATGAGTTTATGCCTAAATATGTTCAAGTATCTTGTGAAAAAGTAATTTTATAGCATGTTAAACATTGTCAAAAAATGTCATACTATAGCATGTCAAAAAAAGTCAAAAAATTAAAAAAAATAAATTATGCTAAAAAGTCATCAGAAAAGCTTATTATAGTGTACTGAATGATTTTATGCCAAATATGTTGAAATATCTTGTGAAAAAGCAATTTCACAGCATGTTGAAAATTGTCAAAAATGTTATACTATAGCATGTCAAAAAAGTAAAAAAAAAATGCAAAAAAATAAACTGTGTTAAAAACTAACCAGGAAGAGTTATTATAGTGTACTGGATGTTTTCATTCCTAAATGTGTTGAAATGCCTTGTGAAAAAACAATTTTATAGCATGTTGAAAAATGACATAAAATGTCATACTATAGCATGTCAAAAAAGTCAAAAAATAAAAAAATTTAAAATGTGCTAAAATGTAGTGAAAAAGACTTTTTATTGTGTACTGAATGATTTTATGCTAGTTTGTTGAAATATTGTGTGAAAAAGTAATTTTGTAGCATGTTGAAAATTGTCAACAAATGTCATACTATAGCATGTAAAAAAAGTCAAAAAATGAAAAATTTTAAAATGTGCTAAAAAGTCATCAGAAAGGTTTATTATAGTGTACGCAGTGAGTTTATGCCAAATGTGTTGAAATATCTTGTGAAAAAGTAATTTTGTAGCATGTTGAAAATTGTCAACAAATGTCATACTATAGCATGTCAAAAAAGTCAAAAAATGAAAAATTTGAAAATGTGCTAAAAAGTCATCAAAAAGACTTTTTATAGTGTACTGAATGATTTTATGCCAAATATGTTGAAATATCTTGTGAAAAAGCAATTTTACAGCATGTTGAAAATTGTCAAAAAAATTGTCATACTATAGCATGTCAAAAAAGTCAAAAAATGAAAAATTTTAAAATGTGCTAAAAAGTCATCAGAAAGATTTATTATAGTGTACTGAATGATTTTATGCCAAATATGTTGAAATATCTTGTGAAAAAGTAATTTTGTAGCATGTTGAAAATTGTCAACAAATGTCATACTATAGCATGTCAAAAAGTCAAAAAATGAAAAATTTGAAAATGTGCTAAAAAGTCATCAGAAAGGCTTATAGTGTACGCAATGAGTTTATGCCTAAATATGTTCAAGTATCTTGTGAAAAAGTAATTTTATAGCATGTTAAACATTGTCAAAAAATGTCATACTATAGCATGTCAAAAAAAGTCAAAAAATTAAAAAAATAAATTATGCTAAAAAGTCATCAGAAAAGCTTATTATAGTGTACTGAATGATTTTATGCCAAATATGTTGAAATATCTTGTGAAAAAGCAATTTCACAGCATGTTGAAAATTGTCAAAAATGTTATACTATAGCATGTCAAAAAAGTCAAAAAAAAAATGCAAAAAAATAAAATGTGTTAAAAACTAACCAGAAAGAGTTATTATAGTGTACTGGATGTTTTCATTCCTAAATGTGTTGAAATGCCTTGTGAAAAAACAATTTTATAGCATGTTGAAAAATGACATAAAATGTCATACTATAGCATGTCAAAAAAGTCAAAAAATAAAAAAATTTAAAATGTGCTAAAATGTAGTGAAAAAGACTTTTTATTGTGTACTGAATGATTTTATGCTAAAGTTTGTTGAAATATTGTGTGAAAAAGTTATTTTACAGCATGTTGAAAACTGTCAAAAAATGTCATACTATAGCATGCCAAAAATTAAAAAAATTTTAAATTTTAAAATGTGCTAAAAAGTCATCAGAAAGGCTTATTATTGTGTACGCAATGAGTTTATGCCAAATATGTTGAAATATTTTGTGAAAAAGTAATTTTGTAGCATGTTGAAAATTGTCAAAAAATGTCATCCTATAGCATGTCAAAAAAGTAAAAAAAATAAACATTTAAAAAATGTGCTAAAAAGTCATCAAAAAGACTTTTTATAGTGTACTGAATGATTTTATGCCAAATATGTTGAAATATCTTGTGAAAAAGCAGTTTTACAGCATGTTGAAAATTGTCAAAAAAGTCATACTATAGCATGTCAAAAAAGTCAAAAAATGAAAAATTTTAAAATGTGCTAAAAAGTTATCAGAAAGGCTTATTATAGTGTACGCAATGAGTTTATGCCGAAATATGTTCAAGTATCTTGTGAAAAAGTAATATTATAGCATGTTGAAAATTGTCAAAAAATGTCATACTATAGCATGTCAAAAAAAAGTCAAAAAATTTAAAAAATAAATTATGCTAAAAAGTCATCAGAAAAGCTTATTATAGTGTACTGAATGATTTTATGCCAAATATGTTGAAATATCTTGTGAAAAAGCAATTTCACAGCATGTTGAAAATTGTCAAAAAATGTTGTACTATAGCATGCCAAAAAAGTCAAAAAATGAAAAATAAATAAACTGTGTTTAAAAACTAACCAGGAAGAGTTATTATAGTGTACTGGATGTTTTCATTCCTAAATATATTGAAATGCCTTGTGAAATAACAATTTTATAGCATGTTGAAAAATGACATAAAATGTCATACTATAGCATGTCAAAAAAGTCAAAAAATAAAAAAATTTAAAATGTGCTAAAATGTAGTGAAAAAGACTTTTTATTGTGTACTGAATGATTTTATGCTAGTTTGTTGAAATATTGTGTGAAAAAGTAATTTTGTAGCATGTTGAAAATTGTCAACAAATGTCATACTATAGCATGTAAAAAAAGTCAAAAAATGAAAAATTTTAAAATGTGCTAAAAAGTCATCAAAAAGACTTTTTATAGTGTACTGAATGATTTTATGCCAAATATGTTGAAATATCTTGTGAAAAAGCAATTTTACAGCATGTTGAAAATTGTCAAAAAACGTCATATGATAGCATGCCAAAAAGTCAAAAAATGAAAATTTTAAAATGTGCTAAAAAGTCATCAGAAAGGCTTATTATAGTGTACTGAATGATTTTATGCCAAATATGTTGAAATATCTTGTGAAAAAGCAATTTCACAGCATGTTGAAATTGTCAAAAATTGTCATACTATAGCATGCCAAAAGTCAAAAAATGAAAAATTTTAAAATGTACTAAAAAGTCATTAGAAAGGCTTATTATAGTGTACGCAATGAGTTTATGCCAAATGTGTTGAAATATCTTGTGAAAAAGTAATTTTGTAGCATGTTGAAAATTGTCAACAAATGTCATAATATAGTATGTCAAAAAAGTCAAAAAATGAAAAATTTTAAAATGTGCTAAAAAGTCATCAGAAAGGTTTATTATAGTGTACGCAATGAGTTTATGCCAAATGTGTTGAAATATCTTGTGAAAAAGTAATTTTGTAGCATGTTGAAAATTGTCAACAAATGTCATACTATAGCATGTCAAAAAAGTCAAAAAATGAAAAATTTTAAAATGTGCTAAAAAGTCATCAGAAAAGGTTATTATAGTGTACTGAATGATTTTATGCCAAATATGTTGAAATATCTTGTGAAAAAGCAATTTCACAGCATGTTGAAAATTGTCAAAAATGTTATACTATAGCATGTCAAAAAAGTCAAAAAATGCAAAAAAATAAACTGTGTTAAAAACTAACCAGGAAGAGTTATTATAGTGTACTGGATGTTTTCATTCTTAAATGTGTTGAAATGCCTTGTGAAAAAACAATTTTATAGCATGTTGAAAAATGTCAAAAAATGTCATACCATAGCATGCCAAAAAAGTCAAAAAATGAAAAAAATTAAAATGTGCTAAAAAGTCATCAGAAAGGCTTATTATAGTGTACTGAATGATTTTATGCCAAATATGTTGAAGTATCTTGTGAAAAAGCAATTTCACAGCATGTTGAAATTGTCAAAAATTGTCATACTATAGCATGTCAAAAAATGAAAAATTTGAAAATGTGCTAAAAAGTCATCAGAAAGGCTTCTTATAGTGTACGCAATGAGTTTATGCCTAAATATGTTCAAGTATCTTGTGAAAAAGTAATTTTATAGCATGTTAAACATTGTCAAAAAATGTCATACTATAGCATGTCAAAAAAAGTCAAAAAATTAAAAAAAATAAATTATGCTAAAAAGTCATCAGAAAAGCTTATTATAGTGTACTGAATGATTTTATGCCAAATATGTTGAAATATCTTGTGAAAAAGCAATTTCACAGCATGTTGAAAATTGTCAAAAATGTTATACTATAGCATGTCAAAAAAGTAAAAAAAAAAATGCAAAAAAATAAACTGTGTTAAAAACTAACCAGGAAGAGTTATTATAGTGTACTGGATGTTTTCATTCCTAAATGTGTTGAAATGCCTTGTGAAAAAACAATTTTATAGCATGTTGAAAAATGACATAAAATGTCATACTATAGCATGTCAAAAAAGTCAAAAAATAAAAAAATTTAAAATGTGCTAAAATGTAGTGAAAAAGACTTTTTATTGTGTACTGAATGATTTTATGCTAGTTTGTTGAAATATTGTGTGAAAAAGTAATTTTGTAGCATGTTGAAAATTGTCAACAAATGTCATACTATAGCATGTAAAAAAAGTCAAAAAATGAAAAATTTTAAAATGTGCTAAAAAGTCATCAGAAAGGTTTATTATAGTGTACGCAGTGAGTTTATGCCAAATGTGTTGAAATATCTTGTGAAAAAGTAATTTTGTAGCATGTTGAAAATTGTCAACAAATGTCATACTATAGCATGTCAAAAAAGTCAAAAAATGAAAAATTTGAAAATGTGCTAAAAAGTCATCAAAAAGACTTTTTATAGTGTACTGAATGATTTTATGCCAAATATGTTGAAATATCTTGTGAAAAAGCAATTTTACAGCATGTTGAAAATTGTCAAAAAAATTGTCATACTATAGCATGTCAAAAAAGTCAAAAAATGAAAAATTTTAAAATGTGCTAAAAAGTCATCAGAAAGGCTTATTATAGTGTACGCAATGAGTTTATGCCGAAATATGTTCAAGTATCTTGTGAAAAAGTAATATTATAGCATGTTGAAAATTGTCAAAAAATGTCATACTATAGCATGTCAAAAAAAAGTCAAAAAATTTAAAAAATAAATTATGCTAAAAAGTCATCAGAAAGGTTTATTATAGTGTACTGAATGATTTTATGCCAAATATGTTGAAATATCTTGTGAAAAAGCAATTTCACAGCATGTTGAAAATTGTCAAAAAATGTTGTACTATAGCATGCCAAAAAAGTCAAAAAATGAAAAATAAATAAACTGTGTTTAAAAACTAACCAGGAAGAGTTATTATAGTGTACTGGATGTTTTCATTCCTAAATATATTGAAATGCCTTGTGAAATAACAATTTTATAGCATGTTGAAAAATGACATAAAATGTCATACTATAGCATGTCAAAAAAGTCAAAAAATAAAATTTTTTAAAATGTGCTACAATGTAGTGAAAAAGACTTTTTATTGTGTACTGAATGCTTTTATGCTAAAGTTTGTTGAAATATTGTGTGAAAAAGTTATTTTACAGCATGTTGAAAACTGTCAAAAAAAACGTCATATGATAGCATGCCAAAAATTAAAAAAAATGAAAAAATGTAAAATGTGCTAAAAAGTCATCAGAAAGGCTTATTATAGTGTACTGAATGATTTTATGCCAAATATGTTGAAATATCTTGTGAAAAAGCAATTTCACAGCATGTTGAAATTGTCAAAAATTGTCATACTATAGCATGCCAAAAGTCAAAAAATGAAAAATTTTAAAATGTACTAAAAAGTCATTAGAAAGGCTTATTATAGTGTACGCAATGAGTTTATGCCGAAATATGTTCAAGTATCTTGTGAAAAAGTAATTTTATAGCATGTTGAAAACTGTCAAAAAATGTCATACTATAGCATGTCAAAAAAAAGTCAAAAAATTTAAAAAATAAATTATGCTAAAAAGTCATCAGAAAAGCTTATTATAGTGTACTGAATGATTTTATGCCAAATATGTTGAAATATCTTGTGAAAAAGCAATTTCACAGCATGTTGAAAATTGTCAAAAAATGTTGTACTATAGCATGCCAAAAAAGTCAAAAAATGAAAAATAAATAAACTGTGTTTAAAAACTAACCAGGAAGAGTTATTATAGTGTACTGGATGTTTTCATTCCTAAATATATTGAAATGCCTTGTGAAATAACAATTTTATAGCATGTTGAAAAATGACATAAAATGTCATACTATAGCATGTCAAAAAAGTCAAAAAATAAAATTTTTTAAAATGTGCTACAATGTAGTGAAAAAGACTTTTTATTGTGTACTGAATGCTTTTATGCTAAAGTTTGTTGAAATATTGTGTGAAAAAGTTATTTTACAGCATGTTGAAAACTGTCAAAAAAAACGTCATATGATAGCATGCCAAAAATTAAAAAAAATGAAAAAATGTAAAATGTGCTAAAAAGTCATCAGAAAGGCTTATTATAGTGTACTGAATGATTTTATGCCAAATATGTTGAAATATCTTGTGAAAAAGTAATTTTATAGCATGTTGAAAATTGTCAAAAAATGTCATAATATAGCATGTCAAAAAAGTCAAAAAATGAAAAAATTTTAAAATGTGCTAAAAAGTCATCAGAAAGGCTTCATATAGTGTACGCAATGAGTTTATGCCAAATGTGTTGAAATATCTTGTGAAAAAGTAATTTTGTAGCATGTTGAAAATTGTCAACAAATGTCATAATATAGCATGTCAAAAAAGTCAAAAAATGAAAAATTTTAAAATGTGCTAAAAAGTCATCAGAAAGGCTTATTATAGTGTACGCAATGAGTTTATGCCGAAATATGTTCAAGTATCTTGTGAAAAAGTAATTTTATAGCATGTTGAAAATTGTCAAAAAATGTCATAATATAGCATGTCAAAAAAGTCAAAAAATGAAAAATTTTAAAATGTGCTAAAAAGTCATCAGAAAGGTTTATTATAGTGTACGCAATGAGTTTATGCCAAATGTGTTGAAATATCTTGTGAAAAAGTAATTTTGTAGCATGTTGAAAATTGTCAAAAAATGTCATACTATAGCATGTCAAAAAAAAGTCAAAAAATTTAAAAAATAAATTATGCTAAAAAGTCATCAGAAAGGCTTATTATAGTGTACTGAATGATTTTATGCCAAATATGTTGAAGTATCTTGTGAAAAAGCAATTTCACAGCATGTTGAAATTGTCAAAAAATGTCATACTATAGCATGCCAAAAAAAGTCAAAAAATGAAAAATTTTAAAATCTGCTAAAAAGTAAAGAGAAAGACTTATGATAGTGTACTCAATGATTTTATGCCGAAATATATTCAAATATCTTGTGAAAAAGTAATTTTATAGCATGTTGAAAATTGTCAAAAGTGTCATATTATAGCATGTCAAAAAAGTCAAAAAATGAAAAATTTGAAAATGTGCTAAAAAGTAATGAGAAAGACTTATGATAGTGTACTCAATGATTTTATGCCGAAATGTATTCAAATATCTTGTGAAAAAGTAATTTTATAGCATGTTGAAAATTGTCAAAAGTGTCATATTATAGCATGTCAAAAAAGTCAAAAAATGAAAAATTTGAAAATGTGCTAAAAAGTAATGAGAAAGACTTATGATAGTGTACTCAATGATTTTATGCCGAAATATGTTCATATATCTTGTGAAAAAGTAATTTTATAGCATGTTGGAAAATGTCAAAAAATGTCATACTATAGCATGTCAAAAAAGTCAAAAAATGAAAAAAATTTAAATGTGCTAAAAAGTCATCAGAAAGGCTTATTATAGCTTGCTGAATGATTTCATGCCAAAATATGTTGAATATCTTGTGAAAAAACAATTTTATAGCATGTGGAAAATTGCTGAAAAAGGTCATATTATAGCATGTCAAAAAAGTCATAAAATGAAAAATTTGAAAATGTGCTAAAAAGTAATGAGAAAGACTTATTATAGTGTACTCAATGATTTTATGCCGAAATATGTTCATATATCTTGTGAAAAAGTAATTTTATAGCATGTTGAAAATTGTCAACAAATGTCATACTATAGCATGTAAAAAAGTCAAAAAATGCAAAATTTTAAAATGTGCTAAAAAGTCATCAAAAAGACTTTTTCTAGTGTACTGAATGATTTTATGCCAAATATGCTGAAATATCTTGTGAAAAAGCAATTTTACAGCATGTTGAAAATTGTCAAAAAAAAGTCATACTATAGCATGCCAAAAAAGTCAAAAAATGAAAAATTTTAAAATGTGCTAAAAAGTCATTAGAAAGACTTATTATAGTGTACTCAATGATTTTATGCGGAAATATGTTCAAATATCTTGTGAAAAAGCAATTTTATGGCATGTTGAAAATTGTCAAAAAATGTCATACTGTAGCATGCCAAAAAAGTCAAAAAATGAAAAATTTTAAAATGTGCTAAAAAGAAATGAGAAAGACTTATTATAGTGTTCTCAATGATTTTATGCCGCAATATGTTCGAATATCTTGTGAAAAAGTAATTTTATAGCATGTTGAAAATTATCAAAAACTGTCATACTATAGCATGTCAAAAAAGTCAAAATATGAAAAAATTTTAAACATGCTAAAGAGAAATCAAAAAGACTTTCCGTGGTGTACTGAATGATTTCATGCTAAAATATGTTGAAAAATCTTGTGAAAAAGCAATTTTACAGCATGTGAAAAATCATACTATAGCATGCCAAAAATGTCAAAAAATGAAAAAAATTAAAATGTGCTAAAAAGTCATCAGGAAGACTTATTATAGTGCATTTAATAATTTTGTGGCAAAATATGTTGAAATATCTTGTGAAAAAGCAATATTACAGCATGTTGAAAATTGTCAAAAAAATGTCATACTACAGCATGTCAAAAAAGTCAAAAAATGAAAAATTTTAAAATGTGCTAAAAAGTCATCAGAAAGGCTTGTTATAGTGTAATGAATGATTTTATGCCAAAATATGTTGAAATGCCTTGTGAAAAAGCAATTTTTTAGCATGTTGAAAACTGTCAAAAAGTAATCAAAAAGACTTATTGTAGTGTACTGAATGATTTTATGCTAAAATTTCTTGAAATATCTTGTGAAAAAGCAATTTTATCGCATGTGGAAAACTGTCAAAAATTGTCATATTATAGCATGTCAAATGAATTTAAAATGTGATTAAAAAGTCATTAGAAAGACTAGTGTGTTGAATGAATTTGTTGTACAATATTTTAACAGAGGTTGGGAAAAAAACATTTTATAGCATGTTGAAAATTGTTAAGAAATGTCAAACTGTAGCATGTTGAAAAAGTAAGAACAAAAAAAAAATTAAAAGGTCAAAAAAGTCAGCCATGGTTTCCTGTCCGGTTCTGTTGACATCCATGTTGCATCACATTTCAGACCAGGGATCTGTCTTCCCTTGTTCCTCCTGACAGGACATCTGTCTCAAGAGTCCTATTGATGGGCTGCTGTATCAGCCTGTTTTCTGCCGTCTTTGGACAAAGAAAGACAAATCTTATTGTCCTCCACAACCAACATCACATCTGAGCAACATAGTACTATTTTCTGCTATTTTACTATGTGCTGCTCAGTAGGTAATTCACTGAAAATGAAAAATTTTGAAAATCACTTCATCATTTGAATTAATTCAGGCATAAAGGTATGCTTCTAAAGATTTCCTGCTTGTTTCTTTTTTTAATATCATGAATTGAATATTTATTATTATTATTATTATTTATTTTAGATGTTGGTCAGACAAAACAAGTATGTTTATCATCACCATAATTTTTTTTTATGGTTGAACTATCAATAGATAAAAAAGACCAATACCCAGCAGGATATTAAGTGTAGACTACCAAAATTTTAACATGCTCCAAGCATGATAACTAGTTTTGAAGCGTTACCTATGCTGTTTAGGTTCAGTCTCGACCAATCAACTCCAGCTTTTTCTCCACATTCTCAGTCATTTCGCTCTCTATACCGGTGTCTTTGATCTCGACCCTTGAGAGGCAACTCACTGCTGGAGACCACTGGATCCT
Source organism: Synanceia verrucosa (assembly GCA_029721515.1). Lineage (NCBI taxonomy): Eukaryota > Metazoa > Chordata > Actinopteri > Perciformes > Synanceiidae > Synanceia > Synanceia verrucosa. Next base: position 5,298,486 of record CM056559.1, read on the forward strand.
CCGCTAATGATCTCTACCCGGGCTGGGGTTACTGCTTTCATGTCTTGCATAACAGTTGCATTTTCCTCTTTAGATATCACTTGTACATGGTGTTCTTTTTCAGAACAATGGATCATCTGATCACTGGGGGATGTGTATTTTTGTGATTGAGACCTTCAAGTAAATAAAGACTTGAACTTTTGTAGTGATGGATCTTCTACTCAGTGTAGTTTTAGATTCATAAAACCACTTTATGCTTAATCAAATGCTTAAGTGGTAAAATCTGCTTCTGTGGCGTATGCACAGTTAAGAGTTCTTAAAATACAGTTTGAATGACAAGACAGATTGTGCTGATGTAAAATTGCTGTTGCTGAAACTAACAACTTTTTGCAGAGGAACAATAAGTATGACTTTAAATCCTAAATGTAAATTAACCTTGTGTATATTTTTGTTTTGATCACCCGAGCTGTTGACTGTCTGTCATTTCTTTTAATAAATTATCCATAGGACAATTTAACGTCACAGCTACATCATGTTGAATGATGTGCTATCCTGTTCTCCATTCAGAATTACTACAATAAACCAATGTATGGTCAATTATTAACTGACCTTTATTTAAAGCCATTCTGGGGAGACTCTCTGTGATTTATACTGTTGTATAAGCCATTCAGGCTCCAGTGCCATTTTGTGTTAAAGGCCTCGCTTCAAAATGAAGAAGAACAAATTTATGTGACTGTTCCTCATGAAGTAACACAAAATGGTAAGTCTGAATTTTATTTACAGCTAGAGACAAAGAAATAATTTGATTTTTTTTTTGTTAAAAAGAATGTCTGTCATCAAATATTTAAGCACTTTGTATAAACACTGAAATTCCTGTTATGATGCATGCTAGGAGCATTGTTATTTTATTGACAGGCTCTAGAGCACAAAAATAAAGAGGGAATGACTGTTTTTATTCTTAAATCTAGTTAATTTCAAATATTTGATCAGAGGCTTCCTGACTAAGAGTTGAGATTATCAAACTGTTTATAAAACATAAATATCTTTTAATTATCCTGAAAAATCTCAATGATGCAATTTGAACTTTCTTTGCTGCAATGTGTATGTGCTGTTATTAATGCAAGCAATATTATTATTTTAAACCAAACCAAAACATTTGAGATAAACCAGATTGTGAAGGTGCAGGTCATATTGACTTGCTATCATTCCTCTGGTTTCAGTGGGGTTTTTTTGTGCACTATGTCTGAAGGTGATTGGCAGTGATTGCAGTTGGTTGTGACACCTGGACAGCATCAGCAGTCTGAAGTGGATCTCTAACTGTAATCTCAACTGCCAAATTGCTCCAGCGGCACTGAATGGCCTGTCAATGTATTAGATGTCCAATTCAATTGGCTCCTAAATTGAGTGCGGATAGCATTGGGTGTCTGTAATGAGAAAGCATTACATTTTGTTTAGCTGAGCTCCATGCAAGCAATCTACATCGCTCAAATGCTTGTGGTGAGAGCAGACGTGGATTCTGCTTTAGCCCACATTTCACTGATAAACACACATTTAATGTGGTGCTGTCTGATCTGGCATTTGTTGGGACGAGGGCATTATCAAATTAGATTATCTCATAAACTTTTATTTACAGGGTTCTTGCACCATTTTAAAAGTCAAATTTAATACTTTTTAAGACATTTAAGACCTCAACAAATACAATTTAAGACCCAAAAATGTCATAACAATTTCCTTTGTAAAAAAATAGTCATTATTATATTTCATATATTTTAGGGTCCGACCAATATGGAGTTTTTGAGGCTGATGCTGATTTAGCAGGGAAAAATATCTGATAACCGATTAATGTCCGAAAATATTTTTTTTAATAATTTTACAACACTTAACTTTTTTCTACTACTTCAATTTCACAATTTTCAAGATCAAAGAAGTGAACTTTGTGAACAAAATAACGTGCAAAATTGCATTAAATCTATAAATACTGTGTTTTCTAATTGACATTAAACGCACCATTTGAAAATTTAATACCGACAGCAAATTTACGGAAAATTTTAGACAATTTAAGACCTTAATTACCTGGATTTTAATTTACGACATTTTAAGACTTTAAGGAGCCACAGGAACCCTGATTTATTTAACTTACACCTATGAGAATACAACATTTGTCGGTTCATCCTAATATTTGGTTCTAAGTTACTGCCATGGAAACAGCCATGACGTATAGATGTTTGTTAAGTAGATCACTATAAATTAGCATGCTGTATCCAGACTATATCATGTCCTTTCAAGACTTTTCTGTTGTCTTTGGATCACATCAGTGATTGAAATTAAGAAATTGGCACTGAATTTGTAGCAATTTTAGGACAAAACCTAAAACTGTTAACCTGAAACATTATCTGAGTGAAATCATGGTCGAGAGAGGTGATAACAACATGTGTCTGGTTGACTCTGCAGACCAGACATTCCTGTATTTACTGTGAAACCCCAGTGGTTTAGTTTAATATCAGGGTCACAATCTTGGCAGGGCATGAAAATACACAGAGAGGGAGTCAGCTTGACCACAATGCTGAGGGCTTTGGTCATAGTCATTGCAAAGTCTAGACATGGCAATTCAGCTTGTTTCAGCTGGACTCAGCTCAGTGCTGTCTCTCCTCTGCGTCGTTGTCTACACCCTTGACCAGCTCGGAGTGTGTTTGACTTTCAGCATTCATGCAGCACTGCTCCTGGAGCACATGATGCAGGCTGCAGCTCAACAGACGTCGCTGTGCCCTCAAATCCACCATCCTCCCCGTCCTCTCTACCCAATTCCCTCTGCCGGTTCCATCATCCCAAAATGAATCCAGCACCGCTGTCTCTGCTGACGTGATAGCCACACATCATCACTGGTGCTATGACAACAGCAAGCCCAGCCACTCTCTCTCTCATTCACAGGTCCATTTTGGGCTGTCACTGAATGTTCCAAATTATGCACCGCAACGCATTAACACCGCAACCTTTCAGGCCTTGTTGCCTTTGAGGCAAAGAGAACGTTAGTTTAATTTTCCAGAATCCCTTTTTTCTGCCTAAGCTAAAAAATGATGTAAAGTTTACATGTAAGCAGCTTCTGATCCAGAGTGAGAGATGCAGGCCTGAATCTGACATGTGTTGATCAAATCAGATATTTGTACAATAAAAAGCTGCCACATTTTAGTGTAAACATATAGCTTCTCTTAGTAGTGGAGGGGCAATTAGAGACGAGACGAGGGAGGGAACACACATTCCTGCTGGCAGTAGGTTTGTAGTTTAGGGGGGTGGAATTATAGAATGAAGGAGGGAGCAGGGAGGGAGGGGTGTGAAAGAGTCAGAAGGAGGAGTGGGGAAGGGGGGTTACAAACGGTCACCTCCCTCCCTCAGTTCTTCAACTCATCTTTGCATAGTCAGTCTGCTGTGGACTTGCAGGAGGACTCTCATGTGAGGCTTGAAATTAGTAATGTTTGGGATTTATCTTGGCTTCTGTGGAAAAGCAGAAGTGACACTTCCTGGTTGCACACAGTAAGGTAAGGCTTTGTATTTGGTGCTGTGCATTTTTTTTATATTTATACTGTAAAGCGCCGTGTGTTTGTATGTAGAGGAGACAAATGGATGGCCAACCTCAAATCTCCCACTTTCCAAAAGAGGTGCTAAATCACACCAACCAGTAACACACTGAGTCAATGTTTGGCCTGCAAGCATAGGCTTCAATGCATGTAAGAGTAGGTATCAATGCATTTCTGGTTGACATTTATCAGATGCTACCAAAGCTCTTAATTTTGTTGTGCCCTCTGGGTTTTTATTTGTTCTCACTAGTTTCCATCCATGTTTGCTTTTCCATGCTCTCAGCCTGTAATGTTTTGGTGTGCGTGTTGTAACCATATCCTGGGGTCTTCACAGCCTGTATTTAGGGTGGGGTTTCCACCTCATGTTTGTACCTGTAGCACTCCTGTGTAGGGCACAACTTTACCTACAACAGCAGGCAGCAAGCCATTGTATTGCTCTCCATTCACTGCCAGACACAAACAATACTGCTTGTGACTGTGTCGTTGTAATGACAAAGAAGTGGTGCCGGTGGTTTTGTGATGCTGACACAGATAGATGATGAATTGCAAATGCAGGAGATGGTCAAAGTCAAGGAGAATTCCCAGAGCGTATCCTGGAGGGGGGCAGGAGGACTTAAAGATGTGTGAGTTCATTTAAAATCCTGGCTTTGTGTTTGAAAGCCTGTTGTGACTCCTGCAGTGGGGAGAGGGGCGAGAAATGGTCATCTGGTGTCATAGTTATGGAAATGTATTGACCGTTCGAGGCTTAGCAGGACAAATGGTCAGGCTCTGGCTCGCAGGCTTGTAAATCTTGACAGTGCTGTTGTTATGACTGGAGGAAAGAAAGCTTTAAAGCAAACTATTGAGTTCTTTAAATGCATATTATGCAATAGGAAGCTTCCCCTCAAACTACATTCAAAATAACAAAAATACTTTTATGAGAGGAAAATAATTCTAATCGCAGATTGGTCTGCATAGTCTTGTCATAAGCTTCATTTAATTGAAAGGCACAGTGTGCAGTAGAACAAAGGTTATATTGTAGATTTAAAAGGCAGCAGATTTCGTCAGAGATCAGGTGGTCTTCCAGATACTTAGCTTATTATGAAAATTAAAGTACATGGGGAACAGAGTAGTTTTTCACTTTGCTAAAGAACAAGACAAGATATTCTCTCAAGCATCCAGAAAAGATATTGGAGCTTTAAAACAGGATCATTCTTGGCTCAGTGTAAAGACAGGCTGCACCATACAGAATGAATGTCCTTTATTTAGTTAAAAAAAATGTTTAGGTTAGTCATCAAATTGTGTTTTTTTCTTACTTCAGTTTCAAACATGCACGAGCTTCAGGTACCAATTGCTGTGTTCGATAACAATCAAATTAAGATTTTTGTCATCAGTCACTTGATTTTTTTTTTCATCTAATTTACCACCACAAGCTGTGCTGAATGCACAAATGAGAATAAGTAAATGCCGTGAAATGTGATGATAATGATCTCATGGCATCCAGACAGCAGTCAGTAAAAGAAAAAAATTGTGTAATAACATCAATATCAATAACATCAATCATACATCAATATTAACAATGCCAGTCGTGTAGTTTTTGGTATTTAGAAAGGGAATGTTTGCAAGTAAATATTTCCTCTACAATATGCTATTTAAATTAATTAAATGGGTCTGCACCACATTAGTAGGACAGTAACTCCTCCTGCTTAGATAGCATTGCACATTTTTTTAAACTTTACTTTCGAGTTTTAAAATCTGGTAGATGGATGGAGGTAAGGGACACCAGCTGACATTAGGTGACATTTTAACACAATAAAACAGTCCTCCTGGAAAATGTGATCATGACTGATTGAAGGAAGTGGAAACATTTTCTACTTTGTGTAGTCATGTGTGTCAGGATCCATTACTGCTCTGCTTCAGTGCACAGTGCAGCACTGTAGGCTCCAGGGGTGTTATGGTTGAGGTGTTGCTCAGGGATGGTTTGTCCACAGATATGATTTAGATCTCCTCACTGCATGTAAATACTGGATGTGTGATGACAGAACAAAACTGTACTGCACCTGTTTTGCCAGTATTATTTGGAAAGTTATGACATGAATAAGAGCAACACTCAGTTTCTCCTCATCTAGTCAGATCAGGCATCCTCTCCCTCCTTCAGCATCTGAATTATTTGCAACATAAACTAAAATGTTTATTCCCTGCTCATTAATATTTGAATCAAAGTGATGGAAATATGCCTTGACACTGACCCAGATGTTAGTCAAGTCAAGTTTTGATTGTGTACTACCTTAAAATGCATGTAATTCCCAGTCATTGACCTGAAAGTAAATGATTGGCTCTATGGAAGAGGATCCTGGGTGATTTGGAAGACACATTTCTGATGCGGGAGTGCTGCTCCTCTATGCTCTAGAATTGTGTTTATTCTGCTGCCAGCAAGGGACATTCAAGCAAAGACAAGGCAGCTGCCATACTGAGATTGGGGGGTGAATGGCTCAGCCAGCAATGAACTGGCTTCAACATCCATTCATTGCTGTTTTGATATTGTTGGATTTCTGAAAAGAACATTTCATTAGATTTGAACTGTATATAATGTAAAGATAACATGACATGACTGGTCAAGACTTAATTTTCCTCTCTCTCAGATGTACATTTAACATTATTTACATTTTTAATCTCCTCTTGACGTTCATCCACCCCACCTAGCTGCTGAGCTGAGGACTGGGTGTGAACGCCAGTAATACATTGGTAGATAGAGGAAAGATATATATATTATATAGAGAAAGAAAGACAGATACATTATTAACACTCTCACTTGTCTCCACCAATATCTAGTTTCAGTTTGCAGCTGTTTTTCATATATATCATGCTGTGTCAGTGCTCAGTAGATAATATTCCCAAATAGCCTTTGCAACAGAAACCCTGTGTTTTGGTAACCAGTGAGTCCCAGCATTGATACTGTTGATCACAAATCTATAATGATAAATCTGTCAAACACATTTGCTCATTGTGTGACAGGGAAATTGTTGGGTGTATTTGGAGTCAGTCTGTGGAGGAGCAAATTGTAAAAGTCTGGAATGTGAAGCATGTAAAGGCAAACTGGTGTTGATGCTCAGTGTAGCCAAGGGAGACCTTTTCACTGACGGTGACAGTAACAGGCTATGAGAAGGTCAGCGGCTGAAAGTCTCTGGTGATTGCGCTTGTGATGTTTTGTCACAGCGGCTGCTGCCTGTTTCATTACATGAAGCATTTTTTAGGAGCTTCCCAGCTGAATACTTCTATCACAAACTGTGAAATATTGATCATGAATTCCTGTGTGATCCTGCTGGTAGTGAACATTTCATCAGCATTTGATGTCAGTTTCACTTTATCGGACGTTACGTTTAAATGACTTTTAAGATTGACTTCAGCACTTTTGCTCGTATCCAAATTAAAAAGCAGCCGCTACCAGAAAAAGAAAAAGGGTAAAAGGATAATTTGACACAGTGTCTTATGTAATAAACGTGACAGCTGTGATTTAGAGAAGGGAAATTATGGAATATTAAAGAAATGGGAGGAATTTGTGTTTGCTTTAATTCAGTTGTTTAACAGAATTTCTTTGTTCTGGCAAATCCACTTTATCAAAGGCAATAATTGGGTCTTACATCTGTCTGACATAACAATAAAGGTGCACAGGTTTCAAACAGTGCTGCTAGTTATTCTTTAATCTGATCATGCAATACCATTGGATGGAGTAGCCTGTCTGGTAATAGTTTTAAATGGGCTGGTAGTAGATTTTAGTTTTTACAGAAATGCCTACACTCCCTTTACCCCTCCCCCACAGAGGAATCACTACAACCACAACCTGTTTCCATCCCCCATTGTCTTAACAATGGTCTGTGGCTGACATATACCTCCAATTAACAGCTGTTAAAGGACTTCAAAGGTTGTCAATGAGGAGCTAAAGAGCCTTAAGCAGGATGTGGTCTGATAGCACTTCGGCTGTGACCCTCTGGACAAACAAACTGCCGGCACTGATGGAGTTGAAAGCATTCTGGCCCAAAACAAACCAGTGAGGTAAAGAAAAAGAAACCGGTTGTACTAGGAATTATATCTGTATATCAGTGAGATAAATTATAATTGGGGTCTCCTTAAAATTTACATCATATCTTAGTGCTAATTTCACCCATCTTCTAGGCCAGCCAATTCATAATAACCAGGATCTGCTTTTAAAATAATAAGATATATTTGGGCACAAATATCTATACTTTAGTAACTTTCCACCAGTGGCCATATAAAAATATAAAGCATTTAACCCTATAGAGTGGGCAAAAGGACTTGTTGACCCAACAGAACCTGCAGCATCTGCTGTATACAAACAACATACAGCTTAAACGCCAGCAGAACAGTGACCTCTGCACACAGTGGTGCCCTAGAGAAAACACTGGCAGGGACAAAGGTGCAACCAGGCTAAACAACACCAGCTGCTGCTCAACAGCAAGCTCCAAAATCAGTGTCTGCATATTTAGTACAAAGAACATAACACACAATGAGGGCTTATCTTTGGCAACTCTTAAAATGGAAAAATAAGGCAATAGCACCCTACACAGACCATTGTTACAGGAGCCTGGATGAAGATGTAAAAGATATTTAAAATATACAATAAAATAAATGTAAGCTCACATTGTTAAAACTTGTAAATTGCGGTGCAAAGAGCAAAATAGTTTTATTAGAGGAGATGGGTCAAATGTCTCTCCTGGTTCCTCATCATATTGGGATGCTAAGGCTGCAAAGAGTGCCTCAAATAATACACATCAGTTATGAATAATGTAAATGAGCATACTAACTCACACATCCCTCACGCCATATTAGCTGTCACAAAAAAGTTGTTCTGCTTAATCTAGTGTGCAACTTTCACAGAGGGAAAAACATCAAGGCAAACTGCCAATCTTCCCACAGCACTTTCCTTTACCAATGGTTTCTGTCGTCTTGCTCATGCCCGCTGTACTGTCAGCATTTATTCTGCTTGATATGTGCTGGCATCCCTCTAAAGGCTGCTCTTCGTACAATAACAAAGTTTTATAACACACAACCACCTGAGCTTCTCATGACGGGGTCACACAGGAAACACAAATCACCTCCATTTGCTGCCGTCCTCTGAAACATGAAATCAATTCTGCAGCAAAATAAACTGACTGGGTGGTGGAAGTTGTTGTCTGTTGCTGAAATATGTTGTTATTTTGTGTAATGCAACTTCAGCTGCTACCTGCAATTGTTATGACCAGAGTACCAGAAATCTTTGGGACCAATATAACTTTTTTATTTTCAATTCATACTTTTTGAATAAGGCTGGATGAACCAAATTTTGGCTCGTCTGTTGCTCCACGACTTGGCACAAAGCTATTCCAAAACAAGTCAAACTGCTTTCATTTTCACTGAAAGCCTCCTTTTTCCAGCTGTTTGCTATTCAGGGTTTCTAGGCTACAGACTCAAGTCTGAAAAATCCTCTTTGGCTTCATGACAGTGATATCATTGAATTACCCTTAGGATTAATAAAATTTCTATCTATGTAGACTGTTTCAGTTGAGCTGTTAAATGACAGGAGGAAGTTCCTTAATTTGTTCATCAACCAATGGTTCCCACTGGCATGAAACATTTCTTTGAGTTCCAGCCATTTTACAAAACAGAAAGTGTCTTGTGCCAGCATTTTTGCCCATTTTGAGTCATATTTCAAGACCCACAGAATATTTTGTACTATGACTCTGAAAACACTGAAGAGCTCAAATGAAAGAAGAGACTCCCTATTTCATCATGAAAAAAAATAGTTTTTACCTTGTTCCACTCTGACGTCTTATTACGTTGATGGCAGTCAAGCGTCAGATTTTAACTGATGTCAAAATGCGTCAATGGCTCTCAAAGAGTTAAAAGAGGATGTAAGTTTTGACCTAACATAAACTTAAATATGGAGATTGCTGTATCGTACTTCCAATCGCATAGAAGCATACGACTATATCAGTGGGGAAAAGCGAGCAGCCTTTCTGTTGTTAACACCACCACCTACAACTACCTGTGTTATTATCTCTGGAGTCTGGAGTGTTCAGATTACAGGGTTTTGTGTTGGCGCTTGTAACCAGTCAGCCCTATGCATTCTTGCCTTTCACCAGTGTAGCTGGGCCAAATGACAGGAATGCTTTTGAGAGTCAGAGCAACATCTAACAGTGTTAGATTGTGTCCAGATTAAGATGAGTTTGTGTTTATTCTTTGGTATTATGTGTCTGGTTCCAGTGGGTTATGCAGTTATGTTATCTTCCATTCTGGTATCTTCACATTTCTCTGATGTGTTACAGTATTATCTTTACTATATGGAGCTCATGAGTGTAGGAATGTGTGACCAGGTGTTTCACACTGCAGTACAGTTTACCTTCTTTTGAAAGCCCATAAGTTAGTTTTCAGCCGTAGGGCAAGACTTTTCATCGTTTCGTCAAATCATACAAGCAACTTGACATTTTTTTGTCCTTAGGGATTTAAAGGAGAAGAAGAGTAGGTGGGGGTTATGACAGTTTCCCTTGTTCCTGTTCCAACAGGCCAAGTATTTGTCAAAAACGAGCTGGGCTTTTAAGTGGTCTTTAATAACAACAGGATCTTAAATCTACCTGTCACATATTTCAAGGATGACAAAATCCCACAGCACATGGAGTGGAAATGTGAACATGACTCTCCCAAAACAGTTTTGGATATCATTTTGTGAAAGGGATTGGTTTAGGCATAAATAATTGTAATAATTCATGCAGATATTTAAAGATAAATTGTAGAAGGTATTTTGTTAAGTCTTTTATTTTTGGCCAGTGGGTACAATGATGGTGGTTTGTAACATACACAGGTTTTATCACTTTACTTTTGTTATTATTATACAAATTAACTCGACACAAGAACTCAATTTTATGGATTTAATGAGGTGGATGTTTTTACATCAGCTGCTCATTTAAACCCAGCTTGATACTTTTCATGTTCTAACTGTTTACAACCTCCAGAAGTAGTGTTAGCTGTGGAGAATGTGTTTTTTCCCCGAAGCCGTTGTGTTGCTAATCTTGAGTCACAATAAAACTATTCTTCTTTGTGATCTGTGGGTGGTTGGAATCTCCTGCGGTTATGTATTTCATTAAAGGGCTGGAAACAGATGAATCCTCTGAGACTTCTGTTGTCCTGTGTTGTTATCTAGCCCACTGAAAATGACCCATTTACTTGGGTCCTCACTCTGTCACACTGCCAAATTACTAGCAGCTTTTTCAATTTAACTGTTCATTTCCATTTATTTATTCATTAATAAGGACAGTGGAGACAAATCAGGAACCAGAATTCTCAAAGAACCAACTGACTGTTCCTCGGAGTTCGGTGCTCTAAAACATTTCTTCCTCATGTATTAATAAAGAACTGATGATGGATTATACATACCGGCAGCATTGCAGCTTTAGAGAGTATAGCATAGTAGAATTGAGGACATGCTAACCTTTTACTCAGATATTCTGGTAACTCAAATGCAGTCAAATGTTGGACAAATTGGGAACATGCATGCATATTCATGTACACTTTTATTCTAAGAGCTTCTCCAGATCAGCCTTTACACTGTGTTTTTGTATCTGACTACACTATTTTTTACTTATTTTTTTGTTCTGTTATCTCTGTGAAAGAGGCAAAAGGAGATGCTCCTTCATGGATCCAACTGCAAAATGATTTAAGTGTAAAAACAACTGATCTCTGTTTTTAAAGCTAAATAATCAACTAAGGTGTTAATCTGTTGTCCCCAGGGACGTGCTGATGTGCCGTTATTAGATGAAGTAAATTTGATTTTGCATACAGTTTTTCTTCCCTCTCTTTTAATGGATTTTGAGTTTTCTCAGACCTTGCAGCTGCCTTTTTTAATCTAAATGTAACCGCCCTTGTGGGCAGTCAGTGGATACTAATAAGTGGTTTGTTGGATTCCAAGTGTTGTAGAATTAGTCAGCTATTTTTATTTGTTAAATATCTGTGTGTGGTCATTTTGTTGTGTTTGATGATCAGCTGGTTCACATTTCCAAAGTCAAGGCACAGTGGTTTGTTTTAACCATACCAGCTGAGGAAACCACAACTTCACCAGTTTAAGCCACTCTTCTCTGCTTGAAACAGTCTGGCCAATTTCACATCATATTAGCATTGAAACCACTGAGACAACATCAGCACAGCAACGTATTAAAGCTCCCCTATAAATAACAGAGACTTCATCTATAAATACTAACTGTAAGACCTGGCAAAAGATCCTTGTATTTACAGTTTTATGCAGCCCTGTAGGCCTCACAAAGTGGCGATCACAGCTAAAACATACTGGACATTTTGTTTCCCTCCAGGGATAACATATACAGAGCCATTACACTTTCACCTTGCACATAGGAAGAAATAAAGGGTACTGTATGCGGAAGGGTACAAAGAAGCTTTGAAGTAGCCCTTGGTATGTTTGTGCTAGAATTTTCTAAGCATGTTCGTGTCCCTCTGTGAATCTCATTTCTGTAATGAGTGCAGTGGCATTTCATAGTGCTGCTCCTCCTATGGTTTCTGTTCTTTTCCTCTAACAAATAGGATTAAATGAAATGGGCAACACACTGCAGGCTTATATGAAAAATAAATGGACTTCCATCAACATCAAGCACTGTATTGCAGTGCCAGTGAGGGGTGATGAGTGTGCAGAATGAAGAGGGGAAAGGAAGCAACATAAGTTAGCAAAACGGGGTCAGGCCCAGTTTACGTAACGCCCCTCTTCACAATATCCCGAGTGCATGCAGCAGCAGAGGGTTGGGCTCCCACTCATCTGCGGCAGCTACGCACGCAAAAACACTGCACCCCCAAAGGGTCTGTCCTAAAAGGAGGGGAGTACAGCCACAATGTGCCGAGTCAATCTCCTGTCCCATCTGCTGATGCTCCCAGGCTCTTTTTAGAGCAGGCTGTCCAGCCTAAAGGCAGGTAGATGGAGTCCAAATGTGCATTATGGTTAAAACGTATGACCCACCTCCTGCTTCCAGTCCCCTCTAATGCAGGAGGTATTTCTTGAAAAGGGACAACAACAACGGCACATTGACAGCTCACTTCAGCTTTGAATAACTTGTGTGCGCTCTGGCTGTCGCTGTATTCATACTGTCATTACGTCCCCTTCACTTCACACAGCCCCTGTGCATGTTGAAAAGGGCTGAGTGGATCATTTCCTCTGTCAAAATGAGGGTGGGCTTTTTCTGACTGAAAACACTCTTTTGTTCTGTAAAGAGTGATGATGAAGAAGCGACACAATAAGACAGAACTGAGTTCCGTCTGCTTTTCTATATTTAATTTTTCTATTCAAGTTGTCTTTGAGATTTCTGAGATTGATGTACAAGTTGTAATGGTGTACAAAACTACAACACATAAATACATGGTACTATAATGGCACGTTTGATCAGCGAAACAAAGAACAAAAACAGTTTTGACTATTACAGCCAAAGAGAAAGAAGAAAAAGAGGCCATTAAACATGTTAACATTTCCAACTTCTGCTGCAGATTTTTTTGAAACACAAATCTGAATTTTATAAAAGCACATCACAAATTTGGTAATATTCCTCATTTGGATATCTGTTTTCAGAGCTTTGTGGATCGTACCAGCAGCCGAAGGACTAAACTGTGTGAACATCCAGTGACAAAATGCCTGCAACATCAATGCAATCCTGCAGGTATGCTAATATTCAGACACAGATTCCTGTTATGTTCTTTTGGACTTAATTTAAGATGTATGTCCACCTTCCACTTCAGCTTCTGAATCATGGGAAATGTCGAGAGCCAGAATGGGGACCATGCCCTCTGCAGTAACGAACGTGGCTATTTGTCACGTAAGCACATGTCTCGGTCTCTTCGCATCTCTAACAAGCAGTCCCGACACTCTCGACATCCTTCATCAGGGAAAATAGAGCACAGGAACTCTGAGACGAGCACACGCTCAAGTAGCACCCCGAGTATCCCACAGTCCCTGGCAGACAATGGCCTGGAGCCCTTCAATGAGACGAATATCCTCCCAGACTTCGGAAGCCCCATTTGGGTTGACCGTGTGGCCATGAACCTGCGGCCTATGTCCTTTCATAATGACCTGGCCAATCCCTCTGTGCACATGACTGCAATGCATATAACCCTGCCTGGCCCCACTGCAGAGGAGGGGCAGGATGAAGACGTGTATACGGGCGAGGTAACATACCTCAAGAAAACTCGGGACAGCTCCAAGGAGACCATCAGCTTCAAGAAGAAGAGGTCTAAGTCGGCAGACATGTGGCGAGATGACAGCCTGGAGTTCTCCCTATCTGACCTCAGCCAAGAGCACCTGACCAGCACAGAGGAGATCATAGACACGACCAATGAGAGAGACTTTACTAACTGCAAAGGACACCTGCAGTCCAGCCCCACAGACTCCACTGACAGGGCGAACTCCCTGGACGAGCTGTACAGCCAGAAAAGTCCAGCCCGAAGGCAACCCCACGGCCGCTATGCCAAGTGGCATGACGCCAGCAGGGCTATCAGGGAGGGCGAGGACGATAAGATGCTATCCCCATCAGAAGAGGATGGGAACACCTACAGTGCCTACACCCTCCCCTGCCGGCGTTCGCACTGTCTGTCCGAAGGCCTAAGCAGCCACCAAGCTGCTTTGTGTTCCAGTATGCAGGGCAGGAGGGCGCAGACTATACAGGTAAGACAGAGCATTTCCACATTGTGCTGATCTTTTAAACAACTGATTTGGCTCAAGTAATCTTAGACTGACACAATTAACTCACTGAGTGCCAGCTGTTTTATAAAACAAAGTGCCTCATGCCAGCGTTTTTTTTGCCCATTTTGAGTCATATTTCAAGATCCACAGAATATTTTGTACCATGTCTCTGAAAACACTGAATAGCTCAAATGAAAGAAGAGACTCTCTGTTTCCATCCATCCATTTTCTACCGCTTATCCTCACATAGGGTTAATAGAAAAGAGTTAATAGAAAATAGAACAAGTTATTTTCTCCAGCAATGAAAATATTAACAGCATATTTATGTCTGTTTGACAAAGTTGGATAAATGTCATGGACTTGAACTGTTAAAGCTGTGTCATGGTTCCTTTATGCTCCTTGGACAGGGTATGAAAAGCTGTGCAGAATCTTAATGCAGTCTGGTGGCATCACCAATAACACAGCTCCCTTCATTTATTTTTTTCCCTCCCATTGTGTCTGAGCGTTTCCTCTGCTGCATTCATCTCACAGATAATAAGCTGCTGAAACCGATTAAGTGTAAAAAGAAAGCTTATGTCAGTGGAGCGATGTGTCGTTTCCTGATGAAACTGTTGTTTTTCTTGGGAGAGAAGAGCACGACGACGGGAGGGGGGGAGCAGAGCTTAAAGTCACTCCCCATTTGAAATGCTTCAGTCTTTTGTCATGATAATGAGGGGAGGCCTGTGGAAAAGTGTAACAGTAAAACGTGTATGGTGGCCCTGTCACTGCGGGGCACCACCAGCCCTGGAGAATGGAGTTCTGGAGCGCATGATTGGGTCATGTGACCAGATGGAGATACCAAACTCGGTGTAACCCCCTTCATCTCCCGGGAGCCTTTGGCCATGTGGGTAGGAGAGGGCAGACCCTGCGGTGCCACAGGGAGGGCAGGCTGTGCTTACACAACAGCAGACGCTTTGCTGTGAGTAATTAATTTTGAGCAGAACCTCAGGATTAAGCAACCAATGGACTCTTGTTAGGCCTGTTCAGAAGAATCTGTGCTGTCTGTACACAGACAGCTTCGTCATCAGGGTGACAGGAGTTAGTGATGAAGACGTGGTTGCCATGCCATCTCACCTGTCTTGTGCTTCTGCCATGACGCAGGATGTCACAGCCGGCGAGTGCAGTGAATACGAAGACAGTGGCATCGATGGGGTGACGGTGGAGGCCGAGCACCAGTCCCGGCGCTACAAAACCATGTCGGCCTCCTTCTCCGTGTGCTCGGCGGCTGGCAGGAGCATGTTCGCTGGCAGCGACAGCGGCAGCAGCAGTGGTGGTGGAGCCAGCGAGTGCGTACAGGGCGTGTACGAGAACTTTCGCCAAGAACTGGAGATGAGCTCCTGTCAGACGGAGAGCTTGGAGGAGGCGGGGTCCGCCCTGAGTGACGAACAGAGCACTATGAGCTCCGCCTACCAGTCTGAACCACTGCTCAGTGTTGCCGAGGGGATGGTACGCAAAGCTGGCAGGCTTGCTGTGAAGAATTTCCTCGTACATAAGAAGAACAAGAAAGTGGAGTCAGCCACAAGGCGCAAGTGGAAGAGTTACTGGGTTTCCCTGAAAGGTTTGTTATGCCCTCTATGTGTCCATAACATTTACATGTTAGTCCGTAATCTCAGGTTTAATACAGCTCAGTGAACACAATGCTCTGTTGGTGTTTACTTGTTTTGCTGACATACAGTAGCTTATGCATTCATCTAACTTCAGTTTGCAGTAGTTCAGTATACCAAGCATGATACAAACACCATTGTCAGATTCTATGCCACTAAATCAAATCAGTACTCTCATGACCATGATGCCTCCCTTGTTGATAAGTCAGCCATGCTGCACTTCTTACTGTTGGCCACTGGAGAGCAGAATTAAATTGCTTGAGCAAATCTGGCTATTAAAAAATATGATTGTTATTCAGGAGTGTAAGCTGTCAGTTAATAATGTAATAGATTTGTTTGGGGTTTGTTTCCAGGTTGTACTCTCTTCTTCTATGAGACTGATGGCCGTTCAGGGATTGACAACAACAGCATTCCCAAGCATGCCATCTGGGTGGAGAACAGTATTGTCCAGGCTGTACCAGAGCATCCCAAAAAGGACTTTGTGTTCTGTCTCAGCAACTCTCTGGGAGATGCTTTTCTGTTTCAGGTAAGAGAACGCTTAAATGCCATCTGGTCTGAGAGTAAGTGCAACTTCCCCCATGGGCAAACATTACTGACCTATGATATGTAGTTTCCTTTCCTTTCATGCCCTCTCATGTCTGATTTGATATTATAATTAGCTGTGTATCAACAAAGGAAAAGCAAATAAAGAGCTTTTTATTTTGAATGTCAGGGAGCCGCTTGTTGTTTCACCTCTGACCTCTCCCTGTCTGTCCCCACGCAGACCTGCAGCCAGACGGAGCTGGAGAACTGGATCACAGCCATCCACTCGGCATGTGCCACTGCTGTCGCCCGGCAACACCACAGAGAGGACACGGTGCGACTGCTCCGCGCTGAGATCAAGAAGCTGGAGCAGAAGATAGACATGGACGAGAAGATGAAGAAGATGGGAGACATGCAACTGTCTGCTGTTACAGACACCAAGAAGAGGAAGACGATACTGGATCAAGTAGGTTTTATTCTCCTTTCTCACATCCTGTGTCCGATACAGTTCCTTTATGTCAGCTAGTGGTGTGAGACTTAAAGAAATATGATCCTGACTGGAAGAGTCTGTTGTTGCACCATTTGTCAAAAACTTTACCTCTGTGTGTGTTTAACATCAAATACTGAAAGAACATTGATTAATTTTGAAACAATGTGTAGTAGTGCATACTCCTTAAATGTTAAAACTACGGTAGAATACATTCAAATGAGTTCCTGATGAGTCAGAATATTTAATTAGCATTCAAGTACCAATTGTACTGAAACTATTTTTCCCTACAGCTGTGCAGTGTTTATTTTTTTCTGAGTTTATAAGGAATTTAGGATACCAGGATGGACTGATACGAGGCCAAGTTTAGTGTTGATTTAGAGAAAAGATTTAGATAATAGATATGGAAAATCAGCCTCCTGACTGTTGACACAACTGTAAACCTCAAAGAGTAGGACATAATGTGCTCCAGGGTGAAATTTATCTTTCAATAACAAGAAAACTACTGTAGCTTTCATTGTGTTTTCTGTTCCACACCTATAGTGACAGTAAAAACTATTATATTCATAACCTATTCAAGTTACATATTGTTTGCTTAATGACGGGTATCATATCAAAGTGGGTATTTCAATATCAGCGTCCCCATGTTGTTCTGAGGTAGCTTAGAAAGAGAAGATGGGCAGAGAAGCAGGGAGAGGTTTGAGGGGATTAAGTAACCGAGCTCAGAGGGATCATCCGCTAGAGGCTGCTGGTGCTACACATCTAGTGCCAACCAGATAGCTTTATTTTTTCACAGTGTGCCTTTGGCATCAGTCGATAGCCTGCCACTCTTTCAATTAATTGGAAAGCTCATACTGTCTTTTAATAGGACTGTTTACAGAGAAGGGAGATCAAATGGCCTTTGTTTGGTCAGTTAGGTAGTGCCTGGTTGGAGCGGCTGTGTTTGGCAGTGTCAGGTTTCACATTGTGCAGAGCTCAATGGATATAGGCCTGCTCCTTAGAAAGCTGAAACGCTCCCAGCCTCTATCTGCCAGTGGAATGTGCTCTATTGTTTCTTTCTCGTCTCTGGGCTACTTGGCAGTGATACAGAGCCCTCCGCCATGGCACTGGCCACCTCCAAACGCCAGCTCAGGACCATGACTGGTTGGGAAAAAGCTCAGTGAATAATCACAATGTCCTGCTCTACTGCCCCAGTAAATATCAAACCGTCAGTGGCAACACTTGGAGCGAACTGGTAACAGAGCTTCGAAGGGAGAGAGGAGAGAGTCGCGATGAACAATTAACTGGATGTTTTTGTTGTGTCACTCTCACTCCACAGATCTTCCTGTGGGAGCAGAACCTGGAACAGTTTCACATGGATCTATTCCGCTTCAGGTGCTACCTGGCCAGTCTGCAAGGAGGAGAACTGCCTAACCCCAAACGTCTCCTGGCTGTTGCCTCTCGCCCCACCAAGCTAGCAATGGGCCGACTGGGTATATTCTCTGTCTCTTCCTTCCATGCACTGGTAAATATCATCCTCATCTTTATTAAATGCCCTTATTTATCTGTTTTGTTTAGCAGGAGCCTTCACAACTGTGACTTGAAATCAGTGAATATTTGAGGGACGAATGTGTAGCTTCAAGAACACAAACTGTGTTGTTGCAGGAAGCAAACCTGTATTAAAATACACACTGTAATCTCTGAGTACACAAGGTGACTCCTTGCAGGGCAATTGATTCCAGTTACAGCATAGTGTCTTACCACGATTTTCCACTACGAGTGCTATTTTGGAGTCTGTGTCTCACACAGGGCAACTGCTTATTTGCTTTTGGTTTGGCCTCCCACTGCTGTGCTAAGGTTAAAGCATCCCTCGTACAGGAAAACACCTATTTCATTTTTAGAGATGTGTTTGCAGATCAGTGAGGTACCACCGACGCAGTGCTGTGGACCTGGTGGGCGTTTGAGCTGATAGATAGTAGGGGGTGGGATGTCAAACAAAATTCACTCTTAACAGCTCTCCTCTTTTCTTGTCTTTTCTACTGTTTCGCTCCCCTCTTTGCTCACATCTACTTCTGCTATGAATACCTGTATCAGCACTATGTCCAAAAAAGACTGAGGAAAGTTGACACAATGAGTGCAAAGGTTAGGTTAAGAGCTTCAGCGTGCTTTAATCAGCAAATTTTTAAAGACTTTTTTAATCTTGCTTATAGACCTAGAAATGCCAGGTTATGTAAAAAGCTGCAAAAACCCAGCGCTCATGTGTGAAACAGATATGGCAGCTCTGTTTCTGTTTGTTAACTATTTATCACGCTGAGGCCCATATGACCCCCTTTCCTCATTATAACCAGATAAATCAGTTATGTTTTAATCTACAGCAACAGCAGCTGAATATGTCTGAATACATCTTGCTTTTTTGTGCAAATACTTAAAAAATATTTTAAAGATTACTGTTTTTTGCATAATGTGATATGACATGAGGTCACACAGATCATTGTACGTGTCATTTGATATGGCTGAAACTCTGACGAAGTCATGTTTTTGCAGGTGGCAGCTCGCACAGAGAACGGAGTGAGGCGGCGAACACAGGCCATGTCTCGTTCATGCAGCAAGCGCAAGAGCCGGTTCTCCTCTCTGTGGGGTCTGGACACTACCTCAAAGAAGAAAACAAAAGCCTATCCCAGTATCAACCAGGTCTGTAACATTTTACAGTTATTTTCAACTTTCAAAGCAATCAACTGAAGTGCCTTGCCCATGAAAAGATTTATTTTTGTCCTTTCTTAAAGCACTTACCCTCCACAGCTTGATTTATGACCACTTCACCTCTTTTTTTGCCCCAGCAGGTCTTTGCTGATGGCGAAGAGCCAGTGAAAAAGCTTGTAGATGGCATATATGTTGATCCGTCCAAAGACCACACAGTAAGGAGGAGTTATTCTGTGTATACATACATTTGGCAGTAGGACTAAATCATCAGTGAACACAGTGTTAATGTTAGCCCTTAACGTTACCAGAATTGCAGTAAAACATGTTAACATATTAAAAATGATTTTTAATGTCTCTGTCCAAAGAAAAGCGAGGATGGAACTGTGAAAAGCCTTCCACGGCCCAGCACGGAAAGTGATATCTGGGTCCCTGACCACCTCACCCCCTCCTGGGTGTGTCTGCCAAATGACCAGCCGGTGCTAACTATCATTCAGCCAGGGGAGTCCGCACTGTGCGTTCTGGAAACCATCTGCAAGGTAACAGCGGCCACCTGAACCAGTGATTTTTGATGTAAAGACACTTGGGCATGTGCAAAAGACTTCATCATTTGCATCATTGCATTTAACTACACAAATACATGTTATGTAGAGTCAGTAAGGAAAATAGTGTACAAATGTTTGTAACACGACAATGGATAAAAAAATGCAGCCAATCCTCTTTCTGTCCTCTTTCCGTCATCCTGCAGGCTCACCAGCTCGATCCCACCAAGCACTACTTGCGACTCAAATTTCTTATCGAAAACCAAGTGCAATTCTACATTCCCAAACCAGAAGAGGATGTGTGCGACTTGGTATGTAACTACCTGCTTGAACATCATCTTTTCCCCACTTCCCTGCCACACATATCAAAACTAGAAAAGCACTCGGAGGGAGCAGATCTCCGACTAGGCAGAGTTTGTCCTTCATGCACAGCTTTTCACGATTATCACAGAAAATATTAATATTGGACTATAAGAATGTCTAAGATTATAAATTGAGAATTCTTTTCCAGATATTCTGAGACCACCAGTTGCATTGCTCTAGCTCCTTCCTACATGAAGTTCTGGTTAAAAATGCATATTTGACCTTGGTGACCTTGACCTTTTACTGATCTTGACCAAACTGAATCTGTGACTTCTGGATTCCTATAATAGTTTATATACCAAATTAGATGATTGGCTGAAAATTGTACACCCTGGAGTGTTCAGAAATGTGAAATCTCCCATACATTAAATCCGTCCATAACTTTTTTTGAGTTATTTTGCAAACCAACACATAAATAAACAAACAAACAAACCCTGGTGATCACATAACCTCCTTGGCGGAGGTAATTATAAAAAATATTTGAGGAAATGCATTAGAATTGTGTGCATCAAACATAAATCGATGTACGGAGACCCTGTATCTGTAGTGACTTTTGTATTTCTGTCATGTAATCATGACACATCACAGACCATCCTGCAGAAAGACTCTGCTAGAGCTGCTTTGTCTAAGAATACAGAAAATGAATGCTCTCTTTCCATGCTGTCAATAACCCACCCACCAGAATATGAATGAAATAGACCATTGTTTCATGATTCATAGTAATAACTTCCTTTTTGTTCTTCACAGCTTTACAAAGAAATTGAGCTGTGCTCCAAAATTACAAAAGTAATCCAGTTTGACAGAGATGAATCCTGCATGATTGGTTACGGTAGGAACCATTTATATGTTTAAATTGATTCATAGAATGAATTTTGTTTTTATTTAGGATGCTGATCCCAGTGTCAAAGATTTGGTGCTGTTGTTTTCAGCAGAATAATTGCTTCTTTGACCTATGCAGTCTGTTTTTTCACATTATTTCCATTTGTGCTGCACAAATCCCTCTGATGCGTTTTATATAAGATCCCCCTTCTCACTCTCTCTCCTCCACTTCTCGCCTCTCTGCCTCTCCTTTTCCTCCTCCAGGTTTCTCCATTTCAGTGGTGGAGGAGGACGGAGTACAGCAGCTCTACATCACTGATGTGAAGGCGGGTGGATTAGCCTTCGCCAAAGGTTCATTACCCTTCATTTCCATCAAAACAACTCCCTTCAAATACACTCTATTTGTGTCTGAGAACTGATGAGTTACAGCTAGATTGCATTGGTGTTTTTCCTTTCTTTTATATATATTTTCATAAGGGAGCATTTTTCTCACAGCAAGGTCAATGTCATTTTTTACAGTGTCTCTTTAGAAATGCATTAAGGCATGTTTTCCAACAGGCAGGGAACGTTTCAGGGAATGCAGCAGATCTCAAGGGTGCTGATTACTATAATCATAACCACACTGTCGCTCACTTGCCTTTGTGTAGGATACAGCATTGAATACAATGCCGCACCACAGCTGCTTCACACTGGTACAGCTGTTTTGAAGTTGGACTGCAGGGTTGAGTGATGTCAAATGCTGGAGTCACAGTGCAGGTCGGACACATGCAGTGATGCTGTGCTGCAGAAAGTTTAATACCTGCACTGTCTCAACAGCTGACAGTGACCACACAGAAGTGGGTCAAAGGCAAGGAACACAAAATGAATCTGCAACTAATGGTCTCCATAGTGGTATTTCTATTTTGTTATTGGTTCTCACAATAATGTCATGTCATCATCTTGATTATGGCTTTGATGAAAATGAGATCATCTCATATTAGGGTGTTTATTGAGTGCATGGATGCATGACAGGCAGTAAACTGAAGCAAAGCTGATGTTCCCACTTTGCAGGTCTAAACGCAGGGGATGAAATACTTCAGCTGAACGGAAAAGACTCTCACAATCTCAACTTCTCTGACATGAAAGCAGCATTCTCTCAAGCCTCTCTGGCTTTGACAGTCAACACCCTTCCTTCTATGGACCGCCGTCAGCTCTGCTACCTGCCGCCACGCCGCTCAGATGCAGGCGAAGATCTCTACACAGATATCTTCTCCCAGAGTCAAGGTGAGAAGCACCGTCAAATACAGGCTGATGTGAAAATACATCCATCGAGTTGAGTTTGCCTTACTCATTTAAAGCTGCAACTTGACACATTCACAGGTCCAAATAGCAGAGCTTACTGGACCAATTAGCAGAGGTTACTGAAGAGTTTAACTGCAAACTTCCAGATTTCCAGAAATCAAGTGCAGCAGAAATTGCTCACAGTATGGTCATGTTAACCAACCCAGCTGGCCCGTAATCACTTGATGCCAAAGGATACCAAATGGACCAGAAAGGCAGAAAAAGACAGTTCTCAAGTCTAGATTTTTCTTGTGTGCAGAAAATATTTCTCACCTTAGTGACACCACTTTCATTTATGCAACACAGAATCTACAGGGTATTAATTAGGGAGGATAGGAGGATCTCAGCGGTGTTTGGCAGGCCCACTTTGTGGTTTAGTTTGATACGGTGATCAGGCTTTACATAATGCCTTCAATGTCAATAAAAAATTACAAAGAAAGGACAATATTTGTCATGCACTTATTTAAAGATTCTTTTTTTTAGCTCATACGTGACTGTTATGTTTGCAGAGGAGATTCTAGACGATGGAGTGGGACTGTTGCTGGGGAGCTCAGGGGATAGCCTGGACGACGATTCTGAGATCTTCAGTGAGTTTGAGTGCAGAAAGGTAAGAGCGCCACCGTTTTATTTGTGGAGTCTGACTGAGTGTTACTACAGAAAACGTCTGACAGCATGTCTTTAAAATTATGTGCTGGATCCTGTGCTTGTGTCCTTGTCCTTGTCTTTCACAGCATCCCTCAACTCTGCTGTGAAAAGAAACATTTCACTTCACTTTGAAGCACTATGTGTGCTAAACTGGCTTGTTTAGCAAAGCAGAGCATCCAAATTTATGTTATTCTCAGGCTTTTTGATACAAATCTGCATCACATTTCTCTTTTCCTTTCATCACACAGAGCTGTTTTAACTGGATTCAGCAAAGCATCTGCCATCATGCAGATCAAAGTGTCTATTTATTAATGCTCCTATACATTGCCGAATGAAGTGAATCTATTTACTTGAGGCAAAGTGAAGTATTCGCTCTGAACGTGACAGCCAAGTGGTGGATGAGTCTTTGATTAAGCTTGCATTCTAATTGCTTAACTAAGTGTGGTGATTAAGATCAGGGAATGAATGGAGGTGTATCCATGTCAACTCTAATGAACACTTAGACACAAATTACAAAAGAAATCACAGAACAGGTTTTGGCAAAAAAAAGGCACCTATACACCTATACTTTCTGCTTTTGCTGAGCAAAAGTTTAAATATATGTTTTCATGTAGATTAGTTTAGCTTTCATCAAACTCTTGATTACTATTTCATTTCTCATTGTACCAAACTGGAAGTTCATTATATGATCTTCAGTCATCACACTTGCCCTTCAAATTGTGGACTGGTCTACTTTATATGTAGTGTTGAAATATTTGATTTTAGAGACACAAGTCTTCGTATCTGAAATCGATAGCGATACAATATCTGGTATTTTATTGGAAGAACAAAATGACAAAATCTATTTATGAATCAGATTTTTGACTGTGCTTGACAAGTGCTCCATTTGTGGACACCATCTGTTGAATTTGTGCTGTGTTGTGGTGTGTTTAGATGATCACATTTGTCAGATTCAGAGCAAAGATTCTGGGAAAAAGTGGGAAATAGCTTAAAAAAAAAAAAAAAAAAGAAGTCAGCCAAAGTCCAGATACTCCACTGTTACATAAGTGCTGGAATCTGCTCAGAGATGGAGGACATCTAAATGTGTGAAGAATCTGCTGGTGTATTTAATTTCTTTCAGTTAATGTTCAGAACAAGGGCTTGTTTCTGGGCTCATAACATTTGATTTGTTGCTAATTATTAAATGCATTCTGGCATCATTACCCACATTACCCTTCCTGCAAAACCTCCCACACCAGTTGTTCCTGTATTTGCCCTCCTCTGCACACTGCTTCCCTCTCTCCATCACTCTCCCCCTTTTCCTGAAATCCTGCATTTATATTCTACTGCGGTGTGGCTCACCCAGCCAATCCTGCTCCACCACAACCTTAAGGAGGAGAGAGTCCTTCCCTATTGCTTCCCTGCTCTCTCCCTGGTCTGGAGGATTATCAAGACTCATTTACAATGCTGCTGGAGTTGGCCAGATCTTCACACTCACACTGTGTGCCTGAGTTTAGAGACGAGAGAGAAAGGCAGAACTACAGCAGAGTCTGAGGGTGAAAAGAAGGGGAGTTGGAGGGCTGTGAGCACTGGTGGGCGGAGAGGAGGAGGCTGAGCAGCTTCACTCATCCTTCATCACAAGCACCTTCTCCTTTTTTCTTTTCTTTTTTTTTTTTAAATCGAGCAAAGACAAAAGAGCTGATACATGTGTTGGGGAGGCGCAGTGTGTTGAGATTTTCCAAAGCCTGGAGTTTCTTTCTCTCTGGCACTGATTATCCATCTGCACTCGGCTATGTCCGTCCTGAAGTGGAGCAAACACAGCAAGCGCTCCTCAGACTCCATCTGTGACATGCTTCATCTGGTGAGATTCCTTCTTTATGTCCCTTTTTCTTTACCTGACTAGCTTTTGCTACAGTTTTGATAGATGGCGCGCTGCTGTTGTCTTATTCCAGTGAGAGTAAAAAACCTTTTCAGCGTTTGTGTTACACCTCCTCTTGGCTGCTACAGCCCAACAAGAGGAAGCTATGAGTCACTGTTGTGTCGCAGAATCGCCCCTTAATCACTGAAGTGATCCACAGGATGCCAAAATGAAAGGCTGTATAGGAGCTGGGTCTACAGATATGACCGCAGATGACTTGGACTTTACGAGACAACCTATGCTTCCTTTTGTTGCTCTGACTGTTGCAGAGTTTTCTCTCTTGGCGCCTTGAGCTGTGATCTCAGACATGACATCTTCTCCCTGCTTCATCATCAGTGCTTTCATGTTTTGAAACGTTTTTTTAATCTCATTCTTTAGGTGAAATGCTCATCTCTGGCATCTCACATTTTTACCCATGACAGGTCCTCTTATCTACATATTCCTCTTTTCCTTTCATGTTGAGGGCTTTAATTTCCCCCCTCCTTGTCTCTTGTCTTCACTCATGACATGTCATGACTGTTCGTACACCCAAAGCTGTCATGGTGTTGATTAGTCTCGACTGTGATTGTGAAGATGATGACTGGACAGCAGCTGTCTTGTTATGTTGAGTAAAACTTGTTGACTAATTAGGAAGTGAAATAATCTTTTTGGGTTGCAAATTTGAACATGTGTTACTGTTTCCTTAGTTTTGTTTGCTGTCATAGTGCACCTGAACTTCATTTGGACTGAATATATAGTATCAGTTAAGTCCTGCAGGAATGCATACAGACATTTTGTACTGAGGAAAACTGTTTTGTCTTGTGATGTATGCATGTAAAAACATATCTGATCCCACACATCATTACTAATAAAAGAGATGTTTCAGGGCAATAAACTTTTGTCAGACCAAATTACTTTTTAATAACGGTAAAATGTTTTGCAAACAATGAAGATTACTTAAATGTGTGTATGTACTCTAACATATATTAATCAGAAAAAAACTAAGTTGACAAATAAGCCTATTGACGCAGCTCTTTCATAGAAATTGGCTAAATTTGCATCAGTGAATTGCATTTGTAACATTACCATTTACAGACATGATAGCACGTTCCAGTTCATCGATTGATCGAGGAGCTGTCTGGATATTTCGGGAACATTGTCAACAGGCTGTCGTGCCTCACATATGGACGAAGACTCTGTCTGGTTAGATAACAATGCTGATAAGTATTGTCATTTGCAAAGCTGCATGAGAAGATGCGTGACAGTCACAGCATAACGCAGTGTCCTTTTCTTCTGTTCTGCTTGTACTTTGCTTTTGTTTCTTTTTTTTAAGCATATTGAAGTGAACAGCATCTAACCCATGACTGTTTCCACAGAGCATCGATCATTATTGTAAGTCGTGAAAAGAATATTTCGTGTTTCAGTTGAATGAATGATGCAGTTTTTGTTTTTGTGGACAGTAATGTCTTATATGAAATCCACAGTTGCTTTGATGCCCTCAGATGCAGCAAAAATAAGAATTAAGATGTTTGTTTTTATCACATTTCATCTTTTTTGGCTGTGGAGAAGCTATATTATCATTATTTCCCAGAGGAGCTTGTAGATGTGGCAAGATATATTGCATTGGCCTGGCCTATAAAAATTCTTATATTACCAACCAGAGACCCCTCGGCTCTCTGTTATGCATTCAGTTGTGTCAGTGCCGGCTAGTGGTTTGTGTTATGTGGCCATAACTGTTTGAGCCCTGCAAGTTTCTCTATTAATCGTTGTCAGCTACTTTAGATGTCTTGGATCTATTAAATTCTTTCCTCATAAAATGGATTACAGTTTTGATGGGAGCATCAGAGCAGTTTTCTGTGTGTGATTTCTGTTGTGTTTGTACTGATGTAAAAACCCAAAATACCCCTTTGTTGTTATGACTAGTGAGGCAATAGCCTGTTGTGAACAAAGTAACTGTGTTAAGCCACATATACAGTTGCTGAGTAGGGTCTATTTTTGTCCGAAATGATAGTCTAATGCACATCAGGGCTGGTCTCCACAGCAACCCCTACTGTATTTGGACAGACACTGTTGTGTGTATATTTTGATTCTGTGAAAGAGATGAATCATTACACCACTGATCCGTCGGTAGGAGGAAAATACCAGGATACCAGGGAAAAGAGGGATGTGAGTGAAAGAGAGGCGGAGAGTCATTGTTATGACATGCTGAAAATAGACCAAATTAGTGCAAATGATTTTTTTTTTTTTTTAGAGCCGCCTCTCTGCCTGGAAAGAGGCAGTCTTGAATTTGTGCACATCAGTAGGTGGAAAGTGACACCTGCAAGTTACAATTGAAATGCCGGCTCTGATATTTGGATGAGCTCAGGTTGGAGTTACATAACTGCATCACATTTTTCCTCAACACTTTTCTGTCCTTGAATTTTTATGCAGAGTACGGAGCAAGTCGCTGCTTTCTGCCGCAGTCTCCATGACATGAATCCCACGGAGTGTGTGTCCTCTTCGCCTAGCCCGGACTCGCCCTTCCCACCCCCTGCAACTCTCCGACAGCTCTCCGATGCTGACAAGCTCCGCAAAGTCATCTGTGAGCTTGTGGAAACTGAACGCACCTATGTCAAAGTAGGTATCGCTCGTCTTAATCATATGGGGTAGATGGTCTTTTTGAGTGTGCATGTGTTCCTCCTGTCCACCAATCTGTGTTTCTGTCTGCCTCGAGTTGTATTAGCCCGACACATAACCTATTCCACATGACTGATCCATATTTATCCCCGTGTCGCAGGATATAGGAGTGGGACACAGCTGTGTCCTTCCCTGGATATTGCCTAATCTTTTTCTGCCTGGTATAAAAGTGGCTTGGTGGAATAACTGGGTTAGAGAGGCTATATAATAGGATAATGACATGGCTATTCAAAAGGTTATACCTCATTACAGGGGGCACATACTGTATATACTTATTATAGAAATCACATTATGCATGATATATGATTTATGGTACAGCCATCAAATGGAAGTAGTTTGATTTATGGTCCATTGATTCAGGCTATTTGTTTTAATTACCAGAGTCAAGCAGACACAGTACATGTGTTATATGCATGTGTGTGTGTGCAGTTTGCAAGAGTGGGACTTTGTAGATGAACTACTAATGTAATGTAAGGGGTAGACAAATCAAATAATGGATAAAGACTAAATGAAATAACTGTTTGTAAATTAGTGCTGCAAAGTCTGGTCTTATTTGATCAGATTAAATTGATTAAGTGAGATCTATTTAACATACATATCATATCCTTATTAGTGGGTTTCTGTTGCTGAAACAGTTTGTTTGACACTCCTTTAGACACAATATTTTCCAAAATATTTCCTTTTTTGACCAGTTTGCGCACAGATGATTTAGTTTCTTGTTGTTGTTTTACTTTCACACCCACAAGTTGATTAACAGGCATTCATAATGCTTGCATATGGCACTAATTGATCTCATAGGCTTTCTATAGTTCACCTTTAGTAACTGTAGCCACAGTCATGTATTTAATTATCTTCCCATACAGCTCCTTTTCCTTTTTAAAGTAAACATAGAAAGGAACCCACCAGCTTTCCTGTCTTTGATCTTTGAGGGACTTTCACCCATTACCCCTGCCACCTAATCACTGTTTTGTTGTGAGAAATATTCAAGCCTTGTTTTTCATGTCTGTTTTCCACATTATGACTCGGGCCACCCTGAATCAAACACAATTCACTCTTGTCTTGCAGGATCTCAACTGCCTCATCGGGAGATATTTAACCCCTCTGCAGAAAGAGACCTTCCTCACACAAGACGAGGTATGTCAAATGTTCCCTGTGAGCCTTTAAGGGGTAGTTGGCTTTTAAATGCCAACGCTGTTTAAATGTTCTGAGAAAAGTGGGTTACATAATCATGTGAAGTGTAGCCGTGGATGAGGATAAGAGGGGTGGATGATGAGAGAGAGGGGGAGGTTTGCAAAGTAAACCAGATGTTTTACATGCACTTAAAATGATGAAATTAATTTGATTGTTTTATGTTTTGAGCATTTCCATGCTCTATCTGTAGCTGATCTTTGATGCATCAGAAAAAGATAAAGAAATATTACCAAACACACACTGTGAAATGAGGAGAATTTATTTTGACTTAAATGTTATTTTCTTGCAGCTGGATGTACTGTTTGGGAACTTACCAGAAATGGTGGAGTTTCAGGTTGAGTTTCTCAAGACCCTGGAGGACGGGACCAGGCTGGTTCCAGATCTAGAGAAACTGGAGAGAGTGGATCAGTTTAAGGTATACCCTCTTTGAGAAACATACACCAAAACATTATGACCACCAACATGCATTGAAAACACCATTAAAGCCTTTCAGACCTACTGGTTGGGTAACTTCTCTTCATTTTTTTCGCAGAAAATCCTCTTCTCGCTGGGAGGCTCTTTCCTGTACTATGCAGACCGTTTTAAAATCTACAGCGCTTTCTGCGCCAGCCACACCAAAGTCCCTAAGGTCCTCGTAAAGGGTGAGTAAATGTGCTCTTTGGTTGACATGCCTCCTGGACTCAAAGGAGAGGATGTGTGTATCCATCAACCATCTGCCATATCCTGCAAGGCTCTATAAATCTGCTCTGCGGAGTTGTCAGCCACACAGTTGTCCATTTGACCTCTGCATACTTTCAAGCTGGTGGCTCCCAGGGTTAAGAAGTCCTGCAACATTGTGATGATCTATAATCAGCAGTGTTGAACAGTCTGTTCTCCAGCTAATACACCCACTCCCTTTAACCCTCGAATAGGTGGTGTTGTTTGCTACATTCACATTCAATGAGTCAGCTAGTTATTGGCAGTACTGAGCTTGGTGAAGTATTATTTGTTAGTAAGATGTTTTTAAAGCAGTTATATCAGGTTATTTCTGCCCACTTGTGGTTACCTGCTTTTAGATAATATGAGCTGTTTACCCAAAAGCATGAAACAGCTCTTATTTGACCTGCTAAAAATAAAGAAATTCAAGTACGTGCTGGGTCTAGGTTTGCACAAGATCAACATGTTTAAGCCACATTAACCTGGGTTAATATCAGACATTCTAACATCTACACTAAGAGGCATTAAAAACGCAACATTGTATTTTTGTCGATATTACTTTGAATTTTCATAATTTATTGGGCGACTTCACTTGGTATGATAATGAACATGAATGAACAAAAGCAACAATAGAAAAATTAATCGACATGGATTACAAATGTCAGTATCTTTTGTGATCGTCGTGGCACAGACATGATGAGCACGTTGATTTCAGCCACTGAAATCGCTTCCCACTCTTCCAAGAGTGCAGTACGGAGATCAGCAACCGTCACCGGCTGTGGAATACGACGCCGTACACGGCGATCCAGATTGTCCCAAAGGTGTTCAATTGGATTCATATCCGGGGAATAAGGCGGCCAGTCCATAACCTGCACATTATGTCTGTGCATAACGTGCCTGCAGGCGTGAGATAGTGCATCTGTGGACGCCAAAATGCCTGGCTACCCTCGCTTCGGTCATTCTGGATCTCAGCATACCAATGGCCTGCTCCCTCATGTTTGCTGCTAAGCGTGGCATGGTGACCGTCTGTGACAGCTTGCATTTTTCCTCCGGGTTTTAAAAGCCTTGACCAGTTGAGCTCAAATCACCAAAAGAACTCATTGAAAGCTTTCAAACAATGTCCTAACGAATCACACATGCAAAAACAGGGATTGGTACCGTCTGCCACGATAATTTATTGTTTGAGCTGAAAAATGTGGCTCCATAGTTTCAATAGCCACGAGTGGTAGTAAACAAGTAGTTGTATCCAATTTTATTTAACACTGACTTTGTTGCGTTTTTAATGCCTCTTAGTATATTTTCAGTAAAAGTGTGTGACTAATTATGAAGCATTACAGTCCATACATACAAATATCTGCATAAACCAAAGAGAAGAACATAATCCATTTTGGTGTTGCAATAACTATTTTATTGGTCATTCCAGCCAAAACTGATCCTGATTTCAAGGCCTTCCTGGATGAGCGCAACCCCAAGCAGCAGCACTCCTCCACCCTGGAGTCATACCTGATCAAACCCATCCAGAGGGTGCTGAAGTACCCCCTCCTGCTGAAGGAGCTCTACTCGCTCACAGACCCAGACAGTGAAGAGCACTACCACCTGGATGGTAAGACCCAGTCACAAGGCTGACTGAGGAGATGAAATGCAAACAATCACAATAATTCAATGTTGAATTGTGTTTTCTTCTTGCTTGCAGTTGCCATGAAAGCTATGAACAAAGTTGCCAGCCACATCAACGAGATGCAGAAGATCCATGAGGAGTTTGGGGCAGTGTTCGATCTGCTCATCACCGAGCAGAGTGGTGAAAAGAAAGAGGTAGGATGGACAGAAGTGGCTTGGCTCTGCCAACTAAACCATACCTGTGGAGTGACTGCTGATATTATGTTGCTTTTGCCAGGTGGCTGATCTTTCCATGGGTGACCTGCTACTCCACACCAGTGTGACCTGGATCAACCCCCCTGCCTCCTTAGGAAAATGGAAGAAAGATCCCCAGATGGCTACATTTGGTATGACAGAGAGGAGTGTCCTCCATGATTATGTGAGGAGTAGGTCTTAGTGAAGTTTTGACTGATAACTAATATTTTTTTCTCCATTTTTAGTGTTCAAAACTGCAGTGGTCTTTGTATGCAAGGACGGATCCAAACAGAAAAAGAAAATGGTACGTTCTTACGCAAGGAAGAAGCCATCAGCAACACCAAAGTCCATTTTAAATATAACTTTTTGTTATAGCAAAGGATGGATACCAAAACCTGGTATTGAGCAGGCACTGGTGCTTAATTATTAATGTATGAGTATCAGTATTTATCCATAGCTCTATCCACAGTCTCTCACCCAGCATCTGTACAGATCGTAAAAATCCTGAGGTAAATTTGTGATATCGGGCTTTACAAATAAAATTTGACTTTCAGAGAACTAGCAGCAACAAAGGCTGCCTGTTGCTTCACCTCATATCACCCATATAGTGTTTTAGTAAAAAATTTGCTTTCAGTCACATCGCAAAGACTAATATTATGTACATTCTATGTCTGGATGAACTGTCATTACTGGTAGCGATGCTCTGTATTCAGAAAGGGAAACCAGAAGACTGAGGATGGTGGATAAACCAGCAGTTGTTACGATACACAGATCAAACTAAACAACGTTTTACACACCACTCTCACGCGCCCCTAAGCTTCGTTCTACACTGCCATGTCTTTGTGAAGACGTCTGAGTATTGGAATGATGAGATGAAAAAAGTGAAAAGAGCCTTCTGTGAGTTGTTTGCTTTCCGTTTCTCTTCTCGTACATGGATTCACTTAAGCTGAACAACCATCAGCGTGTGCTTTTTCACAATGAAGCAAACGTCTGCGTCACGGAAAAAGAATACATAGGCTGTCTCTTTTTACATAGATGCTGCCTCGGCTCAGAGATTAACACTGTTAATAATCCTGCTCAAGAAACAATTTGTCGTATTAAAATGAATTTTGAACAAATCAAAGCAGATTAGAACTGGATACAGCTCATTTCACAAGTACAGTCGTAAATAATCTTCATTTGTCTTTGGTTTGCATGAATGTAGGGAGGCTCCCATCGAGTGTCTGTATCCTCAGAAGACAAAGACCCCTTCAGATACCGTCACATGATCCCAACTGACGCCCTTCAAGTCAGACCTTTGGCCAATGCAGGTAGATAACTCAGTGAATATTGTACCATATTAAAATACATACTCTAAATCTCTCCACATCCCTCTGTACATGAGATCACATGAGTGTTACTTTTTCAGATGGTGAAGGCTCATCCATGTGTGAGATTGTCCACACAAAGTCAGAGTCAGAAGGAAGACCAGAGAGGACGTTTCAGCTGTGCTGCAGGTGAGGATCTCTTCTGGTGGCCGTTGAATTCTACTGGTGATTGAAGCAATTGATACTGTCCTGTCTAGTGGGTGACAACCTGATAACGTGCCTTTCTATCTCCCTCAGTTCCCCAGAGAGTAGAAAAGACTTTCTGAAGACGGTCCATTCGATCTTGAGGGAAAAGCACCGCAGGCAGCTCCTAAAAACAGAGAGTTTACCCCTCAACCAGCAGTATGTGCCCTTTGGAGGAAAGCGGCTCTGTGCCCTGAAGGGAGCCCGTCCAGCCATAAATAGAGCAGGTAAATGGCAGCAATCAACTTACAGCTCCAACTGTCCCAGTTCTGAATGTGTTTCTTCCTACCGGACACAGTGAGGTGAACAAAAGGAAGTTGACTCTGGGATTTATCGAGGGATGCACCATTAATCAAATATTAATCACAATCACAATTTGGATTCCCCACAACTATTTTTAACATAACATAGGGATGTCCCAATCCGATATTGATATTGGATATCGGTCCGATATTAGCAAAAAAAAAAAAATGAGTATCGAATTATATCGGCCTGCATCTGAAATCTCTGATATGTTCAATTGTAGAATGTGCTTTAATTTAAACTAGTGGTTATTTTGCACTTCAAAAATAAATATTTTTTTTTATTTTTTTATTAGATTTATTGAATTTATTTTTCAGGGTTTTCTAATTTAGTCAGTTTTTCTTTTTTTGACTATTGTTCTTTGTTTGAGAAATATCACTCGATCAACCCTTTTCTAATATTCCACACAACAAAATAAGTAATACAAGTACTTTTAGCAATATAGTGTGTCCTAACCATTTGAACTTCCAGTATAGGAGGCAATAAATGAGTACCAAAGTAAATGATAACATTTAACATAGAAGTGAAAGCAGCCTCTCTTTATTTAAATTGCAATACAAATATTTTGTCCCTAAAATAGACTAATTACTAATACTCTTGATTTTTTTGTCTGCAGCATCTGCACCAACCAGGACTCTTGGCAGGAGGAAGCTAGTGCGCAACCGTTTCACCATAGACACCGACATTGTTTTTGATGGTGAAACCGAACAGGACCCTGCTTCACCACAGGAGCCTGACTCAAATCAGCTGCAGCAGGATAATGAATCTGATCAGCTGCAGCGGCATAAGGAATCTGATCAGCTGCAGCAGGATAATGAATCTGATCAGATGCAGCAGTCTGAATTAGCAGGTGACACAGACCGCTGGGTGGAAGAACAGTTTGACCTTGAAGAATACGAGGACCAGGAAGAGCTGAAGGAGACTGATATCCTTAGTGATGATGATGACGAGTTGTGCCGGACACCCAGAGCGGCATCCGCTGAGGCCGACCTGGAGACCCCCGTTATGGCCTTGTCCTTGGAGAGC
This sequence comes from Synanceia verrucosa, assembly GCA_029721515.1. Taxonomy (NCBI): domain Eukaryota; kingdom Metazoa; phylum Chordata; class Actinopteri; order Perciformes; family Synanceiidae; genus Synanceia; species Synanceia verrucosa. The sequence continues at coordinate 5,332,925 of CM056559.1, forward strand.
GAGGAAACAGAGGAGAGCGAGAGCCTTAAGTCCCCAGCAGCGAGTGGGACACCTAATGATGTGAAGCAGGGAGCTGTGATTGATGATAACGTGGAGGCTCAAAAGCAAACAGAGGATGAGATTTGGGTAAGAAGGCAGCAATGTTGTTCATTCCCAGACTGTGACACATAAACGCAGAAGAGGACTGCTCCATAAAGATCAGGCCTCACAAACAATGCATGGGCATTGACGTATATCACACAGCTAGTAGAAGATTTATCCTTCCTTACCTTACTTTTGCTGAATGCTTTTTGTACAGGTAAGATCATCAGTGGAGCAATACAGGAATCCAGAATGAGGGAGCTTTATCCCAAATTAAATGCTGTGAGACAGAAGTCAAGAGTGAGCTTGGACAGATGAACTAATGGTACAATCATGGAATCTAATCAGTTAATTTGATCGGCATGGTTTGCACATTTGGGCAGCAATCTATAGTCCTGCCTGCTGTTGCCAAATTTGGGTATTGTGAGAACATTGATATTTTTTGTCTGTGACTCAGAGGTAATATTATAGTTAAGGGCTGTATATTATTTGTCCTTTAAGAAATAGAATAATTGCTAAGGACAGTCTTGTCTTGCATAGTTTACTGTACTTGTACATTTCCACGTGAATATACACTGACATGTTTTGGAAGCAAATGTTCTGTTTATGAAAATATATATGATTTTGATTTCTTGTTTTACAGACTTAAAGTTATTAGCTTGGAAAATATTTTGTTTGTTTTCGTTTCATTTAATGGTGGAATTATGTAATAGTCCCTATGTCACAGAAGCTAAGGGGATTTTTTTATTTGTTTTAACTTAACATAATCCTGTTTTACTTGAATTTGCTGTTACATGTTTTTATTTTACTGTGAAACTATTTCATTTTTCTTGTATTTTTCCTCTTTGCTCCTCAGTATTGCCATTTAAAGAACGCTTCGTGTTACATTTACATACAATTTAATTCTTAATACCTAGCGTGCACACTCTGTACTGTAGAGGATTTGCACATCATTTATTTTGAAAAGGTCTTACGTGTCAAAAATATTGTTCACTGGTAATGTTTATATTTATTCAGGGGTAAATTAATTTGTTAGAAAGAAAAAGAAGTCATAATTTTTTTCGCAAAGAGAAAGTCCAAATTTGCTCAAGCAATCAAGGGGAAAGACTTGCAGTATGCCTGGACAGTGAAAGAAGTCATACTTGTAAACAACTCATTGTGCTACTAAGACTGCATTTTTATTACTGTGTGTATATAGAAAAATGTATTGATATCCTAATAAAAACAGTTGTTTCCTACTTATAATTCAAATCACCTCTCTGGAGTGATTCGTTGTGTCGTGTGGTTTCACTTTACAGTCTAACTCATTCCCTGCAGCTCTGAAAGAATGGTCCCTGCAAAATACTTGTGATGTGAGGGGAAAAAACACATAAATGTCCAGTGTGTTCAGACATGCCTGAGAACAACAGAACAAAGCAGATAATCAATGCTCTCCTGCCTCAAAGCAGACCGACTGCAGTTCCAGAACAAAAGGACAAAAACTAAACACTGAACCTTAAGAAGACATTTAAGATCCACTTTGTGTGTTAGTAAGCCATGGCTGGTTAAGTGTCTGAATGACCGCGAAGGAGCTAAAACCCCTATTATTACTCAAAGAACAAAGGAAAGGCTGTCGTCAACGTGTAGATTTCTCTTAAGACAGATGTTCTCACTTGGAAAAAACCACACTCGGGCATAAATGAAACAGCTGGCAGACGCTAATATACCAAAAGTATAAATTGCATTGAGAAAGGGGAGAGCCCAAGATGTCTGCAATGAAGGTCAAAGAGGACATACTGATATAAATAAGAAAATTAGGGACAGGCAAATCTCTAATTAGTCCATTGGTAAGCATGTGCAGACATAATTACATACAAGGATAAACAAACACTATACAATACAAAAACCAAGCCAAGCTCATCATTTGTGAGGGCAGGTTTGCATGAAAACCACCAAGAAACCAACATCTGTTGAACTCTCCTAATTAAAAGCTTGGTTTAGGCAGTATTGCAAGCAATATGGAGCTAAATATGGAGCAGACATGCCCTAGACAATATGAGCCACGGGCCCCCACAGCTCTATCTTGTCTGTTCTGTCTCTGAGCTCTGTGGACATCTTGTCACCCAGGCTCATTCCCCTTCACCAGCCCCCTCACTCTTGTCAATCACCACCCCCACCACAAAAGCTGTGGAGCTTCTTCAGATAAAGGGGAGCAACCACTTCAGCCTTCATTGTGCTGTAGATGTGCAGCAGCAGTATCTGCAGCAGTGCTGAAATGGGACAAGGCTGGTTTACCAGCCACTTTAATTACGGAAATGGCAAAAGTTTGACTACTGGGAGACTATTTTACGTATCCATTAAAACATTTACAAAATGTTAGCTCTATTTTAATGTGACCCAGTAATATGCAGTCACATTTCCATACAGCAGGTGGCACACATTATCTGCTGTAGATGCACCAGCACCAACACACTTCTCTGTGTATGTTCAGTTACTACCATTTGCATCATATTTTTAATCAAATCCATCACATATCAAAATTAAAAACTCAAATAATGAGAGCTTGTATGTTATATATCTAAAGGAAATACTTCACAGCACATATTTCAGTTGATAACTATGAGTTTTTCCAGCATGAGTGTATCTGTTTACATTTAAAGCAGCTGAGGACGTGACGACAACAGTATCACTCAGCAAACCTGCTCAACAAGCTTTCCAGTTTCTGTTCCTGTTTTGTGACCTCTCCTTCATCTCTATCTCTCTCACGCTTTCCTCTTCTGTCGCTCCTACTTCTCATAAAAACAGTGACCAACAGGGTGTTACCTTCACTAGACCAACTGAAGTTTGAAAACGGGCGTGAAATCCTCCATTGTTCCTCCTAATTGCATTGCAGCGTCTACGGGTGACATTAAAATAATTTTTTGATGGTAGCATATTAAGTGTCTTCACACCAATTGTTTCAAAGTTACAACAGACAAGTCAATTTACAAGATGATTTCCTGTCTATGATAGATTTGTACTTGATCTTTTTCTAATGATCATAGCCAAAGTGGGACATTTTACTTTGTTTTACTTTTTCTACTTTCCTCTGTCATTTCTCCATCCTTAATAAAGTGAGTTAATAAACCTCACACTGAAGCTACGGTACAGATCTATTACAAACATTACATTTGAAATTAATGCTGTTTTCAGTGCAACACACACTGGACCTGTATGTTTGTATTGCTTTAACTCATTCTCATCGCATGTGCATAAAAAGTAAAGAAGTGTATATTTGCAGCGACATTCCCTGAAAACACTGAAACACAAGTTAAACTTTATTATGAAGTTGTCAGGAAATGCAGTGTATCGGTAAGCTTGATGCTGACTGTTATGCAGTGTCCTTTGTCCATAACCAAACTATTTGCCACAGCACATCTCTAGGGGTAGAATTTACTGCAGGTGAAAACTTTCTTTTCATGAAATAAGTAAGCTTTTTGGAAAGATTTTACACTAACTAAACTTTCAAGGTTGCCACGTGACAATAGTCATAGTCTTTTCACCTGTGCTCATCATGCATGACGAGCAATGATAACAAACGTTAAAAACCTGTTTGGTTTCAGAGAAAATGAAAGAATGGCAGGGATAATAGTCAAGTCACTGAGAACCAGTATGATGGCATAGTTAGCATGGTGATATTATCACAGATTTACAGCTCTGCAAAACAGATTGAGCAGTCTTTCCATTAGACAAGAGACTGGAGACCTGAGACAAAAATTGCACTTCCCTCGGCACCATGAGAGCAAAGTTGGAGATCTTGGCTCTGGTCCTGGGCTTCATCGGTCTTTTTGGGACTATAACTGCCACGGCCCTCCCTATGTGGAGGGTCTCTGCCTACATCGGTGCCAATCTCATTGTCATGGAGGAACTCTGGGAGGGCTTGTGGATGATCTGCTACTGGCAGGCCAACATCAGGATGCAGTGCAAGGTGTATGACTCGCTGCTGATTCTCCCCCCAGAGCTGCAGACAGCCAGAGGACTCATGTGTGTGTCCATAGTCCTGGTTGTCATCTCCCTGTTCGTCACAGGGTGTGGGACCAAGAAGAGCAACTGTTGTGCTGACAACACAAAGAGCAAGAACATCACTCTGGCCTTAGGGGCTAGTCTGTATCTGCTCTCCTTTTTGACCACACTCATCCCTGTCAGCTGGGTGGGCCATACTGTCATCCGCAACTTCTACAACCCAACGGTGCCTGATTCTCGGAAACGGGAGCTGGGGGAGGCCCTCTTCGTCGGCTGGGCCACTTCTGGTGTTCTGCTGATCACTGGAGTTATCCTTCTGTTTAGCTACAGCAAACGTAGATCAAAGGAGGAAGAGCCTTACACTGACATGTATCTTATGGCGAAGGGGGATATACAGAAAGAGGGGAGCGTGTACCTGGGGAGAACGCCATCCAGCTCTCATAGGCATCAAGAATATGTTTAAAGACCTGGACTGCCTGAACTATGCAACTTCTGTTTGTCAAATGTCTAATATTTGAAAGACGCTGCCCGAGGAAGGTCGCAAGGTGTCAAAAGTGTGAAAATTCTGCATAAATGTATTTGTTTTCACTACTTTAATCCCTGTGATGAATGTACTTTGTGTTCTTATTTGCACTATACATGGTTCTCATGTCCTCTGCTTGTATTGTATGCCAAAATCCTTCACGGTACTAAAACATTTGAGTGGTATTTGTACATGCAAAACAATTTGTACCTGGACATGCTTATCAACATAATCACTATGTTAACAATAGCTTTTAACAGTTCTATACTGTGATGCCATTTCATCAGGTACATAAACATGGTTAACAAACAGTTCAATAAAGTTTTGATTCTTGTGTGATTGATTCTTGTGTAATTCTGTTGTCTACTACACTTCCTACACAAACATGAAATACAAAATTTTAATGAACAATGGCTAACACCTTGGATATCAGAAATCAGAATGAAGAGACAAAAAAAAAATCACTCAGTTCTACTGTTCACTTGTTGATAAAAACCTCATTCACTCCAAACACAGATGGTTGATATGTTTAAGGCAGGAGGTCTTGTGCGTGGCAGTGACAAGGTGAGAACTGCTGGCAATCAGACAATACTGTTACAATGAAACCAATCTGACTCAAGTTTCTGTGCTCAACACCTTTTCATCAGCTCAGTTTACATATAAAGGAGGAAACTGTTAGACATCCATCTGTGACCATCCTATCAGCTTCTGGTTCAAGAGAGACAGATTGCAGCCACCCCACCCCTACATAAATTTACCAACAAAAAATTATGTAGTTTTCTTGTTTCACAAAATACTGCACATCCAAAAGTTTCAATTTAATATCAGTTAGCTTCAACAGTAAGAGAGGCCACATATTTAATGAATCAAGATTTTGGATACAAATTCTGAGTTTTATGTTCAGTGTATATTTTTAGCTATCCCATTTATTTTCTAAATTATCCCTTGAAAAAGTCTCAAAATGTCTCACAATTAAACTTTAAAAGAAAGGAAGCAGGCTTTGATCAACTGTGACTTCATGAAGTGATTATTTAGTTTCTTAAGCACAAGACCAAATGTTTGATCGTTAGTAGTGGCAAATGCATTTGCATTCAAAACAACCAGCGCTCTTTGTTATGTCCCCATTTACCGGGCTGTAAAGCAGCTCAACCAGTAAGGCTGCATTTCATCGTTAGCATTTTTTTGTGGGTGTATAAGTTCCTCGACTTGCTCTTCTCCTCAGATTTGTTTCTTGAGCTGGGAGAGTGCAAAAATACACCTCTCGCTCTGTAAGACAGCCACAATGGCCTCTTACACTGCTTACAGTGGCTACACCAAGCCACCCCAATCTTACATCGGCTCATACTACGATGAGAAGCAGGCCAGGACATATGCTGATTATCAAGACTCTATCGAGGAGGAAAAAAAGAGACTTGAGAGACTTGAGAAGAAGGACCGTCGGGATGCCATCTGTTGTGAGGTCGTGGCACTCGTCATTGGTTTCATCGGACTAATTGGAGTGGCGGCCGTGACAGGCTTGCCAATGTGGAAGGTAACGGCCTTCATTGAGGAAAACATTATCGTCATGGAGACCCGCTGGGAGGGCTTGTGGATGAACTGCTACAGACAAGCCAACATCAGGATGCAGTGCAAGGTGTATGATTCCCTGCTGTTTCTGCCCCCAGACCTCCAGGCTGCCAGGGGTCTGATGTGCAGCTCTGTAGCCCTGACCTCTTTTGCCCTCATCGTTGCAGCAGTGGGGATGAAGTGCACCAAAGTGGTGGACCATCGGGCTCGCACCAAGCATATTGTTCTTGTGGCTGGAGGCTGTTTGTTTCTCTTGGCCTGTCTTACTACCCTAATCCCTGTGTCTTGGACTGGACACGTCATCATCAGGGATTTCTACAACCCTCTGCTGATCGATGCCCAGCGTAGGGAGCTTGGGGAGGCTCTTTACATCGGCTGGGTGACCTCAGCCTTGCTTTTCGCTGCCGGAGTGATCCTGCTGTGCCGTCACGCTCCCCGCACCCAGGAATCAGATGAAAGGGTTATATTCAGCCCCAATGGAAGTATCTACCAACCTGCATACACATACCAACCGTACACGTACCAGCCTGGGTACACCTACCAGCCTGCCTACTCAGCGCCTCCACCAGGATCTGTAGCATACACACCAAGTCAGTACTAGTAGAGGGAAATCAAACAGAGACAATTTTAACATCTTTTTTGTACTTGCCAATATTTTGTACATTAGAATGAGTTTGAATTCCCTAATATGACCGAAGGTTGTCACTTGAAATGGCCAGATCTTTCATTACTTCCTCATAGAGGGCCCAGTTTGTTGCAGAGATTGAAATTCATTGTTTTGATCATGACGAACTGTGACAAATTACTGTGTACTGTGTTTGTTTCCATGTGATTAGTTTTGTACTTAGGAGTATTTTAGTCTGTGATACAAGTTGTTGATGTCATGGTTTTAACAACAGCCTCTGCTGACGTGCTCTTTGAGAACAAATTATGCACTAGGCCTTTCTTTCTGCTGAGTTTTGTTGCTAGAAATGTACATACATTTTATTAAATACTGGCCTAAATATCAGGTCCATTGTGAATTCCAATAAAAGGGATAAAGTGAAGACAAAAATCATGTTGTTATTGTTTCTGTTGCCTAATTATGAGAGGTGAAACTGATCAGGAAGTAAGGGTGAACTATTGCTTAAATGAAGGTCAGAATCTCACTTCCTGCCAGCTGCTCATGAGTTTGCCTAGGATCTAAAATTTTCTACTGAAACTGCTCCAGCTTCTTTAGCTAGTGGGCGGGTAAATGGAGAGTTGTTATGTTGGGTCGATTGTTGTCGGTGGAAATGTGCCGAAACTGGTCAAACCAGATAGACTGTTCACACAGGTCCACCCATAATGCAAACCTCCGAAGAGATTTTGTTTCAACCAGACCCAGAGTTGCAACTGCCAGCTTTCCCCAGAGCACAGACACATGAGACCCAGACTGGAAACCCAACACTGACAGTAACACATGGGTACACGAGTAGTGCCCCGATTCCATGGTACACACAGTGTGCAAACAATGATGTAGAAAATTTTCTAAATGCTTTTTTACAATGTATTTTTAGGAGGAATGCCTCAGTGAGGAAATGTTCACACCAGTGTTAATTTTGACAGCAAATTTTTATTTAGCCTTGTCTATTTGATAGTTTTTTGGATGAAAATGCTAGACAGTTTTAGTCATATTTTAGTCATCTGAATTTCATTTAGTTTTAGTCCAGTTTTAGTCGACAATCTAATGTTTAGTTAAAATGTGATGCATTATTGAAGAGTTTTTCTAGAAATTCCAATCTGACATATTCATGAAGCAAACATAAACCTGTTATTATGGAATGTACTAAGGTTTGAATGTGCAATATACAGACACAGAATTAACTGTTTTTATTTTAAAATTAAAGACATATCAACCAAAGACCCAAGACTCAGAGAAAAGAATATGGTTATTTCTTTCCACGACAGATCAAAGACAAAAAACGGGTGATTTTGTAATATTTTCACTCCCTTTTTTAGCCTCTGGTAATACCAAATGCAAATCATTATTTTTTTATCAATTGATATTTTAATATTACAATAATAACAACACTGACCCAGGCCTAGGCCACCCCGCAGTGACACAGTGTTCCAACTAGATAATATATGAATAAACAAATAAGTAGTAAGCAAAGCTTATAACCGATCATCGTCCCACCCAGTAGCGCAGTACGTCAGGTCACATGACATCTTCTTTGGTTTCGAAATGATTTCTATTCAAACTTGTGCACCCCAGGTTAGTTTTTATTACCTCACTAACCGATTCGTCCCTCCTTAATACTTTGTCTCGTTGATATTCGTTGACGAATGTTTCAATTCTTTTTGTCATAATTGTCATCTTAGATTTTTTTTTTTTAGTTATTGTCTCGTTGTCGACAGAAAAAAAACGTGCCGTTGATGAACATTATCATTAAAATTTTCTGTCAGATGGAATTAACACTGGTTCACACTGATTATCAAACACAGATGTTCCCGATAACACCTGGCCTGTCACAAGAAAAGATCAACATCTGTAGAGCATGAGGTGGATATCTAATTTGTAACTGAATCAGAATTTCTGCTACAGTTAAGTTCAGGAACATAGTTACATACTGTAAATGGCACATAACAACGTACAAAGGTCAGAAACAGAGAGGAGAGGTCTGATTCAAGACTTGGCAGGTCAAATGGTGTAAAAAGGACGGGGCCTGGAGTGAAGGCCTAAAGGGTTGGAATAATGACACACAAAGTTGTTTTGACTACTGTATAAACTGAGGAGAGACTGGAGTAAGGGGGGTCCTTTGCAAATTAACCTCATCTGAACGCCAAGTGTGATGAGTCCATTATATGAAAGAAATATTCCACCACAAGCACTGACTTTAATCTCTGAAGTTGCCTCATTAACATTATGGTATCTGAAAATATTGCCAAATAGGTGCTTCCGTGTCTTGCTTTCACACCAAATCCTCTGCCATTGTCTTGTCTGTCAGTTTTCTCTCATCCTGTGTGTGAAATATCACTCCTGCTACTCTGTGCTGAGACTCTGTACAGACTTTCATTTTATAATTGAACAATTGTCTGACTCCATGGTGAAATGCTTACAATTTCACATTTTTTTTATTTGATGAAGGTGGGTGTTGATGGGTGAAATGAATTAAATGGGTTTTATTTCCATTTCAGAAAAAAGCATGGGGATGAAAGGCAAGTCACCCAAGTAACAGAGTCATCAGTGTATGGCCCAACATCATCGTACTGGTACTGCTGACACTTTTAGAAATGCCAATGGTGAACGAAATTGAGAATAAACCATTCGTTTAAATAGGAAAAAGGACATGTTAATAGATTGGTACATTCATACATTGACTTTTAGGTTACATGAAAACAGGTAGTATAAATTGGCAAACTTTAAAACTACCCACCTCTCCTTGTTACTGAACACCCTATTTCTTTAAAGCTTCCTTGTAAAGCGACAATGTAAATCGAGACTACTGAACAAACAAAGTGGCAGCTTACAGCAGCTACTGGGGTATGTGCATAAAGAAAAAAAGGCCTGGGGGATTCTGTTACCTAGCAACCGGTCTCAGTTGTCACCCCTCCCATACTGGTGTCCACAGGGAAGAGGGCAGTACAGGTGAACATCAACCTGCTCCTCCTCCACTAGGATACAAATTCACTCCATCTACTGCTCCCAACTACAGTTACACCGCGTCTGCACATTATAGTCCGCATGAGTTTGGAGGAATAACAGGAGGACAGGATGGCCAACTCAGCGCTGGAGATAGTGGGTCTGATAGTGACCCTAATCGGGCTGATTGGGGCAGCAGCAAGCACGGGGATGCCGATGTGGAGAGTCACTGCCTTCATTGGAGAAAACATCATCGTGTTTGAAACCCGCTACGAGGGCCTGTGGATGAATTGTTTTCGGCAGGCTGACATCAGAATGCAGTGTAAGGTGTACGACTCCCTCCTGGCCCTGCCCCCTGATCTACAGGCGGCACGGGGGCTCATGTGCTGCGCTCTGGCCTTGGGAGGCCTCGGTCTGCTGATCAGTTTAGTAGGGCTGCAGTGCACGTCATGTATCGAAAACAACGATCGGGCTAAGCGGCTGGTCCTCATCACTGCAGGCACCATGATCGTAATGGCTTGCATCTGCGTCCTTATCCCTGTATCCTGGACAGGTCATGTAATCATCAGGGACTTTTACAATCCTTTGCTAATTGACGCCCAGCGAAGGGAGCTCGGAGAGGCTCTCTACATTGGCTGGGTGGCATCTGCTTTCTTGTTTGCTGGAGGATGCATGTTCATTTGTTGCAATGTGCAGTCCGAGGACAAAGGTTCAGACAGGTATGTGTACTCAAGGCCCTCTGACTACATGGCCTATCCTCCACAGCCTCTACAAACTCTACAGCCTCAACAGCTGGTGGTTCTTCCCCAAACCCAACCCCAGCTTCAGCCGGTGCTGTCCAGACACCCATCAAACAACTACAGCTACCAGTCCAGGTACCCCTCTATACGCAGTGGGGTGGCTTATCTCTGAACACTTAAACTGACTGAGATAATGAAGTCATGGTCAATATATGCAATGTAATTTCTTTTGACTATGCCTTTGCTTGGCAGTGCAATTTAAGACACTCTTCAAATGTCAAAAGATAAAAAAAATTTCAATAAATATTTGTACTGTGAATGCAAATGGATCATTTCTATATGGATGTCTCTTTTGAACCACTCTTTTTATACATTATTTGATGAGTACTTAATCTTCTATAATGTGAAAGTGCAGTAATCTATAAAATGATAGTTATTACCACAACTGTGGAAACCAACTTGTGTTGTGGGTTGTACAATCACATTTTATACTGACAGCCTTATTTTTTTGTATATTTGGTAACTAATTCTGTATGTGTGCTGTATATAACAATTCATTCAATTCAGTAATGTGACAGACATGTTTTTGTGTTTACTATTAAATTGTTATTTGATGTTGCTGTTGGCACATATGAATGAGTTATGTTTTTATAGAAACAGTTATACTTAAACATGCCAAGCCCTTATCTTTCAAGATTAGCTGTGCCTTAGTTTTGTATTCAAATTGGCGTCACCCTTCCCATCAACAAAACACACACACTTAACCAGATTTAACCAGTGTTGGACATAGCATCGGGCGGTTCCATGTGCTACCCTCAGGACACAGTAAATGCTATACTGGTGACTGACTGTGTGAGAATTACAGACATTTGTGTCTTAACCTCAAAACATTTTGTGTCTATTTAATCAGAAAACAGTTGTAAGGCTTTGTTTAAGTTTCTACTGTATGAAGCCCTGGAGCTCCTGGGAAATGAACAAATGACTGAGTAAATATGAGATGCAGGTTTAACACTGCTTGTTAAAGGTGGGAACAACTGCCTCAGTGTTTGTGGAGACGCAAGAGACGACCCAGCAGCAGGATGATAAGAATTTGCAAGTCACTTTGAATACAGAGAGCTTTAGACCAAAAAAAAAAAGTCCACTCCATTTCCAGTTTGAGCCCAGCTCCCTGTTCTGTGTTTGAGCACGTAAAACACATTTCTGTCTCTGTTCAGTGAAGTATATTATCTCTGGAACTATAAGCTTATTTCTTATTCAGTGAGTTAAAATGCAAACTGCAACTGTCAGATCTCTTTTCCCAATTGCATCTCACCAACCCTGGAGTTATACAAATGTGGAATATGTTAACTTCTGTTTTACAAAACATTATTTCCAGTACTCAATAATCAATAATGGTGTTTGACAGTGTGACTTGAGCTCCCTCCCTATTTCTTCAGCAATCATCTCTGCTCCCCTGTGGACAACTGAGGTACCGCAGGATGTTCTGTGCTACACTGAATAATTGTTTGCTTCTGAATTTTTATCACATATAATTATAGAGAGTAAAAACATGGCAGCTTTTTGAAGTTGAGAGCTGTTTCTGTTAGATCTTGTTGTTGGTATTTACTGCTGGAGAAGCTGATGGCACAGATATATCACTATAGCTAGAGGAACCATAAACACAAAATAAGCAAAGGTCCTATTCACCCGCATTGCCCTGAGCCAACCAGGTGACAGCAAAGCATCTTACCCATAACAAACCGCCTCTTACACCAAACAAACTGCATCAGATGAGGCGATCGTTGCTGCCCTGACACATCTCTGACTCAAGACTTTAAGATGTTTTACTGAAGAATTTACTGTCAACGTGAGCTACCCTAATTTTGATTTTTGGACAGAGCTGAACTCTTGTAGACTGCACAATGGTTCAAGGCGTAGTAGAAATAGCTGCAATGTGTGTCGGCCTCATTGGACTGATCGGGGCGTCGGCGACTACGGGGCTGCCCATGTGGAAGGTGACGGCTTTCATTGGGGCGAACATTGTTGTTATGGAAACCCGCTGGGAGGGCTTATGGATGAACTGCTACAGACAGGCCAACATCAGGATGCAGTGTAAGGTGTACGACTCTCTGCTGTTCCTGCCCCCGGAGTTACAAGCAGCCAGGGGTCTGATGTGCTGCTCAGTGGCCCTGTCCGGGCTGGGGCTCCTTGTGGCTCTGGTAGGAATGCGCTCTACTTCCTGTATACGGGATAACGACCGGGCTAAGTCCATCATCCTGATGGTTGCAGGTGGTATGCAGTTCATGGCCTGTATCTGTGTCTTTATCCCTGTGTCGTGGACAGGTCATGTCATCATTAGAGAATTTTACAACCCTTTGCTAATTGATGCCCAGAGGAGGGAGCTGGGAGAAGCTCTCTACATCGGTTGGGTGACCGGCGCATTCCTTTTTGCCTCAGCGATGTTGTTTATCTGCCGCCGTACATCCTCAGACAAAGGCTCATTCGATGTCTATAACCAAGCCAATTTGCTCAATTACAAGCCAACTCCAATGAGGTATCACCCCATCTCAAGTGCTCCCAGTATCAGATCTACTGCACATCATCCCTCTCTGCAGAACAACGCCTATGTTCGACAACAACTTGCGACATCGCTGCAAAACACCCCTCAAGTATTGACAAACGATGGGCCATTAATCAACGCTCCTGCCGTCTATAACCCGGGTCCGCCTGAAAATGTGTCATTGTTATATCAAGCTGGTTTGGCTCACCATTCCTCCATACAGAGTTCTAACCATGTTGGAAGCCTGTATACACCTGGTAACTCCCTGTACATGAGCCACAACACCATGCCACATTCACTGAGTTACATCAGCAATCCCACTCTGTCCTACCAATCCAGGTTTCATCCAGTTCCACACACTCCTGTTTTTATAGGGTACAAGTCATCAAGAATTGAGCCTTACAGTGGGGGCAGAGAAGGTGTATATATATAAACTAAAATCACATGTTTTTATAGCTTTATGCTTTTCATCACAAGCTAATTTCAACTGCTTATTGGCAAGAAAAAAATGTTTCCTCTGTTTATATTATGATCAACCTGATGACTAAATAGCGTTGTTCATCTTTTCTCTAATGTTAATAAGATTTTTTTTGTAAATTGTATTGTGGAAAAAAACAAATTATATGTTGTTTGAACAGGCTGAACAAAGCTGATGTTGTTAGTGTAAATAAAGGTGACGTTGTGCTGTTTTCATGAGAAATTGTCTGTTTGGAACATCATAGCCTTATGTTTTGTATATTTGTAACCATCCATTCATTATATTTTGAGATTTTCGGTGGTTATCATTGTACTGTGTCGGTGTATTTAGTTTTATTGTCACGATTTTTGAGGAACCACTAAACCACAACCAAACCGTAACCACTCTGCCATGCAGTGCTTAAGTATATCATAAATTAATGTACAATTATTTGTTTAAGTTTGTATTCATAACGATCATTAAATCATTAAAATTTTGAGCTACAAATTTGTAGTAATTTGCCGGGGTCATTTCTTGTGAAGCAGCAGGAAGCACAGGGTTAGATGTGTGAGGGATTTCTGTGGAATTTGTATATTTTAAGATAAAGTTCATGTATATTCAGAGTTTATTTAACCCGATGACGGACTGTTAATAGTGTTTCCCTGCATGTTGCCCATGTTTGCTACTAGGAAGGGGTCTGTGCTGCAGTATAGAAATACAAAATATAGAAAATAATTCATCATGCCCAGAAATAAAACATGTTAGAAATACCAGAAAATTAATGAATGTCGCTAATATCTAAACAGTAAATCTGTTTGATAGCATATTGTTGGTGTGACAATGACACCAAACTCAAAACCTATTTCTCTCAATCGATATGTTGAATACAGAAATCTGCTTTGAAGCAACAACAGCAAACACTAGTTGTGATTATTGCTTTTTAAAAGCAGTTATGGTTGCCTGAACCAATAGTGGACACTGACATCAGTCACCACTAGATGACTCCAGAGAACATGAGGAGCATCCTAAAGCCTGGGAAGACATTACAGCCCTACTAACAGTGCAGGTGTCAGAGGAATTTCATTAGCTGCCGCTTCAACTGTTACGACTTCATATTAAGAGAGTGCACTGATGGCATAAACACACATTTTAAGCCACACAGTGTAAAGGCAAATAATGAACATGGTGGAGCGAGTCTATTGTACAGGGTTCTTGCAAATTTAATACTTAACAAGACCTCAAAAAATATAATTTAAGACCCAAAAATGTCATGATTTCTTTGGTAAAAATGGCCACTTTATCGTAGAGCCCGATCAATATGGAGATTTAGAGGCCAATACTGATAGCGGTATTTAGCAGGAAAAAAAAAATCTGATAACCGATTAATCTCTGATAATATTCTTAGGAAATTTTTTTCAACCCAATTAACACTTGCAAAAACAATCTAAATTGAAGGCATAACACAACTTCAATTTCACAAATTTTAAGAACAAAGAAGTGAACTTTGTGAACAAAATAATGTGCAAAATTGCAGTACATCACTGAATGCTGTGTTTTCCTACTGGCTTCAAACACACCATCTGAAAATTTAATACCTACAGCAAATTTACAGTAAATTTAAGACATTTTAAGCCCTTAATTACCCAGATTTTAATTCAAGACATTTTAAGACTTTTTAAAGGAACCTTGGGAACCCTGTTGTACCATAACACATTTTCCATCTGGACTTTGAAAACAAAAAGGGAGTGTTTAATAATCGCATAGTTCTCCTAAAATTGAGGATGTGAACGAAACAAGATGGTCAGACTTCACCTTTTCAGTTCCAGTGGAGACTTCAAATTGTACAGCACCTTTTGCTCCATAAAGAAATTATTCTCAGCTATTGGTCTCCAATATTGCTAATTTCTGGAAGATCAAATAATAGAAAGGTTACACTAATCCCAAGAAACCCACTGAATAACCTTGTTGAACTGAGCAACAAAGACAACTTTTTTTGAACTTCCACCCAAAGCCACTCAGATGGGCTAAGGTAACAGGAACATTTTACTTTACTGTATTTTACTATGAGACTGTGTCAGATAGACAGTTGAGGTAGTTAATCTTCAGGAGAGTCCACAGACCAGTTTGAAGATTAGATTTGCGTTTCCATCAGCACTGGAGCAAAGATTTAATCATTCCTCGGTGTACCAAAGCAAAGATGTTGTCGAGGTCGAATGTTGCCAGATTTGAAGTTAATCTTCAGGACGTATCCATGTTTGCGGATTAGCAGCTTGACTGTGCCCTCAATTGAGCGCCTGCACGGGAGGGATGCTCAACTGTGCCAAGCCAGCCAAAGACAGCGAGAGTGAGACTGGGAACAAGGCACACTGCATTTCATAATAAAAGCATGCAAATAATGGGTAAATTCGGTAGATTAAAGAGTCTTATTGTCATTATGCACGCATGACGAAATTTTGTCGCTTCTTTCAGCTTAAATGCACACATAAATAAGAAGTAAAAATAAAGATATAAAGATAAAATAAAAAATATAAAATAAAAAATAAATTAAAAAATATATAAAATATATATATACTTAAAAATTATAAAAATATAATACAGGTATCCATAAATGTAAAAAAAATCAACTAGACCTAATACATAACATTTAGATGACGAAAGCCTTATTTAATGAATATGGAAATTCAGTCTATGCATGGAAAAAAGAACATAGATACGTAATTAAATTAATTAATTAAATTACATCAATAACTAGGCAACACTGGAAAAGGAAATTAAAGGTCAGATTTTGATGAATAAGACATATATTACAGTATAAAAATAACAGTGTGCAACAAAGTGTTGTGTGTTGAATGTCTAGTATTTTTTTTTCTTTGTTTAAAAAATGTAATTTAACGGCTGAAATATATACAGCCTATTCCTCTTAAAACATTTTGAATATCTCTAATGTTGCCAATTCACCTTTTATTTTGAAAGTGGTAATGAGAAATGCCATTTTCTATTAATGCAAGCTTGACAGGAGGAGCCCAGCGCAGGGTCCTCCTCCTCAGTTTCAGCCACAATTCAAGTGTGCACCAGAAAAAAGCATGATAAGGGGGATGTCTGGACAGTGACTATTGGATGCAAAGCCTTCGTGGCTCATAAAGGATTTTAGAATGGGAAAACTGGAGATTTTTTGACCAGTGACAACTGCAAGTGGAGTGTGTTTCTGTTGTTTTTTTGTTATTTTTCTCATCACAATGTGTGAGGGATGGATGTGGGTCGGATGTCAGTTTGTTTTCGTTACGGATACAAGGACTGGCAAGTTATCGGCATGAAATACAGAGGGCAGAAAAACTGATATCAATGTTAAATTCTACTCTGGAGAGAGGACCATGGCGAAAAGGAAGGGACTGTTATTTCCACTGCTGTACTTTATAGCAGAGTTTTGGCTCACTTCGCAGCAGGTCCTAAGAATTGGTAAGTTTTTTTTTTAATGTGTGATTATATGATTAAGATCTGGTTTAAATGTAATTTCCATTAATGAGC
Source organism: Synanceia verrucosa (assembly GCA_029721515.1). Taxonomy (NCBI): domain Eukaryota; kingdom Metazoa; phylum Chordata; class Actinopteri; order Perciformes; family Synanceiidae; genus Synanceia; species Synanceia verrucosa. The sequence continues at coordinate 5,349,941 of CM056559.1, forward strand.
ATCCTACTCTGTCTTTGTGAGAACAGAAAACAAAAATTTAGCTTTATGTGGCATTATACATATTATATATGTAGGATAGGTTGTAAGATAGGCATGTGGCTTCTGTCCACGTATTACCAAATAAACATTTAACAAATTCATTCATTACTTAATTAAAGACAGCCAGGATAATACATGAAGCGATCATACACGGATGTCACACAAGGATATCCATTCATATCAACTGTGCAGCTGCTGTCGCTAAGTTCATGAGAGCAGCATATCCTTTAACTTCTGGCACTGTTAACCAAAACTTCATATTGTTGTGATCCTTATAGTGAGCGTCATTGTTGGCTTTAAATGGAGCTACACTGAGGACAGAGTTCTGGGCTGTCCAGAAGCAGATGAGTGATTAATTATCTGACAGCATATACTGTTGGCATGATGACGATGTCTTTGGCACTGATGAAGGTGAAATGGATAAAGAGCTAAAATGAATAGAGTGGGCAGTCTCTAAACTGATGCTTCTCCTCTACCTTCAGTACCAAACTCAAAAGTTATTTAGACTGTGCATCTGCGTGCTGACAGCTGATGACATCTGTGAAAGTAGACCTTGTCTGTTAAGCCTTTGAGAGTTGACAAGAACTGTGCTTTTCACTTGTAATTAAACAAACAGAGCTCTTGCTCCAGCTATCCCCCTTTGATTTCTGATGTAACGTTCGAACAATGAGCTGGTGTTTGCTAGATTCATGTCCTCAGCCCCACTCCCATTGGTTATCCTCCATTCCTCTCATGACTGAGAAGATTGCATCACAATTTTATTTTTAATTTACGCCTCAGGCTCAGTTCAATACCCGGGCTAACTCTGAATTTATTTAAATTCCCTCTACTTCTAAAGACTTTAACATTCAGACTTTAGAGGCTAGTAGGCCAGAGTCACATCCCTGTTCTATCCGTCCTGATCTGTTCTCTATAGTCTTAATCTCTCTAAATCATCTATCACTCTCCGAGGCCACCTAATCTTTGTCATTCTCTTCATGACCCGCACCGATCATAATCTCTCCCATATGGTGTGTGGCATGGTTCAATTAACATTTTAATGTCTTGGCAAGTACTGGCATCAGCTTGTGACTGGCTCCCAGTCCCAATCAGCTCTCTTTTCACTGGGGCTGGTAATAATGGTAAATCTTCTCCCTCAAGCCCTTAAACAAGTAACATTAATCTTCTTTATGCACAAAGTCTCTTCCCCAAATATGGTACTTAGGCAACGACCAAATATCATGGCTGTGGAGAGCATAGAAGCAGCAGCTTGTGGACTAGCCTCCACTCAGTTTAGCTGTTTGTAAAATTCCTGTTTCCTCTGGTTTGAATATTTTATTTATTGGTGCTATCTGATTTGTTTATCACACCATATGTGAAAGGTGTGATTAGAAATACTGGCCAGAGAAGGACCCTTTGATGTAGAGCTCCCTGTTATCATTTTACAGCCAGCTGATTTATAAATTTGACAGATTTGAATTATTAACCAGATTTTTATTCTTTTGGACTACATTTTTTTGTTGTTGGGTCGCATGCAGCTATCCTATAAACAGAGGAACCTTAGTGTTCCACATCAAACGAAGACAGTAGACTGGTTAGGACCCCCTCATTCATTCACAGTCTGGCATGGGCCCAGGTTGGAGTGGTGCTGGTGGTGTTGTTGAGGTGGGGGTGCGGGGTCTCACTGGGAACTGGCCCAGGATGGGGCAAAAGCAAAACACTACGTCATTGTGTGTTCCTCTGCCTTAAAAGACTCCCCTTCATGCCATAATTGCACAAAATAAAATAAAAACAAATAAGCGAGTCCCAAAATCACAGATTACAATCAGGATCTACAGACCAGTTCCTAAAACCTTTCACTTTGGGAGTCTGGATCAGAAAAGGTCCACCCAGCTGCCTAGACCTGAACCTGGTTACTTTTCTTGCTCTGAGCGTTGGAGAGAGGAACACAAATCTATAAAAAGCAAAGCCTAAGGGTTTATCAGTATTTGCCTGCAGCACGAGCAGAATCTTTTGTTTTTGTGACCTCCCAGCATGCATCACCCCACAGCATTGTCTGGCCTATTAAAGATGAGATGGAAGCTCAGCGATCCTGAAAATTATATAGGAAAGCAATTAATGGCAGCTATAGTAATAATTTCCAGTGTACCATTCTTTATAAATTGCATTAATCATAAAGCCCTAATAAAAAGGTGAAAACTGCAGCGTTTTCATGCAGATATTCATAGGCTGTTAATTTCATTGAGTGCCAGCCGTTTTATAAAACAGAAAGTGTCTTGTTCCAGTGTTTTTGCCCATTTTGAGTCATACTTCAAGGCCCCCAGAATATTTTGTACTATGACTCTGAAAACACAGAATAGCTCAAATGAAAGAAGATACTCTCTATTTCATTGTGAAAAAAAGTTTGTTTTTACCTTGTTCCATTCTTGTTTTATCAGAGGTAGAGAAGAAGCTAGTTTCACCATAAACACCACTTTTTGTCCAGAATCTGTTTTGCTGTCTAATTGCGATCGTCTCCGCTTCCTGCTTTGATCTCTATAGCGACATCTTCCAGAAGCCCCAAAATTACTCACAGCCTGCAGTGTAATTTCGCTTGATATTTGACGACTGACTTTGGATGAATGTGTTCTTCTTCAACAATGCACAATAAAGTGTCTCACAGACAGTCATGTCTGTTCAAATGTTGTACTTTGACATGCATCGCTAAGCTAAAAATTGTAATAACTTAAGTAAAAAAGATTCCAGACAGCTCCAACTTTCTTGTCCATTTGTTCCTTTGCTTGCCAATAGCTTATTGAGTGAGTATATTGATCTATATGGCATCTGCAAACAGAAAATGAGAGGTGGTTATTCCTTGTTTTTCTGCATCCGATTTGAAAACAAATCCTATTTACAGGGTTGGCTTGTCCCGCTCCATGAAAAGTAGAAGTGCAGAATATAAAGATGCATTGAGCCATGATCTCATGACCCATTTTTAGAGTTACACTGAAAAAGCAACCATACGGTGCTGCTGAAAGCTTGTGTTCAGGCCGGGTGGTTTACACACCACAGCATCATGGAGCCTCAGCCACACAAGATGCATCTTCTTTTACTGGTCAAACCATTTCACAAATTACTGATCATGATGGGATGATGTTCACTAAATGAAAGTGAAGTGCCAGTGCAATAAATTGCCCAATATATGCTCATCACAGTTGCATTATTTATATGGCATGTGATAAAACATATCATTGCACATTTGGATGCAATCTGCATGTACTTGTGACATGTGTAATGACAATAAAGCTAATAAACAGAATTTTTCAAAACAGAAATGCCAAAAGATGCATCTTACCCAATAGATATTTGTCATCTAGAAATAGGGACCACTAAGAAGTTTATGTAAAATATCCCACTTAGGACAATTGTTGGTCACAATTCCTGAATTAACTCAAAGGATCCTTATTACATAAAATCCACTTAAGCGGTGTTTTGTTGTGGTGTCAGCAATGGCATTGACCAGCAGTGCTTTCCAGCACTTCCTGGGGTAGTCAAAGGGGTTCCCAGGCCAGACGAGATGAATAATCTCTCCAGCATGTTGTAGATCTACTTTTTCCAGCTGGATGTGCAGGAGTGTTCAGAAACCTCTGCAGGGAGGCGTCCAAGAGGCATCCTGACCAGATGCCTGGACCACCTCAGCTGGTCCCCTCCAGATGTCTGAGCTCATTTCACATGGTTGTATCTGCCAGCTCATTGCTTCGGACACTACCCAAAGTTCATGACTGGAGGTGAGGGCTGGACCGTTGATCGAACGATCGCTCCCTCTACACCACACAGGTCTGGTACGATAAGCCACAACTGCAACCCTTCTAGCCAACAGGTGTGTCTGCTGTTTCCACAGACTCTTAGATTCTTCTTCAGCTTGACATCACTGGGGTGTTTTTCTGTTACCATGACTACAGGCACTGAAAACCTGCTGACCACGACCATGAATGCATGGATTTTTTTTAAACTCAAGTATCAGTATCACATTACCTTGAAACAGTGACTGTGTTATGAGCTTAAAGTGCCTGTTTGGATCCTCATGTGTGGTGAAGTTACGATTAGAAAACTTTTGAAGTCTGACAAACAAAAAGAAGAAATAGCACAGTGCGTCACTTTTTGGTCTGGTATACATTTCTCTAATGGCGCTCAACTTATCTAAATGCCATTCTGGACATCAATGCTGACTCAATGGACCACAAATGTTGATACCTGGGATGGGACATTGTTTAGTAGTGTCTTTAAACTCACTGTCAGCCCTTTTATAAAACAGAAAGTGCCTTGTGCCAGTGTGTTTTTACCCATTTTGTACTATGTCTCTGAAAACACTGAAGAGCTCAAATGAAAGAAGAGACTCTCTATTTCACCATGAAAAAAATGTTTGTTTTTACCTTGTTCCATTCTTGTTTTAGAAGTAGAGTAGAGGACACTTTCACCAAAAACAGCACTCTTTCTCCAGAATCCATCCATTTTGCTCTCTAATAGCTAGGGCTGGGTATCGATTCAGATTTTCCAGATCAATTTGATTCGATATTTCAAGGTCCCAGTTCGATTCAATATCAATTCAGTCAGGGATATTTCAGTTACGGGTGATGTCTCCTCAAATGGTTGCGGAGATTTGTCCTATTGCCACTGTATTTTACCTTCCCATTGCATGTTTTGCATATTACTGGTTTTGTCCATCTGAAATACATCCAAAGATCAGCTTTTAAACTCGTCTGTGCTGCCTCGAGAGGTGGGCTCACTTCCACCATGTTTGCTGGACTGCTGGCAGTAAAATCTCAGAGATCTTGTTCCGTGGAAAGCAGCGCTAATTGAAAATACATGTAAGAGAACCACATGCACACTGTATAAGCTAACTTAATATACCACTTTTCCAGAAAGGCGTATTGTAGTCAGATGTGTTGATGGTTGATGGAGGTCAATAGTGTGATAATAACTGAGTGATCATAGCTGAGCTTTAGTAAACTGTTGCACAATAATTAAATGAACAGACCAGATCTATCTAACCATCTGAGGTGAGTTAATAATGAATGTGTGTTATCCAAAGACCAGAGCTCTGCTACTTTAAACACTATTAATATTTCCCAGCAGTGTTTCTCTGATGTGGATCTTCATGCTGAGCTGCAGACAAACTGCTGCCACAATAAAATCCCCCAGGTCGCCCTCTGGAAATCAAGCAACTCATTACACTTTAAGAGAAATTTAAATGAGAGCAGTGATACATGTATTTTCTTTCACTGTGTGCGTGTGTGTAAATATCACCTCAAATATAAAACATGAAAATCAAATACACATCCACCTGAACTCATTGAGCTTTTTGCCATTATTCATGTTTAATCATTTCTATGATTTGCCAAGTTATACACAGAGTGGGCCGACATATTTTAAGCTCTTGCATGAAGATGCTTGCATGCTATTAAGAGTGTGATTAGAGGTCAGCTACAAGAATGTACAGTAAATCAGAAAATCTAAACAGCAGCAGCTATTTTTGGTTCGCACATCTATATTCACAGCCTTGTTATGGTATGGAGAAAACAAACCCACCGGAGACGGAGATGATGCTGTGATGCTGCCACTGCCTCTGCACGTCAAGCATCAACACCGACTGGTCAAACTCCCCTTTTATCTTAAAACACCTCACACACACACACTGAGAATACATCTTCTTGGCACATTTGGAAGAAGGTTATAGTATTTTGGGATGAATGTTTCATATTGCAGTGGAGTGAATTACAGACTTGAACAGGTCCTAGCAGCTGCTCACTGAGGCTCGCTAACCATAATTAGGATTGGCACTTTCAAGCATGCTTTTAGTGACCAGGGAGTCGAGACAAGGCTCTCTCAGTTTGGGGTTTGAGGCTATGCTACACCAAAGAAAAAGGTCATTCACAATCAAGGTCTCAAGGGGAGCGTTTAAAGACCCTTTCTCCTTCCAAATCAATCACAATCTCACAGGCAATTCTTCAAACACTGTTACAGATGGCAATGACCTATCGCCATCTGCAGCTTCTGCGTTGGAGTGAGGTCATTTGCAAACTTTAGCTGGCATTGAAATGCCATCCTCATGATTTGTGTTCACGGTAAATGCATCTACTGATGAAGAGCTTTGAAAATAGCACGACTTTTAAAAGTGCATTCCTTTCATCTTCAGATACGCACTCAGCATTCACAGGATTTAACCCGACAACGGTTCATTTCAGGAAAAAGAAGTGACTTTACCCTGACTGTTCACAACTGGCCTCGTTTCTGTCTGCACTCATGAATGTCAATGTGGTGAGAACAAACATTTAACCCTGAATGTATTATTTCAGAAATCCTATCACTGAAGGCCCAGCTGTTTTAAATGATTTCCATTTGAAAGGCTCGGGTGAAATCGACGTGCAGGGGCATTTTCAGCAGGGATAAGAACACTGAGTCTGTCCAGCCTATATGCAGGTGGTGACAATCCAGTGACAATCCAGCGTTTCTCTGGTCTTAATCCTAATGCTCTTCATGCTGCGCTTTACGTAACTGAAATGTAAAACATTGCATGAAGCGCTTGTGGCCGGGTTTAGTAACATAGATGTATATATATTTCCATATTGCTGACCATGGCATGCTAGACTCTCTGGAACAGTGCGGTGGATTAACAGATAGCCAGTGTCCAGATCCTGAACTCCTCCTCCCTGTGGCCGCTGAAACGTGACTGCGCTTCTACGAGAAATTAAATTAAATTAAATTGAAATTAAATAGTGACAGTTGTGCTCTCAGCTCCTGTCATTAAGAAGGTTGATCCTAAAGATTATCACTGTTAAACGCCTTTTCAATTATGCTTTGGGAGTCATTCTTTAGAGCATCTGAACTGATTAATGAATGTTGATTAGTTGTAAACTGATTATTAATTCAATAAATATTATTATTTAAAATATTCTTGCATTATTTGTATTTAAATCACTGAAAAAAAAAAATCAACTTCTCTGGATTTTGCATTTATTTATTTATTTTGACTGTATACTGCGTGTGTTTGATGCACATATTTGTACATATTTCTAATTTCTCATTATTACTGAAACAATTATATTGTGTTATAAAATGTTTGATTTCTGATCTGATTTCAGTAAAACAACAAATATGTAATGATGATAAATTTGTGATATTCAGACATTTTAAAACCTAATTACCAATTAATCCACAGTGAAAATTATTATGATTTTATTCCTAAATGTAACACACAAAAAGAGTGCTCTGAAAAGCTCCGTTATGTTACTTTCAGCTGTAAGTCGGTACTTAAAATAATTACTACAAAGACAACATGACAAGTCAATCCCTTTCACACGACTGACGGCTATGTTTTAGTAAATGAAAAATGCTTAGTCATACAATACCTAATATGTATTTTCTACATGAGGAGTGGATGATTTTAATCCTCTGAGTCTTTCACTGTGACATGAAGGCACAGGGAAGCAGCAGTTTGCTTTGCATTTTCATTGTGATCTAATGCAAACATTTACAGACTCTATAGTTTACACCACAAGCAACTATTATTACAGACTGCTCACCAAATTTCACAATAAGAAGATTCTTTTGTGATTTCAAGTAGCAGAAACTATATAAGATCATTAAAAGCTCCATGTCTTCTGTTAAAGAGCATAAAAGTTTCATATTCAACATCCACAGAAAGGTCATGTAGAATAACATGCAGAGAAAAACTACAAGCTGGTGGGTACGTGACTGTGTGAGGTGAAGAAGTGCAGCAGTTTATCTGTTGAGTTGAGCTGAATTACTGTTGTAAAGCCAATAAAAAGACGGCATAAGATGCTTTTAAAGGTCTGCCATTATACTGTTTTTTTAGCTGTGAAGCTGCTCTATAATGAAGTGAAGTTGAGGCAGGACTTCTTAACCAAATCATCTCACACATTATTGTGTCAGCTTGTGAAATTTAGGCCATGTAAACAGGGTCAGAGAAGACTTCGTCTGAATGTGATTAAAAGCTGGTCCCTTAGTAGTATTATGTGGTCGAAGTAACAGAAAATTGGGCCACGTTATGCAACCGTCAGATTTCAGCAGTGGTCACCTTCAAATAATGGAGGCAAATGACAACCTTTAGTGTTACCTGGCTACTACGTCCCTCTTTCTTCTCTTCCTACAGGCGGCATCTTTGAGACGCTTGAGAATGAGCCCATCAGTGTCGAAGAACTGGCCTTTAAATTTGCCGTAACCAACATAAACAGGAACCGGACCTTAATGCCAAACACCACGTTGACCTACGACATCCAGAGAATAAACCTTTTTGACAGTTTTGAGGCCTCAAGAAGAGGTAAACGGGATCTTGTTTGATTCTGAAAGCTTTTGTGTTGAAGACTCCATGAACTAGATGTGTCTCTCCTGTTAGTTGTTAATGTCTCTCCTCGTTGTTTCAGCCTGCGACCAGTTGGCTCTGGGCGTCGGCGCAGTATTCGGCCCGTCTCACAGCTCATCTGTCAGTGCGGTCCAGTCTATCTGTAACGCTCTGGAAGTCCCTCACATCCAGACACGCTGGAAACACCCGTCAGTGGACAACAAAGACAGCTTCTACATTAACCTGTACCCTGAATACACGTCCATAAGCCGAGCGGTGCTGGACATAGTGCAGTACTACAAGTGGAAGACGGTCACTGTTGTGTACGAGGATGCAACTGGTGAGTGAGCCCAGTAAAGCAGACAAATATTTCAGCATGGAGTACATTAAGTACAAAATTCACATCCATATGAGTGTATTTACAAAAATGTGGGAATGTTTGTGCAGTACAGTATTAACCACCAGCACCTTTGACGTTCAATAGAAGCAATGGATGCACTATGTAATGTACATGTCCTACTATCTTTGCAAGAAAATCTCACGGGAGCTGTATTTGTTGTGGTTGAAAGGCATAACCTAAATTATAATTTGTACATTATTACTAACCAGCATTGCTCATTTGTGTTAAAATACAAACAGAGAAAAGCAATATGAGAAATCAGCTTTGTGACCACAGCACACTGCAGATTTACTGCACATGCAGCTGTCTGTACACAGACATAAACCATCTCCATATAGCATGAAAGCTGCACAGAAACACGTGACAACAATCACAGTTAGAGTAAGATCACCTCACTGATCAACGGCAGCCTATCACAATCTAACCTCCACATCTTCCACTGAGCACCAAAACAGCAAAGTGACAGCATGCAAAGTGTTCACAACAAGCTGGATCTGCAGAGAGGTTGATGAGCACGTGTCTTACCTTTGGAAGAGTGTCTTCTCTGACTTTGTGTTTGCAAACAACCAGTCCAGTCAGCAGCAGTCCCACTGCATGATGCTCAACTTCTTCAGTCTCATATCCGGTTACAGGTTGTGACGTGTTGTTGTCCATTTGACTAACAGGTCCTTTAGCGAGAGAAAATGTGCAATATCAATATATATAATCCTGCTGTTGAAAATGATTGATGCTATCACTGCAGAGCTGGAATCCACTAGCACTGGCGAGCTAACTCAGTTAGCTTCATTACAGGCGATTAGTAGCGAAAACACAGCAATGACCTTTCAACTCCTAAGTTTTGGTCACGTGTTAGTGACGAACAATTAATACGCCCAGCCGAAATTTGGAAGTTATTATGTAGTTTAAGTGAGTATCTACATTCGCCTAATTTGAACGTTTTATTTTGAAAGCCGGAAGTTTAGGTATATTATTATATGTGCATTATATGTGCAGTTTTATCGCTTGACGAATTTAATGTCTTGCAATTCCTCATGTGACCACTGGAGGGCAGCGAACCCTTAGACTATTATCAAATTAGACGAAATCAAACTTTTTGAGGTGGAAAAAAAATAAATAAAGTTGAGTGGCAGGTAGAAAATTAATTTAGATAAACATCACAAAATAAATCAAGGCGTTCATCTGACCTAAGTGAAATTACTTGACAAAATTAGTTTATTGCAATTCCAACTTTAACCACTGGAAGGAAGAGAATGCGTAATAAACAATGAAATCAAATAATATAGATAAACGTAACATTGTTTTTTAAACAGTGACTAAATCAAGGAGCTCATTAAGAATGGATTTTATTTTATTTATGTCTGTTTTTGGCAGTAATATTCGTAGTCTGAATAGTAAAAAAATACATATATATTTTATTTATCTGATTATTATGTTCAATAATTTCAGAATTTCATTTAATTTGCTATTAAAATGATATTTCTTCTTTTTCCTCAATGTTAATTCTTATTGTTTTATTTCATTGCTGTGGCTTATTTTTCTTTCTTAACTTGTTTTACGCTGCTGTGATGGGTGACTTTGCCCCAATGGAGGATTAATAAATCAAAACGTCTATTATATTTCTGTTTGCCTCATGCAATTTCAATATTATGCTGTTGTATTTCAGATTTTCAAGATTTTAAACATTTTTTAATATTAATATATACTGTTTAACCAAGATACCTTCCTTGATTGAAACTCTGACTGCCCTAACGCCAGATGGCGACTCACCTGTGTGTATTACGGCGCTGTACAAAATGAGTGCTTGTCGCCCTCTTGTGGCCACAGACAGGAACTGCAAGATAAAATTCGTCAAGTTAGCATCAATAGTGACATGACGGTTTAGCTAGCACTTCCGTATAATGTATTCAAAAATAAAATAAAGTAAAAATAAACAAGCCAACGAAACAGAAGCGCTCAAATAGGAATGTTCTTTACTGGAGACGACAGTTATGCAATGTTGTGCTAGTAGTAAAGTTAAACGAATTTTGTTCTTACAGCATGAGCTAGCCAAGACAAGAGCATGCTAGCACTTCCGGTGAATACTTTCAAAATACAATGAAACATTGTAATATTACCATTTATACCCATCTTTAGCTTCATTTGGTCAGAATATAGTTTTTTTAAAATGTACATTCCCAAACTGATGTTCGGTGAGCATGATCACTGCCCTCTTGGGTCACATTGAAGATATATCAGATTAGTCAAAGTGGCGTCAGTGTAGACCGAAATGTGTGCTATCGCTTCCGGTAAACACTTTCAAATTAATGACCAACTCTAGCAATCAAAGCAAAACGAAATAATTGTGAAATAATTTTGTTGTAATTTTAAATGTAAACCCTTTAATAATGTATTTCCAAAAAAAGTTGTTTTATCGAACAAACAATGGAAATACCCATTGAAGCGAGGGTGATCTTGCTAGCAAGTGTTTCTGTCCATATTCTCGGATTAATGGTTTTTATGAATTGTTTGGACACATTGAAGCACATCTACTCCATATACGCTGCAAATTTCTCTACTCCAAAAATGCTGATACAACAATGATCAGCCTGTTCCCACCCCTGAGGCTTTGGATGTGTGCCAACAATAGCTCCACCCATGGGTTGTGTTGTTTTGGGATGCTTACAAAATAATCTAGATTGTATTAGAATGTATCTAATCCTGCAACACAGACATTATCATTAAATGACTTCCTCCTCTTATATTATCTTATCCGACTGAGCAGATGTTGGGCAAATAAAAACGATGACAGGTTTATTTGTGTTAGGTGGATTTTTTTTCTGTTGTGTGTTTTGCTCATACTCAGTTTTGCTTCTGAAAGACCACCTGGAATATTAAAAAAACATGCTAACATGCAGTCATTGAAGCAGACCTTGTTATTGAAGCATGATATTTTAACTTTATAATATTTTTCTTGTCTTTTAATTTAAGGACTGATTCGTTTGCAAGAGTTGATCAAAGCTCCGTCCAGATACAGCATTAAAATCAAAATCCGCCAGCTGCCAACAGGAAGTAAAGATGCCCGTCCTCTGCTGAAAGAGATGAAGAAGGGAAAGGAGTTCTACGTCATCTTTGACTGCTCTTACCAAACATCAGCTGATGTTCTCAAGCAGGTTGATTAACACAAACTATCTACTAGCATGCAGTCCATGCAGAGGTCATTGTCCTCAGGGTTTAATTAAAAAAACACACAAAAATGTAATGTTCTGTCAGAAATCTAATTCAGATTTTTCAGTGGACAGCAATCTCTGTTATTTTCTCCATTGCTTTTGGTTTAATATTCACTACGTGAAAGATTAGTCCAATCCTATGATCATTTCCAAATCCAAGCAGAGCCTATTTTTGAGCCAGACATACACATTTAGAACCAAAAGCTGCATGGAAGACTAATTGGAAACACTATGGTAACATGAGCAATTTGTGACATCCAGTCACTTGGATACTTGTTAATACAAACCATGCAGACAATACTAAATGAGACAATTTAGAAAATGGGTGGCTGTGTAATTTGCAAGAGTCTCCTGGTAGCAGATGTGGTTGGATGGCATTAGAGAAAGACAAGATTATTCATACTGGGTGCACGAAGGGAAACATGAATTTCAAGTCTCTCCATCTCTTATTCTCTCTAGATCTTGTCTATGGGGATGATGACTGAATATTACCACTTTTTCTTCACCACACTGGTAAGAGTCACATTTCTACACCTCATGAACGCACATTGTTTGAATTTATGTATGCGCACAGGCACTTGAGTGCCTCTTTGAAACTGGGCTGAAAAACCTGATGGATATGTAATTACGCTGTCCTTAATTAGGTGTCCTTTTATTCTACACAAGCTTACATGTGGGTATTCACCTAGAGATTCTGTTATGTGGATGACCTCAAACATCTGTGGTTTATAATAAGATGTTGTCAGTGCCCTTGATATAATGCCACGGTGACCCTTGCTGACTAGCTCACATCTACTTTTAGGTACTTTAAAGCCTCATCACAGCAGTTCCACACTGATGATATCATCCTTCTACAGGACCTGTTTGCCCTCGACCTGGAGCCGTACCGCTACAGTGGGGTCAACATGACGGGCTTCAGACTGCTCAACATAGACAGCCCACAGGTGGCCTCGGTGGTGGAGAGGTGGGCCATGGAGCGACTGCAGGCTCCCTCCAAAGCTGAGACAGGAATGATGGAGGGGATGATGACGGTGAGTGAGTCAACCCTCCTCAGTGTTCCTCAGTGGGGGCACTCATCTTAACAATGTCCTCTCTGATGGTGTTGTGATTGTTCACATACTGAAAGCAACATGCTCAAAAGGTCACTGAAAGCCTATTATAAGCCTATAGTGGAGAATATGTGGACAATCTGAGCTTATCAGCTGAAAAAGTTGAAGGAAATCAGTTTGTCATCAACTGGTTTGATTTTGTATGCCTGTGTGAGTGCGTTCAGACAATGTGCTCACTGATTAAAGCTTCCAAATCCTTTAAATATAAAGGAACAAAACCTCACAATTACAAGTAAATGATTCACATTTAACAAAAATCAAATGTTATATACATAGGCTATTTCTGGAAGCTGCAGGCCTTTACAAAGGATTAATCGGAGCTCGTCATCGCCCACACTTGAGTCAGAATACAGTAATCCACCATGTTGCATTCTGATTGTGCGGACAATTACAAAGGTACTCTGAATAAAATTGGCTGGATGTGGTGCCTGTTTGACTGCTTTCAATAGTTGCTAAACTGGTGCTGCTTTAAGAAACCATTCAGCTGGTGCTGCACAGCTGTATACCAGCAGTCCTGATGTGATAAGTGCTTGACCTGCTGATGGAGGCTGATGGAGGCTGATGGCTGTGTTTCTCTGTCAGACTGAAGCAGCTCTGATGTACGATGCCGTCTACATGGTGGCTGCTGCCTCGCAACGAACCTCCCAGATCACTGTCAGCTCCCTCCAGTGCCACCGACACAAACCCTGGCGCTTTGGATCACGCTTCATGAGCATGCTCAAAGACGTGAGTTTAGTTTATGAATGTGTGACATTCGCCTCTCTTTCTCCATCCATCCATCCATCCATCCATCCATCCACTTCACAGCATGCTGCCTTGATTTCATTTCCTTGGGTGAAACAAAAGAAACAAAAGAGTTAAGAGATCAGATGTGATGAACAAGGAGAGCGTGTGAAGATCATCCATCCATCCATCCATCCATTTTCTACTGCTTATCCTCCTCATAGGGTCGCAGGGGGGCTGGAGCCTATCCCAGCTGTCTTAGGGCATAAGGCAGGGTTCACCCTGGACAAGTCTCCACCTCATCGCAGGGCACATAGAGACAGACAACCACTCACACTCACATTCACACCTACGGTCAATTTAAATTAGCCAGTTAACCTAATCCCCATGCATGTTTTTGGATGATGGGAGGAAGCCGGAGTACCCGGAGAGAACCCATGCAGACACGTGGAGAACATGCAAACTCCACACAGAAAGGCTCCGGGCCTGGGATTCGAACCCGGTACCTTCTTACTGTGAGGCGACAGTGCTAACCACTACACCACCGTGTGAAGATTATATTTAAAATATTTGTTCTCAGGAGATAGGGATTGATGTCATGTGCCGGATGTTTCTGAGATTAGTTTGAGCTTTTCTCCACTCACTTATTTGTCCAAAATGTGTTTTCAGTTTGAAGGATAGCTCCATAGTAGAGGTACACGCAATAAATATAACATTACTTGTTTTGGAAAAAAAAAACAAAAAACACCTTAAACTTAATTGTGGAAGCAGACCCTCAGCTGTGCTAAGATTTTAATAGGCTCCCCCGTTATGTTGCACTCCCTAATTAATGTTTCTTTGACAAATGAGCTTTTCAATTGCGAGTGCAGGCTGAATATTGAAGGACGCAGTCAATGCCGAAGTGCCTGGTGAGCTGGAAGTGAGTGAATGAAATATAGAACATAGAACATGAGCTTCTTGTCTGCTGGTGATTAACAGCTTATTATTATTATTATTAGTTTTGCATCGCGTCTTCTACTTGTTAAAACATGACGGCCTATATCACTGCAAGCATTGTTTTTATCACAGTGCATTCATTTAACCTTTCTCTCCACATTTTATCCCGTCTACTTCAAATCATTTGTACTTTTTTTTTATCTAATATTTTCCAAAGCCTACAGTACATATAGATTTTCTGCCATCAGTGTAAAAGCTCAACAAAACTGAGCAACCAGGCAGGAATTGATGCTGAGGCTGATTCTCAGGCTCTGAAATGAAAAGAGAGGTTAGTGAAAAGAAATCAGAAAATATTGAGACTGATGTTATGAGTAGAAACTGACAATTTGTATTACTACATAAAAAGCAACATGAAACTTCTAGTCTATCACAGTGAATATTTTGTCTTTTTTATCAGTTATCACCAGTGTTGGGCTTTTGACAGTAACTAATACCTTAATGCTTTACTTTTAAAATAAATAAACTACCGTTACAGTATGGTGCATTTGTCTGTTATTTGGTAAATGATTTCCTGATTGATTAATTCAAATTGCTTTCATACATGCTCGCAGAAGGCTCTAGGGATGGGGGGACATGTCCCCTTCAGATTCATGATCTTTCTGATCCTTCTCCCCATTTTCCAGCACAAGGAGACAATCATTATTGGTAAAAGAGAGCATTAATGTCATTACAGCAGCATTGGGAGCCCAGGATTTGTGTGATTCAACTCATGGTGCGTACACAAATGTTCCAACTTCAAGTTGGATCTCCAACTCGGAAAGTTGGATTAATCAACGTGACATAGAATTCATGCTATCTGCTACTGACGTAAACAGCAGCTACATGTTTTGTTGTAAGTCTATAAGGCTGGAAGAGCTGGGAGCACTAAACTTTGAGGTTACAATGATCTGAACTCTAAATTCTGACTTCCAGTGAACACACCATAAGGCAAACTCTCACTCCCCAGGGTCCTAAAGAGGAACTTAAAAAGTTACTTTTAACAGTAACGGTTACTTTTTGTTGTAAATAAAAGTATTGCTATTTTTCAGTAACCAGCAAAACACTGGTCATCACTGCAGTGTAAAACTATTCCTGTTAATTCTATTTTCATCACCCATGAGACTCACATTTTTGTCCTCATTTCACACTATTGTAGAAAATAAAAATGTTTAATGAGAAAATGCAGAGCCGGTGTTCCCGAGAGTGGGGTTAGGATTCGTATTGTCCAGCCATGGAGGAACTAACATAGTTTACAGAATTCAAGTTAAACTGGTTAAAACATGCAGACTACTGATATGGTCCTTGAGCAAGACATTAAATCTGGGCGTGCTGCTCTGTGACTCACCCTGCACTCTGCTCCAGTGGGGGAGGGAAGGCAAAAAGACATCTCCCCTGCAGGGATCAATGCTGTATAACATATTTAATGCTACAAGATAAGTTTTGCAGTGAAAGTTTCATGAAGAACTCACAGCTCCAGAAAATAAGGTTCAGAGTTGTGCACTTGCACATGCGCTGAGCATGCTTGTGAGGGTGGGGTGTGGAGGCCTGAGGGCCGAGTGGGAAAAGGAAATGAGTTTTTCCTCAAATGGCGCTAGCGGGCTGTCCACTATACTCATGGATAATCAGCGAGGTTTGTGTTAAAAGTCATTCTCATGTGGATTCTTCAGTCACAGAGGATCCATGTCATCACTACATGTACAGTAATGACACCAACACATTTGATTGGTGGGGATTTAAAAAGAGACTTAATGACATGAATAAATCTGGACTTAGGGGTCAAGTAGGCCTCACAGATGTGTGCGATAAGTGTGTGTGAAGCGGTCTAATCACCAAATGATACCCTGTGACCTTCTATAGATACAGACATACTTTACTTTTTTATTAGAAACGGATGTTAGAAACTTAAAAGGGATGTCCCCAGAATTTAATTTTTTAATATTCATCACAGTGTAAAGCCTGTGAAGCAGTGCAGCATTCACTCTTTGTGTTATTTTCATTGCTTATTATACATACTACCGGCTCACAATGCATTTGATTTACTTCCAGTAGACTGAATATACTTATTTTCAGTTACAAACTGAGTGATGCAAGTTTCTGTTTAAAGGCTGAAAGAACAAGATGATGGAATATAAAGTCTCAGCGTTGTTCTGCATCTCTTAATACACCTGTAATTGATTTTAAAAGAGACTGATGTGATGACTTTGTGGCGAGAGAGTGGATGAGATGAGTTTGGAGTAGGCCTGTTCTTACCTTGCTTACCTCAAGTAATTCATTCATTCAGAGAGTTTCTGGTGGTTTGACTCGTCAGAAACACGAGTTTACAGTTTCTACTGCTGAGAACCCACTGTGATCAACACTAGTCTGAGCTTCAACATGAGTCCTTTAAAGATAAACAAGTCACACAGATCTTCCCTCACCAAATGCCGGCTTTATTTCCCAAATGTATTTGGCAATTATTATCAGCTTCTGTTCATTGGAAAAACAGCTATGTCCATTTTCAAACATAATAACACACTCGCAATAATCCACAGGCCTTTTGTAATCGCTTTTTCTGAGGACCGCTTTCTACACCAACTAGCTTGTATTCGTACACAATATGTCAGTCATTTAGTTTTTCGATTCACACAGAAAGAGAAAAATGAAATCATGAAATGCCATAGGCTGGCAAATTGACAGCGTAGGTGCATTGATTTGTGGATATGCCACATTCCTATGAACAAACTGGCTTCTTCCGCTTGTGCAAAATTCAGATGCAGCTCATTTCTCTAAACCCTCAGTAACAGAGATTTAACCTGACTCTTCTTCAGCTCAGCTCACTTCTTTATCAGCTGCCCACCCGCTGCTCTCCGCTCAGACTGAGGCCAAACCTGCCTGCTCCATTTACATCACTGTCCACCATGTTAAACAGTCACAGAAACACAGAGGATGCAGCCAGTGCAAAAATGTCCATTAAGATGCAGTTATCCTTTGTCACTGTTGGTTGCTTAACTTAGCACTCATCAATTATTCATTTTTTAAGAACTGTTTTGCATTATGACTTTGCATAATGTATATGGAAATAAAAACAGTGGTTTTGTTTTCTGCGCTCTTTTGCTACAGGCGCAGTGGAACGGCTTGACGGGACAAATAATTATAAACAAGACTGACGGCCTGCGGAAAGAATTTGATTTAGATGTCATCAGCCTAAAGGAGGATGGCTTGGAGAAGGTGAACTATCTGACCTGTGTCTACACTGGCAGCACAGAGCAGGACAAATATATAACTCTTATGTACTTTTACTGCCTTTTTTTTTTATAAAGTTGCAGGAAGATGACTTGTCTGTAAACAGTATACTGTATATTTAAACCTGGAGTGCTAATTATACCTCAAAAAGGAACTTTTTGATCTGTTCTGACGCATAGATCCTGCAAATAATTGTAGCTGTTATTTTAAGGTCAAAAGTTGAAATAAGAGCTATAACCAGAGAAGTTATTAGTATTTGTCAAAGTCAAAATCACTGTTTGTCGTTGATGAAAATATTTTCTCTTTATTATTTCTGCAAGACAATCGCTGGCAACAACCGCCTGAATAAAGTGTGGAAAAAGGTCTGTGCTTTAGCTGCCCTGGCAGACTAAAGGAATATTGACACTTTTAAATGAATTTACTCAACCTATTGCCTCTGTGCTGTCTCCCTTTTCTAATAGATGATTTTTAGCTTCTGGTGGGAAGAAATGTTCAACATTTCTGCACTGGTGTCTTCATTCCCCAACACTCTTAGTTCCTTGTACTTGTTTTGTTTCCCTTCTTTGCATTCGTTACTGTGATCACGTGAAGGTGACTTCAGCTATGGATCTATGCTGTCCAGTCAATGTGTTTATTTGGAAATTGTTTTCTTTACAGATTGGCGTGTGGAACTCCCAAACAGGCCTTAATTTGACAGAAAACAACAAGGATTCCTCCACAAACGTCACCGACTCAATGGCCAACAGGACCCTAATTGTCACAACTATTCTGGTATGAATTAAATAAATCATCAGGCAGTATGTTATCAGGAATATCTTGATGATAATAATGATGTCTGTTTTGTGCCTTGTTCCAGGAAAATCCTTATGTCATGTATAAGAAATCTGACAAGCCCCTGTATGGAAATGATCGCTTTGAGGGCTACTGCCTGGACCTGCTCAAAGAGCTCTCCAACATTTTGGGCTTCTCCTATGAGGTAAAGCTGGTGTCTGACGGCAAGTATGGAGCTCAGAATGACAAGGGGGAGTGGAACGGCATGGTGCGAGAATTAATTGACCATGTAAGTACCAGTCAGTCTTTTATGTCAGAGAATATCTGAGTGATCGGCAGCATCGCCTGACATTGCCTGTGTCCTGCACCAGGTGGCTGACCTCGCCGTGGCTCCTCTCACCATCACGTATGTGAGGGAAAAAGTGATTGATTTCTCTAAGCCCTTCATGACGCTGGGGATCAGCATCCTCTACCACAAACCTAACGGCACCAACCCAGGAGTGTTCTCCTTCCTTAACCCGCTGTCTCCTGACATCTGGATGTATGTGCTGCTGGCATGTCTCGGTGTCAGTTGTGTGCTGTTTGTTATTGCCAGGTATAATTACAGAACATATTATATCACTTTACACAATGTTGTTTGGTCAAAACCAAAATTTCCCTGAACACTAACATGCAACATTGGGTTATTTGGGTTTATTAATAGTCAACCATTCATTTTCATTTTAACTGACCACAGACTGTATCCTTAGAGTTGAGGATACACAGTAATGCTGTGTCATTAACTTGAGATGAAGAAGCAGGCTTAATTATGGAAGTAATAATGAGCAGGGGCGTCACTAGGCTTTAAGGACAGGACGGCTTATCCCCTCAAGTATCATTGTGACTGTTTCATTCTTCACTCCACAGGTTCACTCCCTATGAGTGGTACAACCCTCACCCCTGCAACCCAGACTCTGATGTGGTTGAAAACAACTTCACTCTAATAAACAGTGTGTGGTTTGGAGTTGGTGCACTTATGCAGCAAGGTATATTTACAGCTATTGTAACTGTATCATGATGTCATGCTGTGTTCGTACCTGGCAGAAGTTTTCCTTTGTTGGAGCACCTTCAAGCAGTACCTTCACACATGTAATAATGCTTGTGTTGTACCTGTGAGAAAAAACAAGATGGTCAGTGTCATGGCTATTGTTTGTTAGGATAGATAGATACTTTATTAATCCAGAGGGAAATTCAAGATACATACTGTATTTCATACCTTGTGTTGTTATCTTGCAGGATCTGAACTGATGCCTAAGGCCCTCTCTACAAGGATAGTTGGTGGAATATGGTGGTTCTTCACGTTGATCATAATCTCCTCATACACTGCCAACTTGGCTGCCTTCCTCACTGTGGAGAGAATGGACTCACCCATCGACTCTGCAGACGACTTGGCCAAGCAAACCAAAATAGAATATGGTGCTGTGAGAGACGGCTCCACCATGACCTTTTTTAAGGTGATCTGAACAAGATCCATCCCTTTTGATTTTAATTAATTTTCCCTTTGAGTCCTCAGTCATTACAATGACATGACATGCAGTATGATGGTTTGGGTTTGGTAAAATAGTGTGGACTTTTTGTTTCGTGATGAAACCACAATAGGTTCTAAAATTTGACAGAGGAGCAACACCACATTAGCTCTAGTATGCTAATGTGGTAATGTGAAAAGAACTTCTCTTTTGTTACAAATTAATACTTCAATGATGCTCGTGGGTGGATTATGTGTTTGCCGAATTACAGGGGACGCTTGGACAGATTCAGAAAAGATAAATCTAATTTTATCAGCATGTTTAATCGTTAGTTATGACTGTGTTGGTAGTTTCATTGATTTTTTGAATGCAGTTCTGCTTCACGATCTGCTTTAATCTTCTTTAGCTGTTTTGAAATTTGGGTTTGTCCTATTAGACTTACCATTGTGCTTGCCACTGCAGATCGCATTAACGCCCTAAATATAATATAATTGAACTTAATAATATAATTTGGACAAGTTTGGCGGGCCGGATTAAAAAGCCCAATGGGCAGTGTATGGCCTGTGGGCCATGGTTTTCCCATGTCTGGTATTTTAGAAACTTCTTCATACACAGAGATAAAAGCCTGTGGCCAAACCCCCCATTAAGGATTTCAGGGATTTATTGTTTCATCTGTAGCACAATGACAAGTTTATCTGAATGCTCAGAGAAAACTGAATTAACTTGGGCAGATTTGCGCACACTTGTCACATCCCATCTCCTGACATGTATCAGGATGATTGCTCCTGTCAGAACACAGTCTCCAAATTGTGTTTCATTTGAAATATTAGCAACAAGCGTCAACCACAGACCTTGTGTCAATGTTATCGGTGTCTGAGCGGTGTTGACCAACAAGGTGCACTGCTTTAAAAGTCTCCATTATAAAATCCCGATTCTGATTCAACAGAAATCGAAGATCTCAACATACGAGAAAATGTGGGCATTCATGAGCAGCAGGAAAAACACGGCTTTGGTGAAAAACAACCGGGAGGGGATTCAGAGGGTTCTCACCACAGACTACGCTCTTCTGATGGAGTCGACCAGCATTGAGTACATCAGCCAGCGTAACTGCAACCTCACACAGATTGGAGGCTTGATAGATTCAAAGGGCTATGGAGTGGGCACCCCTATTGGTAAGAGCGATGTGCCAAAAACAATACAGTACCAATGATGACAATGAATGTTCCCTATCTGTCTGCAAAACAACAATCCCAAAGGTTATGTCGCTGGTAATGACAGTAATCATGTTTTTTTTTATCCTGCTATAGGCTCCCCTTACAGAGACAAGGTCACCATTGCTATTTTGCAGCTTCAGGAGGAAGGGAAGCTGCACATGATGAAGGAGAAATGGTGGAGAGGGAATGGCTGCCCAGAGGAGGACAGCAAGGAGGCCAGCGCTCTGGGTGTGGAGAACATTGGGGGCATCTTTATTGTGCTGGCAGCCGGACTAGTCCTCTCAGTTTTTGTAGCAATCGGAGAGTTTATTTACAAATCCAGAAAAAACTTGGACATAGAGGAGGTGAGCGTTGGTCAGTGTGAATGGCACAATAAGTATTAACACACCTGGGGCGGAGACTGTTATGAGCCACACTACACATTTCTGTTGTCCCTGCTGTCTTCAGAGGAAGGCAGTAATCAATGGGCCAATGCGAAATGAAGTCGAACTGCATTGTTACAATCAAAACAGAGATACTTTTTAATGCAGAGTTTAGTGTTTTCAGTAGTTTTGACGTAGAGGAAACGAACGTTTTAGTCCTAATTGGAAGAGTACATTTGAAACCCTTTTTGTGATGACAGATGGTTGTTGACTTCTGACATCATGACACTTGACCATCTTGGCCTTGCTGTTTTTTTTTTTGTTTTTTTTTTGCAAAAAACTGTTACGTTGTTTTGTGTGGAAGTGTTATCTTTTGAGGCATGTTTGCCATGTTAATTTCAACAACTGCAGTAGGTTTGAGAGTATTGTGTTATGTTTGCAATTTTCATATTTATAGCGCACAGGAACTTTGAAATAACAGCACTTATTCTTTCCACTTTTGTATGTACTCATGTATTTAAAAAAAATGGGTTTATTCAACGGCTGTTTCCACTTTGTTTATGAATGAGTGTTCCTACAAACTTTTATTCAATTTGCTTGCCACTCAGGCCACCAGTTGCTTACAATCTATACTACGGTATTTTGTTTTTGTATCATATGAAGTTCATAAAAATGCATGTATACATTTCGTCATGTTGGAATTGTTTCAGAATGACTAAAGTTATGTGAGAACATTACATCCTTTAAACTTGATTTTTTTCTTGTTGTTTTGGTTTTGATTGCTCACTTTCTCAGTGCAGCCTTTTTCCTTTACTGGTCAGTGGAGACATTATCAGTTATGATGTTTGTGATCACATCTCCATGATTTTATTCATGAAACCTCTGGGTCATTTCAACAAGATATGAAAGTATGTTTATCTAATATCTTTCAAATTGACAGTCCAATTTTGAATATTGGATTGTTGGGTTACTTGAGACTGATGTTATCAGAGAACAGGGGTTATGAGTTATATAATCTCAGTTTTGCTTGTTGTTGTTGCTGTTCTGCACTACAGAATCCCAGCTTTACCACACTTACTATTTTGTTTGCTTACATTATACTAAACTGCTCATCATTAAGGTCTTATTTTTGGCACACAGATGTTGCTTGCAAGTACTTGACCAGTTAACCAACTATTAACTCAATGAGTGCCAGCTGTTTTATAAAACACATAGTGTCTTGTGCTGGTGTTTTTGCTCATTTTGAGTTTCAAAGACTCACTATGTCTCTGAAAACACTGAATAGCTCAAATGAAAGAAGAGTCTCTCTATTTCATCATGAAAATTTCATTTGTTTTTACCTTGTTCCACTCTTGTTTTATCAGAGGTAGAGTAGATGATTGTGATTGGTGATTATGATTATTACAGAGATGATATTTGGCAGATTTATTGTGTTACTTATATGTACTGCATTTATTCAAAAATAATGCTGACCCAAAGTCGATGCTCAAGTCAAGTGAATTTTAGTTGTATAGTCCAATATTGAAAATTATAAATTTGAATCAGACAGCTTTACAATCCGTACAGGATCTGACATCCTCAAATCAACTAAGGAAAAACTCCCAAAAAAAATAAAATTAACAGGGAAAAATAAATGGTAGAAACCTCAGGAAGAGCAATAGCGGAGGGATCCCTCTTCCAGGATGGACAGACATGCAATAGATGTACAGAAAAAAAATCTCCAAACAGGTTGGGTGGGTGGTAAAAATCCAGACTGAAGGAGAATAATGTGTATTCAGCTGTTCCTGGACATGATTTGAATGCAATATTTAAACTCAGAGTGTTCAGTGGAGTGGAAATGATGACCATCAGACAAAGGAGACATGTTTAAGAGCAAAACCAGGTGTCATCTGATACAGTTTCAACTGTTCAGGTAGCACCAGTGTGTAACTGTAGCTAGCTGAGTTTTACACTACTCAGCTCTGTGGTGAATGGTGAACTCTCAACCATAGCATGACACCAGGTCAAACTCCAACAATCATCTGGAGCTCCAGCTAAAGTTGAAGATGTTTTCAAGCCCAATGGATGACTTGATCATCACCTGGCAGCTGTTCCATGTTGTGTCCTTCCTTTATTCTGTTGCTCCTCATTTGTTTTGTCCAGAATCTGTCCTGTTTTACAGTTGACTGCTTTCAAGGCTGTGATGGAGGAACCCTGGTATGTCTAGGTGCCACACAATAGTCCAAGCAAAGGGCAGGATTACACAGTATGTTTCTTTTCCACACAAGACCCAGAAAAGACAAAATCTGGGTGAGTTTTCGAATCATTTGAGTCTAATGTTGTTCTATTCATTGATATATTTTTTAATAAAGACGAATCTCATATCCTTGGTTAAACTTTAGTTTTAATTATAGAGCGAACTGAGATGCAAGTCAATATTTTGACACTGTTTAGGTGTTGGTATTGCACTCAAGTGACAACAACTGACGATGTAATATGAAGTGTAAATTCTGGATGAAAGATATTCTTGCTGTCCTTCTTATAACAGAGACAGAAATTTATTTGCATTGTATGCTGTCAACACAAGCACACATCAAATGCATGATTAACCTACACTGTGATTTTGCTCAGAGGATGACAGCTTCCCTTAAACTTTGCAGATATTTTCTGCACTGCTAAGCTGAAAAAATGACTCCATGCTCAATATAACTCGCGAAACAGCAAAGTTAATTAAAAACCAATGTACTTGGCAGGATAACAGGCATGATTTTTTTTTTGCTTGTCTAGTTGGCTCTTCACAATTCCAACAGTTTCCACATGACTGGTTAAAGAGTCGTACTTTGATACAGCATGGCTTTCTTTGACAGATGAGAGGCATTTTTCTTTGTGCTTCTAGTGTTAAAAATGCAACACAGTGAGGACCATTAAGACAAGAAAGCAAGTGTGAATGTAATCTGTCACTGTACATACAACCAGCTGTTTGTTAAGCTGACAGTTGCAGACCAGAGTGCTAGCTAGCTGGGGTCGGTGTGTCCCATGGTGTCTGTCATTTCTCTAGGAGATTACAGTATTATGGTCCTCATTTATATAATCCTGTCAATGGGATACAGACCCCATCTCTGTGCTACCCCCAAAACGAAGTTCATAGTGACTGCAGCATGTAATCAGTTAGGATACAGTAGCTCAACAGCTTATAAGATTTATGTTGTGCTGCAAGAAGCTCATGGACCTTATGCTTAGATTGATTATTGAAGTATTGTGTCTTTTTCTGGACTATACAGATGTCCACTCATTAGCGCTGCATTCAGGGGTCAAAGACAAAGGTCGCAATCATGGTGTTTTTTCCATTTGCAGGATAAGATGCATTCTTGCGGTAAATAAGAGGAAACCTGAGAGCTAATTGACTATCAGTTGATAATCTGGTGTTTACTGAGTTAAATGTTAATAACAAATGATAAACCTTCATTAATCCCCCAGCAGGGATATGTACAGTGTATTAGTGTATTAAGAATTTTGGTTTATGTTACTCTGGTGTTTTTAATAATTGATTGTGTTCTTTTATGTACAACTTATGTTTGTCACAAAAAAACTGGATATGAAAAGTTATTTTAGAAACCATAATTGCTGCTTGTTTATGAAGACCTACTTGATAACATTTGTGTCTGTGGTCAGTGTTAGCCTGCAGGAAAAGTCCAGACTGCTCTCCGAGTGTCACACTGAATTGTCAAGTTTATTCTATATATATATATATATATATATATATATATATATTCCCTGCTTCAGCATTTTTCAAGAAAGCTAACTTCCAGCTGTTTTAATTTCTAATCCTTGTTTGCCTCCTGTTTTCTAAGCCTTGCTCCCTAAGTACTGTGGAGTCAGTCTGTCAGAGGATAATGACTGGCATCACTGTGAAAAGTAGGTAAAGGGAGGGAGGTAAGGGAGGGTGGCTGGAGCTGATCCCAGCTGACATTGGGAGAGAGAGGGCCAGTCAATCACAGGGCTAACAGACAACCATTCATACCTACAGGCAATTCAGAGTCCTAACCAGCATGTCTTTGGACTGTAGCAACAGAGAAAACCCACGCTAACACGGGGAGAACTGCAAACTCTATGACAGAAAGAACCAACGGGTTCAAGTCATCTTGGATATGTAAACTCTTCATAAAATATAACCATGCATTGTCTGAAAAAACAATAAATAAATAAAAGGGCTGGTACCATTATCATCAGCAATCTGTTTCTTAAGGATTAGAAAAACATTTCAGTAAGAAAAAAAAAAAAAATCAGAGCATTGGGAGTTGAAGGGAAAAAAACAAAGTGAAAGATCTTGAAGATTTTTGGTAAAAAAAAAAAAAAGAGGGGAATATAGGCTCTGACACAAGCTATATCAAGACACATACAGAGTTCAAGGGGGCTTTGCATTAATCTCACGTTGTAATGACAGTTTAAGGTTTTGGTATTCTGATGAATTCCAGGATTGGGCTTAAACAGCTTTCATTTTGTTTGCTGGTTTTTAATCTTCTAACCCTGCGTTCTTAATCAGAACTCAGAGCAGGTTTTTAATCTTGCATGAATGAGGCCGCGGATTATGGGCCTCTGACCTTGCCATGCCGCACAGCTGCTTCCTCCTCAAATCAAGTTTCCCTTCCTGTGTAACTCGCAAAAGAGGATAATCTTACTTTTTGCGCTACAATGCTCCAAAAACCAAAATTGTGCATAAAAGACATAAACACTGGGGAAGAATCCTAATTTTTGAGAGGGAAAATCAGAAAGGGGTCCAATTCATAATGCTCTTGAGTGCTTTGGTATTTGAAGGTGAGGCCAGTCTTGACAAAGATCAATTTGATGATTTTTCTACAGATGTGTGTCATGAGACCTGATCTCTGTGGCATTATCATCATCTAATCCTTTTGACTTTTAGATGCAACACCACGTGTCGAGTTAAGAGTGACGGCTTTGTTTTTTCATTGTCTATGTCAACTTCTGTGTTGTATTAGTGGCTTCGGGGTTGCCTGTGTAATTACCACTTTAACCTTGAAGAAAACACAATACAATTGCTTTTGCCTTCTATGTCTCCAAGTGCTACAGTGACCATTTAAAAAAAAACAAAAAAAAACAAGGCAAGCGCTGTCCAAATGTAGACAGGTAGCAATTTCATACCCCTTGCATGAGAGCTGGATTGCTGTAATGATTAGCAAAAAAATTTTTTTTTTTAAATATATGAAGATGAGATTTTAAGATTTAAAGGTCTATGAAAAGAAGGCAATACCATGCTTATGCTGTAGCGAAAAACAGTCAGACGGGAACAACAGAATGTTCTTCAAAATCTTCTTTGTAGCTCAAATTTAATGTCCAACCTTTAAATTGCATAAAGATCATTGAAAAAATATCAATATCTTGCAAATAATCACAAAAAGGAGCCATTCATATAATATATTGTGACTGAGTAAATTAGAGGTTGCCATAGCTAGTGAGCTAAATTGAGTTGTACCTCCATCTACTGGCCAAACAACAGTACTGCGCACTGACAGCAGGATACACATTCTTACACTGAATGGTAAAAATGTGATGATAATGTTTTTTTTATTTAAAACACTGAATGTAACAAAACATTGATTTTTTTTAAAGTATGCAATTCATTAAAGCATTTAATAAAAACACTCAACATGAAGAACAAAGAATGCTATATGGGCTCTGGGTTAATGTGCAACAGTGCTTGAGAAAGGTCGCCTTAATCGTTTCATATTCATACTACACTACTGCAAAACGCACATTTTGCATTAGGTAACATCATCTCCTATGTTCTCAGACACACAGACACTATTAAATCTTAGTGGAAGCTCTTTTAAACTATGCACTGGCATTCAAATAAGGTGTTAGCCTTATTTGTTAGCTGTATAAATGTTAGTGCAGATTTAACCAAAGAAATAGCATAGTGGTAGAATAGCACAGAATATGTTGACTATAACATATGTATCAATATACTGATAAATAATTATTCTAAAATGAAAGAATCATCAGAAGTGTGTATGTACGTGTTTGTGGGTGAGTTTAGCCAAGACAGGTAAGTTTCCCTGAGAAAAACTTAAAAAATTAGAAATCGAGGAATTATGAATACTGGATTCTGTGTTTACAGTAAAATGCATACTAGAAACAAAGGAAAGTAGCAAAGGAAAATCTGACATTTCTCTGTCACTTTAATGTACCTCTATGAGGCAGAAAATCATTTAGTGAAATATCAAACTCAAAAGGGGATTACAGTATACACTCAGTCCATCCGCTACTCTGTGGTCCGACAGGAATAGAAATGACAATGGAAACTGAGTCCAGTTACAAACTGTTCATGTCCAGACAGACATCAAGCAGAGACGAGGGAACAGGGCAGCTCTGAGGAGATCCTGCCTCCTCAGTCTGTGTGCCGGCCTCTGAGGCAGCAGTCTGGACAGAGCCTGCAGACGACTTGTTTGGGTCGCACTCTGAAGGGCAACTTACCATTTCCACAGTGATTTGGGACTCCTCGTCTTTACACAGGCGGCTATGGGAGGAGTCTGGTGAGGAGACCTTGGTGAGAAGCTGCAGGTGGTCCTGATCAGAGCCGGACTCCATGCTAACACGCTTACATAATCCGCACAGACTCTGCCGCGTCTCCTCCAGGGTTTGCTCCAGCTCAGTTCGCTCCTGCAGCAGACGCTCTTTCTGACTTTTCTGTTGAGACAGGAAGCAGTGAAGCTCATCACTTTTACCTCAATTTAAGGGTCACTCAACGGTGCAAACATTTAGTTAGAATGTTCTCTGTTATTTTGTTCATAATGCTTGTCCTTTCATTTAGATTCCTTCTTAAGTATTTATCCAGCAACCAGTGAGTTTAATCTATAAACATATTCACCTTCCTACATTTGCTATAGAATTATCTCACAGACGTCAATCAAATGTTTGAGTGAAGTGAAAAGTAAGCGCTTGTTTTGGTCTGATCTTCTTCAATCTATATACAGACCCAAACTAATTACTCATTAATAGCAGAGGAATGTGAATGTGTAAAATTGTGTTACTCTGGAAGTAAATGAGGCAGTATTATTGCACAGTTTTGCATTCAGAAAATACATTTTCGTGGACTTCAGCTTCATACTGACTGTCTTCTTTTGCAAATATAACTTTTTCTAGTATGACAAATGGATAGACGCTGTGCAAGAAACTTGTTTAGGAAGTTCTTCCATCCAGAGTGCTGCAGTACATACTTGCCACCACTAGAGGTCAATAAAGGTCACACAATTCAATCACATCACGTTGGACAACATGTTGAGAATAACAGACATATCAAAGACAACTTACTAATCTTTTTATTTCACATTCCAGCTGGTGTATGCTGTCTAGTTTCCTTTTTCGGCAGCGCTGTGCAGCTACGCGGTTTTTGCTTCGTCGACGGACATCATGGACAAACTCCAGCTGATCTTGGGTCAGGTCGTGGTGTTTTAGAAGCTGCTGGAATGCACTCCTGCTCAGAGCTGAGATCTGCTCTACTGGGAATGGGAGCTTAATCTGTAGAGCACAGTGTTTACGAGTTAGATGTATTATATTAAACACCTTCAACTATTAACTCTTTGAGTGCATTGATGTATAAAAACCAACGTTTGAGTGCCATAGACGTATATATACATCAAGGTTGTTTTTTTTTGGCAGTGGGTCACCGATCGCGCTCTCCCAGTCTTTGAGTAATGTTGGGGCTTCTGGGAGATGTAGTCAGAGCATAAAGAAATGGTATATGCCACAGAGATCAAAGCAGGAAGTGGAGACAATCACAATTAGAAAGCAGAACAGATTTTGGACAAAAAGTGGAGATTTTGCTGAAAGTGTCCTCTACTCTACCTCTGATACAACAAGAATGGAACAAGGTAAAAACAAATGTTTTTTTCCATGATGAAATAGAGAGTCTTTTGTTTCATTTGAGCTATTCTGTGTTTTCAAAGACATAGTACAAAATATTCTGTGGGTCTTGAAATATGACTCAAAATGAGCAAAAACGCTGGCACAAGGCACTTTCTGTTTTATAAAACAGCTGGCACTCAAAGAGTTAATGATTAAACTTCAGCTGTGTATCAACAACAAATGACCTCTGCTGCTCTTTTGTTGTTGGCCTCAGTATCTCCATCTGTGTCCAGGTCTGTGTCATCCCCAGAGTTGAGTGAGGACGACATGTAGGGACTCTTCTCTGACTGGGACAGGTTCTCAGTGTGTGGAGCTGGGTCATCACCTGTCCCAAAGTCCCTGAGGAAAGGACAGTCTCCTACACTGGAGCTCAGGTCCAGCTGCTTAAGCCAATGAAAATCTGATGCTTTTGCCAGATTGTTTTGGTCCATGGGTTCCAAGGGGAGCGGCTGAGCCTGAGACGGGCACAGGTCAGACCAAAATCCCTTTGCCAGATGTTCAGCCACCTCCCTCTCCACACTGCTCCTCTCCCCAGTTCCCTCTTCGTGGCTTAGATCAGTTAGTGTCGGGTCTGAGAGATCCTCTTCCATTTTCTGCTCAAGGCCAGCCTCACTCTGCTCTAATAACTTACTGCAATCTTCCCCTGATGTGTTGAGTGGACATGAAGTGGGGTTGCAGTCGGATTCAGCCCCCTGCGTCCCGACACTCTGCTGAACATCTCTGCCTGCTGGCTCAATGAGTCCTGGCGGGTTGACATCCCCTGGGGTTGATAGCTCACAGGTTAAGCCACAGTCTGCCAAACTCAATTCACTTTGATTACACACATCTGCTATCTCTAAGATGTCTCTTTCGCAGAACTGAGAGCGATGATCTGCTTTGTCAGAGTCAGGGCATGGCAAAGACAACATGGGACACACACCATTTGCTGTTAACTCCAGAGATAAGGGGGCCATTTGGGGCCCGCAGTTCTCCAAACAGAACGGTTCTTCCCTGCTGTTCTTCTGACCCTGCGCGCTCTGAGGACACCGTGATGGGAAATCTATTTGTTGATCACCTGTTGAAGGCAATGAGCTGTGTGAGTCAATTGATTTGGATTGGCTGCTCTCTATGCTGGGGCAAAAACTGGCACTAGGATCCCGGCTTGAACAGCAGGCTCCACGCCTCGCTTCCTGTGTGGTTCTTTTGCCCCCAGAAAACTTTGGGATGAGAAAATCAAAGCATACTGACTCCAAGTCATGAAATCCTAAAAACTCAGCACTGCTGTGAATAGCATGAACATTTTCTTTGGTGAAGGGCAGCTGTGATGTGTAGGCAAATTGAAGCAAAGGTTCAAAGCCCTCAGCAGTCACCTGTGGGGAAAGGAGATACAACAAATAGTGGGGATGAAATAAAACTTACATGAAAAACTACAAACAACAGCAACTTGATCATACTAGAAAGATCAAATAAAGGGACACATGATATCCTTTACAGGGCTGTTGATAGATATATAGTCCTGACATATATAGCTTGAAATTGAGTCGATACTACAATATAAATCTAACGAATCAACAAAGCATGAAAAAACATAGTGCTATATTTTTTCTCTCTGCACAAGCCATGTGTGCACAGGCATGGGTAAATCAGACCAAGAGTCTTGTTACAAAAAAGACATGCACTAAATACACACTGCAGTGTGTAACAAGTTATTCAGCTGTTCATAGAAGAAATCATTTATTTCAGAATGCACAGGGTGCATTATTAACACTGTGCTGATAACAGAAAAAAAAAAAAAACACTCAACGACTCCAAATAGAGCAATTGAATTCAGCAGATATTAAGTCGGTTGACCAAACGTCCTCTTTTCCCCGGACATGTCCAGTTTTTATGTCCCATCCGGGTTTTTCTTTTATTAATTTATGATAATGTCTGGTTTTCCTTCTGTGTGTGTGTGTGTGTGTGTGTGTGTGTGTGCCCCTCCCCCCGGCCGTCATTGTTTGGATTAGCGTGTGTGACATAATCTCTGAGAGGCCAGCTCCAAAACTCACAATAACAAAGCAACAGACACCAGTGGTGTAGCTGGGGCATTCAAGATGCTGAAGCGCAAATGCACGTTCAAAGATGAACGGCAAAAAAAATTCCCAGGTTACCGACCCGGTCGGGACATATGGGAGGCTGAGTGCACCGTGTGCAAAGCTGGTACATATGTGTCTGTGTCCAATAAAGGTGCCAGGGAGCTCACAGCATATTTCACAATTGAGGCATAAGAAAGACTGTTCAGTAACCTCTGAGAAGCCTATCTGAATTTCTGTCTTTGAGATATTATTTTGTAATATAAAGTATTCTAGTCATACATATAGACTTTAAATATATTAAAATTATAAGAATTCGTTGAGTAAACTGCTAGTATCATTGAAGTAGGCTATCTCGTGGCCGGGCCGAGTGTCCTCTTTTTTTGGAAATAAAAAGTAACAACCAATTCATGCACAGACTAAATCCATTGCAGTGCCAAATTTTCCCCAAATCTTTCAGCTGACCAGCAGGCCACTTACCTCATCAGGCAAAGTGATGATGGGATTATGTCTGGTGACACTGGTAACTCTGCTGTGAAAGTATTCGCTGCAGGAAGCCAATACAGAGTAGTGGGCACGAAAAGTCTTGTTTTCCACCACCACCGTCACGTCACACAGGACGTCCTGCTGCCTCTGGTCATTCAGACACTGGAGAACATGGTCACTGTGCACTGCCGACTGAAAGGTGAACACTGACACACGGGGAGCTTGGAGCGCCATGGTTCATACGATCAGCCTGTGAGACAGGGAGGAGGAGGAGGAAAGTAAAAAAAAAAAAAAAAAAAAAAAAAAAAAAAGCAGTTTGTCAAAGCAGAATGAAGCTGCAATCACTTTGATAGTGGAGTGGATTAACTGGTGTAACAACACATCATAGAATCAACATAGAATAACTGATAATGAAACAAGCATTAATTGCAGCTAGTGGGTTCTACCATAAAGCAAACTTTCATGGGGGGTATATAAACTTTATTAATTGATGTTACTGTTATAAGCAGCAGAAAATATCCCAGGTCAGTCATATGACCTGCTCTTATGCAAGAAGACACTTTAATGTACCTTCTCATTCAAGGCTCCAGTCTGAGTTAAAAAAAAAATAAAATAAACATGTTTATGGAGTTTAACACAATAACTTATGTTACCATAGAACTGACAAATAATCATGGATGTGGATAAATGATCAGCTGGATAGATTTGACAAAATGTACTTACAAAGCTAGCAGTTAGCTTGAGTTTCTACAAACAGGACTGATTTACTTTCAACTTCGGTCAGCGAGTTAAAAATGCTGACTCATGCTTAGCCAAGTTACCTAACTAGGCCTGGTGGAGAGGCGAAATGAAAACATGTCAATGGTTACCGACAGGGACGTTATGTTACTAACGACTGACAGCATTTTTATTAACATACTTATGTAATGTTCAGAAATAACACCCTGACGGAAAGGTTTTTGCGCTATGCTAGCTTAGCTTTAACTACTGAACCGAGCGAACACATCCTGCTGGCTACAAAATAAAACATTATGAAGCAGTACAGTGTCAACATTTAAAAAGGCCAAATGACCACTGACCTGCCATGTCGGCTTGATAACACTGTCATGAGTAACTTAAGGTAGAGATGTTTCTGACCACTCGGATTTTCTTCTCGTCATGTGACAGTTTGAAGCAGAAAAAACTGTCAGCACTTACTGCGCATGCTCTGTACAAGCGTCAGCAAGGCCAGCACACATGACCAAAAAAAATGACAAAAGAAATCTTATTTTGAAGCATTTCATTGCATATCATTGATAAAAAATAGACATATAAATATGTTTTACAAACTGTCCCCCCCAACATTTCATTTGTCTGCTGAAATTGATTTTCTTGATCCTGTGTACAAATCCATAATTGTGTTCAGTGTCCATCCTTGATTTCACTGAATGTCTTGCCATATTCTGTTATTATGAGAAACATAATACAGCTGGTCCTGCGTAATACTTGACACACTGTGATTAAAATATAAACACTCTCTGTATGGTCAATAACATTTCATCACAGCCCAGTTTGAGTCACTGACAAACTGAAGTGGTTGGTTCAGTGTTTGAGATCCCTTATATTGTGAGGGAAGAAGCAGCAGGTTGGTTTGTTAGGATTTCCTGAGAAGTGAGGCACAGTTTGATTAGAGGATTCTTTCATAGAAGAGGAGGTAGGCTTGGCAACTCTGGACTTTACTCTCGCTCACAGGCTGAACGCTTGTGTCGCTGATATGGAACCAGGATCCTCTGGGTGGCTCCACATGTCCTGATGGGAAGCGAAGAGTTAGTGGACATATATGAAGCATTTCGACCAATGTTATATTCTATTGATTGTCATTACTGAGTACACCTACCTTCAGCTGAAAGGCCATTGGATGACTGTTTACTGCACTCAGGTCGCGCTTTCACATATGCTGTGTAATGACCTGACCTCATTGTTCCGCTGTGCTCGACGATACCATACAGACTGTACGAAATCTGAGTATCTCCCTCTGTCAAGTTCTGTTTGGACACAACTTTTTGTTACTGCTCAGACAATAATAAACCAGTTATATATTTACAAATAGGCTTATAAGATCACTGATATTTCAGAGAGCCGGAAATCCCAATAGTTACCTTGCATTTAACCGCACAAAAGGGAGCTAGATCCAGTATGAGGGGGAATTGGACATGTCTGTTCACCTTACAAATACTGTATCCATGCTAGAGGAAAGCAACAAAACTGATTTCATTACAATTCCATAAAAGAAAGTGTTTCTGAGCCTTAGAAAAGAAAATCAAAACAAAAAAAAAATCAAAACAAAACGTGGCATGCCCTTTTAATAGTAGGTTCACAGATGAGTAATAACAGTGAGTAATAACAGCTTGGCTGACTGGATTAAAGGTGTACAAATGATGAAACTGTTACCTGTTGAAATCTCTTCAAATGAAGGGTAAGCACAGGTGGAGGAGAGGAGATGAGCATTTGCTTCAAGGCATCAGTGTAGACATTCTTCTTGGATCCTTACAAAGCACAAATAAAGACAATGAACTTCATTGATGCCCAAATGGAAAAGGCAGTCGCTTTGAAAAAAAACAAGACACACTAAAACATTAAAATAACACCAAAGGCAATCACCGGCTTGCTTTGTGATACTCTAACTGAACCAAACGCATCAACGCTGAAATTAGACAAACCTCCAGATTTGTTTGGCTGCCGTTTAGTGCAGGTGACACAGAGCAGGCTGTTGTTCTGTGTAAGGGTTTCCACTTCTGTGAACTGAAAAAGGCACGACTGGACTGAACACTCCTGTTTCTCAGGGGCTGTCCTCACAGCCAGTGTGTGGAAGGCCAGCTCTGGGTCCTGACACACTACAGCATACTCTTTAACCTCCAGTGGCTCATCTTCACTCTCCATGCTTTGTTCCACAGCATTAGAGTCTTCTATGAAGGCATCATCCAGGGTTATTTTCTCCATTTCACCCACCAGCTGTGTGTCCTCTTCCTTAGCCACATCAAATATTTTGTCATCATCTAAGATGCTGTCCTTTGAGTGCTGCTCCTCTGATAATACGGTAAAACGGTTGCTGACTGATGACGAGTCACAGTCGATCACTGAATCCTCATCCTCTTCTTTGGCCTCCTCATCCTGGACCGTGTCTGGATCCTTCTGGTCCTGTTCAGACATACTGATTTGCGCTGGGATGTCTGCACTTCGTGAAGAGGCCTCTTCATGTGGTCCATTGTCAGCATTTACGCTGTCCTTTGCATCAGTGGTAGGACCTGCCTGTTCACTCTTTGTGTGGCTCGGAGATGAGAGACTGTCCAAAGTGACTCTGCCCTCAATCTTTTGCTGCCTCTTTTGATGCTGTGAGCCAAGACAAGGAAACAATACAGACTTATTTATCAAAACAATGAATTAAGGCAAGAAAAAAAACTTTATCTGTATACATTCATTAAGGTACCTTTGCCTGCTTCTTTGCCTGCTTCTTGGCTTTCTTCTGCTGGTACTTGCTGCCCGACCCAGTTAGAGCATCATCATTCCTGTTTGTCAAAGCAGGGCTTTCTCTGCCATCCTGGCTCGAGTCACGGGTGTTCTGAACTGCTTTTTTCTGGTTCTTCTTTCTGTATGCCTGTAAGATGTAGTCACAAGAGGGTATGTGCATGAAACAAAAATAAATCCTGAAAAAATAATGTCAAAAACACTCCTGAGGGCTTTACCTCATCAGAAACAGGAAGTGAAAGATCCAAAAACATCTCTGTGACTACAGAAACCTGTAGGTTTAAGTACGAGTCATTTAGTTTGACATCAACTTGACAAAAACAGATGATATTAAACTTCTCAATACATACATACCGTTTTACACTGCTGACACATTATAGTGCTGGTCGTTTCCCCACCAAAAACTTGGTCAACAAAATTTTTTGGAAATCCATTTTTCTCATACTCTGAAATCATAACTTAATTGTCAGAGAGCCACATTATTATGTGTACCAAGATGTGTACCATTTCATTTTTGGCCCTGCTGCTTACCTTTAACTAGTGTTTTCAGCTGCTCATCTGTGCTTTTTCTAGATTCCTTCAATGCCTCCATGATCCCTGAGCTTGCTCTCTATAGAGACAAACAATAATTCACTGTCAATGACAAGAATAGTTTTTTGATAAAGCATCAGAAAGAGGTCTTGCAGATATAAGACAACCAGAATCGCAATCATTTCAGCCCCACTTGATTGCACCCTATTATTCTGTTATAACCCATTGGAGTGTCTTTCCGGGACAGCAAAATCCCTTAACTTTTTGAGTGCCATTGACATATTTTACGTCATTTAAAATCCAACGCTTGAATGCCATTGACGTATATATAAGTCAAAATGTTTTTTCAGCAGCAGGTGCAAGAGGGCGCTCTCACACAGCCTGTGAGTAATGTTGGGATTGCTGGGAGATGTAGTCAGAGCATAAAGAGACGGTATATGCCATGGACATCAAAGCAGGAAGTGGAGATTATCGACATTAGAGAGAAAACAAACAGAATCTGGACAAAAAGTGGTGATTTTGGTGAAAGTGGCCTCTGCTTCTGATAAAACAAGAATGGAACAAGGTAAAAACAAACTTTTTTTCACGATGAAATAGAGAGTCTCTTCTTTCATTTGATCTATTCTGTGTTTTCAGAGACATAGTACAAAATATTCTGTGGGTCTTAAAAAATGACTCAAAATGGCCAAAAACACTGGCTAAAAAAATGGCTGGCACTCAATGAGTTAAATTGGGAAAATGCATTTTAGCCATGATTGACTGCATTCCACACATAACGTGTCCTCGACTTGTGACTAAATTTAGAGTCTGAAATTTAGAATGAGGTGTGTAGTACAACAAATACCAGCTGGCATCCAAGCAGTTCTGTTCTGGTATTAATACAATATATTGCAATGTAACATTGCTGCCTGCTCCAGAATTTATTTAAAATTCAAACTTTGATCTCCTCAGCTCGCATCCCATCCAGAAGGTAGCGCAGCAGCTCCTGGCTATCTTGCTGCTGAAATCCTTTGAACCTGGCAGCCCTTCAGGAAGGAGATGAGACAATGAACAACACTGACATGACAGTTTAAGCACACCTTAACTTTGGTATTTTTCAAATCTATTTTACGTTTTTGTGTCTAACTGAGTAATAGACATGACAGTTTCTGAAATGGGTTCAGTATTGAGGGAGAATGCCACAGATGACAGCTACTCATGGGCTGCAATGCTGTCCTGTCAGTGCAAGCTGGCATCATCATTTATGTCCACTAAAAGTGCTTGTTTCACCATGACAGGCTTGGATTGTTATTATAAGTGCCTGAAATTTAGGAAAGAGTCTTGTTCAAGGAGAAGTTTTGTTCAGAAATCTTTTTTCTGTTTTTCTGTAGGGTCCTTCCCATGATGTTGTTAAAAATATTTTAGTGAACCTAACATTACATTAACACTGCGCTCTTGTCCTGGCAGCTCGTTTTGTGGCTGCCATCTCTGGTGTTGTCCCTCGTTGCCGAAATGAAAAATGAATTGTCCCTATTAGTCAATTCTGTAACAAAAAAACATGGGGAAATAGGGTCCAGTTTAAAAAAAATACAAAAGCTACCCTTTAGGACTTTTAATTTCCATTTTAATTTATAGTTGCACTTACTTTTTACAAACTTGTGTGAACAGTTCCCGTGGTGTTACCACACCCTTCTTGGATTCCTGGATCTCATTGAGAAGATGACACATCGCCAAAGTCAGGGATCCAGGCTGGTCTAACTGCATTACAATAGGCTCCTGCAATCATAATTAAAACAGAACTGTGTCCATTAGACAGGATAAATTTACAACAAATATTTTAAGAATAATGACAACACACCAGATCTGAGGAGGCAACTGGTGTAACGCTGAGACTGATGCCTTCTTCTGTCACTTTGTTGAGACTCTGTCTTAAGAGCTGTGTTTGAGAAAGGTTCTGGAAAAGACAATGACCACAATTAATAATATCCGTTTCTCTTTTAAACTCGAGGCTGACGACCTATTAAGCACAGTCTTACCTGAATGACTGCATTAAAGAAACACGTGTTTCCCAGGTTGCTCAGCCCCTTCACTGAAACACCACCACTGTCTTCAGATGTGCTAGACTTTTGTGATTTCCCAACACTCTCTTTCTTGGAGTTTTTCTTTTGGTGGCCCTTATTCTCTTGGTTTTCCTTGTCATCTTTCTCCTCTGATTTTACAGTCTCTGTGTTCTGATCAACTTCCAACAATCTGTCTTCTTCCTTCACTCCTGTATAAACCAAATACAACATGGTGGGCATGCCAATAATACGCAATTACAAAAAAAACAGACATATGGATGTTAAACTTTTCAATGGGACCTACTTTTGTGCGGCCTCTTTAAGGAATCTGCAGAGGTTTGCTTCTTGAGGTTAGTGACCAGCTGAGCCAAATGACCAGTTCTGGAGTACTGGACTTCATCATCACATATGTAACACCTAAAAGTTTGGCAACAAATGAAAAAAAAAACAAGAAGCACTTCTCATCTCGTCCACACAACTCATGCCTCAGAGATTAACACACTCACCACACACTCCAGTTGTCCAAACTGATCACCAGGCAATGCGGATCTGACCGAGGAGTCTCAAAATGTTTGATGGCATGCTGGTTCTCAGAGTTTCGTCCACAGCCCTGATAGAAAGGATGTATCTGGTCATTTAGCAAACAGTCACTTCCTACAGTGTCAAAATGAGTGATAAATGGGTGGAATAAACTCACTATATGGCCACATTTCAAGCACATCCATATGCCTGTTGTTTCCTTTTCCTCTTCAGAGTCCTGTAGAACGACAGAGGTGATGTTTTCTTTATTTTCTTCATGCTTACAGTCCTGGCAGCTTGTCCAATCAGAATCCCCAGATAGTTTCTTTAGAAGAGTTTGGTCGGTTCCCTTTTTAATGTGCCTGCACGATGGACCTAAGGAGACAATGTGGGAAAGTCACCAAGCCCTCGCCATATGGAATGAATATGATGATATATTTTTTACCTGTCAAGTCGATATCATCGTCCTCTCTGGAGCTCTTGTCCTTCGCCCTTTTCTTTCCCATTTTCACCTGACGACCGCTAATGGGAAATAAAAATGAATGGAAAACCCGGCACACAGCAGTCACCTGAAGTAACGCTAGGTTTGGCTAATAGCTAAATGCTATTATAATCTGCATTAACAGAATTTAGTGCATTCAGTGCCAGAAGCAAACAACAAGTAATGTAACATTTAACTCGATGGCCATTCTCAGGGTCCAGTCAACTTACTGTCACAGACGGAACCGAATTCCTCACAGTTTTCACTTCCGTTTAGTTTGTGTGGTTTAATTCTCCCATCCGGACATAATTAACTTGGTTTACTGATTAGTGTCACAGCTGTGAAATGCGAGCATGTAGGTCACACAAAGGCTCTGCAATGCTTCAAAATCACACCGCTGATTCGGCAGTAAAACCACAGTTGACGCATGCAGACAACACAACACCACAATGTAATGGTGTCACAGTTTTTACTGCCCGGTGCGTGTGTTTCCTGTGTGTGTCGTTTGAAACCGTCCGACAGGAAACACCGATCGAGCACAGCAGCGCTAGCTAGCAACAGTCAGTGGGACTACTGAAGTTGTTCAGCTGCTTACCTGGACTGCTCCTTCTGTAGACTGTATGTAGCTTATATAAATATACAGTTTTATATTAGACGCCTTAAAGAGAGAGCATTTGAACGTGTAGACAGTTAACAGTTTAAAGCAGTTCCTATTGTAGCCATAGTAACAGCAGCATGTCTTACTTGGAGTGGGCTGAGTCTCAGCTAGCAGAGATCGAGCTGCTGATCAGCATGTTTCCCACTCAGGAGGAGCTGGAGATCACTGACCAGCTGGCCCTAGCTCAGCTTAGGAGATATGTGGAGGGCTCAGCTTCAACAGACTGCCACCCACCTTCTATACCTCAGTTTTTCATCAAGCAGAAGCTGGACACTGGGGTAACTGAATAATGGACTGTCATAGCATGTCTTTGTGATTTAAACTCGTCCTAAAACATTTTGTTGCTCCACTCAGACGGATTTCATTGTGTCCTGTGCTTATCCATCTGAATACCCCAGTGTGTTGCCACAGATAACAGTACGGTAAGCCAAACTCTTTGTATATGTAAAACAAGCTTACATTACTACTTTACTAATAAGTCTAAAGTGTGCACACAATTGTTATTTGGAAAACATTATTTTGCAAAACAGCAGCATAACATGTTCATATAATCTAATGTTAGGGAGGTCAGAGGTCATCTGTATGTACAGTTTATGGTCTGTGACTGAATATACAGTATATCAGGGCTGTAGTCAAGTCCAAGACCAGGTCCTGAGCAAATTGAGTGTGGCTCTATAAACAATATGGATCTTCTACTGTAATCAATCCCAAATCAGGAGCCAGGACCAAAGTGACCAGTCTATAGTCAAGCCCTAGACCAAGACAAGTCAAAGTCTGACACAGTATGAGTCCAGGACAAGTGCAGGACTTAAAAAAGGGACCTCCACTATATATGGTTCGTGACTGTGTTCACAGTATACATACTGTATGTGGTGCAGTCTTCTCCATTTAGAGAGAATGTGTGATGGAGCCAGTTAGAAAATGCTCCTGCAATTTGACAGCTTATATGATTGCATGAGTTAAATAAAAAAAAAGATCCTGATGAAGCAGATATTAATGACTCAAGCACCCACATTTCAGCTTTGCCATCTTAATGGAAAACGCCTTCATTCTATAAAACTGCAAAGAGCCACAACAAGAAGCCAAGGACAACAGTGTAATTAATGTGCTCTAATGTGGAAATTAATGACAGATAATAACATAGATGAGCAGCAGACTAATGGCACAGAGGAAAGGGGATATGTGACAGTGGAGTAAAGTAGAAGGTTATTTTCTACTGTTATGGCTTTATTGGAAGTTAAGAAATATGCATGGCTGAATACAGATAGCAAATATAGCTCTGGGCTGTATTATGAGTGGTTAAGCAGTAAAATTAATGAATTTTTTGCAAGATGCTAAATTAGTGGAAAGGCACAATGTTGCCTTTAAAGAGGAATAAAGAGGAAACATACAGTTTTTGCATTGAGTTTTTATAGTGTAAGTTGCTTTCAGAAAATAGTGCCCTTGAATATTCTCTGAATCCTTTTTACAGCAAGGTTTATTTGTGCCCTAGGTGTGCCGGTCTCATCAGGGCCCAGCAGACGCGGCTCTACACAGATCTCAATGCATACCTCATGGAAAACTGCCAAGGGGAAGTGTGTGTGCTCTCTGCTGTGGAATGGCTAAAAGACAACCTGCAGGGCTTCATTCAGAAGAGCTTATCAGCCGCAACGACTTCTAAGAGAGAGTCTCCCACTTGTCGGCCACAGGAAGTGTTCAGTCGGCTGTGGATTTACAGTCACCACATCTACAACAAGACCAAGAGGAAGAACATCTTGGAGTGGTCCAAGGAGCTGGGCCTTTCAGGATTCAGCATGCCTGGGAAGCCTGGTATTGTGTGTGTGGAAGGTCCTCATTCTGCCTGTGAGGAGTTCTGGTCCAGGTATCTTGATTGTTGTTATTTTTAGCAGTCAGAAGCCTGCTGGGATCCCAGGTTTACTATTTTTTTCCCATTTCACAGGCTGAAGGTTCTGACGTGGAAGAAGATCATGATTCGACATAGAGAGGATGTTCCCCTTGATCATCAGAGCGAGGACAGCAGGACTGTTGAAAGTATAGACTCCCTGCGCAAATTCACAGGCTTTGAAGAGGCCATGTTTGACCCCCATGGGAACAGAGGTAATCACATGGACCTTGGGCAGCTTTACCAGTTGTTAAATGAGAAAGGCTGTTGTGACGTCTTTCAGATATATTTTGGCATTGAAGGGAGGTAGCGGTCAGACTGAGAGAATAAATCTACATAGTTATTCACCTGCTACCTTGTCACTGAATAACTTCAGTTGTTGTTTTTACAAACACACAAATGGATTGTGAGCATCTGGCCAGATGTGCCAAAAAAACTGAAATAACTGATCATAGTTGCTCAGCAGCTCTTTTTAGCTAAAATGCATGTTTTTCAAAGAGAAACATTAAAAAGATGTTTATCTAAGAGTTGTCTCGAGGACCTCGGTTATATTTGCAATTTTAATACTCCTGCAAGGATCACACCTTGCCCCAGGTGTTTCTTTCCTCAGATGGCACTACTGGGTATTACTACCAGGTTATTATATGATTTTCAGGTCCGATACCACATTAATTATTGGACAATATAGTCAACAATATGCTAGATATCTGTTTATGAAATCTGTTGATTTTTCTCTCATGAATTATAGATAGCATAATCGTGGAAAGTGTCTCTAATTTTCTTTGGCATGATTCGTTCTTAGATAAATGCTGCTTAATCATGGATTACACTCTGATAAATAAATGTGTGGATATTGAACATGAATCTTATTTTCAGTTCACTGAAATGGAAACATAGATTTTGTTTTGTGTGCTTTCATTCATGTAGGGTTTAGTCAAAGGTCATCATGGTAACTATATGGTACTTATGGATGTTTTATTACAGGAAGCACTCATGTGCTGTAGCTTTAAAAGTCCACTTACATACAGACATTATGACAACACTTGAAAGAGGCCTTACACAATATACTTTATCTGTAATGCTGTAGAAATACTGTTGCAGATTAGCTCTCCAAAGAGTTTGACCACTAATTGTGCATTTCAAACTGCCTTTTCATCAGGACTCTGTTTGACTAAAACCAGATGAGCTGGTGAAGACCAGAGTGAACAATGACAGGAAATCACAACCTGGAGACAAAGCTAGTTGAGTAGTTGCAGGCATGTGTTGGATTTAATCACAAACTTGGGCCACATTGCCCAGCAGATGGCAGCATTATGTAACCCAAATTGAAAGAACAGGTCATCCTCCTCCTCTGTGATTTCTGCATGTTAACATGTTTAAAAGTAATACAATAAACTGGATCCAAAGGGACCTGCATTAAGCACTAGTACAATACAGATTTGGTTAAACATATTGCAGGTGGTATTTGCATAAAATATGATTATTATTATTTAAATGTCATTAATTAACTAGATTAAAATAACGACTTTATGACGTAAAATGGTAGGGGAGCTTATATCTGTGGACTTCCACCACACCAAGACGCAGACTGATGTTACGTGTTGTGGCCTCACAGAGTGGTTTCTCGCTTCAGACAGACCCAAAACCTGCTTGTCTGTTTGTTTATTGAGGAGAGCTCAACTCTAAGGTGCAGCCATACCTTGGATTTGATTTTCTAAATCAGGATGAGCAGCCCTTTTCACCCACTCAACCCGGTTCTGGGTCTGAAATGTCTTCTTCAGTAAACAACGTGGTCTCTAAGCTGATGCAGTCAGCTGATGCCTTTATATGACTATGACTAAATAGCCTTTCCTCTTAGAAAATAACAATAATTGTTTAAATATAAACTGGCTTTATTTATACGTTAGCTAGGGTCATAATAAATCCACCATAGAGTAAGGATCTGACTCTTGGTTTCCTTTTTTAAAATTAATTAGTAGTCCTTTATTAAAAAAGGAAGATACACTAAAAAGTCATTCGTCTCAAAATGGGAAGAGATGATTCACATCACATTTAGCAATTAGCTAATATTCATCTGCAGTCACACTGGCCAGGTACACATAGAACAATCACACTAAAAACATGCAATTACAAGCAACACCATTTTGTTATCTCTATCACACTAATCATTACAACCTTACAATTAATTTCACTGAATCGTGGTCAAATTAATGTCACAATGACTGGTTGCTCAGTATCATTTTTTGTATCATAATAAAAAAGGAAAGAAAGGCTGTGTGATTTTTTTAGCTCAGTTGGAAGCATATTCCAATGTTTGATTGGCACAAATGAAAAAGCAGAATGAGGTTCTGCTCATTTGCTCAGAGCAAAGGAAAAATAGTGTTGTAAGATATCTTAAACACTAATAGAACTCGTGAAAATAGCATGACATTTACAAAAATTGAAAGGGTTGTATTTTACAATGGTGAGGATTTAATGAATTCCAAATACAGAAATGAAGATGCGAAAGATCAGAGGATTAAAATTGGATTCAACATAATTTACTGTAAATGTCACCTGACATGATTCATGTGATGATTTCCATCATTTCATAATGGGAGTATGAATATGACTTTAAGGTAATCAGTTGTTAAGGCTCTCAAAAAATAATTTGTTTTACTA
The DNA here is from genome assembly GCA_029721515.1 of Synanceia verrucosa. Classification (NCBI taxonomy): domain Eukaryota; kingdom Metazoa; phylum Chordata; class Actinopteri; order Perciformes; family Synanceiidae; genus Synanceia; species Synanceia verrucosa. The sequence continues at coordinate 5,394,501 of CM056559.1, forward strand.
GATGACTACATTTTGTCTTCCATAACTAAACACATGCACACATGATCCTTACATCTGCTATGGTCATGAATGGTTTAGTGGAAAAAGCAAACATACCTTAGTCATAGCCACTTGTTCTCTCCATCAGAGGTTAATTGCTGATGTCTACCTGTCACATGTAACCACATGTTTTTACTTCATTGTCTACACTGATGTTATTGACCTGTGCTGCTGCTACAGCTGTAGTACAAATCAGTCACGCTACCACCAGTCAATACATGTTGACAACACCATAACAGGTCAAGCGGACACTTAAGAGCTATATTATCTTCTGTGTCACTATAACTGACCCACAGCCTCTGTGTTGTCCATGCTTTGAAACATACCTACAGATAGACATAAGAGGAAGGATAGCGACATACTTTTGACACATCTATGAAACAAAACATCAGCCTTCAGCAACTATGGTATTTCTCTGGAGTACAGAATCAAAACAATTCAAAACAACATCAGTCCTTCAACTCAAAGACTGCACTGTATATAGCTACATTGATAGTTTCATAGAAGGTGGATATATAGAAGTGTATGAAAGTGTAAGATGATGATTATCCTGCCTACCTGGACACCATGTTGGGCTACATGTCAATGAGATTGCTCAGCAGATCAAGGTTCTGCTTGGAGTATCTGGAAGTCTCTGGGGTGCTTTTCCATTTCCTGTGATCAGGTGTCTCTGCAACTCGAACATCATTATCACAAAACTGCAGGGACAAGGGGGTGCAGGTGGTAAAGGTTGGGGCAGTGGTGGTATTCATTTCTTCCACTTCCCTGCCCCACAGCGTTTCATTGTTCTGTGACATATTAATATCTTTACATTAAATGAAAGCAGTGGACGGGATCGTACCTGCTGAGACTGTTGGTGAAACCGTTGTGGATTTTGATTTCTTGTTGAATTACTGAGGTGACTTTGAGGAACAGAATCATGAAAGGACTGAAGAAAAAGAAACACATCAGCTTCTGAATCAATCAACTGCGACTTCTTCCCACCGACAACATTTCTGGAGTCTCCTGGTCCTCATCCTGAAACCCATCATCCATATTGACTTTCCACAAATGTATTCAAACCCCATGTTTGATGCTATGAGCTATTGATCAAAACCCAAACATGGCCTTGATTTAATGAGCCAGCCCATACTATAAGCCTATGATAAGCAAAATACTGTACATTTTTGGAATATATCCTCCTCTGCAGCAGTGCACGATGCGTAGTTATTTGATGTTGATGCAATCTGCAGATATGGGTCAGACTTAAAAAAATATTTCCATGTTCTTTCCCCTTCTTGTTTGTCCCTACACCATATTAATAACATTTTACTTGAAGTCCCTTATTTAGCATTAAGAAACAGCAGTATATTACACATTTGATACATAGATTTAGGACACACTATTATGTAGTAGTAATTATTTATTACAAATTATTATTATTATTACTACTATTATTATAATTATTATTAGGCATTTTTGATACTTAACTATATATTTTTATAATTCAGTTGTAATAAAAAGATATGTCTTCACAGGGGTTAGAATTGCTGACAAATGCTGTCCATTAATAAACTGTCCTGCTTACAACTACATTATAGTGTTTTATAAACCGTTTTTTATTATTTTGATGCATATTAAAGTTATTTATTATCATTATTGTATACTGCTTATGAATGTAAATAGGGGGCGTAACCAACATGTTATCTTCCCACTATAGGAACAACTTTGAAGATGCAAAGCTACGTATCTGTAGCTGATGCAGAGAAAATAAACTAGGCAGAAATCCTCCCCTTTGTTCTTAATGCTCATTTTGGCAGCTCTTTGTGAAACTCATTTTTACATTAAACTTCATTCACACATGATTTACTGGCATTTTTCTTTTTTTCATCATTTCAGACAATAACCCAATTCTGTAGGTCTATTGAACTGGTGATGCATATAATTGAATTAGTTTTGAACGTCATGGTGAGGTATTTCAACACAGGGATTTCATCATGTCTTTATAGCTGGCACTCTTTCACGGAGCCAAGCTAATAAAAAAGTATTGTTATGAATTACTTGAAGCTGCAAACACTGAACAGAAGATTTTGAGAATTTGAATTTCTAAAACTTAGGCTTAGAAATCTTCACAGACCTTCAAAAGGAAATGTGCACCACAGTGGCTTCATCCCACATTGTTAGCTAACTAACATGAACAGTGTTTATTCTTCTTTGAGGTGGCTGCAAACAAGAGACACAATCAAACTGAGACTCCTGGACAAGCATTAATCATGCTGTGTCTTTCTTAGATTTTGCACAGTTGTACTCTACTCCTCCACAAGTTATTTGTGAGCACTATTTGTACTCAGATAGAATAAATGTGGTGACATAAGCATGTGAATTTCATAAGACCTATAGATCTATAGATCTATCTATCTATCTATCTATCGACTGTAATGCATTAATGCAACATATTAAATGTATGAGAAACCTTTATATCCTTCACTTGGAGAATGCTTGGGTGAATCTATCTCACTCCTTCTCACTGCATATCAGTCTGTTAATTTGCTTTGTCTTGCATTACCATTTTCAATTCAGCCAAAGTAAACTTGATAATCAAAGCAATTAAAAACACAATCAGTTGTGTTTTCAAGTGCCACGTGGAAACTTGGCCTGGTGGCTCTTTGGGATTCTGGACCTTCTCCCCCGATGACCCCTCAAGGTGAACTCTTGTATGGCTATCCATCCCATGAATACTAAATGTGGCTGAATTAAACATTTTCTCTCTTCTCACTGCTATTTAATCAGTTGTCTCACTGAGCTGTCTATCTGGAGTAATCCCTGTGGCTCACCATCACACTGACTGGCATCATAAAGACAAATGGCACGCCGCTCTGGAAGTATTCAAGCTTTAGCGTTCCCATTGGTCCCTCCCCTCTTTTTATATGCTTAAACAGCTACAGCCCAATAAATCAAGAGAAGTTCTTGTAATGTGCTACAATTTATCTTTGGAAAATGCTTTAATACATACATTGACTCTTGAGGTTTGTTAGTGCTTGTGTTATCTGACATTATTTTTCAAACATTTTCCTGTTAACTAGGAAGATTTGGCAACACTGGTGCTAACTGCTGGTAATATCAAACATGTTTCCTTGTTTGAAATGAAACATGACGGTTGGGGTCAGTAGGTCTTTCAGTATCTAGCATGCCAAAATTCATTATGTGAGAAAGAGAACCACACCACACAGTGGTGTCTGTTTCAAGCCACAGTGTGAAGAATTAAAAAAAAATGTTGACTTTAGCCCAATTTTGAGCTCTTTGAGAATAACACAGCTTACAGATCTGCCCTCTACACGAAAGTTCAAATAACTTGCTTAAAAAACTCAGACTTAAAATAGAATATTATCTATAAAATAAATAAGATCGATTATCATCATTCAATTTTAAAGCAATAACCGTGTTGCGTATATGTAAGATATGCATGTGTGATTATTAAGATAAAAGTACAGTGTAAACAACAGACAGCAGTGCATTGAGCCAAAGCATATGTCGCTCCACTGACGCTATATTAAACCAGGCGCAATTAAAACTGATGTCGTCCTATGCCATTACTATAAATACTGCAAAAAAGAAAACATGCAGAGGAGGGAGAGGGGGACCTTGATGAAAATGAGGCTGATGCCAATGCCTGATGTCCACCCACATCCAGACAGCTGGCATCCTGCAGGCACAGCAGTTTGTCAGAGCCTTTTCAACACACTGTTTACACATTATTATTCTGTTTGCAGTGGAGAGTGTTTGTGATTTGAAAATGAAATTCCTATAATAGAATACTCCAGAGGAATAGTGTGATATTATGCTCATTAAATGTGTGGTTGTAATTGTTTTATTTTTTTTAATTTCTTCAAGCCTTTACTGACTTCCCTCACTACTAATGGTGTGAAGACATCCAGTTATTGGCTTTTGATGCACCAACATGTAAACCTCACAATCATCTTCAATCAGGAGGGTTTTAAAAATAAACGATACACACACTTCTAACTACAGTAATAAAGCAATAGTTTATGATGGCTGTTATACATGTTTGAGCAACAGTTGCAACATGACAACAAAACTAAAGTTCTTCCAGCAGCTCATTCAACAAAAAGTTAGGAATTGTTGCTTACGGCAAAAGGTGACAATGAGCTCGTGGAACATCTTCCCTGAAGATTTAGTGACATTCATTAACTGGCTAATTATCCATTTAGCCGCTAGCACGTCTTTTCCACATTCAACATGATATTTCTTGTGCTTCCATTAGACGTGCACATTAGCTGGAAATGGCAGATCCTGCTCGGATAAATAAAAACTAGGATTTAAAAAAAAGCTTGCAGCTTTAATAGGTTGAAGGGCTACAAAAACATCATTGGTAAAAAGCAATGGAATTATATCTTATGATAATCTCTAAGGATAAACACTTTAATAAATGTGCAGCACAGGCTTTTCACTCGCTCTGTTATCAAATAACTAATTCTAAGATTTCCTATACCTGTCATTTTACTGGAGGATCATCCGTCTCCCACTCACTAATATTCCAACTTTAATTAAGTCTCTGGTGAGTTCCTTGGAAGAATCTCAAGTGCTCAAATCCAAACAGATGGCGCTCTATTTATTGCATACCTTATGCCACAGGTACTAACTCCCCGTCCCCCAAAAGACTATACCAAGATAAGGCTTCCCTTAATGTAATCTCCAGGGCCCCCATGATTCAAAATTCAGCCAAACAATACAGCAAAGTTTGTTTTAATTAGATCTAAAAATACAGTGTAGAATAAATCAAATGGCAGACAGACAATCCCAGGGTGGGCTATTTAAAGATGCACCATAGAGAATGTGAGTCAGTGTGGATGAATGAGTTTAAAATACAGTGGGTAGCCCTGTTTCAGTCATCAATCCACAGAATTACATGTGGCCTGATTCGAATAGTGGAGCCGCCGCCTCACAAAGTGGAAGCCCTCATGCAGCAAACAAGGGAATTGTACCTGACTGTACACATTCATCTAGCCTAATGGCATGGTGATGCATCCAGGGGGATACACAAGCTCATGTTCTTTGTTCCAGATCATTTGACTCCTTCTGACTTCCACTCGGCCCTGTCACAAGTGCAAGTGTGAGTGATCTGTTTAATCTCATCAAATACGATTAGGCAAAACACACCTCAAGATGATATCCTAAAGCCCTCTGAGTCAGCAGATGATGCGTGAATGTTGCAGCTGTAAGTCAAAAGAGGCTCAGCTCTGCCCCACCTTTTCATGCAGTGTAAAGAAATTAAATGCACTGTTCAAACATACATAAAACATTGAGATAATCTAGGTGAGATTATTTCGACAAAGCCATGATGTTCAAGAAGTGTGCTCTGCATTGCTAGCTGGCAACATCATGAGATTTATTCAGCAATGGCTCTTTTCAAAGGTGGCACCAGTGTTGTAAACATGCCATTTTTATTCTACCCAACTCTCCATTAGAATGAGCTGTCAATCAAAAACAAAAGCATTTACACAAACAATGCAACCCCAGGTTTCCAAGGGCAACGATAACAGACTCTCAACACAAAGTTCTGAAAATGAAAAGCGGGATATTGGAAAACAGTGAATTTCATCTTCTACTGTCTGCTCTTCGCACCTCATCTTTGGGAGCAGAGCACTGATTACAAGTAAACTCTTCCAAAATATTTGTCCTGCCTGGCAGGCAATATGAAAGCTCATGCAACATTAACACAATAAAAGTGTTTTGTTTGATAGTTTTTTTCCCATTGTTATCAGTACTGATTCTATGTTCGGACGAATCCCTTACTTCACAGTGTCACCAATACCTATTAATTCTGTAATTAAATACATGATCCAGAGGAAAAAGATTTCTTCATAAATTCTATTTAACAAACATTTGCTTTGCAATCCCACTCCATCTCAGACAACCTTTCATCCTTTTATTTCCCTGGCAAATCGCCCCGTGAATTAAACAAGGAAATTTACGCTTTGATAGTGAAAACAAGTGGGATTGCTGTTATTTCTGCATAAAGCACTGTGCTGTTAATCCAAAAGATGGACCACTATTTGTGTCAGGGTTGGGGGGCTTTCCCATGACTCCTTGTGTTGTCACTAATCTACAGCATAATTGTGTGATGGTTTGAAAAAACAGACTGTGTTGACAAATGTTACTGTCAAATACAGAGGTATTCTACCAGCCTTAAAGGGGAAGTGCCATTTTTTACAAACTGGACCTTATTTCTGGGATAAAATACTGCCATTTACACACCCATCTCACTTTGGAGTCATTTGGAGTATTTCTGACGATACTGGATTTGACAATATCCATTTAACAGAGTGAAGTGGGCAAATAATTTCTCAAATAACAGATGTTTAATAAGATAGGGTACACTATTACTATTCTCATTTGAGGAGTTGTACGTAACTTGAGAAAAGAAGAACTTCTATCTGTAAACAGACTCTACTTCCTGTGTGTCATTGTTTACTAAGGACCCCTAGTGCCCACCTATGTGGCCTTCACAGTGTCTGAAATAAAATAGTTATTTGTTATTGTTGTCTCACATACATGCATGCTTTGTTTTAGTTCAGCCACGGTGAAGGCCACATAGGTGGGCAGTAGGGGTCCTTAGTAAACAATGACACACAGGAAGTAGAGTCCGTTTACAGATTGAATTTTCTCAAGTTACGGACAACTCCTAACTCAAATGAGAATAGTAATAGTGTAGCCCATCTTATTAAACGTCTGTTATTTGAGAAATGGTTGTTCGTGTCATTTACTGGCTGCATTCAGTGCCCCATTCACTCCTGCTAAATGGATATCATCAAATCCAGTATCGTCAGAAATACTCCAAATGACTCCAAAGTGAAATGGGTGATTAAATGGCAGTATTTCTTCCCAGAAATAAGGTCCAGTTTGTAAAACAACCACACTTCCCCTTTAAGAACAAAAAAGAACCCACTCAAATGCAACTACAGTATTAGCTCAAAAAATAATGTTCAACAACACCAGATCAGAATTGTGCTGCAGACTTAATGTGTTTAAGTGTAATAATGTGTTTTTTAAGATATCAATTCATCCCTGAAGGATTTTGTCAGTGACTTCTGTTCAGCTATGATAAGAGCTTATTGTGAGCTGGAGGACTGATATGGACACTGCCTACAGGGTACAATGGGTATCAGTTTCTTCACTTTAGTAAGACTTACAAGGCCTCCTCAGAGGTCATGCTGTGATTGTTACATTGCCCAGGGTATGGTTCTCACATTTCAAGGGTAAAGAGAAAATCCATTTTCTAACTCACTATTTACGATTGCACACCCCCCCCCCCATATCCAATTACTAAATTATGATGGATTTTTAGCATTATTTTCTGCCAGGCATTATTCAAGACAGTCTATCTTAATTTACATAGCTTAACGAAGCACTGAGCTTTTAATAACACGAAGGAGTGTGATAGTGGGAGCTGATGTTTATTTGAACTGGCTGGGCTTTTGGTGGTAATGATTATGAAGTGAGCATTGGGAACTGTCTCTGTGAGAGGAGAAGGGGAGTGAAGCGGCAGATGGCAGGCTGGACAGTGTGTTGATAATGGCAACATTAGTCTGCTGGGAAGCAACATTATGCTCAAGGTCAATGGGAGCTGAAGAATGGAGGATCATAATGACACGGGCCCCGTGTCCTGGAACGAGATCTCCCTTAAAGGATGTCGAGATATTTAATATGAGCCAAGTAATCTGCACAAGGCTATTATATCCATCATCAAATTTCAAAAAGTTCAACTGTATCACTGAAGCAGTTATAATGGACCATAAAAGGTGCTTTCTTTTTTATTCTTAATCGATTGGGTTTAATGCATGTGTAGTATCCACATTACCACTCTATGTAACGTACTATAATCAACATTTGTGTAGTTTTTATAATGTTTGTCTCCAGACCATTACACTTCATGTCCTTACAATAACACACATCTGAACACCATCTTTTTGGAATATTTGCTTTTTGAATTCTCCCATTTTGCTCATATATTCACAACACATTTTCATATGCACACTTCGATTTGATTTTGCAGAGGCTGCATTTTTATATAATTATATATCTAATATATTTATTCCATTTATCTTTGTTTTCCTTTACTTTTTCAATGATCTAATTTCCTCACAGGGATCAATAAAGTCTAATCTTAAGTGCCATTGTTTCGTTAAAGCAATCAGTATCCTTGACCATAATGTCAAATCATAAAAGTGGTTTGCCTCTGGTGTTCCTCTCCCATCCCACTTCCTCTCTCAAGTTTGTTGGAATAAGGGAGCAGCCTGCTGTGTCAACATCTGTGGGTAGTTTTACGAAGCCACTTCAAGCATATCGAACTTGGCTTCAGTGAGACGGGGAGAAATTGGGGGAGACTCAAGTCTTCCTTTTGTCACCCTGTATTAATGCACAAATCATGAGGGAAGCCTGGAGCCCTGGGCAATCTTCCTGAGGAGCTTCATGGTTTTTTAATCCTTCAACACTTTGCATATAATATTAATACTAAAGACTGAGTATTACTCAACAGTTGTATGGAATAACAGTTACAGTGGAGTATTGGTCATAATGCTGCCCATCAATATTTGATCCCTTTTCAATAACTGTAGGGATGCAGACTCATATTGTGACCAGCGCTGTGATTCATGGGCAAAATGCATTTCTCCTGAGTGCATTTCAAAGTACAAATCTAGTCACAACAAATTGGCAGTTTTGAAGTTGTTCATATTTTAATCCACACTTTGCCTCTCTTTTTTTCTTTTTTTTTTTTTTACAGTGGCATAGTTGAAAAATGAATATTCAATACTGAGAAAAAAAGCAAACCTCACACGTCCCCCATAAAAAGCAAATTAATTACAGCATTAAAACTTTGTACAAAATGACTTATTTATAGCACTGAACTAACAAAATAACATGTATGAGCATTTGCAATGTGGTTCAATGTCTTTGATACAGTGACTATATACAGTGAGGGCATGTCTGACTCACCAATGCCTCAACATGTCATTAGTACTGTTTGCAGCAAACTCAAAGGCCATAACGGTGATCCTTGTATTGTTTTTTTATGATAAGTTACAGAATTTAAAAATGGAAATGGTAATGTCAGACAACTACTTTAGTAATAACAGCAATAATATCAATCAATATACTATTATATAATAAATGTCAATCAATCATAATAATAAATACAGATATTTTGACCAGATTTTTTTTTTCCTTTTTTTACATTTTAAGCAATTTGTTAGAATCCCTGTTTGGAGAAAAAATATTCAAAATGTGAAAAGAATCTCATCAAAGTGATGAGACCAGAAATGAAATGTTTTATCTTTTACTAAAATCGAATACTTACACATTATTTACATGCTGCCTGGCAAAGCAGCCTCTTTTTAGATAAATGGAAAAAAAACATAAGACTTGTGGAATACTTTAAATACTGTAAATGCTAATATACAAATTGTAATATGTCAGGGATCCAAAGATTCAACAATATTGTTCACCAATATTCACGTTAGCAAAGTATTTTACAGCAATATCCACACATTTAGCATAGTTGTTTGATCAAATTCAACATAAATAATGAACCTCCATATGGTTCCACTCATTCAGTTTGGATCTTACATCAAATCGCTGACCAAAATTAAAGTTTCCCATCCATGACGATAACTGCAAGTGTACTGAAATCTTCATCACCTGTCTGACACTGTCTCTATCGCTAGACTCATATTGAATCCTGAGAAACAGCTGATGTGTTTTCCCTCCATGTTAGTCCTCAGACTTTGTGCTTTAATTTTCTAACTTGTTCCTGTTATTACAGATGAAGTGCATGAGCTTAACTGAAAGTAAATCAATGCAGAAATATACAGATGGTGCTAAGAAGGATTTCATCTAGAGACAATCACACCGATTGTGCTTCCCTTTTTTGTTTTGTCGAAAGGTCTGGACAGTTTTCTGACTTTTTGAATGTATGCAGACATATTCTCCTCTTGAAGCAAAAACATTTTGAAAAGCTAAAACTTGAGCTGAAGCACTTCGGAATTTTTAAAAATCTGCAAAAAGTTGTGTAACAGAAGGAAGAGAGAGTAGAGAAAACAAGTTAATACAAGCGATTAAAGAAATGCAGAAAAATATACAGCATTTAGGCACCATAAAACTGAAATGGAAGCAATCCAATTATATATGGTTTACACTGATTACAAAAGGAGAAGGCTATATTGTCAGCAAATGCTTTGATAACAAGCATATCCAAGCATAAGCTTTCCAGAGAAGACAAAAGAATAATAAGTGAAGTAAAACTGATCATGTAGTGGCGCTGAGGCAGCTTATATTTGCATGTCTGCAGTCAAAAGTTGTCATGACACAAAGGAAAAGAGTAACAGAGGTCTAAATGAAGTACTCTTTCTTTTCCTCTGCATGCACATGATTTCCCTCAGCATTGATGATGGCTGTGTCTGCGTCGGGGGCATCTTCTGCTCCTTTGGCCTCATGTGTTAGATACGTCCCTGTAGACATACCGAGCCATACAGCAAGTTATTCACCTACTGAAAAGCACTACATACTGTATATATGCATTCACTTCAAGCAAGAAAAATGTTATTCAAAGAAGCTCAAATGACCTCTTTTACCTTTATGTCTGGCCAGATATCGTCCAAGAACTATTATCAGACACAAGGTGATGAAGACCACGACTGCAACAACACCGCCGATTAAAGCATGGTCAGGTCCATGTTGCCCTAAAGCGTTAGGATCTGTAACAAGACAGAGACACAGAGAGAGACAGGGAGAGAAAATTAACACCAGCAAGATGAAGAGTTTGCTGCGTTTACGCCTGTAAATATCATAAAAAAAATATCCAGACATAGAGTATATTTAACAATTTAATACCCACAAACAACAACAACAGTCCTAAATGAGCTTTTGTCATATTTTTAGCTGACATTGCTGCTTTGAAGTGCTTGAATTGAGGTATAAAAGGTGTAAATCAGGAAATATCACAATTCAAAAAATATGGCATTAGCAAAAGTGACATGCTGCAAGAAAACTTAAGTCTAGAGTGATGAATTATTTTTTCGCCAAGGCTACACATGCTATCTTTTATGTTTTCCCCTTGCTCACCACCAAATCCTGCTGGTGAGAATCAGGTTTTTTAAATAAGTGTTATTTGACATCCTCAGGGCAGAGAGCAAGCTGAAGGATTCCCAGGCACGATCATGCCTTTGTGTCCATCCTGTAATAAACTGTAAGTGGCTGTGTCTTAACTGTGCACCTCTTGTGCTCTCATTATCTCAAGCTGATGGATGACTATGGCGTGTGCTCAGATTTGCAAAGTGACCCTGGGAAATGACGGCGGGGATGTTGCTACAAACCTTGTTACACTCCTCTGTTAAGAGAGTGTAGCCGTCACTTTCAGCAACCCAGGATAAAAATAAAAAGATATGGTGTTGTGAAACATGCAGTATTATTTAACTCCATGCAGGTCAGAACCACCAGTGCTGTTTAATCAGGGACTCACAAGCAGGCACTTCAGACTTTGTAGCAATAACTGTTTTGGTACAGTTGAATTAACTCTGGTTGCATGTCGATGGATATAATGATCTGTACGGGTGATTCCACTGTCAACAAGGGGCATAAGCAATTTTCATATCACACTCGGCTGCTGCGCACTGCTCACAGGAATGAGACAAGCTGAACTGCTCCTGCTGCACTGCAGCTGAATGTGTCATCTCAACACAACACGCTACTTATGCTTTCCCCTTAAAGTGACAAAATGAGTTGTTATACTGGAACAACCAGATTTTTGAGCCTTAATTCAGATGTAAATACACTGATTATCACTATGTTAATCATGGAGCAAACGAAACAGAGGCAATTAATTTAAAATCAAGATAGTTGGAAAAAAATTAAAACAACTATTTTGAGAAAAATTTCAGCAGCACACAGGCACGCCAAATGACTCAATTTGCATTTATTTTGTGAATAACTGCATATCAAACTAAATTGCTACAACCACAGGCTATTCACATAAATTAAACCATGAATGGTGATGGTAAATTGAAATAATTTTTTATGTGATCAGAAACGTGGAAGAAAGCTGAAATCAAATATTTACACATCGGCACAGATAAAATCTCCGGCCCAGCTCCATTCCGATAGAACTGTCTATTTCATTGTACAAAGACAAACCAAAGCAGAGACATACTGTGTGATAACTTATGCAGCCTGTGACATGGCTGGAGAGGAAGCGGCTGGCGTCAGCAGGGTGAGCATCCATGCATGGTGATGGGTTGGCTCATGCTGTGTGGATCCACATCCAGATCCTGCATCAAACACTGTAAATCTGGCTTGCAACGATCGTCTAGTGGGATATTTACCTGTTGTTGGCCCTGGAAAGTCTTTGGCTGTTGCCATGGTTGCAGACAGTGACAGCATTAAGGGAAGACGAGGGGAACAACACCGTGATAAAAAAAGGTGACCACAAAGTTTGTAGAAACATGAGGAATTAGCATGGTCTGTTTTTATGAGTTTTTTACTTTGACAACGTGCAGAAAGCAAAGCTTGCTGTCAGCCAAACACATGCGTGACTGGAAACAGTCACTGGGAGAGCAGCCGGAGATACATCGACAAAGACAAGATGAAGAACCAAAGAGTACAGACTGAGATTTGGTTTGTAATTGGCTATGGTATCCTTAACTCTTTGAGTGCCAAGAATGTACATTTACGTCCTTTAAACTAGAACACTTGAGGGCCATAAAAGTCTATATACGTTTTTCCTTTTTTTGACAGTGGGTCGCCGATCACAGTCTCCCACAGCCTGTGAGTAATGTTGGGGCTTCTGGGAGATGTAGTAAGAGCATAAAGAGACAGTATACGCCACAGAGGTCAAAGCAGGAAGTGGAGACGATCGAGATTGGAGAGCAAAATAGACAAATTCTGGACAAAAAGTGGTGATTTTGGTGAAAGTGTCCTCTACTCTACCTCTGATAAAACAAGAATGGAACAAGGTAAAAACAAATGTTTTTTCATGATGAAATAAAGAGTTTCTTCTTTCATTTGAGCTATTCTGTGTTTTCAGAGTCATAGTACAAAATATTCTGTGGGTCTAGAAATATGACTCAAAATGGGTAAAAATGCTGGAACAAGACACTTTCTGTTTTATAAAATGGCTGGCACTCAATGATTAATGTGTGAATCAAAATTCAAATTTAGATTTTTAATGCTTTGAGCATCACACATCAACTTCTGTTCACCACCATGGTTTAAAGGTGGAAACATATATCAAAATCTGGATAAATAAAACCCAAACTACCTGAAACGCAAGTGGTAAAAACATGCTTTTTGTACGTTTTCAGGACTTCTCATCTACTTTAAAACATTCATGTAATAGGTAACATGTCACAGGGTTTCAATGGGCAGTCTGTGATGAAGGATAACACCATGGTTTGGCAAGTTGCTCAAAAAGGTTAAATGTGGAAAACTGTTCAGAAGCCATGTCTTTGCAGTTTGTAGGAATGCAAATCAATGTAGTCGACCTGATACATATTTACTATGACGCTGAGCGGCACTTACACCCAGAAAGACAGTAAGACTCAGCAGTAAAACTGACCAGACATACTGTAGATGAAGAAAAATTAAAACAAATAAATCTGATCAAGTGTTTTATGATGAGGAACATCAAGGATAGACATCCTTGACATCATAGACATGAAGCAAAGCCAAAAAAATCTAAGTCACCTTTGTGTTTTCTCCATCACAACACCAGAGCTATTTCGACTGTCAAGCCAATTATCATGTTTTACCTGCAGATCGCTCTGGTAGCTCAATATCACATCCAAACACAACAACACGAATCCCATTAGGAGAGCTGAACTGAAGTAAACACATGGAGCATGTGATTTTGGTAAACATTATTCAAATGTAATTGCATGTGTTCTTATTGTTTGGTTGTAATGGTAGAAATCATTCAGCCTAAGAACAAAAATATAAACACTCATGTTTTCCATTTTCTGCTTCTGCGAAGATGTAAATGTGCTCAGCGTTTTGCAAACAGTAACGACCTGATGCGCTAACGTACTCCCACAATGTCTGCATATTGTCAGTTACCAATAATAAAAACTAATCAGAAACAGTCATAAAAATGCTGGTGAGGTAACAGCATCCTGTATATAAATAAAGCAGAAAGGAAGGCAAAAGTGTGAATTCACCCAGTAAAACAATGCTATTTTCTAGCTCAAAGCTCAGTTACTAGCTCATCAATCATCAGCAGTGTGTTCAGTGTCATGTTTGTGAGTGCACAGAGCGTTGAGCCGGGGCTGTGGAGCAAGCGTACCTGTGAACGCAGCTGTGACTGCTTACGCCTGATGTGGGAATGTCTGCATTAGTGGACTGGAAGAGTAGGATGAAGGGCTAGAGATGGAGGCACTAAGGTGGTGACTAAAAACAAACCTCTCCATGGACAACAGATGAGAGAACTCAGGAAGAACAAATAACACAAATCAATTACTGCATGTGGGAGATGAAGTGAGTTAATTCTGGTAGATCACCCCAGTAACGTAAATAACGAATGGTAAAGTACAAGTTACACAAATGACTCAAGCTCCAAACAAGTAACTTCATTCAGAAATATCTTTGGGGAAGATATTTCTCAACTGTCCCAGAAACACAGCTTATGTAAAAGTCATGTGTTGTGTTTGTTGAGGTAAAAATTAAATAGTGTCATGTGATGGTTTAGGGTGTGAGAGTCAGTATATATACAATAGTCATTTCTCAACTACTTAACCAAACTAATATCTGTTATCATCTCTCTTACATCTCACTCAGAGTAATTATCATATATAGTGTAATACATTGCTTTATTTAATACAAGACACTAAGGAGCGTAACTGCGGACGGTGAAAAATTGCAGTGGAGCAATGACATTTATTGCTTCTCAGCTCTCCTGTCATTAGCAAATTAGGCTTAGAGGCTGAGATGATCCAAAAAGACCCGGTAAGTATTCAGACAGACATGATGTAGCTCTGAAGAATGACTGTCATCATCGGTGGAAATGAGCACATCCTCCACATCCTTTACCTGCTCAACTCCATTTTTCATCCTTCTCACTAACCGGGACTTTTGTATTTAGTGTGAGAGTGCTGCCGAGGGTTATAAACTCTGCTATTTCCTCTGCTAATCCATCACAAAGGGAGAAACAGCTCACTGGCACATTATGCATAACTCTAAAAACCCAGGTTAATTTGAATGTTTAAATATTTCTCTTTGAACCAATAGAAAAAAATTCTTTCTGACAGTGAAATGTGAGGATTGAAACACAGATATGACAGGATGATAAGGACTAACCTGACATCACTGCCTGCTCCTAAATGAGCATGCTGAAAGAGGAGAATAAGGCAACAAAAGCAGAATAGACGAAGGTGTCGTCCTCCTTTTCCTTTGTTTTTTCCTCCAGTGGAGGACTTCCTCTCCCAAAAAGTCTCTCTTTAAAATCGAACAGTGAAGCTGCTGTACATCCACTAACTGCCTGTGAGCTTGAATATGTCCAGCGTCTGAGCTGTGATAAGTCACTCACAAACAAACTGCAGGACTGCTTAATTGGCAAAAAGGGAAACAAATAAATCCATGTTGCATTTTAATATACTCTCCTTGTTTTTATATTTTTACTTGGCTGTATTTGATAAAAATTTTAAGCGCTGCTGCAGAGGCCTTAATGATCCGTTTCCTGCACCATGCTGTCTTTATTCTCTCAATTGCTCCACTGTCTTGGGATTAACTTATCTCTCCTTCAGGCAGTACTCGGAAGCTAAATTCTGCATCCTTTACACATTTTTCCCCTGTTTCCTCAAAGGAAGGAGTCCAAAAGCTAAACATGTGGAGCAAAATGTACAGTACAGTGAGGCAACCCAGCTCATTCCACGAGGAGCTGGAGACTACTTCCTCTGACACTCATAAATAAATCACAAATGACTGTTAAAGGACTACAGACACATTTTTCTGATTATAAATGACTTGTTCTATAAAATTACATTAACCTTTAACACCTGAGTCTTTTTTGCTTCTCCAGAAGATTTGGACATTATAATAACTGGCAACTATTTAGCTATGTAGTTTAAAATGATGAAAAACACAAAACGGAAATTAATTTCATTTGGGAAAAATGCAATGGGACATGAATAACAGATTTAGCATTTTCAAGTTGAAATTTTAAAGGATGAAACATATTTACGATATATTTGTGTGAGTTTTGTCTCTAAATGTGCAAAAATCTGCCATATTGGCTGGAAAGAGCAATGTCTCAGCTTTCAGAAACTGTTGGATTTTTTCCGATAGCACAAAATGTTACGCAATTAAGGTAATCCAAAGTGCCCATGTGCAATGTGTTGTGACGGTCACATGTTCGGTGTTCAAGGGTTAAAATGTTCCTAAAATATCTCCAACATTCACAACAATCGGCAGATTGTCTGACATAAACATGTCACTTCCAGGAAATGCTGAACTTTGTGATTCTATTGAAAAATCTTTCTGACGGAGCGGGCTCTGTGTCTTTGTATCTTTGAGTTAGCACACAGCGTGCTGCAAAGCTTTGAGTATGACAAGACTAACCATTACTGTACCCACCATATACAAACAGTATATATTCAGCACTGCTGGTCCCCAGGTGGTTGCTGGCCTCACAGCGGTATGTGCCATTGTCAGTCTTATTTAGTGTGGTGATGGTTAGCTCCCTGCCCTCCACGATCATACGCTCAACGTCTGGCAGCTCTCCTCCATCCTTAGACCACAGCACCGGTTCAGGTCTGGGGAAAAAAATGAAACAATAAAGAAATATATTAATGAAGACAAATTACATTTGAAGACAGATTTCTGCTTATTTTCATGCAATTAACTACCATCAAATTGAAGTTGTAAAGAAATGCCAACATACATTGGGTTGCCTAAGGACACACACTCCAATTTGAAGTATTGCCCTTCCTGTGGAATAATCAGTGAATGTGTGATCTCCAGATGGGGAGCATCTGCAAAGAAGGAACAAACAAATCCAGCTCTATGACAGTCCTATGTAATAGAGACTTTAATATTGACAAAGCACCGCAGTAGTTAGTTCTTTACCCATTGGGCAGCTCTTAGCTCTGGCCCATATCCCTTTTCTGCTTTGGTACTAATCCCTTACCTGCAAACTAATCCCACACTAATCCTGAACAAATGCAAAGCTAAACCTGCAGACATAAATGTAATCTCAATCCCTGTATTTCTTCTCAATGCCAATCTTGCACCTAATCCAGCTTTGCAGGGTGTGTATGACTGTACTCACAGTGGACCTCCAGGACCTCGGTTGTCATGTAAGGGTTCGACAGAGACACATGCTCCACGCTGCAGGTGTAGGCGACGCCATCGTCCCGTCTGTCCACCTGGAACTGGAGGCTACTCCTCACGGAAAATGATTTTCCTGTGGCATTTACCTCCTTAGTGCCTGCAGAGACAAGAAATGAACAGAGGTGCAATATACTTTTGGATTACTAATATTACTGGAGAGCAGATCTGCGTAAAAAAAAAGAAGCTGAACATCAGCTCAAACATTAACTAAAACGTGAGAAACATGACTTTCTTTCAAGATATTCTTTTTTGACAAAGACAGCTGCAGTGTTGTTGTTGTTGTTGTTTTTCTCTGCATTTCCTTTGAGGGAGAGAATCCTTGGCCTTTGAAAGTCAAGTCAAAGCAGGGTGAATAGTAAAGGGGGAGCAGTGCGAGCGTTGACTCGGTTGGTTGGGTGTGTTTGCTCCTCCAGGACCATCACTCAAACATCCCAGTCAACACAGACAGACACAGCCGGCAGTGTGGAGTGGATTTCCATACTCGTAGTCGCACCTTTCCTTTCTTTCCTCTTATTTTCAAGTCCAAACACTCACCCTTCACACAACTTCACATCTCGACTTGTGTTTGCTTTGCGGCTGCCCAGATGTCGTCTTCATTTACGAATGCCTCTTAACTTATAATTGGAAGCATTTCTTTGTAGTCTGCTGCTGCTCTTCTGTCAACACTTTGTGTGTTAGCGTCACTTTATTTCTGGAAAAGGCTACAGCACCTGAACAAGGCAGAAAAGGACAAACTTGACGGCGGCCCCAGAGAAATGTTTTGCAGCAGCTCCTACCCTCCTCATCTCCTCTCCACCTCCATCGTCTTCTTGGACTTTCTGTCATCCAGTGCAAACAGAGTCAATCAAGTGTCTTGTATATAGAGCCAATCAATCAATCAAAGCACATGTATTCACTCCACTCCTTCACCCACAAACACACAGATTGTTCAATCCTTTGGTCTATTTAATACTAAAAGTTCCACTCCGCTGATTCTCTTTGATTTTGTCATGTGTGAGGGGATTCATGTTTTAATTGGACTTTGACTACAGCTGTATTTATCCTGTTGCTATTGAGGATGGCAGATTCAATAATAATTCTTCTTCACTATTAATAATTGGCAACCACTTTTCATTCAGTGGCAATTAAACTGTCTTTAATTTGATTTATCTTTCATTGTAAGTTACAGTTACATGTAAATCATTAGTAATTCATGAATTTAGTTGTTGACATGCCTTACTGTAATACTTTATTCATTTATGTATGCCCGTTAGTCTGGATCAGATTTATATTAATTAGTGATGTCTTTTGCATTCTTGATGACACAAAAAATAAGTTCTAGTGGTGAAAAGAAGAAAAATAACTACAAGAAGAGGAAGAACTATATCATCATAATTACATCCAACCTCACAGTCCTTCAGGGCATCATGCTTTTATTGATCAAAGCATCACAAATGCGATTATTCCTTAGACTTTATTTCAAACACATCACATATCATCTGAACAAACAGGGAAGTCAGAGGCCTTGCATTGTGCCCTGGAGTACAGAGGGAGGATAGTAAGTATCTCTGTGGCGTCAAACACAAATCTCTCCGGCTTTTTCTCTCATTCGTCAAGTCGCCTGCAGTGTCAGAGCAGCCACAGAAGAAGCTGTCAGTCTGTTTCAAGGCGGCTGCTAGCATCGCCAGAGAGCATGCACAGCCAGTTTCTGTAAGAGTGAATGTGCCGAGGTGCACCTGCTTTGAACCACAACCCCAAGAGTCAAGCAGATACTTTCAGGAAACTGGGGGTGAACCTGTAATCAGCACCTCATCTGTTTTAACGAGGAGGAATGTCAGCAGGATTTCACTTTTTCAAACGTGTGGCTTATTATAGTTAAGTGTAGTATTAAGGTTTGCTGGGTGGAGTTTGAGAGACTTAAATTATAGTTTCCCTTCAGATAAATAACAGTTTTATCTTCACAGGGTGAAGTTGTCCTCATTCGTGGAAGAAATAAGTTCATAACAATCTGAGCTGTTGGTTATTTCATGAAGGCATTTCGTTAAAGACACTTGCTTCTTTTAGACCTCCCAGCTTGGTGCAGTTTGTTTTCCACTGACTGCCTGCTGACCAGTAATTACTGCCGGAAAGGGTTTGAGAATATTCCTGTTTTCTGTTTTTACTCTGTGACCTAATTTCTCAATTAATGTGCTGTTGAGAGTATGAACACACATTGGGAAGAAACATTTTTGCCTCACTTAGCAGTTAAGTTAAGGTTGTTAATCTTACACTAGAACTCGTTCATCCTTAATGAACAATATTGTCATTTTGTGTTTTTGTGTTTTGGTAGTTGGAGGGCAAAGAGGCCTAAGGGACATGCTAACAACTGCTCTGCTTGTAAATTAAGGGTTGGGTTCCTGTGTGAGATAGCGAACAGTTTGAATCAATGTGGTCTTGGGTCACAGAATGCTTAAAGGCAGAGATGGTAATGATTTTAGATTTTTGCTACATGAGCTGAAATCATTCATTAATTATTCATCTCATTACATCCTGTCAGCATTCAAGAAATCAAACACTCTGACAAAAGGAGAAAAATGTGGTATCACTGTAAGAAACTCACCCGTTCATTTTATTCAGCCAGAATATAGTGATTGGACGAGCGCTCTAATAACAGCCATGTTTACCCTTTTTATATGTTAATGTTTGCAGTGAACTAAGAGTTGGGAGGGAGACCTGAAGTGACAGACTTTGCCAAGTTTTGAGACTGTAAGATGCTTTCACTGGAAAAGAGCTGGCAACATTCAATTGGATCATTTTTAAAATGTACTCTTACTAGTTTCTCAAGATCCCCCACCCTCCATTGAAATAGCTTCACACATTAACATGCAACACTATCATTCTATTAGACATTTTTCATCCACTCATTGGCACTAATTGTTAATGATAAAGCATTGCTCAATGGTCAAGTTTTGATTAAATATTTGTAGTGTGTTGATTTGATAATGCGGTTGAAACAGCTGTTTGGAAATGACTTCTTGGTTGATTCCCCACAGGTTTTTATATTATGTATAATTTAAGTGTTTACTTAAATTAGAAATTAAATGAGACTCATGGGTTTGGCTCAATTTTCTATTTTTGACCATTTTTTCACAACACATGCTGTAAGATGACCAGAATGGCACATATCTATACTGTTTTGTTTTTGTACTGTACTGTTATTGTCGGTTTAGATTACAGTTGACATGATACTAAATTGCTGAAAATGAGAAATCATGTGCAGTGAGCTCAGATGCCTGTTTAAAGCAGATGATGCTTGAGTGCTGCACTGTGCAATAGCAAAGTGATGGCTGTACTTAGAGAGGAAGCATTTAAAATGCATAAATACATTCATATGATTCTTTTTTATTTAACAAATAAATGATTTTGTGATAAAAATGAAGAGTTTAATTTCAATGTCTTTTTATAATGGCATGGCTGAAAGTTTTATCTCACATTTGGCCACATTTTAAAAATCCATAACCCTTTCATTTTCCTCTGTAACGTCCTCCGCAGTCTGCAGGCTCTTAAATTTCATTGGTTTCTAAATGTTTTTCAACTAACTCATAAAGGGATAAACAGATACAGTGGAAAATCGAGTAGATCAAAACCACCATCTATGGCAATAAAAGAGGGGAAAAAACACTTAGAGTGCTACGGAATATGCTGGTATATTCCTGCAGTGTTGTGCTCGTTTGTAAAATTCTCAAATATTCCCCAGAATAAATCAAATATTTCCCAGAATAAATCAAATATTTCCCCCTCTAACTTCAAACTTAGAGAGTGGAGGAGCAAAGGACACATACAACAATAACAATATATAACAATATAACTGAAAAAATGTCATGATTAAAATGTGCATAATCATGTTCATCAACAAAGATGAGTTTTGGCACTGATGGCTGAAGGTTTTGAATACTTGTTCATTCTTTCTTGTTCACATGAATGAATGAAATGGGATCCTGCATGCATGAAGCACAAGAAAAATGATCAGTCACAGAGAAAAACAAGTAAAACAAAACAAGTAAACGGACTACAGAAGTGAAGGTTTGACTGAAAAAAAAATAGCTGATGAGGCGATGTTATATTTTGGCCAACACTGTCACAATCATCCCATGTTCATGAAAACATGTGCATACACTTCGAAGAAAAAACACCCCAGCCATAATTAAATGAAATTAAATTAATTAAAGTGGAGATTTTAACCATAACTAATAATGGTGTACACACATATACATACATACATACGTATGTCACTGAACAATTAATTTAATATATGAATATATAGAGTTGGCTATATTTAGCAGGAATCAAGCTCCTTTAATTATTCAAAGCACAAGTACAATATCAAGCTCTCAATTTTGTATGATACAAAAATTCAAACTTTTTTTCTGTTTTTTACATTATTTCAGACACAAGATGAAGGTCAGAAGATGTCACAGGACATGATGCGCATTAAGGATTTGCATATGAAAATATTTACCACAGCTCCCTGCAGGAGACACTGTGATCATCTTTCGATTGGAGAAGCATGCAGCACAAACACTGATCAGATGGACCAGTTTGACTCTGTGGTCGTTTCCCACTGACTGGAGAAAGTTGCTGTTCACATTGGACAATTAAAAGTTGGACCAAAGTCAGCATGTTGGGGATACTTCTTGTGAGCAGAGAGCAAAGCGTAGGGAGCAAACGATGTGTACGGCTGGATAACTCAAGGGTTTAAATGGGCACAAGTTTGTGATATTTCATCCTTGATCTGCTTAATCTTACAGAACAGGATGTGAGCTCAGCTGAAAATGGAGCATGCACACTGAAATAATGATGATAATAATTATAATGATACTCATAATCAGAATATACACAAGACAGTATTAATTGTCCAGATAGGTGAAGCGTAATGACATCTTGCCTAACTGAATATTTAATAAGTTGCTGTGTAGTTGCTGTTGTGTGTCAAAGTGAAAGGAATATATAGGCTACTTTATGTATGCAAAGACAGAGACAGTGGGTGGATTTTTTTTCCTCAACAGATTACAGTTTGAAGCCTAGCGACACAATTTCCATGGCTCCATACTCTGCAAACAAATTATTTGACACTGGATGACAGTTGCATTTTGAGATTTGTATTACTATGTGCTTCTCATATAAATTGTTGAAAAACAAATCATCAGAGCATGAAATAAATATGACATGTTTTTGCTATTACACCTGCTGTCATCTCGAGGCTTTGTACACTGGGTCCCCCTGTGGGGATAGATTTGACTGACAGCAGACAATGATCTACCACAGAAGAACCAGTGCCGAAACATGCTGCTCCCAGCACATCCTCACTAAAGAACGCTTTAAAGCAGCACCTACAAACGAGTTGGATCCGCAGCACTGATTGACATTCCTCCTCTTTGACACTTTGACATGGAAATGAAGTTTTTAAGTCGAGCCCTCCAGTCTCTGCTTTGTTCTTTATCTCTCTTTGACTTGGAGATGCATCACACCAGGTCTGTTTGCCCAAGCGGCTTAATAAAACCCACCAACGTGCACAGGTAAAACTAATAATAAGCACATCTGTATACAAGACACTGGTTTTAGGCAGGCTTTGGGCCACATTACACATCAATGCTCTTTCATACATCACATAAATGTAGGGAATAATTATCTTGTTCTATTTTTTCTTTATGCACTTGACAATGGCTGCTGACCTGGGAAGGGGTTGAAGTTATTACATCTTTATTTTCATCCACAAAATACAGGAGTTGAGTTGGGGTCATGAGTACAAACCTTAAACTCTGCTAACATGATCTTTTCCACAGGTGCGGTATGATACGGTATGGCTCTACACAGGTGTGGCCCTGGTACCTGGTACTAGGTACTTTTTTTGTACCTCCTCAGCCCTGGTTCCAAGCGAGCAGAAGCGATGCTAAAACGTGACGTCAGCCTTCCACTGATCAGCTGACCAACGGGTGTCGTCATTGGAAGCATCATTGGATGCGCAATGTCCGACTAGACTTTTCCATTGTATTTTGTCTCACCACCTGGAGTCTTCCCGGCCTCTCTTCTTTCGCTGTGTGACAAAAAGCCACAGAACATGCAACAAACATGATTGCTTTGGTGTCCTCCATTGTTTGTGATAGGAGTGTTGTTGTTGTTCTTCTTCTTACCGGTTTTCTGTGTCGCATGTAAATGACATCATGCCAGTTTTGCGCTGCCGTATGACGACCCCACCCACGCCAAGGAGGTACTATGAGGTACTCAGTTGTAAAAACACCAAAACTGGGCCGTACCGTGCCCTTACTGTGTCGTGGAAAAGCGCCAATTTGTGCGAATGTATCTATGCATGTTAAGAATATTAAGTTGTAAGCTTTAAAGATCTTTTTCAACCTCAAGACGCAAAGCAACAAAAGAGATCATCTCAGGGCCTTTCAAGATGGACAGCAAGTCTGGTTGTGACGCTGTGAGTCAGCTCTCCACTGGCCTTTCAGGAATCTACGTGCATGTCATTTCAACAAGAAAACTTCATATCTGGGCCCCTCTCCCATCAATCATCATGCCATGTTGGGCACACAGACAGAACCACCAAGAAAAAGCTCTCTGGTGCAAATCTTCAATAAAGAGCAACTGTCACACTGAGTCTCTGCAGCAGGCTCTGTTACATTAAAGAGCTGCACACAGCTTACCTCTGCCATCAAATTGAGGAAAAACATCCCATTCCTACTTTTTTTGTTTTTGTCTTTTTTCGTGCATTCTTAAAGCTGAAATAAGACGGTGATAAAAGCTATAAAAATACAAAGTGCAGAGCTTCAGACAGTTTGGATAGAGGTATACAACAAAGTGAAAGCTTGTGAGGCACGCTGCGTGAAACCACAGAAAACTTCTGCTGGTTTAGTGTGATCAGCACACATTACACTGCACCATCTGCTGCCTAATGCACTGTCTCTGTCACTGTTCTATTCCGTCTGGGTGAAGCTGGTTACATGGCCTTTACTGAGTTAGCACTGTTGTGTGTTGTTGTATCCATGACTTGTTGGACTAATCTAATCTAATCGCATCTATTCAAAAAACAATATTAATGCACTTCAGAGCCACCTGCAGAACGAATGCCCATGCAGCATCTAAGTCATACAAGGAATTTGAAGCTGTGGGATGAATTAACAACCTGTGTGTCTTTTTAGTTGAACAAAAAGCACTCATACCTCATACTGTTAGCATGCAATCCTTCTTCTCCCCTTATTTTGGAGGGATAGTCTTCCTCTCAGCAGTAGCCGAGCCACATTTGACAAAGCAACAATCTCATGTTTGCTGATTTCATCTTCTAAAATGTGAGGATTTGCAGCTTCAGTGTTCAATATTACTGCATTGTAAATGCCCAAGAGCAAAAGAGTTGACTTTGACATTTTTGATGATCACCTTAAGTATTGCAATGATTGATCCGTGCTTCTGTTATTACTTTCGTGCCATGACCAGTAAAAACAGAATGTCAAGAAGAACTTGATGTTGACATACACTTATCTTTATATTTAGAATCAATAAGAGGCACTCCTACACGTCTTCAACTTGATCAGGTAGTGAAATGTAGAAAGGCTCTGCCACAGTCCTGCATTTGGATGGACGACAGCAGCGAGGCTGGCTGTGAGCCAGGCGAATCATGGCACCACTAAACCCCGACCAGTGGAACAATACATGAATATGAGCACAAAGGAATGCTGCAGCTGAATGACTTGACAGTAATGATTTCTCCGAGAGGGTGCAGGTGCTAACAGAGGATACAGTGCTCTGTGAAATCAACACCACATGCCTACCTTGGACCTCCTTGTCATTTCGGAACCACCGGATATTGGCAGCTGGTTTGCTGCCTGGTGTGGTGCACGTTAAGGTAATGACGTCCCCCTCCATGGCAGGCTTGGTGAATCCTGTGATCTCCGGCCGTCCTGGCACTCCTGCGTGTAATTATAAACATATATGAACAATAAGAAATGATTAACTGATTGAGAATAATTCCCTTTTTTCAGATAGTTATGCTTTCTTCTCTCAGAAATGTAATTTAGACTTTTGATGACTTTGATTTGCAGGACAAAAAGGGATGATAAAAAGGAATGGTATCACCAAAAAACAAACAACATGGATTGTATTAAGCAGATGATTGATGTGAAAATAAATAATATTAAGTCAAAGACAAAATACTCAGACTCTCTCCTTCAAGATAACTATGGCAATTTTTTTCAGTTAGATGCCTGATGAAGGTCATCGTACAGAGTTGATTTTCATTTTGTTTATTTCTGTATATCCTTCAGCACACCTGTCTGTGTGGCTGTCCTGTCTGGCAGGAAATTCAATATAGCAACACATCCAGCTTACAATCTTTCTTTTCTCATAACATAGGTAAAATACATTATATTTTTCGACAAAGTTAAGGAACAGAACATGTACATGCATACTGTAATTCAAAATGTGCATGCATTCATACTGTCAGAATATGAAGAATTAGCAAATATACAAATAATTGGCCTGTGGAGATCGGGCCAAAGCGGACATGCTCACCCAGAACGGTGAGAAAGGCCTTGGTGGTCTTGACAGGCATGGTGAAGAGCGAGCAGGTGTACTGGCCCTCATCTGACAGGCTGACGTCACTGATTCTGATGATGAGCTCTTGCGACGAGGCTCGCACCAGCTCGATTCTGTGGTCTCTCAAAGCTGTACAAGGAAGGAAACACAAGGAAACACAGAGTGCACAGACAAAAAGACAGAAAACAGAGTCAACTGACGGGCAACTTCACACTAAATTATGCAGTGATGGCAATTAACTTGAAGAAGTACCATTTGTAATTCAGTTATTTGGAATAGTCGTCAAATGCAGCAGACAAGCTGTGGCCAATGGGTTGAAACATTTTCTTTACATTTGCATTCTAGTCTGGCAGACTTATTCACAGTCAGCCATCAGCGGGACGCACTGAAGCGTAGCAGCAGAAAAAGCTCATAGTTCTAGATTACAATATCTGTTTAGGTAATCATTTAGTACATTCCAGGTATTGATTTACACTCACTGTACCACTTTTAGCAACTGGCTCTGTCTGCGACATTTCTCATGTTGAACATTGATAGCAAAGCCTCACAGAAACCATTTAGTACTAACATAATTGTTTTGTTATACTGGAAAAAAAGAGAAATAATTCAGCATAGTGTCATAGTCTGTATCGTGATGTTGATCCCAACTAGTTAAGGTAAAGCTGCAAGAGCTGCTTACAAATGAACTACTCATGATAATCATGACAATAGGTGTTCAGAAAACCTTGAAATAAAACATTTTAGTGTTTTCTTAATGCATATTCACAATTGCTCATTCACATGACACCCTCTCATAAAAATCATGCGGCTCAGTCCAAAAAGGTCATCTCACACCTGTCATCTCTTATATAATTTCAAATTGAAAATCACCTCCTCCAACATGGAAGCAACCACAGAGGGCAGGGAGGAAAGTGCTCTTCATTGAATAAATTACACATTCTTAATCCTCACTCCCTTCAGGCCTGGCCAGGTCTCTCCCTGGACACTTTTTCATCTGAAGTAATTTGAACTCCATTGGATTGCACTACATGGGGTTAAATCTGGCAAAATGTAGCAGAAGTAGGGGTCGATTAGGAGTTAATCAACGTGGTCAATGTAAAATCACATCAGATAAAGAAGACATCTCTATGAAAATCATTAATCACCTGCTCTTTTTCCATGTGATGTGAAACAGTTAAATTGGCTGAAGTGATTATTAGATTTATACAGACATAGGACATCAACAGCGGCGTTTTTCAGCTTCAATTACACCATATCATTTGATGATCATTATCTTATAATCACACACACACTAAAAAGAAAAAAAGAAAGATCAGCTATTGAGATATCGATAGCCCTAAAAACTTTCTTTGTTATCCAAGAATAAAGAGTAAATAAAAACAATCTTCAAGCCTGAATTAAAATTTCACAACAAGCTGTGCCATCAGAGAGCCGGCTTATTATGTGCTACGGGGCTTAATACAAACATTTGATAGTCTTACTGTGGCAAAACAAAGCTGCCTGATGTTCTTTGCAGTTAAGCATCCTCGCTACTGAGCTTGAAAATGCCCACAGGTTCTGGCAGAAAACAGAAAATCCTTTGGTGGATGGATGCATTGGAGAGGTGATGGGGTCTAAACAAACACTGCACAGGAACTCAGAAGATATGGAAGCACAGGCTGAGGAGATCAAAGCTTTTGGACAAGATGACATACTGTACTTCCCCTGCATATCCCTCTATCTCTGTATCGCACAGAGAAAAGACGAGGAGAAACAGAGCGACTCCTCTTCTGCTTCACCTCCTGTTCCTTACATATTACAAAACAGTGAATGGCTGCAACAACCTCTGAGATGCTGATAAATGCTCTGGCCATTTCCTGAGAGGGATTTATCAAGGGAAGACAGACATCTTTGGTTTAAAGTGAGATTCCACCCAAATCTGTAGGTGTAAAAAGTGAAAGATTTTCAGTTTGTTCCTGCAGGTTGAATTCATAACAACAGATTTAAAAGAAAAATAACAAACAATAAAAATGTCCATACACCTCTCCTCTTTCCACCTATACAGTAGATTTGAACTTCTATGTTACATTCCTGATGCTCTGTTGTTGCATATTTAGCCATATTTCACCTACATAATGAACATGTTGGTTGAACAACAGGAATCCATTGACAGTAACACAAAGCAGTAACCAAATACAATACAGACCACTGATAATTTCAAGTGACATTTAAAGCACCAGCCTGTTATCTGTTCTATCTACTGAACAATATCACATTACCATCACACATAACAACATCTAAATGTCAGTCGCTGAAATACAGATTCACATACTTCGAAGTAGAGGCTGAGAAACAACTTAAAGATGGACTTGACTGATGCATTTTTGTTGGACAGCCACTGGCACGACACAGCACGTGAATCAATGACATATTGATAGAATGACATGTACAAAGGTTTGACTAACCCAAAGACAAGTGTTATCTATTACTCAAACAGCATATAGCCCGGGAACCATGCTACTAGCATCCAATCCAGACTCGAGGCCCAGATTGTGGGCAGATCTGTCACAATCAGACCCAAATGCCAGTGGCTGACAAAGCTTTTTTTCCAGGTGCTTTAGGAAATCAATGTGATAAAAAGGTTCATTTCCCCCAAACCCTAGATAGCTCCTGCATTGTTCATTCTGCTTAGGAGAAAGCATAAATCGGCACCCTGACCTTGTGCATGCTGCAGCCTTGCAGCATGGCAGCTTAATGCGCAGTACATCTCCTGTGATGGAGGCCTTACCAAGGCTGTCTGAAATCAGTAAAACTCCCCTCCCCCTTCAGGGCAAGAGATACTGTTGCTATCACCCTCTGATGCAAAGTAATGTTTGCTTTGTTTCTCTTGACAGTCCTTTGCACCACCAACCATGTCAGTGGAAGACCAATTTGAGGCCTCTCAAGAGAACTGCAGCTTGTTGGTTGAGTTTGCTAAAAGATATCTGGATGTACAATGTCCAAGAAGTGGATTAAAAATGCAAAACAACATTTACAATGACTTATCAAAACATGGTGCACTGCTTTCATGTGTAAGAGAAGAGTGGTGTGGCTACATTAGCTCTATATCCTCAGATGAAACTGGAAGTAGAGGATCTAGAAGTGCACTTATCACATGTCATTCACAACTGCACTCCACTGAGCAGCAGACAGATGTTCCCCAGTGTTTCCAATCCAAAATGATGAAGTATCTCCTGATCTATATCCAGATAGAAAAGGACATTTTACATCGAGCCATTAGCCTTGGAAACCAGCTGACTGCTCTCAGGTTCAGCCAAAATATGTTACATCTGTGATGCAGAGTGTCCCCATTTGGCCCTTTTTGCATGGCCTGTAACCACTTTGAGTCAGTCCTGGAATGTGAAAGCACGAGCTGTCCTTCAGCGAGAACACGGGGTCCTGGCTCAACCCCTCCCCAACCTCGATATCCAGCCAGGGGCTCCACTCTTTGCAATTAGAGTGTGTTTGCTGCTAGCTGTGCTCACTCAGTGGCTGTGTGGGCGATTCTGGATGTGTTCCAGGGCTAGTGGTGCAGGCAGGGGGCTCTTTCCCACCACACATGTGGCTGCAATTAAGAGAAGGAAAGGGCCTTGTTCCAGAGGGCCATTGTTACTGCCTGTGCTCTCAGAGATCCCACAGAGCAGATGCTACTCAAATTGGACTCATTTTCAGCACTTGAAGGAGGGAATGGAAGAAGGAGGAACTCTCCCAGCAGCTACGCTACGTCCCCCCTCTTCAAGTGGTGAATAATGAGAATG
Source organism: Synanceia verrucosa (assembly GCA_029721515.1). Lineage (NCBI taxonomy): Eukaryota > Metazoa > Chordata > Actinopteri > Perciformes > Synanceiidae > Synanceia > Synanceia verrucosa. The sequence continues at coordinate 5,424,236 of CM056559.1, forward strand.
AATATTTTTGTCTGTCCATTTCTCAGCCCACTGACATAAACTTGATTGTACACTGCGGGAATTTTTCTGCCTTTGAGTCCTTTTTTTCATATGAACTCTCTAAAATTAATTTTCATTACACCAAAGCACAGTAGGGTTACATAACGCTGCTGGCTTTCAAGCAGTTTTACACAATCTGCGGTTTGTAAAGTCATTACAGCAGAGCACATAGTGATGACTTTGTAAAAAGGATCTAAACATTTTTCAGGTAGATCTCAAACTTCTGCAGAAATTGAAATACCGCACATTCTTCAGTATTAAGTATATATAAGTTAACATATGTACACTGAGCTAAATATAGTACATACAAGACCAGCTTTTCACATTATTGATAATAGATGAGTATATAGTGCCATAATGGTAGATTTGCATTTCAGTGAAGCTGGAGGTAACCCATTATACTAAAAAGCCCATTAGTCCCTGAAGAAAGACATTAGCAGTGGCCATGACACCACACTTACATTGAGTTGCCAGTAAAAACTGAAAAGCAAACAAAACCCTCAAACACAAGAACAAACTTGCGGCTTGTGACATTTTCCTTGCCGCCGCATCACTGTAAGATTCCTTATCCAATATATAGTATAGCTTTTTATTTCTGGTGATTGCATTCACTCTTCAAAAAACTGGTGTTCAATTGTGAAGATTACCAAAAGGAACAAAATGTGTAAGTATCATAAAACATTTGGTTACAACTGAGATTATATTCTGCAAAAACCCAAAACCCAATGGAAAGACGTCTATCTTTGAACTCCACCAGTGTTTTGATCTCAACTAGACTCAAAAATGCCTCTGTGGTGGAGTAAGTGTCTCTGGGACCACATTTTGCCATGATGACTCACATTCAGACTTAAGAGGTGAAAACAATAACAGCATCGCTTTTGTGGTTGGTAATAATAATAAGAATAACAATAACCTGCATATGGTACCTCACACCAATTTTAGACTTAAGATATCTGGGATTGAGCCGAGCTCAGGTGAATACTAACTACACTTCCAACAGACCGACCATCAAATGTTCTGTTTACTAGAATGGACGTGGAAATGCACTTTCACTGGTGCTCACGCCACTAATTGTATCCTTGGTAATTATCCTTCATTCTCTCAAGCTAATGAATGTTTTAATGCTCACATTAGAGCATTCATTTAGCACATAACAGCATTTTGATTACTACAAGCCAATTAAGATCAATTTTGCTTTGTGACCTTTATGATCCAAGCTGAATTCCCCAATTAAATGTCATGAATGATGAACCATAAACTTCTGAGAGATTGAACTGGGATGAGGAACAGTGCTGTACACAATGCCACAGTATGTATGTAGTATATGCTGTCTGCATTTCTTTGCTACAAACACACACACACACACACACACACACACACACACTGTTGTTCAGATGATCAATTCATTATCTGCCTTTGACATGAAACCTGCAGTAGCTACCCATTAATTGCATAATTCATATTCACCATGTGTGACAAAAGATTCTGCTTCCATCCCGCATGCCTCCAGGAGTGTCATTACCATTCTCTACAGCATCACTACTTAGGGTTTTTTCCTTTTCCCACATGAGCCAAAAGTGAAGTAAATCATAATGAAGACAGCAAAGGACAGCTCTGAGCTCATTTGTCCTGCTTAGTAATAATAATTCATAACCCCAGCAACATATAAAAGGGATAATTCTACAAAAGACATATGGTCCAAATCAATTTTTTTCGTCATGGCAGCCCACCACAGAGCCACTTCCTTAAACAGTACCCCGCTAATTGGTCTAATGTATGAGCGATGTGTTAAGGGGATCTATCTCTGTTGTTCCAGGTCTGCAAAGGAATCTGGATGCTGGTCTTTGCCATAGTGTAGTCTGAAGCCTCTAAGGTGGCAACAATCAACCAAGACTCAGATATACATAATGGATGAGGAGAAGTGCGCCAAGGAGCCAGCTGGCATGATATAAGAGGAGGGCTGTGTTCAGCTTTAGACAAATGTGCAGAGACAGTCCAACCCATATGGATCAGCTTTGGAAATCCAGCAAGGTTAACACTCTCCTGAAGCGCCACAAGGTTTGACTGATCCTCTTATGGGAGAGGACGAGATCGAGGTTCTTCTTATCATTTACACTCTCGCCAAAGATACATTAAGCTATTGAGCTGCCGCCTGCCCACTATTTCCTCTCAACCGAGAACCACATTCTTATCCCAATTCCACATCTGTGGATGGGATGTGACATTGCTGTGTAGACGAATTGTGGGTCACATCTTGTAGGACGCACTGCAGGGATTATGTTCTACCTACCCGAGGGCTCCCAATGGGTTTATAAACTAATTGTGCACCTTTTACATCTTTCTGTTAATTTGATTGCAACATTCAACAGAAGAAGGTTAATTGGAGTAGTATTGTCATCAGTGGAGACTGTCCTTGCTGGAAAAATGGACTTGTTGATTCATATGTTTTCTGTGGTGATGTAAGCCCACATATTGTCTGACTTTGACACCAGAGAGTGTTGTTCATGTTCAACCTCCTAAAAACTTGAAATGTCCTCTTTAATCATGACCAGCAGCCTTTCCCAATCTTATTCAGGTAGGAACAGTGTGTAACAATGAAGGGATCTGATATAATATAATATAAATGCTTAAGTCTTTTCCTTTAGTGTATGATCACCTAAAAATAAGAATTGTTGTGTTTTCAATAGAATGAACCATTTCTCTTTTCATACAGAGCGGGTCCTCTTAATGGACCGGACATCATGCACTCAAAAAAGCAAAATTGGGTGTCTACTACATTAATCTAAGTGTAACATGTAGCTTCTATCATATATAATCATGTTTTGGGGTTGAACATCATTAAGTTATTTTAGCATGATCTGTTATAACTTAACATTGTGTAAATTAATTTATGTTGACAGAGCCTAATGCATTTTGGGAAAGATAGCAAATTGCGAGTACAACTCCAGAGCAGAAGGTGGCAGTAGTTTGCGAGCCGGGAGTTTTAGAAACTTTACTTCCAGATGTTCAGCACACAGTTTAAAACACATGCTGAGAATCAACAATGTTCATTGTAGAAGACAGTAAGCTAAGTCCTTTACTGGACTTAAAATAACTTTAACTTCAAAATAAACCACTGCACAGAAATATCATATAACTTGTTACTGTCTGCTCTATAATTTTGAACGATTAATTTTGTCACCGAATGTTTTCATAATGTGCTCACTAATCATAGCAGCATTAGCAGCTAACCATAGCAGGCGCAAATTCTTTCTATAATTTTTTTATGTTCACCCAACAAATGGCTTTTTTTAAGTGTGTTTCTACAGTAGCCCAGATTGGACAAACTATTCTGCCATTATGTATAGGACTTGCACTCATGTATGAATAATGTTTGATACTTGGTACTGTTATACCAAAGTGGACTCAAGGCATTCAGGAATCCCTTTTCTCCTTGGCTAGTCTTTAAGGCTTTTTTTCATATTCTCATTTGTCAGACCTGAATTAAAATGGAACAAATTATAGTCAGGGCAAAGATCAGATTTTGTCTTACTTTACCCAGCAGCTGTCGAATCCAATCGATATAATATAGAACTTCAGGTTCTTTACAGATGTTTCTCTTTACTCCACTATAGCTGCTGAAAGGGATTTAAAAGGTCATTTTAATACTTTTTCCCTCTCTCCTATTGTGTATCAAACTCCAAACACATCCAGACAAATGCCCTTATCTTTCATACTGAGCTTGAGGGAAAGAGCAGAGAGAAGATTTCAAAAAATGCCTCACAGAGCGTTTTGTCTAATTTAAGACAAAACAACAGATGTATTTCTATCATCATTACTTTTATGCATTGAGCATCCGGAATCACACATAAAAGCTGTATTTCCTTTGGGATCACAGGCGTACAATGACAAACTACCTTTGTGAGGAGAGAGTGGGGAGAAACTTGCATGTGCATCAAATGGTAACATATGGCCATGCTGTCATGGACACCCAAGGGGATTGTTGTAAGCAGAGAGGTGGACAACAGAAGCAACGGACGGAGACAACAAGCAAAAGGAAAATGAAAGATTTATCTAAACAGCCAGAATAAAAAGGAAGCAAAAAATCTAAACACTGGGAACAAGAAAATGCAACATAGCTACAATCTAATGTACTCACTGACAGGAGTCTATGGCCAGATGTTCATCAGAGGATGAGAACAGCCTGCCTCAAGCTCAGCCAGTCTGCAGTTAGTTGTTGGACTGAGAGGTAGCATAAGGTTGAATCTGACATTTTTCATTGGCTCGTACAAGAAGGCACAACAAACAGGAGAGGAAGGACAGTTGCAGCCCTCTGCCAAGCAATTAACTGGTGATTTGGCACAGTGGAGATTTCTTCCCAGGTGTCCCACCCTCATCCTCACATGAAGCCCGTGTTGTCCCACGCCTCCCGTTTCTCCTGATGGCCTCACAGGCATCGTATGAGTTGTGCCAATAAAGCTTTTCATTTGGCTGTTTCAAAGGAGATGGAGAGGAAGTGTTCCCATACTTAGCCCTGGCAACCTCTGCTGGGGGAACTACATTCATTTTGTCACTCGTATTGCTCAACAAAAGGATTCTGTCATACAATATGAATGGCTGCCCAAGAAGGGCAAAGTGGCTTATACATGTTGTGCTCTTCAAGTTTCCCCTACATGTTTATAACAGCAGAATTCTCCAGTTACATGTGGATGTAGATTATAGCTTTGTATTCGATGTGAACAAAACATGGCTTCGTTTCGGAAAATAAATAAATTGAGTTTTTATCTGATAGAATATGATATTCAGAACAGTGTAATAATACAACAACATTACAAAACAATGACTTTGGTCTGAATGACTTTTGCTTGAATTCAAATCCTCCGGGTGCATTAACACCATTCACACAAGAATATCTATTTAACATTTAGTTAACTTTCCTTTAATTGTATTTGGAAGTAATTCCATGTAATAAAACACCTTAGACCTCATTACTAAATCCAATCACTTGCAAGGGAGAAAGTTGTTCTTCAAACTGTGACTCTCATTCTGTTGGTTCACTCTGGCGTCTTTCTCTCCTATCAATTGTTATTCAAAGGGAAAGTTAATCTTCAATCACTGAACCAATGATATTGTATTAGCAGCTACATCATAAATGGAACGGGTAATATTGTGTGAGAAACACTGAAAGATGAACACTCCTAACCCTTACAAGGCCAGTCCACTGTTACACTCCCTTTCACCCCAATTCCAATTTATCAGCACCACACTTTTGTCACCTTTAAATTGGATTTGGCTGGTGAGAGCACATTATAATTCATTCTGGCTCGGGCCTTGTTTCACGAGGTTGCAACAGTGTGCTTCCTTTTCAGTAACATCCAAACAGCTATACAAATGTAGGGCAGCTCAAATGCTAATTAAGGCCAATCATCTTACGATCCACAGGCGTTACTGTGTTGTAAACAACGCTGTCAGTGTTGCATGATTACAAAAGTTCAATTCAAAAACAGTCTATTTCTGTTCAGTTTGTGCCCTGGGACATCAATAGAGACATGAATTCATTAAGAGCCTGTTTCTACATTACGTGTAATGCATTTACTTCTCATCCTGTCTTTTTCCTGTATTCAGAAATGATGTGCTCGCAGGCGGGGACAATTTTATACATTCCAAATTTGAAAAAATTAATGAAAATGACTCCTGCAGTAATGTAATCTGACTCTGGCATCTTTATCATATCTCATCACTTTATCATTACAGCCATTATCCCTGGGAAGATTACTCACCTTTCTTGTCCCCAAAGAAAAGGGTCTGTTGTGCAGGATTTGACCACTGGAGGGAAGTGTTATCATTGTAATCCACACGACAGGTCATGTTGGCTGTGCCCCCCTCCACCACCGTCACATTCTGAGTTATGGGGAACTGACCTTGGCTACCTGTGGGATTATAAGACAGAGTTTTGGGTCATGACCGTGACATGAATAGATTGCTATTTTGGACTGGTTGTTACTGTCTTTTCATTGAATCACATTAATGTACCATTCAGACTTGACACCTTTCAAAGTTAATGTTCTGTCGTCATGTCGCCCAATTACATTAATGTCTTCATTACAGCACCGTAAACCACAGATAGCTTAATGAAAGCCTCGTTGACATGGCCTTCCACAGCTGTTGGTGCTAGAAAACAGTGTTGTTTTTTTTAAAAGGAGGAGACAATGGTAGGTTTTAGTCTCCCAGAGCGCCTTCCTCGCTGCCTTATTGCAAGGTCCTAATTGGTAGCATGGCCTAATTAGAGGTAGTCATGTTCTGCTGCAGAGTCTAGAGCTGCAGCTGGGTGGTAAATTGACACATAATCCTAGACACTGTGGGCCTTCGATCCGAGCGACTGCCTTGCCCCAAAACAGCCGCTCGTCACAGTGTGCAGAAGACATCCAAATGAGGCCTAATCACCCAGCCTTGCTGGATTTTACCTTCTTATTCCACATTTGTACTTGTCGTCTCAGCAAAGTCCCCTAATTACATTGCAGAAGCATTTCTGTCCTGCTTGTGTTTTATTGAACTCTGCCAAGCTTCAGACACAGATGTCTAAAACCAATACTCTTTTGTAGGGAATTGTGAGGAGACTAAGTGCATGAGCCTGACCAGACTGGCCCCTTTAAGGATGACAAGAGTAAACAACAACAACAACAGTGTTAAAGCTCTTGAGTTGATGCCTGAAGCTGAGCATGCTGTATTTGCCTGGGAGCAGTTTACTGCCCACAAGCTAATCCGTGTGCATGTTTTCTCTTGATTTCACAGGTCTCCTTTGTTCTCCTCCTGTAATGTGCCTGAATATGAAGGTGACATTGTCTCTGCCTCTCCCAGGTACAGTTCACTACAGGGACATTTCAACTAAGGGAGCAGCTGTCTGCCTCATTAGTCCAGCTCAAATGGGGGAGCAGAGGAGGCTGGGACAGCCAAAGGTCTGTGGACTTTCCTTGACCTCGACTGTCCTGATGGAGACCATTGTCGGCTACAGGTGAAGGTGAAGCTGACTATAAATAGTAATGGGAAAACTATTCCAACAGTGCACATTACTTATGAGCTCATTACACCCAATCGCACAATAGCACATAAACAAACATGTTCCCATTTCATCATGTCATCATTACAATAATTCAAATTCAGTTGGCTGGGTGTCAGTAGGTAGTCCTGCAAAATCAGCTATGCATGTCATATTAAAAAAAGGAGGTGGGTGTGGATGCATTGTGTGTGGGGTGCCGTGTGGAGATGTTGTTGTCAGTTCCTGCATAACTTTTTGTCACATCATCCCCATCATCTCTCCAGTATCTGCACTGCCTGTTTCCATACTGCTCACTATTCACAGAAAAGAAGTAAAATCCAAACAATCATGAATATGAGGCACAATCCCTCAAATTGTGGGTCAAAAACCTGCTCTGAAATTCATTTTAATTATGCCAGTGAGGCAAATAACGGCCATTAAAATAATCTGCTGTTAGGCAGTAATATTGTGGGTGTTGTTTTAAAAGAAGTATCAGTGCACGTTACCGTAGCTAACTGGGCTTCACAAATACATTCATGAAATTCCAGTCTTGACATTCTGTAACAGTCTTCAGTATGGCATATACTGTCCTTTCTGTGGAAACATAATCCCCAGCGTCAACGACAGACTGTATTTCATTTCTTTTTTAAAGATGGTGATTGGAAGGGGGCAGCTTATTTCTGCAGTACAGCACCAAGCAATAGCCTAGAAAGTTACTGAACCACAAACTGCTCCAAAGATGCTACGCTGTGCTGTGTGACCTCCACACATTAACCTAACTTTAAAGAGTCGTGTGTGTGACAAGGATGGGTATGAGAGCACTTACAACTCTGTATTAAGAGGACAACAAATAGTTAATACAGTGTACTAGCATAATGTCATGGTAAATACAATGGTGACAACCAGGTAACAGTAAAAACACTATACTTTTTCAGTAACAACCTGTGTGGCTGTATAATGGGTTGAAAGCTGCGCACACCCATTTTACTGCCCTACGTGTTTTCATTTCTTTTGCATGGAAAAAAAAATGTGTGGGAATCTTCTACCGCCATTTTTCATCAGCTCCGCACATTTTACCCCTTATTACATTGTTATAACTACACTGTAATATAAAATGTTATAAGTTGCTAAGATGCAATTCAAAATACAAATCATTAAATTAAAGCCACAATATATAAAACATTTAAAAACGATTAAAAGAAACCCACTTCATGAGGGAAATGAATATTTGTCTTTTTACACCAATCTAGCCTTGGATTGTATCTTTTATCTAAAACACTTCAGAACGTCGGAACAAAAAAAAGAAATCAACATATGGTGGCTTTAACAGCACACAATAAAAGCGTCTAGGTAAAAGCACAGATTATGTTGAGCCATGGCTGTGTTTTCCTATAAAAAAACTCAGTGAAAGGGAACAAACAGTTCTGAGAACAGTAATGGAGGTATGAAGGTTGTCTGCTTCACTGATGATCCAAGACGCCTCAGTGAAGTGCACTGATGAAATGAGGAATAAACCTGCACTTTTGCAAAATGCCTTCAGGGAGGATATGCCATCTCTTAAATACAAAGCATATCAGCTCTACAGCCTAAAGGACTTCAGTACTGGGCGTTTCTCTATCCCTTTTCAAATGCTTATGTGTAGGCCTGTTATATCGAATGAGAGGGAACTACTTATTTTTAGTCCAAGCTCATATTTACAGTAGACAGCATGGAACCTGGCTTGGCTTCCATGACAGTGAATGGGTGAAGCAAGGATTAAGTAACCCGAGATGTCTTGATGAAATTAACTCTGAAACAATTTGTAAATTAGGAGGTGGAGGGGGAGAGTGCCTGAGGCACATCTCAGGTTTGGCATTTTCAAGGAGTGAAACTTAGATGAATGAGAGTCCGATAAGTTCAGTATGTAGCATCCTTGTGAACAGCTGTCTTGATGCTAGGTGGATTTAAGTACAGCCGAATGCTAGGGGTGTGACGAGAAATCATTGCTCCTGAGGAGACAACGCAGGGACCGTCTACAAAGTGCAACATCAGAACCAAAAACGAAAAGTGTTCCCCTTACATATAATGCTGTAGCATCACCACATTCAGCCCAGACACATCTCATCTCATGCTGCTGATACTACAACACTGATTTTGACAAAAAGTGATTTAGTGTATTTTTTATGATAGTTTTTATGAGGTAGCGTTAAATAAACTCTGTTTAATAAATTAGATAGAGTTAAATGACTGATGCCCAGTCATATATTTTGTCATTTTAGTTTTCTTAAAAGTAATGTGATGATAATATCGTGTATCGTCTCACCCCTACCGAACGCTGATAAGACATTCTTAGGTGACTGAAATGTTACAAATAACATTCATAAACTGAAAACATGCTGTGAGAGATTTAAAGTTCTAAGACAAAAACTCCACTCCTGGAATCAATAAGTAGCCCTGTCCTGAAGTATCCCTTGCTTTACGGTCTAATATAATACACTAAATAAACATCATGCTGCACTGAAGCAAAGCCATGTTTATAATGTTTACTGAGGTGATGAATCAAGTTTTCAAATCATTTTCTCATAGAAATCTTACAAATCACTCCCTAGCTTTTTGAAAGAACACAAGTTTTTAATCACTTCTGCGTTGGCCTGTCAGACTTAGGTGGTAAAAACTTAACTGTCATCACAAACAAAGGCAAGCAGTCTAAGTCTACTGTCTGTCTCTCAAGGCCATTTCAGGACTATGGACAGCACCACACCCACAACCACTGGATGCATGGCCTTTGTTGCTCTTTATACTTCCTGTTTCACAGTAATGTAGATGACATGAACTGATTTTGTGGTATATATACAAGTTATTGTGCATTACAAAAACCAGAGGTCTAGACTCTATTCTGGCTGAAATTAAGCTCAATGCTTTTGCTTTTTTCATGCTGGCAACCTTCCTCCTTTAATGCATGAATATGATGGGATGGTATAGTAAAAGAAAAAAAAAATCAATATGTGATAAATCACACTAGTGTTTCTCTCTCCCTCTTGCCAATCTATATTCTGTACATCTTTCCATAAAGGGAGGTTGGGAATAAAAAAACATGAAATGATAAACCCTGAACTAAAAATGAACTCATTTGTACATTAAAATTGAACTTAATCAGTTAATATCCAAGCTTTTTATTGTTTTGTTTTGTGTGTACTGTATGTTCACTTAATCAGAACATTTCCAACATCAGCCTGCTTATGGGCCTGAACCTTAAAGCTATAATTGGTCCCATATCAGTGCTTTCCCTCTTCACAATGTTTTTTTATGACGGTCACATGGATCTGAGAGATGTTGTTTTTTTTTTTTTTAGTGCTAAAGCAAAGAGCCCACTCCAGTGAAAGCTGAAACTGGCAATATCACCCTGAGCTGGGAGATTATGGTTCACATTCAGGTGGGCCACCAGCACACTGATCGTCAGTCACAATGTCAGCACACATGAGATTAGTCAAGTTGCTTCGCTTCACACAGCCAGGATGCTGCTGACGCATCTCTCCACTGTGACATTAACTTTCACACAGAATCAGGTGACATTGCCTCATGAATCAAATATTTACCTGCACGGCTGAAATTAGGTAGAAATGCAAATGACAGAGGATAGCATCTTCATGATGAACACAAATATTTGATGATTTGATTTGTGGAAGCGCAGAAACAGATGTCTGCTAAAACGCAGATGTAAGATCTGCTTTTCACCTCTATACATTTGAGCGTGGGATGAGGTCTGTGCAGCAGTTGTAGAGTATAAACATGAATACAGATGTTCAGAGTGGCTGGCTGTTGAGTATGCATTAACGATAAACTATTTCATTTCATCTCAACCAGCCTCTCTTCATGCTGTTATCAGAATGCAGCTCAGACTGTAGCCTGATGAAATCTGAGTCTGACAATATTAGAAGCCAAGAATATGATACTTAGGTTATTGATTTTACGAATCCTGTGGGGTGGGTGGGTTTCCAGAAAATGTGAACATGAGGGCTGTACTTAAAGGCACGAGAGTTAGCTGATGAATGCAGTAAATGGACTGCTTTATTATTATTGATGATGTGGAAATCTTTTGCTTTCGTTTTAATATGAATCTCATGGAAAACCACAGCAGGCTGGGAAACCAGGCCTGAAAAACGGATCATTTGAGGACCGTGTTGCATACATAATTTCACCGACTCATCTAATGACCACTGATTCAGGGTGTGAGGTGAAAAATACAAGGAACATCTCTGTTGAGGAGAACAGAGAGTTAGTGGAGGAAGAATGAGCCATACCACCCCAAAAGCCTTTCTCAGTTTCAGCTGACTGCTCCAAATAATGGAAAGCAGCGCCTTGATGAATGGCTGGAGAGCAGTCAAGCACACCACTGCAGAATAAACTGTAAACTGCAGGCAGGATAAAAAGAAAACAAATAACTAAGAAAATAGTTCAACTAACAGACGGTGCCTGCTTTCATTAAGGAATGCTAACAATATAAAATTAATTTCAGGCAGTTAATCAAACCACAGGTTCCCCTCTGGTGCTCAATTTTACGAGGGCATTTTTTTGCAAATAGAGATGTTGGAGGTGCTGAGTTCCCTTCTCTAAGCTAATGAGTCATGGCAACGTCATTCAGTGTCTGCCACTGACAAAAAAATAAAAAAGAAATGAAATAGTCCTTTATCAAGTTCACAAAGCATTTACATACCCATAAAATGTATTTAATTTACACAAGTTTCCAGTTTTTGGACTAAGATTAAAATTGAAGAGCTAACATATCAAATTATTTTAATAGCTGTCTCTGTTTTTTTAAAACAAATAAATAAACCCTCAGTTCATTTACAAAGTCAATGCTGTCAAGCTGAAAAGTAAAAGTTGGAAAAGAAAACCAAACGCAGTACATTAATACTCACAATGTATTCAAATAGACAATATACTCTTGAGAACATGGTGATTAATCACTGCAATTGCTGTGACTTGACAAAATTGTAATTAATTGGCTAAGTCTAAACTGTGTGGCCTATTTGCCAGCATGTTGGGAGAAAAGGAAGTCGAACATCCGCAGTGTATAAATATTCCATTTAATTAAAACTAGAAGCCTCTTGTGGTGTGCATTCCTTGGTGGAGAGAACGAGAAATAATGGAGCTTGCCGTCTCCCATGTGAGACAAATACAGACAGCTCTCAGTTCCAACTCAGTGTGAAGTTTTGTAAAAGCGTGGCTTACATTTTGCTCTCCACATCCTGTTGGATTCCCAGTGTTACTCCTCTAATACTTGTGTCGGAATAACTTATCCTCACTCGCACTTGGCTCTCTCCACAAGAACTAATAGACACTTTCATACATGCCTCATCCGCCGGTTCAGCAGTCATTAAAATTCTTCAGAGGTCACACAGGTTTTAACACCAACTATTCTCTGGAGTAACATAATTTATATTATTATGTTATACCATATATCCTGCCCTGACGACCTTGTTTAAACCTTCATATAACTAACAACCTGCAGTATATACCCATTGCTAAGATCTCTGCTCTTCAGTAAACATTTATTTGAAAAATTCATTCATTCTTTCATCCAACACATTATGCTCTGATGTTTTTTTTATGAAAGGTTTGATTCTCTGGAAATACTCTTAATAGTTGTGAAATGATTCCTTCATCTCTTTAGTTAGTAGATGTTGTACAGCAAGGCTTAATGCTGGGACCAGTTTTAAAGCAATTTTAGTCAAGAATGAACCTCATCTATTAATGTGCAATTTCACTTCTTTTCATTATACCATTCCCATATTCCATATTATCTTTATTACACCACTCGATTTGCTGTGTTCAATAATTTTTGCCCACTCATTTCAGTCACTTATGTTGTACATATAATGCCTAAGTTATTCACTTACTGTATATATGATGCTTTAGTTTTTTTCCACTTGGTTATTTTCTACTGATGTTCTTGATTTCTTAGTTTTTATATGCCCTAATGTTGCACTATCCACTTTTCCCTGTCTGTGGAAGGAAAAAAGGATTATCTTATTTTATCTTAAAAAGTCAGAGAACCATGGGGAGAACCTAGAAACTCCCTAATGCCACAAAAAATTCAAAGTATATGTCAAATAAATGTTCCTCAAAGACTTCTGTAATTTCAGGTAGTTCTGGACTACCTCTGATGACTGATGCTAATACTGTATATGCTGAAATGCTAGTATTTATGAGAAGTTTGGTTTTAATTAGTTATTTGATGCTGCAAAAAGCTCCGTTATGTTGGATACTTTGGCTTCACTTTTATACAGTGGGAGGAAGTGGGGACACATCTTCCATCTACTGTACATATTTAGTCCATGTGCTAACAGATTGTTAAGCCTTTTAAGGCATTTCTTTTTTTGATTGAGCTATTCTAGCAGCCAAGCAGACAACATCCAGTCAGGCTTTTGGCCAGGACTAAGGGAAGGAGCCATATTACACCCACTTTGGCAATCATTCTTTTTTTATGTCAAGATTTTATTGATAAATTTTATGGTTTGTCAAGGCCTTGCCCTCAGCTCTGTCTCTGACCTTTTGGCCCCTCTTGAGTCAGAGTGCAGCTTTAACACCACAGGCAGGACTCTGGGCAGCTGCTAAGTCTACGCTCAAGATGAAAGATGACTGGATTTCACTGTCAGGACACCTCGGCAGTGAAATGTCCTGCCAGACAAGCTCAGACTGCAAAATCAGCGTCATCTGAAATCCCATCTGAACAAAAAGGCCTTTTTTCAAAATTCAAATTGTAATTGTTTTAATTGTTTGTTTGGCAGGTAGCATTTAACTTCTGTTTGCAGAAATATTGATAATTGCATCAGCAGCAATATTTGAAGAAATATTTCTAATGTTTTTGCATGAATAATACACTCTGTTACACAAAGAATAAAACAGTAAAAGCAACAGTGTGAGGTAGAGTAGGTCTATTATACAGGCACTCTGACAATAGCAGATATGTCAAGGGAAACAATAGCTGATTAATGCAAGAATTCAGCTTTTCTCTGCTAATTGTTACTTAGTATTTTCGAAAAATGTTATTGAGGGGGGATATGTGAGCAGAGGGAACTGTGAAAATTTAACACAAAATCAAATATATCAAGCCAGTATATAAACAGCTTTCACATTATGCTCAGTTGCCCACTTATAACCACCTTACCAGCACATTTCATGACGCTTTATGAAATTAATCTTTTAAATTCACTGTTGCAAACAATGGTATTCTGGACTAACAATACAATCCAGTTTCAATCAAACTGGCCTCTGTGATAAAACCCTTTTTTGCCAACTTGGGAGCTGTAACAGTGGAAATATGCTGGTTTTAAATGGCAAACATGAGGTAAAGAGATGAAACTACTCAAAATACAAAACCCATTTCTGTCAACAGTGGCATAAACCGAAAACCAGCAGCTTCTCATTTCTCACAGCACTATCCAGGACAGGACAAAACCTTTTCACTGTAGCTTTATTAACTTTTTGAGTGCCATTTACGCCTTTCAGTGTCATTTAAAATCCGACGCTTGAGTGCCATCGATGTAAAAATACGTCAAAGTGGTTTATCAGTAGCTGGTCACCGATCGCGGTCTCACACAGCCTGTGAGTAATGTTGGGGCTTCTGGGAGATGTAGTAAGTGCATAAAGAGATGGTATACACCACAGAGATGAAAGCAGGAAGTGGAGACGATTGTGATTACAGAGTAAAATGGACAGATTCTGGAGAAAAAGTAGAGTTTTTAGTGAAAATGTCCTCTACTCTAACTCTGATAAAACAAGAATGGAACAAGGTAAAAACATGATGAAATGAGCTATTCAGTATTTAGTACAAAATATTCTGTGGGTCTTAAAATATCACTCAAAATAGGCAAAAACACTGGCAAGGCACAAGGCACTTTCTGTTTTAGAAAATGTCTGGCACTCAAAGATTTTAAGTAATGAAATCACACTTGTTAGCGTATCAACAAGCGTATGGTGCAGCTTGGTTGAAAAACTTTATCTTAATAATACCTCAGGTTTCATTTTCCCCCTGGAGTGAAGAGCTCAAACACAACCAACCTGAAGTGCAGTTCTAAATCTATGCATGTTCTTGTAAATACATTTCTAGTATTTGGCATGGAAGTACTGGTGACATCACTTCAGTAACATCTCTGTTAAGTATGCATTGCATGCAGATGGATGTTGTTATTCAAGGTGCTCAGCAAATACAGAGACTGCTGTTTTCTCCTTATGCTATTCCTGTATTTTAGATATTAATTGTGCCTTAAGTGTCTGAAATTAATAAAACCCAAACATCCAAGGATTCGGTTGTCATTACACCTCACTAGTTGAAAACGAAGTAAAGTAGAAGTGCACTTTGCTCCACAGAGCTCTTTTTGTTCCTTTGAACTTAACAACTACTCACTGACATGAATTTAAAAAATGAACAAATCTACAGTGAATTTCCTGAGCCCTACGCTGCGATTCAGCATCATTATCGGAGCACTGATCGATGTGTGTGAATCCACAGAACCAGACTGGATTCAACGGTGGTCGTCTCAGTTCGTTCCTGCAGAGTTTTTAAGATGCTTAATGCCACTGTCACTTTTGTTTGTGTCTAAAAACACTTCCTGTGACCTCTCTTACATATATGCAACACCTTAAATAAAGACCTGGGATACTCATAGGGCATTACAGAATAGAATTGCCCTTTATTATTTGTACAATGAAATTGTGGAGCTTCTCCCTTTTCAGTGTACAAGGGTAAAATAAATATGAAAATGAGAAATAAGTATGAAAATAAGTACATAGTGTAAATCTTAGAATGTAAACACACAAATAAGCATAACATTTGTCTTATATACAAATGCAAATATGAATATGAGCACGGATTTACAACAGGGCTAAATGCTGGGAATGTAAACAGGAAATGTAAAAAATGTATTGCACTACAGGATGAATAAATGATTTCTAGTAAAATGTAAACAAACATGGGTTCAAACTGAGAAGTTCTCAACCCAAAACTTGATGCAGCAGCTCAGACAGACCCATAATCAAGCTGGAGAATGTCTGTCTAGGGCTGTCACATAATAGCTGCCTGTCACATGATTCTCCACAGCAGTACTGATATTATTGCTTAGTATACCATTTATGTAGTTTTCCTGCCAAAACTAACAACACCGCTCCCTCAGAGGGAATGAAGTGTCTTAGATTAATGCTGACCCTTCTGTGGAAGACTGAGGACATGAATACACACAACAATGACACCAGTTCAACAATGGTTCAAGAAATCTACACAACTAAACAGTCTTTGCTCTCTGTAGTTAAAGAACTCAGTCGAATATTTATCACACGTTTATGTGTGAATTACAGTTTTTCTTTGCAATCACTGACTTCCTCTTGTCCAATCTGTCGTCACATTTTCATAACTCCAAACACAATTAGCACAACATCCATCTGCTGCGGACCATACCATTAACACAATTCATGTTGTTTTCACAGGATATATGCAGTCACTTAACACATTTCTAAAATGCATTTTCTTTATTTAATGTTATTTGATCAGCTTACATCACCAAAATGATGGATTTTTCCATTCATATTTAAAAATGCTCGCTCACAGAATGCCAGAAATGAAAACTTAACGTTCAAAACTTTAACCTTCCTAAAATGAAATAGATCTTTTATTCTGCACCAAAAGCAGCTCAACATACTGAAACAGCTGATGAAACTTTGAATGAACACATCACTGACACATTTATGAAAAGGTGAAACATTGAGAAACAGGTGATTTGTTGTAAGTTACAGCTGTGTTTTTTATTATTATTGTTATTATTTTGCTGTTTGTTGTCATTGTTTTAAATTGTTGTTTTTTAACAACATTGTTTTTTAAATTAAGTTCCTTTGGGGGGTAAAGAGGCAGATTATATAAGATTATTCTTCTTTCAGCTCCCTTTCATTCAGATTTGGGAAAGTTGTGTATTCTGTTTATTGAATTCCTTTGATTTTAATCAATGAATGAAATATTTTTTAAAAAAAAGTAACAGTAAAAACAAGATGTGGTGTGGACAAGGACATGTGGCTTAATTCTGAAGATTATATAGTTTAGAGTTTTTCTTTACCTTTTTTCAGTATTTGTGTATTTTATTTTCACATATTTGGAACCAAATTCATTTATGTTGGAATTTCTGTTGATCACTTGCAGTGATTTTATTTTGTTAATATTTTTGTGTTGCAATTATATCACTTAGATTACACTGTATATTCTACAAAGCTGACTCATTTATAATTATAGAAATATCTCTGTTTATATTTGCTAAACAATAAAAAAGACCCCCCATATTTCACCTACTGTAAAACATTAAAAGGTGAATTCCAAAATATAGTCATGCTACATTATAATGCAAAATACACAGAGATGATGTAAACAGCATGATGAATCTGACCACACTGCCACTTAAATAATACCTGAATGTCATGCTGTGCTATGCTGGCACTTTCATAACTGGAAGTGTTGATACAGGACATGTTTTGGAAGTGAATGTTCATGAGAGTAGATAAGACAGGCTGCTTTTTGTCATCCTCTAGCCCATGAAGTAACCCCATCAAATCTGATTGGTTTCACCTCCACTGACATTTCACTGACCTCCACTGAGCATCTTAAGTGGGAAAACATGGGCAAAAAAAAAATCTTGTAACTCATTTCTGTAACAGGAAGGTCATATGTGTCACCAACAACAATCATTTACACCGACAGAGTAATTTAAGACCTATCAGTTCAACATGAAGAGAAATGCTTCTTATGTTTATGGCAAACCTGCTGGTCTGAGACACTCAATAATCTGTGCCATTTTAAAAGCTATCAGTCTGCGTGACTGGAGAGATTTAAGCAACTATTTAAGGGCAGCAGCTAATTAGCACTAAATCGAGCTCTGATCCATTAACTGCTGCTAATCTTTAAATTACCTGTCCAAAGTGATCCATGTTTGAAAACTGTGCAACTCCTGGTTCCAACTTAGTCAGCTTTAGATAATGTCACAATTTAAAATCAGCAGGGAACATTTGAAATCTTACTATACTGACCTTCCAATATGCAATTCATTCTGTCATAGAAAATCCATATGTAATTATGGTAAAAGCAAAGGCTGTGATTACTTTTGTCTAGATTAGTAATGTACTCCATGTCACTCTCTTTCACAGCCCATTTGATTCAGGCAATAAAATGCAAATGCAAAGAGGCTGGAGGAGACAATATGTGTCACTCGTGAGCAAAATTTTTAATTCAGCTGCAGTTTCTGTCTCAGCTACTGTTTTCATTCCAAGTGCAGTATGGCTCCTGGTGGGTTTTTGCGTGATCTAATATGAATTTTATCAATGCACAGTCAACTGTGTGCATCCTTTATCTGCACTGGGATTATCTTCTGTAATACTCCCATCAGCTGTAAACAAAAACAGTTCAGAGCAGATCAGACAGACACATGTTGCAATGACCCACCAGTGTAAACTGCCTATCAGCCCTGCATTGTATTCATAGTCAGCACCAATAGTGTGATCTTAAATGATGCAGTCAGCTGATTGAGCTGTTACAGAGCCCGATGAAGCCTGTTAGAGAGGAAATAACCAAGACGGAGTGAGCTGTCTGTCAGCTTTACCCTCCATCAAAAAGGACATTTGGTGCCTGTTACTGAGTAGCACCTGAGCAAAACGAGCCTCCCTCGACTCAGAGGTGGTACTGAGTGCCGTCCTCCCCTGTGATTTGCCACAGTGGGGGAGGTGCGGGGAAGGCAGGGGGTGGACAATCCACAGAACTGGCAATAAATATCCCAGCTGGGGGAAACTCTTAGCAGTGTTTTTTTTCTTTGCTGTGCAAGAAGAGGAAAGTGGTAATACATCAGCTTCAGAAAGTGGGTCAGAAATACTGTACTGTCTCCAGGTGAAACAGGAAATTACACATACTGCTGTTATTTATGTCTGAACATACACATGAATGTGCCTCAAATGAACTTTGGGATGATGTGTTTTGTTAAATCCTGGTGCTTTAAAACAGTCTGCTGAGTATAAAGTCCACATAATGACAACAACTGCTCCCAGTAGTGATCAACCCAACCCCAGAGGACTGCCAGAAGACTGATTAATGCTTTATTTGATGAGAATTCAAAGGCACACAAGCTTGATTGTGATTTATGCAGCACATTTTGTGCAATAACCACAAGTATGGATTTCCTTTAAAATGCTGATAAGCCAAGAGGTGGCAATACATAAGAGTCGTCACCATGTATTCTTCAAATATTATTCATGATGAGTTCTGTCATGTTCTCCTAAAAGCACACTGAATAATGTGGTCTGAAACACGTTTTAGATGTTCTACAAAAACTTGCCACACCTGGAATCTTTGCCCTGTCCTCTTTAAAGGTATTGTATCATAACTTCTATCAGAAATGCTGTTAAAGCCACATTCAACCTGCCTGAATATGAAGACATATATACGTAAAAGTGTTTTTTCAGCAGCAGAGACAATAGAGCACTCTCACACAGCCTGTGAGTAAAGGTGGGGCTTCTGGAATTTGTAGTCAGGACATAAAGAGATGGTATATGCCACAGAAATCAAAGCAGAAAGTGGAGACGACTTGTTTTATCAGAGGTAGAGTAGAGGCCACTTTCACCAAAAACACCACTTTTTTGTCCAGAATCAGTCCATTTTGCTCTCTAATCACAATTGTCTCCACTTCCCGCTTTGAACTCCGTGGTGTATACCATCTCTATGCTACTACTACATCTCCCAGAAGCCCCAATATTACTCACAGGCTGCGGGAGACAATGATCAGCGACCCGCTGCCGAAAAACCACTTTGATGTATAAATATGTCAATGACACTTATCATGAGTTAATCATCATTGCATAACACTGTTGTACTAATTTCAGCTTCACTACTCATAGACATGTTGCAAACAAAAGTAAGCTGCTTCACTACATCTAGCTGAAAAACATGAGTCTGGGAGGGACAGTCATCCTCAGAAGCAGATTACTTTAACTCTCTTTAGCAGTGTCTGCACCTTTTCTTTGCACTAGCACTGGTCAAAACATTGCTTCATACGCTCAGACGAGTCCTCAGAGAGAAAATAAGTCTCTATATAAGGTCTCAGGAAATAAATCCAGACAAGGATGATCTTTCCCTCTAGCTTACAAGCTTTACTTTCTTTATAACACTTTCTCCAACGAGTGACGGAGCAAATATTAGTATGCAATAGGAAAGCTGTGAAAACCCATTAATCAATATTCAAGACTGATCTATGTGGTTGTATTCATTATCTTCACTGTTATTAATAAAGGCTATTAACCATAATTAGGGCTGAAAATGCGACTGAAAAAGGTTTCTCAATGTTGAAGGAGATTCCAAAGGTTCACATGCTGAATGTGTATTTTCTGTTAATTAAAAACTACCCCCTAATTACTTCTGTAATTAGAAAACACTGCATTTACAAAAAGGTTCATTCATGAACATTAACAATATTAATCAGCGGGTTTGGTAAGTCGTGTCCAGCTAGAATCTAGAGCTAGATTTCATTTCAGAAAAGACAATAGTGCAGTAGATTGAAACTGGTCAACTGTACAAAGCAAACAAGCTTTTACTGAATCTACCAAAAACAGAATTAATAACAACATCAGTAACCAGGCAGAGTCACCGAGACACTGGAGTGATGTTAGGATGCTACAATAATATCAACCAGCAGAAAATTAATATCAAATATGAAAGGAAAAGAAATGGTCTGGGTATCATCAAGTAATTTGAGGGTGAATAAGAAAGAAAAAAAACCACTCAAAGTGTTGTTCGGTGAATAATAAATCAGAAAATGACAATTTATTCTGCAATAGATCAGATTTAATGACAATGAAGTGGATACCTACGCCACCAAATATCAGGACAAAACATGAATAAGGCTACTGAAGGGCAGCGGTAAAATTAAAAAGGATGAGAAGCAGGCTTGTGACCAGAAGGTCTTCGGTTTGAGTGCGCACAGGATGTCTGGGAAATCTGGGTTTGGAAAGCAAATGAGAATCACTCTCCTCCCTCATCTACCGCTGAGGTGTCCTTGAACCAGGAACAACCCTGCAGCTGCTCCAGCGAAGCTGCGCAGCGGCCAAATAGAGGGAAAGCATGACTGGGTGAGACGGGCAGCTCCCTGGTGAGAACATGTGAATCTATACATATGTGAAGCAGGTTGTATCTGACAAGCAGCAGGCATGTTCTGCAAAACTCCCCTGTAGCAATAAAAGGTTAAAAATGCTCAGAAAGCTTTGCAGGAAGCAGCGTATGTTAATGCTCCCCGGGCTCTAGGGGGAGATAAAAGGCCGATCCAAACATTGTTTATTGGGAACTGTGCACAACATAAATCATGTAGCAAGAAAATGGAGGCAATAACTCACCTTTCGCTTTGCTTTTTGTCCCAGCCACTGATAGCATGAGGGGGAAAAGCGAGGAAACAGCAGGTTAGATAGTACAGTATTAAGAAGCAACATTGATAGCATGATGATTATTCGCTCTACCCATGGTGACAGGAAGGAGAAGATGTTGTGACTGTGGAAATGTAGGCAATCAGTATTCATTTATACCATATTGTGTCACGACAAATATAGTGTTATGGGTAAGAATGTCAAATCTGCTTCAGTTTTGGATCAAGAATATATGTGTTATCACCATGTAGTGCTTCAAACTAGCTAAATGATCTCAGGATATTCCAAATAATTCAAGTGTGTAAAAAAGACCTGTATGCTACACTTACTGTCATTTTACAACTGCACTGTAACTGTCAGACTTTTATATTTCTATTTTTATCTATCATAGTTTATCATTAATTGCACCTCATATTATATATATATTATATATCATAATATACTCTATCATAAATCATAATTTGCACCTTGTATAATCTTTCAGATTTTATCACAGTTTACACCTTGCATTCCTCTTATGTATCTATTATCGTATATATTTTGGTATTTCATATTTAATCTATCTATCTATAATCCAAATAGTTAAGTGCTGTAAAATTGTTTATTGGCAACATCACTTAAACACTAATCAGTATGGCAGTGCCTGGGAAGAATTATACTCAACAATTTTCAACTTTCACCTTCTGTGCTAATTACACACTAGTCAGGGTAACATGGCAGATTGGTAAACAATTTCCTTTCATCATCACTCAAGAGACAGAGTGCTTTGTTTGTCTCCAACTTTACTGGTTACATAAAGGAAGGTGCTTTGCTGTCTTTCAGGTGGAGACACTTCGTTAGGTCTAATGAGGACAGAGCATTGTTAGCAAAGGCTTCAGATGAGAAGAGATTAACAGTAGATTTGCCAGTAAGATTTTGAAAGGGACTCGTTGCATAAACTGCAAAATCAGCACTGAATGCTGATCAGAGATAGAACTGTGTGCCTAACATGAGACAAAGCACCATAAACCACAGAAAAGGACCAGCTCCAGACACATTCACCACCATCCAAACCTTATCAAAAGACTTTTTTGACCTCTGTTCACAAGAAAAAACAGATCAGCTAACCTGCTTGCCTGAGCGAAGATAACAGTATTGTCTATTTCTAGCCTCCCAAAAATGAGCAACCACACAAGGAAAAAACACAAAGAGGATAAACACTGGGATGAAATTCAACATTCACATCTGGATTTCCCTGTATTCCCCCAAAATAAATCACTGAAACACTACAGATTTCACGAGAAGCCTCTTGAGGAATGATTGCATGAATCACTCACTGCTGGTCTTCCTGCAGGATTTAGCCTATTAAAGTATATTTGAGAGGTAGGAGGTTATATTAATCAACAGCTCACATCAGAGTTGAGAGTTTTCAGGGAACAGAGTGAGGTTTTGCTTGTAGGCTCAAAAATGAAGGTTTATAACCGATTCATGCATTATTGTGTTTCCATGCATCCTTAAGTTGCCATCCATGCCATGAAAGGACACTGAATATGAATATTTGAAAAAAAAAAAAGGATTTTAGCATTTGTTTTTTGTTTTTACAAACTGGCAAATGTGCATGTTTTAATTCAGAGTGTGTATATTATAAAGAGAAACATTCATAGAGGAGTGGCTTGACATTTTTTCTGCTTTCTTTTGTTCTCCTGCATGAGGCAGAGCGCCATCAGGTGAAGCAGGATGGGAGGTTTTCTTTAAACAGCTTGACCAAATCTGCACTGACTGGGGGTCACACAATGTGACAATACTTCTTGTGGACTCAGAGGTTGACTGACAAGAGCACTTCTCAAGTCCTTGAGAAATAAGCTCCTCTTGTAGTATTTACCTCTCTTCCACCTCCAGTCTACAATGCATTGTGTGCTGACACATCCTGTCTATTATGGGAAATGTCTCACAGTGAACAGGCTGTCGTTCTCTTGCAGCTGCTAGTACCGGTGACATTGTTCACACTCTGCACACCTCATTTGTTTCTGTTGCTGTCAAGGATAATTTTTGGCTTCTTACCACCTTTCTGCCGCTCAAAGTTGCATCTGTATTCAATATGCTCATTAATGCTGCATTCCTGTGTTTCTTCATTGATATCTGACAACCGCTTGGCATCCATCGTAAAAATAATGACATGTTTGCAGAGAAGGGGCTCTGTGTGTCTTTGCATGTTCGTACTTATTACTTGAGATGAGGCTTTTTGCCTTTGAGGCTTTTTTCTCAGTAACAAGGCCAATTCTACACATGACATATCTTTATATTTGTCTTTATAAATTTACAGCCAGGCCAAATGTTCAATAAAAATAGTGATCACATGCATATTATAATCCACATAGCTGGAATGTAGCCTTGTGGAACAAAGTACTATTTCTGACTCCAAAATAGGTCAGTGTTAATCAGGAGTCTGCAGAAAGGACAAAGTGTTTATCTATAGAAATGGGTCATTTCTTTGTGATCCTTGAACAAGCTCTTATTTGATGACAAAATGGGTGGGAAGACTTTACTAGTAACGTATGCCATTCTAGTATCTAATGGAAAATTCATTGTTTTTGACACTCATTAATCTTTCTGTATGCTCCCATGCCTGTGCCTCTTCCTATTTTCTCCTTACGTGGAAGTTATTAATCTCTGACTCCCTCTAAATTTAATAGTGTTGACAAAGTCAGACACCATGATAAGATTCTCCTTGCTGTGAACTGGAAATGTTTGCAAGCACACGGCAAGCATATCAATATATCCTATCTGAAAAGTATAACGCGTTGACATTCCAAAGAGGACATTCACTGAAAATCAATAGCAGGGCACAAACAACACACTTCTCTGTGAGAATGTCAATGTGTTTAGCACATTTTCTGCATGGTTAAATGCATAAGTGCATTTAATAAATCCAACACAGTGTAGAAATACTGCAAACACCAGCCTGTCTGTGTTCACATGATTACCTGACCTGAATGCAGCAAGTTACAGATTTTCATTGCAATCCAAAATATTAAAAATATGGTTTTCATATACTTCAGAAAAAATAATAGCTTAATCAGCTCTCATTATCTCAGACTTTCTAAACAAACCGAGCATTATCTTGTGATATTTTAGGGTCTAAAATATTCTTTATTGTAATGACACTCAGAAAAAAACATCATTAACTTGAAATAACTTTACAGAGGAGTGAAAACAGCTCAGGAACAACCCTGCAGCTCCATCATATTATTTGTGATTATCTGAGGCGATGCAAAGGTTATTTAACCTGGACAGGCAACATGTGGAGAGCAATTTGTAATTAAATTTCCTGAACACTGATCATCACTTAAAACCTCTGACAGATTTTTGTAGGTACAGGCTGAATGCTAAATAAATCTTTGTATTATTAATGGCCTATTTCACTTGTAGTTAATTTGGCTTGAGTAATACTCTCCGATGAATTAGGCGTTTTAAAAATACTTCTTAAATGTCTTATCTTTGCGATGCACTTGGTGATACAATCTGAGTGTAAGAAATGGTAATAGTGTTTCAGAAATAACATGATGGTTTATTTGATCAGATGTTACATGAGAGGCCTCAAATAATCCCACTTAATGATCAACAAATGAAGACAATGCAAAAAATAATAAACACTGAGAAGAATAGCTTAGCTAGCTTTACCTAACCTCAGAGAAGACAAGGTTGAGACAAAATGGAAGAAAATGTGTGCAGGGATCCCACATGAGACAGATGAGTGCAATATGTGCCGGAACAAAACAATGAAATGGATAATAGCATGTCAATGACAATGAGATAAGAAAGCAATGAGAAAAAGCAGAATGCACTGAGGCAGAACGATGGGATGTTGGCCAGTTTGGCCACCAGAGGCAGCCTGCTTGTTAGCTGTATTTGCATTGTGTGCGATCGAAGCAAGTCCATTCATTTTGTAACAAAGCAATATTCGCTGGTCCCTGTGGTGATTAGTTTAACCGACCGCTGAGAGGTTCGTCCTCTAAGAAATGCTTGGCCTCCGTCCCTCAGCAGGCCATCACAGGGGTCAGTGCACTCCTTCTGCCAGCATCACACAACAAACTCCTGGGACAACGCCACTGTAAGTAACCCTTTGACAGGGAAGCAATTCATCATATTCAGCTCACACACACACACACACAATTTAAGTGGCTGCTCTGGGCATATGTGCATGTTAGTAGCTCTTAAACAGCAGTAGGTGACTGAAATGTTGGGCTTCAAAGAGCGAGATAACATCAGTTTTCTATTTTAATCTAATGGTTTAGGGCTGCATCACAATCATTGTTATTATATTTATTTATTCATAGTATAGCCTACAGAATTTAATAAAAATGCACATCACAGTTCGTCATTTTTCAAAATGCTTGTTTGATTTAGCCTGAACGAACAACGGCTTATCAAAAGAATTGTTCATTAACATCCCGTGGATCGACTAATTAATTAGCTTATCATGCCAGCATTAGTTTGATGCTTCACTTCTTACAACCATTAACCATGATTTCCAGACTCTATAGCGCCAACTAGAACTGCATGTATTTGATCAAATACTGAGACTCTGTAGTGGCTCCTTCATGGTGATTTAAGTATCATGATACAGACCTTCAGGGAAGAGAAGAAGAGCGACCTTTGAGCAGCTCTTGATTGAAAACTATCTTTAATGTGGGAGGATTTGATCACAATAGATCAAACCAAGAGCATGGGTGGCAACAGAAGTCCAACGTCTGGATGTGCAGTCTATTGAACATGAGGTGACACAGCTGGTAAAGTTCAACAGCTGTAACACTCAGCTGTCTCACCTGTGTCCAGAGTTCTGTGAATAATTTAGTGTTTTAATGGATTATTGATGAGGTCGAGCTGCAACAAACGGTCAGTGCCTGCAGCTTTTTTTACAGCGATAATACTGAATGCAAGCCGGTTAACAGAGCCAACTATTTCCCCAACCAGCGGCAACTCCCTTCAGAGCAGCACAAGCATGCTCTCCTCTTCCTGCTGCTGGTCCGATGAAAACACCACGACTTAAACACCATTCGGGAGCACTGTGAAAGGCAGAATTACAGGCACGCATGTGGTTCCTCCTGACAATGCCCCGAACCAATTCCTTCTTCAATTTTCTCATCTTGTCTCTGCTGTGTTTCCATTGGAGCACTTCATGTAACGAAAGCCTGCGAGTGTCCCTCCAGTTAGAGCAGCACAAACATGGGAAGGTGAGCCGGAGTAATTGAGAAAAGCTGTTTTCACACCACTGTGTCATGTTGTGGCCACTGTGCGATGATGAATAAGACCTACTCATCTTTTCACATCACACAGGTATTTGTAAAAATAAGTGAAACATACAATCTTTTACCAGGGAACCGTGAACTGTACTGAAATCTAGAAGGTAACACAGAGGTTTAGTTTCCTTCTTTTCTTCAACATGTTTTCATCAGATGAGTCACACCAAAGTCAATGTTAGGTCCTACCTGTAAACCTGTAAATACTGTTTTACTAATTCACAATAAAAACAAACTAATTTTAACCACCTAAGGAAATGTCAAGGTAAGGAGGGATTTAAAAATTGGTTTCATTAACACAATAGTCTTCAATATTTGATGCTTGCCCTCTTTTACTCTTATTGCATGTAGTGTATGACACACATAGTCTAGTACTGAAGAACCATTTAATCCAAGACCTATTCATACAACACAGCCATCACAGGTTCATCTTATTTCTTAATTTATGACCATATTTTTGAAGTGGAAGCTTGTATGCAGCCATTCATCACACTGCCAAGACGAGGAGATGCTGTCAGACTGTCATGATGTGGTGGACTGTGAATTACTTTTCTTTCCGTTTCCTCTACACCGCTCTGTCCATAGCGGCCTTGAACTTTACCATGGCACATAAAAGGTTATGCCTGAAGCAAAAACAAAGATTTGATTTGATTTACCATTTCAATAGCTCATACGACACAAAATTGCCTTTTTTCAACAGAGGTTGTAATAAGACGTTTTCAATGCAGCAACCTGACCGATTCAGTCTTGAAATTTAATATGAAAAGACACAGCTTACAGCTTCTGCACCTCCCATACAAATCAGCTGTGTGTATAGCATACATTTTCTTGCTGGACAGTCAAACCCTATGGCAGTCAGGATAAGGGAAATACATCACAACAAAGACAACAACAGTGCCTGCTGTTCCTCTATCACTCAGCATTACCTGCAAGGTGGTTTGTGGTGAGCACGCCACGGGGTGCATGACACCATGCCACGAGGATACGCTTCAGTCCAGCTGTGCTGTATTTGATATAAAGTGAGATGTTTCAAAGTGATTTTGGAGTGTCCATCTCTACTCCTCGCTCTACGAGAAATCAAATTTCCTTGTGTTACAGAAAACTGCTTGACATTATGTGGCTGCACCAATGCTTTGCAGAGGCCCTGTGCATGCAGATGAGGGTCCCTGCTTAAGGCGATCCAGGACTCAAACCTCCTAAGTCTTTATCTGCCAACCCCTGGGATAATAGCACACATACCACTCCTCTCTTTTGGCTTCAGTCTAGCACGATAGTGATACTGTCAGACTTCATATAACCCACAAGGGAAATGCATAATTCCAAACGCCAATTTTACAGTCAATGTAGAACAATAATGTTGGTTTAAATGATAAACACACATTTGATTTGATAAAAACAATAATATTCCCATCACTTCTGAGATGAGAATTTGTTTTTTTTTTCCCCTCTATGCTAACCAACCAATTTATACCTTGACTATTGCACCGTACAGTTGGGATGTAAATGAGTGTGTAAGTTAATGCTGTTTGAAATGGACCCTATGATGGCATTATGCAGGGTGTTTTGTTGCAGAAATGACGATACTCCACGAGTACATTTAGGCAAAACGTGTGGGTGTTAGGAATTGGTTCCATTCATGTTCAGAAAGTGAGCTAATATTTAAGAAAGCAATCTTAACAGAGATATGATGAACAGCAGGAGGGAGTGACACATGCATGAAATGATGTGCTTTGCCGTGTTACACCTTCTCATCTATTCACGCTGTTCAGAGGAATACAATACGAACACAAAATTGTTTAAAGTTGTCTTGCTGGGATTGGAAGTCAGTTTTGGAATTATTTGCAGGCGTTACATGAAGTTAAGACCCTGCATGATACCTGGCAGTTAGTTTGAGCCCCGTTCCAAATTTCTGAGATGTTTCGCCCTGTAAAGTGTTGTCATGGAAAATGTTTAAAGGTAAAACAGACTCTCTGCCCTTGTTTTCAGCAAAGAGCATTTCAAGCTGTGAAAAACTGATAATGCTGTTCACTTGGAGCAAATACATGTCACATCTATGGAATGAAGTGTTTCGATGCCATTTATGGAAACCATGTTGGGTGAAGTTAAATGTCGAATTGAATGAACTGTTGGGTCAAGCAGCTGTCGGGGGTAGAGAAGCCATGGGGTTTCTCAAGGTCATTACATGCTGGAAAACTGGGAGAGAACAGCAGAAACCCTTCAGCTAAATACAATTCATACAAACGTACTGTGGCGAAAGCATGTATAGCGCTTTGTCACGTAACGTAACCACATGTGAGGTGCACTAGCACACACATTCACTTCATCACCCTCCTGGCAGATCAGTCCCTTATCTTTCGAAACACACTCACAATGGTGTTCCATGTCCCAGTGATGGAATTCTAAAGAAGGTCAACCTCTAGAGAGTACTTTCGGCCGCAAAGATAATCCACTTTGATGAATCTGTTCACATTCTCAAAGCGTCATCCTTAAAGCCTTTTGGAGTCATCCACTTCCACCTTGATATGAAATAGATGCTTCATAAATCACCTCGGCTTGCAAACATCTTTGGGCTTTATGACACATCAGCCTGAAATTGAAAACTTGTTGAGAATGACAATGATGATGTGTTGGAGATGTTACAAGGAGGGATGCTTAACACTGTCAGTGGTTCAAGAACAAAATGCAAAGTAACACTGCACTGACTTTGTTTTTTGGCATTAGGAATGCAATTTGGGATCAAAAAACAGGAGAGTGACATAAAAAGATGAAAAGCTAATATTATAATAATGTATTATATTATTATGCTGTTTTTGCACTGAAAAGTTTATTGGCATCAAATTGAATTATTATTTGGTGAATGCTTAATTATTCAGCCTGCATTTTAGATTTTTTTTTTTTTTAAATCAATGACAGTCCATTTTCCATTTCCATTTTCATTATTTTGTGACGTTTACCCACCCAGTGAGTGAGTAACAATTTTCTGTCACTCATAGCTTGTGGAGGAGGAGTGTGAGATCTTGGGTTGGGGAAGTAATTTCCATATTCTCCTCCATATTTTCCTTCTTAATGAGGAGAGAACATCAGTGAGGTTGACCTCCTATGATACTCCGTTGACTTTTTCATGGAAGAAAAACTCATAATCACCACCCATCACCACCCCCATGTGTTGTTCACTATACAGCAGCACAGGTGAGCTGGTGACAACATTTCTGTTCATGTGATCCATGGAACAATGCTCACCACCACTTCTAGTTTTGCCAGTGGAGAAGTAAGTTCTTTAAACCAGCCAATGATGATTCCATCCATGCCTCTTTCCAAAAAGCAGCAGGGACGAAAGAGTGCATGTGAGTAACATAAAGAGAAGGTATACACCACAGAGATCAAAGCAGGAAGTGGAGACGATCGAGAGCAAAACAAACAAAATCTGGATAAAAAGTGGTGGAACTGGCCTCTACTCTACCTCTGATAAAAGAAGAATGGAACAAGGTAAACACAAACATTTTTTTCATGATGAAATAGAGAGTCTCTTCTTTCGTTTGAACTAATCAGTGTCTTCAGAAACGTAGTACAAAATATTCTGTGCATCATGAAAAATTACTCAGAATGGACAAGGCACAAGGCACTTTCAGTTTTTAAAAAGGGCTGGCACTCAGTGAGTTAATATACAGCACTAGCTTCTCCGTAGGGCTCCTGGTTGATCCAGATGCAGAGTGTTTCTGTATCTCTTCTTGGACAGAAAGTCCAGCAGGGCTGCATTTTATCAGTATTGAGGCCTTCCTCTTGAGGGGTTAAAATACTGAGGCCCCTACTCAAAACACCAGCTTTCAAGATCCCACTACATTTTAAAATACCAGCAATCCGGGGCCAGGTGGGCTGAATTTTCGACATTTTGGCACCTCAATGGAGTGCTTGGTCTCCACCCTTCAAAGCTGCATTTCTGCATGAAGGCCACACATGGTTACTACCACAGGAGGATAGCCGGAGAGCCTCCTGGAAAGGAATTAAACAAGGCAGGTGGCAGCCTGTTCAATGCAGGTGCCTACAGTAACACCAGCCAGGTGCTCAAGGCGAGAGGGAAGCTGACCAGGAGCAGCCTCTCGGCAACGTGGAAGGAAATCCCCCAGGGTGGCTGCAGTGACTTTCTACACCATGCTCATTTTACTCTATGAACTAGGCATATTGCAATTCCAAATTCTTAATGTTCTAAAGTTTTCAGTGTTATATTTTACAGGAATGGGTATAAAACTGAAGCAGAGGAGAAAACATTTATCAAGCTACATTAATCCCTTATGTCTCTTTCATTTCCCTAATCTCCACTCTGAGCTCTCTGCTCGCCAGGTACTAAAGAACAAACCACAAATCAAACGATTTATTGTGAGATAACAGACACAACAATTTCTCATAGACAAGGCCTCAAATATATGTACAGTCATTACTTATCATCCTAAATTGTAAATCTAAAACACAGTGAAAATTAGTCTGTTCTGCAAAAGTCAGATTACAGAATTTACAGAAAAGAACAGTTTAATTATGAAAATAGACAACTTTAAGGCCAACATCCACACACAATCTGCAGTACGACCAACCAGGATACAATGCATTTTTGCATTTATCAAGAGTGGCATGAATAATAATCTATTTTGTTAGCATGGGTAAAACTAGATTCAGTAACTGTGGGATTTATTATCTGTTGTTTATTATCAGTTTTCAATACAAAACTGTTTAAGTGACTGTTCTTTAAGCCTTGTAAAATCGTATCATGTCTGAATAAACTATCCTCTCATAGTGAGTAGCAGCAGGTTAAACCGCTGGAGCTGCAGTGTTGCCAAAGAAAGAACAAGCACTCTAACAGAAAAATTAAAGTTACAGAGGTACAAACAGTTTAACATTTGGCATCAGGCAAACAAACAGTCCATCTCCATCATTTCTGGAGTCCCTTAACACTCGCTTTCAAAAGCTGCTGCTGGATGAAACCTGGTTATCTGGTCTCACCTGGCTAAGACTCAGCCACAGCTGAACCAGCGGCCGGCCAGACGACTGTGACAGTGCAAACAGAAACAGGGTCCATGATAGTGATGGATGTCTGTTCTCCAAACAACACACCATGATGAGGGTTAAATCAATCTGTAATGTATTTTATTTAGCCCCATATTGCAACAGTATCTCAAATCTAAACAATATGGCATCATTTTAACTTCATGCATGTACAAAAGTTATGCCAACTCACCTGGAAAGCCTATTTGCCATTATTTTTTGAAATGTCAAAAAGTTTGTAAGAAGTTATACTGACAAGCCCCTATTCATTACTAAGATTATATGGAAAAGGAAATATTAAAAACATTCAATTACAAGTGCATGTACAAAAACTCAGCAAGAGTTTTTCATATTTTCTATGCCTGTGTCGGTAAGTGCAGGGTTTCTATTTTCAGTTTTGATGAAATGTTTTAATTTCAATGTCAGTGTCCTGCTATTAAATGCAGTTTTATTATCAATGGCAATTATAAGTCACCGCTCAGCGCTTCCTATTCATTTCATATTGATAATAGTGTGAAATGGTCAAACGTAGATGCTATTTTGAGTTATCTTCTACAGTGGAGTCCTCTTGTGTGTTGATACTTCTTACAATGAATAAGAGAACTGTAACTGCAGAGTAATACAAAAGAAAAGCTATAAGAAAACAGCAGGGTTTGTAATCAGCCCTTTGATTTCAAGGTCTTCCTGGATCTGAAAATAGTAAAAAAAAAAAAAAAAAAAGTACTGCTAATGTCAAACCATGCTGATAATTTTTGAGACGGAAGTCATCCTTGTTAAGGGCAAAATATGTGAGTCAGATTTAGAGAAAGGATGAGACATTAAACCCGATGTCCATCCATCCATCTACCGCTCATTCATCCTCATAGGGCTGCAGGGGGGCTGGAGCCTATCCCAGCTGTCTGAGGGTGAAAGGCAGGGTACACCCTGGACAAGTCTCCACCTCATCACAGGGCACATACAACCAGACAGACAACCACTCACACTCACATTCACACCTACAGGCAATTTAAATTAGCCAATTAACCTAACCCCCATGTATGTTTTTGAATGGTGGGAGGAAGCCGGAGTACCCAGAGAGAACCCACACAGACACGGGTAGAACATACATTCCCAGGCCGGGAATCGAACCCAGTACTCTCTTGCTGTGAGGCGACAGTGCTAACCACTACACCACCGTGCCGCCCTAAACCTGATGTCCTCTTTTGGATATTCTGGATAAGATAACATGAATATTATTTTGAAACTTTATGTACATTTAATTTTAACATAATTCCAAAAAAAACAAATGATGCTGTGGTTCAGATGGCCAGCAGGCCTCATCTTGCTCCAAGGGATGCTGTCTCTGTGTCTGTTAATTGAGACTTCATTCATGTCAGTGCTTTACAACATTATGCTAAGTGATGCAATTAACAGCTACTGTGGCTCAAGTCTGAAATCCATTAGTCATACTTATGATGCAACCATCTAGTTTGATAATATTCTGATTGAATGTTCCTGTGCAATATTTCCTATTGATGAATAAGTACAAACACCTTCTCCTGGATAAGTGAAGGTGCTGCATCTGCCACAGAGTTTGAGTTGCACTATCAAGGATCAAGAACATTTAAAAGTGCATATTTAAAAGACACCAAAGTAATATAGGATTTTTTTTGTGTATTTTTGTGGCAGTTTTTCGACAATTTTTTGACACAGTTTTTAAGGCTCAAAGCGTAAATGCTGTTTGGGTATATAATTGTATATAATTGTTCTGATAAAAGTGAATGAGTAGGACCACACAGGGCTTTTATTTTGTTGGCTCCTGGCAGGAGTCAGTCAGTGGGCATTTGGCAGCCTTCTCTTTAATGGGAGTGCAAAATCAATTTTAGCCAGTTAGTGAAAAAGTCTTTCGTTATTATTGTGGTCAAAGGTTGAGCTTTTTCTTGTCTTTGGTTTCCTTTCTTTTTTCTTTATCATTATACCTTTCTTGTCCTCTTCCGTTTATATGACTACAAATGAGCAGGATTAACTATTATTTATTATTTGGAAATTAATTATGAAAAACAAGCTGGGACTGACAAAAGCAATTTGTGTAATACATATACTTCTTTTTGTTTTTTTAATTTCTATTTTCCCACTAAACAGCACTTCAGCCCATGTGACTGAGTAATAAACTTCATTCAGAACTAGCACTTATTGTTGTGACACGAGCTGAAACATTATCCAGCAGTATGATCAATACTGATTGTGATGATGCTATAATGCTACTGTTTTGATCATATATGTAGTATATGTTATTTCATTGATCTTTCCAGAATAACCTCCACGCTGATGCAGACCAGTTAAGTCGAGCAGTCCAGACCTCGGAGTGGTGAGCTCAGGCATGACAGGAGAGGTGAGGAGGGTGGAGACAATGACCACCGTGACCAAAGACATGGAGACGATGTGTCAGCTGTAAACGAGCCAGAAGATGCACAGTGCCAAGACTGGTTCTGAGGCAGGGTATGTGGGAATTCACTTTCCTTTGACACTAGACGCACCACGGCTTCTGGCAACACAGCAACCACTTGGCTGAGAGCAGGAAATCCAAGGAAACTGCTTGCCTCGCAAACATCCCCTTTCGACAGGGTAATTCCCAGAAGCTCCATTCCCTCTGTACCACAATGTACTGCTAATCCCTGACATACTCTCTTTTACCCTTCTAAAACAATGCACAATATCTAAACAGAGCCACAAATGACAGAAAACACCCACTTCATGTTCAGTTTTAGCATCCCTATTATATTTATTACTAAATTTAATGCAATCAAGGACCCAGTTTGAGAGGGAAGATCATGCCAGAAGAGACTGTTGGGGTTCAACCAGGGCAGTTCTTATTCACATTCCTCCCTATGGATACGGTAGATTATTCATGATACCTCCACGGTGTAATTATCAAAGTATTTTGTGAGGACAGCTCTTTCAGAGTGTTTACATCATATTAAGTTCATTACACTATTTCCTTCCATATATATTTTTTAAATATTCTTCCCAACTCGATAGGATTAAATAGTTTTGTTTCTGATACTTCAACCAATAAAAATCCCAAAAACAATTCTTTCCTGATATAACGCCTCCTTGCTTTGGATGAACCGCAGACCTCCCTATAGTCATTATAAAAACTGTTGACAGTGTGTTCTGTGGATTATCCAAAGCAACCGATCCTGGCTGTGCAACACAGAGAAACTGATGCCGGAAAGAGATTTTTAAATGCAATAAAAAAGTAATCTAAATGTTTGTGTAAAACATAAATGTAATAAATGCATTTTTTAAAGCTATGAGCCCTACAAATACAATTCCATTCGCCTGCAGTGTGCTGGGGCGGTTGTAATTCAGGTGAACCGATCCTCTAAGAAGAAAAATGGGTTTGTGAAGAAGAACTACCTGTTTTATTAACTGTTTTAAGAAGGTCTTATCTCTAGCCTCACTGCATTTCACTGCCTATGAGCACTGCCACATATTCTAATTAGTGAACACACAGGCTGAGTGGGCTCTTTAAAAATAGCTTCCCGATAGATTAGTATGGAGAAGTACAGAGGAAAATGAAAATGCAAAAACAAAAATTGTCAACGAAAATATAATTCAGCTAAAAGACATACAATGACGTCTTTAACAGGTGACTTAAAGTGGCTTTGTGGTCGAAACCCCATGATCACACTTTGGAGGAGTTGACAAAAACTTGAGTGTGCCGCAATTTAATGGATCAGAGTTCTGTGCATGGCAACAGATGGGGGTCTGGCTGGCATAGGCCTCATTATTGAGCCTCCAAGCCCTCCTCTCTTGCATTGCCACCTGTCCAGCAGGTCTAATGTTATTCTCGCACCTGGGCAGACTATCACAAGCTATCATCAAAGTTACGCTTTGAGGGCATCCAGTCTTTCTGCAACATGTCACAGCAAATAGAAAGAGAAATGACACACATTCACCTTGAGACTGCGACATCCAAAAGGCTTTTAAAATATGATGTAAAGCCTCTTGCATGAGACAATAGTTTGAATGACCCATGACAACCTGACAACCTGAAATTCCCTATTTATTTAGCGGATTAACAGACTATATCACGGGTGTCAAACATATGGCCCAAGGCCAGAACCAGCCCAGCAAAGGGTTCAACACGGCCCACTGGACGACTAGACGGATTTACATGGATTGTTTGTTCATTAATTGTGAACATTTTCGCAATAAAACATTTCAATTACTTATTATTGTCAGGTTAATATGCAGTGGTTTAAATGGTCTAGCCCACTTTGGGCTGAATGTGGCCCATGAATTAAGATGACTATATATACTGTTTATTCAAACCACGTTTTCACACACCAACCTAAATTTCCTCTTATCGCTCAGCAGGAGCAAAATGTTCCAATCATGCGAAGGAGCAGCTGACAGCAATTCAAATGGGCTAGAACAATGCTCTCAGAAGCAGCTGAGCGATCCATATGTATGAAGATAACCGTGGCATCAAACAGCTGAGTCCACTTGTTTTCGTCTTTCCAAATAAGAAACTCTGCCATGCCTTCATCATTATTCCTGCATTTGTGTAATGAATTCTTGGAAATGAGTCACCAGCTAAGCATCTATTTCACTTTGAAATCTTTTTTAGTCTTTAGTTGCCCTTGTAGTTGTCTATCTCTGTGTGATAGTGTTGTAGAATTACTGTAATAAAGGTGCATTCAACATGTTATTGCTTTTCATGATATGGCACCGCATGATAAGAAGAGATTTACTGAATCCTTGTGAAATGGATGTCAGCATTCTACTGATGAGACTTTTTCAGAGCCTGCACCCAAAGTGGCAGTCAACTCTGTCCATCCATCTCGTGTAATCTGATGTCTTTGCCTTGATCGCCACAGATATCTTCAGCTAAGAACAAACGCCTCATCTGTCACCAGGGCTGTGTTGCACCATTTCAGTCCACCTCAGATGATGAGGGGAAGACATAAGTTGTTAAGATGATAGCTTTGCAAACATCTTGCACAATGTGTCGAAGCGTCAATCCTCGCCTATGGACACAGGGTGTGTGTCTCTGGTGCTTTCATTAACAGATCTCTAAAGCTACTCTGCAGCACAAGGTCTAGAAGTTGATTAAAGGCATGTTTGCTCGGAGGCAGGAAGAACAAAGGTTTCAGAGCACTGCACGGGGAGCACAGTATCTGCACGGCTGCCATTAAAAACTGTAATATCAGTTTAGCCTCCCGGACCCCAGCCATCAATAAGAAGGTCTTCACGACTGACAAAGGCAAACAGGCAAACAGCAAACAGCTCACAGGCACAATCCCACCTGATAAGGCTCATAACCTCATTCACTCTTCAACAGAGGAGTTAATTGAGTCAGGCTGACATCATGAACTGAGATAATGCCAATAAATACCATTTTCTCAGACCGTGTTCGATAATTATAGCACTCAAATCCACCAATTGCCAGGGTCTAAGGGTGAAGACACTGCTTTAAGATAAGACTCGGTATGTTCATTATTGCAGTCACATGGAACTGTTACTTTTTTGTGCTGAATTTGATCCACTGTGTATTAATGGTGAGTTTCTCCTGAGGAGCATTTCATGCTGTTACCACTTTCCTATTCCCCATGCAGCAACACTGAAGAGAAAGTGGAATTTGTTTTTTGTGAAGCCCAAGCAGCTCATACTAATGGGTCTTGCAGGGGTTGTTGTTATACTGGACTATTTCGCCTTTGTTCAATTATGTATTCATGGCTTTACTCTTCACTCCAGAGGAAATAGGAAATACATAACTGTTGCCAGGGCAAGCCTCTCACATTCTCAGTACTTCCAACATGTTCTGATCTCAGCCCCATGTCCAGACAAGTGTCGGATTCACTTGTTTCTTCGCTCCCTGTTTGTAATTTTGCACTGTCATAACCGATATCTATGACAGTCTTGCTGAGAGTTCCTTCATAGACTAACAATTATCAGATTTGCTCATGTCCCCATGTTGACAGAAAAACAAGAGCTTCAATTTTATCAGCGTTGTCAGTTCAGCAGTCATCCCAGTCAAGCCACACTGAATGCCCTTGACGACAAAAAACTGCCTGGTGCAGGCTATTATTGATGTGTTTGTTTACTATATGCCACAGAGGAAAAGGAACCCTGTGGCATTTACTGAACTTTTATTCAACCACCTTCCAAGCAACTTCTCTGCAATTAACAAAAAGATCCCATTTGACTGCTGTGTCTCGATTGCTGTGTGTCTGGAGTGATGGATGCGTGGTGTGGGATGGGGTTGTTCACACCCTGTTGAAGAAGCATCATTTCAGTCTCTAGAGAGGAGGTGGAGTCGGGGTGGGGTGTGGGCTAAGTGATGTCCCTGGTTGAGTCCTCAATCAAACTCCTCACACAATGGACAGGGAGAATACTCTTCCTCCTCAGATGACTTATTGTCCACAGTTGGCTGTTGGGAAAGATTAACCTTGTGAGGTTTTATCTGTATCCAGTGTAGTATTGATGTATTATTTACTTAAAATGATAAATAAAATAATATATGGTTTATGTTATATTTTTTTCTTCTCTGCAGTATGATTAACACACCTCCTCCTGTATTGTCACTGAAGAATCCATGACATATGGACTACGTGATTATGAAACCAAATTAGTACTCATTTTTTAAAAAAAATGTCTCTCATTAAGGCATTTTTTTCAAAAGCATAACCAGTCAAAGAATGAATGAGATTTGGAGATAAGCTTCCATTTGATCCTCAAATGTATGATGAACGAAACTGACAAATATAAAATAGATAAATGTTAATTTCTAGGTAATACACAGATTCTAATTATTCAACAAACTAAGAGCTGCCTTTATCATTTCATATCATCCACAGGAATGAGTCAGATGTCAGTGAAATTCAACAAAGCAGCACAAAAAAAAATCACCTGTCTGACTTAACTTCCATATATTATAATACAGTAACTATCGAGCTTGCATCAGCCAAGCAAACCAAACTCCACCTGCAATTCACACCATCTGGATCACAATAAATACCAATATTTTTTTATGGGTTCTCTAATGATAACCTGCTAGGTTCCTAATATATGCAGTCTTCAGTAATCTTCAGCAGATCAGTGTCTGTCATTGCAAAAATGCATTTGATTTTACGGGCATTTTCAGATTAGCAACAGCAATCATCTTACAAATGAATGAATGGTAATTCTTCCAATCAGGCCAGTTTGAAGCATTTAAACCTCCACACAAGTAGGTTTATCTAAATCATGATGTTCATTTCGGCAAACGTTTCAGCATTATTATTGTTTTGATTTAGAAATTAAAAGCAAATTAGTAAATTCAAAGTTTAAATTTGCAAATATGGTATATCAGGGTTAAATTTTTAATGTGCAACTGAATTATGGTGGCAAGATGGGCTGGTCATAGTCAATATCCCTGATGCAGTTAAGCGTGACTTACAAGGCCTCAGTTTATACTGGCCTATAATACCAACAGCTCCCGTATCTGGGCCACATTACTGACACATCTGTTGTGAGATGAAGATCCCATAACAGAGCTGTGAAGAGAGATTGCTCTGGTTTTACAGGGCAGCTGATATTGGACTGCAGATTGCAGTTCAAAAACATTTTACACATGAACTACAGTAAAAGTGAAGGTTGGAACAGCATCAGAGGCATCAAAAGAGGACCACGAGTTTATAATGATTTGTTGACACGGGTGACAGAGCATCGGTTTGTCCGGCCACATGTGGTCACAGTTAGGGTGCTACAATCTAGTAATGGAGCTGGTGAAAAGGTGTACAGATGATACTGGATTTGTCACAATCTTTCTCTGTCTCACGATTAATTCTGTGTCCAGAATTTAGCTGACAGAGTTTGGAAATATAACACTGACCACGGACAGCAAACAATATATCTCATCATACTGTAAGGCATGAAAGTCTATACTTTCAGCCTTTGGGGAATAATATTTAACTTTGAATATTCCTTGGGTACATTTACACTTGTCATTGATGTGACGCGAATAATGTCCAATTAGGTCAGACAAAAATAGCAGAGCAAATATATCATGTTCTCTGCTCCTGAGAAAGGAATGCACATCACAGACTGTCAGGTGTGCAAACGAAATTACACCTCCCATGGGGAACACCGACCATGTACTTCATTATTCCTCTTTTGGTGAGAAAGAAAGTGCACTCGTCGCACTTTTCCTACAGTACCATTATTTCTGACACCAGCAGCTTGGCCTGACAGAAGTATATAGCATAAGCATCTGGGCCAGGATCCACGGGCGAAAAAGAGAACTAATGAGAGTCTCGGCGATGCTGTAGGTACGTAGGCTACTGGACTGGGGAAACACCAGAGCAGTTGTGTGTGTGTCGGTGTGTGTAAGGAGGGTCAAGGCAGGTTAAAAGCTTGGTCTAAGAACTATTTATCAAGAATCAACCAGCAGCATTTCTCTTTACGACTTAAAAGACATAACTTAGGATGAGGCTACAGTTTCACTTTACATCACAGTATCGGTAAACCAATGTCCGTTTATGAATAGTAACAAATCATTCTGTTTCTACAAGCGCTGCGTTCATTCAATTTCAGTGGCACACAAGCAGGAGCCAGATTGAACAGGTTTAACATCTCTGAAAAGAACCAATGACTCATGACAGAAGGACGGTATCCAATTTTGGCAAGGAAGCACAGGCAGGAGACAGAGGCACAGAAATCGCTGGAGTTCCAGTAGAGTGTATCATCGGCTCAGCATGAACGTTCTCTTTCAATGAAACTATCGAGCCACGGCTTCCCAGGACTCTCACTGCTACAACTCCTCCAACGCTCCAACCATACGGTACATATCCCTCAGACAACTACATGGTTGGGTCAGTACGGCACAACACTCCTCCTGTGTAGCTGACAGTATTTCCTGTAGGGACTGGTAACTGTTGTGTGACTTCCTCCAATTACTTCTACTAACATGACTGCTTCCTCAGCCTTGGAGCTGCTAACCAACATGTAATATTATTAGAAAACTACATTCTTAGCTGATTATTACATTTTACTGGCCACTTTCACCAAAACCAGAATCTTTGTTTAACTCTTTTAACGTGATTGTCTCCACTTCCTGCTTTGATCTCCATGGTGTATATATTAACTCTTTATGTCCTGACTACAAATCACAGAAGCCCCAAAATTACTCACAGGCTGCAGGAGACCATGATCGACGACCCGCTGTAGAAAAAACACTTTGATGTTGTATTACATCAATGGCACTCAAAGAGTTAATAATTTTACAATATACATGCAACTACAGCCATATATGACAATACTGAGGGATTATAAGGATTGTGTAGGAATATAAGGATTTTGAAGTGGTGTCTGATCATCTTTCATAGACAAATCAAAAACTGCACAGTTCTACCAAATCCAAAAAAACATAGATTACAGTCAATGGACCTTGTGCAGACAGATCAATGTGTATCAGGCCAGCTAATGTCACCACAATTCAACACCTTGTAGTCAAATCCTCCATCTGCATCCAGTATATCCGTACTGGACACACACAATGTGTCTTTCTATTGTATGAGGATAGGAAGCCACACTCTTAAATTAACTGGTCTACTGAAGCAGTAAGGGATAAGCTGACACTCTTAAGAATTATCATCATTGTATTGCTCAGAAAAAATCAGATTATCAGTGATGAGAGTGAATACTAGCAAATCTCGCTGCAGCCAAGTAGCTTGAGGAAAACGAGGAGGCAGCTGTTGCCCTATAAATCTGATCATGCTTCTGCTCCCGGAGGGGCCCAAGAGACTTCCAGAAAGAGCAACCAGAGCTGCCCAACACATTGGCATTGAGTATCAGTGTTCATATGCACCAAATTCACAGCTTGCCTTCCTTCTTCACTTTGACCTTAAGTTTTGCTGTCATTCTCAGTGCCAAATGCCTCTATTAACTGATTATGCAAGCAGAGAAAGAATCAAAATCAGAAACAAGTTTACCAAGTAAGTTTGCACATACTGTACAAGGATTTAACTTGGTGTCTTGATGCATGACATATAAACATATAAATGTACTGCAGATATAACAACAACAAGATACTAAAGTGATGACTAGGAATAAATAAAGGATGCCAAAGACAATACAGTGCAATATGGCAGATGAACGGAGACAAAAACTGTGCAGAAATGTGCAACTAGGCTAGTGAAGGGAGGTGTACTATGGGCCTCGTTGATGAGGCCAGCTGCAGTGGGGAAGAAACTGTTCTTATGGTGTGAGGTTCTGGTTCTGATGGATCTCAGCCTCCTGCCAGAAGGGAGAGACTGAAACAGTTTATGTCCAGGGTGGGAGGGGTCGGCCACAATCTTTCCTGTATGCTTCGGGGTCCTGGAGGCCTGCAGGTCCTGGAGGGATGAAAGCCTGGCCTTGTTCTTGGTGATGGCATCACCATCATTGTCTTTGGCAGGTAGAATTTCTTCAGCTGTTGCAGTAAGTGCATCCCCTTCTGGGCTTTTTGGTGAGGGTGCTGATGTTCAGCTCCCACTTGAGATCCTGGGTGATGATGGAGCCTAGGAAGCAGAAAGACTCCACAGAGGTGACTGGAGGGCCTCATAGAGTGATGGGGGCTGCTGTTCTTCCTGTAGTCCAATGTCATCTCCACTGTCTTTAGAGCACTGAGCTCAAAGTTCTCGGTGGACCAGGTCATCAGAATCTCAATCTCCCACCTGAAGGCGGACTCATCTGCAGTGTGTCATGGTGTGGAGACCAAGTCCTCTGTTGAGGCAGGGGGTGGGGCTGGTGGGCTGGAGCTAAGGAGTGGGGAATGGAGTCCAGATTGTCCCAACGACAGTAGTGGTCATTCAGTCGGTTGAGTAGGTGCAGGTCATTGAAGGAATAGGGGAGGTTTAGGCTTGTAGTTGGTTATGGGTCTCAGTTCTCTCCAGACTGAGGCAGTGTTGTTACCTGAGAGCTGGTGTTGGAGGCTCTCAGAGTACAGTCTTTAGCATTTTGCTAAACCTGTCCTTAACCTCTTTAAACCTGTTCTTGTCCCCACGCTTAAACGCCTCCTCTTTCTGTATCAGTGGCCATCTGAGTTTAGCTATGAACCAGGGTTTGTTTTTGTTATCTTACCCTGGTGCCAGTTGGTACAGAGGTTCATGTATGACGCCACAGCATCTGTAAAGTCATCCAGACGGCTGGAGTCAGTGTGTACAATCCAAATACTCCTGAAGAAGTGAGATATAAGTGGTAGAACCCCTGAGCTTTAACATTTTTATTAATTCTATAATGACTAGTGGTTCGATGAAATTGGACAGCAGCAATGCAAGAACTAAAAGGAACAGCTCTGGTACCTGTACTGATATCACTGGTATTTAAATGTACATACAATATCACACAGTATTTGCCAGGTCTCATAAGTGCTTAGCTGAAAAGAGAAGCACCTCTTACACTAACCTCTGTATAATCCCTCACAGAGAGCTCAGACAGTCCTCTGGAGCTCTCAGTGATGCGTCCATCAAAACCATTTTCTCTCCTTCTCTAATGCTAAAGGCAAGGTGCTCGTCCCCAGCTAGCGAAGGCAGACTGTAAATACTGTCTGCAAACAACCTAAATATATTGAGCATAGTGCATGCTGTCATTACTGTGCTGGAAAAAAGACTCAGAATGTGCTGTGATACATTTTAGCTTTCATCACAAGCCTGCGAACACACAATTTGATATCAAAGAAAGTGAGAGCCCGCACACTTAAAAAGACACCAGTAAAGCAACAGTCTGCACTGTGAGATGCTAAAGGCTATTAAAGAAAGCCACACATTTCTACTCATTTTGAATTATGTACAATACATCACTGACAGACTGACCATAAAAGAAAAATAGCTCTTCTGTCTGTGCAGCACATCCTCGGGGTAAACTCTATATCAGAACCACAGGCCTTTCTGTAATAACGTCCACTGCCCAGTGGTGGTCTGTGGTG
The DNA here is from genome assembly GCA_029721515.1 of Synanceia verrucosa. Classification (NCBI taxonomy): domain Eukaryota; kingdom Metazoa; phylum Chordata; class Actinopteri; order Perciformes; family Synanceiidae; genus Synanceia; species Synanceia verrucosa. Next base: position 5,467,950 of record CM056559.1, read on the forward strand.
GCATGGGGTCTGCGCATTGTGATCTGTGGCTCCATGACATAGTGCTAACAGCCGAGGGCATTATTTCATGCTGTTCCACAGGCCCATAGCCTGACTCATCTTTTCTGATACAAATCTAGCCCTAGGGATGATGTTCAGTTTAATTATGGATATGCGGGACACCAGTCAAAGTTAATGTTGTCCTTGTTTTTCACACTCATCCATAGAAGCTGCCCCTGCCACTCCATGGACATCCCAAAGAGATTTGAAAGGAACGTCACAGAACCTTAGGTCCGGAAGTGAGCGAAGAAGCCAGGTGAATCTTTGAATAATTGATACAGTCTCATTTTCAAACCGGAGCATCCCTCCAGCTGCTGTCATCTAATCATCATTTCACGAGGAAGGCATGAGAGCGTTGTTGCAGGAACGCTTAGGCTAATATCTGCAGGATTTTCCTCCTCCAATACTTGGGAAAGCACTCCGCTGGGCTAGGAATCTCAAAGCGGTTCTTATACAGGAGCCGTGACAAGTACTGAGCTCAGCCCTCCTCTCCTGACAGTGGCCTCCGGCAACACTCATCCCTCCCCTGGTAGAGCTGCAGGCAATATGGCCATTACCTGCAGCCCTGTGGAGCTTTACTTCCCTGGGCAGCCACATAGTCAGATGCTGATGCTCCTGACGAAGACTCTTCCTTATGGCAAGAATGTTAAAAATGTGCCTGGTGGTGCTCACTTGGGAAGATGTCCATCTTTACTGTGCAATGGATGTGAGCTGTTGGAGCTATCGTGCAGGCACTCCTCTCCCTGAGCTGACGGGATTAGTCTCGCTATGCAGAGACCACTTAGTCTCTTAGTGTTATTGTAAAATGCTGAATTAGATTGTTTCCATTGTCTAATACAGTCACATCTATTTAATTTATCCCTTCCTTTGTTTCAACATCGTATGCAGCCGGCTTATCATAGAGGCTTGTGAAATAACAAGCAGTGTGGATTAATTGCAACAGTTCCAGCGACAGAACAGAAGCAATTCCTCCAAAAATATGCTGCTAATGACTGGGTGTCACCCTCCCTCTCTGTGTCTGTATGCATGTGCCTATGTGCATGTGCCAGACTGTAACCAGCCAGTCTGATGCGATAAAAGAACAGGGAGATGCACAGATGGCTAAGGTCATTACTTGATTGATTTGCATTGTGATAGTTCTTAAAAATGGACCATTGCACTGAATTTGTCAAACAATGAGGAAACAAAGCTTTCTCCAAGAAGAGGTAATGACTACCTTTTTATCTCTGTGCTGACATGTTCCCCAATTACCTCCACGATTTCCAAACGGATGATGAAGACTGTCAGGAGCAAAAATGCAAAGTAACTCCAACATCGAGACCAACACATGCTCTCCACTGCTGGAGCCAGAGACTCTTGGCTCTGAGTGAGAGCTTCCCAGCCAGCTCTTCTTGGCACCGCTGTCCTGGGCATACTGATTCTCATATCAGGGTTCATTTACATAATCCTGCCTGCGATTGGTCTCAGTTTAATGAAGGGTGGTAATGCATTTCTATAACAATGTTTCACCCCTCAACATGCCAACATAAACAGAACAGTGGGATGACATCTGGTGAAGCACTCGCTGACTCTATAATCATAAAGAAGAAAAGCCAGTCTGCATTCGGCAGTGTCAGGGCTCCGGCATTTTCAGAGACAAAGGAGATGTCAAACTTTTTTTTTGGATGTGTGCTGCCTGCTTCCAATGTGGCAAACTGTGACAAGTGAGCAGATCCAACCTACAGAGGTAGCCATCAACAAAAAAAATATTTTTCTCTGTATCCTCTATGCTGCAACTATCATTCAAACAGTGCTGCGACCCTTTCTGCACCTTTTAGTGAAAAGTAAATGGTTATTTTTTTTATACCTGTCAGAAGGGGAGGAACAATAGTACAAATTGCCTTCTTGATCTAGCAGAATTTAAGTGCTTACATATGTTACAAACAATATTTTGAGAACCACTAAAATAATACAGCACATTACCAACAATCAATCAAAGTCTAAAAGCAAAGAAACAACTCAACTCTGATTGAGCACCGAAACAGATGGCACCTTATGTCGACTCTGTGAACTCCTGATGGGAAGTTGGACTCACACCTCCAACCTCCCAACGCTGGGCCTCTTCTCAAACAACGCGGCCACGGCGGGGAGATTAAGTAGGCTGCCACAGGAGTGCACAATGCTTCATTAGGCCTAGCAAGGAGAGATGTCTGTGCCCAAAGCAATCTGGGACCCAGTGAAATGTCGAAGGACCTATAATGTGATCCTGCATGCTGCTCATTACTGCCCACTGTATTGACTATATTAAAGGGAGCGAGAATGATTATTCAAAGGATCAAATCAATTCTTCACATAATGCCTTCACTCAAGATCTAATCACGCTGTGCTTAATGTATTTAATGGTGCTAAGGCCAGCAGTGCATAAAACCATGTATGTGAAGGTGGTGATGTTAATGACTTGAGTAATTTGTGACTCTTAAGGAAATCCTGTAACCAGTGCTGAGACAGTGAAATTCTATGGCGTGTTAATTAGACTGAACAGTTAATTCTGTCAGTCAAGCTGCAGAAACGTCTCTGTTGGAGTCACCAGATGAAGATCAAATGAAGAGTATTCTACTCTATAATATTATTCTTAATAGTAATGTGAAGCAACATAACTAAGGTTGGAGGACGATCCACAGTGAATTAACATTTGTCTTTCAAAGTAACCTTCCACCAATAGTGACGGTATGACTGACAAAAAAAACAACCAAATAATGTGCTGAATGCTGAATGAATTTCTGAAAAACAAACAAGATTTCGGGTACACTGAAGTTTGGGATTTGCTCAAAACTTTGACACTCACATATAAGAACTTAACTCTTGAAAAGGGAAAAGAAAATGTTGCAGTAAAACTTTCTGTCCTTCATTATGGTGATGTCATGTAAATCCATGCAACAGGAGCAGCAGCAACAGTGCAGTCCTACCACAGGAGTGTGTAGTATTAGAGTCTTGACATCTCTTGAGAATTGGGAAAATCCCTTACATTTGTATGCGGCTTACAAATGGCACAATGTAGAATAAAAACTTATATTCAGTTCTGTCAGTGCATGAGTTTATATCCATGCTTTGAAAACATACATGACCGTATTTTGCTAATTCATTCCTTATTTATTTTGTTTTTATTCAGCACGGGGTGAATATGACATTCTAGAAATGATGGATGCATATTTTTTATGCTTCCTGAGTTTGAGCAAATAAAACAAGATAAATAAGGTTGAAATGTTTGTGTGAACATGTGAGATGAACAGTGGTTTTGAATGTGTTCAGGCTTCATCAGCACTCTGTCATTTGCAAACAGGATCGAGCAAAGCAGATTAGTCTGGCTCTACACTGTTGACTCATTTGACTCACAGATGAACGCTAAATTATCTCTAATTCATTCAGAGCGAGCAAATAGAAGAAACATTGTCCAGCGAGGGGCTGGATGGAAGTTGTCGTTCCAGGATCGCTCAGCTTTTCACCTCTGCTTGTAGGACATGAAGGTCATAGCACACGAGGCTCGATGTGGGCCAGCTCTCGGCAGAGGGGCTGAGCTCCGTCTCCAGGAGGACAACAGAGTGCCACTGTCACAGGGAGTATATACCCTTACTGCCACAGAGAGCGGTCAAGTGGAAGAGGCCAGCCCTTGAGCGGGCACGCCTGCATGAGTGTGAATGTGTGTGTGAGTACGTATGCAGAGGGAGCAATCTGGAGTGTGCTGGAGGCTATGGCCTCTTTGACGTGATAGATTCCCTTTGCAGCCTGCAAAGCCAGGAGGGAGCCAGTCAACATTGTGCCACATGCCCCGCTGTTTATCTCTCCAAAACCTGGTGGCGGGTTGCATCCTCTGGGCCTGGCCCAGCCGCTCTCTCCTCTCACCGTAATCACCATAACTTATGGTGACATAAATGACCATGTGCTTTCTAATGTTTTTTGCTATACTGAAAGACTACCGCACTAAAACAGATTTTGCCTCCATGGATTTCCTGCTATTGAGCCAGGAACACGATAACCTGCGAGTGGCATTTATATGGGTATGCAAATGTTCGCTGTGCTTTAACAGATTCAAGCTGAATCAGGTTTCCCCAGAAAAAAACAAGATAGATAGCTCAGAGCTGGGAGATCATAGCCTCTTACTGAAGAGAAAGAGAGAGCTGGGAGGGGTAAAAATTCAATTCCAAATCTACGGCTTCAAAAGTGGATGGAAGCTGAATGCAAATAAAGTTCTGTTTCTCTGTGTTGTGATTTATCACTGTGCCGAGCAGTAGTGCCGGGGCAGGCGGTGTATTGAGCGGAATGGGCTCTCCTCACATATTGGAAAAGCAACTCAACAACAAAGCACAGGAAAAATGGAGCCAGACAGATGGATGACCTTCAGTCCTCCTTGGTGGGAAAAGGTAGAGGAATTTGTTTAGAGAGCTAATCGTTCACTCCTGTAAAATAATTGTCTGGAGAGCCCATCTATACTTCAAAAAAATCATTGAGCAAGAGGCACTTTTGTGAAATCAAATGAAACGATGGGGGGATGAAAGCAAAGAATGATGGACCATAAAAAAAAGAAATAAATGAAACAAGAAATATGTGTGTATGCCATTTTTTAAACTATGTCGGTGCAGAATGACAACACTTTTATCTTCTGTGAAAAATTGTTATTGAATAAAAGTTGCACAACAAATTCTGTATCGGTCTGAGTGAGAATGACAAAAATGCCTTTCTTATCAAGAGCCACATTATGGATGCACGAATAACCAAATATTAACACAGCATTTGACATTTCTCTGTGGCACAATGACATTGCAGCACTCCACCGCAAACCATGCACTGCTAAACAAGCCTGTTGGGGACAGCAACTGTGTACCTAGAATCCTGTTTCAGCTAAACTGCCAAATTTCTGCTGAGAGGCATCTTTTTAAGCCCCTGTTGCTTGTTTTCCTCCATCTATATGTGGTATCTAACTAAGGTTTAATATTGCCCATCGTTGGACAAAATAGTGTAATGCATGGGGAATTTGGGCTTTGCTGTTGTGTGTTTAGGCCATTACTTTTGTTGGTTTGTTTGTGAACCACTGGGATGCTGCACTATTCAGCACATCAAGCTGCATTCAGTAACAAAAACAACAACATCTACTGCAGAAAAAACAGTAGTACTGTGAATAAAAAGCATGGCAGCTCCAGGCTTCCTGTTTCACTGTACTCTGATCCTCCAATTTAGTGCTCATTGAGAATTTTCAGTAAACAGGATTGATTGAGTAGGGACCTTGTGTTTTCCATCTCCCTTCTCTCCATATAATTCTCCGGTGATGAGTCATGTCACCATTGCTCTGCCATGGGTGAGCCTCAATCTCCGTGCCCAATGACTGCACCAGAGAGCAATCCTTCAACGCAGCCCTTGCATCAATCTTGCTCGAAAGCAGTTGGCGATGAACCTGGACTGCCTTGAAAAGTTCTCTGGCTGACAGCTTCCATGATCAGCCGTCACAGCTGGCTGTCTGATTCATACCCGAACGCCACATCAAGAGAGAGCCAGAAAGAGAGAGAGAGGTCACCCTTCTACTCCGCTTCCATGTTGAGTGTTCACTACAGAGAACAACAGCGCTCTTAATCCCCCATCAAACTGAGATACATGTACAATAAAGAATGGGGAAATCTGTCCAACAAGGAAAAGACTTGGAGCAAAACCAACAGAATAATGGGACCTCTAGTTTTATATTCTCCTCATGTGGCCAAATAACTGAAGTAGTGGCCTGCTGGACACCGTTTCATTTTCATTTCCGTTTTAATTTTCAGGGTAGCAAAGGGAAAAAAACAATGCCAAGCTGTAACCATTGAATTTTCACATTAGTGTGAGGAAATGTTGAGTTGTACTGCTCAAAGCATTTAAAAATGATTGACATTTGAATTTTAATCAGTGTCTTAGTATTCTGTTTTTCTACTGTATATTGCTTATGAGGATTTATTATGCTGCAAATACTGCAGTAATAATATCGCTTTACATTTTTAGTTTCAGGCACTGTGGGCTGAGATGTGAAAGTGAGAAATCTCAAACTGTAGCAAAGTCATTGCTAATCACCCCTGCAGATACACAGTATTAAGGCAATTGTGTGCTATGGCGCATCAAAATCGCACTTATCCCACCTTTAATAATCTAAAATAGGAGTGTTGGCAGTAATCGTTAAAAGTTGATTCTCAGTTAAACAGGATGGTGACAGAGTGCTGCTGCCCTGTATCTTGATAAAAATGTGCAGAAACAAACTGTCTGCACTAACTGACATGCTGGGAATATTCTCACTATAATATATAATCACCTTCTTACATACCAAACTCTAAGACATAAATAATAATTGTTTAATCTGGCAATTACCTTGTTTAGCTAATGAACATGTTTTCATTTTATTAACTGCTATTTGAACCCTATTATTAATGTGTTTGCTCCTGTGTTATTATAAGGTCAGGACTGCAAGGCTCTAGAAGCTGCATGATAATGAAATATTCTCTGGCCCACTTCCATCACTTGGAAGTCATGTTTGAGGAGCCAACATTTGGCCAAGATATACGTGACCATCAATTATCCCCCCCTTGTGTCGTCATGCTGCAGAATCTCGCTTGCTCATTCCTAAAGGAAAAGAAAAATCAATTGCTTCTGTTCATATTTGAACACTGCATTTACATACAAGAGAGAGACCTTTATTTGTTTGAGTACCTGAGGTGAAGTTTACTACAAGTAGAACAGCTTATTAAATGTCTGTCATAATGTACTTGTGCTGCCCATAACAGAAAGTTATTTAGTTTCTACACCAGCCTCTAGGACAGTAAAGAAATAAAGTAAGGAGTAAAGAAATCAAAACCATGACAAGCCTATAAAGCGCCTTTCTTGTGTCTTCAAGCTATTATGCATTCTTTTGCCAGCACTGCAGATGGGAGTTGTGCTCTAATTAAACTCACCTCCAAATATCCTTGCCGACACCTCCAGAATACTCAAAAGCTTTTAAAATGTGCCTGAGATGGGAATTTGTTATGCATGTACGCAGCATTGCTAATAAATCCCTGTTTAGACTTCAGCCAAGATTAGCATTGCAACCTGCAGAACACATCTCCAGCGTGCCACGGAGTCACAGAGGTCACTATTCAAATTCTTTGACACATGAAAGCCTCTTGTGATTGAACCAGTCCTCAGAGGTAACGCCAGCTGCCGGAGCAGGGCTGTGTGAACTGTTCGCTACTGACTGCTGCTGCAAACATCTGCGTGGATAAAAAGATTTGCCACAATTCAACGTTATCAAAGCTATGAAAACAAAGCTCAAAAGACGCAGCGGCATTCAATCCAAAAAAAACTGGGGGGAAAATAGTGGCACACATAGTCTGTATGTTCTCTAAGGTAAAGTTAAATTTTAGTTTTGACTGTAAACTGTGAAGACGATAAACACCCTGACTGATGAAAGCAGATTGAGCGGCTGAGAAACCAGGGAATATTGCTCATTGCAGAAAAACAGTGAAAACAAGGAATTAATCAGATTTGGTCGTCCAATTTTAAGGCTCAATCAACCAGCATCCTATGTGCATAGCTGCTCCGTGGAGAGGTTTTTAGAGCAGGCAGGATCTATGAATTGATGTTAAACAGTTGAATAAACACACCCTTGTCAGCGAGCAGAGCTGTGTGTTTGGTAGCAGCTCCATCCCCACACAAAGAAAGGAACAAACCTCCTCTGTGATAAAAGCTTATTAGCTACCTGCGAGGATTAAATAGGGGCTGTCGCAGCAACAGTAAATAGATGTGTTTCTTCTTTCCTCTCCACTTTGTAAATCACATGCATTTCAATTCCATTGTAAGCCTACATAAAATATCTGCCTGGCACCAATTTTTATGCCCCGTGAAAAATGACATTGGTGTCACCTTTCGAGATATACCTTCAGACACCACCGCTAATCTACTGCATTTGCTAAGTGCTTGTGGGGAAAGGGTGAGTTATTAAGATGGAAAGTAAAGACATCCTAAACGATTAAACACATAATTAACAGCTACTGCATGAAGGGCATGACTTGTCAAATCTCCAGGGATTCCTGATTGGCCGGCTTAAATCTCCCACAAGTAATTCTTCTGCTCAAAACACAACATCAGCTCAGACACATAAACCCAACCGCTGTGCCTGAAGCAAATGAGAACTTCCACAATCTTTCAAAATATGTTTGCTGTTATTCATGTGAATCTAGCATGACAGCATCCGTGGAAGCCAATCTGTATTAATCTTTCTGCAGTGGCCTTCCAAAATACTTTAAAACAGCACTAACGCTACATCTGCATGGGCTTTACACAGCAGCCAAGCTAACGAGCAGCTAGGCCAAAGCGCTGTTCCAGACAGAAATCAATACCCTGCGTTTTCTCCTCCCTTCCAAACCAAAAACAAGTTCAACAATTACATCAGAGAGATAATTATTCACCAATGTGCCAAATGAACAATTTTGTTTGTCCAACAACAAAGTATAAACCACAAGTCTTGTGTGACAATCCAGAAAATCAAGCTGAGCTTTGGCCGCTGCCCCAGAACAAGCATCTGTCAAAACAAATGGATCTTGTTTTCAAAATATTTAATTAAGTACATAAAGAAAACAACTTATGATCCATGGGTGAAATGAAAAAAGGAAAGTTGACAAAGAATTGGAATCTCAACAGACACAAGTGTGACAATCCTGGCAATTTCAATTTTGCGCCTGTTGGCAGAAAAATATTGGCATTATCCCAAACTGCAAGATTATATTATGAAGAAAACATCAAAACAACCTCTAATACTGATTTATTTAAGACATGCATTAACTCTACGCCACTGACGTATTTTGACGTAATTTAAAATCTGACACTTGAGTGCCATTGACATACGTCAAATAAGTCAAAGTGGTTTTTCGGCAGAGGGTTGCCAATCACGGTCTCCCACAGCCTGTGGGTAATGCTGGGGCTTCTGGGAGATGTAGTCAGAACATAAAGAGACGGTATACGCCACAGAGATCAAAGCAGGAAGTGGAGACAATCAAGATTAGAGAGAAAAACGGATGGATTCTGGACAGAAAGTGGTGTGTTTACATTACATTAAAAAAAAAAACACTGATTACACATAGATTACTTTCACACTGGAGAATGGAAATATGTGAACTACTGTTCAGAAGTTAAATGACCCCTAGAAACGACCTTGATCAATACCAGGGCTGGAACTGTGCACTGCTTGGTGTGAAAGATCAGTCTTGAGGTTACACCTCTACTGTTTGTTTTTTGGCATACAATTGAGATGTTTCATTGCATACCAACAACAGATTTGGCACACTGTCCAGCAGCTCAAGTACGACAAAGGTCAGACAAAAATCCCAGAAGCTTACTGGCCAAACTGAGGATGCATCAGCGGGACTTTAGCTAATGGGATTGAAAGGGAAGGATGATGCATCATGCACAAAATGTGCTCCAAGTCTGTACATGGCTGCTTCAATTGGATGTGAAAATGAACAATATAAAATAAATAATTAATTCACCCCGTTATTGTTATTCAGGGTCAGAGAGACCGCGGATCCCAGCACACAACTGACGGCTCAGTAGTCAATCAGAGGGCTTCAACAGACAATCATTCACACTTACATTTACGCCTAAAGGCAGTGGATGTGACCTGCATGTGCTTTCAGCATATAAGGGAAAGGGCATGCTGTCACCTTGTCTGTAGCAGGCAGTTATACATGAGAAAGAGAAAAACAGTATGAAACAACACATTTATGTTACTCATCATTTTTGGACTGTCAAAACCTAAAATTATATATACGTATATATATATACGATATATAATGTATATATGTGTGTATATATATACATACATACATATATACGTATATATATATATACGTATATATGTATGTATGTATATACGTATACGTATATACGTATATACATACATACATATATACGTATATATATATATATAAACTACTTTCAGCCTAAACTGAAGCCGGACTCACCTAAAACCTGACTATTATGGCAAAGACACCATTTATTGTATGTCAACATCTCTTAATTGTTGCTATTTGTTGGCTGCTCTCGTGGAATTAGAAATAAGTGCAAAGTTAAAAACAAAAGCAGCCACAGGGGCACAATAAAACCATATCACAATGTCCACTTCAACTGGAAATGACATCTACTCTGTGAGCACCAATGTTGCCTGCAAGGCCCAATAAACTGTCCTCAGCAATATTTCACATATGTAGCCACCATTTCCCCAGTTAAACACAATTCAAACTAACAGCCGGCCACATGAGGTGATGTCAAACAAGGCTGTGGGTGGTTGTTAGGAGAGTGTAAAGATGTGTAATTCGCACAGTCCCCCTTGCTCATAAATAGGATTGATAGCCAGTGTCGGTCAGTATCACAGCCACAGCGGGATGCTGGATTATTCTCAAGATTTACAGAGCAGGTGGATAATTAGTAGAAATGTTATTGTTGAGTCATGTGTTCCCTTAAAATGGGGGTTTGTGTAAAATGTGAGTGGCACATATCAGTAAAACCACCTGAGCAGTGGTATAGTCTGATTTATTCTAGTGGGTACACTCCGACCTCATGTGTGGCTGCATAAAGTATGCAGGGATTTTATTCCCATGAAAAGAAATGTCACTGGTCCCCACTCAGCAGAAAATTTTGACACTGTTTAACATAAAACTATTAATTTTAGTGATATTTTACTATAATTCCCATATTCATGAGAAGAACATGACAGTTACTTGGTAGAGGAAGCACTGAATGAAATATGAGCTGATATGGAAAGCAAAATGAGCTAGCAAAGTGAGCTAGCTTAAAAACTATGGACCAAGCTAGGACTAGCCAACAGGCTAACGTTCCTGAACTTTCCATCATATGAACCACTAACGGACCCACCTTGTCTATGACAGAACTGGGTGACAAACTGTCGACCCTTCACTTCTTTCTCCTGTCTGAACTTTTTTCTTTTCTTTTTTTTACTCCTTGACTTTTGAGACATCCTTCAGTCTCCTCCTCCACTAGCTAAGTCGCTGTATGTTAGCGCTCTGCACTGGACTGAACCATTTTAATTTAAATAGGGGGGGAAGGGCATTGAGAAATATTTCCAAAATAAAGTTAGTGTTACCAATACACTGTAAATAAAATATAAGTGTGACTGTGAGTTCATTACTGATTTTGTCAGAATTATAATTGTATGAGGGGCCTATCTGGGCTCCTGTCAATCATGGACCCCTAGAATCCATGCTGATACTTATCCTTGTGTATTTATAGTGGTTATACAGTAATTTGGGACATTTTCTAGTGGGGTTATGGCGTATACTGTCCCTGCGTATCACTCAGACTACAGTGTTGCAGTGTTGTGTCATCTGGTCGTAGATATATACCAGGTAACACCAGCTACCTCAGCAGTCACCAGAGACCTGCTCCATTAACCCTCTCCCCATGTTTCCAGTCTGCCTCCGACATGAACTGATCTGTATAAGACCAATAATGACTCCAAAAATATGACTATTATGACTGTTACAAATATGACTATGAAGCACATTGTCCTTCCTTGCTGTTTTTTTCTCTTTTATAAAGTGAGACACTTCAAAGCAAAATAATTTATTTCCTAGCACCGCGACCTGCTCAGGACCCACATTCATCACCAGCTGATCGCAGAGTCCCTCACACAAAGGGAGGCATGTTTCGTCTGGCTTTGGCTTCTGTCGCCCACCATGTGTTGAGCTCATTGCATTGTACTTTCTGAATCACAGCAGCTTGTCAAAACAGACTGAATTTCAGTAAATAAAAGCTAATCAGTTGTATCTCAAAACAAATGATCCATGTTACGTCGCCAGATGAGCAGAACTCCATGATCTCACCCACGGGGGTTCAAGATGCTTTATGGAGAAGGATCCTTTTTGAAGTCACTCATCAACGAGAATGGAGGTTAACTGAGCAGGTTATCACCTTTAAATAAGTCTTAAGTATATGAGAACATTCGGGAAAGATTTATTTTAGAGCCTTTTATCCTCAGCTGTCACTGAGTTTAGTCAGAAAGGTCAAGAGTGGTAAAAAAAAATGCAAAAATATATCAATTGGAATATTCCTCCTAAGAGTAATTTACTCATATTTGTTTCGACAGGCTGTGTCATTGTTCCTCTCACAACTTGCTGTCACTTGAAAACATGTATAATTACACTTGATAGAGAACTACAATTAATTTATTTCATTTGCGACTCAGTGTGTGGTGTGTCCTGTATTATGAAGCTAATTAGGTCATTTGCTCTATTGAAGACATTGTTTGGAGATTAAGTTGCTCTGACCCATCTGGCTAATGGCCTGGTAGGGTCTCAGCTCCTATTAAAATATCTGCCACAGAGGACAAAGAAATATATTGAATCCTATTATTGTCCTAATCTAATTATTCAACATCAGTGGAGTATCACTTTCCCACAGCCCCTGACAATTCAGCCATAATTGAATAAGGAATCCAAAAGGAGTTTTACATTTGTACATCAACATAAATAAGTTTAATTTATTTGAAAAGTCTCATTTAAGCCAGTGGGTTTTTTTTGTTTTTGTTTTTTTAGAAAAAAGGTCCTAAATGCGCAGTTGAATTACTAATGTAAGCAGTCAGACATTTTTTTCTTACCGCTAAAGATGGTGACACCAGACATAATGATCCAAAAGTGGATAAATTTTAGGAAGATAACAGTTATAGCATGTAGCTAATGGGATGCTTCATAAGATCCCATTTCATCGAACACTGCTGCCACAATTATGACTAATATCAGTCTGCCTGGTCTGAAAGGGTTATAAAGTGCCTTTGTAACTAAACTGCCACCCACTGGCACCACATATTAAATAGCACAGACAGATGTGGATTTAGACTGGCAAACATAGATAAAACAGATAATAAAGCACTTAAAAGAGCAGAGCCTTGAAGGCTGAACTCAATGCCGTGGTAATGTCATGCTGTCAAAGTTGGATAACTAAATTCAAAACATAATGTAAGTGGTGGTCTGCACAGTGATAGCATCTCAAAACTGTCTGCTTTATCACTGGACTACCAACAACTGGCCAGCAGTCATAAGACAAGATAATTTAATGACATCACATCTGCATGACGAGAACTAATCATCATTAGTCTGTCATGACGAGGTTATGACACTGTTATAACCAAGTAATTGATCTCATTTAAGGCAATGCGCCAGCACATTTAAACTTCATTATAATAATATTACCATTACTTTAATACATTTTATATATATAATAATATTTTTTATATGATAATGATAATAATAATTAGAAAATAGATTATATATATATAAAGATATACATACATATATACACACATACAGTGTGTGTGTGTGTGTGTGTGTGTGTGTGTGGAAATGTGCACACATGTGTGTATAAAATCAGTAAACTCAAACATGGTGGAGTGAGTGGATTGATAGGATCTGCACCAGCAAGTGTAAGTCAGTCTATCGCTATCTATTAATTTTACACCAAGGGGATGCTGTTAACAAAAAAGAAACAGAGAAGTAAATAAGAATTATGCTTGATTACCAACTCACACTACGCTGTAAAGGAAATCTTTGTCTGGAGTCAACATGTAATCACTGCATTACTCTCATTTCAGCCAACTGTGTAAACAATTCAAGCTGAAATTAGTGAAATCTTTAATGGATCATGTGAGGCTGCTTGGTAGTGTTTTGCAGGTCGTAAAGCCCATCTGTGTTACACAGTATTAAGTGTTACATGAAGATAAGAATACGGTGCAGCTCAACTTGTCGGAATAAAGTCACATCCCTTTCAGTTCTGCTGATAACGATCTACAACTCCACCTCAGATACAGAGAGTTGTCCTCCTTAAACTGCATCTGATGTTATGCAGAATTTTCTGAGAGCCCTCTAAGCATGATTTGGTGATTTTCAGGTCAAACTGCACACTTAATAGAGAAAGAGCTTACAGCTTCAACACAACTCTGAAGTTTCCTCAGTCTCCCTGATTATAATGGGGTCGTCTTATAAACCTCCCACAATCAGGTAAGACAGATATCAAATGCTGACTAATATCAGTGTTGCACTCTAATCAACCACAATCATTTCTGCCATAAGTGACTACAGTCGGTGAAAAGAGGATGTATGATAAACTTGATGACAGAAAACGAGTTGAAGATAATTTTTTCTGAGATGTAGCAGATGCTTCAGTGTCAATAAATAGCTAATGTTTGTTGACACAATATAATTTGAATGAAGTTATCTAAACTTGATAGAAGACAAACTATGAGAACTTACAGCAACTGTGGTTTTAATGATTGGACAATTGTTTTTTTATAATAAATTAGTATGTAATAACTTGTTGTTTTTTTTTCCTGTAAGCTTTTCATTTTCATGACAACTTAATTATGTATTTACATATCGACTGAAATCTGAGTGCTCATGATGCTCATGGCTGCATTCAGAAAATAAAGTTAATTTGCTCGGTGGAGTGCTAAGAAATAGCCTCAAAATGGGACATCAAGGCCTGGATGCCAACTCTCCAATCTCAATTATAAAGGCTAATATCTTTTCAAGGAAGACAAACACGGCCACAAGCGGTGCTTAAGTCAAGCGACAGGAGGCCTCACCAAGGGCGATGTGACTGCTGATAAACCCACGAGTCAACAGCAGATTTAATCTCTGCGTCCCACTTGGCACATAATGGGAGAGTTCAGACAGATTTATCTTGGTAAGTCTTTGCACCTACATTGGCTCTATTTTTTTATTTCATCAAGTGAATGTGACAGTGAGGAAAGTATGACAAGTTTCATTTCCAGTGGGTGGTCATGACAAGTAAGCCCTGGATCCCAACGCAACATGCAAACTTAATTAGAAAGAAAGAAAGCGCCTTCTGTTATGCCTGTAGAAAGAAAGCTCATTGTGAATTATAACAAACTCAAAGCAGAATTTGGCTTCATTGTCACCTGTCTCATCCTCATCATCACCTGACTCCCTCATTAAAAATGGGCTCACACCAAAACCTGAATCAGTACCATAAAAACAATATAAAACAACAAAAAAGTCAATCAAGTCAAGCCTTTTTTTCATGTAAAGGTCTAAAATCAGTGTGTTGTTAAATGCTCTTTTAACAACATTTTTCATGTTGTAATGTTAGATGATTATTATTTTTATCAGTCTTATTATGTGGTTGGCTGAAGAAGTGGAATTAATGTGAAATAAGAAACTTCCAGGCTTTTTTATGTTCCTCATTTTCTTCTGACACAGACAGAAAAATCCTTCTGAAGCTACAGTATTACCAGTTCACTCCAAGTTAAATGCAGTGAGACACATGTTGTGTCTTTGTAATTATTTGATAGTGAGTTCAAAGATCATTGGATTAAAAAATAGAAAGCATATAAGTAGGACGATCTGTGATCAGAGAATGACAGAAACAATACTGTTCTAGAATGTAATAATCATAATAAAAGCCACTAACAACTCTGCTGTGCGCTTGTCATATGCTGCTATCCATGGAGACCAGCCCAGCTTGCTACCAGAATGGGCTGACCTGCTCCATCAATTATAGTTTCTTCTTTTCTGGCCAAATAAATACAAGGATATTTACAGTGAGGTTGGCGCCGGTGCAGCTTTCCTCACAAATGTTGAAATACAGATAAAAATACCAGTATGTGTTTAAACACTGCATATAAACAAGTGATGATAAATAACACATTCTACATCTACATATGAAATTGCAAACACCTTCATATTGAAAGCAATAATAGGCCTAACTAATTTATTTTCTTTTAAGCTTCACGCTTGAGTGAGAAACCAGTGTTACAAGAGAAGACAGCAGGTGTGTTGTGATATTGACAAAAAACATGGTGGTCTGAAAGAATAATTACGCTGTGGTCACTGAAGGGAAAAACTATCAATAAAAACAGCTATGATCTGAAAGTGTTTCCTCCTTTTACAGAGATGAAATGGAGACAGGATTTAATCAGAACAGGCTCCATTCCTGCCCTCTCTACATGCATGTCGGTCCTTGCTCGTCTTCACTTGGCTGCCAGCGACCACGCCTGACTTGTGTTTGCTTAACTATGCAGTCCTGAGGTGTACACTGAGTGGGCAGGTCTAGCTGTGGGAAACACAAGCTGATAATATCTAATCCTCTGTGTGAAGGACATATTTGTCTCCCCACCCACTATAGCCAACATGTTTAATAAGCCCATAGTAGCCTGCTGAAAATTGACTGCAGCACACTCATTCACAGGAAAACACGCTGCTTCTCCTGCATTTAAACACACGATGTTAGAGATAAGAAGATTAATATGTTTCAGAACAAAACAAGCTTGTGGAATGACAAGGATAAGGACTAAAAATGTGATGACATACAGTAGTTCAGTGATCTATCGTGGATTTGACTCCATGAGACGAATTCCCCCACATTCAAGGTCAAATACAATTTTTAATGTCATTGTGCCCCAGTCTGTAAGTCAATCTCTATATCCTGGGGAGCCAGATAAGACTTCATAAGTTCATAACAGCGTGAGCCATATATATGAGGAGTACGTTATCTCCGTCTGGTCCTGTGTCTCTATATCATAACATCATCATGGTTGGCAGGAAAAACTATACAGTTCTTCAGTGTTCTGGTGATCTGAGTCAGCTGTTCACAAACTAAGACTGCATGTGGTATTCTTATTAAAGGTATGCTGTTGAGATAAAAAACGGAGCACTTATTGTTATGTTGTGACTTTCCTCTCCCCAGTTTAGTGTTTGTGGTAGCGCTCGAGCAAGTGAGCTGACACCCACTTTGTGAGAGCCACATTTGAATCTTTGCATATGCACAATCCTTACCGAGACACATCTGGCCGCCATCTCCTCTAAAACAATTTCACCCTGGGGAATTGCCACCTTGCAATACTTGCATTATGCTAAACAGTCAAACCAATCAGGCCGATGCATGTACTGTATGCAAGTACCAGCTGTTGTAACAGAGATCACTCTTCATTTACATATTTACAGCTTTGTTTACCTGCCGAGGGCATTCACTGCTGGATGGCACTCATATCTAACTTGTACTTTGAGCAGATTTCAATTTATCAATCAAAGATTTCTTAACAAATCCGTCCAATCAGTGGGTGCAATTTCACTGTTTGAGTGCCACTGAGGTATATATAGGTCATCTAAAATCTGACGTTTGAGTGCCATTGACGTAATAATACAATAAAAGTGTTTTTTTTGGCAGCGGGTTGCTGACCACGGTCTCCTGTAGCCTGTGAGTAATATTGGGGCTTCTGGGATTTGTAGTCTGGACATAAAGAGAGATGGTATACACCACAGAGATCAAAGCAGGAAGTGGAGACAATCATGATTAGAGAGCAAAACAGAATATGGACAAAAAGTGGTGATTTTGGTGAAAGTGGCCTCTACTCTACCTATGATAAAACAAGAATGAAACAAGGTAAAAACAAACATTTTTTTCATGATGAAATAGAGAGTCTGTTCTTTCATTTGAGCTATTCAGTGTTTTCAGAGTCATAGTACAAAATATTCTGTGGGTCTAGAAATATGACTCAAAATGGGCAAAAAACGCTGGCACAAGGCACTTTCTGGCTGGCACTCAATGAGTTAATGAATCCATCTTTATAAACAAATCAGCAACATAATTAAAAAATAGTTCAGCAACTTTGCTGCTGTCACATTGCCAAGCCTATCAATAGAGTGAGCACTGAATGTACCTCAAATGATTTGTCTGGAGGGGTTTTCAGTGGGTCAGCTTCATGCTGTGCAGGGTGAGCAGACAGGTCCTGCTCCCATATGAACACATGACAGCTTATTCAGCTAGATTTGTTGTTTTTCTGATTGTAAGCTATTGTGGCGGCATTAAAGCTAAGACAGGTCACCAAGAATGCCCTCCTCGCAGAGCCTGAAACCTTGAAATTCAGCTGCATGCAGTGAATCACGAGGGTGTGTAATTATATCTATTGAGGTGAGCTTTGCACTGTACATGCTGACTAAAAAGGCCTTTACAAACACACTACTGTACCTCAGTTTGTAATTGAAAAAAACACTGTCGGCAAAAACAAAGCCTGGATTGGTGATAATGAAGTAGTCACTCATCAAACTGGACCATGTACAGTATATCATGTGTCATGCCTGTATACGGTTTCAATGTCTGTATTTGTATCCACCCTTTATGAAAAAACACTGAAAAGTCCAGAGTGATGCTACTTCTGTATTTCCTTTTAATTCACATCACTGCCACAAGTCCTGTTTGTATTTTCATAGCGTTGCTCCCTGAATTGTTCAGTATGCATCACAGGGCTCTGGCCATAGAGCCGTGGCAGAGCTGAGCCTTCACTATGCTCCAGACAACTGTGGTGAAATGATATTAAGCTAACACGCCAGGCTTGTTATCAAGCTAACTGCCACTTGATAGAAAAGAGTTATTCCTAAGACTGTGGCTTGCTACAAACTGCTTTAATTTACAGTCCTTGTGGGCCAACATGTTTTGTGGTGTAATTGTGTGAATCAACATACTATTATCTTTCTTTTTCCATTTTTTTTAATATGAAATGAAATAGTGTTACAGTCTTCACTTCTGATGGATATTACTGTATATGGATTGAACAGTATCACCCTGGGGGGAGTGAAGAGGGCGGACCACTGATGCAGGCTTTCCTAGCGCTCAGCTGCTCTCACTCTTAGTGCCCAAACAGATGAATAAGGAAACAAGGTCTGTTCGGCTTAAAGGGGTATTCAGAATTTTGGACCTCATTTCCAAGTGAGCTGGAGTGTTGGAGACATGAGGAGACAAATTTCATTCAGTCCTTCTAGTTGCAGAGTTCACTGGTGTTAGGCTATCGCATGTCAATGGTTCTAGTTAGCCTGCCATTAAAAACAGTCTAACCCACTTCACAGTGCACCCGAGGTAAACCAGTTATAATGCCAGACTATTGATGTAAATGTCTGTGTTGATAGAATAATTTTACCTTATACTTCGTGATAGTAAGTTTGACAGTGGTGGACTGATATCACCTAACAGCTAGATTACCGGATCTATAATAGCGTGTTTACATGCAGCTGTCATTGATAGACAATGTGGAGTACATGAAGAAGCCTGTTCTGAAGACCAGTTTTAGCCACGTTTGGAGGACTTTCCGATGCCTTTGAAGACGACAAAGAGCAATTTTTCTCCAATGAAACGTACCTGGACGAGCTGGAATACACAGATGAAGACCTGAAAGAGATGGATGCTAAAAGGGAAGGACGAGAGAGAGCGTCTGTAGAGACAGCCCCCGCTGGAGCTGCAGAAAACCAGGACAGAACCGGAGACTGGTGGTACAGATGGAGGAGGAATGCAAGGTAGCTCCGATAACCTCGCTGCGAGCTGATATCACTCCGCTGCTGTGGAACTAGCTGCTGCTGCTGAGGCATAAATCCTTCACAATACAAGGGTAGTTTTATGTCTAAAATTATTCTATCAACACAGACATTTACATCGATAGTCTGGTGTTATAACTGATTTGCCTCAGGTGCACTGTGGAGTGGGTAAGACTGTTTTTAATGGCAGGCTAAACTAGAACCATTGACTTGCATTAGCCTTGCACCAGTGAACTCTGCAACTAGAAGGACTGAATGAAATTTGTCTCCAACACTCCGGCTCACTTGGAAATGAGGCCCCATGTCGAAAATCTTGAACTACCCCTTTAAACAGTTTGAAGTTGATAGCCGGCTCACTGCGTGAGATGACACGACACCCGAGTCATGCTGATGGAATAGATTCTAAATAAGGTGCAGAACACAAGGTGCTCAAGCATAAGGTGAGTGATGTACAGTGCCTGCACTGAGGGGTGAGGAGGAGGAGAGAAAATATTGACAAGCAAAAACCACTGGAGTGTGTCGAAGCAAACTGAGCCGCTCGTAATATAATGACAATTATCGCTGCTGCCTGGGCTTCATCAAGCAGCGGAGGAAAAAAATGTTTTCAGATTATTTCTGATTGTCACTTGAAACTTCAAGTACTTCACATTCAGCAACACACACACACACACACACACACACACATAATAGAGCTACATTAAACTAGAATTACTGCCTCACAGTTCTACGCCTCCACATGAAGCTGCAGTTTACCTCCATGTTTGTCTAAAATGTCATCACTTCATCATTTTATTCCGTTAGACATTTGTGAAATTATCATAATTACCATGTGCTTTTTGACTATGGCTCAAAATGTGTTTTGTGAGGTCACAGTGACCTTTGACCACCAAACGGTTCATCCTTGAGTCCAAGTGGACGCCTCCAGGCGTTCCTAAGATAAGACCGGATGGATGGACGACCCAAAACCATAATGCCTCTGGCCACAGCTGTCACCAGCATAACAATGTAATGTCTCTAAATGGTGTGCAATGCATGTAAATAGTGCTAACATCTAATTGATGAATGGAATACAATTCATCAAATGTGTCCAGGTTATTTATCAAGTAAAAATTCCAAATATGTGTTGGTTCTAAAATGTGAAGTTTTTCTGCTTCTCTCTGTTTTCTAGCATTGTAAATTTATTATATTTATGTTTTGGATTTCATGGGCAAAATGATAAATAAAGAAGTGATAATGAACAAAGTAAAGTATCTATATATATATATATATATATATATATATATATACAGTACACTCTGGTGACTCCTGAATCCTGGGCTGTTTTAAATCCTTAAGTATAAGATGTACTAAAATACAGAAAAAAGATATGAATTTCAGTTATCTTGGATTACAATATATGATATAAACCTTTGGTTTAAAAGAATGTTAAATACTGACATTAAGCAGTGACCTTGATGAGTCATATTTTACTGGTAATGTGTGAAAATCTCTAACAGATCCTGAAAGTGGTATGTTAAAATGTCCTCTAGGGAAAGTTATCTTAACAGCTTTATGGGAATACTTTACTATCAAGATCCCAAGATGTGAGAGGAGGCAGAGCTGCTGTCAAACCATCATTCTGGGCTGAAGTGCTAATATCACGTAATGTCTTCACTGTGACTTTATTAACATAATAAACATACACTATCAGCATTTAATGGGGTCCCTCAGGGGAAAAGGCTGTACCTCGCTCATGTCAAATTCCTTAACTTTGGCTTTTCGTACTGCATATGTGCATTTCAGAAAATTTTTGTGACTGCGCTTTGTTAGAACATCAATATCAGTGCAAAAAGATTACAGGTTGTGCAGTGCTGTATACAGCACAAGCTCTTTTATAATCCTAGAGCTCAGTGTTTCAGATCTTGTAGGGCTTCACCTTAAAACAAATTGGGGTGATGTTTCTTAAAAGGCCAGTATTGCACTTTTGTTGTTTTCTGATTCCTCTACCTGCAATTCAGCAGAGTCTTTGTGAGGACTAGTGCTCCCATGCTCTTTCCAGGCCATGGGCTGTACAGTAATCAATGTTGATGAATGAGTAGGAAGGCTCTCTTTATTCCAGTCCTCGCTGAATAGAAAGTTTCCATTATCTCTCACAATGTATTCACTCTATCAAAGTGACAGGGTTGAGGCAAGCCACACTCCGTTGCCCTCACTGTGCCCATACGTACCTTCATCCGTCTACTCAAAAGAACAGGGAAAGCCGGAAGAGACTGCTAGAATAACACTGCACAAGCCTACAAAATCTATAAGACTTTAACTCTTGAGTCTCATCCATCAAAGCTGTAAGGATACAATTACGTGCATGCGTCGTGCAAAAATATCCACTGTAACGGAGAGGACGGAGGTCGCTATTTCTTTCTTTGAACCATTTGACAAAAAGTCACTTTAGCCCATTTTTAAAAGAAAAATGACAGAAAAAAATCAACAATCAAGCAATACTTCACATTGCTACTGTGCAAGATGTTTATTTTCACCACACTTTTTGCTGCCTTGCATGACTTGTCAAGTCATCAACCTGCAACACTACTAATAGAAATAATCTGTATTCACCACAGATGGTCCTGCAGTTTCCTGTCCTCTGTATCATGTAACACAATAAACAAACTTTCTACATAGACTTTACTGTTCATGTGGAAGGTGCTGTAATAAAAACTAGAAGATCAAGACGGCTGTTTCTGTGTTATCAAATGACTAATATATGCCTCACTAATTTAATCTTGGACAAATTACCTTCTGTCATCTAATGAAGAGAAATGCATGTTAACAGATAATACTAAAGTTAAACAAAAAAAAAGGAGAAAGAAAGTTTGCACAGATCTTTTTATTTTATGACTATTTCTACAGCTCACATCCACATAACAAATAGGAAACATTTTATTCAATAACTAATAATTGTATTTAACCAACATTTCATTTGCAATTTAGTACATATTTTAAATATTTATTCTATTATTATTACTTATTCTATTACATCTTTGCTGTTGTTTATTGCTTTTTTATTACTATAATTTGTCTATGATGCTGTGGCGGGTGAACTTCCCCCAGTGGGTTATAAATAAAAAAGTCTATTCTATTCTATTTAAATTTGTGGTAGTTTTCATGTTTACACAACATTTATACTGGAGTCCTCCATGTTGCCATATTTCTCATATTGCTAATCACTCACAGTCATTTCAATAAAGAGCTTAAGTGGGAAGCAGACAAGCGACGCTGGCCATAAAGAGCAGCCAGTATTCACACTGGGTCTGGCTACTGTATCATAATGTTTCTCTGATGTGTTCGCCTTCTTAGGGGCTGAACTCATTATTTTTTCATGTTGTTGATCTTGGGACTTTACGGTCCCCTGAGAATAGAGTCATGCCCTTCTCCATTAGTTCTGCTAAACTGCCTGAACTTTCTATTGTTGCTATAATGCAGCACAAAAACAGGCCTTGCATAGATTATTGAGAATGCTCTCTTACTACAGAAATAAGAAATGTGACAAAATTATCTGTTGCTTTTGTCTTTTATAGCGATCATTCATTTGTTATTGCGTTTTTGTCAGTGCTTGTTCTAAGTGTGGAACATTCACTGACCTGATGTCTGTTTGGAGAGAAATTCACTACTTGTGATATTATCAAACATGACAGCAAAGGGACCAGTAGCTGTAATGATTAATATCTCTAGATGAGTATTAAAATAAAACAATCCTGAACGCTGAACAAAATCGCAATTCAGATGCCTTTTTAATTCGAGCAATGAATCTAATTATCTGATATCCCACCTCTTCTATTCAGCTACTCATCATACTATTAAAGCCACCAAAAGCCATCTCCCAGCATTCCTCTTGCTTTCACCTCATCTGTAATGTCTGTATTTTAAGTTTGAAAGGTCACACCTCAAATGTTGGATTTCAGGACATAAAAAAAATCAGTTAAAACTTTGGTGCAATTAGGAACAAAAAGTATAGACTTTTGAAAATAATCAGCTGTCTGTGGAAACTAATTTCAGAAAGCAGTAATTATTCTCCTGGAGTCTTCCTGCGTTGCTGAAAAGTAAGCCGTTTAGTGTTTCCACACAACCAGATGGTTGCTCGCAATACTGAGAAGCACTGAGACAAGAGTAAACAAGATGAAGAGCCTCGGTTTGAATGCATCAACTAATCAATCAAAAGGATCTTGAAGCTTGATGATTAAATGTTGTCTGTATTGCATAAAGCTTTAAAAAGGTAAAGCAACAATGTGCTTTACAGTCTGAATAATAAACATAAAAACACTGCAAATGAAAAGAGAACATCAAGAGCGCTTTTCATGCAGCTTCAAACTGCAGTCCTGCAGGAGATGGATTTCTAATAAAAGTCTAATAAAAGCTGAAATAAGATGAAGAGGTGTCTTGACATTTTAAATTTTAGTTATTCTTCACCAGGCTTGCACGACATTATGGGGAACGGTTTTAACATTTGTCCTTTAGCCACCATAAAGACTGCTTATTAGCATTTTCATCTCTAAATGAACATATTTAAATGCATATTACATCCTGATATCTGTTTGATGGTCAAGTCTGACCCATGTGTACAACACAAGAAGAGTTTCATCTCACATGCCTCAAAGGATCCAGTTTACAGTTGCAGGAATAAGCCTGTATCATTATTGTAAAAAAGCTGTTCGGTTTTGGCTGCATTATTGGTAAAACTGTGGCATGTTTAAAAGCACCTTATCTGGATTGCTTTGTCTGTGTTGTTTTTCAGCAAATCCTGAGTAACTCCTGAGCTGGAACATGAAAATGTGCAATATTCAGGGCACGGCATGCATGTAAATACTCAAAAACTACTTTATTTCCATATCTCAAGTAGCAATTAGCAGCAATAAAAGCAGACATAAGCTTGAGAAGCTCTGCAGACCAGCTATGCATGCTTAGATCAACAGAGGCAGATATGATGGGCATAAAAAGAGTCTATATCTGACAGAGATCGGTTCCTCCTGAACTGCACTTAGCCATTGCAACTGCTTTCATCACCGATCCTCAAGAGGCCAATTTCCATCTGCTTGGAATATTTATGTTACCTAAAATGAACCTGATTGCTTACGCACCTCCTCAATCAGACAAGGGTTTGCCTATCAGCGTCATTTGCTTACTGCCGTCCTAATCGTGGCCATGGTTGGTGCCCAGTCACAAGGTGACAAACTGTTATTATGATGCCACAGCTCTTTGGCTTTTCATCACCGCGTGCTAATGTTCCTGACGGAGAGGACCAGAGTGCCTCCAAGGTGACTCAAAAGCCTCATGTGATGTCAAATTAAAATGGAATTTTGTTACAGAAAACAGATGCACCAACAACTTAACTCTTGACAGCTTTTGATGTCATTCAAAAACTGACGCTTGAGTGCAATTGATGTAATAAGCCGGCAAAGTGTTTTTTCTGGAGCAGGTCGCTGATCGCGGTCTGCCGCAGCCTATGAGTAATATCAGGGCTTCTGGGAGATGTAGTCGGAGCATAAAGAGATGGTATATGCCACAGAGATCAAAGCAGGAAGTGGAGACGATCAAGATTAGAGAGCAAGACAGATTCTGGAAAAAAATGGTGATTTTGGTGAAACTGGCCTTTACCTCTGATAAAACAATAACTAAAACAATAAACTTTTTTTCATGATGAAATCGAGGGTTTCTTCTTTCATTTGAGCTATTCAGTGTTTTCAGGGACATGGTACAAAATATTCTGTGGGTCTTGAAATATGACTCAAAATGAACAATAATGCTGACACAAGGCACTTTAAATAAAGGCTGGCACTCAAAGAGTCAATGAGTCACTCTGCTGGGGCAATGCTGGGCAAACCATAATGTTTCTCAACTAAATAAACATTCATTTATCCATTCATTGGCAGTTACCCTTCGTCAGAGAACGCCCTAAGATCTCAGGCAGCCTAACACACAATATAAACTAGAAAATGGAATTTTAGGCTTTATCCATCAAACTTTTAGATATTTAGTGCAGTGTCCCTATGCCTAAGATTTAAAAAATAAAAATAAAAGCACCAGCACTACCTTTGTTCTCCCTTCATCTCTTTTACTCACAGATGTGACAGATGTGCTGTAATGCTGAGCTCTAAGGTTAAGAACTAGTTTTCTGTGTTTCTGCACACTTGGAAATCTTCTGTCACTGCAGGGTCCTCCTGTAGGATTTGTCATGTGCAATTCTACCTAACAGACCAGACAAATGTCATCATCTGTCAGCTATACCACCAAATGAATAGAGCACATCTCAGTAACTGTCAATTATTCTGAATGCCACATGACATGATCAAGAATGTTATAATGGTTGTGTTGTTGATGAGCACCTCTGCTCCTGAGAGCCTCTAAAGCCGCCAAAGCTTCAGAAGAAGATGTTAACACAGAAAACAATACATCTATTGTATACATATTGTCACCTGCCACCTGTACTGTGTTTATGCTGAGATCGGTGGGTCTACTGCACAGACTCTTCTCCTGTGATCCCTGTGCAGACTCTCTATGAGATGGTTTGTCATATTTGTTTTATTGCTGCACATCTCACAGTCATTTGGTCAAGTGAGATGATAATAATCTTCTAACCTGACAACCTTTTAAAAGCAGAACAGCCATTATCACACGTTACAGTTTTACACTGTTTGCCAAATTTCATTACCAAAGCCTTATAAACTAAATTACTGAGAGAATCCGACACTTACAAATCTCCTACCTAATCACCTCTCACCAGCAACCCATGAGAAAGCAAAAACAAACTCAAAGTATAATGAAGCAGGCTGAGCACAAAACCCAAAATAATTAGCCAATTAAAGGTGTGATGCTACAAAGAGGAGGCAGTGTGTGCAAAGTCTCAAGGTCAAACACATTTAAATGCAAATTCAAATAACCGATCAGCGAGGAGAACATGCGGTTTAACGACCACATACAAATCAAACCATCTGCTTCCTTACAGCAGAAGTAGCTGAATAGTTTACAGGAATGCATTTACATCGTGCAGTAAATTAGCAAATTGCAGAGATGAGCTTACAGTGCAATTACCAAACATCAAGAAGCGATATTCATGTAAAAGGGAAAACAAAAGCCGGCTGAATGAATAATGATAAGTGCAATTTAGAGTCTGCAACAAAAGTCTGTGAGGAGAGGCAAACTTCCTCACTTTGCTGCCTCCCACATGTTTGTTGATTGATAGCATGCGCCAACACATAGCATTTATTGATAAGTGATTTTTCAGGCCAGGCACCACGCAGAAGCTGGCAGGATAAGACGAAGTGGAGGAAAACCACATTTGAAATGCCGAGGGTGTAGAAACACGGATAACAGAATCGATACAACTAAAACCAATTTCAGCAATTTCTTTGTGTCAAACTTGTTAAAGGGTTTTTGAGAACAGACCTGTCGTATGTGTGCGAGATATATTCTGCTGTCTGATACAGGCAGCTTTTGGGCTTTTGGTGAATTTACAGAAGTTGCATTGAATTACCCCTAAATTTATAGTAATCACATCACCACTTCTGAAAAAAACACAGACAAACCAAATGATATCATTGTTGTAGCCTAAGTTTTCATCTGATATAAACAACATTTACCTTTGCCCAAAGTAAACTTGATCCTTGATGATGTGTTTTCGCTTCACTGTATCACCCATTATTTTCCGCCCCCTCCGTGAAGAACTACTAAATGAATTTTAGTGGAGCACACACAGACACACACACACACACACACACACACACACACACACACACACAGTCCGCACTCGAGTGTGAATTCCTCAGATTTAATTAGAAGCTAATTTTGAGTCATTATACAACTCCAAACAATATGGAAATGAGCTCATAGGTTCCTGACAGTTCAGTTGACTTTGACCAGAAAGAAGCATGACGAATTGAAGGGAAAAAAAAAATCTTGTTTATTAGCGTCTAGTTTACTAACCAATTATCTGATAGCTGAACGGGGGCATTATAATCCGTGAGAGGCGACTTCACGGTGGAAACCAAAGTCGTCTTCGACACTTGTGCATTCAGAATGACAAAAGACTCTGTTCCCCAGCAGCTGTCTACAGTCACATGCATTCAAGATTGGTCTGCAGGAGCCTCCTCATTATTAGCATTATTTGTCTACGCCCATGTTAGAACTGATGCACATCCAGAATTATTACTGAAAGTGCAATGTGCAATATTCAAATACGTTTGTGGTTATTTCTGTGACACCCTGCTGGTGAGGGACTGCTCCATTTGAAATTGTTGGGACTCCCAAAACACACCACTGTTTAATATTAAAGCAATGTAGAAAAGTTTGCTCAAACTTTTCACGCCAGCTGAAACTTTGCAACCCAGAGAGCGTGTCTCACAAAATTTTGTATAATCACAAATGTGTACTTTTTTCACTCAGTGGCACACAGCTATGCAATACCTCCTGGACCCACGGTGCTGGATGTGTAATGTAATCTCTGCTGACGCTTATTTTATTTTGCAAATGCAGTCACTCCCTCCTCTGCTATCCAGCTGCTTGAAATCAGTCTGTACCTTTACTGTGTACACAGAACAAACACATAAGATGCTCCTGTTGTTGTGGTTTATTTTAAGATATTAAGATGTCAATGTGAGCAATATCAACATGTCGATATTATGCGTATTGTATGTTATTCTGATATCCTCTTTCATCTGTGAAAATTCTATTTTTTCACTTTAGCACTGTGAAAAATGAAGAGAATGCATGAGCCGCGACAATAAGCATGTGATGCTCTGATGCTATTATAGCGAAACGCTCCTGTTTTAATTTTTGCATTTTAAACTGCATTTCTCTTCACTCAGTTCAAAGTCAACTAGAAAGTCTGGCATTGCTTCCTTTACAGTGAACATAAACTAAATAAATGAGCAACCTGACAACACAGCTCATGTTTATTCCACTGCTATAACAGTGTCTTTATAGACATACACTTAAATTATAATTTGCTGCTGTCAGTCGTCATCACCGCTAAAGTAAAGTTATTTTGATTACATTATTTGTATAAATAATGTATAATGCACACAGGAAGCTGTGGAAATAACATCATTTACATTAAATCAAAATGCTAATGAGACCTAATGGCACCGCAGTGTTGTTTTAAACATAAATAGAAAGCTCACCAGACTAACGGTAACCTCTCTATCATGATACATATTGTATCACAACATTCATAGCCCTAGAAATTACAGTGTTACTCCCGATCTGGTCTTGAGTGCCAGGTCCATCTCCAGAGTGCTAAAGAAAGGTCTGGCGCCACACATTATCATTCTTAAGGGGAAGTGTTTCTTAAAACCACTCACAAGCTTCTTGAGCTCAGGATGCAGCCATGGTGTCCTCAGAAGAGGAAGGGGAGGAGAGTGCTGCTTATCCCCACATCTGCACCCGGTGAGTCAGACTTCTCAGACTACTCCCACTCTGACATCTGAACCAGAGTTTTATGAACTTTATATTGACTATACACTGTACAATATGTGTGTGGGAGTTGATCTGATGTTGCAAACAGTTGGGAAGAATTGCGAGTGCATTTGTGCTCACTGAAGAACTCCCTTTTAATATCTGAAGATAATGTCTGATTTATTGCGCAGCCCTAATGAAATGCTATTAAATTTCACTGTGAAGGGTAATTTAGAGAGATGATTTCATGACAGTTGACGAAAACAGTTTACTACAATACCCTAATAGCAAGCAATCCAGTCAATAGTTTCTACACTATCCCTGACTCTAACAGGGCTTTCAGATAAAAATTTTAAATTGTGTGCATTTCTGAATTTTTTCTATAGTGATTGTTAACTGGGTGGCACGGTGGTGTAGTGGTTAGCACTGTCGCCTCACAGCAAGAAGGCCTTTCTGTGTGGAGTTTGCATGTTCTCCTTGTGCCTGCATGGGTTCTCTCCGGGTACTCCAGCTTCCTCCCACCATCCAAAAACATGTATGGGGATTAGGTTAATTGGCTAATTTAAATTGACCATAGGTGTGAATGTGAGTGTGAGTGGTTGTCTGTCTCTATGTGCCCTGTGATGAGGTGGCGACTTGTCCAGGGTGTACCCTGCCTTCCGCCCTAAGACAGCTGGGATAGGCTTCAGCCCCCCCGCGACCCTATGAAGATAAGCGGTAGATAATGGATGGATGATTGTTAACTTTCTGATGTAGTCTACAGCATCCTAGACAGCTGCTTCATAGGAATATGTGTGATTTTTTAGTCTGCTCACCACATTGAAAACTATTCACGCTCATGCTTTTGGTTTATCATCACCTAATTCAGAACTTTCTCCACATTCCTTTTTAGCTTTGAAAGAACAAACCTTGGTGTATTAAAATATATCTTAAAGTGATATTTGAATCCCTTGCTTGTTGTGGCAAGCAGTGCCGAAAGGCTCAAACTTCCTCTTGTCTGGCAGGAAACATTAAACTTCTGATTCATATCCAAATCAAATTATGACACTTGAAATTTTTACATTAAAATAAAATATCACGGTCCAAAGGTGTTGAGCGTAGCACTCCTACCAGACCAGGATAATCACCTCCCATCTGTGCAACCCTGCCCATTTATCACCTGACACCATACTAACAAATATACTAAAAATATGTGCCAAAGTGAACTAAATATGATTACCAAAATAAACTATACCCTAACCAAATATAATAAACAGTTCAACCAATACTTTTGATCATTTAAAATAAATCAGTCTACTTCATACTGACAAAACTCAAACCATTGCTATGATGGCTTCAACACCCTCTTTCGTAGACCGCAAAAGAGTGATTATTCATTTTGAGGTCACTGCCAACAATAAAAAGCAAAATGACAGTACACTGTTATCTCTATGAAAAAGTATATACATGTATACATGAACAATTTCACCCCTTATTATTTGGAATATGCTGAAAAAAAATATCGACGTGTGATAAAATGAAAAGCCTATACTGAGTCTGCTTGCTCTCAGTGTCCAAATCCTAGAAGCCCAAGCTAATGAACACTTCAGGGCTGAGTTAGCCCTTGTACTGTATGTCTGGAGTTCAGTTTGACTCAAAGACACGTAATTGTTGGTATAAATACTACTTTAATACCTGTCTAGTTTGTTCAAAAAGTGTCCTTTGCTTGAGTATGGCTTGAGCACTTTTCTTAAGAGACCTTCAGCACTTCTCTGCGCAGACTCACAAGCTCACAGCTGCATAATGGAGACAAACTCCCAGCTGAGCGAAACAAAACCAGTGATTTGTCTGACTTTGAATCCATCAGGCTCTTAACCTTGCATGGATAAGTACGTTTAAATGGGTGTTAAACTTGTTGAATTAGCACAATGAGCATTTCGTTGCTTCTCAAGTTCTCTGAACTGTTCTTAAATCTAAATCCCACCTTCAACTGTCTGCTGTGTCACACCAGCAGATCCCATGTTCCCTACAGTAGCTGCAATGCTCCTATTTGCTAAAAATGTTACCTTTTACTGGATAATCGTCTTTTATAATAAGAGCCTCCACTGTATACCCAAACTGGCAAAGACTGACAATCTTTGTGAATTTAAGTGATTCTTACAAAGCACTGTGCAGGAGAATGCACACACAACATATTGCTGTAATGACTGAGCGTGGGAGATCAGATTGAATTGATAATCCCTCCTCTTGCCTCCTCCGACACTTCTTTTTATCTGAGCGAGTGCACTTCTTTGCCATGTTCTTGTGCCACATGGGGATTATTTGCACATTTTGTTGGTTATCTTGTTTAGCACATTTAACAAGCTGGCAGGGCATGCCGAGGTGAGCAAACACAGATACATATATTATGAACTATGAGTATATTGTACATCGAGACCTCAAGTGATTTTTGTCTATAGCTGCAAAAAATACAAATCTTCAAGGGTCACTCACATCATCAAAAAAACATATTTACTCAGTTATAACTGATGATATCCAACATGCAGATGGTTCACCTTCATGTGTTGAGGTTTTAGATGTCTGTGAAACTAAATCTTCTGTTGCCACAGTGGAGGTGAAAGCAGTTTTGTTCCTGGTATTCAAAAAATAATAATAATAATAAAAAAAAAACATGTGCCTTTCCAAAAACAATGTCCTGTAAACTAATCTAAATATCTCACTGTAAACTATTAACACATAAGGACTTGTTTGTAAAGAAATTCCAGTTCTTGGCGAGGCATGTAGATGATCCAGAGCAACACACAGATGCAGTTGAGTTTTCCCAATATATTCAGCTTTGCTGCATTGGGATGGCAGCATGCAAAATATGCATATAACCACGGGACGATAAGGCAAAACCAGGGATGAATGGACATATAATATGAAGTTGCACAGAGAATAAATCCTATTGATTTTGGTGATCCCCTGACTTTTCCTCTGGCACTATCAAAAAGTTGATTTTTAGTAAAATGTATTCACAACTTCTGGATTAGATCACTTTTTCATCTAGTGCCACCATGAGGTCCAAATTTCAATTGGTCCAATACAATTGCAAAACTAATGACAGTTCAGGGTAAATTAAGTGTGTGCTAACACATAATGAAAGAGTAATCACATACGGCTTTAGAATATTCTAATTCACCAAGGATAATGTGCTTTGTCAATCTTCATGATGAGAAAAAAAAGTTAAAATACAATAAGCCTTCAGGACATAACTAAGGCAGTAAACTAATGCAGACTTCTAAGCAGAAAGTCACTGGGTCAAATCCATGTATCATTTAGGAACATCTGTTAATGATTACCTTAAAGCTGCCCTTAAGCAAGGCATGTAACCTTCAGCTGCTTGGTGATCAGTAGTGTAAGACTGCAGTTGTACCGGGCAGCTCCCAGGTGTGCTCGTGTTTTGAATCCGTGGTACAGAGCGACGAGAGGTGTTACGGCCAGCAATCCTTGCCTGAATACATTTAAATGAGGAAAAACTGGGCTGCCTGCAGCCAGAGCCACCACATCAGCACTACTGTACCCAAGCTAATAGGCAGTTTAAAGAAGCAACATGGCTGATGTCAGCACAATGAGACTGCAAATGGTCAGACGGATACGCACTAGCTCAATAAATGTGCTCTCAAAGTTAGAGGATTGCTTTTCCACCAGTGTCTCCGTGCAGCTACCTGCAGTACTGCACGATTTTATTATTCTCAAGACAGCAACAGTGTGCAGTAACAATCCCTAACATTTACACATGAACACACTTCTGTTTTACCGCCATCTGTGCTGATTGATCTAACCCAGCAGTGAATCATCCTCATACTGCAGACACTCAGTCACTTAAGTTACATCAAGATGCAGAAACAATGATTTGTCTGGGATTATCATTATACTGCTCCCAATCCTCAGTTGTTATTGTTGAGAATTTAATTCTTATACCCAAAATAATTCCTCCTCACGTTTCTTTTCTTTGTAAATCAAAATACAAAGTTTTATTATGCTAACTTTATGGTTTGCTTTTAAGAATGAGACTGACTACTCAGCAGTTTTTTTTTTCCAATACAGTACTAAAATCAAAATGGGATTTTCACAATCTACCACTTGTATGACCAATGATGATCAATTTAAAGCCTGAACATCTTCAGTTATCATGCATTTCCATAGTGTGATGTAGCTTTTCTATTTTGAGCACTGTGAGCCAAAACATCAAAGTCACGCTTGAAGTTAAAAGTTTAGGTGGACGTCATTTCCTTCCTTACGTTGCTTATCGTCTCACCTTCCTATAGCACATCCAAAGCTTGTGCAATTATTAAATCGCCACTTCCTCTTCACAGCTAAGGCTTAGGTGCAAATACTCCAAAACACTTATTACCTGCTGATCAGGAGGGCTTTACATGACTTAAGACCTGCAATAGGAAACATGGCACTTTTTTAGCCCCAGGTGGCAGCAGCAGATAGCCATTTCAATTTGTGAAAGTTTGAAAGTCTTCATTACCGGTTATCTAACATGACGTCAGTAAACGGCACGTTACTGTGACCTTCCTGTTAGTAGCTGGTGGGAGTGGAGAAGCTGAAAGAGGAATATTTTAGCTGTAATGTCCAGCTTGTTTGGAGTTTTCATATCTCAGTTTAAGCCAACAGGTCAAATCTGGAGGAGCTACAATGAGGTAGAAGGGATTGTTATGTTGTTTCTATTTTTATTTTTCAGTTCAACAGTTCAACAGTGTCATGAATATTTTATTTTTTTTTGTCATCATATTTAAGTTGTATGCATCCTGTCCATACATTCTCAAAAAAAGGACAAGAGACACAGGCCTAACATTTATTTTTATCAATTTTACATGGCTGCCATGGTCCGCTACAGAGAAATAAAATATATACATATATATATGTATGTATGTATATATATATATATATATATATATATATATACATACATACATATATATATATGTATATACGTATTAGTAATATTACATATTACTAATTTTTTTTTTTTAAATCATACTGCACATGAGAATTAAATCCCACAATCTCAAGTCTACCTCCCCCCATTCTCTCTTTGGTTTCTTAACCAACGTTATAGTAGCACCTTGCACCTTTGAGAAAAGGAAAGTTTAGATGGTTATCTGAGGGGACTGAAACCACCATGCAAGGGTTCAACTTCATTTCCTGACCAGCAGCGAGATTGAATGTAAGCAATATGGTTCACTGTGAGCTTGTTTTATCTCGGCTGCCATTGCTCGGTCAGGCGCCTGTAATTGCACTGAGTGTCAGTGTCCTCACAGTAGATGTGCATAGACAGACGGACCGAGGATCTGCATTGACCTCCTGATGGTGACAGCAGGACATGATACCTCACACTATGTTGGCCTGACAACAGAGGAGCCTTCCACAGTGCAATAATCTGACGTTCTGCCCAATAAGCTCTTACTGAGCTGCTCAGATAGCAACAGGCTTGGAGCATGACATACAGGATTGAAACATTAAAGTACAAACCTCCAGGCACAAACGCGAGTTAAGAAACAATAAGGAAGCATGACAGAACTCCTGCCTCTTAGCATAACTCCTCTAAAGCTGTTGGTCATTTTGGGATCGTCTTTCACCTTATGAGTCTGGCCATATTAACATGCAAGGTGTGCCAAGGTCTTGGTAGGCAACCTTAAAGGTATGTCAGTTAGTCGATGCAAAATACTGAATAATTTATGGGAGGACAAATAAATTCCAGGGAACAACACAACACCGGACTCTGGGGCCGATTGGTTATTAGCGTGAAGTTGGTCAGGAAACTTTCGGGCTGTTAAAAAGGGCAATGGCTGAATATCTTACTTGAGGAATTAGTAAGGAGCTGCCAGTGCATACAGAGGCCAAATCAATGTGTGGCAGCCAATGAATTTAAGTAGCAATGGGAAGTAAAATATGAATATTATGAATGTCAGGCTGCCATTTAATATTGCTTTTATGTTATTTGCCTAAAATAGATAATGGTTGACATTGCATTAACAGTAAATCTGTCATTTCTTCCAAAGTCCAGACCCTGTAAACCTTGAACATCAACAGTAATTAACCTCTATCATGCATTTGTGTGATGATCATTTTAGCATTGTTAAGAGGCACTGAGGCAGGAAATCTCTCTGTAAGACTATTTTGTGAGTGTTTGGGGTTGAAATAACAGCAAGCTGGCAGACATACTGTATCAAATAAGACACAGTAAGTGTTAGGAATACTGAATTTACAGTGTTACTGAACCATAGTGCAGGTAATTATCACTGTGCATGGCTAGGACGATCATTCAGCCATGGGGTTTGACCTTAAAGCAGGAGTCCAGAGCTGTATTAGATATTGGTTAAATTAGACATTATTATTATAGCTGCCTGTGCTTGATGCTGATCAGCAATCACGGCTGGTCATTTGATATGATAATGAAATCAAACTCAGAAAGATGTCACCCTCCTGCATACGGCAGCAAGACATCTTCAAAAACAATTAACAGATGCCTTCAAGGGGCTTTCACTTGAGGCATCTCCTTCCCATCTGCTACATCATGTCTGTGACATGAATGCCCACTGTAAGAACACTGAACCACCACATCAAAAGCATTTCACTCATAACAATTACATTTGAAAAATGAAAATTAATTTAGCTCACAAAATACTGCAACCTTTGAAAAGTCCCATAATCATGATGGTGTAAATTAGAAACTGCTTTGCTGAGGTCAGCCGACATCATCCATTCTTCCACGCTTTTAACTAATGTCATATTTCCACATCTGGTATTTAATATCTCTACACTATGAGGTTTCATATTAACACTGCCAATTTCATCCTGTAAGAATCTGTACTACTGAGACATACAGAAAAAAAAATCTCAATTCAAATAACTGGTGAAGCAGAAAATGTTCCCTCTGTGATAAGCTCTTTGGAATATGTGAGTGACAGATATCCACAGCATGGGCCTTCCCTGCAAAGACACACATGCATGCATGCACGCGCACACACACACACACACACACACACACACACACACACACACACACACACATTACATCACTAGTCAGACAACTGGACCACAGGGCAGCAGTTATCCAATACTGAAGACAGTCTTGTTCTACAGTTACCTCATCGCTACAATGAATGCAATGAAGAGGGAAAATAGGTCATACCATGAAATAAATGCTTTAAAACACAAAATAATAGGTCTATGTTCTGTTTCCTGATGCGTCAGTCTTAACAGATGTCAAATGTGTTCAGTGTGAGTTTTTGAAGTCAGAAATCCTGACTCACATGGGATCCCATTCAACGAAAATCATCTTCATGCCATTTCGGTTTCAATATCAAAGTGACCCAGATATTGACAAAAAAAAGAGCTCGATCTTGCTGATAATGTTGAAAAGTTCTGAGTTGATAGAGGGACATTTAAGTCTCTGCATGCATTCATAAAAAGATGACAAGCAGAATAAATGGCATTAATTAAGACACTGACATTTTCAGACACTGAGAAGCCTATTGTTTAAAAACAACAGACGCCATTATCAGTGCAGCCCTGTACTACTTTTTATTTGGCTCCTGCTGCTACTGTCTGCTGTTATGTCTAGATATGATTTGTAAAAAAAAAAAAAACAATTAACGAGGCCACACACTGGTAAAGAGACAAACTATTGCAGTGCACTATTTCTCTGCACAGCACTGAGAATATGTAAAACTGAGCAGCCAAAAAAAGTAATAAAAAGTTGAAATCCATGTTCATGAAGGTTTGTGTGCTTTGTAAAAAAAAAAAAACTTATGTAGGCCTAAATGTGACTAAAAATCAAAATGACTGGCTGCATTCAGTCCTAGAGCCTTGCACAAGCTGAACTTTTTAACTTCAAACTTTGGAAGCTTTCAGTAATTGTGAAAGGACAAGAAGAAATGCCAAGGTCCACAGATGCCATACTGAGCCTAGAGCGCCAACAGCCATGGCTGAATGTTGAGATTAATGTGGAAGTGCCTTAAGATGCAGCTCCCTGATGGCTGCTCCATGCTGGCTCTGAATAAAACTGTTCTGAAGTGAATGGGAAAACGTCCAGCTTATCTCTAGAAATACAAAGTCAACTGTTTTTTTTTTCAGAGAAGTTAGGCTCTGAATAGCTAATATCACTTATAATGTGTCTCCTTTTCAGTTCAGAAGACATCAATGTCTAAAGAGTGGTATGTGGTTGCGTTTGCTTGACTGACAGGTGTCTCATGCTACTACACTGAGCGCGGATGGTTGTTGGCTAACCTCAGTACCTCCTCAGCCTGACCTCCGCTGTCCACATGCAAATTTATTTGCTTCCTGTTAAAATGGAGCATTGAGCTACTGTATCAATTCAATTTCAGGCTTAAAAACTTAGAAAATATGGTTATTTTTTACTGACTTTTTAACTGACATTAGTAAAAATTTAACTAATTACGTACAATAAGTCCATACATTAATGATCGCGGACATTACATGTTTGAGTGCCACTGACATATATATGCGTCAAAGTATTTTTTCAGCAGCTGCCACAAGACACACACAGCCTGTGAGTAATTTTGGGGCTTCTGGGAGATGGTGTATACACCACAGAGATCAAAACAGGAAGTGGAGACGATCGCAATTAGAGAGCAAAACCAGTGGAATCTGGACAAAAAGTGGTGATTTTGGTGAAACTAAAATTGAGCATTGAGCTACTGTATAAGTTCAATTTCAGGCTTAAAACCATGTAGAAAATATGAAGAAATATCTATGGACAATCTAGAAACAAATCCAGCAAACGTATTATTGAAATAATCTATTTCCAGTTAATTGACTGATTTTCAAAATCACACATAGTTGACACATTTCTATTGTTTAATGATATATTTTGCCCAATCATATATGGCACCTTGTTTGTTTTGTCCAACTAACAACCAAGCCTGAAGATTTGATGCTTTGACACCTCCTTTCAGAAGTCTTTGGACCATGTCATGTGTGGATTTCGTCCCCTACCCTCTGCGCAGAGCCTGCAGGCACCATGAAGCAGCAAACCCAACACACCTGGAAAAAACACTGTGCAATTTGAATAAACAATACCCAGATCTCAAAATGCTCACTCAACTGTCTGGTCAAGTGATTTTTCAAGCAGCAGTCACAGACTCGTGGGGCTGCAGAGACGATGAGACACCCGGCTGCCCCACCTCCTCCTGCTCAGCTCTGCAGTAAACATCTCAAGACATCACAATCACCGGCTTGCTGCTTGCTTTACCAAAGAGCGTCTGGAAACCTGTCTGAGAGCTCACTCAGGTATAGCAGAAGGCCCAGCAGCACCTCAATGCAAATCACCTGCGCACACTGGCAGCTCTTTTGTTGTTATCTCCTCTGATACAGTACGTCAAGTTCATTTAGAGATCTCAGAGAAGCCCGGCCAGAAAGAATTTACATTCCAGGATCCTGAAAGCCTCACATTGGCATCGACTGCTCACAGCCAAGCTTTGGCTTTGAGTATTAGCCTATGATTCATCACTTAAAACCCCATTTCATGATCAAATAATATATTTTTAAAAAGCCAGTGTACATCCATTCTTTTTCCTGCGCTATTCTGCAAACCTTCAGATGCATTTCAAGTGGATCCCTCATCACCAACACTGCAAGGACAACATAGCAACAGCTGCGTAGCCTAGAGAGATTATAATTGCTGAAATTCAATGAGTATATACAAAAATGATTCTCTCTCCTCTATTAATAAGAGGCAGGAAGGAAAGCATAAATCATAGCCACCCAATTCACTTTTAAAATCTTCGGTTAAGTTTCACTTTGAACCCGTACTACAAAAAGGGTCAATTACAGAGAGATAATCCATAACTAATTTACTTGATTGATGGTCTAATTACGCCTGTTTATGTCATGCTTGATAATTTAGTCTTTGATAAGCATAAGCACCCTCTTGAAACTGTAATACTTTAATAAGCATACGGACATGGGTACTGCTTGGAGCTTTCTATGACCCTCAATGCAGTGTCGCATGAGCTGTTTTTATTAGACTGCCTGTCTCACATAAACATCAACAACATTTTTTAATATGGTTCCTCTTTAATTGGGATACTATTGGCCTACATAGTGCTGATACCCAAAGGCTTGTGACAATAACTATCCATCAAGGTCCAATAAGTCCATACATTAATCATCACGGACATTAACAATTTGAGTGCCATTGACGTATGTATATACAACAAAGTGGTTTTTCGGCAGCAGGCACAAGAGGGCACTCTCACACAGCCTGTGAGTAATGTTGGGGCTTCTGAGATTTGTAGTTGGGACATAAAGAGACGGTATACGCCACAGAGATCAAAGCAGGAAGTGGAGACGATCGAGAATCTGGACAAAAAGTGGTGTTTAGGGTGAAAGTGGCCTCTACTCTACCTCTGATAAAGCTACCTCTTGAGCTATTCACTGTTTTCAAAGACATATATTCTGTGGGTCTTGAAATATGATTCAAAATGGGCAAAAAATGCTGGAACAAGGCACTTTCTGTTTTAGAAAACGGCTGGCACTGCAGCACCTAGGAGGTGATGGATACTAATGTTTAGATTCTATAATTAGAACCAAAATGCACCTTTGAAAGATGATTACGAAAGCAAATATCTCCATCATCACTGCCTTCAAGGGATATGCACATTTTCTCATTGTAATTATTGTAATCATGATTAATATTATTTAATCCCCACATCTAGGCCTAACATACATTTCTGATGGAGCTCAAGTAAAAAACCACAAGCAACAGGCTCCCCACTGTAATCTCCTGTGAATGCAGGCCAATTACGTAACGGCTGAACACAAACAGGCCCATAAGGCTGCTGCTGTGCAGCTTTTCAGACTGAGCAAGTCAGAGCAAAGCATTCTGGTTTTAAGAATATTGTAACAATCGAAGGTTAATCTTCTATGACTATTTCTGGGATCTGTTTGCCACCATGTGTAACAATGAGTGGTTCTCTTTGTTGCATGTTCAAGGTTTCTCACTTACCTGTAAGACAGTAAGAATAAGAAAAGAAATTCTCCTCAAGCACCACATGGGAGGCCAACGTTAAGGTAAGAAGGGTTAAGAAGTTATGGAAAACTTCACCACAAGTTACAGTCATCACTTCCAGAGGTTTTATTTAGACAGAAAAACATCTACCAGCATGATATGAGACATTTCTGTGAATGTCTCAACTGTAATTCAGGAATCAATTCTCAAGCAAATATTCTTTACTCCAGTGACAAAATCTTCTTCACAGTGACAGCAGAATGAAAAAATGGAAGTCACTGGAGAGCGTATTACTGTAAATGTATTTTAAAAAACGTGGAGGACTTCCAGGTAAATCAGTTTATCTTTAACATTTCTGATGGAGGATGGATGGAAGGAAAGGTGTAACGTGATCACTTGCCAAGAGATTATGAAAATAAATCCTTCCTGCCAGCATCCTTAAGGATATAGTGAAGGAAATACAAGGTTGATATGATTATAATGTAACCTGAAGAATAATTTGAGCACCCCACATTGAAGAAGTCGACTCCCCTTACAGTGAAATGTGCTATTCTGGCACAAGGGGGGAAAAGAAGGAGATTTGTTAGTTTTACTGCAAAAATCTCCCTTCAGTTCTGATGCAAAACATAGAGAGGGGCTACCTTTAAATATAAATTAAATGTCATGATGAATTTCTTGAATGGTGGAGGACGAGATTGCTGGAAGCTTTCATATGGTGCAACAGTACGTCCACAAAACCAAAGCAGCAGACTGCTTTTACAGGAGTGGTACAGACAGGGGAAATAAGTGTAAATTAAAGAATAATATCACAGAGAAAAAAAAGCCATTCAAAATAGCTTCAGGAATGAATGTGACTCAAAAAAATGATTCATTAGCAGTTTCAAAACTCGCTTGGGCATCAAGTGTCTTTCTCACGCCCAAACTTAGTTACGGTATAAGAATATTATAAGAATATTAAAATGCTGTATTATTTTTTCTTAAAGTTTAATCAAAAACATGAAGAAAAGCATCAGCAATATTGCTGCTGACTAAGCTTTCAAGGGATTGTCTTTAAACTCAAAGCTCTTGTTTGAATATTCAAAATCTATATCAGGAAAAGACACGCCCAAGAGGCATCTGTTAATGCACATAAAATCCCTGATTAATTAGGGACTCTATTAGTTCATTCAAAAGTGATGATCACATGTAATTCATACCAAACGACAAGGAATACAATGTCACACAAAAAAATGTGCTGTAAAGAGAAGCAATGGGTAATCATGCAAAATGTGGCATTAAATCCACACTGTATATGCAATGTACAACAACTACATTTTCTAAGACAGGACCTTAAAGTCCTGATTAATATCACATATAAAATGAATTGTTTTGATAGTAAATTAAAAGGTTGACTGCTCGCCTCTACATTCAGAGAGGCGCATAGTGATTAATCTAGAGCGGTATCATTATGTACAACCCAGCACCCAGCAGACCCACTGCTGCTACATTTAACTCAATGTAGTGTATAAATTTAGAGATCATACTGTAGTTACAAGAAATTAATTTGCATGAATTACACACACATTAGATATGGATTCTGTCAATTTGAGGTGAAGAAAAATAAATAAATCATTATTTAAAAGCAGCTTTACTTTCAGACAGCCCCAGTCTGCTGTTTTTCAATGTGTAAGGTACATTAAATATAAACAATCTATCAGCTTAACTGCTTCGGCCGTTATAGTCTCCCACACCCATCACTTTCATTAATGGTATACATGGAAATGTGGAGGGATGTATTTTTCTCATCCTCCCTATTCTTTGGGATTTGCTGCAGCTCTGTGCTTTTTGATATTATCAGCCATCTGCATACTTCTATACTGTCTATTCAAACATTTCCACCATTAGAGGTTCACTTTAACGTTTATTTCATTTTAATGCAAATTAGAAGTCTAACCAGACTTTACAGCTCCTCACAGTTCTACATCTCCAATTACTGAAATAGTCAGAGTTATGCATACAAATAATTCAAAAATCTATATGAATTTCTTACTGTATTCATTAAAACACTGATTAGGTCAGTATAACATGAAGGTAAGAAAACCATTAAGTGAAATAATGGTGCAGTAAATATTCAAATCAAACTGCAGTAACTTGGTTCGGGCTGAAATGTGCTTGTGGCTGATCTTTGGAGAGATCTGTTATAAGACTGAAGTATTAAGCCAATTATTGGAAATTATTCCAAGAGCTGTGCTCTTTGATTTCATGACAGCATGTTGCAAGGGCTGTTTCCATGGTTGCTATAATGCAAAAGCTTTTTCCCTCTTAACACTATGCATTTGAGAGCTATTAATAAGTTTCAACAGCCAACATATGAATGCCATATTGCAAACCTCCTGCTACTTGGGACTATGGGTCAAAACGAGCTGCTTTTCATGCAATAAATGTAATGTTTTCTCATAAAATGTCACATTATTATCT
Source organism: Synanceia verrucosa (assembly GCA_029721515.1). Classification (NCBI taxonomy): domain Eukaryota; kingdom Metazoa; phylum Chordata; class Actinopteri; order Perciformes; family Synanceiidae; genus Synanceia; species Synanceia verrucosa. The sequence goes on from CM056559.1 coordinate 5,510,229, forward strand.
GGCATTTCAAACAGCAGGGAGCTCTGTGGAGCAGGATGAGGTCAATATCATGATGTCGTGTTTGAGCACTCTCTGCTCTGGTAAACATTTCACATTATCCCCTGCACTGCAATGCAATTAACAAAGACAAGGACTTGCAATACTTTAAAAACATGGAGTTTGGACACTTCTGTGAATGATTGTGACGACAAACAATTCATTCTATGTATAGTACAATAGTAATAATAATAATTATTATTATTATTATTATTATTACTATTAGTAGTAGTATCACTATTGTTGTTGTTGTTATTATTATGTTATTATTAATAATAACATAATAATAATCATAAACCATTAATGTTTCTCATTGCTTTGTTTTCTTGGTGTTTTTTCCATTTGAGCTTCTAATTCAGTCTTAAAAATGACTATAAACAGGATTGCGAAAAGATAATGTAATTAGTACAAGATTATTATTATTATTATTATTAACAATAATTATTAATATTATAATATTAATTATTGTTAATAATAACAATAATAATAATAACTGGGTGTGTGGTGGTGTTTGATTATGAAACTTCCATTCCTTGAGCCTCAGCGGGGAGAAGACAACTCATCAAATGTGTCAAATCAGTTTTACACCATTTTCTGTGTTAACTCTGGTCTCATAGTGAATAAGTGACAGTGGGTTATAGTTTCAGTGTTACTACTGTGAGAATCCCACTGGAGCCTGTCAATCTGTGATACATCTGACAATGGCTTTGTGCGGCTAAGAATATCTTGAAAACCCATATTTCTTATTGCTGCTCCTGTGTTGCCAATGGCAAAAGTGTGAGTAATTCAGGATCAGCTCAGCGCAGTGTTCGAGAGGAGTATCTTAAAATATCCTGATTGTGTTTCACTGATTGTCTTTGGAAAATGAAAAAAGTAGAGCGTCCAGAACAGCTTAAAGTCAGACCCAATTACAAGTATCATCAGTTACACTCTCACTGTGCAAAATTATTACTTTTTTCATGTGATAAAATCCAGCAACCACACATATTGTTTTTTTCTTGTTGCTCTTTAGATGCATTAAAGATTTGTTGTGAAACAGAACTGAATCCTCTCAGTTTGTGCTTTTTATCTCATCGTGGCTGTGATTGTATTGATTATGAGCGTGTCACGAATTACAAAGTACTCGTTATTTTGTCACTACGTGGAAAAAAAAAAATCAAATATTGACACGATATTGGGTCAGTTTACACAATAATAAAAAACAACATCTCCTATTTGAACTGATGCATAAGCTGGTCACAATAATTACATTGTTGACCTATCAAATGATGTATGACCATGATCTTGATCATTTTTGCTGATAAGAATTTCACTGACATTTTAGCCAAGCATCAACAGCAGGGGTTTCCCTACCATTAAAAGACTTGAGCATTTTATTTATTTAGAATGTTTTAATTATTTTTTGACAGATTCCAGTTCCTGTCTCTGAATATTCTTAATAAAAAGTTGATAGCTCTTTGTGTGGTTTTGCTTCATTATGCCATTATATTATCATTACAACAGTGGCATAAAATGGTCTTAAAATTGTAATAATAATTGTGAACATGGTTGTAGATCTGCAGAAAAAAGCAGGTTACTGTAAGGTGTAAATGCAAACAGAACATATTGTAATCACTCGCAGCCTTCAGACATAAATCCACCCAAAAATAGGTACAGTAGTGTTGATGGTGTTTGAGCATTGCATCACTCCACCTGGAACACAGCATGTTACCATGTTTACAACCACTATAGCTCCACAAACATTTTTTGCACATTGCGATCCAATCAAAATCAAAATAAGGAGAACACTAACCTAGGGTGAAATACAGAGACCTGTGATCAGATGTCATGATTCAGATAACATACCCTGATGCAGATGTGTAAACAGTGTCAGACAGAGTTTAGTTGTGTCAACGTTGCATCCAGTTTGCATTATGTTCAGTTGAGCACAAGGTTACATCAATAATGTAAGCTTGACTGCAGTTGCTGTGATGTTATCCAGGTTGCTCAGACATGCACAGACTAACCGGCAGGTGTGTGCCGACGTAGAACGTAGAATTCATTCAATCAGTGAAGCAGCGAATTTTTGTTTTTTTTAAGTAAATTACTGTTTATTTGTCATACACTTTTGTTAATCTTCTTCTGGCTGATCCACTTCCGTTCCATGGAGTAAACCGGACATTAAATCACCATACTCCACACAGAATAGCCCTACCAGGACTTATTTAACTTTGCTGTGACCTTCACCACCAAACACCTTACACACCTTTTAATATTGATTTGTATTTTAATTAGAGATATCATGAGAACTTTGGTATCACATCAATCGGTTCAATCTATATTTTCCTTGATAATGCTTTGATGTGAATAACAAATCTGTGAGGAAATCTGCAGGATGAGCACTAGTTAGCGTTAGCTGTTAGCTCTGTATAGGACTATGCTGCTCCCTGGCTGCTAACAGCTAACTGTAACCGGCTCTCATTGGCCAATTTCACGTGAAGTTCCACTGACATCCACTGGCTCTTCTGAGTAAAAATTTGTTTTGGGTGAAGGAAAATTTGAATGTTATGATGATGTGTTCAAATTTTTTATTGCTTTATTTGTTTAAAACTATTATGTCTTAATTTCAAAGCAGTTTTTAGATCAGATTAACAATGATTGTATGTACAGTGATTGGAATTCACAATAAGTCAACCAGCGTACGTCTCCATAATGAAATAAAACTAACTTATTCAGAAGCGGTTTTTTTTCTGTTGTTCCTCATCACGACTGCAGCAGGAAGTAAGGGTGGGTTGATGCAACAATATGTAAAACGTAAATGTTATTTATTTATACAGCCATTTGGCGTACCAAAGTGTTTTACAAGAGATAGTAAATAAAAGCAATTAAAAACAATAAAAGTAAAAAAATGGAATAAAATAAAAGTGTCACCATGCAAATAAAAAATAACATATTAAAATAACATATTATGCTTTGACCTTAATCGTGATTAATGTATTACCACTGACAGCCCTAATTCAAATGTGACCTTGTAAAATGCAGTTTTTTGATGTGAAACCAGATTAATAGAGTTGTTTGTGGAAGAAAGTGGTTTCAAAGCAATATAAAAAGATAATAGAGTGAATACTGACAAAAAAAAGAGGTGTATGATGTCATGCATGGGATTTATTATTTTATGGTTTCTTTTTATTGACAATCATGGAATTTCACTGGTTTTGGTACTGGCAGCTTATTGTCTGGTATTGTGACATTCCTAATTGTCATGGTGCCAAAACAATGACCATTTCTTATTGTGTTTCTTGTTTATTTGATTTTTGTGGGATGGTACTGAGATGCAATTGTTACCATGAGATTTGCCTTCATGAAAACAACAAAAACAAAACAAAAAATATGGTCATACTCATGCAATGAGATAAAAAATTAACTACAGTTTATGGAAGTAACACCTTATAATTCGCCTTGTACCATAAAGATCTTAGTGTAAAACTTTTTGATGAACAAATCTTAAGATTGCAGATTGGTAATCCCTGGTTGAGTCATAGCGATGCTTCAAGAGCAGCATCACAGAATTGGTTGGTGTGAACCACAAAAAGCAATTGTGTCCCGAGAGCCTTCTGCATTAAGCTACCTCACACAGTGAGTTCAATCAGCGCTGAATCTACAGAAACACACTACATACATCGTGTTGCCTTTTAGACGGTCTGAATTTTTAATCGTCTCCAAGCCCTGAAAATCCTGGATGGTTTTTATAGTGATCAGTGTGTTATTTCAAAGCAACCACCTTTTTCAAAAACATCATCTCCCAGGCTCACAAACCTGTGGGCCATGTGGTGCTACAGTCGTTTTCAAAACACCTCTGTTTTGTGAGTAATGTGTTACAATTTTAGTTAAACTACCTTTTTGCAAAATAGAAACTGAACATCATGTGTTATGCGCTGACCCTGAACTGATCCTGAACGAGGCACTTTAACACTCCACTGCCACAGATTTAGTCTGACCATGTAATTTCCTTCAAGTTGAGAACACACTGAAAAATTGCATTACACTTTTACAGACATCTGCCATTTGGCCATTGTAACTGAACTACAGCCTCCACAAAACACAGTCTTCATGAACCTGTGAAAAAGCCAAACGAGTCTTTTTTCCCAGCACAAAAGCCTCCTACAAGTATGCGTCCATTTGAAAAGTGACTGTCTGCAGCTTCCCACTGCAGGTCCATATGGTCCCTGTATTTATGGGGTGATGAGGCCTGCTCCTGGGGTTCAGAGTGGTCATTATCTGGGGGATGCTACAGCTCCAGCAGTTAAGGTCACTCGGTACACACCGGATGTCCTCACACTCCTGGAGTACTGGAGGATACTAAATGTGTAATCATCTCTGAGCTCACAAAAGGCAGGGTCTATCCAGATGGGCCATTATTAGAGCTTATTGTAGGGTCCATCCTGGCTTTATATCCAGCTATTTCAGCAGCACAATCCAAAACAGCACATCTTGTCCTGTGGCATTTTCTAACAGATAGTAGATACAGCAGACTAGGGTGAAGGCAGGACTCTTGTCTGGGGTCAAAGTTCATACTGAGAGCAAAACTAGTCTGTCCTTCTCCCTGGTCCCTCTGTTTCCACCATTTTCCAATGCTTGACTTTTCTGCTCAATTAGTATTAAACTATTTCAAAGTATTTTAGAATTTGCATTTTAAAGAATGTACCCGTTTCAAATCACAAATGTTTAGGATCAACAGTCAATAAACTTCAAACACAATATGAACAGGGTGATTATGCAAAAAGCTAAGGAATGGCATATTTCAAGAACAGGATATTTATTAATCAACTGAACATTCCAGCTCTAGTGCAATCTACGTAAAAAAATATAATTCTCAATTGGTTTGATAATCAAATAAGCATTTGAATATTTTTTCAAGCCAAACACAGGTATGGGAATTATTTTCCTTTTTTACATTTCTTAAACTAAATAATTAATCATTTTTTGAGAATATAGTCTGCAGATTAAATGATAATGAAAATACTCTTCAATTGCATCCCTGGTATGCACAAATTGCACAATTCTTTGCAAGGTCCTCATAGTATTTCATACGTTATGCCTTATTAACCCCTAGTGATGACATGGATGGGGAGATGATTAAATTAAATGACTCAACAAAAAATACAAATAATTATGTGGTAAATTGGGGGTTTCCTTGCCGAGCCCATCTTGCGCAACATAGCGGATGCAACAGGTTTGAATTTCTTCCTTTTCTCCCTATATTGGGTTTGGAACTTCTTTAGGCATTTTGGCTTCAAGCTCTGCTGAGTCCCTTTCAGCATAATTAGGTATAATTGCAAAAAAAGTAATTCAGAAGGATAATGACTTTGCTAAAATCAGGTACACCTGGAGTTGCTTAATTTAAAACAGGGTCTCTAACATCCGTCTGAATATCAAAATCAAAGACCTTATGACACACTGGTGATAATTGCCTGTTCAACAATCACAGCAAACCCCCCTCCCATGATCAAATTTAATCAATGCATGCACTCAAGGCCCAGCATTTGTTTAAACATCAGCAGGTAGTTAGCATATGCAAACGGTCAGAGAAGATGCAATTAATTGAATTAACTGAACTGCACAGAATACACTTTCACTACAGTGGCCATTATAAATTAAACTCATTTGCACCCTTTTTTTCCCTTTATCGCTGTGCACATAGTAAATTTAATGTATCATTATGGACTGTATAGTCTACTTCCAAAGGGTGGTAGACCAAACGGTCCCTAAAGACCAAGACTGTTGAACATAAGACTACAATTCACAACTCCACTGGAGACACAATTATAGTCATAGTAGTCTGGAAAAAAGAAATAATCCCTCTCTTAAATATGGCAATATTGTAAACAGACTGGGTGGAATCTCTATGAGTCTTTTAGACTCAGTGATGATGATCTATTCTCTATGTAACACATATTTGCAGTGCATTTATTACAGATATATTGTTTCACTGGATATCCCATCATATAAAGCGGATGGATTTATACTATTTTTGATTCCTCTCTGCACAAAACTGTTTAAAGTTGCACATAATTAAAATTTTCGGTCATTTTCGGACGCTGTTTGATCCAGTTTCCCAAAGCTGGGAAAAACAAAAATGCGCAAGACATAATACTGTATGAGGATTGCACCTTCATGCTCAAAACTGTTATTAAACTTGCACACCTGCAGGTTAGACGCACAGTTCACGCTTGCCAAAATAAACCACACTGAAAAAATAATGCTCCGGGGTTAAAATAAACTGCTCCAAACATCCGAACTGTGTGTGAACACACCCTCACAATGTCACGCTCAGGCAGGAGTCAGCAGGTGGTGTAACACTTTCCATGAAGACAACTCCCAATGCACTCCAGTCTCCATGAAGAGGAGGCCATCTATCTTTATTATTAACTGAAATGCTCTTGCACAGGAACACAGGAAGCTCACTGAAACTTCAACAGTATGCTGCGTTTTCACATGTAATGGTTTAACCTTCATTTGAAAACACCATTAACCCCTTTTACATGTCGAAGTCATAGCAGGTGCTGGAAATGGTAGACGTATCTTACATTACACCTACTTCTCCCTGCTTTTCACACATTCTCTTCCTTCCCCCTTCTTGCTCTCAGCTTAGCGGCTTTAAGGCTTTTTTTCTCCAGCAAAGCATGCTCTCTGGCTCTGAGTGCTGGCATCCCTTGCATCGGTATGCAGCTCCCGTTCAGACTGCTGATCCCTCTTTATGAGGACATGAGTTTCAATGCTTTTATCCCCCACCTTCACTTGCAAATATGCCTGCATTCAGTAGCTACACTCCAGCTTTAGAGACCCGTGGGAAGCCTTTAAAGAGGAAGTCAATAAAAGGGTATAAACATGCATGAGCTTAAGTTTGTGCTTTTTGTGTCTTTATTCCAAAGTTAGCTTTTTGGGATGTTGATGGACAACAAAAATCATTTTCCAGTATGAGTATTTTTTATATGTCTGCTTTTCCATTGGATCTGTATAAAGACACTGTCTTTACTTGTTAGGAGAAAATACATTTTTAATAAAACTATTGCACAATTTTAAGGATGTTTTCCATGCAGTGCTATTAATTTCATGTTTAAATCAATTTAACACATTGCCCTTGTGATGAATATTTGTATAAGAGTCAACAGATCTGGATAAAATATGCAGTGAGAGTATGCAATTTATTGCATAACTGATCTACACAGTATGTACTGTATATACTTGAATTATAGTGGACACCAGACAGATGCTGCAATGCTCAGCCTCTAAAGCTGTGCACATTTTAAAGATATCATATAGCCTATGGGCTAGCAAGCATGATATAGGCTTTAGTCCATCTATATTCTATAATACAAAGTAAACCACCCAGGCACAGCTGGAAAGTAGCCATGTTGCATGCTTAGAGCGCTCCTATGTCAAGTTTTTGGCTCTAACACCAACAATAATTCAAAGCTCAACATTACTCAAGGATGCAGTAGTGAACTTTTCTTAAAAACTGTCAAGGAGTAGTTCTGTAATGTGACAGCAAAGATGCAGAGACTCGGTAGCATGTTCTACTGCTGCCAGACAGCGAATGCAGTGGGAATTAGTCTACTGATAACTACAAGCGAGTTTGCTCAATAAAATTGTCAAATTTAATTGCTGTAAGAAAATAAACAGTTGGACTGGTGCATTTTTTTTTCTGGATGCTCTCAGGCACATAAACAGTCGCTTTACTTGTTTTGTAGTGATAATAACACTAGGGAGTAAAAGAGAAAAAAAAAGCACATGGGAAAATGTCACGAAATACTCTGAAATACTGCCAGACTTGAAGACAGTTTTAATTAGCCTCCTCTTTGTAAGTGTATGGTATGTATGTGCGCTTTGTGTTAATGTGTTTTTCCCCCAATTTCCCACTTTGGACTGGACACTAAAAATTGCCTTACAACGTAAATGTTGTGTGTCTGTGTGTGATGGCCTCAGTGATGGGCAGGTGACCCTGAGACGAATTCAGCCACCTGAGAACATGAATAGGTTTCATTTTTGCATCAAAATTGTTCCACAACACGTCTCTCTTCTCTTCTCCCAAATCAACAATCTGTTCTTAGCAGGTTTCCCCTTTACACCCTTTTTGTACTTATTATCAGGGTCTTCAATTTTGTATTGTGCACAACCCATATCGAATCATATAGCCATAAAATGGGAAACGTTACCTTGGAATAAATAACTAGATTTGCCATGATTTGTTGCTGACAAGTCTATGAAAATGCAATGAGTTTCCAGCGAGCTATCAACTTTCCAAAGATAGTGCAACAGAGTGTCCTTTATCTGGAGCTCAGACGTCCAGCATGCCTGCTCGACTAAAGGGGCTTTATGAGCACAGAAACCCAGTGATGCAAAATCCTATTGACCATGTGAGACTGATGGAATTTCTGTGTGCTTATTATACAAGTACCATTTTCCAAAGCTTGACCACAGCTGCTTTGTCAGTTTGGACTTCTGTTCCTTAACACTGAAGCTTTATACAGATAAGACGTCAGAGAGGAAAGGTTGTGTAAACTGAATCATCATATCTGAATGAAATGTATACAACATGAACAATATTGCCAAGCTTGTTGTTATTATTGCAGCTTTGTTTGTGCAATGACAAAAGCCCCTGGCATAACTCAACATAAGTACGGTCACTGCTGCTCAGGCTGCCAGGTGTTTAGCTGCAGAGTGATACCTCTGATCACTCTTTTTGGAAACCTCCCAAAGATACAAAGCAGGAGCAGAAAATGGCATCTATTATGGCAAACGCATAATGATGCTCCCAATATTTCATGCTCAACATTTTTTTCGTTGCATTACATGTACTGTTGTGAAGATGTCTTCCATCTCTGTGCTAATAATCAGAAAATCTCAACAGAAAACAAAAAAAGTGACATCCACTCTGAAGAAAAGGACTAGATTACTTGGCCGATGGGTCAGGGAATGGTGTACGGCTGTCATTTCTGTGCAAAAAAATATTAACTTTGTTCATATAGACTGCTGCGAGAGGAGAAAAGGGAGATCATCACACAGGCTAAATGAGATTCAGAGGCTCATCCATAGTCGGGCACAAAGCCCACTTCGACAGAGATGAGGGCCAAAAGAGATTGGTAAAGGTCAACACTGCAAACGGGCATAAAATGAAGTATAGGCTTCATTTCGGGCACAATACTGAAATGTAGGGAATGCATACAGCCCTCACTATGCAGACGCCTACAGTGCCACCTTTCCAGCAGCACAACCACAGCTCATTCATCAAAAGCTCAATCAGAAATGATGTTTATTCTATTCTCTGCAGATTCTATTTAAATAAGGTCTGAGTCTATTTTTGGATTATTTCAGGTGTTTACAGTACAGTATGTTCAAGGTCAATCATTTTTTGTAAAGTTAGGAACAAGGGTTTCACTGAACACCCACTGAATAACGAATACTATTTTTTTCACAGTTTTTCACTCATTTTGACATTTTTTTTATTTTAAAAAAGTGTGTTATAATTTAATTTAATTAAACACCTAAGTGTTCTTTTTAATTTTGGTGCAAAAGAACTGGATGATCACACAGCTGCGTTATACATCTTGAATGAGCACAGTCTGAGAAATACCATCGACTGGGAATGGTGTAACAAGGCACAAACTTCCCCTGCTCTTCATGCTGTTCAAGGTGTTTTGCTTTCAAGTTATTAATTAAACCTGTAGTGCTGCAAGACTTTGCAAACGTTTGGTGTAATTTTTGGACACAATGTTTCCATGCTGCCTACATGCTGCATTTGTGAAGCGCACACACCTCACTCCATGTGGGTCACTTCATTATTGTGTATAAATGATTCACTCACTTGGCTGAATACTGAAAAAAACGTTTTTTGTATATCTATATCCTATGAAAGTCAGTCTCACTCACGTATAGAACGTGGAACATACAGCAGATATCCTTTTGCTGAACATAGAGGATCTTCAGCTATGTGATGACAAATTAAATACTTGGTTCTCTGGGTTTTCAGCTACTCCAGCTAGTGTTTAGAAATATTGACTCAGATGTCTGAGATCTTAGAAAAACATGTAAATTCTGTTTTATGGTTGATTTTGCCCTTAAGACGCATGAATACAGGTGCCTCTTCAGGAACCTGAGATTGATGTAAGCACTGCATTAACCACTTTTCACTGTGACCAATTGCAAGGGCATTAAACTTATCATGAGCATCTTGAGATAGCCTTCTTGGCAAACAGAAAAATCTCTTAACCCTGTTTGCTCAAATACGGGTCAAAATAATCTTTAATAATATAATTGCCCTTACAGTCTGTCAGCCTCATTGCTGAGCTTATACCCACTCACCAGAGGGTGCATGGCATGTAAAAGTGCTATGACAAAGAGCATGGTGAAGGGAGACTGACAGCTGGGGCAGCAAGCAGCTAATCTTTAAGTCCGTTCCTCACTTGTCTGAGCACATTTGCCTCTGACTTGAGGCTTTTCCCTACAGATGTATATCTGTCAACAGAAAGCAAGCAGGGCAGCGGCGGCTCTTTTAGAGCGCATTTGTCCCCTTTACTGGATTATTCATTTGCAGTGGTATACAGCACTTGGCAGCTGGGAGACGCTCTGCAGGGATAAGCTAACCCTGAGCAGTGAGCAACGGGTACCCTTGATTGTAAACCACCCTCCTCTCTGCCATACCTTGCCTTCAGCTCCAACAGATTACTCCTGCTTCCTGATTATTCCAACCCACAGGAGATGCTCCCATGCATAGATTTCACAGGTTCCCTGTCTCTCACAGTATGTGACATTTTTGGGGGTTCACTTTCGCTCGAGTCCAATATGTATTCATTTCAAGACATGTTCAATACAGAACTCCATTTTCATATAAAAGAACTGAGAAGTGATGCACCATCTGTCATTCTACAACACACTCAAAATGACAAATGGACTGTGCAGGTAGGGAACTTCTACACATCTACGTCCACTGTCCAGTGACTGTTGTGAAAGCTGCTTCTGGAATGAAGCCTTGCAATGACAGAAATAGCTCCACACTGGATTATATACAGTAATACACTTCTGCCCCCAGACAACTGTACAGGGAAGCTAAAAGGAGGCACTGTGGTGCTTTATTTTAATCCTGACCCTCTGAAATTACAGCTAAAGAATACACATTCAATTTATTTTGCTTATCTGTTGACATTTCCAACCCAATGAATGCAAATGAAATCATTTAAATAATGCAAGACATTGGATGATGTGTGATCTATGCATTAATATGTATGTATGTATTGTGCATACTGGAACTAGAGAGAGCTTCTGATCAAAATGCCAGAGTATCAGTGTTTCACACAATTCCTTCCTGCTTAAAGTTGTCAGTAGAAAAACATGTCTGGCATGACATCCTGTTCTACTGATCACAGTATTTAACTAGAGATGCTCCATATTGGCTTTTTTTTGCTGATATCTGATATTCCAACATTGTCCAATTCTTCATTTTCAATTCTGATATCAACTGATACCGACATGTGCAGGCTTTTTACACCAAAACTATATCTCCTCTTGTGGAATTAGCCCATTATGACTGGATGGATGCATTCATAATGCAACAAGGCTCCAAATAAACATTCTCTGTGCAGAATAAGATACCAATTTCAACTTGAGCAATGGAAAACTGTCGTTTTTTGTGCTGACTGGGAAACTGAATGGCCATATTGAAAATATTCTTTGTTCTTACAGTTTTTGTATACTTTTATACTGTTTATTTTGTCAGTTTTGCACTATATTGCATTTTTGCACTATTCTGCGCTGAATATATTTTTTTAAATCTTTTAAATCTCCATCCCTTATCTTATAACTGGTCATGACTTGGCAAATAGTATCATTAATTTATAAACTGGGCCCACCCTGCTCTTTTATATGACTAAGAAAATAGTGCGACTGATTGGGCTCTATTACTGCCCTATTTCATTTATTCATGTCCTCATGTATGATGGTAAATTTACCATTTGTAGGATACACTTGGAAATAATTCCAAACCAGAGACATAACGTTAGTCAGGCACTGGATGAGCTAGCTTATTAGCCACTGCTAGTGATCCACTTGTTGTTCTTGTTGTTGTAGTAATATGTCATTAACCGTGCTGGTAAACGAAGCATGCTGCATTTATGGAGGCTCAGAAATGCTAAAATCTAATACGGATATTTCCCAATATTAAATTTTTAAGTTAGTAATATCAGAGGGACGATATAATCGGACATCCCAACTCTTCAGCCTTAAAAAAGATTTACAAGGCACTTTTGCATTTTTAATGACTTGCCTCAACTACCTCCTTAATCAGAGAAGACATTTTTTATTTAGATTATGAGGGAATTATTCATCTTCAAGTCAACCTTTGCATCTCTCTTTGTCTGTAGTTTTGATATATGTGGTTCTGATACCAGATTAAATGCTCCAGAAAAAAATAAGAGAGCCACTTTCATTTATTCCACACTTTGCCCTCATTACTTCCCCCACACGTTATGGTCAAATACACACCAACGCTCAAATGTCACCTGCAGGTTGTTCTTGCCAAAATGTCTGATGAGATAAGAAATGATGAAAGGCTCCTTGCTCAAACAAAAGAAAAGTTCCCTTGGCAGTATGGGAGCATTTTAGACTCTGTAAGAAGGAAAGTGATGAAACACTTGAGTGGAAGAAATCTCAGACCAAAAGAGAGAAGCTGCGACCAACAAAGACGAACACAGATCATAAAACTTACATTCTGACGCAACGGGCCCACAGGTCTGCAAAGAGACTAAATATAGCTGCAACACATGGCTAATTAGCATTACTAGCCTGCCTGTCGCCTAACCTGTTAACTGGCTGCGACATGTCTGTCAGGTGTCAGCATTAGCTGCTTCTGGTGAAAGATGTTGTGATGACGTTGGTGCAGTGGCACACTGCATAGTTCCCACTGGTGCTCATGTGGGGATAACAGGGCTGCACACTCAGAGCTGGAGCACAAGGCAGGACACACAGTAGAGGAGAGGACAATAGATTTACAGTAACTCTACATAAGAATAAATATATTCTGTCACTACAGCATATTAAACATTAAGGCAGTGCAGCACTCCATAGGCTGCAGCTGTAGATAAGAGTCCAGCAACGCATTTAAGCAAAAATACCAATAGTCTAGTTGTTCTAAGAAGGATGAGGCTGCAGGAAATGACTCTCAGCATTATGGAGCATGAAGAGAGCTGCTGAGGCTGAAGTCTTGTCTACAGTATCACTGCAGTGTGTGATGCGGCGCACTGCAATTTAACTGTCGATTAGGCTGTGATCGCACACAAGACGCTTGAACCGCATTACCTTTGCTGAAGATGTCATGTTTTCATACCTATTTGTTGGTTCGTTGTCTTTCAGCAAACACAATTTCTCAAACACATTTTCCAGATTGTAATGACATTTGGTAAAAGGTTGAGCCATGGCCTGAACAGGTCTAAATGGACTTGTTAACACTGCAAGACAGGGAATTCTAAGAATATTGGCCACAAACTACTCCACACACACTACATGTATCCAATAATTCCCCACCTCTGTTTATTTTGCAGCAGAGCCTGATCCCAATGACTATTTAAAAAAAATGGAGGATTATGCAGCCTTATCGGAGGTCTGTGCTCGGTTCTTTGTATACAGATGCCCTGGGCGCTTCTAGTTCATGTGTCTAAACTTAAGCCACATGGCATAAATATTTTAGGTTGCCCTTGAAGTGGCCACAATCTTAGCAGAGTTTTTGGACAAGATGATAAAACTCTCCGTGCTCTATTCTCTCTGGCACTATGTCACGATCCCACATCTGTTGCAAAATGGGCTAGCTTTCAGCCATCTATTTTATTGAACGTTGTTGTGTTGGCTAATGATGCTAACAAAATAATGAATGCTGGTGTTTGCAGCTATTGCTGTCCATATTACAATATTTATAGATGGACTCCAAAGCAGGAACAACTGCATGTTCAAACAGCAATATAATGCAACTATGCATTAAAATGTCCACTAACAGGCATACAAATGGTGAAGTGATTGGTTGAGCACAGCTATAAATGTTGCCCATTGTAGAGCAATCCACCTCCAGGCTGCATTAATGGGATACTCAGTGTTTGGCATCGACTGTTATTATAAAGCTAAGATTTGCATCTGCCATTTAAATATAAACATTTTATTAATCATTCAGGATACTAAAACTTCCTCAGACTGAGATGGAGCATCCGGGCAGGCCCTCACCAACCTTAAAGAACCATACGAGTCATTTTCCATCAACTACAACTCACATGCAATATAGAAACCTTTTCAAAAGTGTACCATTAGTTCCCACTATTTCCATTCATTTAAGCATAGCTTTGAAAGCTATTTGAAATACTGGCAGAATTTAGAGCAGAATTTACCAATCATTATCACACCACTCTAACTCACGATTTGGCTCAGTCCAGATGAGCATGTCTTTGTGAAAATATCTGTGTTGGTATGAGATGAAGATGGAAAATTATAAGTGATTTTTTTGTGTCCTATTGTGGTTTATTCTCACCAAAGGGCTCTGGCGCCAATAAAATGGTGAATCGGTTAAAAAGCCTCCAAAACTAGAGCCAATGTGCAGGACACTCCACAAAGGCAAGGCCATCAGTTAGTGTGTCAGAGCCTTGACAACAATCGTCAACGTCTTGAGAGGGCATGGCACCAGGTGGATGTGTCACCAGGTCACAGGTGGATACAGGCCTGTACTGCCACTTGATGGCATCTCAAGTTGGGCGACTTACTCAGATTTAAGAAATGTATGGGGTTAACAAATATCAAAAAGAGGCAAATACGTATTTTTATATTATTTCAAAAGAGAAATAAGATTTAACATCATTAAACTGCCTGGCACTAGCTGGGAGTTTTCATTTTCATCATCATTTTCTTGGACTAAAAATATTTGACAAGTGACAAGATGTGATCTTGAAATCTGAGAAGTATTTTGCACTGATTTGATGGTATGTGTTGGTTGTGAAAATGAGGTTCTCCAACAGAGATGGTTCAGATTCACTCTAAATCACTGTTATTATCTTCTTCCTACAGTGAACTGAAGCAATGACAAGAAATGTGTCATGTGGGACAAAAATATAGTGAAATTGGGAGTCTAAGGGGATGATTTTTTTTTTTTTTATTTGATTTGATAGTTCCTGACATCACCCCCCTGCTGAAGGTACCTGCGCACTGGTCGCCTATAGGGCGGTGGCTGTAAGCATGTCCAAGAGCGGGACGGTGTGAGGTGAGTTGAGGGACTTGTCATGAGGAGACACTGATGCTTGGCTGCAGAGAACCATCACATACGCAACATTACCCTGCTGCCCCTGATCCCTGCAGCCCTGCAACTTTCAGTCAGCGATTGCATGGTCAAAACGCATACCGACAGTCCTGGAGAAAGCGTCCGCCCGCTTGGTTTACACTGCAAACACGGTGCGCAAAGTGGCCGTGCTGCTGGAAACAGAGGCTCAACTCAAATACAGCAATTCAGGCTCATTGCCACCACACAAAGCCACTGGTGCATGTGTGAAATCACTTAAAAAGCCCAGAGAAACCTGATAGGATGACTTAAAAACGATCCATTCAATGACATCGGCTCCACAATAAACGAGACGCACGCCACCAGCTGCTGTCACCTTTCGTGCATCCATGTGTCAGCTTCAGGGGACACGAGTGGATGAAACAGGAGGCGACTCATCTGCAGCCTGATATTTTATCTGCCACTTCATAGCAAAGGAAGAGCAACATACAAGTTGTCTCCGCTGTAAAAACTTGTGTAGCCGCATTGTGCTGCTCATTGCGCCGCACCATTCAACTTCCAGGCATTCCAGCACAGTCGGCTCTGACAGCAGACAAACGGCAGCCGTCCTCCGACTAAAACTGCTGCACAACCACACATCACGTAAAAGAGGAAAAAACACTCTCTTTCCACTGGACACTTGAACTCGCGTGTGACATGATCACATATGATCGTTACACTTCACGCATCCGCCACAACCCCGCACACCACGCCCGTCTACACAGCAACATCCAGCGCTCACCTTTACAGACGCTTGCACACAGGCTGTAAAGGATGAAGATCAAGTGCTGCTTGACAATCATATTCTTCTCTTTTCCCCTCACAATGTTACGTCGACACTCCACGAGCGCTGGTCTCTTGTCTCTTTCTGTCTCTTGTCTTTCTGTCTCTTCTCCTTGGGATGGACTTATCCAGGTAAACGGCGCAGTTTCGGGTTGACCAGAGTTACATTGATGAACTCTGCCTTTTCCAGAGGAGTCCCTGTGTATTTTTCGCAGATCCGGGGGCAGTGCTTACTGTAGGGAAGCAGGACGGCAGGGATGCTCGTCGGCAAAGTGCAGCTGCTGCCTTCCTTTATTGCCTTTCTTTTTGACTCGCTGCAGAGAGCAAGAGTCCCGCCCACGCTTTTTGACTAATGAAGACGCTTCACCAATAGAGAACACCTAGAAATAGTTCTGCTCTGTGCTAAACTGTCAAAACAATTACACCGGCTGACATAGGGGTTACTTTCGACAGCAATTTCAAGAGGGAACATCGGTAATCCTCTGATCAGTTTTAGAAGGATAATTTAGCAAATGTCAAAGGAGAAGAATACGCCTCTGCAGGAATATGGTGATAGTTTGAAAAAATATCCTTACACAGAGACTAATAACTTAGGGCCAACCATGAGTCCTCTCTAAGGCTCAAAAAACAAATAATGATGATGCACTCTGCTCCATGTTTCTGACAGTGCGAGCCTTAACTGTGAAAGTGCAAAAATCCATGCCAGTGGTTTAATGTACTGCATTAAAATATGCCCACAGCCAGCAAAGTTAATTTAACACTTTTAGACAGTTTTGAACAGCCGCCCCAGAGCCATAACAGCTTTATGAGCAGACAAACAAGCCTGCAGTCAACATTAGACAATTCTAAATAAGTGTCACAGCAAAACTGGCACTTATTATCACTTGGAAAATTTGATAATGCTGGCACACTTCTTGGAGGCTTGGAAATACAATAGGAAGGATGCCATGCAGGAACCAAAGAAAGACCTATACGAAGAGGCATTTGCTCTCCAAGAGGTCGTGACCCGGTGTTTGGAATCAGTGAATAGCCACAGGGAAGGTTAATGGGCCCCTGGACATCCCTCTTCCTTCAAAGGCTCCTGTGAGCGGCGCACAGAAATGAGTGCGACCATCCCTAAAGACAGAGGTGGCAGGAAAGCGGCAGCCCCAGCCGGGATGGTTTTCTAAGCCCATCGCAAGGATTTTACACATGGTTTAACATGCTGCCGGTCAAATTTGAGTCAATTCTGCACAGTGGCCTTAGACGCCACTCCCACTTCAAATCAAACTGCTGACCTGGTCATACCACCTGAGGAAAAAGCTGCAGTGCTAAAAGGATATTCCAGGATTTAAATCATCAGCTGGCTCTCAGTGGAAATATGTAAATGACATGAGAAGTGCAGCCATTCATCACCTAAACAAAGGATTAGTTGGATAATTTTCATTGCCAACCAAGAAATGAATGCAGCGTTTTGCGGCACGTTGTGATCAGAATGACTCGAATGGGGGCCTCTTACCTACACGTGCGCTTACTCACTTTTGCATGCTGATGCTGCATTTCAGCCTTTTAACCTGGAAGCATGCACATCACTAATCCCCAGGGAGACATTGTTGCCTTTCTGAACTGTAAACCTTGAAGGACTGAGTACCCATGTGTGACGTACATTTTAAATACAACTACGGTATTATGATTCAGAGCAGAACAATACAAAGTCAATTACCATGAGGATGGCGGTAAAGAATCAATCCCACGTGTCCCGAAGGTCAATTCCTCGTCATTTCATTAGATCTTTGCGAGAAGAATTCTACTCATGCGCCTTTTAAATAGCGAGAATTTATTGACCATGTGGGTTCAGCAGAAAAGCTCAGGGTGCTGACACAGATCTGTAATGCAGAGGAGCATGCATTAATCTCAGGGACATTATACTGCATGGAACTCTGACTATACTGATTTTGTTTCTTTGATTGTTGGATGTGAAAGGTGCTTTATGAATATAACGTGCTTGTGTGCCCTGTCAGATTTAACAAGATCACCTGCCACAGTACACAAGTGATCCTTAAATCTCATTGATACTACTGACTAGCTGTCAGAAATTTCAATATGAGGATTCAAGTCCGCAAGAGAGACTTTAAACAAAAGGAAAAGACAATAGTTTAGGCTAAGCTGAATTACATTAATATGCATTAACCTGTCACTGATAGCATTTAATCCTCCTTCCTGATTGAAAAACAACTCATCCAGACACACTCGGTGCACAATCCATTTCAGGATGGGCCTGAATGACAGCAGTGGTGAAGGCTGAACGCTTTATGCAAATGGTGAGTGATGAAGTGGTGCACATGGGATCAGGACACAGACAGTCAGTCTTTTTTTGTCATTTAAGCAATAAATACTGAACTACACACAACCTGTCCATATGCAATATTGGATATGTTTTTCTTTGGAGTTAACATATTATTTTAGACTTCAAGACATGTTGACTTTTTAAATGTAGATTTGAAAGTATTTATTTGTTATTACCTTGTATAACCTATGAAACCTTACATAAAGCTTCAATAATAATAATATATAATATGTAGAGGTCACTGTATGACACTCCAGCATTGCAAATATATTGTGGTGTAAATGAGACAGAGCTTTAGGCAGGTTTCTTCTGCTTAGAATGTAAAAATCTACAGTTTGACTGATAAAATAGCCAAATATTTGCTTCTCAAAGATGAATAAAGAATCTGTTTTGTATCTTACTTTTAGGTATTCATGGTTCCAGAGTGATTTTCACTGGTCACACTCGTGCCTGTCTGTCAGACATAAACAACAAAAACAAGCTTCTACTCTTATTTTCTGTGTGACCACGGTGACAAATGTCACAGGATGATTGGTTTCCAGAAGAGGAAAAACAGCAACGTCACCAGTGCTTTTCTGATAGGTTCATAAATTTTCACTAGGAGCAGCACACAACACTTTTTGTGGAGGTGGCTGTATTCATTCTGTCCTCAATGGGATTTTTTAAAAAAAAAAAAAAAAGGTTGGAGTACATAATGTGTTGGAATGGGCCCCTTAATAGTTTGATGTATGCATGATTCAGAAACATCATCATCACTGAGATTAAATTGTTCAGTTGTTTTCATTTTAATGAGCCCCCAAAACACCCATAATTAATTAATCCATCAGCTTCAAATAAAAGTCACACACCAAAGCATTGCAGTTAGATTCTTATGGGATTACGGCAAAGACCACCACTGTAAGGGCTTTATTTCTCCTGAGACAACGTAATGTTTCTGTAGCATGTTTCTGTGGATGATAAAGCCCTTTAATTTGTTGTTGACCTCATGTGTCGATTGTGTAACAGTGGTTGTAAATAGCAGCATGAAAAAGAAAGACAGAATATCAAAATTAACACTACTTCAAGGAGATATGCACCAATATGTCCATAAATCCCTGTCATTGTTTTGCATTGATAAATGATATTTCTCTGAATTATGTTTAAACATCATGGCTCTCATATATCACCTGGTAATTACGATGAAAAACATATTTTCAACTCAATGTTATGTAAAAATAACACAGTTGGTAGTTTCACTTCCTGCATGTGTTTTTATAATTAGTAGAAATTATAATTCCATTCATCACTTAACTGAACTGAGTTAAAACTCAGACAACAGTGCAGCATTATCATTATAATCCAGTGTGTCTGACACATGCATGTTTTATAATGTCAGTGCTCCACTGGGAAATAACACCTGCTCTCTAAAGCTTTGTACAGCTTTAACTTTAACAACATGTTATAATGGCGTTCCTCATCCCTGGAAGAATATTTGCTGCTGAAGGCTGGTGGGAATAAAATTCCATCTGTTTATTGCCCTATTGACGGGACACTGAGAACTGCTGCATTTGATAATGGATTTTCTGTACCAAAGAACATGCAAGTCAGCACTCCATATGAATGCCATTATATGCGGCAAAATTATTAATCCTTCAAATATGTTTTCTGGAGATGTATGCGTCTCACGTTAAGCCAGCAGTAAATGTTCATGAATACGCAGCGTGCCACGTCATGATTGTTGTACATGCAGCTTATGATGACTGTTTTCCAATAAAAGTGCAACCATATGTTCGTCTAACATGATGAGCCATCTAAACTAAAAAACGCATTCTTTATATCAGCCATATGCTGCCAGCCTGCCAACAAGCTGATGCGTTAGTCAGCTGGATGAGTGACAATCAAATCAAAAGTGATTCAGCCTTGTGTGGCAATGTCAGAGGCAGAGATGAAGGGAACCCAAAGCCTCTTTAGTATCATTAGACCTTAAACAGTCATTACACAAAGAGGCTTCATATTGGCTCCATCAGATGTTCATGAAAACCATTTGCACAGTTCGATAATGAAAATTACCCAGAATGAATTTACATTTTGAAAAGGTGTACTCTAAATGGTCCATTATTAAAATTCTTAGTATTCTAGCTAGTGTGGTTGAACCCACAGTAACTAAAGAGGGACATACTTTCACAATATAAGATAACAACATCACACCAGTTCCCTAAATGAACAGACCTGAATCAAAGTCTCAAAAAGGTTTAACAAAGACACCATTTGTTTGTCGTTACCAAAGCCACGTCCTTTCTGGAGGACAGCAAACAGAAGAGCTGTCGATGTCTGAACCTGAGCATTCAGGACACCAAAATAAATTAACGTTTATGTTCATGTCCCTACAGTTTTCCCTCTTTCAAGGGAATGAATGTGTCCATAAAGTCACTACATGTTTGATTGAATCACCAGGTATTGTTGGGCTTAGTACTGTGTTTGAGAACACTGGTCAACACCAAGTTAATTGTCTAATTTCTTTGGAATTGAATCGAATGAAACTTGTCACTAATATACTGACTGCTTTCAGAAAACTTAGATACAACATTGCATTACTTATTCTCGTATATGGTTTGTTTTCCTGAGAATCTGGGCTCAATGAGCGATGAGCAGGGGGAGAGAATCCAACAGGACATGAAGGAGATTACATTTACCTCTGCTATTTAATTTACATTAATCTATTTTGTATCATTAAATTAATACATTGTGTTAGAAAACTATTTTCTTCTCTTAAGAATTTGTTTTGGACAAGAAATTTGACTTAATGCAGAAAAACACTGAGGTCCAGAGGGGCCTTTAATGTTGCAAAAGTCCCAAATCCACGTCACGTCATAAAATGTCATAAAAAAGTGCTGAAATTGCCTTCTTACAGTATGTTGAATGAATTCATGGGAATATCTGTTGAAATAAAGTGGTGTGAAAGCCATGTTTTAGGATGTCAAAAAATTGAAAAAAAAATGGTCATACCGCGGAATGGTGAAAAAGTAAAAAAAAAAGTCACGCCATAAAATGTCATAAAAAGAGCTAAAAATGCCTTCTTATAGCACGTTGAGTTAATTTATGGTAATATCTGTCAAAAAAAGTGGTGTAAAAGCCGTGTTTTAGGATGTCAAAATTTTGAAAAAATGGTCATCTCCTTTTATACAATGGTCAAAACAACTTCATACGTCATGACCCAATACTACATATTCTCCTTTTCATGACCATTTATGGAAGTAAAACTGATATTACCCAACACCTTTGGCCTTCACTCAAGCCTCATTCTGTTTCTACCAATCAACCTGCCAAGTGTTACAACAAACCTCTCCTCTCTGTTTCTGGCATTTGCTCGTTGTCCTGTACCTCTTATGCAACTACAGTATGCTCCTGCAGTTCTGAACTATATATCAGACATTATCGAGTACCAGCAAATTCTGACACAATATCAAATTGGATTTTCACATCATCTACAAGTGGTTCAGATCAGAACTAAGGCTAAAACATGATCAGTTTGGTGAGAAAAATCTGGAACATGGACTGACATAGTAAACCTGTTCTACGAGCATTTAAGTGTATAGGTATTTGCACAATAATCCATAGAAGCCCTGTTATCCAACATTGTCCCCCATTGTCAAGTAATCTGACATGAATTACAGCTTCGGCTGAGAGAGTGTTTGCGTTCAACTAATATATGTCAGCACTGTTTCATGTAGAGGTGCTTACAAGGATGGCAAACACAGTACCACAGTGCACTGTTGTGTTATCCACATCACAGAACCTTAATATGGCTCATTAATTGCATTTAATGAAATGTTAAATAAACACAGTAACACAACAGACCCTGAAATCACTTTCTACTACACTGGAAGATGATCTCTGTGCCAGCAGAGGTGCATGGTAATTATTGTATTGTTACCGTACAGTTCCAGGCTGTAATAATTGAATCAATACTGGCCTTTTGTCTTGACTTAACAAAGCAAGCATGTCTTCAAGGGCACACACCCCCGCGTGACCAGCTCCTCTCTTCACCTCTCCATCCCCGCCAATACCAACTAAACCTAGTGGCCTGGTTATGCAGAGTGAAGTGCTTTGTGTTAGGGCTCACGTTCACAATAGCCCACAGCAGCTGGTGTTCTCACAGACCACTGCATGGAAAATGGGCTGATTACAGGATTTATCTGTCCGTGGTGGATTTCTAACGCCATATTTATTGGCGCCAGAATCACTCTGATATGGACTTGTGCAAGATTAACAGCAAGATTTTAAGCCCCCAGTCTCAGTTTTGCCACGTGTTGCTGCTGTTATTGTCATTATGTTTCTAGAGACAAAGGATGCATCATTAGCATACAGCTATTTCATATTTGCATTTGAACTGAAGACTCAGGCGCCGATGTTATTGTAGTTAAGATGTCTGGAGGAAAACACATCTCTTCAAACATCAAGGTCGTCACAAGAAAAACAACATTAAAGCGACTAAAACACAAAGCTTAATGGTACTAATATTATAGTTATATCTGTCAAATATATTGATGTACTACATCCAAATATGAAACCTAAACAGCTCCATCCGTCAAGAAAAGGAAAAGCACCACATCTGGTGTCGATCTGTTTAAATGACAAACGATGAATAACAAGTATGTGAAGCATCACACGACTCCTTTAGAAGTCTGACACGGCAAGCGTTACCGAAAGTTTGGATTCTTGGATGGCTGTGTTATACACAGAATTATGATGCCAGTGTCTCATAGCTCATCAGCACTCTCAGCACCTCCTTTGCTTATCTTTGCATAACTACACATCCTGGTCATGTTTCCTTTCTCCTCCTGACCATCTGTTCCCTGCTGCCAATCTTCTGAGCATGCCAGCTCCTGCCTCTACATCCTCCCCCTACTGAGGCAATCTTAGTATTGATATCATATTTTCCCTCCCTCTCTCTTTCTGTTTCTGTCATCCTTCTCTCTTCCTCACACACAACACTGAAGTGTAATAGAGCTGCAAAGCAGAAGTCTTGATAAGTGTGGTGGTATGGCAGTCGCATTTTGTGATTTGTGACACACATCTCGAATGGTTTGGTTTTTTTTTGACATCTGCTGTATAATGTAAAAATGTTCTAACTAATAACTACTAACTACTACAACTAATATTCTTTGACATAAATAATGACTGAACATAGTTTGGACTATAAAACTAAGATTCATCAGTGATAAAAGTGATACACATCAAACCGCTTGATGAGTTGCCATAAATTATACTTTCAGATTTGTAAACTTTTGTTGTTTTTGGTCAAAAACAGCAGATGCAGAATTTCATGCAGATAACCGTTAACTTTCATGTGATGTACCGCACAGTGGTAGTTCACCCATATGTACATCCATTTTCCAGTTTTCCATATCCCGCGTTAAGCTCTGAGGTAGTGACAAAAAAAGTGGCATTTTTGTTTCCTTGTGTGTTTTTACCAGTTTACGAACTTATTTTAAACCCAACCACAGTTTTCCCTTAACTGGTTTTCTTGCCTAAACCTCCGTCTGTGGTTTTGCACATTAATACAGGTCAGTTATATTTACGCCTCAGTGAGGAAAAACATGACTTACTTACTGGACAAATGAGTCTAAACCCCACTTTGGAGTGATATTTCTATAGACAGGAAGTTCAAACTGCAACAAAGAGTCAGCCAACAGCTTCCATTTTCTGCAGTGTAATACAGGGATGAGAAATTACAGTGCTCACACAAAGAGCTGCTTTAAAACAAAATTCTACCAACATCTCTAAGCGAGCCCTTCTTCATCAGGTTTCTCATAATTAGACTTTGGAGCCATTATCAAGTTCTTACGCACGTCAACTCAATACTGCGACGACAGTTGAGAATAGATTTCTTTCTCTGCAGGCAAAATATTTATCTTGAGGATGCCAAAGAAGAGTGTACGTTGTCTAATTTAAAACACAGCCTTATTTTCTCCCTGAGCACATTACTGTACCTGTTTCTTGACAAGCGTCGACTCACCATTTTCTCCTGGAGCCAGAAGCTGGCATCCACTCTTGTGTATTAACAACTCTACTGCTTGCCTCAGGCTTTTAAATGAATGACTAACACACTCTTTGCAAACCACTGAGAGACTGTAAAGCATCTGAACCTGAACAGAGTGATGTATGTGGGTGCAATAATACACCGTGGCCAGCACTGCTTGTTTTGTAACATTCAGATTAGAAGTGTCTGTAAATATTATAATGCTGTTCAGAAAAGGTCTTCGTTTTAGAGTTTGCAGACGTATGGAAGTTACCACAAAGTGAAAAAAAAAAACACTTTCATGAGTTTTGTTTTGGAGAAAAAGTGGTATCCATCAGTGCATTATGCATAACTAATCCATAATTCATACATAGATGAAAATTTCATCAAGGAAACATGATGACTGAGGTACACGCAATTACAAGCTTTGCTCACATCAAAGTAAAATAAACTGCTATAAATAAGTGATACATAAGGAAGCATGCATTCACTTGTATAATGATGTTTTTGGTCAAGCAAACTATCCCACTGACAAATTTATACAGTATAGAACAGCCTGCTGATCAGTCGGACTTTATCCAGATTTTAAAAGCGCACTCATGCCGGTTCAAACTTTAACGTACACCTCCCAAACAGCTTGTCAGAGCACAGCAGGGTGATTAGAGCGTGTTGCTGTGCTGTTTGCAAACTGCAGCGCTGGTCTGGTTTCAGGCCTGATAGGTGTCCCGACAGATGCATTAGGATGCATTTGCACCTTTCCCCTAAAGAGAGTATTTCAATATGTCTGCTTTGTTCAAAATAAAACTACCAGGGCAGCAACTGCAGACCCCAGAGGACAAGGTGGCTTTCAGCGAGGTAAAAACCTCTGAGAGAATTATCAGGGGAAAGAAAATCCAAAGTTTAAATTCATCTCTTTTATGTCCCTGGTAACGATATTAACCTTTATCACATTTATATATGACATCTACTCAAAAGCAGAATATCTCACGTTGGCTGCTCTACTCCATTTACTTTGGTCCAAACAACACTTTTTTTCACTCTCACAAAGACATCTGGTTTAGAGGTGAATTAGCCTTTTTAGCTAATGGCTAATTCACCTCTAGAGTCTATTAGCAGGGAGCGCTACCTGCTGTTTTTCAAACTGTGCTGCTAATTTTAGATGACTCTTTTAGTCGCTTTACATGTAAAACAAGGTGAACGACAAAAACAAAAGCACACTTAACAAAGTCTGTATACCAGCACAACACAAGGAAGGGAATTTAATGTCACATACTTGGTGCAGTTAAAATGTTTCACACTGAAGCACCAGAAAGCAAAACTAGCCTTGCAGATAATAATAATTTCCCCTGGGTTAGCTCTTACCCCTCACTAACAGTGCAAGAAAAAAATCTTGATTAGTCCTCCTGTGATTTGTGTGACTCTGATATATCTCATTTACTTGATAAATATTCCAAAACCATTCCCACAAAACGTTTGATTTCAGCAGTTTCTCATTTCATGCACCTTTTTGCCGGCAGATTTTGATTGATTTCTCCAAATGAAATGTCAACATGCCATGGATCAAACCAATTTCCTGATGTTCCTATTGTTGCCTGGAAAATTGGGATGGAATAACGTCTGACAAAAGGAATGTATTTTTGTGCAAGGGTGAGGCAATACATCAAAATGCAGTGATTCTTTTGCCAGACAGAAAGCAAACACTGATCTTGCTTTCAGCGTGCGCAGCATTTCATTTCGCCAAGGAATTTGTCAATTATCTCAATACACACTCTGTCCGTGCATGCAGGGTTAGATTCATGGTCTCGACTATTATGATCCAGAAATCTGTTGTTTTCTGTGAGGTACATAGCAATGAGCTATTCCCAACTGTGCTTAAGTTTTTCAGATTTAGCCCTAGGATATGAAATGCACCCTGTATCGCTTTGAATGCATCTCATCAGAAATGATGAATACTTCAGGTATCAGCAATAATAAATCTGGTCTCATGCAGCTCTGTGCATGGCGGGAAGGGGTGGGGGGACTGCCTGTTAGAGCAGCTAAATCTGCTGCTCGTCCCCCAATCAATTAGATCTGTGAAATCCATTTCTCTTTGCATGTTTGCTCTTGTTTGCAATAATTACAACCTCCGCCCCAAACAGGCATGATAAACACGCAATGATTTAGAAGTGTTTGTTCAGATCGGAGGGACCTGCTGCTTGTCTTGCTGTTTATAAACCGTGGAAATCTACAGGGATTACACAGGCTCATCACCATCTGTGGCATTACTCCAAAACAGGTCTGCACAGAGAAAAGCCCTGTCAGGGCAGCGAGAGGAGGAGGCAAAGCCAGACTGACATATAATGGGCTGCTCTCACCTCGTCTGCAGAACAGTGCCATCCCTATTAATTGGGTTGTTAGCAGAGACTCACACACTCTATATATGTGGATATGTATTTGAGGCATTTGCTGATTTTAACTCACGGTTGTACATTTTGAAACTGCTATTATGTTTCATTGCATATCTATTTCAGATAAAGCAACACATTTCTACCTCTTATCACATTTTTTAAAGTTGCGGATTTGTACGCTGTAAAGGCTGACTGCATCCTATTTATTACAATATTTACCATATAAAACTGGTCTATTCTTGTGCAGTCAGATGTCTTATTCTTATCGAGGATAAAAAACATTGTAAATGTTTCAATCAAAACCTTATTATCTAGTTTATCCAAAACCAATTGTTCTGTTAGAACAACTGTGAGTGACCCGCAGGAATTTCACAAACAAAACTTCAGGATGCTTCCTGCATCACAATGCTTCATATCAAATAGAGACTATGTTGTAGTGATTTGAAAGAGGCTTTCTGAAGTCTACAAAATAACATCATTGACTTTTGATTGATGGATGTCACAAATCAGACTCCTAATGATTGATAAATCCTGTCAAAACATCTGACAGAGACAATTTCAGTTACATATGAAAACACTGACAAACACTGTGCTCAACTCAGGGATGAAATCGTAGACATAAAAATCAACCTCTAGCATTACTGCAAGCCTGATAGGTTTACAGATAGAAACAGGCATTTGTACACAAGCTGCATATTAAAGGGATTAAATATATAATTAAAAGCACTATCAATATTCTCTGATCTTTGACTTTATGCTTTATGCAGGAAGAAAATTATTACCCTAATACTGTAAAACAAGTAAAGAAGAAATACGATCCCTGCATTTAACTACAAACCTTTTAACATACATAAATCCATACTGAATGCAAATCCTAATATTTAAATTCTTATGCAGAGCATAACCCTCTGTATGAATAATTAAGTGTCTTACAAGCAAATTGCAAATTCTAAAATAACAGCTTTCTATATATATTGAACATTAGTTATCATGTTTAACCATTTTTTAAATGCCTGAATTGGTCAATAACTGTGTGGACTGTGGACTCTGTGGATTTCTGCTCCAGTTTTCTTCCACAGTTCACAGATGTGCATGGAGTCAGTTTGATGGGTGACCTGTCAAGAGAGTTTTCCTGTTTGGTGCACAATGCATGCTGGGAGAGGATCACCCTGCCACTCTTCATGAAACGAGCAAAACGGACAAATAACACATTAAAGGAATAAAGATAGAAAGAGAGGTGTGATTGGGAAGGATGACCTCCCTGATCTGAACCTGAGTGGTCGTTTGTTGTTGTACTTCTGTGCTAATTATGGTTTGTCTATATTTAAGGTGTTCGAACATGAGGATGCTTGTAAGTGTATGTGATACCAGCGCATCCTAGGCCGAAGAACAACGATCAGTTTTGCGACTGGGTCATCTGACTTATATCTGCATGTTCTGGACACTTGGTGGAGCTGTCAGCTGGTGAGTTGGATCAGGGGCTAGGGGAAGGAACGGGACAGCCCTGGCAAGCCCAAATGGGTAGCGCAAGCGAATTGAGGCCCATTACCTTCAACTCATACCTCTGGTAAGGTACCGATGGCCAGGAGGGCAGCAGCTTCTGCTGGAAAACTGACCGGCACCACAGGAAGTGGAGGTGGGGTACCATCCAAGCTGTATACAGTAAGGATGGGACTATGCTGACTTCAACCAAGGAGGTAGTCAGGCAGTGCAAAGAACACTTTGAGGAACTGAATTCCACTGATAGGCCCACTATGGAAGAGTCAGAGCTGGAGGCTGATGGGGCTCATTGTTGATTTCTGTGGCGGAAGTCACTGAGGTAGTCAAACGACTCAACAGTGGCACAGACCCGGGGACTGATGAGATCTGCCCAGAAATGCTGAGGAGAGAGTGTCTTGGATGACATGTATCTTCAACATTGGTGGAAGTCTGGAACAGTCCCTAAGGAGTGGCAGACTGGAGTGGTGATTCCATTCTTTAAAAAGGGGGACCAGAGGGTATGCGCCAATTGCAGGGGTATCACACTTCTCAGCATCCCTGGTAAAGTCTACTCCTCCAAGGTGCCGGAAAGGAGGATTCAATGGGTAGTCAAAACTCATTTTCAACGGGAACAATGCAGATTCCACCAGGTCATGGAAAAACGGACAAACCCCAGGATACTGTGGGAGGTGCTGCGTGAGTATGGGGTGAGGGGGTCACAGGCGTCATCGGTCTGAGACCTTCAGTACTCACTGGATCAGTTCGCAGCCAAGTGTGAAGCAGCAGGGATGAGGATCAGCACCTCAAAATCTGTTACAAGCTGACTGGGTGAGGGTGAGGAACTCAGTCATCCATGAGAGGCTCAGAGTAGAGCCGCTGCTCCTTCGCATAGGAAGGAGCCAATCAAGATGGTTCGGGCATCTGGTAAGAATGCACCCCAGGCATCTCCCTACGCACGGGTTCCAGGCATGAGGGTGCTGGTGGATGTGGAAAGGGAAAGGGAAGTGTTGGAAGTGCTGGAGCTGTTGACCTGCAACCTGATGTTGGATAAGCGGTTGACAATGAGATGAGATGAGATGAAGACAAAAATAAAGACTAAAGTAACCTAAGCAAATGTAATTTATAATCAATGAATTTCTGAACACACCTTAGGTATTAGTTTGTACTTGTAATAGACTTTGTGATATTTGTTTAAGCACTTAAACTCAAAGGGAGTCCTCATCCTTTTGCTTCATGGCACATTCATTACAGGCTAATAAGTAATTACTGAATAGAACTAGACTCCATAACCACTGTGGCGCTGAGGGCTACCAAGTTTTTATTTTTTTTAAATTTTTTTTTAAATCTTCGTACAGACCAAAGCCAAGGCTGACAACATTTGTTATGTAAAACTTTTCAGTAGAGCAGTTTTAAATTCCCTCACCTGGACAACCCTTGTCGAGATCCCATATCAGAAATACAGTTCTTATATATCTTCTGTGCTGATATAAATATTCTAGACCATTTGCTTTTTTTTTTTTAGAAATCCAAACATCTTAAAAGTGAGATTTTAAAGCACTACACCGCACCGAGACAGGCCTTCTTAAAGTAACAAATGACCTTTCAACAGCGTATGTTCGGGAATGTTCGATCTTAATCCTGTTAGATCTCAGTCAGGCTTTTGATACTGTAGATCATGCAAATTTAATTGACTGCCTGAAGCACTGGGTGGGTATCACAGATACAGTATATTGCTGTGCTGGCTCAGCTACTACATTTCCCAGAGATCCTGTTCTTCAACTGCAGGCATTAGCATCCTCTTCACCAGATGACTGTAACATGCTGGACCCCACAGGGTTAACTTTGCATGTCCTATCTTTCCCTTGAATTTGTCTCCACTTGGCAAAAACACCTGTAAACACAATGTCTCTGGTATAAGTGAGGGTTTGTATTTCCAACTTTCTAGCTTGTTCTTTCTCAGATGGTGTTTTAATGGCTGAAATTGCACCATGATTTAACAACTAAAAGAGCTAAGTGGCCCTCAGAAACAGTGCTGTTAACCTCCAAAGAAAGAAATGATTTGTTATCCATGCTTTTCTCTCAGGACTAGAATGTGGCGTTGGATAATGATGAATCATCAGGGCATATTTCCACCAACTTTATGAGCGTATTATTAAACTCATCATCATCATCACCACTTGAAGTAATAGACTGAGAAAAATATCAAATCAATAAACGACTATAGAAGCACATCACAAAACTGCTCTTCACATGAACATACAATATGGTTCAGACAAAGAACACATCATCATTATCATCATGAGTAAAACTGAGGACAGCAGCAGCATAAAACACAAAACAGGACCAGTTCAGATGCAAAGACATGAAGAATAGTGAAGCAGGTTGTCATGTAAACCCATGGAGAGAAATATTTCTAATGCAAAATGTGACTGGCAACAAGAGCCATGTGAACTGAAGCCAACACTCATCATGTGAGTGACATGTCACATGTCATGATTGCAGCTTTAGAGTTAATATACTGTACAATTCGGGCATCTTCCAGCCACCCAGCAGCTTGAAAGCATCATAATACAGTATGTCAAGGAGAAACAAGAAGTAAATCACAGCTGCAGCAGTTAGCAGCCAACAAATCCAAAACACAACGTGAACATGTGGTTCTAAGTGTCATCACCCTCATTCTTTAGTAATATTATTTAAAGGGGAAATGCCATTTCTTACAAATTACACCTTATTTCTGAGGTAAAATACTGTAATTTACTCACCCATTTCACTTTGGAGTCATTTCGAGTATTTCCAATGTCGATATGTATTTGACAATATCGATTTAACAGGAGTGAGGCAAGAACTGAACTGCAGCCAATAAATGACACAAACTTGACCATTTCTCAAATAACAGACATTTAATGATCTGGACATACTTATTTGTGATGTTGTCACATACGCATACATGCAAATACGTATTTTAGTTCAGGCACTGTGAAGGCCACATAGGTGGGCACTAGGGGTCCTTAGTAAACTATGACACACAGGAAGTAGAGTCTGTTTACAAATTGAATTTTCTCAAGTTACGGACTACTCTGGACTCAAATGAGAATAGTAATAGTGTAGCCCATCTTATTAAACGTCTGTAATTTGAGAAATGGTCAAGTTTGTGTCATTTACTGGCTGCATTTTTCAGCCCCCTTCACTCGTGTTAAATGGATATCATCAAATCCAGTATCGTCGGAAATACTCCAAATTACTCCAAAGTGAAATGGATGACTAAATGGCAGTATTTTATCCCAGAAATAAGGTCCAATTTGTAAAAAAAGAGCACTTCCCCTTTAACAGAAAAAATACTTCACCAACACACAAAGTGCTGTGAAAACAAGCATCAATGATCTTGAACACCTTTGTCCACTACTGTTTGAAACGATGCATGCTAGCCGGTCGGAAATAAGCTCTATAACTGCGATGGGCGATGTTACAGCACCACCTATTGACATTTAGTGGAAATATGCCCCCAATTAAAAATATGCTGCATTCCAGACAACTCGGAAAACTTCTAACTTCCTACTGGAAAAAAAAGTACCACAGAAACTACTCTCTTCTACTATTTCTACTACTTCTCCGTTGTTAGCATAGACAAAGATGGTAAACCATCAGCACAAATATGTGTGAAACCCATTGGGGAAAACATTAAATGCCCCCCCCCAAAAAAATGTTATGTATTATGTTCGGTGACATACACCTGGATCACTTGGAGGTCGGAAACGGAAATTTCAACTCAGAAAAATCTGAGTTGTCTTGAACGCAGCAATTACATGCATTATACTATATCATAACTATAATTCAAATATGAAAAAAATATGATATGAAAAATTATAATTATATAGTCACAGCTTGCAGCCAACTTTATTATTAAAAGTAAAGAGCCTGCTTTGGGTGCAGAGTGAATTTAAATAGCGCAAATCTTAATCTTCACAAATCTATTGTGTGTAAATATAGACACATTAGTAACTGTTATAAGTATAATATTATATTAGCACAAATGGAATACAACATTCATAACCACATTTTCATCAGAGAATAATCATTTGATGTCACTGACATTTGTGGTTTTGGGGAGCAGGTCCTCGTCATGTTGTCCATCATGTCGCTACAGTAGCCCAGAACGGACAAACCAAACAATGGCTCTGGCCTTTTGTGTTTTTGAGTTACCTGAAGGCCACCATAGTCCTCAGACACACTAGGGAAGCTGCAGTAAAGTGAGCCACTAGTGGCAGTTGGTTGCAATCTGCAACCACACCACTAGATGTCACCATATCTGACACAATAACCCTTTTCTCCCACTGACCTTGAGCCAAAGCTCAACCAGTAATTGATTGATTCAGGAAATAGATCAAACCATTTTTTGGCTGTTTTTGTCAAGGACCAAGAAAGAAACTGTATTCTCATGGTGTGCCATGCATGTCCACAATGACTACAGCAGGTACTGAATTACTGATCAGGATGTGTATTATATTTAATAGCGAGAGGCCAGTGTAATTATTTTTCTTTAACCTTATTTGACAATCGTCTCCTTGTTTCTGTTAAAGAAGCCTTGACTTCCCCTCTCTGAGGCCCAGCTGAAACGTGGCCTCTTCACCCTCTTTCTTCGACGGCATCCCTTGAGCCCCTGCCGCTTGATTTAAACCATTTGGCCTGTTATAGCGGGAGGTCAGATGTTAACAATCTGCTCCTTCTGAAGGGGCTGACTAGTCTGAAATTCATAAATTAGTTTTGCCAAAAGCCCTGAGTGTGGCAATACGGGCTCTGTTTACCTCCCTGTGTCCTCGACCTACATCAGCAACTACAATACAACAACCATAGGAAACCACTTTAAATCAGCTATTTTAAATTCGTTGCATTTACTGTGTCATGAGAGAGTTAATGTGACAAATCACATGTAAATCTCAGCTCTATATAGGGATTCATGTGTGTGGAGGTGCTTTGTGTTCTACCTCACACATAGACACTGTAATCGCTGCTTCCGCCTTCACTAATGTCTCTCATTAAAGATCTCTTCTTGTGTCAGAGTCTGGTCCTCTCTGAGATCCCAGCTCCTCCATCCTTGAAATTGAAGGCTGGAGTGAATCTTATCGCCTCTCATTAGCTTCATTCCCATTCTGTCGTGGCTCTCTTTATTGCTCAGTGTTAACCTTCTCACTTGGTAGCATTCATGGTGTCCTTCTGTCAGAGGAATTGTAATATTTCAGCACATTTATCCCTGGAACATAATTTGAACGGCAACATAAGGGGGTTGTCTGTATCATGTCTGGATCATGTTAATTCACTTTTTTGTAATTATCATGAATATCCATTATGTGTTGATCTGTATGAACAGTTTCATTTCTATAGCTCCATTTTAGTGAGACTAGAGGAAATGAAAATGCATGGTGATGTGTGTATTTTTAGGTGTTCATGGACTGTAAACCACAAAACTGTCTGAATCTAATCGTCTGATGAGGAATTATGTCGTATTTAGTTCCACACAGACTCTGAAATCAGCAGCAATTTGAGACAAAGAAAATGTATACTAATGTTGTTAGATGGATGCAATTCCAGAACCATTGCCTTATGCTTTTGTTTAGTTTGATTGATGTATTTTGCATTGCGGCAAGTAAATTGTCCCTTTTTTTTTTCAATTCCTAAACAGAAGCGCTGACTCCACTCCAGTCTGACAGTGTGAGCTGGGAGATGTCTGTTTTTTTGAATAGCTACTCCTCTGAAAATAGCTTCCCACAGTAGACTTCTGTGACGCAGAGTCCACACACACTCAGTCACTAAAAATACATCATGTTAATCTTAATCAAGTACTGCGAGATGCAATCCTCAGTAAATGTGCTTGTATCAGAATCAAATTGGCTGCAAATATGGATTCAAATGAGGGACTGAGGTGTCCACTCTTCATCTATTTTGACACAGAGTTAATGCTCTTTGCCTTTCCAGGCCCTGATATCTGGAAAAAACAGCTAATTGTTTTCATATTTGCCATTTTATTGTGATATTTTTTCTCATCAGTATCTGAACAAATATCAGGGTCTTACAGTATCACTGATTGTTATCTCATTTTGAAATAATTTGGAGTTTTATTTTTATTTTCTTGCCTATGATAGTTTTCTCGCGTGGCCCTCAGAAATGTTGCACATGATTTAGCATTTCATTTCCATATCAAACTCAACTTCGCAGTTGCGAAGATATTTTGAAAAGCTCCTTTTCTTCACTTATATGTAAATGGTGTCATTCTCTGTGAGTGCTACATAAATGGCATATTTCTAAATGAATCAAACATTTCTCTTGCTGACTTTTTCCAAACACAAATATGGAACAAAGGGGAAGAGGAACTTTTTCATGCCACAGGTTCAACATTTTCCCGAACATTTATTGCATTTCTCAACCACAAAAATATGTAAAATGATGTTCGTAGTACTTTTAAAGATTATGTTTTGTTTTTTTTTTGTTTCCTTTAGCCTTCCTTTAGCTCCGTTAATGTGATTGCAGTCATATGTTGGAGCCACTGCCATTAAGACAAAGTGATCAAATGCAAAGCTTTGATTTGAAACAAGGTGCTGCTGCTTAGATGAATGCACCGCTTTGTTTTTCATCATGGCTGCAGGCAGCTTTTGTATGCTGTCTCTCTCTTATTAAAACATTTAGAGTTACAGTTTTAGTATTCACTGACGTCCCTTCTATCTGGTTTTTTTTTTTGCCTTATGGAGATCGAACACTCAGGGAAGTAATTCTTTCAGCTTGGATGCATTATAATCCTCTGATGAATAATTACAGGTATTGAAAGACTAATTGTATTTTTTTCATTACACATGATATCAGTGCTGCATGCTTGTATACTCACATCAAGTTAGCTGAATGAGAAGCTTGTTTGTGTCGGCTTCAATTAAAGTCACATCGGCAGTCGAAGCTGGCATTTTAATTGTGTTTTGCATCTGTCATCGTCTTTCTGACTAAAATATCTGCAGTGAGACATACAGTTCAGTACCACAGGGAGGAAATGCTCAAAGCTCCATCATCATCAACACCATCCGAATCCTTCTGAATGAATAAATTACAGCCACCCAGGGTTGTAACTGTGGTGTCTTGGGAGGCAAACAGAGAACATGAAGATGGGGTGAAATTTGGGTGATTAGGGTGAGAGAAATGAAAATCTGCAATTTTCAGTTTGACTCTGACCCTGTATCAAAGGTAAAGAAGTTCAAAGATGACACAACATCCTACCAGCACAGCATTCAACTCTGCAGTCATTTAAGGATCTGTATCAGTGTTTTTTAGCCCTATTGACTTTGTGCAACATAATCATTTTTATTTGGGGGAAATATTTTAGCCCCAAGTCTTTCCACGGCGATCTAAACTCAGGGACAGATTGATAGTCTACAACAACAGATTTATGCTTGTGTCTTGTTGCGGCTGAAAGCAGGTGAAACAAGGATAAGTGAACCATGCTGTGATGAAAGACAGCTTGCCAGAAATCCCACCTCTGCTGGGAAAACAAATATTTCTTTTCTATTGCAATTTCATGTGTAGAATATCTCCAAGTCGTCCATTAGACCTGAGAAAATCATTTAACTGAATCAAACAGATTGCCAAGGTGCTATAAATTATAGTCACTGCTCATTTTGCTATATTGCTTACAGCTAGCCTAAAATCAATCAACCACTTCCTTCAGCTCATCAAGTTAACACCCTTCAGATAAAATCTAATATTTGAGACTGCTGTCGTCATTGGGCCGCCTGCTGTTGCTTTGCACATAAATATTTGTTGTTTAGCTGTGAATCACAGAGGCAACATTCATTGGCACAACCTTCTGGTGGACAGTAACACGCTCATTTCATCTATTACCAACAGATGGCTCTTTAGAATGACACTCCCTTTGTGACTTCTATTTTGCGAGGACAAGGACAACATTTTTAAGAGCTGCACTATTTCTTCAGTCAGCGTGCATATTCATCAGCCTTTTCCAAGAAGGCTTTAATTTAAATTATAGCAAGGTTATCCTTCTCACGTCCATAAAGTTAGTTCTGCCACTTCGACAAAGCACAGTAGTTTGTGGCAAAACGTACTGAAGCTGCAGACA
Organism: Synanceia verrucosa; assembly: GCA_029721515.1. NCBI lineage: Eukaryota > Metazoa > Chordata > Actinopteri > Perciformes > Synanceiidae > Synanceia > Synanceia verrucosa. The sequence goes on from CM056559.1 coordinate 5,546,670, forward strand.
ATAAGTTCAAAGCACTGACTTTTAGAAACACACACACACACACACATCAGCTCTGTGACAGCAGACTTTGGCATCAAACAAACTTTGTCTAAAAATTAAACTTTGCCCAAATCGATGGGATTGTGCTCCATGACTTCTGTTTCAGTTCATGTACCTTTTAGACCTTTAAACTGAGTAAGAAACTCTGATTAACTTTGCCCATTGGACTCAAAGCACCTATACGAAAGGTTTCATAGCACATTTATCTATTTTTGTTCACATATTCTATAAAAAGGTGTTTACATGAAGCGAGTTTTGTGTTTAATCTGTATGTGACATTGAGTAATTATTAGTAATTGTTTTTAAGTGAAACTATTAAGCTATTACATTAACAGATGGACAGCTAAGTTAAAAAAGAATTAATGATGAATACAATAAAAATAATCATACAAATAAAATCAATAAAATATTATTATATTATACTCTTAAACTATTAAGGCTGTCATTGGCCTGCACCGATATCTATCTATCTATCTATCTATCTATCTATCTATCTATCTATCATTCATTGATTGTCTGTACATAAATTTATTGAAGTGTTCAGTATTTGTTTGTGTTGGAAAGAAATACATTTAATTTAAAACTGCACAATGCTACGTTATCTATTCCACTATATAGACTACTCTGCAGATTCAACAAATGCTTTGCTATGTATCATAGTATAAAATGAGGCTTCATTGATCCAAAGCAAATTCACTAACTACCCAAAAGTGTAATATAAAGTAATATAAAGTAGTCTACCTTTACCAGCTGCAGTATTAAAGTAACACATTAATGCACCAATAATTAAAATCCAATAACAGAATATGCATTATTCTGAAATGGGTTTTTCTGCAACATCATTGTCATTTTGTGTTTGGAACTTAAATTATAGGCTACTGTGATGCTGATACATTAAGTAAGAGTAGGCTTCCTGTACACTTTGGTATTCTGAGAACTTCTTACATGTTAGTTTGAAATGACAGTGCCACTATAATGAAGGTCTTTGGGGTCACTAAATCTTTAGGGACGCATACTTTAGGATAATTAATAAAACTCATCATGTAATTTTTTAGTGACAAAGTCAAACTACAAACTGCACAGCTGCATACAAATCTGAGTCACGTTCCCCTGACGCACCAGATGCTTCCTCTGCTGTCATCTTAAAGTGACACTATCCCGGCGCTGCACTGTACGGCTCGGCTCCCTCTCATCTCTGACCCGCTGGTTCACACATTGTGTTGTGTTGTAACGGGGCGGGCCTGGCACACAGTTTCGTGATGCCTTGTTATCTCTGGATACTATTATAAACCCGCACGCAGCCCATCCTCTGTGCGTCTCTGTCAGTGCGTCCGGCAGCAGCAGTCGGTGCTCGATTGGTTTTGTCTGGAGAAACCATGGCAGACGGAGAGGATAATGTTTCAGTTCCTGACTTCAACTGCCTTCTCCAAATGGATCCCTATCTCAAAACGTACGAGAAGGACTTCAAGAGGAGGTAACACACCGCTTTCATAGCGCTTTTGCGCACAGCTTGTCGCCAAAATCAGTCCCCGGTAAAGCGAGCAGAAGCAGCTTTACGTCTTGAAATGAAAAACACACAACTGACAGATAAAAAGCGATGTCTGCAGCACACCAGACAGTTGCCCTCTGTATTCAGCTTTGACATTCATGTGTGAGAAGAGATCGCATCGAGCTGTGTCTCCTGTACTCTCCTCTCCTGTCCTGCTGCTGAATAACACTCCTTAAAGTTTTTTCACTTCATGTAAAATGAATGAACCGCTTCCATTTTAGGTGACAAGTTGCTGAAAGAGGCTAAGGACGCGTGGTTCCACTTCCTACCTTTGACAGCTCAGCAGTAGGCATGTGTTCGGCAGTCAGGTGACGTCCACGTGTCGTCATGAGGTGGTGCTTTGGGCTCAGACTGCTGGATCTGTGGTCCAGCATCACAACAGGCCTCTGCAGGCCCCGCTCCTCTTTATGACTTTCTCCCCTTTTATTGTGTCTGGTGCTTATTGAGGCATCAGTTATTGTAAAATGTGTTTTTAGAACTGGATTGAGCACGTGCATCTCAGAGCAGCAGCTGATTGGTTTGGATCTTTTTGCAGTGGGAAAGCTTCTGCAACACAAATAACAATAATAATAACAGATTTTATGCTGCACTCATATGATTTCCCCCTTCAGCCTCAATTTGGCCTCCATGCAAGTTAATTATTAAGGCTCAAGTAGCTTTATGTGTGCAGCTACTGGTGATGGTGTGGTGCTAGTGCATTTTATAATTTTTGGATTATGTCCAGCTTAAATTTTTTTGTCCAGTTTCCAAAGTATGATGGTCGATGGTATCAAACTACATGTTTTTATGACCACATTAGAAATGTTTCCATGATACATCTTCTTCTATATTTAGCCACTAACGCACAAACCAAAGCGGAAAGTTCTGATAAATAAAAATAATATCAGAGCCGTGGTAATATTATTACTGTCAGTGAGAGCTGCAGAGCGTCTGAATGAACCAGAATCCTTTCTCAGGTGATAACATGATTATTTTATATAGTTGCTTAGTTATACACTTTATATTTAGTTTTTTTTTATGTTCGCAACTGTTAACAGCATTTCAGAGATGTTTGCTCAACAAACATATTCACATAATTATGTTTACGTATCCAGAAGAGACAAAACATAAAAAACTTTTAAGTTCCTAAACATCTGTGTCGCTAATTAGTCAATCAGTGAATATCTGCTCATTACAGAGAACACTGAAACACATTTCAAATACAAATGGGCTTTAATTAGTGCAGCACCTCACAGAGAGTTGAAAAAGCCTGACGCGTCCTTCAGTTGACCTTGTGCCTTTACTAATCTCAATAAGCAAATAGACTGTAAGTAAATAGACTGCAGCTCATTTACAATCTTCAATTTATGTTCATGTTTTTGGTTCTCGCAGTTTATTTTTTAATTACTGTGAGTTTTATCCTGATAAACAGACTTAAAACAAATGTGTTGCACAAAAGTTAATAATACAACGTTGATTTCATTATGATTCATTTTTCCAGACAGAAGGCTATATGGCTCCAGCTCACACAATGACATGGCATTTATTTAACTCAGTTCTCCACCTCCTGTCAAATTATCTTTACCTGCTGGATGTCTCTATAAAAAAATGTGATGTTTTTTCACTCTCCGTGCAGACAGTGATAATGAGCTACAGCTCACATAGCTGTGGTCGCTGCTCACTGTTGGGTCGTCCCTGAAACGACGCCTTAGAACTTTGCATTGGGGCCATATTAGTTTAATCCGTTTTCCGTCTTGCTCCTAATGTGGCAGGTAAACGACCACCTGCTTTGTATTGGAAGCATGTGAGCAGGGCAGAGAGACGAGCATGTCGATTCCATCTCAGACACAGCTTGGGATCGTCAGGCTTCTCTGAGCTTTATACGTGTCTCAAACACCTGTCACACTGATGAAACCTGCACATAACTTATTTTACATATAGGAGCACTGCTGTGCGAAGGTTAATTCTTGATAAGTCCTTGGTGTCCTCGGGCCCAGAACAGCACACCTTGAACACAGGCTTAGAAATGAAGAGCCGTCTCTGGCTGAGGTGTCATGCAGAGTTCCCTCAGCGAGCTGCACAGTGTTGAGAATTCAGCCGGCTTATCAGAAAGAGACCTATGACCACGCAGACTGATTCTTTAGATTTCACTACCATGTCATGGCTCAAGGCTTCCCACATCAGGTTTGTTGAACTTTGGTTCACACTAGATACAGCTGAAATGGACACGCAGTTAAAATGATTCCAGCAGGTTCCGCAGGCCTCCCATTCTAATGAGTTATTCTGTGGTTTGTGGGCAGCTCTGATTTGATTTCATCAGGATGCTAGTTTCAGAATTAATGCGAAAACAACCATCGGTGCAGCACACAGGTTACAGCCCCAGTGAGCAGTGCTCTGTTGACATGCTTCATTATTTACCCTTCCTGTTGCGCGAGTCTGCAGAAAGTGCTACACAGATTGTGCAGTTTGCGGCACTGTGTATCTCCTAAATTGGACCAAATGAAAGTAGGGAGTGCTGGGAGTGCTGCTTATTACGGAAAAGAGGTTTTGCAAAGATTTGAGTATGTCATCACAACTCATTTCAAAGTGAAAACACAGCAATAATGTGAGTCTTATGCTTGTGATGGTGATGCAACATATTTAAAGCAAAGCCGATCGTTGACTTTGAAGTGATGACTACACATGCATTTACTCTCACTGAAAAGTAATGAGCTAAAATACAGGAATTAAAAATAAGTGGGAAAAAGGTAGTTTACAGGTCCATAACTCATTGAGTGCCAGCCCTTTTTTAAAAACAAAAGTGCCTTGTGCCAGCGTTTTTGGCCATTTTGAGTCTTCTTTCACGATGCACAGAATAGCTCAAATGACATTTGTTTTTACCTTGTTCCATTCTTGTTTTAATCAGAGGTAGAGTAGAGGCCACTTTCACCAAAATCACTGCTTTTTGTCCAGAATCCGTCCGTTTTGCTCTCTAATCGCGATCGTCTTCAATTCCTGCTTTGATCTCTGTGACGTATACCGCATCTTTATGTCCCGACTATAAATCCCAAAAGCCCCAAAATTACTCACATGCTGTATGAGAGCGCTCTTTTGCCGAAAAACAGACATACTGTATATATACACGTTTATGGCACTCAGGTGTTGTGTTTTAAAAGACACAAATATACGTCTTTGGCACTCAAAGAGTTAATAGTTAATAGGAGTTAGTATTTCTGGAGCTCATTCCTGAAACTGCCTTTTGTATTCTAACAAGTGGGCGTTTTATTATCGTCTTTGAAGGTAGCCTTGGCTTTTATTTTCCTGCCACCTTGCTTGAGGGTCGACAAAGGTACGAGGTCAGCAGGAAAGTTTGGCTTTCATCAATCCACCTCAACGTTCAGCTCCCTCTTTAGCCTTTTTAATGCACTTAGTCAAAGGGGGACATTAGTGGCAGTATTTGAAAGTCACCTTGCCGCTGGGCTGTGCTGGAGCCCTGGAGGTGAGCTGAGACCTGGAAGAGACAAGCTTTTTCCTACTCGTGTTTCTCTAGACCATCCTGACACCTCTGTGCTTCAGCTGTCACCATCAGTCATGCACAATGCAACAGACCTTAACACTCACTCTAAATTTAGACGCCCAATTGTCTAACAGTGAGTGTAGGACCAGGTTCCAAAGTTCAGCTGCTCCGTGGGGAGAATTTTAAAAACGTGTTGTATAAACATGACTATAGATTCTAGACTGCTAATAGTCATGATATATGTCATGATATCATGATAATAAGAGCTAAATGTAGGGGATCATTAAAAATGCTTCATCATGCGTAATCATTATTGTTCTAAATAACATGTATTGTGAGTGCTTATATGTAAATATACAGATCATAATACTTTATAAGTATGTTTATTAGATGTGGGAATACATATTGATATGGCAATATATCTGGTATAATATGGATTTTTAATTTCTTAATATAGATTTTTTTTGCCTCCAAACAGTCATGTTTTGCGCCGATTGTAAATCCAGAGCAACTTCCGTATGTTGAAGAAATTTATATATATAAATATTTGTACATACTGTATATACAACTTGTATTATTAGCTGCATTTAAATTAAATTTAAATTAAAAATTAAAGTTCTCTGGCAATGAAACAATGCAGGAATACTCAACTAACCTAAAACACGTGTGGAGTGTCTAATTATATTATTTATTATTTATTATTATTTCATACAACAATTAAGTTTCTCAACCCAGGAAATGATTTCCAAGAATTCAAAGAAAGCACACACATGTGTATGATGTAAATATTACAGAGAGAAAGATCTCAAGGCAGGTTGTTGTGCTCATGCCCGGCATGGAAAGAGCTCCAGCCTTTCTGCTGCAGTTCATCCAGCTTGGACATCATGCTGCTCTGCGTCGTTCTTCCCAGTCCAGTCATGTCTCAGCAGGGTTTTTTCTGAGCCGCTCTGAGGCCCTGAGAAGGGAGATCTCCTCCTGTTTCTGTAGGTGATAGATCTTTTGCTACTCCTCCTGAACTCAAGTCTCTCCAGATGTTTCCGAGCCTTCAGGAGAGTGTCCCCCAGCTGCTCAGCTGGCCTAAGTACCTCTGAGCCTCAGCTTTCTCATCAATGAGATCTTCACAAACACACCTTCTCGCACCTCCCAAACCCCAGCATTGCTTCCGGAGAGCTTTCACTAACTGATTAGCTTTCTTGTGCCTATAGCTCTCACTTTCACTGCCTTTTTATTTCAGCCATCAGATATTGCAGAACACCTCCGTCATACACGTTCTCAGAAATAATGGGTTCATGTGACAGTTTGAGCTGAAGCAGAGATGGATCTGACACTGACCCGAAGTGATTCGAAAGGAAGTTGATGTCTGTCACTTACGATTTAGCCGTGTGCAGTCATGTCTGTTAGTTTAATATCTCAGTTATGATATTTTCTCCAGTATCTTTGTAGATAAAGAGCAGTTACCCAAACGAAGAGATAAGGCAGCCAGGAGGACTGTAATCTGTGACTCACATCTATAATCTCCTGCTGCTCTATCACCACTGAATAGGAGACACGACCAGACTCTTTTGTAATTTGTGGCTTCAGGGATTGTAGTGTACTGTTGCTTTTTTCTATTAATGATCAGTCTCTCTTCTTTCATAACATTCAGGCATGTATCATAGCTGATATTTTTAAGGCTGTGTATTTCATAAATCCGCTGGACATATTGCAATTAACAACGAGTCACAGATGTTTGGAACAGGAGCTCCTCAGATCTAAGGAAGGAGTGTTTCAGTGTGTTTCAGCTCTCTATAACCTCACTGTCTGTGTCGTTAGCAGTTATATTCAGCAGAAAGCCCTGATAAACTCGGTGTAGGCTTCCTGCCCAGCTCCGTGTGGCACACAGACACAGTTTGCATCAAGCTGGTGAAAACAGGAGAACATTTAGCAGCTGAAGAGCCAAATATTTCCTACAGGAGTTGGTTTGGAGTGAAACAGAGCTAAAAGGGGAGTGAATGTTGCACAGAATCAATGAGTGTTGTTCCTCGTCTCCTGGGAAGTAAATGAGCAGTTTGCGAACAACTTTGCCATACCTGCTTGTGCTTACAGCCTCTGCTGCCCCCAAGTGGTCAAAAAACATGAAAACTATTTATGATTAACTCATTGAGTGCCAACTCTTTTTTTAAAAGCGAAAGTACCTTTGAGTCATCTTTCATGACCCACAGAATATTTGGTACCATGTCTCTGAAAACACAGAAAAGATCTGGAACATTAGCCTGTTGGCTATGCCTAGCTTTGGCCATAGTTTATAAGCTAGCTCACTTTGCTGTCCATATTAGATCATATTTCTGCAGAAAACTTTTATTTATTTAGTGTTTCCTCTACCAATTAACTGTTGTGCTGCTCTTTTCACAAATATGGGAGTTATAGTCCAAAATATCACTAAAATGCATAGTTTTATGTTAAACTGTCAAAATTGTCTACTGAGGGGGGACCAGAAACATTTCTTTAATGGAGCTAAAATCCCTGCATACTTTATGTAGCCGCACATGAGGTAGGAGTATACCCACTAGAATAAACCAGACTACATCACATTTGAACCACGTTAAGATTGTGACATTCAAAAATGCTTTGTTGGCCTGGATACCATGTGTAGTCTGGAGCTAAATATTGTTGTAAACTGTAGAATAACAGGGTGCATGGTACACACATGTGGTACCAGTAGTGACAGCCTCATGAAAATATAATCTGTAGATGTGGGCACAGCATATACGGGACAGCAAAGGTGCTCGCAGACAAGGAAATAAATCAAGTTTTTGATTGTGCCTGTGTGCTTCGACTCTGTTAATGACTTCCTAAATGAATTGTTGCTTTATAGGCGCACATTTCTTTGTGGTGTGTGGTCTCATCTCGCTTCCTCGCTGCAATCTCATACAAGATGTGCAGTGAATACTGCTTTGAAACAGGGTTTTGGCTCACTATTCCCACTGCTCCAACCTTCTGGAACTCACTTGTCATAATCATAGGCATGACTTTCATGCCTATTAATATTGTGGCAGAGGAGCACTGGCCTTATGTGAATCACCCCCCTGTGTCCTTCCTTTCAGCATATTCTTGAAATGGTGACAAAGTGGCAAAGGAGGCATGTGGCATCATTGGTTGGACTTTAAAGGTTTACATTTGGCAAGTACTGTCTGTATCCACTATACTCAACACAGGGAGCAGCTGCTGAGAAATTGCGCTGTTACTTCAGCCCATCATCACTAGCCCCAGGGCATTCACAGGCCAGCCTGAGCTTGGCTCCGGGGCTATAGGGGAGAGAGTGCACTTAACTCAGCTGGCTGAAAGAGGCTTTCTGTACCGGGGGGAATCTGATATGGACACCAGCTGGCTGCAGGAACTTAAGTGAGATAAATCGCAAAGTAGTTAGTCTATCCTTCCCAGTTGAAGGTAACAGACAGAGGTTTATCTCTCAGGTTTGCATCCAGAGGAAAGATAGCGTTGGCATGGAAACATTAAGATGCAGCTCTGTACACTAATACATTGCATGTGCAATATTCCTGAAAAGATATGTGCAAAACCTTTCAATGCATATAGTACAAAAATATTTTTACAGTTGATTCTGTCTCAAAAGTCTTCTGGTTTGTTTTCACTATTTTGGACTGTTAGCAGAATGAAAGTAAATGTATGGGACACCACAGTAAAAGTTAATATTCATGTTAGTGTTGTGTCTTGATTCATCCAGTCTTGAATCACTGCCTCCATTCATCATTACACAAAGAAAGATTTCTTATTGATCATTAGTTGTTCATAAACCCGCCTTATAGGAAATTACACTGCAAAATGTCAAACCATAAAACCAAGCCGACCCGTTAAATTTGAGACAGTTAATTACACAGAAATGAGGAGAAATAATGAATTACTCAGTGAAATAGATTTTTGATAGCTTTGGAATGACGTGTGAGTGTCATTGCTAACTGTATTGCGAGAATAGCCGTTAGTGGGTGATGAGTGATAACACTGACAGGGTACGATAGAAGGGCTGCTTCTTCTACTCATTCCACTTTGATGACTCGTTGTGTACTGATATGATGTGGTTGCACATGTGTCATAGTGAGTACTTAGCAGAGGATACACCATTAATATATATATTATAATTTCCACTGTATTATCCCTCCTGTAGCAGGGTTCCTATGGTTCCTTAAAAAGTCTTAAAATGTCTTAAATTATAGTCCGGGTAGTTAAGGTCTTAAATTGTCTGAAATTTACTGTAAATTTGCTGTAGGTATTAAATTTTTTGAAGGTGCGTTCAATGCCAATTGGAAAACACAGGATTCAGAGATTTACTGCAATTTTGTTATTTTGTTCACAAAGTTCACTTCTTGAAGTTTGTGAAATTAAAGTTGTAGAAGAAAGTTAGGTGTTATGTAGTTCAGTTTATGTAGTTCTTAAAGGGCTGAAAAAAAAATCATAAAAAAATATTTTCGGTTAACAGATTTTTTTTCCTGCTACAGTAAATATCTATATTGGCATCAGCCTCAAAAACTTCATATTGGTCGGGCCCTATAATAAATTGATTACCAAAGAAAAGAAGATCTCCCATATATGGGCTTAAATTTGACTTTTAAAATGGTGCAAGAACCCTGTGTAGACTGCAGTAGTTGTTGTTTGAACTTGAAGATGGCATGTACCATGTGTTTATATGTAAGCTATTACACATATGACACAATATTAATATTTCACATTAATAATTCAATTAAACTTTAAAACCAGTTGGTCAGGTTTTGTATCAGTAATAACTAAATCAGATCCTACACAGCTGTCTCAGTTACAGCATTTCATTATCCACCCACACATAACAGCCAGGCTTGAATGCAATTATGTTCTTCTGAAATCTGTTCATCATCAGTGATGATGTTTAACATTGTACAGTATGTATCATAAAAGTGTGTATCCACTGGGAGGTTTTTCATTGAATTCATCCAGTGTTGTTTGTGTTCTCTGTGGTCTGAAGGTATGAGCTGCTACAGAAGCAGCTTTTACAGCTGGAGGAAGCAGAGGGAGGCTTTGACCAGTTCACTCGCAGCTACAGGACCTTCGGTGTGCAGCGGCAGCCAAATAACAGCCTGCTTTTCATGGAGTGGGCTCCAGCTGCAGAGGCCCTCTTCCTCACCGGTGACTTCAGTGAGTAGCCTAAGGAGGACGCTCTCTCTATCTCCTTCAAAACATGTCAGCAGCGTCATGTCCACCGTGTTTCCCTAAAGCATCCAAAGGCTTTTAGTGCTGCTCATTTATTATCCACTCATGCATGTTATGTGGTGTGCAAAACCAGCCAATATGGATGTGAAGACCCTGAAAATCAAACTGAAACTTGACACTTTAACCTCCATCGTTACTGCTTTTTACCATCAGTTCACTGGTACATTTCTGCCTGTTGCAAAATATATTTTTTTTTTTGGGCACAGCAGGTTTGTGATTGTGTTTTAAATTTAAACTTGTGTAATAGCAATCAATTTTCAGTATTCAATTGGATTACAGAGAATGAAATGACACTTGAATAAAGGACAAAGAGGGGAAAAAAAGGACAAGGAGATTTCAGTGCTAACAGGAAGGTTGCATATCTTCAGGGTGCCTTAAATAAGAAATTTGAAATTTCTGAATTCAAAACACAAAAGGGCCAAAAATTAAGAAAAAGCAGATCACAGAAAAGTGTGGCACAAGGGTATCAGCCCTTTTGATCAACCAACATGGGAGTAGGGAATGTGGAAAATATTGATTACACAGGATAAACTTGCGTACTGAAGGGGCTTCTTTTGAATAAGGGAGGGTTTGTTAATATTTTAGTAGCTGATTATTTCATCATTGCCTGCAAAGTTGTTGAGAGAGTGCAACCTCTGTGTTTGCACTGAAATCTCTTATTCCCTCCAGTCCCAACTTTGAAAGTAATTTCAGGTTAATAGTCTTTTGAGTGTTATTTCCAGTTTATGTGGGCCATGAAAATGCTGCAAGATTATTTATTTTTGTCATCATTAACAAGATTAAATGAGACTTGCTCTCATCTATCAAATAGATATACAAGGTAATACAAGCTCACAGTGTCATTTTCTTTCCTTTATCAAATTTATTAATGCATCTATTACACATGCCAGTAGCTATATATTACTGGCAGCAGACAAACAAAAAAAAAAGAAATAATAGAAAAAAAAATGAATAAGAAGAAGGATGGTGAAAGAATTCAGACCTGTGCACATAACTCAGATACCACAACACAACCACTTGGCACAGCCATTGTGAAGTGACACCCTGCAGGTGATGATAAAGGAAAGCAAATGCTAATGGTAATACCTTCACGCTGATGCTGTGTGCAAAACCGCAGATTTGTCAATTTGTTTATTGTCCCAACACATTTTTTTGTGCTAGTTAGTTTTGTCGCTGCCATCCTCTCTTTCCATATTTCCCCTGCTCTTTTTCCTTTTTTAATTATCTTCCCAGGACCTTGGGCAGCAGCTCAATTCCAGCATTCAATTCTGTGAGAGATTACATTTTGACACGGCTCAGTCATATTATTTGATTTCAATTTCATAGTAAATGTGGAAACAGCCCAGTAGCCCTAGTCATGAATATGGTGCAGGTTGGATACATAATGCACTGTGTTTTTTTAGAGCAGTTTAAGCAAAGGGAGATAAATAAATTGTGAAAAAAAACATGACTTGGCCTGCCCTGCATGTGAAAAGTGCTGGTGTTGTGCCCGGTCACTTCTGGAGCATCTCCTGTGATTCATTTTCTATCTTGCCGTTGTTTTTCCTCATGAATAGCAAACAGATATGGATTACTGAATAAAAACAACATCCTAAATTGACATGGCAAGGTGGCTGCTGTGTGTGCTGGTATATTCCTGTCAGTCAGTGACAATTGGTAATGTGGTATCAGCAGGTTATGAAAGTAACACCTCGCTGTTGTTCGCTCAAAGATTTAATTCATTGAGCAGTGAAGTGGTGTTTTATCATTGTTTTTCTTTTAGATGACTGAGTCTGCTGCTTTTTTAACTGTTGCAAAAGTCACGTGACACAGCAGTGCAGTGTGAAAACGACAAGGACGAATTATGAGTTATGAGAGAGATTGTGATCACTTCATACCAAGAGAGATTCATGCAGAGCTCTGTCAGAGGCTTCATCAATGATCACATGGCTTCCTTTGATCAGTAATCAGTATGATGTGTGGCTCTGTGTGCTAAACCAATTAATTTGATGTGATTAAATCCTTGCTGTGTCCCCCTATAGATGGCTGGGACAAATTCTCCCACCCCTACACCAAGAAAGAATTTGGCAAGTGGGAACTGATTCTACCGCCCAAGCATGACAAGTCTCCAGCTGTGGATCATAACTCCAAATTCAAGGTAGAGAACAGAACATCTTCATGGCTATTGTCACACCTTCAGCAGGTGTCATCTCGCAGTACGAGGACATCTCACTGTAATGTGCGAGGGAGATCCCCTGTCATGTGTAGTCTCTTATCAACCAAGTGAAAACCTGGCATGTCGTCGTCAACAACGTGTCATACTCACAGCGCCCGGGGGGGGGTTACACAGTCTGCACAGTGGAGGGTAGGCACACCTGAAGAGCCCAAGCGATGGCTTTTTTTCCAGCTCCAGTCTGCGGCAGGTATCCCTCAGGACTTCATGCTATGTTTGTCTGTGCAAAACACACCACATGATTGTTTTTTAGCTCTAGTAAATAATTCATCAGGGTTAAATGCAAAAAACGCACCTCCTGTTATGCATTGTCTCCCGAGCAAACAGCGTGGATGAGAAATAATCCTGAAATGAGATGCCAGGCGTGGAATGGATGGCATTGTGGCGCCACTCTCCTTGGGACCGGGTCATCTTTGGCACACTTGTGCACCCTGGACAGGCTGCCCAGCTCCCATTGTCAGTGGAGGTCAGCCTAAGGACGATAAGAAGCAGATGGAAAAGCTGGCACCTGGCCTTTCCTTGTGCACCCCTGCTGCCTATGAATGGCTGTCTTGCTGTGAGCTCCACTTTAGAATTAGTTCCACAGCACTCCCTCGTGGAAGCACAAGCCCGGCTCCAATCACTCTCATGTAGAGCAGCTTGCCCTTCTATCCCCTTTGTGCAGAGCCCAATTTGTCTCCGTAAACAAGCAGTGTCCTTTTGCGGCTACAGTATTTACAATTAGCTCTATATGTTGAGAGTATTCAAGCCTAAAGAAGTCACCTGATGTGTTATCAAAGTGGTCAAAAACACTTTTTGTCAGTCCACAGTGTTGCCTAGCTCTTAGTTGTTCTCGTCTTCATGCACTCCCTCACCCAGCCATCAGATTTTTCTTTAATATTCTTAATGCTGGCCAATTTGTCTGAAGGACCAGCGCTCTGTCAGGCTCTATGCCAGTCTATTTATCCCACTATCTTTTCCTAATCCTATAAACTGTGAAGCATGTCATAAGGGGAGCCAGGCAGCTAACCCCTAGGTGGCCTGGCCATAATGAAAAAACCCCAGAGGGGGGTCTGGCCAATGGCTCGCAGGCAGGTGGCTCTGGAACAGTCATTACTTCACAACAGTTGCCAGAATTAGTTGGGTTCTAATGCTCGTTTCTGCAGGGAACAAAACAGGGTGAACACATACTGCGGGCAACACTACAGGATCGATTTCTTGGTGGGTTTATCCAGCTCTCATGCTGGCTTTCTGCTTTTTTATTTGACTGATGGAGGCAAAGTAACTTTCCAGTTAGATTTCCAAACTATACTTATTTGACCCCCTTCCAATCCTGAATTGCAGACATAATAGATGAGAGGCAAAGGATAATGATTTAGATTTCCTGTTTTTCTAAATTGCTCTGTGGCTCAAATCCCCTCTCAAGATGAGCCAGCGAGGGGCTGTGTTAAAAACCAGAGGAGTTGCGCCGCTGACAAAAATAAAACGCTGCATAATTATCATTGAATCCAGATTCACCACAACAAGCATCCTGGTCAATACTATAGCTTTGTGTCCTGGGAGCACAGCATTAAGGGTTTAAGTGAGTTTTGCATTGTAGAGCAGGGAGCTGCTTTCTGGACAGGAGGGAGGTTTTCACGTTGACATCTCGAAAAATGTTTAGTTTATTGGTTGAACAATCTGCACCATCTTTTCTGTGTAATGGATAGGGAGGAACAGCACAGTTCATAGCCGCTAAATGTAAATAAATGCTCACCTAAAGGAGCAGAAACAAAAGACCTTGACGTCTCCTATGATTTGTTGCCAGACTACAGAACTGTTAATTCTTTTTCTGTTTTTGCAATGATGTTTTCATTTTTGAACACTATTATTTTTTTTTATCGCTCATCCGTGTAGGTGTTAATTGTTTCATGTGGTCCAAATCCTTACGCATTGTGTTCCCTTTCTCTGAGCTTATGTAAAATGCCTGTCATGCCTCCTCTCTGTGTCATTGTTTAAGTGTCCTTGCTATAATTTAACATTCATTTGTCTTTTTTTCCCAGGTGGTAGTTCATACCAAGGAGGGTGAACGGCTGTACCGGATCTCGCCCTGGGCAAAATATGTGACCAGAGAAGAGAATTCAGCCATTTACGACTGGGTTCACTGGGATCCCCCAAACCCCTATATTGTAACTTATTATTTAAATGGTTTATTTTAGAAACTTTGCTTTCTAGTTTAAGAAAAATAAGGGCCAAAATTAGATTTGAAAAGTATGACGGAGCCACATTTATTTATATATTATTTATTTACATTTATAAAAAAAAATTCACAGACTTCGAGAATAAAGTCATTATTTACGAGAAAAAAGTCACAAATTTACAAGATTTAAGTTCGTTACGAGATTGTCATTACTTACGAGAATAAAATCGGAAATTTATGAGAATAAAGTCAACACATTACAATATTACGACTTCAGTCTCGTAAATTTACAAATTTATTCAAGTAAATTATGACTTTTTCTCTTAAATAATGACTTTTTCTTTTAAATAATGACTTTATTCTCGCAAGTAATTACTTTTTTCTCATAAATATACAACTTTTTTCTTGTAAATAATGAATATTTTCTCATAAATAATGACTTTATTCTCAAAGCATTTTTTTTTCCTCGATGGGGCCCTAATAATCCGTCATAGAAAAGTGACCAGTGTAATAGATTAAAAAGAAAATCTCCTCTCTCTAAAATGTTGGGTTTATTCAGCCTCCTGTGTTCTGGTTCTTCTGTCACTGCTTTGGTAACTTACAGAGTGAAACAGCCTTACATCTCATACCCACAGCTATTGTGGCCATCGTTAATGTGGGTGTTTGATGCTGAGAGGTGAATGTGTCTCAATGCTGCTTGATGTCCTCAGCACAAGTGTGCACAAGCAAAACAATAAGAGGCTATTAAAGACCACCTTGCTTTCTTTATCGCTTGGTATTTGGCAAGGTTTTAATTAGCAGAGCCCTCTCACTGGCAGTGAATTTGCTTTATTTACAAGTGGCTCAATCATGTACTTCAAATAGAGGGTTCATATGGCCTGGTGGGTAGCCATCAGGAAATTTGTTCTACTGTATGCATGGAAAAAAAATCCCTTTTGCATTGTGTAACACAGTGTGAATCACAAAAGTGTTTATGTTTGACATGTGCAGAACCATTATCTGCCTCAGGTGGTAAGATATTTATGCAGAGACCCAGAAAACCCACACTGTGTCTTTGACCTGGTAGCTCTATTATTCACCAGATGTACTGCATTTTTGGGTGCAATATTTTTTGGGAAACGGTGCTGTCATGATTTCCTGTCTAATTTTGATTTCCTCTCCAGCAAATCCACCCTCGACCAAAGAAGCCCACGAGCCTGAGAATATACGAGGCCCACGTGGGCATCGCTTCACCTGAGGGGAAGATCGCCTCGTACACCAACTTCACGAACAACGTGCTGCCTCGTATAAAAGACCTGGGTAAGAGACAAGGTTACATGATATTATTCCTTTCCTTCCTTTTGGCATCCCTCTTATTTCGTCGGCTGCTCAAGACTGCAAAAAGTGCACAGCAATCATCCCGCTGTGATCCTCTTCATCCAAGTGTCAGTGAGAGCTTTTGTTGACTCAACTTGAGAACATTTTGTCTTCTCCAGCCAAGAGCAGAGAGGAAGTGAAGCATTAAGGTGATGTTTGTATATACCTCCCTACACATCAAATCACAGCCAGCCGTGTGGCCAGAAAAACACTAGTTGAGGGGTTTGAAAGGCGTTTTTCTCTCAGTGCCAGCGTCCTGTGCCATCTCTGTCAACACTGGTCCAGCAGCATTGTTTTCGGTGGCAAACCTGTCTCGCTCCCTCTGCACAAAGACACATCAGCAAGTCAACATCCTGTTTACTGGCATGACCTGAAGGGATCACTGACCGCTGGTCAGCGTTTTGTAAAGAGGGCTCCACGGCACCAGTCACACAGCACACAGCAGTTATTGCACCAAAACAGACAACTTGTTTTTATTTCTGTGACCTTGACTCCCACAGCCGTCTTTCTGCTCCTTTCATCGATACAGATTGGCACTTAGAGCTAGATGATCTCAAATTTATATCATCGTAAATTGTCACTACTTTTTGGATATAAATAAATATTCAACAGAATTTTATACAGCACTATATTTCACTTGTCATGCGGATTCACTGTTGATTTATTTGTTCTGATTAATTCAGTATAACCCGCAGAGATTTGGGGTGCCTGGACTTGACTGTGTCAGCTTATTGATTGGTTGAAACTCTGGTTAAATGTCACTGCAGCTATTCTCAGTTTAATTATGTAGGATTCTGACAATTTATTCGTTGAATATTACCATATGAGTCAACTTGATAAGATATTCACAATGTGTGCTAGTCAATAAATTTAGATTAGCCCAGCCTTACTTGTACTTGAATATGTATAAACAGAAGTAGGTGGGTTTCCATAAGTCCGTAGGGGTTTTACCTTATGTATCAGCTATTCATTAGGCACAAACTGCAAATATTTCCCTTCATATATATATATTTTTTTATTTTTGGGAGAGAGACTTAAAGAGACAGGCCCCTTTAAGATTACCTTTTCAACAAGCTAAAAAAAAAAGTTTACCCTCCATTACTACATGTTACTGCTTGCAGTTTGATGACTCACCACTACAATGTGCGATTTTCCAAATAACTCATAATGACAAACTACCGTATGTTACTTTATCTTTAATCAAGAGATTGCCGTCTCTTCTTATTTTGCGTTCAGATACAGCCTGCTGCAGTGGCTTTATTAAAAGGCACAGATATGAGTGGCACAGCGAACCAGGAGCAATCTGATAAACGCTGCTTCTTTGCTTGTGTCGTCCTGTTTAGTTGGAAAGGAAACTGCCAGAGTAAAAACTGTCAAAGAATCTACCTGCAGCAGCTGGGGGAATCTGCACAATAAGATCTTCAGGAGGCTAAACTCCACCGTCTCTAGTGACGGCTGCTTTTGCCTGCCTTTTTATTTCCATGACTGTGGAGAAAGTGTGTGTGTGTGTGTGTGTGTGTGTGTATTTAAAAATAGAGAAACTTACTCTCACCACAGTGCTTTGTCACACCCCTTCAGAGGCCAAAGTTATCAGCCTGAAAAGAAGCTGTGATATAAATAAATAAATGTGCAGTGAAAAACCGCAGGGCCTCCCTCTGGAGTGCTCAGTGGCAGTTTAAAAGCCTGTTGTTGTCTTATTCATAGAAGCCATTTTCCTACGTCTTTTTGAAACGTTGTACATGACCTCCTGACTCTGATAGCTGGTGGTTCCGTGTAGCCGCAGCTTGTCTTTAGGATACCTGAGCTTGTGTCAAAAAGGAAATGCCTGGAGTTCATATATACAGTGTGACTGACACGGGGGGGGGGGGTCCTTATGTTTCCAGATGCTTGCTGTGATACATGATGTGGCCACACATCACGGCAGTAAAGTTAATTTTTTCGTGCTTTATCCTCTGCATCCAACTAACCCCACATCATGAGAATTATTTAGCATTTTAAGTGATATTGTTATTATAGACCTAAGCAGCTGGTGTTATTTTAAGAGGAATCGCGAGAAAAGAGAATTACTGCAGGAAAGTGAGGCCACTCAAAGAAGCGTCAGGATATCAGGCTACACTGTATCACACTGATCATCCATATTGCAGTGGTGTCATCTGAAATGTTTTTATCATTTAGACAAACTGAGTTTGATAATCTGGTGAGAAGGCCTTGAACAGGTGAAACTGAGAAGAATCGTTCCTCTGTGTGCAGGTTACAACTGTATTCAGCTGATGGCCATCATGGAGCATGCCTACTATGCGAGCTTTGGATATCAAATTACAAGTTTCTTTGCCGCTTCCAGGTAAATGCTTACCAATTTGTGTGATTTGTATTTTGTACAAGCTTAACTGCAAAGCTGGCATTTAAAAAAAAAAAAAATGTATTTACATTCTTATATACAGTATGTGTTTACATTGTTATCAATGGAGTCTTACTTATAAGGTTTTAAACTGAAGGCATATTTTTTTATTTGCAGTGTGTCATGTCACTTCTTGCATTTAATACAAATATCCAAATTTATTCTGAGGATTGAATGAGTAACTTCACACCATCATGAGGACAAAAACCAAGTGAGCAACTTTCAACTTAAATAGTTCAACTTGGAAATAGTCACTGCAAATCAAGGTTAGGAAGTGTGACACCAGCAATAATCTCTTTGTAAATACATTTGCTGTTAATCCAGAGAGTGGAAGGAGTCTAAGATAAAAGTGGACGAGTCACAGTGTTTATCTTCTCTTCAGAGATCCCTCCTTCCTTTCTTAGGGTAGAGTCTAAACCCAAAGCGTAATGTATATAGTGTAATTTCACCCATCATTGATCTCTCAGTGTCATTTAAAACCTGAGCAGTCGAATACCGGGAAGCGGGGTATTATTGTCGCTATGTGTCCTATTTCACAAGGAAGTTGATATAATGATAGCAGGAAGGACAGGCGGGACGTTATTGGACAACAAGCGAAGTGTACACAAAGATATTTATGTATTTGTATAAAGAGGTGTGTGCATAAATACTGTTACTCTGTGGATCCTGTGAGTCTTCTTTATGAGTGTTTTTAAAATGGATGATCTTTAGACAAATGATTCGAGAAGGAGATCATGTTTGTGAAATAGTGCACTTCTCAGAAGTCTTGTGGTTATTTGAATCACAAACACATTCTAATGATAATATAAATTCAGAGCGCGCCCTTGCACTGCCTCTTAAATCGTAGGCCTGTCACTGTGATGCTAATTTAAGGACAAATAAACTCAAAGCCAAGGACATTTCTGTTCATGGTCATCACCTTGTTCAAGTCACGAACAAGGTTTGTTTTGGGGGAAGGGGGCAAGCAAAGGTGTGGCATTAGAAAGAGACCAGGAAGTTTACTGGTTTAAGGACTTCTTCTAAGGGTAATTTGGACTTGATTCAGGACTGGTGGTGTATGGTGTAGGCCATGAAATAGAAAGTTGTTTAGGACTAATACAGGTGTGTGTGTTGTGTGTGTTTAGTCGCTATGGCACCCCAGATGAGCTGAAGCAGCTGATAGACGTGGCTCATTCGATGGGGATCGTGGTGCTGCTGGACGTCGTTCACAGCCACGCCTCCAAGAACACAGAGGACGGCCTAAACCGCTTTGATGGCTCCGACTCTTGTTTCTTCCACTCTCCACCCAGAGGGGAGCACACATTATGGGACAGCCGCCTCTTCAACTACTCCAGGTACTCACTGTTGCTCCTCTGGTCCTCGTGTTTAGTATAAATGCATTTGGTTTGCATACATACTAGCGGTGTGATGAGTTTAAATCGCAATGATATTACTCATTAAAGTGAAAACATGTCTCGCGAGCACAGGGCAGAAATACACCTATCAGACTTTGAGCTCTCCAAGCTTCAATTAGTGACCTGTGGTTGGCAGTAATGAGCCTTTGCTGTGTCTAGTCTGCCAGAAAGTGACAAGAAGAAGGAGAAGGAAAGCAACAACCGCAGCACTTCAGTTTTAAAATTCCTGCATCAACACAATACAGTAGGATCTAAAGATGCAAACGATGCATTTCTGCTCTGTTGGTGAGGCACATGATGAGCTACAACCGGAAAACATTGCTCCTACGAGCACTGGCAGTTGCTATAGCATCACCACATTCAGCTCAAACACATCTCACCTCATGCTGCTGATACTACAATACCAACTTTGATTAAAAAAAGGTAATTTCATGATTTAATGAATGATTGTTTGATTTTTATGGGAATCATATTCAATAACTTATACATTATAATCTGTAGCCTCACCAAATTCAGCTCAGACACATCTCATGTGGCAGATACACTAATTTTGACAAAATGTTATTTAATGTATTTTTTATGAATATTTGATTGAGTTAAATAATTGTTTAATGAAAGAGAGTTTAGTGACTGTTTGTCCAGTCATATATTTTGTCATTTTAGTTTTCTTAAAATAATGTGAACCCAATACTCTGTATTGTTTCGTCTTGTGAGGTAAATGTATCGTCACACCCCTAATACATAGTAAAGTTTACTGAAAGACTGTAGTTTTAAAGAAAAAGTGTTCATCAAGGTTGAATGGAAAATGTTCCACAGTGTCTCAAGGTTAATGTGTTGTCACTGTACAACACGGCTGCACAATGAAACATGATTGGAGACCCTTTATCCTACAAAAGAAAAACACAACGAGCTGAAGTACTTTTTGTGGTGGAGTGTGGAGGTTGAGTTGATGAATCCCTCAGCCTGAGGAAAGAAGCTGCACTGTGGTCTGCAGGTATGATAGAAGACACTTCTCTCTCACCTGCCAGACAGCAGAACAGGCGGTGGCTGGGGTGGGTACAAACAACACAAACTGCTTCTTTTTAGCATGAAGATTTAGCATCAAAATATATTATGATGAGCAAAATATTTGTAGTAAACACACATATAAGGCTGATAAATGAGTGCTATCATTTTAGGGCTTTTGAATTTAAAAGAAAACTGTTAAAACAGCACATGATGTGATTGATAAATGAGGCTAAATGGGAGCTGGCATACTACTCTTTATATTTCCTCAGACTATCTGATACAGCATGATGTGTTGAAGGTCAAAAGCAAGACATGATCTCAAAATGACAGATGACATCTCTCACCAGTCCAGCTCACTTTTAATCTGATATTCCTACAGTGTAGAATGGTCTATTAATGGAGAATGTAAGTTTCCTCAAATGCTCTCGATTTTACCCTTTCCACATTTAGCCAGACAGGTGTTGAATTTTAATGCATCATGAGTAATGATTTGATGTTACAGTGCTGGCAGGTTTTGGTAATGTTCATTTATTCAGCTAATTACAAAAGTGTGAGGAAATACATGAAAGGCCTCAAATTCTGCATGCTGTGCCAGCACTTAGTTTACACCAAAACTACCGCTTGGTGTTGTTGTAGGCCCTGTTAATTAAGTGTCTCTCCTCTCGCCTCTGTACCCAGAAAATAATCCCAGTGCACATTAAAGAGGAACAGGCACCGTGGAGTCTATCAAACACTTTTTTTGAACTCGCTTTTAGTGTGTGTGTCGGTGTGCAGCAGTTTCCAATACATTATACCATGTTTAGTGTCAGGCATGGGGGCTATAATAAGAGAACAAGGTTCTTCTTTCATTACTTATTGAACTCTCCTCATATCCGGAGCACTCATTAGACACAGCGCAGACATATGCCACAACTGGGAGGCATATGAGGAGTCATTTGTAAAAGCCCAAAGGAGCGCCGCAATGTCACAGCCAGTTCATTTGTCTTGTCTGCCTCTCACCGGTTGTTTGGACGTGTCGTTTGTGTCAAGCTTTTCTGCTGCTGTTCCCTTTGGAAGGAAATGAACCTCAAAGGCAAGCCGTGATCCTGGTGTGAAACACAGGCCGTTTTTAATCAAGCAGCCCTGCTATCAGCCATCACAGTCCGACCATGATGTTCTTATTAGGTTGACAGAAGCTGACTGATACTGGCTATCAGAGCAAGGATATATTTTCCTTATTGCTTCCTCTTCTACTCTGCATCTTAATCAAATAGGACCCGTTTTAATTTGTTTGTTTAGTTTCAACTTTTCTGAAAACTCTCAGCTCAGTCTGATAGATGTCTGCTATCTAATTAGAAAGTTTGTTCCTGTCTACATTTGCTTTTGATACTGTAGCTGGTTCATGTCAGAAGGTCAATGGCATCCCTTTATTGAAAGTAGCTCATACTTCTGCTGACTAAATAGACTTTAATTTAGATGAATGCAGGTAGTTTGTGTGTGATAGAGGGAAAGGTAATAAATCCTTTGCATGAACCTTTGCTGTGGGCTGAAATGACCAAAAATGCCCTTGGCGCATCAAAGGATAGTTTGCTTACATATCAACTGACCTGATCTGATAAAGATTTTAAAACTCTTTAAAGTTATCGGGATGAACAGTTTATGTGAATATAGCATACAAGGTGACGCACCGGACACTCAACCGCTCTTGATGTGATAAGCAGAAACGGCTGAGGGGATATCTGCTGTTGTTTGTTAGCGACCGTTTCCTTCGGGAACCTTTTGTAAGACGTCAAAGTCACCTTGAGACGGTGACCGAATGCGGAGCCCAGTGGTTTAGCTTATAGGGGTTTGGCAGCCAGAGAAGCCGAGGCTTTCTGCAGATCAGGGCCTTCAGATGTAAGTTCTGAGAAGCTTGATGTGGGCTTGTTCTGTAATCCCCCCACCTTCTTAGGATCATTTGCATCCATTTTTCATCAATCTTTGTGTGGATTCTTAAGATATGAAAAATAGGCCCAGGGCCAGGCTTTTGAAAATTCTTTTTAACTCTTCTTCATGTTCTCATGCTGTGAGATCGGCCCTGTGTTTGAGGACCAAGGAGCAATAATTCTCTCTTTGACAAGATTATTCTATGCATGTATTTTACTGTATTCAAATATTTGGTAATGATGTGTGCATGGGGCCATATTAATACTGAATATTTCTATGGCACCATTGATCCTAAATGAATGAGGACAAAAGATAGCTTATAGACATGCAATAAATGAGATCTGTGCTGCTTGGATTTTAAGCATATCCAGTTTGAAAGCTCAAATAATTTAGATTCTCTGATGTATAAAAGCTAAATCCATTGATCAGTGCATACCTTTTTAAATCCATCTACTGTTGTTCCTGTAAAGACAGTTTACGGTGTCACTACTACAAGCTACTGTCATGTATCATATTTTAATATTTGTTTTACAGAACAGTTATAAAAACATTTTTTAAATGAGAACATATTTTTCCAAGGCATGACTGTTTGTGTTTTTGTTTTTACTCTTTTATTTATTTTCAGCTACCAACTCAATAGTCTTAAACTTGTGAAATTCTAAAATAACAGAAATGCACACAGGGGAAGACTTGCAGGGAAGCAAAAAAAAAAAATCATCCTGCTGAGAAATGACAGGTTTTTCCTTTAAAGAAGCAGTGCAGAAACCATCACAGTAAAAGATCTCTGCCTCCCTTTGGAGCATTTATGTTTTACATACTTGGGCCAACTTTGGGCTACTGTCTGATTAATCAATATTCTCACACTTTAAATGTCAACTCGGTCCAAATTTCAGCTTTTAGTACCTATGAGTTATTTCCCCTGCCCCATCAAGTCACTCAGCAAGGGGAAAAGCTGTTTTTTCCCCTCTGGTGAGCTCCGGCTAATGAGCTCAGCTTAGCTGTAGGTGTGCGTGGTGGCTGGTTGGAGCTGCCTGTGGTGCTTCCAGTGGGTAGGAACTAGGAACACAGCAGCTCTGCACCGTCATGACCCTCAGCTCCTTAAAACTATCTGACAGATTGCAGAAAAGTACCATGGCACTAATGTGTGCAAAGAGCTCTCTCGTCGTTTCTCACATTTGACATTAAATGAAATGAATACCTTTTAAATACACAATTCATAGTATACATTGCAGAAAAAAAGACATTTTTAAGTGTTAACAGAAAATTACTTATTGATTTTTTTTCAGTGTTTACCAGCTAAAGTTGAGTCAATCATTTATTCGTCCAGGGTCGACATTGCTCTTTCATATGATACTGAGACGTGATTGTTTTTGCAATATTTTGCTGGAGCTGCCGAACAATTTTGTAGCTGGCCTGGAGTTTCATGACCAACACAGTGGAAATGGTGTCTGCTGCTCTCTTCTACTTTACCGACCTGGGGACTGTTATTCCCTCAGCTCAGGACTGATTGCCAGGTTCTTTTAAAGTGAACCAATGCCAAGAGGTTTGCACATTACAACACATGATTATGATTTTAGCCAGCCAGGTAGCTATGATCGCTAGCTATAATATACACAATTTCTTTGCCAGAATGATGATACCAATTAACTCTCTGAGTGCCAGCTGTTTTGTTTTTTCCCATTTTGAGTCATATTTCAAGACCCACAGAATATTTTGTACCATGTGTCTGAAAACACTGAATAGCTCAAATGAAAGAAGACACTTTCTATTTCATTATGACAAAAACATTTGTTTTTACCTTGTTCTGTTTTTGTTTTGTCTGGAGAAGAGTATAGGCTACTTTGACCAAAATCAAAAATTTTGTCCAGAATCCATCCATTTTACTCTCTAATCTCGATCGTCTCCACTTCCTGCTTTGATCTCTGTGGTGTATGCCATCTCTTTATGTCCCGACTACATTTCCCAGAAGCCCCCAAAATTACTCACAGGCTGTGGGAGACCGCGATCAGCAACCAACAGAGAAAAAAAACAAAACAAAACAGAAAAAACACTTTGACGGCAAAATTCATCAGTGGCACTTGAAGAGTTAAATAACTTCAGTGATTCATGAGGACATCTACCTTCAGAAATATCCTGCCACTACTAAAATACGGTCCACTGAAGAAAACGCCAGTGTGGCAGAATTGGCCCGCCACTCTGCAATTTCATCCTGAAAGCAGCAAGTACAAGTTGATACTAATTACAGGTTGCTAAGCATGCAAACAGTCGAATAGGCAGCAGAGTATCCCTACCAGGATGCCAAGCAAAAGCAGCTGCCAGGCAGCCTAAAGAACGGCAGACAAATAGCAGATATCTGACACAAAGAGCAGCCATACAGGGACAGTCTGTCAGGCGGCGAGATGAGAGTTTACCCTGTGAGGCAGCCAGCATCACCAGACTGCCTGGAGGGCTGCTTAACAATGTGGTTCGCAGTATAAAGACATATTTCTTAGCATGTCTAGCACAGAGCACATTTAACATTTTAAGACACACTCATCACTGATTGGATAATTGAACCCTCAGTTTGATGAGAGAATGTAACAGTATGATTAAAATGTTAGTCGCAAAAGCAATAGAAGCCCCATTATACAACATCAGCAAGTCATATCCTTCAAGGATCTGCGGTGCATATGTGTATTTAATGTCCCACATGCCGGGTGAATAATTCCATGATTGAATAAATAAATAAATCACACCTCAGCCAAGAAATGTGAATTTATTACAGGTGTCACTCCTGTCAATTTCTCTGTCCTGAACACATTAATGGCTTCATGGTTTGAAGAAAAGTTTGAAATGCGTCAAATGAGCCACCTTATTTGTCCTTTTTGGTCCAACAAATGCACTCCATCCATCAGGCTGTCGAGCATCGTTGTTTGAGCATCACACTTCTGCTGGAATGACCTGTCAGCTTCTGAAATTTATTTGGTCTTATCTGCAGCTTACCTGTGATGTTGTGAAAACAGGGACTTAAATCTTTCTCCCTGCCATCATGACAAGCTGCCTTGACCTCTCATGCAAAATTGACTTCGAGAAACACGGCATGTTTCGATATCGGCTCTGCTCCCAGGAGAACACGAGTGCCGTAATGTGGGTCACAGTCATGTTCAGCTGGAGGAGGAAATGCTCTGATAAGGAGCAACTAAGCATGAAGCTGCTATTTGAAGTGACTTGCGACGTTTGTAGCCGTTGATTCTTGCAGGTAGAACAACATTACACACGATAGATGACCTTATCATACTCTACAAGCAGCAATATTAGAGCTTTACTCTAATAGTGCTTCCTAAGCAGGTTTCACTGTCATCGCTGAGCTTCAGCATGAGGACACTGTATTATGCAATTTGCTTTTGTATTAACACCACAGGCCGAGTGATAACTTCATTGAACTGCATAGATAAGCGGTGTATTGCATCGGGTATAGAGATCTAACTTTCCTACTGTAATTGGACCTGATGATGAATGGCATTGTGGGCCCTAATGTGGCAGTACGGTTTCATCTCGGGCCTCTAGCTCTCGCTGGCTATTATCTCCATCCCGTGAGGATACATTGTGTCTGAGCCTTTGTTGGCTCTGCGCAGTGGAGTGGAGGACCTAATCTATTTATCACAGGGTCTGCGTGACCACCCAGCCAGGCTGCTATATCGGATCATACCAGGCTCCCTTGTGCACTTCCTCAAGGGAAGGAGGAAGCGCCGGTGTAACATGCAGCTTCACACCTGTCAAACAGAGCTGAGGTTGGTCATCCCAGAGGAATGGAGCACTGAAGGCACAGCATTTAAATGTGTTTTTATGTCATGGCTTACCTGCTCAAAATATCCGGGATTTTGTGTTTTGCCGTACAGGAATAATCCTCAGTATTGTGTGTTAGAACATTCAGATATATGATTTAAAGAGGAGCTATTATTAATAACAGAATTGTGTCATGTTTGGGTGGATCTTTGTAGTTTGAGATGTTATTGAAGAGTTGTTGAGGCATAAATCTGGGACTCCTTACTGCTTCAGTGACTTTTTGACATGATGAAATTGCATCATTGAAGCAAAACATGTTGAACTGGCCCTCAGTGTGTGGCGTCAGAGCTGAACCCCATCCTCCAAAAAATTAATTTCATTGCCTAACTTTTCTAATTCAGGGTCTGAATCTGTTTAGCAAACTGCTACTGCAAATATAGAGACCTGAAGGGAAGGCACATTTTAGATGTAAGGTTATTGTTTAGTTTGCTATTTTTTTCAATTCAAACAAATTGCTGAAGAATTAATCAGCTTCACCATTCATTTCAGTGGTGTCATTAGGCCTATTTTGGGGTGTCTTTTTCAACAAACAAAAAAACAAAAAAACTGCAGACTAGTTCATATATAAAGTGGCCAGGATATGAATTTAAATCAAGAAGCAAATAAGCTTTCATTATTCATTAATCACTTAAACACGGTCACCCCTCCTTGTGTTGAATTGCCCCCTTTGGAGACAAAAAAGTGCATTAAAGTGCCCTCTTGCACACTTAAAAGAGCACACCATCGTATTTCCATACTGAACTATATTTTTCCCTGATCTTAGAGGAGTTGATACATACCTCTCTCGTCTTTGTGCGTGCACTCAATCGCTCTGGCGCGTGGCACTATTTTGTTAGCATTTAGCATAGCCCAGTATTTTCATTAGGATCCAAACAAGTGAAGTTAGAAGCGACCAAGCACTTCCACGTTTTCTCTATTTAAATAAGGTTACGTGACCCAAGTATGGTTACACAAAATAAAATGTGGCGATTTTCTAAACAGATAAAAAGAAGAACTATAATGTATGGCAAAATTCCATTTGGGAGCACTTCAACGTTGGTGCAGTAATATCATCGCTCCTGAATGGGCAAAAGGTGAGAGAGTAATGATATTACATTGTAGCTACACTATAGTCCACCTGTCCTTAAGACCTAGTGACGCCCCTGGTCCAGTTTACGATAGCAGCTCTGTTGTTGATAGGAAAGCAGGGGACTCGACCTGCAGTACTGACAGCCAATGGCGTCATACATAGTGTACTGTAGATACCAACTTTTCACAGAAAACATAATTAGGTTTAGGCCACATCCAAATACATATCAGAGTGAACAGAAAGTGCCGGAGTTGTGAATTTCAGCCTAAACAGAGGGAGAGCTCTTCCTCTCATCCACTGTGCTTTACTGCTGCTTTCCAGCACGACATCCGTGTGTACAACACTTTCATTCGGTGCTCATTACGCACACTGCGTAGAGACAATGGAATCTTGAGTTTTAACTGATGTTTCCATGACAACACACCACTGAATGGGAAAAGGTGAGGTGCGTAGTGTACTTTGCCTTGAGTGGCTGCTCAGATCCGGATGAGTCTCCCATCGCTCAGTCAGGAACGGGGGCTGGGGCTCTTTATGGAGTCCACCTCCTCCTGCCTCTACCAACACAGTCCAGCCAACAGGCACAGAGAGTATTTGCAAGCTTTGTAGTACGCCATAGGCAACAAAACCAAGCCACAAGTTACACTTTCATTTTCAGGTAGTTTGTTGGTTTCACTCATTTCTGTCTTGGAGTGTTTCCTCTCTTGCTAGAAGGAAAGAGAAGCTCTTCGTAAGTTGAAGCTGGAGCCCAATATGAGTAAAAGCATATGATTTACTTCATCCTTAGGGCAGGGAACTCAAGTTCCCTGCATGGTGTTTGTTTACCCAAGTGGAGCATGAAATCCTATCAGTTGAAATACACGGGTATGTGCCTGGTGATGCTAAACGCTTGCCCAGTGGTCATGCAAGAGGTCTGATGGAAATCGGAAGACTTTGCTGTGAACAGTTAGTCCCTGATTTCTCATCCTGACAACTGGATACATGAAAGACGGCGTCTCCTCTACGGCGTAGTTAATGAAAACACCATCTCCTGTCACTGGCTTTCCATCTCCCGCCTAATGGAGCTTTAGTTATCAATATGTGAATGTCCTGTAGCTGTGAAAATGAATCTCTGGTGTCTAAAGTGCATGATGAGATGTGTGAATAATTCACAGCTTCTTGTTTATCTGACCTTCAATGTGTGTGTGTGTGTGTGTGTGTGTGTGTGTGTGTGCCTGTTTGTGTGTTTCGCTAGCTGGGAAGTGCTGCGGTTCCTGCTGTCAAACCTGCGCTGGTGGATGGAGGAGTACCGCTTTGACGGCTTCAGGTTTGATGGTGTTACCTCCATGCTGTACCATCACCATGGCATCGGTAAGGCCGGTTTGTGTGCATCTCATATTTCAGGACTTGGTAGTGTGCGTAAAGCATGTCATCCTCCTCTACTTTGACTCTCACAGTGCAGTGTGCACCACAGACTCCAGATGCTTCAAGAATCAGGGCACTAGGAGTTTTCCCAGCCATCATGTGGTAAAATGTCTGATCTAAAAAGCTTGTTTCAATTAAAAAAAAAACAAGGCCACAATAGTGTAACTGACAAATCATGAATTAACCTGTGTCTAAACATGAAAATGTTCAAAAGGCTCAGAATAAAACCATTTTCAAAATGATGTTTTATAACAGCAAAAGTGAAGTACTCACAGGGCAGAACAGGCACTGTACACACAGTATTTCTAATGAGGTCAGCCTTCAGACTGGAGTGATTTTGCATGCTTCACTGTTGTCTGATTGGACGGCTTTTGGGCAGTTATTCAGTGAGGAGAGACAATTAAATCAAGCAACAATTTCATGTTTTTTCAATGGATCGGCAGTTGGTGATAATGCCTTAAGGAGCAACGTGACAGCAAAAAGGGTGATAAAATAATGTTTATATAAACATTAAGTTTGCAGTTGTTTCAGGAAAATATACCCAATATTTCCAGATGTGCTCGATGCATTTTGGTGACTGAATATCCTCCTTTAACTCATTGAGTGCCAGTCGTTTTACAAAACAGAAAGTGTCTTGTTCCAGGGTTTTTGCCCATTTTGAGTCATATTTCAAGACCCACAGAATATTTTGTACCATGTCTCTGAAAACACTGAATAGCTCAAATGAAAGAAGACACTCTATGTCATCATGAAAAAAATGTTTGTTTTTACCTTGTTTCATTCTTGTTTTATCAGAGGTAGAGTAGAGGCCACTTTCACCAAAATCATCACTTTTTCTCCAGAATCCGCCCATTTTGCTCTCTAATCGTGATCTTCTCCACTTCCTGCTTTAATCTCTGTGGCGTATACCATCTCTTTATGCTCTGACTACATCTCCCAGAAGCCCCAAAATTACTCACAGACTGTTGAGACCACAATCGGTGAGCCGCTGCCGAAAAACCACTTGATGTATTATTACGTTGATGGCGTTGGATTTTAAATGACGTCAAAATATGTCAGTGGCACTTAAAGAGTTAAAAACAAATCTTTTTACAGAAACCAAACAGAACTTGATGATGGACACAAAAATGTCACACAGATAGTACAGGAAAGAATCCACTTTTCATTCTGAGTCGCTGTCACACAGTCTGCTGTAATGTGCTATTATGAATCTCTTTGAATATCCTGCAAGTATTGGTAGGTGCTACTTTACAATCTCTAGTGGCATCTTACTGTGGAGTGCATGTACTTGTGAGCAGGTAATGAGCCAATGATAGATGTCGCTGTACTAAACTGAACGAACATCACATTTTTGTCTTAATGTGAAGGGCTCGAAACTATCAAGTAACACAGGTAGCACTTAAACAAACGTTAGGAGTAAAGGATTTTCGAAGTGTGAGTTGGAAACGCGATGAGTTGACTGTGTGGGTGTTACTCCTCAGGCACAGGCTTCTCAGGGGACTACAGCGAGTACTTTGGCCTACAGGTGGACGAAGACTCTTTGGTCTACCTAATGCTTGCCAATCACATCCTTCATACCCTTTATCCTGACTGTATTACTATTGCTGAGGTAAAAACACACACACTCTACAACACACCTTAGTATGCGATGACAGTGCCCACAGCTATTATTAATTAAAAGCACTTAGTAGTTAGGCATAGCTTACTTATATATTCATTGGTGTAATTAAGAAGTAATGCTAAAGTAAATGGGATGCCACTCTTTCCTGGCCTGTGGTGTAGGGTTTTTGTGGATGTGATCTTGGCTGACTACTGGAAGAGAAACCTGTTCACACAAAGGGAAAATTTGATATGAAATAGTGTGACTCTCTGCAGGATGTGTCAGGGATGCCTGCTCTCTGCAGAGGAGTGGAGGAGGGAGGACTTGGTTTTGATTACCGGCTGGCTATGGCCATTCCTGACAAGTGGATTCAGGTAAGATGATTTACTTCTCTTTAATCTACCTCTTTGTGGCCTCTCTATTGTCTTTTTTTTCTATCCAGCAGCTTTTTACAGACTCTAGGTCTCTTCTTACACAGAAACTTCGGCATGAGCCACAAGTAAATACAGCAGAGAAAAAAATGAAAGCAGCTCAAAACAGGGATGAAAGACAAAGGGGGTGACAGGGCATGTTAGGAGGCATTAAACACTCTGCTATATTACAGCTCAGCAAAGTTTTTGAGCCTTTTTGGAATCTTTCATGTCTAAAACTTGTCTAGCAACACAGTGACACAAGGATCTTGCCCTGGATTTTTCTGGAGGAACCTGCACATACTTGAACGGACACAGAGGCTTTATACACTTTAGGGCTTCACTCAGTGACAACACAAACTACACTAGTCTGCACAATGAACATAAATACAATCAAACAAGATGTAATGTAAAAACACATCTTTGAGAAGCTTGTAATCACCAGTTTTCTTATGTGTAGGTGCTCGATGCTCGAAGAATAGGTACATTATGTAGCAGGAGAGACTTCAGGTCCAAAACAATCAACTTCATTAACTCATTGAGTGTCAGCTGTTTTATAAAACAGAAAGTGCCTTGTTCCAGCGTTTTTGCCCATTTTGAGTCATATTTCAAGACCCACAGAATATTTTGTACTATGTCTTTGAAAACATCAAATAGCTCAAATGAAAGAAGACACACTCTATTTCAACTGAAAAAAAAGTTAGTTTTTACCTTGTATCCATTCTTATTTCATCAGAGGCCACTTTTTCTCCAGAATCTGTCCGTTTTGCTCTCTAATCCCGATCGTCTCCACTTCCTG
Source organism: Synanceia verrucosa (assembly GCA_029721515.1). Lineage (NCBI taxonomy): Eukaryota > Metazoa > Chordata > Actinopteri > Perciformes > Synanceiidae > Synanceia > Synanceia verrucosa. Next base: position 5,578,503 of record CM056559.1, read on the forward strand.
TTTTGATCTTTGTCGTGTATACCGTTTCTTTATGCTCCACCTACATCTCCCAGAAGCCCCAACATTACTCACAGGTTGCGGGAGACCGTGATCGGTGACCTGCTGCTGAAAAAAAAACACTATGACATATTAATACGTCAATGGCACTCAAGCGTCAGATTTTAAATGACGTTGAAATATGTCAGTGGCACTCAAAGAGTTAACCGACTGACGCTTCAACACAAGTATGTCTTCATCAGAGTCAAATAGATTGGAAAATAGAGGAATTAGAGCTTTTCTCATGCCGCTACTATGAAACTCTGTTCTTCTGTAGGGGTCTTTCATTTCCTTGCACCCCCATATTTATTGCTTACATATTCTTAAAAAATAAATATACTTCAACAGTGTCACATTAAAGGCAGAGGTCACATGAATTGTCCGGGTTTAAGTCTCATACTCTTTTGTTTTCCCTTTTTTTTTTCTTCCATCAAACTAAGGGAGGTCTTTCGAAAGCAGTGCCAATTTATTTTTCTTTTTTCACTTCTTAATTTACCTGCTGTTTGAACGAGAAGGACATTATTTATCCCTTCAAACACGGAGTAATGAATAAATGATGGAAGACACATAAAGCAATAAAAGCAAAAGGAGAGCAGGCTTTCACAATGGTAGCTTAAAGGTCATCCAGTCACTGATCCAAGCTGAAATTTCTTTTTTTTTCTCCTCAAGTCAAGCAATAGCTGGCAGTCACCTTTACTTTTCACTTTGATTCATTATTCAGTCTGAAATGTCTGTCCTTGAGCTAGCTTTACATGATGTCAAAGCAAAGGTTATTTTTCTTTTTGAATTCACTGATCTGTTAATTTTTCCCAACTGGTTAGACAATGTGCATAGTAGGAGATCAGAGACACTACTTTCCTAACAACAAACACTTATCCCAGTAGGTTTATCACCCGTCACTCATTTCAGCCGTTATGAATTCAAGAAGAAAAGGGTAACAGAGCACGACAGCTTATATGTTCTCTTACCAGATCTGATGTTTTTCAGGCTTCAATGCATACATATTTTTAAAAAATATACATTATTTCTCGTCAGTGGGAATTTTCTCTCGTGCAGAGATCCCCTTGAAAATTGTGAAAAGCCTGAATGGTGTTTTGTTATGTTGCTCTACATCTTTGCTCTACTTAAAGATGAAATGTGACTTTGGAAACTTGATGTCAAAATGGACAAGCTTCAACCAAAAATAGGATATGAAGACAAAGGAGAAACCAGGTGGTTTAAAATGGGGTAGAGAGGGCACCTTTCTCTACCTTTCTTTTTTCTCTTTCAAATGACCTTGCTGTCATGTCCGTTTTTTCACTTCAGTCATCTTGTACAGTAAAACATATTCAACATATTCACCACATTATCAACGAGTAAAACAGCTTGTTTTGGAAGAATGAAGCCTTGTGGGTGAATGCCCTTTAGGCAGATTTTTTTTTTGCCGTCAGCCGGTTTTTCTATGTTTCCTAATGTTTCCATCAGTCATGCAGTGCAGCGTGAGGTACAGCTCTGCTGTCTTCCAGACAAAACAAACTCAAACACTAAAATATACAGTAAAACACCCACTGGACTAAGACAAACAGCAGCGTTATATTCAAATCAAATCAAAACCTTTATTGTCATTATATGACAGTGCATACAATGAAATTAGGAGCGCTGCTCCACATGGTGCTCAGTCAAATGTAAAAACAAAAAAAAGTAAAAATAAAGCTTAAAAATAAAAGCCATAAATAAAGCTATGCAAGAAATAAGATACTATTTACAGTGGCAACGCACAGTTTTGCTACCAAAAAAAATATTGCACATTTTAGAAATTGAATATTGCACATGGAAGTGGTATTATTGCATGTGGAAATGGAATGGAATTATTGCACACTATTGCAGTGAAAGATATGTATTTATAATATTTAAAGATAATATAATATAATATGACATGAATCTATAATACAACATATAACAACATAATATGTAATATATGTTTATACTTAGTGTATTCATATCACAGATGTACATGATGACTGTCTCTAAGTCGATTATTCTGTATATTCTATATATTTATTGTATGCTGATAATGTTAAGTCACATGTTGCATCATAAATATCTGTATGTATATACCTTTAGTATATAATCAGTTTATGTTTAACTCATTAACAACACTAATTAAAAATAACTGGCCTCTTTTGATAACTGTAGATTTAAGATTTGAATCAGGGTTCTAACACTGGATTTAGAATATAGAATATTGAATATGAGATTTTCTGGGCCAAGAAATTGTGAGAAAGTGAACATAGTGGAACATCACTGAGATAATTTATCCTCTCCATACTGAGGTAAGATCCTCGTGACTTAAAGTGATATGACTAATCATTAGCAGCAAACGGAACTCCACCATGGAGTGATGTGTTACCACGCAGCGCTGCTTCAGACTGGATGGGAAATTCTGTGCACCAAATATTCTCCATCCTTCCACAACAACTGTTGAAGCACCCTTGAGCTCACCACTTCAGCCCAAACTGCCACTGTGAAAGTACTTAATGGCCCACAATGGGAAAACATTGTTTATAACTGTGCAGCCATCAGGTATGAAAGTCCATAACTGTGCAATGTTGATGCCGAGTGAGAGAGTGCATGCATACTCAGCCACCCATCCAGAGATAAATAAAGGTTGTTAAATATTTCTTTACCTGAAAGTTGCTGTCTGTTCTGATGGCACCAGTGCTCTACAGACTTGTTCTCAGGAAGTGTCTATTTTGGAGCTTGCCTCTCCTGGAAAATGTGGACAGTTTTACTGTCCTTGGGATCAGTACATAACTCATAATTTATATTCTTGATCCCACTGGTGTTTCCTCAAAGTCTACATTCGTAAAAATGCCTCATTTTTTGTGTTGCATGTGTAGGAGAGCAGACAAGGAGCAGCAGGTTATCTCTGGGGATGTCTGTCTGTTTGGGTTTGGCTTGAATCCTGATAGTTTTGTGTTTTTCGAGCAGGCCCAGGACTTTTCTGGTTTGATATTTGAGGGGAAATGCTGTTTGTGGAATGCCAAAAGAGGTTATCTTTTGGAAGATTCATGTAAAGCTGCACCTTTTTATCCACTAGCCCACATTGAAAGTTATATTTACTCATATTTTGGTGATAAAGCAAAGCAGAGAGTGTGACCTCGGCACCACATGCATCCTCTTTCACTACAGTTTCCTGTGTTTCTCGATGGGGGAAGTCTACGCATCGTTAATCAAGTCAGTCTCTCACAGCGGTGGGTTTTACTCCTAGAGAGGACGGAGGGAGGAGAGGAAGGGAGGAAAGGGGAGAGAGAGATAGTCCCAGACTTGACCTTCCTCAGTGATGCTTGCAATAGCTGTGCGGCAGGCAGTGCTGCACTGCTGAAACGCAGCCTCCCCCACGGTAAGCAGAGGTTTTACAGGATTATCCTCAGGATGCCTCTGGAGAGGCTGCTGCTGCTTTTACTTTTCAAACAATATTGCTTGCAATGCAATATTCGTTTAGATACTTCTTCTGGTTGCATTTTTTCAATTACATTTGTTGCCTCCCCGAGGAGACTTGACATCACATGAATCGCAAAGTCGGAGGAGAGCAAGCGAGCAGTGAAATTCATGCATTTCTGTGCAGGGAAGCATTCATATGAACATGCCTTGGTGTAGTCAGTGAAGTGCACTCAGGGCTAGCCCTGCCTCTTCTCACAGAGTGTCAATTAGGGAAGGATTTGAATGGACTGAAGTGGAGCCTCCAGTGAAGGCTGTGTTGCAGAGAAGGAGACAAAAAGACAGACGGGCTGGAAGAAACAGAAGGAAAGAGAGACAAAGAGACAGAGCAACATGGTTGTGAACATATTTATAGATTGACATGTGTGCACCAGTGAATCCCACTTCCTGGATTCCTGGGTCTCACGCTGCAGTTCGTCCTCAGCATGACCGGTTGATATGACTCATTTACTGGCTGCAGAAGGCTGTTAGGACCAACAAGCTGTGAAAAATTAAGATATCCTAATGAGGACCAGATAAGGCACACTGCACAAGTTTGGATGATTCGATCTGATTATGACCATAAAAATGCTGTCGCTCCTAATGGATAATGTTACAAAAGCCCTCTAATTTAACAAGCACCCTTCCCTCCGGCTATAACAGATTGAGATGTAACTGAAACAATTAGAGGCAGTGGGCTCGCTGGTTGGAAAATGGAAGGAGATGCAGAAAATTCTGCGGCATCCCTCTGCTTCTCTGAGCTCTTCAACTTGAATGACCTGCAAGTCAATTGTCCCAATTCTGTTTCTGTTCCTCCATTTATTTTAATTGAATGAAAATATCACAGTCTGCACAGCTCTGTCCTTATTAGTTCAGGGAGAAAATCCATTTCTGGTCGACATACTTTGCTCTGTCCATCATAGTGGAAACACTTAATTAACATGACTTAATAAAATAAAGGCTGCCGGGCACACAATGATGGACTTCAGCTTGTTTATGTAAACATGTCAGCCTTTAAGGAGCGCCCACTCTCTTTGACTGAACCCCTCAGCCGGTATCACCCTCCTCTCGCCTCCTTTAATGGCAGCATTTCAGCTTCATCCGGCTTTATTTTATTAGCTAATTGCACTCTGAGGCCCCCCTTGTATGGTGTTAACTGGCGACGCTTTCTTCAGCAAACTGTGAGGCGAGCTAAGGAGTGCCTTTCAGCTGAGTCAATTCTCCGGCAGAGACATTTGCGTAGGCAGAATGTTCATTATTTTTAAAAAGAAACTGTGAAAATCTAAAGAAAGGGAGGTATTATCTTGATCCATGGGATTGAGTTTTGCACACCTTTTGTTCCCTGCTCATCTCTGTATGTGTGAAGAGAGGATCCCCATAGCAACACAATACCAGGAGTTGTGTTTGCAAAGACAGGAGAGGCAGGATGCTCAGGCCAGCCACCAAATGTAAAACAAGAGCTTTACACTAAACACATCTCTGCCTCCGAGTCCTCTCCAGCTTCATGTGATGGTAGCAGAGAGGCTCTTGAATCAGTCACAGCATGTCGGTGGTAGTGCGATGACCTCATCCTGCACCGCTACATTTTTTCTCTTATTTTATTTCTGGCTCTGCCTAATTAATCTGGGCGCTCTGGTTGGCTCCTGACAGCAGGCTTGTAAAGTAAGATTTGTGCACTGCTCATTATCATTGATGAAGTGGAGTGTCAGTGGTGCCAGGGAGCTCGGCTGGCCGGGGCTGCTGTGGGTGAGCTGGTGCTAGCGAAGTCGTCAACCCAGTCACTCTCGTCTTCGCACCGACAGTCTCACTCCCAGATTAATTGCTCCCAGACCACTTTTGCGGTTGAATTGAATTGTAATGATTCATAAGGAAGTGTAAAGTGTCTGATTGTACGTGGATGTGGAGGCGGCCGGGATGATCTCCAGGGTATATCCTGCAGATTCACTTGTGTAGCTTTTATATTGGAGCTGCTGTGGAAAAAAGAAGGATTTATTTATTTTCAGCCAGTGTTGCATTCTTAGTTATGCTGCAGGAGCGAATTTCATTTTTAAAATTTGTATCACTATTCAGTTCATGTATATATTAACTCTTATATTAGTCACCCACTCTCCCTATAAGATACCTTTCATTCAGAGGGAATTTAAAAATAAAAACCTGATTACTATGATCCATTGCCTTTCTCATTAGGAAGTGTAATTCATTAACTACTCATAGTGTTAACATTTTTATACTATGTGTGTGTTTCTATGTAGTGTTTTTTTTTCTATTTTCTTTTCTTTTTTCTCTTCTCTACTATTATGCAGACTTTCATCAAGCTTTCCATCATATTGCTCGTTACCAATATGCAGCCCATAGAGCTATCAGTTTGTCGTCAAGATCCATTTAAAATAAAAAGAAAACATCAAGTCTTTTATTGTATGTGCTGCACATTTTTCCCTTTTAAGACTCAAGACTATATGAGCTCCCTTTGCTCCTCATAAGTTTTAATGTGCCGTTTCTCTGCAGCATTATATGTTAATGAATAGCCAAAAATACAAAAAAGTTAAACATTCAAACACACAAGCACACTCATTAAGCTTTTGCTTTTAAACTGTTGCATGGTGCAAACAATCATTATAGCTATCCAGCTTCCTGGAACAAAAACACATTTAAAATGTAATTTAAGAAGTTATGTTGATGTTTATCCCAAGGTGTAAGGTCCTTGGCATTGTGGGCTGGATCAGTTTTCATGTGAAAAAACTAAAGCCAAAGATCTGAGGCAGCACAGGAGTGTGAAGCTCATGTCGATGAGAAGTACCTCACTGTTTCCTGGTGACATTGGCAATGATTAGTATGACCACACAAGGCTAAGGTTAGGAAGAGTGAATGTGAACAGATGGTGATATATAGAGCAGCAGAGCCTCTATTTAAGTGGAGCAGCCAGTTCATCTCAGACATATTGATCGACACAATTACCTTCTTTACTCGGAGGATTATGGCTCTGTAGAGTAATATAAAGGTTTCCTGACATGTCAATCAGCTGTCACAGCAAATTCCACTGAGCAGACTTCAGCCTGTCACTGAGATGGGCTCTCCAACTCCCCCACCAATCACACAGGCAGCATGTCTATCACCAAGGGTTCTTGGAGGGCGTAAACTTTCTCTTTTTTCCATTTAGGAGTGATATTGATACGGTGACTTTCTAACATCTCTCTTGGTTATTAAATCATATCTGTGCCCACTGTGTGATTATCTTTCCTCTTCCCTTTGCCCTTGTTTGCTTGTGGAGCACATGTGTTCAAGATGCAGGTTTTGATGCCCCCACCCCCCGTTTCCTTCTGACCTCCTGAAAATGACTCCTTTGGCAGGAAGTGTGCATGTAGGCAGGCCAGTGGCAGGGCATTGATTCCATGGTTGGATTTATTGTTGAATCCCTCCGTTTGGATGAGAGGCTCTGACCTTGCCCATCTCAGGTGGGGAGAGCTGATGCCTTACTACCCATGGGCTGTAGTGAAGTTATTAAAAACTCCATTACCGCCATTCAAAGGTAGACATAACTCACAGTGCGGATATAGAGATGTCAAAGCAGAGATTGATCTGAGAAAGAAGTGTAACCCAGAGAAAACTTAAGAAAGGTAGGAAGAGTGCCCGAACTGAAATACTGAGCTTTAGCCATCAGTCAGACCTGAACAGATCTCTCAGCTACACATCTATCATATAGTTTTTCAATAAGCCCTCTCTGTCACTGTGTAGATCCTGAAGGAGTTAAAGGATGAGGACTGGAACATGGGCAATATCGTCTACACGCTGACCAACAGGCGTTATGGGGAGAAATGCGTTGCCTATGCAGAAAGTCATGATCAGGTAGGCTGTTTTCTACATAATCCCACTTCATACTGTCAATGGAGTCTGGCTTATTTTGCTGTGGGTCATAAAACATAACCCACCTCTCCAGGCTCTGGTTGGGGATAAGACGCTGGCCTTCTGGTTGATGGACAAGGAGATGTACACCAATATGAGCACCTTGGTTCCCATGACACATGTCATTGACCGCGGCATTCAGCTGCATAAAATGATCCGCCTCCTCACACATGGTCTGGGTGGAGAAGGCTACCTGAACTTCATTGGTGAGTGATCATGGTAACTCATCGAGAACCTAAAATGGTGTTGAGTTGTAACTCTAACCGTTTTTACTTGAGTATTTTGATGCCATCCTGTGGAATATTTCAGCATCAAAAAAAGTTAAATTGACAGAAAATTAATCAACAATAATTATGATTATCTATTGCTAATTTAAATGACAGACTATCATTAAAGGGGAAGTGCTGTTTTTTTTTTTACAAATTGGACCTTATTTCTGGGATAAAATACTGTCATTTACTCACCCATTTAACTTTGGAGTCATTTGGAGTATTTCTGACGATTTTGCATCGATGATATCCATTTAACAGGAGTGAAATGGGCACTGAAATGCAGCCAGTAAATGACACAAACTTGACCATTTCTCAAATTCCAGATCTTTAATAATAAGATGGGCTACACTATTACTATTCTCATTTGAGTCAGGAGTTGTCCATAACTTGAGAAAATTCAATGTATATCATGTCGCACCGCATCAAACGGCATGCCATATAATCAATATATCAATGTGTCAAATTACCGTTAGAATCAGAAGCAAGTTTATTGACAAGTAAGTTTGCACAACCAAGGAATTTAACTTGCGTGAATCATATAATCTGGTCATACTATTAATATAGACATCAAGTCCTCCATGGGCAACAGGCAGGAACAGCCTTTGTTATGAATGTTTAATTGAGGAGCAGTCCTTACTGTGTTCATTTACACTACTGTGTCATTTATTTTGAGTGTTTCTTTAGTTTCAGGCTATGACTCAAAAACAGATTTTACCTTTTCAGGAATAAAGATTGCTTAAGTCAAAGGCTTGAAGTAGCCCTTCTCATTTATTTTCCACTGGGGGTAAAGTGCTAAGTTATTAGATTTGTTATATTTCTTTCATGGATATATCTTTGGAGTAGCTCAGGACCAATGAGTCAAGGCTGATGATAAGCATCAAAGAAACCTTTTGAAGAGAGGTTGACATTAATATCCACTTTTCCAGAGCTGATGGTGAAATGCAGGACAAAAGCTGTCTAAGATCAGATAGGTTCCCTTTTTTCTCACTGATTCCAGTTCTCAGTCACTGCTGAGACGGTCCTCACATCATCTGAGCTGCAGTATGCTTTATCGAGGCCTGCTGGTAAAGATAATCAAGTAATAATTAATGATGTTGGAAGCTGACCTTGGTTGAGGGGAATGCATTTCTTGGGATGAGCTGATCTCTGGCTTAATGTACACGCATCTTGTACTTGTGATCCAAAGCATTTTAGCTCCACCTGGTGACCAGGTGATCCGGTCAAGCTCCAAGTCCAAACAGTTAATGTATCCCTGTAATGCCTGTGCATTCACTACCACTCAGTTTCACTATAATGTCCAGTAACTAGATGATAAAGCGTAACACACGGTAAGTGCATGCAGTGATGTGAGGGGAAAAGAAACAGAATCAAAGCAGCTGTTCTCGATGGACAATTATTAACAGAGCGGCTCAAAACAAACAGGATGTCAGCGAACTGACCCCATGTGGGCAGTTGTAGGACAGTTGATAGTAATTATATCTGATTGTCTGGCTAAAGTATAGCTAAAAGGCATTCTCTGCTGAACTTTGTCTCTCATGTAATTTTGGTGCCACATTTACTCTCAAGAGTTGATATATATCAGAAAAATAATACTTGAAATGTCAATTTGACAATGATTTAATTTAGTCAATCTAATCACTAAAGACTCGACGAGAATTGCTGTCTTGCCATCCGAGCTTTCACCCATGCATTTTCTTTACTTCTTGATCACACTTACTGTATTATCACATAAACATATACGGTCTGTTATGATTGTCTTGTTTCAGTTGATGACTTATAAGCAGCAGTCCATTTGAGCCAGAACTAGTCGAAGCAGCGACTGAAAGGCACATCCAGCTCATTATAAGAAGTGCATTTATTAAGCCAAGCCCTGTTCAGTCATCTTATGTTAAAAAGGAGCATTTCCTTCCCAAAGCTACAGAATCAGAACCAGGAGAATTTTATTATATACATTTTTGCACATTCTTGCATTTTCTTCTTTAGTATCTCTTTTTTTCTGTATCTGTCAATCTAAATCAGAGCAGCTAAAATGATCAACTCTTGAGATGTGTATCAATAATAGATAAATATTAGTATTGTGTGTTTGTATTCTTTTAATTTGAACAAGAGGATGTGTAAATTTCATCCACATGTTACCGTCCTCCTCTCCCTCAGTCATTCTGATTTATTCAATCATGTTCCTTAGTAAAACAGACAGTTATAAGCTTTCCATTTTTGCTTTTGTACAAGCCTTTCATGCATCAGTCATTTTTTGTTTTAGGTGTTCTGTCATACAAGGACTAACTTTTGTGTGGCATTACTAGAGCTGTTCTTGAAAACATGAAAAGCACCCAAATAAAGTCACATTAAATCCTCCTTTTCAAAATGATTAACAACTATGCCTAATTGTCCTCGTTCCCTTAAATGAGAGTTGGTAGAATTACTCAGGCAAACTCGCAATTCAAACTTTATTTTTCTCAGTGGTTTGAAGAACAATTATTAAGGAATAATAAGGAAGCAGAAAAATTGATATTGTGTTCATTGGAGAACTGCTGTCTGGCCGACTAAATGAGTGATGCTATCATCTTTTGACCCCTAATAAAAGATGAAGGTTAAATGTTTGTATTTCTTCAGAACAAAGCCAGAAATTTTCAACTTTCAAAATCTACAAAGACACACCGCTCTGAACTTTCCAAAGGTCAGGCCATCGGGCGAGCATTGGAAAAAGATCAATTTTCAATTTTGTAGATCTAAGATGACATGCCGTGTCAGCTGATCAATTACGACAGACTCATTTAGTCAGTGCTGAGCAAGAGCAAATTGTTTGAGCAAGCAAATCAATTTGAAGTGTCTAGCTTAGAAAAACCCATTTATTTACTCATGACCAGTTGCAAACACCATACAGCAAGAGGACAGGAGCAGCGTCTGTGTTTGAGATGCTGAGAGATGGATATTGTAAAGGATGTCGGCGTGCCGATGACATTAAAGTACCAAGCGGTGTGGCGATAATGTAAAGCCTCAGTGGTTTCATCATTACTTCAGCAGGGACAGAATAGAAAGCGCTCTCACTTCCTGACTTTCAGCACTCTCAGAGACTTAAGATAACCTTGCAGATTTACAGTCTAAATTATTGAGCTAAAAATTTCTCCTAGCGTTACGTATTCATGGATTGTGAAAATGCAACATGCAACCATTATACTGCAGCCTTGGACGCTTCCTCCTCATACATTTCAAGTAGATAATCTCTCTGAGCGCTAACTGTGCTTTCAGGCTTGTGGTTTCGGATGAGCGCTGCATTCCCAACACTGCTGTTGGACCAGTGATGCTTATTTAATGTGCAAACTGGGAGTGTGAGTGTATGTTAACACTGTAACAGGAAATCAATCTAGCAAGTGCAAATAATCATTGCATCATGTTTGCAGCTTTTTCTTCTTTTTTTTCCCCTCTTGCGATGCATCTGCGATCTGTGACTCTCGCCTTCACATCCCCTCTGATTCCCTCATTGATCTTCCTTTGCCAGAATCCCTCCAATGGAAAACACATTGATCCTTGGCTCCTTCTTGTGCTGCTAATTACTGAGGGGACTGTGTCACTGTCAGGCCCTTATCTGATGAAGGACTGTGTAGAGGAGTAATGGGATGTGCCAGCTGAAAAGCTGTCTGACATAACCTTGTGTAAACATGGTTGCCCCCTATTAATCATATCTTTATTGGAATCACAATAAATTTAAGCATCAGCTTTATCCAACAAACTTTGTTGTTTTTTCACCCTTTAGCAAAGGTGTAAAATCTAAACTTCTTTAAGTATTTTATACTCTTTTGTTATTTTGATGTTTTATCCATAAAGTTTTTTTTGTCATTAAAACATTTAACTCAACATCTTAACTCTTTGAGCGTCAGTCCTTTTACAAAACAGAAAGTGCCTTGTTGCCAGTGTTTCACCAAAATCACCACTTTTTATCCAGATTCTGTTTGTTTTGCTCTCTAATCTCGACCGTCTCCATTTCCTGCTTTGATCTCTGTGGTGTATACCGTCTCTTTATGCTCCTACTACATCTCCCAGAAGTCCCAAAATTACTCACAGGCTGTGAGCACTCTTTTGTCCCTGCTTGTCTTTGGCACTCAAGAAGTTAACATCTTCCATCCATCCATTATCTACCGCGGGTCGCGGGGGGTGCTGGAGCCTATCCCAGCTGTCTTAGGGCGGAAGGCAGGGTACACCCTGGACAAGACAACCACTCACACTCACATTCACACCTACGGTCAATTTAAATTAGCCAATTAACCTAATCCCCATGCATGTTTTTGGATGGTGGGAGGAAGCCGGAGTACCCAGTGAGAACCCACGCAGACAGACATCCACACAGAAAGGCCCAGGCCCGGGATTCGAACCCGGTACCTTCTTGCTGTGAGGCTAACCACTACACCACCGTGCCGCCCAGTTAACATCTTAATTATTTTTTTTTTAATAGAATAGAATGCCATTTATTGTCATTGTCAGTTGTACGATGAAATTATAGAGCTTCTTCTTTTGCAGTACACAATAATAAAAATAAGAATAAAAGAAGTACGTAAGTATATGAGATAAGTGTGAAAATAAGTATAGAAATCTTAGAATGTAAATACAACAATAAGCATAAAAATTGTCTTACAGATATGAATATGAGAATGAATTTACAACAAGATAAATACTGAGACTACAAACAGGAAATGTTCAGATATATTGCATGTTGTACAGTATATTATTACATCATTATGTTTTTTATAGAACCATAATATAAATGATAAACCACAAAACATATTTTCTCCTAAATGTGTTGTTGTATTTTATGTCTTGACAACAGTTGACAGCCACGCTAAATGCTCTGTGAAGCTCTGTATGCACAGTGGTGCTTTGAGATAAATGTAAACAAAATTTGAAAAGTCATTCCTCCTCTGGATGCCATGAATGTGTGTCATGTCAAACCATCCAATAGTTAATGAGATATTTCACTTTGGACCAGATTGATTCACTAACACTGTCATCGAAAGAACCATGTTGCCAGCATTCATTGCTTTTATCTTCTTAAAGGAACTGAGAGCTGTGGTTTGTCACAATTTAGTGATTTTCCTTTTGTAGTTTTTACCGTCAGTTATATCAGTAATATTAACATTGACAAAGTTTATGCTCAGTGAAGAAATCACTCAAAATCTTTGTGTTCTATGGACATAGTTTGTGATTGTAATTTATCTGCAAATCATTTTAGTTTTCGATCACTTTAAGAGTTGGTTTATTTACAACTTGATCTTCCTGATGATGTTTCTCTACCCATCTGACACTGTCAGACAATTATTCATTGATTGTGGAAAAAACAATCCATGTATAAATCATCCTATAACTCCTCGCGGCATTTTATCTCAAGTAACAGTGCATCAGATATATTATGAGACATAAATGATGATTTTATTCATGGGTGTATTGTAGTGGGAATCCATCATATTTCATCCTTGTTATAAAATGTGCTATCTAGTTTATTTTGGCTGCGAGTAGGCAGAGGAAGGTTATTATCATGGTGATTAATGCCGACATAAGGGAGGAATATCGCTGTGTTATCTTAGAGGAGAGGGAAATGATTACCTAATGGAGGTGTGTCCAATGTGTTTCTTTAAAGCTGAAATGAAAAGAAGAGTCAAAGGCCTCCATGGGGCGTTGAATCAACCTGTACAGAAAATCAATCATCTCCACTCGACTTTATCAAATAATAACATTAGGAAACTGAAAGTAAATACAGGCCAAAGAGGCTGGTGCACTTACACTGTTAATGAAGTGTAGCTTTATTGAGAGCTTTTATCAAAGCTTCAGCCTATCTGGGTGCTCTGTCATGCACAGATTGGGCAGTTTTTTTTCCCTCTAACCTGTTTTTTTTTTTTTCATTTTTTTTGAGTGTTAGAGTGTTAGTATATTCCAAACACTCTTACAGAACAGGTGGATGATAAGGAAGAGCTTATTAATGGACAAATACACACTGTTAGGTAACTGGTGGCAAAATACTTTGTATTTCAGGGTGTATTTAAACTGGAAACTGGGGTCGATAACAGGGAAACTAAGAAAGTTAGCTATACTAATTTAGCTGTATGTTGACCTTGAGCTGTATGTTGGGACAGACATCTGTAAAAGGTGACAGAGTAACAGGAAAAACTGTCCCTAAACAAAAAAGACTGAAGTTGGGACTCATTTGGAAGGGGTGTATTTGGCTCAGCCATCAGCTGAGGAGGCATACACAGGTGCAATCAATGACATCTGAGGTAAGGTGAATGAGACCATTACGTCTTTGAGTGCCATCGACATATGTATACGTCAAAGTGTTTTTTTTGGCAGCAGGAACAACAGGGCACTCTCACATAGCCTGTAACTAATTTTGGGGCTTCTGGGATTTGTAGTCAGGAGAGAGAGAGAGATGATATACACCACAGAGATCAAAGCAGGAAGTGGAGACGATCGCGATTAGAGAGCAAAACGGACGGATTCTGGACAAAAAGTGGTGATTTTGGTGAAAGTGTCCTCTACCTCTGATAAACAGGAATGGAACAAGGTAAAAACAAACATTTTTTCATGAAGAAATAGAGAGTCTCTTCTGTCATTTGAGCTATTCAGTGTTTTCAGAGTCATAGTACAAAATATTGTATTGGTCTTAAAAAGAAAATACTCAAAATGGCCAAAAACACTGGCACAAGGTACTTTCTGTTTTATAAAATGGCTGGCACTCAAATAGTTAAGCGCAGTGTGGAGTAATAGTTCCTGTATTTGCTCCTTATTTTTCTTTAACTGTGTTCACATCTGTTCACTTTCCTCATTCTAAACCAAAGAAAAATTATCCCTGATTTCTTTTGGTTCTAGTCAAACAAACCAAAGAGATGTACACAGGCTGACAGGTATCTCATTCAGTGGCCTATTCTGCATCATCAGTACAACATGAGCCTGTGGGGAAACTAAATTTATTTTGTTAGTGAGCGACGCTGTGCACTCGGGCGCTTGGCCACACAAAGCGAAACAGATGGTTATGAGCAGCAGTTCAGACTATAACAGAAGGGTGAAGACACACAATGTGATGGGATAGAAGTGTCACCATAATTAGCAGATAAATGGTGATAAAGATGATGGCTGTTAATGATAAAAGTGTTTTTTTGGAGAGTTTTTCTCAGTCGATGTGATGTTCATTTGTAACGGAAAGAGGGTGTCATATCCTGTACAGACTGTAAAGCCCTCTGAGTCAAATTCGTTATTGAGCTATACAAACAAAATTGACTTGACACCTTCCTATGAACAAGACCAAATGGGAAACTTCAAAAAACTTTACAGTTAACGTCATAGAAAAAATATTGTTGTGCATGTGTACCAATGTCTGACCTGCAGGGGTTAAAGTGGGATTCTGGCAAGACAGATGCTCATAAAACAGCTTATTTGGTAATATCTGTTGAGCTGTTTGAAACGATGTGTTGTACCACTTCAGAATAAAGTAGCTTTACGGTGATAGGTGCCACGCAACGAATTCATCGACATCTGCAAGCATGAACCCACTGAAGGGAAGACATGCAAACAGAAAAAGGCTCCCAGTAGTCAAAGCCAAATTATACACTATTTGCATACAGCATCACAATTTCATAGCATACAAGAGACAACAGTACTTTGTCGTTTTGTACTCTGAGGCGATACAAGATGTGGGATGACAGATGCCAATCAAACTTCAGCTTTGGAAAACTGCTGCTCATTAAACTTGAAGAGAAAGCAGAGAGCTTTTCAAGTTTTTGGTTTGTTTAGTGAGGATTTTGTTGATTTTTTTTTTGTAATCACCATCCACAAAAGCAGTGGATTTTGTGAAAGCAGCTGTTGAGTGACCCTACAGTTTCCTTTGTGCATTGCATTTTGAGTCTACAGAGTCCATAAACAGCACATCACAAATAGTACTAGTCACAAATCAGGCAGATTTAGGATTCCAGTATCAATACACTGCATCCCCAAAACCTGTTTAGAATTAGTATGTTGTGGAATTTGCTCTGATTTACAATTCATTTGTAGCTTAAATCCAAATATAAGTACAACATAATCTTTGATGGCACATTACACACATTTATTTGTGTACCTCACTTCTTGTCTAACCTGACTCCTGCCAGCTGAATGTAGTTCCACTTAGCTCCACACATCCATCTGGACTCGTACCTGATAGGAAGGATTTCAAGGGAACAAAAAATGACAGAGCCAATCAGGATCACCGGGCAGGATTTTCATAGATGTGACGTGGTGGAGAAGCGACCGATTCAGACAACAATGGCAGCTCGCAGCGAGGACTCATGCATTGACATTGATTCTGCTATTTTTACTGTGTTTTCATTCTATCTCATGTTCATTCTATTATTTTGGTCTTCCCTGCGTCCCTCTCATCAGAGTCACGGCTGGTTTCGATGTGAGTGGTTGAAGTAGCACGTCATTAAAGATGATGGACAATTGGTTTATCCAATCACATGCAAGGATTTTTGATAAGGCCTTCTGAAATACATCTCTAATGGAGCAATCCTAGAGGGATGTGTGGAGCTAGGCAGAACTACATCTAGCTGGCGAGAGTCAGATTACTTCTTGTCCACCATGAAATGACCATAATTGACGTATTTATACGTCATTTAAAATCCAATGCTTGAGTGCAATTGAGGTATATATACATCAAAGTGGTTTTTCGGAAGCTGGCAAAATAGGGCGCTCTCACACAGCCTGTGAGTAATGTTGGGGCTTCTGGGATTTGTCGTCGGGAGAGAGAGACTGTATACACCACAGAGATCAAAGCAGGAAGTGGAAACGATCAATATTAGAGAGCAAAACAAACTGAATCTGGACAAAAAGTGGTGATTTTGGTGAAAGTGTCCTCTACTCTACCTCTGACAAACCAACAATGGGACAAGGCAAAAGCATTTTTTTTTCATGATGAAATAAAGAGTCTCTTATTTCATTCGAAGTATTCAGTGTTTTCTGAGACATAGTACAAAATATTCTGTGGGCCTTAAAAATTACTCAAAATGGCCAAAAACGCTGGAACAAGACACTTTATGTTTTATAACACGGCTGGCACTCAATGAGTTAATAGTTCCCACCTACACATACAGTACTTTATGCAACATATCAAAAGTCATTCAGGGAAGTGAAGGAAATCCAGCATAGTACAGAATGAGGGCTGATACCCCAAAATAGTAAATTATGCATTCAACATCACATATTGATGCCTGACAGTGGAAGACAGTTTTCCTCCATGAGGATGAGTTCCCAGAGGTAATGCTTACTCCTTGGGTGCTACTTAAAGGGAGGAGCCTCAAGCATAGTGTTTGTGACTATTCTTTTATGCTGTTGCTCCCTTTTGACAGGTCTTGATATCATGTGAGTGTTACCTGAGTGCAGAGAATGCTTACTGCGACTGCCTTTGTAAAATAAGAAAGAAAGAAAGCATGTTTCTGTTACTGAGGTAAGGTTGTCAGATTGGGGCACATTCTTGACTTCTTCCATTTAGCACAATCATCTTTTTCATGCTTTTCAAGTGGCTTGAGAATGTATCCAGTTGCTGTAGTAGTAATAGAAATCTATCTCTATGATTAAAAGGGGGAAATCAAGTTATGTAGACTTTGCCATTCATTTCCCTCATCATTTTGCAACGCAGAGATATTTTTCTAAGACTGCAAGGGAAGCTCAGCTTCCCCTAAAATGTCAAAAATTAAATGGTCAAATATGTACAGTTGTGTCAACATTTCATTGACTACAAATGTGTTAGGACGCATTCATCTCAAAGATGAGTTCGTTCAGAATCAGCTACTTATCACAAATCGACTGAGTCAATGTTGTTAACTTCTCATACATTCCCATAGCATTCTTATAAGGTCTATGTTCAAAGCATTTACTCGTAGAAGCTGAGCGTCCATGCACTTCAATGGGACTGCATGGAATAGGTTTTTTCATTGCCTCGAAACCCGATGGTCATTTAAAAAATGCCACGATTTTATCCCGCCCCCATGCATGGATGGGCCAAACAAAGAATGGTGATGCCATTGTGTGTTTTGTATGTTACATTAATGATGTGGTTAATTTCTTTTCTGATTACGCTGTGTATTTATTGCACTAATATGTCATACTCATTTTAAGCCCAACCATGACAGTTTTGTTTCTCTTTGCTGGTACTGCACCTCCATGCACGTGTCTATATTTTATTCAATTGCGAAGCAAAACGTGACGCCAACATGCTAACCTCCAATAGACAGTTGAGTCTATTCCACTATTTGGCGTGATTCACTGTAGGCTATTACACAATATATCAGACAGGAAGGTGTACGTCTGCAATGGCCAATATGTGATATAGAACAAGCAGTCAATCAGTATTGTTACAAACTAGTGTGGAGATGTTGGGAAAACCTCCAGTTGCCCATCAGGTCTGTTAGAAAGAAGAAATACAGTTTAGTTAACTGAGGAGACTGGATGAAATCAGGTTACGGCAGACAGCTGAAATAACCTACTGACATAGGCACACAAAAGCAAACTGATTTAGGTTTATAGATTTAAATGGTGGACTGTGCATCTGCATCTCACATGCTCAGTCGGCACAACAGCTGTTATTGGTTCTTTACAGCTGTTATTGGATCCAGGCTGGCCTTTTGGGTCTGTTGCATCAATAGCCTACAACAATCTCCCCCAGAGTCTGGTCCATCACAGTGCTGCCTTTTCCACATGTTATTCCACCAATGGGTGTAGTTAAGATCTAACAACAATTTACTTCAACTTTTGTTTTGTTCAAAATTTTGTGTTGAGCTATACAGCCGCATTGAGCAGGATAATTTGGAAGTTCACTCCACAGACTGTCCCACCAGTGGCAGCAGAGCTCTCACCAGATTGGCAGTGTCTTTTTGTTTGAGGGCAGATTTGCCAACCAAACCAGATATCAACTGCTGATCAGTGATCAGGGCCACGACACAGCCCACAGCAGCTGTGCCATCCATGGTGAAACTGATCATTTGTGTTACTAAGATGGATACAAAAACAACTCAGTCAAAACTGGGAGCATTGACCTTTAAGAGACTCCTGCCATGATGCCTTCATACAGCATTTTTCTTTAGGTACTGGGGTGAAAAAATGTGCCATTTAGGGCCACAGTGGTGAAGCTTTCTGCTGATGGTCTGAGACACAAACATCAACACATTAGGAAAGTCTCACCAATATCCCAGAATGGGAAGGACAAGAAGACATCATGTTTTATTATCCGCCACAGCAGCATAGAAAAAACTACAGTCATAGAAAAACAATAACATTGGAATAATAAAATAAGTATATTTACAAATATGTAGTAAATAAAAAGAAATGAAATGCTATTTAAACACAGTTATTATTAGCAGACTAAGTGGTGATTTCTTGTCTGAAACAGCTGATCATCTTATTCAACAACAAAAAAAGAAAATAACCAACACCAAATGAATCCAAACCCATCCAAATCTATATTTATATGAACAAAATACTCTATTATACTCTATGATAATACTCAATTTTCAAGAAAAATGCCTTTCACCAAGGATTTTTCTTATATCATCCATTGCTCGTTTGTGATTTGTGACCATCACATCTCAAAAATAAATGACCACGTTGGCGTAAAATGTAATTTGTGGATTTATACTCCTACGAGAGGAACTTAATGATTTTGGTGACCTTTTGACCTTCACTCTCACCTGACAATAAAACTTTTAATGGTCAAATAGGTTAAAAACAAGTCAAATGTTACTTTAAGGAAGAAGCCCCATTACAGTAAACTCTCATCTCATTACCTGTTACTAACACAGACACACAATTTGCTGTTGCTATTAATGCTCTCAGGATTTCAGACAGTCTGGTGTTTTTCCTTTCTCCAGAAACAGACATTTGAATCATTCACTTTCTCATAAGGAGTAATAAAAGCCGTACAATGTACTGTTTGATGTCTGTAACTAAACACAGACTGCAGGTCATGTGCTTGATGAGATTGATATATGTGAAATATTAATACAGGAAATTAAGATGCACCGTTGATGTGTAGTGTACACATTCCTCTTGTTGGATTGCAGGGGGAAAAATCTGTTTGACTGCCAGTGTTGCAAGTCTGAGGTGTAATTTCCTCCTTTACATTTCAAGTTCAGCTGTGTGGGAGGCTTGTTATTCATGCAGATGTCACAAGAAAAGGCTCCCTCTCTCTTTCCTTTCCTCTCTCTCTCCTTGTCTTTGCTGCCCTAATTCCTCAGAAAGTGCTGCAGTGGGCTTGTTCTGTTGGCAGTCCATATCTCATTGTTTGCTGCTTCTTTAACACCTACATAATGTATTTCATTAGAATCCGCTGTCAGTCCCTGTCCGTTCCACTTCATCCCATCACTCTGATTTATTTATTTCTTTTAAAAGGAGGCGGGGGCTCTTAGCACCAAATAAACAACTGGCCTGTATTCTTCTTGTTCTTCTTCTTGTCATGCATCTTACTGTCTCTCGTCTGTGCTTTTCTTCCTCTGCCGGGAATTCAATTATCCTAGCTGTTGTTTTATGATGTTGTGGTGACACCCGATGACGGATTCATTATCTCATCTCCTGGTGTGACAGCATTGTAGCAACAGGGCCGCTGTTTCCTACGCTCACATTCAGCTTTACATCCGGACTTTAACTCTTTCTCCATCGAGTCTGAAAATCCCTCGCTGCTTTTTCCCCCTCACTTAAAAGATGTTAAGAAAAACAAATAATCTTCCTGAGTAGTTGCCTTGAAAGCACAGTCATTTTGGTGTTTGTGAGGTGGTTTAATAATAATAATCATAAATCCTCTAATAGATCTGAATTAATCAACAGTGTGTCCTGGAGAATTTACTCTTTCTGTGCTTATTTGTGTCAGACATATGAACAGCATTCTGCAGTTTCTCAGCATTGACTTGAAGCTTGCTCTCCCTTATGGAGAAACAATATATAGATATATGCTGGCAAATTAGTCTTGCATAATTTGTTGAAGAAGCGAGACTCAAAGGTATGGGATTCATTTGCAATGTTTTCACTTTTTCCTCAAGTTTTAGTCATGAAAGGGTGGTGTCCTGGGTGACAGGAAGGTTAGCAGTCTGTAGTTGATGAAAATGATGGCTCTGTTTTAATATGGAAAGTACTAACCTCTGCTGGGGTTATAAGAAGGTTGCAAACTGTCGCTGACTCTGGTGTCTTTCATCTGACTTTTTTTGTCTTGTTAAAAATTGTACAAAAGCCGTAAAAAGATCCTCATATAGCGCAGCACGCTAGAGTATGCTAATTCACAGAGACTGTGTGTCTTTCCCTTCATTATGAACATTTTTAATAAAACTTTCTGTGTTGCAGGGAATGAGTTTGGTCATCCTGAGTGGCTGGATTTCCCCAGAGAGGGGAACAATCAGAGTTATCACTATGCCCGGAGGCAGTTTAACCTATTGGAAATTGATCACCTCCGCTACCATCAGCTCTACGCCTTTGACCGGGACATGAACCGTACTGAAGACAAGTACGGCTGGCTGGCTGCCCCACCTGTAAGGACATCACACTCTCTGTACACTAGGCTTTGTGCAGACACTCTTAAAGACAAAATAACACAGAAATATAATGTCCCGGCTCCATTCTTTCATCACATAGGAAATATTTAATAAGATCTAGTGTCCTAGCCAATTGTTCATAAATGATTTAGTTCATATAAGATTATTGTTTCAAGAATAAATGTCTTTCCAAGCTAGCATCTCAGGCAGGTGGAGATAAATGCGCCACAAAGAGAGTTCATTTTGGAGATCCTGTTTCTCTGGCTGCTGTCAAGGTGAACAGTAATAGAATTCACTCTCATCCTGCAGCCTATATTTGAAGCCTATGGGAGAAAAAAATTATGTTTTTCTCTTGAGGGGCTGCTAGCAAAGTAATGGGATAATGCAAATGGAGAGTGTGGCTAAATTGACAGGGATTAGAAATGAGTGTTGTAATTGATTCAAAAATGCCCTCCCTCACATCCAAGAGAATCAGTCAGATTAGAGCTACCTCACCTGGCTGCGTTACATACTGGCCTGCCTGTTTCTCCTTGACAGACAAATGCATCAGAGAGCATAATTAGAGACACGTCTGGTTCACAGGTATAATTTCTCTATATTGCTCTATCAATCACAAGTGTGCTCTGACTTGCTGGAACCTTTACACCCTTTACAACTAGACGAGTAAAAGCACAAAAAGAAAGCAGAGCCTAGCAGGTTTCTGAGCTCCTTTTTCAGGGGGATGCTGATCCCAAAGGATGCTACTGGCAGGGGAGATGCACACATGTGGCATCAGTGCTGACCTGCTGAATGTTGGGTGCTGCTTTTCATGGCTTGCCTTTAATTTGTGATGCCATAAAGTAGATGACAGCTCTACAGTGTCATCTCATTTTCTGCCTTCTTTGATTTATTACCTTAAATCACGTGTTAAATGATTCTCTTAGATTCCATAATGGCAGTGTTAAGGTTGTCATTATGTGTAGAGCTCTGAGCAGCTGGGAACAGGAAGAACATCCATCACCATCACAGAGATGATTCCTGAATAAATATGCAGTATAAATATTTTATGGTAGGCCAGGGTGGATGTGGTTTCTTTTGCTAATGGTAATATGGTAACAATAAGCTGCCAAATAATTATTCAGTGATCATCAAAAAGGCCATGACAGATTGTTGTCAGGATTTCAAAATATGTAGTCACATCAAAAGTATAATAATAATAATATCACAGGAAAATTTCTTAATTTATGTCAAGAGCAAGCCACTTTCTGTCTGGGTCTCCTTTGTACGATGGAGTATTAGGGCCACATCTCATAAAATTACAACTTAATTCTCGTAAATAATGATTTTAATCTCGTAATTAATGACTTTAATCTCGTAAATTTATGACTTTATTCTTGTAAATAATGACTTTAGTCCTGGAGTCTGTGAATTTTTTTTTCTCAGTGTGGCCCTAAAATACTCTGTCCTACCTCTGCATGTTACAGATCTGCTGACCAAATTCTCACAATGTCACTTCACACTGTTCTAAATATTGTCCAGGTGAGAATCCAGACTGAAACAATAGATAATAATCCAGTTCCTGTTCATGAGCCTGTTCTCAGACAGTGCTTGGAGGCAGCAGCATTAACTGCTCAGAGTCTGCAGTAATCACCAGATGCATCTGAATCCTCTGCACAGCTTATCAGTGACATTGCCAAGGTAATCATGCTCAGGGAGAATATTCTATAGCTTAGTTCAATATTTCACTGTGGTGGGAGGATCCAAGGGCGGTTTGGAGTTAAAATGAGAGGCAGGAGAAGATCTGTCGGCAGCTTTCTGGTCTCCCAGGTGTAAGCGAACTAAGCGGAAACTGAAACGTGCAGGGACTTTGCTTTAAAGTGTGATTTGTGCACGGCTCTTTGAAGATGTCCAGGCCAAACTGTGGACATGAACTGAAGCTCATGATAGTGCAGAGATATCATCACTGTGATACAATGTACTTAAACCATTACCCTAACGGTACATAACTGGGATGCAAACCAATACAGTTACCCATAATATGCTTTTAAATATATCTTAATTTGTAACAGTCTGTGAATCCCTACATTTAGATGTGTCTTCATCAGAAAGATCAACTTATTTTGTAATATTAAGCAGCAGTTATATTATCTAGCAGAGGGTTACATGTGGCGTCATGGCTCCTCTGATGCATCAATGTTTCACATTTGATGTATGTATTTATGTTTAAATTCATATTTTCCACAAACTGTGGCGGCTGCTCCTTTAGCAGACTTAACTCATGCTCCGGTGAAGAGTTGGGTGGCAGACTGTGGAAATATTGGATTTGAACAGTGGTTTCATTGAGAGTGCTGAGGTCACAAACGGGGCTACTGAAGGGATTTACCCTGCTCTCATCGCCTCGCTAAGATTCTCCCAAATATTTTTTTTCATGTTGGAATGATGCTGCAAGGAGAGACAGAAACAGAAGCTCAACAGACCTAATGTAAAACTAGAAGACGCTGCTTGCTCATGTTTGTTATTTTTTCCACACACTTAGAAAATGATTACTTAGATAATAATTTAGATTTTTCCAACAAACTTCAGCCCGTTCTCTTCAGCTCACCAAGTGTGTTGATTGCATTTCCATGTATTTATTTACAAGTGAGAATGTACATTAACTGTTTTCATCGGGTCACAGCTTGATGGATGCAGGTTATTTGTTTTCCGATGCTAATGCAGTTGCAGCCAGCCGGAGGAGCTTGGCATTACTCCAGCTTTGTGGACTTCTCATGTAGAAATGGACTTGCTAACAGACTCCAGACTGTCAGCTCATTCCTTAACCTCCTTCCTCTCTGCCGGTCCAGTTGCAGGGGTGCTTATCTTCTCCCTCAGCCGTGAATATGCTGCCCTGAAATTGGCTTGGCGAACAAGGCACTAAAAATAGGGGGTTGGGTGACATTGATAATCTCTGCTAATGACACGTTAACAGTAAGTCGCTCCACAGGAGAGTGCTGGCTTCATCATGTGCAGCTGTCTAAAGCTGACAGTGTGTGCCTCGCTCTATCCTGGGCCGCTGCTTTCTGCTGATGAGTGCCACCTGAAATTTGATGCAGGAATGTTACTCAGCCTATTTGGAAATGTGTAGTCCGCTGATATAATGTGCCCCATTATGACTCTAAATCCAAGATGAGAAAGGTAATGACTATTCATGAAGAAATATTTCATTAGCCTTCTCTCTCCTTCTCTCTCGCTCTTCTCCCTCCAGGCCTTTGTCAGCGCCAAACATGAGGAGGACAAGGTCATTGTGTTTGACAGGGCACATGTGCTCTTTATCTTCAACTTCCACCCCAGTAAGAGCTTCCAGAACTACCGGGTGGCTGTAGGAGCTCCAGGAAAGTATCCTTTTAGGTCTCATCTATCACGTCACTGCTCCTTTCCATTAAATCTTCAGACATTGGCTTTCCTCCGCCGTGCCTCTGTGCACACTCGCTGCACCTCTGAGTAATGATGTCTTTGTTGGTTACGTTTATACAACAACATGACTAATCTTTTGAGCTGGAGAGAACTGCTAAATGTTGATATTTCAACAGAGGCAGAAAGGGGGGATGGAAAGATGTGTGCAGAGTGGCCGAAGTACATTAATGCAAAACCAGTGGCACATTAGTCCAGAGTTACTGTCACCTTTCTGCACCCTGTGGACCCAGCCATTTGTTTCTGCTGAATGTGTTCATCTTAAAAACTATGGAGTATAAGGGCCATTTTTTTTTACAGACTTCAAGAATAAAGTCATTATTACAAGAATAAAATCATAAATTTGCAAGAATAAAGTCGTAAATTTCAGAGATTAAAGTCATTATTTAGGAGAATGTAGTCATTATTTACAAGAATAATATTGTAAATTTGCGAGAATAAAGTCCTAAATTTCCGAGATTAAGTCATGATTTACGAGAATAAAATCATTATTTATGAGAATGTAGTCATTATTTACAAGAATAAAATTGTAAATTTGCGAGAATGAAGTCCTAAATTTACGAGATTTAAGTCATTACTTACGAGAATAAGGTCATTTACAAATATAAAGTTGTAAATAAAGGACCGGGGACTTATCGTTCTGGTATAAATATGGTTGTAGTCATCATGTGCCTCACCAACATTACAAAAATACATCGTTTGCATCTTTAGATCCTACTGAATTTGATGGATTGATCCAGGAAGTTGGAATCTGCCACTATCTTTTTAACTTGACCAACTCCTCCTGTACAACAACACATTAGAATATAATTACTTTAGTCTCATAAAATTACGACTTTATTTTCGTAAATAATGACTTAAATCTCTTAAATGTACAAATTTATTCTCAGAAAATTACAACTTTATTCTCGTAAATAATGACTTCATTCTCAAAGTATGTAAAAAAAAAATGTGGCCCTAATAAAAACAGGTCATGAATATAATTTTATTTTTTAAAGGCTAAATAATTTAAGAGGTAGTTTTTTTGCCAGTGTTGCAGAGCTAGCCCAGTTATAGTGTCTGCATGGAGAGTATTTTAAGATGATCTTATTCTTGTCATCAAGATGACTAAATAGCTGATCAACTACATTTTAAATGGGCTCTGAGACTCTGAGTATCGTGTACTGTATGTTAATCTATCACATGTTAACACCAGTCATCTTTACGACTCTCTGCTGAATTTGAAGGTTTGAAATTATTCTAGTAATAAATTTGTCAGGGCATCAAAGATGCTAAAAATCACCTGAGAAGCTGCTTTCCTCCAGGCGGAGAAGTGGATCTAAACAGTGTCAGACTCTTTTAAAGTAAATGTGACTTGGAAGGACCCCTAATTTTAATAGCAGTATTTTCTCCGAGGCTAATGCTTATTGTGATATCATTTTAGCAGTCACTGTTTAGAGGAATATGAGTCAGTTGTTTATGGCGGTGTTGTTATGCTATTAGAGAGAAATAATAGCAGAGCCCAGTGAGTCAGAAAGTGCTCTCTTTAGCTGCATTGGCTGTCTGTCTTCCCAGCGCGCAGCACAGAGGAATTTAATGAGTTCCACAGTTGTGATTACAGCAGGCTCAGTGATCAGGGCTGGGAAGGGGGGCTGCAAGCAGACAGATTTGTATTTATTACAACGGACATCAGTCTCTTATGGGACCCACTGAAGCCACCACCAACGGTTTCCAAAGCTGTGTTGCTTTTTCAGCTATGACTTGACAGAGTTTGTTTTTCTCGGGGTGCCTGTGGTTCAAATCACCGCACATGAGCAGTTCATTCTCAAATTATGACGACTGGCTGATGACCAGGCTGTTGAATAGCAGTTGTTGCTTCTATTTCTATGTTATGTTGTTGTTGGATAAGATGCATTTTGCTAATTATTATGAAATAATATATTATAATTATACACTGCCTGGCCAAAAAAAAAAGTTGCCACCAAAAAAAGGTTCACACACTCTAATATTTCGTTGGACCGCCTTTAGCTTTGATTACGCGCTGTGGCATTGTTTTGATAAGCTTCTGCATTGTCACAAAATTTATTTCCATCCAGTGCTGCATTCATTTTTCACCAAGATCTTGCATTGATGATGGTAGAGTCTGACCGCTGCACAAAGCTTTCTCCAGCACATCCCAGAGATTCTCAGTGGGGTTAAGGTCTGGACTCTGTGGTGAAAATGATGCATCATGCTCCCTGAACCACTCTTTCACTATTTGAGCCCGATCCTGACATTGTCATCTTGGAATATACCCGTGCCATCAGGGAAGAAAAAAATCCATTGATGGAACAACCTGGTCATTCAGTATACTCAGGTAGTCAGCTGACCTCATTCTTTGAGCACATATTGTTGCTAAACCTGCAGTAATTATCCAATAGGAGGCTCGTACCTATTTGCTTAGTCAAATCCATGTGGCGACTTTTTTTTGGCCAGGCAGTGTATAATATATATTGTTTTACCGTCGCTGACAGCATCGGCAGCACGATTATTACAGTGAAAACAATACAACAATCTCAGTTATTAATCATCAAGTGGAAAAAAATGAAGACATCTTAGATGTTAATAGTCAGACAGAACAACAATTAAGTTTATTTGATGATTAAAAAAAACAACAGCAATAACCCCTAATCTCTTTATATCAGGCGTTAATTGTGAGCTTGTTTGATGTGCAGTAATTGTACTTTCTGCCTCGTGTCTTGGGCTCTGCCTTGATGGGGTGAATCTCGTGCTCACCACTAATAGCCTCACTGCAGAGTGTCTGTAACATCGTTTTTGAGTGTTTATTTTCATTTAGATGGAACCACATCTTTTCCTCCTGGTGCTTCTTTTGATGTTTAAGGAGCGGCCTCAGACACTGGGTGGGTTGAGAGGAAATGCAAATAAATGTGAGGGCAAAACTCTGGCTGTCATTATACAGAGACGCAGTAAACACATAAAGGCAAATGCGCCGTGTGTGAGGAAGGTAAATGCGCTGAGGAGATGCAGATTCTCCGATGGGAATGTGTGCAGAGGATCCAATTAGGAGAGGAGACAGATGAAAGTGCCACTCAGAAGCAGAGGAGGTAAACAAGACAAGCTCAAAGAGTCCAAAAGTGGTTTTTCATTACACTCAGCTGTCATATACTTAAACTTTCTTCTACCTGTGAGGGTCAGCGCTGTCACAGCAGTGCCCCACACCTCTTCTGTCTCTGGAAATAATAACTGGATGAAGCTGACCATGCTGTGCACCACTGAAAATGGATCCAATATAGGCTGTTATTTCCTTTGGCAATATGGCAAGTTGGGTATTATACCAGAAAAAAACACTGTTAAGTTACCTTTCGTTGCACATGCTGGGTGACTGCATGTTGGTCTACATCAATAAAGTTTCTCTGCTTGCTAGTTACAGAAAGCTTTAGCCTTAATAATACATAGAAATTCGAAGAAAGGTTGATGTGGTTCACATCATGCAACAGCTTTATAAGTGCTGTGGTTTCGGTGTCTGGGTTAAAGTCTGCTGACTTAACTTTAAATCAGAACTCAGCAGCAATAT
Source organism: Synanceia verrucosa (assembly GCA_029721515.1). Lineage (NCBI taxonomy): Eukaryota > Metazoa > Chordata > Actinopteri > Perciformes > Synanceiidae > Synanceia > Synanceia verrucosa. Next base: position 5,606,684 of record CM056559.1, read on the forward strand.
AGTCATCATCCCTCAGTAACAGTCCTTAGCTGGATACAAGGTGACTGTTTGGCCTCTTCATATTATTAGACAAGCCTCTCTTTTGCTTCTCATTGTCCTTCTCTGAATGGGTTTTTGCCGCTCGCCATGAGGAACGAGGAGAGAAAGCGAAGCGAAGCACCTCACTCAAAATGTCGGCCATTAAAATGCAGTCAACGTCAGCTTTTCGACGGGCACTCAAACCATCAGTGTTGTTTTTTTTTCTCTGACTCGTGGTGGACACATTCTTCAGGCACTGGGCTTTATCTGGCTGGTTAGAGTATTTGAAATCCCAGTTGGATCCTGTCATGAATGCTGTACCTGTCAGGGCAGATTGGTCTTTGATTTACACTGTGCCAATAGGCAGTTCAGATTGTGTCAGGTCATCATTCTCCTTTTCTGTCTGTGCCGTTCCTTGAATGCCATTTGGAATAATTCAACTACAGGTACGGTGACATTAACTAACTAGAATAAAATACACCGCCATGCATTGGTGACGAAAAATTTACTCTCATATTATCTTGAATGCACCAGATAAGGTTTCTGAAAATGGAAAATATGCATCTTAGTTTTATTATTTTCTTCCTTCACCGCAGCGTGCTGTAAGATGCATCAAGATGGATTGCATAAGAACTTGCATTACTTTTCTCTGCAGGTAGAAGAGATAAATCCCTGTAGAGAAGAGCTTCCACAAACATCCTCATCAATCTGGAGGCTTAATCTGAATCCAAGTTTTGTTGTGTTCAAATGCTGCAGAAAACTAAAAGAGCTTCAATTACATCTGACATTAAAGGGTAATTTTTAAAGTTTATTATATATATTTTTTGTTTTGCCCAACATTTTTGTCATTATGGTAGCATTGCAGTTCCTTTGGGAACATGGTGACATCAACTCAGCAGGAGGTTGCTAAATATGCCATAACCGTTTCACTGTAGGCGTCCTCTCCAAAAACAATGCTGACGGGGTAAATGAAGTAGTTATGTGGTGCACAGACGGATCAGCACCACATCGTCAAAAGCTCAGCTAAGACTCTTTTTTTCTGACAGCTCAATAAATCCATAGTGAGACAAGAAATCATGCTTCCCTGCCAAATTGCAATAATCAAACATGTTCTTGTCTACCAGTCTGGTTCAGCAGTTAAGACAGCCATCCTCCTTCCATCAGTGAAATCCCTCTCCATAAAATATATGCGGAAACACAGCACGGAAATGTACCAAGATCGATAACGATCTGTCATTGGCCGGAGGTTAGTGTAAAAACGTGTCTGATCATTTGACTGCTTGTGCTTCTCCATCTGGCCATTAACATCATAAATGCAATATTACCATTGTAGACAAGAGGGAGGGCTAAATCTATGGAGATACATTTTGCAGTTGACCAGTACTTGATCCCTCTGTACAATAATGTTTTTGTTTTTTTTTTATCTGTACAATGTATAAAAGGATGGCACAGCCGAAACATGCTACAGCAAATCAATAGAACAGCGCTAACATAAGTAATGCTGAAGGCTGTGAAACAGTACTTATAGGTGTCATGATCTTCATACAAAGTGAAGGACATCACTTTATTTTGAGTAGTCCTTAAGATTTCTCACTTTACATCTTGGAGTTTCAGCTCGAAAAGTTGGAAAGATACTGTGTTTAGAAAGCTGGTAAGGCCGCGCCGCATTCTTCACAAGTGCATCCACATTTCGCTCAGCCCTTGTTCGCCCTCACCAGGGTGCTATTACTTTTATAAAGCCTGGGAAAAAAAAACACTGATGGAGAAACTAAGTGGTGGCTCGCTCTGCAATCATGGTCATGGCCAGATTGTTTTCAGGTCATCAATGGCTCTAATCATCGAGCTTCGGACTGCCTTCTTTTCTTTCTGCTCATTGGGCAAAATTGATTGTGTTCTTAAATCATCCCCCTTTATTCACCAGGGCTGTATTGATTACAGTACAGCTGCACTGCAAGCTGTTGTCGCAGCCGTCTGTAGCCACTAACAAAGACGTAATCGCTCAAAGCTTCCAGCTACCAAGATGTGCTGGTTCTCGCTTCTGGGCAGAGACGTTTGCCAAGGAACTCTGAATTACTGTAACTATGGCTCATTTTGCCACGGACATGGACTCTAACAGCACACATGCTATCCACAAGGCTGGAAAGGCACAACAGGCATTGTGAAGGAGCACTGGACCATTACTTGCACTCAAGTTATTGGAAATAATTTAATTCCCATAAATGTATTCCATGCACTGTTAAGATTGGTTAGTGTCAAGGATTGTATTAGGAAGATTAACCCCTGATACCACACTCAAAATAGTCATAAAAAACATAAAAAAAATATCAAAAGTATTTCCACCCAATTTTAAGACGCTCATTTAGGCAGAAACAGGTTTGTTGAGTGAAATTAATATAAATATGTCGAATCAACATAAAGTGTTGGCGTTACTACTACTCAATTAAAAGGGTAAATTCAACGTAATAATAATTTGTTGGGTGAACATATAAAAAATATGGAAAGTTATTTCCACCCAATTATAATACGCTCATTTAGCAAGTGATGCAAATGCTAAGTAGCTAACCATAGCAGCTAATGCTGCTATGATTAGCTGCTAATGCTGCTATGATTAGTGAGCACACTATGAAAACATTCTGTGACAAAATCGTTCAAAATTATAAAGTGGACAATAACAAGTTATGTGATATTTCTGTGCAGTGGTTCATTTTGAAGTTAAAGTTATTTTAAGTTAAGTAAAGGACTTAGCTTACTGTCTTCTACAATGAACATTGTCCATTCTCAGCATGTGTTTTAAACTGTGTGCTGAACATCTGGAAGTAAAGTTTCTAAAACTCCCGGCTCGCAAACCACTGCCACCTTCTGCTCTGGAGTTGTACTCGCAATTTGCGATCTTACCCAAAATGCATTAGGCTCTGTCAACATAAATTTATTTACACAATGTTAAGTTATAACAGATCATGCTAAAATAACTTAATGATGTTCAACCACAAAACATGACTATGGTAGAAGCTACATGTTACACTTAGATTAATGTAGCAGACACCCAGTTTGGCTTTTTAGAGAGCACATGCAGATTTCCATGTTCCTCTGATAGTTGTTGTAAAGACGTCAGAGGAGAAATAGTTTGCTCTGTCAATAAAACACCATAGCAGTGGAAATGTGGAGGAGGGGATCTTCCTGGAGAAACAATTCCAGAGCAGCACTTCTTTTTTTTAATCATCACTATCAAAGAAGACAAGCAGGCAGCAAAAGCTGAATTTCCCCAGCTCTGGGGCAGAACGAGGCAGTGTTTGAGGATCACACTCAAACTCCACTCCATCGCCTATGGGGAGATAAGGTGATTATTCAGCCAGCCAATTAGGGGACTGTTTACATGTCTGCTCCTCTCTCCTGGTGTTTGTTACAGTACCACTCCGTACAGCTCCGGTCCCTGAGAGACAGCAGTAAATAATGCACTGCACAGATGTTCCTGGGTATTTACATTATACATATCAAGGTGTGCATTGGACATGCAGGCTACTAAGTATTTCTGACTGGCATTAAGGCAAACCTTATCCCAGAATGAATTTTTCAGATAAAAATATATATTTATGTACATACTTGTCAATGTGCATTTTCTTGCATTTTAAATGAGGCTTTTAAAATTTCTTCAATATTTCCTCTGACATTAATAACAGCCTTGTAATTGATTCCGAAATCCATCAAGATGGGAAATGTCAAGCAGTTTAAGAAAGGGAGGAGAGGTTTTCATCTGTCAGACTTTGGACGCTCTTTCCTAACAGATTAGTTATCACATTAGTAGTCCATATTCACCTACTAAAGGGCATAATTCATCATGTAATTGATTTGATCCTGCACAATTGAGGAATATATACACACTAAAGCCCTCACTGGAGCATGCAACATGATTACCATATTACATTTCATGCAGTGGCTTTCCATCTCGGTTCCTCTTCAGGAACATTCATATCTCATGAAACTGCTATGTTCTGGAAGCTTCCATCAGCCTTTCAGTTTCAGGGCTTCATTTTTCAAAGGCACAGCAGATGACAAAGGGTGTTCACACACACTATTAAATATACATCATCAAAGGTATTTTTTGACCATTAAAAGTGACTAGGTGCAGTGTAGAATCGACTCAACCCTTACTGACATGTTTTATTGTTTTACAGCTTTGAATTGATCAAGACTCTTAAATGGTTAATTAAAAAAAATAAATAACATTCCACATAAATTCCACAGTGCTTCCATAGGAGCGAGCATCCAGATGTATACTTTCAATACTTTGGCAGTCATGTGCTGTACATGTTATTTTGTCTGTAATTTAGGTCCATTTATAGTGATGTATTTCCCTGTTGACATCAGTTCTTTGTCTTATTATCGGAGTCCAAAAACCTCAAATAATTAAACATGAAACAATCCCAGAGGAGTGGATTCTTTTTGTAGACAGTGTATTTGTTGTCACTCATATGGATCACTTTTTTATTAAATTAATTATTTATGCAGTGAATTGGATAGATTAGACAGGCAGGCAGGATGCCTGAGCCATGGCTGAATCACTTTTGTATTTATGTTCATTTCAGGCAGCCTTCTCTTTGTCTGTTTAGGGCTCTGCTCTGTCACTTTGTAGTGCTGCGAAGGGGAGATGAATGCTGATGGATGCGAGGATTTCAATGAATATAAACCAGCTGAGCACTGCTAAACCAAGTCTGAACACCAAAAGCACTGGTGATAAAACCTTCTGTTGTGCTTCTTGTGCCTTAGATCTTGTAATCTAGTTTCCCACTGCTGTTGTGCCTTAACATCAATCTTTGTTAGATACAAAATCAAGCTGGATTCAGATGAGCGTCAGTATGGAGGTCACGGACGGCTAGACCACAACACAGAGTTCTTCACAGAGGCCCAGCCCTTCAACGGTCACCCCAACTCCATGCAGGTAATTCTTTTTTGACTCATCAAAGGTCACCTTTTGTTGAACATCATCTAGTCCTAACTCTGGAGTGTACTCAAAGTTCTGGGCCATTGTTGTCGAGTCCAGTCTATAAACTACTTTTCTAACAACCTATGCTGGATCACCATCCCACTCTGCATACTAATTCTGTCAAGTTGGAGCATTTTGTACATTCACACTGACAAAATGACACAATTAAGTGTACTCAGTGATGTCAGTATGCATACTAAATGCTTTTGGAGTGTGCTTTTGATGGACACCCTTGTTCCACAATGCTATGCACACATAGTGGATGCTCATGGCTGAAAAATATCAAAAGCTGCTGTGGGTGGTGATGAGACAGCCCAGGAAGATTAAAACTTTGGACAAATATTTCTTTTACTTTGTGGTGTCCAAATGTATTGTGCCTGAAGCATTGCCAAGTCACATGTCTAACATCATTTCCTATTATTACAACATGTGGAAAGGGTGCATTTCTTGTGTACTGCTGGCATAAATACTGTTGAGATTTAAAGCATAGCTTTGATCTTACATGCTCATTGATGATGGCGTTCTGTTACTTTAACTTGTCATATCAGGAAAGGTACATGGTGTGCCCTCAACAATGACTCCAATACAAACATTTAATGTGCCGAACATGAGACTGGAAGCATTTCTATTGCCTCCGCGTAGCTCTCAACATGGCAACCCATTATAATAGTGTATATGGAGAGTTAGTATGTATATCCAAAGTAAGGCGAACCATTCCTGGTTGACACCAGAACACCATCTTTGAGGACTCTCCAAACATTAATAAACATGAGATGGTTACTATATGCTGACCTTTACTTTCTCATATACCACCACCGTCGTCTCTGTGATTAATTGTATCTTGCAGACACATAGCTTTGATTTTTGAGGTTGCACAAAAAGCTGTGTAGAAACACAGGGTATTGTATCCATGATGACACTTAATGAAATGTTAAAAGCATGTATATTGGAGCCATCATTAATGCCATTATAGTTACACCTGCATCTTTCATGCCTGTTATGGATGTAGAGTGTAGACTTTCTCCTATCTAAAAAAAATCTCCAGCAGCTTTACATTATTCCACTTTCTTTGCAGCAATAGTGCCACAGTTTAACATGTAATGCCCCTCAAACTTGCCACTTTCTATGCGTCAATCAGTTGGCTACTGATGGATTTACAGTGGTTTAGTGTTTTCCTTTATGCATGGATAGAGGTGTACACTCAACCTGCTTGTAGCAATTACACAATATGATGAAATAGCTGTCAGTGTATTAATGTTTTGTCCTTTTATGTTTTGTGTTTGATTTCACAAATCATTTTAATTAGCTTGAAATGGAGTTTGTGTTGAGAGGATCCTTTCGAGCCATTCTAATGAGGTTTAAGTGTGCTGTCAGGAAAGAGGGCTGCCTGTTCTGGCAGAAAGCCACCATCTCTCTGGTCTGGGCCTCTCAGCTTAACCGCTGCTCTATAATTTAGTATCTTCCTCATTAATATGATTAGCTTTTAATGCGGAATCCAGAAAATGATCAAATATGCCTGCATAAAAATAAAAGGCTAGCTATGTCTATCAGGGGAAGGTATCTTTTGTTTGTGAATATCATATTGGGCTTCTGTGCATTTTACTCATGCTGGCAGTTATCCTGGAGCCATTGAGCGTTTGTGTGAATCTGATAGCTACAGCTCTTTCACATTTCTCAACAAACAATATGCATTATTCATGGTGTTAGAACTTACCTTTTTATGTGCACGCCTATTAAACTCACACAGCAGAGAATCAACCACTGGGCCTCCATCATGGACACGGCTTTAGGCTAACAGTGTGAAATAGGTCGGTCCTTGAAATACAGAAAGAAGCACTGATGTGCATTTTAAGCAGAGCGCTGGAGGATCTTCCTCATGTTTGCCCCCTTTCTTCCTGATGTAATTTTGCTTGATTAAAATGCTGAAAGGCAATAAGATGTTTATGAATAAGGTCAGGGATGAATTAGTGAGGATCAGCGCTGATACCCAAACACTCCAACTGTAAGTCTGATTGCATGTGTTAGATCTTATGTTAATGAATCCAATTAATGCGCAAGGACAGTGATGTCTGTGAAGTGGTCTGCACAGTCATCATCTTCTCTAGTTTTTCTGTGTAGTCAAATAATAACCATCTGAAGGCAGTACACTTAAGCAGAGTTGACATAGCACCTGATAAGGTGTTTGTTTATCTGAACTCTACTTGAACCTCCTCCAATCAATACTGAAAGTGTTGCAGTGAATGGATTGAGGATATTACGCTACATGTATATTAAGAGCTGGACGGAGCACTTTATTTGCAATAAAAATGTGTTTGGGAAAAACTCACATTGCCATTTAAAGCATAATTTCAGCATTATTTAACCTTAAAATCCGCTTCCTCGGTTATTATATTAGCTCAGATTTCATCAGATGATGACTCAAATTCCACATTCTCTTAAATCTCTTATTAATATCAAACACTGCTGCTTTCTTGGCCAAAATGTGAAGTTCAGTTAACAAGTCATCTGCTAATGTTGGCACCATCATGGATTAATGGAGAGGCCGACAGGGTGGGGACCTTTCTGCTTCACAGGCTCCCTCATAGAGATTGCACAGGGAGACACTAGTCTTGCATGAAGATGCTTCCTCTCCTCCTCCTCCTCACTCCTACCTGGTTATGACAAGAATAATCAGACTGGAGCATCTACGGGGGCTGCGAAAGGTTCCCACATCGTCCATGTTTTATTTAACAACTGTTGCTTTCAAGGTCTGCGCAAACTTCTCCTCTGTCTTTTTAATGGGTCCATCAGTTCTCAGTTACTGAGCGATAATAAACTCTCACATCTCCTCAGTCTGAGGACGGAGAATGCACATAATTGGATGAAGCCCGCAGAGTGGAGAGCATCCCAGTGGTGCGGTAGGCTGTGGCAAGCATCATGTAACATAACACCCTGTGTTTACTAATGCGGTCTTGGCCTGTTGTTATGTGACATCTCTTTAGCTCTTTCAGTCGTGACTTTTCTCCATTATATAAAAAAAAAAATCAGTAAAGAGAGAAAACAAACCCACCTTCTCAAAACAGACAAAAGAACGAAATAGAAGCTGGGAGAGGCGACACAGGTAAACAAATTCTAATGTATAGATGGAGGACCGCTGCAGGTTGGCGTTGGGTTGTTTCAGTTTCAAAAATAACACTGGAAAATAAAAATAATGAACTTAAAGGATCATTTTAACTCGAACAGAAAATGTCTTGTGCCAGCATTTGAAAAAAGGAAAAACATATATATACATTTTTTGACACTCAAGCGTTCTATTTTAAATTATTATTATTATTTTCTCTTCCATGGCATTCATTCAACTCAGACCTATAGGTTGTTCTGCCTGAAAGAGACTAATAATTTATCTGCAGCTCCCCTCAGCCTCATAGTGACTTTTAACTGAATATTTGCTCTGTGTCTGTAAATTTACACATTTTACTCTCACTGCTCTTTAACATCATTGCTTATTTTATAGAATACGGTTTTGTTGTTATCATTTCATTTCATCCCTGGTATGAAGAGAGCGAATATTTAAACAGCTTGCCATGAAGCTGAGTTTAAAAAAAAAAGAAGAAAACTGTTCTCTCCTCTTTATGCAAATAAAAAAATGTTGCTGCTATGCCTTTATCTGAGTGAACTGACAGCTTGATATACCCAGCAGGGCGTTTCATGAGAATCATCCATCAAGAACTAAGACTACTGCTATTGAGCGATTGCAATTTATTCATTTAGTGAGACAAAAACTTTTTTTTGTTTAAGCTTTTAACCTCTTCTGGTATGTGTCCCATTTACAGTTTTGTCTGAGTGTTATAACGTCAAAGACATAATGCTAAGAAACACTCATGACTAATTAGCTGCTTCACAACCTTTTGAGAAACTTTGCAGACATAAAAGGCCTTGTCTCCTTTGACAATTTCACACAAAAAATTAAGTGGAGAAGAAAAAGAAAGTGATGGAAACGTAGCAGACTTGTAGCAAATGATCAAAAGATGCACATCTCCCTGAGAAACATCTCAGTCTGAAGATGTGAATATACAGTACTACTAAATCCTCTTACACATACTATATGAAACGTAAACACTGTATTTTTCAACATTTTTGAGCCAAGGTATATTTTTTCATTGTTATTTTCTGATTAGCTGGAGCGTTTTAAGCTCCCGGTGAGCTCTGCGATACCCACAGCATCTTGCTAAACGTCCCACTGCTCATATAGCGGTGTAACTTGGTGGGCGTTACATAATAAATATTCATATGTGAGGAATATCAGGTGTGGCAGGTGAGAGAGTGAAATGGCTAAAAAGCATGAGACTTGAGATCCATGGTTTCAATATGATGCAGGAGTTTACATGGTAGCATCCTGTCGTTAGCAAGTAGCTCTTTGCTAATAACACACTGTGGCAGCGGAGCATCGTCAAGACCAGTACAAGAAAAGGGGATCATACTTCCTCAATTTTCTGCTTGTCCCAGACTCAGCGTCCTCTCTCACTTTCACGTGTTAGCTAACCCGATGTTCACACTTTATTCAGATTTATTTTTTTTTATGCTGCCTCTCCTGAAGTCCTTTGGTGCCCCCCAGGGGAGGCGCGCCTCACACTTTGAAAACCGCTGGCCTATATAAGGTGAAATAGAATAATTTCCCACGGCACACCTGACGATCTCTAAACGGCACACTAGCGTACAGCGGCACAGTGGTTGCATTCAGTCAGCATATGAAGCCGATGACATGATCCCGACATGAATTTTAATGTTCATTTATCTATTTTGTGTCTGATGGGAAAACACAATATTAAAATTTATCTTTTTAAGTTGCTTTAGCATAAATCTTCCTGTAAACTTAAAACTTGTAAAATATTTTTTTTCTATTTTCCAGGTTGTAAAAAGAAATAGGTAATATCCTTTAATTGACGCTAGTTAACCATCCAAGTCAAGTTTGTATTGTTACCCAGTCAGATCCTGGGTCTGCCCAAATAAAACCGGCATTCACTCCTGTGAATGCCGGTTGTATTTGTCAGGATACAGAAACCTAGTGGATGAGAGATTTCTGTGAAGCACCTCATGAATCCTTTATCAGTGTGTTTGAACATTGATCATATTGACTATTAGCCCGAAGGCTGGACTCTGCTCTTGAAGTGTGTAGAAAGTCCAAACTCTCACATGAGAGTGATACGAGGCGATACAAGAACATCCGTCAGAAAAAAAACAAGTTGAAAAAAAGGACAAACATGCTGGGCCAACTTTCTACCACAATAAATGTGCTTCATAAACAAACTGCTGTACTTCCTCCTCGCCTCATTTCTTTTTTGCAGCTCTGATATTAACACTTGGAACAAATTGGCAGATTTTTAAAGGCACCGTTGTACAGTAGCTGCTGTTGCTTACATCTGAAATGTGGTTCATGAGTATCTGCTGGTGAAGCAGTAAATACCTACTCCAATGACTCATCAGAAAGCAACACAGGCTTTATGGAAATATTCAGACAAATCCAGACCAATGCTGCAAGACCAGGCTTGCTTGTTGTTCACTGATGAGGATTGTGTGACGTTATGCATGAGAAATGCAGATTAACTCATTGAGTGCCAGCTGCTTTATAAACAGAAAGTGCCTTGTTCCACCGTTTTTTGCCCATTTTGAGTCATATTTCAAGACCCACAGAATATTTTGTACTATGTCTCTGAAAACACTGAATAGCTCAAATGAAAGAAGAGACTCTCCATTTCATCATGAAAAGAATGTTTGTTTTTACCTTGTTCCATTCTTGTTTTATCAGAGGTAGAGTAGAGGACACTTTCTGACTGGTTGTGTGATATAAATTAGATCATAACAAGAAGTCACTGGTGTTGGGAGAAACAGTGGGTTTACATACATCTGGTTGCTGATGTAAAAAATAATTATTTGTAACTGAAAGGTGCATATTTATTAATGAATTATGGGATAATGGGCCTTTGGACACAGACATGCAACATTAGTGACACAGTGGTGTCGTTCTGGAGACAGTGTTGTTGTTTTGCATTTGCATTTTGGTTCTGGCTGTTCAGCAAAATACTATACTTTATATGTTGAAACTTGATGTTCACTGCAGCTGAAACAGGTTTCAGGGGTCTGCCAACTTATTTTACTATTGTATGTATATGAACGGAAACAAATTGAATTCTGGAGCAGCGAGAGAAATAAACTTTAAGACACAGCAGAATAGAAATAAAGTCACACAATTTGTGATAAAAGTTGCACACAAGTAAGGTTTACCTACATATTAACAATCTAGTATATTGCTAGTGTTTGGCTAAAATGTAACATATTGGAAATATATTTACAGCATCTAGATATATGTGACTTATAATGGTGTCATTTTGATTGGAGCAGCATGTTAATTAGAATGTCCTCTACTAATTGCAGTGCCAACATTTGGAGCTACGTGCTGCCCTTTGTTCACAGATTGATTTAGGATTTGTCACTAATGCTATCTAGAAATAAAAGCTGTTGACATACTCCAGGTTAGACGGGAGCTTTTGTCTAAACAGGTGCAATGATTTATTCCCTGCTCTCTGCGGTGCTTCTGCATGGAGACTCTCCCACTGTGACTGTTTAATTAGTCACCAATGTCTGTGTCAGTGTTTCAGCACAGAGTGGCTCCACTCCCTCGGTGACAAACTGTTGCCAAAGAAACACATCCACAGCGAGCTCAGATCCACTGATGCCGAGGGGCGGCTTGAAGAGTTCAGGGGGGTGATTGAATTGTTTACAGTTCTGCACTCTTTTTCAGTTTTCTGTTGGGAAATATAGCATCATTTATGTCTGCTCGGCTTTTCCTTTGGCATAAATCTGAAATGACTAATGGTACACAGTGGCTCCTTTGCCTCCAAACGACACTGTGAATATCAAAAGGATTGATCAAAGACTTTATTAGCTACACTGCTCCCAACGAACACCCTCGCTAAGATTTCTTTGTACTGTATATATAAGGAATCTGACATTTCCACACTCCGCTCCCTCTGTTTTTTTCATGATGTGCTTATTTTTTTGCTGACATGTTTTTCTCCAGTTCACCAAAACTCTGGAGATTCTTTTAGCTCAGCTTATGCCCACTGGCAGATTTTATCTTCATAGAATCTCAAATTTACAGTTGATGCACAGCCAATATATGGAGATGATGAAACACACAGTAATTGCACTGATTTAAGGGTTCAGAGTTTGAAATTATGATTTTTTTGTCTCCAATTTAGGCAAGATTGCTCATTGGAGATTGTTCACATGAATGAACAAGCTTTAAGTGTTCATGAATTGGAGTCTGATGAAGTCCCTGATGTGCAGCACCTACTATATGTCAGGATGCACATCCTCCACAGCTCAAAGCCTAAAATGAATGCTCACAAGCACAACTTTACGGTGCAGTTGTACTGACTCCAGTGCCACCCAGAGGTCTTAATGGAGCAGCATGTCGGTTAGAGATGATACCTCTTTCACCTTGAGAGTCCTCTTCCATCGCAGCTGTGGTGTTTGTCTGTCTGCTCTGAAAAGTTATTTTTCTGTTCAGATCTGTATATCCCTCAAAATACACCCCCCCTCCTCTTCTTTACGGTCCCCATCGTCTTCCTCCTTCTTCTCCTCCCCTTCACGTAGCCGTCATGTCGACCTTGATTGTGAGAAGCAATCACAGCTGATCATCAAGGCACCACCATGTGTCTCCATGTCTGACTAAGAAAAGAGGATAAACGTGAAGATTCAGTAATTTCCAAAATCGGTGATCTCGTTAGCATCATTAATCTTCAGTTGTCAACTCACTTTCCTCCCTCTCTTTGTCTCTTTCTCTCTCAGGTCTACATCCCCTGCAGAACAGCTATTGTCCTGGCCAACGAGGAGATAGATTACTGTTATTAGAGGATGATTGTCTCCACAGAGACCAGGATCGAGAATGGATTCCAACCTCAAACTGAGTGTTAACAATCACCTTCATCTTAAAATGTCAACCTTGCACACCAGCCAAACCCACTTTTTGTGTTTGAGTCTTTTTTTTCCCCAAATGGGGAGGGGTAGCATTGTGAGCTTTCAAACACCATCTGCACCCATAGATCCTGTGTAACCCCATTTACTACTGATTGGTCCGTTTGGGGAGCGTCCAACCTAACCAGCAGCTAGATGCTAAAACTTTAAACCCCACCGAGTCCATCCACTACTAGCCAGCAGCCATTTATAGGCTCCGCTGAATTTGGCATGTCATCTGAAACTCATGACCAGCGACTGTGGCAGAGGGAAGCAACATGAGAAGCATTCTAAAAAATCAATATATTTTGGAATGGATATTGAAATCCATTTAATTATTTTGTATTTACATACAGAGAACATGATGTTGTCAAAGACAGAAACAGACTCACAGAGGTGAAAATGAAAATGTCCAGGTATTTAATCGTTAGTGATTGTGACTAATTTACCTTTCAGGACCATGTACCTCGAACAGTATTGCAATTTGCACAAAGTAATGAGCTGCTTTGAATAGTTATACATTTAAGCGGTATGTAAAACAGTGGTGTTGTAATATTTGAATAATTGTAGCATTGGGAGCATTTGTATGGTTATTTATGGCCCTGTTATTAAGCCAGTAATTTGCAGCTAAAGCAAAGTGATAAAATAATCTCATTTGGATTGTTCACAGTATGTTGCATAATGCACAAGTATGTTTAGCTGATTTTTTTCCACTTAACAAAAAGTAATGCATGGTTTTCACCCACTCTAAATTCTGTTAACAAAACATCATGCTAATATATCAACAGATATAATGATAAACTCCCAGTCTTACAGGTAGGCTATGACTAACACACCTGACTACTTTAATATTCATGTGCACCCTGTTCGTTAGACACTGCAGCACTCCTCAGGGATTATTGCAGAAAAAAAAGACTAAATTCACAGAGAAAAGGTGCGTCCCTCCGTATTAGCTCAGACTTCTGAAGAAAAGTTGCAGCACTCATCCTGTGTTCCCCATCCACATAGGAACATCACTGTGACAGGTGACTTTTGGACTCCATGCAATGTCATTAAATTATCTCTCATACAAGAGGTTTTATCTTTTAGAATAATGTTTTGCAAATGAGCTAATTGATCCATGTCCAGCCTTTATGCTGATTTTTTTTTTTTGTACAATCCCTTGTTGCCATGCGAATGGATGCCTCTTGGACAACTTTCAGCATTCCCTGCACATTTCATCAAAGCAATACTGTTAAAAGTGAAACAAGAGCTGATTTTGAGCATCCCAGATAAAAGCTAATGCCTTCATTTACTGCCTAATTCTGTGATCCACACCTGCTGCATTAGCAGCGACTCTCAGCCATATAAACCGTGTATTGTAGCATATGTCAGGTTTTGATCTGCCTTCCCCAGCAGCTGAAGAAAACATTTATATTCAGGACCATCCCCCCCAGTGTTTAGCCAAAAAGTATCATGAACATGTCATTTCTTTTTGTGTAACGCTCAGAGAATGCCCTTCTCAGCCTTTTGAAAAGCACAGAGAGGATCACTGCATATATTTCAAGCAATGAAGTTGAGTGTTTCATCATCCCTCATCTGACCCGACGTCATTGGCGTTATACCACTGCCAAAACGAATTGTCTGCAGTTGTTCTCAAAAGTAAAATTGATGTCTGATACCCAGTAAGTGATGCAGCGTGTTTCTTTCATTATTACTAATGATAATAAATCAGTGTCCGTCCAGCCACAAGAACAATGGATTAAGTGGATGTGCAGTGTGACTACTGATGCTGGTCCTGTGAACTTTGCGTAGGGGAGCACTGAAGTCTTTGGGATGCCAAAAGAAGGAATCTACATTGAATGCCACACTCCAGGACATAAAGTTTCAGTTTCCATTTGGTGAGCGGGGAAGCTGTGAAATGTTGTTATGGCACTCTCCAGAGCAACCGCCTCAGTGGTTCCCCCAACATGATGTAAGGGGGATGAAAGACAACCCAGACTATAATGCGTAAATTTCCATTTCCGAGGCATCCTCACTTTGTGCTACTTTATACGCTGGCATCGATACAAGCAGCTTTTTAGGGCAGCTGCACCATGAAAAGCAGTTTGGGAAGATCACAATGTGGCTTTTGTCCAGGCTGTTTCACAAATGTGCTGCTGATTCATTTCTGTGGTCCTTTCTGAGGCTGCATTTTTCTGTTTTGAAGTGAAGTTATTGAATCTGTTTTTTTCTGTACCTGGGTGACACACCACACATTTTAATTCCTGGATGGTTTGCTAGGTTTAGGTACATTTCCAAGCTGCATGACACACAGTAACTGAACTGTTGTTAAGTGTAACCACCATCAATATGACTTCCATGAGATATCCATCCAGGACATGTATGATGTGCTGTGCTGGAGAAGATTTGTATAAGTAACCCTGACTACACAGAGCGTATTGTGTGTTGTAACAGTTTGTTTGTATTTGTTATGGGCTCACAAGCATCGACATGCCTGGAGGGAAGATCCTGGAGAATGGAATATTGTCAGAGTCAGAATTGGGGGTCTGACATGCACAAAGAGGATGTTTTTCAGAGTGTGACCCAGGAGGCTGCACAAGTCGGGAAGGGATTTCAGCATGAACACTGCTGCAGCGCCAATACAAAATACCTGTGATTATACTCTATTCTGTTGCTGAGATTTACAGACGAATGCTGGCTGAGATCTAGACAAACACTTTTAGAAATTAGAAACGTAAACAGTACAGTACTGCACAGTAGGTGAACAACCAGTATATAATTGTGGGAACAAATGCAGGAAACCATTTATTAGCATTCAGTGTCCTATAGAGCAATATTCCATTAAATGCTATAATAAAAAGGGTCTACAATGTATTAGAGCCCTTAAACAGCAGAGAAAACCAGTCCTTGAAAACCCCATTTAACCGCATGGGGCAACCCCCAGAGCTTTTCTGTGGACAAGTCAGGTTTGATTAAACACAAGCAAGAATTTAAAGACAGACTTAAACTTTGTTCCGTCAAGAACTACAAGGTTTGTTTTTGTTTCATTATTCATCTGTACTTTTAACACTCACTGTACTGTGAGTGGTAGAGGGCTTGTTCTTTCCTCTCATGACTTTGTGGAAGAATCAAGAAGAGCATGTCTTCATCTTCTGTTCAGTTTCTGAAAAGAGGTAGCCTGTGGTTTTCAGGAACAATCACCTCCTGCAGGTTTGAACGCCTCCGGCACACCGTATGGAACCTGATGCTTTTTAAAACAGTTAGTTATATTTTTCTAGGATGGCAAAACACCTCCTATATAATGCAGTCCATGGTATCACTTCTTGGTATATAAGGCATTTAGATGGTACATAAAACTTTAGCCTTGATAATCTGAATGCAGTGGCGTGTCCATACTTTTTTGGCAGGGGTGGCCCAAGTGGGCACTATCATGCAGGGGTGGCCAGCATGTGCCTCGATCAAAACATTTTGCATTTGCTGCTCTTCAGAATTAGTATTGTCTTCTTCTTAACTGCTCTTCCCTCCCAGCACATCAACACAGATTTAACAGCACTTATATATTCACAGAGTCTTCTATAACCATCTAGATTTAAATATCCACTGTGGAATGAAAGAAGTTTAGACTATGTCCTATTCAGGTAGTACGTAATCGCCCTCCTTGTTTTCATGACAAGAAAAGGATTCTTTGAATTTGTTGTTTTTAAGTCACCAGATAGCCTTTTTATTTATTTTTTTTCTGTAAAAAAAGTGTGCTTATGTCTGACTTGAATGGTAAGAGCAGTACAAACTCTTGTTTTGCATCATCTCTTCAATGAAAGCATGAAGATGGAACTGATATCACTCTTCTCATACCAAACACCTTGGGTCAAACTGATGGGAATCTTTTTAATCTTTTTTTACTTTTATTGTGATTGATAGCGGCGGCTGAATCAGGCTGTTTTTACTGGAGCATCGAGGATAGAAGAGAGAGCAGCGCTGATATTCTTCTTCTCAGTGTATTTCATCTTTATGCAGCACTGGCAGTGACTGGTTCCATCTCTGGGACCTTTGTGCAACATGTTTTCTTTTGTTCAAGGCAATTAGTGTTCTCCTGGTGTCTTATGTCTATTCAGTCATCTTTAACAGCCTGGATGAAAACCATCATGCTGAGGCTCCTGAGAACCTGAGCTGTGAAACACCAGTGGAAACTGCATTAACACTCAATTCTTAGATAAGTGGGAGAGGATCTACCAGAAATGAACAGATCCTGTATCTAAAAGGAGCGAAATGCAGCCATATCTGGTGAGTTTAGGAGTGTGCACGTATTTCTGATGAAGTACTTCTTTCTACGTCCCACAGGAACGACATTACTTCAAAATCACCTCAGAGCACCGACTCCCATTTATCAGGGCGATCCACAATTGGTCCACAGGGTGAGCAGCAGTCAACCATAAATCTAGAAATGTCAAATAAGGCAGCATCTACTGCACTTCTCTTACCAATTAGGTTTTGGTAAGCTTTGATACATGTAGTGGTTATCGTCAAAGCAATCATGAAGCAGCTCTCATATCCAGCTGATCTCAGCAAGCTTTTTCAGCAGGGCCTCAAACTGAATCCCTCCATCCCAGGCTGGATGGAGCTTAGTCATGACTGGAGTGACTTCCTCTTTGTATGCTGAGCAGTCTGAAAGGATCTCCTTGCATTGATAATCCTAAATCCTGGTGTAGATTTTGGGCCTATATACGAGGACTCGGGTTGAAATAAGAGGATCAGGACACGGCACTGCTCCCTCTGTGAATGGAGCAGAACAGCTTTGTTTCTTTGAAAGCTCACAATCCATATCCATCATCAGCTCTGATGTGACTGCTTGTATGCAGCCATGAAGGGAAGGAGGAGCTGTAGGAAAAATATTAACACAGAGCCAAATTAAAAAATAAGACATGTTGCTGTTTTTCATCACCATAAGCAGGGTTCCTGCAGAGGGAGCTGGAGGGGTATTTGCTTGTAAAGAGCGCTCTCTAGTGGTGGCAGGCTGTGTCTGCAGAAAGGCAACAGCTTCTCTGATAATAGAGGAGTAAAATGCGGGCGGAGCCACAGACCGCTGGGTGGATATCACCATACTCCCTACTGAGGATCTCCGGCCACGCTGGTTTATCCACCCAGACCTCTGTGAAAAGTTTCACACTTTCATGGGATTATTATCATCAAACTTCTTCATTATTGACTTCTTGAGTTGAGTCCTGCACAGTGAAAGACGCACAAACAGTTTGCTGATTGGTTTATTCTCTAAGAAGGTAAGACTCAACATGCTGACTCTCTCTCTCTCTCTCTCTGGAGATAAATTCGTTTTTCTTCATAATCCTAACATGAATTAGTCTGCAGCTGCTTGTGAAAGACAGTAAAGCAGCAGCACACGTGTCCTGCACTAGTCCATAAGGAAGCAGTGCTCATGGTCTGTGGAGGAGGAAGGACGGAAGGAAGAAAGGAAGGAAGCATTCGGCTGATGCAATAGAAGCTGAGGACATCAAACTGATCAGAGAGCAGCCAGCAGCCTGTTTCTGTCTTCATACTGGACCAGCACTTTTTAAAGTAGATCTGCATGCATCAGAAATGTGATCTAGAGGCAGAAATGAAGCAGTTTGTGTGTGAAAAGTGTGCAGGGTTAACAGCAGGGAAACTCTTCCTTTTATAGAGCCTGAACTGATGTGAACCCACACTATAAATACACCAACATTACAGCACATTTGGTTTACCTATGGCTGAATAAGAAGCTAGGAGTGGTATAGCCACCATGATTATTATTATTATTATTATTATTATTGTTATTTAAATACATTTAATTACTCCTAATATGTTTCTATCCTCTCACGCAGACCACACTTGGACCAGTTTAGTGCTATGAAAGATCTCTTTATGTGAAATGACACATTGCAGAGTTGAATCAAACCAAATTTAATGATTACTGAATAATCTGTTAACCTCTACAACAGTCAGCCCTTTGTACAAGGAATTTTCAAAATGAGTCCTAAATAATTTGGGTGGAATGAATAACAAAACAAAACAAAACTAGTTTTCCACCTGAGGTCAAAGGTTAAATGGCACAATGGGTGGTTCCTCCTGGACATACCTGCACTAATACTTCTCTAAAATTGTTCAGTTTCACCTTTTTTTAACATCTACTTTTGCACAGTTCCTCATCAGATGTTACATTATTAATTACTTTTTGAACTGGGTGACTAGACCATGACTCACTCTAAATATTTTTGTTTTATTCTTAGGACAAGTACATTTACATTTTCTGTTGTGTTCCAGGTGAATTCTATGTCGATTCTGACACTTTTGTAGAAAAACTCACAGGTGACCAAAAGTATTCCTACAGCCATTGTATTTGTCAAGATATATCCTGTTTATTTTGGGTGTGTCATTTTCAGACAGGAGGCAGAAAAGAAGGCTTAAAATGATAATCAGTAAAATGATAATCATCTGTCAACAAGGGCCTCATGTGCAACATTATCATAATAATATCATAACAGGTCAAATTTAAATCAAGGAGTATGATTCCTTTGTGCTTTAGGTGCATGCATGTGTTGGTGTTACTGGTCAATAATGACCCCTGCTGTTCATACTGTCTGGAGATAAATGCGACTGTAACGTCGAGGCTACCGCAGTCTGAATTAGTCACATCAGACTGGTGTCTTCAACTTCCTCTGGTTCATTTTAGTTCAGTTTTCCTTCTTTGTGTTGCTGTAGCAATGAAACACTGTCTACTCAGTCAAAAAGCACATTATTGTATCATGTTTAGGACCTGTTATGGTCTGTTGGCAGGTTACAAAAAAAATATTACATATTCAGCCAATTTAGTCTTTTAATATGCAAATATCTTGTCCGAGAAACATAGCAGGCATCTGATCATAGACACAGGACTGCTCCTGCAAATCAGGGACATTTAACTATTCACACACAGTTAGTCGTGCATGTTTATTTATGGAGATTTATGGAGAATATAATTACTTTATTGAGCCCAACCTGGTTAAAGAATATTGCAGCAACATCAAGAAATGCAATCACAGTTAAAAAAAAACAAGAAAAAAAACAACAACGAAAAAACCCAGAAAGGTATTACTATTTTCAGTTCAAGTATAAGATAGAAGAGCACTATTATAAAGTATAAAAAAAAATGTATATGCAGATAAATAATTATGACTCATAGTGCAAATAAATTGTAAGCCTGCAGTAAACTAAAAAAAAAAATAATGTAGATAAACAGGTGCAGTGAAGTGATGATGAACAATATGATATAACAATTACGACTCTATAAATAATGCAAATAAACAGTAAGGTGAAGCTGACAGTTGGTGTGTACTCTAGACTGACTTTTATGGTTTCGTCACACAGCACAGACCAAGAGGAAAACAGAATGTAAACAGTGGATCAGTGAAGGTTAGCTGAGCTCTGAAGGGCGGATGTTTTAGACGCTGCACCTGGCCTCCAAGCTGGGTGTCAACATCTCTCAATCTACATCATGGATGATGCTATTATTGGCTGTACTGTATGTTTGACATGCAGACATTGAACTGCTAAAATGTTCATCTTCAACCCTCAGTGTTTGTTTATGTCTGTACCCTTTAGTTTTCAGTCTGCCCAGCTTTGGGACTTTGGGACAGCTTTGGCAACAAGAAACTTTACTTTGAGGCTTCACTTTCTGCAGGTGTGAACATTTCAGCAACACTCAGACACCAGTGAAAGCTGTGGTTGTTTCTCCACCAGCTGGCTCTTGTTGTTTCATTCTTTTGTTGGTACCTTTGATGCTTCAAGGTCAACGTGGCCTTAGCGGTGTCACTGAGGCCCAAATCCCTGGAAAGGAAAGTTTGTTTGGCTTGTGTGTGCTGTCTGTTTTATGATCGCCCTCACATGGCACTTTGTTTGCTCCGTCCCCAGATACACCACAAGGGCAGGTGGGCGTTTTGTAGTGTTGCTAAATACACTTCACGTGCCAAATAGGACATCAGTGGTCCCTGATTTGGCTCATGCTTTTAAGACATGTGGGAAAAAAATTATAATTTAAGACAGTTGGCAGTTTTTGCATGTGTCTGTCACAAATTTACACATCCAGTATTAATTCCTGTTAACTATATTTTCAGACTGATATCTTTGTTTATTTACTTGGAAAGAATCAATGGGAAAGTAGCTTTATAATACTAATACTGTTTGATTTTAGGGGTGGGAAAAATATTGATGTGGTAATGTATTGCCATACTTTTGCTTCTGATATAATATTGATTTTAAATTTCTTAATATTGATTTTTTTTCCTGCAAAAACGTCATGTTTTGGATCAATTGTAAATCCAGAACTTCCAAATGTTGAAATAAAAATCTAAATAAAAGTAATAATAATAAAAAAAAATCCCTTTTAACATGGTAACTTCGACAGCCCTGATATGTATGTATGTGTATATGTACGTATATATATAAATATATGTACTATACATATATAAACATATGTACATATATAAATATTCCTACATATATTCATGATATGTATGTATGTGTATATGTACATATATATATATATAAATATATGCACTGTACATATATACTGAATATATGTAGGAATATTTATATACAGTATGTACATATATAACTATACCTACATATATTTATGTATATGTACATACTGTATATACAAATTGTATTTTAAGCTGCATTTTAAATTTCTCAGTGACTTATGTCACATAAAATATCACAATATCGCAATAATGTATTGTGACTCAAGTATATGACACATATCATATCATCCTCTCCAATAGCCACCCCTATTTGATTTGAGTTCATAGATTTATTGTGACCCTGCTGTCTCCTCCCTGCATGTAAACAATGTCAGAGCTAACAGAAGACATTTGAAGGGGGAAAGTGTTTAGCCTTGGGCCAAATAGTGAAAGCCATGTGACTGAATTCACTCACATGTCCCCCGTGTGTCACCAGCAGGTGCTGAGTTTGCTGATTGGCTGAGAAAAGGGCAGGGTTGCGTCCTGCCCACCCTCCTATTATAGCTCAGCCACTGCATGTCACATCATGTTCATGCCACAGTACGCCTACGCCTCTGCTGTGAGTTCTGATCATATTGTTTAAACATGATGGTTTTCCTCCACTTTGTTTTTTTTTCCCAGTTGTGTAAATTTACTAGGGTCATCAGAACCTCGAGAGTCAACACAAACCTGTTCAACAGGCACTTTTATCTTTAATTATGTCTATGTTTGAAAGAAAGATTAACTCCAATTCTTCAGTAGAAATCCTCTTCTGTGCAGCTGCATATTCACCAAGCAATTCATTCATGTTTTCTTATTTGATTGTGATTCCAAATTTAGAATAGTTAAACTATGTAACTCTGTTTGACTGAATAGCTTCTGTAAAAAGGTACAAACATTTTTTCCTGTATTCACTTCCTTATCAGTAGAGTCGGCCTCTCTTCACGGGGGGAACATGGCAGACGTCACAGCTGCTGTGTCTCGAGCCCTGAGGCCATGTGAAGTGTCACTGTGCTATTTGTGAGCCGGACACCTGAATGGTTTGTACGCTCGAGGCGTCTGTGTCACATGTCAAACCAGCGCGCGTACACGTCGCTCTCAGCTCTATTCATCCTCAGCCGACTGGAAAACGAGTCTACAGCTTGACTCCTACAAAGGGCTTGAGTGGATTTATAAACTGAGCGAAGAGCGACTGTACTTTCCAGTGAAGAAACAAGATCTTGTGTTGTGTTCTGTAGTGGAAGTGAGTACTTGTCTGCATTGTTAGTCAGATCTATATCCGTCTCCGCTGTGCTGTTTTAAGAGAGACTTTGAAATTGGATCTCAGATTGACAGTTTACGCTCTGCACAATATTTACAGATTCATGTGATGTATTTGTTCTGAACTTTTATCATAATAAATAGTGAGATTTAAATTGTCTCTTACTGCTGACTTTGTAGTATTGAATTATTTTTCACGTTACAGTATCTGAAGAAGTTATTTACATGCATTAATCTGCCTCTGTTCATTTTTTCCTTGTCTGTTTAATTACATACTTAAGTCAGTGCTCTGTCCACAGGTAATTCGTTGTCTGAAGAGCTTTTGGTGCCAGTCAGGATGATTCTGGCCACATTAAAGGGTATAGGGAAGCAGCTCCTGCGGGTGAAGGTTGTGGACTGTAACGCCGAGGACTCCCGCTTGTCTCGATGCCTCAACACCTTTGACCTGGTGGCCCTGGGCGTCGGCAGTACGCTGGGCGCTGGAGTCTACGTCCTCGCCGGCGCTGTAGCCCGGGACAGCTCTGGACCCGCCATCGTCCTCTCCTTCCTCGTAGCTGCCCTAGCCTCGGTCCTGGCCGGTCTGTGCTACGCTGAGTTTGGAGCCCGTGTCCCCAAAACTGGCTCTGCATACCTCTACAGCTATGTGACAGTTGGAGAACTATGGGCCTTTATCACAGGCTGGAACCTCATCCTGTCTTATGTGATTGGTGAGACTCTTTAAATAAATAAGGAAGGAAGTGAGTTGGCTGCTACACCAGATGTTGTTCAGATTATGTGGATACTTTCCTCCAAACAGGAACTTCAAGTGTGGCCCGAGCGTGGAGCGCAACCTTTGACGAGCTGATTGGAAAGCACATCGAGGAGTTCTGCAGACGCTACATGACCATGAAAGCCCCCGGCATCCTGGCAGAGTATCCAGATATGTTTGCCGTCTTCATAATAATCACTCTGACAGGTGAGGAGCAGCTCGAATGTACCTCTGTCTTACTCAATGAAGGTTTTCATCTTTTACATTGTCTTATTTAACTGCTTGTAGGACTGCTTGCATTTGGAGTGAAGGAGTCGGCTTTGGTAAATAAAGTGTTCACTTGCATCAATGTTCTGGTGCTGCTGTTTGTGATCATCTCCGGCCTCGTCAAAGGAAACCTAAAAAACTGGAACTTGAACCCTGAAGAAATCCTCAATGCTACCAGCAACTCCAGCCTCAAGTAGGTGAAATGAAGAGCTTATTCCTATGCACATCATCATATCATTGTGTACTGTGTTTGAAATGAGTATTTCTTTTTCTTCTAGCATGTCAGATTCTTCACCGTCTGAAGAAAGTCTTGGTGAAGGCGGCTTCATGCCCTTTGGCATGACTGGAGTCCTCTCTGGTGCCGCCACCTGTTTTTACGCCTTTGTAGGGTTTGACTGCATTGCCACTACAGGTGAGAGGAACTGCATTAAAACGCTAAGCAGGGGCAGCACTAGGTTTTAAGGACAGGGGGGCTTTGTCCCCAGGTGAGGATACTTTGGAGAACAAAAATACTTTGTGCAGGGCAGGAGAAAAATAAAAAGGGGCATATTTTTGCCTCCCAATAGGGCAGTTTAGCATGTTTTGCCAAACAGGAGCACTTATGTGTGCGCTTTTGCCTCCAACCATACAGTCGGGCCATGGGGGGGCGTATTTAAGTGATTTATGAACAATGATGACTAAGGTTATATGATTATTTATTTAAACTCATATTCTGGCCACTTCATATTGAACTTGTCTGCACTTTTTTGTAAAAAAAAAAAATAATAATAATAAAATGACCTATGCCTTTTTAAGAGTGTTTTTTAATGTATTTATTTAGGAGTGATGTGCATATTGTCAACAGAAATGACAAAGAGAATGTTCAGTTTGTGTGGAGTTTCTCCTGGTTAAGAGGACTGCCTGTTGCATTTTGAAATGCAGCATTTCATTTGCTTTTCTTTATATAAATAAACCAACAACAAATTATTTAGGAGGGCATAAGAATATACAAAATAGGCCTTATGACACCACTGATGCTATCCTCTCACACCTCTACTTCTGTTTCCCCCAGGAGAAGAAGTAAAGAATCCCCAGAGGGCCATTCCCATCGGGATTGTGTCCTCGCTTCTTATTTGTTTTGTGGCATACTTCGGTGTGTCGGCGGCCCTCACTATGATGATGCCTTACTACTTGCTGGATAAGAACAGCCCTCTACCTGTGGCCTTTAAGTATGTGGGCTGGGAGGGAGCCACGTACGCAGTGGCCATCGGCTCTTTATGTGCCTTATCGACCAGGTAAAAGATTCTCCTCCACCTTCTCAGCATGAGGACATTTGTAGATGTTGCATGGTTTTTTGAATTATTAATGTCCATTATATAGAAATTGATATATTCCCTTGTTTAATTCAGTATGTAAAGGTGCTCTGAATAACGAATAGAGCACCTTTATGATGAGGTATTAACAACACACCCTTATTTGCCAGATGAGCTGATGAGTCTCTAAAGGAAACTGGGTTGCTCATCCTTAGATGGTCTTCTGACGTAGAGTTTCTAACACCCCTGTCCTTTTTGACATACTTATGGTGTGGGTCTGTTTTCATAGTTTGGACTTAACTTCCAGTTATGACAAACCTAATTGTTACTACAAAACATTTTAGACAGCATTGTCCTTCCAACTTATGGCAAAAGTGAGCTTTTCTGACTGTGTGTATTCACGTGCATGGCATGCTCTCTTTCTTTCTCTCCCATACTAGTTTACTAGGCTCCATGTTCCCAATGCCCAGAGTGATCTGGGCCATGGCAGAGGACGGTCTGCTCTTCAAATGTTTGGCCCACATCAGCCCACGAACCAAAACCCCTCTAACAGCTACAGTAACATCAGGTGTTGTGGCAGGTGAGGTCATGACCTAAACCTACTAACTGGTTGGGTTTTTTGTCACCCTATAACCCTACAAGACGCTCTTGGTACATAAGGCCTCAACGCGAGCACCCGACAAAAAACCAAGATTGTGATGCATCATATGTAATATTTCACAGTACGGTCGGGCTCAGTTGAGGCTTTGTGTCTAACCAGAGTTCCTAAACAGACTCTTTAAGTTAAAAAAAAATCTCTGCCTCCTCCTCCTCCTTCTTCCTCCATCCATGGCTTAGTCTCCTTGGCTCCATGTTTCCGCTCCCACGCATTATCTTTGCTATGGCTCGCGATGGTCTACTCTTCTCGTTTTTGGCACGTGTCAGCGAGAGGAAGACGCCCATCATCTCCACCTTGGTGGCAGGGCTCATGTCTGGTAGGTAGCTGAGATGAGGCCAAGGTAACACTGCCCTCTTTGGGAAGGAGGATGGTGGCATCAGGGTTGTAAATAAATGGAGCTGTACTGTAACAGTTTGATATGTTTTCCATTGCGGTCACTGTGTTTTGCACATTTTTTAGTAATTATTTTCAGGAAATGTCATTTTTCTTATGTTATGTATTTTTGTGTGTCCTGCAGCTGTGATGGCTTTCCTGTTTGACCTGAAGGACCTGGTGGACCTCATGTCCATCGGCACTTTGCTGGCCTATACTCTGGTGGCCGCATGTGTGCTGGTCCTCAGGTGATCCTCATCTCATTTTATATGTAGTCTTAGGTTGATGGGATGCTTGAGTACAATAGGCTGGTCTCAGCCATAGCGAATAGTCGTTTGGGAGTTCTAAGTCTGGTTTTGATCGTCTGTTTTTCCATCTGAAGGTACCAGCCTGAACAGCCCAGTGTGGCCTATGAGATGGCGAACACCCAGGATGAACCGGAAATGGCAGAGTCTTCAAGCGTGGACATACTACCTCAACCAGAGGATCACTTCACTATGAAGAATCTGCTTTTCCCTTCAAACACAGAGCCGTCCCCTCTGTCCGGGTTTGCCGTCAACATTTGCACCAGCATACTCGGTGAGACATGAAGCCCAGAGAATAATCCACCTGGTGACTAAAACAGCATCTCATCTGATGACCTCTCCTTCCTGTTGGTTTCTTCCCTCCAGGTGTTCTGGTTTGTGTCTTCTGTGTTGTAGCTGTCCAAGGAGGGCTAGCATCCTGGTCAGTGTCTGTCCTCTGTGTCCTCATGGCGGTCTGTCTGTTTGTCACCTTCATTGTGTGGAGACAGCCGCAGAGCAAGGCCAAGCTCGCCTTCAAGGTACACTGTGTTCTCTCTGGTGACATTTTTGTAATAATATTACTGCTGACAGTTCTGACTGCAGGGCAGCTCACAATTAAATCATATCACTTTATGATCATAGTGAGCATTTCACTGCATAGTAATACAGGGTCATACCAGTGGCATCATTAGGCCTATTTTAGAGTCCTAAAGCAGCCTTATGCCTCCCCTAAGTCATTTGGTGTTTCTTTTTTTTTTTTTCATAAAAAAAAATAATAATTCCCCAGAATATATTATCTAATTAATTAATAATACTTTATTTTCTTTTCATTCCTGCCCTTCAAGAAGTCTCTGCACGCCACTGTTTATATGTGCTGTGTGTGTATATAAGTAGCCTCACCTGGGGGCTACATGGCAGGCAAACATGACCTACAGAAATGTATCTATACACTGTATGAGGGACAGTTAAACAATGGCATGTATAGACACAACATTACCCACTCAGCATTAATATATTTTTTCTTCATATTCATGGTTATAATGCTAAATACACACGCTCTCTTCTCACAGGTTCCACTGCTGCCTTTTATCCCGGTCATTAGTATGTTCATCAACGTCTATCTGATGATGCAACTCGACAAAGGAACCTGGATGCGCTTCTCCATCTGGATGGTTTTAGGTAATTTGGATTTTTGGCAGCATCAAACATTGTCTCTGCTGCTCTTGTGTTTTGAAAATGCATGTCTGTCACACCATTTGCAGGTTTCTTCATCTACTTTGGCTATGGTATTCGCAACAGTGCAGAGGCAGTGTTGACCAGGTCCAACGCCAACTACTCGCCAGCCTGCACGATAAAGGGAGAGCCCATGGTGACAGAGAAGGAAGCCTTCCTACACAACACGCAGAACGCCACCGGAGACGACGATGAAGATTCCTGAGGAAACAGGAGGTTCACTAATCCACTCACACTTTTGTTCCGTTAGATTCTCTGACTAGTTACAAATCCAGGAGTTTTATGGAGAAATTAATGCATCCCCCCCAGTCAGTGAAGAGTTGTTTCCTTATTCCAGCTAATATGTTTGATCAAAATAAGAAGATTAATTAAATGAGGCTTTGAAGTTTTAAAATTAAGGAGTCACATCTGAAAACCTATAATTTATTTTTTAGCTAAAAAGGATTTTTTGTATTTTTTGCACGTTGATGTGACAAAGCAGGACTAGTTCTTTTTAAGGCATCTGTTGTATATATTGTATATCTATTGTTAAATTTTATTTTGGTTCCTTCATCCACAATCAGAATGACGAGTCACTTTTTTTTTTTTTTTTTTTATTTCTTCTGTAATAACCTATTTGAACTCAACATGTTGCTCAACATTTGTATTTATTGGCTGTTTACAGAAAAGACAAAAAGCATTTGAACTCATTGAGTACCAGCTGTTTTATAAAACAGAAAGTGCCTCGGGCCATTTTGACCCACAGAATATTTTATACCATGATTCTGAAAACACTGAATATCACAAATGAAAGATGTGAATCTCTATTTCATCATGAAAAAAAAGTTTGTTTTTACCTTGTTTCATTCTTGTTTTATCAGAGGTAGAGTTGAGGCCACTTTCACCAAAATCACCGCTTTTTGTCCAGATTCTGTTTGTTTTACTCTCTAATCATGATTATCACGTCTCCACTTCCTGTTTTGAGAGTTAATGAAAATGAATGGAGGCCCATCTTTTTTTCATGAAGATTTCTAAGTAGTTACAGTGCCAGCTATAATCCCTTTTTGAACTCCACATCCCTGCATTTCACAATCAGCAAATAATTCTTCTCAAACTCAGCTGAGAATTTCGTAGTACTGTCAGCTCCTTTTGGTTCTCCAAGTTTACCTCAAAAGGTACAACTTTTGACTGTATTTGGTTTTCATGAACAATCTACTGCATCATGGTGCTCGGAGTTGTCTGGTACAGTACTTTGTGATCAGTGTGTCTCATTGTGAAGATGTTTGGCTTCCACAGCTACTAAATGATGGTTTCCTCACATTTAACAGAGCTCATATACAACAGTGTTGTCTCAAGCCAAAGAAAAAAAAAGCTGCCAATGAGAAATGATTCGGATACATCAGATGATGTATTTTAAGTGCCTGTTTCCCAAATGAATGTTACATCTTTAATCGTATGATATGCCTTCGTCACCAACTAGGATTGTAAATTATATCTATGGATTTTCAAAAGTCTATATTTATAATATCAGCGAAATTTCACTTTTAATTCACATACATCACAATGGGATGAAGTATAGTTCAGTATCGGTTTCCATGGTGATATTCACTACTGTATATGCAGAAACATACTCCTCCAGCAGTTATGTGGAAGTGCCTGTGCCAGTCAGATATCATGGAAAGGAAAGGTGATTGAGTGTGTGTGTGTGTGTGTGTGTGTGTGTGTGTGTGTGTGTGGAGTCCCAGGGCAGCTAAAACCTGAACGTGACATATTGGAGTGTGTGTGTGTGTGTTGACTAAAGACTGGAAATGCAACCTTGTTTTAAAAAAAAAAAAAAGACTGAGTCTTTCCAGTGACAGCTGTGGACGGAGGCTTTGTGTTTCTGAGTTGTCTGTTCTTCCATCCCATTACTGTGAACATGATATCTCAGGAGCACTTCGAGGGAATTTATTAAGATTTGGCACAAACCCAGGATTTCACAGAAATGTCTAACATTTTCGACACACATGGATGTAAAGTGCAAAGGCATACAAACATAAGGCAGTAATTCTAGTTAAAAAAAAAACTACTGATGTTGCCACAAGACACATTCTTGTGAGACTTAATTGTTCGTGTGTCAAAACAGTGTTGTGAATACTACTAGTTTAAAATACTACATTGCTTTGTAAATAAATATGATGTAACTTTGTTTAATTTTAAGATATTCACGCAGCACTGTCAAATTTGATCGTGCAGAAAGTTACTGTTTTCTGTCTGCGACTGGTTTTTATCTGAATTGAATCAGAGGGACATTATCATATGTAAATTTTGATTATATTACTGTTTTAAATGATGACAGTGTGATGTCTTTTATAGCTTTTAAGTAACCACCCACAGTACAACTTTCACTTTTTACCCCACAGCTTTAATCTATACATTTTACATACTTTTATATATTTTGGTGCAAGCATTGTATAGAGTAAGTAACAAATACAAACTGTGTCTACAGTACTGTAGCAGTTAACAAAAAGAAAATATGGAATATATTTCACAGACATTAATTCATCCTTTTGTTATGCTGCTGCAGTCTATGCTGGTGAAACCACAAATGGTTATTTTTGTCATCTTTGGCGCTGTCTATGTAAACATTTGCATACTGCACTATTTCAAAACTTTATGAAGCTTGAAAAAAAAAAGTTCATGTGTAGGTCAGCTGTTCAGCATGTCTTACCGTGATATTGGTTGTGGTTTGTATAGTTTCTGCTGTAAATAAATAATGCTGAAAGTTAAAGTTGTTCTTATTTTTTTTTTTATTCCCCCCTAATGAAGGGCACACATCACACCAACATATTGCATATACAGTACTGGCTCAAAAGCCATAACATGAGGTAAAACTGATTTATTCAAAATCACCATCACTACCAAGGAAAGAGAAAGTGGACAGAGAAAGGAGCTCTTTATATTGGTTCAGCACACACCTTCTCATGTAAAACTATATATATATGAAAATGACAGCTATCCAGACATTTGCAACTATGTCGTCACTATGTCGGACTTGTCCAGGGTGTCCCCTGCCTTCTACCCTAAGACTGCTGGGATAGGCTCCAGCACCCCTGCGACCCTATGAGGCTAAGCGGTAGATAATGGACGGACTTGAGCATGTTGGCATGGTGCACACAGGTCTTGTATGACATGAATAATGCAGTTTTCTCTCAGTCACAATGACTTGCAGTATAGACGCACCAACCAGCTCTGCAAGAACATCAAAATCACGCTTCTTTTTTAATGTCAAACAGTGATGTGAGAGTGGTACTCTTCATTATGTTCATGAGTTTTTTCTGGTGGCGAATGGAACTGTAAGCAATGACTGATGCAGAAGGGATTATGGAAAATGACAGTTGCCACAGAATGTAAATGATCTTTAACAATGTTGGTTTGTCTTGACATTTTTTAAAGGGGATTTTACAAACTCCACTGAAAGATTGACGAGTCTCCAGTTTGCAAAGAGCTTCTATCAGCAGCATCTTTGTCAAAGTGAGCATTCATTTTAGATTGGGAAGCCACCGTTGACTTTCTTGCTACCTCACAGGCATGATGGAGGCCTTCTCTCAAAGAATGTAGTGAAGCACGGTTCATTTCCATGTTTTCTCTCATGGCAACAAATATATTTACTCTTGAGAGAATGCACTGTTTACTTTTGGGTATGGAGTTTCAGCACACTTTAGAGTCAATAGATAGAGAGATTCAGTTTTAATATAGGCAATGGACCACAGAGTCAATAGAGCCTTTCAAATAGCTCCTCCTTCACCAGAATATGATGAAGAGGAGCTTGACTGGGAACAGCTACCAAAACAAGCTGGGAACACTTTTAGCAGCTGGTCTGACAGATCACTAAAGGTGCAGCAAAACACTTTCCCATCAGCCAAGTCATTAAACAAAACTCAAGTTCACTCCTTCCACAGGAAGCAGAGGATGTCCTGCTACTGCCACAGGACCATTCAGCAAGCACGCAAATACACAACAAGCAATGTAGCTTGAAGATGCATCATGCCACTACCTCTTACTAAAGTGCTAC
The DNA here is from genome assembly GCA_029721515.1 of Synanceia verrucosa. Taxonomy (NCBI): domain Eukaryota; kingdom Metazoa; phylum Chordata; class Actinopteri; order Perciformes; family Synanceiidae; genus Synanceia; species Synanceia verrucosa. Next base: position 5,638,311 of record CM056559.1, read on the forward strand.
AGCCAAGAGAGGTTTTCTCTGAGAGGGACATTACTTGTCCTCAAAGACTGGACAGCTTGATCCCTCAGCATACAAATGGGGACAGGCCCTTTCGACATAGAGTTGATAATTAACTTTTCAACCCTTCCTCAATAGCGCTCTTGGTCTTTGATTGACTGATTAGGTCCCTCTTCAGTACTGGGAACATGAGGTGGTACTGAGGCTCTGGTGTGTTATGGAGAGCCTGGCACTAAACTATGAGGTGACCAGGTTTATTGCTTCAAAAACAAATATTCTCATACTTCCTCTCATTAGGATTGGTTGAATTTGTAGTGGAAACTGAGCTGCTGCCATCACCTTTATATGTGAGGCTAGAGAGCAAGCATGACAGATTTTTCCACTAAGCATTGCTTTACGGTTTCAATTTTTTTTGCAGGGAACACCACCTATTAAACTAGATTCCCTTTTCTTTGGAAAATTGAAGTGTGTTTGTCACCTTTGCAACAGTTTCTAAAGTGCTGCCTACAGGCCTCAGGTATGGAAGATGGCTGCTTTAGCAGCATCATAGTCAAAAACTGGGGCAACTGCCAATGAGGGAGAGGCCTCCTGAGCTTTTTTCTAGTCGGGCCATTAAGTCTGAGCATAGACAGTAATCAGTAGCAGCTGATTCAAACTACAGATCACATAGTATGGAGTAGCATTAACAGTGCTGCCATGAGCCACCAGTGAAGCACCAATCACTCTTAATCCTTCTCTACAAAGTAGGAAACACAACATGAAGTCCCTGCACCAAGGATGTAACTCCCACAGTCAAACTGCTGCACATAGATGCAGCTCAGCATGCCACAAACTACAGCACTTCAGTGAATGTCACCACATGCTATCGCTAAAGAAAAAAAAAAAAAACCCAACTTGCTTTGAACTAACCTAGTCTTGAGCTCACCTGGCCTCCTCTCTGCCTAAAATGTCACATTTCTATCTACCTATACCTCAACTAGTCTTCGTTGGCTTTCCCGGGCACGCCAAGGGCCACCCCAGGGTTACCACACAGAAAATAATAAAGTGGTGATGGTCTCTCCATCACCCGAAGACTAACTAAACCAGGCAAGCTCAAAAAGGAAATTCTATCTCATGTGGTGACATCAGCATTAACCTGCATGAGAAAATGAAAAGAAACACGATCCCATTATGTTACAACTGGCTCAGAAGTGAATCAGTCACAAAAAACAGCAATGCAAACAAGGTCAGGGCCTTGTCTGTTCGTGAAGTTAGAAGTAAAGAGGAAGAGGGCGGAGAAACGAACCCCTTATATAGGTCTAGCCACACCTTCACACAGGTGACCTCTACCTGGAATCAGAATTCACATAGAATACAAACACATAGAAGAGACACAGGCACAGATTAAATTAAATTATTCTGTTATTTATAAATGCTGTTTGGATTGACTAGAATGGTTATGTGGTCATATTCATATCTGCATATATGATAATTTTGTTATATTCAACTTCCTCTTCTTATTATTATTGTTATTATTAAGCTTATTCTTGTGTTTACATTCTAAGATTTTTATACTTATTTTTACACTTATCTCATTTTTCTATATTTTTTTTATTATTGTGCACTGAAACGGGAGAAGCTCTACAAATTCGTTGACTGTATAATGACAATAAAGGACATTCTATTCTATTCTAATTGTAAAAATGTAACGTGCAGCACTTATAATAAATCATCCTTTTTTAATGAAACCAAGACTATCTTGAAGTTCAACATGGATTCACAAAACATGTGAATGTACTTTATTTATATTTCAGCATTAGGTGCAGCCTCATGTCTCTTAATAAATAGCCTATTTAATGAAGGGAAATAATTTGATGGTGTCACCTGCAGGGGGCGCCTTGGATCCATGGGCGTTGAGCCTCTTCTCCTGCTCTCCTCCTCTCTGTTTTCCAGTGATGCTGCAGACTGTAGGCTTCCCTCTTCATCACGGCTAAAGCTGGATCCCTGCTGTTTTCTTCTCCTCTCTTCTCCAGCGGATTACCTGAATTCAAACGGTAAATTCACCCATTTTCAAGCGGAGAAGGACGGTGCATATTTTCTGTCTCTCAGTCTCCATGTCAGATGAGCGGCAGTGATAATTGGATTTATTGACAGTGCTGCAGCTGCTGGGGGGGCTGCGGATGGTCCTGTTGCTGCTGGTGTGAGTAGCGATGTTGTCATGTTCAAGGCATCTCCTAATTGTTTCAGATTATAATGTGTTGCTTTCTGCCAAGCTGGGAAAGAAGATAAAATCGTTATAGGTGTGCTGACCTCAGTGTGTGTGTGTGTGTGTGTGTGTGTGTCCTGAGAGCTTTCTCTCCTGTTTGGGCTCACAGTGCAGATGTCTTCTGGTGGTTTGAGACCACATTTTTCCAAAAAGAGGCCTATAGCTTTAGTGTTGATGTTGCATATTTCTGGTTAATGTGTTTCCAGCATGCATGTTTCCTCTGCACCTGGTGCACCCTCACCTGTAGGCCTTAGATGTGCACTCTTGTTACCGTTTCAATGTGCTTAAGACAACCACAGGAGCTCTAACTGTACTTCAGCGTTGGTTGGTTACACAAAGAAGTCAGGAGGACCACTGAAGCATAAAATAGCAGGGAGACTGGTGTCAATATTTCATGAGGGATTCCAGCTTAAACATCAAATGAAGCTTAGGAGATAAAAGGAAGGCAATGAAGCTCTGCTTCAGATATAAGAGTGATCAAACTGAACTGACTGCTATACACAGAAAAACAAGTGGTTTGAGCAGGATGCACAGATTTCATAAGAAGGTCTCGCCATCATGCTGCATACCAGGAGGCAGGTGGTGGCAGGGTGAGGTGCTGAACATTGGGGGGATGGGGAAGCATGTTGTTAGTACGAACATTAATTTTCTCATTCTCCGTCACCACAGGAGTATTTTCAGCTGCTGTAACCACGAGAGGAAAACGACCAGGGAATGTAATTTAAAAGGGGGGAATGAAGTCAACACACCAACAGCCTGCATGTACAGTAGAGCAGCATGTGCTGTGGTGGACATAGAAAATAGGTTGGAAAAGGAGGTGAAGAACATTACTTCAGTCCCTCAGGCTACTTAGGCTGCACTTTTTCAATCAGTTCAACTCGCAGCATCCTGCTCTTTCTTCCCTGCACTGTGACACATAGATCACCAGAGATTTGTGATCAAAAAGTTAAATTATCTCTGTAACACTTTGGTTTCACTTGGCATGGGAGACTGTCAAACAGAACATTATGAAATCCACAGTATGAACAATGTGACACAAAAGTAGGGCAGGTAGGGTAAAAAATATTCCTGTATTTGAGCCACGGTTCTGAAAGATGTCGCAACAGCAGCAGAAACAAGCAGCTTCTCTCTTGAAAGCAGACTTGATTTGTCATCTGTTGTCATGCAGGAAATCTTTTTAACCAGAACTCCATTGGTTGTTTAATTACCCAGAGGGACTTTTGGCTTCCTGTGATTGAATAACAGTACAGTAACCATGCAGTGAGAGACCTGATAGGGAGGCCATGGTGAGGCAGGTGTAAGGAAGTGAGTCTGATTCATCGTGCTGCTCTGCAGTGCAGGTGCTGAGACAGCATTTAGTGCAGGGTGTTCAAACAGAGCACTGTCCTTCTTTGGGCCCTCTTTGCATTTTCCTTTTCAGTGTATTCAAAAGAAAGAAACATAACATAAACTGTATGTTTTGTTAGTGCTCCACTCCTTGTTCTAAATATTACATTACCACACAACTTGTTAATGCAGCGTTATCTCGGTAGTCAGTTAAGTTTCAAGCTAATCAGCTGATGGGTCAAACAAGGTTGAACTTGACAACCACAGATGATGGCAGAGGTGTGGCGAGGTGGGCTCTCAATGTGCAGGTGCTTTGATTGTCGATTAAAGCTCTCTGTGCTGTCAAGGCCACTTAGGAAATAGATCAGTCAGACATCTGTTATTATGTGCTTCAAACGACAGGCTGTTCTCATCCAATATGCTTGCAAATTACTACGAAAAGTATTGCACTATAATTTGTATATAATCCACGTAATTGAAAGCCAGAGTTACGGGACGGGACGTTTGATGCAGACTGCTCTTTCTGTGAAAACATGGCGGACATTCCTTACATTCTCAGTGGAAAATGCAATATTTTAAGATAGCTTATGAGTTCAAATGCGTTTTGATAACATTTCTAGTGGGAAATATGAATTTATTTCCATAACCCCAACCCTGTAACCCTAAACCTAACCATCGCTAGAGATGTTGTCAAAGTGTATTTCAATGCATAAACTTTATTAAAATAATGCATTTTCCACCAAGAATGAAAGAAATATCCACCATTTTTAAGGCTTTCATTTAGGAATCTGTGCCTAACTTTTCATTAGACTATGTTACAAGGACAAGTGAACATCACTGGATTGTTATTACAGTTGTTAATTCAGCACTTATAACCAGTGACAGTGAGCGGCCACACTGCGGTTCATCTTTTTTCTTTTTTTGATCAAGGAATTTTTTATTTCGTTTTTTCAATTAACAGATTAATTTCAATATAGGTCCAACAAAACAGAGAACAGGACAGTGAGTCCTCTCCCAACCCAACCCCCCACCGTCCTCCGGATACCAGAAAGCCAACACAGTTCTTGCCCTCATCTCTATATGGAAGTCCGTCTGGGCCACACCAAAAAGTGCAATGAAAGGAGATGGTGCAAGCTTTCTCTCCCAAAGACCCTAGAAAAGGGCTCGAAAATCAACTGCCAGAAAATGAAAAGCTTTGGGCATGTCCAGAACATGTGTAAGAGAGTAGCCAGATCCTGTTTATCATTTTGACAGTCAGCCCCACTTTCCTTTTATTTTTTTCACTAATAATAAATAAAATACATTCTGTTTTGCAGATACAGGTAGTACAATCACCACAGGGAGAACTGTCGTTTACAAAGTCACAGCTAATGGAAGAATAATCTGTTCTTCCACAGCACAGCATGCTGTCATTATGCGACAACCACACTGATTCTCTGCAAGAAAAACAAAACAGTGCTTCTTTTTCATGTCAAACAGTGATGTGTTGTTGTATTACTGTTGACTTTTTTTTGTTGTTTTGTTGAGTTTTTTGACAGTGAATGGATCTGTAAGTAGTGACTGATACAGAAGAGAAATGCTCAGGATTCAAATGCATGTGCTCATCCATTTTTGTGGATTTTAAAGGGCACATTCCAGTTCTGTATCCCTATAGTGCAGTAAATACAAAACATTTTCTAAAACTTTTTTCTTTTTTAAAATCAACCTCAGAAGCTTGTCTATTGAATGTAATGCACAACAAGAAGAAAATACTTCTGTGTTTTTGATATTTTTTTGTTTTCAGGACTCTGAATCTGTCTTTTAAAAGAGCTTACACTTGCTAAATATTCTTTGTTATTTCTATTTTCTTTCTATAGGATCAAGACCCCAGATGACATGAAGAACTATGTACCTAATCAGATTTTCTAATTCATGGCATACTGGAAAAAAAACTCCTGCTGTGCCACTAAGACTCTTTCATGGGACGACAGACCTTTTTCTAATTGATGCCATGGATGATTGATTTTTAAAGTGGGCTTTAGGATGCTGTAAACTCAGAGCTGTTCTCAAAATGAGTGAACAAGGAGAACCTTTCTGTGAGGGGGAGTTACAGAATAACAACCAGCATGGTGCAGTGCCGGCTGACGATGATGCCAACGCTAATGACATCCGGGCAGAGGATGGTGGCATGACGGGCGATACTGGGACTCTGCTTGGGCTGATGACTGAAACAGCACAGCAGGACAAAGTCATAATTTGGGGTACCGACTCCCAGTGTGACGACCCTGAGCTGGCTGAGTTTGAGATGCTGGAATGTCAGGAGCTAGAGGCGTACCTGGTTGAAGACGGAGAGGACTTTGTTGGACTTGGAGACCGGAAAGAGATACCTTTATCATGCAGCAAAAGTACAGTGGAACAGGTAATCAATAGTAAGAGCAGGGAAGAGACAAAGTCTATTCTGCATGGTGCCAGTGAGAAGGACTCCAGAGAGGCGTCCAGGGCTGAGTTAAGCTCCGAAACTGATGTCTTTGTGTCCTGTTTGTCCACCATTTCGAGCATGGACACTGTTATGGACACTGCTGGCAGGAGCCAGACAACAGACTCCTGGCACATTGCCTCTGGTCCTTACTCAACCATCTCAGACGACTTGACTCTGGTTTCTCAGACTGGCATCAGTGAGAGAGGAAAGGCCCCTCAAAGAGCCGATCATCCTCCTCTCTCCTCTAGAAAAAGCACAATAAACAGGGATGATGTGGACATGAATTTGAATGCAACAGTTCACTCAGATGAACAAGTGAACAATGCTGTTGTTTTGTGTAAGGATGTCATTGACCAGCACATGAAGAACAATAACCAGCGAAATAAAGCAGGGAATACCACTCTAGAGGGAGGATGTGATGGAAGGAGAAGTACAGAGCACAAGGGCTTACCCACTGCAAAGACATCACATGAAGAAAGCACGAAAATGGATAAAAGCACACAAGCTGATGAGGCCCCTGATGTTAAATACAGCCTTCCCAAAACAGGAACAAAGGGGACTCAGTCATCAATTGAACCCAAAGCCATAAGGAAACAAGGATCATTTGATAACTCGTTGAAGAAACAAAACTCTTTCGACAGGAGTTTCAAAAAGCAGCCATCTTTTGAGAATTCTTTAAAGAAGCAGCTCTCCTTTGATAACACCTTAAAAAAGCAAGGCTCTTTTGAGAACACCGCCGCCTCCAGCTCTTCAAGTCTGGAGAGGAGGAAGCCATGGGGAAGCCCCAGTCGACCAGCGACTCCTACCTCTCCTAAAACAACCTCTTGTTCCCCCAAGAGACGTCCGACTGGTTCTCCAGTCAAGGTCCAGAGCACCCGGGCACTGAGCTTCGAACGCAGCGACTCCCCTCAGAGAGGTTTAAGTCAAATAGTCAGACCACCAGGGAAGAGCAGTTTGAGCAGTTGCATCCCCAAACCAGTCTTATCTCAGCAGAAAGAGCCCGAGCCCAGGAGGTCTTCTCCTCCCCAGAAGCCTAAAAATGTTCGACCAAAAATCATCACCTATGTTCGAAAGAATCAAGCAAAACCACAAGTGACGGATGCCCCACTCCCACCAGCTCATAAAGATCCAAAGCTTGGTGCTCAACCTAAATCCACACAGGTGCTATGTTCCTCCAACCTGCTGTTTGATAAATATCGACAGGAGATGCAGAGGGTGGGACACTGTCCTCCGGGAGTGAAACCAAGCAGCACTGCCACCCCTCAAAGGCTGACTGGGAAGTCAGGAAGTTTTCATGAGGATATGCCTGAGAAGCATCTGCAAGAGCATGTTTCTCATGAAGGAGGCAGCGTCTACCGTTCACCCAGAGCTCTGAGGCCTCAGCTGGGGATAGGCGCAGTCAACAGGCAGCCTGCAGCCAAGACTAGAGTTCAGCAGACAGGTCAAAGGTCAGTCCTGGGTCCAGGCCAGTCTGCTCAGGCAGTCGGAGTGTCCACCCAAGGCTACCAGGACCCAGCAGGTGAGATGTTGATCTGATGCACACTTGGTGTCAGCACAAGAGCGTAGATAACATACTGCTAAGTGCTAACTAAGTGCTTGTGTAGTGGAACAAATAATGCTTTGAACCATTTAGCTCATTGCAGCAAAGTCATTTTATCTCCATACTTTGCTATTCTGCACACATCCCATCATTGCTGAATTATTTACCTGATTCTTTCCCTCCGTCATGCTTTGTAGACTTTTAGCACCTAAACACCTAAAACTCTTTGAAGTGCAAAACATTCGATTGCAATGTAACTCACACATCCTTCCCTCCCTTGCACTGCATCACCTCTAGAAGCATATATTATAAGTCATAAACCAGTCAGCTTCCACCTGTGGTGTATCTGAACAGCTGCATGAGATAATAATGCATATTTTCCCATCTACCCCCAGGAGAGCAAAAGAAGTCAGGAGAAAAAGCTCCAGAAACAACCCCCAAGAGTGTCCTGCTCAAACCAGGCCAGTCTGGTCTCCGTCCCCCAGGTTTCTCTGGCCTGCCACCTGCCCGCCTGGCCACCTTCGGCACCTCCAGCAACCAGTCTAATGACAGCAGCCACAGTGAGTCAAACCCTGTTTCATATGAATTTTAGGTTTATGTAGTTTTACTACTTTTGTATTTGTGTTTTATCGCATCTACATCTTTACTGCTATGCTCAGTTACCATAGCAACTCACCTCCTTTCATTTTTCATTCATTTATCACAAGTAGGTGCTGAAAGTTGCTGCACCACAGAGGTTTCAACATCTCAGCTCTCTCTCTTCCCTACACTGTAGCATTTAATCTGGATCAGATGCTGGTGCTCAGTCCGGAGCCTCCTGTTGCCTTCGTTTAGAGAAATCAATGCTGGTAAAACTCACTTGGCAAGCTGATTATCTCTGAGTGTAACAGAGACACCAGAACTGTCAGAACAAGCTGAGATGTTGCCAGTTTATTTCAGTGTTTACCGAATATAAGCACTGTATGAGCTATTGCTCATTCATTTGTTTATGGTGTTGACTCAAACATACTGTGCAAAAATATGTTTTTCCTTCCCTGAGTTTAGTTTTACCATAATAGTTTTTACCTTAAATATAACTAACCTAAATCAAATCGCCCAAAATAGACACCAAATAGACACTGATAAAGTAAAATCTGTAGCACAGACATGTTCCTGTGACACTCTGCTGATTGGCTGATGGTTAATGCTGTCCTTGTTCAACTGTCACCACATTTGTTCCAACTTTTAGACAGCTGACTGCTGCCTCTCCCTGCACACCACTTGCACTGTCTTAGTCTGACCTGTTGGATTTACAGGCTTAAGCTTGTGGAACAGGCAGGGTCTTCAAACTGAGAGGAAAAAAGAAAACAGCTGTTGTCTCATACAGGCAGGCTGCGTCCACCCGAGCCTTGACCATAGAAACTCCTTCACATGTCAGCAGCCGTCTCTTCTTCCCTATTTATAATCTCTGAAATGAAGACATGGTGCCACCTCAGGGTGTGGTATGACAAGATAATCTGTGAAGCTGGCTTTACTGCGACTCCCCTGACCAGCCTCTATCTTGCCCGTGGATCTCCATCTCAAACTTTCTAGTCAAGTCAGATCATGTTTTTTCTTTCCGCTTCAGCATCCCTCCTAAGAGTCTCTAATGTACACTTTATTGGGTTATTTTGTGCCATTTATAACACTTATTCTTCAGAAAACAGCTCAAGATGATAACCTGCAGTCATGTAAGTGTAACCAAGGGTATTTTATTGCCATTGTTGTTGTGGTTAGCTGTTTAAATTGCAAACAAATTACATTTCACTGTTCCTTTCAGCTGCTCCAGTGAATAGATGTCTACCACATAGTAAAATGCTTGGGAGTAGCTCGGACAGCATTTACATGACTTGCAGCTTGCATGGCAGTATTTCCCTTCAGGCTATTATAGCGCTGACAGCACTGCTCTATTAGTTGGCAGGGTTCCCACAGTTCCTTGAAAAGTCTTAAATTAATATCCGTGTAATTCAGGTCTTAAATTGTCTTAAATTTACTGGAAATTTGCTGTAGGTATTAAATTTTCAGACGGTGCATTTAATGCCAGTAGGAAAACAAAAATATTCAGAAATTTACTGCAATTTTGCACGTTATTTTGTTCACGAAGTTCACTTCTTTGTTCTTGAAAGTTGTGAAATTAAAGTTCTAGAAAAAAGTTAAGTGTTATGCCTTCAATTTATACCATTGTTACAAGTGTTAAATGGCTGAAAAAATCATAAAAATCATTATCTGAGATTAATCTTTTATCAGATTTTTTTTTCCCGCTAAATATTAACATCAGCCTCAAAAATGCTGTCTCAACCAAAGAAATTGTTATGACATTTTTTGGGTCTTAAATTATTGAAGTTTTAAAAAAGGTCTTAAAAAGTATTAAATTTGACTTTTAAAATGGTGCAAGAAACCTGGTTTGCCTCCGTATGTCTCAAATGCAGCCACATTCACCAGGGATGCACTGAGTATATTCATCCACAGTGAACATCAAGGCGCTGGTGACATGCATTTTATAGACATGGTATAGCTTCTGGTTACAATATAATTTATCATCCAACTTAATATTGCGAACCAGATCATCCAAGTGAGACTTCACAGCAGTTGAAGAAGCACAAATCTCTGTGGCATGTTATGAATATCAATCCTCTTATTCCTGTTGTGTCCTGCAGGGAAAAAAACACCATCAGACACAATTCTCCTCAAAGCCTGTACAATACTCTGGTGTCTAAAATAGCCAACACATAGAGAGTTAAATTATGATATGCTAATTTAAATAAAGAGGAATCATGAGAAGTCATGGCATCTACATTATACATTATACTATACTGTATATAAGCTTTAATATTGTCACGTTAAGTGCTTCTTGTTCCCTGCTGGTGTGACACTGATCAGAGGATGCGTACAGCAGGAGATGGATTTGTCCTGTACAGGCAGGTTAGAAAGGAGCATTTAGCAGTGTGAGTCAGCCTCCAGCCGTCTCCGTCAGCCAATCTGCTTCTTGGCTCAGCCTCATTTTAATAACACACCGTTGGAAAGAAAAGCATCTGCTGACTCTCCCATGTGAGGACAGTTACAGTGAGACGACTGGAGGTTTCCAACTTGCTTTGGGCGTTTTGACATTAAAAGTGATTCCATGAATTCTAATTTTATTTTTGTTTTATTTAATACTTGTGGTTTCCTTGAACTGTTGTCTGATTTATTCATTTTATGAATTCTTTTTCAACTCAAGGGTACAAAACTATTTTGAGAGTGCTGAGGCACCTATATGTGCAGCTTGTGCTGCAGTGTTATTGATTGAGGAGCTGAATGATTCATGATAAGTAATTGGATCTGCTTTCACTTGAGCAGACAAAATAGAGTTAAATGCTGAATTGGCCACATGTGAATCGAGAGACGGAGTTTATCCTGATGACGTTTTATGAAATAAAAACTGAGAGCATGTTCCTGGCGGTGTGTTGGGGAGCTTTGTTCTTGATGTTGTTTCTGCTACTCCTTGCTGCAGCCTCAGTTTATCTATGAATCAAAGCTTTCCAACACCATGAACAGCTAGAGGCATAATAACAGCTGTTATGAATAATTAAGATGTTTGCAGCATTCTCCTTTTTTGCTTTTGTGAATTTCTGCAGTTTAATACTCCAGATCTACTCTCCAAGCAAGGCATGATCTGCTAATACTTGATGCTAAAAATACAAAACAAATGCAACATGGTAATGATGCCATGATCTGTTATGGGCAAGAAAAGGACATCATGGAACAAAATATATGCTGTTTAATTTTCCAAGTGATTTACAGTGGTATATTTATGCACTGTAAATGTTCAAATAATTAATATGATCCCACAAGGTTTCATAGTTTTTCTGCCAGGTACTGTAAATAAGTGGAAACATGGACTGATTGAAAGAAGATGCCAGTGTTGTATCCTACCTACAGGGTTCATACATCCCCTGTAAACTGAACCTTTATCCACTGGCTACATTTTTCTGATCTCAGACATCCTTCCTGTCGTGCAGGTCCTGCCAGTGGCGTCGATGACACGGCGCACCCCAGTGAGGCCTCCCATGCTCAGAGCTGGCCTCAGCCTCCCAACGCCCCCAGCCTCCAGCGCCGCAGTCTGCCGCCACAGTGCTGCTCTCCGCTTGGTTCGTGGAAACGAGCATCTGCTGCTCAGATTTAAAATGTGCATGTTGATGTGTGTGTTGGTGCTATCTCCACAAATGACATCCTTGTGTATCTGTTTCCACCACCCCCAGATCAAGGTCACTGTGTCCTGACATCACAGGACCCTTGAGATTGGATATGTGAGCATGTGCTGAGTGTTAGAGGGGGGTGGTAGCTTAGCATTGTAATGTACATCAGGATGAACTGTAGTCCTCAGTGTATTCATTCCTCAGTGAGAGGGTGATGCTTTCACTGTACTTGGTCTAACATTTCGGCCAGGCAAACATGGGATGGTTTGTGTTTTATAATGCCTAACCTGCCTCAGGCAATTCGTTTACAGATGCGTCCTGCAGTAATGTATCTTAAATGTTGCTTCACATTGCATCAGAGCAGTGATATAGTAGGCTATCGTGTGTGAACCCCATCCCTGCTGATGGGGGCGTCTTTTTAATCTGTGCTGAAAGTGAAGCATCAGCCCCATCCAGTGGTGACAGACTGCATGTCTGGATGAGCTGCAGCACAACCTGTGAGAACAGATGGTGCTACAACTCCAGCTAGTGGTCACTGACTGAACAACACAAAGTCACTGTTGTTGTGTTCATAAGTAGCATTAGTCACATCACATGAATTACAACCCCAGACTGGGAACATGTGCTTTACACAAAACATGCTGCTGTTTCACAGTCAAACACTTAACAGCAGTAACAGCGGTACACTGCTGTGTGTAAATTATGGACAATGGTGGAAAAATTCAGATCTGTTACATAAGTAAAATTACAACACTGTAATGTCCTCACTTTATTTTCTGTTGTTTTTAACACTGCTTAATGAACTATACTCTATATCTATATCAAAACAAAGGAAAAAAAAAGCTTCAGTAAAAAAGTATAGAGTTAGAGTTTTAGTCCATGTTTCACTGGATTATTAAAACCAGAACATTATTTTTTAAGCAGCATTGTAAGGCACCAGCTGGTCAAGGTTAACCTTATTTGATATCCTTTGCTTTCACGATTCCATAGTTTAATCCATAGAATTAATAGATTTTAATGTATAAACACAATTATGTTGAGGTATCATACGTAATGAAACTCTCCACCACTATTGTCACATGATGTACAGTAAATAACAATATTTATGAAAGAAAACAAACATGCATTATACTGTAAAACATGCAAACCTGTCTCTGTGCCACACAGCCTCTAGGAAAGAGATGCAGAAGGACATGGAGGTCACGTTGCCACCAAAGTCCTCCCCTAAAAGATTTGCAGTGGTTTCACCCAAACCTCAGTCCCCTGGTAAGTCTCACATGTATGTTTAAATATAAATACATACTGTATGCACACATGGTATTTATCTGCTATTGTACGTTTTGGTTTGTTCCAAAGTGAAGAAGCAGAAGTGAGAAGACCAGCTTCTACTGTACCTTTAAAATATACAGTCAGCCTCTCGCTCTCTCCTAACTTCATTACAAGCAGCCTGTTGTCATAGCAACAAGCTGTAGGAGGTGCAATGTTGGGATGTCTCCTTCAGTAGCCAGAAGTCAGCAGTTTGTTCTTACCTCAGAGAGCTGACAGGTGATAAGAGCTCCCATAATGCAGTGCAGTCATGATGCACTCATATGCTCCTACTATGATGTGTTTAGAGGTGAGAGAGGAAACTGTGGCTGAGTGGCCTCAGCAGTGAGCAACAGTGAGTTCATTTGTCCATGTGGGAGGATAAAAACCACTGTGGTTCCAACCAGCTGCTATCTGCAGTGTAACTCGGCTCTTCATTATTGCTATTAGCTTATAGAAAATATTGTTATTGTCGATTAAAACAGAAAATCTCCAGATCCTCAGACTGTTAGTTCTAATGCTCTTTACTTGCTGTTGGAGGAAATGTTTGATTACTTTACTGTTATGTATAGTGAAAATATTTCACTATATTGTGCTCATCCTTCTGCTCTGTCTCTACAGCTCGTGGGCGGACGGCAGCAGTTTACGGTGCCGTCCGGACTGAAAGGGCCCAAGAGTTAGACCGGGTTCTGATCCAGCAGCTGCGGGAACGCTGCGAGCAGCAGGACCTGCAGCTGCAGAGCCTTCAGGCTCAGTTAAAGAAGGCCTCCCTGTGCCTGGACGTTTTCAGCATAACTACCCAGCACTTCTGTCACAAGGTAGGCAGGGCTGACTGGCAAGCAAACATCTGATTTGGCTCCACTGTGAGAGTCCCATGAACGGTTTTAAAGTCCAAATTCTTTCAGCATAGATTGTAATACATCCCCCCTGACCTGATGGTCTCTTTAAGGACATCCAAGATTTGGGAGCATTACATTAACAAGGTAGATGAATCACAGAAGTATGACGACCTGATAAATTAATGCTGTGTTTTTGCATCTGCTGCCTAATCAAATGCACAGTTCACTTTGCGATTCATGCATTTTGCATCATTTCAGGCTGACACTGTACAAACACACACACACACACACACACACCTGCTGTTACAAACTACAAAGGGAAAACTGTTGCAAGCTTCAGAAGGCAACTACAAAGTGAGATACATCCACTTGCACAAATGACACCTGTAGCATCTGGCTGTGGTTGTCAGCACCACTTTGTTCACAAAGCTTTAAAACCTGATTGTTGTGGCTTTTTGAATATGTTGCAAATAACTGAAGCAGCAGGATTTGTCACTTAAAGGTGACACTAAAAGAGAAATGCTGAGGATTTCCAATGGGTTTGTGTAGTTTAAAAAAGGGAAATTATATTTCATACATTATGGTTTATACAAGTGTGTAAATTGGTTCACCCAATGGGATCAATTTGGTTTCTACTGTTGTGTGAGATAATCACTGTCAGATCATCATCATACAGCTTGTGATGGTGCAGCCAGTCTCCTCACTACTGGGACTGAGCGTGCTCTGCTTCACCTCCCAGTCCTCAGCTTGCATTTCCTCCATCTCCCAGCCCCACCCACGTGTTCTGCTCTACAGTGGGAGGTGATAAATGAGATTAGAGCTGCCTGCCTGGGCCTCGCTGTGCTTTCAGAGAAACTGACTAACGTCTGATGGGTGGAAGCCTTTAACATATATACATCTGAGATACATCTGCAAACTTGATGGGACTCCCCTTTACGTTCCTTGAACTATATATAGCAGTGTGAGAGATTTTCAGCCAGCCTTAAACTCTTATTTTTTTCCTGGCTGTATTTGTTTTGTATTATTATTATATTATATGTTTTGTATTTGTATTATTATACAGTATTTGTGTTGCTGAGGCTCAGGGATTTTAAGATGAGCACTAACAATGACAACAGTGTTTTTACTGATTCAAGGTTAGTTCTATTATTAGTATTTAAAGTGCTTTACACTGTCCATATATTAGTATAATAGTTGTAATATTAGTTATTTGGGTTGTTTCATGCGTATTGAAATGTCTGCATGCAGCTAATTCTTCTGAGCTGAGTAACAGAGAAGATAATTGGTCACTTATTGATCATCTCCCTCCCCCATAGTTTTTTTTCATGCAAAAGACTGCATGCCTGTATGTTGCTCGCTGCCATGCGCATAAATGTGATACAGGGTGTGCTGGTGGGGGTTTAAGGGGAGGGCAGGCAGAGCTGGGCTGGGCTGGGCTAGCAGTCTTTGTTCCATCAGGGATAAATGCCGGTCGCAAACCATGAGACGAGGTGAGTCTTCGGTCTTGCCATCTCTCCCCCCTCCCTCTCCTTCCTTTGCCTGGTTCCCTCCCCTTCTGTCTCTCTTTCTGTATCTTTCTGGCTCTCTCTCATGTTGCTGCTGCCTCTCCGCTCGGCTCAGGGATGCTGCTGTCTGGCAGCCCAGTATGGGCCACTGCTGTTCTAGGCTTCATTTCCTCCCTCTGTGTCAAACGGTAAACACAGCATCATCTTCCACAGGCAGACGGCTTGTTTCAGTGCCTTAGATTTCGCTTCTATGTGTGTGGTTGTGCGCATGTGTGTGTTTAATGGGGGGGGGGGCATGGCATTCACTTGGTTTCCAAGAGACAGGGCTGGTGGAGATTGATTATGCTGAGTCAAAGCAGGCTTTTCTATTGCACTAGCCCTCTTATGTTCTCAGTTGTGCAGAGAAATTACATCACATGTAATTGCTGCTCTGCTATATTCTTATACTTATACATTTCTGTGATGATGTATGAATGCTGCTATAATTCAGGGTGATTACATGCCATTAGCTGGATGGGGGAACTCTCTCTCCTCTCTCTGATATTGCTGAATTTCTCATTCACAAGAAATCAAACATTTGTTTGTTCCTTATAAAATTCATGCTGTGTTCACTCTGTCTGATTTTTTATGGCCTCTCTGAAACTGGATTGATTAAAGGATGCAGAGAGTGGAGGAGTTAATTGACCCATTGAGAATGAGCACCCTATAAATAGACATGTTCATTGTTTTCCTGAAGGTAAAATGCTGTTTTTTTCACATTGTTGATCTTGAACATGTCAAACATTAGCTCGAAGGCGAGGATTTGATTATTTTCTCTGATTTATATTGTTGAAAGCACATTGTCTACAGTTCATGGACTGTTGGCTTGTCACTGGAAACACTCATTAGTGGCATCCCTGAATGAAGTTGCCTTGGTGATGGCTGGACATTAGGATGCATGTCACATCACTCCCTGGAGATTGAAGAGGGGGTGGATGGGAGGGAGAGGATGGTTAGGACCAAAGGTGGAGATAAGAGTAAGAAATAAAAAAAAAAAAGCTGCTGACCATTCTCCATCCATCATGAGGTCACAGTAGTCTCTCCCTGATGACTATATGATCCAAGTAAAACCTCTTAGAGGATGACATCATTACTGCCATCACATGCTGCATACCATCTCATACATATTTAATCCACTGCTCTCTGTCCGTCTCTTTTTTGTTTCTCGTAAGCACTGCTTTGTGATCTCTGATTTGTCTCAGAGCAACAGTGAGTGTGGTTGTCTTATTGTCTTACTGCATGTTTAGAGTTGTGATCAATAGTCATTCGACTGTCTGGTGTGTTTCTCTCTGGGAGTAAGATGGTTTTGGTCTGTAACCCTTCAGATCGCCTGCTTACGTGTTGGGTTTAAATATCTCCAACTGATTTGCAGCTCAGCCAGAAGTGTCACCTAAAAGCTCTTGGTATAATGCAGTGTAATTCTACAGTATCACATATCTCTAAAATACATAGAAAGTTGATACAACACCACCCTAACATCAGTTTAGCAATGAGGGCAGGATCTTTATTAGAGGGCTGTTCTATTAGACTCAAAATAGTTATTTGTTGGGTGAACATAAAAAAATCATGGAAAGTATTTCCACCCATTTATGATACGCTAATTTAGCAAGAAATTGTTTTGTTGAGTGAGATGAATGTAAATATGCTGTATCAGCATAATGTGTTGGCATTACTATTAATCAATTAAGAAGGGTAAATCCAACATAATAATAATTTGTTGGGTGAACATATAAAAAATATGGAAAGTTATTTCCACCCAGTTATAATACGCTCATTTAGCAAGCGATGCAAATGCTAAGTAGCTAACCATAGCAGCGAATGCTACTATGGTTAGCTGCTAATGCTGCTATGATTAGTGAGCACACTACGAAAACATTCTTAAAAAAAAAAAAAAAAACTACAAAAACATTCTGTGACGAAATCGTTCAAAATTATAAAGCGGACAATAACAAGTTATGTGATATTTCTGTGCAGTGGTTTATTCTGAAGTCAAAGTTATTTCAAGTTAAGTAAAGGACTTACTGTCTTCAACAACGAACACTGGCGACTCTCAGGTTGTGTTTTAAACTGTGTGCCGAACATCCTGATGTAAAGTTTCCAAAACTCCCGGCTCGCACACTACTGCCACCTTCTGCTCTGGAGTTGTACACGCAATTTGCTATCTTTCCCAAAATGCATTAAGTACTGTCAACATAAATTAATTTACACAATGTTAAGTTATTGCACATCATGCTAAAATAACTTAATGATGTTCAACCACAAAACATAACTATGGTAGAAGCTACATGTTACATTTAGATTAATGTAGCAGACACCCAGTTTGGCTTTTTTTTGAGTGTAGACTGTATTAGTTATGCACTTTTCCTACTCCTTTCCCACATTTTCTCTGCAAAGTTTATATTTTTCTGCTGCAAATACGGGTGTTTTATATTTTTATATCATATCTTTATTTTTATTCCTTATTGATGTGTGCCTTTAAGCTGATAGACTCCACAAAATTTCGTTATGCGTGCATAATGACAATAAAGACTCTTGAATCCTGAATCTTATAGCTTGGTGCTACATCTAATACCTGTATATCAGTATAAACCTGTGTTATATATTATTCTAATTAATTTCACGTTTTCAGACTAACAGTGCTGCAGGTGTTTTCCATCCATCTGCACAGTTCAGAGGTGCTCACCGCTCTGTGTTTGCATTTCAGAGTGAGAGTGCCGCTGTGAAGGAGAGGGAACTGTCCCTGGAGCTCGCCAGAATCAGGGATGAAGTGGGTAAGTGGGGCACAGCAGCATGATAGATACTGTAAGGCACCACAGGGAGGAGCAAAAGCACTGTGAGTCACTCACTGCTCACTGTGCATCATGTATTATACAGTACAATAGCACAAGGATGGGAGGAATACACTTTACTGACTGAAGTCCGGACACCATATACCTGCCATAAACAACGTAAACATATGAACAACAATGTTTATACCATTTGTATTATTTAACAAAGCAAGTCTTAACATCTACACATTACAATGCTGTAACAATAGAAATAGTTGTAGTCTTTTGTAGTTTGTATGTGGATTTGGATCTAGTGAAACAAACTAAAGCTCCACGTGTTTTTACAGCTTTCAGTGTTGCACACTGGGAGCATCTACAGCGGGAGAAGGAGGGGCTGGAGCGCCGTTTCCAGGCTGAGCTGCAGGGATTGGGGGCTCAGCAGCAGAGGGAGCTGGGAGTGCTGGAGGAGCGGCTGAAGGCGCAGCACGAGGCCGAGGCCAGGAGCCTGCGGGCCCAGCTACGAGCCGAGCTGGAGGAGCTGCAGGTCCAGCAGCGAGAGCAGGTCTGTGTGTTCGCTTTAAAGAATGAATTCATTTATCTATCTGATCTGAGATCACCTAATTTAGAAAAAAATATGTAACTTCTAATTTTCCTGCTCCAGATTGAGGAGATGAGTGAGAAGCATGAGGCTTCCTTGATGGAGATGGAGACGACTCACAATGACACACTGGCCACTCTGCAGGAGGAGCATGCCAGGACCGTGAAGAGTGAGCTCCACCTTTCAGACCTGTGGCTCTCCAGCACTGACTCACTCTGCTGATGAGATAATGATTCCTTCTTTCTTGTGCCAGATCTGAAGATGGCCCACGAGCAGCAGACCAAGTCTCTGGAGGAAGAGTTTGGAAAAATCAGACTGACACTGCAGGTAGACAGGTCTTCTTTGATTTTTTTCTTCCTCTTACAGATACTCAGTGACAGTAATTAACAAGTTAATATTTGTCTGGTCACCAGGATCAGGTGGACACGCTGACCTTCCAGAATCGCAGCCTCAGAGATCGAGCCAAGCGCTTTGAGGAAGCTCTGCGCAAAAGCACAGATGAGCAGATTGTGGTAACTGATTCAGACCCATCATATGTTGACTGGAGCTGGATTAAACACGTTGGTGTCATTTTAAATACAGCTAGTTGTTTCGTTCTAATGTTGTCTGATGCTCCCAGGATGCTTTGGCACCGTATAAACACATCGATGAGGACCTGAAGAGCCTGAAAGAAGTTCTGGAGATGAAGAATCAGCAAATTCATCAACAGGAACTGAAAATCTCAGAACTGGAGAAAATAGTAGGTTTCAAATTTCTGCTTTCATTTGCGCTATTCTCAGACTCTAGTAACACCTAACATCCATCTAACGAAAGCTAATAACAGCTTTACAATGTCTCCTTTGTGAGCCCATTTTAATCATCATGCTGGCTGTTTTACTGCTGATATATTGTCATAAATCATTTGAAGAATTTAATGTCGTGCCTTTTCTCCTGTGTTTTTGAGCAGGCTGAAAAGAATGTGTACCTGGAGGAGAGACTCCAGGTGTTACAGCAGCAGAACGAGGACCTGAAGGAAAGAATAGACAAGAATCTCGCTGTGTCCAGGTCAGATGTGTTTAAAAGTCTAATAGTGCACATTTAAAACTGAGTTCAAACCAGTAGAAGCAACCAGGCCTGCCATCGTACTGTGACCTGTCGCTCTTTTCTCTCAGGCAACTCTCGGAAGATAACGCCAACCTGCAAGTGAACGTGGAGAAGGAGAGCAATGAAAAGAAGCGTCTGAGTCGCACCAACGAGGAGCTGCTGTGGCGTCTCCAGACTGGAGAGTTGAGCCCTCGCATGTCCCCCAGCTGCTCCCCCATCCATCGACCCTCCTCTGGGCCAGGCTCTCCAGCCCGCCCTCACTCCTACCACCAATGACACTCTCAATGGAAGCTTTCCTTCATCTGGCATTGGATGCTCTGTTTTTAACGCTCTGTTGAATGTTCCTATGGATTTTACACCTTGCAGACATTTTTTTTGGCAAATACTTATCTCCAATATGGTGCATTTCCAAAGGAATTTTAATCTCTGAATTGTATTAACGACCACCTCTTATTGTGCAAAAGGAAATTCTCTTTCTCTATTCCACCTGAACACCCCTCAAAACAGATGTGCTGTGATGCTGCAGCTGATGAAAACCTGGTCGCTGTAGACTTCAGAGCAGGATCAGAGTCCTGGTGCCTCATTTTCATGTTTCCGCCTCCAATCTACATCACCACTTTCCCATCCAGCGCTCAGGATGATGGATGTACAAGACATAGCAAACATCAAAAGTGCAACAACGAACACAAGAAGCGCCTTTCCAGTCCATTCTCTCCCACCAGCAATAGTCAATAGTAAATCACAAAACTATACTCTCAAAATGTGGATTCTTCTCTTTTCATTTCAGTCATCCACCCTACAGTCTCCTTAAAGTGGACATTAGTTTTGACCTCATAGATCCATTAAACTGCCAATACAATACAACTGTAGTACTGACTACAATATGGTAAAAAAAAAAAACTGTACACATATTGCTCTCCTTAAAGCATGTTCTGTCTTCCAGTAATGCATTTTATTTCAGGATTGTGTCTGTGATTACCTGCAGTGTGATGATATGGAGTTACCACTTATTCTGATAAAACAGACCAGGATGCATTCATATGAAAGCAAGAACTGCATCATTGTATGATGCCTTTGATGCCCCTTACATTCAGTCGGGTTAAGCAAATATAATAATCTCCCACAAAAGTGCAGGATCTGCATAAACCACCAAAGAGAAACTCAATAGACGCAGCAGTTCATCATGTACTGTAGCTGTCATATTTCTGGAGTTACACAGAGAATCAGCCTCAGATGGTGCAGACAATGCAGTCCAAATATATTGACCTCACCACGTATAAATCCAACATCTGTTCATTATTTTGCATTTGTATTAAGGATGTCCCACAACTTTTTTCACTGATGATACCAGTATTGCAGCCTTGAGTATTGACTGATAGGGATATTGATCCGATATCAGCACCAGTCATACAGACTTTTATTATTTTGTAGTATGGGATGTTAGAAAAGGCTTGATCAACTGATATTACCCAAACAGAGAACAATAGTCAGCAACAGTAGGTCTGAGAAAAACTGACACATTTATTCTTAACCAATGGGTTACACCAATTTAACATAACAATATTCTACAATTGAATAAAATAAATAAGAAAATAAATTAGAAAACCATGAAAAGTAACCTCAGTAAATGCAATGAAAATTAAATAAAAAAGATTTTAAATATATCAACCGACTTTTCAACTGCTTTTTTTTTTTTGCTGATATCAAACCGATATCCAATCTCAATATCGGACTGGGACACCCCTAATTTGTATTATTATCGTTATTTAATTAACTCTTAATTGTTGCTCTTTTCTCTGTTTCTGGTTGTTTTCTGTGTGATGTCAATTTATTATGGCTTCCAAACATTAATTCTCTATTCATACCACATTTGACATTTGACAAAAAAATCAAAAATGTCAAATAAGCGAGAAAATCCTCAAAGTCTGCGAGCCGTTACCTCATTTCTCATGGTAGAGTTTAATCTCAGGTCTGGAGGAGAATAATGAGTCATCATAGGGAAGCAACTGTCAGAACTTTTTGTTAGTATTAATTGTATTTTTTCAGATTTTGCTCATGTTTACATCACCATTCAGCTTAATTATCTGTTTTGTATCATTTGTATAAAATGATTTGGATGTACAGAATATGTGAATATTTTAAAGAGTGCAGTCAGCAAATGTATACAAACAGACTGAAGAAATGTTTCTATAATAAAATGATATAATAATCAGCTTCCCCACACATATAAAATGTCGATTAGTTGAGTTGTGCTGAAAGGCTGGAAGTGGTATTTCTCTCCATCAGGTAGTTCAATTGCACTGATTGCCTCTGTGTCCTGTGGACATGGCCTCGTACTCATTTTCTGAATGTTTGTATGACACTAGAATAAGAGGTTTTGTTTTTTATAACACATCCTATGTCAGAGAAAGTCCATGTTTCACAGTACTTCTGTTGATAAAGATTGTATTTTAGAAATTGTGCTCTGTTTATGTGAGAGCACATCGGTCATGAAGTAGTCATGCATTACTCTTTGTTTTACTTTTCTTGTGCATTCACTCATTTATTTATTTATTGAAGTATTTGTCCTCCTCCAGAACCGCAACTGTAGCTTAGCCTGTTAAAATTTGTGGTCATTGACGAGACACTAATGTGACTGTATATGTTGCACTTTGTATTTAAGTATTAAACGACAATGAGAAAAATAACTAAAGTGAGTTCCGGTGTGTATACATCTTAAGGTGCATAATTAGCATTATTAGGGAACCTTTCTATAAGAAGTGATAATGCAGTAAACACACAGGGTCTTTTGGACCACTGAAGCTTATAACAGTAAATAACTATCATTACTGGCGTTTCATGAAATTCTGCAGGATGTCTATGGGCAGAGGGAAGATGATGGTGGAGTTCTTCTCTGCTGCGATGGTGTTGAGGGTCTGCAGGTATCGCAGCTGGAGAGCAGAGGGTGACTCAGCAATTATAAGAGAGGCTTCTTTCAGAGCTCTGGAAGCGTTCATCTCTCCCTCTGCAGAAATGATCTGAAACACAGACAGACAATCACATTACAGATGTTCCCCGTCAGCATCCCTCCTTTGCCACATTTAGAGTGCATCAAGAGGAAATGAAGTCTTCCAACACCCTCCTCACCTTTGCTCTGGCCTCCCTGCTGGCCTCTGCCTCTGCTGCCATGGCTCTCTGCAGCTGCAGAGGCAGCTTCACATCCTTGATCTCCACCCGCTCCACTTTAATACCCCACGGATCAGTGGCATCATCCAGGGATTCCTGCAGGGGAATACTGGTTATAAATCTCTTCAGCTCTATTTTGTTATATATATATATATATATGTATATACATATATATATATATATGTATATACATATATATATATATATATATAGAGAGAGAGAGAGAGTGTGTTTGAAGGAGTAATTTTAAAGGAAATACGGAGGCAAGAAATTTCAGTTTTTTGTCGCTTGCATGGTTAAAAACTGAAATGTGTTTTGTTTCCCCCATAAAGTCAAAAACATTTCAATGTAGGAGTCAACAGAACACGAATTCATTTAAATTACATATTCAACCATTTCTTTAAAATCTTTTTAGAGTAAATAAATTCAGAAACTGTATCGCCACAGTTTAGTCTCACCTGCATACTGAGTGATATTCCCTCTCTGTCAGATAAAAGTTCTGCAAGGTTTTTGGTACCAAGTACATTCCTCAAGGTGGTTTGTGCCAGCAGTCGTGTGGAGGAGTGAGAGTTGGTCACATTGGCCACAGAAGAGATGGGGCATTGTATGCGGAAGTACACCACGCCATCCACAGACACTGTCACTGAGTCCCTGGTTAGGATCTGCAAGTTGAAAAGCTGCAGTTATGATCCTGCCACTGGTTGATCATACAGGAAGAAGAGTGTTTTCATGATGAAAGTACCTCTTGTGGCGGGATGTCAAAGGACACAGTTCTCAGATCAACTTTCACAAAGGTGTCAGTGCAGGGCAGAACAAAGAAAAGTCCTGGACAGAAATTAAAATCCTGCTTAGTTTATAAAGATTGTATAAATATTAGCTTATCTGTATACGTTCTTTCGCACCTTAAAATACACGCCCACACACCGTTAGGCCTACTAACCCTGCCAATTACATGGAGACATGGACTTCCATTAATAATTAATAATCATTTATAATCCTTATTTGGGTGCTTTAAAATAATGTTGTCGTTTTTGTTAGTGCCCAAAGGATTGCCAAGAAGTGGAGCAATCTCAGAATAATTAACAAGTGTGCATGAATGACTAATAGATGTATTGTAAGGTGTCAGATATCGGTCTGATATCAGCAAAAAACGAGTATTGGATTATACTGGCCTGCATTAAAATCTCCGATATATACACTATGATACCGGCGGCCCATTACAGCCTTTATTCTATTCAATTGTTGTACATGCTTATGTTTAAGTTAAACTAGGGGTTATTTTGCACTTTAAAAATATAGATTTTTGTTTTTATTGGATTCATTGAGGTAATTTTTCAGGCTCTTATAATTATTTTTTGATTTATTTTATTCCATTGTAGAATATTATGTTTAAGGTTAAAATTTATTTAACCCATTGGTTAATAATGTTTGAGTAACATCACTTGATCACGCCTTTCCTGACATCCCATACTACAAAATAAGTAATAAAAGTATGTATAATTCGTGCTGATATTGTATCAGATCATTATCGGTATCAAGGCTGCAATATCGGTATCGAAGTGAAAAAGTTGTTTTGGGAGAGCTCTACTAAAAAGTCATAGTATGTCATAAAAAAGTAATACAGTGTGTTGATAAAAAGTTGTAACATTTAAGTTATAAAATGCATCACAGTATAACGTATCACAAAAAAATAATAATATAATAATATAGTATGCAATTAACATGTTACAAAGGAAAGTCATTGTACAGAATGAAACATTAAATGAATGAATCAATCAATCAATCGATCACCAAACCTGGCCCTTTGGGTTTCCTGTCTGTGATCCGGCCGAGTCTAAAAATGACAGCCCGCTCGTACTCCTTCACTATCTGGATGTTGGAAACAGTGGAGACCGTAAGAAGACCAAAAACGGATGAGTGTAAAACACAGGATGTCTCACAGTAACACAGCAGAAAGGAGGCGACTCAAAGATCCTCCCATGTGTGAATTAAATAATTACATTTCTACATCCCAAACACACTCAAAAAGACTTTTTGAAAGCCAGACTGACGAAATTAGTATCATGACCAGTCCAAACATTACAAGGACAAATGGTCCACTTCCACAGCTGAATCCCTGGCTATCTGAGACAAATCCAGGCCTAACCAGCAGAGTGTACATTAATGAGAGTATACTCTACCTTAACACACATAAATATTGTGATCGGGAAGGTAGCTGTTATAAAGAGGAGGGATATGAGGACCAATATCCAACCAAAACAGCCCAGTCTCCCTGCGTTTTTATCTGTAGAGAGAAAGAAAAAAAACTCTTGCAAACTTAAATTTGAATACAGAGAGGGGCAGTATTTTGCATATTTTCCACTGCATGTCCACATGTTTGCATTTAAATCCATAACAAAGATGGTTGTGTTCACACAATTAAACAGTAATTTGATCCAGTGGGACGACACCTTTTATCAAAGATGGCACAAAACACTCTGGATTCACATTTATCATCGGTCACTAATGATGATGGATTAATCTCTGAGGGATGTCATGTTGCTCCTCATCCACCTGAGTCACAGGCTGTTGTGTAAAACTGCTCAAATATTGATGTGTCATGGTTAAAACATTCACTATGACGTAATGCTCTTCTTCAGTTACAGAGGGGATAGTAGTCTGAGGGTAGATATCCAAGTCAGTTTAAGGTTGCAACTGTTGAAACAGAAGGTGGAAAAATTGTACATAGATGAATATTTATCTCACAGTCTAGGAGCTGATGAGCAATAACAATAATAATAATAATTATTATAAATAGAATAATAATTATATAGTTTGCTTGACTGAGACAATAATAATGTCATTTATTTCTTATTTATGTTTCATATTTTTTGTTCCGTTCTCCTACCTACTTACACCATGCATTGTAGTGACTGTGCTGTGTAATAAAAATATACAGTTGATGATAATCATTGTGAGCAAAATTCTGTCACAACAACAACAAACAACGATAACAAGGAGAGCATATTTTCTAATTAACAGGGGCGCTCCTAGAGTTTCCACATCCTTAAACGAAAACGGGGCCCAAATTTTTTTATCCTGACAAGTTGTCCCTGAAATAATCCAGACTCATCCTGCCTCCCTGTCATCTAATGACAGGCAAAGAATAAGATCCACTTTTCAAAAGGTCGTAAAAAAAAGTATTTACCTTCGACATTCTCCACGTCGCTGATCTGAAGTTTTCCTTGGGTAACCATGTCGGCTGTGCTGGAGGTTGTTGAGATCATTAGTGTTGTTGGTGTGATGGATCAAGTGAAGCAGCACTTGTTTACCTGTCTGTTCTCCCAGCAGGGTGTAGCCTGAGACACACACACACACACACACACACACACACACTTGGACTCACCTATAGGTGCCAACAGGTAACATGAACCACAGAGCAGAACCACAATATGGCTCCTGTATTGGAAAGTTCAGCTCCTGTGCTTTTCCATTATACTCCTCCATTCACTTCCCGGAGTCGGACACCTGTTGAGTGCATGTCATGAATAAACAATAGGTCCCATCCAAGTTGTGAAACATGAGAGCTGGTGCAGGCACAGGTACATGTGATCTGATGGATCACACTCATGCCTGCCCTACCTTACAATGTAAATTTACCCACATTTAAATGGAATAGATGGAGGAGTGTGTAAGTAAATATATCAACACTGACTAAAGAAAATCTATCTTAATATAGTTTATATATATTTATGTGTTGATTAACTGACAGTAATGCAGATTTAATTACATAAAAACTCTGTGATGTGAGGCTGTGCGGTACACACTGTGTGAGAGCTATGGAGACATGACAACTGTAATCTTTATTTGAGGTGCGTAAATGCAATTTAACCCATCTTTAGGAGCAGTGGGCTGTGACGCACGACACCTCCACATGCACACAGCAGGAATCAAAGGTGGAACTGGCAGCCCTGTGGTTAAAAGGATGAACATTTTGAGCTTCAGTTTGCACAGCATGATGTGAGTTGCCATAATTTTAATCACATTTATTTAACCAGGTGAGTCCCATTGAGATTGCAAGATCTCTTTTCCAAGAGAGCCCTGGCTAAGACGACAGCAGCACCAAGCATGTCATTCATGGCAGCCAGCTGAGTGCAGGTGAAACCAGGCAGGTGTTCACAACATGCTCACTTTGCCCTTTTCTAAACTTCATTGAAGCTTGAGTTTAAAATGCAACCATAATTTGTAAATCTGAGGAAATAAAGAAAAATAAAATTTGGACATGGTAGTTTACGGTTTGCAGTGATGATGGATGATGGATGGATAGATGGATACTTCATTCATCTCAGGGAGAAATTCACATGCAATTCTCATGCACATTCTTTCATGACTTTCAGCTCTTTCAGTTTATTTACATATAGTCATTCTGGTTAAGAGAATTATTTGTAAATCATTGCTGAAAAGATTTGGCCAAGATGAATATTCTCAGGAGAAGAATTACGCTGCGGACATTAAGATTGAAACTTTATTTTAAATCACTGTAGCCAGCACAGTACAAAAATGTGTGTTGCTCACATGTTATTTGAATAAAGCCATACCAATATTGGTATAATAACATGAATCAATGTTTTTATGTTCATTGACCAACAGAATCCATCATATACTTGCGACTGAGCTCATAAGCCAGGAAGAGGGCTCCGTTGGCAGGGAAGGTGCGTATCATGGTAGGAGTCAGGCCTGAGTACAGAGCGATGAACCCTGTGGGACAAGACAGAGTCAAACAGCCACACAGCTCATTCCCCACAGATAAATCAGGTCACCAGCTTGGGATGCTAAGAGCATCAGTCTGAAAACTTCAGCTCCCCTGTTAACTCACTCTGGGCTGGGTTTGTAGTCATCGCTCAGGTTTTATGTTCATAAGAGGCTTACAGTATATCAGTCCCCTCCCAAGCTCAGAGAGCACATCAACAACTATTTAATGTCAATTAATGTAGACCTGTCCCTGAAGAAGTGTTAGACCTGTCCCTGAAGAAGTGTTAGACCTGTTCCTGAAGAAGTGTTAGACCTGTTCCTGAAGAAGTGTTAGACCTGTTCCCTACACCCTGAGGCCAAACTACTGTCTAGATCCCATGAGGCTGTTTTTTCTTATTCAATGCTAGGCAATATTATCATAAACAAATACAGACTATGTTTATTCTGTTACAGCAGAATGACATATGGAGACGGGATGTGATATTACTAAAATATATTGATATGGCAATATATTGCAAATTTTAATTCCTTAATATTGATTCCTGAAATAAAATAATTAAATAAATCATTATATCTGGTGTGAGAACTGTGTGTTTGAGAGCATGTGGGTGGATTTTGATTTTGATGTGAAAACGTATGTTCAGATCTTACCCTCAGTACGTATGACACCCATGAAGGTCTTCATGAAGCCCTCTTGCCTCCCAGCTAAAGAGTACACCTGGATCCTTGACTTGACACAGTCTATGGGATAGACCATCAACCACAAACAAGCTCCCCCAAATCCACCACTGAACATGAGTGGAAGTACACCTGCAAAGATGAAACTGATATAAAAATATAATAATAAAAAAAATGAACAGACTATGTTAACCATACCTATGCTATCCTTGTCTGTGCCCATGTACTGCGCAAATTTAGAACGGCACAGTTCGTAGGCCCCAAAAAAGCAGAAGTATCCTGGTATCTCTCTGGCCATGGTGGACGTCAGTCCTTGGTAGAAACCCAGGATGCCGTCTGTCTTCAACACTGTCTTCACAACTGACCACACTGTGCTGAAGTCACACCACAAAACAGTCAAAATCAACTGATACTAAACATGTGCTGCTCATTATAATGTCTCTTTTTGGTCACACCGACCTTCTCTGTCCACTTGCGATCTTGCCAGATGCTTCCATTTCATGCATGGTCTGCAGCCGACATTTTACCAGCTCAGTGGGGCAGATCACCATGGTGGAGAAGATAGAGGCCAAAGACCCTGCAGATGCCTTCTGGATATTACTAACAAACAATGGACAGAAGTAAAAAGAATAAGCAATAAATTGTTTTTGGTGTGTGACACTCAGAAATGAGAAGATGAATTAATTTCTAATGTAAACACACATAAAAAGGTCATTTGCTTTGTTACAGTCTGCTCACGCGCAGCTCCAAAGTGCACTAAATGGAAACACATTTATGAATGTAAACACGCTGGTTTTCTTGGAGTTCTTGGTCCATATCTCAGAGAGCTCAAACAAAAAGTCCCCTTTGCATTAAATGTCATGGAACTGCTTCCTGAAATGCCTCTGAGAGAAGCACTTTAGGATTAACAGTCAGTCCTATCTAGGATTTTTATATCCAGTGACAATCAGCATGTCATTCCTCATCATATTTATTATCTTTGCTAGTACACTGCTCCTACTGTCTACATGTTGTGTCTCTGATCAACGCACTGAAACTCCAGGTTACTCCCACTGCTGCTCTTGTTAAGTATATAACAGTTGTAATAAAGTTTGTCTTTTTCACTTTGTCTTACCCAGCTATGGAGGCGACACAAACACACACAGAAATGTCAAACCTGAGAGCGGCCGCTTTATCCATCCTGGACACAAAGCGGATCACATCCTGGCAGAGACCATAACTCAAGAAGAGCACAGCGTTCTCACTTATGTTGGTTATGAGGGCTGGGATCGTGCCTTTGTACAGACCGCGTAGTCCCATCTGCCTGAAGGTGGATGTGAAGCAGTGGATGAAGCCGCGGTACATGTAGGGGAACGTCTGCATCTTGACCTTTGTGGTGTCGAACGGCTGACCGCTCAGTACACAAGCTGTACCACCTGAAGAAGAGAAGAAGTCATGACTTATCAGAGTAGAAGTCACCAAGCAGAGTCCAGGGAACTGACAGAACACTTCCTTTACAAGTTTCTCTCCCTGTGTGTGGACTTCCAGGGCCTGACCTGGTCTGTGCACCTTCTTCTCATCAGTGTCATCAGCTAGCAGTATTTGTGAACAACTCCTCACCAGATTGTTATTCTCAACTGTATGCTAGGGTCAAGCTTGTTAATTTAGTTCTTTAAATTAAGGATCCTCATCACCCTTTCTGGTAGGCTGGTTTGTCCTCAGCAGTCACACTCACACTACACAGCAAGGTCACTAAATCAACCTTCAAAGTTTACATGTCAATGAACATGAAAAGTTATAACAGGAAGATGTTTCTGCAGCAATGGATGATGGAAAATAGTTGAATTATACTGAATAATTCTAGATAGAAAGACAGATAGATATTTAAACAGTTACCTTACCTATTGCTCCAGCTGAGAAGTCGATGATTGCTTGGATTATGGGATGTGGAGCCATGATGGTTTATAAAATGAACCTGAAAACTGCAGCAATTTAGCGAGTGTGGCATCATCTTTTCACACAAAAATACAAACACAAACTGAAAGTATTTGTAAATATAGTGAATATACCACACATCTGCTAAAATTAAAACTACAATACAGATCTGGACGCATTTCCCGCTCACCTCACTTAAATCTCAGCTCGCAAAAACAAAAGCGGGAACGCAGGACGATGTTCACACGTCCTACATTCAGCCATGCCCGGGCTTTGCTGTGGGAGCCTAACGTCTTACTGTGGTTCCGCATTCTTGTCAACAACTTAGAAATCCTTAGGCTGACTGCGACTGGTCGCCCCTGTTGTGCGTAAAACTGTGCGCTTTACGCACGCAAAGCGCACTAGGAGTTAAAGGAAACGACAATAAAACAGGAAACAATTTGTTTCAATCCCGAAATAAAAGTATTGATGATTGGCGTATTATATGATAAATTCAGCTTTTTCTGACTATCTTTGCTTTAAATCAGTACTAATTTAAAACGTAAAACGTAGTTTACGGCAGATGTTTGACCATGATATGTGATGACTGTAAGCTACAACAGAGAGTAAAAAATGCACTGTTAGTCACAAATAAAACATGAATTTGTCACGCCGACTAAATTTAGCTAAATGCGGAAGGAAAGACATAAAGAGCTGGTAGTGTGTGGTTGTAATATCTGTTGTTTGCCACAAGGTGTCGATAAAGTCCATCGTTGGCTGAGGACACCAAACAGCTTCTGGTCCAACAAACCACTTAGCAGCAGCTGAAGATACTTTGGTTCCTCGTGTTTTTCAGTCAAATTATTGCCATTGCCATTATATATAGTTGCTTTTGTCAGTATTTTTTTATTTCACATTGTTATGTGATTTTTCCCAAATATTAGATATTTGATTGTATGTTTTGTAAACACTTTATAAACTTTGTACATCAGTTTTTATTTATTATTTTGAAACTATTACACACTACTCATAAGGAGTGAATAAAATATGATTTATCATGTCCCATAAATATCAGGTGGCAGATGAGCTGTTCTAACTAACCCCATAATCAGGCCGTGATATGAGAATAAATTCACCTAAATTGGGGGACAAGATACAGGTTTGTATATCCTCACATTAATAAATGCCATTGCTAATCTCTGGACAGAATTTGTAAAATAAAAGGCAACATTTACATTTAAATCAAAATCCGTGATTTGATTTATAATGTTCAGAGAAATAAATACAGTTAACAGTAAAATGTAATTTTTTGGTCCTCAGATGAGATATTTACTAGAGGAGAGGATGAAAACAAGCCCCTCATTGGCTGTCTGCTGGCGTCAATCACATGTGTGGGCGGTGTCAGCTGACAAACGATACTTCCAGTAAGTCCTCACATGCTGCACACAGAGAGCCAGCAGGCTGGACGGGACGCACGGGCGGCATCACCGAGACAGGACAACCAAAACAAAGCAGCGGCTCGACCCTCAGACAGGGAAAACATCTCGAAAGACACTTTTTATTATTGATAACTCTCATTTTTACCGGCTTGGGATGTGACTTTCAGTGCAGACTTGTTTGCGCCCAGGCGGAGCACCACCAGACTGATTTATCTTGTATCCGCTCTCATCACAAAGACCAAGTTGTGACTGTTAAGGGCCACAGGTTGGTCACATTTGGGTGACATTGTAACACTTGGCTCCGTCACCTCTCGACCATGGCGGAAGCGGCCCAGCAGCCACACCTGGTGGAGATCGACCCGGATTTTGAGCCCCTGTCGCGACCCCGGTCGTGCACTTGGCCTTTGCCCCGGCCGGAGTTCATCAACCCGGGCGACTCCAACACGTCCTCACCAGTTCCGTCTGTGAAGCAGGAGCCCACCGGCAACGAGTTCATCAACAACCTGAGCCTGCTGGAGGAGACCGAGGACTTCACGGAGCAGAAGCCGGTCATCCTGTGCACAGACTTCCAGTGCCAGGACAACTGCGTCCACCAGCAGCATCAGCAGCCACATCAACAGCATCAGCACCCGAACCCGCAAGTCCCGCATCAGCAGCATCAGCAGCATCAGCAGCAGCAGGTGCCTCTGCTCTCCTCACCGGTCGGCTCGTCGTCCTCGGCGGCCGCGGCCGCAGCTGCCGCCGCTGCCCAGAGGAAGAGCAGCTCCTCCCGGCGAAACGCATGGGGGAATATGTCATATGCAGACCTCATAACCAAAGCTATCGAAAGTTCTCCTGAGAAGCGGCTAACGCTGTCTCAGATTTACGACTGGATGGTGAAGAGTGTGCCTTATTTCAAGGACAAGGGAGACAGCAACAGCTCTGCAGGCTGGAAGGTAAAGGCTTTTTCTCTTTAGCTGAAAGTGTGTGAGTGGGTGCTGCTGGTTTACAGCATGCAGATCCTCTGAAGTTTTCCAGTGGGTGCTGAGCAGTGGGTTCACGGCTTCATAGTCACTTTAACGTGACTAGTATATAATGTTTGTCTCTCCATCATCTGTCTTTATCCCCTCACCTGCAGAGCCCTCTGCTAACACCTCCAGTCTTTTTCCCCACAAATATCATCATCTCAACAGATCATGAGTCTGTAAAGCTGTTTATCATATGCTCCTAGTCATTGTCTTGTGTGTCTCCCCCCTTAATTTCCATTCATGGCAATTCATTAAATGTGGCCAATTACTGCCATGACCTTTGACAGTCATCTGACTTCTCCCTGCAGTTTGTGATTTATATGAGTCTGCTGACTCAACAGGGTGTTTTTTTCTCCTCGCCTTATTGCTTTCCTCAATGTGCGTTACATAAACTGCTCTCTCTGCTGTTAGTTTAAAGTTTACAATATGAAGGCTAAATCACAGTTTTCCATAGAGTGTGAATTAAGCCGTCTGTGTCGTAACGAGATACCAGAAGCATTCATGTGTCCTGGAAACGGCCCAAAACATTACACAATAGGGGACTTCAAATTTCTGATGTTGTGTGACAGGCCCTCCTACTGAACACTATTGAAGGGCGTAAACCTCCCTTTGGAGACACATAGTTTCACCGGTGTCTGACAATAAATTGATGACAGTCTACACCCCCAGCGGGAAATCATATTGAGTCTGTTGTCACACAATGAGAGATTTATTATGGCTTCCCTCTGTTAAAAGCCGCCTGGGTTTGCCAATGAAATTTAAAGCAGTTTTTTTGTCTTCCTCTGTCAGAACAGGCTCCCATGTTTGAGTCATGTGCTGAGAGATGACGCATCCATGTAAGGATATTAATGCCAGCAAGATTTTATTTTAATGAATCACATAGAAACTAAAAAATATTCTGCCACAGCTTTATATGTTGCCACACACTGGTTGTGGTTTTGACTAATCAACTATTAAAAAAGAGTTGACTGAGCATAAATGCGGTTTTCAGCAACATTTTGCTCCATATTCATCCATCTTACTGGAGTGTTTACAAAAATCATGTTGATTCAGTCATATGAGAGTGGAAAACCCCTTCACTATGATGAAATACACACAGCAGGCACTGGGCAGTGGGCAGATGTGTTGCTAGGGTGGTGATATTGTCCAAGTAGGGATGCATTAAAATGGGAGTCCATCTGTGAGGATAATTATCAGTAAGTTTGTGGAAACTAATGGGGAATTATGCGACACAGTAATAAATCATTGCCATTTTGATGCAACAGAGATGTCTTATTAGAGGTCCTGAATAAAGAGACGCGTTTAACAGTTATTGTATGATTGGCGGCTTGGGAAAAGGCGCTCAGCCGCCTCCTGGGCTCATTGCTTATCCTGCCATGTTGGGGGTGTGGACTGAGTAATAGTGTGGGAAAGCAACGCGCCATTTGCTGCTGCGAGGGGAGTTATTCATGGAGCTCCCCTCAGTTTCACACAGGGGGGGTATCACACATTGTCTCCTCAGATTATGAGCCGGGGCCAGACAGGAGCTGAGGAAAGATGACAATGGTAATGTTGTGACCAGCCATGTGTTTTTTTTTTCTTCTTCTCCACTCTCCTTTTGATGTTGATTTTAACAGTTTAATTGATTAGTCAGTATTTAACTCCTTGATTTTCTCCATTTAAAATTTTACTAATTTAACTCTTTGAGTGCCAGCTGCTTTATAAAACAGAAAGTGTCTTGTTCTGGCGTTTTTGCCCATTTTGAGTCATATTTCAAGACCCACAGAATATTTTATACTGTGTTTCTGAAAACACTGAAGAGCTCAAATGAAAGAAGAGACTCTCTATTTCATCATGAAATACAGAGTCTCTTCTTCTTCTTTTTCCATTCTTGTTTTATCAGAGGTAGAGTAGAGGCCACTTTCACCAAAAACGCCACTTTTTGTCCAAAATCCGTCCGTTTTGCTCTCTAATCTCAATCATCTCACTTCCTGCTTTGATCTCTGCGGTGTATACTGTCTCTTTATGCTTTGACTACATCTCCCAGAAGCCCCAACATTACTCACAGGCTGCGGGAGACCGATCAGCGAACCGCCGCTGAAAAAACACTTTGACATCAAAATACGTCAATGGCGCTCAAAGAGTTAAATTTCTTTCTCATTTGCATTTTCATCTGCTTTGTTATATTATATTCTGTCTCGACCGAGATAAGATCATAAATTGCAAACATGTAAAGTGTGTTGGGGGGAATTGTCTGGTTGAGTGTTAAGTCAGAAGTGAAGTTTGTGGTGGTTTCTTTGTGCTGCAGACACTGATCACGAAGACAGAAGTCATCGCACGATGCTTTGTTTTGAGGCACCGATGACTGTTTAACACCCTCAAACAGTGATTAGAATTCACTTTAGGTTCAGGGATCATTTCTCTGTGTGACTGATCTCTCTGAACAGATGGGGCTCTCCTGAAGGGAACAGGCTGAAGCACATGAAGTTTTCATTAATCTATGATTAAGGCTGTCTGCTCTGTAATTGTTCGAGGCCGAGCTTGTTTCTCAGTGCCGCTGATCCTCCGCAGTCGGTCGTGTCTGAACTGAGTCATGACAGCCTCCACACTTCTCAGGCCGTCTGTGACAGTGTGAATTTTCAGGACAGTTGTGCCAGGTGGGACCAGCTTGGAGAAGCGCTCTGAGTGGACTGGACACTGGCCCTGGCACAGGACGCCATCCAATAGGAAGAAGAACAGATGGCACAAAAGATGCATCACCAAACCTCTCTGCCGAGCTGCTTTTTTATTTTTAAGACCCAAAGCATTACAAGCAGTCTTTTAGGCTGCAGCATTATAATAGTATGATATATACAATACACACACGTTCTTGCATGCCTGCCAAAAATCTGTTCTCTCTTGTATTTCTCTACGACACGCAGGATAAATATTTGGTTTGAGCCAGTGGAACTTGGCGGCTCAGGTACGCTTTGATGTCAGTGCAGGATCAATTCGGTCGCAGCTTTGCTCTGTACTCGGCGCTCTCTTGACCTGAAATTCCTCAACCTACGCTGGTAAACACTCCCACGGATGTCAAAACAAACTGTGCAGACAAACACGTAGGTCCGAGCAGATTGTACAGCAAGTGACACCAGGGTCATTAGCATGTAAATGCACCCATTGACCCTCCAATCCCTCTTAGTCTTACAGTAAACACTGCAGGTATCACAGAGAGGCAGGCTCAGGTAGGTTGCAGCAAGACGTTTGTCTCCATGGATCCCAGCGACCTCACTGATGTTCACAGTGCAAGTGTGTGTGAGTTTAAAAAACACATTAGAAAAGCTGACCTGAAGACGCTTCTTAGGTGAGAGGTGAGACGTCTTCAATAAACCTTAAGCAACTCTTTTTTTTTGCTGTTATGGATAACAAAAGCAAACACTCTTGATATGGATTTGTTGCAGGACATTTCACAGGGTAAAAAACAACTTAACAGCGGTAATGGCAACACATTTGCCAAAAACCTAGTCTTCCGTATCTCATTTTGTTGTTGCTTATCGGACGACACCTGCAGCGATAACAGTTACGTGCATTAAGCAATTAACGGCTGAAATATCGATCCAGCTCTTCTTCTGACTCATTGAGTTTAAGAGCAATACAGATGACATCTTTGGTGTCAGTGATGTTGCACGATTAGTCAGTATTTCTCTTATCTTGTGGTATATATTGCCCGTCCTAACTGCTTTCAGGCTCATTGATTCATGATAATTAAGTCTCAGCATCTGTTTTGTTTGATTATCTTTATTTTGATGACTTGTCCAAACAGATTGTTGTCATTCATGCACAGCTGTATGTAATTTCTGTGCATTATCTAAAAGCTTTTTTTTCCCCCATGAACCCTGAATACTGCTTGAAGAAACACAGAAGCTGAGAATTAAGACGTTTTAGTCCTGTATGTGCACAGAGCTGCTTGAACTTTATCACCAGGTCTGAATGTGTATTAGTAGGACAGGGAGCTGCATAGAACAGCAGTCCTCCTATTTCTACTGGTTTTCTACACACACACACACACACACACACACACCTCTCAGCCCTCCAGAGGCTGTGGAGTCCAACCTTGGCATTGCCCCAAGACATGAGGGGCAGCTGTGTTTCTCAAGCAAAGAGCTGGAGGAGCTCTCTTCACCCTCCTCCCCATTTCCTGCCTCCACCACCGAATCTCCATTCCTGGTTTTCTGCCTCTGCACAAAGCAGGGCACGCTTAGCGATGTTGTGAAGGGCTACTGCACACCCTCCACACACATCCTCGGTCAGATGGGGAGGACCTGACTGCTTACTGTCTTCAGAATAATATGAAGAGATAAAGAAAAAGAAAAAGAGAGCAGCAGAGAGTTCAGACTGGGTGACACTTGTTAGGAGTTGCATAACAAGACATTTACTGGAATCAGGGAGCCGCAGGCCAAAGTCTGGTGCCACTGGTTAGTCAGCGGAACTGTGAGGCACTGTTAGAGATAAGTGGGACGCTAGTCTCCTGTGTGTGTGTGTGTGTGTGTGTGTGTGTGTGTGTGTGCGTGTGTGCGCGCACATAACCTGGGCCTCATAATTAAAGCCCTGCTGCTGGCAGATGCACAGGCACGATGGCAGACAGACAGGCCGACACAGGGAACATTCCTGCACAGGCTTTTCTATCTTTTTTATTGTGGTGTGATATTCTGACTTGCCTTCTTTCCCCAGTTGATTTTAATCTGGTGTCTCTTTACAGCTGCCCCCCCCACCACCACCCTTCGCTCTGCACCACTTAGTGGCAGTCTTTAATCTGCTCTGCGTCAGACATCTCAGTCGATACTAGGAGCGCAATAATCATTATTTTCATTATCAGCTTTGGAAAAAGTGGATTTTAAAGTTCAAAACCTTTATATGAAAGATGAAATGATCAATGAATGTGTGTGCTGATCCATTTGTTGACATGTTTTTGGCCCAGTGTGCTATAGAAATGTGATATAGCTGAATAAAAACTATTCCCCAGCTGTCCAAAGTGATGTAACTGTGTGCATAAACACTGATTTTATTGGGCAACAGTGTGAAATAGTCACCCCGCAGATTATTTCACAACCTCATGTCGTCCCTCTGTCCTGCTCTACGTTTGTTTAGCTCTCCACCTCGGCATTAGTACTCTCTTGTTGTTGCCTGTCTCGCATTTCCTCTACCAAAAAACATTTTAGGATATTAATGACGTAGGTTTCAACAGAGTGAAATAAGAACGCCGGTCAGTGTGGTGCAGCAGGGATATTGAATGCCGTGTTTATTTATATACACTTGATGTAGCCCTTCTTGAGCTATGAAGTCACATCACTTCAACATCAAACAAGTATTGCCAATTGATTCCATATGCTGATGCTTAACTGTGTCATTACTTCGTAGTAAACCTTTAACAGCATGGTTCAGGATGACACAGGAGAAAGCCATCAGGCAGCGACAGGAGCTGTGAGAAACATATTAAGGATTTGTTCACTCCCAACATCTAGAGCCTGTACAACATGCAAGCGGCAATAACTGAGATTTCAGTTGCTGCATTGAACAAAGCAACCAGGCAGGGGGTTGACAAACCTCCTGATGTTCCAGATGTTCTGCCCAAACTCAAATTCGGACAAGGTTTTTCCTGCATGTGGCTGCCACCACTGATACTGTTGACAGCTGAAACCAAATGTCTTTGGGAACTCATTGAGTGGCAGCCGTTGTATAAATCAGAAAGTGCCTTGTGCCAGCATTTTCCCCGTTTTGAGTCATATTTCAAGACCCACAGAATATTTTGTACCATGTCTCTGAAAACACTGAATAGCTCAAATGAAAGAAGAGACTCTCTATTTCACCATGAATAAAAATGTTTGTTTTTATCTTGTTCCATTCTTGTTTTATCAGAGGTAGAGAAAAGGCCACTTTCACCCTAAACGCCAGGTTTTGTCCAGAATCCATCCGTTTTGCTCTCTAATCACGATAATCTCCACTTCCTGCTTTGATCTCTGTGGCGTACAATGTCTCCTTATGCTTTGACTACAAATCCCAGAAGCACCAAAATTATTCACAAACTGCGAGAGGCCGCGATCAGCGACCTGCTGCCAAAACCACATTGGCGACGAAATACCTCAGTGTTACTCAAAGAGTTAATGCATTTCTGGTTGTCAGAGATGTTGTGTTAAGAGTGAAAATCTGGTTTCGTCACATAGCTGTTGATGATGTCTCATTACTTATTTTCTGTCCATCTTTATTGTCATTACTGAGTTTAGGAGGTGCAGCTAACTATATTTTAAGTGATATTTTCAACGTCAGCTGGTGCTTGAGCTGGTAGTTTCACACTTTTAGAGTCTTTATCTCACTGGAGAGGATCCAGGGAAACCCCAGTAAAGTGCCCCTTTCATTCAGGGAATTCAAACAAACCATGTCAAATGTGTACACGGGTGTTTCCGCCCACCTCAGACACTGCAGCACTCCTGCCAGAGCTCTGTTTTGTCAGTTCTTTTCCTGGCTGCAGACCAGAGGACAGATCATTCAGTGAGTCCAATAACTGCACAACGCGTATACAGAAAGACAGCAGCAGAGAGCTGAGCGTCATTCAACAGGGTTGACATCCAGCGGCGTGGTCAGGTAAACAGTCATTTAGGATGAGTCACGTTGTTTTGTTTCCCTCAGTGCGGCTTTGGTAGTAGCAGGCTGAGAGCACGTGATCGTCTGTTTTGGCAGAGGGTTCGTCCAGGCATGGCAGTTTGTGCTGCTGCTCTGCACGCCACCACAACTTCTCATCAGGGAGAAAATTTGGAAAAACCTCCAGTGGGGCTAAGAGGAAGATCTCCACGCTGTTTTACAGTGTGAGAAGAGGAACTGGGGATTTAGAATAATTTCATCACTGAGATGAGAAGTGAAAGCCCTCAACACTTCTTCACACATGAAAAATGTGGATAAATACGTGAAGCCTCTGCAGACACATAGGGAGGGAGTAGAGTAACACTTTTACGGGGCCGCTCGCTGCAGAGGGCCCCAAACCACAGGCATTACCCAGACCCACATTGTTGTGCAATTCCCGCCCTAAAGCGATTATGCACGGTGCCTGTCAGACTGGTCGGGCATTATCACACAATCACATATGCATTCAGCCATGTGCGATTGTGTTCACATACATGGACGCTCACAGGAGCTGTAGCCGACTGGCATGGGTGGAAATTTAAACGCGCACTTTAATCAGAAGTGCCGTTATGATGGCAGGCTGCTGGCTTCTGTTGTCAGGGGAACTAATAGTTTGTTTCAAGGTCAAAGTGCGTAAAAGTGCCAGTGAACCGCCCTCATGAGTGTTCACTTTAGGTTTGCATTGGTGTCGCAATATTGCGGCACTATTGTCTGTATTGCTGTGCTTGCCAGGCTCCCGGCTGATGTAATGTTTATAAAAGAAACGCCTCACTGAGAGAGGAGAGGTTACCACCAGTCAGGTTTCTACTATCACACATACAAAAATTCAACTTATTCACCATGACTGATAGATAGTGTCATTTTCCTGAGAGTATTTATGCGTCCAGGACACTGTGTGGTTGGTTTGAGCATCTTTAGTTTCCATTCAGGGTTCCTGCGTTGGATTCTGTGAAATGTAGCAGTGCCAGTCAGACAGATTAGACATGTAACCACATGTGGGCTCATTTTTCTCTCAATGACTCATTCATGCCCTCGTTGAAGTAATTGGTTGAGGAGTGATACCAAAGAAAAAGGAATGTTGATGACACATGATGGCTTTTGTGTTGTCATGTAAAAAAAAAACTTGAATCATTATTCTCATTGTTCATTTCCTTTTGAAATTTTATTCACACTAATCATTTACGTTGATTGACTTTCAGCATTTCTCTCTTTCTCTTCTTCTATGGTGCCATTTTGACATTTTTGTTTCCTTGCAATCTATGTTTTTTAACAACTCACCATTTCTCTCTTTCAACTCACCAAAATGAACCTACATCCCGTAATCTCAGGGAATATTATTAATTTAATGTTGTGTAATGTAATAATCAAGTGGTCCTCCACTATTATCTGGCTAGCATTACTTATGATAGCTGTCTGCAATGATTACTTCTCTCTTCCTGTCCCCTTTAAGAGGTGCACATTTCAGCCCATGGCTGACAGGAAGTGGGTGCTTTGAAAGCAGCATGCACTACCTGGATCGTGATGTCATGAGCAGAGGAAGCAGCGCTGAGTGTGACATCACATTGTGTGGCTTCTTCCTCTTTCTGCGTTTCCTTCATGTTTTCATACTTCCACTCAGCTCTCCTCAGAGCTGAGAAATGCCATAAATCTGTGTCACTGTTTATTGTTCCTGTATATTGACTTCTCAAAGTTAGATATTACTGTTAACATTTGATATCATCAGCTAAATAACATAATATGGACAGCATAGAGATCAGTTACATAGAGCCAGTGCTGCAGTTAGGCTCTGGTTTAATCATGACCTGTACTGGTGTCAGTGTGATAATGGCCCCTCTGTTATGCCAAGTCCAGGTCTCAGTGCCCTGCTTTAATGTCACATTAACTATCTACTGTCCCTCACAAAAATGTGAGCCCTCATCAGGGTGTTTTTTTTTCTTTCATAAGTATTTCATCTTCAAATAAAAACACTGATTTGGTCTTATTTTTCAGTGGTTATTGAACAAAATGAGCACAGAGTAGCACAAAGCAGTTGTTCTTATGAGACTTTTACATTACAACACACAATAACTGAATGTGGTCTAATGACACTGGTGTAAGGCCAAATAACAAGGATGCTGGTGATCATTTTAAATAGAGCATTACGCTCATGTCAACCAATCTGTGTTTTGCATTTCAAAAGCACAAGATAACTTTTTAAGAAAATGGAAAATGAAGTCGAGTCGCCATCTTATCACCAGTTTCTGTTCAAAACACTCGCCTGAATGAAGCCCCCTGCGAGCTTCACATATACAGTGTATTTATATATTTTGTGTTGTGTTGCTGTTATTTCCTTTCCATAATAAGCCCATTAAAGAAACTACTTTGTGATAAAATGGACTATAATGGCTTTGCTACATCTCATAAGGTTTTTTTTTTTAAGGGTTTTTTTTTTGTGCCAAAGCATGAGTCATACTACAGGTAAGAGCATTACAGCCCTACAGATGGACAGAGGCAAGGAGAGGCTAAACTTAAATTAGAATCAGTCTCTCATTTTGCAAAATTATTTACAGAATGCACCCCAGCTAAAACATGTTTGTGTTTTAAGAGGTGTACTTTTGAGAAAACAGTTCCTATTCAAAGAGGTGTACTTTTGAGAAAACAGTCCCTATTCAAACAATTTGGGTGGTAATTTTCCTTCTATTTATTATGTTAGTGCTTTACGGAGCAATAAAGCAACACAGAGAAGACGTGTACCAACCAGAAATCCTCTCAAGTCTGTAACCAAATGAAGATTTATTGTCGGAATCAACATCCAGCCATGAAAACACCTCGGGGATATCCCCATGTTTGCCAGGTTGAAATGGGGTAACGGGCATATAAATATAAACCCCTTCAGCCCTCCCGTGGTGGGTCTGGCCTATGGAAGCAGGCCGCCACACAGGCACCCAGCACTGGTCCACACACTGCATCTTTATCCAGGCAGAGCAGGCGAAAAATATCCCCACCCCACAGACACAGCTCTGTGCATTTACAGACTCACAT
This sequence comes from Synanceia verrucosa, assembly GCA_029721515.1. Classification (NCBI taxonomy): domain Eukaryota; kingdom Metazoa; phylum Chordata; class Actinopteri; order Perciformes; family Synanceiidae; genus Synanceia; species Synanceia verrucosa. The sequence goes on from CM056559.1 coordinate 5,680,774, forward strand.
TGTGTTGCACATAGAAACACATGCACACATTTCAGCATGGTAAGCTTAGCCAGCACAACCTGGTCCCTGTCTGCACACATGAGCTGTGTGCTGCTTAGTTCTGAGTCAGGAAATCAGCGAGCACAAGAGAGGGTTCAGCACGTAAACAGCGACCGCCGTTCACACGCTGCTGGGACATTATTTTAAAAAGTATGCAGTACAGCAGTTAAGAAGAACAGAACCTTTAATTTGATTTGCAAAATGTTGATTTTGTTTTTTTGTTTCCAAGAATTATAGTTGAAGTTGAAGCGGTTTGAAATGGTTTGAAGCGCAGCTATTAAGCATTAAAAGGAGGTGTCAGCTGAGGTGGCAGTAATTACAGTTTGCTTTGTAACATAACATGAAACACTAACAAGACGTGATATATTACAGCATTAAGATGCTTTGATGTTGAAAGTCAATTAGTGAGTTTATTTAATTATCACCCTGCTGTACGACATCAGGCAATTAAGCCCATAACCGTGCTTTAAATGCAAATTCAAATGGACAACTTGGCCGTTATTATGAAGTAAAAGATATTTTCTGTCATTTGTACAGGTTGAGAAAAGAGGCACTTTATTAAGTATTATTTTTTAGAAATGACTTTGTCATAGTGTACCAGTGATGCCAGCAGTTCCCCTGCATCACTCTAGATGTTATTTCTGTAGACAACTTCTCAAAAAAAATCAAAAACAAGGAAGGATTTTAATCAACAACCTGTCTGACGTGTTGATACTGTGGGCCTTTCTTGCAGCAGACATTGACTGCAGGTGTTGCTGATAACACTAACGATGACTCAGTTCCAGTGTTCCAGTGAACCAGCGTGCATGATAGCAGGAACCCAAAATCAAATCAGCCTCCATAAATGGCATTATTTCCCCCTGTGCTTTTCCTACCGTGACAAGTCAAAATGGTTTCTAGGAAAAAAGACACATTATCTAGTTTAAAGTTGCAGATGTACGATCACTCGCTCATTCAATCAGTTTGTCCAAATGTGAGACAAACCAGAGGAAATAATTTAATTATTCTCTCACCGAGCTCTGTTTGTTTGGGTCTATAATGAGGGCAAATCTTAAGTGGGGAACTGTTTCTAAGATGTATAATAAGAGCTTTATTGTAATCCTGTTGGAAACGCTTACCTGGACAAGGGCCCCCTCTTTCCTTTTTCCTTTTGTTTTGCTCAGTCAGACTACAGAGTTTTGATTAGGAAGTAGTGGCTTTTGAACCCACTGTTTGCTTCAGCTACTCCCTTGCATTGCACCTACCAGGGCCTCATTCTGCAGTGTTTTGCATAGAAATCAGAGGCATCAGTGGGATCAGTATCAGGACTGGCCAGCTCTTCCTGTGCGGATACAATGCTGCAGGAAGTTTGCTAATAGCCCGTCCACTGCTCCACTCGTCTCGCACTATCATACAGTGATGAAAGATCCTGGAGTGTCTGTGGCTTTGCTGCTTCTCACCTTATGCACAAAACCACTCGCAGGCTATTTATCATTTGTCTGCAGCGTTTGTGAGACAGATCAATCTTAAACACAACCAGTCATCATCCGCTCAGGCTTCCAAGTTCAGCTTGCATATGTGTGTGTGTGTGTGTGTGTGTGTGTGTGTTTGGGGGAGGGCGGTTGGCTGCGCTTAGATTCCTTGCAGAGGATTGTGAAAAGGAGATCCTGCCAAGAGGCCGTCAGTAAATACATTTGCAGACAGATTTGCTTCTGCATGACTTGCATTTTCGGCCTTTCCATCTGCGCTTTATGATGGTCATATAATGCAGCATCTCACAATGAGCATTTTGAAGAGGCACTTTCCTGGAAGCCATCGACTGCTACTCGGGCTCATAGAACCCTAAAGTGAATTTAAGGAGCTCCACACTGAGCACTCTATGTCCGGACCTCCTCTCTCCCCACTCTCTGCCAAATTGAATAATTAGAAGTTGACGTCAGCGGGTGAGAAAGGGACCCTTTTTGCTGCAACATGAGAGTGTGATCAGCTGTGGCCAGTAGTGTATGCGCATGATGTCCCGGAGGAACATTTGAAAAGGACAAGGGAGGAATAGATGGAGGGTGAAGGCAGAGATGCCTTATTTCTGGTTCAAACCATGTCCTAGGGTCACTTTCCATTTTCAATCTGGGACTGTTTTAAAAACAGAAATTGTGGTCAATCAGACTTATTTTTATATCACTGTTGACAGTGACACGTTTATGCGTTACCGACCAGTCTGACCTTAGGCGCTGTGCTGTGTTGCTCGCTGCTACGCAACATTAATGACAACAATCATTTCCTTTTCTCCACACTGTCTTAATGAAACTGTGGGTATAAATGGTGTAAAAAAAAAAAAAAGGCCCGAGATGTTACATTTCCTGTGCTCTGCTTTTTTATTTCCAGTGCCGTTTATGATCATTGCGATATTGACTTTAGCAAATAGGTCAGTGATTATCACTGGTCAATTCAATATTGGTGCTGATGATAACTTATCAAACTACAAACACATGAAGTCATCACCGTCTATTCCATTTGCCTTGTTGTACATGTGGTTATGTGAAGCTTTATTTTCTTTGTCTGTGTGCACGACAGAGGGATATATTTCTTGTTGGTAGCAGAGTTAAGATCAGTTCGCCCAGGGTGTAGCTGTATCACTCATCCATTTTCAATAAAACAGCAGTAAAATGGCTGCAGATAGATCCTGTAAAGTTCTTAAACTATTACACCACTGACTAAATATTCTATGACTCATCAAATTATGGCAAATTTAAGTGCAGACCCTTCCAATTCAAGTCATTTCATCTCATCTTTATTGACCATTAATGTCCAATAAATCAGAAATTCATTCAAATGTCATAAAACAACCAGGCAGAAAGCAAAACTCCCCCAAAAAACAGATGATATTGGATTTATGACTGTTTGAGGCAGTTGGGTCAACTCATAGTATCTTTAGCCTAGAAAAGGCTGACTCTATTAGTATGAGTATTACCTCTTCTATGCTGATCATGTGTACTTCGCTCTAGGCGTCTGCGCTTTGATTAGCCCGCTCATCACAATCATTCAACTCATTTCATTATCTATTGATCTACTTGGCCTCACAGGTCCCAGAATATGTAGTTAATGTGACATGAAGGGGAAAAACCTGTCGTGAGTGTGTCTTTTGATGACTTGGTGATCTCAGTGAGTGGTAATTCCCCGTCACTTGTCACCTGCCTTCTCACCTGGAGCTGTGTGCTCAGCCTTATGCTGTTGTTAAGTGGGCAGACCTGCTGAGCTGGTGTTAGGCTAATAACTGGTTTACACCTTTTCTGTCTCAACCACATTGCTCTAACTCAGCCAGACTCAGCACAAAGCTGCAGACATGACCAAGCTGCAGCTTTAGTGCTGGTGTGCTATGTGCTCTGTAGGTTGTCTTCTTCACTGCCGCAGACATTACACAGAAAATAGCTAGTTACAGTACAGTGCAAGAACACACCTACTGTTAAGTCTGAAACATGAGTAACAAAAGGTTATTCAGGACAGCACCGTTTCGCTATTGAGTTCAGTGGAAGTAGTGCATGGAAACCACATTTTCTTCATTTTCATCACTTCCATATCTCTGCTATATGTGTGAAACTTCTCAGAGAACTGCTGCCGTGTGAGTTCATATCAGCTGTGTTGGCGAGGAGGCAGCACTGCTGCAGATGCTTCAGACCTATAGCTGTATATATGCAGCTGAGGTTTCACTTGTGGCTTCACTTGATTCAAAGCAGCCCTGCAAGTCAGCGGTTTAGCGCTCTGGGGATTTTCTCATCAGGCGAGTTGACATTTGAGCAGCTCTGAAAGTGTAAGCACTCCGGTCAGTCTGTCAGCATCTGTCTGGCACAAACAGGTATTTTGCTGCTGGAAAAGGAAAAAAGTAGGAGAGGAAAAGTGTAAGGGGAGGAGGAGAGGAGGTGAGAAGACAGCAGGGGCGTCACTAGGTTTTAAAGACGGGGGGCTTAGCTTCCAGGTGAGGCTAATTTGGCTATGGAGAAAAAAAAGAAAAAAAGGATGCATTTTTGCCTCCCAAGAGGGCACTTCAGCGCTTTTTCAACTATTGGGCCACAAAGGGGGCAACTGTATTTAAGTAATTTATGAATAATTCAACTATTCATATTAATAACTCATATTCTGGCCACTTTATATTGAATTTGTTGGCACTTTTCTATAAAAAAAACAAACAAAATGGAAACAAAATGAGAACATGTAAGAGATGAAGGAGATGACAGAAGACGAGGAAGAGGAAGAGAGGACATGAAAGTGGGAATGATTTGAGAGAGGACGAGATTAAAAGAGGTAAAGGAGATGAGAAATAAAGAGAAGGAAGGAGAGGAGGAGAGGCTGATGTACAGAACACTGTGGCCTTTCAGTAGTGCTGCCAGAGAGGGAGTTTAAACCAGCACAGTGTGTTCTTTACTAGTCCATGCTCACTCTATCACACACAACCCCTCTTTCTCTATTTTCTAAACAGCCTATACTCTCCTGCTCTCTAACACACCACCCAGACGTGCATCTTGCCACCTCTTTCAGTCATGACGTGTCGTGTGATTCGGTTTCAGCAGTCACACCAGTGGACATTACTTTCATCTAATACTAGTGTGACATCAGGGATGAGTGCCTGTTACTAAACATAAACTCTCTGGTCGTGGGGGGTAGGGGCGCCAAAGCTAAATTTGCGGTGTCCTCTTGGCTCGCGGCACTGCGGCGTCACATTCCAAGGCTTTTTTTCTCTGCCTCACGACCGCCGCGTTTCCCGTGAGGCAGGAAGTCAGCTCTGTTTCCTGTCACAGTGCTCTTTCATGTGGTCACTTCCTCATGTTTTGCCAGTGCTGCTCTGTTGTGTTGACTCAGAGGACGGAGGTGGTGCTCCTCGTGGTGGGCTCAGGCACAACACAGAGAAGTCCTTTTATTATCTGTGGAGATGCAGCAATGTCACTTTAGGGTTTTATTCACGTTAACTAATTTCAAGCAATGTTTGATGTGTTTATATAAATTTGCAGGCTACTTTTTGCAGGCTACTTTTTACACAAATTTTCCATCACTTTGCTGCATATTTTTGTGGTAAGAGACAAAAAAAAGCCCTTTAATGTTGTCATATTTTTATACAACACAAGACAAGACCGTCCTCGAGTGACGGCAATCAGAGTTCACTTCTGTGAAATCGTGGGTTTTGTAACCTTGCTAAAGAATGTTGATTGTGATGGCTGTCTGGCTGGGAATCCTGCCTTTACTGTTTCCTAACAGATACTAACAAGTTGGCTTTGATTACGATTGAACTTTGCACACAGTGATTAGCTGGAATGTTAAGATTCCTGTGTACTGTGGCCAGAGATAAATCAGTGTCACACACGGTCGCTGAATCCAAAGAAAAAAAGAAAACAAGAAGTATTCTAATAAGCGTAATGTGTCATAACTTTTTGTTCATACGCGTGGCTGTGTGTGTGTGTGTCTGTCACTGATTGTATGACTGTGTGTTCGTGTGTTCAACCCAAAATCGCGTGTGTTTTCAGACCACAGTATCACTGGCTGCAGTGGAGAGAGCAACAAAATCAAAACCAGGCTGGACTGCGATTTGTCATACTGCCATTGAACTAAAAGCATGAGCTGGCTCGCTCTCTCTCTCACACACACACACACATTTGTTTAAGTCACCTTTGGGGTATTTAGGCATTTTACCCTCCCTTTGGGGACAAACTTTGTTTTCCTAAAATCTTACCCTAAGCCTTGCTACAACAACTAATTGCCTAAGCCGAAACCTAACCCTAACCATTGACCCAAAATCAAGGTTTGAACAATTGGGGACATGGACTTTGTCCCAAATTGCACATGCCATCCCCAATCAACTGGTATTAAGTCAAGTGTGTGACCAAAATGTGGATATAAGGAAGATACACACACACACACACAGCAGGAGACAAGGCTTTTCCATTGGCCCCACCAGACACCCTCAGCCACATTCCCCACACAGCACCCTGCGCTCTGGTACTTCCCATCAGACCCTTCACTTGTACTCCCTCTCCTGCATCAAGACTTTCCAACTGGTTTTAAAATGTTCTCCATCAGCACACCATCCACCGTACAGACTGTGAAATAAGCCAAAATAGAAAACCAGAACCTCCGAAGTGGAGAGTTTTTCCTTCCTGTCATCAGGAAGATATAGGGCTGTAACAGGACGTCCCGGCGTCTGCTCTCACATTGCAGTCATTCCTTGTTGCAGCACAGCTGAAATTACCAGCACTCTTTGCGGTCATGGGAAAGAGAAGCTCATGACCAGACTTTACACCTCGTATTTTGTCATAGCTACCGATGTGCACAAGGAGGAAGGGGAGGGGGCGCATTTGCTAGGCTAATCAGGGAAGGGCTGTCACGTCCCTCAGGTCATGCAAACTAGCCCGAGACAATTGGCTGAGACGGTCAGGTCATTTGATTTCATTCATTTGCAAAGGGCCAGTGTTCAGGCGGGCCCCCATGTGCCCTAGCGCCTGTGGTCCTCTAGCGTGGAGAGAGGGAAAAGTGTAGAGGAGAAGAGGATGGTGTTGTTGCTAGAAAGGAAGGTTAACAGTATTTGATAGAGCAGATTAATCAATCAGTCAATTGACTGAAAATTTGTCAACATCTCTGTTAATTGGTTTACTCATTGAGTGCCAGCCGTTTTATAAATCAGAAAGTGCCTTGTTCCAGATTTTTGCCCATTTTGAGGCATATTTTAAGAACCACACTATATTTTGTGTTCTGACTCTGAAAACACTGAATAGCTCAAATGAAAGAACAGACTCTCTATTTCATCATGAAAAAAATGTTTGTTTTTCCCTTGTTTCATTCTTGTTTATTCAAAGGTAGAATAGAGGACACTTTCACCAAAATCATAACTTTTTGTACAGATTCTGTTTGTTTTGCTCTCCCATCTCGATCATCTCCACTTCCTACTTTAATCTCTGTGGTGTATACCGTCTCTTTATGCTCTGACTACATCTCCCAGAAGACCCAATATTACTCACAGGCTGTGGGAGACCACGATCAGCAACCTGCTGCCGAGAAACCACTTTGATGTATTATTACATCAATGGCACTCAAGCGTCAGGTTTTAAACAATGTTGAAATATGTCATTGGCACTCAAAGAGTTAATGCAATTGTTACATATTTAAATGCCAGAATTATCTCCTTGCCTCTGTTCTATGTTGTTATTATTTGGGCCATTGGACAAATCTAGCAATATGATGACATCACTTTGGGCTATGAGAAAGCAAGTGTGATGTTTTTTTTTTCTGTTTTCTGTTTTTATAGACAAAACACATCATTGATTCGATGAATGAACTGTGAAAATAATAATGGCAAAAATTTGAGTGAAGAATGAGCAGAGATGGCAGAGATGAGGAGAAGCAGAGGGCAGACTGTGAGCCAGATGTGAAGCAGTGACTCACAGCAGGAACAGCCTTGATGACGTTAGCCACCATGCATGCTAAGCTCTGCGTGTGTGCGTATGTGCGTATATGTGCGTGTGTGTGTGTGTGTGGGCCGGGACTTCCAGCCTCTCTTCCATAACAACAAGCTGTACACATGCACGGTAATGTCTGGCCAAGCTTTATTACTTCATGTTGTGGCCCGAACACAAAATGATACAGACAGCCAGTGTAAATTATTTTCCCGAGGGTTAAATGGTCACTCAATAATAACAGTTGGAGATGATTTCGAGTTCGAAAATTATAAACAGGCGGAAAGAAATGAAGGCTGAAGTGTGCCAGGTCGGCACTAGTTCCAGTAAACTGGGACAGAAATGGTGTCTCACTTTCTGTTGTGTGCTCAGCAGACGTTTGCCCAATATTCTCGCTCTTGTTTGCTGTGTTTTAATAATGCTTGACTAGCTTCCTGCACAAAAATTAGTTTTTCCACCGGGGGTGTCACTAAGCAACGTTAGAGTGCAGTTTTAATGTGTCTGTAAGGAGGAAAGATTAGTCTGTTTCCTCCCTTTGATTCTGAGCTGGTTCACACAAGACACATAGTCAGGTGGAATGTGAGTGTTGTTTTAATGGTGTTTTACAATGGGTCCCTCTGTTTTTGTGGAGGAAATAATAAAGGCCCACATGTACAGTATGTTTGGAGATAAGAGCGTCTGCTTTTAAGTCCTTGTTCTGCACACGATGTGTTGTTCATAAATTGTGCATGTCTTTGAATTGCACATGGTATTAGATTGTCGATTGACCTTAACATCTCCCCTTTGTCCTCTATAAATCAGCTGTCAGGCCAGATGTGCTTTTAAAAGAGAACCGCCTGTACAGACGGATTTGCACTTGTGTGCTAAAGCAGATCAGAGGTGTTTTGAGAAAAGGGCAAGCACAAATCTTTCTGTTTGTCTGCTCCTCAACTGGCTCTTCTTTTCCTCCCTCTTTTCCAGAACTCCATTAGACACAACCTGTCGCTGCACAGTCGCTTTATTCGTGTCCAGAACGAGGGGACGGGGAAGAGCTCGTGGTGGATGCTCAACCCAGAGGGAGGGAAAAGCGGCAAGTCGCCGCGACGCAGGGCAGCGTCCATGGACAACAACAGCAAGTTCACAAAGAGCAGAGGAAGAGCAGCTAAGAAAAAGGTACATGAATAAAGAATCTGTTTGTTACTCAAGTAAGAAGCTGAATGGGTGGTAAATGTTGTTTTTTTATAAACAAAAGAAGCAGATTTTGATAAAAGTTATTTTTCATAACTGGTTGATAAGTCAACATAGCATTCATATTTTTAAAGCCTACAGGAAATTGATCTGTTCTTGGTCTTTGTCTTATGACAAAATAAATTCAATTTTCTGGACATATTTTCTTGATAGAAGCAGAGAAAATGAACAGCCATTCCCTAGATATTATCACTTTATTGATTGCCAAGAATACTTTTGTATTATATATTTTTAGCACAATCCAACCCTGTCTTTTGTTGCCAATGGTTTCTACCCAAAACATATGTTACGCTGACTGTCTCTGGCACAAACAGTGTGTGTGTTGGTACACTGAGAGTCTCCTTGTCTCCCCACAGCTGTCCCTGCAGGGCGGTCCTGATGGAGGCGTAGACAGCCCCGGCTCCTACTCCAAGTGGCCTGGCAGCCCCAACTCCCACAGCAACGATGACTTTGATGCATGGAACAGCTTCAGGCCGCGGGCCAGCTCCAATGCCAGCACTCTGAGCGGCCGCCTCTCACCCTTCATGCCCGAGGACGACCTTGGGGAGGCGGACGTGCATATGGGTTACCCAGGAGCCCCCGGGGCCAAGATGACAGCCACGCTGCCTAGTCTCACCGAGATGACGGGCTCTCTGGGGCACAGCTCTGAGAACGTCATGGAGAACCTTCTGGACAACCTGAACTTGCTCTCGCCCAACAACTCTCAGGTTGGAGGAGGGGCGACGACCCCCTGCTCCTCCCAGTCGTCCCCCTCTCCCATGATGCAGCCGAGCCCTGGGTATCCTGCTTACAGCTCCCCAAGCATGGCGGCGCAGCCTCAGCAGGAGTACCGCAAGTGTGTGTATGGCCAAGCGGGAATGAACAGCCTGTCGTCCATGCCGCTGCAGACACTGCCAGAGAGTAAGCCCAGCTTCGGGCCCGGTATGGGCCAGTACAGCTGCCCTGCAGGGCTTCTGAAAGAGCTGCTGACGTCGGACACAGACCAGCACGGAGATCTCATGCCGTCAGTGGACACTGTGGTGTCTCAGTCCAGTGGAGGCATGCTGCCACCATACAGCAGCCAGCATGCAGCCAAACTCATGGGAGGAGTAAATGGCCACCCGCATGGTCTCTCTCACACTCACCCTCACAGTGTGCACAGCCAAGCCCCGGCCACGTCGCCGGCTATGAACGGCCGGTTGCTCATGTCCCTGAGCCACAGCGGGCGTTTGCCTACAGCCAAAAGCCCCATGCAGATGCCTTATGGCCTCTCCAGCCACCTCAGCGCGACGGGCATGCCTGGTGGCTTCTGCCCTCTCAACACCAATGGGTATGGGCGACCAGGCCTGCCTCAGCCCCTGCACCCAGAGAAGCTGCCCAGCGACCTGGATGACATGTCCATCGAGAAGTTTGAGTTTGACATGGAGACAGTGCTCCATGACACTCTGATGGACGGCGACTCCCTGGACTTCAACTTTGAGCCAATGGTGACCCAACAAGGTTTCCCCCATGGAGTGAAGACCACCACACACAGCTGGGTGTCGGGGTAGAAGCTGTCGTGCTGTTGCTGTTTGGTAAAAGGCACAATCAGAACTCCTTTGAGACAAAAAAAGTGTATCTTACGATGTTTAATCCTCAACCCAACCCAACTTCACCTACAGTCTCTGTACCAACAACATTTCACTTCAGCAGACGGATATTGGTTATGAGCAGCTGAACTGGTGATGATTAAATCTGAATTATTTTTGAAATCCTTTGTACAAACTAAGTGCCAAACATTTTGCCTTAATATACGAGCCAAACTGAAACACGCCTCTCTGGTTGCAGATACTATACAGTGGTTGTGTTGCAAGTGACACTGCCAACGACTTCTCATCATCAGCAGCAGCACAATCTGTAGACGTGCACAAACTTCATACCCTGATGTTTACTGTGTTTCCACAATCAAACTTGTTGTACAGTGTAGTGATCATTGATTACCACTACGGACGAATAGTGAAGTTAATCTGGCTCATGGGTTTGTGGACTGAAGTGATGTAATGTGAGAGAACTCTCAAGGGATCCATGGATTATGTTACATGATATCTCAGTTTGTTATTGCCTGAATGTACATAATAATGTCATCACACAGTTTGTAAAATCAGGCCTTTTAGTGTGTTTTCTAAGATTGTAAATAGTATTTACAGACCGGAAGCAAAGGTTGAGACAGCAGACCTTTAAACTGGAACAGATTCTTTTAAACACGAGTAGACAGATCTGCGCTTGAGGCTGTAAAAATGGTGGCACACCTTCTGATTTCTTGTACATACATTACGAATGTATATTAAAATGATGTAGTAGGTGTTTACTGGATTTAGTATATATTTGAGACCTAAATTATTTGTGGGTGATATAGATTTATGCTGGTGCATAACCTGCACTGGGACATCAGAACTGTCACTCTGAACCTTAATACCACAGGGGCCTATTTATTGTGCCTAACAAAGTCAACTGCAGGCTTGAAGGGTTTTATATTGTAAATGTCTACGGTCCAGAAGATATTCAAATCCAGCAGTCTTGAAGAAAAAGTACAGTGAATTATTCATTTTTAGTTCCCTGCTTTCACTTTTTTTGAAGTCAAGAAGTAACGAGTGACTGTAGATCGTTATAGTTGGGGTTTCCTGGATGCTTCGCAGCTACACTATGTGAATGTGAAGAGGTCAAAGCAGGCTGCTGGATAAAAGATATTCTCAGCGCTGCTGTTGTTTTCACAACGAGGCTGAATCCAAGACCTGCCAGAGAGTGTAATAAAACCAGCCTGACCCCCGTTAATTTTCAGAATTTTTTAAAAATTTTGTCTCAAGAGGTTAGTGTGACTGATTTATTACATATGATCATTTTCTGTCCAACAAAAGCTGTCTCAGTCCATCGACGGGATCAGCTTTACACTCTGCCCCTCCTACCTCTACCCTATGTCTTTTTAAATATTTGATAACAAAGTTAACACGTGACTTCATCTTCTCAATAACAAATCTTTTTTAATTATTTTATGCCCCTGAGAAGCGCCACTAAGTGTTCAGTATTTTATCTAGCGTGTATATTTGCATTTTATGACTTGCTTTTCCCACTTATCGCTGTACTAACAATGAGCTTGTGAGCCTGTCAAGATTGTTGTTACCTTTATTAAGATTAGGGGTGGATATTGGCAAGGACTTCACAATACGTATCGCAATACATGAGTTGCGATATTGTGCTATTGCGATATATTGTGATATATTAGCCTGGCTATCGCGACTACTTGCTCTGTAAGCGTAGTCTGGCCAAGCTGCCTTGTATGCCTCTGTGTGCTACTGGACGAAGCCTCAACCAATCAAACCACTCTGTTCTGCGAGCGTCACTGCCTTCAACACGCCTCAATTGAGCCATTGGAAATGCTAGATTTTCATTGGTCCCTATTTCTAGGTGAATCTGAAATCGAAGAGAACGGCAGCTTGGCCAGACTGACTCTGTCGCGAAATTTTGTGAAGTGTGAAAAATTTAAAATGCAGCTTAAAATACAAGTTGGATATATGTATGTATGTTTATGTACACAAATTATAAACATATAGATATACATATATAGATATACTTCGACAGTATATATGTACGTATGCGTATACATATACGCATACAGTACATATATACTCGGGCTGTCGAAGTTACCGTGTCAACGCGATCATTCGGCCCAAAACATGGTTTTTGGGGGGGGGGAAAAATTGTATTAAGAAATTAAAAATTGCTATTATATTAGAAGGAAAATCGTGATATATTATTTTTTCCCACCTCTATTTAAGATGTCTGTAAACAGGGCTGCTTCTAATGAAGTCAGCTGGTTTGGAGGCTGAAAGACCATGTGGTTCAGAGATGACTAACTAAAACTGCCTATTCTACATTATTGTTCATTGCTTGATTTATTCAGAAACCACGTATCAGTATCACGTGTTGTCAAGGGCTCTGAGTAAGGTTTTTGTTTAAGCCGTGCAACTGATGAGTTCACCTGTAACCAGGGGGGAAAGCTCTTAATTAGTTTGGGTGTTTGGGCTGAAATGAAAGCTTGCATACTCCAGACCAGTAATGACACTTGATCTGAGGCAGATTTTTAAGAAAGCCAGGGAGCGAGACCGGTTTAAGAGGAGAAAGATGAAAAATAATCTTAACATTTCAAAAGGCTGTTAAAGAAGCTGCTGTTTGGCGTTGGTGCCAGGTGTTGCCTTTTCTTACCCAAACATGCCATAGTGTACTATAGCCAAATCTGCCTTTGAAGTCAAAGTGATATATTTACCATTTTTATCATGTGATATGTTCAGAATTATATATATTTGTGCCGGTCACTCGAGTCAGGATAAACTGTAATGAATCCATGTAGTCAGTGTCACAGGATTCACTCTAAACATAAAAGAGCTGTACTAAGTAAATTATATCTACATTTTTAAATGATTGAATCTATGCATTGTATTCCTTAATTTTATGTTGCTATTTTCCTTTTCTTTGACCTTATGACAGAGATATTTTATTGTAACATAGCGCTGTGAGATATTATGGTGTTGTTGTTGTCAAAACTCTATGTTCCAGATAGTTATATGGGAAAAAAATGAAGTTTATTTAGCAAATAGATGATGCAGTGATTAATATGCTAAGCTTTTGTAAACTGACAATGTTGTATTTCTTGTATTTAGCTACAGTTTTTAGAAAATAGCATTGAAAAGCAAATTACTGAAAAAAAAATGTAAAGATATACTCCATGTTTAAAATGGAAAACACATATTTAGTCTGTCAGAGAAGTCCTGCTCAGAACGCAGATTCTGGACCAATTTTTGTAATTTTAATTTTATGAGTAGAAAGATTGCACTTTTACTTACATTTTATAACAAAGTGCTCCTCGTAACCAGAGGAAGAGTTCCCATTGCATATTTTAATATAAATCTGTTACATTGAACTTATATACAGGAAAAGATTGGAATTGTGTTGTGTGATTTGCAATCAATAAGAACATGTAACTCGTTCAATATTAATGTATTAAGACCTGAATAAATGTACTTCTGTGTTAATGATGTGTCAGATTTGTCATTCATAAATACAGTATGTAGACACAGATTACATCAGTGCCTCTTGGTTTGGAGAAAACACAATCAAAGAGACTGAAACAAGCAGAGAGATGAGATAAGGGGAGTTTACATGTTTTTATTTCCTGGTTGTCTGCAACATCAGTTGGAACCAAATAACTTATTTGAGAATAGATGTATGCTTGGTGAAAAACAGTTGTTTGAAACACATCAATGCAAAACTAATGGTCATGTTGTCCCTCCATATAGAGAATATATAAGGATATTCATTTGGCTGTTTGGGCAGTCTTGATCAAAAAATATGTGATTGAACAAAGTCTTTCAGATTAGCACATGCAGGCTGGAAAAATACCTTTGCAAAGATGCACAACATTTTTTCTCACAGGTTAATCAGGGCAGATCCTTTTTGTGAGGGGTCTTAAAGACACAGGTGCTAAAACAGAGTCTTTCAGCCAGAGGATGAATACAGATTTATTAACTCTTTGCGTGCCATTGACGTATTTCAACGTCTGAGTGTTTTTTTGGCAGTGGGTCACCGATTGCGGTCTCCCGCAGTGTGAGAGTAATGTTGGGGTTTCTGGGAGATGTAGTTGGAGCATAAAGAGATGGTATACCCCACAGGGATCAAAGCAGGTAGTGGAGATGATCGCAGTAAAAGTCAAAACAGACAGATTCTGGTGTTTTTGAGTTTTGGTGAAAGTGGCCTCTACTCTACCTCTGTATAAAACAAGATATTCTGTGGGTCTTGAAATAAGACTCAAAATGGGCCAAAAATGCTTGCACAAGCTACTTTCTGTTTTATAAAATGGCTGGCACTCAATGAGTTAATCAGACAGTATGAGAAAATAACATGTTTTTTTATTATTTATTTCATCCTAATACCTTGACTGGAGAACGGCTTTATAGAAGATGATTCTCCGAGGTTGTCTGGTCTAATTTTATCCCAATTCACAGACTCATCTCGTGTCACAAGAGCTCCAGTACCAGCAAAGTTACAGACATTTATTGGTAAAGTGTAGTTGGATTTGACATAATGTACCACTGGTTATGTCAGTAGCCAGTAGAATATCTGCCTGCATATGCAGAGTAAAATAAGTATGCCCCATGCTTCCAACTGGAATGTACGCATTGTCACAGGAGGATAAAGATTTAAACCATGTGCAGAGGTTTATAAAAGACAGAAAAGTCTCTACTTGTGTGCTGCACTCCCACTTCTGGCGTCTCAGTTCTTCCCTACAATGATTCCTCCTGGATTTTCCTTACAGCCACATTCCGCACCATGCACCCCCTACCAGTGAACCCAGTCACCCCAGACAGCAAACTGCACAGCCTCTCTGGCCCCAGTGTCTTTGACTTTGACTTGTGAGTGAAAGATAACCTTTAACTAGACAAGCCACTGGGGACTAGTCCCATAAAAAGCCCACTGGCTCAGTCATGCTCTCAAGAAGTTTTCACTCCTTTCAGTGTTTGAATATGTCGAACATTTTTCAACTCTCGTCATTCACATTTCTGTCTTAGTATATAAGTATTATCATCGACCACATACTATAGCTTAAAGAATCCCATACCAGAAACTGCATTTTTAACTTAACTGTTTAGCCACTAGCATGTTGAGGACAGGTTGGACTTGGTTCAAAAAGTGGCACGCTGTATATTTCACCTCCCCCTGTGTCCAGAGCGAAAAAAAAGTGGTGTTTGCATTACTTTACAGTGCACAGCAATGAGGGCCAAGGTTTTGGTGTCAGAGCGAGGTGGGAGGGAGTGGGGGGGCTGAGGAATGTGGGTGTGGACTCCTGCCAAAGGCATATGTGATCCTTATGTTCCCCTGGGTGCTAGAAGGCAAAATGCGGTTAGACTGTTGAGGCCATGTGAGGACACAGACGCGGTGAGGACATAGTAATATGTCATGGAGTTTACGCTCTTTACTACACTGGTGTTTTCACATTTCTCACCCAGTTAGTATTTGCTTGTGCCCATACACTGAATTGAAAACGAAAAATGCAAGATTTTGATATGAGGGAGGAATTTAAAAAAAAAAAAAGCTTTATATTATATAATTTATACTGACATAAAACTGTGAATTTAAATTCTTAACTTTTTCGTAGCAGGACAGTTGAGTCAATATTTGCAAACATAAGACTCTTCTTTTCTCTAAGTGCTTTTGTGATGATGCTGTGACTGACACAAATCCAACGTGAACTTGGAATGCCGAGTGCAAGCATGAGAGCACGAGATGTTGCAAGGGCAATGAATGTTCATGAATCAACAATTAGTCGTCTCAGAACCAGATTCCATGCCACAAACAGCACTTCAGATCGTCCACGCAGCGGCAGACCATGTGTGACGACCAACATTCAGGATCACCATATCTGTCTTCGCCATCTCAGAGACTGGACACTTCCCGCCACCATTACTGTTGCTGAGACACCTGGACGTCACCAACCCTGTATCAGTGCTCAAACAGTGAGCAGGCGGCTCAGAGAGGCTGACCTACGCACACGCAGGCCATACTGTGATCTACCTTTAACTCCAGTGTGCCTTTTTTGAATAAACTTGATCTCTAGACAGTATTCTTTTTGTGCATTTGTTGAAAGGATGTGATAAACCAAATGTTTACTCATATTTAACACCTTTTATGAGTAGTTTGGGGCCACAAAAAAAAAAACTTGCATTTGTTTTGATGTAAGACCCAATAACATAAGGACTTGATTATATAACAAAACACACTTCAAGAGAACTGGACAAATTGAAAACAGAAAAAATACAAAATTGAGACTTAGTGTATCTATTGTACTTTATCACACTTGTCTTTGCCAACTATCATGCAGGTCTGAGCATGCACAAGTGTGTGTGAGGTGTGTCTCCAGGGTTTCTCCTCTCTGTAGATGAAACAAATGAGTCTCAAAGAGCCTCTGGGCCCTAAAGACACCAAGTAATGTGATCTGTAACTAGTGAAGTGCCAGTGGTGGTGACTAGCATCAGCTAAGCCTGCTTGCTACACTTGACCTACCAGAAATTAATATAATATTTGTCAGCTCGTTCATCAGGTACATGCTTTAATTTGTCTACCCTCGCAGTGACATGTGAAGCTGAAGGTACTGCATTACTGATCAGTCAACCCAATAGTAGGAGCCAAAGCCCATGTTTTCTAAAATGCAACACATGGTTGTTTCAAATACCACTCTGGTCATACCAATGCACTTCCAGTTGGCTCAAGTGTTCTTCTGGTTTTCCCAAGTGTCTCTCTGATTGAGCCCAATGTCCCTTTCATTGGTTCTTTCAGCCTATGTGCCATTTAGGTTGCTCCAACCGCTCCTTTGTTAAGCTCAAGAGCTGATTCAGTGACCCTCCGGTAAGTCACAAACTGACTCAGATAACATGACAAAAAAGAGTCCTTGCAAGGTTAGTGTAGTCAAACACTACTCTACACACTGCAAACAATCTGATTAAGCCAAGGCTGTACACTGATGTGTGGTAAATGTGCTGTGGACATGTTGAAAACACAAAACAAAAAGTAGGTGAAACCAGGTAGCTGTGGCTGAAGGAAAGAGCTGAAGAGTGTGAAGAGCAGCTTTTAAAGCCTGGGAGGCCCAGATGAGCTTAATCAAGCTGACGACCCTCGCTCATTAGCAAGCTGCCTGCTGACGATGGATAGTGGGAGGGTCGTCATGCCCCACATGCCTCTCTGGTTGACTCAAGAAGCCTCCAACTCCTCCTATGTTGAGCTCAAGTGACCCTCTGATTGGCTCCAAGTGCTTCTGTGGTTGCATCAAGTGTTAATCTGGAAGGGGAAATAAATTATATAATAAAGAGTTTTAATTTCTTAATTTCTATTATTTTTTTATCTGTGTCAACACGGTAACGTCAACAGATCTAATATATAAATATGTATGTGTATATTTATGTATATGTAAATATACATACGTGTACACAAACACATATTTGTACTGTACAACTTATATTTTTAGCTGCATTTTAAATTTCTGTGGTCTATGTAGAATATCACAACATCTCGCAGTATCACAATATCGCAATAACATATTGTATCGTGACTCAAGTATCGCAATACGTGTCGTACCCACCTCTATAATCTGAAGCGACCTCAGTGCTAAACAAACTGTAAACCTGACCATAAGCCAGTCTGCCCCTCAGCACCATAGAGCGAGCACCTTGTCTTCCTCCCTGTCCCACAGAAAGCCTGCATGACCACTGATCACATGATTAGCGCTGCTACATCACATCATGCTGAACCAAAGCAACTCCCCTCCTGGGCCAACAAACGTCACTGTGAAACAGCACACTTCAGTGGTGGAGTGGGAAGAGACGTGGAGACACAGAGTGAGTTAAAGAGAAACAGATGTAGCTCAACTGTTGTGTAAGTTGAGAGGAGTCTCGAGCTTTGGGGGGTGTGATTTGTGTCCTGACTTGACCTCTGCAGCAGCACCGATGAGACACCCAGGCAGGACACACACATACTGACCTGATTCCCTCTCTTTTTATCTTCACTGTTTCTGGCCGTCACTGTTCCTCCCATTGTAATTTATGCATCACTGGAACCGATTAGCCCCATATGACTTCAGCTTCCAGGTTAGTTACATTCCACATCAGTCTCTGCTCCTTGCAGCCTTTGTTCTGTCACATTTTATTGCTCTTAACCACCTCTTTAAGAATCTATCATCGCAGCAGCAGATATGTATCCCGGAGCTCCATTTATGTCATGATATCTAAGTGTTTTGTTGAAGACCGAAGTGTGTCGGAGCTGCTGGTCTCTGACATCTGAAGTGGGTTCATTAGAGGAGTTTTCTGTCACACTGTCAAGCCCTCTGGGAACATTCAGGGAATTTTAAGCATTAGAAACAGATTCAAAGGTTCACTTCTGATGGTTCATGGCTTGAACTTGACAGACTGGTAATATCTTATGACTGAGTTGGCAATGCACAGAAACAATAAGTCCCTCTTTTCCAGCTATAGAGCTCCGGACCCCACCTGACTTTATTTGTTTACGCCGCCATTTTGGCAGTTATATCCGCATCAAAATGAGTGGCGCCAGCAGTGAGTTTACGCCTTCAGAGTTTTAAATCACAAGATATGACAATTTGCACAAGTAAATACTAAAGAATAAATATCTCTGACTCTTATGATGTCCCCAGTATACTTTTCACAACTCTTGAAAAGTTTCTTGGTTTTCTTATGAAAGCTTCTTGCTCGTTTTATGGCAGTTATCATCTCTGTCTTCGTTCAGGATCTTTGGGAATCCAGTAAAAATTATCAACTCTTTGCTCGTCCTCAGCTGTGCTGGCACCCTGCAGCATAACAGCTATCCACCATATCTCTGAGAAACGTTTATAGCGCATTCAACTACAAGCGGCGAGATCCCTGGCAGTAGTTTAAACAGGGCACTTTGCTTTCAGTTTTGACAGTTGCATGCCGGGATTGTGTGACGTCAGCTCCTGGAGCTCTATATAATACAGGAGATGGTTGCCACAGTCTGCCTTTGTGTTGCTCAAAGCTGTTACTACATGTAATGGGAGTATTTATGGCTTCCCTCACAGACATTTTCCATGATTTATATGAAAAATGCCCCTCTCCACCCAGCTTGGTTTTGTGGTTAGCTGTGACTGGCACGCGACTCGTGGTATTTCCTCTAGAGTGATAGTAGGAGAGTCACACACCGGCACTGTCAAGAATAAACAAAGTCTTCTTGAAAGGCACACAGGATGTAAACACCGACGTTTCTATGGTAAAACTACAAAAGGACAAAGAAGGAGAGAAAAGAAGTAAAAGATATGGACAAAGTAAAACGTCAACAGGCAGTAGACATAAAGTGTCATGTGAAGCAGGTTTGTTTGTGGAGCATTTTTCAAACAGTTATTGAAATAGATAAAAAGTCAATCAAAGCAAAAGAAAATTCACCACAGCATGAAAATAATAATACTACTAATAATAATAATATTCAAAAAGTAAAACTTTTTTTTGACATTTTTTACATTTGACTAAGCACCATATGACAGGTGACAGGCTTTTTATTTAACATGCATGTTACTGTATCTTATTGGAACTGCAGCATAAATAAATCACTGACCGTTTTCTGTTTAACATGTGCACATCGTTCCACTGATTCACTGGAATGGAAAGAACTGTGACCTTGACGTTTACAATTTAAATGTGCTTTCTTTTCAAAATAACCTTTTTCCAAAACCTATAGCACAAGAGCAACAAAAAGAAAGCAAATGTCCTATTTCCTATGAATTCTTACAGCTGTACACTTCGGCAGACACTAAAAACAACAGGATGCTATGACTGTACTTTGCTGGGTTGCGGTTTGTGGTACAGTACATTTTCTGGTTTTGGAACAATAGAGCTTATTTGCATGTTTAACTCAACTTAATACCCACAAGCCCACAATGATTGTCTACTGTTTCTTGTGGATGGAGCCGCCCCAGGATAGTTTCACGACTGACAACTATGAGTTGTGGTTGTCTGATTTTCCACTGAGAGAGCTGTTCAGTCTAACTAAATGTGTTGAATTAACCACTTTAACTCCTAAGAATAGACTTTGTTTCTTAGTTTGTTGTTATCAACATGCCATTCTTACTCAGTGGAAGGACACACATGTTCGTATTCATTACTGGTTGGCTTTGCCTTGCTGGAAGTCATGGGTTTTAAAGTGTTATTCATCAATGGCAGAAATGGGGAAAGGTGCAGCAGCGGCTCATTCAACAGGTAATGGGATTATTCATAAGTGTATTCGATTCAGTGTCCTCTCTACTCATGCGCGTCATAAGGTGTTGCACGCTTGTTTACGTTTTATCCAGGAACATATCGGTTACCTGAGCCCTGGCCTAATAATCTGCATCCAGGGTACATGTGGGCGAGAAGCGAGTATTGGGAGGACATTTGAAAACAACACCATGAACAACACTCACAGCGCCTGACAAACACTGATCACTGATCCCAACTAAGCAGCACGTGTGTTTGTAATAGTCTGCCAGAGTTGCAGGTGGATTCAGTCCAACTACAGGAACCAAATCTGTTTATCATTCGTTTTTCACAACAAAACCAAACCTAAAAAAAATGACATTTTTCATTCCCAAAACCCAAATGAAAAAAAAATGGATTGCAACTTGTTTTTTTTTCGATTTACAATTTTGGGCACAAATGGAAAATGGAAAAACCAGTTAACGGGTGATTCCGGCGTTTTTTCCAATTCAGATGTTTTCATTTGATGCAAGTTGCGCATTGTGGGCCAGCCAGCCGCCTCTCGCAAATTTGTGGTCGACTGAGCCGCTTATCTTTTTCTAGAGAGTAAATGATCGCATGTTTACGGTATTCACTGTGACAGGAGCTTTTCTTTTTCCACCAAACTTTACTGAAGGACAGCATTTATTAAACTTAGTAAACCGTATGAAACTGTTATTATTGGACTTAGTACATGTTGCCAAAAATAACATGAAGTACTTTTACAATGCACTCGAAAATGACAAGTGGCTCATCTGAGCACAAATTTGCGAGAGGCAGTTAGCTGGATTTTTAATTTTGGTTTTGGGAAAGAATATTGAGAAAACAAGACAGTATTTTGTTTTTTTTAGTTTCGGTTTTGTTTTGAAAAATGAATGAACGAATGATTCGTCGCGGCTCTGTCATGGTCACAGATTTGTCTTCTGATAATAGAATCAACAACAACATCATTGATAGTATTTTGGTTTTGTGATGTCCACTCAGCCACTGGGCTGTCCCTCACCACAGTACATTTACTCGACAGTGTCTTTTTGAATTTACATATCAGGAGTTTAGCTTATTTTTTTTATCAAGGCAAGTTTGCAATAAGAGAATAAGAAAAACAGACATAATAGTGAAAAATCAACCAGCACTCAGCGGAGGACAAAGTGAAGGAAACTAAAAAAAGGCAACTAAAACCCTCTTTTTCACATTTATAGCAAAGTTCTTTTTTCATCTTTTGGGCAGCCAAAAGATTTTTTTTGTTTTGTCTGAGCTTTGCTGTGGTAACACTCTTGCATTTTTTTCAAGACTTCAATCATTTAAACGCCCAGTCTGTAACTGACTAACAGTCTGCTTAGTGTAAACTTTTATTTTTAAAGATTTTATGTGTATAAAGAGGTTTTTTTCACAGACATAAACATTGCTACTGTAATATTACATAGTCGTGTCCTTTCAAAGTTGCTCTTTTGATGGGACCCAAAATAGCATCAACATATATTATAAAAATTGACAATTTTCCATGTCTGAACTGATAAAGGTTATAAAAGAAACTCTGAATCATCTGCTTATCACATGAGAAAACAATAAATCTCTTTTGGCTGGGGGATAATGATACTCACTTTACAATATTAATTATAACATCAAAATCTGGGAGAGGGCGACTCTTTGAAATCATTCTCTGTGACCAAGACAATAAACTGTGCTGAAAAGGCCAAAGCTTCATAGTGAACGTTGTCCAGGCTCTTTTCCTTTCCAGTCTAGACTTGGGATTGACCGCTCTCTGAGTGGCATTGATGTATTTCGCTGTCAAAGTGTTTTTTCTGCAGTAGGTCGCCGATCGCAGTCTCCCACAGCCTGTGAGTAATTTTGGGGCTTCTGGGAGATGTAGTCGGAGCATAGAGATGGTATATGACACAGAGATCAAAGCAGGAAGTGTAGACGATCAAGATTAGAGAGCAAAACGGACAGATTCTGAACAAAAAGTGGTGATTTTGGTGAAAGTGTCCTCTACCTACTGATAAAACAAGAATGGAACAAGGTAAAAACAAACATTTTTTCATGATGAAATAGAGAGTCTCTTCTTTCATTTGAGCTGGTCAGTGTTTTCATAGTCATTCTGTTTTTAAAAAAAAAAACGGCACTCAATGAGTTAATGGTCCACTGAATTGAATTGGATTGAATGAAGTCATGGTTCTTTCTCAGCAGAACCTAAGTGTTTTGGTATCAATGGTCGCCTCCTTTTGATAAGGGACAAAAATATTCTCCAAGTCCCTTTCCTATTGATCCTAACAGTGTTATGGAGTTAGTGTTCTGTGGTTGGCTGAATGTGCGCGTCCTGAGCTACTCAGTTATTGACTTAAAGAGTTCAGGGAGAAGCTCATGTCAATAAACTGGCCTGCCCCATGCTGGCTGCACCATATGGAGAGGTCTGGTTGTAATTCGTGGGACAGGCCAGGGCATCGTGCCAGGGAATTAGAGAAGCGGGCGGCAGGAGACATTTTAATTTGTGCTGCCATGTGCAAAGGCATGCACCTCCAGCCCGGGTCGGTTCCTTTGATTAGAGCGACCAGCGTATTCCTAGAAGAGGGGAGGAGGAGGAAAACATGGGGAAATAAAACTAGACCCAGGAAAAGCTATCAATTAACGAACATGAACTGTCTTAATATAATGATGTGATGTGAGCAACAACCTGACTTCATCAAATAAAAAATATCATCTAGCATCAGAAATACATTTCAGATTCTCCTAAAATGTGATTCAAAGATGCAACAAAACTTCTTGGTTAGGTTTTGTAAAATGTGTACACATGTACTGCAGGCCCAAAAATATACACAAAAATATTCAATTTAATCTGTTGTTTGAAAACCTGCAACCTGCAGAAAAAATATCCATCCTGGGACAAAGATATTCCTTAAAAGCTAATTTACAGACTGACTTTAACGATAATATAACATCTGTTTTCATTCAGTATTTTTGTGATTGTCTTGTAAATTAGAAGCAGGGACAGTTTCCTTGTCATGTAACAGCGTCCCATTAAGCTCCATGACTCTCATCACAAGGAGTCAAATGGTGTAATACAGAGGATGGATTTGGTCCAGTGGTGCTGTGTCCCCTGGCTCTGGCAGAGAGGGAGCATCCTCACGTCTCCACGGTGACAGATTCCCATGAAAGGAGCAGAGCAGCTGAACTCACTAAAGATGAAGAGCTTCATTGTAAAATGAGACCCTCAAGATTTTAAAGAGAGAGAAAAAAAACAACATTAGCACCTTGAAAATACCTGTTGTTATAAAAGATAGATGGAGTTGAGCGTTTCAAAGCCTTTACTTCACCCTGAGCAGTGACTTATATTCTGTAATCCTGTTGGGTAACCGAGAGCTGATCGAATTCACTGGAGGCTTGTCGAGTGTAAAGCTTTAAGCATTCCTCTGTTTCCTAGACTATGAGATTATGGGATATAGAAAGAGAGATATGTTCAAAACCCACAGGTGGCCTGGGAATAGGGAATGACCTCGCTCTCATTAGCGAGCTGTGGAGAAGGTGGCAATTACCACAATGAGACCCACAGGAAGACAGTGGCAACTCAAAAGGGACTTGTTAGGCGTGTGATACACTGAGCAGAAAGGTGACTCCTCTTTCTGTATGGATGCTGGTACCTCTGTCCTGGTGATGCACTGCTAATTAATCAAGAGACTTCTGCATCTTACAGAACTTCAACTGCTCGTATGAGATCTTAGTTATAAGCAATGTTGTGCAATTTTTTTTACTTTTAAAGTAAATAAACACAGTTACCATTACAGTATGATGTGTTTGTCCATTACTTGGTAAATGATTTCCTGATGATGAATTCAAATTGCTTTCATTCATGCTTGCAGATGGATCTATGTATGAGGGACATGTCCCCTTCAGATTCATAGAGACGCCGATCCATCCCCCCACTTTCCCAGCATAAGGAGACAAATATTTTCGGTAAAACAGAACATTAATGTCATTGCAGGAGCATTGGGAACCCGGTGTTTGTGTGATTCGACTCATGGTGCATTCAAGTTGTACACAAATATCTGAATTTCTAAGCTTCAAGTCCGAATTTAAATCAGAACCCTCCGAGAAGTCGGATCTCACCAACCAGACATAGCATTCAACTACCTTACCATATGAGGGATAAGGAGTTTATCCAGAAGAGACCATAAAGAAATCATGAATTCAGTGATTAATTCATATATTGTTCACATCTGTATTCTTTACCCCAGTTTGAAATGAATTTAGGGACTGGTTCAGTCTGTGTCTAACTGTGTTACAGTTAGGATTTGAACAGCCTCTTGACCAGAGAGGGGCAAAGAAATGTGATGGAAACATTTAATAACATCAAGCTAATGTCTTAATGACAATTCAACAAATACTGATCTCAAATCTCTAAAACACAATCTAAGTGTCTTGCTCAATGGCACATGAGAAACAAACAAAACTGCCTCTTTACAAGTATTCACTAGATTAGTCACAACTGTAGTTTTCATGTTTCTCAGAATAAAAATGTTCAAGGCAGAGCGAAAAAGAAAGGTTGTGCTGTGTGTGTTGGGTGAGAGCTGATTCACTGTTGCTAATGACCGCCTTCCCATGAGCTTAATCAAAGAATTGTACATTTAATTGCTGTCAAGTCAGCGCTCACCACCTGCCATGTCTTGCCACACATGTGCTCACCCCCTCTCTGGGAGCATTTCCAGCTCCATCTATCATCCCTGGCTGAAGGCTGAGACAACACAGCCTGCTGGGCAACCTGCACTGAGCTGTCCAGCCGGGCCCGGCCAGGCCGGCACAGCATGGACCCAGAGAGCCTGCTCAGCGCGCCGGGAGGTCTGTCAGCACCTGGGCCTTACAGTGCCAAAACCATTCCTCACATTATGAAAAACAGACTAGCCTAACAACCGACACCGAAAAGAGCCAGCAAGATGTATGTTTTTGTTTTCTTCTTTCGCAGAGGCGTTCACATCACATGACATGTAACCTGGCCGTGACATGAGATACATATCAAAGCAGAGGAGCTCTGTGAAACGCCGCCGACCGTGCCTCTCTGTCGACCTCACCCTTTCTCCCACGCTAATCGCAATCACCGTGTGTGAGAACTGGTGGTCTGCTTTGTCCCTCGGCACAGCCCAGGTTGGAATGTGGGCCTGATCTGTTATCGGTCTCAGCTTGTTTTCCCAGCTGATGCCCACAGGCCCGGTGTAACGCACAAACTGCCTGAGGCGCTGTCAGACGCGTTCGCTGCTAGCCTCTCACCTTTGGGGCTGCTAAAGTATGCACGACAGACAGGATTAGTCCTCAGTGGCTGAGTCGTCTAATGAGCCACAGTTCAACACAGTGAGGCAGCAGCAAGTGTAAAGACTGGAAGGACCTACACCTGTGCACTCTCAGACAGGCTGACAGGCTGTTTCTAGACTGTTGATCACAAGAGCACTTCAGATAGTCAGGTGTAGTATCATACATCCCTTCATCCTGCAACTGTGACGAAAATTTTATGATTATTTGGGTCAGTAATGCCTTTTCGCTACGTCGGCATCCATTCAGGCCTACCTCCAGTCAAATCATTATCATAAAAAAACTCCCAAAAGCCCCTATATTACTCACAGGCTGTGTGAGAGCACTCTTTTGCCCCTGCTGCCAAAAAAAAGGATAAACGTATATATACACGTCTAAGGCACTCAAGCATTAGATTTTAAAAGATGTGCATACTCATCTTTGGCACCCAAAGAGTTAATAATAAACAGCTTCATGAATAATGCCACATGTGACAAGTTATAAAACATCTAGAAATTGTGGTTTACTAGATTTAAATCCAAAGACACCAAAACAAGACACCACCAATATGTTTTAAACATACAGGGAGGCAAGTTTTGATTAATGATTTACTGTACAAAGGCTACCTAAACTGATATGAATCTCCACTTTACATCACTTCAATCCCCCAATCACTGAAATTATAAAATAAATAGTTATAGTATTTTTATGACAAAAATCAAAAATGAAACTAAACACTAGTAGAGTTTGGCTCTGGAAACTGAGCAGTTTTACACATAGCCAATCTTTCACATACAGTATGGCGGTGTCTCAGGTGTTACAGTTAATCCAATGTTATCCCTGTGAGTTAGCTAATTATCCCATACAGGGATCCAGGCTAGACAGAAGAAAACAGGCCTGACTTGTAAGGTGGGAGTCACTCTATCTGTAAGCTGGCAAGTCTGGACAAGGCCTTGAGAAGCCTGGAATCTCCTGGGGTCAGAGTACTGCATGCGAGGTGTGATCCAGACCTGCTCCCAAGGGGTCCTGGTCCAGGGAGCAGGTGGAAAGCTACGACTACCTGTTTGACTCCCTGAGCTCGTCAGTGGCAGCCTTTTCACCGTCTAGGAGCCTCCCAACAGGTCCTTATTTATTTCACATTCTTTAAACAATGGGATTTATTTGATACTAAATGGAATTTATTGTTCTGAGGGCAGAAAGTGAAGATAATGGTCATCTAGACTAATGTTTTTTAAGTCAAGGGGTATTTGAAAAGATTGACACTACTTAAATGTATGTTATCTATTCATATTCCACCTATTCTACTTTATCTATTTAACTGTCTGCCTGATAGGTAGGTGGAGGCTGGCTTAAACAAACTAATGACTAAAGACATGAATGAACCCTACTGTAGTGAGTTTTCCAGGTGGTGACATGTGGATTTTACCTTACCTGAATGCCTTGTTTCCAGTCTATATGACACTCTAAGCTGACAGGCAGCTTCATATGACAGATGTGTGAATTTTCTGACTAACAGCCAGAAGGCAAACACATATTTCTCAAAAACTGTATGAAATATACAGAATTAAATATAAATATAAATATAAAACAATAAATATTAAATAAACCTTTTTTTTCTTTTTTGTCATAGTAGGAAAAGCCCTAGTGTGTTTGACAACGTTAAATATGGTGGCATTTCACTTAGGGAGGCCCTGGTATTGTGCATGCTGGGTCGCAGGGAATAGCTAACTGGGAGCCATCGTTAATGTTATCAATTTCAACTGTTATTATTTATTATTTCCTGGTGTGCTGAATCCAGTCTCACAGTCAAGGGGTGTACTTGTAACAACAGAGGTGGTTTTATTACTAAGCTTTCACAAATTTGTATGTCCTTATGGTAAATACTGTATATAGCGTAAATGGTCAGTATTTATGTAGCGTTTTACTGTACCTGAAATGATACCCAAAGCGCTTTACATTATACATCACATCCACCCATTCACACACACCCTACTCATTTAGCTGTCATGCAAGGTGCTAACCACGACCCATCAGGAGCAGTTAGGGGTTCGGTGTGTTGCTCAGGGGTTGACGTGAGCTCTCCAGACTGGGATCGAACTGGTAACCCTCCGGTTACAAGATGGACACTCTGCCCACTGAGCCATGCCGCCCCATAAATTGGCTCATCATGGCGGCATGAAATTGTAAGGCAACAAAAAGTGTCCAAGGGGATGAAGAGAAGCAACAAGCTGTCAGCAATGGATTTTGAGCAGCACGTCTTCCTCTCCTCCAGGCCAAACAAGAGAAGCCTCAGCAAGATGTCTTCATCACCACCACATCAGGAAGTAGCAAAAGCCTGGTCTGCCCAACCACTACTCCACCACGTTCAACTGGGACTCATTTGCTTTAATCATTACAGCACACTCATGCAGCAATTTCAAATGCTTTTTGTAATTTATATGGCAGCGATACATACCCATTATTCATTATCACAGCATATGACAGCAGCGTTTCTTGAGATTTAAACTGGAGAAAAACAAAATACCAGCAGAATGGAGGCTCGACCGTATGGCTGCTCTCTTCAGGGAATAAAAAATAGACCGAGCTCACAATTTCTCTCATATCGTGACAGCAGATGCAATCCAAGTGGTCTATTTCGCTGACTCACATGCTGGGCCACCCACGTATGAGAGCGCCAGGCTAAAATCACACACTGTATCCACGACAACCATAATTTATACCTTCAAAACAACTTTTCCTTTCATCTCACACACAAAAAAATGTAATTAGAAACTTCTGGACTTGTGTCATAAATACTGCATTTTGCAAATGTTTAGCAAAGTAAAAGCATAGAAGCCATGTTGCTTTCTTTAACAGGTCGTTTTGATAGTTTGGCATGTTGCCTTTAGGGATGTTGAAACCAGGCAAAGGCAGAAACGAATCCACATAAATCACACTGCAAGATAAGTGGAAAAGTGATTTGTAAAAGCCTGATCCTCCATTCTTGAATTTTATCTCACTTCCTACTGTGATTTCCTAGTTCAGGTCAAACACAGCTTCCAGCTTCTTGATCATTTCATATGTCGGAGCCAAGATATCACTTAAGAGAAAGTCAAGACCTTTCTGCATATGAATGGGAGGAAATGGCTGAAGACTTTACCCAGCATGCCACTCATTCAGTAATAACACCCTTTCTTTGCTCCTGTGCACTCCGGCTAAATACCAGCGCTTGTTTTTTCTGCATGGATTTGATTTGTCTCCATGATTCAAAAGTGAACATTTTAAAAACATTCTGTGGAAAGTTTCAGATCTCTTTCTCTCTCCTTTCCCCCCCTCCTCAGTGAAAACAGGGCCTGGTCTGGCCCCTGGCCCCCAGCTTGTTGGGACAGCTGCTCAGATGATCTGGGCTCTCTGCAGGTTCCATGATTCATTTTCTGAGTCAACACCACCAACCAGAGATTCAACCTCAACACAGTCATGATTCACAGGCAGATTTGTAAATTGGAATGATTACTCGATTTGATATGTAGAACGTAAATATTTAAAGAAGCTAGTTTAGAAAAGACAATAACACAACTTTTTCTTAAACTCTGAGTGCCATTGACGTATTTCAACATTGTTTAAAACTTTGAGTGCCAAGGACATATATTTTTTGTCTTTAAAATAGAACGCTTGAGTGCCATAAATGTACGTTTTTCCTGTTTTCGGCAACGGGTCGCCGATCACGGTCTCCCACAGCCTGTGAGTAATTTTGGGGCTTCTGGGAGATGTAGTCGGAGCATAAAGCGACGGTATATGCCACAGAGATAAAAACAGGAAGTGGAGACGATCGAGATTAAAGAACAAAACAGGTTCTGGACAAAAAGTGATGATTTTGGTGAAAGTGGCCTCTACCCTACCTCTGAAAAGTTTTTTTTCATGATGAAATAGAGAGTCTCTTCTTTTGTTTTAGCTATTCGGTGTTTTCAGAGACATGGTAGAAAATATTCAAAATGGACAAAAAACGCTGGCACAAGGCACTTTATGTTTTATAAAACGACTGGCACTCAAAGAGTTAAAAATATACAAATTCTTTCATTCAAGCTGAAGTTCACACAACTTTCAGAAACAAAAACGTTTTATTTCTTTTTCTGTTTTTGAATATTTCATTTTGCTTCTTATTTATTGTCACAAGATTGTCTAATGACTTTTATTGCTCTTTTCTTGAGACGAGAGCAGAGCAGCAGAATCAGTGCTACAGCTGACAGTCATGCATGTGAGTTCTATTAAAGGGAAAGTGCTGCTTTTTACAAATTGAAGCTTATTTCTGGGATAAAATACTGCCATTTACTCACCCAACTCACTTTGGGGTCATTTGGAGTATTTCGGACGATACTGGATTTGATGATATCCATTTAACAGGAGTGAATGGGGCACTGAAATGCAGCCAGTAAATGACACAAACTTGACCATTTCTCAAATAACAATTTTTCTCATTTGAGTCTGGAGTTGTCCGTAATTTGAGAAAATTCAATCTGTAAACAGACTCTACTTCCTGTGTGTCATTGTTTACTAAGGACCCCTAGTGCCCACCTATGTGGCCTTCACAGTGCCTGAACTAAAATCTTTATTTGTGATGTTGTCACATACACATACATGCTTTGTTTTAGTTCAGGCACTGTGAAGGCCACATGCAAATCACACATTTTAGAGCTTTCAGTAGAATCACATAATGAGGCTCCTCATCCAGACTTGTCCTTCCCATCATGCTGTGAAACAACATGGATAGTTTATCCAATTAGCAGAACAGACCTGACCAACAGCTTATACTGGCCAAATTGCTGTAACATAAAAATTTACTTATTATTCATATGATTCCTGATTTGGAAGTGTGCACTCTGTAGTGTGAGAAAGCACATTCTTTTTTTCCACTGAGACTGGGCATTACCAGAAAAGCTCCAGTCACACCCTTCTGATGAAGAAGTGGGCAACATTTTCAGCGTGGCTGATCTGGATCGCTCTGGTTCTGCTCCTCATCGTCGACTGAATTAGCAGCTTGTCTGTCAGCCGGTACCTCCCTTACCAGTCTGGCATGGATAGTGTGTGGGCTGGGATGGATTAATGATGTCAGGCCAGCAGCCACTCCCAGTCTGCGTATAAAGCCACTAATCACCAATCTACCTTCTACAGACTGCTCATGCTAAATATTATTGTTGTGAGTTGTAAGTGACTCATACTTTCCATTGACATCTTACTCATTCCGTCGCTACAATGGGAAGGAGTGGCTTTCTGCTGACACAGTGGTGCTCACATTCCCACATGCTTACAGCCATATTCAACTGAACTTCATGCTCCACAAAGGTCATTGTGCCTTCACTTAAGGCAGCATGAATCATTTTGAAACTCTACCTGTGATAGATTATTGGAAAATGTGCAGTGAAGAAGAAAGAGCAGTCATTGGAAAGATGGTTTTAAGATTTCAATCAGTCATTTCAGCCAACCTAAAGACCAATGGATGCATCGCCTTATGTGGTCTGTTAACTCATTGAGTGCCAGCCGTTTTATAAAACAGAAAGTGTCTTGTTCCAGCGTTTTTTGCCCATTTTGGGTCATATTTCAAGATCCACAGAATATTTTGTACCATGTCTCTGAAAACACTGAATAGCTCAAATGAAAGAACAGAGACTCTATTTCATCATGAAAAAAAACTGCCTGAAATGCGAAACAACTAAACAAGACTAAAGCAGGTCATGAAGAAGACCTTCATTCAAAAAATCAAGGAAACTAAAAATGCAGTCGTACCTGGTGATCAAAACTGCTAATAAAATTAGATTAACCATTACAGCAAACAAATAATCCACCAAAGAGCATCGTTAGTCCAACTAGGTTTTCGGAGATGTTAATGACCTATTTGAATTGTGATTGTGATGTTTCAGGGAGAGCTCAGTGTGTATTTGTGCACTGCAGTACCTTGCCTCACTTTCTCTCCTTGTTTTATAACTGTAGTTGTTTTTCCTTTTGATTTGGTCCTTTAACTCCTCTTAAGCCTCCATGAGGATTCGTCCGATAAGGAAAAGAACAACGCTCTCGTTGCCATGGTGAATCTGTGAATCTGTGATCAATGACGGGGTCTATTAGAGGAAGCCGCCTGTGCACACTTATCCTGGATTGGTTTCACCTGGCTTGATGAATCCATGTCCGCTCATCCTGGCTTGGTCTTTGTGCAACCAATTAAGCCTGGACACTCGACACTTGTTTTGGATTGGTTGAACCTAGCTCAGTCACTTATCCTGGATATCTAAATCTTACTTTTGTGCAATGGGCCCCTGGTCTTTTTGTGTTGGAGGATAGTAAAGTGTCACACACCTTTAAGATGCCAGTGTTTTGACTTCTACTTAATGGTCTTGCTGCTGTGACTCTGTCACTGGCTAAGATTTCTTGGAGTGTGTGTGTGTGTGTTTGAGTGCACACTATGGGGAGTCAGCATACAGGCCCACTCCACGTGGTTCTGAAGGTGAAGGGCTATTAGGGGAAAGGTGAGTATGGGGCTGCTGCTCTGGGTTACTCAGTAACTCCTTCCCCTCTCAGGCCTCTAGTGTTCCTGTGCAACCACCCCCACACCTCCTACCACCCACACACACACACACACACACACACACACACACACACACACACACTGCAGCTGTATCACTGCTCTCTTGTCTTTGTTTGCGTTCACTTTGTGAAAGATGAAAAAATGAAGCAACACATTTATCTCCCTGTTGGAAAATCTGAAAGTTAATGAGAATACATATCTGTCACAAACTGGCTAAAAGAACATGAGAGGGAGGAGTCCATGTGAGGGATTTACTTAAACCAACACCATGTATCAGACTAAGGTTTGAAACCATTAATGAAGGGACAGCGACAGTGCAAAAACCAAATAGCAGTGATACAGAGAGACCAAATGAACACCCAATGGCCTGAGAGCTCAGGTGAGCCTAATCAGCTGACGACCCCACATCACCTCAATCACCTTCAGATGTTGGCTGGAAAGTGTCTTGGTATCTGAAACAAGTGTCATTTAAGTTTTACGTCAACATGTCAGATTTGACAAAATATCAGCAAAATCAAGCTAAAAATTCAGAAAAAAGAAAATCAGCAACAAGGCCAGTGCAAGCTGTAGTTCATGACAGAAAACACAGGGAATTTTACTTGCAGAATTACTAGAAAGGCACTACATGAATCAGAAATAGCATGTTTATTTTTGAAGGAGTTCAGTCCACTCAGAAATGCTGTTATTCGCTATGTGAATGCTACTAACTTTGAGACTAATCCTGGGACGACAGCAAAGTCGTTTTCATTTCATTTCATGTCATTTCATTTCATGTCATTTTCCACTGAACACGGAACGCTGCCGACGCCTGCCGGAACAAATCGACAGAGCTTCTATTTTTGTCGATACAGACACAAAATAAAACATCTGATTTTTATCAAAGTAAAATAATCCGTGTTCGCGGCGAATCGTATGATCGATTTCCTTCTAGTCAGTGGACAAGGGTGGTTTTCTTTCACTGACACTATAACCCGCTTTATCGCGCAATTATACGTGAATTCGCGAGATCTCGTTCTCGCGATTCCAGCTCTTTGGCGGAGCCACAGGAGGTGGATCTGGTGCGTATTGACAGACAATGGACTTTGACATCAGCGTCGTTCTGCATCCAGTGGAGGGGTTACTCTTTGAGTGCCATTGATGCATTTCGACATCAAATGGTTTTTCGGCAGCAGGTCAGTAATTTTGAGGCTTCTGGGAGATGTAGTTGTATCAAAAAGAGACAGTATACGCCACAGAGCAGGAAGTGGAGACGGTCGTAATTACAAAGCAAAATGGACGGATTTTGGACAAAAGGTGATGTTTTTGTTGGGAGTGGACTCCACTCTACCGCTGATAAAACAAGAATGGAACAAGTTAAAAACAAACTTTTTTTCATGATGAAACAGAGAGTCTCTTCTTTCATTTGAGCTATTCAATGTTTTCAGAGACATAGTACAAAATATTCTGTGGGTCTTGAAATATGACTCAAAATGGGCCAAAATGCTGGAACAAGGCACTTTCTGTTTTATAAAAAGGCTGGCACTCAAAGAGTTAAGCACAGCTGATAGAAGATACAGACAACACGCATATCATCAATCTTATGTGTTTACAGTATGATGAATAAATAAATCTAGAACGGTTTTGTGAGTGAAATGATGGGAGTCCAGAATCAGTGTGGGTTTGTTGCCACCTTTGACTGCATCACAGCCTCCTCCTGTTGCATCACCTTCCAGGCACTCAAAACACAGCCATGTGTAGTGTAGCTATTGCTGGCAAGCACAGCCATGTTTGTTTATTGTCCCTGAGCAGGGACACATGAAAGTGGGTTGACCAAGTCTGTGGCCTTGACCCCAGCGACAAGAACGACCCCAGTTCATATAATCACTGCCTTTCTACGTCCACTGCACCCACTGAAGCTCGACCCTGGTGTTTCGCCTTAGGATGGGAGTCACGGGACTGTGCTTTGAAGAAGAGCACAGAAGGGCCACATTTGAACCAATGAGAGCTGAGACAGTGCTCTCTGTGTGAGTAATGATTGACAGCATGCTGGATTACTCACAGAGGCATTAGTCATGGTGAATTCATTACATGTTCTTGTTCTCCACTGTGTTGGTGTGAAGAAGTCTGTCTGTCAGATTTGTAGGTTCGGTCATGTGTTGGTAGTCAACCTGGTGATCTTCAAAAGTTTTGGCAAGAAAATAGCATCAAAATGTTCTTGAGTTTCAAATACACATGAATTATCATAGTAAATAGTAAAGAGAAGTAAATACACATCTCTGACTACTAATAGGTTTCAATTAACCTTTATCATTTTGTGAGGCATCAAAACTTTATAATGTCCATGCAAAAAAAAAAAGACAGGAGAGGTTTTATACAGGCGATGAAAATCCAACAACAACACAGGACAGATCTGGTCATTAGTGAAACAATTCGGAAATCAGTGAGCGTACTCGTGCTCTGCCCAGGACTCTGTACAAAGTGTTCATACCAGTGAAAGCAAACATGTTTCTGCTGTGAGGAAAAGCTTACACAATGAAGAATCACAGCCACACGCAATACTGTACAAGCATTCTGGGGCACCATCGGGGGGTCCGACCTTTTCCAACAGCGTGAGGGCAGGGCAGCTCCATCATTGGCTAATCTTTGGCTGCAGAGAGCCAGTCATCTCTGTGCTCTCCTCTCATCCCACAACTAACCAAACACTGTGCTGTTAGTGTCTCTGATATGCTTTGTTTATCGGGCCACCTGGACATGCATCTGGTCAGCCAGGGAGTATGCCTGTCAATAGCAGTGGCAGATGGATGTGCATTAATAACCATGTCTTATGTGCACAAGCTGACGGTGACTTTTGAAGCAGTTTTGAAGTTTCCGAAGCCTTGCGTCGTGTGGAGTGCGCTGAATGAAATGCTGATTAATTGGGCCGATGGAGAAGAAAAGAAAATGAATTACTGTTTGCTAGCGTTTCAGGTCAGTACTTCAGTGTCCCCCTTCCTGTGCTAATAGACAAATTACATAATAAATTCCAAAAAGAAAGAGGTCTGACATGAGGTAACCTCTCCAAATAATAAAAGATACGTGGAGAAATAATTATGGGTTACATTGATATGAAGCAGGGGATATTTGAGCTCATAATAAGATGGATGACATGCCTCATGCTTGAAACAGCATGGAGAGCATGTTGCATAACCAATGTCTTTATTCTAATGGGCTTAATAAGGTATGTCAGGGGGGTGAAGGGATGAGTGGCTCAATTCAAAACAAGAATTAGGCTGAGGTGATGAAATCCAGAAAAAAAGCATTCACCAAGTATTGACAAAGACTGTGTTGCACATAAATAGTGATAAATAAGATTCACAATAATAAAACATATGCAGAGAGTTTGTGTTCAATGTTTAACAAGGGGGCCGGCTGTGACGCAACAGGCCATGATCTGCACAGTTTGTGAGATCATCAAAACAGATAACACGTTAGCTAGCATTGCACACCTTACATTGCTCTTGTATTGTAGTTTAGTGACACAAAGTCCATTATTTTGTCATTCATTTCTTAACAACTTCCTATCGGGCAGAACATTATCTCTGTCACTGGATAAGAAACATACCAGCAGTGATAGTGAGTTGGTAAAAATGGTAAAATGGTAAATATATATATATATATATATATATATATGTCAATCAGTAATCCAAAGCTCAAGATGATGTCTGTAAAAGTCTTGCTTTGTCCTCAACTCTAAGATATTCAGTTAATTGTCATAGAAGATAACCAGAAAAACCGGAAAATATTCACAGCTCTGTCACAAACAGGGATTTGTTTAGCTTTTCTTCTTAAACAATTACTCAAATTAGTATCAACAATTAGCAATTAATGCAGTACATCAAAACAGTATCATTACGTCGTGGCACAGCACCGTCATTCCTCTTGACAAGTTGCCACATCATA
Source organism: Synanceia verrucosa (assembly GCA_029721515.1). NCBI lineage: Eukaryota > Metazoa > Chordata > Actinopteri > Perciformes > Synanceiidae > Synanceia > Synanceia verrucosa. The sequence continues at coordinate 5,716,995 of CM056559.1, forward strand.
CTTTGAGAAGCTGATGATTCATTTCCACGCGAGGAAGCAACCCATGACATCTCTAAGCATGAGCACAGAGGAAGAGGAGCGTTCTGTCAGTAGCCTGTGCATTTGTTTGAGTCATTTTCTTCTTCGAGTTTCTGCTGAGACAATAGATAAGACTCCAGTTGTTAGCTCTGGATTGACATTAATCATCAGTCAGTGAAGCGAGATGGAGACAAAAAAAACCTCAGTATTATCCCTTAACCCAGATTCCTGCTGGTTTCATGCTCCAGCAGGCAAAAGCTTGGTGAGCGCTGTCATATGGAGCGGATGATGGGATGAATGTTTGCCACACTGCTCACCACTACCTGCCTCTAAGTGGTGACTCCATCATCTCTCAGATCTGCTAACTCATCAATACAGCCAACGGCAGGAAGAGAGCTGTCATACTAAACTAAGTGAGAGCGTGCACTGTGCGCATTGTTATTTATTATTATTCTGTAATCCTGCTTCTCAAACATCATCCCACTTTCTGCCAAAGAGTGCTGAGTAAAACCACTCAAGAATCCAGCTTGTATCCGACAGGAGCCAAGCGGCACTGGAACAGAGAGCTGGTCTATTTAAAGGATTTAAGAGCGCCGTCCAGATGCTGAACTTTGTGGTATTCCTTTTATTCCCAGTACTCGATGTCCTGGCCAATGATATCTGAGTAACATCCGGTGAGCTGGGGAAATCCTGGGTCTCAGTGCTGGCAGAGCTGCCAAGATCAGGCCTGCTGCCATGAACCCTGATGTCAGATAGCAGAAATGAAATGCTGCCTCTCAGGCCACACACCATAACAGCAGACCGGCTCAATATTCACTTATCTTCACCGTTTCAATGAAGTTTTATTAGGGGATTAGGTGAGCCGGGTGGTGGGTGATATCACCAGTATTATACACCAAAGAGTTAACTTTCTATAGATAACTTTATAGATAATAGAAATGAATCCCTTTGGATTCTATAGACCTTAAAGCTATAATCTGTCATTCTGTTCAGAAACACTTTTTGTTCTACTGGGTGAAATGGTTCTTTAATCCTGAGAGCAGTCAATACATTATGTGTTTAGAAAAAGGAAGGAAAAGAATCAGACCTCTGCGGCAGCTGCAGGACTGTAAAAACTCGGAGCAATTGCCGACTTTTGTAGTGCGTATTAGCCCGATGCTAACATCAGCGTCTCTGTGGGTGTAAGCTGGTCGTAGGTGCTGCTTGTATTGAAGAGGTTATAGGATATGACATTTTGACCATATTGCACAGCCATAGTCTCCAGTGTCTGCATTATAAAGGTGATAAAATAATGTTGAATGGGACATTTTACAACAGTGGTGATGTAGCATATCGGTTCTCCTCTCCCTGCTGAATCCTACTGTCCCGATGTTCAACTTTGAGGGGGGCGTGGCTTTGGACAGAGCACTGATGGGAGGGGGAGGAGCTTAGAGGAGGTGCCACTTTCAAATCTTGCTAACTCTCTGACATGACAGACCATAGCTTTAAGTCATGAAAGCTGGGTATTGTTCCTGTGAATAGAAAAAAAATGCTCTACACTAACACATCACTTTATTTGGGGCCCAAAGAAGAGTTCCCAAAGATGTTTCATGTGATTAACGTTTCATTTAAAAGGTAGAAATAATGATAAATAATCACATAATGATCGCAGTCTTATTTATACGTCTTAGTCAGCAGTAGACATTTTTTGAAAAGCCAAATTCTCTGCCACTGGAAACATTAAATAAAACTTCAGAGGTTCCTCTTCACATTTTTGCCAGACCACTTTTTTCTAAGAGAGTAAAAATAACACCAGTCTCTTAAATTACGTGTACCTTTTTGTTTTACATAACATTCAATGTTTCCAATACAAAATACATTATTTTGTACAATTCTGGACATGGCAGAGCAGAGTACATGTTGTGAACACAGACAGAAATAAGGAGACGTGCTTTACAGAAAGAAAAACAAGCCGGCTGTCTGCAGCAGCAAAATGGATCATGTACATATAATGTTCTTCCCATAATGTCTCTCTCTGAGGTCAGCAACCCACATCCCACAAAGAACCCCACCTTAACAACTATTTTCATATACATTTGTGTTATAATGCTGTACAGATGACGCAGCTCTTTAAATAACCTCCAGGCTGTCTTTTAACAGAGCTCAACCAGGTGGAATAAAAGTGTCTCTCAGGACAGCAAGGTCTGAACCTGCTGAGGTGATCTGGGCACCAGGTTCTCCGGCTCTTTGTAGCTGTTAGCTGGGCTGGTCAGCGCTGTGTAAACCTCCCCATAGGCTCTGCACACCAGCTCTGTGGACTGACGGAAAATCTGCTCCCTGCACAAACAGATAAAACTCTTTACATTTACACTCCCAAAACAAAAGCACCAGTGGGTCTGTCCAGTCCAACATCTGAGGTCTAAATCAGGCCAGCAGAGCCGTGCTGGAAGAGCTGAATGAGTAAGCCACAATAAGAATTTGTCCTAATTACTTATTTTGTCCAGTGACCATTGTGTGCCCCCACTGTGTGAAAACAATGAGCAGCAGTAGTGTACGTGGTGCACACTGCCATCTATGGATACACATTACAGCACGAGTCTGCCATAGCAACATATAGACATTTAGCTTTTTAACTCTTCGTATTAACTTTAATTTCAGGGATTTCTGCATCCAAATGTTTCAAATAAAAGTTGGTCATGTCATACTGATTTGTGTTTACAGAATTAGTTAATTAAAAAAAAAAATCAGCAACTATTTCAACATTTTAAAGTTAATAATATTTATTATTATTATTGTCATTATTATTATTAATTAAATATATTTTGTCATATTATTTATCAACTGTGATAATTTGTTGCTATGCTTATAATAAAGACATTATAGCACAGTTGGTTGGACAAAACACAGCATTTAAGCAGGATTAACAGACCAAACTATTAATAAGTAATTAAAAGAAGAAAATAATCACATTATATTTCAGTGCACTGCAGCATTATCTTCTTTGATGTTTAAGGAAAGGTCATAATCTTAACAAATAAATAATATTAGAGCAAACACATTTTGTTGTCTTATTATTTTGTTTGTAAATTTTAGCTCTTACATATAATTCGTTGTATATTTGTTAAAAGAAAAGTCAACATATAATGCTATGTGAAAGACATAATGTGGCTATTTCTTGCAGAGGAGTACAAATGGAAGACTGAGGGGCCCGGTGAGAGGACTGAAGGACTCAGTGGGAGCGTCTCCTCGCTTGTATCCATCTCAGGCTCTTGAGATCTTTTCTTGTCTTTCTTTTTTTTCTTTTAATTGGCCCACAGAGATCACAGAGCCATAGTGCTGTGTGCTGTGTATACCACCTTTCTCCATACCAAGTGCACTAACCTGAAATGTGAAACGATGGGAGTCTAAAAGTATATTCCCATTATGTGTGCACTCCAGGAGTGTTTTCAGAGTGCTGCCTGGTGTTTTTGTGTATTTAGGTGAGCAGAGAAGCAGACTTGAGAGACAGCGGTGGGGGAGAGAGAAAGACAAAGAGGAAGAATGATTTCAGGGAACGAGTGTGAGTGAGAAATGGACCAGAAGCTAATTAATGGCGTCCTGCCCATCAGTCCTCCCATGTCCATTAATAGAGAACATTAACCTGAGGTACAGAGTGCTCCTCAAGCCTGCTGCACTTCCCAGTAAACGTGACTCATAGAAAGAGCCTTCCAATGTAGCAGCTGGATTGAGCTAAAAGCATGTACATTTTCTGATCAGTAAGACAAATAGGGCAGTCCTGCCGCTCACTCGCTCATCAGTGCGTTGGTGGCTTCAGCCATTTAGCATCCAAACTCTCCATTCGTTTAGTCGAGTGTGTTGTTTGGAATGCAGGAATGATTGTATTGCATCAGTGAAACAAATGAATGTTGAACATTATTGGGCCAGTGCTCCTGTGGTATTTTTTTTTTAAATCTCTCTGAATATGCTCCTCACCCTGTTGTAAACATTTAGTATGAAGTTTGAATGTTGCATGCTGGCTATTCTTTCCCTGAACAGAGAGACATTGCCCATAACGGGGACAGGAACTCACTTGATGGCTGCACTGAGCAGGAAGTTGAGCTGCGGCATCATAAGAGTGTCAGGCGAAGACAAGTACCGATCGAACTGGACCTGTTGGTCGAGTGAGAGAGAGAGTCCGGAGCAGACGATGAGTCGAGGAATCAGTGAAAATGAATCGATTCCTGCAGGAAGATGTGCTTCATGAATACAACTCACCATCGCTGCTTTCACAGAAGAGCCGTCCATGCTGGGGAGGAGGGACAGAGGACCCTGACACAGAAAGACAAACATCAGCGTTTGAATATGACGAACTTCAGAACCGAACCAAACTCAGGTGGCTGAGGGTTTGTAGGAAATGTTGAAAACATTTCTTTCTTTCTCATATGTTGACGCTGCCTTCAGGGGTCACTGATGACTGAAGAAACGATAGATTATTGATTATAGGTTTGTCCACATGAGCACGTAAGATTGATTTCATTTTATTTAGTTTAAGAGATAATAATTCGTAAATACATAGCATAATTGAATACCACATGTTCCATAAAGTTCAATGATGATAAATCATTAGGTGTAAGTGGATCAGTACAGGACAGGCTGGCTTACTTTTTAAATGGCTAACTGGTTGCTTAAATATCTGTTGTCATGGGTTGTTGTAATTTAATTACACAGGATACAGACCATTAATATATTGACAACTTCAAAGAGTCTATTTTTAGAGTTTAAGAAATAATTTAACTTAATAATCTACCACATGATTTTTTTTGGGGGGGAATGTTTTTTTTGAACTAGGACAATGTCAATCTTGATTTGTAAACATGGAAAACAAGAGAAATGATTTTCAATGAAGCACAGCAGCCATTACCTTAAAGGCAATTAGCTGACACTGATTATCCAGAATAGCAACATCAAGTTGAGCTTAAATGTCTAAATTGGCGGCATTAAAAGCAGCAAATAGAAGGCAGTACAAGGGTCAAAGCTACAGTGCGGTGCCTACAGTGATTTTATGGGGATATGGGCACATTAACAAACACTCTATGAGCCTGCAAACCCATCTGTTCGCTACAAGCCAGAGCCACAGTGTTTTAATCACTGCTTTCATGTTCATCTGATGTAGTGCAGAAAATTACAGGAAGAAAACATTCAGCAGATAGCGAAAGTAAACCTGAAAAGTCTAGAATAAACTTGAGGATTCTTTTCTGTCGTTGACATCTGGTATGCTGTCAAGTGTGTATGGCTCGAGTTAATCCTTTCAAACAGAGGACTATTTAAAGAAAACCCAAGACAGGCCACCCGAGGAGAGAGGTAGTCTGCAGGAGAATGACAGCTCTTGATTGAGCTTCGCGTTGAGCTGCAGCAGCAGGGTGTGGTGTGTCCTGACATGACCGAGGGTTTCGAGACTCGCATGCTAAACCACAACTATGGGTTTCAGTCAGCCCAGTGGCAAAGTGTGTTACAAAGAGCGAGAATGGCTCCAGGGAAGCTCTATCATTAGCAACAATACTGGAAAAGCTTTAATATTTGTAATATAACATAATACAATCTATCGCCTCCTGTCCTTTTCTCATCTGACCACGTGATAGAAATGCTATTATGCCCTAATAAAGACATGGGCCATGTGGTAACCATAGCAATAGCTAGTGTAAAGCCCAGAGAGGCAGTGTAAACAGTACTGTAGGATTTTAAAACGAGGACCATTAAGGACTCTAACGAAGAGATGTGAACATAAATCCTCAGCTTCATGAGTGAATGTGAATGTGTAGTTAAGTGCTCCATGTGAGACCTGCTCAGCACTGTGCTGCTGGACACAGCTGTAGATGTAGCTCAGTCCGGCTCTGGTCAGTACATAGGACGCCTGCTCATTGATCAGCGTGTCCAGGTGAGCCTCGATCTAGAAAATGTGGGAGAGAGCGGCTTAAAATACAGTCCAAGCGTGCATTGTGAGCCGTTGGTACTTGTGGTTAATGGAGAACCACTGTGCTACCGATAATGAAACTTCCACAGAAGCTCTTGTGACGCTCAATTACAAAAGACATGCTAAAAATAGAGGCGATATTGTACATCTGAGCATGAACAACAATGCGTGACGCACACGCAGTAGACAGCAAATTAAATCTTTTTTTTATTAAAGACTTGGCCTCCATATTTAAATGAAAAGAATGAGAATCATTTTCAATGACCAGTACTCATTAGCACTGACAATGCTACGAACTATAATATGAGTTTTAATATTGATAGCATTAGCGCTTTATGATTCAGTTTGTCTTATTAAACTATGGTATGGTTTATCATTATTAGTTGTAGCCGTAAAGTAAAGAGATCCCTAAAACATGAACAAAATAATGTAACCATTAGGACAGACCTGAAATTCGAGCATCTCAAGCCTCTTGTCAGTGAACTCAAAGAGAGCCAAGGTTGTCTTCATAACATACAGTGAGTTGACCATGTAGGTAGCCATGTCAGCAGTGCCCAGGTTACTGGCAGACACAGTACATAACTGTAGGAGGGGATCCAAGATGCAGGAGAGCACCTGGGAAACACAAAGTACAACAAAGAGACATCATGAAATATTACAAGCTTTGAATCTGATGAATTTACAGCAATGAGTTAAAATAGAGCGAACAAGTTTGACGGTTCTTCACTGATCATATGGATGAACATGAGTTTACCTGAGCAAAGTCAGCCTGGCGAGCATCCAGAGGAACCACCGACGAGTCATGGGAGGCCAGCACCTCCCTAAGGAGGGACAGGGTCTGTGTGAGGGAGCCTGTAGGTCCCAGGTCTGCAGGCGGTAGCTCCACCTGCCCAGGCAGACAGCCATAACAAGACAAGGTATAGATGGAGCAAAAGAGCAGGAGTTGCTCCTGCAGGTTAGTTGTGTATGGGCTGTAGCCTTCACCAAGACAAATGGTCGTCATGGCATTATCAAAGCGCTAAACATCCCTGATGAGCAGCATGGTTGACTGACTATATGACTGCTTCCTTCTGCAACACTGAGCCTCAGCTTGTTCAGAGTCAGGAGAGCTTTTTTAATGAAGAGGGTTTTGATTTCATTGGCTTCTGGACGGTCAACACAGAACTGGGCCCAGCCACCATTGTCAACCTAATAGAGCAAATTATGAGAAGGCTGTGTTCCTGGCATTAGTAGGAATTGATACCAAAACCCTGAGGGCCTCCAATTTGATTAACACCGAGCTACAGGGATAATTCTTGTAACTGCTATTGATCAGGACACAGGCAGCATGTTGTGTGGAAGAGCTGCCGCTCGTGCTGAGGTATATTTGGATGGCAATTTAACTAAACGTAACAAGTTTGGTGCTTTTTGGCAGCTAGCGCCATTTTGATGCTGTGGCCAGAAGGCTGAAACTGTTTACAAGCATGAGCGCTTCAGAAATAGCCTTGTTTTCTTTGAGGGTTTCGACGCAGAGCTGAAATACTGTGTGTCCACAGGGTGCATACTGAACTTCTGCACTGTCATTTAAGACATTTTATGAAAGAACATTGCAAACTATGTCTATTTTAAAAAAATCAGGCTTCTGCATTCTCAGGTAGAGTTGTCAGAGGAGTCACTTTTTTACAACTATACTGTGGAATATTTGCCTTGTCCATCAGTCTGCTTGCATGAAGGCTCAGGCTGTTGAAGAACATCTTCTTGCTGAGGATGTGCATTTCTTCAATAGTGATGAGCAAGGAAGCCACACTGGTCCCAATGATGGAGCTGGACAAAGATCAAATACCATCAGTTGTGCTTATAATTTAAGACCCGAAAATGCCTTAACAATTTCTTTGGTAGGAAATAGTCAATTTATTGTAGGGCCCTACCAATATGGAGTTTTTGAGGCTGATGTCAATATCAATATTTAGCAGGAAAAAAATCTGATGACTGATTCATCTCTGATAATATTTTTTTATGATTTTTTTCAGCCCTTTAACACCTTTAACAAAAACGAAGGCATAACACAAATTGAAGGCATAACACTTATTTTTTTCTACAACTTAAATTTCACAACTTTCAAGACCAAAGAAGTGAATTTTGTGAACAAAATAACATGCAAACTGGCAGTAAATCTCTGAATACTGTGATTTCCTATTGGCATTAAATGCACCATCTGAAAATTTAATACCTACAGCAAATTTACAGTAAAGACAACCTAAGACCTTAATTACCTGGATTTTAATTTAAATATTTTTAGCCTTTTTAAGGAACTGCAGGAACCAAAATATCAAAATAGAGCAAAAAAATAGAGCAAACAGTATATGTTCGCAACGTTACAAAACAGATAAAAGCAGCAAATTCACTAATTAGCAAATAAAATAAACCAAGATATGTTTTGCTCTACAAATGTCTTGGTGGATTATCAAAAGTGTTGCCCTCTGGTGCAGAGTGTGCTAACACACCTGATGGTGAGGTGGTAGAACTTGAGCAGGTTGGACAGCTTGTAAAGCAGGACGGCACCTGGCTCAGCCACAATGACCTGCTCGATCCGAACCTGAGGGGACAGAGATAAATAAGACACAGAGTGAGGAGATGCATTCAACAACTGGCCAGTGTTTCTTTAACAGTGTCTTAATGTTGTAGTTGCTCACTTTCAGCGGCCTGCAGACTCCCTCAGTAATGTGTCCAACCACCTCCTGCATGTTCTCCTCCACACCTAATGTAAGATAGTCAGCGCTGTTTAGGATTAAATACATTGATTGTTTTGTGGAGACAATGAATTTAAGCACAGCATTAATTAGGGCTGCAACAACGAATCGATAAAATTGATTATTAAAAGTGTTGGCAAAGAATTTCATTATCGATTCGTTGTGTCATGTGATTAATATGTCAGTCACCGCTAAGTCACGGAGCTCACTGAGTTCAGCGCACAGATGCACACTGCTGTAAAACACCACAGAAGAAGAGCAGAGCAGCTCATATGGAGCTAGGGGTGTAACAGCATGGATTTTTTTTATTTCTGTGGTGATAAAGCACCCAATCAATGCGGTATGGCGGTTTACCACGAAACCCCGCGACTGCCGCAATCCCGCTACCCCCGCCGCAACCCGCTATCCTGTCCATGCAGCAACCTGTGATTTGTGCACTTTTTTTGCACTGTCAATTTAAGTATATATATAAATAATGTCCTGTTTTTGAAAAAGAGGATGGAAATTAAATATCTGATTCACTGAATAATTAAAAAAATAATTGATTGATTAATCAATTATTAAAATAATCGTTAGTTGCAGGGGAAGTAAAATCCTGTACTCATCTGGAGTTAACGTGCAGTAACACACTGTAACACAGGGACACGACACAGGTCTTAGGGATGTTTTTCACATATTCATGTTTAGTCCAACTTCTACATTAAATTTTTGACAGTGTTTAACCTCTGCAACAGAATTTGTGTTCTATTCTAGCAATGTTACTACAGCATGTATAAAAAGAAAGAATAAAAAAAAGGGACCAAGGAAAAATCCTGGTCTCGACTGATCCCCCTACTGAGCTGTGTTCATCCCGGCTGCAAGAAGCAAAGACCTTAAATTAGGGAAACAAAGACAGGATTAGCCCATCAGCTGAACTAAACGTACTGAAACTGGATTTGTTCATATTCTCTAACTGTTGCCAACATCTCTGACCTTACTGAGCGACTCTGTCCAGTAAATAAACCACTTGTGAGTCTCTGTGACATTTGTGTATGTACACAAAAATACAGATGCACCGAAGCAAACTCGGTTACCTAACCCTAAAACAGGGTTAGGGTTTGGTGAAATAGCTGCAGGTGGGACGTACCGTTTGTATGCTTAAGGTGTGGCATGAACCGGAGATGATGGGGAGCTGCAGAATGTATAATTAGCATGCTGGAAACATACCTTGCAGAGTGACTTGTTTCAGCAGAGCTTCGAGGTGTTCTTTCTCTGAGGCGGTGGCTTGGTGCAGCCAGGCCAGCATGTCACCAACATACCTGAAAGAGCCACAAAACAGTCTGTATTAAAGAGTGCCAGGGGCTAATCTGACCACAGCAAGACCACAGCTACATGGAGGCATGGGTCATCGTGTTTCACACACAAATACACACAGCAGCTTCTGGTATTACATAACAGTGGAAAACAGCGAGGTTAAACTTTTATTATTGTGTGTAAGCCTGTGTGTAAGCCTCTGTGTGTGTGTGTGTGTGTGTGTGTGTGTGTGTGTGTGTGGACATAGAGAGGTGAGAAAGAACTTGATGTTCTCAGAACTGCTGATGCCTCCTATAAAGTGGAGGTGATTTTGTGTTCCACACATGGCTGATATTCTGAGAAACTGGGCACAGCAGGAAGCAGAAACACAGACACACTGATAACATACACATGAAACATCTTCTTAAGCTGAATTTTTAAATGAGAAGAAACTGAAGAGGGGAACAAAAGCTAATAGAGTATAGAGTTGAGGAATCATTTCCGCATATTCACACTATGCAAAACAGTAACACAACAGAATACAGCTATCTATCTTATGTATCCTTCTATCTATATCTATAAAATACATATAGAGATCTCTAGATACGTATATACATACACTAAATATGTGCATCTATATGTATATTTATTTAAATATATATACTGTGTATGTATATATACATATACACACACAAGTTTGTAGAAAAACCTAATAATTGCAAAACAGCCTAGCATAAATATATTAATTTAGATGTGTTATCTGCATTAATCATTTCTGTTTGTAGCCACATTCACAACCTGTGAACAGGAAACAGGTTAAAATGTTAAAATTTCTTGTAAGTGAAGTTGTGGCGACTTCATAAATACATAATTGACAACTCATGGTTCCAGTAGCCATTTATCTCTGCACTGCAAATTACTTGGTTCTTACCAAGATGAAAAAAAAACAAAATTTGATATGATATGTTAGATATATGTATTTTTTTTAAAAAAAGTCTCATCAAATAAATCTCAAGTTGCTTCAAGTTGATTCAAGAGTCACAAGAAACATCCGCAAGCATTTCCTGCTTATTTTCTGCTTGTATTTCACACATTTTGGGTCTTTAAGAAGTTAAATTTTAAGTAATCTCATCTTAAAACCAGCATTTTCTGCTTACTTTATGCTCACATTAAATATTTCACTTATTTTGGGTCTGTAAAAAGTTTTCATTAATCATCTTAAGGGGATGGCTGTAGCTCAGTCGGTAGAGTGGTCTGCTTATTTTAACCCTTCTAAAAACATATCATTTCTTTTCATATCTTAATTTGGGAAATTAAGTGAAATTATCTCGCTACATGGACAGATAATTTCACTTGTTTTGAGGACCGTTTTGCTTATATTTAGTGATTTTTTTCTTGTTTTTAGACACCCCTTCTTTGCTATTTTTAAAGGAGTGATGCTCTTTGATACAGATGTCCTTTACTTGAGCTAAGCTACATACAACTCACCATTCAGCATACAGCAGAGGCTAGAAAGAATATAGATTAAATAGCTTTTGATTAGAACTGAACTGGTCCTCCAGGTTGTGTTACAGTAAAACACAACAAAGCTCAGGTCAGACATGAGCTGTACCTCATAGGGTCATGTGAGTGCATCTCTATGGGGCGTGGAGTCCCTCCTAGCCCGCCGCGGGTGAGGGCATCGATAAAGCCTCGAACCACCGCACACCTGCGCGCTGTCCCAAACTCATCCAGAGTGTACCTGACCACACACAGGAGGAAGGAGGCATTCAACACCCAAGCATCATGGGAAAAAAACAGTGGCAGTATGTTTGTGCAGACTGTGTCGGAGGTCAGTCGCTGACATGGTCAACAATGCAGGCAGATTTTCCAAAAGGAAACAGTTTGAGGTTGTTGTGATGATTCGCCGGTGGCAGGCTCTGTGACAGACTAAACATAAGATAGTGCTGAAGGGAGATTCCAGGAATGCTGCTCTCTACCTTCTCAGCCTCAACATCCCCAGCCGGCACATGACCTTGAACATGTTCTGGTCGCCCGGGCAGGTGCATTTCAGACAGGGCGAGGGTTTGCCATGAAAACACATCTTGGGGTAACGTGTGAAACTTTCCTCTGTGTCATTTTGTTTCTGGAAGTCAAACTTCCAGGAAGCTTTGGGAGATCTTTGAGTCCTGTGCAGTTATTTGTTGTAGCACAAACTGCTTTCCTGCACTGGAAGGTATAAATCATTTGCATGGATATCGACAGTCCATGCCTTTAAAACTTTTCTCTAAATTGTGTATTTGTGCTTGCCTTGCTGTGAGGAATGGGCATTAGTAAGACTTACTCATATGTACTGCAAAGTGCTTAAAGATTACCAAGCCTCCATAGTGCATAATGGTGCATATTATGTCATAATTCTGACTAAACATGTTTTATGAAACTAGTTCCAGTTGGTTCTTGATAATGACTGGCTGAGCTGTGTTTGAAGCCATTGTAAAGTACTCTATTAACCACATAACCTCAGTATAGAATGAGGATAATTGGTTGGGCGAGATGGATGGGATAGAGGTGGAAGTTTAAAAAAAAAATAAAGAGAATTACTGAGAGAAAATGGAAGAGATGGGAAACTCATGAAACAAAGCAACAGTTTTTTTATCTCCATCCAAAGCAAACAAAGTATACCAATGATCTCTGTTAAGTTAACAAGTATATGCTCCATTTTCTTCAGCAATTCTGCTATATATTGCTATGGAAGCTGTACTCCTCACACTGTATTTGTAGGAAATTTTCAGACAATTTGCTACAATGCCTCGGTGGCAATATTGTCTAGTGCTTCCTGTTCTTTTCCAAGTAAAAATTTGTTTCTCTCACCAAGAACACAGTGGCAATACATTTTCATAATCCTGTGATGAATGTCAGTGGAATAAATGAATATCCATCCCTTTATGTTTTACATATAAAACATCCACCACCACCACATAGGTCTCATTTAACTGTTCGTGCTATGGAAACACTGACAGTCATGGAGAGGAAGATAAATGAAGGAGCATGTTGTGTGTGTGTGTGTGTGTGTGTGTGTGTGGTTGTTTGTTACTTGTAAAGGACAGGTCGGTCTTGTAAGGCCTCCATGGCTTGAGTCAACACAGGGGATACATCACAGGTCTCCTGGGTCAATCCTCTGCATTCATCTTAGAATAGATTAGAACAGAACAGTTTTTTATTTAACCTCCATTGGGGGAAATTTACCCCCCACAGCAGCATAGACAAATTATTATTATGTACTGAACAACAACGGTGGAAAAATATATTTTAATTGCAAAGGAAATGTCAGTTAAGCATAGTTATTAGATGAATAAAATGTTTGTTTTTTTATGTGAATGTGACCTGAAATAGTCATAAAATAAAAAAAGCATTGTAAAATTTCTGTGCAAAAAAAAAAAAAAAAAAAAAAATCTAGGTAGCAGAAAGGAACATGGAATACAGGAATAGGACAACCAGCGAACTAAACAGCAGTCTTTCTGGTAATTATGCTTAAGTTGTGCTCTATTCATTGTTAATTCACATTTTGGGCCATGGTAACTCTGCTGGCACGAAGCAAATCAAAGCACCAAGAACATTTCTGAATCATATTTTCCCTTGTGAGAAGCGAGAGGTCAGTTTACTTTTGAAATACTAACAATGACCAGGCCAATCTTGCAGAAAGGGGAGAAAATAAGTCACCATGCTCCACTGTAATGCTGGAAACAAAAGTAAATGCTCTCTTTAAAGTAAGGCGTTGTGTTTTTGTGAAAATGTACAGTAGTTCTCCTTCATAAACGACTGACACATGCATATAAAAAGACCTTTTACTAAACAAACTACTACATCCACATTAAAATAACTTACTTTCATGTGACCATTACCAAACATCCACTTGCCAAATTTCTAGATTTGGGTCTTTTGACAAATCTAAAGCACAGCAAATTAAGTTTCTGTAGAGCAACTCATGATTTAGTAGACGCTCTATATTGGGCTCTGTGGTTTCTGTGATCTGAATGGTTTATTTCCATTTTAATTTCAATGACAAAACACATGGCCAAGCTGTGGAAAATATGGGGTTCTGGCATTCTTTTGGCAAAACTCAGTCAGACGTTATGAGTCACATGTGTCCTCAAATGTGTCCTATCCACGCCATTACTCTCACATGAAAGACTACAATTTTGTATTTAGCTCTGACCAATTACAAAGAACAACAGCTGACAAATCAAATGGCAGAAACATAAGACGAGAAAAAAGAACAGATCAGATCATTATGGTAGTAAAGTTCTCATGTTTTGTTTTTTTTTCAAGTTGAAGGTCAAGTTTCAAGGCCGCGTACACTGAAGGATGCTCTGTGTTGCGTACTCACTCTGAGCCCAGCGGTAGAGCTGCTCGTATGATGTCTCCTGTAACACAGCCATCTGCTCCATGATCTCTAAACTAGAACAAGCACACAAAAGACCACATTACACACCCATAACCTGTGCAACAGTGACATGCTGTAAATACCAGGCCTGGATGCTACTTTTCCACTCACCTGTTGTACCGGGTTGAAAATGAATTTAACAACAAGAACAGAAAGAAAACACTGTCACTTCATTCATAGCGACACGTGGAGCTCACCCTGCAGTTTGCTGGTTGGTCCGCAGGAGGACTTTCACATCCTCGTGGATGTGCTTCACTCGCCTGAGAGCTCTGAAAAAATCCTGGGAAATCAAACAACACATAATTATATTGGGAGCGGCACTGGCTGCAAATTTGCAGAATTTAATTAACGTTTTTAGGAAGATTGCAGCATTGGTAAAAAAAGGATTTCTGGTGTGACTAATGTCTCATTTTAGATGCTAAATTATTTTGTGCACATCATAATTATATAAAAAGTAAAAGCTTTTTATATCAAATAATATGAGTTAGATTACATATAGTATTAAGTGATGGAGTGGATGGTCAGGAAAGATGAAAATTAATTAGTTCATGGATTAAAGGATATCATCATCAACACGTTACACTTTTTGGATACTGTGGCAGCAGTGATGTGATCAGACACCTCAACTGGAGGAACCAGATGATGGAGCCTCTTAAGCACAGAAAATGAAGGGAGAAGACTCTAATCTGTACTTGATCGTGCATCCTGTGGGTGCAGATGAGAGGATTCTTTACATGATTTAATGAATTAGTCTCCATTAAAATGCAGATTACCTCAGTAATGGGTGCATCCCGAGCCCCTCGCAGTGTCGCCATCTCCTCAGTAGATAGCTGGAACTTGGCAAGGAAAGCCTGAGCAACCTGAGCTCTCACCTCCAGGCGGTGGCTGAGGGGAAAAAGACCCAAGTTGTAATTTCATTCACTTGCCGTTGTGGCGTTTATTGTCTTTATAGAAAATTTATTTTCTCATTTATTTTCTGTTCAGTTCAACTTCAAGGTCCTTGTGGATATATTTTTCTCTCATCCTGTGTTTCCTTACTTTGCAAATAAAACAAGCTGTCAGTGTGGCAAATGGAAAGACATTATATGCTTCTACTGAACACAAAAATGTCAACAAGCTGTAATGATTGAAGGCCTACAGCAGATGGCAGTCATACTCCTCATGACAGAGTGACAACAGGGTGGGACACAGTGAAGATATCATGTGTGGAAAAGAAACAACAGAGACACAAAAAGAGCACAGAGCTAGATCCTGGCCAGGTTTTGTCACTATCAATAACAGCAGAGCGATCACTATCAGTGTCTCAACACAATAGTGACCATGGCAACCGCTCCAGTCAAACAGGGAACTCTGTCACGGGATAGCAGAACAACAGCCAGCACTGCCTCTGTCCCCATCTCTCCATCCAAAGCACCTCGTCTACATTCCCTCCACCCTTCTGCAAAAAAAAACACAAGGCTGGATCAGTAAATCACCAGGTTGTTTTGGTGGAGGAGAAGAACCCAGCATTACCAGACTATTGTCTCTCTCACACAGCTATAACCAGAGCTCAGCCAGCTGAAAGTAAAGGGCTGTAAATCTGTTACAGGATTCTATGATTTAGTGTTTCTCTGTGCAGCTCACTGGGCCTCATGCAAACGACTGAGAGGCATCTTTGCCCTTTATGTGTTTCATGTGTTGAGATTTTGTCGCAATACATAAAGAGGACAGCTTGGCTGCACCACCTCCTTTCACTCCATGCACACACAGGCATCGTTCTCTAAAAACGTACTTCATTACAGCAACAGAACTGCTAGTAGTAGTGAGAATAATACTGTTCATAGAGACACAGCAGCCCTGCCTCTATTTAGAAAAGTCTGTGGGATCACCACTCACAAAGAGGGGTGGGAAAAAATATTAATATGACAATATATTGCGATACTTTTTCTTCTGACATAGTATTGATTTTTAATTTCTTAATATCGATTTTTTTTTACCCCCCAAAAAAAGTCATGTTTAGGGCTGATTAAAAATCCAGAACGACTTCCGCACGTTGAAACAAAAACTTAAATAAAAAATAATCCGTGTTAACTTCGACAGCCCTAACATATATATATATGGATGTGTATATGTATGTGTACTTGTATTTTAAGCTGCATTTTAAATTTCTCAGTGATCTACGTTGAATATCACAATAATGTATCGTATCATGACTCAAGTATCGCGATACGTATCATATTGTGAAGTCCTTGCCAATACCCACCCCTAGTCACAAATACGTATAATTATAGTCCATTTGATTATTCAGGTAATGTAACAGTATTATTTGTTTTATTTGTTATTATATTATTTGTATTGAAGGTATCTGTTACTGCACAAAGACATGCTTTATTTCAAGGCAGAGAGGAGAAAACTGCATGGATTAAGCGAAAAAACACGCTGTGCTACTGAGAGATAATAACAAGTTAAGACAGGAGACAGTTCTGCTACATGATATCCCATCACAATTACAGCGATACATAAAATAATAACCAGCTACGCTAATGAGGCCATTAGTTAAACAGAGTGATGCATAAATTAGACAAATCATTTCCACACAACATGTCTTCACACAGCACAGGAGAAATATTAATATGAAATCTGTGACCTGCCGTACGATGAAAAGCTGCAGTCGTCTCAGCAAAAGGAGGTTTTATCACTGATATGCAAATTTATGCAGCGAGCATTTACTAAAACCTAATTGGCTCATCTGTTTTATAGTAAGAAACTATGATCAAGGTTGTTGAGTTATAATCTTTATAAGAAAAAAAAAAAAGCAACACTGAATTTGGGAGGAAAGGTCTAAGTTTTATGGGAGATTATATTGATTGGCCTATGATCCCAATAGTGATGAACTCGTTGTACACATTAACATGACATAGCTTGACTTATATAATTTACTCAACTCCCCATGTCATGAAAACATGACAATACAAGTTACACTGTAAGTCAGCAATTGTTTCCAGTCTCTTATCCATTAAGGTTTCTGTCTGTGGACGTGTTGAACTGCACCAGAAGAGAAAACCATCCTCACATGTCAAACCGTGCAACAGATTCACCTCTGTGCCAAGAGTGACAGACCTGTTCCTCCAGGATGTAAATCACAACAAAGACACAGGCTGCACACGCCTGCACAAGGTGAGGAGAGGGGGATTGTGGGAGCTGGGGGGGCGAGGGAACAGTGGAGCAGCAGGATGCTTTTCTACAGCGCTGTCAGGACATGACACATTCTTCTCCAGACTACAATTACTGAATACCAGGGAAACACAGTGGAGTGATTCTGCAGCGTCACTCTAGTAAGCGTGTAGAGGCTCGGGCTAGTGGTGCAAAGAATGAACCCAAATGAGCACAGAAGGTAAGGTTTTCTTAAAATTAGCAAAGTGAAATCAGATCCAGGTAACATGATTTTACATGCTGGGATGAAAAGAAGTTATACTATCCGTCTCTTGGTGTGTTCGTGTGTGTTTGAGTGCACATGCTCAGAGTTCCCAGCTAGGCCGATTTTTTTTTGTCTGTTCAAGCACAGCAATCGTTTAAGCAGTACAACACAGGAGCATCTCATAAACAGCTCCATCAAACTGAAACAGTGAAATTACTGATGCCTGTTTAATAACATCACAGAGCTAAGCAAGATGGTGCATTTCTGACTGATAATCTATACAGCATCAATGAGAAGGAGAGCAACTGTTCTCTCTGGACCGAGCTAATGTCCATCCCTCTCATAAGTTGTGGACCATGTGGGTCGATTATCCATTAAAATCTATTAGGGGCCATTTCAAAGGCCTGCATGGAAATTTGGCATTCACAAAGCTGTTAGTTAGCTGCGCGCCAATGATCACAGTCACATCAGACAGCACAAAGGCACACTCACAGCCATACCCTCATTAACAACCAGCTGGGCCTTAATAAGGCTCAAGTGTCATTTCACACAGGTTGTCATTTACGCTTTGATGTCCCTGCTCGTTCTCTCGAGGTTTCCGAAGCGCTTGATTTACTCATGACCTACACAGAAATTATACTGAGAACATTTGCTTTAATATCAGGAAAAATGCCTCAATGAAACTCAGGGCTCCATGTCGGAAAATTCATAATATGGCGTAGGGATTACTACGGGGAATGATTGGCTGCTGCAAGCAAAACACAGGTATATCTGAGGTGTGGTGACTACATTTATCTCCACTGATCTTTGGCATACAGCCAAATAGGCCTCCTGTAGATGCCTGAGCGGCTCAGTAATAGCTGGAGAACAAACAGACCAACCCCTTTGTGAGGTAACACACACACATCCGTTTGAGAGACGCCTCGACTTGCTCAGTCGATGACATGTCACTCTAATGCAAAGATCACACAGTGGAGGACAGGTGGGTAGCATTACGTTTCATTATGGAACAACACACAACACCTATTAGTGCTCTTGCTGACAGCGTCTTTGAACAGCTCCAGCCCAAAACAAAAGAGCAGCTTGTCTGACCGTCGGCAGACAAACACAGGTCGTCTACCCTAATCGGCCCGCCTCTTCCACCTTTGCTGCTGCACTGTAAGCACAGTGCTACTCCTTTCTGTTTCATTAGAGCTGACAAATGACACAGTGCTGGTGGCAGATAAGATAGCAAACAGTTCAGGACAGGCCCTCTCTGCCAGGTAAATACACATCAGGGGCACATCTGCAGAGCTTTTGAAACGATTGCTCTCTCAGCAGAGCTGCCCTATAAGCACAAAATATGAGATTATGCTGCTAATGTAGCACCGCTATAATAAGTGTCAACTGGAGAAACATGAAAAAGACAGTGGCTTGGGACTGCAGAGGATTGTGTGACCTGAAATAGATCTGACCGAGAAAAGTGGAGTGGTGTGGTGCAGAGGGCGGACTGGTGGGAGGCTGAAGGAGGACAGCTTGGCCTCACACTTCCCCAGGTTGATCTTCTGAGACAAAATTGCTAAAGACAAGGTCAAAGCCCAGAGTGCAGACACTATCCCATCTGGCAGTGGGGTCAATGTGGCTCTGTGAATGAAAATGTCACACAGACGGACAGCAGGTCCCGTTGGGGCCACTATGCAAAGAAAGGCACTCAGAAGGGCATTCATGTAAAACCTCTGACCACCTACCTCCAACAAGACCCCATTCACTAAATGATATCATTCATTGTCTGCACGTAGTCATGAAACCCCACTGGTGTCTTTCACTGCTGTGAGATTCAGAGCACCCCCCACCATGTTACCTTTCCATCACGGAGGTCTTGACACTTTGGCAGTGGAGCATGCAATTGCCTCCGTATATCACAACTGTAAGCAGTGTCTTTTGCCAGAAATTTACATTATCTTTGACCGTGCCTCTGCTCACAAGGTCACTGAGCACTGAGGTCACAGCCGTCACAACATGGTAATGCACCTCATCCCACTCATTAGCCATCAGCGAATAGGAGCGGGTGCTATACTCTCACATCCCTGACGACGCTCTGACCATTTTATTGACAGGCTTTCAACTGACAACAAAAAAATCCATCAGGATTCCAGAGAATCCTGCTGTGTGAGTACCCAAGATGCACTGCCTGACTCCACTCATGACTCCATGTCATGCTTTGCTCCAGATATTGGATCTGCATATCTGACGCCCCTTAATATGGGCTGTCAGCAAATCTGAATGCACGCATTCAAATACAGGAACACACTGATTGGCTGCTCTCCACTTCTAATAGTCTGCCTTCAATACGACAGGGGAGTGATGCCGCGTAAATAAGCCAAACATCACAGGACATAACAAATAAAAAACAATTAATGCCTCATTAATGATGATTGCTGCCCTCCTTATGCAAATAGACAAACTGCAGGAGAAATATTCATCACACTCATAAATCATTCATTCCTCCTCATCAAAAATAAAGCTGTGCTTGCAGCTCCTCCTGCCCTGCACCATCTTGCTCTACCACTAAAGAGAATGAGCATTACAGAGGCTAGAAATTTACTGTTCAACTTATTGGTGTTTAGCTTGGAGGGTCACATTTTACATGATCAGCATATGTAATTGTTTGGCTCTAATCAAGTGGGAAAACCCCTATATCACAGGCAAATCACAGGCAACTCCTGCAAAACAAGGAAGTACTGGGACATTAAGCAAGGCCTCACTTTCCAACCAATGTGCGCAACAATAAAACCACTGTGTTATTCCTGCAGAGTGCTTTGACTGAAGTGCTATTTGTCTGGAAACTTGTCTGAATAGAGAAAGAGGTAATTTCTCTGCAAGGGAAATGAGACTACAGGAGAGTGAACTGATGGGGTCTGGCTTTTGACTGCTGAAGATACCTATCAGTGATGCATGTGATAGGTTTACAAAATGACTTGCAGCCTCAGAACAGATAAGGAGAGAAATGGTGGTATGAGATTTCTTTGATATTTCTGCAGATATTTTAGAATAAAATTGCCATTTTATCTCTCACTGACATTCTGAAATGCTAGTTTCAACGTTTAGGGTGGCTGCCTAGTAATATGCTCTCATTTTAAATTCTAGTGATTTAAATACAATCAGATTGAGAAACAACTTGTGATTGCTAAGACTGAGTCTCTTGATTAATAATCATATGAACAGCGCTGAGTGCAAAACTTATTTAATGTCTTCCATTATATCAGCCCTACAATAAACAGCACCTGCATAAAAGTTACTGCTCAGGATACTACAACTAAGTTTTTAGAGCTCCCTTTAAATTCTACTGAGCAACTTGTAGCTGTACATTGTACAGTGTAGTGTGAATTATTATTGGCAAAAGAAATACCTATTCTGTCCACCAGATTTACGGACTAACATTTCTAAAAATCCTTACAATATAATGTGATCCAATTCAAGAATAACTAACAACTGCCTCAGTCGAGGTGAATTACCTTTCTGACACACTGTCTACCACAGTCAAATATTTAAAAAGATAGTAACAATAACTGCATATTGGATTACATTATATATGTTTTATAAGCTTAGTTTTTACTTTCCTGGTCATTCTGTGCATCTGACTCATGTAAGAGACAAAAGTAAATATGTAACTCACTGGAATATTATTTATTTTAGAGATGTCTATAAATAATCTCAGTCTAAAATGTATATGCAGGTTACAGGGTTAACTCAGACACATGACAAACATACATACGTCCCCTTTAGAATCAACTCACTTTTCTCCCTGCAGCTTGTTGGTTTTAATGATGAGGTCTTGAGTTTGCTCCTTTGCAGCCTGTTGAAAAAAATGCTGTTTTTGAAAGATGACTTGCAAATATTATGCTCTGAAAAGAAATGTAAGAAATGTGTCATATGAAGTGATTCACTTCATACACAAATATATTACATTCTATTGTTGTTATGATGAGTTCACTGGAATGGATAATTTCCAAACAACGTCCAGAGATGACAAACCATACCTTTAACCTGTTGGTCATTTCTTCACAACATGTGCTCATGGCCTGGACATCTTCATGAACACTTTCTAGCTCCTATGAAGAACATGAAGTCACAGTTATTATAACAGCACTGAGGCAGATGCAGCTCCATTCAAACATGCAAAATCAAAGACGATAATTACTGTTCACATAAATACAGTGAAGTATTTGGCTTCAATCACAAGTTTTCAGATTAACTGACAAACCTTCCTCAACATAAAACTCCATGTTACTGCCTGAACTTTGCCATCTCTCTGTGAACTGAAAATCTTTCCAGTCATTTAATAACAACAACTAATTACTAGACTAGAAAATTAAAACTAGAAAATTCTTGTAATAACCCAGCTTACCTCTTTTACATCCTTAAATATTCGTGCAAAGTCCTCGTTGATCGAAAGGCTTCGTCTCTCTATGTCACCGCGAAGATTTCTCCTGGTGCGCAAACTGTTCTCAGTGAAGAACACAGACAAAGCCTTCAGGGCCTCGAGCATCTCCTGAAAGCACAAAATGAAACCATCAGGAGGTGAGTCAGTCTGGGTGGTATGACAAATTGTTAGCCTCATAGCCTGAGTCATTTTTCAAGATTTTCAGACAAGAGAAAACAACGCACACAAACACACTTTTTATTATAATATAATAGTAAGTTCACACTGATGTGTGAACTGGTTTGCGAAAAACAGTCACAACATCAATTGCATAACAGATAAAAGTTATAGAGTTAGGCAGATATCACTACTTTAACAAAATATTACTTAAACAATTATGCAGTGAGGCTCATGAAATGTTGCACCGAGAATCTGGTCCCTTTCATACACAAACCATCAAAGACAAAGCTGCAGTCCTCACTCACAAAATACGTTTCCCTTCGTTAACCACTAGTATCTTAGCATGGGAAAATGTCTGCGATGAGGGATGCAAACTAGCTCCATCAAAGTTCACAGTGCACAGTCGAAACTGAATTCCTGCAGCAATACGCAAAGCGTAAGTTATTTTTGCCATTATTACTGCGGTTAACCACAGCAGATTAGTGCCTATGTCATTTTCCTTCCTCTAAATGTGTGGCAATGTCACATAAACGCATAATTATGTCCGATTATGAGGCGACGATCTTGGACATTTAGCCAATGTTAGCTAGCTAGCTAGCAGGAAGCTAACTCTCCCGTTGTACCTTGTCATTGTCAAGCCTCGTATCCAGTATTTTGTTGAGCTTCCTTGACAGCGGATTATTGGGCTGAGAAGGAGCATTTTGATTCTGTATTCCAGTGGAGCCTTCAGTTGATATTTCTAGCTTGGTATCAGCCATTGTACAAATTCACTTCCACGTCAACTTTCGGAAAAATGTTTTGGTCCGTTCACAATTAACTTCCGGTGGACGAGTGGATACGCGGAGGCTAACGACACAACGTTCCGCTCTCAGTTATTTTTTAGTATTGTTTGTGACAAAGAAAAGACCAACAAGGATTGACGACGACAATTACGGTAATGATATCACAAAAATATAATGTCTCTCATATTTAGGCTTTATCACTCAGTGAAGAATGCGTCTTATTGAGTTAATATACACAAGTAAGTAGCGTATAATAAGCAGAAGATATCCAAAGTCATATGCCTTACAAGGTAGAAGGGCTTTTAGTAACTTTATTTAGTTCGTTTTCGAGTGATACAAACTTTTAAACGATACGAGAGACAAGGGCATAATTTAAAGGAACATTAAAGCATGACCGGGTACACACACAGATATATATTTAAGCTAATAGTGTACTGAGACAGCAGACATTACTGTATGACTTTATACAGTAGGAAAAGCACAGGTGTTACCAATTACCACTTATTACCATAACGACAGCTTTGTTGCGTTCAAATGTTCCAGTGAAAGTGACTTCATGCGCCATAACTATGAAATCAAAGCAGCTAATTTATTCTTCCATCAGTAATTTGATTAATTTACACCTGTGACACCCCAGTCTTGTTAGTGAGGTAACTCCTCCGCTGCACAGGTGTGGCAACTTGTAAAATCTGACAAACAGCGACCTGACTGACTGTGCATCCCCAAAAAGGAGGCAAAATAAGAAACTAACCTAAGATTTTTCTCTGTTTTTGACCCTAGCCTCCAGCTTTACCCATTTTGAGAGCATGACGAATACACTGCAGGTATGTTGTTTGTGATAAACATTAGTTTACAAGGGAACCAACAACTGATAACATGTCCAAGTCATCTGCTATATTTTTGCATATTTGAAATAAAAACTACTGCTATTATGACAGGCTTTTAATGCCATTGAAACTGTGCTGTTTGCAAAATAATACTGAAAAAATGTTTATTTATTGTCTTTATTAATTCACATACTCCAAAATGTGACATGTTCATCTGTAAACACTTATTTCCAACTCTGTTTCAATCAAAAAAAAAGAAGATAATGAACAAGGCAGACTAAACATGCAAGAGAAAATACATATTTTACATAAGATCAACTCTGTAAAAGTCCCAAAAATTAGAGTACAAAATTAAGAGCTCATCAGTATGATTTTTATTAATTTTAATAGCTTGTAAGTAGCCTCATACAGTTGTTTTCAAAATGGGGAGGTTCTCAGCAAAAAGCTGAATTGATTTTCGCTGTAATTAACACACAGAATATCATTTTTAATATAACTTTTAATATTACTCTCTGAATATATTCTTTTTTGTATACTTTTTTCCTGCAATTTTCCTAATCTTACATCTACTATATACTTATTGTTATGGGTATTAACCTTGAAACTTTGGTGAGAATAACACTTAAAAGCAAAATTCCTATCATTCCTTACTCTAGGATAAAATCTTATGACACTGTGCTAACAATGTACCAAACTAGGTCCAGGTCCAGGATCGCTATTTTCAAGTCTAGCAGTTTACGAGACGTCCCTGAATGCAGCAGCAGTATGCAGGGAACGATAGGCGCGGTGAGTCCAGCCCCTGGGTGGGGATTTCTGTGATTGATGGTCACCTCCCGAGAGTTTCATGGACTCGCCCCCTCCCCGCCTCCCTTCCTCCCTCCCTCTCTCCCTCTCTCTCTCTCTCTCTCTCTCTCTCCTCCTCCTCCTCTCCTCCTCTGAGCAGGAATGTGGAAACAGGGGTCCGTCCAGTCAGTCACAGTCACCACCGCACGTTTCTGCAGCACACAGGAGTGAATAATTGATCTTTGCCTCGCTTAAACGTATTGATGAGGAAGAAGTGATTTTGGGAACGGATCCCTCGCTCACTTTTTTTGGATTTTTACTCTCAGGTCGTTTTATTTTCTCTTTTCTCCCCGGCGGAAGAAAAGTTTGCTTTGAGAGCCAACACAGCTGGAGTCAGCAGATGGAAATGTCCTCTCAGTGTCCACGGAGCGCACCTTATTCATTTCCTCTCACGACATGTAAGCTTTCCACTTGGTTTTCCTTGTTCTTGGCTTTGTTGGCATGATTTACATTCCGACAGTGTGAGCACTGCGATAATACGGCGTGCTCAGTGAGGTCACCCCTGACGAAAAAATCACTATTCCTGAAGCGGCTGCTCCTGCAGGGACTTGTGCTGTATCCTCAACTAAAAGTCCACTTTCCATTGGGTTTGTGCTACTTATATAGCTATTTTATAAGATATTATAGTCTCATAGTGTAAGTATTGATGCTGTGGTGCGTGTGTATGATGTCATTATAAAGTTATAGGAATGATGGTTTTCAAAGTGAAACTACATTCACAGTTGCCACGTTTAATATTATAAGTCAATAATAATATATGACCTGTCTGTTGGGCTATACCAGCTGTTATTTTGCATATTCAGCAGTGAGGGTTTTCAGTATTTACAACAGTCCTGCAGGATCTAGAAATATGTATGATGGAGAATAACCGTCTCCCTCAGCTTATGAAACTGGAGTAGATTATTTATTATTATTTAGTTTGACAATTGGTGAATTGTTTTCCGCTATGTATGGAATCAAATCTGAAATATGTTGAATATATTGTATGAAACTGGAAAAGTACCCTAACAGAAAATAATAAGATCAAACAAACAGATGAGTATTAATACTCTTACTTGGACTCTTTCATATGAATATTTATAGCTGTACATAAAGTGGGTGGGGTTGGTTTTCAACTGTGGCTTCTCACATTATGACTGATCTGTCCTCTCTGCTCCTCTTCCTCCTGACAGGGGCCGGGAGTCACTGAGGAGGTGAAGGCTGTTGGTGTTAAATGCTCACTGCAAGGCTTCCCACAACACAGCAACTGCTCATATAACTGTTGTTAGTTCAGTGACTGTGTGAACTGCTCGCAGACTGTTTGCCATGGCGTCCAGTCTGACATGTGCGGGTGTTATCTGGGCCCTGCTGTCCCTGCTGTGTGCCGCTGCCTCCTGTGTTGGCTTCTTCATGCCCTACTGGCTGCTGGGGACACAGATGGACAAGCCAGTGTCCTTTGGCACGTTTCGCCGCTGTTCCTACCCGGTGAGGGACGAGGAGAGGCAGTCCACGGTGATGCTGGAGCAGTGTGGGCGCTACGCCTCCTTCCTTGGCATCCCCAGTCTGGAGTGGAGGATCTGCACCGTGGTGACGGGCGTGGGATGCGGCCTCCTCCTGCTGGTGGCGCTCACAGCTCTCATGGGCTGCTGCATCTCTGATCTCATCTCACGTACAATCGGCCGTGTGGCCGGCGGCATCCAGTTTGTCGGAGGTGAGTTTACATTTCTGTTGTTTTGTTTGTGTTTGGTAGTTGTGTTCAGACTGAAGGGGTCCACAGCCAAGGCTCTGACGACTATTATGAAGAGATCAGGAGTTCTCCAACAGAAGTGTTGTTCATGAAACAAGATCACATCAGTGAGGGAACAAGGAGGCATAGAATTCTTGATAACCATGAACACTTCACCCCGGGCTCGAGTTATTCTGGCCAACAAACCTGCTGTTGGCCCAGAAAAGCTGTTGTTTCCTCAGATGCTCAGCTCGACAGGAAATGAAAAGTGTCCCGGTGAGATGTCGGTCATGTTACTCTTTAACGATGTTGGATCGGTTCACATTTCTCATCTCATGACTGCAGTCTGAAAACAACACACACAATTCTCCACATCGCTGTAATGGATTGAGTGAATATTTGAAAGAAGGTTAAAAAAGTGCCACATTTACCTTGAATTGTTGATTTCACATCAAAAGTGTTGATGTGGTTTTGGTCACTATTTAAGGAAGTTTGGTTTTAGGCTCATGTAATGTAAATAAGGTGTGAGATGTGAGAGGAAAAAAAAAAACATTTAACTTGCCTTACTTGTATGTGTGGCAGACTCTGGCATCGATTCATATCTTTTGTTTTTAGTTTGAAGGAATGATGGGGGATTGAGCCAGCATGGTCAGAATCTGTCAGGATGATTTTCTGCCCTGGTTTTGATCCAGAAAGTACCCCTTAAAACTGAAAATAAATCCACACCCTTTCCTTTTCCTCTTTGCAAAAATAGAGTCAAAACCACAGTGCAGTTTCGTCCATGAAATTATCTTTTCGTTTGTTTGTTTGTTTGATTACAGTAAGTGGACATGACTCCTCCGCACGGCACCAGCTTTGTTTATGGTTTTGCACATGTGTTCTCCCGGGATGTAAAGTCTGAGGGAAGACTTCTACCAAAGCTGCAAGTTTCTCTGTCCTAGTTTAAGAAGCTGCCGCGCTCCGGCCCTCTCATTAACTCAGAAACGTTTGCTTGCATACTGTGGCTCACCACTCCGCTGTTTACGATCCCCATCACTTCAGTTTGGCTTTAAAAAGTGATGTGACAGAAAGGCAGGTTGCAGGCAGATTTGACAGAGCTGCCAGGTTTTTCAGAATGATAAATCTGCAGAGGACCACCACAACATGCCATGTCCTAGTTCTTAGCTACTTAGGACCATCAGTATTAAGGATGTATAATATGGAGGATGATTAAGGTGAAGACTGGCTGGCTTATTCAGAAATGTGCACTTTTATGTAAGGAGAGCTCCTTTTAAGCTCTCAGCAACCCCATACATGGCGTATTACAGCAAGCTGCTATTTTTGGTTATAGGATTAAAAAATCCTTGTCTGTCTTTCTTGCAATTTCTCTCTTTCGTAGACTCACAAATCCAAACCCGCATGAATTTAGATGGAGGGAGAGCGAAGGAAGGCGGGGCACAAGTTCTTTTTAACTTGAATTGTGGGGAGCCAAAGGGCAGAGATGTCTCAGAAGGGCTAATTGGAAGTGACACAACTGGGAAGCTCAGTGGGCTGCTTCATGTATTGTCTTCTGTCACTTACAAAGAAATGTGGAGGCAGGCAGGGTAAATTGGGAGAGAGAAGGAAAAAAAATACCTGACGACGGAAACATTCAGCATTCACTTCTTATTAGCGAGAATCTTGCTGAGAAAGGAAGACCCGCAGAGGGGAAAACCAAAATGTATGCCGAGAGATATGATCAAATCTCAGTGATTAGCGGGAACAGTGAGCGGGAGTAAATGAGCCGAGCAGTCGGTGAAGTATTTGAATTCACCAGATGCAAAGTAGTCTCATGGTTCACTGTCTGATGCTGGTGTCTTCCTCTTGTTGTGCTTCCTCTGCTCCTATTGTAGGCCACTAATGAAGGGTGTCTTACCGGGGAGGCCGGGGCCTCTGGGCTGCCACCAGTAAATCACCCACTTTATATCTCCCTGTAATTTATCTCAATCCCATGAAACAGATTAGAGCTGAAAGGATTTATCAGTGCTTTATCTCACTAGGGGCAGCGCTGACTGAAAGAATACCTTTTAACAATAACTATTATTGTTGCTCGTATTGTTGTTTACCTCTTATAATGTTGTTTTCTTCCACTTCACCATGGGCAAGTTGTTATTGCTAATGGCAAAGGCCCAGGTTTCCTCTACAGGCCACAGGGTTGGAGTCTGCGTCTGAGTCTGTTCTGGCTCATCGATCAAAGGCCTGAATGCTCGCCGCTGCTTACATTAAACAACTGCCTGTGCGGTAGTTTCTTGTCTTCGTTATGCAGCAGTGCCGATTCCAAACAACTGTGGCACAGACGGGAGGTTCAGACATTAAAAGATTCTTGACTTGGATTTGGTTGTTAGGGATTTTGACTCCCCTCCTGCGGAGCTTCCTCTTGTCTTTTGGGTTCCTGAAGCAGAGCCGTGCACAGCATGTCGAAAACTATTTGACATTGTTTTCCATGGGACGATAGAAGACCTCCGGGTTGTATTTGATGGAGGTCAAATACAACGTATTTGATTGTATTTCAATATCTGATTGGTGAGGGCATTTAAAAGAGAAATGCCTGATCTGCATGAGGAACTGAAAAAACTTAAAAATGTGAGAAATAATGTGACTTTCATGTGACTTTCTCAAATGTCTGTGGTGCAGCTGGAGTTAAGAGGAATAATAGGAGTACACAGAGTGAGTGGGAGCTGTGCTGAAAAAGAGACAAAAAGGGCAGTGAGTGTAAATGTGAGTGGCTAGGAGAAGCAGGTTGAAATGGTCTGATGTTATTATTAATTATATATACATATTATAATGGGGGGTCAAAGTATTTTAGCCTTATCTGAACTTTAGCCTTATCTGTGATGTCAGTTTGTTAATATAAACTGCAGCTGTAGATCCACTTTATGACATCTACACCCTTTAAAGCCCATCAATCAAATAAAATTGCGGTGATCCAAAAACAATAAAGCTTCCAAAGGTCGATCTGCAGCATTTGAAGCCCAAATACCATCACAAGTCCCATTAGGATAAGCAGCGATAAAGTATTGTTTCAAAACACGCCAGAAACCTCTAAAAAGCTTCGCCTTGACCTGCAGAATGTCAGATGGATAGAAATCACTTTATCTCCTGATAAAAATGATATAGCTTCTCAAGGCTGGAAGATAAAGGCTGTATTTTTATTGAGAAGCTTTTGAACTGCTGCGTCATTGAAATCAAAGGTGAAATAACAAGACAAACAATATGATGCATGGCAGGCTGTACATCCGTGTGTGTAGTGCAGCAAGCAGAGGACTTTTTATGAGCTGCTGCTGTTTCAGAGGAGGTGCGGACGTATGAGGTGCGCTGTCCCAAAGGGGTGTGAAAAAAGACGTTGAAAACGCTCAAGGCAGCATATTTCACTGCCATAAGGGAAGGTTGTGGTCAGCAGGGAATCCATACAGTCTCATTTTGTCTGTCATTGTTGGGAGACGTGCTGAGAAATCTTTACAGTTTTAGGAGGAATTCTTAATGCCATCACTCTGGATGAGCTGAAAGCATTTCTTATTGATTAGAGACATTTAATGTCTATTTCATTAAATATTATCCCTGAGTTTTGACAGTCCTTTGATGAAATGAGATGAGAAAATGTTTTTTTTCCACATGTATTTCTGCTTTGTGGCGCTCCCATCTGAGGTCTTTCAGAGTGAGATGACAAACTTTTAATTTATTTGACATGCATTTATGTTTTGACCATAAGGAGATGAAACTTTATTGGGCTGGGCTGAACAAAACCTCCCACCTGCCTAAAGTGAATCTGCAGTTGATCTGAACCATCAAATAATTGCCTTTTTCTCCTTCTGGGAAAGCTTCTCCATTTCGTTTTCAGGTTGACTGGCTCTGTTTGCACCTCTGTGCCAGCATCTCTTATGCCCACACTGGTGTGCAATATGAAGCCATAGAGAGGATGCACACATGAAATACGTTCAGCTCTGTTCCCTCTGAGGTGACCTGTTACATGCATTACAATGTACTGGTCGCGTGTCGTTAAAATGAAATTCATCACGTCTGTCTGTACTACCTCTGTGGCTCAAAGTGTATGTCAAGGGCATGAGCATGAGCTATATAAATTTAAAGACATGTAAATAAATTACAGTGCTGCCATTTTGGCTCCTGTGATGTTGCCAAGGGCTATTTGGCACAGGAGTGTGTTGTCCTGTTTGAGAGCCATACCAACACAGCCAGGAGCTCTGTCCTTGTGTTGGCTTTGTGAGTTCTTGCCAGCTGGATCCCTCCCAGTCCCAGAATGTGTTCCTCCACTCCCCTCTCACCACCAGCACTCATTTTCAAGAGGTACAACAAAATGAAATTGCATCCACATGAGGAGAGCTCCGGGATGAAGAGCTCATGTTTTGGGGGAATATTCAGTCAGGAAGAGCGTCTCTTGACAGCGAGTGTTTAATGGTGTCGAATCACGAGACGTTTCCGGGGCGATGAGTAAATATTTCCTGACACGCTGTGTTATCCTTTAACTTCCAAAAACCTTTCTGTATTCCTTGGTCCTCAAAGGCCCACCAGTCTGATGTGATGGTGATGGACTACACTGTCTCATCTGTCATGTAGGCACTGCATAAAACTAATGAGATAGCACCGGCCCATGTGTCTGAGAGGAGGAAGCCGGGCCTTTTCACTGCAGACCTGAGTCTTATGTAATGGTTTTTAGAACACTATCTTGCTCCTCATTGCTTGCGTTTCCGGCTGCTGATGGTTATAAAGTGGACATCACTTCCTCTGGGTTGATTGATCACCTAAAGTGCAAACCCCTACTGTAACTGTAATGCACTCATTGAGCCCGCCAGCTATTTTTGCTCAACATACAGTTCCCTAAACTCCCACCACCGACAACACAACAGTGTCAGAGCAGTGAAACGTGGCCTTTACACCACATTTACTCTGTTCTGTCTTTCTCCTTCACCCTGGAGCTGTGCGATATTACGATATATATCATAGTGCGATACAAAAATGTCTACCGAGGGATATGACCCTCTGTTGTTTATATTGTAATTTCAACATGTAGGCTACTTAGTAAGGTCAGTTTCTACGCTAATGTTTACGTTACTCCATTTGTGGTTTAGATATATGGTGTAAAGCACAACTCAACGTCAGAATTAGGACTGTAACAATAACCAATAAATCAATTATTCGCACAAACTGGGTCATTTTGCTGGCCTAGATATATCACCATGCGCATGCATGAAGTGTTGTATGAAGTCACCAGGAAATGGATTTTAGGAAAATATAAGTCATGAGCGAAAGTAATGCTGCATTCGTGTCGTATCGGAACTCAAGATTCAAAACTGGTAATGACGTCAAACCCAAGTTGATGGCATTTGAATAAACAAGTTGGTAAACCAAGATGGACGCCTCCAATGAAAAGCTTGTTGTGCTTGCTCTGTCAAGTCGGGGTTGGTGAAGAGTTCCCGAATCGGAAATCCAACTTCGAGGGGCGTTTCAGTTGATATTTATGACTCGGAACTCGCAAATTACGACTTACGAGGACAACACAAACGCAGCATATGCACTGCACAGCGAAAAAAACCTTAAGAACCTCAGAATAATTCTGATGATAATATCGCTTATCGACAATAAGTTGTGGGACAACATATCGTCCAGCAAAATTTGTTCTTGTCAGACCTAGTCGGAATGACCGCTGGATAATCCAAATGTATAATGCGAGTTCGAAACATGTACATTATATGAAGGCTAATGTAACTGTAGCAACAATACTGCTTTTTGCACTGGTAGCTAGCAAGTAAACAAAGGAAAGCAGCAATGGAAAGAGAAAATAACATTACCAGTAACGTTACATCACAAAGAAAACACATACATATATGTCATTATTGGGATATAAAATTAGCTATATTATGATATACAGTTTTTTCCATATCGCACAGCTCTACTTCACCCTTCACTCCTTTTCAGATCAACTCAAACTCTTTCTTGTAGACTCTTGGCCATTTTCACCTTTCCTCTAATTCTGCTTTCGGTCCACCTCTATATCCTTCCCTCTCTCCATTTCCATCTCCTTCCCTCACTCTCCTCCTCCTTGCAGTGGCTGTGCATGATGCTGTCTGTTGCAAGCAGAAAAAAGAATAGATTGGGCCAATAGCCAGTGACCCAAAGAGTGGACCTGGGCTCAGCCAGAGGGACAGAAAGAGAGAACGGATGGAAAAAAAAAACAACAGCGAGACAGAAACGAGGAGAAACAGGGCGGAAAGCCCAGCATCAACAGGGATTTAGTTTTGTCAAACAGGAAGTCTGGGCAACCAAAGGACAGACAGAAGGGTTATTTCAGCCTGTTCCTCTGTTAAGTCATTGTTTTCACTGCTACAGTAGCAGGCGTGCCACAGATCGGCTTGGTTTTGCCACTCGCAACAGAACTGTTCCAGAAAATGTGTCTGGTGTTTCTGCATTCGTGTCTGGCATTAATGCAGCTTTAAAAAACAGAGAGCAAGGGCATGTGTAGTTTGTGTATGATTTGATAATGTCAATTCTTCATTTGTAAGTAATTACTTAAATAGTTAAATAATTAAATAGTAAAAGATCTTTGGGATTTGGTTAGAACAAAATAAGAACTTTGACTGAGAGATTCAAGATTCAAGGTGTTTATTATCATATGGACATTAAGGAAACGTGTTTCCCTGCACAATGTAATAATTCTTTTGCTATGCACAATGCATACAGAGCAAAAGTGTAAAAATAGATAAATAAAAGCAGCTTAAAGACAAATAAGACTGCAATGTCGTAAGAAGACTATATATATATATATATATATATATATATATATATATATATATAGTAAAAAATACAGGCTAAAACTAAATGCAACGGCAATGCTAGTGTGTTGATGTTTAGCAAGTATAATCTCCATTTATTTAGTTATTTTTATTTAGCGTGTTAGCATGCTAACATCTAACTGCATATCTGTTGATGGTGAAAATAATTGTTAGTTGTAACCCTGAAGCATAGAAACCTAATTAATTTCCTCTGAGATGATTACCCAGGATGCAGATGGAAGAGTAATCATTAACACACATCACGTCTTTGCTGCTGACGCCTAAAACAGAGGATATGTGTGAATAGATGAATCACTGCTCAGACAGATGTTTAACAGATGGTGGAGAATCAGCTTCTCTGTATCACCGGTGACACACATTGTGGAGGGCATGTTTGGTGTCAGCGCCCTCACCTGTATTTACACTGAGCAATACTTTAGTCACAGGTAGGCCTACAAGCCTTTTGTTTGAGCAGAAACACAAAGTGAGAACAAGGAAAAAGACAAAAGAACAGTTTTTCTGAAATTCACCACATGTTATTTCTCATTAGAGATGAAGAAGATGGAAAGCCCACATTTGACCCGACATCTCTGAGGAGGTCTGAGGCCATGAGTTGGCTGAATAAATGAATAAGTATGGATTGGATGGATTGGGTCTGAGTCCTTTGGGGTAAAGTAGTTTGCTCTGTATTCATACCCTGTTTTACAGTCTCAGAGGCACAGCGCCTTTAACACTACAGTTAATTATACCCTGTTCTTCCCGGTGAGGGGGAATGTGGGGTCAATACTGCTTTTGTGCTTTGCCTTAGCAGGTCAGTAAGGAAATAGAATATGGGCAGGATGTATGGAGACAGATCTGCAACTAAAACAGCAGCGGATAATAGCCGAGAGAGGAGTCTATTTTTGGGAAAAGAATCCACAGTAATTGCCTGTCTTTAGTTTCTTTACCCTCAAACCAAAGATACATTATATTGCAAACTTGTCCCAAAGAAGCAGTGCCCTCTAAGAATGGGCCTTTTTTGCCCTCCTCTTCTCCACTTCGACTCTTGGATGTCTCATTTAATTTGACTCAGTGTGTGTCTGAGTATCTCCTGCATCTCATCCCTGAAAGGCCAGCAGTGGTATTAAGAGCTGCACCAAGAGCCAGAGCTCTCATGGTTGGTAATGTGTGGAAAAGAGTCGGCTCAGTCCCCGGGGGAATTAGATCAGGGTCAGTGTGCAGCTCTGGGAGAAGCTTTGTCCCTCAGTGGGTCAGACGGCGAGGACAGGTGAAGGTGGCGTAAAAGGCAGCTGAAGATTGGAGGAGGACGTGCCTTGGGGGGCATCACAAGTAGCATGCAATCTGTTAATGAAACTAGGATGGTAGTTGCATGTGTGAAAGGGACATGTGCTCTCTCAAAGTGTGACTTTGTTGCGTCTTGTGTTTGCCCGTGTTCGTGTCAGAGTTCCTGTAGTTTAGCCTGCATGTGGCTGAGTTTATTAATGTCCCATGTGCTGAGTCCAGGGCCCGCCTTTGCTGTCTGCCTGAAGTAATGCTGGGAATTTAGGGTAAATATATTCTGTTCCCCACCCCCCAACTTCCCCACCCTCAGAACCACTACCAGTTTAATTTGAGGCCTCTAATGAGTGCACTCGACTGTGCTGCACAAGAGAAAGTGCAAGAAATAAGAAATTCCATAGCATTTCTTTTGTTGTTTTTATAGCAGTGGACAAAAATCTATATTTAGCTTGTGATTGTGCTAACAGAGTCAAGGATTTTGGGGTTATGAATTCATCCTATATAAATTAGAGGCAGCAAGACCCCTGAGAGAATGAGTGCTTGTGTGTTTAGAGATCAATACTGATAAGAATTTGTTTGAAGGGTTGGAATTTACATTATGGGTTTTTTTGATGAATTGCAGAAACACACCATCAAAGGCACCTTGGAGTAGTAATAAGCAGAATGTCACTCCTGTCATTAGTGCCTCCTGGAATCATCTCAGGAAAAGAAAAATGTGCACATGTGCATCAGTTTTTATAAGGCTGCCACAAGCTGAACGATAATTTCCATTTTGTGGCCCGTGGCTGTTCCCGTGGAGGCTGAGGAGGGTTTAGTGTTTGGGTGGAAGGCGACACAGTGGGACTCCAGTTTTGCTTTGCTTCCCAGACTCTCATTCCAGCTGGTCAGCAGCAGTTGGGTGGGCTCCCCCTTATAGGATCTGGTTTCCACCACAGCAGGGGGTGCAGACCCAAAGCAGAGCCAGAGGGAGGGTGACCATTTGGAGAAATCCCCTGAGTCTTGTGGCGGCAAGTGTTCTGTCGCTTAAGATAAACAGGTTCAACCACAAGTCTCCTTCATATTCAAGAAACAAGCAACAGTACCATTCCACTGATAGTCAGTTCAGCTCTTTTACCTCCTGCAAGCAGACTGAACAGTTAAAGAGCATCTTGTTGACTGGCCTCAATGTGAACCCTAACCAGATAAAATTTTAGCAACAACAGCAAGACATAAACAAAACCCAGCAATAAAGAGCTTGAAGTCATGCAGGCAAAGGTGGTGAAAGCGCTCTGGAATAAGAGGCCCCAAGCTGGGAAGCCTGGATGTATTTTGAGCCACTCCGTCCCAAATGCAGCCCTGTGAAAGAATAACACAGGGCCTGAGGAATGCTCAGTGTCCAGACAGAGCTGGAGGAGGCTATAAACGGGACAGAAGACAGACTCTCTCCATATTTGTATGTGTTTATGAAGATCAGAAAGAGCTGATGGCCATATATAGGATTGTTAGGAAAAACTGCCCAGTAGAAAAGCCACACAGAGCTGTCTGATGTTTGGAAGCCACCATTACTACAGTGACTATTATTATAAAACATTTATGTTGGAGTTGGGAAGTGTAGAAATTAGGGGTGTCTCGATTGAATATCGGTCTGATATCAGCAAAAAAAACGAGTATCGGATTATATTGGTTTGCATCTAAAATCTCTGATTCCTGCGGTCCATTCCAGACTCCGCTCCAGCTCTTCTATCCAGCAGTGCTGCTTTATTTTATTCAATTGTAGAATATTCTTATGCTTAAGGTTAAAATTGATGTAACCCATTTGTTAATAATAAATGGGTCAGTTTTTCGCAGACCTTGCTGCTGACTGTTGTTCTCTGTTTGAGTAATATCACTTGATCAAGCCCTTTCTAACATTCAGTACTACAGAATAAGTAATAAAAGTCAATAGGATTAGTTCAGATATTGTATCGATTGGCCAGTATTCAAGGCTGCAATATCAGTATCGTATCGGAAGTGGAAAAAGGGACACCCTTAGTAGAAATCTGACAAGTTGTGTCACATGTAGTTTACAAAAAGCTGTTTGATAGGCGGGGATAATGATATGAGCAGTGATACCTTATCTCTTTCCTCAACTGTGCCGCCCCGCCTTTTCCTCTGCTGCTTTCATGCACTTTATTACCATTAGTCACATATTCTCCTTTCTGTTTTCACTTACATCTTGCTTGACTCATGTGCATGCTCCCTTTGCTTGAAGAGAAATGTCACTGAGAAGTGAAACGAGAAGTGAAATCTGAGAGTTGTGCTGCTTTCCAAAGGGAGCATGGGAACAAAGGTAGTCTTTGATCCAGCAGAGTGACTTTGCTCTCTGCACTAATTCTGGATCTGGACCAGTCTGAGCCCCCTGGTGTTGTTCTCCCAGGCCTGATAAGTCAACTACACCCAGTTCCAGGCCCATGGGCTTGCTGGGGGTCCCCATGGCAACAGCGACCTGGCTCCAGTTACAGTTACATGAGAATATACCAGAAAGATTTCACGGGAGTGATTCAGAGTTGTGCCATCACTGAACCCAGTGATTTTTAATCACGTATTCCAGCTACAGCTCGAGCTCGCTCACAAGTTGCTGTCTCCAGCGGGAGATGGTGTGGAGGAATGGAAATGATTAAATAAGACTTATTCTCTGGCTTCATAGACTCACCAACATAATGAAAACACCAATCTTCAGCGTAGAGCTCCAAGACAATACAAATACTGACCACCATCATTTGTATGCTTTGTGTTGCAGCTTTCATTTTACATAAATCATAGCAAGACAAAGTAATCTAAATCCATTCAAAAAGCGAAAATGGGATTTTTTTCCCCCGGTAGTGACTGTGCTATGGTATCCAATAGTTGAAAAAAAAAAAAAAAGTATTGATTTTTATTTAATGAAATATATAAACCTCATTATAGTCTCCACACCCACGTGTTGTATGTAAGCAACATTTCATGGGAAAATTGGAATGAATCCTGGAGGCTTTTATCAGGCACAGCTAAAGACAGGGGTGTCACCTGTTCAGGTGAAGCAGAGAGGAGGATTTGTAATTACTGAGCGCTTATATGTGGAGCCAAGCCCTTGGGAGGTGAAGCCTACTGTTCTGCTGCCAGTGATATCACTCACATCTACTTATCCCCTGCACCGCCTTAAGACCTGATCATTAGTAAATGTGTCGCTGTCGTGACCGTCTTGATAGTGCTACCCTAACGCTGGTCTTTTGTTGGCGCTCCCCTCGGGACAGCTCCCTTTCCTGCCTGCTGTCTCTCTGCTAGAGCACATAAATGCATGAAAACTGAAGATACGGCTTTCATTAGAATTGTCAGAGTAGCTTTTCAAATGTAATGGGGCTCATTCATAAGGCACGCACTTGATGACTCGATTATTTCAGGCGAGATTACACAAATAAATGGAGATTCGGCAGATTGCTCGTCATAACAACATAGTTGAAAAAGTGATGCGCAGTTAGAAGTCAGTGTGATTTTCTCACCGCTGCTGAATCTGTATGAGAGCTGCTGGATCAGAAAGTGAAGTCCTTCAAAGCTGTTCTGCTCAACGTGTTTCATCCTGACTGTGATGCACTTCACCATCTGACATTTGAAGATAACCACAGAGTAAGAGGCTGGCCGGACCGGGCCTTTTTTTTTTTTTTTTTTTCTTAAACAGAGCACACTCCTGACGAATGCCGAACGGCTCGTCGTGTGCAAAGAGGGAGATAATAGGAGCCGAGAACTGAGGCACTCAGGCCTGCTGATAACACAGTGCAGCCTGTCAGTCACACAGCTGAGTGGACAAAGCGTAGGTTGTACTGTTTTGATTGCCTGCTTGATATCTGGTTTTTGATTTGATGTTATATCAATCTTACACTCTTGACTCACCCAGAAATGAAATGTTACCCAATATTGTTTTTTCCGCCTGCTGTAACTGCATCATCTCTCTGGCAGAGGTGGCAGAGGTGGCTGTTATAGAGGGAGGTAACTCGGACATCCGTCATTCAGCAGTCACACTGTCCATCACCCGTGGACAGCAGTGACACCAAGGTTACTCTGTAAGTCATCCGGTAAACTGACCCTGGCTTCATGCTCGAAATGTCAATAAAATCAGAGACAGCTGTGTGGTGCACAGAGACCCTGCAACACCCTTCTATGTTTTAGCCACTAAAAGTCCATTAGTATCTCAGCGCCTTCCCTTCCAGCCTGTACTGTGTCTGGAGCTCTGAGATCATTTAGCTTCACTTCCTCAGGCTATGCAGTTGAGGATGAGTTATCCATTATTTTGCCTGTCGAAAAAGATGAGTAACAGCTGAAAAGAATGTGGTCCCATTGGCTGTTGATGTGTGCTGGAAATGTCCTCTAGATGCCAGCAGGATTTTATTATGTATCTTGGCGAATGCATCCCATGTGATCAACTTTTGGATCGGACTGCAAAGCAAAAGCTGCACCTCTTAATGGAAATGAAGTGGCTGCTCTGCAGTCTGCTCTGTTGGCCGATATCCGTCCTTTCTGCAGTGGATTTCAGGCAATGTGTGTGTTGCATTTTGGTACAAAATGTCCAGAAATGAGCCTTGAGCCCAAACCTGATGTGGATGTTTGCATCACTGAAGACTGTTCTGCTATCAGCACAGCTGCACTGAATATATGCTATATGCCAGTGGAGTCATCATAACAGATTGAGTTTCCTTGTAGAGCTGCCAGCAAACAAATGTAAAGGATAAATATGACTACATTCACAGCCGATTTAGAATGGAAAATATGTGCTTTAACAATACAGAAAAAACACAGACAATCCAAAGAGTCCAAAATTTAATGTCGAAGGTTTCAAAGGAAATCTTAAAGCTTATTAATTCAAAAGACTGCATTCCCAATGGTTTGGAGCTTTTATGTGCTGGTGTGAATCTCACACTCTCTGCCTCTTCTTCAGGCTCTCAACCCACAGGAACGAGCATACTGAAGAAAAATGGCAAGTATATGGTTGCTGGTCAATCCACGGCTTTGTTCTCCATCCTCCAGAGACTCTTACACTGAAAGACTTGAGAGGAGCTGAGCACTTTTTTCCTGAGAAGTTGTCGGCCAGCTACTGGCAACCGGCGCATTGAGATTTCCCCTGTGACATGCATTCAGTTTGAAAAGACGCATTTCTACCACACACATGCCACTCCAGACGTCAAACAAAACGGCACTGGTGTTGTACAATTACTTTCAGCGTAGTCACTATGAAATAGTTTCACTGTTGTAATTTGTGTTCGAGGGATGAAGTGAAAACATGCATCATTTGATAAGAAAACCAGATACGTAACTAGAATAAAGTAGCTGATGCGTTCCTGTATTGTAGGCCTCTTTGGTCAAGAGTTTGTGATTTCCTTGATAGAATAAAAGAGATTCCCTTCTGCAGTCTTGTCAGGCGCTCCCCTGGGTTTTCATAAATATCCTCTGTCTTGGAAGGCAACTGAACACAACAGCGTTTCAAAGCAGATAGCTTGTACAGGGGCATCACAGGGATTTAAAGATGTGCCGTTGTGGAGCCAAAGTGTTCAAACAGTCAACTTTCCCGCTGCTTATTGATGGGGTCTCAGCAGGGTGCCGCTGAGTCAGGAAGACACCTGCCCTGAGCCACAGCCATCTGTAATAATCAGGATCAAAGCTCAGATCCGTCAGCTTACCGGGAGCCTGGTAATGTCCTCGCTCTAGGAAGAGGCTTTGTTGTTTGGAGGGTGCTCTTCTACCCTTGGCAAGCCCTCCAGGCTGTTACACAGGAGGCCGGTGATAGCGGTGGCGACAGTACCAGCATCAGGCCAAAGCTTGTGAAGGGCCGTCTGCACGACTTATTGATCTGTGAAAACAGATATACATCCTCTCCACAGATAAAGACAGATCAGGATTTGGCACTTGATGTTGCCTTGCTGTGTTTCTGCATTCCTTCACATCATTTTGTGCATCTGACATAAAGCAATTGACCTTCTGATTTTGTCTTCTGCCTTAAAAGATTGATCCAATACTGTGCATCTAGCAATTATGGAACTCCTACCTCACACTCCAGCTAAACATATCATCCGCTTACATCCTCCTCTGTCTCACCACTTTGTGGTAATTACCCCGTTGCGAGACCTTGAGCTTGAGATGTAACGCCTAACCAAGGGCAACGTGTCGCGTGCAGAGCAGCACCGTGATTCATTGGCATGTGTACGGCTGGCTATATATCTTCAAGAAGCAGTAATAGGTGGGGGTGGTGAGGTGAGCGAGGGGGGAAATGGGCTGCTGTCGCTTGAGTGGCTCCTAATATGGGCTTTCCAGTGATAATATGAAACGATTGGAAGATGATCTGTTGTTATTATTATGTTCCAATGGCCTAAACAATACAAATGAAATGCTGTACATAGGTCCCCCATGATCAATATCAATATGTATAGGGGTGAATCTCATTTTCTTGGCTCCAAGGTGACGCCTTCTGATTGCTTATTTTACCATGTACCCAACGATCAATGAACTGAAACATCTAAGGCTACGTTCAGACTGCAGCCTGAAGTGAGACAAATCCGATTTTTTCACCCCTATTCGACCTGCATCTGAACTTTTAATTACAGTCTGAACGACACTGATTAGATTTTTTCAAATGCGACCCAAGCCATTTGGATATGTGGACCTCAAACCGATACATATCTGATCTTTTGACATGCGACTTCAGTCGCATTCATCTGACCTACACATCATCAGCAAGCAACAAACATCACTATTCTGAGTCTTTCCACCGCTAGTGTCCATGTTTACTTCCGTAAATTCTGAGCACGCTCGCTGCGTGTGACATTGTGTCCTCCAATGCATGCGGGACACTTCTGGGGCGTTTAAAGTTCACTGGAGCTCACATACAAGTCACATTTAATTGGAAATGTGAACAACCTCGCAGCAACCTAAGAAGCAGGAACCAGTGACTGTTTGGCACAAAAAATACTTTACAATCACATTTAAATTTTCTCTTGGCTGAATAATTGATTGTTTCAGCAACATATATCCTTTACATTACTTCATAGGAGGTTTAAAACATTTCAAACCCTGGATCACGTTAGCCGCTCCTCTTAAGAAGTAGAGGGAAGCGCTCCACTCTCTTTGCTTTCTGCTGTGGCATGTCAACTGTGATCCAGACCTAATCTACCAGCCCAATAGTGAGGTCCCTGCAGGGAGCCAGGGGGCCCCAGGCCCAGCACCATTGCCTCATCCGTCTTCAAGACAGGCTGCAGGCAGGGGCCAGCCCAGTGCCTGTCCTTTTCTGCTCGCATATGCAGAGCTACGAGGGGATGCTGAACCCTGAAGCCTTCATCTGGTCACCAGGTGGGCACCGGAGCGGTGGCCTGTCTCTTCCCCCACACTCTGTCGGTGAGCGTGGAAATTAAAATCAGTGAAGACGGCCCTTTTTTCCCTGCAGGGAGCCTCCGGCCTCCTCTGAGGCAACAAGCAGGCGTGACCGTGCTCACACTCAGAGGTGGCGATGAGCAAATAGCCTGGGATGTTATTTCTCTGGCTGTGCTCTCTGGGCTGTTTCCTGTTTTCACTACAGAGTCCAAGCTGCCTGCATATCTCCCATAAATATTTGCTGAATCAACATTTAATATTTTTATTTTCTTCCCATTGTAAAGCATCGCCACATCGCCAGATTAGAGCAAACAATCAGTGTCGCAGTTATGCAAACACATGCATGCATGGTGCGCAGGCAGCCAACAATGCTCCCCATCATTGTGTTTGGTCTCAAAGATTTCAGGACGACAAAAGACCGTTTGCAAGTCATTTGTGGTTTTTTCTTTTTTTTTGCATGTTTTGAAACACAAAGCATCCATATGACTTTAGTTTGAGTGCTCCACAGTCTGTTTCAGCAGCATGATGTGCATCCTTAGAAGTCGGTATTTGCTCGGCTTTTTCTGCTGGCTTGTACATAGTTCAGCATCCAGCATTAAAGCTCCATCAGACAGATGGCCAGCCTTATGATGAGGTGTTTACTCTGGCACGTACACTCAGAAAGTCTTACAATCGTGACAAAGTGAGTGACACGTTGCCCCCGACAAAGCTGCTTGAGGTCGAGCTCCTTGTTTGTTCCTTCCGAGAGGAAGTCAAATACAGCTTCAACAAACTTCAAGTTAACACTGCAGTGAAGGAGGCAAACGACCTGTTTCAGCTCAGGCCAGATGCCGATTAATCAACAGATTAGAAATAACCCAATTTCAAAGTTTTGGGGGTTGTTTTCAGCAAAGATATAACCCATGAAATGAGGCATTTGAGATAGCTGCTCATCTTCAACCAGCCCTTCCCTCATTTCCCCCACTTCTCTCTGCACCAGCACACTGAGCAAAGAATACATTAGAGGGTAATGAAATAAGGGCATTTAAAGAAAGATCTGAATTGAGTGTCAGTCATGGGTAGACGATCACATTACCAGTTGTCCATTGCAATGACTTTCCTTCCCATTAAGAGGTATTATGGTGTCCTCTAAAATGTAATTATAGAGGAAATGGATTCATGTCCGTGCTGCTGAAATGTGCAAGAATATACAGCAATTTTTGCATTCGTTTTCTTGTTGTCGGGGCATGTATGTCATTTTTTGGGGAATTTATTAGATCAAAAAATCGTGTCTTTCGTGCCCTACATTTCCCGTGTATTCTCATGAAATGGAAGAAACTGCCACCTACACTACTCTCCATTTGTAGGTGCAAATCCTTGAAAAGCCTGCTCATCTTCATATTGTAAGGAAAAGGAGATTCAGGCATGAAAGTCACAGGGTAAAGATGTTTTCAGCCTCTTCCTCCTCTCAAAACCACAGCTCTGTTACCTCCACTCAGGGGCCGCTGAAGCTGAGGCTGGGGGGAGGGTTGTGGATGGAAAGGGGCTCTGGAGGCCGCCCGTGGAATCTTTGCATACCACCAGAGAAAGTGGGAGGTTTTTACACCTCCACAGGCTCCACACCCTCCCCTTCGCATTGCCTCCCAGCCAGCATCATAAACTGTGCAGCAGCAGCAGCAGCTGGTGTCAGAGAGAAAGACAGAAAGAGGAGCAACGCCCTGCTATCTCACTTACCATCTCCTTTAAATAAAGGCCAGTAAGCAGAGTGGGGGAGATTACGCAGAAGACCGGAAGATGTGGCGTACATCCCGACAACAAATCACCAGATGGAGCAGATCTAAATCAAGTTCCCCTGCTATAAATACAATGGAAAAGAGGCAGACACAGGGAATAATAAGCGGCAGCATATGCTGTGGTCAACCTCTGTGGGCAGAAAGGAGTACTATTCCTCCATGCTTTGCATTTCTCCTCTGAATTCATCCATGAAGGCGCTCAGTTCAGCACGCACCACAGCAGAGGAAGCCCAGGCAGCAGGACATGCCAATCAGACCAGTGGCTCTATTTCCATGTTTTCTTTGCTGAGCAAAAACACATTGCATCCAATGAAAATCAAGTTACGTGATAAAACGCTGCATTCGCCTTTATGGTCCAGCAACTACTCGATAATACAAGAGACTCTGTGTCTTACAATTCTGTAATTGAATGTGGAACAAGGGACCAGTTGGGTTAAAAGCTGCTGTGGTGTTTTTTTCCCCTCCTATCGGGTATCATAATCTCAGTATGGGTGGAGGGGGGTTTACTTTGTTGGCCCACAAGGATCAATTAAGCCATCAGGAGGGAAAGACAGTAATAAGACGTGTAATGGAAGGTTCTGGTCCCTCAGGGAACAGTGTTAAATTCATCACCGCCTCGTGTTCACACATTTATCAGGGGCACATTACAACTTGTAATCAGTCACAGATGTCAGGGTTGGTGCTGGCGTTCCGTCACTCCTCATGTGTTGACACTGGCATCACTTCCTACATAATGCATTCAGAGTACCTCTCTGCTAACTGCAGAGCTCGGTGTCAGGATCTCCTAATGGAATTAATTAAATGATCAATTATAGAATTCCACCGTAAAATGTTAGTTGATTCATCGCTGGAAGATTTTCTTCGTGTAATGGCTTTTAGAGCACTATACCTGCAGAGAAAACAGGAAACAGCTTCACATTGGAAATTAACATGAAACCCACTCAACACATCGAGTGTGATCCTGCTTCATCTTCACAGTATAACACATACTCCACGTCTGCCACCACAGTTTGGTTAAAAAAAAAACAACAAGGTGCTTGTTGTTAAAATATCTCCCAACCAATCAGAATACAGCCCAGCTGATGAGCTGAGAGCTTGTGTTGCCGAGGTGAAGTGCAACAGTGGTTCAGTGTGTATCGATTGAAATACCGCTGCACTGCACCTTGTAATTTCTGAGTT
This sequence comes from Synanceia verrucosa, assembly GCA_029721515.1. Taxonomy (NCBI): domain Eukaryota; kingdom Metazoa; phylum Chordata; class Actinopteri; order Perciformes; family Synanceiidae; genus Synanceia; species Synanceia verrucosa. The sequence goes on from CM056559.1 coordinate 5,761,884, forward strand.
TTGGAGCGAAATGTTTTGCTCACACAGCCAATCTGCAAATTTCACTCACTGCGGTGTGGCAAGACTTTCAACCACACTGTGCAGCAGTGACTGACAGTGCTCTCTGTCACTTTATTATAAACCCTGCCTGCTCCTGACTGGACGAACTATAAAAATAGTTATTAAAAATTACTGTTGTCATTTTGAACATTATCATTATAAATGAGCTGTGTAGCGATAAGATCACCATCCATTTTACACTCACAACACCTTGTGGAAGTAGTTATTGGCGGGTTTTGTGTCATCATCAGAACTGCTCCCCACAGTTGGGTGATTGGTTTGCCAGCTGTCAGACTCAGTCCGGTCTCAGCGGATGTTTTCTGAGTTTACAAGCTGTATGGTGGAGTGAGGATGAGGATTTAGGGGGCTATTAGTCTTCCAGGGAAGCTTTTGCTTTCTGAAAAACAAAATGTTTCTTCCTCTTGCCTTCTTATCAAGGAAAGTAACGCTGCCCCTCCTTGACTGATGCTCTGTTAGTTTACAGGTCAGAACACAGTTTTACTCTTCAGATGAAAACAGATGTAAACGACGTTGAGTCTTAGACAAGATAGTTACTTTTGTTTTTGATGCCCATTTTTTATTGCTTACTTATGTAATTTTAGAAGATTGTGGAGTCTTAATAAACTGACTTATCTCAAAGCAGACGTGTGTGTACCACCTGTTCAGAGTCTATACGTTCTGCTCTGTTGTACTATTTGCTCTGCTTCCTCACTGTTCTCCCAATATATGAGTTGGTTTGTATGTGTATTTTATGGAGTAATAACCGTCCGCGTGTGGTTTATCGGATCCTGCAAATAAAACATGGATAGCGGAGATGCTGCGAGTATTGCGGAGCGCTGCCTGCCTCGTTGGCCTTGCCATATGGTGTCGGTAAAGGAGCCGGCGCCTGGGGAGGACGCAGCCGTATGGTGGCAGGAAGTACACAGACACAGCAGTATGGCAAAACAAGACAGAAGAGGAATGAAAGGCTCCTCGCTGCAATGCAAAAACACCAGACATAAGAGGAGTGCACAGACTATGACAAAGATGGATGAATGAAAGGAGAAGAAAAGAAAGGGTCAAAAATGACCTTCAGACTAAATTACAAGGTGCACAGAGATTCATTTGTTCCCTGCACGGCCATAAACATTAATGTCTTTTAATACATCGCTCTGCATCCCTTCCCTCTCGCTTCCTGTCCCATTAAACATTGTAACAAAGGAGCTGTGATAAGATCTGTTTTCCACTGAAACGCCGCAAGCTTCTTATTGAACACAGTCTCATCAACGACAGTGCAGTTGGGGCTCGCCTCCGTTTGACATTTTCAAGGCATTTCTGTCCCGCTCTGTTATACACTTGAAAAGGAGGATTGTGGGACACTCAGGATTGATGAGCGACTAAAAGCCCGGACCAAATCCAGCCTGAGGAATCTGTCAATGGGTGGCTCTCCTGTATTTTCTGTGACCTTTTCAGAATGACTCTGAGGATTTCGGTGCCATCTGTGCCCTCCGGGTAGCACTAATCCCACTGCTGCCACACTCAGCAGTAATGGGTACCTTAAACCTTTGCAACACGGCCCTGATCTTAGTCACACACAGGAACACACTCCTGTCTTTGTTGCTGTTTTCACCTCATCTATCTCCCTTTGCATTCTTTATTTCTTCTTCCATTAGTGTCATTGTGTTTTAATGTGATTTATAGTTCATGCTTACCCTCTGCTTTACTGTGGACATTTTGTCAAAACAAAAGTTTTTTTATGAGGGAATATGTGAGGAATAAAATACTATATATCACTTTGCCATTCTGTAATGTTTACCCAAACTAACACACACATACACAAAATGAATTAACACAGAGGCATGATTTAGTTATTTCATAAATGGATTTATCCTCCCTTTGACGTGAACTTGAATGCACCACAGATGTATTTATTGATTTATTGTTGTGACGGATCAGTTTTAGTCCATCTCAATATGCATTTTCAGCTGTGGCAGATTCCTCTTTATCCTTTTGTATTTGGGCTGAACCCCGTGGGCTACGTTTTGAAGTACTCCCACCGTCCTGAATGAAAGTGTGCTGCCTGGGTGTGTTTATCGACTCACTCAGGCTGTCACGTTCATGCTTATGTGCCTGCCATGCCTGGGCTACAAAAGGAAATCTTTTGAGACAGAATACTTTAGTGCCTGTTGAGAGGATGCCTATTTTAACTTTGGCTCAGTGACAAAAAAACAAACCTGTATTGGACAAAGGAATCACAACTAACTGAAGAGTTCTGAATTAATTCTCAGATGTGAACAGGTACCTGGTGTCCACTGCTAAAGTCAGCATTATTCTTGATGTTGGTGATCTAATTTTCATTTCCACTGTTGTTGTGACACTCCAGAAAGGGTGGGTTGCAGCTGCAAGAGGTTTTCTGCTTTTCTTCTCCACCTCATTTTCCTCTGTGGAAAACCCAACTTTTATGCCCCAACTCTGTTTTCCTCATCTCCTGGTGAGTGAGATGCAGTGTAGTAGCTGATCAAAGTCTTTCTTCCTCATTGTGGTGGAGGAAAAACAGAAATAAGCTTTAGGATATGGAACAGATTTCTCTCTGGTATGCAAGCTGTGGACTACCAGAGATGCTTTCTGCATTATTCTCCTTTGTTTTGTTTTTTTAATGATAATTTATTTTATTGCGAACACCTTAAAAGTGTGGTAAAAGATCTTTCCTCAGCCATCAAGGGAGCACATGGAAGCAAAACAGAGAAGTATAAATTGCAATATTAAACCCTGAGGAAGTGTTTTTCCTCTGTTTGATGAGCTCATAATTTTAAATCATTTTTCAGACGTAGGATGTGATGACGAATAGATTTGTATTTAGAGCTGCAGGTCAAGTAACACACGACTGACAGTCCAGCAGTGAGAGGGGAGTTAAGCCAAACTCTATTGGATTTGTGCAGCATGGCCGTATGCAATATTTTCTCCTCACCAGTGATTTATTATTTTGAAGCTTTCATGCAGGACAGTTTTTTTGGTATTTTTCATTAAACTGGCTGAAGTGTGTAAGTGCTTCCCTAAGGAATGATTCATCACCGGTTTGCAACGCAACCAAAGCTCACTTCCCTAACGTATGAACCACTGGAGCAGCTGCAAGAGTTTCTACCTGGTGTCCCCCCTGGTTCCTTCTGTTCATTCATCTCAACATTGATTTTAACTGTAGGGGAAGTGGGGGTGGGGTGGGGGTTGCAACCTTTTGAGGAATGGATGATCTGCAGGCTACAAAGTTTGATCTCATTCATATTTTTTATAGCTTACAAGGAGAAACACTATATTATAACGCAGCACAACACTCCTCCAACACACTACTCCAACACTCCTTCCTCAATGATGGATTGTGGCTGATTGCCTTCAGGGACAATGGAGCTAAAAGTCACACTCACGTTTACTTTTTTGTGTGTGCTGGCAGCAACGCAGCATGTGCAAATATAGATCTGAACACTGAGCCTCACATGCCTGTGATCATCAGATCAGTAGCTGAGTAAGGACATGGTGACCTTCAGGTTTGGGGGATGGGGCGTTTCTGCAGGGACTTACCCAGTGGGCTGAACTCAACCTCTCCTCCATCAAGAGTTCCCATGTTCCCAGACAACAGCGATTGTGTCTTAATGAATTCACTGAATACTAATCAGGCAGCCTAAGTCCAGGGGGTGGGGCACGCTTTAACACAGACAAGGTCCTGTATAAATATGCAGAGGATTTTTTTTTTCTCGCGCTGTCATCACATTCCTTCTGATTCAGGGTCAGCAGAAATGAAATTGGGGTTCTTGTCATTAAGATGGTCCAGTCAAGTCGAGTCTGTCTTGTGTTGCTATCCTGCTTCATCTATCAGTTAATACTATTGCTTGCCTCATTATGGAGTTGTGACAATGCTGTTTTGCTTCAGCTGGTGTCCACGGGATACCCTGCGATTGTTTCATCCTCTCTGACTTCAAATTGCTCTAATTCACTGTGTGTATTTTGCTGCCTAGACCCTGTTTGTACAAACCTTTCAGCACCACTGTCCAGAGGTCATATTCTCTAACCAGAGCTGTGCGATATTATGATACATACATCGTAGTGCGGTATAAAAATGTCTACCGTACAATATAAGCCTCTGTCGTTTATATTGTTAATTTAAACTTGTATGCTGCTTGGTTAGCTCTATTGCTACGTTAACGTTACTCTGGTTGTATGAAGCATAGACATAATGGTAGCTAATGTAGGCTAATGTAGCTGCAGCAACACTACTGCTTTGTGGTCGCATTTTTACGTCACCTGCAAGGATTTTTTTTTGCAACAGTTATAGCTAAAGTTAAAAACAAAAAGTTGTAACTCAGGAATAAACAGAGGTGAAGCAGCATGGAGGATGTCGTTATTAGCACTAAAAACACATCTTTATTACCAGACAAACAGCATAGTAGTGTATAAACAGCATAGTGAATAAAAAAACTATTCTTCTTCTTCTTATTCTTCTAGTAAAAGTACAGCACAAATGTGCGGTCGCTCTCAAAGTAAGCCTTCAGAATAAAAGCATACTGGGGATATAACACCGAATACACCACAGAAGAGACGGAGGAGAGCAAAAATAACATTACATAAGAAAAAAAATACTATATTCTATGTATATATCGTTATCGGGATATACAATTTTGTCCATATCGCACAGCTCTACCTCTAACATTATTCAAGACTCAACCCACTCCTTATCTCTTATCTGACTTCTGTTAGCTCCATGGACAAACTTTTTACGGCTCAATCAATCAGACTGCCTAGCTCATGTCAGGCTGGTGAGTGAAACAGTGAAAAAACAAGAGATTCATCCCCGAAAACAAGAGTTAGCTCATGCATTGACCTGTGATGTTGGGCAGTTTCGTTGTAATTTGTGAGCAGGAACGGTCTCTTTTAGAGCCACTCAAAGCCGTTCAATCAGGAGACGTATTGTGGGTGAGCTCTTCTGTCGTTGAATGGAGGCTTTGTGGACTCGTGACATCATGCAGGCGAACTTTCCTGTGTCATCGCTGAGCTGTCTGTAATGACACAGAGTCAATTTGGCTGTGAAGTTTCACAGTTTCATCCCACAAAGTTGATCTGTAATCACTGTCAATGCAGCACATCCACGTTTTATCTTTCATTTTAAGCTTCTGAGGAGAGTCACTCATGTTCATGAATACTGATGGAACTTAGTGTTTGCTCAGAACTCACGTAACCTGAAGTTGGAAAGCGATTTGTATAATTTAGGAAGATGGATGATGATTTTAATCCCAATATGAGCGAGCCACGTTGTAATTTGAATAAAGAAATGACCTGCCACATCTTAGTCAGAGGTCCCCAGGTGATTCTTACTAATCCCATGCAAATTGAATTAGTTTGTGGCACCAGTCTATTTTTATTTGGATGCAACATTTTTTACCTTTTAAAGCTGGAGGCAGGAGGAGGAACTTGAAGCGATAAAGTGTTTCACTTTACAGTTTTCATCCAATGTGCTGAATTTAATTTTCCGGTTCTAATGCTTTGATGAAAGGGGCTAATTGATGAATTATATGAACCTACTGTGCCATTCGTCCTGTGTGAACTGAGTGTAAGGCCATAAGAATAGAAATGCAGGGTGAAACCACCGGTGCTTAAATAGCGTTGTGCCTCTCCGCTCATTTTTTCTCTCTTGAAAACATCTCAGTGGGAGTCAGAGCAAGGACTCTGGGAACTATTGATTTTCATTCGTCCTTGCTCCCATGCTATAATCTCTGGATTCACGCCATCCACTGACTCCTCTGAAACGAATGACTGCAGCCTGATTGAAGCCATGTGGTTTTTGGAGGCACTGGTGTAATAGAGGTGTGACGTTTGGAGCATTATAAAAAGAAACCAGGGCACCTTCCTGCCTTCATTCTGCATTAGATCATGTTTTTTTCACATTTTCCTAAGTGGACACAGGAGTAAACAAAGGAAAGCTGTGGATTTATTTCACATAATTATGGGGGTTTTCTGTATTCTCTGTAATTATCCATATAAAGGCCTTCATTTTCAGCCCACCTGCTAGCGCTCAACTCTTTGGATTTACTTTAACTCTTGGTTCACATACCGGTGCAGCTGGTTTTATTTCCTTGCCTGTTTTTTTATTTAGTTTGCCCCGCAGCTTAACTGACAATAATCCAAACTGTTAATCAAGATGAAGCTTTAATGAATGTGCCTGTCAAAACTAGAAGCAAATCATCACATTTAACCGCTGCTCAGACCAAGAAGTACATTTCATGATAAGTTTGGGAAAAACTCTCAGGCGTTCTGTAGATTTTATCGTTTTCCACACCAGCACACATTTTTAACAGCGAGGCTAAAGAAAACAAGTGTCACTGTCGCGTTAGGAAACTGCAAATTTATCCTTGATGATATTTTATTACCCATGTTTTTAACGGAAGTATTATTGAGAGGACAAGGCTTCGCCGTCACTAACATTCATTCATTTTACCAAAGTGTTTTTCACTGCCCTGTCAGAGATGGCGTGAAAATATAGAAAGGCAAGATAATAGTAAATCTTCATATGAAATTGAATCGGTAGCCTTTTCTTGACATCTGTTTACTTTCAATCTGTTGAATCGACGGGGCAGAAATAGCTTTTCATCCTTGAGCGGACAGGATAAACCAGAGATATTACATGATTACAGAATCACAATACCAATTCACTATCATACAAAATGTCAAGAGCACACAAAGTCCCACGCAACCTGAAATCTGCCTCTGCATTGCATTGCTCTGTTGTATTGCTCACAGATTACTTGACATGTTACATAATGTGTTCTCATTTTGACTGTTGCCCTCTTCCCCAGGGGCTCTCAAATGTCACGAACAGCATGTGATCATCTTTATCTGTCTATCTAGACAAAAAGAAATAAAAAGCAACGTCCATGAACTTCGATTTGTTCACAAACATCACTTTATTTCACAGATAATGAGCTCAGCAATGTGAGAAGATTTCAGTTTAAAAGAAGACATTTTAGGAAACACAGGAAATAATCTCTGTGAACAGTTAGAAGTTATGCTCTCAGAGCAACAGTAAGGATTTAAAGCATGCATCAAAAACAGCGGATATACTTAATAATTGATGAGTCCCAGAGATGCTAGTAGGCAGTGTTTTGTTAACTTTGGTCAGAGCCAGGTCATCATTTCCCCTGTTTCCAGTCTTTTGCTAACCCAAGTTAAGCGGCTGGTACTGGTAGCAGCCTGTTCCTGTTGATCATCATCATCAATTGATACTGATGATGACCATGATTACACAAAATCACACAAAAATAACTTATTAAAGTATTGTTCTGGAACCGGTATTGAAATAAAGGTTTCGAAATTGGCATTGTGTCAAAAAAATTTTATATATATCCAGCCCTATGTTTACTACAGACACAAGTCCAATATTGATTCATCGAACTCTCAGCAAGAAAGCAAATAAGCACATGCAAATCTACTGCTTCATTTTGTTTAGTTTTGAGTGTGTTAGTGTATCACACTATATATTACAACCTTTATAGGGATTTAGAGTGAGATTTTCCCCCCTTTTTGAATGGTTCATACTCATACTATGAAATGCTGGGAGCAAAAGTGACCTGTTAGATTAGGGAATGATTGATTTCTGGGAGCTTAGGAAGGCTGCTTCCACTCAATCCCCAGGGGTAATAAGCTATCCTGGTGTGCGTCCCAGAGGGCAGCATGAACACAGCAGGTCGGCCCTTTAAACACATGCTATGGAGTACTTTGTGCACTTGGCAGCGGGAGTCGGTTTTTCTTCAATCCCTGAAGCGTTGCATTGTCTTTGAAAGGAAGCTCTTTGTGTTTGCAGTGTGGAGCTGCTCACATGATGAGCCCCAGTACTGTCAGATGAGCATTTTGATGTCTGTCAGTGTCTGTGTGGTGGATACTAAAACATTCATTGCATATTTGGATGCTATTAACATGAATATGAAAGTGCAGGTTGACTTGGATTCCCCAGAAGGCCTTGCGTTAGCGTGTTTACTGCTCATTGTAAAGGCTAATTAAGGCAGGAGCGCAGTGCTGCAGGTAAACGCTGACTTTTGGACACGTGGTGTGCCGTCACGTCTTCCTGTCAGTGGGAGGAGGGTGCTGCTGCTCGACACTGCAGACATGACCCAGTTAGAAGTGGGTCCTACCCTGAGGAGGATTTCCATACCCTTTGGCATTGTTCTCCTCGCAGTTTCTTCTTCAATTGACTCGCCTCTCTGATGGATGGACCAGCCGTCACTTTTTTAATGGAAACTCCAGACTAGCATGCTGATTGTAGAAACTGCCTTTTAGCGTGTTTTTTTCCAATTACTTTGACTTTTTAAATTACTGAGATTTCAGTTAAAAGAGGCTCCTTCCCAGAATCTGCTGTCAGTTGGCTTTGACTCTATCTTTGTCATGTGCAAGTAAAGCAGCTTATTGCCACCACCAAGCCTCACAATGATAATAAGTCATTAAAATATTGCAAGATGTTGCAAAAGCTAATCTTCTCTTTGACTGTGATGGAAAAAAACAAGGCAGCAAATTAACACTGATGCATCATGGTAGCAGTCAGGTGATCTAGACATGGCAGCTTTTCTCAGATAGCCCACTAATACACATTAACTCTTCGTTTCTTCTGTTTGCCGTGCATCCCAACAGTAGTTTCGCACTGGAGTGACTCAATTTACGAGAGAAAGGTCAAATTTTGCAACAATTTGGAAAAGCTCGAGAAGGAATTTCTCTGCAGTGCTGCCGAATTCTTTCCCCCTTTTTTTCCTCCCTGCTGCTTACTTGACTTGTCCTCCTGACTGAAAGGAGGGGGAAGAACGTCCACTTTGCAATGTGAGATCAGAGGAGACGTGGTTGAGGTCGCAGGGAGGCTGGAAAGAGTGAGACATACAGAAAATATCTGCACCCTCGTGTGAAAAGCTCATTCTTCCCACACATCCAGAAGACATTGTCATTTGAAAGTTATTTGCTGCATATTTAGCACACTACGGCTTCATCTTGTTCTCCTCCTCTCTCATCCTCCACAACTGTAGCCCTAATGCTGTTTTTCCCTACTTAATGCATGCACCCTACTTAATGAACCAGAAGTTAATTTTCCACTTGTAATTGGTGTGTTTATAAATTACCTGTTGTAGTCAGGAAACTGTGACAAATGAACGGTGTGATTAGATAAGAGCAGCTCCTGACAGGAAGCCTCTAGCTGGAGCACTGAAACAAATCAATACAACACAAGCTGCTCTTTTCCGCCCAGAGCGGTGATGGTGACTGATGGGCGGACATGACGCTGTGCTACGGGAGAGTGGCACGAGCCAACAAACAATCACAAACTCTACATCACTGTGGTCTTATTTTGGCCTCTTCTCCTGGCATAATATGCAATCAAAGCTGATGAATGAAATATCGTTAACAATGTTGACATATTTCCATTTCTATTCCACATGTAAGTTCTGGTTAGGCTTTGACACTAAAGGTTCCTCTTTTCATTTCACGAACTCAACCAGCCAGTTCTGGGAAGATCTCTCCAAATCCCTCCCAATGCACTGAACAATTGCAATAAAACCAGAATGGTTATGCAATACATCCATCTTATCAAGTTCATGCAGTGAAAAAGATTTAGTAAAATAGATGCTTTGCAGAACCCATTTACATTTTAAGACCCCGATGTCACAAAACTACTGTCAGATCCCCTGATTGCCACTGAATGTAGAACAACGCTGACGTCCGTCACTGACCGGCAACACCCACCACCGAGATGAAGAGATCCACCAACAAAGCCTGGTCAGAGTCCCAAGAGAAAAACATATATAACAAACATATATATCAAAGTGGAGACGATCGAGATTAGAGAGCAAAACTGGACAAAAAGTGGTGCTTTTAGTGGGAGTGGCCTCTACTTAAGATAAAACAAGAATGGAACAAGGTAAAAACAAACATTTTCTTTCACAATGAAATAAAGAGTCTCTTCTTTCATTTGAGCTATTCAGTGTTTTCAGAGTCATAGTACAAAATATTCTGTGCGTCATGAAAAATAACTCAAAATGAACAAAAACGCTGGAAAAAGGCACTTTCATTTTGAAAAAAGGGCTGGCACTCAATGAGTTGAAAACTGATAAACTTTACATAAGACAAGGAGTAAATTCATGCTAAACCAGTGAGAGAAAGACACATGAACACAACGATCTGTCTGCAGTCTGACATGACAATAATATGACCATACAAGAACACGACCGAACAATGAGTCTTGTTAAGTCCTTCGATGGCTGCTGGGACAAAGGACGTTTGTAACGGTTTGACCTTTTCTTGGGCCGGCAGTAGCAGATACCAGAGGGAAGAGGGAGCGATCGGTCATGGAGAGGATGGTCACACTCTGAAAGAATCGTCAGGGTGGTGAGGCTTGTTCGTCACAGAGAACTGTTCTAACCCATGTTTGATATTCAAGTTGTAAAACCAAAAAAAGAACATAAACTCAACAGAAAAGTGCTGATCTTTTGTATAGGCCCATCACTCTATGGGAACTCTTCCTGTAATTAATACAGTTGGGAGGTAACATCGTTCAACCAGAAAATCATCTTCACTCGATCACTCCTCTTGTCCAACTGGATGATTCAGGTGTAATCTTTGGGAAGTGCTGTGCAGAAAACAGTTTTCTGAAGTGATGTTGTTAATAAAAATAAGTCGACTAATGCTTGAATACCAGCCACTGGCAGCAGCGGGTATTTATGTGCATCATTTTGCACATCGCAACACATATCACACGTGCTTCACACACTCTCTTTGAATCCCTGCTTCCTCTGTATCCCTCTCATCCTCCATCTCTAACGTTTCAACTGAATCTCCAGATCCCCTCTCGTTCACATAAAAAATGCTCACACAGGAGTAAGCCCCTCTGAAAACGACTACGTTGATCCAACTTGAACGACAGAGAGTATCAAAACATTGTGAGGGAAGCAGGAATGCAAGCTGTGCATGCTGATGTGTTTCAAGGGTAGGAAAAAACACGCCTCGACATGCAGCGATGGCGCCGTTGACAGATCAGTCACATGGTGTGTTTTAAGCTCAAGCAACACCAAGTCACTTTCTGTCATTAAGAGGAGTGGGAAAAAATATTGATATGGAAATATATCACAATACTTTTTCTTCTGACATAATATTAATTTTCAATTTTGTAACTCATTGAGTGCCAGCCATTTTATAAAACAGAGTTTTTACCCATTTTGAGTCATATTCCAAGACCCACAGAATATTTTGTACTATGCCTCTGAAAACACTGAATAGCTCAAATGAAAGAAGAGACTGTATTTCATCGTGATAAAAATGTTTGTTCCATTCTTGTTTTTCAGAGGTAGCATAGAAGCTTCTCCCTCGCAAAACACCACTTTCTCTCCAGAATCTATCCATTTTGCTCTCAAATCTCGATCGTCTACTTCCTGCTTGGATCTCTGTAGCGTATACTGTCTCTTACTCACAGTAAGATGCCATGATTGGCAACCCACTGCCGAAAAACCACTTTGACGTATGATTAAGTCAGTGGCACTCAAGCATCAGATTTCAAATGGCATCAAAATGCATCAATGGCACTCAAAAGAGTTACTACCCCAAAAAAAGTAGAATACTTTGTATGCTATGTAGAATATTACAATATATCGCAATAATGTATCGTGAAGTCCTTGCCAGTACCCACCCCTAGTCATTAATGCTCATAACCTCAAATCATGTTTACAGTCTCATCTTAATTACACCAAAGAATTTAGCTATAAATTAATTACATGCAAGGAGCCTCCATTTTACGAGCAACCTTAAAGGCAACGCTCCTCAAAATGTCTTCATTTTGAATGTGCCGATTTCAGTGGCAGGTGATTTGTGGTTTAACACTACAGCTGCAGAGAAACCACAGAGGAGAAACTGCTAAGTCTGTTTACATCATGACATAGAAATCAGAGTGAGCATTAAGCAAAGAGGCTGACTTTAATGAGATGGAATTAAAAAGCGTAACACAACCTGAATTACTTCATTGCTGAATCCCTCATACATACTAATTTGTATCCAGTCAGTGTGGAAAAGGTGGACTCCCACAAAGAGATAATTACTGCATGTAAATATGTTACAAATATGTTAACAGCTACTGTAAAGTCAGTTTGGTTCCATGGAAATCTCAAGGATTATAAAAAATCACCTTGTTCTGAGGTTGCTGAGCATTTTGATAAACTTATTGAGGCAGTCTCTATTTTCTTCATGATATTAACACGGTTCTGTCTGAATAGATGGATGGAAATAAGTGGGATATGATTTTAAAGACTAAAGGACATGTAAAGGTGGATATTATTTTGGCGCTGCCCAGTTTTGGTTGTTTTTTAATTTCCTTCCCTCTTTCGTCCGACCCTCCAACCCCTAAAGGGAATGTCTTACATTAAGCCGGCCCATTCAGACGCATCCCCAATTCCCCCGGCCACCAAAATTCTCCCCAGCTTAGCGGCAGCCTTTTCTCCCCGTCCTCTTTGGCCTTTTGAATGATAACCTTGAATGGTATTGTCTTGGAGGCATGAAGAGGAGGGTAAAGAAATTCCTTGCTTCTTGACAGAGAGCAGGAAAGCTCGACAAAAGGCATCAGCACTCCCAAAAATCAGAGAATGTGGGGGATATGAAAAGGGGGCAGTTTTTCATTCAGGTAAAAAGCATCGACAGAAAAAGGATGGGGAACAATGGAGCAGCTCTGGTGGAACAAAGCACTTCTCTGTGTGCCTTTTAAAGCCATTTCAAAAGTGAGCTCCACTACGATGATGAAATCTGAGGCAACCATATGAAGGTTCACTGTATTAGAGCAGATTTTATGGATTGAACACTGATATGTGGGACTGATTGTATTTGGTTAAGTCCATTTATCTGAACTATTTCAGATAAATGGATCATAGAAAAGCCTTTCGGGTAAGCCATTAGTTCCTGAGATAGTCGTTTTGATAACGACCTCATGGAGATCAATTGAAACTCAATCTGTGAATAAGATGTCTGGACTCCTTTCTGCTCTCTCTGACCCTTTCATCCTCTGCTAGAGGAGACTATCAGCATCAGCTGGTTGCCATAGCAACTGAAATAACAGTGGTTGTTGGCAAAACGCAGCAAAGTAAACAAACAAAGCTCCAGGTCATCTTTATGTTTGACCCGAGGGCACAGGTGATGCTGCTAAAAGGGAAACTCTTTTCTGTCCGTCAGCTCTACAGCGCCATCTGTTTGCTGTGTACCTACTGCAGTATCAGCCTGCTGGTGACTCTTCTCCTACAATCCTCATGGCAGCTTAGTGAATGTTCTGCAATGATTTCATCATGAGATGTCCCTCTGCTCGCAGAAATATGAGCTGTTTGTTGAAGTTGATCTGACAGAAAAGATAATGTAGCTGTTATTATTATCATTGGTGATAACATTACTAAGGGTATTGCTATAAATTAATGATTGTGTATTAATTGTTTGGAAAAGGGGTGGGAATCAATGTGTTTTTTATTTCTTCTTCTTTATTTTTTTATTTTATGTGTATTTTTATTTTCATTATTTTATTTATGTCATATGCGAAATAGATGACTAATGAAATGAAATGAGTGATTGTCTGTGAAGTTATTTAGTAAAAACACTTGTTTTTATTCTATATAACAGTCAAGAACTGAATTTGTCAATTTTCCATTGCAGTATTCTGATTTGATGTTTCTGCTCTTCTGTCTGTTTTCTGCTACAGAGAGACAATTTTCCTGAGGAGATCATTAAGTTTTAGCTTATCTAATGAATTCTTGCATGTGGTGTAGTGCTTGGATTGTGATTGTAGGGGTCCTCAAGCCAGAGGAAGGACACCAGATTTAGGTCAAGACATTTTTTAGGGAGGGGCGTCAGGAGGAGGCATTGCCTCGGTTTAAGAGGTCACAAGCCAAAAGTTGAGAAGCACTGCTGTAGCTGACAACCACATGCTAAATGACACAATACCCTGACTCTGTTTGTGCAGACCGGGGTGCATCTGTGTCGGCTTAGGAAGTAAAAAGGACAGGAAGTATCAGTCTCCAGCAGCACGCATGGAGAATCAGAGCCCGAGGTAGCTGCCTCTCACTAGTCCACACTTCTGTGGAGCAGCGTGCCTCGTTCACATGATGTGAAAGAACATTTTCCATTCTGGGTAATCTGTCTCCCACATCCCAGTCAGCAGCCTCCCTACCTCTGCTTCTCAATAACCCACATAGTGAGTGTGGAGGATTAGATTTGATGGAATTAACTATAGTGGCAAAAAATAAATTAATCAAATAAATAAAAGCCAAAAATGTAGGAGAAATGTAGGATCGCATACGACACAGAATTGAATTCCACCTTGCCGATGTGTTGGTGTCTTTGATTTGTGTCGTGCAGCTTCTGTCTCCATAGTGTCATGGTAACATGTGAGCGCTCACATTGATTTCACCCACTGCAGTGTTGCAGGCTCAGTGAGTTTATCCCAAAAAACAACAGAAAACACTGGTGCTTCACCCACAGACCTTTGATTTTTTTTTATTTTTTTTTTGTGGTTACACAATGGATCTGAGCTGCTCTCTCTGTTGTGGTAATCATTCCCCTCCTGTTTGTAGTCTTAGATTTTCAGCGTTGCGTGTCATTGTCATCATCTGGCCTGATGTGGAAACTGTGCTCTGAAGTCTTTCTCTCCCCGTCGTTCTCTCTGCAGAGCAGCAGCTTTTTCATGGTTTTTGTTCATTTCAACAAACGCTGTTAATCAAAGAATGACTGAGAATCCCCACGAATCTTGATTTTTCAAATGGAAATATGAGTTTGTCAGGTAGGATAACAAAGTGTTTGGGAAACCAAGCTGCCATCTCCATTGTGCTACAAGGAAATTCAATTTGAGCGCACGCCGATGTATCCCTCCACATTACACAGCACTTGAAAGAGAATTTTTGATTTTATTAAATATTAATCATGAATATATTATCACGCTTGCATGCTTTACAGAATTTACTGTTACAAATTTGAATCAAAACATGGTCGATAACATTATATAACTGAGACTTGAGCTCACTTGCTCCTGAATGTGTTTTGGTGCCATGTAGAGGAGTGAGTTTTAATGTTCATCAGCACTCCGCTGCTCTGTGTCAGCTGAAGGTGGTAATTTTGGGTCTGAAGCTCATCTGAAGTTTTCTTGAGGTGCCGAAGACAAAATGGATAAGTTGTTACGTACAACAATTATGGATTTTTTATTACCTCAATGACAAATCACCCAATCAGTGCAGTATGGCAGTTTACCGTGGTACCCCACCATCACCGCTACCCCGCCGATCACTCCTTATCCTCTGGCATAAATTGTGCCCAAATTGGCGACACAGTGTTCGGCTTTGTAACAGGTTTTGCGTCTATTGTTGAATAAAATCAATTCAAAAGAGCAGCATAAACAGCTATGGACAGTACTACATCAGAGGGGTGTGTCTGCTAGCAGCACTTACTATTGAAATTGAACACCTGTTTATGCAATGCTTCTGTCTTTTATGCCTGTATATTATGTGTGTACAGTATATATTCACTTTAAACATGAGAAGTACTGAAACCTCGAAATAATTGATAACAATGTGAAAAGTTTTGTTTCTCCGTCAGCTTAAAAAACAGGATGTTACTAAATATTACTGTTTACATTTCATGTCAAACTCCATTTGCACTCCTGTAACTTTCAACAGCAAATATATAGAGATCTATTTTTTATGTTAATATATTGCGGTGATGATGGTAATGAGCTCCACACGGCGGTAGGCGTCACATGACAGTGGTGTTGCAGTGATGCAGTTATCGTCCCAGCCCTAACGACAATCCCCTCTGATCCAGAGCTGTAATGACCCAGGCTCGGTCAGAGCCTTTTTTTTCCCTTCCTTCTCATCAACATGCCACAGTTACACTGAATTGATTTTCTACCACAGGTGCCATAATCAGGCAGCCAGGCCTTTTTTCTCCCACAGCCGATGACTTTCACCGTCCTTTTGGCTGCGACTGGGGAAACACAGATGTCTTTTTCACTTCTCCTTCTCCACCTCTGCTGTTAGCCCGTTTGCCTAGCCCATCTGCATTAGCATGTGGATTAATTCCTGCTTGTTATCTGGGCCTAGATGTAATAAGGCAGTCCTGGATGGCAGGGGTAATCAGGTTGGAAGGCAGAGCTTTCCTCTGCTGCCATCCTCACATCCCAAAAACTGATAGCAGGGTAGACACATCAGAGGGGATTAAGCTAATGTGATGGCAGAGCCACCTACAGGGTAATTTCAAGAGACAGGCCTTGGCATCCAGGGAGTAACTTGTCAAGACCTGGCTGTAGGCTAATATTGAGGATATTAATCCTTAATGTAAATGGCCTTGACTAGATTTTACTCTTGTCTCTGCGTGCAGCTTTAAGCGCAGTCATAAGTCCCTTTAATCACTGACATAAAGCAGTCCCTCAAGGATTTTCCGGAGTTTTACAGTAATTATTGCATACCCAAAAATGCTCGTTTTTTTCGCTGTTGCCTCTGTGAGAAATTGCCAAGCTATTTGTATAATATTCGTTGTTCATTTGCAGCGGTTTTATGAGCTGCTGGCAGAGGAGCGCTTTGTTTTGTCGCTGTAAAAGCGTGATGAAGTGTTAAAATCACAATGCGTGTCATTTTACAAAGGGATTTGAGGCTTGTTAGGTAAAACTGTTGGAACAGGTCAGAGCTGCCTCCCCATCAGTATCTGCTGGAAACAGTCGATAAGGTGAGAAAAATACAAAGCACAGAGACGAGGTCACATCCATCAGACTCCCGAGAGCATCAGCTCATTGTTTTGTTGTTGTTTTCATCATTTTAATTAAAACATAAACTAAAGAATGAGGGAGAATCCGCACAACACCTGAGTTTTAATTAAAAACAACGCTCTGCTTTGCATTTTTATGCCTTATTGATGAATAGATTCTTAAATTATGAAAACACACGGAGGTGAGGTCTCACAAAAACAACGCAGACCTTCCTCAAGGAGCCCAGTTTATTAGTTTTCACCTCACAAACAGTATTTTGTCAGCCTCCAGTCATATTTTGTTCTGTTCTTTTTGTTCTGTGTGATTGGTTTTACTGGGATTCCCTCATGAAAGACTCTTTCTCTTGTCCTCAGGTCTGCTCATAGGCTCTGGCTGTGCTCTCTATCCGCTGGGATGGGACAGTGAGGAAGTTCAACAGACCTGCAACAACAGCTCAGACCAGTTTCAACTAGGTAAGATGTCCAGCGGACAGCCGACACACTTCACTTCAGCCATGACTGTGTCACTGTGTCTGTCCATGAGCAGATACTTGTCTTAAAAAGCGAGAAACTGAGAATGTACTTTGATTTCTGTCATCCTGCCTGCACATTGCGATACTTTTTCTTCTAATATAATATCGATTTTTAATTTCTTAATATCAATTTTCCCCAAAAGCCAGCCGTTTTATAAAACAGAGGGTGCCATTTTAAGTCATATTTCAAGACACAGAATATTTTGTACTATGTCTCTGAAAACACAGAATAGCTCAAATGAAAGAAGAAACACTCCATTTCATCATGAAAAACTATTTGTTTTTACCTTGTTCCATTCTTGTTTTATCAGAGGTAGAGGACACTTTCACCAAAATCACCACTTTTTTTCCAGAATCCATCCACTTTTCTCTCGAATCTTGATCGTCTCCACTTCCTGCTTTGATCTCTGTGGTGTATACTGTCTCTTTATGCTCTGACTACATCTCCCAGAAGCCCCAGTATTACTCACAGCTGTGGGAGACCGCGATCCGCTGCCGAAAAAACGGCGAAATACGTCAATGGCACTCAAAGAGTTTAAGTCTCACAACCATTAGTTTTCCTTATCTATGCCACTAACACCAATGAATATTTATTTTATGACACTCTGTTTGAGATATTTCTCCTCCATATGGATGTCCAAACTCAAGAAAGATCAGTAGACCATGATTGATTAGTCATTTACTTATCATTATTAAGTAAAGTGCACACAGATTAGAGCAGCCAACATGTCAGCAGATTGAGGTTTGAATTGAGTGATTTCCTCTGTGAGAGAACAGGTTTGTTTGCATCAGTGGAAGACGACTGCAGCGCCTTTATTTCAGCTTCACCTCTTTCTTGGTCGCTTCGTGGTAACGCTGTTCTCTCGTGTTCTCCCATGTGAGCGCTGGATTTCACACAAGCGATGCCACAACAAGGACTTTGAATCTCTGACTCATTCATTGCTCATGAAGAGAGCAGTCAGGACTTGGGTAATTCAAAGAAAACTTGGACTGCTGCCGCAGTCAGGACACATTAATTGCATCCATGTTTAACATGAAGTTGTTGGGAAGATTATTACACTTGTGTTTAAAGAATGAACGTGTGAAAAATCAAAGTCGTTGCTTTGAAATGGGATGTTCCCACATCGTGTTAATAGATAAACTGCAGCCATATTTGAAATGGAGGGGAAGCAGATTTTTGTTAAGTGTGACGCCCACACAAAGAGAAACATGCAAAAGAAAATGAGATTTGGAGAAATAAGTGTTTTCATTTTTGGCATTTGAAGGGGGTTTCCACAGTGAGCAAACAGCTGATATGACTCGTAATGAGACGCCTCCTCCTCCTCCCAGCAGGCCAGTAATCACATTCAATCAGATATTCTCACAAAATAACGAGAAGCCTGGATGGTCATCACAACATTTTCCAAATTTAGAATCAGATGTAGGTCATATCCCTGTTTAATAACGCACCGAATTTCCTTTGAGGATTATAGAAGCTGCATCATAACGAGGCCCCATGGTTTAATTTGAGCTCGCTTTTGGCTTTTGGCTCAGTTTCAGTTTCTTGTGCCACTCGTCTGTGTTGTGAGAGGCCATTTGGCACATAGCAGTCTCTCTGTTTGCAAATGAAGTCGCACTGTGTTCAGTGCATTTGTCTCTACAATGCTGACTCCTTTTCACAAGACGAAGGGAAATGTTGTGGCTCCAAGAAAAATGTGAAGCAGTTCTCAACATTTTCTGCTCTTAATTGTCGGGAGTTTTCGCAGATCTGAAGCGAGGGTGAAAAAAGACAAAAGGTGTCGCACTGAAAAGCAGAAAAACACGAGACAGGAACAGAGAAATGAACAGCTCTATTTTATATTTCATGTGTATTTCATTCATGTTCACAAAGACAATACAACTAGAAGAGAGTAAACATCCATGAACACTGGCTGGATCTACAGTGTGCTGTTATAACCAAAAATAAATGTCCCAATCAGGGTAGTTTCTGGATTCAACTGTTTTTTGTAAACAAATAATTGATAGAATTGCATTAATACACTTTTGTCCAGTGCATGTTGTTAATTATGAGCACAACATTGGATAAGAGATATAACGTAAAACACAACTCAAAAGACGCAAAAAGAATAAAAGCCTTACTAAAACTTAAATTGTCTTAAGTTTACTGTGAATTTGCCATAACGGTTACATTTTCAGATGGTGTGTTTAATGCCAGTAGGAAAACATAGTATTCAGAGATTTACTGCAATTTTACACATTATTTTCTTCACAAAGTTCACTTCTTTGTTCTTGAAAGTTATGAAATTAAATTTGTAGAAAAAAAGTTGTGTTATTTATATCGTCGTTGGAAGTGTTGAAAGGCTGAATTTTTTTTTTTAAAAACTATCAGTTATCAGATGTTATATTTTATATTGCTTGGGCCGAATGATAAATTGATTATTTTCTACCAACTACTTAAATTATATTTCATATTTAAAAGGTATTAAGTCTGACCTCTAGAATGGTGCAAGAACCCTGGAAACATTTTAAAGTTTTTTGTTTTTTATTTCCCTGTATTGTAGAAGTGATGTGAGATTTATGAGCAGCTTTTTCCCCAGAGAGGCTCTTTAAAAGTAAAGTAAACGGTGCAGAACTCCTCCAGCGCTCAGATATTCTGCTTGAACTGAAATGGAATCAGTTGTTCGCCGGCCAAATGCTTATCTGTCCAAATGTCACTGAAATCCATTCATGGGGTTTTTTTGGAGATATGTCGCTGACAGACGTGACGTGAAATCCCATGAATGGATTTCAATGACATTTGGACAGATAAGCATGAATGATAAAGTTAAATAGTGAAGAGATATCACCCTGAATCCTCTGCTCTTTGCTCTGCAGGTTCCTGCCAGATCGGCTGGGCGTATTACTGCACCGGGGCGGGGGCAGCGGCCGCCATGCTGCTGTGCACCTGGCTGTCATGCTTCGCAGGGAAGAAGCAGAAGCAGTACCCGTACTGAAGGCTGAGACCTCGGGCCGTACGACAGGAAGAGGGAGAGGACTCTGTTCAGCACATCAGGCACCAAAGACACAAGTCAGGATGGTGCTCTGTACATCAACTCATCTGACAACTGCAGGGACTGTTTCATAATGCAACACACACATATGGCTTTGAAAACTTGTTCTTAAATGAAAAATGTACGGACCAATCCTGTTTGTAAAATTGTTACATTTCTTTAATGAAAAGAGTAGCGTCTTCCTGTTTCGTTCTCCATTGATGTTTCTGTGATAGTGTTCCCTGTGATGAAGACAAAAGTAATACTGCTTCGTTGTTACATCGAGCTGTGAAGTGTTTCCGTCTCCTCTTCATGTCTCATCCTTGCCTTAAACACAAACTGAAATGCAATAATCCCTATAATGTAAAGCAATCCAACACTGGCTGCCTGCTTCCTCACCTCAACCTTCTCACATCCCAAAAGTCGAAGCATAGTTTATTTAACATATTCATAAGGTATATGTCGTGTATGATAATGTATTTTCTCATATTAGCACATGTTTTGTACTCACTATTCTTTGTCATTATATTTTTTGTTTTGTAAATAAATGTTTATTGAAATTCTGGATTTCAAGTTATTTCAGTCACAGTTCGCCCTGAGGTGAAGAGGGCCGCTCTCACATTCCTAAAAAGCTTTTCCCATGACCTCTTGATCTTGCTAGTGTTCCCTACATGTGGGAGTCCTTTCTTTCCCCCAATCGATAAGGATGGGTAGTAACTTTTTCCATGGTATTGATGAGGTAAATCCTGTGAACTCTAGTCAGATTATGTGCCTTTTGATCAGGTTACTGGACTTCAAAGCATCCAAGTCTCGCAGACAAAGCCTGAGGCGCAGTCATACCCCGGGACATGACGTAGCCGTGCATCCATCAGCTTAATGTCAGGGGGTATCTCATAGTCCCTGAACCTGCCTTCACAGTGTGAATATCAATAGAGGTAACCTTTTCAAAGCAATTACCACAGCTGTATGCGTGTCATCAGAGGCGTGAGCTACACCCGAGTCTTTTCTTCCTCTTCTTTTTTCCTGCTTTGATTGTCAAACAGCACTTCAGAGATTCATCCAAGCTCAAGTGTACAAAGTCAGCTGTTCTCCAGGAGTCATCCCTCATTATTAGCGTGCTCATTTCCTCTCAATGCTCTGCATCCCCCAGATGATGCTGAACCACCCCCCACTCACTCACATGAGGAATCTCTCTCAGTACTTGTTCAGTTTAATATGTTAGCGTGGCTCTTCTGCGCTCTCTGATTGATTTCACCAGTGATTGTTACCGAGTGTCAACCAGACGCCTCATCAGCAGCGGCTGACACATTGGGGTTACGTTGGAGTGTTTCCTCCTTTCCTTCATATCATTGCCCCAACCTCAGCCTGACAGGATGTACGATGCAATCTGAGAGTTTGTTGGTAGTCGGCTGATTGTCTTAAAACATGCAAAATGTGTGGTAAGTGGGAAATGCAGCTGCTGTCAGAAAAGACAGTACAACTGCTCTAACTGATTAAGATGACACAGTTTTGTACTCACTGTAGGAGGGTAGAGGCAGAGATTTCTGACAGATATGCCAAAATTTCAATATGTAGTAAAAATAACAAAATGCAGAATGTGCCTGTCTGAAAATCTTTTTGGATTACCCTGCTTTATAACAAGAATTGAAGAGACCAGCAGTATAGTATAACTTATATAAAAAAGTTCCTTTCCTCATTATCCTCATTCATTTTCTTTCACCTTGAAGGAAAATGACACTGGAGGATGGAAACTTCAATCAGCGAAGAAAATCTCAAAGTGACTGCTGCTGAAGTTTCAGGCAACATGGCCGTATGGAGGCAGAAAATTTTTAAATTGTGCTCCTCTTTTATAATATTATTAAAAGGGGGATTATTTAAGGGAGAATCACCTTTAGAGAGTTCAACCTTGGCAGCCAGTTCTTCTACATCAATTAATTCTTTCTAATTATTTTTCCTCAACAGAACCTTAGCAAGATAATTACTGCCCTTAAGAGCAACTCTGCTTAAAAAAGGTTTTGTGCTACTATAACTCCAATCTCCATAAAGATATTGCTAAATAATTGATAGTGCCGTGGGTTAGCAAGATAGTGAGCCGTGACTGCAGTCATAAAGAGCCGATATAGCAAAACAGTGGGCTCATCAGCCCTCAGCAGCACTTATTTTATACTGATATGCTGTGTGTGGATTCACTGGCACAATAACTGGAACAGTTAAATCTTTAAAGTAACTCAGTAAGTAAAACTTTACCATATTTTCTATCATTGTTTTCCTGCTGTGCTTTACGAGTCAGCCATATACAGGGCTGCCCCTGACCAAATTGGGGCCTTAGGGGAAATTTTATTTGCAGGCAGAGAGAGAGATTCTTATCTAATGAGTAGCAGCTGAGGTAAACGGTGCCGCAAAATTTTATTTCAACAACATATCCACCTTCAAGAGAAGCACAAGCTTCTTCTTTTATATTTTGCTTTTTTTCCCCCCAATGCGCATCCATTGTGCATTTGTGCAAAATGTGGTCCCCTCATGGAGGATGAGGCTGCGTTTAGGGAGGGGTGGCCCTGGCAGTGTACATACAGATTGCAGCCCACGGTGCACTGGTCCACCTGTGAGTTCAGAAAAGGTAATCCTTATACTGGGAGAGCACATTTTAATAAGACAAAATGCCATTCTCTTCAATATTAATAACGCCACTCTGTTTAACTTTTAAAGGCCATGCACACCCATACCTCTGCTCAGGTTATACCTCTATACTTTTTCACAGAGTTTTGATTTGTCATAAGAATGCTCAGGTGGATTCAGGTGTCCCAGAGAGGACAGCATGTACATCAGAAAGACCCTGAAACAAGACTGAATGCAGCTATTATTCATCTGTAATATTTAGGCTACTAAATGTGTTCTGTGGAAATGATGGAGGCGTTTGTCCGTGCTAACACATTCAAAAAGAGTCAGAGTCATCTGCATGCAGGATGACAGCTCCTCACCAGCTATTTTATTATCTCTATTTATTTAAAGTACACATGAAATCATTGTGTTGCGCTCTAGTTATGCAAAGTTAAGCATGTTGCACCTCCAGTTACGCCCATATCTGAGTGTCTATTTGCTTTCAAAAACAAATTCAACCTAAAAATGATCTCCACGTTTTCTTACTCATCTTCTTCACCACTACTTTCCATCATCTCCTTCAAGTTATTTTTTCAGTAAGGAGAGGAGGGCGCTGAGGGATGCAAACTTGTCTTGTCTTCCTGTAGCAGCCAGCATCAGTGAGAAACTGCAGGATCTCCTTTCAAGCTCCTTCAGTTTCAGCTCAAACTCAGAGTATTTCCAAGCCCGGGTGAGACCCGGCTACAGCAACGTGAGACTTCCTAAAGACCAAAAGTAACGCCTCACAAATTTCCAGAGAACTGAATTCATACCTCTGGGCACAGAGTCAAAGGAAAACAACACTGAGCTTCTCAAAGCTTGCAGAGATGGCACAGTTTCTATTCAGTGCTGAATGGAGCCCCGTTGCTCTATTTAAATTTAACCCCAGAAAAAAAAAATCCAGCTTCACAACCTCCTTCTCCAGACTCAGAGAGCATAAACCCCTATAGAGATCCAACATAACACAGTGCAAATATTCCAGCATCCTATGAAAGACCTACTCTAATGTGAGAAATATGCACAGAAGATGCAAGAGCAGCATTCTCAGAGCTCCTATCTAATAATTGTCACAACACTGAGGTAGTGTTCAGTGTAATCAACCCTGCTATCAGCCCTCTGCTGAATCCTCTCAGGAGAAACATGCTGATTCTTTCATCTTTCATCAAAAGCTGGATGAGAGCTGGAGTCCAAATATGCTGCTGTTTTAAAGTCCTTTTAAATGGTTTCTAACCCATTTTCCTGTCATGTTTTCAAAGACGTGTTCGTCATGAAGTGTGAAATGTCCCAGCTGAGCTCATCCAGGAGGTTTTTGATCATGTTATTCGCAGCATCTTTCAGTCATGAACAGCTCTCTGGCCACCAGTGTTTATCCAATTTTAACAAACAGTTCAGCTCCTATTTAAGAACCCAGAGAATTATCACTAATTTCAAACCGCACACTACCTGCCCAGAGCAAAATAACAGCATGGCATTCAAAGAGCGACACATTTT
Organism: Synanceia verrucosa; assembly: GCA_029721515.1. NCBI lineage: Eukaryota > Metazoa > Chordata > Actinopteri > Perciformes > Synanceiidae > Synanceia > Synanceia verrucosa. The sequence continues at coordinate 5,786,335 of CM056559.1, forward strand.
TCTCAAGAGTGAATGGATACCAAAACGAAACAGTAGTAAAAGTACTCTATATTCTGCTGTACTGGTATTCAGTTTTTGACGTAGCTGCCTCTGGTATTTGGTATTTCTATGGGACTTTTGGGACATCTACCACAGGAATGTAACCCAGGTTCTGCAGCATATATGCACAATACACACATACATAATAAAAAGTAATTGCATGTATTTTATTACAAGGAATGTTTTATCTCTAAAATATATATTTCTGTTGTTAGGATTTGTTCACATTATTCTCATTCCTTCTCCTGTCTCATGTTTTTGTGTCTCATCATCCCTTAAATAATGAGAGACTTTCCTCTTTGAAGAGGGGTTCAGTATCAACCACACACAGCTGTTGACTCGAGCATTATTAGCTGAATGATTATCATACTGTTAGGTCTTTTAACACTTCTTGGAGATCTGCTCTGTGCTGCTACACTTTCTGCTGTAGAAGCTGCGACATCTAGGATGGAGATGCCATCTGATGTGTCAGTGTGTAAGAAAGGTGGCAGGTTTGCTCTGTATTAGTAAACTAACTGTTGACTCTAAAAAGACAAAGAGGAAAGGAAGCTTGATCCATCCCAAAGAGACAAGGTGCCTATATTAGAGTACATGATAATTATTATGAAGATTGGCAATCAAACCTCTGCTGCTCAAATGGACACTAAAGTTTGGAGAAACTTCAAGGTGACCTTCACCACCCATCCTTTGTACTGTCGTCTTGTTTCATCTTTAATCGCTGGATAATCAAACTGAATTGTTTCATTTCCGTTCATTCACTCTGTTTGAATCGCTGCATCTTTAATGTTACTCCTGTGAGCTGGATTATTATATCAATAGCATAAATGAACACACATTCAGCATTTATAATTTCCATTATCTCATTTCCCCACACATACACATTTAACACTGCCGTCTTCATTTTCTTCACACATTAAAATGTGTCACCTGAGCCACTGTGACAGTATGTTGAAATACTATCCCATATCCTATACTTTTTTTATATTTCAGTTATAATATTCATCTTCTCAGACAATGGCTCTCTCTGCATTTTTTAGCCATTGACTCAGTTTTTTATTCCCAAACTTCTCGTGGCCCCACGAGCCGCAGAGTCGCCAAGCTGGCGTGTAAATAATTCATACATTTATATTCTCTTTCACACATCAATAAATAACTATTAGATATCGCTACGTGTGTGAAGAAGGCCCAAACGGAGCCCCAACCCCTGGATTGAGAAACCTCCACACTAGAGATTCTTAATGTCATTCAGTTTTAATTTTTTATTTCCTCACAGCTGCTTCATGTCAGTCGTCTGTCAGCATGAACTGAGAGAAGAATCACAGCCTCTGAAAGTGCTGTACACAGGATACATAAAAAAAATAAACAGTTTACAAAGAAAATAAAATTAATACAGTAAGATAAAAAAAATATGAGTGAGTATGATGAGTGTGTGCTCATTTATGAAATACCAGGGAGAAGAGGTGGGGTTTCATGGAAGATTTAAGAGTCTGGGAGGTTCTTATGAGGTCTGGTCCAGAGTCTAGGAGCAGCCACCATGAAGGCCCTGTCACCTCTAGACTTCAGCCTCAGAGGAGCTGAGGGCTCTGGTTGGGGAGTGGACAGGAGCTCAGTCAATAAAGTAATTCTATTCTATTCTACACAAGGGCGAGAGCATTGAGGGCTTTAAAAACCATTAAAAGAAGTTTAAAATCAATGCAAAAGCAGACCAGGAGCCAGTGAAGGGACACTAAAACTGTCCAGAGAGGAGTCAAGGAGCAATGTTCTGGATGAACTGAAGGCGGTTCATAGACGACTTGTCCAAGACAACAAACAGAGAGTTGCAGTAATCTAACCTGGATGTGATAAAAACATGGATCATCTTTTCAAGATCCACCTTCGAATAATAGCACTTGGAAGAAGCTTGTTTTCATAACAGCACTGACCTGCTTATCAAATTTAAAATTAATGTCAAAAATAAAACCAAGGCTCCTAACACAAGACAGAATGTTGGAACTCAGAGGGCCTAGGAGTTCCCTCCAAACAGATTCATTTCTGGATTCATTTAATTTAAGAAAATTTGCACTCATCCACAACTTAACTTTGCTCTGGCAATGAAGAAAGCGACCTTAGTGGCATGTAAATTTGGACATTATCCACAAAACAATGAAAAGAAATTCTGAAAAACACCCCCAAGTGGCAACATATACAAGAGGAAAAGGATAGGACCCAGGATGGAGCCTTGAGGAACTCCACAGGTCAGGAAATGTGACCTAACCGCACAGAGAACATCAGCTCTGCCAGGTAGGACCTGAACCAGCAGAGGGCAGAGCCTGTGATGTCCACATACATCATATATGGACTGCTTTCTCTAAAACCTTTGATAAAATGAGGAGCTGTGATATGGGCCAAAATTTGAGAGGTTGGAGGATCAAGATTTTTCCTTCTAATCAAAGGTTTGACAGCATGTTTTAAAGCTAAAAGGACACAGTCAGAGCTAAGACTGGCATGATCATTATTTATAACACCTGGTGATGCAGTGGTTAGCTGGGTTTGGTAGTTTGAGTGTTTGTAGTTTTCATGTTCTCCCTGTCTTCTAACTTTACCTTAACTGATGACTCTAAGTTTATTTACATCAGCTTGGGTCGACTCCAGACCCTTAGCGACTGGTTATAGATGATAACTGGATCTTTTTCTACTTCAGGAAAAGCAAAAAACAAATAGAACACATTCCCCCAAACAGCTCGTTCAGCATAATCCTGGAGCTGTAGACCAACTGTTGCACCATGCCCAATATTTACCTCATTACTGCCTTTATTTTTCTCCTGTGTAAGATTACTGGCTGGTAGGACTAGAGAACTGCCAGAGAGCAAAACGCAGGAGGTAATGAGGCAGATAGCAGACATTTGGACCCGCTATGCAATCGTTTGGCTGTGAAGCGCTTGGTTTCTGCTGCACAACATGTTGGTAGAGTTCCTAGGCTTTCTAGGCCTCTAGTGTGTTTTTAAGTTTCAGCTCCTTCACTATGAAACATTTCATATTTGCATTACCAAATGCATTGCATGCATTTTGATGGCCTCCATTCATTGCTGAAAAATATAGAGCAGATTCTGGAAGTTGTGCTAATTGTCATGCAGTTTATGTTTTTTTTAGTAATGTGATTTGCAGTATTGTTGCACTCTGTAATACAAGTCTGCACAGCATTGTGCCACATTTGGTTTTCACCTGTTTAGGATTCATAACAGACTGTTTATTCATCAATTTACTTGGGTGACGGTGTACGGGTATTTTAACAGCATATTAGTTCTAAAAGGCTGATGAAAAGACTATCGCCCGAACAGGGACTTGAACCCTGGACCCTCAGATTAAAAGTCTGATGCTCTACCGACTGAGCTATCCGGGCTCTGACAGTATCAAACGTATGTTCTTTTAAGTACACACACACACACACACACACCTGTTTCGGCTCTAATTTGTCTTTTTTTGGAAGTTAGTCGACAAGGAAGGGCGAACATGGCAGCAGAAAAAGTGTGAATATTATGAACAGAGCATGCGGTATGGCCACATTTACATGACGCAACATGTTGAAAATGGTTAAAATACAAAAGGGAAACAGTAGAAACACACACATTATACAGCATATAAACAGAATACTCCAATTAATACACATCTCGGACTATTTATTCTACTATTGTGTTATTATTATAATATCTATCGGTCTTGATCTGCCATTTACAGATTATAATCTACCGCCATCTAGCGGCCACACCGCGCAGTACAGCTTTGTCTCGCTGACGTCATACAATAATAAGGAAGTAGCAGGCAAACAAGCTGCCCGAGCCAGGTAGATGGTTTTGAGTGCATTTGTTGTTTTAATAGACGTTGTAAATGTCTCCGTATTGATGTTTCCTCTTGTTTCTGTGTTTCCTGAAGGAGCTCCATGGAGAAATACTGTGTGCTCAGAGTCATCGGTCAGGGCTCCTTCGGTCGGGCTCTGTTGGTCCAGTGTAACAGCAGCCAGCAGAAGTATGTGGTCAAGGAAATCCAGCTGCCAAAGGTATGTGGCAAAAAAATGCATACCCTCACGTGTGTGGTGGGACAGGTGCAGAAAGCCATAAATACTGAGTCGTATAATGTTGTTGGGTTTGTACCACCCCGCTGCAGACTGCATATTAACTCAGACCCTTCTGACTGCTGTGTCCTGGGGATAGAGAAATGTTATTTGCTCTGTGCTGATAACCCACCAGATTGTTGCCTACAGAGACGTGGAGGCTGTTTGTTTTGCATCATAGTGAATTTATTCCTGCTTGTATTTGCATTTTTATAGAATCAGGCCAAATTGGAGAATCCAAGGAGAGAAGCCGTCCTGCTGTCCAGAATGAAACATCCTCATATCGTGGCCTTCAGGGAGGCATTTGAAGGTATTCCCAGACCTAACTCAGTTATTACAAAAGGCATACAGCTCTTCTGGTTTGGACTGTGGAAAAGAAAAGGTGTTGTGGTTGTGTTTGCTCAGCTGATGACCTCCTGTGTATTGTCATGGAGTACTGCAGTGGAGGAGACCTGCTCCAGAGGATCCGCCAGCAGAAACCTGCACAGTTCTGTGTCGATGATGTAGGTCTTGACTTCATGTAACTGCTCTCACTATGTGATGCCATTGGTTTGTTCTCCTTTTTAAGTGTTGTCTCATTGTGTTTCCAGATCTTGAGGTGGTTTGCTCAAATGTGTGCTGCCACACAGCATATCCATGACAAACGGGTTTTACACAGAGATCTGAAGAGCAAGGTACAGCAGTCTGATTATTATTATATGCTAACATGCCTAAATAAATGGAAAAGACATTTTTATCTTATTTTTCCCTCTGGGACGTTGATAGCTTAGTTTATTGGTTGGATGAGTGCTGATAAAATGTCATCATCGTGAGCGCTGTGGAGTGAAATGAACAATGATCAAGTTGCTGATCGAGATAAGATCACACATTATCTTCCACTCATGAATAATATCATTATTTTTCCCCAGCTGACTGCTCTTATTTTTGCTTCACGTCAAGTCATTACTTGTTTTTCATTATCTTATCCAGAATGTTTTCCTGACCCATAATGGGACAATCAAGCTCGGCGACTTTGGCTCGGCGTGTATTCTTAACAGGTACAGGAAGAAGTAAATGATTGATTTACTGCTTTTATATTTCAGCTCTGACTATTTTTTTTGTAATTGTGTCTCAGCTCAAAGGCATATGCTCATGCATATGTGGGGACGCCATATTATGTGGCTCCGGAAATCTGGGACAATAAGCCATACAACAATAAGAGGTATGAGTTTGGCTCTATTTTATATAGCATCAGATGGAAATATAACAAAACATTAACAGCCTAAGACTAAAACCACAATCTGCACCAACAACAATAGAATAAAAATCCAAACAAATTATTTTGCCAGTTTTTAATACTATTAGTATGTCAGTCAAAACTTCAACAAAAAGATCTGTTTTGTTTTGAAAAGTGGGGGAAAAGGGGGAAAAAAAAAACAGAAATCTTTTCCCAGTCGGGGGTTGTTCAGTCTCCGTCCTCTTGGGCGTGTCCTCCTGCCTTCAGCCTTTCAGTCAGCTGATTGGAGATGAGCTGCAGCTGGTTCTCCCCATGACTCAAGCATGTGGTGAAGATGTGCTATACATGCTCTGTTTGCTTTATTGGTGCATCGTTGTGATCAAAAACTCAAAACTTTCATACTTTAAAACGACTCTCATGTTTTGTTTTTTTTTTCTCATGAGTTTTCCTTCCAGGCTTGATTTTCCATCAACATAACTTGAACAGAGCTTTACATTATCCAGTATTGGATTTTAAAGTGTCAATAAATGCATTGACAATGAAGAGCAGCTTTGTGTTCTCAGCTTAGCAGTGATTATATAAGACATGTGGGTTATCTTTCTGACGTGATGAAATGTCTGCTGTGGATGAATAACCTCTTCTATGTTGTTGTGTGTGGCAGTGATGTGTGGTCTCTGGGCTGCGTTCTCTACGAACTCTGCACCCTGCGACACCCGGTACTTCCCCTCCCTCCTCTCAGCATGTATCACTGGATCGTTGTGTGAAACACTTCTGCTGTGAGATACTGCACGGCTCAATATTCAGCTGAGTCAGAGTATCTGCTGTGTTTTTTTTTTTGTTTTTTTTTGCTGTGTAGTTTGTTTCCTCACACCTCACCTCACTGTGTCCAGTTCCAGGCCTCCAGCTGGAAGAGTCTGATTCTTAAGGTGTGCCGGGGTGCGTACCCCCCCCTCCCCAGTCACCTGCCCTACGAGCTGCAGTATCTGCTGAAGCAGATGTTTAAGACAAACCCAAAAGACAGGCCGTCCCTGCACAGCATCCTGACCTCTCACCGGGTCTCCAGACTCCTGCGAACACATCTGCCCCCCCAGGTACACACACCTGCGCACTTAAAAGAGCTCTTCGCTGCAGTTGAGCTTCTGCATGGTGACAGCCTCTAAAACAGCTGAAGTGAGTTTATGGCTGCTCATCCATCAGTACAGCATACTGTCACAACATGGTGTCAAAGTGAGGATTTAAACAATTTCCCCACCTGTGGTGACCCTATGTGGAATCTGACCTTTGACAAGCTGCTGTTAGTTCAGATGGCCACGCAGCTCATGTTATGTGTTTGATTTACTGCAGTGCTCTGAATCTTTTACAGGCACTAGAGACACAGGAAGAGGGGAGGCGTACGGGTCGATGGAGTAGAGAGGAGGGAAAGAAAGTGGCTGATCTTCTGGGAGAAAAGAGTTTAATGAAAACGTCAACGTTTGAAGGTAGAGTCCAAGTCAAACTGGTCAGTGTTGTCAAGAAAAAAAGCATACAGTGATGTGATTCTGTGAGGAGCACATCACAGAAATGTTTATTAGGACTGGTAGCAACCTACACATGCTTATCAGTGAAACACATAACACATAATTCTCAATTTAATAATCAAGTTTTGATCATTCTGACAGCACTCAGCCTTCCCCAACACACAGGAAAAGCACTCTATGAGTAGTTTGTATAATAATTATAGATATTTAATTTTGAAAACCCAATAAAGGTGAAGGAAGGAGAAATTAGTGCAAAAAGATGGATAATAAAACAAAACAAATTTCTATGATCACGAGATGCTCTTGTTCTCTGCTAGAGCATTGTTTTTGGCGAGAGCTTCCCGAATCTTTTACATTTTCCTGTTTATATTTTGATATATTTTTTTGTTTTCATTCATGCAGCGTGTTCAGAATAGAAATATTATTTCATGTCAGGACCCTCAAAAATGTACCCTAAGTAACATTTTACCTCAGGTGTGGAGATACCTGCAGCCCACTGTGAAAGCACAGAGCTGGTTTGTCGAAAGCAGTGGGCTGCTGAGCCGTCAGACACTGTGCTGCAGATGTTGGCCGATGCCAGCATCGTCTCATCTGACAGCATGGCATCAACAAACCAGATGACCATATGTTCAACTCACGGAGGTATGATATCAATAGCAGAGTTTCCACTTCATCATTTGTGCAAAATTCAAATTTGGAATGAAGCAGAGCATCAGATGTATCCTTGTTTTTGCAGGTGTGGCAGTAGAGCCAGAGGACGGCCGGCAGAGACGACGATGGGACAGAAATCCTCCTGAGAGGCTCCTGAGTCTGCTGGAGAAGGCCCAGCTGAACAGAGCCTTCAGCACCTTTTTGATAAACGCAGGAAGTCTGTTGATTTCTGAATATGTCATATTTCTGTCACTTTTCTGTCGCAGTGGGTCGTGGGTGATATAAACAGTCCCCTGTGGTTTCTACTTCCAGGTGACGACCCTCTGGTGGGACCGCTCTCCCAGCAGCAGGCCGATGACACTGACGGTCCTGAGCCTGGCGTGGTCGTAGACGAGGACCGGATGCAGCCTCGCTCTGATGACGAGGACACGTGAGTGACATCATCTAATCTGAGTGTACGGTACATTAGCAGGACAAAAAGGCTCCTGCTTTTATTCACAAGTCCACATGATTGATCATTAGCACTGGTTTTGCTCAGTGTAGCACTTTATGTACAAATCTTGAAAGACACTAATGGAAAATGTGTTGGTCTTAATGAAATGTGTATGGATCTGAAAAGTACGATATGCTTGGGCTTTATTTTTCAAAATATAGAAAAAATAATGAAATTTTTGACTCGCTTTTGAGCTTTCAGAGCAAAGATGAGCAAAATACAACATAGCACCTGGAAAAATTAGCATTATACACATTGAGAGTCACATAAAACTATAATGTATGTAAAGACTTGTTCAAATCTGTTGAATGTATGGAGTGGACTGTTTTTATGACCTCTAATATGAAAACAAAGTGGAATTTGTTTGTTTTCTCATCACAGAGACTTTGAGGAAGACTCTCCATGCGACTGGATGGATGAAGCTGAGAAAATGTTTTTGGAGCACAATTATTGATGTTGACAAAAACTCATTTATAGTATGTTCTATTTAAAAAAATGTCTGTCTCAAGTTCTGCACTGATGATTATGATGGCAGTGCTGCAGCGAAACGCTAACATTTGAATATAATATTGTTGTCATAAAGCTTGTTTTACATAAAGATGTCGAGGTGTGTGTGTGTGTGTGTGTGTGTGTCTGTGTGTCTGTGTGTTTTTGAGGTGTGTCTGTGCTTTGCCTCTCATCAGGTTACCAATGATAACATCCCCAGTCGACTGAGGTCGTCTGGAAGCTCCTGTTTTGCTTGTTGAGGAAGCAGGAAATATTAGCCTCAGAGCAGATGGGTCTTCATGAGGTCACACCATTTTGAGTCCTCCCACACCTTTTGATGTCCGTTTCCTCAGCAATATCATAAGTAGACTAAACATGTTCTTTTATTCTCTTTGTGAGTCACTAACAGAGCAGACATCTGGAGCCTTCAGCTGTTGTTTTATTGTTAATGGGCTGAGCAGGCAGTGGTGCAGTCACAGACATGACAGCAGTGTGTGCCACTAGGTGGAGTTCAAATCACTGATGTGAACCTTTTCTAGTGAGATATAATTAATCAGTTGTAGATAAATGTGGGGGTGCTCTGCCTGGTTACTGGTGCTCTGAAGAGCATAAATAGGTTTAACATAAGGGAACAAGTATGGCCTGTTACTCTCTTTGTTTTGACAAATTAGAGGCCCTACAATATGAATAAAAGCAGCCTAACCACATGTTTGGCAGCAGTAAACGAGAAACAAAGCCTCGCCCATGGCAGTTTGGGCTCAACAGGATATAGATACAACAGACCCTTGAGTCAACAAAACTATAATGATGCTGATTCACCAACAGTCACACCAGGGATGGATTATCCTGCTGCCAAAGTTCCTCTGGTGACTGAAGCCTCCCATCTGCTAACTATGTGGGAGTCCAGATATCTGTTTTATTAAGGAAGCCTGGGGCTGCAGCTCTCCCCTTATCTTCAAGACACACTGAATCCCCCTCCAGGGCTCGCACCCAAGCCCCCTGCTTTTTTATTCAAACTATATTTCCCCTTGCCCCTCTGAAGATGCCCATGTCGAGCAGGGATACAGATAAAGTGGTGTAGCATTGCCGAGCTGAACCGCCATGCTGTGTGCTCTGCAGATATGAGGGTCTCCCATCACTTTCCATGACGTCTTTATACAGCAGCTCAACAAATGTAATTGAAGGAGTCAGAATTGCTTGTTTATACTATAATCAAAATCAAATTTCTTCATTAGACACTAACGCTTTGAGCATTTCAAGATATTGTGATGAATGTTTAAAAAAGATTTAAACACGTTTCCTCAAACTAACAGAAAAGTTGTACTCGTATTGTTTTGGCACCAATGACAAAACCTTTACACACAACCTGAATTCCACTTGTACGTGGCAGATTTTCACTCGGTAATAATAAACAGGCAGTCATAATGACAGATGACACAATGACAGAACATCATATTATATACAGAAGATCTATTCATATTCTCTGTGCTATATTTCACCATACCATCTTTCTTATTCTGATTATATTACTAATTTGCCCCAATGCCACTAATTTACTAATATAGCAAGCTGGGAAATTTTGAACATTAGAAACTTGACACATTAGACTTTTTGTTCACATGAAAATGTGCAAGTGTTCCTGTTATTTAGTCCACCCTCTTCAACTGCTGGGTCAAGGGTGCAAAAAAAAAACCTGACTGAACAATTTTCTGAAGTTGTACTTCATAAAATATGGAGCCAAACAAGCAGATGAACAGGAGCTTCCTCTTGCAGGAAGGATGTGAAGTTGTGTCTGTTGTATCTCAACGGCTATAAATGGGTCAAAAACAATGTTTCTCTGTGAATAAATTGCTCTTCTGTGTGGCGCTGAGTGTTAACAGTATGGTTGAGAGGTCAAAGTCAGATTAGTGTGATGGTACACGACACCATCTTGTTACTTCCTGAGTTGATATTAACTCAGTGCTTTTGTGGACGAGGTAAAGCAAAAGCGCGGTGTCTTGGTTCAGCACATTGTGTACAAGCTGTGCACGCATGGTGATAGCACTTCCTCTCTCTTACTCATTCTCAAACACGCACTCTGTGTTTCAGTGTGTGCTCAGGGCCACAGTGAGGTTGAATCTCTAGCCACCGCATCAGACATCTGAAGTGCTTCATTGATTTTCCTCCTGGTGACCTGATAGTAACAATCAAGTAGCTTCCCCTCTTATCAAATGATGCTCTAAAAAACCCTGTGAGTGTCTTTTTGGGGGTGGGCGTGCACACCTCGACCTGTAGCTTCTGTCATCGCCGGTGATGAAATATTGACGCTCGTTATCTGCAGCAATCTGTGTTTGCCTTTTGTCTGCCTGTCACTGTGCCTGCTTTCTAAGTGCCTCCAGCTTCACACAGGAAGGGCTCCACAGATGCAAGATGACCCGGTGATCTCTGGCTACTGATGCTTAGAAAGGCATTTTCTACTCAAGTCCTCTTTCAATTTTCTTATTTGGAGCAAACTGAAGGGAGTAGTGTTCACATTTCTACTGGTTTTTAAGATGTTCAGGTACATTCGTTTCTGCAGTTGAGTTTCTAGTGGACATTTATAGCCTCAGTGGTATCAACCACACGGTGAGGGAAACAATGAAACTGTAACCCACTAAAGAGAATTGCTGTTTATTCTTCACGGGGAGCAGCTCTTCCTGTTAATAACAAAGGACTTAGGCGCTGCAGTTGGGAGTCTCTTTTCATGGGAGCTGTCATTGTTATGATTATTTCAAGCCCTCTGCAGTGACCTGCCATTGTCTCCTGCCAGTGTGTTGTTGCTCCATATCAGACAATAGACAAGCGGGGTTTGTCAGAGCTCCACAATTCATCGGCTGCCCAAAGTGAAAAGGTCAGGAACAGTTAAATTTGGACTGTGAAGTGGGACAGTGCAGGTTATCAGTAGTTTTAAATGCTGCTATTGTTTGTGGCTCATATGGCTGCTGGGGCCTGATGGGTCCACCTTCAGGCTGGGTCACAGGCTCTGCTGGCCCATCCCTTTGCCATCCTTCCTTTGAGCCAATAATAGACCAATAGCAGCCTCTCAAAGAGTTCCTCTTGCACCTAACATGCAGTTGAAATCAGGTGCCCTGCAAACATTTTAATGGGGTAAGAAATAGGTTACAATATAGCATACCAGCTTGAACTCTTGGACTAATATTTTGTCTTGTCTGAGTAGAAATTGAATTTGAGTGCTTGCTTCCTTATCACTTCACTGATCTAAAAGTGAATTTCATATCATGTGCAGTCCTCCCCCTTCTTTCACTTCAGTCTCTCCTCAGCTTTTTCAGATTATCTCACCTCTGCTATTTCATCTCTGTTCATCATATCCTGTAGAGAGCAATGCCTTGCGGTGGAGTTTTGAAATGAGTCAGATTTGTTGCACTCGCTGCATGACTTTAATGCAGAAACACTCCTGCAGTGAACACAGTGAAGGGGTCTAAAGTGGAGCTTTGAAAACAAATAGCAAATTTTCTAATGATGTTACATGTCTATTAAATCACACAATGCTCCAGTGTTTCACATTTTCTGATGTGTTTTATCAGGGCAGTCATCAGCCTCCATTCATTTCATGGAAATCATGGAAGTCTGTAATATTACATAACTCAGGCAGCAGTTTTTAACATGAAGAAACAAACAGAAAGAAGTGGAAGGTGGGGGGACATGTAACTATGTTAAAGTCCACAGGATACTTAACAAAATGATTTATAATAACAGTCTATTATTTGTTAAGGAGCTAAAAAGTTCAGGATATAAGACGATTAAATATCACATGCTTCTCTTGCTTGATGGTTCCTCTGTGAAATTATCTTGGTCTTATCTCTCTGTCAGGCTAATTGTGTGTGTTTTCAGATCAATGCTGATAACCTTGGGGGTATCAATGAGGCTTCAGGCTATAGCGTCAATAAATTAGGTGTCTCTCCGGGAGCCTGGTTCAAAAACATGTCATCTTTGGCAGCAAAGCACACAGAGTAAATTACAATCATGACTCAGTCTTGGTAAGAGCTGTGGCTTTCAGACAACAGTGGGTTCAGACGATGGGGACATCACCTCGTCAAGGAGTCAAAGAGAGATTTTCTGTGGTTGAAGGAGACAGAATTCTGCTGAAGTAGAGAGGGAAAGTATGATGTGGTCTGAACGGCTGTGGAAATTCCTCAAGGGGAACATGCTGACCTCAAGTTTGACCTGTAAGCGTCAGCTTTTATGTGTGCTTGTGCCATGGAGTCTGCAATCAGCGTTTGTTTATGAGTGTGTGCTGAGGTGGTAGCGTACATCACTAATCCTGCTATGTGCTCAGTGGAGCCACTGGGTAAAACCTGATTCAAGGCTCGATTACCTTTTCTGCCGATCAGCTGTTTAGTTACTGCACAGATCATTTTCATCAAACTTTATTTACAATTTATTAACTAGTAAAATATTAACTAGTAAAGCTGAGCTGAGAATATCAGAATATGTTTTGTTCTCATTTTGGTACATGGTGCTTTGACAGGACATGTTTAGGATATGTGGCTATTGTGAGTTTTGACCCGATGACCTTTCCTCTCTCTCATGAGACTGTCAGTCACACCAGTGGGCTGTCCTCTCTGGTTAGAAGCTGCAGCTACTGGGGAGGATTAATGTGTCCACATTGGCTCGTCAGACATTGTTTAAATCCCCAGGAGTTTCCAGAGGAAGGACTCCCAGCTGTCTAACCTGTCCCATCAAGCAGAACATACCTAATCATACTGGGCTTTTTTCTGGTTGTAAGACCATGTTCAGTCAGGCTGAAACACTGAGAATGAAACTAAGACAGGAAGACTGCATGAGCTGTTGTGTTTGTATGTACAGTATAAGGGACTGAGACACCCTGCGGTGTACAGTGCTTTGATAGATAGGGATGTTTCCAGTATGGGAATCCCCAGAGTGGATTTGGTCAGATCTGCTAACCCCACGTCATGCTGGGACTTGTGGCTGCTCTGCACTACAGATAAAATTCTAAGGTAATTCAACGTGTTTAAAGAGTCACACAAATTGATTAAAATCAAAACACTAGAGGCATGACTTCTCAGTTTGAGAGCTCATTTCATTGAAATTTCATAGTCTTTTTCAAGTGTGACACGTGGTGCCTCTGAATTCTAGCCTGAAGGTAAAGACACATCCGTTCCATGAAGACACGAACAATAACAGGCTTTGTGCACAAACTCTATGTCAAAAGTGGCTGAAATGTCCTAATATAATTTCCTGGCTGCATTGCTGAAACACACACACATATATATATATATATATATATATATATATATATATATATATATATATATATATGTATGGGCATGAGCTTTCCTGTACTTCCATGTGTTTTAGTAAACACCACGGTGCCCACATGAAGGGAGTGTTTTATCAACATTGTTTATACTTTCTGTTTCATTCCTAAGATGTTACGCAACCAAGAGATGGTCAAATAACTCCTCCAGGGATTGATAAGGCCTGTTTATGGTCCGAGGCGACAGGGAGTTAAGGAGGATTACATGTGACTGGTTGGTGCAGTTATTTAGCTTACCTCCCTCCTTGCAGACACTGAGCCCATTCCACCTCCATTATTAGTTCAGTGCTGCCTGTGATTTTACAATGAGTGAGTCTGTGTGCTAGCATAAGCACAACAACCTGCTTTTTTTGTCAAACCACATCCTGCCAAAATGGTTGTTTAATGCAATGTTCCATCTCCCGCATTGTGTGTTTTTATTGCCTTCTCCTTCCCAGTCTGGAAGTTGTCTTGCAAGCAAGTTATCTGCCCCCCCGGCCAGCAGTTAACTTTTTATAGAGCGATAATAATACCTGTTTACTCCCAAACCAACATGGGACTGTAAATATATATATAGATGTGGAATGTGATTCCTGTTTAACTGGAAAATGTTGCGGATGAATGGGTACTGGTCACATCAGGGTAATGAACAACCATTTCCTCCTTAAATTTGTCCCGTGACTTATGCATGGAAAATGGTTGATTATCCTGAGCAGAGACCCCCTTCCCCCGAGATCCATTTAGTGGGACAGGCGCTTCACTTGTCATGTGATCCAGAGCTGTGAAGTGAATATAAAGACGAGGACCTCACCCCCCACCCAGCCCATCCTCATCTTCCCCGAAAGCTCACACATACTGAGGTCTCCAGCAGAAATTACTCCTGACACGAGTTCTCAACACACCAGAGGACCTACAGGCAGTAGGGACTGACAGAACTTCAAAGCAGCTATTAAGGGGTTCACTGGAGAGAACATGCTGGGTTTACCACAGGGGAATAGGAACCTCAAGCCAAAGGCTATAGAAACAGGCTTGTTTTTGACTCTGAGACCTGGAGGATTGCACTGACACAGCAGAAGACCTCGACTCAGCCTAACATTCATTTTGTTTTGTTTAAAATAAACTATTTATATATATGATGGATCCCTGTGTGAGGGTGTTAAAGGGGAAGTGCCATTTTTTTTTTTTACAAATTGGTCCTTATTTCTGGGATAAAATACTGCCATTTACTCATCCATTTCACTTTGGAGTCATTTGGAGTATTTCTGACGATACTGGATTTGATGATATCCATTTAACAGGAGTGAATGGGGCACTGAAATGCAGCCAGTAAATGACACAAACTTGACCATTTCTCAAATAACAGATGTTTAATAAGATGGGCTACACTATTACTATTCTCATTTGAGTCCAGAGTTGTCTGTACCTTGAGAAAATTCAGAACTAAAACAAAGCATGTATGCCTATGTGACAACATCACAAATAAGTATTTTAGTTCAGGCACTGTGAAGGCCACATAGTCTGTGAAAAGAGTCTGTTTACAGAATGAATTTTCTCAAGGTACAGACAACTCTGGACTCAAATGAGAATAGTAATAGTGTAGCCCATCTTATCAAACATCTGTTATTTGAGAAATGGTCAAGTTTGTGTCATTTACTGGCTGCATTTCAGTGCCCCTTTCACTCCTGTTAAATGGATATCATCAAATCCAAGATCATTGGAAATACTCCAAATGACTCCAAAGTGAAATGGGTGAGTAAATGACAGTATTTCATCCCAGAAATAAGGTCCGATTAGTAAAAAACGGCACTTCCCCTTTGAGTAAATAGAGCCTTTTTAATGTCATAATATTGGAAGTATTCTTGGCATCACTCTGACACCTCTCCTCTAATGCATGTGCATGTGTTCGTTTCATGACTTGTGTGTGTAATGTGCAATTGAAAAATATATATATACTAACAGAGTGAAAAAATGTAATTTCCCTCATTGAGGGATTAATAAAGGAATTTTTGAAAAATAACTCACACTATAAAATAAAAAATGTCACGCTCTGATCTAAAATCACCAGAGCAGAACAGAGTGTATGTGATGACAAGCAGTGCGGCGTCTGTGTTTTCTCACCCTGCAGCCTGCTGAGAAGGAGAGGTCAGGCTGATTAGATAACGGGTGTGTATGCAGAGGAGCCTGCTGGGCTCACATGGGGGGGTCCGATCCCTGATACAGAGAGCTTATACAACCATAAGGCTACACAACTTCATGTCCTTTAAGTAACACGCTCGCTGTAAAATGGGAACAATTATGAAACATCTACATCGGACGTTTTTTATGAGGAAGGTGTCAGTTTGTTTCCTGAAGAGATGTAGAAACTGTATTTACTTCCTTTATTTGGTTTAGACGGTCGATGTGCAGTCACATACTGTATCTTAAACTGTGATTTCCTCTGTTTGTCCCCTCTGTCTGTGCCCTGACCTTTGACCCAGATGAACCCAGCCATAAACACCTGGTGGTCAGATAACAGTTGCATATGATGAATACACACCAGCTGACTCATTCGTGCAGCTTAACAGTGATTAAACAATGATGTCTTTTTGAAATGAGCATGTGAGCATGTGTCCAAGTCGTAGAGACTCACATGAGGACAGCGCTACAAGACGGCCTCGTATGCAGATAACGTGAGCCGCCTCCAAGTTAAATTGTGCTTGTTTGTTTTCATAACAGCCCAGGCCTTTAACCCCCGTCCTTGACTCTCTCACAAGGCTTCAGCCAGAATTATAGGTGGGGTATGAATAAAGTGCCGCTGACTGACCTTTAGGCTAAGTCAACACAGTTTGAGCACCATGTCGCTTTCTGTTATTCACTCTCACGCTGTGTCGACTCCTCACCGATGCCATGTCACCAGAGAATTTGTCCACAGCAGGATAAATATTTCATACATCTGTTTTTTTGATCAAACTGGAAACACAACTTTCTTATGAAAAGTTTGACTTCATCTGAGAGGAACTGTAAGCAAGTTAATTCCCTGTCGGTCGAAGGAGCCGCCTCGTCAGAGACAATATTAAAAACACCATGTCCTTGTGGAGGAGGAAAACAAAATGTTACAGGATGATAAAATGAAATTCCTATCTGGGTTAAGTTAAACATAAAAGACACTGTCCTGCTTTCACTGCTCTCTTCTACCAACTGATCTGCTCACTGGGTTTAAACACACATCATCATGGCATAAGGTCCACTTATGCAGCACATTCCTTAACATATGTAATAAATATCTGCCTGAACATGTGCATAGTTGTTTTTGTCACTTGCCAGTAATGATGACTTCCTCTCCTTCACCACTGGTTGCCACACAGGAAGCTGGCACTCCCCAGAGGGAGTCAGGCAAACTCCACCAGCTTTTCTACTTCCACATCTTTACCTCCAAGGCAAATTTAGAGAGGAGGCAGTGAAATAGTGTGAAGTCAGACCTGTTTGCTGGAGTGCACTTTATCTAAAGGTATGATGTTGTAAATAAACAGGTACAATTTAGTTGTATATATTATGTTCTGTTAAAATCAATCCTATTCCACCATCACAAAGTAGCATTTACATGACAAAAGCTTCATTGGATTTAAACAGTACATGACTTTTATTCGTCACTGTGGCGTGAGTGCAGTATGTGGATTTCTGTGTCAGTGCATTTAACGGTCAATAAAGACATAAAGTCTAAAATAAATGCTGCCAGAACAAAAAGAGCACTTCTGTGACCTATTTGTAATTCACAATTTAAAAAAGTAAGCTTGATATAACTTTATGTTAATTTAATAGATACTATTCTAGAGTTAGCACCACAACTTACCACAGAAATGTACAAATATACAGACACATGTAGCATTCAACATCATGACTGTGCTGCGCAGTAATCACATTGCCCTCCAGGTTACTTGCTGAGTAATTGTGCATAACACAATTACACAATATTCCACAGGAAAGGGGACATTAGTAAGTAGTAATGAGCAATCCACAGATGAAAAAGGGTTGTGTACTGCAAGGTCCAAACATTTGTCCTGAGATGAAGATAATACTGCAGGTGCATCAGAAGGCACTCCAGAAAATCTGTTCCCATTGTCTCGAGGAGATTTAATGTCCTGTGGGAGGATGAATTTTAATACCTTTCATGCTGGGTGTAGTAAGCCCATCGTCACACTGAGGACTCGTTGTGAAAGACTTTAGCTTTGAGATTCCTCAGGCTGAACTGCAGGTTGGAGTTGGTTTCTGACTGCAGCGCCTCGGAGAACTTGGCGTCATACGAGCGGCTGCCCTGAGACTTCGACCTCTTGATTGAGTTCTGGATGGTCTCCGAGGTGAAATAGTAAACGATGGGATCGAAGCAGCAGTTGGACACAGCGATGCAGAGGGCCACTGGGTAGATCGTTCGAACCACCGACTCCACAAAGCAGCCTTTTAAAGTTTTAGTGCGGACCAGAGCGTAGAAAACCAAGTTGACATTGTAAGGAATGAAGCAAAAACAAAAAATAAGGAGGTGCACAATTATCATGCGCAGGATCTTTGTTTTGTTCAGCTTCCCACCACGACTGATGGTTTGGGGACGACGCAGGGTCTGCAGCACCATGATGGAGCAACATACATTGAGTAGAAGCGGGATGATGAAACCCACTGTTTCTATGAAGATCACCACCTTGGACAGGTGAGATTTCCACTGATTTGAGGAGAAGTTCTCGAAGCAGAAAATGGCGTCTGACTTGTTGTTCTCGCGTGAGGTGGTCTCCAACATGAACCCTGTGGGGAGACTCCCTGACAGCACCAACACCCACACAGCAATGCACACTATCTTAGCATTGCGCTTGGTCCTCAGCGTCCTAGAGCGAAAAGGGTGCACTATGGCTAAAAAGCGATCCACGCTGATGCAGGTGAGAAAGAGCATGCTGCCGTACATGTTGGTGTAGAACAGTGAGACGGAGACCTTGCAGAGCATCCCCCCAAAGGGCCAGTTCTGGTTGATGAAGTAGAAGACCCTCAGAGGCAGCGTGAAGACAAACAGCAGGTCAGACACGACCAAGTTCATCATGTAGGTTGTGGTCTCGTTCCTCAGCTTCAGAGAGCAGGTGAATATGTATATAGCCACAACATTGGTGATTAGCCCCACCACAAACACAATGCTGAAGACGGTGCTGTACAGTGGGTATTTGAAACCATCGTTCTTGTCGCAGGTAGAGCTGTTTGTCCAGTTATTTTCAGCCCATGGCCGGGTGAAACCGTCAGCCGGGAGGGTGCTGTTGTACATTCTGAGAGACAAAGAGTGGAGGGATGCAGGGTGTCTGTTATGTAACAGCTATATAAAGACAGGACTGTCCGGCACAATGAATTCACCATGAATGGAGAGTGAAGCACAGAACAGTCCTAAACCAGGACGCATTTAAAGACACTGTGTCATCTGATAATTCAGGCCATTGGTACAAAGGTTTCTTTCCAACACAAATGTTCATGTAAGAGAGGACTGCTGCACATGGTCAACATGATTCCCTTCCCTGTCTGGTGGAGTTATCTTGGGGGGGTTACCTTATAATGAAAAGACCCCTCCCAGAGGACAGAGATTCAGGCCTGAGCGTCCTCCCCTCCCCCTGCCCTGTGTCCCAGCCAGGCTGAGCCTCACTCAGATAAGTCAGTCTCCTTTTCACTCAAGAAGTCCTCAGTTATCACCAGCTGCTGAGTCCATGAAAGAAATGATGGAATATCCACATACAAGTCCGTTAGAGAGATGTCCACATGGCAAAATCCTCATGTCTTTGTCAGAGCCACGTCCTGTGTTTTTGTCCTCTTTGGTCCCAAAGCAGTAAACTTGTCATTTAGCTGTGCTCCTCACCACAAACCACCAGGCTCTTTCAGGAGCTGCTGCTGTCCGTCTGAGTGTCACAATGTGAGTGCTTCAGTCAGTGTTTGTCCTCAGGGTCTGCTTCCTGTCCCTCCTCTCTCTTTCTGTTTCTCCTCTTAGCAGACTGAGTCACTCAGCCTCTCTCAGGCTCAGACAGGGCACCACTTCTCCTTTGTGCCGGTATCACAGGCAGGTTTTGTACTTTGGCAGGCAGAGCAGCTGTGCTAACTCCTCCCTGCTCCCCATCTAACTCCTCCTCCTCCTTTGTCTGCTCTCTCTCTGCATTGTGAGGGAATTCATCAGAAGTTTATCATAAATGCTCAGAACTGGCTAGGACCACATACTGTTGCTTGGATCCTCATTCAATATTAATGTTTTTTTAATCTATTCCAGAAAAAGTTTAAAAATGCAATGAAAAAATGAAATGCAATACCACTAATATTGAGCTTATTATGAAGCAATTTTCCCTATCAAGTAGAGTTTAAAAGTGTACCTTATGGTCATGGTCTGGTTAGAGCATCTGTTTACTACAAATATTTAAAGGATAAATACTTAGAGCTCTGTTATGACTTAAAACATAGTAATAACACAGTAAGAGACCAGCTCTACATGTGTTTTTTGGCTGATGTAATGTTTGAAGATCAAATGTTTTTTTGAACACCTACTCACATTTACTGACAATATCAGGGGAAATATTTTGTCACTATACTAAAATTATTGTTACTCTTATTTGTCATGATTCATTTATTATATCGATCAGGGGTAACAAACTCATTGTCCTAATTCATAGGACACATTTAGCCCAGAGTGGGCTGGACCAGTTCAACCACTGCATAGTAACTTGTCAATAGTAAGTCCTCTACATGTTTTATTCTGAAAACATTCACAATTAATGAACAAACAATCCATGTAAAATTTACAGAACAGATTCCTCCAAATCTACCAACAACGAGCCGGTTCTGGCCCTTGGGCCACATATTTGACACCCGTGATATAGATAATCCAGCTGCATTATAAAATGATGTATATAGGATGCATAAGTAATAAACGTCCAATAATATGATACTTGAATTACTTGCATTCTTCAGCATAACAAGTACTTTAACTTTTAATACTTAAGGAACATTTTACTACAATATCTCATGTGTTTTCACTCAAGTATCATTCTGAACGCAGGACTGCAGAATATTTTTTTCCACCATGATGTGAAAGTTGAAAAAGTTCTTGGATTGCACTTTGTTATTTCCTCATCAGTCAAGCTGTAAATAAGACAGGAGGTCAAAAGTGCCTGAGAAGTTCACTAAAAGCCTGAGAGCCTGAGGTGACTGCCTCCGCAGGTCTGGTGGGACGAACACCAAAACTGAACCGTCTCCTTGTTGTTTTGGACAGCCTGTGTGGGCAGCAGCTCTGCTGAAGAGCAACTGTTTTATTCTGCAATGAGACAGAACAGAAAGCGTTCTCTATTCAGCCAGGCTTGTCAGTCCATGCCCACAGCTTTCTCTTCTCAGTGCTGTGAAACAGCATTCAAGTTCTCCGGTGGCACAAACTCCCCACTTGGCAGTCAGTAAAAACATGGAGGCTTTTGTTGCGAGCGAAGTAGCTTGGCAGGGAGGAATGTTAAGTTTCTAAATAATTTGCTTCAGATGACTTGAAAGTGCTTTTTGATCAGTGAATACTGTAAATTGTTTGAGTGTATTAGTGTCGGGTGCCTGTGATGGGATGTAAACTACTTGCTTGGGGTTTCCTGTCAGTAAATGAATCTTGTCTGGCAGGTAAAACAAGTGTTTTTTTCTGCCAAATCCACATTTTGTAGCTCACATTTGAATAAAACCATGTATGTCCCCATTTGGGACTGACTCCACCCAAACATATGTGTTCTACTTTAGTAATATGACACTAATCCAACCATGGTTGATTATGGCTTCACAGAACAGAGTTACCAACAATAGCCAAACAAATGAAGGAAAATCTAGCAGAGAATCAAAGAGACGGTGGGTGTTTTATGGCCTCTGTCCCTCTCTTTGTCAGCCCACCACAAAATAAACACCATCAAGGCTGGAGAGAAATGTTCAAGAAAATAGAAAAACCTGAACTATTGTCTTTCACTCGCAAAATAGTTCCATCCAGCGCATAAAAAACAAGCTCTTCACATGCAAGTATGTGGTCGCTAAACAAAAACATGCGCCTGAAATCCCTCGACTGTTAAATTTCTCACAATGCCAGGAAACTGTCTGGAACCCCCAAGGCCAAGACTGAAGGCTTTCAAACAGATGAGAAAAATGCATGAGAAAGATAACAGGTGACATAAGGCTGTTGTGTAATGACCACCGGTGGCAGGCAGAAGATTTAAATTTGATGTTCACAGTAACAGATCATTGAAATAAATGTCTGAACGAGGTGTCACTGTCATGCTTTAGTGTTTTTGGTTTTGCTGATGTTTCTCTCTCTTTCCTCTCAACGTAGTCTCATGAAATGGTTCGTATGGTTTCGTCGTATGACGAAAAGTTACGTGCAGATTTTCATTCATATCTCTACGAATGACAGGCAACATGAGCGATCAGTGTGCATGTGCGAGCCCTGAAGCGAGAGCCTTAAAAATGGTGGATATTCCTTACATTCTCAGTGGAAACTGCAACATTTTAATAAGGTTTATGCAATGAAATACACTTTGACAACATTTCTAACAATTTTTAGGGTTAGGGATAGGGTTACGGGATTAGGGTTATGGATATAAAATGCATATTTCTTATTAGAAATGTTATCAAAATGCATTACTGAGAAATTATTGAGAATGTAAGGAATGTCCGCATGTTTTCACAGAAAGAGCAGCCTGCATCAAACGTCACATGATCACAATTCTGGCTCTCGATTATGGGGGTTATAAACGAATTGTAGTGCAATACTTTTTGTAGTAATATGTACTGTATGAATATTGGATGAGAACAGCCTGTTCCTCTAGGTTTGCTCCAGGCTGGGCAGGTATGAGAGGTGAAGGTGTGGCCAGGCCTCCACCAGCTGACGAGGCTCACCTGAAGCTCATCCACAATCAAGCACTCCATTAACCCCCAGTCTGACGCAGCACGTCTCGCCAGATAATCTTCATCCCTGTACGGAGAGCAACTCTTGAGTCTTCCCATTGATCACTGCTTGTTTCCACTTTCTACTACTTACCATGTTTTCTCAGTACTTACCTGCCACTTAGCATGGTCTTCTTGTTCTTATGAGCCTTGCCACTTCTCTGCTTCATCTGATCTTCTCTGAAGCTCCCTCTGATCACCTTCTCCGTCTACCTACCTGTCCTGTGAGTTATCGTTCATAAACTCGAGTTTCACTCTCTGCTTGAGCCAGTCTGTGCTTTTGCAGCATTATGAACTGGGTGTGTGTGGAGACATTCCTGAGACACTGTTTGGATACCTGGGAAGTGTGATCCAAAACTCAGAGCTTTGATGTTGTGACTTGACTAAATTTAAAAAAAAGACTGCAACCTGAAGGAGATTTGACTTTACTTTCAACTAAATTTTGACACACAACATAGATTTAATCCTGCTTAAAGGTCTGAGTTGATGCACAGTAATACTTGATCATATGTAGAGACACATTCAGCCTGCCTGGAGCACATTTTGGCATGTACAGATATATTGGTTGATATATTGGTTGCAGCTAGAGTTAATTAGTGAGCTTCAGAGCGAGGTGGTTTTATTTGTTTGTGTTGTGAGGTAGCTTCATATCTATAATGAACATAAGAGCGGTGTGAATCTTGTCAATGAAGTCTCTGCAATGAAGAAAATGAAAGTACTTCCCAAAATTATTCATTTAAATAGGAGCATTGTTAGTTCATTTTAATGAGATTTTGTGTTTGGAAAACATTTCAGTGCACCGTGGCAGCAGCACAACTGTTATAATAACACTCACATATTATCCCATTCAAAGTCATTAAATTTAATCCTTCAGTAACAAAACTCACTTTGTTTGATATCTGCAACATGAAAAATGAGCAGCTCAAGTGAAAACTGCTGAACAAATGTCTAACTTGGCAAAAAGACACCCTGGACCACGGACAGCTTCGACTGGCTTCTAGCTCATTCCCTCATGTTCACCTTGGAAACAGACCCTGCACAAATGTTGTGCTGGCATCCACAAATTAACAAATGACAACCGACACAACCCAACAGAACTGCAGTCCATACAAGAACCACTGAGGCACAGGAAGTGATCCAGGACAGCAACAAAAGGCCTCAGTGCTCATAGACCAGAGCCTCACACATCTTTATGTGAGATGTAAAACATTAAGGAAAAGACACCAAAGGGAAGATTTTAATACCTCATATAAACTGTTTCATGCCTGAATGATCTATGAGCAGTGCAAAGACTTTATGATCTTCTCTTCATCGCAAACTAAATCCTGACAAATGTAAAAACACAAGAAAAAAGTCTGCTGCAGCCACCCTCCCCCCCCACACACACACACACACTCACACACTGCCTTATCAACTGAAAGCTTTTGACTGCTTTGTAAAACAAATAGTCCCCCACCCACAAATACTGCACCTCCCCCACTGCAACCACTGACTGCATGTACAGTAGCATAGAGAGTTTTACCACACACACACACGCATATATACTGTATAAATATATATATATATATATATATATATATATATATAAAGCTTTTCCTCCACAGCCTATCTCAGCTATTAACACCAAAAGACAGGTGAACAAATCTCAGCAGCTAATTACTGAGCGAATAACAAACAGCTCTGAATCTCAGATTTTGGATGCCTCAGAACTTACTGAGTGTTACCTACAGTATTAGTGTCCTAGATTCAGCACATAATGGTGCATGTAAGTAAAAGTAAACGGTATGTGCCTTAAACCTGGGGTCTGAAGTTAAGCTCTGCTTCACTGAAAACAAACATGAACGGGGTCGTCTGGTCTCCTGGCACCGCTGGTCCGAGCTCCATGTTTGGAATTTAAAGACCTTGGCTGTTGTTTCCATTTTCTGGATGAAGTTAACTATGAACTGAACAATCCTCCACTGACCACAAATAACTACGCAGGTGGTTTAATTTTCCCTGCTTCACCATTAATTTACATGTTTAGTGAGTGAGCTGATTGTTAGACCACCACTAATTTTGTCTCCAGGGTAAACAAGCTGTACTGCATGCTTGAATAGCTTTGCAGAGTGGTATTCATGTTATTTCCAAGGGAAACACAAGTCAGGTTTCATAGATACTGGAGCATGAAACTCAAAAAGGGGAACATGCACATTAACGCAGCCAGAAATTACATGTGGTTATAACTCTGATATGAGAGCAGCAGGGAGAGGAGCCAGCCACACAGCAGACTGGATTTTGACAAAAAGTAAGTTACCAGTACTTCGAGCTGCAGCTCTCTTTCATCAAACCAACAACTTCCTGTCAACACTGAGGCTGATAACCCAGACTAACCACCCCACAAAGCAGAAATAGAGAGCCATCACCACCCTGAACTCTCACATATAACAGCCATCAATACAAAGTTCAGTGTGCAATATATCTGTCACTGTCACTGCTGCTGTCCAATTTAACACTCTGTGCAATATAATTCAATTTATGTATCCTGTACAGTTTAGCATCCAATGCAATACATTTTTTACATTTCCTGTTTACATACATGTTACTATATACGGCTACATTTTTCAGGGAAATATTGGGATAAAGTATTATTACTCCACTCCAAACAGGAACATTTAAATGTTTCTTACACTCATGTTGCTGAGAGTTTTTCTCAACTTCCACACAAGTTCAATGCAGCTTGCAATTGTTGACACGTCAGTGTTCCGCCATGCTTAATTAAGATATTGTAACACCTTCCACTACATCAGGTAGATCATGTTATTTTCACAGTGTGAGGATGTTTGCTTGTGGCAGAGTGACAGTTTCTGGCAGCAGCTGTGTGCACTTCCTCAATTCCTCGGACGGCCGTTTAACTTACGTGTCAGCTGTGTTGGCTCATGTAGTGTTTAGTCTAAGGCTTTATTCATATAACAATATATTAACGTGACTGACAGCATAATTCTGCATACTATACTACTAAAAGGCCCCTTGCGCTGTGAAAAATGCCAAAGGATAAAATGCTCTTCTGGCAGCTGTGATGCAAGAAAATAAAAAGCCCAAATCACCTGAGAACCTCACACCAAATATCAATCCATCCATTTTCTACCGCTTATCCTCATAGGGTTGCGGGGGTGCTGGAACCTATCCCAGCTGTCTTAGGGCGGACCAAATATCCAACTATTTATTTTGGGAGAATCTATTAGCAGGAACCAAGTGACTGACTTCTCCAGAAAGTCTCAAAAAATGTTTTCACACTATTTTAAACTTCCTAAATTTCATATTTCCACACACCGTTTAT
This sequence comes from Synanceia verrucosa, assembly GCA_029721515.1. NCBI lineage: Eukaryota > Metazoa > Chordata > Actinopteri > Perciformes > Synanceiidae > Synanceia > Synanceia verrucosa. Next base: position 5,812,376 of record CM056559.1, read on the forward strand.
ATTGGACTGTCTGATCTTATTATTAAGTCCTGAATCTTCCAGACAGGTATGTGAAATCTGGAGGAAGTGTGACTGGATGATGTGATACTGTGAAGGAACAGGCATATGTGTTGAACAACAGCAGTTTCCTCTTGCAGGAAGACTCAGATTATATCCTACACATGTTCAAATAAATGCCTCCACTTCCTTCCTCTATAAAGTAAAGAACATGATACACAAGAACACACTGTCTTTGAACCAAAATGTTTCTTGCAGTTTCCTCAAAGCACAGGATGGAGCATTATATCAGAGAACAGAGTTAGAACAAAGGTTGTTATAACAGAGAGAGGCAGGTGTGAAAACCTCAACATGTCAGCATGCTTTATGTATTAAAATTTACTCCAGTGCAACACACCGCCTCCCGATGGCGCAGCACTGCCACTGGTAAAACAAAGTGTTGGGAGCTTGTTGCTAGCTGTGCATTTAAATATGATGCATGAGCTGAAAATTTAGTGAATATTATTCCACCACAGACAGACCACCAATCACAACATTGCATGTAGTTTTTAATACATTTTAGATTGTCAAACGTGACCATTAATTCTGGTGTCAACAGTTTCAGCACTTCCCATACAAAATGAAAACACACCAGCATTTTTTAGTAATTAACAAAATGTAAAAAAAAATAAAAAATAAAAACAAAATAAAAAATTGGCTTGTTAAAGGAAACATTTTTTTGCCACAGTTAATGTGGAATTCTCTGGTAACTATATTTAAAGACCCAGCAGTCATATATTTAGTGAGGCTATATTCAACACAGTCTGCATTTCCACAAAGCCTGCACTATTTCACAAGGTCCTACCAGGGGAGGGACATAAAGAAGGACCTGTAAAAGGATCCACAGGTTTGCTGCTAATAAACATACAATAAAAAAAAAACAATGAATAACCAAACTTTTGTAAACAAACCAAATGAAAAAAATCAGCTGCACTTACAGTGGAACATCACTGGCAGGCTACACAGGAGTTAGTATGTTTGTATGAAGATGGTTGATCTGAAAACAAGTAAACATGAAGAAGGATGTCACATGACTGCGCGTTTTAATATACCGGAGCTGACCTCTACAGCAAAACAGTGCAACTGTTAGTCGACGCAAACAGCGATCAGTAACTCTAAGTTTGGATGGCAAAGGTGAAGAACCACAATTTAAAAAAAGTGGCAAGATTTAACATGACTTATGCAAGAGAACAGATACTATCATTGCTCAGATACAAACTATATTTGTACAGCAAAGAAGGGGTGTCAAACATGAGCTGTTTTTTTTAATAAAACAGGGGAATAGCTCGTGTTTTCCCTTATTAAATACTAATTATCAACTTAGGAAGTTTGAGAATAAAGGCTTCAAAAGAAAAAAAAAGCAGCACAATGAGGTTACAGTACAACAAATGTATTGATTATCTATTTGGGTGAAACCTGAAACCGTTCGCCTCTCCAGTGTTAACATCCCCAATGACGAGGCTTTGAAGTGCTGATCAGCCTACTGTTTACTTTGGTCTGGGGTCGACTCTCAGGACCTCAGCGAACTGAGACCTCATCGTGTTGAATCCGTCACTACGGGGGCACTCCAGTCAGTTTTTGAAGGCTCCGTAGCGGCTGGCTTTGCTAATGAAGTTCTTGAGCAGATCATGGTCCATGTCTGCAAAGGCCTGGGTCTGCGTGACAGCTGTTAGGTGGTTGACGCAAAACTTGAAGCAGAACTCCTCCAGGTCCTAAAAATGAAGAGGGCTGTCTGGTGAGTGCTGAGGGGTATAACCGGCTAGCTACTGAGAAGGGCCCCACCACCACTATGGTGCTGGACTATAAGCTTACCCGCGCCTCATACTTGACAGCGGCAGAGAGCAGAGTGATGGCGTTCTCCTCAGAAATGCCTCTCTTGATTGTTTCCTGGCACAACCTCTTCAGCCTCGTCTCCCGGTAGAAGGTGGCTAGGTCCAGCAGCCCTGCACACACAAGAGCGACACACAGGTGAGTGTTCAGGATGACTGCACTGACCGTCAGTGTGAGGTGGTCAGGTCTGGGCTTACCAATGGCATCCTCTGGTGGCAGGTTAATAGAGTCTGTGTAGAGGTACTCCAGAAAGGCTCGGTACACCAGGTATGAGAACTGGTGGATCTCTATGGCATCTTCATCACTTTCATTAAGAAGTGCACGAAAATGCTCACATCTGGAGAGAGAAGGAAAGTTGATATAGCATGCATTAGCCTATTTGTCACAAATATGCACCTAATAACTTAGCTTTTTTGTAAATCATATTGTAGCGTCCTTCTTTCTGAGTATTAAAATCAAGGTTTACATTCATTTGTTCCAGTTATATTAATATTGTGATGTAATGTACTGCAGTCTGCATAGCAAACTACATTACCAGCCAGTGAAAATGAAATTTGAAGAAAAAAAAACAGAGAGATGAGGTTGTGATTGATCCCACAACTCAAGCAAGAACCTGCTTATAAATGACCATACTGTGTGGAAACAGTGTCTGCCTGCAAAAAAAGTATCTGAAACACTACAGTATAATTTTAATAATATTCAGAAGCGAAATGAAGTACATGTATAATATTAAATCACAGCTACAATGCAAACAGGGAGCCTCTATTCATGTTTGTAAGCACTCGTGTTCACAATGTGTGGAAATGAAATATAGTCATATACTGAAAAATCACTCTTAATGCCATATCACACTCTCTGAGGCAAAGCAAAGGCACTTTTCCAACTCCTGCAGTCTACAAAAGTTGTGTATAATACTGATAATCATTTTCCCTTACTGCTAATCTGGACTGGCTCAAAACACCACCTCCTTATCGTATCTTCTCAGGACACACTTGAGCAAACAACTGGGTCTTCGTTCTTAAATGTGTCGTTTGCATGTGATCTTGTCAGAGCACGCGTTCTGCTCTGCTGACCGGCGGTGGCGTGTGAGCTTGTGCACTGGGGTTGATGTTGCAGACAGTCTGGCTCCTTCCTACTGACGGTGCAAAAGAGCAAGGCACTGGAGCGCAGATACTTTGTGTCCAAAGCGGTTATAAAAAGAAAAGCAGGAAACAATAGTTCTGTTTGCCTCCCCGTGACATTAACAGGAAACCCCGTCTAACAGATGGAGTTCAAATATAGGCAACGCAGCAATCAGCAGGTATTGTATCTGTTAAACTCACTGTCATGGATCAGTGTGTTTGCTTTGATAATTGCTGCACAATTAACAAAATGGTTTGTCTTGATTGTTTTGTGTTTCTATAATTAACTAGCACACAATGCTGCAACATCAACGTCTGTTTCTGTTCCCCTGAAATCCTCCGGTGGTAAACCAAACACATTCATTACACATGACCAAGCACAACCTCTAAAGTGAGAAATAGACTCATGTGATCAAAGTGGAAGTCATGAGCAAAGAATAAAGAAGAGAGGAAGGTAAACCTGGAGACAATGTTTCAGTTCCTCCATCGTGTATCCAAAAGTTACAAACCAAACAAAATAAAACCAGTGTGTGTGTGAGCGAGAACAGCTCATCAACCAACTATCAACTTAAAATTCCACATGACTGGATGGGAACTCTTATCTAGCAGTCTTTGGACTGACAAAAGTTACTATTAAGTTGCACAAACTTAATCATAAGAACCATAGTAACCAAGCAGCACTAGTTCCCACTCGGCCCTTGTTTTATGTACCTAATTTTCAGCAGGGCTTTGTGAACATGAATGCACTTCCCATCAACCAAAAACTTCAGGTCAGAAATTTCTGGGCTGTCAAACTCCTTCTTTAAAGACTGCGCAACAGTCAGGTAGTCATCGCCATCTGGAAAAAAAACACAGACGTTTTTAAAGAAAAGTAAGTCAAGAGAAACATGTCACTATCAAATGAAGCTTATCAGGAGTATGTTGACATGTTTGTCATAGTTCAATGTGTGGTACACTTAAACAGAAATTCTAGATAATCACAAATGTAATAAGTGGCATTATTTACTCTCTAGCAGCTTACTGACAGCTACCAGATGAATGCATATTGCACTTACAAAAGCATGATTAGTTCATCAGGTTCTGAGTTAAACACATTTTTCAGAGGAATGTTATGAACTGAAAAAAATAAAAATGTGCCTCTGTACGAGCTAAGTTCCAAAAAAAAAAAAAAAATCAATCTGTAAACATGATTGTTTGACGTGGACAGGAAACAGTTTCCTGTTTATTTCTTCAGCCACTTCCAGGAATGTTAGGAATGTATTCCTCTGACATGTAACGGTAAATGGGACACTGTCAAATGGCAAACAAAAATACTCAATTATTGAGGATGCTATTGAAATCCTTGTGCTCTTCTTCAGTTTTAAAACTACCTATATGTTGCTATAACACTCTTACCTACTGAGAGGAGGTGCCATGTGACTGCCGGAGTGGCGAAACAGGCAAACACATCGTCTGTGCTGCTGAAGTAGGTGAGGTGGGGGCTGGCCACAGCCTGACCCCGACAATGACCCCACATCAGAACCTGCCCGCTCTGGGTCTTGGCAGCGGAAGTGTGGCTGGTGTGACATGCAGCCACCTCCACCATCCTAGCAGCAAAAACAGAACCCAAACCTTTAATACTGCTCATGTATAGACTGCTCGTGCAGAGGGTTTATTGAAATATGGTTAATCTATCATAGACAACCAGATTTCTAGTCGGCAATCAGTCTCTTATTACTTAAAGATGTTAAACAATTTATGCCTTTGAGGCATTTGGTTACTGAATCTCACAGGATCCTGTTGGGGTGGTGGAGAGAGTCACTGCTAATTGAGGCCGGGGTTAAAAACAAAGTACGAACCTGTCCTTCTCTGAGTTTATTAGTGTGGGGAGAGCTTGGTTGCTCTTATTGCCTGTTCCCAGCTGCCCATATGAGTTGGCCCCCCAGGCGTACACCATGCCCTCATTTGTAAGCGCTAATGTATGAGCATATCCACAGGCAACCTGTATGTGGAAGGAATTAAGTTGAATATTAACTGAAATGAAGACTCAAAAAAGAGCTTTATAAGACTTATCTCTACTGACGATCTTACCTGAACAATGTTGACACCTTGGAGAGCAGCGATCCTGCACGGGGTCTGCTGATTTCCATTGTTGCCCAAACCTAGCTGTCCATTGCAATTATAGCCCCAGCCATAGATCTACAAACAAGAACGACTGTGCATCTTCTAAAACACAACAGCTTTTGAATGCATGCAGATATAAAAATCAGGATAAAAAAATCAGCATAAGAACTACATAAAATAATTAGCCATGCTATCTTATGTTTCAGGGGTGACACACGTTTGCATTAGCCAACCCCTTTCAAAAAACAGGACCTGCTGAGAGCACAGACTCACTCATTCATGTTGAACATCTGCAGATGTGATGCATTACCTCTCCATTGTCCAGCACAGCCATAGAGCAGAGCTGACCACAGGCTATATTAACAACCACTTTGTTCTGCAGGCAGCTGCTGACCCGGCGAGGTGTTGGCTGATTGGCAGTAGACCCTGAACCTACTTGGCCTGAGTTGTTGTAACCCCATGCAAACACCTGAACACAGAGAGGAATGGTCACTGTCCAGTAACAAACAAATGTAGCAGAAAGAAACTCGGGAAATAAATGCACAACTGATCACCTCTCCATCAGTTGTGAGGGCAATAGTGTGGTGGGAGCCACAGGCCACCTCTGTCACTCTTTTGCCGAGGAGGTTGGTGGAAACCAGTGCGGGGGTCAATCCGTGGTTGGTGGTGCCATTTCCCACCTGGCTGTAGCCATTATGGCCCCAAGCAAACACCTCTCCATCTGTGTAACAGCAGGCCAACTTTCATTCATGTTGTCACAGTGGTTAATATTTTATTAATAATAGATAAGAAGCAGTCAAGATTTCAGGCAGAGTAAAAACATGTGGATAAAAGGCAAAATCAGTGTTCCCAAAAAATTCTAACACTTGACAACAAATAAATCAATATCTGTCATGTTTCCTGACGTCTCAGTTTTGTTTATACCACTGACTGGCATAAAACATTTGAAAACATTCTGGTTGGTAAACAAAAAGCCTATTTATCCATCTGTTACAATCATATTATCCATGTGAACATAAGCCAAGCACAGAATGGCCCGCTAAGGGTTACAATATTTGCCTACAGTTTGACGCAACACTGAGCAACTAGTTTACCCACAAATAACAAGAAGGTCACATACCTGTACCAAAACACACTGAACTGTTAACTGTCTGGGTGCAAACCTGCCACTTATAACAGACAGATTGTCTTTAGCTGATGTAGATACAAGTTATTAGAGTATAAATCCAGACTCTCTGCATGTATCATCTTGATGTTTGTGATGTCATACTTAAACATGCTGAGGGTACGTTTCCCCAGGGACAAACAACAGTTTTCTGGGCTGGATTACCTGCAGTGGCAATAACAACATGCGGCCCTGTTCCATAGCTTAGGGACACAATCTTCTTTCCACACAAGACATCAATTCGGCGCGGCTCAATAGTGCTTTGAAGGTCTCCAAGCCCTAAACAGCCACTGCAGTTGGTGCCCAGAGCAAAGACCTGCAAAAACCAAACATCTGTGGTGAAATGGTGCTGATGCATGAATGCTACATTTAGTTAGAGGAGACTAAGCAATATATAACACTGAAAAATTGTGACTATATGAAATCTTTTCAGTTTTAATTAATTGTCTGCTATGATACGTCAACTGTATGGGCCACAGGGACAAGTAAATGAGCAGCTGAGGCACGACATACACCTTTCCGCAGGATAAAAATGGAGCTCGCCCAGGTATTAGGCCTGTGTGGCTAAAGATAGCCTCATTCTATCTGCTTATCTCTGTACCTGGAAGTGCAACCTGTTTCAACCACAAAGTGAGAGGCCTGCAACATTTCTCCATCCACTTCTAAACAGACAACAATTATGAAAGGAGATTAATTCTATCAGGTCTTGCAATATATCTCCCATGATGTAAATAAAAGGATTAAAGCACCCGTGCTTAAAGCCAAAGTGTTACCTCGTCATTGACTGTGACGTAGAGGGCTTCATTCGCTGCACTGCCAAAGACACAAGCCTGCCGAATAAGCCGTAGTTCCTCAGGAGGAAGGAGAGCAAACACTGGCCACTTCCCCACGTCCAGCATACTATTCAGCTGTGAAATGAGGAAAAAACACAGTTTAGGTACATGTGAGTCATCCAGATATTTTGATTTGTTATATATTAAAATATAGTGTACAAAATCAACGAGAATGGGAAGAAAAAAAGGTATTTTTTCTTCTTCTAACACATGCATGTTCCTTTGTCTCAACATTGTAGACTTATTGTTTGAGAGCAAGAAGGGATCCACGAGTTACAGTAAAATGCAGCCAAGCAGGAATATGGTGAAGTCAAACCATTCCTGCTCCTGTATATAAAGCCTTGATCACATGAACATCCCTACAGCAGTTGTTGTTGTTAATCAAAGTTATCAAGATATGCGGTCTTATTAATATACTGTAATCCAAAAATTAAGTGCTGTCCAGTATGTAGCGCAGGATACAGAAAAAGCTGAGAGGATAAATAATCTGTCTCAAACAGCTCAGACAGTCAATGGGCACTGAGCCTAGTTTTGTAGACAGATTAAAATATGGTGTTGATACCGTTTCACAGAGGTAAGTCCAGGTTAGGCCACCTCATCATTTCATTTTCTTCTCTCATATGTGAAGTACTGTATTTTTTTTTATTTACATCATGATGGCATCCCACATAAATAGACTGGAAATGAATAACTTCAGTATTTCATTCAGCTTATTTAGCATTTTGACTCTTTTCCCAAAATCAATATATGTTCATAAAACCACCCTGTGTCCTTGTGTAAAGCTGCCTTCATATAAACTCATACTGTATAAGATTAGGTAGAAGACATATAAAGGGAATACTGCACCAGATTTAGCACCTTTAAGCACTTGAATTATAAACACTAGTGTCCATCTGTTCAGACTGCGGTGATCTTCCCTCAATGAGCAACAACAAGGCTGCACTTCACATGAACTCAGACGACCTCATGAACCCCGTCCCTCTTTACAGTACAGCTACTCGCTGCTTTTATGCAGACATGTCCGGCACTTCAACATGTGACGAAGAGGACACACATATTAATACCAACCGACACAAAACAACAAGTAAAAACAACCGGCCGTGTTGCGTTCTAAGACTAGGAAACTAGCAACACAATAGCAGCTAGTGTAGCATCTATCAATAATTTAGCTGCAGCCTGACTCCCACAGCTCAAAACAAAACTGTTATGCTAATCAGCATGAGGGGACTTCTTGCTCCTCTTCTCACACAGCCATGGCTGACGACTCACTGTTTACGTTACCTTTCAGTTGTTCTAGCTAATGTATCGTCCGCGATCTCGTTTTCTAATCACTGAACACTGGAACATTGAAAAGTTGCCGGTCAACATGTTGGCAAATTAAGTTGTTGATGGAATCATCTCGGTGATCTGGGTGGATCCAGCCTCTCATCAGTTGCTGTGGTTGCAGCAGAGAGCAGTTACAGTGAAGTTAGCATTGACCGCTAGCGACTGAAAAAAACACACTACCGTTACTTCCTGTAGTGCGGTGGTGCGTTCACAGACAATCGGAGAAACTTACAATAAGAGTTGCGGGCAAAATGCACTTTATATCTTTCAATCATGTTTTGTGAAGCAGCTGTCTGCTTGATATTTTACTAAATAAACTCCAATCAGTTTGTTTTAAATGTTAAAATTTAGTGGAAAGGGCTATTAAATTCATTAAAAAAAATAAAATCTAAATAAAGTTATAAATAAACTTATTGTGATATCTCGATTAGTACTGAAATTAGTACCAAAATTTGGAACCTTTTTTGGTGATGACTATATTGGAGAAATGCTATGCTATGCAGCTTGTTCAATATGGATCTACTAACCTAGATAACATCAAAACATCTAAAACCATAGACAAACTAACGCTGTATTTAATTTGTAAGATTAACGTCACACAAAATCAACAACATTTACACACCAGATGCACCTGATCCTATTTTGCTGAATAAAGTGACTTTGCTTTGATTTTGTTTTACCTACATGATAAAATGTGAGTGACACAACTCCATGCAGGTCTAATGCTCACTAATAAGTAATAACTGTCGGAAGGACTAAAATGGGGAAACAAGTGTAAAGTGTAACCTGAGGGTGGTCTCAGAGGAAAGGCCATGTTGTAAATCAAAATCATAAGGGTTTATTCTCTGTATGGTGGCCCTTTTTGGACAGCTCAGCCTCAACTGTTTTGTTAGACTTGCTGTAGTCAGCATGTCAATATGATTATGTTCAGTGAACATTAAGCATGCTAGTGTTAGACCAAAATGTACGCTACTCATGAAACTAGGCTATCATAATATGGGAACAATAGAAACAATTTAACAAACAAAACATGGAGGAAAACCTGCCTTACTGGTTGGAACTGAAATGTAAAACTCAGTCTGTGGTTAAACTCTCTGTAATATATATAGCAGCCAGCAGGGGGAGCCATGGATAGCCAAGTCTTCGTTCATGACACATTGCATTTGTTTGTGCCACAGTTTTACGTATCTCATGTTCATATTGTGGCCAAATTCGTATGTGTTATTAGCAAGTATTTTTTTTGTTTTAATAATGCAGTGATGTGCTTAGGATACGTATGATGTAATTTACATGATTGTGATGTACAAACAGTTTATAGCCTAGAAGTGTGCTGTGCATGGGATTATTTTTTTGGGTAAAAGAAGAGTGAGATTGCTACCTTTGTAACATGTAACAGGCTGCATCCACCTCTATCACATTTATTTTATGTTTCTCAGACTGCGATTGATAGAGACACGTCACCCTTCAGGCCTTCCTAAAAACCATAATCATGGAGGTAGACTGGTGAAGTTAATTACTACTGCACGAGGTTACGGTCCACAACCACGTCACAATCTAACTGCACAACAGTGAGACATAAATTATAAAGGTTTCTCTTCGCAATCTGGGAATTTGGGATTTGTCATGAGTTGCTGTAACCGGCGCATGCGCACACTGCTCGTTGTGAGCGATGGCGAAATTCCTGACTTTTGTGTGAGGAGCAGGGTTGGATGGAAAGTTATCTCGATAAAACTGGCAATCGGACTGACATTATCAATACCTAGTGTCGTCACTGTCGCTCACTAGTCACTTCGATCTGTTTTTTGGGTGTCGTCAACACGAGCGGTCGTCGTTCATACAAGGAGAAAAACATATCTTCATCTTGCTAACAACTAGCTAGGTAGCATTAGGTAGCTAACACTGGCATGTTATATGCTGCCTTGGTTTGTGTTTATCTAGGTAGCTAGCAAGGAAACCGTCTCAGGTGTTGCATAAAGTCACCGGAGCTCGCTGACGGTAAATATTTTGGTGAAGAGCTGCAGAGAAATCATCACTGAGCATCGACGTGTGAGCCAAGACTGCTGCTGCTGTGCCGACTGACTGAGTGAGTAGCGTTAGCTGGTAATAACCCACTTATGTTACTCACGGTCTGTGGTGTATTAACCGAATCTCTACATGAAAACTCTTAAGTAAGCTCTAATATTATCGTCTGTGAATTAGCTGAACGTGATTTTGCAGTTAGATAGAATAGTTGTGACATAACGCCAAGCACACACCTGTAGCTAGAGTAAACACTCGGCTGCAACTGTAATGCTGCTAGCCAGGTTAACGCAGCTACAACACATAAGGAACATCACATCTAAACGTTGATTTTAGTGTTATAAAAGAGACATGTTGAACACGTTTGGAGATGATAGAGATTGTAAGAAAGCAGAGATAGGGTTAGTAAAGTAGGTAACAGTTTGTCAAATTCATGCACTAAATGGAAAAGCAGCTGTTTGACACAGATAGACATAAGAGAGCATTGGTAGTTCTTAGTAACAGGCGACCAAATGATCCAGGTCAGTATACACGTGGAGCCTGATCTTCCTCATCATTATCATACTTTCTGTTTATGCCTTTATCTAATCTTGAATTTCTCTCATAAAGTATCTATCTATCTATCCATCCACCCATCCATCCATCCAACCCATTCAGGGTTTTTCCCTGAAACTGAAAAACAGCTGTTGTTGAGTCCTCCCTCAGCCACATTCAAATATGATCTGTAGTCAACAACAGATGTGTGATTTCGATTCAGAAGAAGCCTAATATTTTTTATGCTGCAAAATAAAAGGTTTTGGTATGATCCAGCTGTAATCAAAATCAAATTTATTTGACGAATGCATGCTTATAGATATAAATGAGGACAGAGAAGGGTCAGCAGTATACAGGACTTTTGTGTAGACAAGTAATGAAAATAAGTCTGTCATATACAGTATAACTAAAAGCACCAATGATAAAGTAGGAAAATAAATCATATAAGCTGAGTCATCTGGAAGTTGTAAACAGTACAAATGGTGCAATGGATTTTATATAGTATTATTGTTTTAACTTTTATGGTCTCATTTTCTGAGAGAAGCTGTGGGAACAAAGAGGGCAAAGTACCTATTCTTAAAATGATTTCTTTTTTAGTACAGGTAACATGGCACTCATGCAGCTTCCACATATAATTCCTACCATACTAAAACATTTAATATCAAAGTATGTTGTTTGGGAAATAATAATCTGCCTAATCACCTGTCAATTCTCAAATTCCAATGTGAGAATAAAATTGCATTGATACATGGGGGAATCATGGATTCCTCTTTGTTCTTCTCCTTTTACCAACACTATTGAGTATTCTTGGCAAGTAATTTCAGCCTTGAGGATGAATTTCCTTGAAGTTGACTTGTTATGGAGTAATATGCCAAGTGATTGCACTGCTTGACTGTGAGGCCTGATGACCGGAAAAGGAGCCAGTCGTCATCATCATCTGAGGCCTGCTGGGCTAATTATCACATGCTGGCTCTCAAACCCCGTTCATTGACCATCACTGTGTAAACGGACTGTGTTGTTTAAGCTTAAGGATGGGAGGAGCTCAAACTAACAGATAAGCCAGATCACTGCAAGGTGTAGTAGCGCATGCGCTAGATTGTAATTAGGTTCAAGGACACATGATGCATTTCTCTCGTGGTGTTCTCTTGGGTTTTTTTTTCTTTTTGACAGTATTTTTGTAAGCCATGTAATCTCTTCATGTATTTTTTCACAGGCGGTCAGGCCTTAGTCTTAGTTCATTGCAGTGTTTTCTTCCCTGGATACTCTCATAGGGTCTGATTTGACATAAGCTTATGTATAATCTCTCGGTTGATTAGCATTTGTTTATTATGAGGATTTTCTATATATTGTATGCCTCCATAGTCACCTTATTATGTGAATGACGTGAGCCCACTTAGACAGCATTATGCGCTTGAATTTGTTATGTTGCCTGAGAAACATTTGGCATTTGTTCAGTTTATGTGGTTAGCATTTTTTCATGTATAATAATTTCTCTCTTCTCCTGTACCCCTTCCTTTAAAATCACTGGTTAAACACAATACAGACAGATGTACTGTAGTGTTTAGCAAGCTGTCCATACCTGTCACCTGACAGATGCCATGCACAATACAGTAATGCAGTCTGCCACCTGATGCCTGCTTTGTTTCTTTTCCTCTTACATGTAAGGAAAAATTTCCTTTCAAGTCATCAGTTGTATAATTGAGTGCAGTGGTTTTGAACTTATTTTCTCCTCTAAATTACCTCCAACTATTGAGACACAAATTACACAAATATAAGTGGAGCATACAACCTGTAGCAGAGACGAATACCAAATGGACAACGGCTCAAACTTTTACCTACAGGTCATGTTTATAGCTCAAAAGGAGCTGCATGGCTTTGAATTGTGTAGCTCAGTGTGAAGAATTGTCATCCCTGAACCCCAGGGTTGTGGGTTTGACCCCAGCTCCAACTTGTGTTCAACTCCCTGGGCTGCCCACTGCTGCTACGTGTGTGTGCATATATATATATATATATATATATATATATATATATATATATATATATATTTTTAAAGGCTAATTTGGAACGATTGGTTTAATCTGGCCGCTCATTTGTGGCATCAGGAAGTATCTTTCATAGTCATTTGTGCTGCTGTGCCAGAAAATGCTGCCAGTGCATGACTGGCAGTGGAAAACTGTGTTTTGAAATAAATTATGATGTGTGCCAAATTCCCACTCTTAAATCACTAAATATAGACTTTAATACCATCATAAAATTCCACAAGTAAAGAAGGACGTCAGATGTGTGTCCTATTTCCCAACAATCATAAACAAATCATTTTTAGGCTACAGTGTCTTTTTATTTAATCACCTGGTCAAATTGTTTCCGATGTTGATGAAAAGCAATCACAGTATCTCTAGAAAGTGATTAAGGTGTTTTGTAGTGATGACATGATGCTGTCAATTAACTCATTGAGTACCAGCTGTTTTATAAATCAGAAAGTGCCTTGTGCCAGTGTTTTTTGCCCATTCTGAGTCATATTTCAAGACCCATAGAATATTTTGTCTCTGAAAACACTGAATAGCTCAAATGAAAGAAGAGACTCTCTATTTCATCATGAAAAAAAGTTTGCTTTTACCTTGTTCCATTCTTGTTTTATCAGAGGTAGAGAAGAGGCCACTTTTACCAAAATCACCACTTTTTATTCAGAATCCGTCCGTTTTGCTCTCTGATCTCGATCATCTCCACTTCCTGCTTTGATCTCTATGGCCTATACCGTCTCTTTATGCTCCAACTACATCTCCCAGAACCCCCAAAATTACTCACAGGCTGCAGCAGACTGCAATCGGCAACCCGTTGCCGAAAAAACACTTTGATGTATTAATAAGGCACTCAAGCTTTGGATTTTAAATGACATTGAAATACGTCAACGGCACTCAAAGAGTTAATATCAATCATATATAGTCATCCGTTTTTTCCCAAATCTGCTGTGTGAGGGTAGGGCAGAGAGGAGCCACATCCTGTAGGCCTTCTGGATAAATGTACAGGTCTAATGGCTGGCTGGAAGATAAGACGACCACACATCTTCATGGTAAAAATTTGTGCATCTCCAATGACCACAATGTCTTTGTTGCAGGAGTTTATCTTCAGTGGTGTGAATGAGGGAGACATGGCAGACCACACCCCACCTCTGGAGTCCGGCCAGCTTCTCAGCCCTGAACTCCCAATCCTGGCCTCACCACCGCCCCCAGCCATGGTTAACGGGGAGGGCCCCCAGCAGGTACCCCCTCTGCCCTCTTGTTTCTCTGCTTTTAGTCACTGTTGCTCCATTAGCAATCTGCCTCGTAGTTACAGTTGAAGGGATTTGATAGAAGTGTTGCCTCTGGCTTATTTTGTCTGCTGTTTTGAGTCCATTTAGCTGAGCGTTTGATGTTAATAACTAATCCACAATAGGCTGTGCTTGCTTTTTGTACTTGTAAGAAATATTTACACAGTTTCATGCGTTACATCCAACTGATTTGCAAAGTCATGGATATTGATGCCTAAAAAGGCATTTAATTCACAGCTGTAATCAGTGAAATTAGTGACATTTTAGCAGGTGCACTTAAAGCACTTCAGCACTTACTTGCGTAGTAACAGTAGAGGCAGTGAAATAGTGTATGGTTTGACCTGCACAGCAGGGAAACACTAATGTGGTATTTGGCCTGACATGTAGTCCAGCAGAGGCTGAGGCCAGGGCTGTGTATGTGTATCAGACAATAATAAATCAAAAGGTGTCTGAGTACCTGCAGGTTGATATGACTGTAGAGCTGCTGCTCTGTGAGTTGGTTAAATTTTATCAATAATTATTTTTTTTAACTTAAAGTTAAACTCCACTGCTATAAGCTCAATCTGATTTGGTGTTGTACTTATTTAACTGTTCCCTGTTGCATTGACAGCAGCATACTATAAGTACTTCTTGTGAAAGCTGATGCCTTTGGTGGTTTGTTTCAGATGCTAGACATAATTTGCACACATGGCTCTTACTCAGATTAGTATTGAAACAGCCCAACAGATTTGCTGGCCTCACTCAGCAATATACTCATGGAAGATGTTTCATAGGCAACAGGTGCTTGTTAGTTAGGAACCACATCTCTCTCGGTTTTGATAGCAGCCTTTGCTGCATGGACACATGATTTATCCCCATCATCTCTTGTCAGTGTCAGAGTGAGATTGAGTGGCAGTGACAAGCCCGGGTGATTTCCCTGTCATTCTGATGGTCATCAGTTCAATGTGCTTAAGTTTGTGTGACTTCCTGGGGAGAAGCATGGAACCCACAGTGATAATGTTTCCATCATTTCCTCAGTCTTACGCAGTTTATCTAGATAAGACTTGCTAATATTAGCTCTGCCCTATAAACATGCCTTTCCATCTGTCTTGTCATTTTTCCACTGTGGAAAATCCCTCCTGTGCATCAGTCTTTGTCCACACAGAGATCACATGTTGCTGGTTGTGTTGGTCCATGAGGGTGTTGTTCTCATGGAATTCAGTTACCTTACCACCTCCCACAAAGGTTACCTGATTACCTGTCAGTGTTTACAGTGTTTTATGAGAGCTAGAGGAATAAAATGCTGCCGTAGTTCCTCTCTGGCTGACATCATCACAACCCCTCCAGTTTGAGTCATTGCATGTTCATGATCGCTGAACAGTACTGCGAGGTTGAATAACAAGTGTCAGATAACAAAGAGCACATATTGTGTTTTTCGAACTAGAGCATGATAACATGCACTAGATTTTTACATTATGCACCAGAGATATTAACCTTTATTTTTACTTTTCCTGCTGCATGGACATGAGCTGCCGCAGCATTGTGATAAGGAAACAATTGGATCTTTTATACTCTGCGTGGCTTTCTTCTTGTGGCCCACCAACATTGTTTTGGATCCATTTTGGTGAAATTCTGCTGAACCACCACGAATGGCCATGTCTGATGGTGTGATGTCACATTATGACACTGTACCCAGACACATAATATAAAATTACATACAGAGTCAAGTAATTGTAATTGGGCTAAGATTAAGGATGATTTCATTTCTTTAATATATTAAATTACTTGAGGTTTGATCGGTGGGAGCTAAAAATGATCAATGACAGAATTGCAAAAATCAATGTAGAATGATTTCTGTCAAGTACTAAGGACCCAAAGAAATGATGCCCGCTGCTGTATCAACAATAGCAAACAATGGGCAGTGATAACACTAGGCCAAACCTCATGGGCAGCAGTCATTACCTCGGTATTTTTCACTGAAATGCTGCCAGAACTGGATATTCTACACTGCTGTTCCAGGGTCAGTATCATTCATCTGTAGCCATCGTTTTCCACAATGCTATATTGGTGCATGTCCTTGCATATGTAATGGCTTATTACCTCAGTTATTACCTGTGAATGTGAGGAGCGGTGTGTAGTTGCTAAGGCTTACACAGATGTCCCCTGAAGGTAATGGTAGATTAGCTTATACCGAGTGAGTATGTGCACAATTTTCAAAGTACTGTACAGTTGTTTTATGTTTTGGGTCAGTTGCTTGAGCGTTGCTGTGAATAAGACGTAACTTGCGTGTGCTCCGTGTCTGAGGAGGTGTGTAAATATCATGACAGCTGCAGAGTGAGGAGCAGGAAGCACTGGAGGGGTCTGGGCCCTGACAGAGCGAGGCAGGGCCGTGGTGACAGTGAAGAGGATTCACAGCGATGGCTGACCCCTCCGTTTCTGACCTTTAGTCGGAGAAGCTGCAAGGACACCTCATCCTTTGTTCTTGGTTTCTTTATCCCAGACTTGGCTTGGTATTAACGCTCTGTTGGACCAATTATTGTGAGTCACAGAGGGAGCTGTTGTCTTGGGCTTATTACCTGAAACGATTACTTTTTAGAGATGACTTTGGCTCCAATATGATTCACTGCTTCCATCCATTTGAGCACCACCTCCCCTCCAAGTTTTTCCTTGTCATTTGGTTTGTAGTTATAATGGTAACAGATGAATCAGTGTTCTGTCAATGTTTAAGCCCAGCTAATGGCTTATGCACTGAGCTGTTGTCCGTGCTGATGACTATGTATATTTTCTTCCATTTTACACATTACTCTTTTTCATTAGACCTGCCATTTAATAGTCCCATGTTCCTCATGTTCATGTTTTTATGTTCTTTTGGTTTGATTTTTTTTTCATGCCTGTGTTTGTAACCTGACAGACTGCAAGTGATAAAAACACCTTTTAGAAAAAAAAACCTACGCTTTTAGAGATGGTTAACTGACAGTTATTTTCCCAAGTGTTATCGAAGTATCACTCCCAGGTATAACTGTGTACTCCTTTCTATTCTAACATTGTTATTCAAAATAATCCTCGTTGCTTTAAAATCCTCTGTAACAAGCTTAGATTTAATAATCTTAAAACACAGTTTACACTGGTTATGTGAGGGAGCACAGCATCAAATAGGAACCAGATAAATTGCATACACATCACACCATGAGTGTGTGGTCTGCTTGTGGCTTGGTGCCATGTGTGGGCTAATGTTACTGTGGTATAGTGAGACCTCACTCCTGACTCAGCCGATGCTGCTGCTGGCCTTGTATGCTGCAGCCAGACACAGGAGGCAGGGTCTTAGACATGCGCCCCTCACAAGTTGCCGGAGGGCTCGAGATGTTGTGACAAAAACGCAGCGCGCGTTGCTCGCCTCCCGGTCGACCGCTGAATCATCATGTGAAGACGGGAGTGAGCCCACTATTTGTCAGCTATTGTGAGGAGGTGGACAGTGGGTGACTCAGCAGTGTTTAGGACACTTTCTTCTGAGACAGTGAGACAGACCATACCATTATTACTGCGCCAATATTCAGATCAGAACAGATCAAAGTACTGAATGTTTTATCTAGTAAATCAGTCGACATAAACACTGATGTTAGCTCCACTCAGTAACCATACAAGTATCCAAGGACTGCACTGATCAGGAAGTGGAGACGATCGAGGAGGATGAGGATATGAGGATAAGCAGTAGAAAATGGATGGAAAATGAGTTAATATTGTAGTACATGGTTCCCCACCTTTAATTACATATATTAACTCATTGAGTGCCAGCCCTTTTATAAAAAAGAAAAGTGCCTTGTTCCAGCGTTTTTGGCCATTTTGAGTCATTTTGAGGGGAAAACTTCCCAGAAAATATGCACACGAGGCTTCATCATTAAAAATGGACAAAATGTCAAACTACCCTGACTTTTCCGAGAGCAGGTTGACTGACCAAACAACATGTCCAAGCTAGAAAGACCTGAAGCCAGGAAGCTGACCCGGTAGCCGAGGACAACTCTAACGTTACTGTCACTTTAAAGTGCCTTCGCTATGATGAGATTGCTCTGGAAGGACTACACACAGTACAGTACTTCACAAGTCTGGGCTACGTGGTAGAGGAGGAAAAAAAAAAAAAAAAAAAAAAACATGACAGCATTGCCTGGAGTTGTGTGCAGAAATTTTCAGAGGGCCAAAAGATAATGTGGTGGGCTTTAACAAAAATGAATAGTTCAGATATAGTATTAGGATGATGATAGTCTATCATCTATTAAACACCAGCTCCAGATGTTAATTCTTTGAGCACCATTGACATATTTTGACGTCAAAGTGTTTTTGCGGCAGTTGCCACAAGAGGGCGCTCTCTCACAACCCGTGAGTAATATTGGGGCTTCTGAGATTTGTAGTCAGAGTATAAAGAGATGGTATACACCACAGAGATCAAAAGCAGGAAGTGGAGATGATCGAGATTAGAGAGCAAAACAGACGGATTCAGGACAAAAAGTGGAGATTTTGGTGAAAGTGGCCTCTACTCTACCTCTGATAAAACAAGAATGTAGCAAGGTAAAAACAAAAGGGTTTTTTTTCATGATGAAATAGAGAGTCTGTTCTTTCATTTGAGCTATTCAGTGTTTTCAGAGTCATAGTACAAAATATTCTGTGGGTCTTGAAATATGACTCAGACGGGGCAAAAATGCTGGCACAAGGCACTTCCTGTTTTTTAAAACAGCTGGCACTCATTGAGTTAAAGAGAGCAAAGACCAGAGCTGAATACAGGCAACAGACTGTAGGGCTGGGCAACATGACAACACAAATCCTCTGTATTCATTTGTCTGTGTCATTTCTATCACAATATAGATCCTAAGTATGCACCCACATTAACACTGGAGGGGCTTCATTCATTGATTGATTCTACAACAAACCCTGTTTAAAGATTAGCGGAATGAAGTCTCTCCACTTTTAGATAGAAGTGGAGACATTACAAAGGCCGGTTGGACTAAACCGATGAAGATAATACAGGTGATGCTAAAGGCTATCATATCAGTGGTTTCTATCGCCACTGTGTCGCTCAGGTTTCAGATCACATATAAAACACATCTCCTCTGTAACATTGCAAAGATTGTACTAACATTTACAAGAACAGCATGAATATGTCATGGGAAGCATTTCTTTTCCTCGTCTGTTTCTACTCCATCCTCCCATCATGCAACAGGGAGTCCTGGAGGGTGCAGGATCAACAAATTGCACATGTGAGCGTAAGCCGTCAGCTGCAGGGAAACTGTTGGTTCCTGGCTAGTTTCACCTCCGGCAGGATTTTCCCTGTGTCATTTGGCTCCTGTTTCCTGTCCACCCAGCTGCTAGTTCACATCAGCGAACAGTAAGCATTTATGAGGAACAAATAGTGAGAAAGCCCAACTCTGAGTCACCAAAGGTGGAGAAACATCAGAGGTGACAGTCATGAGCACATAGAGCAGGTCTATTCCCCTCAGTAATAAAACACAGCAGTGTCCACCTGTGTGACAGTGTGTGCTGATAGAGCCATGCTGTCTTTGCATAGGGTTAATTCATACCGATCTTTACAGTGGTGGGATCAAGATGGAGCATTTGGATGTGCTGTTTTTGATTTTCATTGTTCTTCTCCTCTTAAAGCTAAAGTTGGTAATCTTGTTCAGAAGCACTTTTTGTACTACTGGGTGAAATGGTCCTTCCAACCTGAGGGCAGTCAATACATTACGTGTTCAGAAAAATGAATGAAAAGAATCAAACCTCTGTGGCAGCTGCAGGACTGTAAAAACTCTGACCAATCAACTGACACTCGGTGCGAGTGGAAAGAACCAATCAGATGCCTTCATGTCTCATCTTGCCCACGCCCCCTCTGTCTCGCATTATGTTTCACTATTTGCCAGAAACATTCAGCACACTCCTCTGCAGAAATACAGGGTCAGCAGGAAACGGGGCGTGGCTGATCGGAGGGGGGAGGAGCTTAGAGGAGGCTGAGAGGTGGAGCCACTTTCAAAGATTGCTAGCGCTCTTTCTATCTCTCTAAGATTACCAGCTGTAGCTTTAATGCTTGGTTTCCTCCATCCAGCACTCTGTTTAAATGATCACCCCTGTTGTGAATGTGACCATTTTCCATAACAGTGCTTAGTCATCTGCATGAAAAGTCATTTTTTGCAGTATCTAGCACTGTTTCTGGGTACATCTACTTCCTGATATCATTGTACAGTTTGTGTTGGCAGCTACACATCAGTCATCAGTAACACATTACTTCTATAGCATGGCTTGGACGGCGTTTGAGTGTATTTGACAGCAGCTCTGGAAATTCATCATTCCTAAGTTTATTTGAGCTGAGCTTCAGGGGGGTGGAAGAGCATGGTTTATGTATATCTATGTGTGGATTGGTGGTTGCCTCAAGCGAGTGGAGTCATCAGAAAAGGAACTTGCACGTTTTTTCCCCAGCAATTACACAAATGTGTTTAACTACTGTGCATATATGGGCTAAATTGTGGAAAACTCAAAGTTCTGCCTCGATTGAATGTCTGACATTGAACAGTATGAGGCAATCCTTTGAAATCAAAAGCAAAATATAGTCGAGAGAATATTAGCTGACCAGTCATAAATTAATGATGATGTCTTAACAGCTGTTTTTGAAATCCCAAAATACCAGTCACATCACACAATACAATATTATGTGCTTGTAATTTTTTTTTTTTTTTATAGAAATTGTCCTGTCAGCTCAGCCTCAAGTTTTGCACTAAATATGTGGGGAATGGCAACAAGGAATTGTTTATAGTTTTCGTATGGACATGTATGTCAGATAAGCAGCTTGTCAATAAAATTTTACTGCATCATGACCATAACAGATCAAAAGTGTTTTTACTTCACACTTACATGTGTAAATCCAGATTATGCTCTTTGTTGGCTTTGTTGATCTGATTCCTTAAGTCCCTCTTTTTTCATTTTACACACAGACAAAGAACACATAGCATTGAATTTTGTGGAGGATGGGTCGACAGGTGTACTCCCTGTGCAGTGGTATCAGTGACGCAGAGTATCTGCTAACTTGGCACATGCTGATAAAGTGCTGAGCACTGTCCCTTTAAGGACCGATCCATTTAGAATGAATGAGGACAGATGTTACAGAAGCAGTGGATACTTGCAAGCTCTTGTTTATTGTGTCGCTGTACAAATGGTGTCTCTGTTTTGACTGTCAGTGGGCTGCTTTGTGATCTTTGAAGACTGTAGAGAGCTCGAGGGTGCAATCGCTGCTGAACGCCGGAGCTCTGAAATTGAACTCCCACCACCTCATCTCCTCTCGTATCGATCGGAGTATTAACAGAGGGTGTATGGCACGTCGCTCTGTGAATGGGAGAGAGAGCCAGGGAGAGTATGAGGGGGAGGGAGAGGGACTGTAGCGTAGTCGTATATGTCAGCCTCAGAGGCTGCGTGGGTCGCTCTACTCCCTCACGCCATTGTTGTTGTTGTGAAAAAAGGCAGAACAAAGGACTCCCCACGCTAAGGAACCCTACCTTTGCCGGCTTAGCTGTGGTATGATCACGCCCTGATGGAATGCTATTGAAATGAACCATATTAAGAAGCACAGCAGGCGTTAACTGAGCTGGCACACAGTCAATGACAGAGACGAGAAGGGAACTGAACAGGCACCATCCTTCTCATATTTGGTCCTGTTCTCTTGGGTTCGTCCACCTCCTTTTCCAGAGAGTGGCCGCTGCTGATAAGGTTTCAATCCCTCCTCTGAAGGTTTGGCGTGGACATAGCTGTGGCTTATTTGTTGAAGGGGTTGCTGTGGATACTGACGGTAGGGAGGCTGCACTGGAGCCAGAGGCAAGATTGAACAACCTGCCCGTCTGCTGCAGAGAGAGTGCCGCTATGGAGCAGATGAGGTTGAACCACGCTAAGCAAACATGAGATTTCTGCCACACTTTCTGTGACGGCTGCATCCAGCGCCATCCGCCTTCAGAGCTCCTGCTGCACTCCTCGCCTCTTGCCACTTTCTTCCTGGATTTTGTGCAGGAGTTGATGGAAGTGGAGGGTTTAAAGGATCAGCCCAGTCAGATGTGTTAGCATCACAGGTCATGTGATTTCTCATGAGGGTTGGGTGAAGTGTGGAGGGTCTGCCAGACCCTGGAGCATCTTTCTATTCTTTTTTTTTTTTTTTCCTCTCTGTGACTGCGTGAATAGCGACGCCTGAATGAGGAAAAAGCAATGCGGGCAACAGTAAGTAGCAGTCAGCTCTTTTGCAAGCAGAATTAGCTTCCATTTGATTTCATAAACATGCAATGTGTCACTCAGTATTGATTTCACTGTAAGTTCTAATACTAAGGTCATCATTCTGGAGGGGTGTTTACTTCACACAGCCGCTGGACAACAAACATACACATGCATCTGACTGTGAAGTGTCTCGACTTTGATCCAATTAGACCTCCATTGCCCCGCATCCCCCTCCTCCCCCTCACCCCCACCACCATCTACACTTGCTGCTGACGCTGCCTGTGTGGGTGTGTATGAACATATGAGCTGCTGTGTGTGGCAGTCAAAGGGCTCTTTCCGCTCCCTGCCGAGCACATGAATGGGAGCAGTGTCAGAGATGGAGGTGCTGATGATGTCTGTGCTTGAGGAGAACCATAGCCAAAGCGCTTTGCCAGGGGAGTGTAGATTCTATGACAGCGACTTCCACAAGAGTGAGGTAACTAGCGCCCACACACAGCGCCGGGCAACCAAAACCTATTTATGTGTTCTGTTGGAGTTAAGAAATATATGCTAAGAGAATGAAGAATCTGTCCTGTTTGTGAATTGTGGGGGACTCTGTTTTTTTTTTTCCTTGCTGTTGTGAAAAGAAATTTTGAATGGTTTTGAGAAGTTGGACAAAATGGACATTTTTCTATGAGGCTTTTTTTCTTTCTCAGTTCTAAATGTTCAAGTCTTTTGTAATGATAGAAGCAGCATGACTCAGTGTAACAGAGTGTACCTGATATTTCCAACAACGTCATGATGAACTCAATGATTGGGAGATGGATATATTAACAGTTTCCAGTTTGTTTGGCTTATGGTGAAAGCTTTAAAAATGTATTATAGTCAGAGTCAGATAACTCAACAAGGGCAAAGCTTTTCTGCACATTCAAAATAGGTATGAGGAGGTCAGTTACAAATCATGACTCTTTTGATGGAGTATGAATTAATATTACTCAGTTTCTTCATCTGTTTGCAACATGTGTTGAAGATGCTTGAAGTTTACAGGTGGTTGTTTTTATTTTATATGTACAATAGGGCAAACAATCACGTAACAATTATCATGTACATAATCACTAAAAGATAAAAGCATATGCATATGCATATTGCATTATTGTGTACTTTGACAGTTGTTAAGCATCATCTCTGTGATTAAGAAAATTAAATATATTGTGTTGTGCAAGACATCAAACCATAATTTTATAATTTTAAGTTTAAGTTTCCTTTTTTCATCATTAACTAGATTTTTTTTCTTTCCTTGTTCCAGTTATCTCTTCAGTCTTTAATATGGTCTATATGACCCAATTATAGTGAAAATACATATTTTATCTGTGCTTGAAAATCATTTTTATGTTCAAGAGGACAAAAGGCAACTGCAGAAAAGATTTGTGAACCTGTGGTGTCGAACACGAGCTTCTGTGGTGACACGCATAGTTCACTATTGATGAAATTGATTGTCCAGGTATGGCTGTGGTGAACGGTTCACACTGTAATTTAATTAACATTTAATGATCAATTTATCCCTGCTAAATCATGACCCACAGTCAACATTGAAGAAAGGCTCACCCCCATGTTAGCCCTGCAGTCTGTCAGGCTTGATGTCCATCAATTAATTTCCCCTGTTGCCTCTGCCATTGACAGACTCTCAATAGTGACTCCGCTATGATTTTCAGGTAGGGCTGGGTACCGAACTGTGATACTTTAGCAGCACCGACTGAAAATCTCTGATCCTATCCGTTATCAAAAAATTAATAATTTTTTGGTGCCAAATTCCGATACCTAAGTGTCTGCTGTGAATCATGCTCCCCTTCAGATTCATAGAGACACCGATCGGTCCCCCCACTTTCACAGCATAAGCAGATAAACATTGCCGCTAAAACAGAGGATTAATGTCATTGCAACAGCAGCTGGAGCCCGGCGTGTGTGTTCGATGCGTTCACTAGTGCGTGAATGTCGGAATTTCCATGCTCTAAGTCAGAATTTAAATCAGAACCCTCCGTGATGTCGGATCTCCACCTCGGAAAGTCTGATTAATCTTACCAACCAGACATAGAACTCATGCTATCCGCTACATATTTTGTTGTAAGGCTGGAAGCACTGGGAGCACTAAACTTTGAGGTTATGTTGAACTGAGCTCCAAGTTCTGACAGTGACAAACCATGAGGCAAACTCTCATTCCCCAGGGTCCTAAAGAGGAAGTGGTAGCAGCCTGTGACTGTTGATCATCATCAGACCATTGTCTAGTATGTTTTCTATGATAAAACCCAAATTACACAAAAATAACTTATTGAGTTGATGATAATAATAATAACAGTAATACATTAATATATCGATGATGACAACAAGGTGTCAAAATTGGCATTGTATCAAAAAATTTTGAACGATACCCTGCCCTTGCAGGTGACCATATTGTCATTGTAACACTAATACAACTTGCGGACACTGCTGATTTTATTCACACTAGAGAATAAATTACAGGAATCTAACAAGATGTTAAATTTGTTCGATGGCAGTTGACTGTCGCTCCTGTTAGCACATGTTGACGTTGACGCATGAAAATTGTTCCTGTACAAAAGGGGCTTCAGTTTTAATTATCTATTCGCTGTAGCGCAAGTGTGGAAGTTCACTTTCATAGTCAAATGAAATGTTGCCTGTGTTTCTCTACAGGTAATCCTGGTGCAGGTAAACCCAGGTGAGGCCTTCACCATTCGACGAGAGGATGGTCAATTTCAGTGTATCACAGGTAAGGAATCTGTTCTCTGATGTTATAATAATAATAATAATAATACATTTTTGATTTTATTCATTCATTAACCCCCTCGTGCATGGAGAAAAGAATAAAGTCAATAAATGTCTCCCTTGCACCTTATAGGTTTATATATGTCATATGTGAGTATGTTCGGAGTGCACTCTTTCCATAAAATGGTTTTATCCAGTTGGACGGTATGTACTGTAAATATATAGCTAACATATTGTATGCCAATCCTAAAAGCATCACAATGACCAAGTTTTCATTTCAAGTTCTAGCTTTGCCTCCTAAATATGCAAACATGCAGCATGTGCACAGGCTTATTGAACTGTACCACTTGTTGAGGCTTTTCCTGTGAAATGCTGTGAGAGGTATAGTTTATTCAGTGGACAAAGCACCTCTGCTCCGGCAGAGAGGGCTCCAGCAGAGAGCAGACAACATATTGCACAAAGCTTTTGAAAATGTCTGGCTTATTTACAACGCTTAGTACTGTGCTTTTACCCTGACATCTATGTAATGCTGAGAGACTTGTCTAACTTCATTAATACAACAAATGTGGAAAATAACTCTGGCTGAGGGGTAAAGTCAATCACAGCATTATAATATTAAGATAGATAAGATGGGCACAATCCCCTGGAAAGACCATCAAGTAGTAAAATAAATAGTTTTTCCTGGGATGCATAATCTAAAAGTGCTGAACATAAATTGTATGATTGTGTGAACATTAGACCCAGCAGCACAGTCTTGTCTGGCTAAATAATGGAGCTACAAACGTTAACAGAGGTTCCATTAAGTTCCATTATGATGCATTCGTTTAGATTGATCATTATATTATCATGATGTGTTCAATGCAAGACATAAAAAATGGCAAAAAAAAATAATGTGGTGGTGAAAAAAAAGCTCAGTATGTGTAGATAATTGTGACGACTCAAGAGGCTTTTTAAAATCCAACGTTGAATCTCCAAAAATTGGCATCTAATCATGAGATTGCTACAAGTTCTTGTGGCAAATTTCATATAGGTGCTTAAGTCTGATCATCTTAACAAGTGTAACGTTATAATAGGTTCAAGTATTATGTGATAACATTCATTCATTCATTGTTTTTTCTTTCCTTGTGCAGAGGAAAAGGGAGGGGATTGGTCAGGGAGCATTGACACATTTTTACAGGAATGACAACAGGATGACAGTCATGTCTCACAGCTCTCAGGCTGCTCAGTGACTTAATTACATCTTGCAGTTCCAGCCAATGTAGAGAATAGCACACACTGTTACGCAAGTGCATAAATATGTTTCAATGAACTTAGATGTTTTTAAGTGACGCTGCGCTGAAGCTCGATCACATTGAGTCACATCACACTTGCTTAATATGCATAGTAACGTGAAATAATCTTCTAACAGAATGAATAAAACTTTAATTCATGTAGAAGATAACCAATTTAAAAACAAACCCCGGCAAATGTACCATGATCTTCAGTTTTCGGTTCAGTAACTGACATGTTGTGTGCATATAAATACATTCCCTTTGATTGTTATCGATTTTTGTATTGCAACACTTCCTGTAATACAGAATAAGTCATCCCTGCATTTTCTTTCCCCTGAACTTTGCTGCACAGATGTCATTTGGCGTGCTGCTCCTCCTCTTCTTTAATTGATGATGAAATTAACTTTGCAACGATATACTATCATAATATAAAATAAGAATGGGGTGTAATTACAGTGTGTTGGTAGAGGAGTTAGGGCAGAGTAAGACGTGTGTGCCACAGTCTTATTTGTCCTGATGGCAGTCATTTCCTTTTCCTCAATTGTTGGTGATTGCGCTGGCTTTGTGACAGCAACAATGAAGTCTGGCTCCAACAC
The DNA here is from genome assembly GCA_029721515.1 of Synanceia verrucosa. Classification (NCBI taxonomy): domain Eukaryota; kingdom Metazoa; phylum Chordata; class Actinopteri; order Perciformes; family Synanceiidae; genus Synanceia; species Synanceia verrucosa. The sequence continues at coordinate 5,839,482 of CM056559.1, forward strand.
GTCGCTGACATTGTGAATGGAAGACAGCTGGAGTAGTAGGAGGTAGAGCTGTGGGGCCATAATTGTAAATGATTATGATATAAAATGTAGTTGCCCAGGAACACATAGATCTGAAAATGATTTGCTTTGTTTGTTGTGCTCCACAGACGCCCCCCCCCTGCGTATTGACATCTCTGTGAGATCATTTCCACTCTTTTTTTCTGTTAAATGTTCAGTTTGATTGAATAAAGAAAGATAAAGGATCTCAGCATATTAAAGGTTTGGGAGTGAATAATGATTGCTTCCCTTTGTGACCACAGCAGGCACAACACTCAACATTTTAGCATAAATCTAATGACCATATATAGGTCATGGCTTTGTATCGCACCAGTATTTCTTGTGGATAGCCTCTGACTTGCCTTGTGACGTACATCAATGACAGTGAGACAAAACTGAAACAAAAGCGGTGATACAAAGCCGTAAAGCAGTGTCCTCATGCATGGGCTCTTCTCTGTACACCTGCCAGACTGAGCTCCCACACCGGCCCCCCATTATGAGCTGAGTAAACCTTCCTAATAGGGAGCGAGCATACATAGTCTCTCCATCAGAGGAGAAACAAAGGGAGAGAGGTGGCACATAGATCAGCGTGACTGCTACTAACTGGCCTGTCACAGGGTGCACTCATCTCTCGGTGACGTGAATAGAGGGATGACTCACTGCTTGCGGTGCAAGGAGGGAGGAAGATGAGTGTGTGCATTCGGGCATGTATGCACATGTGGTTGGTTGGTTGGGTTTGTTGTGTGTTCACAACAACAGATTATCCTTGTACATTTTGGGGACAGTTGTGCATATACATGCTTTCGGCTTTTACCCTAGTATGTACTGACGGGGACAGCGTGACCCCGTTGAATAAATCCAGCTATGTATTTTTAGCAGCTGGATGTGTGTAATTGCTTACGTGTTAACGCACGACAGCCTGCTCAATACAGACAATGTTATAAGATTCAGTTCATTTTAGGCATTTGCTTTTTTTATGCGTGCCTTGGAGGAGGGGGCTTTTACTGAGGAACACTAATTAGAGTAGCATTTAGTGTCTTCCTGCTAGCTGTCCTCCTTGCCATAAGGGGATTCTTCTGTATGCGAGCGGACGCGCCCTCATGACCCCCAGCACTCCCTGGGTCGTCCTTTCTCTGCGTCTGCCACTGTACATTTGAAGGCCGTGTCACTTACACCGAGCAAAAGACCACCTGATCAGCTTGGTGGCTGATGATTCAAGTCAACATCAGGACCATTGGTTTGATTAGATCCACTCCTTTATCTGACGTGGTCTGCCGGTGATTCACATCACTTTGGATGATTCAGTCTCTGGTTGATAGTTGAAAGGACCGTCTAGTTCCTCTGGGCTTATTGAGCCTGATAGAGATGTGCCGTCTCTCACAAAAGCCATCTTGGCACCTCGACAGGGAGCTAAAGAGTGTTTGAGTGTGAGTGTTTGCCTACACCTAGCTCAGTTTGTAGCCAGGGTCCTCTGCCTTTTCGTCTGTCAGCCCATCTACCTACTCGTCCCTCATCTCTGATGCCATAACTGTTAAACACATCATCTCATTCCTGATGGTGCTGGTCTTGTTTTCTATCAGAGGATGTGAGGCTGTCATGTTCCCTTCGCTTGAAGCTGAGCAGCCAGGATGTGCGCTGTTAAACATCTGGGCTATCCATACTGTCGCTACACTAATGTAGTCTGTCGTTTACTTTTAGAAAGCTCTTGTGCTACAGTAGATGGTCTCTTCCAGTTAAATTACATTTTCAGGATTGAGTCTAAGTGGCATTGTTAAATTAAATTGATGCTGTGAGGGCCTGGTTATGATCGGAAGGATGTAGCTCTTCTGACGTGTTGTTGATGACGTTATGGACCGTCATGAAATAATGGTCTGGTTGTGCAGATTACACGGCATATAAAACTGCATGTGCTTGTGTGGTCATATCTATTTAGTGAAGTGGTTTCCTCACCCCCAGCATTTTTTCCCAAACAAAACTCATCACATATGGACCGCAAACATCAGGCACATTAGCCTCATTAGCACGTTATTTTTATACTCACCACCACCAAGTGCATGTACACAAACATGCGCGTGCGGAAACACAGACGAGGTTCATTCACAGTTTCTGCAGTGAGTAGCTCTAAGAATGACTGAGCTTGTGACTCATTCTCCCATTGCTGCATTGACTTGAGTTGGGGGGGAGGTAACGAGGATGACAGGAGATGATGAGAGGGAGCGGTGGTTTATATATATACAGTGTATATATAAAAAACACTTTGTTTTTCTTTAGGCAGGGATGGGATATCCTGAGGAAAAGGCACATTCAACATCCACTCAGCTGTTTTTGTGTTTGTTAAATTTTCAACATCACTGGGTTTGTGAGGTTAGCTTCTCGTTACAGGAGGAGACAGCGGGTTTAGAGTGGACTCTTCATTTCCTGAACGGATCCTAATAATTCATTATTTAAACAAATCCGGCCCCTGTGTTTATGGCCCTCCTCTTGCTCGTGGTTTGTCTGGCTGAGAGCAGCAGCAGTGCGATGTTCTGTGAAAAGCACAAGCATGAAGGTTACTGATTTCCTCCCCTTCTGTAAGCGACATTCAAGCCAGCGAGGTTGTAAAAACTGTATGGATGTCTTAAAATATCAGGAACAAAGTTTACTAAGACGTAGAAAAACGAATGCTACTCTGATTAATTTGTTCCATTGTTTACTGTACAGCTTCCTACCTCAGGCTCTGGATTGCACACAGATCAGCACAGAATGCCCTTTTCCTTTTTTCCCCACTGGCTCCCCTCCTCTGTGTACCTGGGTTGGTGGTGATTTGATGCTAAAGGGCATGTCGCAGAGAAATAGCCTGGCCGAGGTTGAGCGCACGCATGCGTGGCTTCATCATCTGCTAATAGAATGTTACGCTTATTGCAAATTACTACCCTCTTAATTGATGCGAGATCTTTCCGGCCTGCAAGAAAAATGCTTGAAGAGAGCCATTTGCCACAGTATCATCACTAATAATAAAGATTAGGGATTTATCTGGCATTTAATATTTTTTTTTTTTTTTTTTACTGACAGTTCATTCTCTTGCTTGGCTGTAATTATTAACCTCTGTCAGTTAGGCTGCCCCCTGCCTATCCTCTCTCTTCTCTTTATTTGTGGATGGAGACAATTTATTAGCTGTAATTAATAATCAAGCCCGTTCTGTCTTTATGGGCTTACAGTTCATCATGTTGCCATCAAGAGCTTGTTGAGGGCTCCCAGATGAAACCACCTGTCTCAGTCTGTGTGCCTTTCTCGAGTTTCACGTTCGTCTTTTAACCCAGTCAGCCTCTATGCAGCTCGGCTTCTGTCCTTCTTTTTATTCTCTCTGTCTAATTGAGGGTTCATTTTCACATCTGATTAAACTTGACAGTGTACTTGGATGGTTGCCGCTGTTTCAGAGCCACGTCTGCCAAATTTCCTGAGTTTGCAGTATGCCTCAGAAGACCTGCGCACTTGAGTTTGTTTGTTCTGATCTCCATCCTCATTCAGTCCAGATGAAATAGGTGGGTGTTCAAAGCGGCCTTCACACCCTTCCACCTCTGTGTATGTATTTATGGAGACATGTGTCTGGCTTTTGAGAAGGCTCTCCCTTGGCCTTTTCACCCAACCTCAGAAATGATCCCCATCTCCACCGCCATAATCTGCAGCCCCCACTCGACTCTGACGCTCAGCACCAGTTGATCCCATCGGCCTGCCCTTGGAGGCGAGGAGGTGAAGACGGGTTATGTGATGTTGACGGGAGATGATGGTGTTCCCAAAGTGTTGCCTAGCCTCTGTTTACGCTGCCAGAATGGGCAGCTTGTTTGTGGCTATTCTTGGCTCGGTGGCAGCCTGCCGTTTTGTGGAGGAGGACTGATGTTTTTCCCGTGGCTGTTTCCTCTGGAAGGCTGGCACTCCACGGCCACGTCAGCACAAGCAATGCCCCAGTTGACTCGGGGGAGGGGAGGGGGAGGGGACGTGGATGTGGCCTTTTCTATCTGATATCTGTCAGCACTTCGTGCGTCAGTCTGATGTAAAAGAGTGGGTGTTTTTTTCCCCCTATTCTCCACCCTACCTCTCTGCTCTCTCTCTCTGGTAGATGTGTGTCTCTTCCCCATCCTATACTTTCTGCTGATCCTCCTCTCCCCTCGCTCTCCATGTCTGTGCACACAAAGTCTTTCCCTCCAAACGGACAAACAGTGGTATATTGAATGCTACTGTGGTTCATCAGTTTTTTCTGTTGGCAGCACCAACTTGAATTGCCTTAATCAGTCTTCACACAGGTGCACAGTGGCACTTGGCATAAGCGCAGCATCATTTATTAGGCTAGTATTTATTTATGATCTTTTATTACTCTTAACAGTGAGTGGCATGAACAGTGCACACTTGGAACTCCCACTCAAATGATATTGTAATCTGAAATCAATGAGGACTGAGCCAGTGTGGCTGCCTACTCCCTGAATTGAGATTTTTGTCCTTGCACACCTTGTGTTCTCGGACTGTGAGTCACTTCCCTCCCCATCGGTCTGCTGGCTCAGGATACTGAGAGAGGGGTCTCAAAGGTCTTTTGATACCAGTGAAATAGGCCTTTCCAATGAAGTTTATAACAGGCAGACTAATGCAGTCTGCTTCCAATGATTTTAGTGTCAACCAAAAGTAATAAATTGCGAGGCCGTCTGGCGCGAAGAGAACAGTGAAGATAAATTTAAAGAAGGGTGCATCCTTCAGCCAACTATGATCGGAGTGCTGCGATGGCAGATTTGGAAAATTGTGTTTTCAATATTTCAATGATTCATGATTAAAATAAAATAAATTGTCTCAATGACTGTGGCATCAGTGTCGAGTCATCAAGTGAGCGCCAGTGATCCAGTGATATGAACATGGTGAGTGTCGTGCATCAATAATAGCCCTACAATAAACTGTATGCTCCTTTATGGTGCTGCTGATCACTACTGTATTTTCCTGAGAGGGGTTTCTAATATCTAGTCAACCCTTGGTATAAATGGGGTGGACAACAAACATCTCTCAGTATTACATAATGTAATCCAACAATAAGACAACCTCCAAAAGACAGTAGCATCAATAATAACAATAGCTGAACTGTCCGATTTATTGCAGGGCTGCTGTATTGTGCTTTAAGAGCGTTAAATAGGTTTACCTAACAGACTGGCAGCTGTTCATATACCAACACTGACTTGTTGATAGTCTTGTCTGAGAGGTGGAGCCTGGACTTCAGCACCTTGGGACGCTGTGCCAAAGGTTTCAGTTCGTCATTACAAAGCCAGACACTATAGCAGAAGTGCCTTCTCTCTGCTTTTGTCAAAATGAAGGACAACTTTTCCTCAAGCGGGCCACTGGGAGGTCAGTGTGTGCTATGGGTCTTTTCACTCTCCTCCATGACATGTGGCGTCGGGGCCCCAGTGTTTACATCTTAGGTTTGTAAGAAGAGAAATGTGCAAACTTAGCACAGAGGTCCCTCTAGTTTGTCTCCCAGGCTTTCTGCTGAGCTGTCACTTCTGAGCAGAGCTGAGTCGCTGCAGCGGCTCCTGTAACAGAGCCATGCAGGAAACTTTGTTGTTCCTCAGCACTTTTATGAAGTGCTCTTCTTGTGTCTGCCAGTATTATAAAAAATGCACTTCTGCCTTTTTTAAATGACTTTTGAAAATTCATTGAAAATGCTGCTTCTTTATGAATGGACTGAAGTGATTATTCCTGTTTGATGTTGACTCCAGTGAAAACCTGCTGGAGGTGGCAAGAGTTGACATGGTTGTCCAGGGTTACAGAAATTACAGAAGAGTCCATTTATTTAAGGCTATCAGAGCACTTTAAAAGCTTGGATGGACAGTATATCAATACAAAATATGAGCAAGTGTGCTGAAATACGTCACTTTGATTACATAGTCAAAAGTACTGTAAAAAGACACTGTCAGTCAAAACACTGACAGAGTCAACAAAAACTCAATCAATCACCGAGTTTAAAATTCTGTGGCAAATTTGGGTATCTAGGTCACTTTTGGATCAATTTCTTAACTAATTTGTGGTGTCTTGATATCCTTCAGAGCAGCAGATACTGAGACATATCATAATACCATAATATCATACCATAATAGAAGTCATCTGCTGTAGTATAGTGGTGGAAATATTCAAAACCAGAACTGCTTTAACATAAACCTACTGTATCAGTTATTATCCAGTTTATGTTCATGCGTTTGTGTGTGTGAGAAATTTTGGAATAGACCAGAAACAAATATTGCCTCTGATATTTTATCTTTTATTGATGTAACCTAAGTTCAAAGCCGATAGTTTTCTTCTTTTGCTCAGTGAATGCGTACATTTTGAAAAGCATGCAAAAGCAAATACATTCAACAGTAGCGATAATAATTTGTTAATTCCACCGCAGGAGAGAGATGATTTTAATTGCAAGCAGATGGAGTAATAAACACATAGAAATTAGTTCCAATAATGTCGAAATTATCTGCAAAAATCCAATATTGTGCGGATAACATTTGAACTGTTGGGGCCAAGGCTGGAGCTGGAATGAATCAGGTCAGACCAGAGCTGAAATTTGAACTGTGTGCACCACTACTTTAAACACATTTACCGCAGATGAAACAGCCGTTTGCCCTGAGGGAAAGTGTTTGATCTGGCTCCTTCCTTCTTCACAGGTCCTGCTCAGGTTCCCATGATGTCTCCAAATGGTTCAGTGCCTCCAATCTATGTGCCTCCTGGATACGTTTCACAGGTGTTTATTCTTTCGCTATTTCCAGGGCAGTGTTTCTGATTGGCATCTGGAGCAGCTTTGATATTTGCTGTCTGTGCTCTTGTGTGTTTCCTCTCAGATCATAGAAGAGAATGGAGTGCGGCGGGTTCTGGTTTTACCTCAGCAGCCAGAGTTCCACCCAGGGGGCCACTCCCCTCTCCACCACCCTCCACCTCCACCCCATGCCCACCTGCCTGCCTTCATCCCACACCCTGCCATGATGCCCCCGCCACCCCACCTGTACACAGGGATGGCGGGGGGCGTGGGCGACATGAGCTCTCAGTACATCTCCCAGTACCATCCGGCTCATATCTACTCAGAGCAGGGTGAGCTGCAGCCAGCAGTGTCTGGCCTGTGTTGTTATATTAAGATGTTATTTATTTGGCCCCAGCACTTAATTTGCACAGTTGAGTTGTACAATCAATTCTGAGTCAAACTCTTCAGTCTTTCATTTTCTTTATCTTATGGGGTTTTCCTCAGTACTGCCCTGTTTATTTGTACACCCTGTCATAGTAGCCTGTGAACCATTTGTTGACCTTCTTCTCTGGCTGTCAGATAGGCCTGTTTTCTATTCCAGTCTGTGTCTGTACAAACTCACAAATGTTGCCTTTTTATTCCTTCAGTCTCTACAGATTCTCACTCTCAACATGGACGCCCGGCATTCGTTCACAGAGACGACAGAACTAGCAAAACATACGAGCGTCTGCAGAAGAAGCTGAAGGACCGTCAGGGAGGTGGAGGAGGAGGGCAGGTGAAGGACAGTCCTCCCCCTTCACCACAGAAGACTTGCAGCAGCCCGGCAACAGTGGACATTCACAATGGAGTCGGAGGGAAAGGGCTGGAAGCTGAGCAGGGGCACCTTAGCCACGCAGTGGCCGGACCCGACAAGCAGTCCGTCAGGGGAAAGAATGGAGAGCCAGGAGGTGAGGACGTTCACAGTTGGGCTGACACATAACATTTTCCACATGTGAAGAGTGTGTTGTGTTCAGGTGCTGAGAATAGTCCCTCATTAGCTGCTGCAGCCAGTGGCAGTGAGGGCTCAGCAACACAGCCAACATTATACTTGATTACATGACCTCTGACTGCTCACGAATCATGGAGTTTATTTAACACTTCTTTTGAAAGTGGAGAGAAAGATTATTCTGAAATGTTCGTGCATGAGCAGTTTACCAGTAAAATGTAATGGGATGTTTGGAAAAATCGTGCTGTCATGTAACTGTATAATATTTTGTCTTTGAGTTTTGCACTTTATTAGAGGTGGGCATACAAATGTGGCTAATTAGCAAATTCGGAAATTACTACGTCTGTGGCAGCAACATTTATTTTAACTGCAGAACGTCATATTCAGGTCCAGTGAGGCTACTCTCTATTTCTGTATTTAAGTTGGTTCCTTCTGTAATGTTGAATTGATAGACATGTCACAGCTTTGGATCTGAACTGTCAATGAAAACATAACATTTTTGATTGGTATTTTATAATTGTAGATACACTGTGATATTCTGATTGTTGGGTCATTATCATAAACCTTTTTTTAGCACTAGATAACATGTTGGGTAGACATTACATTCATTACTACACTGTTCAAGAAGTACACAGACAATAGCAAGATATATATCACAATGTCCACAAATGGCAGGTAGAAAATAAGTCAGTATGGCATATTTAGGTAGAAACTAGCACATTATTTGTCACATTCCTTAATTATGCCTTCTTAGTTTTTTTCTGACAGTGTTTTCTACACATATTTACCCACATTTCCCTCCTCAGAGCTGGATGAGGAAGCTCAGGCCCTGCAAGCACTATTGAGTACCATCAGTGCACCAGTGGTTAGTATTCTTTCTGCCAGTGTCTTTTATTGTTTTTCTTCTATCATATTAATCTTAATTGCATGATTTTTATGTGACTCTATTAGCGCTGTGTTCATGAAAATCTGTAATGATGCAAATGCATTGCGTCATTAAACACTTAATTAACTTCCATGATGAATTCAGACCTGCTGACTAGCATCCAAGTGGGGATTTCTATTCCCAAAAGTGTCGCTAAACAATGATGCTAGCAGTAGCTAAAGGTCTGAGCTCTGCTGATTTTTAACTAAGCAATCTTCGTGCCACTACCTGATTACATATTAGACTTAAATAATCAGAAATAGACATGCATGCAAAAAATCCTGTTTTATGGTTGTAGGCCCTGGATTAATGGTGCTGTGACAGCAGCAATGTAGATTAGTAAAGAAGAGAATAGCAGTCTTGACAGCAGTTGATGGGAATCGGTGGAACTAGAAATAGATTTTCCTTGACCTCATGTAAGATGGGATTTGTCATACACTGTAGCTGAGCTCTAAACTCCTTGTAAAAGTAGCAAACCAAGTCTCTTGGCAAGATGATGGATGAAGTTAATGGAGGATGTAATGCGGGGAAGGTTCCCATTTTTTCTGTCTCTGTCTGGTGCCACATTGTTTTGTTAAAAGACGGAGAATCGAACTGTGAAGTGAAGAGGTAACGTGGGCCCCCAGGGCAGAGGGGAGGAGGAGGTATAGACTTGACCTGATTGAGTTCTTCCGCATATGAATCCCCCCTGCAGAGGAGCTTGGGCTATTTTTAAGCCTCCTCAAAACAGAATGAAAAATCTTAGGGTTGCACAACACATCCCTGCAAAGTGCTGAAAATCTTTTCCCAAAGTGGCATCAGCTTGAATATTTTTATCCCCGTCTCTTTTCCTCTACTAAACAGTGTGATTTTTGTGGTGGTTTTGAAAATGTAAGAAGAAGAAATGCTGTCGTAAACTTGGTAAAGATCTGTTTTTGTCTGACACAACCCTCTATGTACTTGGGTTTAATGGATTCAAATTTAGAAAAGTGAGAATGTTTTGATTTTATGTAGACCTGATTGTGTCCTGTGATACTTTAATATGATAAGGTGTCAGACATCCAGGCCAGGGGAGCAGTAGCGAGCTGGACTGCACCCTCCAGGCCAGAGAGCGAGAATGGCAGCGTGGAGGACAACTGCAGCTTCCCGGAGCCCCTCAGCTATGAGGTCTCCATCTCCTTTAGTGGCAAAGATGGGAAGTACAAGAACATGTACTGGTGAGCACTAGCAGCAGAATGATACAGGATTCAACACCAGCTTTTCTTACCAGATTTTACATGGACAAACAACACTTTCCTCTGCTTTCCTTTGCAGCGGTGAAGAATTAAGTGCTACTTTAGAAGACCTTCGACCAGCAACAGACTATCATGTCAGGTTGGCATAACCCTCTCCTCACTTTGTTTGAAGTACAATGTTAATACATGGGGGAACATCTTGTAACCACTTTGTTCTTCATTCCTCAGGGTCCAGGCCATGTGTAACTGTTTACAGGGAATCCCGTCAGAAGCTGTGAGCTTCACCACTTTAAGCTGTGAGCCAGATCCTCCCAATGCTCCCAGGAAGGCCAGTGGGACCAAGAACACACTCGTACTCCAGTGGAAGGTGAAAACAAGCTGGATGATTGATGGGGCTGGGAGCAGAGGAGCAGTTAGTAACCACATCTCTGTGACAGAAAGCAAGCAAGGTCTCTGTGCACAGTAGGAATATAAAGGTGTTACAATAAAATTTATTTGGTATCCAACCATAGTCCTTCTTACTACAGGTTTTGTGTGTGATACTTGTCCTCTTAAGTAGCCATAAGGAAGGAGAAATGGGTAATGATCACTCAGTTAAAATCCCCAAACTGGCTGGTAGTGTGATGCTTTTCCTTCTGTGGTTTCATTAAAGTTCCTTGATTGCTAGCAGTAAAAGCTAGTGGTCACACAGATCACCTCCCAGGTGTGAGTATAAACACATGAGAGTTTAGCGAGGCACTTCAAGAACAGCCATGCATGTTCAGCGAATTTCACTAGATTAATTAAACCACAGAAGAGTGTGCACACCTGGATGCACCTTATTTGTTATTAGTAGGGTTGAAGATTGCTTCTTTATAATTAGTGGCAGTAATGGGAGTTGTTTAGCACAAGATTTCCATGGGTGATTGGGCTCGAGCCAGTTAAATATTTTAGTTAGTTTAGTTCTGTTGTTTTCACTCTGTGTACCTGCATTTAAAGTCAGATAACTGGGCATTTGTGTTTGTTAGTGGTATCTGAATGAGGTGTAATAATCAATCTGTTCATGGTTCATCTACAGGCTCCATGTGACAACGGTTCCAAAATCCAAAACTACATTCTTCAGTGGGATGAGGTAATTTTGTATTTATCATGAAGGAAATGTTGAACACTGCATCACACTCTGTTTCACGTGCCACTGAGCTTCGAAGTTGCTCTTAAAACTCAAATGTTACTCTCTTGCAGGGAAAGGGCACTGGGATTTATGAGCAGTGCTACTATGGACCCCAAAAGCAGTACAGAGTGACTAAGCTTTCACCAGCTTCCAGATACTCCTTCCGCCTTGCAGCCAAAAATGACATGGGTACAAGGTAGGCACGTGGGACTATGCGTGATTATTTCCTGGATGGCACGCTCTCTGTTGTCCATGTTTATATCGCTGTTTCTTCCATTCACTGTGTCCATCTGTGTGTGCATGTGTGTGTCTCTCACTCTGTCTCTACTGTCTTTTTCTCCCATTCTCTCCCATCCTCTGTCTCTCTCTGTCCTCCCCAGCGAGTTCAGTGAAGTGGTGGACCTGTTCACCTCATGCAGTGTGCCATTGCCACCCTTCCCTCCAGAGCTGGAGATGGCGGGGGTGACCTGGCTGTGTATGAAGTGGCAGAGGCCCACTAGCTCTCCAAAGGAGGATGACATCTACTATATTTTGGAAATGGAGGAGGAAGGCTCGGTATGTCTCTTTTTCAATATCTGCACAGCAATATCTGCCACTAAGGGTTTTCTGTTACTTGTTGTGTATGGCTGCAGTTTCAGGGCCATTACTTCTCAGAGGGCAGTATTTCACTCACATTATGTTTATGACAGCATGAAATACACTTGCATTTTCACAGTTATATTCAATTAATCATAGAAATCGACATTCCTGGTTGATGTGTATCCTTGTGTATAATTGTTGTATTCAAGTATTAATGTCAACCAAGAGGAATTTCAAATTCACTTCTTTTATTTTTGCAACACTTCACCTGCTGTCACCTCTGTCCTCTGCTACCTGCAGGTACAGTGTCAGCCAGGGAAAACAGGGAAAAAAAACCACACATTGCTCCCTAGGTTGTTTTCATTCACCCTTCACATTTTGTCTCTGTCCTAGGGATATGGCTTCCAGCCAAGCTACGACGGCGACGAGCTGTCCTGCACCATCAGGAATCTCCACAGGAGTACCAAGTACAAGTTCAGGGTAAGGCAGTCCTGTGATGTTTGCAGTCAAAGCTGGTGATCCACAGGCTGCAGTGCAGTGTGAATGTGAGGGGGGACAGGCTTGAGGCAGGGGGGCTGCTGAGGCCCGCAGTGGCCCTATGACTCATCCATTTGCAGGATTCTGCCAGCAGGGCGGTGGGCAACAACTAACAGCATAAACAGGTGGACTCCACTGCTCATCCCATGCAGGCCTCAGCAAGAAGCCACGGTGGCTTTTTAGCCAGCATTTGATGCATTGACAAGTGTCTTTCTCTCCATGTCACTGAATTTCTCTGGTTGTCCCCCCCCCCCATTTCTCTCATCCTGACGTTATCTTCTAAAATGGTTGCTCTCCTGGTGCTTTGACTATTTACTAAACAGCTCAGGGGACCATCCTCCACCCATTCTAGACAGAGACAGTTGCAAAAAGGACACAAGATGCTCTGAAGATGAATAGTGGCAATCCGGTAAAAAAAAAAAAAAAAGTCAGTATAGAACAATGAATAAATTATCTACAGTAAATTGAAGGCCTGCATAATGTTCATATATTCGTTGTAATCTTAAAAATATGATTGCAACACTGCTGTGGTTAGCAGCTCAACTCCCACTATGGCCATTTATGCTAAATCGGTCATAATATCCAAAGGCACTCAGGATGAAAGTGTCTTGAGGTTTGCATCTCTGCCTGCGACTGAAAGCCTATATGCACAAATGATAGAAATGTTCATTAAGTCCTTCTCAAGACTGCCTCTCTTATTTCCAATTATCCATGAGAGCAGAGTGAGGGGAGGCCGGCTGCTGTGCAGGTTTGTCTTGGTACAGTATGTGGATGAGCTGTACTCAGCATGCTCAAAGAGATGCTGATGTGTGGCGCTGAAAGCCTTCATTTTCATTTTTTTGATTGCAATATTTTTTTTTTTTTACATTCAATTTGCATATTTTAGAAACTGAATCTTTTGGATAATATGGTGTTTGTCTGTAGCCATTTTAGTTGTAGGAAGAGAGTATTACACCCTCCATTACCCTCTTCTGAGCCCAGTCGGTGCTCATCATCAGGAAACATAATGATCTAATCATAATCATATACTTTCCCTTATTGACTATTTACGCAAACCAGTTCCAATGCTGTAGTTGAGGAGAAATGACTCTTCGCTGCTTGTGGTCATGCTTTTCCTGCAGGTGGCAGCATACAACTCAGAGGGGAAGAGTAACCCCAGCCCAGTGGTTGAGTTCATAACGAACCCTGACAAACCCAGCAGTCCCTGCAGGCCTGTCATTAGAGGAAGAGTCCTGCCTAACAGCTTCAAGATGGCCTGGGGTGAGTAGTTTTCCTGCCGATTGCCCTTTCCCTTATCAAAACTCCTCGCTCTGACGTGTGGTGAGCAGCCTGGCAAGGTCAGTTTATAGTCTCACTTTTCTCATTGAGCTGTGCCTCACTGTAGATGAATCTGCTCGAGACAGATGACAGACACTTCACTCCTTCATTCAGACATTAGCATGGTTCCTCCCTACACCTCACTGGACATCACATCACTCACTGCTCTACTTTCTGCTCCCAGTTAACAAAATGAAAAAAAAAACATGTCTGCATCTCTCACAACGTTGTCAAATTTCTGCTTCTTCCCCATTCACTTTCCTTTGTTGTGGTACTTTACAAATGAGTTTTGAGAGGCAGTAAGTTCCTTTATTACCTCCTCATAGTTTGTTGATTTGCTTCAGTACACATTTTACTGCGCTGAATCAGTTTTTCAAGTAGATTTCCTTACTTGAAGAACCCTGTTATCACAAGCTGTGGGTCGTGACTGAAAGAACAAGATCACGGATACAAGCGGCCGAAATGAGTTTCCTCCACATGGTATCTGGGCTCTCCCTTAGAGATGGGGTGAGAAGCTCGGACATTCAGGAGGGGCTCAGAGTTGAGCTGCTGCTCCTCTGAGGAGCCAGATGAGGTTGCTCGGGCAACTGGTTAGGATGCCTCCTGGACACCTCCCTTGTGGGCATGTTCCACCGGGAGGAGGCCCCTCGAAGGCCGAGGACACACTGGAGAGACTATGTCTCCCAGCTGGCCTGGGAACATCTTGGGATCCCTCCGGAAGAGCTGGATGAAGTGGCTGGGGAGAGAGAAGTCTGCTGTTTCCCTGCTTAAGCTGCTGCCCCTGCGACCCGACACTTCATAAGCAGAAGTGGATGCATGGATGGATTTCCAGATATAGCATTTGATAATGATTTTTTGTGTTTGTTTAGAGCCCCCAAAAGATAACGGTGGAGGAGAAGTCACAAAGTATGTTGTGGAGCTATCTGAGGGCTTAACTGGTAAGTTGCAAATGGTGACAGTAGAAATATTGAATTAATCTAAGTTGAAGTGGAAATTCTATTTTTGGACATTGAAAATGTGTTTATTTTGCATCATATTGTATTCAGGCTTGTCATGGGAGCTGGTGTACTCAGGGCCAGCAATGGAGCACGTGTGTGAAGGCTTGAAGCCCGGCTGCTCCTACCAGACGCGAGTTTACTGCATGAGCGAGGGGGGGCAGAGCCCGGTGAGTCATTCAGCATCAGCACACGTGCACAAACATCAGCGCACACAGCCCTGTTTTGACACAGGGATTGCTGAACAGTTATGATGCTATTTGATCACAGGTAGAAATAGATCACAAATTGCACAAATTAACCAAAAATCTTTTGTTCAGCTGAGCTTAATGCCAACACCTTATTGCCTGCTGCAGTCCATAACAGCGTAGCTACTGTATACAGTGTAAAAACAGTTATTGTGTTGTGTTTTTCTGTTGCCTCTCTTATTATTGATGCATATCTAGGCTGTTGCAAATTGCTAGGGCAGGCAGCCGTGAATCTCACCACATCCCATAGATGATCTGATACATTTTACATGAATAACTCTTAATATGTGCTCTATTTCTGGTGAGTTTTAATAGGAAATTGTCATTCAGCCAGTGTCCTCTGTTGGGAGGTTAGACTGTGCTTCCTGATGTTGAAGAACAAGAAAAAGCCCGCTAATCGATTAACCCTCTCTGCCTGTGTCACAGGATGTTTTTCTTAATTAGTTCAGTTCACAGACACTCTTCATTAATTTCTTCAATCAACTGTTAATGCATGCATTTATTCATGATGTAAGATGTAATGTTTGTAAAGAAACATGACGCATGGTGCTGCGATCCAGCCTGTGCTGCGATCCAGCCTTTTCATGAAGCACTATGTGACATAACAGTCACATGTTTGCCTTTTGTCACAGAAGTTGAGTCTGAAAAATGCATACCTATTTTTTCACTCACCAGACAATCTGTTTAACCATCGACACCTTTGTGAGGAATACAGCACATTTCTCTGTATACCATGCATTCACACTTGTCTCCTTTCTCCTCCTCATCCTAGCCTGAATTGGTCTGATAAGCTGGCAAAAAATTTTGTTGTGTTCGAGGGAAAGAGAGGAGGGGGGTGAGATTGTCAATTTGTTATTTTCTCTGGGTCTTAATTAGTGTGTTGTCTTCCCTTGCAAGCTGTCAGAAACCCTGCAGGTCCAGACTCCCGCAGTGCCCCCAGGGCCCTGCCAGCCCCCTCGGCTGGTGGGCAAGCCCAAAGCCAGGGAGGTGCAACTGCGCTGGGGTGAGTCATTCCTCTCCAGCTCAGATCTGTGTGGGATGTATTCTAGCTTCTGTTGATGCGTTTATTTGTCTAGCAAACTACCTCAAAGCACTGAGCTTTGATGATGTTGTTTGTATTATTTACTGTAGCTATTCACTCTCGTCTTTGTCTATGTACTGTATTTGTTTTCAGTATATTGAGTTATTAACACTGGCTACACAATTTTCCCAGGGCCCCCTCAGGTAGACGGCGGCAGCCCGGTGTCCTGCTACAGTGTAGAAGTGAGTGGGCTGCAGACTGAGGAGAGCAGGGAGGTTTACCAGGGTCCAGAACTGGACTGCTCTGTGGGAGGCTTAATGCCTGGCAAAACCTACAGCTTCCGGCTCAAAGCAGCGAACAAGGCTGGGGTGAGAACGACTGTCAAAACTGATCTATCAATAACAACAGAAGGGGTTGTTTCTTTCTGCCACACACTTTCAACCCACGCTCACTAAACCTGATTTTAAAATGTGTAATATGATTTTTTTTTACCGTTGTATTAAATGATTTTCTTTTTTTTTTCTTTTTTCTTTTTTGCTGATAGTTTGGACCTCTTTCGGAGCGGTGTGAGGTTACAACTGGCCCTGGAGCCCCTGAGCAGTGCAAGGCTCCCTCAACCACATGTAAATCCCCCAGCTGTGTTGTTGTGAGCTGGGAGGTAAGACTGGCTCTACTTCTGTTCCACACAGACCTACATCAAGCACATCATGCTGTACATCAGTCTGAGGATGAATCAGAAATCAGTTAAACTGTGCCGTCATTGGTGTTTGTCTTCCAGACCCCTCCTTGCAATGGAGCCCCGGTGACAGAGTTTCGTCTGGAGTGGGGAGCTGCTGAAGGAAGCATGCAGGTGTGTTACAGTGGACCAGGACTGAGCCATGAAATGAAGGGGCTGCTGCCTGCAACCAACTACTTCTGCCGGATACAGGTGAGAACCAACAATCACTGTGTTTATTTGATCAAGCTGTAGGCTCTCACTGTGAAAATGACCCTCTAAAAACAGTCAAACAGTAATTTTTATTAGTGCAGGACATTATCCACACACAAACAGCAATGAATTTTCTGAGGCTCTATGACATCCAGACATTCACTTTTTCACCTACAATCCAGCTCAATGTTAACTTGATGCTGCTGCTGCTGTTGATTAACTCATCATATAGCCTGATATCCTCTACATAAATGGATATTTCTGTATGCTTGCACACTTACTTAGTGCATTTTTTAACCTATCTATGTCTTTTTATTTGTATACCTCCCCTTTGTGTGCTCTGCTGTTATTTTTCTATGTTCTGTGTGTTTAACATATGTTGCTGGTTGCTTGAATTCCCCTCAGGATGAATAAAGTATCTCTATTCTATCTATAAGAATAGCTCTGATAACATTAGGGAGTCGTTGGTCTAACAAGTTTGTGGTGAATTTTTAAAGCAAGGTCAGAAAACAACATGCAAATATGTCCTGGCTTCTTCTCCTTCTTTTGATGAACATTTATTTACTGTAATTAGTTCTTTTATTTGTTTCTGGGAATAAAACTGAGACGCTCAACATAACCGATACTCACCCTCCTTTTTGTTTTCAGTGCCAGTATGTCTCAGTAGATAAAGCATGATTCTAACACTGTCAGGATTGGGACATGAAGGCATGATGATGTTTAAGAAACCCTCATTTAAACTGTGTGGATTGTAAATGGTCCTGTGCTGAGAATTATCTAGAAATATATTATCTGCAATCTGCAATCATCAAAAAACAGTGCCACCAAGCTAAATAAAAAAAAAAAAAAGAGGCAAGTTCTCCAGATAGTCAGGTTCTGAAGATTTTGTTTTGATTTATCAAGATGGCTACTTTGGGCAGGTTTGTTTTTGTGTGCTTGCCTTTGGTGATTGGCTAACTACTGCTTGCTAAAAGCTACATTACCACTGCTTGTAACATTAATTACAGCTGGTTCACTTTGTCATGATGAACAAGCTGATTTCACAGCGAGTTACAGCATGTCTTCTGTTGCATTGAATGCATTTTAGACTGAACAATTAAGCCAGCATTTGTGTAAAGCAAGAGACAGATTCTGCATTAAAATATTGACTTTGCACTTTGGATCTGGTTCAGGATGAACTCTCAGGCCGTGCTGTATTCTAGCAGCCTTGTGTGTGTGGTCCAACACTGGAGGAAAGCTGTTCGTACCATAAGACTATCCTTAAGTGTGGTCAGACTGATTTGTACATTTTGTTCACTTGGATAGAAAATAAAAAACTACAGTGTATATACATTACTTACTATGTTTACATTGGGATGCCACCTTGTGGTCAAACGTGGACATTGTAGGTGTCCTGTGACGTTGCTGTTGAGAGTTGACGTTGACCAAATGAGCTGTCTCTTTTGTCTTGTGTGCAGGCTGTGAATGTGGCCGGCATGGGGCCCTTCAGTGAGGCAGTGCTGTGCCACACGCCCTGCTCTGTGCCCGCAGCCGTCAGCAACATCTACGCTCTGAAGGAGTCCGATCTGCTACAGTACGACACTCCAGTGGATGCAGATGAAGATGAGGAGGATGAGGACGGCGTTTCCCGACCGCCTCCGCTCTATTCTCCGTCCACGTGCTTGGGCATTAGCTGGGACCCCCCCTGTGTCCACGGCTCTGAGATCACATCCTACCTGATTGACCTCGGAGAGCGCCAGCCTGTCATCGTTGGTCCCGTCACCAAACACATCATCCAGCATTTGCAGCCTGACACCAGCTACAGGTTAATGCTTTCGCATTACAAACAAAAAAAATTGGTGCAAAACAATGCATGAAGCTTGCACTACTCAACTTTGCACCTTTCAGATGTCATCAAGAGCTCACCAGTTTGAAATTGTTAGATATATTCAGTCAATCTCTGAAGCAAAATGAAAAGTGACATAAATCAAGGGTTTTCTGGCAAAGGCTGGCAGCTTTGAGGGAACAAAACCTTTTTTTTTTACAATTTTTCAATGGCTTGACTAGTCAGGCAGGTCACTATTACTTTCGGATTCAGGATTATAAAGCAGGTATATTTTACAGGAGACTCAGTTTATGCACAGTAAAATAAAAGGTTTAATTATATGCCAAAAACTGTGGCGGTCTGGAAGCTGTTGGCCAGTGACATCTCTCCTCATTGGGCTGGAAGTGGGAGAAAGACTGAGGTTGAATTCAAGTGCTGACATTGTTCTTTTAGCCAGAACCAGAGACAATATAAAACGAGTCAGTGTCTGACAACAATCAGAGGCTAAATGTCAATAAATACTGTTAATGCCACTTTGACAGCTGGTGCAGCATCTCTATTGTTGTATGATACTGACGTCTTCTTCTTCTTCTGCGTCCTCAGGATCAGAATCCAAGCCCTGAACAGCCTGGGAGCAGGCCCCTTTAGTCATACCTTTAAGCTGAAGACAAAGCCCCTGCCTCCACAGCCACCCCGCCTGGAGTGCACCACCTTCAGCCACCAGACCCTCAGGCTCAAGTGGGGCGACGGCCCAGCCAAAGCCACCACCTCAGACGCCCTCCAGTATCAGCTGCAGATGGGGGACAAGAGCGGCAGGTCGGTGGCCATTAGTCAGACGAGGGGCAGTGACCTGACGAGCGAGGAGGCTGTTGTTTGAGCCAAAGCTTGAGATAACTGTATGGAGGAGGGAGGGACGCAGAGAATGTAATGCACCAGACGGATCGTCTGTACAGTACAAGGAGACAGCAAGTGATGATGTGCTTTGTGCCACTGTACATTTCCTGACGGAGGAGTCACTTGTCACTTTGCTTTTTGTTATCTTTTGCACATTAAATCCTTCTCTCTCTCTCTCTCTCTCTCTCTCTCTCTCTCTCTCTCTCTCGTTCCTGTCATTGCAGGTTCATATCCTTGTATAAAGGGCCATGCCACACACACAAAGTCCAGAGGCTTAATGAGTCTACCTCTTATACGTTCCGCATCCAGGCCTTTAATGAGGCGGGCGAAGGGCCCTTCTCCAGTGTTTACACATTCACCACCCCACGCTCTCCTCCAGCCCCTGTGAAAGGTACAGTGCAGTCCTTTGTTCTACCTACCCATCTATTTATAATCCATCTATTTATCTAATGTATGTACCCAGCGTAGTTCAGCTCTTATTATCTTCCCAAACACTCCCTGCTGACACGCAGACAGTGTGCTCTGGAGTTTAACCTCAGTAGACACAAGTTTGACTTGCATCTGATGAAGACCCTGCAGCCCAATATTCACTTGTCATCATGAGTCGGGTTGCTCAGCTCTGCAAAGCATCTTTTGATCCTACACATTGAAGTCAGTAATGAGGACGTGGGTTGTATTCTCAGCGCGGCACCTCTTTTGATTCAAACAGTCATGTGCCAGTTTGTCAATGTTACTCAGCAGTGTTTGTCCCCCCGCACAGTGAAGTGGACTCTCAACCATTAACTGTTTGGAAACGCTTTCATCATTTTAAGGGAAAAGCTGTACGAGGTACTTCTGTAGTCGGCACTTCGCCAGCTCCAGGAAGCAAAGCAATGTGTTGCTTTGGACGGGCATCAGACATTATAGCCCCATAAAAGTAACATGAAAATGTCTATGATATATTTAGGATATTTTCACTGCTCTACCTGGCTGTGACCTGAAGCGTTTATGCTCTTTCCAAAGCCACCAGACTCCTTTTTGGTCTCTTGCTGCCTTAATGGCTTCATTTGTTTTGTGTTGTTGTGAGACTTTGGGTATTCATATAGCATACTGATATGGATATCTCACTTTTAGGTGGCTAAAATATGTTTTCCTGCTGCTTCCACACACAGCAGTGCTTGCTTTTTTTTGTTAGCACAAAAGTGGGGCTGCATGAAGTAGCGATCCACAGTCTAAGTGCATTATCGATGGTGAAACAGACACAAGAACTGAACTATCCCTTTAAAGCCTATTGTCATAATACCAAAAAGTGTTTGTCATGATTACTACACCAGGGCACTTTACTAAGGTAGTGTGAAACAACCACTTATTGTTGTTGTTTTTGCTTAAAATGCCATCCAGCTAAAGAGGAGCATGACTCACATTTGTGGCACTCTGTTAATTGGTGAAAGGTCAGTGTGTATGTCTGCTGAGTGGCTGCACATACAGTATCAAAGAAAGTTCTCTTGTATTAAAGTGAATGGTTTCTATTTGCAGCCTCGCTTTGATTCAAACACAACCCTGTGCTTGCATATGACTATTATTTCACTATAATTACATTGGCGGCATTGTCTTTTTGAATTCAAAGCTACAAGCAAAGTTTGTTGTAAATTCTAACTGACGTTTTGGCAGATTTTGGTGCCATTTGCACTCTTAATATTAGAGCAATATTATCTGCAGTGACTCTGATTGATTGATCTCTCATCACGGCTCTCTCCTGCTCTACCCTCCAGTCCCTAAAGTGGAGCGTCTGGATGACAACTCCTGCGAAGTCACATGGGAGGCCCTGCCGCCCATGAAGGGGGACCCGATAATCTACACCTTGCAGTGCATGATGGGAAATTCTGAGTTCAAACAGGTACTGTCGTTGGTGTGTGAAGGTTTGGCACTCCCTCTTCCTCTTCCTCACCTGTGTCTGACCTGGCTTTCGTCACAAAGGCTTTTTTCATGCAGATCAGGATCCAGATGGATCCAGCTCTTTTCTGTATTAGTCACCACTGGTTTCAAATTGGCCATTATGCAAAGGTCATTGATCCATGAGGTATCCCAGGTGTCTAGCGCCTGCCAGCACGTTCACCCTCTCAGTGGCCTCTTGCCATAATAACATAGAGTAATGACCGCCGCAGGATTATGCTAATCTCACCTCATCATACATGGCAATTGAATCAGGGGTTGAAATATGTGGTTATCATCCAGCGCGACTGTGTTTCCGTCCTTAGTGTCAGTCTCAGTGGCAGAGACTTGAAAGCTGTTGATGTTTAAGAGAGGGGAATTATTCATTCGCTGAAGGTGGGAGTTTGATTGAGCCAGTGTCCTTCAGCCTCCTCTCAGACTTTTTGGGTGTGTCAGCTGGGCGAACAGCGAAGGCAGATGGCTTCAAACAAACAACATAACTCTCATCAATCTCAACATCTTTCATCCATATTGGTTGGTTATTACATAAGGCATTCTGCAACATGTAATGTAAGACTACAACTAATGATTATTAAAATGTTTGTCAATCTGTTTTAGTTTTCTTAATTCATTGATGAGTTGTGAGAAAATGGTGATAAATGTCTGTCAGTATTTCCCTAAAAGCCCAAAAAGATCCGCAAATATCTTGGTTTGTCCACAACTCAAAGATATTCATTTTACTGTCATAGAGGAGGAAATAAACTGAAAAATGTTCACATTTAAGAGGCCAGAATTACTTCTTTTTTTTTTCAGTCGCTCATACCAATTAATCGATTATCAAAATAGTTGTATTACATATTGTCTAGTTATTACATAACATGGTGCCTGACATTTGAAAGAGCACAAATGCAATTTCATCCACTTAGGTAGAAGCAGTAAGGTAGGAAGCTTTTTGTTCAGTACCCCCTCAGTACAATTCAACAAAAGTAAAAAACAGCTGGGATCATAGAGAAAGATGAAGATCACACACAATTCATCCACTGTATGTGAATTCACAGTGAAATAGAGAAACAAACACATTTGTCGTTCTCTCCCTGTCTTAGTTCCAGTTTTCAGTCATACTTCTTGTCCTCTTCTCTCCTGTCTGCAGGCCTACAAAGGCTCTTCTACATCCTTTCATGTCCAGAACCTGCAGCCCACCAGCGACTACAGATTCAGGGTGTGTGCTATCAGGCAGTGCCAGGACGCCCCTGAGCTGAGCGGGCCTTACAGCCCCACAGTGACGCTCTCCCCCCAGAAGAACGATGCTACGGTGAGCGGCTCGGGGTCCAGGGCCGGAACCGAGTCCAACCGATCCAGACGGAGCTTGACAGACGAGCAGTGTGCTTTCCTCCTCCTCATGGTTTTCGCTGTCATCGCCATCCTCATTGCTTTTGTCATCCAGTACTTTGTCATTAAATAAGCAGATAGTGCCACCCAGTTGCAGGGTTATAGCTTTATTCTTTCCCTCTTTCTCTTGTTTTGTACTCTTCCTTTTGCACCTCGTTTTTTTTTTTTTTTTTTTTTTAACGCCGCTGTCAGCAGAGTAGTTGCGTTAGCCACAGTGAGGTGCAGCGAGACGGAGGAGCGCTGAGAGTCAGCTGAATAGCTGTTAATCATTGAGGATGCAACACTTTATTTGGCACCTGTGACGCCTTCCTGACTCTCTTGCCTCCGTCACCACCTCCTGTGGACGCTCTCATTCACTTTTCTGTTTTCATCAGTTTCCTGCACAGAAGGAACTCAGAAAGAGCAGGGATGCGGTTTATGTTTGGGGGAAGGGGTGCGCCGACTCATGTACTTGTTGATTACAGTATATATAGATATATATATATATATGTGTATAGAAATAGTCATTATTTATATTTCCAGTTATGTGTCCAGTATGAAGCTGTTTTTGATAGATGTGTTCCAAAAATAGTATGTAGGTGTGTCCTTAGCCTATGTGCTGTTTGATCCTGGGACCCGGTGGGCCAGTGTTTGCACAGTGGGGTGTGTGTTCAGATGTGATTACTGTATGTAGTTGGTGCCACAGAGGTGCACAGCTGGGAGGGCTTCAGGGCCACGTGAAGGGACTTAACCCCCTGCTGGAGTTTAAGGGGATTAATGACAGAAGAAACAGAAATGAAAATCTTGTTCACACTATAGAGCGTTCATTTAGCACTTTCCAAACTTTTTGATGTTCAGAATGTTTAAGGATGCAAAAATGACTGGAGAAATGTTCGTATATTTTTGTACAGTGAAGACACAAGGACCTGTAAGTTTGAGGAAAAAAAAGCTCAGTATAAAGTTAGAAAACAAACAAAAACCAAACTAACAGTGAATTCTAATTATTTTTACTATCATATAGTTATACTGCTGCTTTACTCCGAAATATTGTTGTTCAGCACAAAAAATGTATGCTTACCTGTATGTTTTGTTTGAGTTCTGGTTTTGTTTTTTCCCCCCAGTAATTGATTTTGCACCTTAGTGAAAGAAAACCTTGACTGACTGCGTCTTGGTCTTGTGATGCATTTTATAGAACACACTTTGAGATTGTGCAACCCTACTTGTGTTTTGGGTGTTTTAAAAGTTGTAGTACCACATAATGTGTCACTGAAACAGCCGCTCTATCTCAGCAAAAAAAAAAAAAAAAAAAAAAAAAAAGGAGGAAAAATAACAGAAAAAAAGTATGTACCAGTTGTTTCAGAGGCCTTAATTGGAGAGGAAAAAAATCTCGGGAGAATTTTCTTAATTTCTCTTAAGTTTCAATGTTTTGTTTTGTTTTTTCTTTTAGTGTTAGGAAACTTTGAAATGTATTTTATTTACTTTTATTTTTGCAACATTTATTTGATGTTAGTTACCTACGTAGTCGGGAGAGAAATGGAAAGTAGTTCTATGTATTACCTATGATTTATTCTGATTTCTTTTGTCAGGTCATACATGTGTGAAGTATATTTTTTTATAATATTGAAGTAATATAAGTTAATACTCTCCAGAGAAAATAATAAATCCTGAGTACTCATGAATCATGGAACGCAAGTGGCAGATACAAAATGTGTTATATCATGTACTTCCTGTGAATCTAAATTTGCCTTTTCTCTGTGTGTTAAGTATTCGTAACAGATTTCTAACGCTGAGCTCTCAGTGGTGATCTGGCTGTAAGCTCTAGTGTCGTTTGGTTTTGGGCAGATAACTGCTGTTGCAACCTTAAAAATGAAATACAGGTACCTTGCAAAACGTCTTGGATAATTACATGATTTGGTCTTTCAGACATTCTGCAAATGTCTTCTCTTTGTCATTTAAAGAATTCAAATTCCTATTTTTGATAGCGATTGCAACGTGTGTGCCATTTTAACGCCTCTTCACCCCTGGCTTACTACCTTTGGTTGGGGAGATTAACAAAATGCTACAAAAATGAGTAAAATATGCACAAAAATAGAGACCATTTTTATGTAATTTTAATGTTTGCAGTTACCTCATACACCGTACATTCCAAAATGAAAATTTGTTATACTATACATACTTCCAGACATATCACTTTAAAATGTTCGTTATGAGAAAATGTATAATCATAGATATGTATCTAAAGTGTATCTGTATAGCCATGATATCTACAAAGGATCCATGCACAATAAAAGATTTATAATTCTTAATCATGTTTGAAGATCTGGCATGTGTTTGTTTTTGGAAAACTTAAAAAAAAAAAAAAAAAACCTTACCTCTATGAACTAGGGTGCTTTTCCAAACACGTTCGTTGCTAACTTCTGTATTTCCCAACAGCATCGCCGAACAAAGCAACTTCCGATGTTTACAACTAACATAGTCCGATGTGTCTTTGAACGTGTTTCCGAAAAGCTTAATTGGAACGATGCATCGTGAGTTGCATCGGAAAGTTGTGGCCTTCAAACGAATAGCATGGAGCTGTCGTTGAAGGTTCGTTCAGGTGACATTGTGTCTTTTTCGTGTTTTTGGAGCTTGAAATGTCAGGATTGGGCACCCTGTGATGCATGATCCCCACCTACAGCATGAATGAAGGATGTCACTTTGACTTTCACCTCATATCCATCCATTTTCTACCGCTTATCCTCATAGGGTCGTGGGGGGGCTGGAGCCTATCCCAGCTGTCTTAGGGCGAGAGGCAGGGTACACCCTGGACAAGTCTCCACCTCATAGCAGGGCACATAGAGACAGACAACCACTCACACTCACATTCACACCTACGGACAATTTAAATTAGCCAATTAACCTAATCCCCATGCATGTTTTTGGATGGTGGGAGGAAGCCGGAGTACCCGGAGAGAACCTACGCAGACACGGGGAGAACATGCAAACTCCACACAGAAAGGCCCCGGGCCGGGAATCAAACCCAGTACCTTCTTGCTGTGAGGCGACAGTGCTAACCACTACACCACTGTGCCGCCCTTTTCGCCTCACAGTTGAGGTGAAAAGATTTGTTTTAAAAATAAATGTTTGTGTAGCCCTAGAAGTTTCAAATTAGCCTACAACTTTGATAGCCCACTATTAAATACTTGTGATTGATAGATAGATACTGTAGGTACTTTATTCATCTCACAGAGAAATTCACAATTCCAGCAGCTTGAAAGATGGAAACACACAGGGACATGCAAGGTTCAGGAGGATAAAAAAGAAAATAAGATATAAAGTACCAAAATATATACTATAACAGATACATAAGAGGAATGCAAGGTGCAGATTATGATCAAATATGAGATAAATCCGTAATCAGTTACAATGTCAGAAATTTTACTAGGCTACATAGTACCAGCCTGCAAAAGTAAAATATCTCACTGCTTTCAGGAGGAACTGAACCCATCCCTCACTGAAAACCATCTTGGCACACTGAGGTGTCCACTGACCTATCCCACCAAACTATGTCGTTTGGATGATGCAAGTTCAAAGTAACGTCGTTCAACTTACATAGCACAACGGTAGTTGGAGATTTTTGGGAAACGGTCGGAAAAGGGAAGTTTGGTTGTTTGGAAGTACTGCGTACTCCAGTGGTTTCATGTTAACTTCTGTCATTATTTGGGAAACGCACCCCTGATGAGAATCTCTAGATAAAACATAAAAAAAAAAGTCTTTTCTTTTCTCAGGTCTATTCTTGTATTTTCTCCTCTTTTGTCTTTAAAACTTGTGTCCAAAAACATTCAGTTGAACCACTCAAACAGATTATCATACAGAAATACTTTTGTACTTTTGTGTCTTCATTTGACTTCAGTGTGTATGAATGTGAGAGGAAGGAAGACATAAGAGTTCCTGTTCACTGCACAAGGACACCTAAGTGGTGTAAGCAGAAGAGCCGTGATTAATGAGGGTGAAAGTGGGCTTTCTTGTCTCGGTGTTAAACATTGGCTCTTGTTGAGAGACTGACTGGAAACCCATTTAAAAAAAAAGGGACAAACAAGCTTTCCCTGTCATGTTGCTTTGACAGGACTAAACAATGACAGAGGAGGGACATTGTCGCTGTCCCTCTGAGGTCAGAGTGGTGCATCCGGCTGTGGATCAGCTCAGTGTCAACAAGCAAACACCCCGATGTCAGCGTGACTCTTGTTACGGAGGTTCATTTAGATCTAATGGATATGGTGGCTCTGAACCAAGAGACCACACCGCCGTCATCCAGCCGTGGTGACAAATTCTTCTTTGGACACAAAGTAGGAAAATCTGTAGATCAGGAACTGAATAAACATCCCTGTCCATCTTCAGGCAGTGGTGTGTCCAGACTTTTTTTTGCAGGGGCGGCCAGCAGGATTACGTGTCTGTCACTGCGTATGTCATAATTTTTGTCTTTTATGATTGATTTAATTACTAAAATTGCAATCTTAATTGTTAGTATAAATGAAATTGAACTTGTAATTGCGACAGAACAGAATGGGACAATCGGAGTGTAATTCAAAGCCTTAATCTTTTATAGTTTTATAAAAGGTGCAAAATAAAGGCAATGAAAACATATAAATCATAATATAAAGTGCTGATCAAATTAAACTAAATAAATGTAGGGTGGCCAATCAGATTTCAGGGGTGCCACCACATGCCACCCCCCTAGACACGCCCTGTCTTCAGGGGTCCTGACTAAAAAAGTCCTAAAATGTCTTAAATTCAAATCTGGGTAATTAAGGTCTT
Organism: Synanceia verrucosa; assembly: GCA_029721515.1. Classification (NCBI taxonomy): domain Eukaryota; kingdom Metazoa; phylum Chordata; class Actinopteri; order Perciformes; family Synanceiidae; genus Synanceia; species Synanceia verrucosa. Next base: position 5,866,921 of record CM056559.1, read on the forward strand.
AAATGATCTTATAGTTACCATAAATTTGCTGTCGGTATTAAATTTTCAGATGGTGTGTTTCAATTGGAAAACACAGTATTGAGAGATTTACTGCAATTTTGCACGTTATTTTGTTCACAAATTTCACTTCTTTGTTTTTGAAAGTTGTAGAAGAAAGTTAAGTGTTATGCCTTTAATTGATATCATTGCTGCAAGTGTTAAAGGGATGAAAAAAAATCCAAAATTATTATCGGATATTAATGGGTTATCAGATATTTTTTATCGACATCAGCCTCAAAAACTCCATATTGATCGGCCTCTACAACAAATTGACGTTTTATATTTGTTCTTGAAAAGGTTTTACTTTTAAAATGGTGCAAGATCCCTGATATTAATGACATTCTTTGAAAAAAGTAAGGAGAGTTCATCCCACACACAAAAGCAATATCTAAATAACTAGTTGTCCCATTGATCTGCAGAGCTTAAAACATCTGACTAAAGCTTGTATTCTATTGAAACCCACATTGTAAACTGTGACCAGATGCCTAGTGTTTGACCTTGTTTGGCCCTGGTTCCACCTCTTAGTACTGACAGCTTTATGTAGATTCTGAGAACGGCATTCCTCCTCACACAGCATTGTTGAAGGTTTATTATAACAAGCCTGATAGGTAACGTGAGGGTGAAGAGGAGGACTGCGGAGTGATGAAGCCAAGCAGAGAGACAGCTGGGGCTGGTGGACAAGCAAACACAGAACTCATTTTTCAGTGACTACTTCCAGACAGCTTGGCAAACACGCAGGGATTTAAGTGATTGATGCATTAATTAATAAAGTTATATCTCTCTTTATGTGTATGTTAATCTGCATTTATTCACTCAGAGGCACAGCATTGGCTTGGGGTTCCCTTAAATCTTATTCCCTCCATCCTTTTACTGTCATCCGTCCCATCATCATTTGATTATGAAGATTACTTAGACACACACACAGCAGACAACCTCCCTGATGTGGAGGAGGTGCTCCTTCCTTGGTCTTTCACCAGAGAGAAAGACCAAGGAAGCATCACGAACCGGCTCTGCCACTTCTGCTGCTCTCCATCGACACAACAGAGACCAAAAACGATCAAAAGCTTTGAGACATCCGGCTCAGCTTTAAGGTAAAGTCACCAGAAATGATACAATGTCATTTTATATCTGCTTTTAGAGTTGAAGCTTGCAGTGATTTTTCATGTTTTAGCTGCTTTTCCTTTACACTGAAGTGAACTATTCTTTTCAAAAATCCTGTTTCACATTTTTTATGTTTTACCAGGCATCCACTGATTTCATTTCTATATGAATTACAAGACACGTGTAGTTGTGTGATAGGAAATTGTACACTTTGTCTGACTTGTTTCTTCAAGGAAATACAGAGTGATAATTTAAAATCACTTGTATTTCATTGAAACACTAATGAAAAAATGTAGATTTTATATGAATTACTAATGCCTTTTAATGTGCAGAAATGCTGCCTGGAATTAAATCAAACACTCCACAGCACGTGAGCAGACCTGTAAAGCTGATATAATGTGTCATTTAGGGAGATAAAACTAGACCTGTAATGTTCTAATTTTTCTCTCCTCAGCTGCTTGTTGAGTCTTGATTTCACACTTTGCTGTGCTAACACTGAGTGGAGGCTGACATGCCCTGGACCAGACCCCAGGTGGACCTTCATGCTGGTGGAGCAGAGGCCATGGACCAGTACAACACAGACGACCACCACTATGAGGGCTCCCTGTTCCCCACCTCTACCCTCATCCCCGTCACTGTCATCTGCATCCTTATCTTCATCATCGGGGTGACGGGCAACACCATGACTATCCTCATCATCCAGCACTTCAAGGACATGAAGACCACCACCAACCTCTACCTGTCCAGCATGGCCGTGTCTGACCTCATAATCTTCCTCTGCCTGCCCTTTGACCTCTACCGCCTGTGGAAGTACGTGCCCTGGCTGTTCGGGGAGGTGGTGTGCCGCTTCTATCACTACATCTTTGAGGGCTGCACCTCCGCCACCATCCTGCACATCACGGTGCTGAGCATCGAGCGCTACCTGGCCATCAGCTTCCCCCTCAGGAGCAAGGTGCTGGTGACCAGACGCAGGGTCCAGTACATCATCCTCGCCCTGTGGGGGTTCGCCCTGATCTCTGCAGCTCCTACTCTCTTCTTGGTCGGGGTGGAGTATGACAATGACACTCACCCGGACTATAATACAGGGCAGTGCAAGCACACCAGCTACGCCATCAGCTCCGGCCAGCTGCACATCATGCTCTGGGTGTCCACAACTTACTTTTTCTGCCCAATGCTCTGCCTGATCTTCCTTTACGGATCCATTGGATGCAAGTTGTGGAAAATCAAAAATGACCTCCAGGGACACTGTGCTTTGGTCCGTGAAAGGTCACACAGGCAAACAGTGAAGATCCTGGGTGAGTGCAGACACGCAAATATTTCTTCTTTCTTTGCTTTCCATTGCTAGAAAAAGTGTAGATAACTCAGTTTCAGGAGTGACAGCTTGTAAACTCTTAAAAGTTTAAACCAGAAATTCATCTTTTTTTATGCAATCAATCTGCCTTCCAGTGTTGCGGAAGGAAAAAAAGGGTAACAGGTTTTCTGCACTGGCTTTTTCATGTAGTAAAAGCCTCTCTATCACTTCATTGTGTTGCTTCCCTCCTACAAGCTGGAGGGAAGAGGGTGCCATGTGTGTTGTTGGCGATATCAGCTGAGTAATTATTGTGTTTTGTCTAAAGCTAATCATGTCTTGCCACAGCACATACTGATTGGCTTAATTTGCAGCTCTGGCATATTGTGCAGGAAACCCTGTTTTACAGTAAAGGACCACGGCCTGGCCAATCAGAATTAACCAAATATTTAATCAAGATGCCTCCATTAGGATATTAATGCTGTTCATTAGCTTAGCACACAGTGCACAGGACTTGTGTTGTCAGACTTGCTGCCATTTGTATCCATATTTGTTCAATCCCAAATTGGATTGACTTCAGAGGCCTCCATAAATCAGCCGTAATGGAAATTTAAATGCTCCCACAGTCCTCCTCCTTTTTGATCTGCCACTGTCACACGGGCGTCATTCAGTGATCAGTCAACAAGACAAAATCAATTCTCTTTGTTCTTTTACGATGCAGGTCTTCATTTCATTAGATAAATAACAAATAATTAGAATTATGAAGGACATAGACACTTCTTTTTAATTATTGAATAGAAGTTTAATACCCTTATGTAAATTACTGCCCCATCAAACAAATTGATGGTCATTTCATGTGATCAATAGACTCAGTGATTACCGCACCCAGCTCTGAGATTTATGGCTTTGCGAAGCTAAATTTGTTCATGTTTTCTCCTCAGTGTTGTATCTGCTGAATGTACTGTGAGCTCTAATCAGCTGCTTCATTGTCTGAAGCGTGAAAATATGACTTCATCTTTGAGGCTAATTGCAGGTCACCGTCACTTAAGGGAAAAGGGAGGTTGTGTGTGTGTGTGTGTGTGTGTGTGTGTTTGCGTGGGTTTAAGGAGAAGTTCTTTTCATGTTAATGACTGGTCATTAATAAATGTCAAGGCCACAGACCATAGATCATCTGTTACGTAAAGATCCTGAAAACTAATTTTCTTATGAGGAAATAGACTCTGTTGTTTTATTTGACTCCAATAGTTGCTTATTCAGTCACATTCAGGATTATTTTTTGAGTCTTTGAAGAAAAGAACGCTGCCTGTTTACCTGTTTTGGTGGTAAAAGCTTTCTTAACCTTCAGATGAGTGCGGTATTAGTCCCCCAGTTAGAAGAGGAATAAGCACATTTTCCAAAATGTCAAGCAATTCCTTAAATCTGTTTTTCCCTTTACTTTCTCCTCAGTGGTGGTGGTGCTGGCCTTCATCATCTGCTGGCTGCCCTACCACATCGGCAGGAACCTCTTCGCCCAGGTGGATGACTACGACACGGCCATGCTGAGCCAGAACTTCAACATGGCCTCCATGGTGCTCTGCTACCTCAGCGCCTCTATCAACCCCGTTGTCTACAACCTCATGTCTCGGAAGTACAGGGCTGCAGCCAAACGTCTCTTCCTGCTGCACCAGCGGCCCAGACAAGCCCACCGGGGCCAGAGACAGCTCTGCGTGATCGACCACATCTCCACCCTGAACGAAAGCCTGACTGGGGTCTGAGGTCTGATGTCATCACCAAGGGACAGGATGGAGGAGTTCAGGAGCTGAAACTGAAGAACAAACTTGATGAAGAGGAGGGATGTAAAGCAGCTCCAGTGCACTTCAATGCAAAAGCAGATTTATTACTACTCAGTGGCATTTTGTTCACAGAGACGGATGATGATGTTTAATCATGTCACTGTGTTGTTTCTTTGATAAGAAAATGTGATTACAAGCGAAAACGTTGCCATTTTCCTCTTTCAGTGTTACACCTCATGCAAAAGTATTTACCTCTTAATTGTGTGCTGCTACGTGTTTTTTTTTTTTCTTGCTTGGTGTCGGTGCTTGTTGAACATATGGATTTTTTCTATTCACAGCACTAATTAATAAATGATCCCTCTTTATTATAGACCAGGGGTGTCAAACTAACTAATTCAGCCCGATTTGATCTCCAGTGGGTTGGTCCAGGTCCAGCTGTGCATAACAACCTATCAATAATAACACATCCACATGTTTCCCAGTCTCTTAGTGTGAAGTTACAAATTAAATGATGAGCTGCCTGAGATGTCCTCAAACCTGCCAACAAATCAGTCATTTTCTGTCATAGATGCTTCTAAAATAGATGCTGTGAGTTTTATCTTTACTGAGCACTGAAAAGTGGAGTTAACACACCGAGCTGACTGAATTAAAAAAAATAAAAAAAATTAATAGAATAAAAAATTAGTCTGTTTTTCCTGGAAAACCCTTCTCTTCTCAGCTTTGTGTTACTCAGTCTGGATGTAATTTTATGGAAGTAAAGACATCCAGTCATCCAGTGGGCTGGATTGGACCCTGTGTTGGGCTGGTTCTGGAGCTCGGGCCGTATGTTTGACACCCCTGTTATAGACAGATGACGTTTGCCACATTTGAAAAGACTGTTCATTTATAATGTTTAATTGTAGCCTCAGTGGTAAGATTGAATTAGCTTAATGTATGGTGAATAACTGTTTATCATCCAGTTTGTTCGTTTGTTTGTTGTTCTCATGAATCAAGAAAAAAAAACAAATAAACCTATTAGCTGTGGTCCACTGGTTGTGCAGATCTGAAATTGGGTATTCTGGTGTGTTTGTGTGTTTTCAGGGTTGTGTATCATGTCTCCAGAGAATAGATGGAACATAAACTTCATAAAAGCAGATTACTATGAAAATGGCACCGTTGATGTCTGTGTGTGTGATCCAGAGGCCACCTGAGCCCTGTGGTTTTGGGTCCTGCGTACGTGCCGGCCATCGTGTAATCTGACACAGCTATATTATATTACCTGGGCTCTGAGCTAGATTTAGGCTGGCATCCAACATCCCTGCATCACCATATTCAAAGTAACGGCTGCACTAAGTGCATTTCAAAGAGGAACAAAGATATTAGGTTGTCAGCAGCGTCAGAGGTTATTGCTTTTATTGCTTCCACTTGCATAATCTTGACAACATTGTACAATTCATCTTTGATGTTGCATTTTGGATTAGAAAATGTGCACTCCTGTACCTCATGCACTCTGGCAAGAAAGGTAATGTCAAAGTTATGTATTTTTAACGTGAGCGCTGTCTAATCCCAAAATAAACCCAGAGATTTCCAGGCTCTGTCTACCACTCATCTTGCTCTCTAGAAGGAACTGTTGTGATTTTACCCATGAATCATCAGGCCTTGGTTTGCACAAATACAAAGTCACTTAGGGCTGACTCATCCTCATGACACTTTTTTCACTGAGTCGTTCATCTTGTCTGAAGCAGCTCGTGTGCCACCGACCATCCTGCCATCACCTGGAGAAAGATCAGCAAGCAGCACGACTCCTCTGATGCTTATTTTCCTTACTGATAATGAAAAGTGTGTGTGAGCGGCTCGTCCACAGCTGTCAACACCACCGTCAGGCCGTCTTCACACAGCCTCACGTCATTCAGCGTTAGAAATATACTGTTTGTTTGTTTCCACTCAGCTTTTCAGGTCATGACTCCCCTTCCTCCCCTCATCCGTCAAATCTGTCATATATAAACAGCGGTTTAACTGAATAATAAAGATAATTAGAAATATAGATAACATATTTCCTGGGAGATTTATTAAGTTTTGTAGGGCTAAAATTCCTGAGCAAAACACTAATCAAACAATTACTACAGTGATATGACTGCTGCTGTTTACTGTGTAATCAGTGTTTCCTTCATCTCAAGGCTGTTTAAAAAGCATGTATCAGTCCTGGAGTAGGTTATTAACGCAACTGAGATGAAAATATATATATATTTATAATTCATGCACAAAATCTGTTTAAACTGATTTGTAAGAAAATAGCTTGGATGACTGTCTGCCTCATTTTCACATTTGCAGAAAGTGTTTCAGAGTCATTAAAGAGATGCCTGCCTTCACCAACAGAGGGGCTTCATTTCATTCTAAACCACAATTAAAACGGGGAGAAGCTACATGGATTTCCTCAGAAAAATCCATTTGTCTTCTAACTGGCTGCAATTTAAGTTGATCTCATCTGGGAAATGATTGATTTCCGACACAGATGCGCAACATATTAATTGAGTGTAATGGTCTTTTCAGCCAGATGGGGGAGCCAAAGACTGCTGCTGTCAGGAGACAGACTGAGTGTAAATTAAGAATTATCATGACAGTAACATCAAACATTCCCTGGATTTTGTCAGAATAAGCTTTTAAACTGTATTAATGTTGCTCTTATAGTTCAAAGCTTCTCCTCAATACAGATCAGCTTCCCCTCTCGGCTCATTTCCACAAATTATCAGAAACACATATTCACTTCCTGTTTGGCTCCTTGTTCCTGCTGCTCCATGCATGTGGTCACAGGAAGCTGCCCTAAATGAAGGTTATTTAGGTGAATTAAAGGTCTGCACAACAACTCTTTCTAGAAAGTCTGCAGAGGTTCATCGTCTTTCCTGCTGGCTTGCCCTCTTCGCGGCCTCCGGTGTCATCTCTCTCTCTTCTCCTGCCCTAACCCAAAGTGTTTCCCAAACCAAGCTGACTGTGGGACAGTGTCTTTAGCAGTGTGAGGTAATGGATCTTATGCAAACTTAAAATTAGATGGTTAATCCAGTTTGTCCACTGGCCACAATCTCCCTGCCGCAAAGAGCTAGTCGTGTGCCAGACACAAACCATCAGACACTCCCACCATGTTTTCAAATGCTTTTAATGGCAGTAATAAAGATAATAAGATTCACTGGTAAAGCACTAATCACCTCGTCTCCTGAAGGTTTTACAAAAACAGTTTCCATTGTGTAATGTAATGAACCGTTCCTGCAATTTGGAGGCTCATTTCTATCCACATGTGAAGTGTTTGTTCATGAAAGATGTTTGACTTTAGGCCGAACGAGAGGCGACTTCAACAGAACCTGTTTGTCAGTTTCAAAGACGTGAAACCAGATTTCAACCTGATTTTGGCTATTTGACAAGTCAACAAGAATATTTATGGCAGCTTTGATGAGTATCAGAATAAACACAAAGGATTCAGCAGTTCATCTGTCAAACTTAAAGACGGTCATGTTGTTTATCTCCATCATGACTATGGATGAAGATAATTATAAAGAATATTGTGTGGTCAATGTAGCAGCAGGAGGATCAGACTCTCCTGCACTTATGGTGAGTTAGAAACTGATCCATTAGATGTTTTTCTACATTTCCACACCGCAAACCGCTGAAGTGAGCGACTCTCCTTCCTCCTGGTCTGAACAGGACAGCAGTTACTCGCAGATCTGCCGTCCTTACATGAAAACTTATAGTACTGTTATTTACATGCTTAGCAGCTGTGAGAATCCTGTACTTGTAAGGCACATGGTCGTAGGCAGATGTCAGGTTTAAACATTTAGGCCTGGACCTGATGAAAGTCCTGCATGTTCATGCATGAAGTGGAATTCATAATTCTTCCTATAGATATATTTTCTTTGTTGCAGTACATTCAATAAAAGAAAAAAAATCTTAACTATTCAAGGCTTCTGACTTTTCAGCTTTTTTTTGGCTTGTATGTGTCATGTTTCTATTTTTTCTAATTAAATCGAAATAAGTTGTGATAGACCCTGCAGGGATTTTATGATGATACATAATAATGTATGAAAAACCAACCAACCATTAGTGCCAGTCAAGACAGGGACAGAGATCTACAAAATGTTGCCTTCAAAATAAAAGTATGAATATTTTTAACCATGGAGGAAATTCTAGCTTTCATAGAATTTCAGGTTTCAAACTTTAAAAAGCAGAAATTTACTAAATTACACTGGGTGGAAACTTGTTGCTGTAAATGGTTTGATTTGATGATGATGTCACAGGAAGCAGGTGTTTCCCATCAGCTGGTAACATGGCGACTCAAGTGTTTGCACCCAGAAGCAGTAAAACCATAGACTGTGTGTTAAACACACATGCTGGGATGGTTTGGCTCACAGGAAACAGGTCTGCAGCTGCGACTGACTGATGTCAACTGATGTTGTGGCTCCATCTTTCATGCAAATATGTTTCCATGTGACCTTTTATTAATGTACAGTTACTATATCCATTCAACTGAGAAACACTGATGCACTATTTTTGCACTTCATCTAACTAACATCTTAATTTCACTTCACCTTACTGTTAGCCTACATTTTTATTCTGTTTAATACTGTTCTTCTGTTTTATACCGTGAAAATATTATTACTTTTCTGTTTTTTTTTTCTTTTTTAATACTTGCATTTCTTGCTGTTGCTACAATATAATTTCCCAGGTTGGGATCTGTTCCATTCTGTTCTATGCTATGCTAATTTATAAATCGTCAAATAGTTTGTATGTGGGACCAGATGTTATATTCCTGCAACATTTGAGTTGTTTGTCTTATTTTGAAAGTCTGCCGCAGTAGTATTTTAACCTGACTGTCTTGACAGCGCAGACCCAGCCAGATGCGCGTAAAAGTCCACTCCTCCTCCTCCTCCTCCTCGTCCATGAGGCTCATGTGGCTCCAGATATAAACACAGAGCTCCTCCTCAGCTCCTCACAACAAGGAGGCTCTTTGCTCCACCAGGCTGAAAAACAGCAAAAAGCAGGAGAGGAAGATCTGTGGCACATTCCCCAGGATGGAGGTAATACTGGCCACCTTTACGCCACTCATATCGTTTTTTTTAAAACATTTTATCTGGTTCTCTGCAGCCATGTGTGGTTGAAATTAAAGCATTTCATCATAGGAGCTCAGTGAAAAAGTGTTTTAATGGTCTGTGTTATTAAAGTGATATTTCTGTCTGTGCAACCATTTCACAATAATAATACTGCATTTAGTGTCAGTAGCTTACACCTATTTCACTTCCAGTTGTTAGCTCCTCATCATCATACAGGTTGTAATACTATTTACAATATTTACCTCTTGACTGTGATATTATGAGTGATATCATGTTGTTTGTTTACATACAAACAGGATATTTTATGTATGAACAGGTGACTGTACTTGTGTTGTCCTGAGGGTGTGTATGTTCTGTTATTAACACACACACACACACACACAGCGTCATTAATTAAGCTTGTGTTTGGCTCAGTGTGCTTGAGCTTCAGGCTGTTATCCTTTAAAGTAGGTTTGTGGAAGAAGTAACCAGTAAGAAGTGACCACAGAGTGACAGGACATCTGTCATTAGGAGTGATAAATGTGTGAAGTTCACTGTAAGTTTGAACTCCAGCAGTGAGCCACCCATCACGCCCTCAGTCAGCTGACAGGCCATGCTCTGTCTTCTTTACTCACATGCACTGACGCCAGAAGAAGTGTACAGTTTTCCTGTTGCTCGCACGTTTGTGGCCTCCTCCCTCCAAAACAAGCTGTTTCCTCTGACTTCACATCTTTTAAATATCAAGTATTTAATGTAATGTGGCAGATAGGAAGAGAAACGCCCATTTGTTTTCCCACAGCACGTGAGCGAACACATTAGTGCCACAGAGCCACTCTCACATACTCACACCACCCAACGCTGGGACAACGGATTGTTTCCCTGTAGCTGGACAGACAAAAAACTGCACTTTCATAGGATAAAATGCAAACATGATGCATTTGGGACATACATGGATGTAAACGTGACTGTGGACGTGATTCTGGTTGCATGCTGCATTTTGCCTAAAGAAACTGAACAAGCCTGTAAAGTCAGTCTCACACTCGCCGTCACACAAACTGCTTCACGTTTGTGCTTTGATGGCCTCGCCAGTTTGAATTCTTCTGTGTGATTCTGGCTTCAGGAGGGAGACGTTCATGTTGCAAACATTGATTTACAACTGCCTCAAGCAGACCTTGAGAGGAAATTCAACATATTGTTAAAATTTGTGCAAACTGTTGAGTGGATAAACTGGAAACTGTGTGTGTGTGTGTGCGTGTGTGCACCTGAGGCTGTGCTGAATGTGTGTGTCGGGTTAAGGGGTGGAGGTTTTCCTTTGATGGAAAAACAACGCCACGGCTAGTGGAGTGACTATTTGGGATTGCCTTGCCAACCATATGGTGTGCACATTTATTATGTAATGCATAGTAAAGTTAAGAGACCAATAACAGAGGAACTCTGTACCAGCCAGACATTTGCTAATGATGCCATTTTCCCCATATGGCTTTACCTCACCATGTCATTTATATGGTGGCACACTATTATTATTGTTACTGTGAAGCAATGCCTCTATACCTACCACTTATAGTGCAGCTACTGCTACTCATACTAGTATATAGTTCAGTGTCATGGTAAATAAAGAGTCCTGTTGATTAAAAGCATCTGCTGGTGTTATGCTCAGAGCTCGTCAGAGCTGGACATTATGGTGACAGTGTTTGTTTCAGGGCAGCATGAATGGTTCACTCTGTCCTTAACATAAAACAGACACCTAACTGACCGTGAAGCTCAGAGGAATGTAAAGGAAAGCCTATGAAACTTCCAGTTCTCTAAGCAGTCTCCTAGTTATGATTGGATCTGTGCACAATATAGAAAAGCTAATACGATTCATTAAAGTCCTGTGATTAAAGCGCTTAATACTGGATGGAGCTGGATGAAGAGCACATAGCGATGATCGCAAAAAAACACCAGCAACTTGTGATTAAAAACTGATGCTTTCTATTATTTATAACATCATCTGATACCATCTCGTTAACGTTTTCTACCGTCCTCATATTCCCGTCCTCATAACTGTGCACACTGTACAATAGCAAAACTATTGTATTTGCAAAATCAGTTGGAAAAGAGAAACAGACAGCAGGAAGTGCACAGTTTCTGCAGAATATTCATGTTTTCACCGTAGTTATTGAAGTTTATCTTCACTGTTGTAACTACAGATAGTAGCCTGTGAGTTAGGCTACACTCATCATAAATGTACATTTAAACTTGTACCATGAATTATATTAATTTCTGTTGAGGGCATTAATGCATCTAAAGCAATATCAATATCAAGGTTTCAAAATGTGGCTTTGCAAATGTTTCATAATGTATGAAATACATCCAGCATGTTTGTCAGACCTGAAAGATGCACTCAATGTGTTTTAATGTACAGTTGAATTTACGTGGTTTTGCAGCATTGAATGTGAGAGCAGAATGACACAAGCTTAAACATTTCCACAGAAATACACAAAGGATCTGTTTGTGTACAAAATGAAGCAGCTCTCTATGTTTTGGTGAAGCATAAAATAGTTTGTAGTAAATGTGTGATCGCTTGAATTGAAACTATTCTAAAATATCAGTAAATTTAGGAGTTTAATTCTCTGTATTTTACATCTCTTTGACTTCTCATTTAAAGAAGTTGTGTGGAAGCTGGGCTCATTAGAGGATATGCACACCTTTACGACCAATCAAATGCTTCATAAAGTCTTCCTTTGCTGCTTTTTACTGTGTGAGTGGTTGTTGTTATTGGAGTAAAAACTGTTACGTGTACACTCATGCAGGGTGTGTGGTTTTTGTGTCATGCTATCAGGGATCAGGGTTGCGTCAGACCTGGTCCCTCTGAGCCTCTGAGTCTGGAGCAGAGAGATAGTCTGAGTGGGAGCTACAGAAGAGATAGTGAGGAGGACACAGTGATCTGCTGAAGGAAAACTCACACATGCTGCTGGCTTTCAAGGGAGTTATGTCATGGGTAGATCCATGTGAGCCAGAGAGGTAGCCTGGCTTTCTCAGACATCTGCAGATTCAACCATGTTGAATTCAGTCAGTTTGAACTCTGCGAAAGTGACATACATGCTGACGGGTTTTGAGAACAGTGAACCAGGCGTCTTGAAAACATCTTTTAAATATGGCTTCTAGCGTTGCTCTTTATTTCCTTTGTTGGCACAAAGCAGAGCAAACATAATAAGTGCTGCAATCTGTCTGTGCTTAGCAAGAGAAATTGTTTTGCGATTTTTTTGAGATCTTTAAGTTGGGTGTTTAGGTGCATGCTGCAAGTCTGAATGTGTCATAAACCCACTAATATTTTGCAGGATGTGAGAGAAAAAATTGACTTTCCATAGGACAGTCAAGCTAAGCCATTAAAGATGTGCCCCAGTGAAAAAGATATTTATCAGTAAGAATAAAACTGCACATTATGGAGTGTTACATAAAGAATATGATTCTTAACTCTTTGAGTGCCGTTGACGTATTTTGACATCAAAGTTTGTTTTTTTTTGGGTTGCTGATGGCAGTATCCTGCAGCCTGTGAGTGATGTTGGGGCTTCTGGGAGATGTAGTCAGAGCTTAAAGAGACGGTATACACCACAGAGATCAAAACAGGAAGTGGAGATGGTAGAGATTAGGGAGCAAAATGGATTTTGGAGAAAAAGTGGCATTTTTACTCTACCTCTGATAAAACAAGAATGGAACAAGGTAAAACCAAATGTTTTTTTCCACGATGAAATAGAGAGTCTCTTCTTTCATTTGAGCTATTCAGTGTTTTCAGAGACATAGTACAAAATATTCTGTGGGTCTTGAAATATGACTCAAAATGTCCAAAAACACTGGAACAAGGGACTTTATGTTTTATAAAACGACTGGTACTCAGTGAATTAAGTTTGCAATGTTCATGTCACGTCAGGTTTGAATGGATGCCAAACTCTGGCAATGGACCTCTGCAGGAACGCTGTAGTGGGGAAGGTGCAGCCTTCACTGAATGAAGTCATCACTCCTCCTCCATGTCAACTGTGTGATCCACTGTCCAGATGGTTTTTGTCTTTGTGATTGCTGGATCAGGGTGGATGAGCATACCAGAGCACTATGCTGAATCCCCAGCAGATGCTTGAAACACAGTTAACTTGCTTAGATTTAAACTGTCTGCTCTGTGCTGCATATTTTTGATTTCTTACTCATCCTTCACTCTCCAGTACATCACCCTATCTTACTGTATCTTCATAACTTGCCAGTCAAGTTGCAGTTAAATATCTTAACTCATTGAGTGCCAGCCATTTTATAAAATAGAAAGTGTCTTGTTCCAGCGTTTTTGCCTATTTTGAGTTTCAAAACCCACAGAATATTTTGTACTGTGACTCTGAAAACACTGAATAGCTCAAATGAAACAAAAGACTCTCTATTTCATCATGAAAAAATGTTTGTTTTTACCTTGTTCCACTCTTGTTTTATCAGAGGTAGAGTAGAGGCCACATTTACCAAAATCACCACTTTTTCTCTAGTACGTCCGTTTTGCTCTCTAATCGCGGTCATCTCTACTTCCTGCTTTGATCTCTGTGGTGTATAATGCCTCCTTGTGCTCCGACTACATCTCCCAGAAGCCCCAAAATTACTCACAGGCTACGGGAGTCCACGATTGGCGACCCGCTTTGACATCGAAATACATCAATGGCACTCAAAGAGTTAAGGCTCTTGGGGTCTTGAGTTATCTGTAAGAAAAAATGCTCTTTCTTTTAAATTATAACTTTATCAGTAGCTTTCTGTCCCCCAGTCGTCTGCATTTATTTTGCCTCTCCCTGGATGCTTATTGTTTTGTCCACAACACCTCCCATCTCCTTTGAGTCAGGAGCAGCAGTGACGGTGTCCATTTACCTCATCGCTCTGACTGAAGGCCTTTCTAGTGTACGTCTACACTCAGACACAGAGCCAATGAGGGCAGTGGAAAAGTGAGATATTCAGTTGAGGTTCAGTCCAAAAACGCATCATGTTTTCCTGGTGCCTGTCTGCTCTCTGACCACTTAACAAGTGTAGGCAGAAGGGAGCTGCTCACCCTGGCACAAACAGAAGTCTGCAGACTCAAACTGATGTTATTGAACAAGCGCTCGCTCTGCAGCTGTGCTCCAGCATGCTTTGTTTATCTTCACTTTCACAGATTTCCACAGTGCTCACCAGCAAGAGCTTATGAGGATTCAGAGTTCCCATAGAAGAGTTAAAGATCACAGAGTCAGACATCATCTTCATCAGCTCCATGGTAGATTACATGGCCTGTTGCTCTCTGATCACTGCTGTTATACCAAGCAGATATGTTCGGATTTAAAGAGACTAATATCAAGTGCTTCTTCTCCCCTGCCTCTGAAAATAGGAATAACAGGAGCAGATAATAGCAGGCTTTGTTTGAGCCGTTTGTCCCTGTGATCTCTTCTCACATCTGCCGGTCATACAGGAAACCTCGTGTCTCCATCCACAGCCTGGAAATTAAGACGCCGTTTTGGGATTAACACCAAACACAGCCCACACTTTTCCTGCAGCACTTTGCTTCACATTCACACTGAAAAACACTGTCTACAGAGGATTTTCAAGTGGTCATGGGCACTGTTACTGTTCAGCAGGGCTTGGGATTATTACCTCCACCAAGGAGGTTATGTTTTCACCAGGGTTTGTTTGTTACCTCTGCCAAGGGGTTTGATTGTTTGTTTGTTTGTTTGTATATTTGTTGGTTTGCAAAGTAACTCAAAAAGTTATGGACGATATTTGACAAAATTTCCAGGGTTGGTTAGAAGTGGCGTAACTTAAAACTGATTCATTTTTGGTGGTGCCGTTGAATCGGATCCGATCACCACCAAAAATTAATAAATTTTAAGGTAGGCCACTTCCGACCAATCCCGAAAATTTCGTCAAAAACCGTCCAAAACTTTTTGAGTTACTTTGCAAACCAACAAACAAACAAACAAACAAATAAGCCCTGGTGAAAACATAACCTCCACGGGGGGTAACTTTAAATAAAAAGTCACCTCCGCCACCGCCTTGGCAGAGGTCTGCGGTCAGTGCTTTTATACACAATGTACCATGAGTTGATCAAGATTTATCCACATCTATCCCTTTAATATTTTAATACTCTTTTTATGGGCAGTGCTGCTAATTATTAAACAGGACTTCTTAATGATAAAATTGTGTTTTCTACAGTTGGTGCATTAGTAGGGTATGATAGTTGTGAGACAGTGTCCTTTTGACCTCAACAATAGTAGTGTATACTTGAGCGGTAACAGACTGTCCATGTCAACTACAGAAGCTCCATCATATAGACACAGCAGTGAAGTATTATGTGTGAATGAACGACGCCGTGGCCCGAAGGTTCAAGCTACCACATTCTTTCATTTATGACGCTTAATCCTCCAGCTACTACTGTTCTCCTGGATTCCAGTTTTTCAGCAAGCATAAACTTACATTTTTGTTTAAGCTATTAAAGAATGGAAAAAACTCCTGATTTTTGTTTTGAAATATTATAATGTCAGAGTGTTAAGTCTGTGTAACTGTAACTCAAACAGCATCTTATCTGGTTTCATGGAGGTCAGAGTTCTTTTTAGTGTCGACACAGGCCCTTTTTTTTTTCCTCTTCTTTTTTCAGCTTTTTTTTTAAACTTGAATCACATGGGTAAGGCACTTGAAGGCACTTTTTTTCCGGCGTCTCCTTTTTTAGACATGCTCAGTTCCTCTGTATGCTAGATTACAGCATGTTTCAGATGTGGTCTCACACATCCAGGCACAGAGGGGTTACAGAGCGGAGCAGATCCAGCCTGCCTCTGCAGCTCTGGGGCTTTTTCCCAGGCTTTGAGCCCCAGAAATAGAGCTGCCCTGCTCTCTCTCCTGCAGTCAACCATAGTTTCCCACTCTTCCACAGAGCTCGGGGTCCCAGCTGAGTTAAACATGTGCAACACTGATAACCAAACAAAGGCCTTGTATAGCTCATTGAAATAATGTGTCTCAGTGAAATCATTGTACTGAGAGACATCTTTTCCTTTCCTTTGACATTTTCAATTAAAGACAAAAACAAGCAATTAGTGCTGATTAGTATACAGTTTTATATGTTGTATATTTAACATAAGGCTGCTGATGAAAAAGCAGCATCCTGACTGCCCCACTGAAGTAACAATGGAAGTTTTATGTTTCTAATAAGTTCCTGCAACATTTTTGCTTTAAACATGAATACAACTGAACCTGTCATCTTAAACAGTGTGTGCATGGTTAGTGTATTTCAAATCAGGGAGGTATTTGCATTGAATTTGACATTACTTTCATTCTGCATGAAGAAGCTCATTAAAGAAAAGAGTCTCGCTTTGAAAAGATGCATGAAATTATATCAGTGCATCTGAAATGACTTCCTTTAAAACTAGAAAGTTGTTAAATATTTAACTTTTAAATCATCATTTTGCGCTCAGATTTTAAGTCTCTTTTGCATACTGTATAACAGTAATTTCTAAAATAATAAAAAAAAATGGAGAGCATTATCTTTCATTTATTTTGTGACCAAATATGACTCCCAAAATAAACAGTTAAAGTGCAGAGGACACTGATGTTTTTCCTCCAAATTTACCTTTTAAACACAATTAAATATGTAAATAGAAATAATTCACTGGTAAGAACAAAGAAATAATTGATTATATGTTTGAGGTAGCTGGTAAACATTCCTCCTGTGAGTTACTGAAAAAATTTCAGTAAAAAAAACTAAAAAAAACTAACAGAGCTCCACTTCCTTTGCCTGCACTGTTGTGGCTACAGTTTGTGCTCTGAAGGAGGCATTTGTTTCTGAAGGACAGGAAAGAGTTAAACAGTCAGAGATTACAAAATAATGGCGTGGAGAGTGGTGGTCCCTGGTGATTACTATTTATCACGGATGAGAAAGGAAAACTCAGGAAAAGGTTTGGGATGTGGATTAAAACACAGTGGGAAGCATTAACAGAGGCTGGTGCTGTAATATGTTTGGGTGGAGGGAGCAAGGTGGTGAGGTCATGTTGAGAACAAGGCTTGTGATTAAAATCTGCAAAGTTTGGAGATCCGTGCATCCATGATCTATGGCTCAAACTGCGCAGAGAGGCAGGGATCCGAGAGTGCACACCCAGGAAATGTGACGGCGATATCAGCTGTGGGGAGAGCCGTGAGCTTTTTAGAGCTCAGTAAAAGTCACATAGAAATGACATACAGCATCAACGCCAGAAAGAGAAAGGGAGGCGCCAGTGACTGTACAATGCAAATCATTAAATCACGTCACGATGTATGCAAATCTGCACAGTCCTGGTTCAGCTCAGGCTGCTGTCCCGTTGTAAACAAATGTCTCCAAGTTCAAATCAAAACCTGGAAATTAGAATAACATTTGTGCACATCAACCTTATCACTTTGGCCATGATATGTGGAGTGAGTTAATGGTCATGAAAGGGTGGAGTGGAGGAGGGAAGTTTAGAAATCAGCTTGGGAAAAGTGGGAGAGAGACAGAAAGTGAAGTGATAACAGTGTGAGGCAGCAAGGACACGTCCCTCCTGTCACAGGCCATGGCCTGATGTTGAACAGCTGTGGGGGGGGGCACTTCCTGTGTCCCACAATAAACACACTAAAGCAGGAGAAGACATGACTTCCTCCAAGTTAGATTTTTTTGTTTGCATGTATTCACCCGTCTGTAGAGGGAAGTGAAACACGTTCTCTGTGAGAACATCTCCCTGCCGTCTTTGTTCAGCCCTAAAAAAAAACATCAGCTTGTTGTGCCTCAGCTAACAGGGAAAAGGCACATCCTGCATCACATTCAGGAAAACTGGCATTTCTGTTTGAACTCTCTCTGCACGTGAGAGGAAACAGAATTCAAACAAGACTTTTGTTAACATAAAGTATTTGTCAGTTGTTTCAATGAATGCCTTTCTTTTCCATCAGGATTCTCCATCCAAACCATCTGTGGCCGAGCTGGCTGGAAGGTTCAAAGGTCACATTCTACCAACGCCCACCTCAAATGACGAGGTACTGTCTTTATGATATGAGTTATTCTACTGTCCAAAATACATGAGAACATGAACTAAAGTACGTTTAGCTGCCTGGTGGAACAGATTTTTTTTACCTTCTCCTTTTTTGTGTGTAGTCACCGTTTCGAAGAAGACCCCCATGTTCCTTAAAATTACAACATCAAAAAGATCATAATGAAGAATCAGATGTAAGTGATTTTTTTTCTTTACTGGCCCATGTGTTACAACTCTGTATTCTTGATATACAAATGAAGTCTCCATAAAACAAACTCAGATTTGTTTTCATTTGCAACCTCACAATTTCAACACAGTAGACAGGCTTCTGTTGCCAAATTGTCACTTTATCTATTTCTGCTTCTGACGAAACATTGGGAAAGTTTCAGCTGTTGTTTTCCTTCCAGTGAAATGATTACCAAACTGAATCTTTGCACTGTGGCCAATACAATCCATATTATTTTAGACTGGATGAGATGTGATTGTATGTCAGTATGAGCTTTAGGATTATGATGATTTTGTGAATCTCATTGAGTGTTGAGTGTTTTTGTGTCATATTTCTAGACCCACAGAATATTTTGTACTATGACTCTGAAAACAATGAATAGCTCAAATGAAAGAAGAGACTCTCTATTTCATTGTGAAAAAAATGTTTGTACCTTGTTCCATTCTTGTTTTATCAGAGGAAGAGTAGAGGCCACTTTCACTAAAAACACCACTTTTTGTCCAGAATCTGTTTTGCTCTCTAATCATGATCGTCTCCACTTCCTGTTTTGAACTATCTGTCATATACCGTCTCTTTAAGCTCCAACTACATCTCCCAGAAGCCCCAACATTTATCACAGGCTGTGAGAGACTGTGATCATCAACCCGCCGCTAAAAAAAAACATGATTACATGATTTGATTTGACATTACATCAATGGCACTCAAGCACTGGATTTTAAATGACGTTGAAATGACACTCAACGAGTTAATTAAGTGTGTATGTGTTCTCTTGTAGAAAACTATCATCGCACCGAATCCCTTTAAAATGAAGATGAAGAACTCTGCCATCATTGAGAAACTTCAGGTAGATGCATTTAACAACATTTGAATATCTTGCAAATAGGAAAGAAGTGCTCCCCTCACCAGTGATGAAGTAGTAGTAGTAGGTATGTGCAGCATTACTGCCACCCACTGTTCACTTGCCACTGGTGCCCGAGCTCTTCGCATGCAGAGGAAAAGGGGCAGAGCTCGTCCCTGATGCCACAATCGGCTCAGATTAATGATCTAATGGGATCATCCCACCCAGCCCAGTGAGGCTCCAGCTCACCGCCATCTATTAGTTCTATTAGTTAGCAGTTCTCACGGTGGGCAGCCATGGGACAAAAAGGCTGCCGCTTCTCCCTCTTCCTCTTCTCACCAGTGCAGGTAGGGCTCAAGATTTGATGCACTTCTTGGTCTAAGTGTGACAGATTTTGCTTTATGAAGGGAATTTCATGTTGAACTTCTAGCAGGAGAGTTTTCAGAGCAGGAAGGTAACAGATGCAAGCTGCAAACCCGTGTTGTACTGAGTTTCAAACACAGTTGCCTTAATTTTAACTTGTTCACATATATAGATGTGAATAACATATCCATGTTTAGAGTAGTAATATTGTCTTCCCTGATAGAATTACTGCTTTGGTTGGATTTATGGCTCTTTGTCAAAGACAATCTCAAGTTTTTCTGTCATTTCATGTTTGTAAAATGCTCATTTAGAATGCTTTAGTTTTATTTGAACAAAATTTTTAAGGAGATTAAAGTATCCAGGCTTCAGGGTCTTCTTTTCCCATGTAGGCCAATCTTGCTCTGTCACCCACTGCTCTGCTGCCTTCACCCAAGAGTCCTGAGGTGAAGCTCCAGCCGGCGCCGGCGTCCCCCACCACACCCTGCTGCCCACAGAGACCGCTGAGCCCCACCCTGCAGCCCTCACGTCAGTCCAGCGAAGAGGAGGATCCCATCAGCTTCAACAGCCCTCCTGAAGGTGCCACGCTGCCGAGCATCAACAAGGTAAATGTTCTCCACAAAAAAGCTGGAAAAGCTGAGCTACTTCTTGCATCATCTCTTTATAACACAGTTGGACTTGTGTTGTGATTATGTTATTTCAGTTTTCCAGAGATCATTTGCATTTTTGGGCAGTTAGTCCTCTGAATTTCTCATATATTTGTTTTTTTTGCACAAGTTCTGAGTCACAAAACAACAAACATGAACTGCAGCCATGAGTATCTCTGAGACTGAGCTGTGACATCACTGCCGGACACATGGTTCCCGTTGACGTATTTCTCAGCGGGTGTCCGGCATCTTCTGTTTAAGCAGTTCTAGGATAAGCTGGAGCAAGATGCCCCTTTAGTGCATGAGTGCTGTTGCAAGGGGGATTGAAGATGTAATCCCCTTAGCCTAGTTAGAGTCCCTAGGTACCCTTTGAGCAGTGCTCTCACGCACATACTGAGATTTGGACAGCTGACAGAAATTATTTGATGTGGAATATAGAAGTAGTTTTATACAACAAGTTGCCTTGATTTAAAAGTCATCTTTTCCACGCAGACTCGTGCACGGTTATCATTCAAAAGGCGCCCACCCACCAGACAGCACAGGAGGTCGGCTGGGGAGGAAGGGGGAGCTTTTGGGAACGCTCTGTCCCCATGTGAACTGCACAATCCAAAAGAGAATGGGGACATGGATCATGTTTTCGAATGTGGACAGCCGGCCAATCTGAAAGAAGACGAAGAGATGGACAGGGACTGTGAAAATACAGAGGATGAGGTAGCAAAAGGTGACAGGGGAGATCCAAGAGAGGAGCACGAAGCAGAACAAGTCCAGGACTTTGATGCTTTAGAGGAGGACCAGCAGCTCTCTGAGCCTTTACCTGCCAAGCAGATAGAGGGCAATGTTAAGACAGAGGAGAAGGAAGAGATGCCTCGAGAGGAGCACCAACGAGCAAATGACATGGTGTGAACTGTGAATGTTTACTTTAAATATACATATATATATAAGTTATTCAGTGCTTTGTTTAAGAGAACTCTGAAAGTACTTAAAATCTCTTTTAAATCCTGCTTTCTTTAAGTCCCTCTGTCGCCCTCTCCTGGCCCTCTACAGAACAGGTCTAAACCCACTGGAGAGTTACAAGAAGCAGCTGTTCTCTGCAGAGGAAATTAGCTTCACAGCTGATTCTGTTTGCATTATTAGGCAGAGGAAATGTGTGTCATACTGTGACATGTCCTGTTTTTATTGCAAATAGCATTTTTGTGTCTTTGCAAATCAAAGACATTGTTAAGAGTGCACTTCCATGTCAGAAGTATCTGTCATGTACAAAGGACATTGGAAATACTGAATGCTGGGTTAAAAAAAAACCAAAATATTATTCGACTTCATATATTTTAGCAGATTTATAAAATGTTCTGACATTGAAGGGTATGGTCATAACATATTCCTATCATCTTAGATTAAATTATGTACTGTGCTTATCTAGTTTTCTTCTGATGTATGTCGGTTTAATCCTCTGCTTCTGTCTTTCATTTTGTATTTTGCAAAAATATCTAAGTCACAGTGCTGCTGAGGAGAGGTTTGAGTCCTCAGCATTCCTGCACAGAATTGTTAAGAAAATAAACAGCTTCTTTCTTCTGTAAGAGAAAAGGTGACATTTGATGTATTTGGTCAACTTTTGGGGTTGAAAGGATCAGTATAGTCAAAATTTAATTTAAGAATGGTGAATATCTAGAATTCTGTTTACTTATAACATTATTTCTCAAGGACAAAGCTTCAGTCAGTTGAGGGAAAATGTTTTTTATAGTTAGATGATGATAAGGGATACTGCCAAAATGCAGATTGCTGCTCCCACACAGGTGATTTAAATTACCTTGCTTGGTTAGACCTCTTCTCAGTGCTGTGTACGAACTGAACAGGCAGTTTGAGACTGTGTTTGGTCGACAGCTTTACTACGCCTGTTAAGGTAGGACGCGTTACACCAGGATAAGTCACACTGCCTGAGGTCGAACCCAAATAACTGAAAACACATGGAAACGTGAAAACATTAACCAAATTATGTTAAATTAATCACAGTATTTATTTATATGTAATTATGATATACCCTCCCTTGTTTCAGGACAAACAGTACCTGTTACTGAGGCCATAAATAGCATGATATGAAAAACTACTAAACAAACCTTTGTCGTCCTCTACTGTGAACATTTAGTATTACAGCAATTGCAAAAAGCATAAAAGTCCTCTGAAATTCCTACTTTAAAGCATTTAAAGCAACTTGAATGAGTATCACATGTCAAAAATGCTCTTCATTCCTTCATCCATTAGCTCATGTGTTATTGTTACTATGGGTCATTTTAAAATATTTTCCAGTGCAGCAGAAACAGGTGAGTGAAAGGCACACTGACTGGCATTTGAATTGAATAAGCAACAGCAAGAAACCAGTCTCCAGCAGGCATTTTGGACCATCACACATTATTATTAATTGGTGATGCAAATAGTCATAAATCCTCCAGACCTTCATGTGGGGAATTTAATCACGTGGCTACTTCTCTTAACTTAAAAGAAACTGGAAGGTTACCAGGAAAGGCTGTTTGAGTTGCAGTAAAAGTCCCTTAATTCCTAGAAATCCCGTCCGGATCTGAGTCATATCCAGTCGTCATGTCAAGTTTCCTCCCACCCTGAGTCTTGACTTGACAACGCCTTCAGACGTCAGCCGCACTGAAACTTGGAGGCGCTCACCTGGCTGCTGGCTGTGAGAGAAGTTCAACCAGAACTTTCCCACGGGCTGTCAGCTCAGACCGTGCAAACTGGACACCTGATTTATTTGTTGTTGTTTTGAGGAATTGTTGACTTTTTGAAACACATCTGGGAAGTTTGCGACCCTGCGGCGATCAGGGCGGTTTTATTATCAGAAGTTGTGAGTTGGAGGCACTTCCGGGTTCAGACTATGGACATGGAGCTGCAGGACATCAGGACGAATGGGAGCGATGGAGCAGCACGTTTCTCTCATGACCGGGTGAGTAATGAGATTATATTAATTATATCTAGATGGTCAGAGGCACAAGTACATATATAAATATATATATATATATATATATATATATATATATATATATATATATATATATATATATATAACTAGAAATACACGGCAGCATATTTTTCTCTTTTTTAAATGACATTTTATTTTTTACAATATAAATTGTAAAACTATATATTGTCATAATATTGCAATTATTATGTTAATAATAATAATAATATCTTATAATACTATGCTTACAGTTTTATGCATATCTCTGTATATATAGTGTAGCATATTTTGTTCTTTTTAAATGGCATTTTATTATAATATTTTATTATTAAAATCTAAATTCTATATATAAATTCTAGCTATATATTGTAATTATTTGCATTAATAATAATAATATGTGTATATATTGTAAGATACAGTGCTAGATTGTATATTTTTATTACAATATAAGTGTAATGCTATATATTTTAATAGCACAATTATTCATAATAATACTATATAAAATAAATAATACAACAAAAATAATTAATAATAATGATGACAATAATAACATCTTATAATGCTCTGCTAATAGCTCTGCACAACTATCTATCACCTATATATATATATATATATATATATATATATATATATATATATATATATCAGCCTATTGAGTTATTTTTGTAATGCATATATGTAATAATAAAATCTAGTATTATTTGCATAAATCTGTATATTGTTGTCTACTGTGTTCTTTTTGAAATTATTTTATTATAATATAAATTGTCAAACTTATAAAAATGTCACAATTATTTGTGTCAACAATAATAAAATATAATAACATCTTACACAAAACTGTGCCAATAATTAGAGGCATCGCTGTGTCTGTAATATTTGTATTTTGTTACAAAAGAAATTACTTTTTTCCCTCGGTGACTAACTAAAACTAATGAAATATTTAGTGGCTGCTGCATGTAACATACATCATCATCATTTCTATATTTTTGTGGTGTCTTGTATTCATATTCCTTCTGGATACATTTGCCTGCTCCCATAGGTGACAGCAGGTAACGGGGATGGTGTTGCTTACAGGATCCCTGATGCAGCAGAGAAAGATGGGTTGCTTTCTGAACAGGTGGGCTTCCATCAAAGCTTAGTTCAAGTTTTTATTGTATTTTCAATAACTAATTAGCACATATGTCTGTGACGACTCATTGACCTTCTAGTAAAGGAAGAGTATTGACATATTTTTTCTGCTGCGTCTTTCTGTCAGACTAATGGGGAGACGCTTCCTTCAGGTTATACGGTGGAAGCTCAAAGGAATCTGGGAAATAAATACACTCTTCAAGAGGTATGGAAATTTAAAAGTGTTGTTTCTGGGACATTTCCTTCTACATGTGGAATAATAAGGAAGTGAAACAACGTTTCTGTTATCAGGTGATAACGGTCATTTTCTCATCCATACCCTGGACATCACAGAGGACAGTGCAGCTATAAATAACTTTGCTTTATTAGAAGTAGATTTGCGTCATGTTTTTATGCTCTGTTAGCGTTATTTATATGGTGTATATTATCATGAAGATGCTGCACCATCTTCTACCTATTTCTTGTATCAAACTAGAATGAACCCCCATTTTATCCTACTTTTAGACGAGCAACGTGTGCAGAATAAAGAGAGAGCTGAATGAGCTGATCTTCTGGAGAATCAGACTATGGATGGTCATCATCTTCATCTTTCTCCTCATCTTTGCTGTGATTCTAATTTCACTGGCTGTGTGCTCAGGTAAGGTGTCATGTGTTTATGATTCTATGTTGATTAAAGAATATTTTAAAAATAAACAGAATGTTAACTCAGGTATGATATAGTTAGCTTTGATCTGAAACTATCTATCATATGTTAAAGCACAAATGTTACAGTTTTTAGACAATGCTCATTCATGACGTCAAAACGGCTGTCTATTTCATATCTATGAAACAATGCAAAGCTAAAGATAACATAATGTTAGCATTTCAATACAACAGTTTTAATTTTTTGTGGCTTTGACCATGTGTTATTTATTTGTTGATTCATGATCTTTGACCTTTATTGTTGTCTCAGTTATTCTGTGTTTTTATTTGTCTACATTATGTCCATTGCTCACCATGTTCTACCACAAAATGTCCCTTTGATGGACAAATCTAAAACCAGTGTTCTCTTTGAGCAGTGATCCATGAGGACGTGGATGAGAAGTTTGACCCTTCGTTGTTTAAAGTTCCTCGATATTTCAACGGGAGCTTCCAGCTGCCCAATCTGGTCTTCACGGAGGAACTTTCCATCTTTTCCTCCAATGAAAGCCAAGCACTCGTTGCTGACCTTCAAGAAAAGGTTCATACCAATTATGACCTGATAATATGCTTGTTAAATGCATGCTAATTGGTTGTAATTATAATTCAGCATACATGAATAAATGTTATTGTTTCGGCAACAGCAGCCATAAAAACCTGTTACAAGCTGCTGTTGCTGAAAAACCCTCTAAAGTGAAAGCCAAACAAACCTCCCATTGTTTGCTTCTGCATGTGTTGACCTGCCCCACCCAGCTCTCAGATCTCTACAGATCTTCCCCAGCTCTTGGACGATACTTCTCCCAGGCTGAGATATACGCTTTCAGGTAACATGTTTATGAACTGGATTCAGCCTTTTGGCATTTTCTACAATTAACTTTTCTTATTCTCTTCCCACAGGAACGGCTCAGTCATCGCTGAATACCAGCTGAAATTTGTCATGCCTGAAGAGCAGCAGGATCAGCTGAGGAATGTAACTCTGAGCAGGGAGATGGTGTACAACGTGTTCAGACAGTTTCTATATGACCAGGAGCCGGAGGAGTCAGGGCAAACATACATAGATCCAGTTTCCCTAGACATGGTTGTAAGACACTAGACTCAAAAACAGGCAGGAAAACTGGTGCGTCTTGTTTTCTGTTTGTCATTTAAGTAAGATAGTCCGTAACCACTGAAACTCCTGCAGTAAGGGGGCAGCGGGGTTGGGTCAGACTCTTGTGTGATTGTCCCATGAGGCTGCAGAAATGTTGCACAATGCAGCTTTACCACAGTCATACAAACCCATTGTGGCTGCAGGTCATACGGACGATCTCATTGTGTGTCCTAAGAAGCTTTTAGGACTTTTAGGTCTTAATTCAGATCAAACAACAGTGCATGACCTCATGAGCGCAACCTGCAATAGACTCACCAGTCCACCAGAGGATAGCAGGCGAGTGTCATGTTTTGCCTGTGTTTATGACAGTGCAACAAAAATAATTGCTTAGGTTTAGACAGCTAAACTAATGTTTAGGAAAAACATTGTGGTTGGGCTCCAAATATGTATGTAAACTGAGTACAATATGTACAGAACCAGTGACAAAACTGACTTATAAAGCAAAAACTGGACTCTGGTTCAAAGTCCCGTCCTTGTGCTTTTACTCTACTTTTAAATGTATGAAATTTCATCACATATTTCTCTGCCTTGTTTAACTGCAAGTTTATAAGCATATTCATCCCATGACTATGACTGTGATTTCATGTTTGTATGTATTTGTACAAAACCTGTGGCTGTGTAAGTTTTAAAGAAACTTTGAAAGTGTTTATATTTGCATATCTGTGCCATTATGACAAATCAGACAGTGGAACGCTCTTAAACATTTGCCTGTAGCGTGACGAACACTGAAGGAAAATCAGCTTCTAAGAGAACTACAGGATCATTTTGTAGGTGAAGGGTATGCTTGCCCATATTAAACAATATATTCTATACACAGTGTGTATGGTTGGACAGTAGGGAGGGATTGCATGTCAAACATGTTACTATTTTGTTTGCTTTATTTTTTTTTTGTCTCCCTGGCTTTCTCACAAACGATTGACAATTTGCAGTAATATTTTGCAATGCAATAGGTTGTTGCATTTAGTAGTTGAACATTTTAGGTATAGAGCTGTGTTAGTGTCTCCTTCCTGGCAGTGATCATGTCAACATACCTGTTCTCTAATTAGATGATGTCTTTCGTTAATTAAATAGTTTGTGCCAAGTCATCTGGTCACAAGTCTTAGCATGCACCAGATGGTTATTAATTAGTATCTTGAACTGGTTGCTTTCAGCACACTATTTCATGGAAAGAGCTGAAGCGTGAGCAAACTAAGACGCTAATTGCCCTGTCATTGACATTTTTTCATTTCATTTTGCAGTAACAACTCTGTCGGGTTGATTGTAGCTGTTTAATTAAAATAATCTGTACAATAAAATGTATAAGACCTGTAATTTTTCAATAAAGGATATTTTTTTTATCAAATGTCAGTTAGAGTACCATTTCAGAGTCATTTTTACAATGGACTCAATAAAAAATACCTAGATGTGGTGTAATCAAGTTTTAAGTTGACATAGAAGTTACTTTACATGTCCCCACACAAAACCAGCTGAGTTTTTTGAGGACCCAATATTGACTATTCTGAAATTCATAATTACAATCACTTAAAAATATAATGTCTTACATTCATAGTAGTATTTCTTTCTCCCTGGTGACTTTTTCCAGAAGAGGAAATAGGTTTTCATGTGCGGCTCTCAAACTTCCTTGCTGCACAAGAGTCACATGCTGGTCAAAAGATCAAGTTTAAACAGCAGTGAGATCCAAGTGACTTAACAGCTTTTTACTGTACATGAAATCACTCCACTTGCTCTTTGAAACTCTCAAATATTGCAAAAAGAAAAAACCTGTGCATTCCTCTTTAGACTGCATTTACTGATTGCAGTACTTTGATCCCACTTTAGGGTTTTTGAGAGTTCCTGCATGTGTCCTCTGTTCTGTTAAAGTAAACACTCTTTTTATCTGCTAGCTGCAGTGACAGATCGTGTACCATGTCACACTATAGCAGGGTTGTGTATGCCTTCTCGCTGTCTGTAGTCATTGGTGGTCTAGCTCCTCCATCCTATTTTGGGAATTGTTAATCGTCTAAAGCCAGATTTACTATGATAAGCCCCCTGAGCTTTGATAGCCCGGTTGGCTTAACTACCACGAATCTCCACCCTTTATTATGCTCATGGACTTCTGAGATTGGTCATGTAAAGCCAAGAGGTCAGTCATGGGTCGCCAGTGCTGGTTAAACTTGTATTTATCCATTCTGGCTGTGCATGCATGGATTTCACTCAAACTTTGTCACAGAGAAAACTTAGTCTGTACCAAAATAAAAGTTGATTTCCATCATAAGGCTTTAGTTAGTGCCAATAGATGATGATTATGTTGTGTATCTTGAAAATTTTCAGCTTCATCCTGTTGTGAGGGACAGTTGAAAAGACGATTGTTCAAGCATATAACCTTTTGTTTATCAGTGAAAAAACAAAACAACAACAATACATGAGTCTCACCTTCCTGCATGTTGGTGTCAGAAAATGAGTTGTTTCATTTCAGTGTTTCACATCAAAGTGTACACACAACAAATTACAGGCTATTATAACAAGTAAAATACAAGAATAACAATGGTGACAACACATAGCCTGCAATAACCACAAGCGACGAACCACAAACCACAGACACACATAGTCATACAGCACAAGTTCTGGGTCAGATAAGCTTCTTCTATTTCCTCTGTGTATTTTTCTGTCTCACTGCAGACAATAAAATATATATCGAGGGTACAGCGCATCTGTCCTGGCTCTTAATAAAACATGCTTCGAGAATACTTTATTGGATTTTAGTAAACGCATTTCTGTACATTTTGCTCTTATGTGTCCTAAAACTTTTGTTAAATTACAGCACAAAACAGTATGTACAGTACAGTGTTGTGCACTCCTGCAGCATCCCTCAATGAGCCTGATTAAATATGGTATTGTACTGCACTGAGCCATGAGTAGCATAAAATTATTGCTCAAAATGATTTGAGAAAAATGCACATAGATACATTTTTCTCCTTCTATTTAACATATTCATACTATGTATGGATTATGATAACTTTTATGTAATATTGTATGTAAGAGGCTTAATGTTTTGTGACTCTGAAATATCCCATATTAAGAGGATGAGTTGATACCTAGAGGAATTCCCCTGGTTACGTCCCTGAGGAATCCCAGAGGTGTGTGACAACGTTTGAGATTGGACAAACATCTATGTGGGTCAATTTAGATTACGTGTACGTTTCCATTCACCTGAGTGTGCAGGTAAGAATACAAAGTAATGCTAGTTACCTTATGAAAGGACAATGTGAACAACTGCAAACATGGAAAAGAAAATGAATATAAAATGAAAAAAAGAAATAAGTAACTTTGTCCAACAGCTCCATGGTAGAAGTTCTGAATGAAACCTGCCATAGTTGACAAAGCCCACTTCAGTCATGTGGGATGTAGTGTTGTGCAGTTCTAGGAAGACTTCTGCACTTATCCCATTAAAGGGTTATCTCCTCTTTTGGATGTGCCAAGACTTAAAGATTAAGGTGGTCGCTGCATGCGATTCTAGCCAGACCTCAGTACAGCCAGCGGTCTGTGCGAACACTATCCTCCCTCAGCTCATCTGGCTCTCTGAAGGATTCTGGATCAAATCACACCTTTGGAGGAATAATGGGTACCAACAATTCCACCCTGGATGATATCATGGAGGAGGATATGCACCACTGGTACACCAAATTCATGAGGGAGTCTCCTTCAGGACTCATAACGCTCTTTGAGCTCAAGACTATGCTTGAGATGACTGGCATGACAGAGGAGGCCAGCAGCTATGTGGACCAGGTCTTCTTCACCTTTGATATGGATGGGGTAAGACTCCTGCAACTATAAGTTCTTCTTTCCTGTTAAGGAATAAATGGTTTACGCGAATTCCTTAAAATTTTGGTCAGTCTGGTCAAGATTTGCCAACTTACAGGTGAATTTCTCATGCATGCGCCTAGTTACATAAATCAAATCTTCCCTCTTGTTTCATAGAACTTTGCAGTGGAAAATAAGAGGCCTGCTGCATTATTTCAAACATTTTCTTCATGTGAAGGAAACTGCCGATATCTGTGTACCACTTGAGGTTAAACCCTTGTCTGTGAGTCCTGATGCCTTACTCACAGCTCAGGAAGAAATTGTCCAAAAATAAACAGTGTTAATATCGTCTATATCTTCCTCAGAACTGAATTACAAATCATAATTTTTGGTTTTGCTGTGTTTTTTGCAGGATGGCTATATAGATTTTGTGGAATACATCGCAGCAATAAGTTTGTTACTGAAAGGAGAAATCAATCAGAAACTTAAGTGGTACTTCAAACTCTTTGATCAAGATGGAAATGGGAAAATAGACAAGGAAGAACTGGAGACCATATTCAAGGTACAGTAGCCTATATTTTCTTTGAATGTTCCTGAACTAAGAGTTTCACAGAGCAGCTCAAGGTTCCCATAAAGCTTAGAAGCTCTGAGAGAGCAGAAATGGGCCATGAACTAGACATGCCACCTAATCCAGGGGGCTTCTTATCCAACCCCAGGTCTAAATGCAGCCGTGCTGATAACCTGATTTAGTCACAAAAGCACAGATTACAGATTACATGACAGTAGGTACCAACGTTTTTTATCAGTTAAGTCAAATCTTGACATACAATCTGTGGAATTTACTGAAATTTATCATGCAGGTTACAGATTGCTACTACATGTTAGAGTATTATTTGTTTACATTACTCACTCACGTATTAAGTCTCTGGGATTCAGCAGCAGTTTGAGGAAAGGCTCAGTGTTTCAATGATAGACGTTGGCAGGTGTCCATTTAACTAACAATTAATTGTGTATACTCTCATGCTTTATCAGGCTATCCAAGATATCACCAGAAGTTATGACGTGCCTCCAGAAGAGATTGTAACTCTTATATATGAGAAGATTGACGTCAACGGAGAAGGTAAATATTTTTTGCGAATAATACAGCGAATAATCTACTAGCCCATCATGACATTTCCTCATATGTAATTTGTCTTTTTAAATAATGGCCATATTGAAAAAAACTGTTTGAAACGTGTTGCTGTCATTTTCACACATTCTGCTTATCTGCTCAGGTGAGTTGACGCTAGAGGAGTTCATCAGTGGAGCCAGGGATCATCCTGACATCATGGATATGCTCACCAAGATGATGGATCTTACCAACGTCCTGGAGATCATTCTTAGAGGTCAGCAGAAGAAAGCTGTGAACTGAAGTGGTGATCAACAAGCTGGACTGGGTGGAGAACTGAGATGTTTCCGGAGGAAAAACTGTATGTACTTGACTGCTGCAGAGCCAAGTCCCTTCTCAAACTGGACAGATTGAACTGGCTGAGCAGTCCCACGCAGATATGATCACTCTGTGTGTCGACAGAGGGAAGCAGATTCGCCCTCCTCCTTCTGCTTGTGCTCTCACTTTTCTTGAGCAGAAGCACTTTAGATTTATGAAGTTTTAAAACAGGTGATGAACAGGTTTTTGCAGAGTCTCAATGAAGGGAAGTCCATCTGCTCTCAGGTTCACATCATGTTTCAAGAAGATGGTGCAAGGCAAGGCAAGGTGGATAAATCACTTTGATTTATTTTTGATTTGTTAAGAACTCATTGGGTCAGAAACAAATTGTACGGGACTTTAACAGAACTGTCAGGCAACTTAAGACAGCTGCCAAACTCTGTGAATTTCTTACAAATCTTCCTTACAGAAAACACTTCTTATGCCAACTATGAAATCTTTACAGTATTTACATGTCAGCATGTTAACACTGCAGGTTAAAATCTAAAAACTCAGAGGTTGGTTCTTTGTATTGTGTTGTTGATGTAAGATCTACATGGAAACTATTGCTGGATATCCATGTAGTTGTTGAATGTAAAAAGAAAAACATTTGACATTAAATGTAATGCTAGACTATATTTTACAATATTTAAGGTTACATTTTTGCCTTAAAATCAGTACAATATTTTTGTTATTTTTTTTCTTAAGAAAATAATTTTCTCACTGGCAGTTTACTGTATCATTCTTCCATTTTTCACCAGATTAAGATGCAGGAGTAGAGGTAATACCAGAGTCTTGATGTATCATATTGTTCTATATTTTTCTTTAATTGGTGCCTTAACCATTTAAGTTTATGTGTTTAGTGCATGTTTGTGCATATGGATAGATGCGATGTTAAACAACTAGGAGAGAGAAAATGAAAGTGTATGTAACAGTACATAAAACTATAACATCACATATGGCATGTAGATTGTTATTTGAGCATTAATCAGTAGCTAACGAATCTACATTTTAGACACATGAGCACTGAACAAGCACAATAGTGTCATGTTGTACTCAAGAGATCCAGTGTTCTATTATCTGAAATATATTTTAATATTAAAAAAGTATTCTTATTGTAAAGTGGAAGCCAATGCATGGACTAGATCTAGTGTAGTTTCCACCCGTTCCCTTCCTGATCTTTTTATGTGACATAAACTGGTCATTTGTGTGCTTGGCTCCTCTTCTGAACTAGTCTGCCAAGGGACAGACTGCCTGCAGGGCTTTCATTTCCATTTATGCACAAAATACCAGAGCTCTTTTCACACATGAAAGAACGTTATTATCCACTAACATTTAGTTTTGAAGGGGACCGGACCCAGAGACACCAAGGCCCGGCTGCTCGATTACATGAGGACCATAATAATGTTTAATTTTCTTTGCATGATTATGTGCAAACAGACAAAAACCTGGAGTTCAAGCCAAAATGACCTGCAAATGTAAACACAGCCGACCGTGATTTAACACGCTTTAAATGTGACATCCCTCAGCTTACTTTTGAACTTAAATTTATGAACATGCAACCTTGTAATGCCTTTATACTGAGGTCATTCAAGCATAATGGTCTGCATGGTTAATGATTAGACAGAGGTATATTTGTGCACACTGGTCAGATGTTGTTATGACTGAAGAGAAATTGCAGGTTGTGCAACTCAAATAAAGATAAGAGATTGACTCCACATAGCCCTCAAGGCATTCCTAAATGCATCGGCTGATACTATTATGCAACAGCACTGATCATCCCACCTGTGTTCATCATATAAAGTCCCAGTATCTGCTCTCCTGACTTTGCACTGCACACCGCTTCCTACTGTCAACCACCACAGCACAGGAACAGCCAACCACATCCAACTGGAAGCATGCAGTCTGCCGAAGCCAAATCAAACAGAAGCAGCCTGCTCTTGGCTCTGAGACGATACAGCTCAGCTGTTAGTGACATGGAGCAGACCATCCTCCTGCCGAGCCTGCTGCGAGATGTGCCTTCTGATGATATCTGGGACTGTGAAGCAACAGAGGAGTCCAGCAGAGACCTGTATGGCAACTACCTTATGCTCAAGGCCATAAGAAACACAGTGGAGAGCAGCCTGGTTCCCCTAGATGACCACAAGGCCAAGAACATAGCACTCAACAAGACCCTGGAGCCTCTACTGGACACAGATCCTGAAGCTCTCTTCTGCTTCCACTTGAGAGGACTGTTTTCTCTGATGAGTGACCTCACCAAGAAGACTCAGAGCCTCACTGGGAAATATATGGACATTATTGGAGTGGCAAATTGAAATTCATACAAAATATCTGGTGACTGCCAATTGTCTGAACTGGTTATGCTCAGCGATCCCATGCTTCTAACTTAACGGATATGGAACAAATGTGCATTGTCAACAACTCATCTGCTAACCAATAGTCTTTTGGTTTGGAGATAAAATGCTCATGATAAAATTATCATTACATAACAGAGCAAAGTTCTAGGCTGGACATAAATTTGTCATGCTTATTGTGTTTATCAGGAAAATTTCAGACCAAAAATGATGCATTTAGGTATTTTTTTTTTATTTACATAACTACACTTCACAAATTAAATGACAATAAGTCCACTCAAGACAGATGGCAGTCTGCAGGTGTTTTCTTTCTCACACCCCCTCTCTCATCTCACCAACTGCCCACACTTAGCGCACAGGATGGAAAGGCTCGACGATCTCTGCAAAGGTCTTTTTTTCTGGCGAGATAAAGAAAACAGAGATAAATCATTTCATTATACACATATACATGAACCATGCACTGTAAATTGAGAACACTCAAAAATTCTCCATTAAAATCCTACTGTACCTTAACCACAACAGAAAATGTGGCACATACTACAGAGCTCGTGGCTCCATACCCTCATACTGACTATGTTTTACAAGCTGTGCATGGTGGTATTATTGAATAAACAGATGGAAAACAGCTGTATTCGTAAATTTTTTTTGTGTCTTTTGTTTGAGCAAAAACAATGAGAATTCACCTACCCTTTGCTTCAAATTCCTCTGGGTGGAGTCTGATGTATTCGTTCATATCTCGATCTAGTCTGGCGTAAATGTAATTTTCATATTTTGTGAGGTGGTAGCCGATGAACCAACCAATTGTTGCCAGTAGGACTTGTCGATGAACACCTAAAAAAGGAAAATATGACAAATGATGTGGTTGTTTTGAGCACACAATATGATACTACTCTGAAATGACAGCAGATATAAAAACTTTAATTATGCTTATGTGCCATATATTTGTCATAATAAAAGGATACTGAACTGAGTAGAAGAAAAACGTTGAAAAGAAATAGACTTTATCACTTTTACAAAAAAACGCTGCTGTTATTATGTTACTGATATGTTACATGATGTCATTGCTCATTCAGTGTTTGGTAAAGCTAAAACGAGTGTTTTCACGTCTCTCTATCTTCAGATGAAATAACGTTAAACACATTTTCAGCAACGACAACAAGACACTGCTCTGTTATAACACTACATGCTGACTCTAGTGCTTCTGTAATGCTTTTTCATTAAATGTCGCATTGGTTCGAGATTACGTCCTAAACACAGCTAGCAAACATGCTAACCTGATTTTAGCGGCGGCCTGTGGTTAATGGCATTGTGAAGCATCGCGGAGCACCAGCCTAAACCGGCCAGCCACACCGAGTTCCTGTTGGCGATACGCGGAGGAGGGAGACACTTTCCCTGTTCTGGTATGAGCCCCATGGCGACGAATTCCCCCTTCAGTTCAGAAATATAAGTGACCTCCCAGCAGACAGCGTTAACAAGTCGGCTATCACCTCTCGTAGGAAGTCAAGGGCATGGTGTGCAACCGAGTAAAACTCCCCTACGCAACAAATGAGAAACGCTTCCGTTCCGCATGCTCTGTTTCCTAGCAACCAACGCCAGAAGATAAAACTTTACATTAAGGCGAATACTTGTAGATAAAATTACATTAATTTGATTGTAGTATAAAATAGCACACACCTAGTTACATACGTTAAAGCGAATACTCAGGCTCGCTATAAACAACTGGACCATTACTAACGTTACCACCCACTAGCTTAGCCTGTGACTGTATTGTAGGCTATCGCTGTTATGCTTCTGTCGTACCACCACTATTATCATTAACTTGAAGAATCCACTTTATAGAGTCGTTGCATCTGGTCTGCCAAAATAAAGTGTTATGCATATTTATATTTGTATGTGCTAATATACATTAAGTTCTACAACAGGTCATGAGTCGAGTCTCCTGCACAGTTGCTCCAGGCTGCACAGACACAAAAATACAATAAAAAGTGCATTCTCCATGTAATTCAGTGGAATAAAATCATGGTTTGAGTAGATGTAACGGTACTGAGTTACTTTGCATGTGAACTGATGACATCATTGAGTGCAGTCCTCCTCCTCCTCCATCAGACAGGCTGCTGCTGAGCTGCTGAGGATACACAGCCCTGCCCAGCAGCGGCTTTGCCTATTTGATGAGGTGACCTATGCATACTAAGTGGTTATAAGTCCGGGGATATCCCCGTCATTTTGGTAAGTGAAAACTATTTCCAGGCTCGATCCGGACCGATTTTCTTTCCTTTCTTGCATCAGCAGATTGAGGCAAAATGGCTAGAGTCGCACGGTAGCTGCTAGCTGCTACTGTTAGCTTCGCCCTAATGGCTGTCAACTCGGACCGAAATTAAAGCATTATTAGGAAGAAATGTAACGTTAACTCGGATTAAGTCTGTGCACAGTGCTTCACTGTTATTTTTGCATTACGCAACCAGATAAAGGGCGACGGAGGAAATGCGCCACAGGGAACATTTGTATATTTTTAGTTTAATCAAATCCTAAAATATGGGTCATTGTATCTGGGTTGGCATTCCGTTACCCACGTCGCACGTTTGCAAGCAACAGTTTGATTTCTTAAAATGTTTGTTACAACGAAATATTTAGTTTTCACATACGCACAGGCCCAACTCTCTGTGCTGCATGCAGTGAATAATAACATTATGTTCATATCTAAATGCATTTCACATGACAAACGGTGGCAAACAGAGACTCTTTCAGCACCACATCTTTTACATGTTTGACATTATTCACTCAGTGGTTTGGATCCTCTGTTATTCCCTCAAAGTGGGACAGGACTCCCCTCCCTAAAACATGTGAGGAGCCTCACTTTAATGTGCAAACATTTTAAGCTGTTCAAATGGGAGAATCCAGTGGAGAAGTGGCATAGAAACATTTTTTTTCTGTCACTATTTCCAAATTCAGTCTGATGACAAATGTGTAGATATTGCATCAATGCATTAATCACCATTTTATTAAACTCAGACTTGGGGAACTTTTTGCTTTGAACAAATGGACATTTTTTGTTTTTACAGTGCTGTCATTGCAAATCAGCTGGATTTAAAGTCAAATTGACACACTGCAAACCTAAAGCAGGGAATATTTAACCCACAATTCCTCTGATTTGTGTCACGCAAGATTAGTGGGTTCAAATGTCACCTCTCTTGTTTTTTACAACAGTTTCCATGTTGACTTTTCAGACTTAAGCCTGTCGCGTCAACATCCGCTAGAGACAAATGTGATCACTTTGTGAGCACATTTACTTATTGACCATTTCTTTTGTCCTCTTTGTTTTTCACAGTTTAGCATGAGCATGGAAGATTATGACTACCTGTTCAAAATAGTTCTGATAGGAAATGCTGGAGTTGGGAAGACATGCCTTGTCCGGCGCTTTACTCAGGTTTGTATATGTCCGAGCTTGAATGAGTTTGGAGTTATTGAATTACAGAGTATTAGTGTATGTATTGTATACATTTCTGTTTTTGTTGTAGGGCCTTTTCCCACCTGGACAAGGGGCTACTATTGGAGTAGATTTCATGATTAAAACAGTGGAAATCAAAGGGGAGAAGGTCAAGGTACACAAATATTTAACGAGATGCCTTAAATGTGTTGTTGTAACTTGGATGGAAAGTTGCTAATTTCATACATGCATTAATGTTTTTTAGCTGCAGATATGGGACACAGCTGGACAGGAGAGATTTCGCTCCATTACTCAGAGTTATTACCGCAGTGCCAACGCCCTCATTCTCACGTACGACATTACCTGTGAGGACTCCTTCAGGTGCCTTCCAGAGTGGCTGAGGGAGATTGAGCAGTATGCCAACAACCAGGTGGTGACTATATTAGTCGGTAAGAAGATGTACTTTGCACTTTAATTTTTTTTATCATCGGTCAGTTTGAATAATGGTGCTCTGCTCACTGTATTTTACTGGAACTGGCCTGCTTTCTGCTTAAATATGAGCATGAATTACCGAATAAATCATTGTTATCTGGAATAAAAAGCTCACACAGTGTCATTGCTTTCATCCATCCCACACATGCATGCACACACCTCCACTTCCATCTGTCACATTCACACCCACCACTGTTCAGAAAGACAATCTGTGCCATCATGCAAGACGACGTATTTTTAACGTTTGTTGACAGGTGCGTGTTTTGTCGTGTTTCAGGTAATAAAATAGATCTGGCAGAGAAGAGGGAGGTTCTCAGACAGAGGGCTGAAGACTTTGCTGAGGCTCAGAGCATGCTCTATCTGGAGACCTCAGCCAAGGAGTCCGACAATGTTGAGAAACTTTTCCTCGACCTGGCTTGTGAACTCATTCGAGAGGCCAAGCAGAACAAGCTGGATAACAATGACACTGCCCCAATGCCCGGTGAGGGTAAAACCATCAATTACTTGAGCTGCTGCAACCTCAATTAGAGAGAGCTCAGACTTCTGTCACTCAGTAGCCATTGACTGTAGAGGGCAGATGGCCGAGCCCCAACGCCTCCGTCCCTCTAAGGTGGCACAAAGCCACTTCTTAGTCCCGTCATTTCTAGTCCCATGCAATTTTTAAGCTGTACAAGGGAGTTTGTCAACTTCAGTTTGGCCTTTCAGGAAGCATTTTAGATGCAGGCAGTATGGAGAACAATGTTCTCAATGCAACAGGATGTACGGCTGCCTGATGTGTCAGGTATCTAGGGCTCCATTTTCTCCTCTTCATGGTGAAATGTTTGGGCTTTATGATCCATTTCCATAAAACGTCAATATTCACCAGCAGTATTATGTGAGTAAAAAGTTCTACCAGGTGTTTTGTTACAGATCCTACACAGCTGGCAACAAGTTCATTGGTTATCAGTAAATGATGACAATATGTTTACATACAGAACATTTTAGGGATTACCAAGTCTGATAACGTTGTGCAAACTTAACCTAAAATCTGTTACAAAATCGTTATCTCCCCACTAGTTTCTTCTGCTCTGAGAAGTCCATACAATTTTATTAACTTTCATAATCTAATTTTTGAGTAGTTATTTGCACCCGATTTTACAAACTGTGAAATATGTGTCCCCAGTAGAAGATTTTTACTTGCTGCTAAAATATGTTTTTGTCTCAGATAACATAAACCGTAACACATATAAATACTACATTGAAACAGTATTCTGTGAGGCTTTTTTTTTTTTTTTTTTGCAGTGCTTGCAATTAATCGGTTGATATAGTGTGAAGCAGTTGGGAAGGCCTCTGATATTGTCAGTCATCCGTAGAAATGAAAGGCATTTAGTCAGTTGATTTTTTTTTTTTTATGTGACTGTCATCTGTTTCTTTTATCCATAGACGTGAATATTTCTGCCTTTGTTGTTGCTGCCTAGCCATGAAACTGTACCACTTCTTATTTATTTGAAGGGGTATGTTCATGTAGTTTCGTATATGACTCTTTGTACTTCATATGCTTTTATTGTAAAATTTATTGATTGTCCAGCATGTTTTGCCATAATTTGTAGTGTCTAACTTTATCTTTCATATATATAGCCATACTTGTAACGTACTGTATTGCACAATGCCATATACTGCACACTTATAATTTTACTGTAACATTTTGTCTTTTGTTGTACAGACTTGTAGTACATCTTGGCACTTTGCTTTTATACTTTTTTCAGTAATCCCTTTGTACAACGGCCGAGCATTTTGTTTTGCCTTTTATCTTAGATTTTAACAGCAGTGACTTAATGTTCATCCCTTGCATCTCCTTGTCAACACAATATGGGAAATACAAAGGAAAAGACTACTGGGATGTTGTGCTTATTTTACTTTATGTGTACAAAAATAATCATGAAGAATACTCTGTATAACATTAAATAATGACACTAAATATTGTGTTTGTCATGTTATTATTGCTTATGGCCAATCATTTCCATGCCTATACACTGCCCTCCGAATTGAATGTAACGTTTGCAATATCTTCCTGTTGTCTACAGGCCAGCAAAATACAAGTAGACTCAGGACCTGATAATGTTTATAAAATATAATATGCAATCCTTGACCTGCGTGTTTAAAATCTGGAGTTTTGATGTCCTCCAGTGGTCACAGGTAGGACCTACATGAATTTATCAGTTTGTACCATTGCAGAGAGTGGGAGTAACACTAATTATGCAGGAAAGAAAGAAAGAGTTTGCTTAATATATTAATATATAAAGATATAAATATTAAGATGCAGGACTGAGCAGAAATGACTGAGGCAGTTTCATAGGGGTCCTGACAGGGAGCAGGCTGTTGAAAATGTATCTGGCAGAAAACACTGAGCTGGAAGAGTGCTAAACTTTATATAGACAGTCTGTGTCAGGAAAATTTCCTGAGCTTTTATGTTAAAACTTACTAAAAAGCCATGACTGTACATCAGTATTCTGTTGGTCCACTGTAGATCACTGTTGGACCCTGTTCAGACCAGTAGGGGGCAGTAGTGCAGCATTTGGTTTACAACTACTGGCAAACTCATCTCTTCAAACAGGAAATTACAGATTTCCAAGACAGGCTTAGAAAGACGGCTTAGAATTAGCAGAACAAATACTCAACTTTTAAATTCTGTATATCCTAATATATTGTATTATCAATAGTTTTCACCAGCACAGAAAAACAGCCCTGTTTAGACCAAAAAGTCAACCAGTACAGTCCTGTGATCAGAGATCAGGACGTTTGTGTTTCTATACAGTCCTGTCTTTTATCCTCTCTGCACATTTTTTTCCATTTAGGAAATTAATACTACAATTACACAATTACCCCCACACACACACAGCTGCAGAACAGAACAGTACACTACTGTATAAGACAACAACAACTGTGCGTTTGATAAACGTACATTTATTATTATTATTTCACTTTAAAGTGTATTTTAATGGATAGCTCACTCAAAGGTTGGTATTTTCCTCTGCTTGGCAAAAATCCGACTGTTGGCGGTTGTCCTGAACGCAGCGCAGTGACGTGGCAAAGGTTAACTTCTGGTTCTGTGCTGCGTTCACCACCTCCAGACTTTAGGAGTTCAGAGGTGAAGCTGTCACTAGACTTGGTGTTGCTCTCCTGTCAGTTGAGAGGTCTGTGTTACTCGCCGGTGTCTGTGCTCTGATGGACCGCTGGAGGGGCAGAGTGGCTTTGGTGACCGGAGCCTCGGTCGGTATCGGGGCGGCCGTCGCCAAAGAGCTGGTCCGGCTCGGTATGAAGGTGATGGGCTGTGCCAGGGACGTGGAAAAAATACAGGTTGGCTCTAAAGTTAATTTCTGCACTTTGGAGGAATTTCAATGCCTCTGAGGCAAGAAATAAACAACAATATGGCACTACTAGAGAAGCTAGCTGGTGGCTATCTAGCTAGCTAAATTTCAAAACACAGCCCTGTGACAACCAGCAGTTTGACACAAATGAAAGTGAAAATGTGCCTCTTCTTACCGCAACTAAACGCCAACTATTGACTAAGAAAAGCTTTTATTTGTATTAAAATGTTTGTTGATAGTTGCCACATAAAAAACACAGAATAGCTTGTCACAAGCTATTTATTGATGTGAAGTTTCTGTGTCATACAGATGATTTTCAGCTGTGTCAGTGGTATGTAACCTGTAGAGGAGGGGTGGGTACAAGTGTCTTTAAAGTTTGTTTTATTTCTTTTCCTTCTCTGTGCTCATACACTTTAACAAACACCAGTTAAACATTAGTTAAACTTTCTCTAAACTTGCACCTGAATGTTATCCTTCAGTCTAAACTGACAGGTTAATGTTTAAAGAATATGTTCTCCTCCAGTGCAGAAAGTAAAAGTTTTATGAACATTTAATAAAATAAAACATTAAACAACCATGTTGATGCCAGTTGTTGGAAAAAAGGTGTTTGTAATACTATTTTTCAGTCATACATTATACCAACTAACAAAATTTAGTTGGTAGGGTTTTTTTTTATTTTTATTTTTTTACATTGCAGCACAGTACATGTTAAGGCATTTAAAAAAGAGTTATTGTTTAAAGTTTGAGTAAATCATTGAAGATTTTTAGTTAAAAGTTACCTTTACCTTTTAAGAAGAAGAAGAATTCCTTTAGTATTTTTTTTTTTTTATTTTCAGTTGCACATTACACACAAGTTACTAGAGGAGAGGTGTCAGAGTGAGTGTCCCATATCCAGGCGCCCCGAGCAGTTGGGGGTTCGGTGCCTTGCTTAACAGCAGTGCCCAGGAGGAAGAACGGGCACCTCTCCAGCTACCAGTCCACACATGGTCCGACCTGGACTTGAACTGGCGACCCTCCGATTCCCAGCCCAAGTCACTACAGACTGAGCCACTGCCGCCCCCAAATTTAAAAATTTAAAATGCCAACAAACAAATATCATGAAAACAAATACACCATGAAAAGTATAGTCCTCGTGGCAACATTTGAATTTTAACCTATTCTTTATTTATCAAATAAAGTACATTACACAATATGTTTTTCCAGACTGCAGAACCGTGTGAGGAAGGCTGCAAAAAAGAGAGTCTCTAGAGGGACGCATTAAAACAGTGCTGTTGGTGTATTTAAGGTCCTATCTCTTTGTTTAAGTATTGCATCATAATTGAGAATTAAAAATGCCAAACATTGTTTTGTTACTAAAGGTGGTATGGAACCATAGATGGTTAAAAGAAAAGAGACAGATATGTGTTTACAGAAAATGCCCTAACTTGAATGTGCCACACGTTTGAGAAAAGTAGATTATAAAGCTGATTGCCTGACGTCTTGGTCATTTGTTTGATTTCAGAAGCTGGCGGCTGAGTGTCAAAGTGAAGGCCACAGTGGCGTCCTGGTGCCTTTCAAGTGTGACTTGACCAACGAGGAGGAGATTCTGTCCATGTTCGCTGCCATCAAAGCACAGCACAAAGGAGTGGATGTGTGCATCAACAACGCTGGCTTGGCTCATCCAGAGTCACTGTTAAATGGCAAAACCAGCGGCTGGAAGAACATGATGGATGTAGGTTTTTATTAATTTAGAAATTAAATCTAATTATGTATGTATGTATTATGTAATTATGTCAGCATTAAGTTTACTGCTGCACTTTTCCTTCCATGACATTTCAAGAATAGTGAAAGGTGACGATTCAGTTCATGAGCTACATTAACCTCTAAATAAAATAATCACACACTTCGAAGCTTCACTAATTATTTGACACAAGCTGTCAAACTTAGGGTCTCATAATTTACTTAACATTGCTATTATTGTCTAACGACAGGGATTTTCCTTTTAATTGAAATGAAACATCTTCAGTATGTGCATTAATGTAATATATGACAGTCATAGCCTGTTTGGGCTTAAATGTAGCTAAAATTAATAAATACAGACAGACTGTAGCCTGTGACAAAGTATTCAAGTCAGCTTCCAGCAGTGGAGTCCAGCATCAACAGGACTAATTTATCATCAAGTGTTAAGTAGTTGAAATTCTGTTTCCTTGTGCAATGGAAGTAGAAGGAAGGAAGTTTCTGTTTGGTGTCTGCAGGTCAACGTTCTTGCATTGTGCATTTGCACCCGGGAGGCGTACCAGTCAATGAAAGAACGAAATGTTGATGATGGGCACATCATTAACATAAACAGGTAGAGTTTTCTTTACTGATCATCTCCAGTGGTACTTCTTTTTTATTTAATATCACTTCCTTTCATCCAACTGTCTGTTTCAAATATGATCGTCATCATCACCATTTATATTTCAGCTATGGTGATTGGCAACATCACACAGTAGAGCTAAGAATTTTATTACCAAATTACAAGATGTAGAATGTGGATTTATAAATTCAGCTAACTGCAAATAACAAGTCATTTAAATACTGATTGATCTAAATTATTTTCTCGATTAATCATTTACATCAACAGATAATTGATTCTAAGAATAGGTGCTGATTTTTTTTTTTTTTTTGCTTTGTGGCACACATTTTTTGCATCATTTGCATGCACTAGAGACTGACATTGTATCAGTGCATGAAGATAAAACCTGTCTTATTACTCTTATATGTCTTTTGTCGCAGCATGAGTGGACATCGTGTCGTTAAAAGTGCTGATGTACATTTCTACAGCGCCACCAAGTACGCTGTGACAGCCCTGACCGAGGGCTTGAGGCAGGAGCTGCGTGAGGCCAAAACCCACATTAGAGCCACAGTAAGAGAATACTAAGAAATACTTTCTACTCTACAGGA
Organism: Synanceia verrucosa; assembly: GCA_029721515.1. Lineage (NCBI taxonomy): Eukaryota > Metazoa > Chordata > Actinopteri > Perciformes > Synanceiidae > Synanceia > Synanceia verrucosa. The sequence continues at coordinate 5,910,944 of CM056559.1, forward strand.
AATATTGAGCTTTGCACTTAGTCGTAAACTTTATATGAGCAGCAGATGTCTTTATACCAAATAATATGAAATGATTCATTTTATTATTTTAAAGGAGCAATAATTAAAAAGTAAGGTATTACACTTGCTGAGTAACGACACTTCTCTTTTTGCAGTGTATTTCTCCTGGTATGGTGGAAACAGAATTTATTTCACGGCTCTTCAGCAACAATGCAGATAAAGCAGCTGCTGTAAACATTGAATTTAAGGTAAAGGTGATGGTCATTTCTACAGTATTGCTGACATATTTACTTGGGAATTTTGAAATTTTCACTTGTCTTACAGATTTTGGAAGCAATAGATGTTGCAAATGCTGTGACATACGTCCTGAGTGCCCCTCCCCATGTGCAGGTATGTCATTTCATGTATGTTGTATATTTCTACTGTGACTTATCACACATTCCTAACCTCGCTCTTTCACTGTTGATATGTCCTTATTTTACCCATCATGAGATAACCTTCACATATCTTCTCTTTCAGATTGGAGACGTTCAGATGCGACCTGTGGAGCAGATATTGTAGTCCTGCACCAAGCTGACACACTCTTCATCTCTCTGATTCACAACAATTACTTAATCTGATCATGGAGCCCAGATTGTACTACAATGTTGCACTTTTATTTGAAGATGAAAATTTTTTGCACTGCAATTATTATTATTATGGTTATTATTATACAGAAGGAAATTAGATTTGTAGCTGTGCAGTAAACCCACAGATCACAAAGATGCACTAAAGCAATAAACAAGAACATTCAATTGTTGTTTTTTTCAAATCTATATTGCACAAGAATATTATAATAAAATAAAATTAAAATATCTGACAATTATTTAAAAAAACTTAAATATTGTGAATGCAAAATATCAATAAAATTATATATATATATATATATATATATATATATATATACGTGTACACGTATATATAAGTGTACACGTATATATATACACATATTTATTTTTTGTATTATACAGTATTTAAAGTATGTTGAAAAACTTCTTAGGTGTGTTTCCGTTCAGCAACCAGAGGAAGTAAAGAAAATCTCTGACACCCTCACCTCTTTACCTTCCAGCTGGTCCAGAAGAACCACCTCTGCATATCCACTGTCAATCATCTCAGTGAGAAGCACTGTGTACTCCTCCCAATAGATCTTACGCCTTTCAAACTTCCTCTTCCTAAATGCATTGTTCAGCTATGCACCTGTTGTTTGGCACCTGATGCCATCTGCTTTAAAGGGCAAGTCCATGCAATAATGACCCTCCTGCCTCCGGACTTCTCCATGATCTCCATAAATCTCAGATCCTCCCTTGACATCTCTTGCTTTTCTCACTGAAGTCCTGGTTATACTGAGAGACCAACAGCTCCTCCAATCTGATGAAGGAAATCCTATTGGCATATATGGTCGAGTAACTTTTCTGACAGCCAATGTTGCCCATCAAAGGTCCTTAGCTGACCCACCCCAATAGGATCTTCACGGCATAAGGTCCATTGCCTTTCCTGCTGATTATTTCCCGTGGCTCCATGTGTTTTGATGCATTAGTCCCAATCAAGATTTCCACATCAGCGTCCAGCTCTGGGTTCCTAATCTCTTTCAGATATTCCCATCTTTCAATATCTCGTTAAGTTAGGATGTTGTTCTTTGACACAGGGATTGTTTCTTGGGTGAATGTCTCTTCTACTTCTCTACATTTCAGATTGATATGCTATATTTCAGATTCAGTGGCATTTCAGATATTGTCACTTCTTTACTCCATTATGTTTATCTGACAGCTTACTGTATTTCAGATTAGTTTATTAAATATGGTATGGTGTGAAAATGAAAAATGCTTTGTAAATGTCACTGTTAATTTCCCAAAGACTACAGTGTATGGTGCCAGTTGACTTGAGTACTTTTAATGTATGTTTAGTACATTTAGAATGCAAACTGTACAGGAGAAAAAAAAAAAATAAAGTTTATAAAGATACTTTTGTGTCAGGCTCATACTTTCACAATGTATACATTGATGTTGTCTTCCAGGATGCACAGTTAACATTTGGTTTGGAGCTGAATGTGTTTTTTGTTCATTTGTTGTCCTTTCAGTCTGGGTCTTGAAGAACTTTACAGGAGGTGAAAAGAGTGAGGTCAGACTAAGGTAAAAGTTAACAGGCTGTATACATGTAGAATAAAGGGAGGGGAAAACAGTGCAGCTGCATTACGGATACTGAATTTGTGGCATATAAACATCAACAACAACAACTGTAAAAAGTGGTAAAAGTTATTATTTCACCTCAAAGTGTATTTTAATGGATAGCTCACTCAAAGGTTGGTATTTTCCTCTGCTTGGCAAAAATCCGACTGTTGGCGGTTGTCCTGAACGCAGCGCAGTGACGTAGGCAGAAGTTAAATTGTGGTGCTGTGCTGCGTTCACCACCTCCAGACTTTAGGAGTTCAGAGGTGAAGCTGTCACTAGACTTGGTGTTGCTCTCCTGTCAGTTGAGAGGTCTGTGTTACTCGCCGGTGTCTGTGCTCTGATGGACCGCTGGAGGGGCAGAGTGGCTTTGGTGACCGGAGCCTCGGTCGGTATCGGGGCGGCCGTCGCCAAAGAGCTGGTCCGGCTCGGTATGAAGGTGATGGGCTGTGCCAGGGACGTGGAAAAAATACAGGTTGGCTCTAAAGTTAATTTCTGCACTTTGGAGGAATTTCAATGCCTCTGAGGCAAGAAATAAACAACAATATGGCACTACTAGAGAAGCTAGCTGGTGGCTATCTAGCTAGCTAAATTTCGAAACAAAGTCCTGTGACAACCAGCAGTTTGACACAAATGAAAGTGAAAATGTGCCTCTTCTTACCGCAACTAAACGCCAACTATTGACTAAGAAAAGCTTTTATTTGTATTAAAATGTTTGTTGATAGTTGCCACATAAAAAACAGAATAGCTTGTCACAAGCTATTTATTGATGTGAAGTTTCTGTGTCATACAGATGATTTTCAGCTGTGTCAGTGGTATGTAACCTGTAGAGGAGGGGTGGGTACAAGTGTCTTTAAAGTTTGTTTTATTTCTTTTCCTTCTCTGTGCTCATACACTTTAACAAACACCAGTTAAACATTAGTTAAACTTTCTCTAAACTTGCACCTGAATGTTATCCTTCAGTCTAAACTGACAGGTTAATGTTTAAAGAATATGTTCTCCTCCAGTGCAGAAAGTAAAAGTTTTATGAACATTTAATAAAATAAAACATTAAACAACCATGTTGATGCCAGTTGTTGGAAAAAATGTGTTTGCAATACTATTTTTCAGTCATACATTATACCAACTAACTAAATTTAGTTGGTATATTTTATTTTATTTTATTTTTTATTTTTTTTTTAACATTGCAGCACAGTACATGTTAAGGCATTTAAAAAAGAGTTATTGTTTAAAGTTTGAGTAAATCATTGAAGATTTTTAGTTAAAAGTTACCTTTACCTTTTAAGAAGAATTCCTTTATTCATCCCTCAATGAGGGAAATTTCAATCGATGCTCTGTTAGTATTTTTTTATTTTCAGTTGCACATTACACACAAGTTATGAAACACACAAGCACTAGAGGAGAGGTGTCAGAGTGAGTGTCCCATATCCAGGCGCCCCGAGCAGTTGGGGGTTCGGTGCCTTGCTTAACAGCAGTGCCCAGGAGGAAGAACGGGCACCTCTCCAGCTACCAGTCCACACATGGTCCGACCTGGACTTGAACTGGCGACCCTCCGATTCCCAGCCCAAGTCACTACAGACTGAGCCACTGCCGCCCCCAAATTTAAAAATTTAAAATGCCAACAAACAAATATCATGAAAACAAATACACCATGAAAAGTATAGTCCTCGTGGCAACATTTGAATTTTAACCTATTCTTTATTTATCAAATAAAGTACATTACACAATATGTTTTTCCAGACTGCAGAACCGTGTGAGGAAGGCTGCAAAAAAGAGAGTCTCTAGAGGGACGCATTAAAACAGTGCTGTTGGTGTATTTAAGGTCCTATCTCTTTGTTTAAGTATTGCATCATAATTGAGAATTAAAAATGCCAAACATTGTTTTGTTACTAAAGGTGGTATGGAACCATAGATGGTTAAAAGAAAAGAGACAGATATGTGTTATATAGATATGTGCCACACGTTTGAGAAAAGTAGATTATAAAGCTGATTGCCTGACGTCTTGGTCATTTGTTTGATTTCAGAAGCTGGCGGCTGAGTGTCAAAGTGAAGGCCACAGTGGCGTCCTGGTGCCTTTCAAGTGTGACTTGACCAACGAGGAGGAGATTCTGTCCATGTTCGCTGCCATCAAAGCACAGCACAAAGGAGTGGATGTGTGCATCAACAACGCTGGCTTGGCTCATCCAGAGTCACTGTTAAATGGCAAAACCAGCGGCTGGAAGAACATGATGGATGTAGGTTTTTATTAATTTAGAAATTAAATCTAATTATGTATGTATGTATTATGTAATTATGTCAGCATTAAGTTTACTGCTGCACTTTTCCTTCCATGACATTTCAAGAATAGTGAAAGGTGACAATTCATAGCCTGTTTGGGCTCAAATGTAGCTAAAATTAAAATAAATCACACACTTGACAGCTTCACTAATTATTTGACACAAGCTGTCAAACTTAGGGTCTCATGATGTTACTTAACATGTGTCTATTAAATTGTCCCAACGGACAGGGATTTTCCTTTTAATTGAAATGAAACATCTTCAGTATGTGCATTAATGTAATATATGACAGTCATAGCCTGTTTGGGCTTAAATGTAGCTAAAATTAATAAATACAGACAGACTGTAGCCTGTGACAAAGTATTCAAGTCAGCTTCCAGCAGTGGAGTCCAGCATCAACAGGACTAATTTATCATCAAGTGTTAAGTAGTTAAAATTCTGTTTCCTTGTGCAATGGAAGTAGAAGGAAGGAAGTTTCTGTTTGGTGTCTGCAGGTGAACGTTCTTGCATTGTGCATTTGCACCCGGGAGGCGTACCAGTCAATGAAAGAACGAAATGTTGATGATGGGCACATCATTAACATAAACAGGTACAGTTTTCTTTACTGATCATCTCCAGTGGTACTTCTTTTTTATTTAATATCACTTCCTTTCATCCAAATGTCTGTTTCAAATATGATCGTCATCATCACCATTTATATTTCAGCTATGGTGATTGGCAACATCACACAGTAGAGCTAAGAATTTTATTACCAAATTACAAGATGTAGAATGTGGATTTATAAATTCAGCTAACTGCAAATAACAAGTCATTTAAATACTGATTGATCTAAATTATTTTCTCGATTAATCATTTACATCAACAGATAATTGATTCTAAGAATAGGTGCTGATTTTTTTTTATTTTTTTTTTGCTTTGTGGCACACATTTTTTGCATCATTTGCATGCACTAGAGACTGACATTGTATCAGTGCATGAAGATAAAACCTGTCTTATTACTCTTATATGTCTTTTGTCGCAGCATGAGTGGACATCGTGTCGTTAGAAGTGCTGATGTACATTTCTACTGTGGCACTAAGTACGCTGTGACGGCCCTGACCGAGGGCTTGAGGCAGGAGCTGCGTGAGGCCAAAACCCACATTAGAGCCACAGTAAGAGAATACTAAGAAACACTCTCTACTCTACAGGAAATATTGAGCTTTGCACTTAGTCGTATACTTTATATGAGCAGCAGATGTCTTTATACCAAATAATATGAAATGATTCATTTTATTATTTTAAAGGAGCAATAAATAAAAAGTAAGGTATTACACTTGCTGAGTAACGGCACATCTCTTTTTGCAGTGTATTTCTCCTGGTATGGTGAAAACGGAATTTATTTCACGGCTCTTCAGCAACAATGCAGCTAAAGCAGCTGCTGTAAACATTGAATTTAAGGTAAAGGTGATGGTCATTTCTACAGTATTGCTGACATATTTACTTGGGAATTTTGAACTTTTCACTTGTCTTACAGATGTTGGAAGCAATAGATGTTGCAAATGCTGTGACATACGTCCTGAGTGCCCCTCCCCATGTGCAGGTATGTCATTTCATGTATGTTGTATATTTCTACTGTGACATATCACACATTCCTAACCTCGCTCTTTCACTGTTGATATGTCCTTATTTTACCCATCATGAGATAACCTTCACATATCTTCTCTTTCAGATTGGAGACGTTCAGATGCAACCTGTGGAGCTTATAGTGTAGTCCTGCACCAAGCTGACACACTCTTCATCTCTCTGATTCACAACAATTACTTAATCTGATCATGGATCTCCTGGAGCCCAGATTGTACTATAATGTTGCACTTAGAGTGGAAAAGTTTTTGAGATTTTTTTGCACTGCCATTTATTATTATACTTTTAAAGACATGACATTTTAAACCCTGTGAGGTGAAGAACAGCCACTGGTTTGGGCTTTTAACTGTGATACAGATTTATTTGCATCATTTCTGGTGTGTGGTGTCTTGTCAGTGTTTGAAATTACAGCACTGACTCCTACATCGAGGCTCTGGATGGTTCATCCACCGACCTGTGAGTGGGTAAAAATGACTGTTGATGCTTTTAAGTGTCAGTGAAAAAAGCCAACATGCAGCATCACAGAGTACTGGATCACTGAAGAGCTAGAAAAAATAGCATAATTTAGGCAGATGTTTACGATGGTTCAAACTGAATCATTAAGTGCAAAGCAGATATCTTAAGATCAAAAGTTACTGACTTCCTTTTAGTGCACATGGTACCTGTTGATATCAAGTTATATAAACACTGCCTTCAATCCTTTCAGCATTTTGAAAAGTTAAAACCAGTTAGTTAAACCAATCACAATCATACATACACTTAAAAATATAAACAGTAATGGAATAAAATAAACACAATATTAAAAGACAATGAATATAAATATTCAAAAATATATATATACAAATAAAAACACTAAAAGGAGAGAAGATAGGGAATAAAAGAGGATTAAAAACAAAAAAATAATACATAAACGTCATCTAGGTTTTGTCCACTAGAGGTCGCAAGCCCAATATTTTTAACATCCCTCCAGATTATTGATCTCATGGTGGGAGCGCTCATCTCTCTTTGACTCAGATAAACTTGTTGGACGAACAAAACAGCATAAACTCATAAAGACACATTATGAATTCGATGCAGAGAAACATCCTCTGTTGTCTGATATAAATGTGTTTAGAAGACGACATTGGTTGTTTTTTCTAGAGTGAACAGTTCTGCATATCGCAAAGATCATAAAATTAGTCAGAGAATCTACACTAAATTCTTCTGTTTGTGTTGTATCTTTTGTAGTCACTTCTTTGTATTCACACTAAATCATGTCATACATGTCTGTTTTTTAGTCTCCTTTTTAATTTTACAGTGATTTGACTTTCTGTTGGCTTTTGTACTAATGATGCTAAAATCTTTTGTTTGATCTTCAGGAACAGTTATAACATATAAAAGTGGAGACAAGACAGCGTCAACCTGGATTAATTTTTTGTTTGTTGCTTAAATTTTCTACAACAGGAGAAAGCTCTGTCTGTTTTGCAGTATCAGCGGATGAGATAAGATACTTTGAATACATTAATATTTAGCCATGTTAGCAGTGTCTGTCCACCACTTTGGACTGAAATAACTCTCTCTGAAACCTGCTCTCATGTCTTCCTGTGTTTATGACTGCAGGGACCAGTGTTGTGTTAGTTACTGAAAAATAGTACCTAGTTACAGTCACTAGTTACTTCATTCAAAAAGTAGTGCAATTAATTTGTTGATTACTTACATCAAAAAGTAATGTGTTGCCATTAAATATAACTTTTAGTTTCCTCTTTAGGACCCTGGGGAGTGAGAGTTTGCCTTATGGTGTGTTCACTGGAAGTCAGAACTTGGAGTTTGAATCACCCTAACCTCAAAGTGTATTCCTATTATTTATATTCTGACTCTAAGATGGAATTTCCGACGTTCGTTTTAGTTGAAGTAAAACAAAGTATGTATGCGGATGTGACAACATCACACTTAAGTATCTTAGTTCATGCACTGTGAAGGACACATAGGTGGGCACTAGGGGTCCTTAGTAAACTATGATACACAGGAAGTAGAGTCTGTGTACATATTGAATTTTCTTAAGTTACGGACAACTCCTAACTCAAATGAGAATAGTAATAGTGTAGCCCATCTTATTCAATGTCTGTTATTTGAGAAATAGTCATGGTCATTTACTGGCTACATTTCAGTGCCCCCTTCACTCTTGTTAAATGGATATCATCAAATTCAGTATCGTTGGATATTCTCCAAATAACTCCAAAGTGAAACGGGTGAGGAAATGACAGTATTTTATCCCAGAAATAAGGTCCAATTTGTCAAAAAAACAGCACTTCCCCTTTAATATTCAGTTTTAGTCTTCCCCGCCATCACCCACCATCTTTCTGATGTTAATGAACAGCCTTTTGCACAGAGCCTACATTTGTATACATACACAACCTGCTGGCATAAGCACTTGGCTCAGTGTTTTGTGACCAGGCTGAAGTGATTCACACCAAAACAGAAAATGTGTGTCAGGGAAATGAGGGCAAGTCTTTACCTCCCTGCCAGAAATACTGCACTGATTAATGGGCTTGAATAGCAGCAGAACAAAATACGCTGGGCTATTGTACTGTTTTGGAAATATACTTTAATGTATTATTTTTGACTGGCATCCCACAATAATTTTTTCCTATATTTTAGGAAGAGTCAAAAGAGTTTTTTATTCTTTTTTTATTTCTTTGTTGTTTGGGATGCTCATTTTAATGTACAGTAGGCAATCCAGTCAATGTGAGACAATTAAACAAATAAATGTCTCTTGACCTCCATCGTGAAAAAGGGTGTTTTTGACACCTCGTCCTGATTTGTTCTTATTCTTTAAATATGTAGCTTGTCTGTAATGTAAATATTAATTCAAAGGGTTTTTTTCACTTTGTAGCGCTGCACACTGGAATTAGAGGCACTACCCAAGCTATTTGAAGAGCGATCTTGTTGGATCACTTGGAGCAGAGGCACAACGTCTCACTCCCTCATCCGTCAGTGCCACACCAGCTAATCTCATCACCATTGATTAGTTTCTCTCGATCAAGAAATCCTCCTCTGTGTTGGTGAGTATAATGGATTATTGGATTCTTCATGTAATAGGATGCCACAGAGGGTGCTGTCCATCTCATTACCACTCATACTATAGATTGTTTCCTCCTTTGTGTGTGTTTTTATTTCTGCCTGACCAGAGTGTTTCAAAGTCATCCCCACAGAGACAGCAGCTATCCCACAGATTCAGGAAATGTCCAGGTTTTGCAGCAGAGCTTTCATTTTTGTTTTAAACTTTTTCCTCTTCTGTGCACAGGCGTTCAGGAAGGCTGTACTGCACTTAACTGCTTCTGATACATATTTTCAAGTAGGATTTCCTTCATCTGCAGCTTAGTTCCAGCTTTCATATAAATAATATCTCAGTAATCAAGGAGAGGCAAGAAGGTGGCTGCAACAAGCTGCTTCCTAGCATTGAAAGAAAAACAGGATTTGTTCCTGAAGAAGAGACCCAGTTTAAGTTTTAATTTCTTTAAAAGATTTTCAATGTGGGTTTTAAAACAGAGGCCTTCAACAATTGTGATGCCTAGATATTTGTAACGAGATACAAGCTCAGTCGGGATGCCATGTTCCTAATGCTAGGAACTTCTGGTACCTTCTTTTTACCAGGAAACAACATGAGCTTGGTTTTGTCAGCATTTAACACTAGTCTGAGATGTAAAAGATGTGACTGAATGGTGTTGAATGCTGACTGCAGATATTCAAATACTATGGCAACAGTGGTAGCACAACAGTAAATAACAGTGTCATCAGCATAAACATGCATTTATATTTTGACTTTATTTTATTTACTTTACTTTATTTATACAAATAGTGAAGAGAGTGGGTCCTAAGACAGAACCTTGTGGTACACCCTTACTAACATCAAGAAAGCTGGAGGAGAGACCACTGAGTTGCACACATTGCTTACGGTTAGAGAGATAATTTGTGAACCAAGTGTTGTGGAAGTTCTGCTGTTGAATCTCCTTGGTGAGATACAGTTGAAACAATCTCTTTGAGTGATTTATTTAAATCAAATAGGAACATATAACAGGAATCAGTACGTCTCAGCTGAGAGTACAGAGCTTATACACCGCTGTGCAGTACTACTACTGTACTAGTACTAGCTCATACTTGCTGTACAGTACTAGTACTGTACTAGTACTAGCTCATAGTTGTACTAGAAAGTCTGACCCTGAAATGGTCATATGACACTTAATTAACATAATTAATGATGGTATATACCTCCCCACATAAGCAACATTTTGATCACAACTCGTCGTCAGTGTTACCTCTACTTCCCAAGCAATGAATGAAAACTCATCTTTTTCTCTTGAAACTAAGCAAAAGGAAACACCTGGGTGGAGGTTTAGTGTCAGTAGTAAAAGTCATAGTGGCACTGTGTCTGTCCCTATTTTTCCATTGTATTTCAGTGTTTTTAGCAAGTATTTTTTTATCATGTCTGTTGTGAAAATGTGTTTGTCATGACGGATACCTTTTCTGTTAATTGCAATCTAAATCTACATGCAGTATGGGTCTAAATAAAGTAACCTGAGTCTGAACAAAGCAGCAAATCAAGGAGATATATTTCAATTCATAGGCATTATCATTTAATGTGTGGTGTAATTTTGCCCTTACACATGCAAAAACATTAATCATTACAGTGTGCTTTATATATATATATATATATATATATATATATATATATATATATATATATATAAGTATAGTAAAACATGATAAATAACAGCTCTAATTAATATTCTTAATGAAGGACAACTAAACTTCTCTTTTAATGAATATAATCACACAGTAATGATGTATTGTGCACAACTAGTAGCTTGTGTGTGTGAATACTGAATATTTCTGTGTGTGTTTTTTCAAAAATTTGTAGGGACTAAAGTACTGGACAATAATTACAATCACAGACATATTTGTTTAATTTCATATGTAAATTTAAGCTGAATGTGTCTGCATTTGGACATAAATAGTAATAATATTCTTTATAGTGGGTCATAATAATCATTTGAGTTTAAAAATTCATTAAAATATATATAAACATGAACCAAAATCATATTAAACTTGCAGATGAAAAGGAAAAATCCTTCCACTTCTTCACCCCTCGCTGTGAGAAACATCTTAGTGGCTCTGCCGTTTCAGCTTATGATTGTGTCTAAATGCCAAAAAGCCTCTTTGAATTCTTGGGTGTCTCCCAAAAAATCTGAGCTGTAGCATGAAAGTGGGCCTTGTTACATCGTCTCCCACTGTTTGCAAGATTCACACAAGATAATCTGATGCTCTGTCTGCAGTTTTCCTTTTTATGTAATCAGATGTAATGGGGGTCTAATTTGGACATCTGTCCCTTCTCAAGCTCATCCAGATAAATTTTTCTTATGCGACCTTGTGAGAGTCAGCTGACCTGGAGGGATTTCAACCTCTGCGCTCGGTGTTACAAACCCCTCAGTGTTCAGAGGTGAAAGTAAAACGCAAAGTGAGCTCCTAATCTGTATGGAGAATGTGACCCTACTTTAAACCACACAGAGGGGGGAGGCAGCTATAAGGCCCCTTTAAACAAAGTCTCCCTTAAACAAAAGAGCACAGAACATAAACTCACAGGTTTTTCTTGGCATGGTTTCTGTGCACATAGTTGGAAGGAAAGTTTCATAAAATATTAAAATCAGGTTAAGCAGGTTTGCATTAAGCCTCCGATTTCTATTGTTTTCACTTTAATTAAATATTTCCAGCTGAGATAACAAGAGACTTTACAATGAAAAGACTGGTACCATATGCATTCCTGAATTCTAAATACAAAGCTAGCAGCATTAGCTTAGCTCAAAACTCGGCAATCGATGTCAGATCTAGTATACTGTAAACAAAAAATAACCCAAAACGGCTGCTGGTGTTAGCTTCAGCATACAATTATGATAGTCGCATCAATCAAAGCTAGGAATTTAAAGTACAAACAGAGGCACTGTCAGGATGCATTTTATATAATCATGTGGAAATTTTTTATTACAGACATGCAGAAAACAGTATCACAAAACATGATTATCACATTACAATCAATAAGATTTCTGTCCATTTCTGTGATTTAAATGCTGAACCAGAAAAGATTAGACTGTAAATGCTTTGATGTGGATTTGATCGACAGGAGCTAGCCTCCATCTATGTAGCCTCGGCCTCTATGCTGCGGCACCATGTGGCTCACTGTTGTCTCGCTGCTTTCCTCCTCTTCTTCCTGTTGAATTGTGCTTTTGCTTTCTCGATTGATAACTGAATAGGACTCATGACGGGAGCTGCTGAGGTGCTCATGTGGGGCTTTTCAGATGAACTGAGCTCTTCAGTGGTGGCGATGTTTGGTGCCGTGGTTGTAAAAGTCATTGCCGTTTGTTCAGCTTGTTCAGAGACAGAGACTCGATCGCTGAGAGCAGCAGCAGCTATGGCTTTCTTTCTTGGTTTTCTCTGCTGTCTGATTGTCTGCTTGTGCTGTTTTGTGATGACAGATGGGGCTGCTGTGATGGCAGAGAAAAGCCTCTGTTCGCTGTGGGTTTCTGTCCTTTCTGCAGACCTGGTTGCAGCTCTTTCCAGGGAATCACTCATGTCTGGTGTTGGGAGTACAGGAGGCACATTTTCAGAGCTGACACCAAAAAATAGATTTTCACTCCAACGAGGCAAATCTTTTTTCCTGTGTCTGCTCCTCAGCCCTTTTGGCTTTTGCCTTCTCAAAAAGGAGGAGTTCAGAGTTGAAGCTTTGACGCTTGTGTTTCCTCCGTACACGTCCATCCTGTGTGAGATCTGCAGCTCTGTTGTGGACACCGGCGACACAGTTAGAGGAATCACTTTCACTTTGTCCTTGGAGAAATTTTCCTCGTCGGTGGTCACAATGAGAGAAGCCGAGCTGAGTTTCCTCCTTTTTTTCCTGCCCTCTCTGTCTCCTCTCTCCTTTGACCTGTTCCTTTTGACTTTGGTGATTACAATGGGGGTACTGGCAGTGCTGACAACAAAGCTTTGTTGCTCAGGCCGTGCTGTTGGGGTTGTGGGAATGATGGTGGGGGTAGAAATAGCTCTGAAGTTGTCTGTTGTGCTCGTTAGAAGCTCTTCAGAAGAAGGAAGGGGCTTGTTTTTCTTTCTCCTCCCTTTTCTGAGCTTTCTGCTGTTTGCTGGGACAACAGTTGTGGTTGTTGGTGTAGAAAGAGTCATTTCTTCTGTGGACTGTGGTGGTTTCTTCTGGACTGTTGTTGGTGATGTAATGGAAAAGGTGTCTTTATCCTCTGCAGGTTCGTCTTTCATGACTTCATTAAAGGGCTCTTCTTGTTCTCCTAGCTTGTATTCATTTGTATTTTTACCCAGCTGCTCATGTTTGTGTGACTCACTGATCAAGTTACTCAGAGCGATGACTTCCTCTGCTTTGCTGCCGGATGGAGAAACTGCAGCTCCCTCATCTGCTTTTGGTTTTCTCTTCCTCCCCTTTCCTTTTCTTTTTTGCTTTTTGTTGGTTTTCTTCTTCTTACCCTTGTTCTTCCTCTTCCTCTTCTTCTCTGAGCTTTGCCTCTCGCCTTTATCGGATTCGGCTGTGGAGCTTTGAGACGTGGAGACGGTAGCAAGGACTTTGATGAAGTCCTCAGCGGCAGTGACAACGTTTCTGAGCGAGGGCTCCTCAGGACCTGGCAGTGATTGAGTTGTAGTCTCTGGTTTCTCTTCTTCTTTCTTGGATTCTTCCCTCTTGGGCGGAGCCAGTGTCAGCTCATCAATGACGTTTATACCGCCGTAGTCGTACGGGACCGCCTCTTTCAGCAGAGCAATGGGAAGCTTCTCATAATGTTTACACCTATCAGAGAGGAGATGAAGGAGAAGTTTGTGGTGGTGTTTTCAGAAACACTGAAAATATTAAAGTTTAACCCCAGGCTACACTGATACTTACAGGCCGTACCAGTGGCGCTCTGCACACTGCTCCTCGTAGACAAACTCAAAGCAAGGCACGCCGATGACGTTGAAGAACGCCTGACCAACCACCCTGGAAGATGTGTCGTTGACTTTCCTCAGGCAGTCTTTCAACCTGCAGAGAGAAGAGCAGCTCGGTCTCATGTCTGGTCACCTCTCCAACTCCCCAAAATGACGTAGGCATATTTTCTGAGTTTGACCTAATAATACAGGCAGTTCCAACATTTAGTTGAAGGTTTATAAAATGAACTAAATATTAAGTGTCAAATCAGCAAAAGCAGGCCTTATTCTTATGCTATTTTGGGCATTTGGTCTAACAGCAACACATTTATCACAGTCCTCGTAATACTTTCTTCCATTTTAACTGTTTTGATATCTGCCTTTATATTTGTCAAAAGCTGAAATTTCCACACTTTTAAAAAATGATATTAAATCGAGAACTCATGACTGTGTCATTATTGAAATAAATTGTGAACTGGTAAGAAAAAAAAACATTTTAAAAGGTGCACCTTTATCTGTGACAGTTCCAAATAATCCAGTAATCCAATTAATTAGTCAGAAGGATTAATCAGCTTTAATCACCTTCATTGAACTTCGTTTCTGAATTGCTGAGTGAAGTTTTGATGTCTGATGAATTTCCTCATGTTGACTATAAATAAAACACCCAAGGCTGATTCGTTAAAAGCCAGAATAAATATTTTTTTACATGAATAGATACTTTCATTTCAGTTGGACATTTGCTGAAAATCCCAACAATGCCCTAATTAACAGTGAATTGAATGTAAGCAGAAACCATTTTGTGCCACACTACGCAGAGGTGAGACTTGAATGTTTTGCTCACGCGTTATCACAGTCGCAGTGGCAGATGGAGTGCCACTTGAAGTTCGTGTGGCCATAATTGGAGGAGAAGGCGTGGATGACATGAGGGCAGTGGTCGTGGATGCGGCAGCAGCTGTCGGTCTCTGCAAACTCTCCTGCAACAAGAAGGTCAGACATATTATGACAAACTAAACTTGATTTGCACAAAGACAGTGAAGTTATGTGACCCACCCAGCTGGTCATAGTGGTCTGCCATGTTTCCAGCTCCACACCATAGTGTCCCAGGATAAGTGAAGCCTCTCTTGGATCGCTTTAAACCCCGCTCCTGCAGCGCAGGGTCATCACTTTCATCCTCCCTCACGGTGTCGCTTCGCTCCGGTCTCTCTTTAAACTCCTGGCACATCAGTTTGGCTTCATCCATGCGCGCAAAGTGCGTCTCCAGCTGGCGCCCGGCTCCTTGTTCCTTCAGTCCCAACCTGCACTCGTGCATAAACGACTTCACCTGGATCTGGTTCATCACCACGGAGCAGTCCACAAGCTTCCCTGTGGGGCTGACGACCGAGCGCACCACCTCAGCTCCGTCTGACACCTGGTAGAGGAAGCTGTCCCTCACGGTGGACACTTTTGCGCAAAAGGTGTCGTTTAAAATAGAGAACATTTCTTTGCTCTCCTTCTCTGCGTTCAAAGCACGGCTCAGGAAGTCACCCTTAACGACGTTTCTGTCCAGATAAGACAGAAAGACGAAAAAGATCGACCACATGATGCGGCGAGTGGCACTTTCAGCACCACGCGTAACGGAGACAGCTCCTCGCGGTTTTCCGGCGCTCTCGAGCAGCCCTCCCACTTTTAAGGCGAAGTTGGTGGTGTGATTATTGATACTAGAAGTAGTGGCGCTGGGAGGAGTCAGCCCAGTTAACCTCTTTATATTTCCAACCTGGGTAGAGTAACTGTCGGTTACACAGCCGCACAGCGCTGCTGCGCTCTGAGGACATGTTACTAAGCTGTATGTTACCCCGCTGTATTAAAACGTGCAGACGGACAGCAAAGGGTTAATTTGTGGGTGTGTGGAACATGAACCAACAGCACCTTTCACTGCACAAAGATATGACCGCAAGTTACCTCCCAACCCCCTCTGCTCAACCCCCCAGAATGAGGAGATTTACTTTGGGAATGCGCATGGAGGAGGCTCTAGGTTGCCCCCCGCTTCCCATGGTAACATGCATGGGGTGATTGTGCCAACCCAGGAGACTGGACATCTTTCAAATGCAACAACAGGCACTGAATTGGTGATGACCTAAATCACAATGTCAGGACAAAACTCTTTCATTGTGGAATGTGCAGAAAGGTTGGCGCTGTCGCACGCAAACCACAACTGACTGAAGGGCCTCAGCTGATGGTTGGATTCAGACTGAACTCATTAGAATAATGGAGGCATCAACAGACTGAATGCTATCATGGTCCTGAGTGCTTTCATAGACTACTTCTATCTGCCCGAATTAGTCCAAAATTGGTGCTTAATTTTTTTGATCTTGCTGTGTATCATTAAAACATCATTGGCTTGGTAAAAAATTCTTACCTTATATGACACATCTCACTTTTTCAGTTGAGCAGTGAGAAAACCCTGTTTGTTTTGTATTGTGCAAATAAAAAAATATGAATGATTGTTCATAGATAGAGAGATATTTAATTCATCTCACAGTTTTGACAGGTTTTCACAATTTTAAATATTCTTTCTAATTTCTCCCGTTTTAAGCTCTTGAATGGTTTGTTACTTATGGAGTTTGCTGCAAATATAACATCTAACAAAATACTCAAATTTTGTTTATTTGTGGAAGTTTGTTGTGTTTCTGAACATGCACATGCAGCACTGTTCATCCAGGCCATTGCATGCATTTGTGGTGTGCATGACACAAAAAACATTCATTCATTCAATCACTGTTGCATCAGCATCTGCAGTGTTGCTGCAGTTTATATCGTAAGGAAATCTCTTTCATGCATGAATTGTTGTTTCTGACAAAGTCTCACCAATGTCTCATGTGAGTTAAGAAAATGATGCACAGCAAATTCCTCTGCATCCATGAACAAGTGAGTATTCTTGGAGAAAAAGAAACCCTTTTGTCAGTTTGGGTTTCTAATCACGCCAGTGTTATGTCACATGGCTGGTCTTAGAGCTCTTGAGGTGGAGATCCAGCCTACTCATGGCACTGAAATCGGATTGTTGGAAGGCGGAGAGAAATGATGCAAAATCACCAGAGGCAACATTCGACCAAATCTTGAGGGAGGGGGGAAAAAGCTTTCTCATGAATCAAAGTGGTCACTGCAGGAGGGATTTGGGACAAAAAAAAATGAGGCTGCTAATCCCGCTGATCAGATTTTGTGTTCATGTGGAGTAGGCTAACAGTGCACAGTGAAACAGAAAGGTGACACTTGATGAAATATATATTGTATTGATTCCCACTAAGGCTTCTTTCAGACAGGCCAGATGGACAGAGCAGCCTGGATGAGTCAATAAGAGCTCAGAGCAGCAGGATAATGATGTGTCTGCAGAGGTGCACAAGGAGTCCTGCAAACTTAGTGAATGCAGTTACCTCAGTAATATTCATTTAAAGATGTTATAGTAACCTGCTGGTTTTATGTAATGTTCACACACTGCATGCCAAACATGGATAATGGACAATAGAAAGTCAAATCAGACCAAAATAACTGATTAGGCAATTGAGGTGAAGCAGCTCTAGTAATCAAGGTCAGTGTTATGTTGACAGATTGTTTACACTGCCACCAAGTGGCCAAATTAATTGTTTAAGCATTTCTGTATTATATCCATCCATCCATTATCTACCGCTTATCCTCATAGGGTCGTGGGGGGGCTGGAGCCTATCCCAGCTGTCTTAGGGTGGAAGGCAGGGTACACCCTGGACAAGTCTCCACTTCATAGCAGGGCACATAGAGACAGACAACCACTCACACCTACAGTCAATTTAAATTAGCCAATTAACCTAATCCCCATACATGTTTTTGGATGGTGGGAGGAAGCCGGAGTACCCGGAGAGAACCCACGCAGACACGGGGAGAACATGCAAACTCCACACAGAAAGGCCCCGGGATTCGAACCCAGTACCTTCTTGCTGTGAGGCGACAGTGCTAACCACTACACCACCGTGCCGCCTTCTCTATAATATACTGTTTCGTAAACTCACCAGCATGAGCTAAGCATGTTGGTGTGCCTCTCCTCAGAAGTGAAACGATAAACAAAAGTTAAAAAAACAAAACAAAACAAAACATGAGAGTATCCCAGCATTACATTTACTGTAAGCTCATTTGGTTCATGATACACATGAGTCAAAAACTGTGGGAAAGTACACTCCCAGTCTTCAGCTCAGCTTGAACTCTGCTGGACAAAATCTAGGATGAAATTTCAGATTGGTTTATTTAATAACTGTAATAACCTTTGCAGTCTGAGAACAGGGACATGAACCATGGCCTCAGTAAGATAATGGGAATTTATTGTTCCTGTTGTGAACATGAGCACCAGCTGAGTGTTTTTAGACATCGATCCTCTGGTGATCTTGAACACCTGAAGCAGCAACAATAACAATCTTTGTAGGGGCTCACTGATATCAACTGTTATCAAGTGTTTGTTGGAGTTGATTCTGTGCACATAAAGAAATAAGTGCATCTACTTGCAGATATGCATATCATTGCCTGAGGGTTTACTGACAGAAATCCAGTTATTTGGGATTTGGGAGGGTAGTAATGTATGTAAAAGTACAAAATTAATTTTATTTAATTTTTTAGCTCAGTTTTGTAGCTCAGTCTGTAGTGACTTGGGCTGGGACTCGGAGGGTCGCCGGTTCAAGTCCAGGTCGGACCAAGTTTGGAGCATGGACTGGTGGCTGGAGAGGTGTCAGTTTCTCCTGCTGGGCACTGCCGAGGTGCCCTTGAGCAAGTCACCGAATCCCCAGCTCCCCGGGCGCCTTACATGGCAGCCCACTGCTCCCTGAGGGGATGGGTTAAATGCAGAGGACAAATTTCATGTATGTAGCGATATGTATGTGACAAAGCATCTATTCTATTCTATTCTTTTACAGCAGGAGTCTCTGTCTGAAGAAATACATTAAAGGGAGTAAGAGACTGATATGCCTTGAATTATAGCATAAACATGGAGTGCACAGGACTATTAAATGAGTTAAATCGTGCAAAATAAACTTGACTTGACACAGATCACTGTCATACTGAAAGGCAGGCATGTCACAGATAATATTAAGATATTAATTGATCATAGGCACCGTGAGTAGTAGCCTCTCTAGTACATTATCTGGGTTCTGCTCTCTGGTCACATTTTCACCTTTTTCACCCAAGATTTTTCCTCACCTTTATTTGTCCAGCTCTATATGTGTGTGTGCTTGAATGAATCTAATGTTATTTATCTCAGTCATTAGCTGACTGAAAACAAATTAGTAAGTAGAGTGTCATGAAGAGCCACCTCCCACCCTCCATTCACCCCACAGAACCACTGAAACCTGAGATGGGTCGCGCTCTCATTCACAGTCCACTTGGTTCACCCCAGTTTCTCCCTCCAGCAGCTCAGACTGTTAGCGCTGTATTTCAAATGGACGTGCTGGCCCTTCCTGCAGACAGACATAAAGGATGGTACCTTTCTCTGATGGCTCCTAACACAAAAGGACCAACTTTTGCCTGGCTGGACCCGTCCAGACTCTACTGCAACTCTCAGGTATGGAGGATGATTTTATGTCTCCCCTCTCACTGGACACAGTATGAAACTCATTTAAAACAATTGTGCATCTGTTTTATGTGCACACTTTGCATTCTGTGCACTCACTGTCTCTGCACTCGACTCAGGCTCTTGCAGACTGTGTCCAAGACCTTCTCAGTCCATTCCACAGTGACACCATTGACCTGGTTGTTGGGATAGATGCAATGGGATTCATTCTGGGTATGAAAAACTCATTTTAACAAAGCAAATAAATAGGTTAAGAGCAATCCAACTTAGTGACTGGCACTTTATTTTATTTTTACTGCTAGTATACAGGTCAGGAAACCTAACCCCTGACTGAAGGTACTAAATTTAGATGCTTCATGGGTTATGGGTTGTTCAGCTCATACTGGAGGGTAGCCACAGATCATTTCTGAGACATTATTCTGTTACTGTGGATGAATGTTTTTCAGGTGCGTCTGTTGCCACCAGCCTCAGGAAAGGGTTTCTGACCATCCGTAAAGCAGGACACCTGTGTGTCCCAACCCAAAACCAAAACTACAGCGACTATACAGGCAGGGAAAAGACGATGGAAGTAAGACTGGATGTGCTAAAATCAGGTCCGTTTCCCTTTGCTTTTTACCCTTTAACCATGTCAGTTATTCCTCTTGAAGCGATGAATGATTACTCAGCTGGCAACGTTTGGACCTTAGGATTGTGACGGCTACATCTTAAAATCTATATAAAAAAAGAAGACAGTTCAGTTTGTGAGTGCAAATGTGGATATTAGTCAGGTTAGATTGAGTTGGTCTTTTTTTTGTAAATATTCAGTTTTATGATTGGATAATTTCTATGCAGAAAGTAATTTTTTTTGAAAAAAAAAACGTATCAGGAAGTGGCACCAAATGTTGTTTGAGGTCAATTATGATAAAGAGCAGAATTTAAACACAAAGCAAAGATTTGATGATGTCAAAAAATGTCCATAACAAATATATTTAGTTAATTTATGTATGAGAATGAAAATCCCACATCTGAGAAACTGCACCCACCAAATAAAAGTTTGTCACTTTTACTTGAAAAATGAAACATAGCTTAACCTGAATAACATCTCTTATTCTTTATGGTACAGCCCCCTCTAGTGTTGATACATTCATTAAACATTCAGTTGATTCAGATATTTTGAGGGTAAATGTGAAGTTAGTTAATTCATCTTTCATACACTAAAGGTCATTATACGCCTGCTGTCTTTTTTACTGTTGGGGTAATTTATCCTAGACGCCAGTGTAATTTTGGTTATTTACTTCATTCTCCTTCGTGCATATTTTATTTTTTACATCTGTACATGTATTCACCATATAATTTAGTGTAACTATGTATTATTTGTGTTGTTGTTGCTTTTTATTTTGTATTGGATATAGTAAAACAAACCTTTTATGTTTTTAGTTTTAATGCATAAAAGTGTTCATGTTTTCCATTGCCCTTTCTCTGTCTCCATTTTCTGTGTTATAGTGCATATAACTGGTATATAAATAACATATAATTGGTTGTCATGCAGGTATGAAGCTGCTCTTAGTGGACCAGTGGATAGAGACTGGAGGAACTATGAAAGCTGCCATCCAGCTGGTGGAGAGTCTGGGAGCCACTGTTGTAGGTCAGTTACATTATAATATGTAGTTTTTATTTCACTGCATTCATTTGATTATTATACTTATTTTGCATTTTTAGGTTATCAAAGTTAAGTCAAAGTCAGCTTTACTGTCATTTCTGCAGCATGTACAGGACATACAGAGGATTGAAAACACACTTCTCTCAAACCTTGGTGCATTCAACATAAAATCAAATAAAACAAGTGCAATCAACTCTGAGTAACTAAGACATGTTGAGGCAAATACGGTCATTGCAAATATATATGGTTATAGTGCAAAAAGTCAGCTTGTTGCCTGGTTATTATCAATACTAAATAATTTAAGCAAAGAAAAATATGATCATTAATTTGATTAAGCTATCCAGCAGTATATAAAGTAATGAGCGCCACCTCTACCACACTGATAATTATATTCCAGTAATATACAGTATAATCTTTGACATGATTCAATGCAAAATTGAGTGTGTGTGAGTCAGCCATGTATATGCTGACTGCCAGATTAAGAACATCTTGTCATCACATTATCAAATCAGCTATTCATTGTCATTAACTAAGAACATAGTCAGTGATATGGAGTAGATAAATACAAATGTAAGGCACACAAAGTTAGAGATTTTAGATTTTAGAGTTAGATATATTAATATAACATAAAAATACATTCAATACACAGTAACTTGTAATGGAGCCTTGTTCGTTTTTTTAAGTATAAAAACAGGCTACTTCTTCCACCAGTGCACTGTGACATAACTCAAAGATCCTCAGCATGTTAAAACAGATGTCCCACTCTGTTCCCTGCAGGTGTAGCAGCTGTTGCCATCGAGAACACTGAAGGAGGAAAGTGGATTAAAGAAAACTACAAATTCTCTCACTGCATCCCTGAAGAGCTCCAGAGCCAAATCGACAGGAAGTATCTCGATTCCTTCAAAGGTTTCAGCTGAGGAACAAAACATGATTTCATACAACTTTATATTTTCAGAGTTAGATTGTTAGAAAGGTTTATAGACATGTTACAATATAATCAGTTTGTTCTGAATAACAACTTATACTGTGGTTTTAAAAACATGTACATTATTCCACATAGAAATGTTTTTTTTTTTTTTTATATGTATATATTTTATTAGAAGTAAACACAGCATGAGACATTTGAAAGAAAACAGCGTTAAAGTGACACCGCAGAACTTTTGAGCCTTCAGATATACTCTCCAAACTGTTCAGTGGAGCTCTGCGCTGAAACAGAGAAAATGGCATCTCTCCCTCCCCCCACAGCGCCTCCCTGCTCTGTTTAGGGAATATAACTTTCGCTGACGTGTACACGTATCGCCAGATGCTGCGAGAAGTGCAAACTGCTTGACTTGAGATCTGGCTTCCAGCGAAAGAAGCCGGTGTTTTGCATGTGGTCCAGTCTGTAGTAGTTGCCATGGCATCCGCGAAGCGTGTAAAGAGGACTCTTTCTCCGGATTCAAGGGCCAAAAAGAGACAGTCGGACAATGCAAGGAACAAAACAAGCGCAGCGCAAAAAGTATGTTAGAATTGACTCCGCAGAGATGGACACAAGCAAGTTGCACGTTTTTAAACTGCGCTAAATGAAGACAACAAACGGTAAAATTCACGAACGTGCAAAAATATTGTAATGCTACTATACAGGATGAGTTTGCCGGCGCTGTGCCTCTATCTCACAACAAATTCAAGCCAGCACACTGTGCATAGACAGACCCCTCTCGTTGTATACGACCGTTTGCAGCAGCGCGCTGCGGTTTACCACAGTGCAATGCACCTGAAAGACCAGTGAAATGTTCTGCAGTGCTGCTTTAAAATATCTGTGAACACTATTTTTTGTATAAAATATAATGCAAATTCAGTCACTGATTTGATTGTAAACAAAAGGCAAAGAGTACCTATGAAGCACAGTGTAAATAAAAAAAAAAGTGCATCTACAACAATGGGTCCCAAAAATGTAGGTAATAAGAAAATCTGAGAGGTTGTGAATTGATAAGTAGGATAAGAAGAGGGGGGAAAAAAAAAAAAATCCTTGTGATTTACTGACTGCTATTGACCCCTAGTGCCTACCTGTGTCCTTTACAGTGCCTGAACTAAATTTATGTTGTCACAGGCATACATATGTTGTTTTAGTTCAGGCACTGTTAAAGCCACATAGGTGGGCACTAGGGCATACTATGGACAACTCCTGACTCAAATGAGAATGGTAAAAGCGTAGCCCATCTCATTAAACAGCTGTTATTTTAGAAATGGTCAAGTTTGTGTCATTTACTGGCTGCATTTCGGTGCCCACATCACTCCTGTTAAATGGATTTCGTCAGAAATACTCCATAGTGAAATGGGTGCGTAAGTGATAGTATTTTTATCCCAGAAATAAGGTCCAATTAAAAAAAAAAAAAAAAATTATGAATCTGTCCCAACTTCTCCTGTAATTCAGCGAACAAATAATCGAAAGAGCATTGGTAGAGTATTTGTAATGTGAAATGGATGAAAAGAATGAGAAAGTGATGAATATAAAAATATAAAACTCTAATCATTCTGAATTTGCAGTAGTAAAAGTGAGAACACTTAGGAAGAAAAAAAATTAGAACTACATACAGCACAAAACCAATGAGTGATATAATATACAAATACTATAACAATAAGCTGCTAAATAAGATGTGAAGTGATGTGTTGAAGTGAGGATAAGTAGTCTAGTACATAGAGTTCATTTATATCCATTTGTTTAAAAAAAAAATAATACAGCTGAGCAACCCCACAAGAATCCACATCCCCCAGCCCTCCTCCTGCTTTGACCATCCTCCATTTTTAGCTACAGCATCCACTTTCCTTTCGTGAGGCTGACTGGGCAATTTCTGAAACGAACAAACAGCCGAGTGAGAAGAAGAAAAAAAAAAAAAAACTAGGTGAGTTTGGTTATAGATTAAGTACTCACTGACTACACCTCCAGTTTGCTTCAGCCCACTTTCCTCCAATGCGGCAAGAACTTTGGTCTCAAATGCCAGCGAAGCCACTCGAAAGAAAAACTCCTTGACATTTTCCCCTACAGCATGAAGGAAAAGCAGGTCAGTAATGTAGTTATTACAGAGAACATACAAGAAAAATTTAAGGGCCAATGGTGGGTTAATGTTTTATTATTAAAACGCAGACACTTGCCTGTCAGTGATGACACGGCCCAATACTCAGCTTTGATCTCAGCTGCTATTTTGAGAGCATCTTGTTCGATCTGAGCATACTGATCAGGAGACTGTTGGAGAGACCAGAACCGAGTCAGACGTAAGATGATCAATGAATCAAGGATTAATTAAATTAGCTAAATGATTTTTGTTTTACACTGACATTTTACTGTAGGCTAAGCCAAGCCCTCTAGAAATAGTTACTTAAGTATTCCTATTTTTACAGAGGTTATAGCATTATCCGACTAGAGAAAGGCTAACAAAAAGGGATCATTTCTAAATAGTCCAGCATTTTAGCTGCTTTGGAGTCGGGTGAAGGACGGGAAAACTGCATTCATGAGGTTTGAGCCATGACTGAAAGGCTTTGTGTTGCAATCTAAACAATTCAATAAACTGCAATAAAACAAACGTCTAAAGGCATGTCCACTTTAAACAAGAGGAGGACGTACAGTACGGTCTTTCTTTGTGCCAACGAGGAAGCACTGCACAGCAGGGGAGTCAATCTCCCTCAGGGCGTCTTCCAGGCAATGTCTGCAGACAGAACCAAACCAGTGTGAGTCTTCCAGGAACCAAGAGCTGAACAGTGTTCTCAGAATAAATGAACTTACCGCACGTAATCCAAAGAGGCGGTGTCACTCAAATCAAATGTAATAATCACAACTAGGAGAAGAGAAAACATGAACAGTTTTAAGAGACAATTTGTAAACAGAAAGTAGAATCAAGCTTCTCACCCTGTGCTCCTCTGTAGAACGAGGAAGCAATGCACTTGAACCTCTCTTGGCCTGCAGTGTCCCAGCTGTAACAGAGACAGATGTGAGCGATGTCAAACAAAGCTTATTTATGAATCCTGAGGGAAATTCAAGAGCAGACGGCCTCAGTTTTGTTTTATGTGGACTTATGGAGACATTGGACTTACAGCTGCAGACTGAAAGGAACTCCCAGCACCTCGAATAGCGCCATCTCAAAGTCAACATTGATCGTTGCCTTGCTGTTTTTATGAAAAGTGTCTTTGCAAAATCTATGAAAAAAATATTTCAGTATTTATCTCAAAGGACAAGGCTTTATTTTTGAGTTGTTTTTGTCTGATCAAGATATAGAGTGGGGGGGATTTTTTATAGCTACTCATGTGAATAAGTAAAGGAGAAGTATAAAGAACTGAAGTCTGTCACTAAAACAAAAAAGGACCTTAAAACTGATCTTCACTACATGAATAATCACTTTCCTACATAGTTAGCTTGTGTTTTAATGCAGATGTGCTATAAACTCAGAGGTCTGTGCTTCCTGAGTTATTTATTCCCAGAGCTGCACCAGTGAGTGTTTGAACTCACCTGTTAATCAGACAGGATTTCCCCACCGCCATGTCATCCACAACAATCACCTTTGAGCTTTTCAATCTGAGAGCGACAAAAGCACAAGAGCCACAGAGTCACCACATCACCATCATCATCATGTTGCTTCCTGTACTCACCCCACCGTGCCAGTTCGCCGCTCCTGACATGCCGTCATCACCTTATAGTTGAAGTTCTCCTTAGTGTGGAGAGCTGCCTCTTTCCTGAAGCACTACATGAGAAGTGGTGAGAGGCTGTTTCAGGGTGCTGCTGCACAATTTTAAGCTATAATAACAGAAAAATCATCTTACCTGAGGGAGCTGAGTGATGATGCGGTCCTCTCGGATGGGAGGGACGACACTCATAGCTGAAACTGGGGCGGTCATTGTAACAGCGCTGGACAGAGACAGGAAGACATTTAACTCACTAAAGCCTCATGATGTTAACAGTCATTTCAGACCTTTTAACAATATAATTAATCTGAAAAAAGTTCAATTATAAAAACAGTTTATGTATCCTGTGGTAATCTGTAAAGACTAACCATTAGGGGCATGTCCACAGGGTGCCACCCCTGAAATGTGATTGGCCACCCCAGCCGATTGTCAGGCATGACTTTTTTTTCTTTTTTTTTTAAGGCTTTGTATTGCACTTGTACTGTCCCATTACTAGTTCTAGTCTTATTTCAATTTATATTAACATTTAAGATAATTTTCATTGTGAAATCATAAAAGACAAAAATTACAAAAAATGACGCTGTTTTGACGGCAGTGCATACTCACTTAATTCCTGAGACTGTTCTTGCCACCCCTTCATGTTGCATTCCAATTCCTAAGACTGTTCTTGCCACCCCTTCAGTTCGAGTTCCCATTGCGACACCCCTGCGAAAATCGACTGGACGTGCCACTGTTGAAGAGCACATGGTGTTAAAACTATTACAATCTGAAAATAAATCGACACTTTAGTAAGAAATAAGATTTAATTTAACTTATTTACATATGTAAATTTAAAAAAAAAAAAAAAAAAAAAAAAAAAAAGTTTAAGACATCACTTTGTACCCTTAGAACATTTACTACACTATAAGAAAAAGTAATAATGAAAATCATCATTGGTAGCAATTATCACTCAAACGGAGCTGATCGACTTATTGTGCAGATCTGCTTTAAGCCTCTTGTTCGTCAAAGCTTCCGGTAAAGAAGAGTTTGGTTTGGTCCACCAAAAAAAACTGACAATATAACTACTTTTTTTTTTTGCGTCCCAGACACCAAGTAAAGTATCTTATCTCAATAAAGTTATCATTTGTCACAACCCAGCTTTGGATGGAAGTCACACAAAAGCCCAGGTAACCAAGATAATACAATTTATTTCTGACTGATCTATGGCATGGAGAACAACAAAAACCAGAACTATGAGCCTGGCCACACAATAAATTAAGGTCAATATGTACAAACGCTAGCAGGCCACAAAGGCAATTACAAACTAGATAGAGTGGATTTCTGTGCAAACAAAAGCTGCCATCTTACCAGCTGAGGGACAAGCTGCCACTGAGGACCAAGCATCATGACTGAAATGAGTTGCAGGGTTTTTGAAAAAAAAAATCTCTGATCCATCCCTACGTTTGACCTTTAATACCTATTTTTTTGATTTTGAGTGATAGTCCTTCTCCCCACATCATATCATAAGCCTTCTCTACATCAAAAACACAACTACAACACTTTCTCAGTTTACCTGTGCTGGCATATATATAATATGTTAACCTGTCATTTATCATTTTCTCCATTATTTTACAAATATTAGATGATAATGCGATTGGCATTAGTGTTTCAGGTTAGTAATTTAGTGCACAGTTCAGTTCTGCCTTTGTAAGTTGGTTGGTTTAATGGGTCATCTGTGTCCTCCTCCTCATCCTGTAACAGCTCCACATTCTGTGCTCTTGTGGGTCCTTCTTTCCCTTTTCATTGATGTTTTCTGAGCTGTGAATTTTTACAGTCTGAAGCCATCTGCAGTAAGAAATCAACATCACATTTCATAGATTTCCTATAATTTCATATCAAATATGCCAAATTATGCATCTTTTGTTATGCCCTGTATATATCTACAATTTAGTCTAGTAAAATCTCAATTTAAGAAATAATCTTCACAATCATTGTAACCATCATTATGAGTAGTAGTATTGGTAGCAGCAGTATGTTATATTGTTGAAAAAAGGCATATATATCTTTAAGGACCTCAGTGCTACTCACATGCTGCATTTACCCTATTAGACTTGCAACAAAATCCTAAACGGCGGCTCACTTTACTGCGGTAGCAAAGAGGGAGCAGAGAGGAGCAGAGTACAGGTCCATCGGAATTTATTTTATTTATTTTTTTCAGAGGGACGTAGTCAAGGCGGGGGCTATTTGTTGTCAAGGCGGTCACCCTAAAGAGCACAGGAAATCCTGATCTACTGCCAGTGCTGTGTTAGCTTCCTCTGTTTGCTCTTCCTCTGCTCTGGGGACCTGGTTTGTTTTCCCATGATACTCTTTCCCTTTTGACCGTCTACCCTCTTCACTGCCTCTGCATAACTGATATTGTTCACTGCTTTCACTTGCTCTATTTCCACTGCCCTATTCCTGACTTCACACTGACTGAATGTGATCCTGTGTTGCCCGCCGCAGTTACAGCATTTCTTCTGACCATCAGTTCTGCACTCTTCTGTGTTCTGTGCTCCCCTCCACATTTGGGACACCTCTGTTTCCCTCTGCAGGCTGCTGCTGTATGCCCATACCTCTGACACTTAGAACGGCGAAGTGGGGGAGGGATATAGGGCCTTACTGGAAAGCACATATATCCAACTTTAAAGGGACACTG
This sequence comes from Synanceia verrucosa, assembly GCA_029721515.1. Lineage (NCBI taxonomy): Eukaryota > Metazoa > Chordata > Actinopteri > Perciformes > Synanceiidae > Synanceia > Synanceia verrucosa. The sequence goes on from CM056559.1 coordinate 5,939,514, forward strand.
TGTACATTTTTAAGTATTTTATTACCTCAAAACAACGTCTTCATTCATAAATAGATCCTCATTAGTGTAAAATAACATATGCCAACAATCTGACTTATCCTCCTGGTCGAAGAATCAGTCATCTGTCTTTACATAGAGTGGGTCGCTCATACGGAGGCTTCCATGTCTTTCCGGTCTATCAAAAACTACGAACTGCCGAGAGGGACATAAAGCACTACCTGCTAGTACCATAGGGCAAAACACATTTTCGCATTTCTCGATTCATGTTTTACGGAGAAGCAGCAACGGTCTTACTTACCCGGCACTGAACTAAAACCTGCACTGCAAGACCATACTTATGCCGCACCGAAGGAGAAGGAATCCTCATTGCCAAAAAAGTGTAAAAGGCCATAAAATGACAGGACGCCCGGGAGCGCCCCATGCCCGAGCCGGCTGGGACCTGTTGGGGCCCGCCGGGGCCCGCCGGGGGTCCTTCGGATCAGAGGAGGGCAGTGGAGGACCAGAGCTCCGGGCTGGGGCTGGGGCTCCACGGTGATAGTGGCCGCCCAGGAGTTGACCCATTCCACTTACCATAGTTCCAACCAGGGGCGTCACTAGACCTAATACTGTACTGGGGCACACCTGGGGCACAAAGAATTCACGAGCGCACGCAGTATGTGAGAAAAAAAAACATATTCAGCACTTATTTATATATATAAAAAAAACATAAATAGTTTTTCAAACTATTCAATCATATCAGACTATGTTGTTGTCTAGCTCTTTGATTAACCACCTGAAATGTACTGCGGTAATGCATTTGGCCTACTTGTGCACTTTACTCTAGACTCCTTATAAGAAGAGCGAAAGTTGTTCTGTTTAAGTTATCCCACCCTTCCTTGTGACAAAAAAGTCACCTGACCAAAAAGCTTTCTGTAAGAAACTGACAGGTTTTTTGTTTTTCAAAGAACTGTTTTCTGTTTTTTCCTCATATGGGAGGTTTTGTATTTCTGCCATCAATATTCAAAATCAAATGACTCAGGGGCAAAAAAAAAAAAAGAAAAAAAATACATGATTGGGACATCATTCAATGTTAGTCAACTTTGACTTTCTCTCCCTCACCTCTTCCTGCACACTGCTGTTCCACTTTGTCTGGACAGACATGGAAATTTATATTAAAAAAAAAAAAAAAAATCTAATTGGGGCAACAAAACCCGATATCTGCAGCCATGTTTCTGGTGACAAATACAGAAAAATACCCTGCCTTCCGCCCTAAGACAGCTGGGATAGGCTCCAGCCCCCCGGCAACCCTATGAGGAGGATAAGCAGTAGATAATAGATGGATAGATGGATGTATTAGGAATCATCAGGAATGAGAGATGGGTGTGTCGGACACAGGACAACAGAATTATGCAAACCAGGGTTTACTTGGAGTTGAAGGCGAAATACAACACAACACAAAGAGTACGATATCCAAGTAAAACAATCATATGGACTGAATTCTTCTTTTTTATGTGTTTGATTTATGTGTGTAGATATATTTGTGTGTAGTCTGAAACGAAAATACAGAAAGGTTCACATTAACGACACCATATTACACTGTACAGGAATACAGAGTAACATAGTGCCGCCTAGTGGCCACTGGCGTTACTGCAGAGGCATCTAGAGGCAGCATGGAAAATTTCAGAAATGTGCCATTTAAATAGGGTTGCCAACACCCAGAGATTGCCAGAAACTGATCGCCATCCGCGGGAGCGCGCACCGCCCGTCGCTGTGTTTAGACGCCTCTCCAACTGTTTTTATCTGGATCAAACAGTCTCAACCAGGAAATGCACGTTATGTCGTTAGCAACAGCAAAGGGATCTCTTTAAGGCTTCATGTAACCAAATAATTACAAGCATAGCAACGGAAGTGTTTATAATGTAAGCAAGTATATTTACATGTTTGGTAGGCTCAGTTATGTCTAATATCAGCGTTCAATGAAGCTAGCCTGTAATAAACACACGTTATATGATGGCTTATATGTAAAATAAAGAATAGGCTATAGATCTCTTTTGCATTTATGACTCTTCATTACACTGAAATGTTTTTTTTTTTTGTCTAAAATGACATGCTGTCATTGATGGGGATGATATATGAGATATTAGAGCCAACTCAGTCATTTTTACTAGTTGATATTACTGTAAATAAGATCATAATCAATATTTTACCTGCCAAAAAGTGATTGCTGCTCCTACCATGTGACTGAGATGATTTTTTTTTGTCTCAAAATGACATGATGTCATTGATGGGGATGATATATGACATATTAGAGGCTGACCAACATTAGATATAATTACTTTCTTATTCTAGACAACAAACGCGAGGTATTTACACAAAAAACAGTAGGAAATAAAAGGTTAGCTTATACAGACAAAAAACGGTTTCACGGGCTATCTGTGATGAACTTCCACATCAGGTACACAAACAAACAATACACCAGAACTAAATACTAAACACAACAATAATACAAGGTTACTCACTTTTGGTCAGTTACGCACACCGGACAGGAATTTCAGCTGCGTCTAACGGCACTGGCGCCCGGGAACATGAATAATGGCTCACGGTTATCTTGAATTAATCTTTACAAAAATAGTTGCTCTCAAATGGCACTGAAAGATAAAAAAGTTTCATGTAAAATTTAGTATCCCCCATACCAGAGAAGAGTCAGCAAGTCTCAGTCTCTGCTGCAACAGGTTTTTACCAGAAGTCTATTACAAAATTGATGTAAAAACAAAAGATTTAAATGAATGCAGCAGATGCTGAAATGTGGTAATTTTTACTCTATTGCAAGGGGCAAACAGCTGGATTCTCATAATGTAAAGCCACAGCTCCATATTTTAGACCCTTTCAAACTCCTTATTGCCAGTTTTTTTGATAAATACTGGACAGACAGGAGGACAGGTCCTTCCTCCTGTCCTCCAGCAGGGGGCCCAGCAGACTCACCCTGTGGGGGGACAGAAGCAGAAATCCTGGGATCTGAGTCAGCAGCAGCTCCAGTCTGTTTCTCCTCCTCAACTTCCGCTGATCGATCTCAGCTCTAATCACCAAAAACTCAACTCTTTATCCCTCATCGATGAACATGCATGAGTCTACATTACTATAAGACTCACTCTGGGGAAGGAAAAAAGACAAACCGGGACACAGAGGACAGATCTGTCTCCAGGAGGTGACGGTAACTTCTCCTGCTGCTCAGCTCGCTGTTTGTTTGTTAAAAAGTTTAATTTGTAACTTTGACTCAAATCTTTCTTAAACTGTAACTTAATAATAAGATACTTAACCTGGTGTGTGGGAGGAAAATGGAGTTTTAATGTTGGCACTTTTCTGGTGGACCAAACCAAACTCCTCTTCTTTTTCTGCTTTAACAGAAGCTTTGACGAACAAGAGGATTAAAGCAGATCTGCACAGTAAGTCGATCAGCTCTGATTACAGCTGTCTGCATCTACATGTGCTCACAAATACTTCAGTTTGAGTCCAGTGAGTCTTCAGGAGGTAGATGGGTACAGTCTATGTCCTGGTTGCCTGAGGAAACAAGACAAGGAAGAGAACATGAGCCAGTTTATAACAAATGTAACAGGAACCAACACATTATTTAGTGATTTAATCTGTGTGTTTGTTTGGTAACTGCTTAACTAACAAGCTGAGATCTTTATTGTCCCATTAAAGGAAATTATTAGTGCAGTAAGACAACATTAAAAATAAAACAGAGAGCACTGGACAATCTGCTACTACTGATTATTTTCATTATCAGTGTATCTGTTTTTCTTTTTCTTATTGATAGTTTAGTCTAAAAAAAAATGTCTGTTTTGTTCCTCCAGAAGTCCAGAAACCCAAAATATTAAAAAACAAACAAAATAGTCACATCAGAGCAGTCAAACCAGGGATTTAAATATGTATAAATAAATAATACATACATAAATAGGTTAAATCTCAAATTCCTTTTAAGTTAGTTTCAGATTAATTCTCAAAATCTGATTTTTAATATTCAAAATAGTTTTAGCTTTAACACAGTGTGCTGATTAATCTCTCTTTAATGGTTACTCTTTCTTTTGTGATTGTGTTTTAATGCAACATGGACAGACAGATTACCAGAATGGTGCACAGGATAAATTGGATAGAGCTCCAATTTATCACTGTTTTCATTATTGATTGAACTATTTTTCAGATTAATTGTCTTGTTTAAAGGTCTAAAAACACTGCTGACATCGTGAGGCTTTAACGAGTTAAATGTCTTCCTATCTCTGTCCAGCTCTGCTAAACATTTACCTCGAAGCCTCATGTCTGTCCGTGTTTCAGCCATGAGTGTCCTCCCTCCTGTCCGAAAGGACCGCATCATCGCTCAGCTCCCTCAGGTAAGATCATTTTATGTTGTTACAGCTTAAAGTTGTGCAGCATCACCCTGAAACAATCTCACAAACCCTCTTTCTTCTCATGTAGTGCTTCAGAAAAGAGGCAGCTCTCCACACTAAGGAGGACTTCAACAATAAGGTGAAGACGGCGTGTCAGGAGCAGCGAACCGGCACGGTGGGGTGAGTACAGGAAGCAGCGGCATCATGATGATGATGATGATGTGGTGACTCGGTGGCACTTCTTTACTTCTGCTTTCATCGCTCTCAGCAGATTTAAAATCTCAAAGGTGATTGTTGTGGGTGACCTGGCGGTGGGGAAAACCTGTCTGATTAACAGGTGAGTTCAGTCACTGGTGCAGCTCTGGGAATAAATAACTCAGAGTTTATATCACATCTGCATTAAAACAAGCTAACAGTCTTTGAAAGTGACTATAGTGAAGCTCAGTTTTAAGGTCCTTTTTATTTTAGTTAAAGATTTCAGTTTTATACTGCTTTATACTTCTCCTTCACTTATTCACATGAGTAGCTGTAATATTTTAAAGTTATAATAGGTTTTGTTGTTAATACTTTTACTATTCTGACAGTTCACCTAAATGGAAAATAACTTACTCTTTCTCACTTACTACTGGTTGTATGTAGTCAAGCAGGCATTTTTAACTAAAATGTTTCCATCGCAGTACATTGGTGGTGAATATAATTATTTTTATGATGCTCAAAGCATTAACTATAAAGTGTAAGCCATTAGAAATATCTGTCCAGAATCTACAGTGATATTGTTCACAGTTTTCATTGTAACTGTACTTTATTGCAAATAAGTCGTCCCTGTAGCGCCACATTATGTAATAATGTTGCATTATGTAATAATGTAATCAATTTTCACATCATTATGTAATAACACCACATTTTATAATAACTTGTAATACTTAACTTGTAAAACTTATAATAACATTTTGTAATAAAATTCTTGAATGCAAGATGTAAAAAAATTATTACAATATCAGTCTGTTACCCTTTTTTAACAAAGAAAATTTAATAATTTTGTGTATTATGTAATAAACCACCAAAATTGATGTCTTAATTTGAAAAAAAAAAAACATGATGATGTCAGAACAACATTGATTTTAAGTTTTCTAGCATGACTCAGAATGCTTAAAATCAATGTTGTTCTGACATTATTTTGTTTATTTTCAAATTCAATTCAAGTTTTCTTCATTTAAAAAAGCTTCATTTTGTTATTACATATTGTGGTCAAGAATTTTATTAAAAAATGTGGCATTCTTACATTATTACACATTGTGGTGTTATTATATAATGTGGCGCTACAGTCTCTAAAACACTATATATTGTTGTTTTTCCTCTATATCTTGATCAGACAAAAAATAAGTCCTTCTCCATTGAGATAAATACTAAAATATTTTTCTCAGATTTTGCAAAGATGCTTTTGATAAAAACTACAAGGCAACGATCGGTGTTGACTTTGAGATGGAGCGATTCGAGGTGCTGGGAGTTCCTTTCAGTCTGCAGCTGTAAGTCCAATGTCCTCATTCGTCCACATAAAACAAACTGAGGCCTTCTGGTCTTGAATTTCCCTCAGGATTTATAAATAAGCTTTGTTTGTAACGTCGCTCATGTGTCATCTGTCTATGTTACAGCTGGGACACTGCAGGCCAAGAGAGGTTCAAGTGCATTGCTTCTACGTACTACAGAGGAGCACAGGGTGAGAAGCTTGTGTTTTTCGGACAGTAAACTGTTAAGAACTGTTAAGATCCTCTTTCTCTTTACACATTACTCTTAGAACTATTAATGTTCTCTCTTCTCCTAGTTGTGATTATTGTGTTTGATGTCAATGACGTCGCCTCTTTGGGTCATGTGAGGTAAGCTTATTTATTCTGAGCACGTTGTTCTGTTCTTGGTTCCTGGAGGACTCACACTTGTCTGGTTCTGTCTGCAGACAGTGGCTGGAAGACGCCCTGAAGGAGAACGACCCCACCGCCGTGCAGCTCTTCCTCGTTGGCACAAAGAAAGACCTGAGCGTACGTCCTCCTCCTGTTTAAAGTGGACATGCCTTTGGACATCTCTGTTTTACTGCAGTCCAATGAATTGTTTGGATCGCAGCCACAGACTGTATATAAAGAGTGGACAGAGCTATCGTGACGTCACCCGTTGGTTTGTGAACACTGGCAATGAAGCCTATATGGAAGTAACTAAACTTGCATTCTGCTGGGTTTGATTCCCAGCCTGCGGCCTTTCTGTGTGGAGTTTGCATGTTCTCCCTGTGCCTGCATGGGTTCTCTCCGGGTACTCCGGCTTCCTTCCACCATCCAAAAACATGCATGGGGATTAGGTTAATTGGCTAATTTAAATTGACCGTAGGTGTGAATGTGAGTGTGAGTGGTTGTCTGTCTCTATGTGCCCTGACATGGTGACAATTTGCTGTTTTTCTTTATCTTATGTGACAAAAACTGAATATTTTTGGGGTTAGGGTTATAATGGATAGTTTTCAATTATTCTACCATTTTATAGACATACAGTATATAGAAATAATTGTCAGATTAATCAGTACTGAAAACACTGGTTAGTTAACTTGATCACGTTATGTCTGACTTTGTTGGTTCTGGTCTCTCCAACAGTCTCCTGCTCAGTATTCTCAGATCGAACAAGACGCCCTCAAAATCGCAGATGAGATCAAAGCTGAGTATTGGGCCGTGTCATCACTGACAGGCAAGTGTTGGGGTTTAAATAAATAATAATAATAAAAACTAACCCCACCGTTGACCCTTAAGTAATTATCCTGTAAGATGTTCTCTATAATAACTACATCACTACTGATCTGCATTTCCTTCATGCTGTAGGGGAAAACGTCAAAGAGTTTTTCTTTCGAGTGGCTTCGTTGGCGTTTGAGACCAACGTTCTCGCAGAGTTGGAGAAAAGTGGAACAAGGCAAATTGGAGGTGTAGTCAGTGAGTATCTAAACTATAACCGAACTCACCTCAGATTTGTCCCACAGTTTGAACACCCAGCTGTTCGTTCGTTTCAGGAATTAACAGCACTTCAAACAACGTGTTTGCCTCGTCAAAGAAGAAGCAGCCGAACTGCTGCCAGTAAAGGTGGAGGCAGGAGTTTACAGTCAAAGGTGGAGACTGAAAATGAGGGAAAAGACTGGAAGGACTTCTGTGGTCAAAGCAGGAGGAGGGACGCTGGTTGAGTTTTTCCTGGCCTGGAGAGAGTTTTCCTCTGTGGGATGTGGATTCTTGTGGTGTTGCTCAGCTGTCTAGAGTTGCAGTGACATTGCAATTAGACCAAAATGACTGTTCTGCTTCTGCACGATGCCAAAGAATGACTGTGTGGATGCTTAAATATTCAGTCTAACTGCTGTAGTTTGACAATTTAGATTTTTCTTTACCTTTAAAGTTTGTTCTAACTGATTTTACTTGGTACTTTGCCTCTTTTCATAATATTGTGGATGAGATGTTAACAGCCTTCGTTAAGAGGTGAGATGATGCAATAAATCACAAGAAAACAGATTTTTTTTCTTGTTTTTATCCTGTTAATCATCTCACAACCTCTCAGATTTTTTCTTATACCTACATTTTTGGGACCCATTGTTGTAGAGGCACTTTTTATCTACACTGTGCTTCATAGGTACTCTTTGCTTTTTGTTTACAATCAAATCAGTGACTGAATTTGCATTATCATGTTTACAAAAACATATATATTTTAACACTGTTTTCTTTAAAATGTCTCATGCTATGTTTACTTGTAATAAAAATATATTAAAAAACATTTCAATGTGGAATAATGTACATGTTTTTGAAACATTTTTGAAAAGTTGTTATTCAGAACAAACATTGTAACATGTCTATATGTCTATAAACCTTTCTAACAATCTCACTTATAGAAAATATAAAGTTGTATGAAATCTTGTTTTGTTCCTCAGTTGAAACCTTTGAAGGAATCGAGATACTTCCTGTCGATTTGGCTCTGGAGCTCTTCAGGGATGCAGTGAGAGAATTTGTAGTTTTCTTTAATCCACTTTCCTCCTTCAGTGTTCTCGATGGCAACAGCTGCTACACCTGCAGGGAACAGAGTGGGACATCTGTTTTAACATGCTGAGGATCTTTGAGTTATGTCACAGTGCACTGGTGGAAGAAGTAGCCTGTTTTTATAGGTAAGTCTTACCTTAAGTGTTTTAAAAAAAAGTCTTAGTGGATTGATCAGTGTTTTTGTTTGTTTGTATCGCAGCATCTACATCCACCTCCACAGAGGTCATTAAGAAGGCCAAGGAGCCACGAGTAACAACATACAATTTTGACACCACCCCAAACACAGGACTGACGGAGGCTCTTCACTATCAAACATCTGTGATGGAGTCGCTGCCCTCCACCTCTTTCACAGGGGTGATGGTGGCTCCACAGCCATGGACCGGACCAGACCACTGGTGTAGCAGCCTCACACAGGAACTGAACACCATAAACACCTTTGTCCTGCTCCACTCAAGATAAGTTTGGTTTTAATTACTAATTTGATGCTATTTGATGTCATGATTGGCAGTCTCTCTCCAGTGCTCTGCTTCTTAAAGTTAATAGTTTGTAAAACTGCAAATTTTCTTTGTCATCATCATCATCATCATCACATTTGACCTCTGCAGTTACCTATGTATTTAGATGAGAGATATTAAAGAAATAATAGTCACATTTTTATGCTGCAGAGGTCAAGATATTTCAGTACTTATTGGTTTATCTACAGATTAGCTGGACCCTACATTTTTTTACCCATACCGTTATGTAATCTTGCCGAAAAAACTTCCCTTAACTCCAACTCCCTGGGAATAAAATGAATGAAGGGTTATTTATTTTAGACATACTTTGCATTGCAGTTAATGGTCAGCACCTTTGTACCTCGTCTCATCTACCAGGACTGCAACCATAGGGATTATTTTCTTGATTATTTATTTATTTAATTGTTGTTATAGTGGTTGTTAATAATGACAGGTAATTATAATTTTATACTTTTATTTGTAAAATGAGCAGGTAAAATCAAATTATCTGCAGCATGTGACACTGTCCTTTCACCCTCTATTTGAATGAGGAAACCTCCTTAACCTCCTTTCTTTTCAGTGGTAGAGGAGCAGAGGAGGGATCCTCTTCAAGGGTCAGAGGGTCAAGGGCAGTTGCTTTAAGAAAACCCCCTAAATGCTTCAGCTTTTCTGCATGTCTGGCAGTACACTGGCAATGCAGAAGTAAAAGTTGGGAATAAATTCAATTTAAAAGTATCACAAGCCACACAACGACACAGCCATCTGAAACACAGGGGTGTTGGTAGCCTTGGTAACTCACCTTCCCAACGCTGCTAAACATCAGCTCTGACCAGAATCCACACACACAAACGTTTAATAATCTATTTAGCTTCAAGGTGAGCTTTTGTTTGTCTGATGACAGCTGAAGGAAACTATGGTAATTATCCTCCCAACATGCAGGAACACAGAATTATAGGACTGGATCAACAGGGGTGAGGTGGACAGCAGTCTATGTTCCCCACAAAAGAAGCCCAAATGTCTCAGTCGCCCCCTGGTGGCTGACTGCAGGACAGACTAGGACTGTTTTCACATTAATCTGTCTCTTTCAGATTAGCGAGGAATGTCCTCCTCATATACAGCATATAGGTAAAACAAAAAAAAATTGCGTTTCTGGCAGTAGTCCCTTTGTTTGTTACAAGCAGTGGAAGAAAAGATAACATGTAAGGAGATAACAACCTTTGGAAAAATAAATGTGAAAGAGGGTAAAGCTCTATTTTTGACCAAAAAGTTGAAAAAGGCAAACAGAATCTCATGGACACGCTTTTAAGATGATTCACTGTTTTTATTCACTCATGGCTAACATTGCATCCTAAAAAAAAAAAACTATACACGGTTCCTATTTGTATGATTTAATTTTTTATTTTCTATTACTGTTTTTGCAGGATATAATATTTTATACTTGCATGAACAGAATAGAAAACTTCATTAATGGTTCCTGCCTATCAGTTAAACATAAGAACAGAAGAGGGCGCTGTCAGCCTGTTTCCACTGATCGTAAAAACACAATACATTTGTCTTATTACAAATGACTGAATATCACTAGTCAATACAAAATATGTACACACGTAGAGCATTAAATGAACACTAACATAATTAGTGTTATAAATGTTGCTAATAATAAATAAACAAAAAGTAAATAAGTGTTCCTGAGCTGTTTTTTAAGCAGCAGCTTCCAGCCTTGTGTTTACTCACCCAATGTGTACTCTGGGTCCAGATGTTTAATTAAATTTACCAGATGACGAAAAGTCAACATAATGTGACCCTTCCAAGGGGACTGAACCCTAGGTTGGAGACAACTGAAGTACTTTAGTTTAAATAAATTAATTCAAATACTCTACATGCACTTGTAATATATTCTTACCGTTTTTATCAATCACAGTCTGCAAGCAAAGTGAGTACTCTGACACGTTTAACTACATTTTCATGATCACACTTCTTCCCTCTAACTAGGATTTTGAATGAAGGCCTTTTATTTGTAAATTGTTGTACACTTTTACTGTAGCTTCACAGACATCTAAACCTTCCCTTCTGAGTAGAATATACATGACAAAATATTCATCAACGCTGTAATTCTAAATACTTTTTTTTAATCAATCAACCATCCAAAATGCTTCTAAAAACAGTTAATACAAGATACATTATTGTGGTCACACTCAAATTTATTTACTGCATGTTTGTCTAAAACAAATCTCTCCACTTGGTCCAGCTTTAACGAAAATGTACCGATGTCAGCCTGCACTGCATCTTTTTTTTCTTTTTTTTTTTTTTGAAAAGGCACTGTGGTAAAGGCACTGTAGCATGAATCAGACACATTTAAACAAGTCCGTTTCTTGGCATTTTGCTGAAATCAAAAAAATGAAATGCGCTGATTGGTAAATGACACTGACTACTTATGATTTATAGCATGATTAGGAAACCATTTCAGTGTCAATTATTCACTCCTTATTGCCTTATTGTTTACTTGAACTTATGAAGAAGCATTTGAGTAAATGTGGGCCCCATTTACTTCTGATTTTTTTCTGATTCTTTGCAGGCATGAGAGTCAAACAAAGTTTACTTCAGGAGTTCAAGCTAACACAAGGTAAGAAACTAAGATACTGAATTTTGTTGCTGAAGGATGTTTTCTTGCATTACCATTTGAAATATATTAAACATGAATGCATATTTCAGGATATCATTTACAAACTGCTGTATGTCCTTTTTTGAGGGCAGAGGAGGAAAGGGAATCAAAAAGGGATTTCTCTGTAGAAGTATTATTTTCACACACATAAGGATTTGTTCCGTCACTCCACATCACATCTAACCACAGTATTGATTGTGTTGCTCATTGTGAAGGGTTTCTCATGGTGTCCACTTCCTGATGAGCAGGAAGATCCAGCTTCAGCCCCTTTTCTGTTAAACACCAACAGATTTCACATGAGAGAAGTTTCTTGTTTGTTACCATTTGAACCAGTTTAGTCTCAGCCCAGCGTCTCTTCAGCCACACATAGAGACATAGAGAAACTGCTAGTCTGACCCACAGGTTGTTTCACTGAAGTACATTGTTGCCAGTTTGCATGTTTACTTCCTGTCAGCTGACGTCATTCACCTACAATGAAACAGGAAATAAACTGTAACACATCTGGAGGGTTTGTGTCACGTTACATATTGTTCTGAGAGAGGCTAGAGGTTCCCAGTATTTATGTTAAGCTAAGCTAAGCTAAGCTAAGCTAACCATTTGCTGGCTGCAGCTTTAGGGTAGTGGTGTCAGTCAAGCAAGTGAGTAAGTGTATTTCCCCAAATGTCTAGTCATTTAAGATGTTTAAATAATATAAGCTACTCATTTGCTTTGTTGCTGAGAGAAAAGATTCATACCCCTCTCATGTCTCTAGGTAACGTTTAAATATACAGCCAGTTAGCTTAGCTTAGCATAAAGACAGGAAACAGGGAAATGGCTAGCCTGGCTATGTCCGAAGGCCACAGGGCTAATTGTTCCTGTTTCCAGTGTTTGTGCTCAGTTATGCTCTCTGGCTGTGGCTTCATATTTATAATGTTGAGAGGTTTAATGCAGAATTCACACGAGAGCAGCAACAAAGTGCGGCCTGCAGCGAGCAACAATGCAATGTCTGCGTTGACCTATGTTACAAAGAATTTCTTCACACCTGAAACACGAATGTAGAAAAATGACATTATTGCCGCATTTCACCGCTGCCTGGCGTGAATTCAACGTAACTCTTCAAGAATGTCAAGTAAGCATTTTTCTCAACATATGAAGTAAAAATGGAAATATCTCAAGTATTTGAGTTTTACCCGTGAAAAGCTGCCACCCTGACATACAAACATTTGTGAACAAGACTGGTCCTTGTTAAAATGTATATATTTTTTTTTACTTTGGCAGTGAGACACAATAAGAGAACCTGTCGACACAAGGAGTGGGTTCAGTTTGAAAAAAGACAAAACTCCCACCCAAAATAAAAACAATATAGGTCCATGAACTTTTCACACTCAGTCACAGGGAAACTTTTTGGAATTGTTGTGATGTGTCCCGTTCTGTCCCACATATTTCTTATTTGAAGAGAGGAAGTCAGAACGGATCAAGCGGAAGAAATAAATCAGGATCATAATATCCATCACGCTCAAGCAGATGAGAAAGTACAACCCGTGGTCCAGCGAGGTGTGGTTGTGGAAAAGGTACCAGGTGAGGTAGGACTGGGTTCCCAGACGAAATGGGACGTAGGTGATGATGTTGACGTGTTTGTTGATGTAGTACATGGAGGAGGACTGAGCACCTGCCAGCTTCAGCAGCAGCCTCAGGTGGAGGGTGACACTGTTGATCTCCACGAAGAGCGTAATGACAGCGCCGCCGACGTACAGCCCGGTGTAGAGGACGCACAGGAAACATGAGATCACCTGGTGCAGAGACACACAGAGATGTTACGGCCAACAGCTGATCTGTTGAAGCTGCTCTCCGTCTTGTCTTTTCATTTGCATTGCTATTGTTTGCTTTTGTTTGTTTGTTTTTCTTTTCTCTGTAAGGCATTTTGTTAACAACGCTCCTCATGTAAACTGCTAAAGTAAACTCTCAGTGAACCTGCCGCAACATGTAAATTTTGAGAAATGTGAAATTCTTTACGTTTCCACGAGTCATCTTCTTACGTATTATACCTTTAAAGGGGTAACGAACGGAAACTGGTCCGTGGCAACATGCTGCATTCAGCTCAGGCTGCAAAAACAGTCTTGTGGTCCTTGTTGTTTCTCCCTAATTATTATTATTTATTAGTTAAGTAGACACTTGATCAGCAAAAATTCCTAGTGCTGATTTATGAGCTGAATTTTGGACATTTTTCTCTTCTTCTTTACCCACCCACTCGCAGATCACTTTGATAGCTGAGCGTTCTAAAGTTCAATATGTTATCTGAGCCAGAAATGCAACCTTCATAGAGTTTGAAAAAAGAAAGAAAACATGGTATAATGGCTGTCTTACCAGCGCGTGATGTAGTAAGAATTCCCACGACATTCTCCCGTGTCCTGACAGGATAATGTCACCTGCATCCTGCAAAAAGTATCCTGAGAGGGAAGAGAAAACAACACAGGAGGCTGGTATGAGACAATAAAATTCAAAATTATTGTTCATTTGATCTTTGAGTTAAGCTTTTTTTCTGAAACTGTGTGTTTGCTTTGTTTCTCTTTTGTTTTTATCTATAATGTAAATAATATCCACGCAGACTGGGCACCTTTAGGTCTATTTCTAAATTTATTTATTAATTTATTCCTCAGACTGTGCTAAAACATCTTTCATGTTAAATCTGCATTCATAACTTAAGGTCCATTCATTCCACAGATGACTGAGAAGCCGTTGCAGTTTATGTAAAGCTGTTTGACCTGTGAAGCAAAGCGGTTTCCAACCACAGTGAGTTTGTTGTTTTAATACTTCATCTCTCTCCACCATAAACCTGACACAATGACAAGGAATTAATTGCACATAATTAGGAATTTCCGCTTCTACGTGGATGAAATAATCTTTCAATGTTGTCCTTTGAAGAGCAAACATTTGCTTTTGTTGCCTAATATTTGCATCAGTCAATGACCACTTTTGGAAGTGTTTTGTTTATCTGTTGTTACAGCAAACTGACACAAACTACTTGTAGCACGCCCCTAAACAGCTACTTTTCATTGTTGGATATATACTGATGTTACAAAGCAAGATTTCACATGTTGCTAAGCAAGATGTTTGATGAGCTGATTAAATGTGTCGGCCTCATTGAGATGAAGATATTCAAGTGTCCCTTTGTGTCCCTGTATGTCTGACTGACACTGTGGCTCACATAACCTCCAGTATCTCAGTGGAGATAATGGCTGTTTGTTGTTGTTAGGGCAGATCTCCATAGATTTGTGTCTTCATGGTAACAGAAGACCTAAACACATACAGTAGAGCTCAACCAGACCCCCGAGTCCTCTGTGGATTATCTCTGGTGTCCACAGTGATTTCAAGGAGACGCCCAATCGAGTGCTCTGAGTATCAGGTGAGAGGGGCGGATCTTTCTGTTGTTTCTCTCAAAAGCAGCAACCAGAAAGGTGGCAATTTATGCTAACAAGATGAAGTCAATGCAAAGTTCAAGCATGGACGACACAATGCAGTCATTTCCCTTTAATCTGCATTAAACTACAACAATAATCATTTTAATAATAAACGGGACTGGACTCTTAACACAGATGCTAAGGACTGTTCTTGACACAGTGGTGGCGTTGGCAGTGTTTTATGCAGTGGTCTGCTGGGGAGCAAGGAGCACAGAGAGGGACAGGAAGAGACTGAACAGGCTGTTCTGGACTGATCCTTGGACTCCATAGAGGAGGTGGGTGAGAGGAGGATGTTAGCTAAGCTCACATCCATCATGGACAACCCCTCTCACCCTCTGATGGGACTGTGGAGGCTTTAAGCAGCTCCTTCAGCTGCAGACTGAGACTTCACCCTGCTAGAAGGAGATACTGCGGCTCATTTCTGCCATCAGCAATAAGACAACATCAGCATGACTGGCTGACAACACAAAATGGACTCATTTCTGTCATAGCCATTTAATTTGCACAGTAAATGTGTCTCTTTTTATACTTGATAATTTATTTTATGAAGTCATACCCATAGTCCAAATTCAATAATAATACATTTTATTTATTGTTTAATTTCATTCATTCATTAAAAAAACATATCTTTCTTTGTTCATTACATTCTGTAAATATTTATTATTACTTTATTACTTAGTCTATTATTTCCTTCGTGTTTTTCATTGTTTGTTTCTTACTATAGAACTTGTTTATTCTAATTTATTATATTTAGTGGGACGCAAACATGTCCTCAAATATTGCAGGTTTCAACTTCTCACATGTGAAGATTTGATCCTTTTCTTCGCTCTCCCTTCCTTTCTTCCTTAAACATTTTTCACCAATAATAAAAATAGCTATTTGTTGGATCCCTACATTAAACACTGCAAGCAAGGAAGTTTCTCTCAAGACTGAAAAGTTTTATTTTACATCTGTGTTTGGATACCAAATCCTGACTTGGGGGTTGTTTTACTTGCTGTCCTCAAGTGTCATTGTTCTCCTTGATGCGTTCACTGACCTGTTGAGACGCAGATGAGCAGGTAGGACAGATGGGTGTAATAGTTGAAGCTGGTAAAGGTCTCTGGCCAAATCGCCACACTGGAGAGGAGAAAAACATTACAGAGACATGAGTTGTTTTGGACTCAGGAGAGATTTATCAACAATATCCCTCTAACCAATAGATATCCATTATTATAACAGATGGAGCAATAGTCCAATTAATGGTTTATATTTTAGTTTAATCTAGCTATCTATGTCTGTACATCTAAAACAAAATATGATTATTTCTACAATTTTGCTGCTCTTTTTCTCTGAGAATTGTCTTTGATCTTCGTCACTTCTTACTTCTGTTGGGGGCACACCTCAAAAAGCAAAGGTTTATCTGTGTCCACTCCCTGTATAAACACTTGAGAGAGTTATTGCTAATAAATGACCTACAGCCCTAATGTGACCTGTAGAGCAGCACGTTTCCGTCTTGCACAAAGAAAACTACTTTTGAATTAGGTTATCTCGATCATTGCTAATTCACTGACTACTCTGACCTAGGTCCCACTTGTTGATGTCAAGTGCTGAGTCACAAACATGGACCCCACCCCAATAAATAGTTTCACTCTAATGATGCTTTCAGATGAACAGTTGAGCCAGCAGGTTTTTCCAGTTGATATATCTGCAGGCTGTTGCTTGTGTAACTCTGACAGTTGGCTGCATGTGAGGCTGACTAGATTTGTTTCTTTTCAGTCCTCTGAGTTAAACACAAAGTCACAAGTACAGAGCAAACAGCTATAAGGGTTTTATGTGGGTCAAACTGTACAATGGTATTTCTCTCCCCACTTAAAAATGCCATTCTCTCCCCCTTCCCTCAGTGTCTGAACATGCCCTTCTTCCCCTGGCTGCCACAGACTGTCACTACTGCACACACACAACCCCACACATACACATCATGTGGACTGTGAATAGACAATGGTGTTCCAGTGTGGATGGATGGGTGAATGGGCAGATGTTTTGATGGAAACTTACCAGAGCAGGGCCCATGGTCCAGTCAGCAGGGAGTGCACCATCGACACAGAGAGATTCCTCCACTTCCAGCTTTTGAGCTCATCCTGCTTCACCACTGTGGGCACAGGCAGCCTTTGTAGCAACTTGTGGATCACCCTGAAAATAAGAGAGATCAGTAGCACTGAGGGGCCTGGGTGGCTCTTCATCAGAGGAACCAGGGCGTCCATCCTCTCCAGGACGCGCTCTGCCTCGACAGATATGCGCGGTATGAGGTGGGAGTGTCCTCCAGGAAAGAACAAGGCAGATCCTCTGCTTCCACTTAGGTTTTTAAAAAGGATTTTCCTTCTCACGAACAGCTTATCCCAATGAACCTCTGGTCGTGTTTACGCAGCGCCTGTTGTGTGACGCGCTGCTGTTTCAAGCCCGCCTGTCGGCTCAGAAAGGAGAGGAGTAGTGGTGGAGAGGTGGGTGGTGCTGCTGCTGCGCCCTTTCACCACAAAAACAAGGAGGGGCAGAGACTGAGATCACGTTACACTGGTAATAAAATCTCAGAGTATAGCTGCCGAAGTGCTAGTTTGGGCAAGCTAGTCCAAAAAGACCAATTAAAGTTCCCATCAACTCCATGTTTATAACATTGAATGCGCATAGATCCCCTCTGTCTGCCTCATTGGTTAATAACAACAACAATAGTAGCTCTAATTCTCACTACTAACTATTTCCAAAGCAGGGCGTGTAGGCTAAAACCTTCTTTAGGCTGATTGACTAAAAGTTTTGGTATGTGGAGCCGGTAAATCTGTTCCCACTGTGCCAGCGGTGGATGAACTCAAATCCTTCAGACAATAGCAATGCGACCTTAAAGTGAACATGTAGGTTACTAGCCTACTACAAGTAAAGGTCATGCGTTGCAAATTTCACCAGAATAAACGCACAGATGAATTATAAGCAAAATGACCCGAAGCATCAAAATAAAAGTGCTCATATTGCAGAATTGCCCCATTCAGGGTGTTATTATATTCATATCATATTAGTGTAGGACAGTGTTATGAAAATAGTGACTGTATCTGTACAGTAATTTCAATAAAATATGCAAAGTCTCATCTGAAGTAACTACAAAGTAGCATGAAATGGAGATTAAAATAAATTACCTCCAACATGTACTTAAATAAATCCACTAAGCTACTGCCCTCCCCATAATAAGGTTTATCCCCAAGGATCAATCTTAGGTCCTCTTCAATTTTCCATTTTGTTGCAGCTGGGCCACATATTTTACAAAAAAAAAATCCTGCTTCTATGCTGATGATACACAACTTTATATACTCCTTAAAACAGGTTGTCCTGTGAATTGTAGTTAACTTTCTGATTTTTTTGTCTGGTTTTAATGTTTGGACCAAACACTGGTAGGAGACCCTGGGGACGACCCAGGACACGCTGGAGAGACTATGTCTCTCGGCTGGCCTGGGAACGCCTCGGGATCCCTCCAGAAGAGCTGGACGAAGTGGCTGGGGAGAGGGAAGTCTGGGTTTCCCTGCTTAAGCTGCTACCCCCGCGACCCGATCCCGGATAAGCGGAAGAGAATGGATGGATGGAACAATGTTTGGACCAGTAGGTTACAATCATAGTTTATATCATTTTAACAGTGATATCTTGAGATAGTCCATGCTTTTATTTCCTCTGGACTACTAGAAGTCCAGAAGTCCATTACTTGATCTGTTGATCAAGTTTACATTATGATCAAATGGAGGATTCACTTTATAGCAGGAAACCCTGTAAATGTAGATATGACTGAGACTATAAATATACAGATATCTGTCACGTTTGGAGCATAACAATGTATTTCTGGTGTGTTAGACAGGCAGCCTATGCATTAACTCCTCCTTCTTGCCCTTAAGTCTTTCCATAAGCACAAGGGGCTCTCGTCCCCCTCAGCTGGCCTCTCTGCCGCCCAATGGGGGAAAAGGAAGTGAAGTAAAACTCATCAGGAACAGCTCAGATCCTCATATTTTACATCCTGCACCACAGCTGGCTCTGGGAAATAGAAACCCATGTGCAAGCTCATTCACAAACAGATACTTTACTTTAATCTCTTTTCCTTTGAACCTATTTTGTTTAAATAATCATATCACAATTACATTATGTTTGGAGTTGAGGAGTAGTGGTGTGACCATGGCCAGGAGCATTTGTTGCATGCAGTATAGTTAAATATATATTTACTCAATTACTGTACTTAAATACAATTTTTAGCTATGTGTACTTTACATGAGTATTTCCATTTCATGGTATTTTATACTCCACTTAGTTACTTTGCAAATTCTGATGTTATTATTATTCTCATGTTAAGACAAAAAAATCAACCATTAAATTGTGATGCATAATTATTGAATAATTCTACCTGGTAGAATATAAGAAACGTTTACGTTTACCAGCTGCAACATTTGTGATGCTACATAATGCATCACTGTTTATAATACTATAATGTTAATAATCTAAATACATACATAATAAGTATATTTATTTTTTGGTGCTTTAAGTATATTTTGATTCTAATACTTCAGAACATTGAAAGATTTTCATCAAACCCTCTTTTTCTCCTCTTACTTGCTGTTATTCTCTGCTAAATATCTGCTGTCAAATAAAGTTAAATATGCCCAAATAATCCTTGAATACTTGAGACTACAAGTGTTAATTGGACACAAATCTGCGCCTATAGCCTAAAAAGACAACACCAGTAGATGGCAGCAAAACATCAAGAGAAGAAATTTCACACTGATTGTGTTTTTCAGCTCAGTGATTCCCAGTTCTTCATTCATCCACTTGGGGCATCTCAACCCACCTCTCTGAGGTAGTCATGAAGTTGAGAAATCTCCAGAAAAACCCCTGTGATTAATAACACTGCAAATCCTTTTATGTCAGGTTACACAGCTGCACAATTTATGTGTGTGTCTGAGAGACATAGAGAGAGAGAAATAAAGGAGGAAGAGAGGTGTGGACTAGTCAATAGGTCTAATGCTCTAATGTATGACACTTGACGCATAAAACCATGTAATTCATCTGTGTGTATCAGTTAAGTTCACAGCACCATGTGGTTAGAGAGGGACATGTAACTTAATGCAATTTATTGTGTTTCCTGCTTGCCCCGCTGTGGTTATTTAGTTTGAGAAAGAGCATTTTGCCCTCATTGGTTCCTCACAGAAACCTGTAATTATACTCACAGCTTCAGGTTTCCAAAGAAACAGCTCAGGATTCCTGACAGAAGATGTAAAAAGCTTCATGTTACACACCAGAAACTGTGGAGCTACTCAGAAGGCCTCCTAGTATCATGTGATGTGTTTGAGATTGAAATCTGTGAGCCTGCATGGTTCAGCACTGAGCTATATTGATCTTGGGGTTATTTTTCTTTCCACTGAGAGCTGTGGACAAACAGCAACTGGCGAGACTCTCTGCAAGTCTACAAGAGAAAAAATCTGCGGGTTAATTGATTTCCAGCAAATGCATCGCAAAGCCAAACGAAAGCAGGTTTGTCTTGGTCAGAGGGAGATTCAGGTTTATTTTCGAGCAATAAAACGACACTTTTCCAGTAGATTTTTTTTTTGTAAAATTGTTATTCATTGAAATGGATTGCTTTTGTTCATAACCCCCACTGTATCATGTTTGAACTGCAATATGTGCTAAAGTGAGAACTGTAATCATCCAAACTCTTCATGATAGCAAAACAGCAGAACAACAGAAAAAAACCACACATTAACTACCTTTATGATAATAAGTATAAGTAAGTTTGTTGCACACAACAAGATTCTTATGAATGATAAACAGAATGGAATACATCAAGAAAATAATAAAGCATTTATGAACATTTAGACTTGTCACAGTAGGACATTTCTGGCTTCACTAATAACATTTCATTCATTTTATTGAATACACCCATGTGTTTCCTGCCTGTGAGTGAAAGATGAGAGAAAGGTGAAAGCATCATTGTGATGAAACAACTTCACTCACAACTTCCTGTTATGTCCTCAAAGACTAATGGTTCATACCTGGGGTTTAGCATCAGTTTCACAAACACCACACAGTGCATTCCTGATCACTGACTGTGGCATCTGGAGACAGATCTCCGGCTGACAGAAGTCAGCAGCACAAGGCCAAATATGTCACCGAGCTGGTTTGATGAGTGCCACATATGCAAAGAGGCTCCTTTAGGTGCTCTTTTGTTGAGATATTATATCCCTGAGAAAGACCACACTATTGTTTTTTGTTAAACCACCCACTCACCATCATCCTTCCACCTAACTTAATTCAGAAAACTGCAGATTGTAGAGAAAGGGTTAAGTTACACAATAATCACTGCTTGTGGTGATATATCATTATTTCAGATGATGATAATAGTGGAGGTATGCACTTCATCACAACACAGACTAAGCTTTGTCACAGAACAAAGCATTTATTATCCCCGTCGTGGAAACGGTGCTCATGCAGACCTCTTCCTGCTTATCTCAGACAAGGGGAAGGCGCTTTATAATCACATGGCGTCTGGATGTGAGACTGCAGTGGCGGAGGTTCATCTTTGAGACGCTACACTAATCACATCGGCCTGTCTCACTGTCTCCGTTTCAGCTTTCACTACAGTTTAATTGTTTCCTGCCACAACAGCACGGTGCTGAATACATTTCTGTTATGTACTAATAAAATCACACAGAATATTCTGTAACAAAGCAGCAGCACCCAAAATAGTGAGTCACATTTTAGGAAGGAGACAATATTGTTCATCTTTATTTTATCAACACTAGAGCCTTACTGAAAAATACCTACATAGCATATTTGTCTGTTATATTGATGAAAATTGGATCACATTTTATTGATAAATTGATCATTCTAGTTTTCCCATTCTTTTTCTTTATCTATCTATCTATCTATCTATCTATCTATCTATCTATCTATCTACCTACCTTCTGTGTTACCTACTTATTTTTGATGCATTTATTTTTCTGCTTGAGATTGTTTTATATAGGCACTAATGTTGTTGCATTATCCACTTGCTTCTGCAACAGTGTAAATTTCCTGTTGGTGGGACGAAGAAATGTTTGTCTCATCTCATCTCATCTTATCTTATCTTATCTTACTGCAAAATTTTACACATGTTCATATACTGTATGTCTAAGTATATAGCTACCAAAATGTAGCCCTTACTGCTGGATTTGCTCTACTCAGTATGGCTTGCTTATTCTCTTTCCCATCTCTAAATATCTTCCTTTGTGACTTACAGTAAATCATATAGATCAGACCTGAGCATTGTACTGCCCCAAGGCCACATCTGTCCCTTTGGTAGTCCTTACCTGCAAGAGGTTAGTAGCAAATTAGGAATCAAACATAAAGCGTTGCTTGTATTTTGAAGGTGTCTGTGTGTGTGGGCCTGCAAATAAAGCTGTGTGCTTAGTTTGTGCAGTAGCCTACAGGTCATCATCAATACAAAACTAAACACCTGTTACTTTATTTGTATAAAGTTAAACTAATGTTGGTCTTTGTGCTGTGAGTGCTTAGAAAACATAGTAATGACATGACGTTTGGCCTATTTTTCAATGCCTGTTCCACATTTTAATAGCTGAAACCACAATAAAATTAAATAAAATTGGGGACATTAATTGCCCAGCCCTGATGTGGACAATTTTGTGGCTTTTAAAAGCCTGTATTCAACAGCCTTCAGCTTTCTGCTTCCAAAATATGTTCCGCATGATTACAATGATGTGGAGGCAAGAACAACAACTAACAACTTCCTGCGTGTGAGATTTAATTGGGACATGTGGATTTTGTGACAGTGACATGCATATTTTCTTTGAATGTAATCATGTTGGGGAATTCTGGTCTTTGTTTCAAAACTGGTTGTTAACTGGTTGTTAAAAACAAATTACAGTGCACCCTATGAACTGGATGTATTAAGGGTGGAATATAGTTAAAGGACAAGAACTTGGAATTCTTGGTGCACAGTCTTATCTCTCTCTCTCTCTCTCTCTCTATATATATATATATATATATATATATATATATATATATATATATAATATGTAGTCTATGTAGTTGTAGTTACTGTAGTTACTAGTTATATGTAGTTACTGTCTTCAACTTCCTGCATCCAACGCCCTTTGCCTGTTTTGTCCCTCGTCGCTTCCGGTAGTAGGGATGTGTTGCCTGGAGACGGCGGAAATGTTTGGGAGCAGCGATGGAGAAATATGAGAAAATAAAAGTTGTCGGAAGAGGAGCTTTTGGGTAAACTCTGGGTTTATTTTCAGTGTTTTAGCTCTCATTCTTACTTTACGTTAGAAAATACGACGTTGTGAGACGGAAATTAACAAACTATAACTCCGTGTTTTCCTCAAAAAATGTAACGGAATCCGTCAAAATGTGCGCCGCCCTCAGAAGAAAACAATGTCGAGAGAAATAACGAAGGGAAATTAAATGGCGTATTGAAGCTAGCTGTGTGAGATATCTTAATACTAAAGCCACTCTGGGCCTTATTTTTGAACAAACTGTGTATTTTGTGTACGTATTTTGTCAGTTAGGCCCACAGTTCGTGTGGCGACATCACTTTGATTTATGCTACTAGTGGCTGGCTATACTACATATTTGACAGTTGTTAATTATAGATGGTAGCCTATAACTTGCTGGAAAAGTTGAACTCGACTTGTCCTAAATCTTAGCAGATTTATTTGCTACTCATTTTCTAATATATATAGATTATTCCAAAGGTGGAAAGCCCTACAGTAAGCCTATTCACTCAGGTTCTGCTGTGTTATAGTACTTTACTTGACTTACTCTGTCAGATTATATACAACAGTTTATAATGATGTTGTTTAATTCATACAACATTAAAATGTAGCACAGTAGTTGTACATCAATGAGTCACAATCATATCCAACAATTTTTCTTGCCTTTATTATTTTCATGAACAAAACTGTCACACAGGATGTCATATTATACATCATATTATATTATTTATGGAACATAATATACATGTAATTTTATTTTCCTGTCAGGATCGTACATCTGTGCCGCAGGCGCAGCGACGGGACCTTTGTCATCCTGAAGGAGATCCCAGTGGAGCAGATGTCACGAGACGAACGCCTGGCAGCCCAGAACGAATGTCAGGTCCTGAAACTGCTCAACCATCCAAATATCATAGAGTACTATGAGAACTTCCTGGAAGACAAGGCCCTCATGATAGCTATGGAGTATGCGCCAGGTAAGCTTACAGTAATATCTTATTACCCCCTTTTGTTCCCTCGTTAGGGTTCACTTTTCCCATGGATTTGTGCCGTAGGACTCCATGCATTTTTCTTTTCCCATGTCAGCATCTAGAATCAGTCTGTGTGGCTGTGTTTTGAGGTAAAACGAGTGTGTTAACGAGGTTAAAGACAGAAGATTATCACATCAAGCATATCTATCAGTAATTATAATAATAATAATAATCTTTTATAATGTTTTCTCTGTCATTGATTTGTTTTATGTACATAGTTTGTCATTATTTTGCCATGCCATGCTATTGCTTCAGTAGTTAAGTTGGGTTAAGGTAAGTCATGGATTTATTTTGTCATCGTTTCACATTTTTGTAGTTCTCTGTGATTTAATTCCCACCTTTACTTACTCAGAATCTCAACTTAATAAAGTGAATTAAACATTTTGTTTTTCACACCTGGCTTACTGAAAATGGTCTTGTTATTTGTGTTTTAACTTGGGATCCATAATATATAAGGAACCCTGCTTGATTGTGGAAGATAAAAAGATAATTTAATTAATTTGCACAAGATGTTTATTTTATGAATCCCCCATATTGACAATAACATTTGCAACCCATTCAGTTTTCTTAAAACCTATTAAATCCATTGCTTATCTGCCTGCTGTTCATTCAACCCAGTAACTTGATCAGTTTCTAAATTATTATGGTTTTAATGACCAGATGTCGTGGTTATTGTTTGCTTTGTCCAGGTGGAACCTTGGCAGATTACATACAGAAGCGCTGTAACTCTCTGCTAGACGAGGACACCATCCTTCACTTCTTCGTGCAGATCTTACTTGCCTTGTACCACGTCCACAACAAACTCATCTTACACAGAGACCTCAAGACGCAGAATATTCTTCTAGACAAGCACCAGATGATCGTCAAAATTGGTGACTTTGGCATCTCCAAAATCCTCGTCAGCAAGAGCAAAGCGTACACGGTGAGTCTTCTGGTTTGGATCTGTGATTAATTCAGCAGCGCACTCTGACATGTTGAATCCTTACAGTAGATAAGCTTGTACAAATCAGTGCCTCCTTCTTTTCGCTCTGCAGGTGGTTGGGACCCCATGTTACATCTCCCCAGAACTGTGTGAGGGAAAGCCATATAATCAGAAGAGTGACATCTGGGCTTTGGGCTGTGTGCTCTATGAGCTAGCAAGCCTTAAGAGGGCCTTTGAGGCTGCTGTACGACATTTAGTAATTTAAATATTACTACATAGTGGGGTAGTGATGTAGAAATCATATTCTTTTGAGTAGATTTTTGACATATTTCTAATATGTTTTTTAACTGTGTAACACTCATTATTCATTTTGCTTTCAGAATCTACCTGCCCTCGTTCTGAAGATCATGAGTGGGACATTTGCTCCAATATCAGACCGGTACAGCCCAGAGCTTCGACAGCTCATCCTCAACATGCTCAATTTGGATCCATCCAAACGGCCTCAACTCAATGAGATAATGGCTCTTCCCATATGCATCAGGCCGCTGCTGAATCTCTACACGGATATAGGCAATGTCAAAATGCGCAGGTAATGCCTTCATGCATGACTACTGACGAGACAGATGTGTTTACTCACAAGTGTCAGTTTGGTTATTTAGAGTTATTTCTGTGTTGCAGGATTGAAAAACCATTGTCTACTGTGCAAACTGGTCCTCAGGGTAGACCAGGGGGGAGAGTTCCTACCAACAGGTCCAGAGGTTGTGCACGTTACACCTCTATTCACAAACTAGCTGCAACAGGTTGATCATAATAAACTAATTACACATTTGTTTTTCATTTCTTGGGTTTAAACAGACGGAGCAGTCGGTTTAGGGTCAGGGAAGGTGCATTCCCTCCCGCTGTCCTCGGTGTACACGTGGGGAAGTGGAATCTCAGCTCCTCTCCGCCTGCCGATGCTTAACACTGAGGTGCTTCAAGTGTCTCTGGGCCGCACTCAGAAGATGGGGGTGACCAAGTCAGGCCGTCTGATTACATGGGAGGTCAGTGTAAAATAAACCCATGCATTTTTGTTATTGATTGATTTGTAAACAATTCTGCTTTCATACAGTATAAAGAAAAAGTCCTCCCTGACCAAGTACTATATAAAGTACTTCTCTGCAACCACTTGGGCATTTTCATGGAACAAGCTATTAAAGTTGTTGTTATTTGCTTTTCAACTATCAACGGTACTAATCTGGTTTTGGTGTCAACCTCTCTGAGGGCGTCACTGCAGAGTCAATAGACACATTAGAGCGAGATAGAGCGAACAGAGATAGGAAATTTTACACCACCATGAATTTCCTGAAAAACAAGATTTTTATTTGGGGATTAGATTAGATATTATGCAGAGTTAAAGAAGGTTGGCTGTTATTCCTTTAAAATTTCTACTTGTGTTTCTAGTAACGAGTCACATTCTGTCTGTTTTGCCCCCATTAAGATTAATACTCATTTGTTGTCTTAGGCTCCATCGGTGGGGTCTGGTGAGGCCAGTCTGCCTGGAGTGGTAGAGCAGATGCAGCCTCAGTTCATTTCACGTTTCCTTGAGGGTCAGTCTGGAGTCACCATCAAGTCTGTGTCCTGTGGCGATCTGTTTACCACCTGCATGACAGGTGGGGGCATCACACTCATGCCCACTCAGTTTATTCCCTAAAACACTGGGGCACACCGAAAGGTGGATACTGTCAGCTCTTTTTCCAAACTTTATCAAATAATGTGGATCCACTTGTAAAATAAGCCTCTCCATGCATGTCTGGCAGCTCTGTCAGTCAGCGTGCTTTCAGAGGCTGTTGATCGTCCATCCAGTATTGCAAAGCAGATAACACAGGATTAAAGACCCTTCCTCTCAGCTCAGTTGCCTCTCTTTCATCAATTTTGACTGTAGTGACACAGATTAGCGTTTCCTAGGTGAGGATTAGAAGCATTGTGTTGGTCTACATAAGAATGCACCCACACTCATCAACTAATAGTCTCTTTAATCCCTTCTTTTTATTTTCAATTTGCAGACAGGGGCATTATCATGACGTTTGGAAGTGGGAGCAATGGCTGTCTAGGACACGGTAACTTCAATGATGTAACACAGGTATGTGTCCACCATTCAGAGGAAAATATATGCACATAATGTACTCTCAGCACTTGTTTATTCAATGCACATACCTAAAAGCAATACAGTTTAATATAGCAGTCATGCAATAACTTCACTGATTGCTTTAGCACAGTGTATGTGTAGTGAATGTGTATTTTTAATATTTTTCCAGTCTGTAAACATTCCCTGTTGAAATATGTAAGAAAATGTCCTACGTTATGACAAACATGCCTTTAACTTACATATTTGTAGACATTGTAGAACAAGACATTAAATGATAGAACATTTTTGGTATCTGTACATATACACTGATCAAGTGTAACATTATGACCACTGACAGGTGAAGTAAATAACACTGATTATCTCGTCATCATGGCTCCTGGGATATATAAGGAAACAAATAAAGATTTTGTCCTCAAAGTTGATGTTCGAATTAGGAAAAATGTTCGAAGCAGGAAAAAAGTTCAAGCGTGAGGATTTGAGTGAGTTTGTCAACAAGAACCAAATAGTGATGGCTAGAGGACTGGATCAGAGTTCCTGGTCTGCAGTGGTCAGGAACTATCAAAAGTGGTTCAATGAAGGACCAGTGGTGAACCCGAGACAGGGTCATGAGAGGACAAGGATCACTGATGCAGGTGGGGAGTGAAGGCTGGTCCTGGTGGGCTGATCCAACAGACCAGAGAAGATAAAGCTGGTTCTGATAGAAAGGTGTCAGATAGCACAGCACACCTTCAGGGGTCAGAGGTCAGGGCTGTTTAAGCATCAAGAGGGGCACCAACACAATAGCAGTTATGTCTGATTGGTGCTTTTTGGCATTGACCTTTACTGGATAGTTAATGGTAGAGAGGCAGAGAGGAATAGAAAATAGAGAAAAATATGAAACCGGGGCTGTTGCAGTTATATCATATGTTTATAATTTAAAAATTGTAATGATGAAATTTCCGTCTTTGTGCTCAGCCCAAGATAGTCGAGGCACTCCTCGGCTACGAGCTGGTTCAGGTGTCTTGTGGTGCTTCCCACGTCCTCGCTGTGACCAACGAAAGAGAAGTATTTGCCTGGGGAAGAGGAGACAATGGTACATCATAAATGAACGGGTTTTTTTAGTATTTATCTTTCGCCGTTTGTTTGTATGTGACTGATTTATTACAGCAGCATTTCAGCATGCAGCTTGATTGTTATGTCTCTGTCCTCGTTTCTGCTCTTCTGTCTGGTAGGTCGCCTAGGGCTTGGCACCCAAGACACCCACAACTCTCCACAGCAGGTGTGTTTACCTGTGGAATTTGAGGCCCAGAGGGTGGTGTGTGGAGTTGACTGCTCCATGATTATCAGCACCCAGCACAGCATTGTGGCATGTGGAAGCAACAGGTAATTACTCTGAATGTTCCCACCCAAAACAATGGCCATTAGTCTCAATGAGCACGTCACTGACTGACTAATCAGCACGAACCATCTCATTTTACATTTAATGAGAACACAGAGCCACTGTATGTACAGTGTGTACTATATATACTGGATATACCTTATGTTGTTGAGGTGGTGAAACAGTAGGAGATGCACAGAGGTGCTTTCCTAATTGACAACCTGTGAAACAGCATTCTCCTAAAATGACAAACACTTTCCTGTCACAGTTAATCCAGCCGTCTCAGAGAGGTTTTGAACAAGGTGTTTTATTGAACTGTGTATGGGATGGTAAATACAGCAGCGTTCACATGCCTTCAGCAGAAGAGGAATAAAAAAATATCAGTGACAAACATACATTGTGCTGTATAATGAAGGAGCGGTTTGAAAGTGATAAATGCTGTTTTCTCTTTTCCTTGTTGTGGTCAGGTTCAACAAGCTTGGACTGGATAAGATAACAGCTGGAGAGGAAGTAAATTCAGTGAATCAGGTGGAAGAGGTTCATTCTTACACTCCTGTCCAATCAGCCCCACTCAACAGCGAGAAGATAGTTCACATTGATATCGGGACAGCCCATTCTGTCGCTGTTACAGGTAAAATGTTACCCTTAATAATCACATCACTTTTTCATTCATTCACGCTTTGAAATGATACATCTCTGAGTGATTGTCTATATGAGGCTACCAATAATCAAACGTGTTGATTTTTCTTCCAGAAAGGGGTCAGTGTTTTACTTTTGGCAGCAACCAGCATGGTCAGGTGGGCTGTAGTTCCCGTCGTAGCAGCCGTGTGCCCTACCCGGTCCCCGGCCTGCAGAGCATCGTCATGGCTGCATGTGGAGACGCTTTCACCTTAGCTATCGGGTCTGGTGAGTAGAAGTGACTGTATGTTTTGGGTTTTTTTTAAGGCCCTGAAAACACATGATAAGCCACAGTTAAACAGTTCTATAGCTAACCTGAAATTTCCAACAAGTGCTTGTGCTCAAAGGAAGCCTTTTGAAAAAACACGCATCAAACACATTTTTCCTCATTGTTAGTGAACAATAAAATGAGTTTGGAGATATGTATGAGTAGGAGTTGCTCAAGCAAACACAACAGAGTTCAGCTCTGAGCTGAGACAACATTGCTCAGATATGTGTGGTTCAGCTGCTTTGGAGGAAAAGAGGAGGATTTTTAATGAGTTTCAAACAGTCCCTGTAAGCAACTGTGTGACCACAGTAACTGTAACTAACACTGTAACAGTGTCTGAAAGTTAATTCTGAAAGAAACTCAGAGTTTAATGGTCACATAGAACACATGGTATGGTTTGGAAAAACTGATGTAAACTATACAGAGTTTTTAAATAATGAGCTAAACATAGAAAACTATTGGTCTGCCTCTTTGAACATGTGAGTGAACAGATGTGTGAGTGTGTGTTGGTGCTTGTGTGCCTGTAAGTGAGGCTAAAATGGTAAAATGTCATATTGTGTCGTCGACTGGCTCCCCGGGGAGAAAGCCAGCAGTGGCCGTCATGCCTCTGGGTTTTCTTTGTAGAGGGAAGTCTTTGTTCAGCTTTAACTTCCTTCTGACAGAGACTCATTACGCTGCCACCACAGGAAAGGCAGCACTGTCGGGTAAAGAGTTGTGTGAGAAACAGTGACCAGCTCCTTCTCCTCCTGCTGTGTTCTTGCTGTCCACAGATGGGGAGGTGTACACCTGGGGAAAGGGCGCCCGCGGCCGCCTCGGAAGGAAGGAGGAGGATTCTGGGATACCGAAGGCGGTGCAGCTCGACGAGAGTCACCCGTTCACAGTGACATCGGTTGCTTGTTGTCATGGCAACACGCTGCTTGCAGTGAAACGTAATATTACGCTTATTAGCCTTTGTTAACAAACACTGTGAGATGTTGGGACGAGTGAGAGAGCTAATCCCCGGATGACAAACAGGCTGAACTTGAGACGAGCTTCCCTTGATAACGTCGACAGACATGCACGTTTAGGGAGAATCGTGAAAGGACTCATTTGTCGGTTTGAAAGCTCCCTGGCTGCAGACATGCAGGATTTAAGCATCTCCAGTCACAGGAACACAAACTACAGTATTTCCTTTCAGCTACACCTGAACATTTCTGCCTGCATGACAAAAGTAATAGTTCACTCCCATTTTGCACTGTGGCAATTGATTATAGACTGAAATTAATGACATAGCTGTAGATCTCTCACCAACAGGAGAAGAAAGCAGCATTTTGTCCCTTTTTGGTGATGACATTGTAATGAAATCTGAAAAACAGTGAAGGTGGGATTAATTCATCCCTCTACACTCCAAATTGAAAATAGCTGCAGATTTAGAGAAGATTAAACTGCACCACAATTTAATAAGTAACATAGATGTTGGTAATCCTGACTAGAGGCTATAGGGCTGCACCATGTGACAAGGACATGGAGACCAACATGGATCAACAGGCATAGAGGTCATTAACAGGGTCTGATACTGATCATATCAGACCAGAAACTTATGCAAAATACTACGCCTTATTAAAAGAGTGTTGCTATGTGTTGTCATGTACTGTATTTTTAATGAAGGCGTAAGAGTGCAGTATATGTAATCCACAAACACACATTCTGTAGAATAAATGCACAGAGTGAGAGGAGAAAAGGGTTAGGTCTGCAGCGAAGTATCCTCATTATTGAATTATCTGATGAATCTTTTCTCTGTCAGTTAAATCATTGATTTTATGGCAGCGGCAAATTCTTGTATTTTTTTGACCTTCACTAAAACAGATTTCTGTTTTTTGTGACATTTGGGCTGAAAATAACTGATTTCCTCATCATCTCTTCCTCCGTCTTGTTCCAGCTCTGCTTGAGGAGCCTGTCCCAAGATGAAGTCGTCCTGAAAGCGAACCCACACCCACTCAGTGGTCATCATGAAGCCCGGCGGTGGCGTGAGGTGAAGCTTCCTCTGAATATAACTCCTCCTGGAGGCCCGTCTTTGCTGCAGTTGAAAGATTCCCTTTCACGCTGCAGCTGTGGCCTCAGATTCTCGTTTGGGCTTCCTGTCTGTCTACTTTTTTTCTCTTTCTCCAGAAATGAATGTTTGTTTCATTCAGTAGTTTGATATCATGCAGCAAAGCACAGACAAAGGTTAAACCCTGTGTGTTGCAGCAGGTGTGTCTCTTGACAGGTTAGTCAAAGGAATGTTGCAACACTGTTACTGAAGCTGGATTACAGGAAGTCATTAGCTGGCTTGCATGTGGCCGGCTATTATCCTCTTTCTCATATGGAGTTTGCATGATAAAGGCCAGTAAAAGTCAGACTGGTTTGAGCTCTCTTAATAAGCGACTGGTGAATGAGATGACACAGTTCACAGAAACAAAAAAGACTAGAAGCCACTTGAGTGTCACCAGTCCAATGACCCAAACACATTAATCTCGATCACATCGTCAGCGCTCACATTGTGCTTTATTGGATTGTTCCTCCAACACTTTTGTATCTCAATAGCAGCGTTCAAACCAGATAACGATGTGTTGTTCTTCTCTGGCAGAAAGTGGTGTAAGAAGAGATGGAGTAAAACTTTATTCATCCAGACAGAAACAGTTGCAGTACAAAGTAGGAAAGAGTGCAAATATATAAATATGAATAACCAGACAAAACTTTAAACAAGTTAACGCAGTAACAATCACAAGTCTCTTATATCCAGCGTGGACACTATTGTTTTTGTTCCATAGTGGAGAGCACTGTGGAGCATAAATATCACACTTTGGACACAGAAAACAGTGGATGGTAAATAAAGTGCACTAAATAATAAATAAGGAGTGACTTCAGACACATTTGGAAAGATTCTGTGTTGTAACTCACTGAAATGTGTATTATATTTCAAATGAGGTATATTGTGTTAACTACAATCAGAGGATTACCTCAAACTGCCAAAGAAGTACTTAAATACTGAATGCAGTACTTGTCAGTAGTATTCATACACTGTGGTATTGCTGCATTTACTGAAGTAAAGGTACAAAAATATTAGTACACATCATCGTGATCATGTAAATGAATATGTATTTTTTCATTAAATTCTTTTGAGAGACAAACCATTAAAATATATACATATAATTACGTTTTATTTGTTTATTTATTGAAGAAGTGTTCACACCTTTTGTGAGGACGTGGATCGGCCACATTGTTGTCTTGTGTGATGATGTAATGATGATGTAATGCGATGGCAATACCGCAGGTGAAGCATGGTCTAAATATGAGGCTGTGCTCTTTACATCATAAAATAATATCCAGCTTGTTTGTTTCTACATGAGTGCAACACATCAGATGTAGTTTTTAGCATATTTAAAGGGAGCATTTTAACATGAAATAGAGAGAAAAAACTGTGTTATTAGTTGTGTATGTCTACCACCACCAGAGGGCATCTGCCACCTCTGACTCTGCTCCTCTGTATTGGGTCAGTGTGACATTATTTTTTAGTATGTATTTGACTTAAATATGAAAACAAAACATTCCTCACATCTGACTTTCCTCATTATGATTAAATGTTTAATATCTAATAAATCAGGGATCAGTTGTGTGCACTTATTAAAGTATTTGGATTTACATCTGACTAATAAATTAGCTAATAAATATAAAAATCTGCATGGAAAACAATGCATTTCACTGGCAGCTGCACAAAAACTCAAAGTAAAGCTGCACAAAGAGAGACGATGGGATTGAAATGAACGGAGAGTCTCTGGGCTTCTTGACTCCTCCTGCAGGGAGGAGGAGGAGGAGGGGGAGGAGGGACTTGATGCTCCTAAACAGACGGAGAGGTTTCGCACCAAGGCTCAGTCTGTCATCCACAGAGGAGAGCAGCAGGACAAACGCGCCTGAGCTGCAAACGTGCCCGGAGATAAAGAGAGAAAGAGGCTGAAAACCTGCGAGCATTTCCAGAAAAGAGCGGCTGTGTCGCTCTTTTGTTGCCGGGCTGCAGGAGGACAAACCCGCCTCCTTGAAGCCCGATCAGTCGGTGGCGGAAGGGACGTGATATGAACCCCTCATCGGCTTAAACAGCAGTGCAGCTAAATAGCCCTGTTTTCCAGGGGGAGGAGGGTTACTGCAGAATCAAAGAGGACATTTGTACCTTTTTTTTCAACCCGCAGTTGAAGGCCGAGAAATACCCAGGGAAACGCTGCAGCGATGCCCGGGTTTGATTACAAGTTTCTGGAGAAGCCAAAGAGACGCTTCCAGTGTCCGCTCTGCAGCAAGGCGATGCGGGAGCCGGTCCAGGTGTCCACCTGTGGACATCGGTTCTGTGACACCTGTCTGCAAGAATTCCTCAGGTACGTTTGTGTTTGCGTGTCAGGGAGCAACCTCAGTGTGCAGGCGATACTGGAGACTACAGATCAGCCTCCCCGTCCAGTTTCGGTCGAGCGGCAGTAAATAAAGGATGTGTAGGTGTGTCCTTGCTCACCTTCCCTCAGCAGGCTTCATATTAATTCAGTATTTCATGTCTTTATGTCGGTGGGGCCTGGTGAACAGCGCCTCCCTTCTTGTGTTTAGCTCCAGGTGTGTTTCTCCTCCACACATATATGATGAATGCATTAATGAGCCACTGGTGGAAACATGGAAACATGACGGATGAGCAGCTCTCTCTCTGCTGTGCAGCAGTCATGCAGGTGTTTTTTGTTGTTGTTGCAGGACTGGTGGAGGATGTTGTCATTGTTCTGCTCAAAGGCTTTTGCCATGTGAAAACAAAGGGTTGCAATTGTGCAAAGTCAACTATTAAGTTTGTGATTTGATCATTTGACATCTAAAGAGTGAAGTGATTTATGTTGATATGGTTTATGTTGTAGTGTACAGAGGACCCCTGTGTGTGTGTGTGTGTGTGTGTGTGTGTGTGTGCGTGCTCAGTCCAGGACTAGACGGATTCCTTCGTTGGTGTCGGTCAGGCCGCTGAAGGACCTTTCGCTCCAGGGTCAGCAGTCTGACAGAGCATTGAAGTCTGTGTTAAGACTTGTAGACAGAAAGTCTTTGTTTCATCTGTAGGCTGGCTGCACGAGTGTCCACAAACACCAACCATCGTAATAAGAGGAGGCCAGCGATGTACGACTACCCTGCCTAATCATCAGCTCGCATCATGAACTTCTTCCTGAGCAGGCAGAGTTTATATATTGTGTTTTATATTGTGCAAACTGGGGATGCAACTGATTATTTTCTGGATGGATTATCGGTTTGAAATGTTTTGTTCGATCCAAAGCTCACAGCTATTCTGTCCACATATTAAAACACTATAAAATAAAACTAGTGCAAACTAGACAGCTTAAGAGAGTAAATGTTTCAAATGACTTAACAAAAGCCTGGAATATGGTGTACGTATGTGGTGTACAGATGATTACAATTGAAATTGCTGTCAATCAACCAAAAAATAATTGACTAATCGTTTAAGTAATTTGGTACAAAATGCTGAAAATGTTTAATACAGTTTGGGGTTGACTGTAAAATGAGTATCTTTGAGTTTTGGACTGTTGGTTGGACTAAATGAGACATTTAATGATATCTCTTTTGGCTATGATAAACTGTGTTGGACATTTTCTAAAATATTTTGAGACATTTTATAGACCAGAAGATCAGCCTAATCAAGAAAAGACAATGGAGGTCTGAAGATATGATTGTAGAAGTTTATGTTATTGACAAATGTTCACACAGTTTCTATGGATTTATTGTTTCTGGTGCAGGTTGATAGTCTTTATTCATGTACAGAGTGACCATACTGATGGTTTTCATGAATACTGAGTCATATCTAGATGATACAGAAGATCAGCTCTTGTGTTGTAGATGAACATCAGTGTTGACATGTTGCCTGGATCATATCAGAGCTTCAGAGATGTTTGGAAAGACAAAGAGAAGAAGACAGAACAGAAACCAATAGATCCACTCGCTTTTGTTTGGGAAACTATGTGGAGAAATTACAAAGCTCTCAAATATAGTTAAATATAGCATCTTAATTGTTTAAGTCAGTGCTGCAGCTCATTAAATTCCTGGGTTTTGCTAGCTTGTTGTGTCTCTAGTAACAAAACAGCTCAATATGACTAGTCTGCGGTTTCATTTCAGTTGCACAGTTGGCCTCTCTGCAGTAACCAGCGCTAAAAAACATCTTGAAATGACTTCAGTTTTACTTGATGAAACTTGACGGCACCCTGAGGGGAAACTACTTTGTAAACAACACTCTCCATCAGGAAAGAGAATATCAAATTAAATCGGGAAATATCAACTGTTTTTGGGCTTCTTGTGTCAGGAAAACTGTCTGCTTGTTGACAGGATGTGAATGGATGTTCTCTGAGTACATGGACTGCTGTGTGGTGTTCCTTTAGTCATCGGGAAGCCTCCTCTTGCTTACTAGACAGCAGCAAATTGCATCTGGTTGAAAAGCAGATGAACAAAGAGAACGAGGGAGGAACAGCGTTCACTGCTGATCAGTGAGTTTGGCCCGACGCTTCGTCTGCCTCCGTCTTCGTCCTCTACTTTACTCTTTTAATACTCCCACAGGCTGACTGAATGTAACAAAAGTTTCCTGACTTATGAAAGTTTTCGTTGAGTAACTGTTTGGTCAGGATGTCAGTGCAGATGAGTCTTACTCTCCGATCTGCACAAAGATGCAACAGCTGGAGCAACATCTATGAGATCTGGGCACCTTTTTCGTTAGAAAAAATACCACTTTCTAATAAATCACCTTTCATACAGCAGCAGTACCTGCATCTAAAGGCTTTATTCATGCTCAATACATCAGCACACATTGTTATGAATCTTTTGAGTTTCCAGGTTTTGAAAACTCCCTTTGACTTGTGAGCACTTACATCTGTTGATGTGATGTGTAATACTCTCAGTTAATGACTTATTAACCTTTTGTAACTGCAAAATTAATGATTAAAACTATTAAATTCATGAGATAATCAGTGTTTTTTTGTGTCTTGTCTTAGTTGTTGCTTTAAATAACAGACTCTGGTCTACTCCTCAGGTAGTGTGGAGCTTAAATACACATTTCCATTAACAGTAAATAATATTTCAGCAGCTCTTCCGCCTTCACCAGCTCTGACAAACAGAGACAGAGCTGCTCTGTGGCCTCTTTAATTAACAAAGCGTGCCAGTTGAGGCCACATTCAGCTCTCTTGGCCGCAGAGTGCCGGCATCTATTTGTGAGGAGGGTTCAGGTTTATTGAGGCTGACAGACAGTAGCCAGCTAATGCTTCGCCTTTTGTGCAACTAGGTTGATCCTTTTCCTGTAATTATTGAAGGCTGTGTGTGTGTAGCATTCAGTCTGAGCTTGCCAGCCGACTCTGCCCACTTTCACCCCGACGTCTCCGGAGCTCGCTGCTCTGTTGCAACACGACACGAGGATGCTGCTGCATTTCTTCAGTGTTAATCATCCTTTCTCAACCATATCAGCAACACTTTTACTCTTCATGTCTAAGCAGTGCATTAACAAATATTTAATGTTGTTGTAACACACAATTATAACTTCTAGTTTGTATTATTGCTCCAGTGTTACTATATTGTCATTTATTATATGTCTATACACCAGCCTCCACCAATGCATGCTTCACAAGAGGAGTCTGTTGCTCATAAGTCATTAATAAAGTTTTAATGACTTTATTGCTAAAAAGCCATCAACGATATAAAACACATCTTTAGGAACACCTCAGTGTGGCTGCGAACAGATATAAGCACATTTTAAGTGTTTATTAATGTGTGCCATTCGTGCTTTTTATTTTGCATATATACACCGGACTACAGTTATGTTGGACATTAATAAAGACTTCAATCTGCTGACAGCCACATTTCTTCTTGTTTGTCAGCGCTGAAGTGTTTCCCACCAAAAGGGTTAATCCTGGATTTTTACTACAAAGGTTGTCAAAATAAACGTCCCTGAGAGGCACTCGAGGAAACGCATGAATTGTTCTTAGTTTCCCATGTTATGTGTCAGCGCTGCTGCTGTGTGCCTCCTCTGTGTCCACAGGCGTGTTAGCATGTGATGCTAATGGTCTGTGTTTCCGCCTGGGAGGAATGTTTAAATGCTTCACAGTCCTGGAGGCTGACCCAGCTCTGAGGGAAGAGTCATGGGGTGGAAAGCAGCCCAGCCCTGCAGCTTTAACTCTCGCTGCAATCAAATGAGTCACATGCTTCAACAATCAAGTATGTGCTGACTGGGGCAGGCCTTTGTTTTAGCAACACTGCCTCTTAACACAGGACAGTCAACACTTGAAGGTAGTTTCCGTCACTGTGTAGAGGACTAAGTCGCCCTCACACATGCCAGGCCTCGTGGCTCGTCAGTCTTAGGTCTAATGCCGTGTGATGCGACAGCGGTGTCTCTGCTGGGATGATGCAGCGCCGTGCCGCGGCCTTGCCAGGGGTGTAATTGGTTTGTTTCAGCTCAGGAGCTTTTCCCTCCACGCAGTCGTGTAACTGCTGACTTACCAGAGGAAGGAACTCCAAAGTGGACTAATATGAGAATTTATTTTTCACTCCTGGATTATTCACCGTCCAAAAGCCAGGGGGTATTAGTTTTGTTTGGGAGTGAGTCCTGTGATTCATTTTTACTTTGACTCATCCACGGTTTCTTCTCTCCTCACTGATGTAGGTGATACTCGCTCTCCCACGCTTTTATAGTCTGACTGCCCTGATGCACAATCACTGACACTATCAGACTCTTTTACTCTTCTTCCAGCAGCAGTTTTATTTGAGTGTGTGATCAGAGTTTAGTGGGAAAAAATCAATACTACTTCATGGTGACTGACCTCTTATGAAGGGTTTATTAAGTCTAACTAATGGCTTTATTAGTACTTCATGAATCAGGGCTGCAGCTAAA
This sequence comes from Synanceia verrucosa, assembly GCA_029721515.1. NCBI lineage: Eukaryota > Metazoa > Chordata > Actinopteri > Perciformes > Synanceiidae > Synanceia > Synanceia verrucosa. The sequence continues at coordinate 5,978,061 of CM056559.1, forward strand.
GATTATTTTCACTGTCTGCAGATCTGTTGGCTGATAAATCAGCTGTTTAATTTTGTTGCTGATAAGTTATAAATGTTGGTAATCCATTAATAAATACTTGTTCTACTGAGTCATAAAGTCTGCAGTTGCACTTGTTAAGAAGTTGTTAGTGTTAGATGAGTGGATTGACACTGCTCTCATTTTCATTTGTACACTAAATATGCAGCTTAGCTTAGCATAAAGACTGGAAACAGGGGGAACAGTTCGCCTCACTCTGCTTACCAGCAACTAATGCTCATTAATTAATGACAGATCTAGTTTGTTTGATTTGTGCACAAAACAAAGTGTAAAAAAGAATAATCCTCATAAAAGCACAACTCTTACTGTAAGAGCAACTCCTCAAAATTTACAGAGCTATAAAGACACGTGTCTCGCTGGAGGATATATAACCTCTTTCACAACCTGGCAACCCAGAAGTTATTAAGACTAATATCTGATCAATAAAAGTTTAGACAGTGATTTATTAACCATTAAAACACTTTACACAGACTTGATTTGTTGGATCTAAAAGGCGCTTGGCTCCTTCAACATGTGGTAGTCTCTCCTTTAAACACATGATGAATCAACTGCTGTCCATTGTGCGTGCAGCCGTGCAGAGGCATGTACAGAGAGGCGTTTTTAAAGGGCTAAATGGAGCCGTCTTGCATTGGTGCCCACTGTTGTGTGTAAGTCTGTCACTTGAGGCAGCTGGGGCTTTGTGTCTCAGTGGGTATCTGTATCTGAATGGGAGCAATGCCATGGATGGCTGATGAATGACCGTGTGTTCATTACCGTCCCTGGTCCCCCGGTCCCATCACAGAGACATTCACAGTCCCCTGCAGGTGTCTGCAGGATGCACAGGCATCCTGGGTCCAGATCCGGAGAGTTCGGGGGGTTTTGGCGCAGACTCTGTCGTCCCATCCTGTCTCTAACGACAACAGTGGTCAGTGAGCCGCACACAGAGAGATGTTGTGTTTGGCCTCCAGCTCTGCCCTTTGGGCCCTGTGAAGGCCTCTTAGAGCTGTGTGCCGAGGCTGCTGTCAGCTGATCTACTCGGAGTGACAGAGCTGGAAACAGCCCAGTGAATTTAAACACATCAATGCATAGATGGAGGCGCTCCACTCACTGGGAGCAGAGACTCAGTTTGTAGAGAAGAACAGTCAGTACTCTGCTTAAATGTGCCTTCACCTCCACCATGCATCGTACCTGCAAAGTCAAGATAAACACCAGCTCCTGTGAAGTTGTGCCGCCCACTCGTTTCTCTTAATGTAGCGACTGGATGTTCCTGAACTTAACACGTCATGGACTTTGAAACTAATGATTATATGAGAAGTCACTGATCTTTAAAGTTTAACATGGACGTTTACTTCCTGCTGCTTCAAACACACTGAATTAGAAATAGAGGCGCGTTCACGATGAGCCTGTATGAAAGGGTTTCATGCAAAATATGGAGTTTAGTTCAGTTTAAGAGCTACAGCGAGCAGTTATTTTCATTATTAATCATTCATTACTATATCTTCTTAATCAATATTTACCCCAAAGAAGAATACAATAATGTAGAGCAGCAGCAAATCAGCACATTTGAGATACTGTAAATGACAACCAAAACAAATGATCGGCGATCTAAATAGTTTTGTTTCAGCCCCAGTATAAACCACGCTGCATGTTAAAGTCGCTGCACTGGAGCTGCATGTGAAAGCCTGAGAACGAAATCCAAACAAACGACAGGAAATGACCCTAAATCACAGTATTTTATGGCTGTAAGGAAATAGATGTTGACATGTTTAGAAAGGCTAGCATGGAGAAATGAGCTCAAACTGCTTTAAAATGAGTGAACTCTTTGTGTAAACACCAAACGAGGTAGATTATTACAGTAATTATGTTTTTCCGACTAACGCCATGATAAATGACATGTGAGCCCATGTGACGTTTGTTTACACGCTCTGATTGGCCTGTAAACTTTCCCACCAGGGTTTAAACTTAAGAAAACAAGCGGCAGAGGAAACTTATTCGACTTAATACTCTGACTGTAGTCAGCTGAAGTGTGTCCACACAGACAGAGAGATGTTAGCCGGCCTGTTTCAGGATAAGGTAATGTGCAGCGAGTCCCCAGGGAGGAAGCTGAGAGGCTTTAGAGATGCAGCTGTGACGATGACATGGCTGAGATAAAGTGCTCTGACCAGTTCACACAGCTGCACAGCTCCAGAAACGATGTTATTGTCAGAATCGTATTGTGACAGCTGTTTGAATGTAAAGAAATGAGAGCGAGAGGCTCTTAGAGCCTCTCAGGTGGATTTTCTCATCGAAATGTTTTGGCCTCTTGTTGTGACAGAGCGGCTCTCCATGCACCACTTTCATTTCACACGAGCAGATTTATATGAATTGCAAGCAAAAGAGTGCAGCCAGCTTCGGACAGGAATATATCCTAAACGCTCAGAGCCTCTTGTCGGCTTCTACATGAGCCGTGACGGTTTATCCAAAACAAGTGACCACACATCACGTCTTCCCCCCACCGTGTGGTCCAGAACGATGTGACAGTTTAGACGAAAGGCAATTTGTGGTTTGGAGAAAGTCTTAAAGTCGTGACTCAACCTCCACACACCTGAATCACCAGCAGGGAACAACCTCAAATTACCACGATTACTAGTTTGACTGTGTGTTAGGTGGTTGATGTGGAGCGGATCAGTTTGTGAATGAAATATTGTAGCTTTGGGCTTTTAATGTTTTTGTTCTTTTTTAAATAGTGGAGTTCAGCTAAGAACATCTATATTTGGAAGCAGTTTAAACTGAAGATTTGAGGCAGTTCACTCAAAGGAAATTAATGTTTTGATACAACTCTGGTATTATTGTTGCAGCTTCAGCTATCATTCTTACTGGCGAGACATGGCAAGAGATTAGAAAGACTGTTAAAGCACTTTATTTAGAGAGAAAACTAAAACTGAGAACAATATTCAGTTAATGGGTTGAAGGTGTACAAGAAGAGAGGAGTCATTAAGTTATTAAGCAAAATGACTATAGATTTAGCTCTTTAGCTGTGATTAGCCTTTAGAAGTTACCTCTCATACCAGTCACATTTTTGTCGACTAAACTGAGTGGACTGACTTGAGAAAAGGTCAATTTTTATTGCTTCTCATTTCTTCTATTCAAAAGCCACATTGGCCTAGCCTGGCTATCGCGACTAGAAAGCTCTGCGAGCGTAGTCTGGCCAAGCTGCCTTGTAAACCGATTTCTCAGAAGACGGGCTTAACCCGCATCTATCAAATGCCTCTGTGTGCTACTGGACAAAGCCTCAACCAGTCAGACCACTCTTTCCTCTGACGTATGCGTAGCGACGAAAACCGCTTGAGCCAAAGAACTAGTGCGTCATTGCCTTAAACACGCCTCAATCAAGCCGTTGGAAATGCTAGATTTTCATTGGTCCCCATTTCTAGGTGAATCTGAACGCTTGGCCAGACTGACTTGGTCGCGAAATTTTGTGAAGCGTCGCAGGACGTATGGACGGGCCCAGGCTAACATTGACCCTGTTTGAGTCATCAACTGACTGACTCCTCAAATGCTGTCTTACAAAACAAGCAGTTTCAAGACAGTTTGTGTCATAATTAAATTATTTACTCTTCCAAAGCTGAACTATCCAGCTGATTTTTTTGTTTTTGTCTTTGACCTGGATGCTTGTGTTTCTTGTGTTAGCCGCTGTGACTCCAGCGAAACTGTATCGAAAAATACAGTGATATTATTACCAAAGATGTGGTAAACTAGAATGATGCTCTGGATCAGTAGCAATATGACAGTAAATGAGCAGCAGTATGAATGCAGCCGCCCATAAGAGCCAGTCACAAACATGCCTCAACTTGCCCTCCTCTATATGAGCTCCTTTAAAATGAACGTCCCGGCGTTTTGGGGCCAAACAAAGACAGAAAACATTCCAGCTATGCAGCGAAGCACCTTGCTCCTCACACAGAGAGCATGCTGGGACCGGGCCGCCAAACCTCGCCCTGCTGCTGCTGGACGGCAGCCAGTTGGCCCAGATCTGGAAGCATGGCTAGTGCTCACACGTGCCCGGGTATGCATGCTATGTGAAAGGGCTTAGATAAAGGTATGTTTATCATAACACGTCCATGCTCTCTGCCTGTTCCCACTAAAGCTGTGAGCCCCTGTGAGAGGGTTTGTAGTCACAGTGTTTAACTGCAGGTATTTGAAGGTATGGGGCATATTCTTTTTTTAAAGTTTAAAACCTTTTTAGTGCTCAATCTGGCTTCATCTGCTCTGCTCCCTATCGTATTGTACCCCCCTCCACCTATAATCAGTTTGTGCACAGGTCACTGGACCAGCCAGCCATTCGAGAGCGTGAATGTTCACACATGTTCAAACTCCCACGGAAATTATTCCAGCAGGACGCTTTCTCTTGATTCATGTCAAACCTTTGCACATGATGACGAGTCAGGAACCATGAACTGAAAAATGAATTCTATCGCCTGTTTAAATCTATTTTTTAAAGGGGATATACTTAAACATTTCAACTTCTGAGTTCATCTGTTCATCTTTTTGGTTTGAAAACAAGCTATATTTTAAGACAATCAGGTTTCTGACATTCTGTAGATCTAATTAATTAATTGGTTAATTGAGAAAATAACTGCTTGATTCAATTAAGTTTAATTATCGCCCCCACTTACTGTATGTAGAGAACTAAGTCAGGAAATGACTGATGCGGCAAGTTCTTTGTTCATTTCTCTTGAATTTGTGTCAAACTGATGATTGTATTGGAAATAATGTTTTAATGTTATTACTCATAGAGGAAGCTTAAACACTGATAGGGAACAAGTTCGCCAAGTAGCTTAGCAACTTTTGGACTTTTTATTTTGGTGCAGCGTTCATCATGAATACACTGATCACATGGTGATGGTTTTAGTTGTGTTGGGGAACTGTCCTTGCTGTCAGGCTGCTGTGGTTGCTGAGCTGACAGGCCGGCATGTGAGGAATCTGAGCCGGAGGTCTGAAAGGAGAGCAGCTGGGAGCGGAGCAGGGAGCGATGGGAAGTGGGCGCCTGGCCGCCGAGGCACCTGTCCTCAGTGAAAGGCTCCTCTGTGGAGCTGAACAGGTGTCGGCAGAGCAGTTAAGCCCTTCACTTGAGGCGAACACGCTCTGAATTATAGTCATTTATCCACAGGGGCTCGTCAGTGTTAAGGTCATTGCCTAGTTGCCCTTCAGCCTTTCTGCTTCCTTCCTGCCAAGACTCTTCAGCCTTCCTCTCATCAGCTGGGCTGTTTACTGAGGTGGTCCTTTAACCAAACAGTTCAATGAATCTGACAAGTACACTGACTCCCTTGTGTTGCATCTTGCAGCTCGTTCTCACATATGTCAACATGTTAATGCTCTGAACCCTCCTCTTCCTCCCTCTGCACAAGCCAAATATTGATCCCATGAAAGGGAGGAAGGCAGGAAGCTGCTCCGTCAGGTGCACGTCCAGATGGATCACTCAGTCAACTCGTTCAGGGTGGAGGGGCGCTCGTTATCTGGACTTTTTCAGCTCAACAACTATGGAAATGACACGGGATGGGCTCACTTTGGTGGTAGATTAACAAATGGGACACCTCACTTGGCAACTACTCATCGTTTTATTGAAATCACTTTGTCTGCTATTGACTTTCTTGATGAACCAGTTCGTTGTTTGGTCAATAAAATGTCAAAAAAATAAGTTTTTTTTGCCCCAATCCTAAAGTAAGCTTCCTACTATTACAAACAACAGAAGAAAAACAAAAATATTCTCAATGGAGGAGCTGAGACTCATAAATATTAATTATTAATGATTAATTGTTCAACGATCAATACAAAACATTTGGTAGATTGCAGCTCTTCAAGAACATCTCTGCTTATTTAAGGAACTTGTAGACTGTAACTGTAAGGAAATAAACAACTGGCTGGTTCTCACACTGCAGATAAAGCATCACATATATCCAACCAAAGATAATAAAAAAAATCATATTGTTTATATTATTATTGATTTTTCTCATCTGAGGAATGGGTGACATCTTTTTTTTTTTTGCTAATTTGTCTTTTTGTTTTATGCACTGATTGAAAAATCTTTATTTATCTCATAGTTGCTCCCAGGAACAGGGGCAGGTTGAAGAATTCATGCTAGATGAACAATGCAGCTGAGGCGTTTTTTGAAACAAAGGAGGCGATTTGACGTCAGCACCTCGCCTTGCTGAACAAAGAAATTGCATCCACAAAGCAGAGGAGTGGACGACCGCAGGAGGCGCAGCTCTGAGCTGGCTCTTGGTCAGTTAGAGGAGGTACTGTACAGGCTTTCTGCATCGCTTTAATCCACGTGCACTCTTCACAGATTCAGACTGATAAGGGAAACCTGGAGCCATGGCATGGCTGAGGCTACAGCAGCTGATAACAGCAGCAGCGACTGACTCTTTATGTTTTGTGAATTAGAGCATTTTGTCTGTGTGTGCTCGCTGTCTGCCAACTGCTCCCTCACCTTCCCTCCCAGTTACCATGGACACAAAAGCACAGGACCTAAAATTGTCACTGCACTGATGTGCGCACCTCACAGACTCAAATCAGCTAACTGACAAATCAGGGAAAGGAGGTTTTTTTTCCAGTTCAATGGGAATGCAAATGAGACCAAAGCAGAAATCTTCGTTTTATATATGACGCTGTTTTCCTTTGGGATATCTGAGAGTAAACGAGGTGTCAATTTGTTTGAAGGTGAGTCGCAGCATCGAGGAAGAAAGATGAGGCTGAGAGGGGAAAAGTTTTTTTCTGCCTGAGAGGAAGACGAGTGATTCACTCAGCATCAGACTCATGGCTGTGCTTCCTGCGCTCGGCAGTGATAACGGTGAATCACAGCGAGGCAGGTCACAGGCTTTGACAAGGGGAAATCCACATCATTATCCCATCTCCATTCTGCCTTCAGTTCACCATGACCCAGCACAGTTCAAGTGATGCAAAAAACTAATGCTTACATCGTTTTCACATCTTATAAAACAATAAATGACTCATTTTCTGTTTTTAACGATCCCGTAGGATCGGAGTCCTCCACCTCTAGCTCATTAATTAGTGTGTCACAGAGGGCATTGCACTTTTTTTCTTCTCCTTCTTGTGGGAGCGGTCTAAAATAACTCAAACAGTAAAGCTGATAATGGTTTACCCACACCTGCTGTCTCACGCACACATAGCAGGTCAGCTGGAGGTGTGTTTGTGTGGACTGGAGTACTTATCTATGAAGGACAGGACAGACTAGAGTGCTGGTTAATGACGGCAGAGCTGATCTCTCCGGTGAGACCTGCAGCTTGATAGCTGACTTTGTGTTCAAACCACCAAAACAAAGCTGCTAACAAACAATGGTGGACAGTCACATACAGAGCAGCAAGTCAAGTTTCCAAGTTTGGCACATCAAGATAAACAGCTGTTGGTGCTAATTTTCCAGTCAGGTGCCATTAAACCACTGCAGAGAAGAGGGCGACATCTTTTGTTCATTCAGTGGACGAGTCTTCACGTTTCCATTGCACTTTGCATTTATTGATTCACTAACTTTAAATAAAAACTCAGATTGAAAATGTGCGCGAAAACAGGTGGATTGCACGTAATGAAACACAATTACAGGGTGTAACAGGATCATTTAATCAACATTTTGAGTATCTACGAAGCAAATTGCAGACGTGATCACATATTTTTGAGTTTCATGTCCTTTACCGTTGTTCGGGGTGAACAGGTGCAGGTTAACTAAACGTTCTGTTGCCTATAAGATGTTACTGGTTGGAGGAATTATCTGCGCTGCCCACCTGCTGCTGTTGGTTGCAGAGGAGACGGCGCAGAAATTAGATAATCTGCCTCCCTGGACCTGATGTAAGTTATTGTGACCTGTTGTTGCAGATATTGTGTTGTTCTCCCTCTGACTGTCACTCAGCAATGAAAGAATAAATTTTAATCGAAGGGCGATGAGGGCATTGTTTCTCTCTCTAGAAGCATGCAGTAGATCTGCATGCATTAAAAACAACTGTCGTCTTTGTTGTCTGCCGTATGGGGTTTGGCTTTGAGAGCAGAGCTGAAGTGCTCATGAATTTGCTATAAAACATGATTCATAGTAAGAACATGCAGAGCGTCAACTCATCCCTCCTGCCTCTGGTGCCATGAGCTTATGCGTCAATAGGTGCAGCTAAATCGTGAAACTTTACCTCTAAGTGGCCTCTGATTGATGCTTTTCTTCTGGTGGCCAACAGTGGAGTAAATTCTCTTTAAAGAGAAACTGTCCCTCTTGGCCTCTGGGCTGGGTGAAACAGATCTTGGTGGTTTTGAAACTCATAAAACAAACCCCACGGAGTGCAAAAGGAGGTCGTTTCACAGGAATAATGAGGAGTTAGGACCAGCTATCAAGCCACTGCCATATTCCTCTTCATTCTTGCACAGGAGTTAAGACGGTCTTGACAAAAAAAGGCATTTTGACAGTTAATTCACGCAGAAATCCACACCACTTAATTTAGGAAACTGCTTGTGAGTGATCCTACTATGGGATGACCTCATACACAGCGTCTTAATTTGTTAAAGGAGCATGATGTAAAATCCTTTTTTTAAATTTTAATGGCTTTTTAACACAAACGCCTCGTGGGATTTTGTGTCAGGATTTATTTTTTTTTTCCTCTTTATCTTTATTACCGTGAGGGAGGAGAGTAGAGCGACTCCATTAAGGCTCAACTCGACGCTGGTGGAGGTTTCATATTTCAAAATTTCACCTCTCCTCTGCAAGCTTGAAAAGAAATTTTCTTAGCATTTAAACCGTATGTAAATCTCCTATTTATTTTAATTAAAGAACTGACTTATCTGCTATTCTGATTTATCAGAGAAAGTGTTAAAGGTGAAATCCTTTATGATACAGAATGTTTGTCTGATGAATTAACCTCCTAACCTCATCTGTCACATATTCTGGACATCAATGATATGTTCATTCTAAAATACCTCTTCAGCCTTAAAGGAATTCAGCTCGATATTTTGGAAAATCGAATTGGAGTTAGATTGCAAACTGATGCAGAAAATTGCAGGACAGTCTGCATTAGTGCTTTGATTTCATACTGTGCGTCTTGGCTTGATGATTGTGACTTCAATAGCTGATTCATTAATGTCGTCAGAAGGGAAAATGAGTCGACTGTGCCTAGTGCTGCTTCCTTCAGGGCCATATGCATACAGTTGGCTGACAGCTCTCCTTTTTAATAGACCAGGCAATGTCTTGGCAATCTCAGTGCTCCTCCGTCCAGCGCAGGCATTCCACGGGATTAGCGTGGCAGCTACTCGAAGCCGGTCGCCGTGGCTTCAGATCACCCATTTGAGCAGAAATCTGTCCTCTGAAGCTGAGCTAAAATTAAACCAACCGTCATGATTTTTTAAAAAAGCTCAAATTCACACATCTCTGGAGAAATTTATAGCAATGTAACTGCTTCCATTTGGGCTTAGTTGGTTAAAACAGTTTTTTCACAGTTGTGTGGCAGTGGGTAGTAAAATTGAAAGTGTAGGTTTTTCACACCTACTGCAACCTTGACAGCAGCTTTTAGCACTTTTTTTTACAGACCAGCAGGTCCTCCTCACCATGTGCGACATGTTAAAGCTCAGGACTTTCATTGATCTCCGGGCGCAGTCCTCCATCTGTCCCGCCCCTCCACAAACCGCCCTTCAGCCAGATCAAACATAAAGCATCTCCTTTCAAGCCCTCCTTTCCTTTCATGTATGCCTTGCAGGCCCTCATGCATGTGGGTACGCCGCCGTTATGGTGGTCTTTTTTCCTCTGTCTTTTTTTTTTGCTCTGTACTACGTGGGTGAGGTTGAGTGCACTGCATTGGATGCATGAGCTCCCCCACCATCCTGCACCCAGATCAGCAGCAGTTAATGAAAGTGGATTGATTTTCCTGTACCTCCTGCATGCAGCGTATAATCTGGGGGATGAATCGACCAGGAAAACAAAAGATCCTGCCGCATTTTATTACATTTGCTGTTTTATTTATTTGATTGCCTGTCAATCTCTAGGCCTGTATTGGTATGAAACTCCATAACTGAGACTGAAATCCATACAACGTCAAGCAGTTCTTTCAACCGGGCGACAAAGAAATTGTACCTTATTTCAGGAAATGGTCTTATTTTTTTTCTTGCCCAAAGATAGATGAGAAGATTGATAGTGTTCTAGAGAGTGGTATTGATCTAAGCTAGCGCCAGCAAGCTAGATACCTTAGCTAAGCACAAACGCTGCTGCCTGTGGCATAAAGAAAATATTCAGTATATAAGTTTGTTTTAGCATTTCAGTATGTGTACAGATTCAACAAACCTCACATAAGGTGTTAGTAAGTGGGATTTAGGGACATTTTGTCACCTTTGGACTTAGCCAGGTTAACTGTTCCTGCCCTTTCCAGGCTTTGCTAAGCTAGTACTAATCAGCAGTTCGTTTTAGATGTCTGCTACATTTAGCTTAGTTTAACACAAAGACTTGAATCAGGGGGAAGCCGCTGACTGTTTTTAACGCTAACAAAATCCACATCCTCATTCTTCAGAGCCAGACCAGGTGTTGATGCTACGTTAAGCTAACTAGCTGATGGTGCTAACAGACTGTTAGGCCTAGCTATAACAAAGAGGTACTTATAGGCAGATAACTGGGCAGATCCATGCTAGCTGAGCCAGTCTTTTTGCTAAGATAAATAAGCTAACTGACCGCTGGCAGGTATAGCAAATAATTGATTTCCAAAAATATTTTTCCAAATTCATGACATGGTATCTGTGTGAAGAGGAAGTGCTGCTCAACTTCAGTTGCTGTGAAGTCAGTGGAAACAAACTAAGAGCTGGATTAGCATTTCATGTTCCTCCTGTCCTGTCTAATAAAGACTCCATGTCAGAGCGCGATCACACTGATGGAAGGAGACAGTGCAAGGAGATTATAATACTTCTAATCGCCGTCTCCCCTCCTCACACTTAAGGATGGATTATGGCATCTCGCAGGCTTGCTCTCAGCCTGCAGATGGCTGCTCCTCCTCCCTCTCTGACCCTCCCTCCCTCCATTCATCCTTCCTTCCTTCCCTCCTTCCTCTCTCTCTTTGGAGCCAGCCCGTCCTCCGGCAGGTGGCTCTTTCCTTTATGCTTTGCTGTCACGTCATGGTGTTTTCTAAACTGCACCTCTGGCAATTTGATGAGTCACCGTATTAATCGGTCACAAATTCAAACTGTGTGTGTGATTTCGCCTCTCCGGCTTCTCTGAGCTACTTTTTATAATCATGGAAGCAAAATATTCCGTCCAGGAAATGTGGGTCTGAAAATATTGTAATAAACCAATAATAATTATGTTTTGTGTGCTGTGTGTGTTTAAAGGTAACCTTATCATTGATGGGAATAAGATAAGAATTTTAATTATTTTTTTTTTTTTTATTTATCCTGAGGGTAATTGTTGTGCTACAGTAGGAGTGCAAATGCAAACAAATATTTGCACTAAGGTTAACAGTACACAATATAAATACTAGTAGTAGTATAGTCCAAAATATGGTTTTGTCATAAGAATATGTGGGATTTTAATTTTTTTTAAACAGTCTCTTGTAACCATAATGAAAATATGACCCCAAAATGGCCTGTGTTGTGTCGGATGAAGTATAAATCACCTCCGTCAGAGTCCTTAAACAACATACAGTACAGTGCGCAGTGAGATTACTCTTTATCTGCTACCAGTGCCACTGCAATGCTGACATTTAAAAAAACAAACTGAGAATTTGTTAACCTTTGGACGCTTTATAGCTGTGTGAACTCGCTCACAGATGGCTTGTGCACACAAATGTCAGCATGGTGAGGTGAACTGCAAGGAGAAATGAATATCATTACATAAGCGATGACGGCATGAGCAAGCATGGCCTCAGGTGTCCTGACCGTCAGGATCTAAAAAAAAACATCTCGGCACAGGAATGTTGCACAAAGGCATTGAGATACGCTTTCTTTTGTTCACGTTTTGTAGGTGGCGTCAGTGCAGCCCGTAGTAAAACCATCCTTTTTAGTGGTTTTTCTATCTTGGTCCACATTTGGTCCCAGTGAGTGTTACATGTGGTGCTGGAGATGAAGCCAGACAACCACCCACACACACACGGTAGTAGTGCCTTTCTTCCACTTGCATCATTTTTTTTCCTGCTTTGGCAAAGCCATGCAATAAAAAAAAATACTCTTCGTCTGGCATAAAATAGAGATTTTAAACTGCACTATAAAGTTTAGCACTGCTTGATTTATGTGAATATGTGTAATCACCATTGGAAGCGGTTTAATTTTCCGCCTGTCTTTTTAGGGTTGTCTAACGCTGAGTCAGATGTAATTTATTTCTGTCTTGTTGATGACTGTGACCTGCAGACTGTCAGCCATTGTTGCTTCATATGAAACAGCTGCCAGAGGCTGTTAGTGACCAGCAGAGGAGGTCAGATGGGATTTTACAGGTGTCATATTCTAGACAGGCTTCTACAATCTATCAAAAACCATTCTGTAAAAATACTTTTAAGGAAAAGAAATATTGTGTTTGCACCCAATAGATCATTTATACATACTGTGCTTTTTGCAGAATTCATATGATGAATTAAGTTTCTGATGCCACTTTGCCAAACAAATAGCTCTATTAGAGCCTTTGAAATACTCAACACTGGACTGTTTGATGAAATATTGTGAGTAATTGATGACATTTGTACTCTACAGCTAAGTAAGGACAGAGCACATTGGAACAAGATTAAGCACACAGATGACTTCTGTAACATAAATAAATTCATAGGAGGCTGAAAGGCTTTGGTGTGAGCTGGAAGGACAATAAGTTATGCAAATAGTTTATAGATGCTAGATTATCATATATATCTTGTTTTGCTGTCTCAGAATAACAATTAAAAACAGAAAGATTTGGCTGCAGCTAATGTTTATCAGCAGTTAATTTGCTGATTATCTTCTACATCGATCGATTCATCTTTTAACATCATAAATCAGTCAAAAACCCTGAAATATTCAGTTTACTGACACATATTTCACAGAAGCCTAAACAAGGGAATATTTTTATTTAAAAACGTCTTAAGCGATTAATATATTATCAACATATTTTGACTAATTGGTGTCATTTGAACTCCTTTCTTCACACTTGGTGGTCTGTGGCAGAGCGTTAGCATGTATGAATGAGATTATGGTGATTGATTTTTATTTACCATTGAACAAGATGACTAACAGTTTGAGGTCAGCGTCAAACAAACTCAGTGACACCATGTAGTTGTTTTAAAAAGTGACTTGTTCAGTAGCGCTCCTGACCTCACTACCGTCAGAAGGTTTATAGCCTGCATAATATAATCTGTAGAAAGCTACAGGTATAGACAGCTTATCTTGTAGGTACTAAATCCCACACAAGAAGCTGTCACAGCATTACTTTCTGTGGACGCCCGGCACTCAAAGCCTGTGAAGGAGCAATCGATCCACCTGTGGGCAGGTGTGTCATCACACTGTGAGAAAGCAGGAGCTGCCCCTCCCTTTTCAGACAAACCAGAGCCAAATCAGCCATGGGCTACGTTCACAACATATCGAGTTGCACAGGTGGAAACACCCCCTGGCCTCGGTCCCTGTCAACCTTGTTTAGGGCCCCTTTATTCGGCTGTTCACATTAGGGCGTTAATCCAGGAAGAGCTCCTGCAGACTGGAAACACCTTCTGCAGAAAACAAGTTGTTCCAGGGATGGACTGTGAGTCGGTTTAAGTATCTCAGCCTACGCATGCTGTGTGACTGACACAGTGTACAGAAAGATGACAGTAGACACACTATTGCTTATTGCTTTTGCTTATGCAAATGGAACAATAGGACGAAATGACAATAAATTGTTGGATGTGGTGAGACAGCTCCAGAGACAGCTGGGAAAACATAAAAACAATCCATTAAATCTTTGGGAAAACATTTCACTTTCTCTCTGTGAAGTTTCCATAATTAAAGTGTCACACATTATAAAGTAATGCCAGTTTATTTAGTCTGCATTCAGTGAACTATGGGTATTAGGGAAGTGCAAATCACTGCGCAGTAAATCTTAGTAATCTGCATGACTTTGTTTCCAGTTTACAAGACACTGTAGTTCACCTCAAAAAATGATCATCAAAGAAATGCTTTTACATTTTGGGAAATACACGCCTGTGTCTGCAGCCAGCAGATGGCTAGCTTAGCTTAGCATAAAGACTGGAAACAAAGGGAAACAGCTAGCCTGCTCTGTCCAAAGATAAATCAGTTCAACAGCACATAAAGCTCATTAATCACACAGCAGTGGGTGTATTTGTTTGTCTGGTGGTGTATTTTAATATTCATAAGAAATATTTGTTGATCAATCTGTTTTTTTTCTGTTAGTTGATTAATTGTCCTGTAAAACATGAGAAAACAGAACACTTCCTGTTGATGCTGTTGAAACTTTTCTCGAAGTCAAATTCTTTCTCCAAGTTTGTCCAAGCAACAGTTCAAAATCCTGTAAATATTTAATTTACTATAATCTAAACCAAGTAAAAACAGAACCTCAGTCTGTTGGCAACCTGGCAATTTTGGATATATTTGCTGCAATTAATCAATCAACTCATTCTTGCAGCTGAGAATACAACTCTAATGTCTCTATAATATCTGAACTCATTATTAGGAAGCTTGTAAGAAGAAGTCATGATATTAAAAAAGCCAAAACCCTGTTTTCTCTTCATCCTCATGAGATGAGAAGCAGGGCGTTTCTGCAGGGAGGACACTGGTGGAATTTGAGATTTTGTTAATGTATATAAAACTTAATCCTGGTTATAACTTAGAAAGACAAAACGGGTTTAGCACGAGGATGAACATGAAAGCTGATGGTGAGCTTAGTGGGCAGTTCAGTCGATGCTATGTGAGAGAATAGCTCGAGTGACAGAGGTCTGTTTAGAGTGTTAATGTGCCGCAGACTTGCACTCCCCAAAGGCCTCGTGCTTTTGATTTAGTTTGTTTAGTGTGTCTCGACAGCCCTGCCCTCCACAATGGCAAACACAGGGAGGTTTGTTTAGGAGCCTCTCAGTTAGTTAATATCAAGCAGGTTTCAAGGTTACTGTCACCAACATGGCCGCTGTGTGTGGCTTGCAGGCTGGATGCTGTCGCTGCTCTGCACCGGTGAGATTAAACCTGAAGGATTTGTACTTCTCACCGTCTGCCTGTCAGGAGCCGTGTGCAGAGTGACGAAGCGTGTTGTGACGGCTGTCCTCGTGGTATCGGCTGGATGACTGGACGGCTGTTTAATCTGCGGATTTGAAAGAGGGCAGTAAGAGGGGAGGATTTGAGGTCCAAGACAAGGATGGGTTGGACTAGTGGGTGTGTTTCACCTGCAGAGTCGATGAATGTGTTTCCCGCTCGCTAACACAACATGATAATGTGCGAGCCCTTGTCTGACAGTGAATTTGAGGTGATTTAAACATGGTCGTCTTCGCAGCAGAGCAGCTGTAGAGCCTGGGCTGCTCTCACGGTACGAGCGGACAGAAGGAGGCGATGAAATTTTAATGAGGTGATTGTATTATACTGTCTGCTGGTCTTAAGCTGTTCCCCCGTGACATCCCAACACGACACCGAAACATGTTTATCGGCTTCTCAACCTGGATGTTTACTGATGAGGGCGTGAACTGTGATGAGATCTGTGGTACAGAAAAAACATTTTGTGGGAAAGTTGTTATAAAAGAGGCTGGCTGTTTGTGAGGTGCAAGTTCCCACTTGCAAGTTATTTGCTCAAAGAAGTATTTCCCTTAGGCTTAACATTTATTTTCATCTTTTAATGACTGTATTAGGGCTGCAGCTAATGCTTATGCCCACTTGCTTTTGTCTAACCAACAACCCAAAAGATATTTCAGCAATTTAAAGGAGCAAATCATCACGGATCATCACTTCTGATAACTTCTGGTTTGAATCATTTATTTACACTGTTTTCTGTCATTTAAGTAATGTGTTCATTAACTAATAGTTTCAAAAGTGATTCCATGTACAATGTTGCTCTTGAGTCAAATTTGTGATTAGACTGGAAAAGCTCTGTCAGTAAATCAATTGAATAAATTAATTAGAAACAAATCTGATTTATTAGCAGCTCCGTGTGGGTGTATCTTATTTTCTTTGGCACAATCGTCCACTACACAACTGAAGGATGACCTGAATGGATTTTGTTGGTCAAAGATCTCTGTGACCTCACAAACCATTTTCCCACAAATGTAGAGGAAGAGAGCATCCACGGCTTTGGACTGTAGACAAAAACATTTGTGATATTCAGGTTTTTTGTGGTCATTGCTCTCTTCTAGAAAGAGAAGATGGATGTAATTGAACTGGAGCTGTGTTACACATCGGCCCAACCTTTCACTGCTAATGCGCTGTCACAAAGCGGCAGAAAGTTCGACTCGAGTGACCGAGAGAGTCGAGCGGTATTATCAGCGGTGGAGGCCGAACACATGAATGTGTGGCTTCGGGAGCTTCTCTGCGACCAGGGGAGGAATCATCCTGACAGTCTGCGACTTGGCTCTTTTCGCCTGCCTGCCTCTCTGTGCGTCAGATTCGGGACCCGAGCTGAACGGGGCCCCTGGCTGTCCCCTGTGTGGAGCTGAGAGCCTGTCGCTTCCCATCTCCTCTCACTGTGTGGTTGTGGTGTTCGCTACACTCCGCAGTGCAAGATTATTCCTCGGTGATGTCGACGAGTACTGTAAATGATTTCACACTGAACGTGAGTTGCTGACTGGGCTCTCCAAGCCTCTAATCGATTGACCCTCTTTTACAGCCCTTTGTGGCTTGTTAATTGGTCTCCAGCTCCCTGCTGACACAGTGACCCTAATGGAGGAGAATTACTGCTGTCTCGTCATGCATTAACCTCCCTCCTCCACCTCCCCCTTTCATCAACCTTCCTCCCTCTCAGGGCTAACCTCTGCTCCCATCCCCCCTCTCAGCACACTCCCTGGTTTCACAGCAGCTGGGGAGATGGGACGAAGTGCACATGCAGCCCCGTCCTGTCACATGCCGCTGTGCCTCTGGGAGCCGCGGTCAGGTGACACCGCAGCCGACCATATTAAAGCGCCAAGAGGCAAACACTGACTGTTGGCACTGTTGTGCCTTAATTAGTTTAAACGTAACTTGGGCATGGCTGGGGTTACAAGAGGCCTCTTTGCATGAGAGGTCAGATCAAGCCTCGGGGCTCGTGACTTTTCAACAAAAACACATTTCTGTGCCTCTCTGTTGTCTGCAGTTTCAGCTGATTGCACATGAAAAGCAAAACAAGTGCATGAGGATTTAGGGCTGTGGGCTGAAGATCATTGTCAACATGAGCCAAATAAGCTGTAAATCGTTTGGGCTATAAAATGTAAAATACCTTTCACAGATTCCCTCAATCTCAAGTTATCTTTAAAGATATAGAGGAGTGATGTCTACCTGAGCAGATAATGAAGTTACTCTCTTTCTGTGTGTGTCAAAAGCTTCTCCATGCTTTGTTGACATGGTCACTGTCACCTTTTTAATGCATTGCCCCACTGTGCTCATACAGCATTTTGCCGATGGTAACTGTTGGCATCATCTTGGGAAACAAATTTCTGCACAACAACTGCCATTGTTAGTTGTGTTAGCATTTTTAGCACAAGCACATTTGGAGCCATGTGGCAGCATATTCTCCGACTTTCTTACTGAGTACCTATCCAATCCAAAGGTGTTGGTTTACCATCACATAACAGAAATAAACTGCAAAGTGGAGAAGCTGGGATTAATGAATGTTGAAATTACTGAATTGTTTATCAAACTAGCAGACCTGGAAAATAAGACAGTCTATGAGAGCATCTCTGATCCAGAAACAGCAGGTGGGGTGGGCTGGAGACAGTCGTGACACTGCTGACATCTCCAGAGATCAGCCACTGATTGCCTTTTCTGTTTTTTAAATAACCTTTTGTGTGTCTGGGTGGTTTTGCTGTGCAGCTGCAAGCTTATATTCAGTGTTGCAGCTCACCCCTAGTGGCTGCTGCGTCTATTATTTACAAGTGTGAATATTTCATGATGACATCAGGGTAGGTACGTCCTAATGAGCCGTGGCATTCGCTCATCTGGCCCTAAAACAGGCCACTGAGCACTCCTCTTACGCGCCACAAACACCGAGTGGGGGCCTGACATAAAATCTTATTTTGAGCTAAACTGCTGTAGGCGAAAAATTAGGAAAAGAACAGAAAACCCTTGTCGCTCTGGCACGAGCCAATCAGCATATCATCTGTTTTTCCTGAGGAGAAGCCTCGAGCATGAAGGGCGAGGCTTACACTGTTTATCCTCAGGAAAACAGAGGCCTGTTAAAACTAGCTCATTGCTATCTCGACTGAAACAAGGGCAAAAATTAAACTCTGTGTTGTGAGATAATCTGTATAAGTAACTGGGAAGTGGCTCTTTTTAAACGTGAACAGGCTTCAACTTAGTAGTTTTGTCCTGTGTTGTAATGAAAATCTGTGCAAATGTCATGAAAGTTAGAAAACATCTGACTTTATTGCAGTGTGTGTAAGTGTGTAAGTATGTAAGTGTGTTTGTACGTCATACAGTGTGATGACTCAGACAACTTCTTGCATTAGGAGTGATTGAGGAGAATAAATAAATACAGACTGCCAAAGAAGTGCCTCAGTCAGGTTCAGTGTTCGTAATCTCACTGAACACCAAATGTGATCTTAAAAATGGCTCATCTGTCCTTGTTGAGGTGCTTGCAAGCAGCTTTTGTCTGCAGTCATTTTTTTTATTTTGTGTGATTCAAATAATAACAAAACTTTTCTGTTGTCTTGTTGCAGTGAGGGCGTATTCAAGTGTCCGGAGGACCAGCTGCCGTTGGACTATGCCAAGGTACGACGAACTCTCACAGCACTTTTATTTTACTCTTTCAGCCATGTGAGCAGCTCTGTGATCACAGCATTCTTTCATGCTAACATTTGCTAATTGTCTTTAGCTGAGGCTAATGGAAAGCTAATCAGTTTGTAGATATTTGGTCAGAGACAAAAGTGTTGGATAAATGTTTACAGCGAGCCATGAACGTCAGTACCAAATTTCTATGTCGCGGTTGTTATGAAATTCATTCAAAACTACAAATGTCAACCTCATGGTGGCACCCTAGGAATGGTCAAAGGATTACCAAAGTCTTTAGGATTCATCCTCTGGGAACCATGAATTTCTATACAAAATGTCATGACGATCCATCCAATAGTAGCAGAGATATTTCAGTCTGGACCGTGGTGGTGGACTGACTGACAGCCATGTTGCTAATGCTAAAATGGCAAAAAAAATAGCTAAAATAAATGATAATTGAATACCAAGACAATTTAAAAGTAGAACACAAAATTAAGCAGTTAAAAACATTGGTTATATTAAAAAAGGATTTTTATAAAAGTGATTTAATAGAACATTTGTCATACAAGTCTAAATAAACAGCGGTCCATCATAAATTTACATAAATGTTACCCTGCCACAATATATCTAGCTATAGTTGATATATGTGATCCAAAAGTCTAGTCCAATATGCAGTTAGATGATGCTAACTGGACATTTGTACCAGTGAATCTGTGGATGACTTTCAGTATAAACAATAATCCCTAAAACAGAGGTTGCATTTCATTTCATTTCAGCAGAACCATTTATTATTTTACCCCCCAAATAAATCCCCCATAAGTAAAGAAAACTGTATCTAGTTCAGCTGGACTGTTAATTAGTGTGTGCAACAAAAGGATAAGGGCTTGTGTCTGAGCAGCATTTTGGCATAGATCAAAAGAGGTCCGCTGTGTGCGATTCTCCCATACAGTTATTTAGCATTAGCCTGAATTAGCCGCTGAGTCATTAACCCGGAGCTGCAGCAGTGCAGGTCTGCATGCTGTGCTGAGAGCGATGGAGGCGCCTGTAATGGCAGGGACTCCCCACGGGAAGGATGTGCTCATGGCACACCTGTCAGACGTGGTTATTTACCATGGCTCCCAGTCGCCTGCAAATTACCCCGTCCTGGTGGTCTCCTGTCGGGGTGATTGTGGCGCTCGCTGCACACTGTCCTTCAAACATGCACAAGCACTACCTGGAGTGTTGCAATCATTAAAGGATTGTGTTGCTGCAGTAGTAGTAGTACTAGTGTGGGACTAACAATGGCTAAACCACACAGAATAAACCCCCAACTTGGAGCTCCAGAGAGCTTAACCCCCCTGATCAGCCAGAGACTAAGTTATTAAAAGGTCATTATTGTCGTCTCCCTGCAGATTCCAAGACTAGAACAATGAGAGAGTGTTTCAATTTGCTTCAGAGGATTTATTCCCTCTTTGCCTCCCCTGGAAGAATGTGATTATGGCAGCAAAATGACTGCTTCTACTATAAAAGTGCTGCAAGTCAGGCAACTGTTTTAATGTCAGATATATCTGTTTCTGTAGAGCAAATTTACTATTACTCTTATTTAGTTTTCGGAGAGGAATCCATCCCTTAACTAGTGTTAAAAAAAGTGTTTTAATGAAGACTATTTTTCAAATTAACTTTTAATTTGAAGGCGATGCCTGCCATTTCAGAGCAGAGCCACGTGCTGTTTCTGCTGCTATTTGTTTAGAGGGCTGTTGTAACATTTTGAGGAAGTGGCTTTTCTTGTTTGACCAGTGCTCTGCTTGTGTGATGGCGTGGAGGGTGGGGGTGGAGATGCAGAGCAGAGCTGTAAATCCTCAGGACGGTACACCGAAGGGGAGGATTTGGGGTGTTTGGGTAGAAAACTGACTCATCCTCATCGCTCAGTGACTGAGGAAAAATAAATCTCTTCATCTACTCTGCTCCCCGTCTCTCTCTAAGGTCCCACAAACCGATAAACCAGCTCATTATCAGTGCAGCGGTTGACTCACTGCTGCAGTTTTCTGACACAGTCTGAACATTTGGACTTTCCAGTTTGTCTGTAGCTCAATATTCAGTCTTGTATGATATGACCAACACATCTTTGTAAAAATAATTTATGCTCTCACCATGAACTATATTATTAGCATTATGTGTATTTTGAATTTGCACCTCCTTGATATTTTCTATTTGCCGCCTTTCCTGTTTTGCACTGCAACTGCTGCACAAAAATCTCCCTCAGGATGAATAAATCTTATCTTTCTTTCCGAGAGACATCAATCAATACCAATGCTCTGTGCATTAACCTGCAGTGGCGGAGCATGTGTTTAGCATAAAAACTGGGTAGGGTGACTGACACAGTGTATTTTCTTTGTTTGATTAACAAAAATGTAAAGCTAATTTATTTTGCTGAGTTTTATATCGAGAATCTCGATAAATATGCATGAGGCAGTATTTTTGATGCTGGTTTAAAACTAGTCTGTGAATGCTGACAGCCACAAATGATGCCGTCACATGGATGGGTCAAATACTGCATCGTCATCCTGTGTAACTCTCTTTTCAGCTAATCCATAATTTACATGGTTTACAGATTCAGACCCATGTTGTACAGACTGTTGCTGTCCAGCATCACTGACCTCGTCCCGCATGTTTTCTCCAGATCTACCCGGACCCGGAGCTGGAGCAGCAGATCCTGGCACTGCCCATCCGCTGCATCCACAGTGAGGAGGGCTGCCGCTGGACGGGCCAGATGAAGCAGCTGCAGGTGAGAAGCTTCGATACCCCCTTTGCTGTTTCCCCTCCATCTTTTTTTTCTTTCCTAACACGTGTTTTCATTGCATTTCCCCTTAGGGCCACTTCTCCACCTGCGCCTTCAACGTGATTCCCTGCCCGAACCGCTGCTCCGTCAAGCTGACGCGCCGTGACTTACCCGACCACCTGCAGCACGACTGCCCCAAGCGCAAGGTCAAGTGCGAGTTCTGTGGCAGCGAGTTCACCGGCGAAGCCTACGAGGTAAACACCGACTCCAAGCCTGGTTTTATTTTTTGTTATTTATTTTTTTTCCTGTTACGACACTGCAGGAGTTTGATGTAAACAACCCAGAGTGAAGCCACATAATTTCCATGCCTATGTGAAAGGCTTCTTTGTGAAAAGCAGCAGGAGAGGCTGATGCACGTGTGTCGGTGTGTTTTTAAAATAACTCGAGTGCTGGCAGAAGGAAAGAAGCTTTGACTGGGGCTTTCATGCTCAATGTGTTTTCCTCAGTGAGTCTCCTCACTAACACCTTTGTCATGTTCTCTGTTTACTCTGCACTCAGTTACAGGGACATTCATCCACCTTTTGGCTCTCTCTTTTGGAATTATTCACTCATGTTTCCAACTGTGCATCATCAAAACCTTTCAATACATCTGCTAAATGATGATTTTCATTAATTATTAATCTGCAGAAGATTATTGCCCCAGGTGATGTCTCCAAAAACACAAAGATATTTAACTTATATTTAATATAATACATACAGAAAGAGAAAAACAGAAAGTCTTCACATTAGAGATGCTGCAACCAAAGATGACTCTCTGATGGTTTGATGGCAAAAAAACAATCCCAAATAATTTAACATTCATATATTCATCTGTAATAAAAATACTGTCTTATTTATAGCATATAAATAGTATAAATAAATTGTCAAAACAACAAATATGATGCGTATTTTGAAAACTTTCATGCTGGCTTGCTTTTGTATTGTAACCCCTTAATTTCCATTTAATTTTAAGAAATGTCAATTTATTTTTTTTTTACTATTTTTTAAAAAGCTGTAAATAAATTTAACTTCGTAAAAGTTTTAAAATGTCAGTAATTTGATGAATTTAGTTTGTTGGCTTACCCCAACACAGTATAAAGCAGATTTGTATTGTATTTGTAAACACTTGAACCAAGGTCTGCCAGTAAATTTTTTACAAGTTTCTTACTTTGTTTGCAAAGGTGGTCTATCTTACTGTTTGCAATCACATCCATCATAAAATTAAAATGCTACATTACTTCGTGTTGACGTTGTAATCATGTCTCCTCTCCATCCCAGAACCACCAGGGTGTGTGTCCTCAGGAGAGTGTTTACTGTGAGAACAAGTGTGGGGCGAGGATGATGCGTCGCCTGCTGTCCCAGCACGGCATGGCCGAGTGTCCCAAACGCACGCAGCCCTGCAAGTACTGCGGCAAGGAGTTTGTCTTCGACACAATCCAGGTCAGTTTCACGCAGTTTTCTGCCAGTATCTCAAACGACTGCTTGAATTAAGTCTTTATGGCTTTGAGTCAGTCCTCCTCTAAACGTGACTCCTGTCAGCCTCACCTGTCTGCTGCATGTGGTTCATAGAGGGTCTGCAGCCTCAGGTTGTCTCTTGTCTTGTGGCAGCTGGATGTCAGTGTGAGCTACTGTTTTGAAGCACCTGCATCTGTGCACATCTGGCCAGTCTCCCTCCCCCACCAACAAGAGTTTATGATGTTTGTTTGAGCCTTAGTTATTTAATTTCAACGTCATTTCAGTTGAGTAAGAAAGACTTTTGCCTCCTGTTGTAATGTGTAGCAATTCTTTTAAACTTCATAGTGGTATGACTTTATAGATTTGCATTGAATGACAGTAAAGTCACACTCAATATTAACCATTTGTTTGCAGGGCTGCATGAATGAAGAAATCATATTAATAACCATATAAAGACAATTGTAAACAATCTGCTGACTACCAATTATTTTTCAGCTCTCGTCCTTTTTTTTCTCAAGTTTTATTACACTGATTTCCAGATTTGCATGTTTTTGGCAGAATGATCTCTGTGTTTTTGTGGTTTCAGGCTGCATGATCTTCTGTTTTCCTTTTTGCAGCCTCATTTTTTTAAACATATTTCAACTTTCAAGGACATTTTGCTCTGTGCAGCCACTAATATGTGACCCCCGCTATGTGGTATATGTTCTTATCACTTATGGCGTCGGTCAGTATTGCATACATTAACACCATCCCCAACTCCTCTGCAGAACCACCAGTACCACTGCCCTCGGTTTCCTGTCCAGTGCCCAAACCAGTGCGGCACACCCAACATCGCCCGAGAGGATCTGGCTAACCATGTTAAGGACAACTGCGGCAGCGCACTCATTCTCTGCCCCTTCAAAGACGCTGGCTGCAAACACAGGGTAAGACTGACCTGCGTCATTTAACCCCAAAAAATGATTTCCTCTCCTTATTTCTGTGAGTCAGCTTGTTTGTCGTTGTTGTTTACATGCTTTTTTTTCATTACATTCCCTCCAAATTGCTGCTCACTGTGTCCAAAGTGATGGTTTTCTCTTTTCGAACATACAGTCCTGTGCCTGTAGGGTCTGTTTTAATGAGAGCAACGCTTCTATATTCTGACAGTGCATTTCTGTCTATTTTTGAAACTGACGTCAATGTGAGAAAATGTGGACACGCTCAAGGAGGAAGAACAGCAGATGAGCGTCCTACTCGCCCCGCTCTGTTAAGAATTACAAAGCATGTGGAAAACATAATGTGTAACATTTACAGATGAAAAGCAAAAAGCAGCAGCATGACTGTTTTATATAATATCACATCATTATCGGGTTCAGTGTACGACAGAACCAAAAATAGTCCATCTGTGAAGTAAACAAATACATTATGTCAAATAATGCGCTCTGAACTCAACACATGTGAACATCATTCAGATATTTACAGGTCTTTTACCCAAATGCGAACATGTAGACTTAAATCACGACCATTCATCTTCAATGATTTTTCATTTCTTCACCAGATTATTTTTGCAGGTGAGGATGAATCTCCTGCTGTTGAAGCATAACACTGTGCATGACTTAGCAGTGTTAGTAGTAGTATTAGTAGTAGTAGTATTTTAGGAGCTGAAAATAGGGAATGTCTTAAAAGTGCTTTTGTCAGTATCTATATCATCTATTTTTGTTCATGCCCCTTTGCTTTCTCCCTGACAGTGCCCCAAACTGGCTATTGGCCGCCACCTGGAAGACACCACTAAGTCTCATCTGACTATGATGTGTAACCTGGTGGGGCGACAGCGGCAGGAGATCCTGGAGCTTCGGAGGGAGATGGAGGAGCTGTCCGTCAGCCATGACGGTGTTCTCATCTGGAAGCTCAACGACTACTCGCGCAAACTCCAGGAGGCCAAACTCCGCAGCAACCACGAGTTCTTCAGCCCACCTTTCTACACCCACCGCTACGGCTACAAGTTGCAGGTATCCGCCTTCCTGAACGGCAACGGTAGCGGCGAGGGCTCCCACCTGTCCGTGTACATCCGTGTGTTGCCTGGAGAGTACGACAGCCTGCTGGAGTGGCCCTTCTCCTACAAGGTGACTTTCTCCATCCTGGACCAGAGCGACCCGTCGCTTTCCAAACCCCAGCACATCACGGAGACCTTCAATCCCGACCCCAACTGGAAGAACTTCCAGAAGCCCAGCAGCAGCCGCAACTCGCTGGACGAGAGCACCCTGGGCTTCGGATACCCCAAGTTCATCTCTCACGAGGAGATCAAGAAGAGGAACTACATCAGAGATAACTGCATCTTCATCAAGGCTTCTATAGAGATTCCCCAGAAGATAATGGCTTAAGATCCAACCTTTGTTTTCTTTTTTTTATGAAGGAGAAAGATAGGTAAAAGACTGGAACTGACACTTAACCTTGAAAACTTAAACACACTTAACCCTTTAGATACTTTCTGCCCTTACAGCCGCTCCACCACAGGACTTGATGTGAGTCTGCTTGGCGGTTTGAGCTGACTCGGAGGACCTTGATCACAGAGGAGAAAGTGTTTGGTTTGCAAAACCATCACTCTCTGGTGTTTCCTTTTATTCTTAGTTTTATCTGTTTGCTGACCGTTTATCACAGTCTACAACAAAAAGCCTTGGAAATCAAA
The DNA here is from genome assembly GCA_029721515.1 of Synanceia verrucosa. Taxonomy (NCBI): domain Eukaryota; kingdom Metazoa; phylum Chordata; class Actinopteri; order Perciformes; family Synanceiidae; genus Synanceia; species Synanceia verrucosa. Next base: position 6,003,833 of record CM056559.1, read on the forward strand.
CAGTGCCTAGAGAGTTTAAGTTATATTTTTGTTGTTATTTCCGCAGTACAGATGTTAAAGATTATGGAAAAGATATAGAAAAGAAGGGTGAAGGGCTTCACAAAGCCTCTGCATTTAGAGTAGAGAGAAACTTGGAGGCCAGTTAGAGATGTGGGGGTGATCTGAACAAGAGGGAGCTCAGCAGACTCAAGCTCAAGCCCAACTGCCTTTTGTTTACATGCTCATACAGTATACTCCCACTGATCCGTCAGCAAACACAGAGCCCTTGGTAAGAGACTGCTGGTGAGGTTTGTGGACACACAAAAAGCAAATCAATCAAGCTTCAGTCTTTTAGGTGAGTCGACTGAGAAGATCAGTACTGTTCTAATACATGTGTATTCAATATGAGGTTATGACCGTCAGCCGTTTAGTTTAACTTAGCTTCACATACAGACTGGAAACAAGGAGAAATCTGTCCAAAGGCAACAACGTCCACCTCCCAGCACCTGTAAAACTCACTCATTAACTACTTCATGTTAAGTTTGTTTAGTTTATTCAAAAATCATACAAAAATCTTTGGACAGAGAGAGGCTAGCTGTTTTCTGTTTGTAGTCGTTATCCTTAATCTAACACATCAAAAAAATGCATATAAACATATTTCCAAAAATATTCTGTTAACTAGGATTAAAAAGTTTTGGGCTTTTAAAGCTACACCGAACACTCAACCAAGTCTGTTTTTTTTTTGTTTCATTGACAGTTTTTTTTTACAGCTTCTACAGCTACAGTTCTGTCTCTTCGAGTTAACTAGTCCCATTACAGGAACTGTGTGTGACTTGTGTTTGTCAGTAGCTTGATCCAGTCGTAAATAGCTTCAGGAGCATGCCGGCATACCAAACACAAACTTCATAGTAATGAGGCTTCGTGTCTATTGTGGAGTCCACCAATCGGAAAAAAAGCACCTTTTTTCGTCGGTCTTCGGATGAGCAGAGCAGACAAAGAGGCCAGTTGTCAAAGAACACGTGCATTTAATAGTGAAGGAAAAGCCATGTGGCCTTTTTATACAGTATGTCTTCGCATGAGGGTTTTAGGTGTGAACAGGGCAACATAAACACATGCATGCTTCATGTGCTACCACCTGGACCACATTTTTGTACTGTAACCTGTATTCTTGAAATCCTCTCCCGTTGATGGCTGTTTAGTCTCTATTGTTTTGGGGACCAATTGAAAGTTGACAAATTGTTTTGTTTTCTTTTTATATATATATATACAGAAAATGTGAACGCTGTCGGTAATATAACCTATAAAGACAATGAACACTTGGCTGTGAAGTGTATTGTTTGACATGGCCTGGTCATGGGTGGTGTGCTGTTTGAAATGATGGTTAATGACATGGTCTGCAAATATTTAGGTTTCTCGGGACTGACTATATCCTTTTGGTGTTACCATGGTCACCAGTGTCTATCTTCAGCTCGGCACACAGTGTTGTGACGGGGAGCGGTCAGAGGGATTTGCAATATACCTGTCTCCATCACAGCACCATCAGACGGGCGGAGGACTTTGACGATACAGTACACTCATGACGTATGTGAATACTAATGTAAAAATGCAGAAGCACATTCTGTCTTTTTATTACGATACATGGAAAAAAAATCCTGATTTCTTGTCATAATGCCAGCTGATATTTTACAGTGATTTAAAGAAGTGAGACGATGAAAAAAAAACTTTTTGTAAGATTCTGTATTTTTAAAAATACTTCGCTGTTTTATACAAACACTTTTGGTTGGAGAGTCGGGGTTGACTTTGGGAATTTTCAGACCCTTTCATCTCTTTGGACATTTGGATAATTTGTACTTGTGGTTTGAGCCTCACATATTCTGTCTGTATTATTTCCTCTTAAAAGTATTTATTTTAAGGAGCCGTCATGTGAGTTTGAACAGATGGCACAAATGTTTTAATATGTTGATTGATGAGTGCTTGTCAATTTCTTAATTGAAATAAAATACCATATATTATAGCTGTTTTACCTACTTGTGCTACATACAGCTCACTTTTTTAAATCTCCAGAACTTCATGCGATAAAATTCATTTAGTCAAACAGCAACAGAGCTAAAAACCTCACACTACTTTTACAACTGTTTCTGGTATGTTTCTCATCATATTGTCATAGAGAATGTCCTATATGGCACAGCACACAATATGAGACAGTGTCTTAATACTCACAGGATCTGATAACACTTTGCTGTGGAAATTGTATTGAAATGCACCTCTGCTGATTTAGTGTTGCAACTCCATAATGTTCAAATTAAGGTTAAGACATGTTGACTTTTAGTCCCTGTCTGGCTCCTACACTTCCCATGATGCTGTTTGATTTTCTTTAGGTTAGGCTTCCTGCTTGAATGATCTTTTAAATTCCATGCAACCAAATTTATGACACAAGCTTTCTGTTAAAACTCTTTTGTCTCCAAGCCAAAGTGAATAGTTTGGTGATGTCACTTAAGCAATTTTGTATGGAATTTGACATAAAATCTGGAAACAGCCCCAACATAAACGGATGGATTTCCTTGCGGATTAAAGTCAGACCTGAGCTGAATGTATAAGCTCACCCAAACCCAAGACTCAAAGCAGTACAACGGGACGGCCTCTGTGAATAAAAGATGCTGTTGTGTTAATATAGAAATATTTTCAGATTAATTTACCAACTAAAATACTTACTTCCTCAGAATAACTGGTTGTGTACTGGCTTTACATTGTTTTCCTTAATTAGATACAGTAGTGACCACTGATGAATGCATTCCAAATATGAGCACGGACATAAACACCACTGAAACATTGATGAAATGTATTATCAATATGAATTGTTAATGATACTAAAGGGCTATAAAGCTCATATCTGCATTCACATTCAGCTAAAATGTTTGTTTGCCTTTTTTCAAAAGTCTGTCTTCTCTGACAAAAGTTTCCCTCCTGTCCTGCCTCCCTCTCCTATTAATATTCAAAACTATTGCATATGTAGGATTTAGTTTATAAGCTTCAGTGCAGTGCTGTCCACGTTAACGGTTCTCCTGTCACTAGTTTGTTTTAGTTTAAAGTTAGTTAGTTTTTTTTATTTCATCAATATTCTAGGTCAAAGGTGAAAGCTGTGGCTGTCGTGCTTCTTTTGCAGCCTTGAGATGGAGGGAAGCGAAGGAGCAGAGGAAGTGAGGCAGACACCAGCCCTGCTTTGAAGCGATGCCAGGAGTTTGCATAAGCATGCCGTTTGGATGGTTTTCAGTGCAGTAGGATTTAGGGAAGAGAAAAATGAGCTTTTAACGTCAAAGTCACTGAGAGGTCCCTCAGGACAACAGTCCTGTTTTCCACTTATTGTACAATAGCTGGCCAAAGTCTTCCTGAAACGTATAATCTCAACTCTTTCAGTCCACTTCCAGCCCTAAAATGAAAACAACATCTGTTTTAGGAATACAGCATGCCTTTTTTGCTTCTGTACAATGTGCTTTTTGAGGATATTGCCAATATCCTTGGAAAAAAAATTGAACTTGTTTTTCTCTCAGGATGGCTGTTTTTAAGTTTCCCCACAGCAAGAGGGATCATTCATTTCAGGGAGGGGTCCTCTGGTTGGGACAGTCCCCTCTGTCTCTACTCAGCCCAACACAGAGAGTTCATAGACGACGTTGAAGACTCAAAAGCGAGCCTCAAACTTTCCTGGCACAGAGTGTACGACCAACAGCCCTGTGCTGCTTCAGGGCGCTGCAGAGTGAAAATAGTAACAGCTAATTATATGTTAGCGAGTTTCCCATGCAGAGCGGAGTCACGTGCAGCTCAGTGTACAGTTCTGCCTTTTGGCTTTGCTCTCTTTCAAATGACCATCCACTCACTTGGTAAATGATTTGCTGGTACAGTCTCATTCCCAAACACACTATAGTATGCACACCACACATCAGTGTCATTCCTGCTTGGTGAGCTCACCCAACCTTTGGTCAACGCATGCTGGAAGAAGTCAGATGCCAGTTGGGTTAAAGGAGGAGGATGAGGAGGAGGTGGTGAAGGCAGAGAAAGACCCAACCCGTGAGGTTTTCCTCGCCCATAAAATATAACACATCAAAGAGGAGTTGTGGTTTATGAAGTGGTACCATGCTGTCGTCCCTCATCCTTAAGTTAAACAGTTTTGCCTCACAGTGCAGGAACTGAACAGGGGAAGCATGTGGGTGAGTTGGCGATTCTACGTCCTACTGTGCAGCAGAGAAAAAAACGCTGAGGTGTGTGAAACATCTGTGCTGCACAGCAAGAACTCCTAGGTGAGGATGAAGGCTCAATCTTGACCTTGAACACAATAGTCTGACAAATCTAACATAATTATAGGCTGCAGGATGAGATCCTAAATACATTCAGGGTGCTGGTAAAATACTTACCCATAAATAGGGTTAGGGTTATTGTTATTTGTTAATATTATGATATACGTATATAACTAACCCATCTCAACCATAAATCATTTATAAAAATCAGTGATCATGGACTGCACAGAATCACAAAATACAGCTTAATGATATATTACTTGGAAAGCAAAAGACAGCCTCTCCTGCATATTGATTTATGCATTCCCTCTGATGTTAATCCATCCAGCGAATTTTGAAAGCCAGTCGAGTAAGACCAGAGGCAGTGACCTGGGGCCAAAGGTCAGTCAGACCCACCATGGCTACCTGCCAGCAGTACAATGATGCTGGGCTTGGATCAATCGCTGGCCCGCATTACTAGAATAACACACCAGCCCTGGGGGGAAGGTCCCTGGAGGCGTTCACAGGCCGTACACACACCCATACACATCAGTGAAATCTCTGATTGATCATAATAAATGTGCTTCAAATACTGTGGTTGATTGTACTAAACAATCGCAATAAAATACTGTTATTATTGAGGCACATGCTTAAATATCAGCAGATGCAGATGTAGATGACTTAAAACTTTTCCCTATTTCAAAATGTTTCAGTTATTCAGTTTAAGTTAGTGATTAGTTAGCGAATGGTAAGAAGGGACAGACTGTGTTTGAAAATGTATTAATTTTTAGAGACAATCAACATCACCAGTTTGATATGTATTCTAAGTGCGTAGCCACCTGCCAATCAAATAAGGAAATATTTTACAGTAAGGAACATGATTTGTCTTCTGAAGGTGTCGCTCATACATTATGACCAATCCAAAGTCTGGAATAGGATGAGGGGCGGGTCTGACCGATGACCGTTTTGTCAAGTTAGTGTGCACTACACGCTCGTTAGCTAGCTGTTCAGTTGTTTGCGAGGATGGGGTTCAAAAATATTCCGTCTTTGTGGGGAAACAAAAACCAAATGACAGCCACTAAGTTATATAATTAACATGTCAATGTAAATATGCATATCTAGCTGTTCAAGTAACCATGGAACGGGCTAAAAGAAAAAATAACAAGTAATTAGCAGGTTAGAAAGTGACTACCATACTACCGGAAACGCTATATCCATGGCAACGACTCGGGTGCAAAACCAGGAAATGTTTCCTGCTTCTCCGTCACGGATGCTGCAATTGACAGTTTCCCCTGCCTGTATGTATCCAAGTATGAGTTCAAACTTCCACAAACATCTTGGAGGATTAAAATCAATTTGAATATGCTGGATAACTATGAAATTATCTCCATATTCAGCCGTCTCCACCTTGTGAAACTGCCAGCAACTCCTCGAAACCTATCCATGGTAAAATAAATGCTGCTTGTATTTTTACTATGACCAGTGAATGGCAATAAATACCGTTAATAGAATGTTGTAAATAACGTGACTCTTCTTGTCATGCTACTATATGCAGTACTTATATACCACAACAATTCAAAGGGAAATATTTCACTGAACTACATTTGACAGCTTTAGTTACTTTACAAATTAATAGTTAACAGATGTTATTCACAAAATTATTCGCTGGTAAAAATATTTATTTTGTTCCTTTTCTACCTTTTTACCTTTTCTAACTATTGCTATAATTTCAGTGTCACCCATTGCCTTAGATTACCTCCATGCAGTGTGTGTGTGTGTGTGTGTGTGTGTGTGTGTCTGTGTGTGTGTTTCTTTTTCAAGCTGTTTTTTGTTTGCATCTGGGAATAAAACTCACCAATGGGGTTTGACATTTTAATAAGCACCTTCTCAGATAAAACAGTGCATGTTTAACTTTCATGGTCATGTGTGCAGTGTGTACGCAGGAGGTTTACGGTTTGAGTCGGTGAACCTGAAAGTGACCTTTGCTTACATGAGTCATGACAAATCATCCCAGGAGCGAGTGAACCTCTGGAGGCTTCCTGGTCATCCACAACAAAACCTCATTTGCAGAATGTCACGCTGACTGTACGGTGAGTCCCTGTGCCTTCATAGCCGCTATTTTCCAAATACCTCTGCTACCCAAACAGATCTGCAAATCCAAAGTGAAAAGGACACCCCTCTCCTAAACTAAGCCAATAATAAAACACATTCTTTGGTGTTAAATTCTCAAAGGTGAAGTTCTCAGTTCTTGTAATGACTGTAGTTTTGAGTTCAACAATGAGCGTAATTGACACAAATACAAGAAGCCCATGAGTTTAAACAGCTGTAATAGTACTCTTTAAAACAATTCTGGTTTTCTCTCATCACTCTAATAACATTGTTTTTGGCCCTAGCAGGCAGATGCTTTTGGTGCAAAGTCTCTGAAAATCAACTGTACTCAATTAGGGACTGTTGAATAGGGTGGAACATTTAGCATGTAAACAAATATTTCCCTTAGAAGCTGATAGTCGATATAGGACTTGAATTAATCAAGCAGACAGAAACATGACTGATCATGAATGATCATGTCACTCCATAACTGCTGGATCTGTAAATAAATAATTACATTTTTGTCTAGAAGTGCATTTCCCATGGAATGTATTTGTTTTCATTCCCTTGCAGTCTTACATGTAAACAAGGAGTGGTTATGAAGATAAACACATTAATCCATTATCTAGTGTAAATAGATCTTTAGAGAGCTGTGCAGTTTTCCTAGCTAGCCGCCTATGTTCCCTTAGATCTTTATCTGGCTTTCTAAAAAGCTGAAACAAATCAGTCTTTGTGCAAGTTAGCATTTTAACCAAGATAAAACAATGATAATTAAACATTTACAGTATCACTGTGGATTAGATAACATGTCCGTGAGCCATTGAGCTTATTCAGAAGAGGGTTGGGTTTCTATTTCCATCTTTCACTCAAACAGGGTTGATGGGAAAATGTCCCCAGAAACTTCTTCATCCAACAGAATTAAATTAGCTTAATCTTGGATTTAACTGTTGCCACCCCAGAATCCTCTCACTAGTAAACACGCTGTTGTGTTGTGCTTTTGGTAACAAATCTCTTTGGCCTGAAGTCCTGCAGATAATCTTAACTCCAGCCTTTTGCCCCTAAGTAATGGCTTTCTGTAATGGCCCCAAACCATGCAACCCATAATCTGTCCGTATGGTAAAAGGCCACATGGCAGATCCATGAGCAGGGCAAAAGACTAAAATAGACATTTTATAGGCTTTTGACCTATTTTTATTGTCCATTTCTGGAGTTCAACTGTACATTTTTACACAAGACTAGTGGGTATCGGCTAGCTAGTTATTTTTGAGCACACAATGAAGCTGTTGTCTTATATATCCATTCATCCTAAACCTCTTACCCAACAGATAAGGCATTAGTCGGAAAGATGTATTAAAGGCATGTACAGTAATGCCAATAACTGTCAGACCCTGCTGTGGTAAAATGACAGGTTTTCTAAATGGACTGTGTTGCCCAGAAACACAACTTTTGTTCACTGGGACCACAAAAATAACTTGAGTGAATTTAAAGCATACAAATTTAAAAATAAATAAACATAATTAATAATAAAGTGTGTTAAAACAAATATGGTAACAAATTAAGATGGTTGTTACCATATTTTCAGATCTGTTCTTAAACCGCATCGTCACACAACAATAATGTAAAAGCAGTGAATGGAAAACAAGGAAAGACTGAAGAAAAATCTGCACAATGTTAAACATAGTTATTTTACAAATGACAGTTTTTTTCATTTCAGTTTCATTTGCAAAAACGAACGTGATTTTCCTTTTTTCATTGACTCAAATAGATCATTTTCTTCACATGGTAAATAGGTAGCAGGTTGTATACTCGTCCTGACAGTATAATTCAGTGTTGTACTCATGGAGTAATGCCCTGCAGTAGCGATGTCACAGGCCTGTCAAGCCCAGTTTAATCCTATTACAACCACTTTCATCATCACCAAGATATCTAGATTAAATTTCCTGTGTCAACAGCGATTATACTGGGAGGGCAATGGGATTGCTGAAGCATCCAGATGGGCAAAAGCAACTGGAAGTGATCAGTAATAGTATAAGTATAGATTATGTACTTCACCAGTGGCTTGGGATGCTGCACAAGCCTTTGCCCTTTCTGCTTCAAATACCGCTCAGTTATCCATTTGAAGTAGTAAAATCAAATCCACGTGACGCTTCAGTTCCATGTTGAGACCACAAAAAGACATTTTTTCCATCCTTTGATGGAGAAAAAGTGGAAATCAGAAATCCAGAGAAAAGAGAGAAAATCTTGACCAGATGGTCTGTCCAAGATTATCCTCTAAACATGGCTTCCCAGTCTCTCTGAGCCCCTGATGGCAACACTGTCGTTTCAAAGAAGTGGAGGAGTAAACACTGTCCACTCTGTGTCAAGCAGGTCTCTCCACTGGGGGTCTGCATGTTTAGCATCTCTGTGTGTTTGCAGTAACACGGTCAGGGAAGGGTTACTCAAATAAGTGTGGTTTGTCTTTTAACCCAGCTGCATTGAAACGTACAGCACCACCCACATTTGTGTTGAGCTGTATTCCCACATCTGTGTTGTGGCTCAAATATCACTGCCTCCCCCAACGAGCTGCTGCTGTAGCCAGCGGACGCTGCCTCGCACAAGCTTGAGGATTGTCTCATGTCTTACTCATTTGGAGACACCACCCTCTCAGCCTCTGAGATAACCTCACCTCCTACAGCGGGATATTAGCTCTGGGTTAATGGGAACAAAAAGCAGGATATAGTATGAAGACCACACCTATTCTCGTCCTCTCGTCCTCTGCTCCGTCAGGGTTTACCTCATCCTGAGCTGCAGCAGCGGCCTGTTTCACTTCACCGCTGGGTGTTATGTTGACCATCTGACGAAGACAGAGAGGACGGGGTGAGGAGTGCATAATGCATCCGTGGAGCATTGTCAGTGTGCAGAGGTAGGGTGGAGCGGTTGCCACGGTGAACGTGCTCCATTCCACCAAGCTGGCCTCTGATTGGCCGCAGCCGTGGCTGAGGGAAGGAAATTCTGCCAATTGGAAACAATTGATGTTTTGTTGCCAGGCCAAACTGTCCTGACACAAAGCTGACATTTATTGGCTCAAAGGTGCTGCTCAGGTTTGAAAAGGTGATGCAAAAAATAAAAAAATAAAAAATGTGGTGTTTGAAAAAGTGACAGACAATCCAATACCAGTGATGATATTAATGCTATTGATAACATTGATAACCAATTCTTACTACTAGACTGTGTCAATGGCAGGAAGGAAGTGATAGAAACTGTTAGTTTGACATAGTTTTTCCTTTGTTGAACATCTGCCACTGTTTCTATTAACAACATAAAACCACAAGAATGATACCCATTTTAAATAAGCCACCAGCTGAACTGATTTCATTTAAAAATATCTATAATCTTGAGGATCGATTACTGAGGGCTGTCATCCAAGCACAAAATCTAACTCAGCATGGAGCTCATGTAGCATTACGTTATTATAAAATGTGGACTATTTCAGGTTCAGTAAGATTCAGACCTCCTTCTTTATATAAAATAATAACAGATTATCCTCAAATTCAGCTGAATATATCAAACAAAACTACACATTCTATGTTTCAGGCTTGTAATATATAAGATTGAGAATTTATTTACATACTTTAATAAATCTGAGCAGCACATACAAACAGATTATCCTGGCTTTTAATAAAATGTCATCCCTCTATGATTTCGGTCTGTTTGAAGGTGTGCGGCATGAACTTTCTGAGCTTCCTCCTCTGAGCTAAAGAGATGAAAAACAATGAGCTCAGCACGCTTTGTGGAGGATTTGATCTCTTCTAAGTATTCTTACTTTTTATTACCTCCTTTTATAAGTTGGGTGCGAACAAGAAAACTTAGCAAAGCCTTTCATTTCCTTCTTGCAATGTGAAACTGTAAAACAGTGTATAATAAAAGCCCTCTGGATGTGACAGTAAATTAAACTTATGTTTTAGTTTACTAGAGTGTGTTGCACATTCAGGAAGTCACATCACAGCATCAGGTTTTTGTCTGATCTGAAAAGATTTCTTCATCTGTGACTTGAAAGGTATCTGGTGTTGTTTTGACGACCGTGTCTGTGGAAAGTCAGGCGTGCAGTAATGCAAGGTGGCAGCGTATCCTGATGTCATTCATTAGTTGTGCACCTCAAACAACCAGACACTGATTGTCGGCTGCACGTGAGTAATTGAATTGGGCGGGCGTGCCTAAACAATTGGCTCTAATTGCATTACTCTTTTGGACCATGACAACTATTGTCAAGCTGAAATCTGCCCCTTCAGCGCTGCTAATTACATATGTAAAGCAGCAATATTTGGCCCATAACAAGAGGGGAGGGTTAATGGGATAAAATTAATTTATCTGACATGAGCCCTGTTCACATCTGACATGTGTGCACTTGTGATTGAATCTCACTTCCTCAGTTTATATGTAAATAAACACCTAGTCGACACATGGTCGGGTGTCAGGAATGTCAGTAGTCATCTGCTACATATATATGAATTTGTGTACAAACATCCATCCATTTTCTACTGCTTATCACCCATGCATGTTTTTGGATGGTGGGAGGAAGCCGGAGTACCCGGAGAGGACCCATGCAGACATGGGGAGAACATGCAAACTCCACACAGAAAGGCCCCGGGCCGGGTATCGAACCTGGTACCTTCTTGTTGTGAGACGACAGTGCTAACCACTACACCACAGTTTCGCCCAATTTGTGTACATGTATGAGGATATTTTATGTTGTCAGGGTGTGACAGCTGGATGTCAGTCAGCTCTGTACAACTGAATGATAATGATGCACTTCTCATGCCGGGTCTCAGACAAAGACAGACAGACAAAGTATTGTTGCTCCTCTCCTCATTGAGCCTAGAGACTGGTGGTGGGTCACTTTGCTCAGCAACTGCATTGAAAATGATGGCAGCAACAGAGAAGGTTTCGAAGTCTGAATGCAGTTATTATTGCCTCACAGAGGTCATCTGAAAAGTGCAAACGCCCTCAGTCAGCTGATTGTTTCAGTCAAGAGGAGGGTCCAGGGAAAATAACACCGAGCAGGCCCTTTCTTTTTAAATAAATTAAACATAAATTTAAGCTTCCATCCCTACCAAAATAACTTGCGTATGGTCCCTTGAAAGCTCAGATTCCTCAGAGCGAGTTATGTGTCACTCAGGGTGGTGCAGGGAGCGCTGAAGACAGTGAGGTCATGTTTCAGTTTCCTCCTCCCTCTCAATCCTGCTGTGGACTCTTCCTCCTCATCATCCTCCTCCTCCTTGGGGAGTGTTGAGTGGAGCAGTCCTTCACATCTGGAGCCGCAGCCATGGGGCCCAAACATGGCGCCAGCCCCGCGCTGAGCCAACACCACAGCAAAAACGCACACACAGAAACACACACTCATCCCTGTTTGTCCCAAAATGTTGTTGTGCGGTGGCACCAGACAGTTTGCTGCTCACACTCATTTAAGCATGCCGAAGTTCTGCAGTACTGCATGTACAGTTCAGTAAAGCAAAGTTTTCATGTGGCTCACTGAGACAGGAAAGTCACTCCACTTTAAAAACCCTCCCACTGAAGTGCCCTTAAAAGCTTCTTAAATTAATCCTGAGAAATTAACATAAGCAGATACCATTCCTTTCTCATTGAGGCAGGGCAGACCCTCATGCATGTTAATTGTTCTCAGCTTTTTTAATCCAGTCTTCCACATGTGGGACCTGATCCAGTCTGCCTGTTTCTGATTAAGATTCAGCCATGTGGGTCGAGAGATGCGGAGAAATGCCAAGAGATGGATCCCTGCTACATTTTTCTGGCTTTACTGGATCCAGAACTATGGTCTTGATTGGGGGGGCTGAAACTTTATTGTCATGCTCACAGTTGTGATTATCGCTAATTTTCCCAGCTGAATGAAAGTAATACATGCCAAATACAGCTGGGTAATTACATCTGTGGAAAAGGCGGGTAAGAGAGATTCCTTGGTTACTCCATTTTTTAGGTATTTATTTTGATTCTACACCACCCTCAAAACCTTAAAAGTCTACTCTGGGGGCTGGGGGTTTATCCCAGCTGTCTTAGGGCGGAAGGCAGGACACATAGAGACAGACAACCATTCACACTCAAATTCACACCTACGGTCAATTTAAATTAGCCAATTAACCTAATCCCCCAATTTTTGGATGGTGGGAGGAAGCCGGAGTACACGGGGAGAACCCATGCAGACACCGGGAGAACATAGAACACAGAAAGGCCCCGGGATTCGAACCTGGTACCTTCTTGCTTGTGAGGTGACAGTGCTAACCACTACATCACCATGCTGCCCTATAATGGGAATTAAATGTTGTGATGTCTGAAACAGGCATTATGAGTGAGTGATATTCACATTGAAACAGCATCTTCTCCACAACAGTGAGGCAAGAACAAAAAGGACAATGTGCAGTAATTCTGTGCATTATGTGCTGTTTACACTCTCTTTATACTTACTTAACTTCTACACCTTTTATATTTGCACTGACTGGCTTGTGAGCTTTGCACTAAAAATTCCTACATACTGGCATGTGAGTGTACAAGTGGCAAATTATTCTTAATATTATGCTTCAAAATGCTATTTTTTTGCTTATGTCTTCATCTAAACACATCCACTTGCAACAGTTCAGTCATGTTCATGTAGCTTTTAATTTAGTAAGTAATAAGTAAGGCTGGGACAGATACTTAAGTGACATCAGAAAAAGAAAAAGCTCGTCAGCAAACCTCTGAGTTGAGATTATTGTCACACAGAAATTACAAGATTTATCTTTAATGTATGAATGGCTTAAATTAACTGAATTGACTTATTGTCCTACTTTGTAATCTTACTCAAATACAAAAACCTAAAACCCAGAAATTAATTGTGCGTTTAGCGCTTCCTTGTCTTGTAGTCAATGGGAATTTTTTAAAGTTTTTTTTTTTTTTTGTTAGATGCCTGAAACAAGCTTGAAAGATTTTAATTTACGATATAAAATCAGCAAATATCCCACTCGTGAATTTTGAAGCTTTTTCGTGTCTCGAGAAAGACAGTTGCTAAAAATTGAGACTATAAAACATCATCACAGCCTTGTTTTGCTTATTGTTTTGTGTAAACCACATCAGCAGTGTAGTTTTTTTTTATAGCCTAGCGTTAGCTGCATTACATTCACACTTAAAAAATAATAAAAGTTGGGTCCATTTGTGAAGCTTAATTAAGAAGTATCATAAATATTTGCTAGTTCCACATATCCACATACACTTATTTTCTGCAATAATCACAAATCCAGTGGAAACATGTAATCTGCTTTTTGTCTAGTGACCCAGGAGGATGGTAACTTCCTTCCTTCAAATGTTGATTGGTGACACATGACGCCACCTTTTTCCTGTTATAAGTGTACCTCAAACCATTGAGAATACCAAGGAAACTAATGTGAAATTATTCATAAACTGTTCTGACTTTATTTAGAGTCAAATCATTCATACTAAGAAACTTTTTAGTGCCACGAAACACGTCATCTCTTGATGCCTGGACTGTGACCCCTGTGGTCCCTAGTTTTATGGCCCCAGGCAGTATGCAGCATGCTGGAGCAGACCAGGCTGCAGGTCAAAGGGTGATGGAAGATGAAGAATATGATCATTAGGCAGTGTGCCACTTTATTAATAGGTCACCAGGGAGTCCTCCGTCACTGACAAGGCCATCCGTTGTGTTGTGCCTCCACTCTCCAGTCAGCGTGTCAGGTTTCAGCCACATGGAGTGGATTAACTATATGTGGCGCTTTACCAGAGAGACGTCAACCACACCCTGACTAAGCAGTGGCTGGTTTGTTAGGAGGTCCTGCTTTGTTTTCTCTATAAACACAATGTACATTTAAGACTTGTTGTTGCAGGATGGTGCCCGTTTACTGCAGCCGAGGTCACCGTTGTAAAGCAGTCTGAGGAATGTCGCTGGAATTTGGCACCTATTGTAGATGAGAAGAAAAATTTAATTAGGAGCATGTTGAGATTTTACTTTTGTTATTTAGTTCAGCTAATAGCACATTGCCAATAGAGGGATGTAAGATGTTTAACACTGTTAAACAAGAACAAGCTGAAAATACAACACGACAACAGTTACCTATTTACACATCCACACATTGTAGCAACGCTAGCATTTTTTGGAGTCATTTATTTGCCCAAAGGACGCCCAATCACGAATGTCCAGTATCTGCTTTCCTTGGAGCTGTTTTTATGTTGTTATCAACAATAACAATAAATAACAACATGTTGTTATTTTAGCTGCTAATCCACTTTGAGTCTATGGTGCTATGTTCACCAGCTTGTTGCTGCTAAGCAGATAGCCCCTTTCATGGTACACTCAATTATTTTATTCATTGTAAATCTATAAATATACATTTAAAGCCACAATGTTGATTGTTTTCTGTATATTTTTCCATGAAATTCCATTATTTTATGAAACAGCCTGCCATCCTGTTCTTGAATTTGCTTCATTGATCCACCCAAAGGGAAATACTTCAGAGGGATTAAAGTGCAGGGTCAGCTGGAGCTCAGTGGTCCAGACTTTTGTGTGTTTTGCTCAAGGACACTTCAGAAGTCCTGTGAGGCTTTATTGAGCTTGTGTTTACATTGTACACATCCTTCAGTTTGGACGGCACTCAACATTCCTGCTTTTTTAATACATTCAAGTGACTCCAGTGTCCTTTGTGTCATTGTCAAAGCTGCTCGGCATGATTCACACGTTCCACTTGTGTGGATGTAAAGTTTTACAGCCAATGGACGAGTAAAACATTAAACCATGTCCAACAATCGACCAGCTCAGGGACTCTCAGCTTGCATCATGAGCCACCAGTGATATACCACTAGAGCCATTTATTAGCACAACATTAGTAAACTTCTCCCTTTCAAAGAATGCCTGGCTGCAGTCCCAGAACCTGACACAATGCTGAGACTGCAAGAGGCTCTCTTACGCACATTTTATTTATTTTACTCTGTCAAATTGGATAAAACAAAACCTCTTCCATGAGGAGGTGATGAAGCTGTGAATTTGTAGGGACACAACTGAGTAACGCCTGGTGTACAATTTCAATCCATTTAACACCCTGACCTCTCTTTTCCTGCTTGGGTTGAAATAATTGAGTTGTTATACAAAGCTAAACAGCTCAAACTACTTTCTAATACAGTAAATACAATTAAATATTAGTTAAAACAGTTGTTTGAAAGTATTGTTTTCACAGCGGTATAAAATTTAGAGACAATAATGACCTCATTAACTTAAAACACCAGCTCTGAGCAGCTCATAGTACATAATTAGAACCACTAATGCAGTAATTTGTTGAATCAAAGTAATAATTTAAATAGAAAAAAAATTTATTGATCTCCTAGTCATTTGAACTATGTGTTTTCTATGGAAATAATCTTCATAGATGATAATAAAAAAGTGATTTTGTTGTTTTACACTTGTGGTAGTTGAAATTTAAAAAAACAATTCCATTTTTTTCGTTTGATCTGGTTTTATTTATTTTTTTAATTCAATAATTTTATTGTCTGTAGATGAAAGTTTTGTCAAGTTATAACAGACCGGAAAGGTCACTGACATATGCTGAGACAATAAAGTAACTGACTTAATAGGCAGTTTCCGGGCTTGTTACTTACAGTGTCTTTAATAGCCGTAAAGATGGAAATTGGTCGATCAACACTGAAAGGAGTTTTTAGATTCTGTAGCATCAAAAAGATGAAAACTGTCCTGGTCACTTTTCTGTCTACAACCCCTCTCCTCCACGTCTCCACGCCTCGTACATAATAACAACCTAGACTCAGTAAAGCTGACTGAAAATAGATAATAATGTGTTATCTCAGTGACTGAGGTTTTACAGTATGTTTTGCTGCCAGTCCCTCAAAGCAGTCATCAGCGAGGATGTCTCCTCCTTGTGTCCCTTTAGATGCAGCTACGCTCCACTCTGGTAATATTAGCACTGTCTCGTCAAGTCATATACGTCTGTAACAGTGTCACACTGACAGGATGTACATGTGAAGGAGGGCACAGCTAATACTTGACTGGCGTGGGAGCTTTGTAACTTCCTGATGAGTGACTCAAAGAGGTTATCTTTAGTCTGGGAAGTAGACATGAAGATGAGGTCATGCACATCTCACCAGTGAATCTTCTGTAGCAAGAGGCTTTCAGTAAGGCCCAGTTCAACCATATGTATCTAGTCATACAGGTAGTTTTGGATTTACTGGCACAGACTTTTAGATATTAGTCTAAGATTCATGCCCGCACCATGGAAGTGAACTAACTCATTTATGGAGCTTACAGTGCTGAAATAGGCCTCTTACATTAAAATTTAACTGCAGCTTTTTTTCCCACAAACATGACACGATTACACTGGATAATCCACAGAAAAAAAAGATGTTGTTTGTGAATTTTTTATACTATGAGAATCACACACTGGGTGGAGGCAGATCATCAAAACCTCAACTCATAAAACCAAAAGGCTCAAGATGTTTGAGAAAATATGCTTTTGTTGGTGTGTGGATTTCTTTGCCATTAGTTTTGATATTTTTTTTTCACCAAATCCACATATATTTTTGTCTTATATTTAGGGCATTTTGCAGGTTATTTTCCTCATCTGCTCTTGTTCGTTATGCAGGGGAGAGGTGTTGTATTTTATCACCAGATCTTCAGATGATAGATTCTTTACCAATACAGATTGAGGTTACATTTAAACTGTCCCACTGTTATTGTCTTTCATACAGATATAATTTGAGTTTCAAACTCTGGAAACAGCCACATATTCACAGTGCATTCTGAGAGAGACAACCATAGAGCCAGTTATATTACATGTCTTAAAACCACATGGGACAAGGACGCCCCCTCCAACTCAAACAAGGGATCTACTGCAAGTCTTTCTTGCGGTGGAAGATGGGTGATGCTGGACACACTCAGCAACTTGCTGATCAAACAAGTATATATGTCAAAAGGTGTTGAGAAATTAGAGCGATAACATTGTAATGGCCTTGAGTGGGTATAAATCTCAGTGTGCCGAGTGTTTCGAGACAGCCGAGGATGAAGGAGTTGAGGTTAGAAGGTCATGAACCGTCTTTATGAGCTTTGCAGTGACAGATGAAATAAAGATGGATGATAGGTAGAAGAGGTGACTCATTCCTCTGCTCATGAGTCGATCCATCTCCTGTCAGTCAGCAAAACAGGCAGAAAACAACAGTTTCTAGAGGAAAACCTGCTTAGCTGGAGAAAAGCAGTGATGAGCTCTACGAACAAGCAGCCGTGTTTGAACAAAAGGAACCAGTGACTGAGGATGAGGAGTGAAACCTATAAGCTGTAGGTTTGATTTCAGCCACAGATGGACACACTCTTTTCCCCTGACAGACAGGGAGGGCCATGACCTTTGACCCCAGCTGGATGCCAATTCTTGTAGGGGGGTTGTTTCTTGGTGCTGACGGTGTGCTGCTGTTTTAACAACATAAGGACAAAGTCTTTCATCAGGGGAAACAGCCATATGTCTTCCGAACCCCCACCCAGAACGGGGAACCACACCTCTTCCTCTGCTTCCGTCAGGACATTATTGATTCCCTCCAAAGAGCTTTACCTCCTGTGTCAAATGTGAATAAGATTTACTTAAGTGCGGTCCAGTGGCCGCTGACCTCTGCTGACAAATACATTTCACATAAAGACTCACGTGGGTCGCACTTCCCTGTAATCTGCAGGTGAATTATTGAACAACAGGGATGGGACTGAGGAGATAAAGCCGTAATCCCCACCTGCAATTTGAAATCCACTTGATAATTCTGGATAAAATGTGTAGCTGCAGTTTCATGTACGCAATTTCAAACATTGCTTTCTGCTTTTTGATTAATCATTGGGACAGTATTTCTCTCAAAACATGAAGTCTCATTATACGGCCCTGATCAACCTGCTACGTGTATACAGTATTTCTCAAAGTGGGGAACACACGTCTAGATTTTAGAGGAGGAGGTCATAAAGCCTGACAACAACATAGATCTGATTAAATAAAACTGGGGCAAGGCTGTGAACTAGTTCACAGCTAGCTCAATGATTCAATGGTGAACAATTTCAAAAGCTCTGGTAATTACGTTATTAATAATATTTGCATTCTTTGCAAATTATCACTAAACCCAATGATTTTTTACTTTGTTGGCAGTAACAAAACAGTGCCATGCACTTCTCATGCAGATATGTACGCTAACATTACCTATATTTTATAGATAATATAACTTGGAATAAGTAGCTTGTCACAACAATTAACTGATAGCAACACGTTCAGACCAGTAAACATAACTATGATAACAGTAAGATGACCAGCTGTTTCCTGTGCTGTGTGGGTCGTGAACTGATCTGACAGGAAGTTAAATAACATAACTACATAACAGTGTTAGAGAACCTTGTTTGCTGAAACATATAAGGCCAAAAATGTTTCCTAAAGTTGAGGGGAGCTGCAGATTCTGGTGACTGGTCACATTTGACATTTGCTATTATCAATTATAGCTTTCAGAATTTCAGTTTCCCAGATAGTTAACTGATGAGTAATCCAGTGATTCCTGGACTGAACACGTCCCCAGCTGAATGTGTACTTTGCTAATGTCTCTGTGAGGTTTATGAGGACCTGAAGCTGCATGATTACCTCTCTGTGTGAAGCACCACTTCACATGCTCTCAGGCAAAGTGCAGCATCTCTCACTGAATAACATCATGCCAGCAGAAAGTGCGGACAAGTATCAAAGACAAGCGTCAACACAAAACTCCACCAAAAATCCTCAAAATGCTTTTTTGCTTTGCACTTACATCCATAGTTCACTGACATCCATAGTTAAATGATTTAGGTGGACACTTTAGACATATAGTTATGCAGTAGTACTGTAGTAGCTTTTTCTCCTCTGATACTTTTAACTTGAGCGTTAAAGCATCAGCGGGAGTCGTGGCCTCCTCATGAATTAAACATGGTGCCGTCAAAGCCCAGAGGGAGTGTTACCTTACTGTCTGCAGCAGTGGAGGACCGGCTGGGTTCGCCTGTACAAGACTCTCAAAACTTTATAGTCACACTTTGGTTGCATCATCTCACCAGCTCTAGTATTTATAACCCGCTGTAGTGCATCCTAAGGCTGATTTAATACATCAGGCATTATAAGCAGCTTCAGCACTTCTTCCTCCTGATTAACACACACAATCAGCACTTTTCATACCACACACTAACTTTTGGCACACTTTCTCCCTTTGTTCTTGCAGTTTGAGTTTGCCAGACTGAGTTTGCCGTGGCGGATGTGCCGCTGGTGGTCTGGGGCCTTTCCTGATGGAAATGATCCCAAAATGATCACTGAGAGGCTGAAGAGGAGACGTAAACAAGAGACGCCCCAGCAGCCCAAGCAGGGAGAGCTCTGTCAACACAGTGGTAATATGTCATTGACATCAGATACAGGAGCTGCACTTAGATTGTAGAGAAGAACAACAAGCACCGTGTATCTGCAATACAATACATATCATGATTGAGGGGTTACGAGTCAGTATATGGCACACATTGCATTTTGCAAGTAGCAGAAAATAGTGCACAAGAGCATACATTTATGATTTAAATAATGAATTTATTAAGTAAAAAAAAAAAAAAAGAGTACTGCATTTTACTGGATTACTCTGATGGTCACTTCTAATGTCTCTTTAGGAAATTATCTGCAAATAAACTGCTAAATTATTATTATCATTATTATTATTTGTTACCCAAATATGTTGAGGAGTGGGGGACTTCATACTTCATTTGTGTGCGTGCGTGTGTGCACCGCCAAATCATAAACCCGTGTTTGTGTCACTGTGAGCCGAGTAGATAAGAAGACCGTTGAGAGACTGAGTGCAGTGAGACGCTTGTGAGGGAAGTCCTTTGACTTATACAGGAAGCTTGTAAACTGAGCTGGAGTGCAAACAGGAAGTGAGTGATGGATTTCAGGTTTTGTTGCAGAGGAGACAGGAAAAGCTCAGAGTTCCTCAATCGTTCCAGCACATGGTTGAGTTGTTAGAAAGCTGTTAAGTTGTTTCAGTGCAGGAAACAGAGTTTCTGGTGTTGATTTTGGGTCACTGAGTGTCTTTTTAGAATATATTTAGACTTAAAGTGATTTAATTATTACTTGAATCGTGAAATTATTATTTTGTTGCATTCTTGTTTTTTTTTTGAATAAAGAAAAGGAAATACTCCCGTACTTCTACTATAGCAGTGTTTGCAGTTCTTGGTGGTCTAGGGGTCGTGACCTCCTACAGCAGGGACAGGTGCTGCCACATTTTTCCCATCCGGCTGCATCTGTTGCAGACAGTTACCTTTAAATAAAGCAACTTCCTTATTGTGTGACTACAAAAGTCACCACTCATTTGTTTGTGAGACTGTATGTGCCCTTTTTAGGTATAGATGGGTATAGGTAAATTAGCCTGTTTGTACTGGAATAATTTGGGATAAAATTTGTTTAATCACTAACAGTTGAAATTTGTTCCTTCCCTCCACTTCCTCATCTACTCCTGCTTTTGTTTCCTGGTTAAACAAACAAAATCACCATCATCATTAAATTAAATGGCAAGGCAATCCATGTGCCAAACAGCTTCCTCTCAATTTCACAGAGATGATTGGTCATGATTCATTCAGGATACAATTACCATTTCCATACAGTTTATCTTCTGCAAGCCTGAACAGAGAGCAGCGATCTAAATGGCGGGTTGATGCTGCTTTAGTGTCAGGATTACAAAAATGAAACTCTGTGAGTTCAACAACTGAGCCAAACCTGCGGATGAGACAAACAGAAAGCCTGGAGGTGGCTGGAGGCTCTAGATAAGAGTGGAGTTGTCATCCTGTTTAGTGCCAAAAACATGCACCGTATTTGTACACATTCCTTTCTCCCTTGACATACATTGTATTTATGTATTTATACTTTTGCATGGCAATTTGTCTTGAAGAGAGAGAGACATACTTTATTATCAGGTGTGTTTCTCCAGCCTACAGGCAGACACCTGTGAGTGGGCTTTTTGTCCATGTAGCTGATGAACTCTTTGAGCAGTGCTCCTCCATGACAGTGCGTCTTTACACTCAGCCAGAGAGTTCATAGGTCAGATTCTTACCTCTTTTTTACTTACTATGCCACTGGTGTCACATTCCCCTGAAACTGATATAGCTGACACAAAAGATGGATTTACTTTCCTACCACTTTTTGTGCCACAGCTGCAGAGGTTCAGAAATAGCAGCCCCATTCACAACTGACACCCTGAAGTGAAAGTCACTGACTCGCTGACACTTTGGATTTTTGAATCGCAGTGCCTAAACATAACAAACTGCTGCTGAAACTGCTGCACCCAAATGTTTGAGACCAGAGATAGATCTGCTGACGTTTTGCAGTCAAGTCCTAAAGCAACAAGTTTTTGGCTGATCATATAAACAAATAAAGGGTAGATATCACCCATGGCAGCTCTTTAGTGCTCAGCATTAAATTTGCCTCCTGTAGCCATAATTGTCCAAGAAAGCAGTGTAGACTGAACAATAACAGTCTGTCTTGTGTCCATTATCTTGTTACAGTGATTGGCAGAGTAATGACTTTGCACATATCTGCGTTGCTGTGGAGTTAGATGCAGAGCTGTGCTGTCTGTGACACAGAGCAGGATGTATATGCATGCCTGTACAGTCTCCCTGTAATCAGCATCCTGGCTGCTGGAGATAAGGCAAAGTGTCACAGTGTGAGGCTGCAGCTGTCTGTCTGTCAGGAGACTTCAGGGCAAAGTATCCACAACAGTAACACCGCTGTGGGCTTCACTGGGAGTGCATTATGTTACTACTCCACCGTCATTATCCAACACACTATACCACCCTAACAGCTTTGCTATATAGTCGTTAATGAAACTTGAAGCAAAAGAAAGAAGAAATAGCTTAGTTTCAGTCAGTCATCTAGGTCAGTGATTCCCAACCAGCAGTATGCCACAGGGTACTTCAGCAGTTACCAGGGGGTATGTGGAGAGATTGTGGAGTAGCTAATTTAATTTAATTAGCTAAGATTGAAATTATGATTTGATTTTAAAAAAATTACACATTGAGTCAGCTGCAATGGCTGAACACCACTTTGAAAGTGCATTCAGCAAGGACTCAAGCAGCTATAAAAGAGTAAATAGCTAAAACAGATGAATAAAACAGTTGAAATGGGTCCTTGTTGTGACTGTTGTTGGGGTCTGTTGTGACGACAGCCTAAAAACCTGCTAGTGGATGGACACCAGCCATGAAGGATGCTGTCAAGCTGAAGAAGGAGGCCTCTCCAATTTGGGTGGCCCAGGGGGGCTCTGGACAGGTACTGGCTGACCAGAAGGGCTCATCTGCGGCAGACGTCCAAGCAATTGCCAGGGTTGATCCTGTTTGTGATGTTCATTGAAATGATCTCAAGTCAGGGTCTGGAGGGAGAGCATCTGGTTTGAGGATCTCACAATCACATCTCTCTTTGCAGATGATGTGGTTCTTTTGGCCATATCAGACAGTGAGGTGGTCTACGAAGCGGTTGGGATGAGAGTCGTACCTCTAAGTCAGCTTGTGATTCTCTTCCAGATATCGGTAGATTACTGGAGGGATTATGTGTGTCTGGATTGTGAATGCCTCAGGATCCCCCGAGGAAGAGCTGGAAAGCATTGCAGGGAAGAGGGATCTTCCACAGATTTCAAAATTATCACTGACATGGAGGGTGTTTTTATGTTACAATGAGCTTCCTGTCAATCACAACCTCGGCAAGAAAAGAATGAACACTCCCTCAAAAACATGTTACCTTATAAACCTTTGAATTATTATTAGGGCATGCTGTCAACAGTCAGTTACTTTGCAGCTGCGATGAACAACATTTTCATTTTTAAAAATAAAGAGTATACAAAAAATCTATACACAGCAAAAAAGTTAAGGTGATATAACCAGATGCACTGTATGTGCTCCAACAAATGACTGTTCTTTAAACAGTTGACCTCAAATAGGAGGTGAGGAAGTCATCTTTCCTAAACGAATAGTGGCTCTGTAAAGCATCTTTTATTACCTTTAAAGAGTAATTTTTCCTCATCGCTTAGACCATAATTTACTTTTAATATCTTCCATTCTTTCCTGATTGCTGTTGGACTATTAACTCAAGGAGGGCTTTTAGAAAAACAAAGCCCCACTCCTGTAGATTCATTTCATCAACAGTCCTGCTCTATAAATCAGCTTCCAAACCCCTTAGTCAGGGAAAATATATTCCATGTGGAAGTTGTACTATGTTGCATCAGCCAAGAGAGTGGGAAAAAATGTTTTTAACATGCAAAGAGGGCTCTGCGTGGCTATGTGAGTCTGGGACAGCTCCACAACCAGAGCGCCGTCTTTATGAGCCCACAGACACAATCACACTGGAACATGTGGTTTTGATCGCTCACGTGCAAGGCCGAGGCCAGTTAAAGCACCAGTACACAACGATCACTCACTTTGCTGCAGCAATGAGAACCACATGCCAGTTTAAACCCAAAATTCCCTGATCCCACTCCCTGTTTTAAGTCATGTCTTTTCCCGCGGGAGCCCTGTTACCAAGCTTGTGAACAATGGCTCTGTATTCATTCAAGTTTTTCAAGCAATTGTGAGTCTCTCCCAAACACTTTTATTGTGATATTGTGTTGTATTGCCTGATGTTAAATAGTAAAGGAATTAATGTTTTCTCTGCCATAATTTCAAAGATGTTTCTCAGACACCACACCGTTGATCAATTCAGATATGAACAAGATACCTGAAGTTAAATCAGCTTTTCCGTGTTTAGCTGTGATACGATTTTCATGCTGGGAATGTGAGACATAGAGCAATATTAGCATTCATTTGTAGTTTCTATTTCCATCTGGTAAATGTATGTGCAGTATTATCTGTCTTTCAGCTCTGCTTTGGTCTTTATTGACTCCTGTGGGAAATATCAGCGTTCACTGTTAAGTATGTCTGTCTGCAGTTTGGTGCTGTCTGAAGTTAAGCTGCACATTGAGGTGATCATTTTCTGTAGTTTCGTCACTAAAAACGACCCCTTTCACATTGTCACATGATACCTTGTTATTGTATTACACATTAAAGCTGCTTTAAACACACAGTGGTTTGTTTTTATAATTACTCTGGAGGTGGAATTATTCATAAAATTTACTCTGTGAAGGAAGGGAACATAATACATACTCTGCTCCCAGACAGTGTGCTATTTTTTTTTCAAACTTAGAGGCATTTAAAAGTGGGAAATGGGATGTTAAGGCCAAAGTCTAAAAATTCTGTTTCCAGTTTCAGTTTTCTTTTAGATCTGCTGGTGTTTTTTTTTCTATTAAATCCATGTAAATATGACTTTTGTAACTGAGAACTTGTGATGGGCATGTTAATTTTTTTACATGGAACTAAAAAGAAAATCAACATGTGTAATCCTAAAAAACACACACAAAGCAATATAACATTTGGTGTTTTCTGTAATAATCAGCACAAATATATCAGTTTGGTTTATCTAGTTTTTTTCCAAAACCCATTTCCTTATGAGCCACTTCCCAGGTCTTGCCTGACGTATCACACCTTCTCACTAACTGGGATCTAGCCTGTTTGCTGCTGTCTGTGCTGAGATGTCTGCACGTTGGCAACATCATGTCATCTGTGTCCCTTTGGTGTCATTACTCTGAGTCTACTGATCACCATCAGGCTAGGGGAAAAAACTTTCAAATTCCCCACCCTACAGCTGGGTAATCCCCTCCTCTGGTCCCACAGAAAACCCACAGTGGACACCCAGGCTGAGATTATAGATACATGTTTCTGCTGTGCAGTGGAAAGTGGACAGGTCCTAACCCTGAACTGGTGGCTGTGTGATGACCGGTGAGGTCTTACCAATGTGCTTGCAATGCGTCTTTATCTCTCTCTGTCTCTCTCATGCTGTTGTCATTGCATTCCTGCTCTGACCCTGACGGCCATTCATTGCTCACTTCAACACACATTCACTTCTAAAAGAGCAGGTGACAAACCAAGAATACTTTCACTCTGTTGACAGGCGGCATGCCACTGTGAGAGAAGAACATAGTGATGACATGACACATTTTCAGCCACCCCGTAGAAAGAAGACATTATAGATTAACGTGAGGCTCTCTTTAGTGTCCAATGAGGTTATTCGGTCACACTCTGAGGATATTATTCTTCTCATGGAAGCTCAAGGGCTCAAGGCCATTTATGCTCCAGCTACAACAGATCAGCCTTTTATAAAAAAAAAAGTTTTTACATTGTCCTGTGTGACCCCCTCACTGTTATTTCTGTCCATTCTCTCAAACGCCGCCATAGATAATGCATAATGCACTTCACCATTCTTCCCCCAGATTAAGCCGAGGGGGATATTGTGTTTGGGAGCTCTGCAATGCACTGAGAACCAGGCAGGCTGAGCGGGCTGCTAGGAGCAGGACTAAAGCAACGGGCCTGTGGTGTCCCTCCAGGGCGCCACTGGGAGAGCCTGAGTGTGGAAGCCATCAAGGCTCCAGCGGCTGATGGGTTCTGACAGTGTTGTGGTAGAGCCGCTCTGCCGTAAGAGGTACATAGGAAACACGGTGTGGTTCACATGGGGAGCTCTTTTTCCATCCACAACTCGGCCTCAGTGGGGTGTGTGTGTGTGTGTGTGTGTGTGTGTGTGTGTGTGTGTGTGTGTTTTAGGCAACATTTCCATATTTCTGCCACAGAAATCTCTCGCTCTTTCTGGCCACATCTTAAAGGGACAGTGTAATTTTTGGGGGGATCTTTTGAACAGAAATGGAATGGAATAATATTCATAACTATGTTTTCTAATCGCCTCAAACTAAGACTCGTGTTTTTGTTCATATCTGTACAGGGAGCAGGTCCTCTTCACACCACGTTGCCCCACATTGTTTCTGCTGTAGACACTGGCTAATGTCGCAGTTTTACGTTACCTGGAAACCACCGCCGTTCTTCAACCCACTTGCGAAACTACAGTAATGTGAGCCACAGCGTGCAATTTTTATTAACTTTATTAAAGTAAAGTATCTGAGCATTAACCCCACCACTGTTGTCCTGCTCCCCAGAGTGGCTGAATTAACCCGAAGGCCCTTTGAATAAAACTTCCCAACAGATCTCAAGGGTTTCCAGTTTGCTGTGCTGAAGCCTCACACACGTTTTCTCAGGGCTTGTGTGTCGAGGTACGCCGCGTGGGAAACACTTGCATTCCACACCCACTTGTTGACCTCCCTGAACTCTCACTGTGCTTAATTCCTCGACGTTACCTTGGCCGTGGGGAGAGGATGTCCACCTCACAGGGAGGAGGAACATATGTGAGGGGGAACCTCTCGTTCAGCAAAAATAAACTTATGACACATTTGTGTGGGAGGCATCTGTTTTCATGAATTTATTCACATCTAGCACTGCTTGAGCACTTCATAGATACCGAAGGAAGTCATACTGGATCGTTATTGACATTTATATATGACACTTTATACACAGACATCTTAATTTTCTCAACACTTCTTGCTCGTGCTTGCATATATCAACAGTCAAGTGCCAGATGTCAAAAAAAAGCAAACACGTACAACAATAAACTTGGTTTCGTCAACACAGGAGCTCTCTGTTTAAAGACACATAGTTTTGATCTGAGTCACGCTGCACCACGTGAGGATCTGATCGTATGTAAACTTCTCTGTGTGACTCACGTTTGGGTTGGTATCATAAAAGTCTTGTCACGCAGCACAGATTAGTTTATGTTTAACAGCAGAATATCGGTTGATTGTAAACCTTGTGTGATCTCCATGAGTGGTAATAATATCTAATTTCATGCAGTTTTCATCACCTCAGAGTTGGAAGAATCAAGGCTTTCCAAAGGAAGTGAAAAGTCATGGGTAGAATTTCATCCCCTGAACTAAACCACAGTGCAGATACTGATTGAGTCTTGCACTTCCATAAAGTTGGAGATTTTTCAAGAAGGAAAGATGAAAAAATAAATGGTCCAATTATCCTGATGTTTAGTTCCTGTTTCAAAACCTTTGGCTCCGATGATTCCCATTATCCAACTAGCATCTATGTTCATTTGTGTTGAATCACATGTCTGCTCTTTTGGCACTTCAGGCCCTGTCATCAGGCACCAAATGGGAGGTGGAGCACCTCTTTGTAAAGGAGGGTAGTTAATGCATCGTCTGTAATATCTCTACCGAACTGCTTTGCCCGTATTGACGGTATAGCTGCACTATCTGTCTATCAACTGCATGTAGAATAACTCATAACAAAACTTCATATATATTTCTGCTGTTTATTGAGGTTAAAGTTAATATCTAAAATGCATTTTTATTGATTTAATTACCTACGCTTGAAACCCATTTAGTTGTTATCCATGTATTGTATTAAAAGTAGTAAAAAAGGCCACAAAAATATAATCGAGGGCTTACTGAAATATCTTTCCTGGATCCGTGCTGTAAAAATGAAACCATTCAGTGATTATGAATGCAGCAACTGTATGTTAATTAGTGGTGCCCAGATAGGGGCAGGTAGCCTCATAAATCTAAGCTGAAAGCATCTTTAGAGAACAATTATGCAATTACAAAGAAATATGATTTTCTCTGCTGACCTTTCTCCAATTTTCAAAGCAAAGCTCTTAACGTGTACGAACACACCAAGCAGCCGCTCATTGTGAGGGTATCAACGTTATCCAGGTGTCTCCTCCTGTTGCCTTTTGTCTGGAGTTATTTAAAGGCTTGTGTCCATTTTACCTCTTTTTTAAAAGAAGCTTAATCTTATTTCAGAACATTTCCATGACAGGAGCAGTTTAACTCTTTTTTTTTTTTAGCCTCTAAGGCGTGTGCCAGATGCCCTCTTTTCTTCCTTGGGGCCCTCATATTCAAATCACAGCAGCTGGGAAGTGCTTTGGTAAGAGACTGGGGGGGTTTTTAAGGATGTAATGGGTTGGAGGGGTGGAGGGGGGGCTTATTTGGCCAGCGTATAATCTGGCACACGTCGATAACAGAGAAACGTCAAGGTTCTCAGTCTTTGATCCACGTTTGCAGTGTAAGGCCTGCAGCCTGGGGGTTTGCCTGGTTTTTCAGGGCTTTTCTTCGGGGTGTGAAGGCGCAGGAGAGACAGGCACTGATGGTAGGCGGGGGTGGCATGTGGCTGGAGAGACAGCAGGTTGTCTGCCCACAGGCAGTGATGCTGCAGCAGGGGCCGTCGTAGGGGAGCGCACATGTCACTCTGTGAGACCCACATTATTTTCTTTGTTAGTCTCCGTGTGGGTAATAGATTCTGCCCGCATTCACTGCCAAGATGTGATTTTAAACAGTATGCTCCCACATATGCTGACCCTGGCATTTCAAATTAGCTTGCAGTGAGATTTTTTGTTTTATTAAAGTAACATGGAGGCTACAGTACTGTCCTCTCACAATTGTTTTCAGATTATGTTTTACCTTTAATGTATTGTTAAGATTAAAGAGTGATGGGTCCTGGGATTTGATCAAAGGTCATAATATGCAGAACACCATCTTTCCATTTATTTTACTAGCCCATTGTGTCCTCTGTGAGGCAAATCAATACAAGAAAACAACAAAACAATATGACCATATGTTTGATTTTCTATTAAGAAAAATCATAATGCTGCAGGGTATAATACTATTTTAGATAGAATCTAATTTTGTGACAACATGACAATGTCAGGTATTAAAATAAATTCAGTATATAGAACTTTAATGTAGCATCAAACTACTTACCTGAACAGAAAATGAAGTCACTCTCCGACATCAAGCATGTCCATGTTACCATGGAAAAGTAGCGCCCTGTTTTCTCAGTTTGCACTTTTGCTGTTTTTTACCCTGTTACTGTTATCAGCACCAGCTATAGGCTCACTAGCGCCATGTTGAGAACCATTGAGAGACTAAAATGAGCCCAATCCTGTATTGAGCAACTTTAAAACAATGGTTTTCTTTTGGGAGTTTTGGTTTGTCGACACAGAGCCTTGACCTCAACACCTACTGTGTCTTACACCTTTAGGATGAATTGGAACACTGATGGCAAGAAGAGGCCTGATCAGCCAGCATCAGTAATCAGTAATAGTTTTGTTTCTGAATGACAGCTGAATGCCTGCAGCCAGGGTCCAACTGAAACTGAAACTGCCAACTGTCACAGACAGAGAGGTTCCGCTTTTTAGAGATAAGGAGATCTTACAGTCTGTTAGACAAACTTCCTTCTGGCACTAAGCTGGAAATACCACAAGAGGGAGAGTACAGCTGTCCCTTTATTGTGCATGGTCTGTAGGGAGGCCGCTTTGTCGTTTCTCATGGATCTGTGTTGTTCAGGGCTCTCAGACTGACTGAGACTCTCCCCAGAGGTCTATGTCAAGCCCAGAGGGTCAGGAGACGGGACGCAATTGTCACTGTGGATCGTCCTCACAGAGATGGCTCGAGGTAAAAAGAGGAAAGGAGAACACTCAGATTTACCCAAATGTTTCGTAGCCACATTATCTGCTAAAGACAAAGGGTATATTACTTATTTTTTGGCATTAAATGAAAGTTAACATGTGTAATTCCATGCCATAAATTGTCTCTTTAACATTACCATTTCTTTGTCATGTGAGATGGTTTTCATCTGCACTGAAGCAACAAAAAAAAACATACTTTTTCACTCACATTTAGTGGTTATGAGGCAAGCAGCAATGTGGTTTTATGTATCAAGGTTTT
Organism: Synanceia verrucosa; assembly: GCA_029721515.1. Classification (NCBI taxonomy): domain Eukaryota; kingdom Metazoa; phylum Chordata; class Actinopteri; order Perciformes; family Synanceiidae; genus Synanceia; species Synanceia verrucosa. The sequence goes on from CM056559.1 coordinate 6,033,838, forward strand.
AAGATATTTGTTTTGCCAAGTCCGCTGATGTGCACAGTCACCAGGGGTGTCCTGGAGCAGCAGGAGTTGAGTTTGAAGCAGGGGCCAACGCTGGACAGGAGTGCCGGAAAATCTTGGGAATCAGAGAAATTTATTGTATTAGCTGTTTTCAGGGCAAGTCCTTCTGCACTGATTTGGATTTGAGGAGGAAAACTAATCTGCCTGTTAATTATCCAACCTTATCCATACTGGCCTGTACAAGGCTCAGGTGGTGGTGTTTATTCAGAGAAAGACAAAGAGAGCCTTGCAAGGCGTTGACTTTTTTCTTAACAGGAATGGTGCGAGATCGACACCTTGTGGTAGAATGGAAAATGGTCACTGTCACCTGTGTTCCATGGAGTATGAAGTACCCACAATTAAATGAAAGTTGTTTTTTTTTCAAACTAAATATGGCAGAACAAAAGCATTTAAAAAAAAACTTGCATTCCCTATCATGAGATAAGGACAGAATAGAGTGAGAATACATGGAATAGACTTTATATTATTCAGTGACTAAATCAGGTGTGCAGCTCAAGCGCTTGTCAGGAGCTTTAATGAAATCTGATTATGGTGACAATTGGTGGAAAATACTATGACTGAGTAAAGCTAGGAGCCCAGAAATGCACTGTATGTTGATTAATTTGGTCTTCCTTGTCTTCTGAACCAGGGTTCTTTGAGGGATGAAAGAATTTCATTCATCAACGACTGCTTCACTAAGTTGATGTGCATTATGACACTTAAGAAACTTAACTGACTATATTAGTCAAAATCGAGTTTGCACTTGAACCTCCTAAAACCCACGCTCTTGTTTGATATGCATTTTTAATTTCTGATTGCTATTTGGGCTTCTTGAGATTAGTGTAAAAACGAAGCATCATCTTTTGACATGATTTTTTTTTAGTATTATGGTACAGACAACCCAAAATCAAATGTCCAGACATGTTTATGCCAGTTGTTAGGAGGTTAAAGATGAATTTGGGGATGAATGAGGACTACATAAAAAAAAACAGAACTCGGTATTCTGAGCGGCACTCTTCACCTCGTCCAGCAGGGGGCGGTAATGCAACATTGAGGACCTTAACTGCTGTTAGACCTTGAAGCAGAGGAAGACTAAGGGGCCATTGATTGTGTTGTTAGCTTCTAACTAAGCGATTAGTTTGATCGTTTGGGTTGTGTCACCACTGTCTAATGGACCGCCTGACATCTTTTGGAAGTAAGTATCGATAGTGCTATTATAGTTAAACATGACCGCTGCAGTTTGACTTTAAATACATCGCTGCTGTCTCTAGTTTGTGTCACATTAGCGCCACTGCAGCTAACATTGTTTGGCTAGCGTTATCGTGCAGCTATATCCTACACTTTTGCACACTTGTCAGTCTTTTAATTTATGCTATTGCTAAATACAGTCTGTCTTTTTTTGCTATCCTATTATATAAAGGTACGCTAGTAAAAGCCAGCGTTAGCTTAGCTTTCAAAAGCACCAGTTGTTAGCTAGCATTGAGGCTATCGTTACAATCAGTGGTTTGTTTATACCCGAACATTAGCATTCACTTGATTTAACTTAAGGCTTCTGTGAGAGATAACTGTTCCAACAGTCTAGTGTATGAGTGATCAGCCTCCATCACAGCTAACGGTAACATGCTAGTCTGTCATGTTGAACACTAATCACGTTCTTTTCAGATGATCCTTTTGATAAACCACCTTGCAGAGGTTGCTCATCTTATCTGACTGAGCCGTACATTAAGTGTGCAGAATGTGGACCCTCACCTTTTTTACTCTGCCTCCAGGTAAGTAAACATATACACAAGGAGAGCTCTTGTTTATTACCAGACTGAAATATATGTTTGTATTTCAGTGTTTCACCAAAGGATTTGAGTACAAGAAGCATGAGAGTGATCACAAATATGAAATCATGGTGAGTAGAATAAAACACTGTTTAACACGTGCAGATACTCACCATTAATACTCACTCTTTACTCTCAATGCAGACATCAGACTTCCCTGTGCTGGAGCCTGGCTGGACGGCACAGGAAGAGATGGCTCTGTTGGAAGCAGTCATGGACTGTGGCTTTGGAAACTGGTGAGTGCTTTCTTAATTGCATCTCAGTCTGTGTCTTGGTCAGGTGCTATATATTTTTACCAATAATCTGCATTTGCGGAACCCTAGTCGTTGACCTTGTACTTTGTCCTCTGCTGTACAAACAGGGAGGCAGAACCATGATCTTTTCTTAAGTCTGAAGTGTTTCCATGGTGGCGGCACATAATTTAATGTGTAATATGTCTAATGAGGGTCCTAGAAAAGTGCAGATACTAATAGTGGAGGAATGTAATATTGTTATTGTGTGACTAGACTGTAATTTGCAGAGCAGCTGTAGTTATTTTTAGCACTGTCACAAATGGGCCTAAGGGGTTGCAGCTTATCATGATTTATGATGAATTTTATTTGTCGTATGAAATTGTCCTGTGAGTAAAAGCTTTATTGTGAAGCTGTAGTGCTTTACATGCTTTTGATTAGACTTAGTGGCATTATTCCTTTCTTGGAAGTGTTGAGTGAAAGTCCTTTCCGGTTATTATTTGTATTATTTAACTGTGATACAATCACACTAAGCTGCACTGCGTGAAATTAGTAGTAGTAATTTAGTCATAACCCTTTCTTTGAGCTTTCTTTGAGAAACTAAGATTTCTTATTTGTGCCATTTTCCCCTTGCAGGCAGGATGTGGCGTATCAAATGCGCACTAAAACCAAAGAGGAATGCGAGAGCCACTATATGAAGAATTTCATCAATAACCCGCTCTTCTCCTCCACCTTGCTCAGCCTCCGGAAAACAAAAGACTCACGCTTTGCCGAGGGTGCAATTCCTTTCAAACGTAAGTATCCACTTCATCTGCTTTCGTCATTGTTGTCCTCAGTAATGTTACTGATGTGTCATGAACCTTGTCATCATATAATAATATCAAACAGCATTCAGATTAGGTTTTAAAAATAATGTATTGGCCTAGAAAGGAAGTCCGACAGAAGCACTTTAGTCGGAGGGCTTCAAGTCTCCATCTGTTGCAGCGTTTGAAATGACTGATATAAGCAGTGCAAAACCAGATTTTGGAAGGAAATTTCACATGGTGCAATTTTTGTTTCAAACTCAATACAAAGAAAATGCTTATGCTGTCTTACTTCTCTGACTTTACAGCTTCTGATGATCCCCCCCGGCCCACATTTGACTCTGTGCTGTCTCGAGATATGGCTGGATACATGCCTGCCAGAGCAGACTTTATGGAGGTGAGGGGATATGTGTCCTATACTTAATCATTGATGTGCCAACACATCCTGTCGATATGAATTATTATGGGCGGCACGGTGGTGTAGTGGTTAGCACTGTCACCTCACAGCCCGGGGCCTTTGTCTGCGTGGGTTCTCTCCAGGTACTCCGGCTTCCTCCCACCATCCAAAAACATGCATGGGGATTAGGTTAATTGGCTAATTTAAATTGTCCGTAGGTGTGAATGTGAGTGTGAGTGGTTGTCTGTCTCTATGTGCCCTGTGATGAACTGGAAACTTGTCCAGGTTGTACCCTGCCTTTCACCCTAAGACAGCCGGGATAGGCTCCAGCCCCCTGCAACCCTATGAGGATAAGTGGTAGAAAATGGATGGATGAATAAATATGTAACATGGCCACTAGATGGCACAGTATTCAATATTATTATTGTTCATTGTATTATTTTTCACTGTCCTGCCAGGAGTTTGACAACTATGCTGAATGGGATTTGAAAGACATTGACTTTGTGGACGATGATTCAGATATTCTACGTGGTGTGTAGAATTTGTCCTTAAAATTAATGTTTATTTCATTGACATAGTGGAAGATAATGGTCTGAAATACGACATTTACTTTTGTGTGTTGTTCTCTTCCAGCTCTCAAGCTTTCAGTTGTGGATATATATCATTCAAGACTAAAAGAGAGACAGCGGAGAAAAAAGTAGGTCCTTTTTTTTCCTCCTTTAATGATGAATAAACAGTATTGATGTATTCAGCATCATGTACGTTACCTCTGTGGATCAGAAGATGGCACTAAAAGCTTCTACGTTCTACATTAGGAGCCTGATTTCCCAAAGATACTTTTTATTCTTTCGGGTTGAATGAATGCATTTCACACTAAATTAGAATTTACAAGGCACACTATTTCAAATCCTTATTCATATTCATGAATTCAAATTCAAATGCTAATGCATTTATAATGTAAATTCTATTAGTATTTGTTATAAGCCCTTTAAAGACATAGGTCCTGGGGGACTGGGGTTGTTCAGCAGAGTGGTTCTAATAGCATATTTAGGCCTTTTCCACAGACATTCAGGTGCAACTCACAAGCTCTGGGAACCTCTTATAAATACTCTCTTAAATACTTTTACAAATGGAGGAAATTTGTCTGTTTCCAAGTGAATCCTGTGCATTTCAAACTGTGGCAGGTAAAAACAGCAACGTTTGGAAACGGTTTAAAAGCAACTCAATATGTTTGTGATGTTGCACATGTTGTGCAAAAAAAAAGTAATGTCTGACTATCAGACTCTGAAAACATCGTTAGTATTTAATTTGCAATGACTGTTGGCCAAACAGAACCAGCAGCTTGAAGAGGAGGAGTGAAAGTCATGGGTAATTGCCTTGTTAATTATCTATAAAATTAATAATTTGCATACAAAAGTGTCGGTCAGTTGGTGCTCAGTCTAGAGACTCTTTAGCCATTATCTGTCAGTCCACAGTCAATCCTTGCTGTAACGGATCCATCACTAAATCAAGTTTTACGAGTTGGTGCTTCCTGAGCATGGAGGAATGGCATGTCTGGCTGGGGAGGCATGTGGGTCTCCTTATTCCCTCCTCTTTCCATGATCCTTATTTTACCCCTTTTAGCATGTAGCTTGTCTGCGTGTTTTCCCTGTTATTGAGCCCTGAAGCCCACTACACAGCAAGCTTCCAGACAGTTTGACTGATGTCTCAAACCCAGTCATTGAACTAATTTCACCTTGCTGCTGTTCACAAGACTGAAGTGTATATTGAGTTTCCAGAGGCATGATCATTTCATAGACTGTACCAGCCAAGATGATAGCTTTTTGGAAAATGCCAGGTTTAATGTCGCTGAGATGCAGCAATCACAATATGAACTTTCACAGTTATAAATCTACATCTTCATTTCTTTCAGGGTTATCCGAGACCACGGACTGATCAATCTGCGGAAATTCCAGAGTGAGTCCTCTTGTTAAACTCAGATGGGCCGGGCTGTGACAGTATTCCTAGCAACTTAGGGAGGCATCTGGTATCCAGCAGCCAAATCGCTGCTCAGGGTTTCTATGGATGCCTACAAACAACTGCGGTGTAATAACCATCGTTAACCTCAGAGGCCCTTCGGGCTGCTGAAGTGTGGCAACTGACAGAGCTTGTATTTATGATCAAGGCTGTGAATAGTCTGTGTCACAGCATAATGGCTCCGCTGCGAACAGATCCCTGTGTGATGATCACTGCTGCCACATTGACAGAAATGCAGTCATTGAGGCCTTCATTTATTGATCCACCTGTCACAGGTTGGATTTCAGTGAGCTCTGTAATGTAATTATTTGCATCTCTTGGGTTTTTTTGAGATCAGACAGGCGAGGAAGGGCTGTCTTTTTTCCTTTTAACTACGTCCGACCACCCATTGTTGTATCTCCACATGTTGCTCTGTGAAATGGGCTGTGGTTTTGGAGTTGAAGAGTTCTCCCCTCATGTTTTATTTATGCATCCTCCAGTTAGCCATCCTCCCTTTTTTCTCCTCCATTCCCTTATCTCCCCAGTCGTTCAAGACAAAAGGGAACTCGGAGTAGCTGTAGAGCTGCAGACTGGTTGTCATGGAGACTGTCAAAAGACTGTGTGTCTGTACGGTGCGTGTGTGTGTGTTCATGTGTGTTCCACATGCAATAATGGAGGCAGTATACGAGCCCAGGAGGCTCACAGTATCATGTCTCAGTAAGTGCTGGAGTCAGATTGACCAGCTTTGTTGTTTGACGGCAACAGTCTGTCTGAAGTCCAGTCGGGGCGTGTTACATTAGATGATTCACATCTGTGTTGTTGTGTTTGCAGTCACTGTTTGTGTGCAGCCACACAGAAGTCTAGTGTTGGTATCTCCTTTGAGACAACATTGTTCTGTGTGTCCACTGTTATGTTTAAGAGCAGTTGGCAGCTGCTCACTGGCACTCACATGCAGGAACCTGATAGGAACTTGACCAGTACACACACACTCAGACACACAGCTGCTCCTCTCACACCCACACAACAGCTTTCCTCTCTAGCTTTGACATTTGTCTGTTACTCAGCAACACGGGCGATGCTTTGAGGCGAAAGCAACAAGCTGTGCATGCTTGTAGACAGAGTGAAGTGGTGACTTAAGGGTTTATTTTAAGGGCAGCGAGGCTTCGATCTGTTTGACACTATTTGCTTGCTGTGCTCTTCAACCAGACTCAGAATTGGTAAAAAAAATATTTAAAATTTACACTAAAATGTCTAAATGTGGGTCCATTTCAGATGTTGGATAGCGTGACGATTAAAAGTCAAGTCATTCTGTGCCAGTGTTCAATATGCTTAGGGTTATAAAAATGACGCGTTCATACACAAATAAATAGGGTATGATCCTCATTGGCTGCTTAATATCAGCATCTTAGCATGTTGACATTCAGCTGAAAGCACCACTGTGTCTAATCACAGCCTCCCAGAGCCACTAGCATGGTGGAAGACACTTAGTATTGTTAAAAAGTTAGCAAGGATTGCATGTTTTTGCTGTTCAATTAACTATCAGAGTGTAAAATGTACAAAATGTACAGATCAATGCCATCTGTTCTGTAACTCCCCAGAAGGCAGCTTCAAAAGACCATAATGCAGTGGAGCCACAGAATAACTGATAATAGATACTAGATAGTCATATATTATTCACATGCATATAAACAGAGTGTGGTGAGGAAACAGACAGAGCAGTTTGTGGGAATCAGTCAAATAGAAAGGAACTGAATAACTGCACTGCTTCTTCCTCAAATGTACAAAAAAATGCAGCTAACCATTGATGTGTAAAAGTATCTACGGGGGTGGACTTTTTCTTTCACATTTCTGTTATATTTGTTTTGTATCTTCTGCCCACTCGATCTCTCTTCTCTCTCTCTCGTTCAGTGCTGGAGCGATGTTACCCAAAGGAGGTGCAGGAGCTGTATGATGTAATGAGACGATTTGCCAGAGTGGTTGGACCGATTGAACATGACAAATTCATCGAAAGTCATGCACGTTAGTATCTGGCTGAGAGCACATGGACAAGCACAGTCACAAACTCATAGAATTTATTTAACCAGTCCTTGCCTTCCTGCCTCAACGTTGCTAGATTAATGTTGCCATGTTATTTTTGTGTGAAGGGAATGTTAGACTAACCCTTTTTTCTCTGTAGATTCTCAGTATATTTATATGTATGCACACTGTATAACTGTGCACCTGTATGATTAGATAGTGAAATTGGTATGAATTCCACATGAAACTGAGTGATGCGACTTGTTTTTCAGTGTGTTGGATGAAGCATTGAGACTGATGGGACTTGTGCTATGCCTGTGTGAGACAGTTCAGTTTGCAGTCTCTGTGACGGTGTTCAGATTTGCCTTCATCTCCTTCTCATTGCAGTGGAGTTTGAGCTGAGGCGAGAGATCCGCCGGCTGCAGGAGTACAGAAAGGCAGGGATCAAGTCTTTCTGCAGTGAGTTTAGTTTGACCTTTTTACCTTTCTGTTCAACAAAACTTTATTTTAAAATTTGCATGCCATAGCAGGGAAACTGAATCTATGTGCAGATTTGAATCTTTATTTTGAGTTTGGCTGTAAATTGCAGCAGTTTGTTGGTGCATGACACACAAAGGAACTGAATATTTTATTGAATTTCTGTATCAGCTATGCTTGGATATCTGGCAGAATTGTAAAAGACTTCAATATTCTCTTACGTAATGAGCATTAAATTAAGCCTTTCTAACTCATTAAAATGAAGTTGTCTCCCTTGGAAACTGCCCATTATCACTTTCACTATATTAGTCATTACCCTGAGCCATTTTCATACAACATCCCATTCTCTGCTAACCTCTTTGTCTAACTGCCTCTCAGGTGCCAAGGTGTATGAGCGGGTGAAACGAATGCGGGAGGAGGAGCGGAGGAAGCGGACCATGTTGTGTGATGTGCTGCAGTACATCCAGGATGGCAGAGCCTGCCAGCAGTGGCTCAGCAAACAGGCTGCAATGTGAGACTTCCTGCTTGTTATCCAGTGTGTAATAGAAGGGCTGGCATAGTCGCTCTCCCTGGAGAAGCTGACCTCCATCATCACACTCAGTGCCAGCTGTTCTGAGACAAACTGAGCAGACGTTCATGTTACTTCCCGTCCCACTTCACCCTCATTCTCTGTGGTATTTTTATCCTTTTTAATGATTGTTGCTCTTGGTATTTTTTTCTGATCCAAATAATTTTCTTTGGGTGGTATCCAAGTTCCTCTAATTATTCCACCTTAAAAAAAATCTTGAATGCGATGATTCATGTGTTTTGGATGACTATCCCAGCGAGTGTAAAGAATAGTGAACAGATCCCAGAAATGCTGTGTGCGTGCGTGCGTGCGTGCGCGCATATAAATAATCTTGTGGCGATGTTAACACTTTTGTTGCTGGTTACAGAGATGCTGGCATCACTCCAGCTGTCACAACGATCACAGTGTCAGGTACGAAGCCTCTCTCCACCTTTCGCTCTGTACTCCTTCCTCTCTGTCGCCTTGGCCTGGCCCCAGGCACCGTCACATTTATGCAGATACTCCTCCATAAATAGACTCGAGAAATAGGCCCCTACATGCATATTTATTTTGCTCTTTTTCCATTTCAAATTAACTGCCTTTCCTTAACCTCCAGCGCACCAATGGGACGCTCACTCCCACGTGGCTATATTTACACAATTTGCACACCGTAAATATTTGTTCCGTTGTCTCCTCCAAGCAAAGGAATTAACTCCATGCTGTCAGCCTGATATTATGTTATTTGTAGAATAGACCATCACAGTTGCTGAGTATGTCTGTTTGACTGTTGTTGAATCTCTGTTCCACAGCAACAGGTAGGCGGAGCGCCCCTCCTCTCAACCTAACTGGGCTACCGGGGACGGAGAAACTCAACGAGCGGGAAAAAGAGGTGCAGCTCTATCTTATCTGTGCCCAACGGGTCATACAGAAAGACCACAGTGTGCTTCAAATGAAGTAGGTCATCTGGATACATCGCACCAAATGGCCACCATTTAATGCGTGAGGATAAAAAGTCATCCTGTATGCATTTAATAATTGTAATAATAATAATACATTAGTTTTATATAGCCCTTTTCATTAAAACTCAAAGATGCTTTACAAAGGAATACACATATGACAGACAGAAGAAAAAGATGAAATGTAAGTCACACAAATAATAGGAGTTAATAGGAGTTTATTATGTATTCCACTGGTTTAACTAAGGTCACAGTCTGTTTTGCAAAGAAAATGCCTCTTAAAACAGATGTAAAAATAGGGCAAGTGGGATTTACACAAGCCATGAGTTACACTGTATCAGGTATCCAACAGGACTAAGGGCCTACAGTATTTAAAGTATTTTATCTGTAGCGCATGGTGAGCCATTTTAGAGCGTGTCCACCTGCACTTTAGCTAGTTAAGTGGTGCATTGCCTTTCCAAGTGACTTTTATAATAAACATTTAACATGATTTAACAAACGTATTGCTTTCTGATGAAACACATGGAGAGCTCAGATCAAAAGAGCTGAACGAACCAGAGACTGCATTTCGCCGAGATGTCAGCCTCAAAACACTGAGAGTAGGTCCGTAAATGTACCATCGACTCTACACACTGAGGGATGGGGAGAGGAGAGGCGGAGCGCAGACGTCGCCTCATGCCTCACGAGGTGTAAAAGCAAAAATAAAAAACATGTTCTGAGTGTGTGGCAGAGAAAATGTATGTAGCTGCCATGAGTGTCTCTGCACTGGAGGTGATCCCACTGAGATCACGCTGCAGGTTGAGCAGTACAGAAAGCCTGAAATTATACTACGTTATATTTTGAATTGAATTGAATTGAACATAAATAAATGTTAAAAAATAAAAATATTTAGGACAGAAGTAGTTCCACACACCTGGCCTATTGCATCAAGTGGGTGTTATTGTCAGATGAAAATTAGTGGTCTGAACCTTCCTCTACTCTGCTGTTATATGATCTGACCACCCCTTATTTGAAGCATACTGAGGCTTTAAATATGACATTGTGTATGTTTTTGCATGTCTCTTCCTGACCCTGGTGTGTGTTTTTTGCCAATAGCTATGTCAGGTTGTCCGGTTGGTGCCGGGGGCCTACCTGGAATACAAGCAGGCCTTGCTGAATGAGTGCAGGCGGCAGGGTGGGCTGAGGCTGGCACAGGCCCGAGCGCTGATCAAGATCGACGTCAACAAGACACGCAAAATCTATGATTTCCTAATCAAGGAGGGCTACATCACTAAGGCCTAGGGGCGTTTGTTTTACCACAGAGGAGAATGGATTGTGGTTAGTAGTTCTTTTTTCGTAATCTTGTAACTTCACAAGCTTTTGTTTTGTAAGAGGTTCAGAATGATGCTGCTGAATTTTGACATTTTGTAATGTTTTAAGATCTGTTTGTGTTTTTTGAGTCTGAAATTTGTTGAAATCTCTTATAATCGTTTAATTTTCTGTCAGAATAACAGGGACTCATACTGAACTGACGATGTGCTGTCATAAAATGTTGATGAAAAAACTACTTGTGTATGCTAATATTTGTATCTGGTTTATTTTCAGGCCCTATAGTTTCCTGTAATTTACTTGGCGTTAAATGTTGTGGGAAAAAAAAAAAAAGGTCACTGTAATTACGCTTATATTTAAACAGAGACATTGTTCAGATGGTAATTCCTGTTATTAAATGTAGTCTGATCAGATAATATATGAATCAGTTTCTCTGCTCATAAACATAACGAACAGAACTCCAATAACTAAAAGCATCTTTTATCTATTTTCTTGTCACAACCACACAAACAAGTCGATAAGAGTAAGCAGGAGTCAGTGAATGTGGATCAATCTGGACGGCAGAGAAACAGTTTATGAAGTGAATTGATCCTCTGTAGCTCTAACAAGTTTTAAACTCCATAACAAGTCATACATTAATAAGTTAGTAAACTAATCACCATGGATTCCTGTCTAAGAGTGACTGCTGCATGTTTCCAGAGGATGGTGTCATTGTAGAGTCATAAAATCCAACCTGACCAGTGCTGATAGTTTTGTCTGCATTTTCGATGGCAGTGGCATCAGTATCAGCTCCTCTTTCTGTCTCCATCTGTGGACGTGCCTGCTGTGACGTGGGAGAACTGTGATGAATCTAACAGCGGCAGGAGGCCACCAGCCTCCGATAGGCTAATCTGAGCAGAGAGCAGCATCGACCTCTGCTAACAGCCTGATTATAAACGGCCCCTTCAACCTTTGATGATAGAACAAGATGACTGCAGAGGAGTGTCTGAGCTGAAATACTGAAAAATGCAGGGATTGGATCTGGCTTTTGGACAATGTAAAGAAGACAAAATTGCCCTTTTCATGCCTCCATGTGTCATCAGATCAAGGCTTCATAACCCCTGAGAAGCAGCAGTTAAACTTCTGCTCATTTCACAGGATGCAGTTTTCCTCATGTCACACTTGATGCCTTTACCCAAGACTCGGCTCCATCCAGCCTCATCAACCTTGGCTTTGATGTACCTTCTCTCCCTTTTTATGTTTTGCTCAAAGCTTGAGCTCTTATGGCTGCGAATAGTGACAGTTGGTGATGAAAGCAGATGAACAAGTGTAATCTGAATTTTCTACATCCAAATATAAAGCACTGTAATTAGACCGAAGTCCAGGTCCATTTTACTGGCGACGACGTTCTCCGGCCTCATCCAACAATGCCGTCACAGTGTCTGATGACATCACAGTGTGCCACCCATATCCCATAGTGATGTCACAGTGCACCGAGCACATCGTGTTCAAACGTGTGGCTATGGATTAGTTTGTTATATAGCCATGTTGCATTTCAATCACATTCCTCCCCCAGGAGAAAATGATGTGATGATATTTAAGACAGACGTGGGCATAAATTGCAACTGGACTACTTGGTGATAAATGATACTGACAGTCATCAAGTGCAGTGAAATAAAAGATGATCAAGTCGCAAGTTAAATAGCTTTTTCTCCGCTGCACTGACCACTTATTTATTCACTGTACAGAATAGGTGTGATGTTGCCAGTGAAGCTGAGCAGACTCCTCACCTGCTTCACCCAGCACATGTTGTGACACGGCCTCTCTCCGTCACTGTGGTGGCAGGGACAGCAGATGGAGCAGATGTTAGTGTCAACGCTCTGCAGAGATGCAACATTTCTCAAACCACCCACACACTCTCCCCTCTCAGACACTGTCTGTATTTGCCTCCTGCTCTCTGCTGGTCTCATCCTCCCTGAGAAGGTAAATTGATGCTGACTTCCCTTCAGAGGAAACTCGGCTATTTTGTGTTGATCTTCATACAGAGACTCACATTCTGACAGTTTATGTGCATCGTTGATGTGCTGTTTTAAAACCTCTTCCACATGACATATTACACATGGATGATGGGAATCAAATAAAGACATCGGCATCAGGATGAATTGTTTTACATGATTTAAATATTTGATTACCAGGTATGTTTTCGATGCAAAGTCTTAAGAAAAATACTTTTTAGATGAGGATTTAAAACCTTGTTTTTGTAATAATAGTCTTTGGGATATGATCTTTTTTGGTTTTGGTCTTTGGTCATTGTCTTGTGTTTATGTGCCCTCAAGCTTCTCATTTGATTGCCATTTTTCAAATAATTACAAAAAAAGCAGATATGATATCAGTTAGGGCCAGGCCTTTGTTAATTGTATTATTGTTTACTTTTAATTAGTGTGTGCTGCTTGCTTCTTTGCTGGTGGGTATGCAGGCTTTGGAAGTTATATATATCACCTTTGTTATAAGTTGTTTTATGATAGTAGTTCATGATAAAAAATAACACATTTCACATGACACACAGATAATCAGCATCACAAAGGTTAATCAGGATTAATTATTTTCTACCATTTTTTTATCCTACAGAGCAAGGAGAGAAATGATAACAAACAATCCAGAGGAGATTATGTGATCTTCATTGAGGTATTTTAATTTGCTGTCAATTATATCTCTGTTTCATCATTTGCATATTTATGAATTATTCCAGTGGAAGAACAAACTCCGGAGAAAAGCTTCTCTCCTGCGGGTGTCTTATTGATTTTTAACGTTGCTGCCATTCAGGGAAAAATGTGGAAAGATGTCTCCTACATCTACGCTCTGTGTTGCTGTAACTCTACGACAACACAAGCTGTCCACCCTGCTTTAGTTCGCCATCATTGCTAGGTAGAGGTGAGTCCAAAACAAGAGGTTACCTTGGCAACCAGGCCTGTGGTATGCAGGATTCGGGGAGCAGCGGTGGAGAGGAGGGAGGCTGGGGGCAGACATTCGCCCTGTTGCTCATGCTCATTTGCTGGGCAGAGGAGTCGTGACTAACCAGAGCCTCCCCTCATCCCCCCACCCATCTGCGTGCGTGCTTTCTATCACTGACTCACTATCATGGAAGAAAGGAAGCAAATGTATCTGAGCCATTCAGCACTCAATAAGACATAATATTGGAAGAAGATGCCTCTGCTGTGTTTTATTTCTCCTGTGTGTGTGTGTGTGTGTTTTGCACGGCAGCAGATGTGTTTGATGTCAGAGCAGCACTGATCAGAGCGGCAGGGAGGCTCCATGCAGTAACAGCCACATCGCTGCTCTCACATGTTGCCACAGCAAACACTTAGATCTCATGTCTATCCCGCCGTCGTCACAGCTGGAGCCATGGGGGCACCTGTGGGATCAGCAGCGTCTTTATTTAGACCCCCACCCCCACTGCTGACCAGAAAACACTTTCCATTCTCCTCATCTTACCGCCTCTCAGCCTGTCCATCACACACATCAGAAATAAACGTCTCTAGTGTTACACGCCAGCTGGGGATTTACAGTTTACAGTGCAAAATTGGTTGACTTTCTCAGGGATAATCATCCATCATCTTGTTAGCAGATGACACTCTGGTATAACTTGGACTCTCAGCTTGTGCCAGCACTTCTAGATATCGCTTGTGTTTTACTGCTTTTGTGCTTGCTGTCATCTTCAGCATTCTCTCTGAATGGTTTTCTCACGCTGCCTGAATGGGATCACTCTGCTCAGGATTTTCTACGTGGATTGACGAATCTCAGAAAGTGCCAGCACAGGTCATTTAGTGTCTGTACGTTGCAGAGACGTGCAAAGGATTTTATGGTTAAATCACTGTGGCACCCTCTGCACTGTCGAGCCCCTCAGTTATCTTGTGTTACAGACGGTCAGGGTTAATCAATGTCACCACCCGCTTCACTCAGAGCAGACAGCTCCTTCAGAACGTGGCTGCAGGTGCTTGTTATTACAGCGATGGTGTCATTGTAAATTTTCAGCCTCCATGGCAGCCATATTAAACAGGAGCGTCTTCCCAGAATGCCTCTGACTCATCTGACATTTCACTCTGAACCCCAGTCGTTGTCTCTCCAGCCTGCAGCTCCATCTTTCTCCCTCTTATCTCTCCATCCATCTTATCCATCTTTCTCTCGCATTTCACCGTTCAATTTCAAGGTTACCACTTTATAAACACGATCGTCCTTTTTTTTTTTTTTTTTTTTACTTCTTACTCATTCTCATTCTTCAGACATTTTGTGTTACCATTTCCCCATCTCTTTAAACATTCATCAGGTGAATTTCAATCAATACGAGCGCTTATCTCTGATGCATAGCATTTTAAGTACATGGACGAAAATCAGCCTCTTTTTTTTCCCCCCTCGTAGTACAGAAACCATCACCCTTGTACCAGTTTGCACCGCCTGGTACTGCTGCTGTTTGTTTCCAGTTGATTGAATTTGCAATGTAATTAGGAGTGACTCTGAGGCAGGGGCCATGGGTTTATGGATAGTGTAATATCTCCCCCAGGAGCCTTTTGAAATAGGATTGACTTTGGAAGGCATGTCTAATTAAGGTTTTGTACACGGGTGTATTCGCAAAGGGCTGCACATAGAGATACAGTCCTGAAGGTTTCAAAATTGTGTCTGTATAGATGGTCGAGACGTTCATGAGTCTCGATGTCTGCGGGTTTAACAAGCTATTTCCTCCAGGGCAGCCCATAATGAGATTTGAAATAACAGACCTAAAGAATAGACAGTGTATTTGTTTTCCATTTCCGCCTGCAGCCTGCCATGCCAGGCCAACATTTAAATCAACATTTAAATCTGTAATGTGTGCATTTGTGTGTGCGTTGAGCAATTAGATTACTGCTGCAATGGAAACATTGCCTGAGCCGCTGTGGGCTGTGAGCCTGCATTGTTTATTGCAGAGTTTTATAAGTTCAAGACCTGCAACATGATCACACAGGTCTCTGCAGGCATTCCAATAAACACTTGTATGTGAAGCTACTGTATCAGGTCACATGTTCAGTACAGCTGTCTGTGCAGGAATAGGTATTGGGTCAGTTTTAGTAGCTAATATAACACAGCAGTGTTAAGGTTTGGTGTTTTTATGCAGCAGCCTGTGATGCTCCATGAGTTCCTACTTTACTGTATCTCTGCACTGAACGATAGAGCTTTTTACCACCCAGAGCAGGAACTATACCACAGATATGAGTTTCCATACTGGAATATAAACACCTGACAGATTTAGTCTCTGCAATAGTGTCATAGTGCATGATGCAGTCACAGAACTTTACAGGTGTGTGGCTGAGATCAAACTGAAGGCTGAGCTGAAGCCTTGTCTTGTTTGCCAAGCGGAAACAGTGCCGGTCGCATTAGCATATCTGTCAGGAAATCCAACTAATAAGCAGGGCTGTATCACAAAGGATACTAAGATTGTGTCTCTTATAAGATCTAGGTCTATTATCATAACATATTGCACATGTAGTGGGCTTTTTAAGGCTGCTTTGGATGTGTTGTGGACTATTTTTTTTTCAGTCAAAATTGTTTAGGTGGGTAGGTTTTGGCTGAGAACATTTGGAATAATGATATTTCTGAAATACTGGCAGCAGCCCTGCTGATATGCTTACTTTTAGATATAATCCTCTGCTAACTAAAGTGAAAAAGCATCAGAAACATTTTTGGGGAAACCAAACAGCCTCTTGTTTTGAAAGAGTCGACGTGCAGAAGCCATTGAAACAGCATTTCAGTCAAGCTTTGATGATTGTTCCTGCAGACAAGAGGTTTGTTTGTTCTGTAGTTTTCAGCTTTGTGTTCACCACCACCGTCTCTGTATGAGGAGTGTTTGATGCCACGGAGGAAGAGGAGAAGCAGATTTACTTAGATATTATATGTGAACGGTGATTGCCTTAAACATTATTTCAGTTCACTATTTGCTGTCATTTGAAATAATCTTTTAACAAATATAAAAATTTCCCACTATTAGCTTTGTGTGGGCACAGAGTCGAGTCTGACGCTTTATGTTTCAGCAGATCTGTGATGTTTTATCACATGAAATGTGCAAATCTGTACTGAAGAGTACCACAGATGTTCAGGTAGGATCACATCTGCCTTCCATTTGACAGAACTGACCCTCATTTAGCCCTGAAAAAATACAGCTGCTGTTTTTGTTTTGGTTGTGTGTTATTGTACAAAACAGGCAGAATAAATATGTATTGTGTCAAGAGTAATGGGACCATAATATTTAATAGGTAGGTAAAAATATATTTGTTGACTAGAACAATCCCTTTCAGTGAATCATATTATTACTATGTATACTGTACATCTAACGCTTTAACATGCTACTTTATATACTGTCAGATAGTTTTAATTCATAACAGTTTTATATTTTAGAAAGTGACAATGTATTTGTAAAATGATGATCTTTAAAGTAGGGACCTAACTGAAGTGAGGTACTGAAAATGAAAAAGAATAAACAATGTGGCTGTGTTTATTCACTCATTAATATTATTATTTTTTCTAAACATTTATCTCAATTAATTAACACAATTTCATGTTTCCTGCTGTGGCTGTGGACACGCTGGACTACAATTGTGAGATTGACGTCGGCACCTGAACTCCTTATTGGAGAGCAGTGACTGGGACAGTTTGACACGACTCTTTTTGGGCTGAGGTCCGATGTTTGGTTTAATTTATTGCATGCTTTTATTCCCATATAAAATGTTTCTGTCTGTGTTAATCACATTGCTGTAGTTGAGGGTTTTATCGGCCACACTATGGTATATGAGCATGCGGGTGATTTGGAAAGTCCTGGTGTGCACTGTAAAATAGGGCTCCATGAGAGCCACTGTGTAATTCAAACCTCAGCACCACCCACTACCAGTCCTCGGTGATGATGCCTCTCACTGTGTCTTTAAAATAATTCTATCATCCAGTAGCAGAGCCCGGACTCTCCTGTATGAGCGCTCATGCTCCTCCTCCTCTGTGTGGCACTGATCACTCCTCATACAGCGGCTGCCTTGTGCACGCCGCTCCTGTCAGTTTAGCAGCAGGATGGACTGATGGCTCGTATTTCTGTTGACTTTCACATTATGTTGTTGCGTGTCGCGGTTTGTCTGCATCCACCTGGCCTCTCTCCATCCTGCCGAGCGTGTGTGAGAGCCAGAGAGCGGACTGACTGAAGGTGACTGTCCGGAGAGGGAGAGCTGCTCGGCGGGTTGCTGCAGGCGGTCAGAGCGCTGAAGAAAACCTCCATCTGTGTCGACTGGTAAGTTTCACATCTGATGGAGGCAGTTCACCTGCGTCATTTCACCCAAATAAAACGCTTTGTAACTTAAACGCATATTTAAAAATGTGTTTGAGAGAGAAATTGAGGAGACTTCTCCTTAAAGTGTTCACGTCGCTCTCTATTCCGTCTTTTTGTCCAGATTATGACTCTGTATTACTCTGTATATATATATATATATATATATATATATATATATATATATTTTTTTTTTTTTAAATGATGTAATTTTCCCCCACACCTGAACTTGTCAACGCGCGCGCACGGGGACGAGCAGCGCCTGCGCAGAGGAGCGCTCCTCCTTCACATCTCTGCTCATAAATGATTAAACTCCTTCACTCCACGTTTTCACACACAGTGGTGTCACACTGTGTTTCCACCGAGAGCCTCTCTGAGATATTTAAAGTTGTTAAAACAGCAGCAGCATTATCTGCCAGGCTGCCAGTCTAAATAATCCTGTGGTTTTCTTTATTTCTGACGCAACAAGTGATCAGAAACTCATTCAGGCGTTTCAGATGACATATATACACACAAATCTATATACTGGACCTATTGTATATTATTGTCTTTACCAAATTAATGCTGTTTAAGCATTTTTACCTCATCGCATAATTCCACTTATTTCAGGGTTAATCTGTATTATCTAATTTTAAGAAAATGAGGTGTGCTCAAACTTGTTACAGCTTGATCATCTGTTGATAATCCCACATTTTTGTCGATAAAAATTGTGATTTGAATTTCTCAGGATCTAGGTGTTCGTTTGTCTGACAGAGTTTCATGTGAGAGGTGAAAATGTAAAGCAGCAATCTAACCTTGTAAGAGGCTAGAGTCTGTACATTTGGGGTATTTTTTTTTTTAGTTTTCAAATTGCTCCGACTAATGGCTTCAGCTCTGTTTGATATTCATGACTCGTAGCACCAATTATAGGTAATAAGTCTGTCTCATTAGATTTTGAACAGCATGTCATTGTTTAAATTTAAAGCCACTCCATTTTTCCGTCTCGTCTGTCTACTGTAGTGATGGATGCATACAAACCAGGCTTTTTAAGTTGAATTACACGACCATATACAGTTAATCTGTCTCCTCTGACCAGTGGTCTTAACATTGTGGACCCAGTTGCTGCTGTCTGCGGGAAGGTACCAAAGCTGAACCCTGTCCTTGAGAGGGATTTGACCCTAAACACATGTTGACACCGCTGTTTTGAACCCTTTGCCCTCTTTGTTGTGCAGCAGCATCATTTGAGGGTTGGAACGCTGCACCCAGTTTGGATGAATTTGAGACGATGTGTCATTGCAGCTCATTTTTCCTCCATAATTATCCAGCCTGTTGGCAGCAGAGTCACTTTCAGAGATCACTCAGACTGAATAAACGGGTCACCTTTGATTTGGAGACACTGATGAGAGCTGTGTGTCTGCTTGTCCAACTTTTCCAGCTGTTTCCCTGTTTTCACTCATATTAATATTCTGGTGTGAGGGAACCTCGGTGATGTCAGATTGAGCAGAGATCCTGTTGTCAATGAGGTTTTTAGTCGCCAGGTTGCCGTCAGGATCTGCTGCTCTATTTTTCCAGCAGGAGGATCACGTTTCCACTTTATGTTAGTGGAGGTGGAACTGGACCCCTGAGGAATCCCCCACAGAGAGAGAGAACCAGTATTTGTGAGGTGGGGCTACATTTATTCAGATCCATCCTGACTGGATGGGGTGTTTGTTTTAACATCAAGAGAAGACATAAGAGGTTGATTTATGAAAATGTGCTCCCCCCTCTTTTGTCCCGTAATGCCACTGACCCCCCCCCCCCAATGTTATTTACTGTTGTTGGATTGAGAATGAATCCTCCCAGTAAATTTGATTGGCAGTGAACTGCAGTATCCCACTATCTGTAACATTACAGTAGATGTTTCTCTGCATAATTCTCCCTCCTCCGCTCTCTGCAGCCTCACTCCTGCCCTGCCCCGGGTATAAATAAGCATGGATGGAGCAGATCTTAGCAAAGCCCAGAGCTGTGGTACATCAGCACTTTAGAGAGGACCAGGGATTATCAGGTCCCCTTATCCTCTTCATCTTGTACTGTGGTCAGTAGGTTGCCGCAGCAACAGAGTTTCTGTGTATGTCAGCTGGTGGTGTATATGTTAACTACTTATTAATGCACAGAAACAGAAAGTGTCTTGCAAACAGGACATCTGTTCGATCACATTATCAGTGTTAGCAAGATGTCAGGGTTTTTGTCGTAGAGCGGTAGCAGACTCTGAATCACTGCCCACGTCCCAGATTCACATCAGTCTGGATGTTTTTCTCATTGATTTCTGTTTCCTGGAGTTTGTAAAAACAGCCGAGCTCATCTGAGTTTTGTAGGGTGAGGTTAGAAAAGTGACCCTGAGCTATAACTAGATTCGCAGATATGTTGACTTCTAAATTGATTGATTTCTTCAATCCAACTTAACTCATGGGATGTTAAAGCTGTATTTTTTTTTATTGGCATAGTAAGTCTTAAGTCGTCTCTCTTGTGCACCATGTATCCTGTACTGACTGCAACGTAAAAGTATCTGTGTTATAAATATTATACTAGAGCCTGTGTAGACATACTTTAAGTAATGTTAGGATAGATTTTCTGCAGTCATAAGATCCATATGTATTTATACCTCATTTACGCATTTATTAAAAGTCTAACCATGACATTTTTTCCTAAACCTAACTAAGCAGTGTTCTTGTGAAATCTGGGCCTTTGCATGGTGTACAAACATCATGCATACTGATGACATGCAGAATGTCCATATGCATAATGTTGTGTTATTTATGCACCTTCCTGTGACACCGGGTTAGATGTGTGCTTTACTCTACATATACAGCACAAATTATAGAAACACTTTTGGCCACTAGGGGAAGCACAACATGCTGTGAGAAGCTTATCTTGTCGACAAAAGGAAGTGAAGTTACTGTATATAGCCAATATCACAAATCTGCCTCAGATTGTATTCATGCCATTAGTACCACGTTAAGTGCAGCAAGTGCAACAATTAATTAACAAGTGTTGATTTATTATGAAAGTAGTTGCAAATTAATCAATGAAATGTTTCAGTTTAAGGTAGACAAAAGCTTGCACAGCTTTTTTTTTTTTTTTAATAATGTGATAAACTCAGACAGCATTGCACATTGTTTCACTCTGAACACTTCCTGATGTGAGTCTGGATCGCTGTTTGTTGTCTCATCACCAGTAGTGTAGGAAGGTGGACCATGGAAACCATTTCAGAGCCAAAGTGCAGGTGATTGGCGGCTGGGAAGAGACCAGATAACTGTGCCTGAACACAGAGGGAGGAGGCTCTTGCTTTAGCCTTTGATCCTTTTCTCTGTTTTTTTGGAAAGGGAAGCATAGCATGCTGAGGTGGTAAAGCTGTGATCGATAAGAGGAGGGAGTGCAGAGGAAGGTGATGATGAAACGAGGAAGCTCCAAACCTCTGGAGATGAGGATTAGCAGCATTTCCACTTCTGGTTACTCTTCTATTTTCATGCAAACAAATAAAAACTGAGGCTGTAACCTTTTTAAACAATACTATTATATTTCATGTCAATAGAGAACAAACCAGTTATCTACTCGATCTAAAATTGTTTAATGTTTTATTTTTTTTAGAGGCATGGTGAGGCAATTACCTCTTAAAATACATAATTTTGCGTGAAAGAAATATTTACTCGTTTTCCTTTTGTTTGTTAATGTCGTGGACCACTGATTTAATTGACGACCTAGTGCAAATTTGTCATTGGCTCTCAAGGCCGCCACCATAATTTGTGTTGTCAGTCATGCAGATCCTCTTGTGTTTTGAGGTATAATTTAATGAAGGAGAATCCAGATCTGTGTAGGCAGTTTGTCTGCAGGTGACAGCTGGTGATCAGGTGGTTGTTATTTTCTGCAGGTTGAGCTCCAGTTTAAAGCAGTTGACCCGTGTGTCTTGTTAACCAGGCTGGAGCAGAAGATGAAAGAAAAAGACCTGCCGGCTATACTGGTGTGCAAGGTGTGCATGACGCACGACAAGTGCAACAGTGTGTGAAGTAGCGCCCGGAGCTGTGAGCTCTGGCTGATAAGTATTTACACAGGAGGCTATCCACCACGTATAGGTTACAGTTCAAATAATATCTTTTCCTTCATGATCTGTGTCATCTTCATGCTCATGTTACAGCACGTCTCCCTGTGCAGGAAGCAGTCCTTTCCACCTGAATGTAGAGAGACGCACAGCAGAGATAAACAGGTCTCACCAGCTGAGATAGAAACATTTTTCATCCGCCTGTGGAATCACGAAACCCGTTTCATGTTATTGTAAAGTGAAGGCTGTGGCTCAGTGGGTCAAAGCAGATTTGTTTTTTTCGTCTTGTGTATTGTATTGCCTGATCTTTAACAGTTTTCTCTCTCTCTGCTTTTTTGACTGAAGAATAACATTTGCTTTTAACAGCTCCCATACTTTGGAGTCTTTGCGAACAGCAGTGATGTTGCTCGCCTTGTGTTTGTGGCTGCACCACAGCTTACGGTGCAGTAGAGCCATGTTTAATTTAGACTGAAAGTGAAATCTGTTTGTGTGTTACAGGAGCTGCCGTCTCGCTGGCTGTACCAACAAAAAAAAACCAACAACTCTGTGTCCTTCTAGAAGCCCACTTGATTCCTCGATGGGTTCCCGCAGCCAAGGTTTCTTCCACCACCACCATCGCAGCTCCATGGTGCCCACTGTGGTGCCGAGGCTGCTGCCTGAGAACGGCAGCCTGCTGGGTGGCATCGCTCAAATCACCCCCAACCTCTTCCTCAGCAGGGGGAATGTGGCATCCAACCGCAGCCTGCTGCTGTCCAAAGGCATCACCTGTGTGGTCAACGCCACCATCGAGCTCCCCAACTTCAACTGGCCTCACATGGAGTACGTAAAGGTCCCTCTGGCTGATATGCCCCACTCCCCCATCTCCCTGTACTTTGACAGTGTGGCTGATAAGATCCACAGCGTGGGACGAAAGCGAGGCGCAGTGCTGGTGCACTGTGCAGCAGGGGTGAGCCGCTCGGCCTCTCTGTGTCTGGCGTACCTCATGAAGTATCACCGCGTGTCTCTGGCCGAGGCCCATGCCTGGGTCAAAGCCCGCCGCCCCGTCATCAGGCCCAACGGCGGCTTCTGGCGCCAGCTCATCGAGTACGAGAGGAAGCTGTTTGGTAGAAACTCTGTTAAGATGGTGCAGACACCCTACGGGGTCATACCTGATGTTTATGAGAGGGACCGCAGGAGCCTGGCTCCCTACTGGGGCCTGTGAGATCCAGATCAAAGAGGAAGTGAAGATGAGCCCTTTTGCCCTCCTGGACTGCGGCTTCATGCATTTTCAGGACAGGCGAAGTGAGATGTGTGCGAGTGTACATCTGTGTGAGGCTTATTTAATGAATACCTGTGCGTTCAGACAGAACCAAACACTGGTTGCTGATGCCGTTCGTCCAATGTTGCCTCCATTTAGTCTTAGAGCAGGAGCAAGGAAACTTCGAGTCCAGAATCCTCCGACCAAAGGATCAATAGGGACCACAACCAAAACAAGATTAGAGCATGAAAGTTGGTGTCAGTTTATCTCCTGGTCTGCTGCTCCAGATGGACGAGTGCACGGTGAAGGTGTTTGCCGTTCCAGAGGCTCTGCAGCTCTGACAGTGATGTGACTGAAGTCCTTTTCCTGACGTGATGATGTCATGTGGTGGTTTTGTGCCAGTGTTGCAGTAATTGTTAGTGTGAAGGGCAGCAGCATGCTCTCAATTTATGGTAGCATTTCAGATAAGTGTACAGAAAAAATATATATACAGAGAAATATTATTTTATTGGAATATACTGTTAGTGAGGACAATGGCACATTTCAAGAAAACATTTAAAGATGTTGTGATAGCTACCTTTTTAAGGTGAAAATCTAAAAGATAAAAGCCAAAAGTTGAGGTTTAGGGAAGCTCCTGTGTACCACAGGGTTGACTGTTCCATGCCGTGACCACACTATGTTATTTTAGTGCTGTTTGATGCTGTATTGAGAGAGGGAAAAAAGAAAAAGAAATATGTTGCCTCAAAGGAGCTGGTAGCTTGATGACAAATGCTTGGAAGACTATTTTTTATCCTACTGTTTTTGCCTTGTGTCCATAGGTTGCAAAAAAGATCAGATCGATACAGAAAATGTTTTATTATTCTGTGTAAATTAACCTAAAAGAGTTAAGAGCTTACTTCTGCTGGTTGAAACTTTGTCCTGTTACTCTAAAAGTAGTTGGAGGGGTGAAAAAAGAATACTAAAGTAAATCACATTTATTGTGTGTATCCTGGAAGATTAACAAACATGATTTTTTTTTCTTCCTCGTAAAACAATAGCAAAGTAGAATTTTAAATACATTGCTGGGTTTCGTGGTGCATTATCACAGGATTGTGTATTATGTTCCCCTTGGGGGGGCTTGAAACAGGTGATCAGAAACTCCACAGGTTACCTGAAATCAATTCATTAATACATTAGATAATGTTAAAAAAAGCCCATCAAACACAAACCATCAGCATACGAGGTGTGTCAAACACCTATGCGCTGTTGCAGGTTGGTGAATTTCCATGTGTTTGGATAAACTGCTGTCTAATTTCCCAGCATATTAACTTATCAGAGAAGCTGCAGTTTAATCACGTCTGTTTCCCAGATGTGAACTAACTTAAGTGGAACTTCTTAAGTACCATGAAATTAATATTTCTTCTGAATGGTATGTTGTTTCAGCTCCAGCTAGCTGTCAGATTAGTGGATGTGTCGCAGAATTTCGTCACATTTGCGTCGTGATTTCACCCCTATGCTACTGCAGTGTGACATCACTGTTGGGTGTGGTCATGTGACATCAGACCGCAGCAGCAGTGATGCTGAATGTGACAGATTTGACATTTTCATTGCAAAAATGTTGTTTTTTCAACAATGCCATAGATTAAGTGTGATATTAAAGTAATAATTAAAGAATAAAAGTTGAGAGGTGAGTAATTGTTAACAAGAGAAAGATTTAATAATAAAAAATCTCTTGTCACTGTTTGTGTCCAAATATGAATTTAACAGAAAGAGAAATCCCCTCCTGATGCATAATATTTCAGGCTTTTACTGGAGGAAGAATTTACATTTTTTTTCTGTCTCTCTGAGATGTTTTCACATGAACAGACTGCAGCGTCTCCTCCTCCCAACGCCTCTTGATCTTAGCTCTGCGCAGCCATTTTCCCCAAGAGACGTCTTCAGATGTCAAAGAAACGTTCTGTCATTCATTTTCATTCTGCTGTGGCCACAGAGCAGCAGGCGGATTATTGATGAGCGCCATTTGTCTTGTGCCCACTCTGACGGACCTCTGGAGTGGTCTCCACAATGAATGCCATTACCCAGAGAGACCTGTGATGACAGGCCGACCACAAGGCTTGAGCCCAAATTACACACCAAAAAAAAAAAATCATCTTCTCCTGCCCCCTTTCCATTTTTCCATGTACTAATGTGAGTAATGAGCACAGTCAAGCACTAAAAGTAAACATCTTTCACCAGCCGCAGGATATTATCATCTGTCATTAAAGCAGTAAGCAGATCCATTTGCATCATCCTGAGCTGCAGAGGCATGCCTGGCTGCAGCGGTGCAGGCCGTGCAGAACGAACAACGCTGGTTTAAGTTTGGGAAAGATGACATAGAAGACAGCAGCAACTCAACAGAATGCACAGGTGAACGTCAACAATGAATTCATTTGATGATGTTTGTCCCAGATTCATGTTGCAAACAAACACAGAGGCACGTGCTATGTGCTCATTTGTCCTAGTTTCCCATGAAGATTAAATCAGAGTTGGGGCTTTTATTTTGAAAAAAACAGACTTTCATTTTGAAAGAAACAGCCTGTCTAACGTCACTGCTCCATAGTTTGTGTCACATTAGCTCCACTGCAGCTAGCATTGTTTGGCTAGCGTTACCATACAGCTATATCCTACACCTCTGCACACTTGTCAGTCTTTTGATGTATGCTATTGCTAAAAGCAGCCTGTCGTCTTCAGGCTTCTGTGAGAGATAACTGTACCAACAGTCTAGTGTATGAGTGATCAGCCTCCATCACAGCCAACGGTGACATGCTAGTCTGTCAGATGATCCTTTTGATAAACCACCTTGCAGAGGTGTGTGTGTGTGTTAGGGTTTCATTTTTGAGAAAAATAGTGGAATTTGTCATTTTTACTGTTCACCACTAAAATCAGCCATTTTCTCCATTATAGGCGTATGCAAAAAATGTCATTTCATTAGGTTTTGTGCGTGTGTGCAGCCGTGCATGTGTAAACCCATGTGTGTGCGTGTCCTTGAAGTAGAGAGATTAACCTTACTGTAGAACTTGTAATGTCTGATAAATGTATTTCATACACCAGATCACAAGTATACTGTCATATACAGCCATACATGCACTCTTTCAAGTAAATAAAAACATGGGCCCCCTTTCTTGCACATCTGGCACTGCATAAGGTTCACTGTGGAGAAAACAAAAACAATGATTAGTAAGTTTATTCACCTGGCTGTTTTAAACTGGTCTGGTCATTTCATTAATGTGACAATTGATGTTTCATTTTCCAGCATCTCACTGGGAGTTTCAGGCTACATGATCATATCCCAGGTCTCTTCCACAGAGAAGCGCCTCTTCATCTTGCTCCTTGGTTGTGTGCCATATAGACTAACACAGCCAAAATGACGGCCAGATGAAGTGGAAAAATTTACTCAAATGGACAAAAATGTCCATAGTGGTGCATGAGGGTTAAGTAAGGATGCCCCAGGATTTTATGAAAGAGATAAAGAGATAACTTACTTTTGTCAGCAAATCATCTGAAAAGACCAGAACCAACAATGAAGTGATTCTACAAGTGCATATACAATTTATGAGCTCTATTATTGGCCAAAAATATGAAAAACACATGAATGTGTCACACTGCTGTACTGGGTAACATGCTCCTTCATTATGAAGAATATGGGCACTGTGGTTTTATTTTGAGTCACTCCCACATTCACCATCCTGAGAGCATCAAATGAGTGTAATGCTTTACTTACTCCTGTTTGAGCAACTTTTGCTATAATATGTCAAAAGCAAGGGACCAGATTGCTGTTTTTTTTTCTTTTTGTAGGATTTTACAATAAGAAAAATATAGAATACTCCTACAATCATTTGAAATTAGTTGGAAATTAAGTTAAAATGTATGTCTGTTTTATTAGTCTGGTTTGTTTGAAATACAGTGATATATGTACGTTAAAACCAATCAATCAATCTGATTTTTGCACTATTGGTCACTAAAATCCAGAATTAGTTACTCATCATCAACAGGAGACACAATTCATTTCTTAAGCTCTTTCATAGTTTTTTTCCTGTAGAAGCAGCTGTTTTTGATCAGTAATGTGATTGACTGTGGACATGAAATACCGAAGAGCAGCAGTCAATACAGCACAGTCCACATCACTTAAATCTGGCTTCTCTTCCACAGTAATGATTTCAGAATCGCAGACAATAGGCGTGAAGATGACAGGCTCAGGCGGTCTGCATTTCGAATTTCACAGCCTTATTCAGTAATTGATTTCAGCGTTTGTAATTTTCTGTAATCCTGGCGTTCACCGTGAGACGAGAGGAATTCATTTTCTGCAGGAAATGAATTAGGGAAGAGCCAGAGATAAAATGGATGTTGGAAAGCACACCTGAACACAAGTGTGAGAACGATAATGAGACTGGTTTCACAGAGCCCCAACACATCCCATTTGATTGGCTGAGATCAACCGCCAGCAATGGCCCAGCAGGTTTGTCGAACGAGAATTTTTGTCCCAAATTGATGGAGATGAGGCCTCTCTGGCCGGGGAGAGAAAGTGCATTATGGAGTAAAATGATAGAGGGAAAACATGAGGCAACATTTGGAAGAGGAAGCTTCTTGAGAAAGCTGACAAATTGAGATCAAAATCAAAGTTAATTAAACGAGTCATTTCAAGATGTAACGTGTTTATCATGTTCTGTTCCGCTCATGACCTCAACAAAACTCAATATATATATATATATGCACTAACAATACATGATTGATTTGCATGTATGTCAATCATCAGTTGTTGCTAGAACCGACGGCTGAGTTGGCTAACTATGAAGCAGGAAGATCGAGAGGATCCCCTGAAGGATTCAGCTGATTGCAAGTAGACTTTCAAATCTTTCAAATCACAGTGTTACAGCACTACTGGAGGCCAAACCAAACTTCCAAAACAAAGTTTGATAGTGGGCATGAGGAGATGTTAAGAAACCTACTGAACAAAGCCTCAGGGATGCAGCTGTCTGACAATTTACCTTATTAGATTGTTTGATATTGATTCACAAGCAGTTGATTATATTGTGTCACAGGTGCATTTATATCATTGAATTCTGAGTGATAATACTTCTACTTTACCAAAGGTACTGAGCATTCAACACACTGATGCCACCACAAATGTGAGGGGGGGAATGGTTGCATAAACTATTGGAGTGTTTGATGGTAAAAGCATTGCATGGTTAAAGTGGTACTTCAGGATTTTGGACATAGGGCCTCACTTCCAAGTGAGCCAGAGTGTTGAAGATGTGTGGAGACAGATTTCAAAAAATTTCATTCAGTCCTTCTAGTTGCAGAGTTCACTGGTGCAAGGCTATGCAAGTCAATGGTTCTAGTTTAGCCTGCCATTAAAAAGAGTCTAACCCACTCCACAGTGCACCTGAGGCAAATCACTTATAACACCAGACTATCAATGTAAATGTCTCTGTTGATAGAATATTTTTTGGCATGCCATAGTATGACATTTTTTGACAATTTTAACGTGATAAAAATTTTTTTAAGGTATTTCAACATATTCTGGTATAAAAACATTCAGAACACTATAATAAGTCTTACTGATCACCTTTTAGCACATTTTAAAATTTTTAATTTTTTTTACTTTTCTGGCATGCTATAGTATGATATTTCTGACAACTTTCAACATGCGATAAAATTACTGTTTCACAAGATATTTCAACATATTCTGGCATAAAAATCATTCAGTACACTATAATAAGTCTTTCTGATTACTTTTTTGCACGTTTTAAAATTTGTCATTTTTTGACTTTTTTGACATGCTATAGTATGACATTTTTGTACACTTTACAACATGCTATAATTTTGCTTTTTCACAAGATATTTCAACATATTTTGCCACAAAATTATTAAATGCACTATAATAAGTCTTTCTGATTACTTTTTTGCACGTTTTAAAATTTTTCATTTTTTGACTTTTTTGGCATGTTATAGTATGACATTTATTGACAATTTTCAACATGAGATAAAATTGCTTTTTCACAAGGTATTTCAACATATTCCATCATAAAATCATTCAGGACACTATAATAAGTCTTTCTGATTGCTTCTTAGCACATTTTAAAATTTTGCATTTTTTGACTTTTTTGGCATGTTATAGTATGACATTTTTGACAGTTTTCACCATGCTATAAAACTGTTTTTTCACAAGGTATTTCAACATATTTTGGCATGAAATTCTTCAGTACACTATAATAGGTCTTTCTGATGAATATTTAGCATATTTTCAAAAAAAAAATTTCTTACTTTTCTGGCATGCTATAGTATCATATTTATCATATACTGTTTCACAAGATATTTCAACATATTTTGGCTTAAAATCATTGATTGATTCAGATTTTTCTTTTTTTTTTTTTTTACTTTTTTTGACATGCCATTTTTTGATAGTTTTCAACATGCTATAAAATTGCTTTTTCACAAGGCATTTCAACATATTTTGGCATGAAGTCATTCAGTACACTATAATAAGTCTTTCTGATGACTTTTTAGCACATTTTAAAATTTTTCTTTTTTTTTTAAAACTTTTTTGCATGTTATAGTATGACTTTTTTTGAAAATTTTCAACATGCTATAAAATTACTTTTTCACAAGATATTTGAACACATTTCGGCATAAAATCATCGAGTACACTATAATAAGGCTTTCTCATTACTTTTTAGCACATTTTAAAAATTTTCATTTTTTTACTTTTTTGACATGCTATAGTATGACATTTTTTGATAGTTTTCAACATGCTATAAAATTACTTTTTCACAAGATATGTGAACATATTTCAGCATAAAATCATTGAGTACACTATAATAAGTCTTTCTCATTACTTTTTAGCACATTTAAAAAAATTTCATTTTTTGACTTTTTTGACATGCTATAGTATGACATTTTTTGACAATTTTCAACATGCTATAAAATTACTTTTTCACAAGATATGTGAACATATTTCAGCATAAAATCATTGAGTACACTATAATAAGTCTTTCTCATTACTTTTTAGCACATTTAAAAAAATTTCATTTTTTGACTTTTTTGACATGCTATAGTATGACATTTTTTGACAATTTTCAACATGCTATAAACTTACTTTTTCACAAGATATTTGAACATATTTTGCCACAAAATTATTAAATGCACTATAATAATTCTTTCTGATGACTTTTTAGCACATGTTAAAATTTTTCATTTTTTGACTTTTTTGACATACTATAGTATGACATTTTTGTACAATTTTCAACATGCTATAAACTTACTTTTTCACAAGATATTTCAACATATTTCGGCATAAAATCATAGAGTACATTATAATAAGTCTTTCTCATTACTTTTTGGCACGTTTTAAAATTTTTCATTTTTTGACTTTTTTGACATGCAATAGTATGACATTTTTTGACACTTTTCAACATGCTATAAATTTGCTTTTCCACAAATATTTCAACATATTTTGCCATGAAATCATTCAGAAGATTATAAGAGGTCTTTGTAATGATTTTTTTGCACGTTTTAAAATTTTTCATTTTTTGACTTTATTGACATGATATAGTATGACATGTTTGACAGTTTTCAACATGCTGTAAAATTGTTTTTTTCCCAAGGCATTTCAACATATTTTGGCATAAAGTCATTCAGTACACTATAATAAGTCTTCCTGATTAGTTTTTAGCACATTTTATTTTTTAAATTTTTTTTAATTTTTTGTCATGCTATAGGATGACATTTTTTGAGAATTTTCAACATGCTGTAAAATTGCTTTTTCACAAGATATGTCAACATGTATTGTCATGAATCAAACAGCACACTATAATAATTCTTTCTGATGACTTTTTTGCACGTTTTAAAATTTTTCATTTTTGACAGTATTCAACATGTTATAAAATTGCTTTTCCACAAAATATTTCAACATATTTTGGCATGAAGTCATTCAGTATACTATAAGAAGTCTTTCTGATGACTTTTTAGCCATTTTAAAATTTTTCATTTTTTTTTACTTTTTTGGCATGCTATAGTATGACTTTTTTTGAAAATTTTCAACATGCTGTAAAATTACTTTTTCACAAGATTTTTCAACATATTTTAGCATAAAATCATTCAGTACACTATAAAAAGTCTTTTTGATTACTTTTTAGCACATGTTAAAATTTTTCATATTTTGACTTTTTTGACATGCAATAGTCTGACATTTATTGACAATTTTCAACATGCTATAAAATTTGCTTTTTCACAAGATATTTGAGCATATTTTGCCATAAACTCATTAAGTACACTATAATAAGTCTTTCTGATGACTTTTTAGCACATATTAAAATTTTTCATTTTTTGACTTTTTTGACATGCAATAGTATGACATTTTTTGACACTTTTCAACATGCTATAAATTTGCTTTTCAACAAATATTTCAACATATTTTGGCATGAAATCATTCAGAACATTATAAGAGGTCTTTGTAATGATTTTTTAGCACATTTTAAAATTTTTCATTTTTTGACTTTATTGACATGCTATAGTATGACATTTTTTACAGTTTTCGACATGCTGTAAAATTGCTTTTTCACAAGATATTTCAACATATTTTGCCACAAAATTATTAAATGCACTATAATAAGTCTTTCTGATGACTTTTTAGCACATGTTAAAATTTTTCATTTTTTGACTTTTTTGACATGCAATAGTATGACATTTTTCGACACTTTTCAACATGCTATAAATTTGCTTTTCCACAAATATTTCAACATATTTTGGCATGAGATCATTCAGAACATTATAAGAGGTCTTTGTAATGATTTTTTAGCACATTTTAAAATTTTTCATTTTTTGACTTTTTTGGCATGTTACAGTATGACATTTATTGACAATTTTCAACATGAGATAAAATTGCTTTTTCACAAGGTATTTCAACATATTCCATCATAAAATCATTCAGGACACTATAATAAGTCTTTCTGATTGCTTCTTAGCACATTTTAAAATTTTGCATTTTTTGACTTTTTTAACCTGGTATAGTATGACATTTTTGACAGTTTTCACCATGCTATAAAATTGTTTTTTCACAAGGCATTTCAACATATTTTGGCATGAAATTCTTCAGTACACTATAATAAGTCTTTCTGATGAATATTTAGCACATTTTCAAAAAATTTTTTCATTGACTTTTCTGGCATGTTATAGTATGACATTTTTTTGACAATTTTCGACATGCTGTAAAATTGCTTTTTCACAAGATTTTTCAACATATTTTAGCATAAAATCATTCAGTACACTATAAAAAGTCTGTGTGATTACTTTTTAGCATATTTGAAAATTTTTAATTTTTTGAATTTTTGACATGCTATAGTATGACATTTTTTGACAGTATTCAACATGTTATAAAATTGCTTTTCCACAAAATATTTCAACATATTTTGGCATGAAGTCATTCAGTATACTATAAGAAGTCTTTCTGATGACTTTTTAGCACATTTTAAAATTTTTCTTTTTTTACTTTTTGGCATGCTATAGTATGACTTTTTTTGAAAATTTTCAACATGCTGTAAAATTACTTTTTCACAAGATTTTTCAACATATTTTAGCATAAAATCATTCAGTACACTATAAGTCTTTCTCATTACTTTTTGGCACATTTTAAAATTTCTCATTTTTTTGACTTTTTGGCATGCTATAGTATGCCATTTTTGTACGATTTTCAACGTGCTGTAAAATTGCTTTTTCACAAGGCATTTCAACATATTTTGGCATAAAATCATTCAGTACACTATAATAAGTCTTCCTGATTAGTTTTTAGCACATTTTATTTTTTTCATTTTTTGACTTTTTTTGGCATGTTATAGTATGACATTTTTTTGACAATTTTCGACATGCTGTAAAATTGCTTTTTCACAAAATATTTCAACATATTTTGGCATGAAGTCATTCAGTACACTATAAGAAGTCTTTCTGATGACTTTTTAGCACATTTAAAAAATTTTCATTTTTTGACTTTTTTGACATGCTATAGTATGACATTTTTGTACAATTTTCAACATGCTGTAATTTTGCTTTTTCACAAGATATTTCAACATATTCCATCATAAAATCATTCAGGACACTATAATAAGTCTTTCTGATGACTTTTTAGCACATGTTAAAATTTTTCATTTTTTGACTTTTTTGACATGCAATAGTATGACATTTTTTGACACTTTTCAACATGCTATAAATTTGCTTTTCCACAAATATTTCAACATATTTTGCCATGAAATCATTCAGAACATTATAAGAGGTCTTTGTAATGATTTTTTAGCACATTTTAAAATTTTTCATTTTTTGACTTTATTGACATGCTATAGTATGACATTTTTGACAATTTTCAACATGCTGTAAAATTGTTTTTTCACAAGGCATTTCAACATATTTTGGCATAAAGTCATCGAGTACACTATAATAAGGCTTTCTCATTACTTTTTAGCACATTTTAAAAATTTTCATTTTTTGACTTTTTGACATGCTATAGTATGACATTTTTTGACAGTATTCAACATGTTATAAAATTGCTTTTCCACAAAATATTTCAACATATTTTGGCATGAATCAAACAGCACACTATAATAATTCTTTCTGATGACTTTTTTGCACGTTTTAAAATTTTTCATTTTTTGACCTTTTTGGCATGTTATAGTATGACATTTTTTTGACAATTTTCGACATGCTGTAAAATTGCTTTTTCACAAGATTTTTCAACATATTTTAGCATAAAATCATTCAGTACACTATAAAAAGTCTTTTTGATTACGTTTTAGCACATTTGAAAATTTTTCATTTTTTTGACTTTTTGACATGCTATAGTATGACATTTTTGTACAATTTTCAACATGCTGTAATTTTGCTTTTTCACAAGATATTTCAACATATTTTGGCATGAAATCATTCAGTACACTATAAGAAGTCTTTCTGATGACTTTTTAGCACGTTTTAAAATTTTTCATTTTTTGACTTTTTTGACATGCTATAGTATGACATTTTTGACAGTTTTCAACATGCTGTAAAATTGCTTTTTTCACAAGGCATTTCAACATATTTTGGCATAAAGTCATTCAGTACACTATAATAAGTCTTCCTGATTAGTTTTTAGCACATTTAATTTTTTCCATTTTTTGACTTTTTTTGGCATGTTATAGTATGACATTTTTTTGCCAATTTTCGACATGCTGTAAAATTGCTTTTTCACAAAATATTTCAACATATTTTGGCATGAAGTCATTCAGTACACTATAAGAAGTCTTTCTGATGACTTTTTAGCCATTTTAAATTTTTTCATTTTTTTTTTACTTTTTTGGCATGCTATAGTATGACTTTTTTTGAAAATTTCCAACATGCTGTAAAATTACTTTTTCACAAGATTTTTCAACATATTTTAGCATAAAATCATTGAGTACACTATAAAAAGTCTTTTTGATTACTTTTTAGCACGTTTAAGAATTTTTCATTTTTTTTACTTTTTTGACATGCTATAGTATGACATTTTTTGAAAATTTTCAACATGCTATAAAATTACTTTTTCACAAGATATTTGAGCATATTTCGGCATAAACTCATTGAGTACACTATAATAAGTCTTTCTCATTACTTTTTGGCACATTTTAAAATTTCTCATTTTTTGACTTTTTGGCATGCTATAGTATGACATTTTTGTACAATTTTCAACGTGCTGTAAAATTGCTTTTTCACAAGGCATTTCAACATATTTTGGCATAAAATCATTCAGTACACTATAATAAGTCTTCCTGATTAGTTTTTAGCACATTTAATTTTTTTCATTTTTTGACTTTTTTTGGCATGTTATAGTATGACATTTTTTTGACAATTTTCGACATGCTGTAAAATTGCTTTTTCACAAGATTTTTCAACATATTTTAGCATAAAATCATTCAGTACACTATAAAAAGTCTGTTTGATTACTTTTTAGCATATTTGAAAATTTTTAATTTTTTGACTTTTTGACATGCTATAGTATGACATTTTTTGACAGTATTCAACATGTTATAAAATTGCTTTTCCACAAAATATTTCAACATATTTTGGCATGAAGTCATTCAGTATACTATAAGAAGTCTTTCTGATGACTTTTTAGCCATTTTAAAATTTTTCATTTTTTTTTACTTTTTTGGCATGCTATAGTATGACTTTTTTTTGAAAATTTTCAACATGCTGTAAAATTACTTTTTCACAAGATTTTTCAACATATTTTAGCATAAAATCATTCAGTACACTATAAGTCTTTCTCATTACTTTTTGGCACATTTTAAAATTTTTCATTTTTTGACTTTTTTGACATGCTATAGTATGACATTTTTGTACAATTTTCAACATGCTGTAATTTTGCTTTTTCACAAGATATTTCAACATATTTTACCACAAAATTATTAAATGCACTATAATAAGTCTTTCTGATGACTTTTTAGCACATGTTAAAATTTTTCATTTTTTGACTTTTTTGACATGCAATAGTATGACATTTTTTGACACTTTTCAACATGTTATAAATTTGCTTTTCCACAAATATTTCAACATATTTTGCCATGAAATCATTCAGAACATTATAAGAGGTCTTTGTAATGATTTTTTAGCACATTTTAAAATTTTTCATTTTTTGACTTTATTGACATGCTATAGTATGACATTTTTGACAGTTTTCAACATGCTGTAAAATTGTTTTTTTCCCAAGGCATTTCAACATATTTTGGCATAAAGTCATTCAGTACACTATAATAAGTCTTCCTGATTAGTTTTTAGCACATTTTATTTTTTAAATTTTTTTTTACTTTTTTGTCATGCTATAGGATGACATTTTTTGAGAATTTTCAACATGCTGTAAAATTGCTTTTTCACAAGATATGTCAACATGTATTGTCATGAATCAAACAGCACACTATAATAATTCTTTCTGATGACTTTTTTGCACGTTTTAAAATTTTTCATTTTTTGACCTCTTTGGCATGTTATAGTATGACATTTTTTGACAATTTTCGACATGCTGTAAAATTGCTTTTTCACAAGATTTTTCAACATATTTTAGCATAAAATCATTCAGTACACTATAAAAAGTCTTTTTGATTACTTTTTAGCACATTTGAAAATTTTTCATTTTTTTGACTTTTTGACATGCTATAGTATGACATTTTTGTACAATTTTCAACATGCTGTAATTTTGCTTTTTCACAAGATATTTCAACATATTTTGCCACAAAAGTATTAAATGCACTATAATAAGTCTTTCTGAATACTTTTTAGCACATTTGAAAATTTTTCATTTTTTGACTTTTTTGACATGCTATAGTATGACATTTTTTGACAGTATTCAACATGCTATAAATTTGCTTTTCAACAAATATTTCAACATATTTTGGCATGAAATCATTCAGAACATTATAAGAGGTCTTTGTAATGATTTTTTAGCACATTTAAAAATGTTTCATTTTTTGACTTTTTTGACATGCTATAGTATGACATTTTTTACAGTTTTCGACATGCTGTAAAATTACTTTTTCACAAGATTTTTCAACATATTTTAGCATAAAATCATTCAGTACACTATAAAAAGTCTTTTTGATTACTTTTTAGTACATTTGAAAATTTTTAATTTTTTGACTTTTTGACATGCTATAGTATGACATTTTTTGACAGTATTCAACATGTTATAAAATTGCTTTTTCACAAGATATTTCAACATATTTTGGCATGAAATCATTCAGTACACTATAAGAAGTCTTTCTGATGACTTTTTAGCACGTTTAAAAAAATTTCATATTTTGACTTTTTTGACATGCTATAGTATGACATTTTTTGACAATTTTCAACATGCTATAAACTTACTTTTTCACAAGATATTTGAACATATTTCGGCATAAAATCATAGACTACACTATAATAAGTCTTTCTCATTACTTTTTGGCACGTTTTAAAATTTTTCATTTTTTGACTTTTTTGACATGCTATAGTATGACATTTTTGTACAATTTTCAACATGCTGTAATTTTGCTTTTTCACAAGATATTTCAACATATTTTACCACAAAATTATTAAATGCACTATAATAAGTCTTTCTGATGACTTTTTAGCACATATTAAAATTTTTCATTTTTTGACTTTTTTGACATGCAATAGTATGACATTTTTTGACACTTTTCAACATGCTATAAATTTGCTTTTCAACAAATATTTCAACATATTTTGGCATGAAATCATTCAGAACATTATAAGAGGTCTTTGTAATGATTTTTTTAGCACATGTTAAAATTTTTCATTTTTTGACTTTTTTGACATGCTATAGTATGACATTTTTTTACAATTTTCAACATGCTGTAATTTTGCTTTTTCACAATATATTTCAATATATTTTGCCACAAAATTATTAAATGCACTATAATAAGTCTTTCTCATTACTTTTTGGCACATTTTAAAATTTCTCATTTTTTGACTTTTTGGCATGCTATAGTATGCCATTTTTGTACAATTTTCAACGTGCTGTAAAATTGCTTTTTCACAAGGCATTTCAACATATTTTGGCATAAAATCATTCAGTACACTATAATAAGTCTTCCTGATTAGTTTTTAGCACATTTAATTTTTTTCATTTTTTGACTTTTTTTGGCATGTTATAGTATGACATTTTTTTGACAATTTTCGACATGCTGTAAAATTGCTTTTTTACAAGATTTTTCAACATATTTTAGCATAAAATCATTCAGTACACTATAAAAAGTCTTTTTGATTACTTTTTAGCATATTTGAAAATTTTTCATTTTTTGACTTTTTGACATGCTATAGTATGACATTTTTTGACAGTATTCAACATGTTATAAAATTGCTTTTCCACAAAATATTTCAACATATTTTGGCATGAAGTCATTCAGTATACTATAAGAAGTCTTTCTGATGACTTTTTAGCCATTTTAAAATTTTTCATTTTTTTTACTTTTTTGGCATGCTATAGTATGACTTTTTTTGAACATTTTCAACATGCTGTAAAATTACTTTTTCACAAGATTTTTCAACATATTTTAGCATAAAATCATTCAGTACACTATAAAAAGTCTTTTTGATTACTTTTTAGCACGTTTAAATTTTTTTCATTTTTTTTACTTTTTTGACATGCTATAGTATGACATTTTTTGAAAATTTTCAACATGCTATAAAATTACTTTTTCACAAGATATTTGAGCATATTTCGGCATAAACTCATTGAGTACACTATAATAAGTCTTTCTCATTACTTTTTGGCACATTTTAAAATTTCTCATTTTTTGACTTTTTGGCATGCTATAGTATGCCATTTTTGTACAATTTTCAACGTGCTGTAAAATTGCTTTTTCACAAGGCATTTCAACATATTTTGGCATAAAATCATTCAGTACACTATAATAAGTCTTCCTGATTAGTTTTTAGCACATTTAATGTTTTTCATTTTTTGACTTTTTTTGGCATGTTATAGTATGACATTTTTTTGACAATTTTCGACATGCTGTAAAATTGCTTTTTCACAAGATTTTTCAACATATTTTAGCATAAAATCATTCAGTACACTATAAAAAGTCTTTTTGATTACTTTTTAGCATATTTGAAAATTTTTCATTTTTTGACTTTTTGACATGCTATAGTATGACATTTTTTGACAGTATTCAACATGTTATAAAATTGCTTTTCCACAAAATATTTCAACATAATTTGGCATGAAGTCATTCAGTATACTATAAGAAGTCTTTCTGATGACTTTTTAGCCATTTTAAAATTTTTCATTTTTTTTACTTTTTTGGCATGCTATAGTATGACTTTTTTTGAACATTTTCAACATGCTGTAAAATTACTTTTTCACAAGATTTTTCAACATATTTTAGCATAAAATCATTCAGTACACTATAAAAAGTCTTTTTGATTACTTTTTAGCACATTTGAAAATTTTTCATTTTTTTTACTTTTTGACATGCTATAGTATGACATTTTTTGACAGTATTCAACATGTTATAAAATTGCTTTTCCACAAAATATTTCAACATATTTTGGCATGAAGTCATTCAGTACACTATAAGAAGTCTTTCTGATTAATTTTTTGCCATTTTAAAATTTTTCATTTTTTTTTACTTTTTTGGCATGCTATAGTATGACTTTTTTTGAAAATTTTCAACATGCTGTAAAATTACTTTTTCACAAGATTTTTCAACATATTTTAGCATAAAATCATTCAGTACACTATAAAAAGTCTTTTTGATTACTTTTTAGCACATTTGAAAAATTTTCATAGTTTGACTTTTTTGACATGCTATAGTATGACATATTTTGACAGTATTCAACAGGCCATAAAATTGCTTTTCCACGAAATATTTAAACATATTTTGGCGTGAAATTATTCAGAACACTATAAGAAGTGTTTCTAATGACTTTTTAGCAAATTAAATTTTTTCCATTTTTTGACTTTTTTTGACATACTATAGCATGTTTTTTTTTTTTTGCCATTTTTCAACATGCTATAAAACTACTTTTTGTACAAAATAATTAGACTTACTTGGCATGAAATCATTCAGAACATTATAAAAAATGTTTCTGATGACTTTTTAGCAAATATTACAATTTTTCATTTTTTGACTTTTTGACATGCTATAGTATGACATATTTTGACAGTATTCAACAGGCAATAAAATTGCTTTTCCACGAAATATTTCAACATATTCTGGCATAAAAATTATTTAGAACACTATAATAAGTCTTTGTGATTCCTTTTTAGTACATTTGAAATTTTTTAATTTTTTGACTTTTTTGACCTGCTATAGTATGACATTTTTGACAAATTTCAACATGCGGTAAAAATGCTTTTTCACAAGGTATTTCAACATATTTTGCCATGAAATCATTCAGTACACCATAAAAGGGCTTTCTGATTACTTCTTAGCACATTTTAAAATTTTTATTTTTTTGACTTTTTTAGCATGCTATAGTATGACATTTACTGACAATTTTCAACATGAGACAAAATTGCTTTTTCACAAGGTATTTCAACATATTGTAGCATAAAATTATTCAGGATACTATAATAAGTCTTTCTGATTACTTCTTCGCACATTTTATTTTTTTTCATTTTTCTAGTTTTTTGGCATGCTATAGTATGACATTTTTTGACAATTTTCAATATACAATAAATTTGCTTTTGCACATGCTATTTCGACATATTTTGGCATAAAATCATTCAGTAAATGATAATAAATCTTTCTGATAGCTTCTTAGCACATTTTAAAATTTTGCATTTTTTGACTTTTTTGGCATGCTATAGTATGACATTTTTGACAATTTTCAACATGCAATAAAAATGTTATTTTACAAGGTATTTCAACACATTTTGCCATGAAATCATTCAGTACACTATAAAAGGGCTTTCTAATTACTTTTTTAGCATATTTTAAAATTTTTCATTTTTTGACTTTTTTGACATGCTATAGTATGATATTTCTGACAATTTTCAACATGCGATAAAATTACTGTTTCACAAGATATTTCAACATATTCTGGCATAAAAATCATTCAGAACACTATAAGAAGTATTTCTGATTACCTTTTAGCACATTTTAAATTTTTTCATTTTTTGACTTTTCTGGCATGCTACAGTATGAAATTTTTGACAATTTTCAACATGCAATAAAATTACTGTTTCACAAGATATTTCAACATATTCCAGCATAAAAATCATTCAGTACACTATAATAAGTCTTTCTGATTGCTTCTTAGCACACTTTAAAAATTTTAATTTTTCTAGTTTTTTGGCATGCTGTAGTAAGACATTTACTGACAATTTTCACCACGCGATAAAATTGCTTTTTCACAAGGTATTTCAACACATTTTGCCATGAAATCATTCACAACAACAGAAAAGGGCTTTCTGATAACTTTTAGCACATTTTAAAATTTTGCATTTTTTGACATTTTGACATGCTATAGTATGACATTTATTGACAACTTTCAACATGCAATAAATTAGTTTTTTCACAAGTTAATTCAACATATTTTGACATGAAATAATTCAGCAAATGATAATTCTTTGTGACTACATTTTAAAAATTTTTCATTATTTGACCTTTTTAACTTCCTATAGTATGACATTTTTGACAATTTTCAACATGTGATAAAAATGTTTTTTTTACAAGGTATTTCAACACATTTTCGCATGAAATCATTCAGTACACCATAAAAGGGCTTTCTGATTAGTTTTTAGCACATTTTAAAATTTTTCATTTTTTGACTTTTTTTTAGCATGCTATAGTATGACAGTTTTTGAGAATTTTCAGCATGCGATAAAATTGCTTTTTCACAAGGTGTTTCAACATATTTTGGCATGAAATTATTCAGTCTACTATAATAAGTCTTTCTGGTTAGCGTTTAGCACATTTTAAAATTCTTCATTTTTAAATTTTTTTGGCATGCTATAGTATGACATTTTTTAAAAATTTTCAACATGCTATAAAATTGCTTTTTCACAAGATTCTTCACCATATTTTGGATTGAAATCATTCAACACATTGTCATAAGTCTTTTTGATGAGTTTTTAGAACACTTTTTAGAACATTTAAAAATGTTTAATTTTTTTTTTGACTCTTCATGCCATGCTATTGCATGACATTTGTTTTGGCAATTTTCAACATGCCGATAAAGCCAAAATATGGCACATCATCAAATGTCATAAAAAGTGCTGAAAATGCCTTCTTATAGCATGTTGAGTTAATTCATGGCAATATATGTCAAAACAAAGTGGCAAAAAAGACATGTTTTAGGATGTCAAAAATTTAAAAAAAAAAAAAAAAAAAAAAGGTCAAAAAAGTAAAAAGTGCTGAATATTAAAATGGTGTGAGACTGTTCACAGCCCTGGCTTCAGGATTGGCCCATCTCCCTGAATGGTACAGAGCATTGATTGGTGTGCCAGCTTTGCAGCGACCGCCTTCGACCACGCCTCCTCCAGGGATGACGTCACACCCCTCCACTGCCGCAGCAGGAGGAAGACAGCCTGAGACCATAAAGGTGGCCGTGGAGCTCGGGACAGGTCGGCTGTGATTCCCCTTGATCAGTGCACCTCGATTGTGAATGTGTGCACGTACGTGTGTGTTGTAAAATTATAATTCCCTCGTTTAGTCTGTGGCTATGATTACTATTGATGAATCCACTTCACTTGTATTTGTGTGTTTGTTTAACCACCTCGAAATTACCACAATAGAATTCCTTTGTCACTTTTATGGCATGAGTTTGTTAGGGGGGACTGGGCAAATTAATTTCTGTGTTGGTGATTTATACCTGTTAATCACAGAATTTTCTGTTTTAAATTGTCAGTAGAGGGTTGGGAGCCCCTGTGTATTTTTGTTCATTTTAGAGTAGTTAATTTATTTAATGAACGGCTACTTTACGCCATAACATTGGCTTTAAGTTTTCATCTCTTACACAATTGGACTTATGTTTTTAAATGTTAGAGACGCATTTAAAGCAAAATAAATAATCATTAATTCTGATTGGACGATTGTTGTTAGCAAACAATTATCAACAGTAATCAATTACAAATGTAACGCATGTAAGCGCATGTCAGTATTGAGTATCAGTATAATAAAGAAAAAAATGCCAATGACACTTTAAATGTACTGTATGCATATATATTTACATCACATTCACATTGCATTTAGTCTTTACAATGCTGCAGCATGATCCTGTAATATACAGAAACTGCTGCTACAATTTTAGCTCAGAATCGGTTAACTTCTTCAGCTCTGCTTTCACAAAACACTGAGACACAAAAACAAAATCATAACATGGTTCCCTTCAGGTCCTCAACACACAACTTACATCATTTAAATACCCCACAAGGTCCTGAAATCTCCTCAACAATACAAAAAAAACATTCAAAGTAGTCAATTCAGCACAATTCACAAAAAGGTTAAAGATTTGATATTAAAGGGGAAGTGCTGTTTTTTTACAAATTGGACCTTATTTCTGAATGGGGCTCCGAAATACAGCTAAAGTGAACTAAAATATTATTTGTATTGTCACACACACATGCTTTGTTTTTGTTCAGGCACTGTGAATGACACATAAGTGGGCACTAGGGGTCCTTAGTAAACTATAATACACAGGTAGAGTCTGTTTACAGATTCAACTTTCTCAGACAACTCCGGACTCAAATGAGAATAGTAATATAGTAATATAGTTTAGCCCACTCCTGTTAAATGATATCGTTAAATCCAGTATCGTTGGAAATACTTCAAATGACTCCAAAGTGAAATGGGTGAGTAAATGGCAGTATTTTTTTAATCCCAGAAAGGTTCAATTTGTAAAAAAAAGAAAAAAAAGAAAAAAAAAAAAAAGAAAAATGGTACTTCCCCTTTAAATACAAAACTAAGTTTCGTCAAACAGACCTGACCAAAAATGTTATTCAAGTACAACAATAGGCTTATGATTCAACAGCTCTGGTTCAGTGGGAAAATAGAAAAATCCTCTCTAATGGGCACAAAGCAATGTGGAAAGATGTTTACAGACCTCCTCTTCCAGTGTTTTTATCATATTGC
This sequence comes from Synanceia verrucosa, assembly GCA_029721515.1. Taxonomy (NCBI): domain Eukaryota; kingdom Metazoa; phylum Chordata; class Actinopteri; order Perciformes; family Synanceiidae; genus Synanceia; species Synanceia verrucosa. Next base: position 6,077,617 of record CM056559.1, read on the forward strand.
ACACCCAAAAAATATAATATTGGTCACTGACAAGTGATGTACTAAGTAATTTAGACATTTTTTCTGAAGTGAAAATCATTTCATAAAATTGATTAGTCATAATCAATTGAAATATGACCTATACAGTGGACCCACAGTAAGTTTAGATCATCTATGTGGCAGAACAAAAGATTAACAATGACAACTGAGAGGTAAATATTTATAGAAAAGCATTACATTTCAACAAACCACCAAATCTAAGAGAGAAAAGAAAATACATACAGAGGGATCCAGTGACTTTAGTTCAAGGTGGGAGCCGTGTTAGCACAGCAGACGCTCAGAGGAGGTCAGGCAGTATGAGGCCGGGGGGTTTGGGCTCCACACAGTTAATCCAGAAATTGGCACAGCTGGCGTGGTACTGGTGGCCCCCGTACAGCAGCTTGAAGTTGTCCGTCTCCGAGTTGAACGCCTGTTGAAGTGAAAAAAAAAAAAAAAAAAAAAATTTTCACACTTGAATCACAGAGACGATAAACCCACTTGTGCACACAGGAGGAAGAGGGACAGATATGGACAGGAGCGACCCACTGTTAGTCTACAGCTCTAGGCTGTTGCTGCTTCTTCGGCCCACTGCTGAACTCAAAGAACAACCACTGACACGCAACACTGACGCATCAGCCGGATTTAAAGGGACACTATGTCATTTTTTAAGTATTTTATTACCTCAAGTCAACATCTTCATTCATAAATAGATCCTCATTGGTGTAAAATAACATATACCAACAATCTGACTTATCCTCTTGGGTGAAGAATCAGTTATCTGTCTTTACATAGAGCGGGTCGCTCATACGGAGGCTTCCATGTCTTTCCGGTCTATCATGCATAGACATAGGACATAGGATGCATAGGACAAAATGCATTTCCGCGTTTTGCGATTCACTTTTCACGGAGAAGCAAGGTGGAGACGCCGTTTTTACTTACCCTGCACTAAACTAAAACCTGCACTATACATTTGCTCATAATACAAGACCATACTCATGCCGCACCAAATCCTCAATGCTAAAAAAGCGTAAAAGGGCCATAAAATGACTGGAGCTCCAGGCCGGGGATCTGTGGTGAGTAGCCACCCGGGAGCACCGCATACCCGTCCACGGCCGGCTGGGACCCGCAGGGAAGTCCTCCGAACCAGAGGAGGGCTGTGGAGGACCGGGGAAAAATGACCGGAGCTCCGGGCCAGTGATAGTGGCCGCCCGGGAGATTATATTGAGTCAGTATTAACCTGTGCATTTCTTCAAATTACAATAGAAAAAATCATCTTGTTTGATGATTTAAATCACAAGCTAGCAAGTCAGTCCTGCTGAGTTCAATTGGCTGTTTGTGTCTGTGCTGCACGGACTGTCACAGCCATACTATGTAGGACGGAGAGAAGCAAATTATGCAATTTTTTTCCCTGAAAGCCTGTGTGATGACCAATTTCAGTTTGAAAAACTTCCACAGCTCTTTTCAGACCTGGTATTACCAGAGTGAATTATTTAACTGTAGGAACCCTGCTAACCTGAGGCATACGACAGCAAGCTGTGACAGAGATGGGCCACCAAAAAACGATTTACAAAGTAAAAGTTTGAGGAGATGGAAACATTTGGGGGAAAACCGAAGCGTGGATGTTAGCACTGCTGTCATACTTCCCCAAGTTAAAGCTACTCAGAGTAATCATTCCAAATCCTTGAGGCCCTTCAGAAACCTGCATTAATATAAATAGCCAGAAATGCTAAATTATTCAACTTAAAATCCTTTCCGGTGCTTCTCCCTGTAATTGCTCAAATTAGCATTTATCATTTTGCAGGAGTGCTGGAGCGTCATTAGCTGAAAAGTATCACTTATGATAAAACCTAACTGCTGCTGCGTCTTTGAGTAACAAACTGCGATGTGGTGAAGCTGCTGCTCTTTCTGGCCTCTAGAAGAAAAAGATACTGCATTCCCAAAATTATTAGTCCAACAGCAAAAAGGATGAGTGAGACACTCACTGAATAACTAAATGATTTTGGCTCTAGATGTGTCAACAAATGGGATAACAATTTAACTGAATCTTTAGACGGATTAAAATTCACAACACGAATTAAGCAGAGGCCATTAAGCTCATCTGCTGACACACTTCTTTGATGCCACATCAACTTCTCCTCCCTTCAGTACCTTTGGTTGAAAAACAAATCAGTACCTCTTCACTAAAGGACAATGCAACAATCAGCGCCGTCTGCTGTAGCCAAAGCTGGTCTTTCACTTCATTATACTCTGAGGGGATGCTATTCTCCACGTGGCTTTTATTCGCTCTTGCCAGAGTGGCTCTGCCAAAAATGCAATTAAAAGATGGGTTATTAATCTCATGCTAGTGGCACACAGACAAAATAAAACTGCATTAATTTCAGCCTGCCTCTATGCACACAAGTCAGCTGTTCTCCCTGCTTATGACTAATTTGTAAGGCACATCTGCTCACATCCTAGATGCCTCTCAGTCAGCCATATCTTGCCTGGACAATCCATCTGTTTCTGGCTGAGCAGCAGAGGGAACGCAAGAAACAATCAGCGCCACCATCCTGCCCTCTAAACCGCAGGGTCTGACAATACCATTAAAGGCCCACGTCGATGAAAAGCACAGCCACCGTGGGCAAGAGGTAGACATACAGCAATTGAGTTAATAACTGGACACTTATCAGAAACACCAGTGGTTGTTAGCTGCAGGTAGAGAGGTGAGCAGTTAGCTCAAGATAGAGGCGACAGAATAGAAAATGAAACCCTTCCAAGACAAAGTGATGACCTTTGTAACCTTGAAAAATCAATCCCAGAGTGCAAGAACCTGCCCTGAAGTGACAACTCTCTCCTCTCCCACTTATTTCAAGAGTGCACGTTATTATCCTGAGACACTCTTCTCAATCATCCCGCAGTATGAAAGCTGGTGCTCGTTAAAGCCATCCTTTGAACGGTGATTGGTCCAATCGTATCTTAGCAACAATAACTAAACACATCAGGCCTGCCAAGCTTTGGATTTCTTCACATGAAACAAGAAACACAAGCACAAACCTGTAAAGAATGGATTACAGTGTGTTTGTCTCACTGGAAGCAAGCTGTAATCATTAGCATGCTGGGCTAATTAGCTTACTATAGAAAGTAACGTCAGTAACTACAAGTCTAGAGCTGAATACATTATTTTGTGTACAACCTAAGCTAATATTAGAACTAACGCTCTACAACTAAATCTCTACACTACAATATAATAATAACATGCATTACTAATATGTCTACACTTCCGCCTGAAATCAAAGAATCGCCATGTGAGAAAAAAAAAAGCTTGACGGGCACAGCAACAGTAACCAGCTTGAGTTTTTAAAGTTTTAAAGGGTGATTTTGGCAGTTTCTTTATGTTACAGTATGTGGCTGTGCAGACAGAGGAGAGAAGCAGTGAAAACAAGTGAATCCTGTCACTTTGGCCCCCAAAGGGCTCGTCAATAACAGCAGAAATGGCCCCCAGAGGCTCCAAGTAGGAAAGAGTGGAATAAATTTTGGTTGACAGTTAAATGTCTCGTACTCGTTTAAACAGACGTCCAAGAGTGCTTTCTTCTTTGTTCTGCAAAACGTTTCAAAGTCAAAGAAATGACAGTTATCTGGAGCGAATGGGCACAAAAACATGTATGTACAAATACATCCACGAATACTTAGTGTGCGTACAAACCTTGCTGCGAGCATCGACATTGAGCAGACACACCCCACAAGCCAACTCCTTGGCATTCTTGATGCCGTGCCTCAAAATACAGGAGGAGAAGTCAAGGGAGCTTTCATCGGGCTGCACAAAAAAAAAACAAAAAAAAAACACACACATGCAGACCCAATTTTACTTGCTGCTGCAGGGCAAAATGTAGTCATTTCTGTTCTTATAATAACAACAGTGAGAACAAGTCTGCTTACAGTAAACATCTCTGAGCATCATCCACTTTTTCTAAAGCCTCTTACTCACTAACTCCTGCTTGAATTCATCTATGTCGAGTAAACAACTTAAAGTATTTATTTTCAGACAAAAGCTACCTGCATGTTTCAATTAAACATTAATTACATTTCATTTGTCGGTCTCCTTCCTCAAGATATATATACATATATATATATATATATATATATATATATATATATATATTTTTAATCTTCCTCTTCTTGTTTTGAGTTTAAGGACAGACCTCCTCCTTTCTCTTTCTGCTTTACAGGTAAATAAATCTATTGAGTCCTTGTCATCCCTTTAATCCAAACTTGTACTTGTAGTACTGCAAAACAATTTTGCCTGGAATAAATAAAGTTCTATCTTATCTTGTATATGTTTTGCTGAGGTGCTTTACTGCATACCTGCCCTGTGCTCTGGAATATATATATACGTATATGTCTTTAAGCATCTTACAGCGAGCTTGGCCAGCGACATGAAGCCCATGAGGTTGTGCCAAACACGTCTGATGTCCTTCAGCAGCTGCTGCAGCTTCTCGGAACACACGGCTGTCGCCTTAATGCCCAGCTCCACACGCCTGGTGACGCGATACACTTCCACCACGCCTGTCAGAGAAAATCCACACACAAATCACAAAAACATGTTTTGTTGCTCTTTTTGTTCCATTTTCAGGGAGGCACAGTGCTCAGTCCCTCAGTGTGACATGTTGGCCGCTCGCAGCTCATTAAAAGCAGAGCAGCACAATGAGGGAGCAGGACCTTGTCAGAGCAGGCAGAGATAAGCCATCGCAGCAGAGCTTGTTTTAATCTTGTCCTCTCTGTCCTTCAGAGGGTGTAAGGCCACACAGGGTTCTTTAACAGCCTTTTGTTCACACGATACAGCCCTGACTTGTTTATGGTGGCTGTGTGTGTGTGTGGCTTGATTCCTCACCCAGCAGGTACTCCATGCCCTGAGCGGATTGGATGACCTCGGTGCAGACAGAAGAGCTGCTGATGCCATTCAGGATGTTGTTGGCTTTGGTGATGACCTTAATGTGGGGAAAAATAACCACAAAGTTTGATTTGACACAGACTAGTTTTTAGCAAAGAGACACTTTTTCTGGGATTGGCAAACAAAATTAGTGTTATGCTGAAAAACTTAAATAAGAATGAGAAAACAAGTGCATAGTGTCTATTAGTGCTAGAATATTAATTTTAACTCATGGTGATTTATCTAACCATGAAAGGTGTGTTGCCAGGGGGAAAGAAACTTATTTGCCTCAAAATGTTCATAATAAGTAAAATAGGGATGCACTGATTTACTTTTTTCACTTCCGATACTGATACCGATATCTGTAGTTTAGGATTGCCTGATACTGATCAGATACCAATACAGAAAAGCAGCACTGAATTACGAAACAAACTATGTCTCATTCTTTTGTGCAAAGCAGCATACTTGACCTAAATTTTTCTTCCCTATTTTTTAAACAAATAAATGTACAGAATTACTTATTTACTATTTTACCTACTTTGACTGCGCTGTTAGTTTCCTTGACTTTTTGAATGTTCTGCTTCATGACCTGCCAGCACATCTCTGGCAACGCATTTCGTTTTTTCAAGTAGAGTTATCGTCATGTATGCTGCCAAGTTAACGCGGATTAATGTGCTTATTTTGACAGCCCTATAAAAACTACAACAAAACTTTAATCACTCTATTTTAAAAACAAATGTCTCCGCGCAGCGAGTCGCCAACACATGACGTCACTCACAGCACACAGCATAGAATTACACTGACTAGATCTGCCCCTTGGATCAGGCCCATTATCACTGATAATACTCATTTCATTTCTTTTTTTTTTTCTTCTTTTTTTTCTTCTTTTTTTTTCTTTTTTTTTTTTTTCATACTCATTTCATTTCATTATTATTCATTTATATTGTTATGGTCACAAATAAAGGTACAGTGTGTACGATCTGCAGGAGCAAATGGGAAACAAATGCAAACTCCGCTCACTTCTTTTTCCAAGACTGTGGTAACCTAAGCTGAGTGTGCAAGTCGAAAACCATGGTAACCACACTAACAATACTTTAGGACCAACAGAAGTTGGATGGCAGCTGGAGGTACCATGGTTTTGCACTCTGCTGCTCACATTAACAGTTCCACAAGCATAGTGATGAACTACGGTGCTCTTCCAGTAATGTCAAAACATGAAAGCGAGTTTGGTCTGTTCATTCTGGGATACTATTGAAACATATTGAGTCATCATGGTGGACTCCATGAAGACAACCCGCTCCCTATGTAGATGGTTTATTCTAAGCTATTAAAAAAACTGTTTCAGGTGATTGTACACCAATGAATTCCATTTCTGTCGATGCTGAAATTTAACACACTAGATTTGTTCATGGAACAAGGTCAGAACACAAGACAAACAAATACAAACCTCCAGAGCACTTTCCAGACATCTCTGCCACTCGTATGCGTAACGCTCACTCTCCTGCAACAGAACAAAAAAAATATCTCAAACGAACACAAAAGCAAAACAGAAGAGGGAAAATGTCTGCATTCTGTAGCCTTTCACAGTCCTGAGAGAACTCTGGTGGCTGATAACGCTAACAGGTGGAGCAGTTAATGCCAGGCCCTCCTTACCTCCACCTCCCCAGTCAGGTCCTTGTACTTGTCCCTGATGACAGGCAGGACGGGCTTCTCGCTCAGGGTGTTGGATCGGTCTCTGAAGGGCTGCTCTGGTGCTGGAGATGGGGGCGAACGCCCAATTTCCTTATCGCCCAAACTGTGACTGCGTTTGTGGGAGCCTGAGGCAAAGAGAGAACGACAAACACATTTATCTTTTTTTCTACCATCAGTTCGTTAACCTTGGGTGATGGCTCATTTTAAGATAGGTACCTGTTTGTTTGCAATCATTATATTTCAATTCTGTTGGGGCTAATTCCCTGACAAATCCTGGCAGGGTACCAGAACAAACATAGGCTATTCCAGTGGGGCCGGCAGTTAGTGCAGCATGCGGGGTGTGCGTGTGTGATGGTCGTCCAGACACAGGTAATCTACCTCCCCCCATACCTCCACCACCCACAGAGACATGCATCATCCTCCCCACAATCCAGCAGCTCCACCATGATCAGATTACTGTTCCACTGGGCAAAGAGGAGAAAGCAAAGCGCTCTTTCTCACACAAATTAAATCCAGCACAGGGAGATAAATCTATGGGGCAAATGGGCTTTTATCACAGCGTAGAAAACACTGATAAATTATTCGTGGAACACGACACCAGCAAACAGCAGTTAAAAAATGAACAGCCTTTCAGTGGATACGGTTAATTTGTGCTCATGGATTTTGTTGGCCTCTGCTAATCCATCTCACCAATCGCTGCCACCAGAGGAGAGCTGTCAACTCAACACTGCCATCTAATGTCTGACAAATACATCACAGATGTGATCTGAGCTGGCTTGAGAAGAAGCAGTTGTTGCACCATTTTAGGGCCACTGGTTTAGAGTTGGCCAAGAGTCACAGTCTCAATGAACTGAATTTGTTCACAAAAAGTTTGCACTTATTCAGGCTTTCAAATGTGAGGACTATGGCTTGTTTCTTGTTTTTAGTTTAACTGCTGTAATCAGAGATCGTTAGATTTTGGACAGACCAATTTGGTTATATTGGATTCTCGTAAACTGTGCATTTTTTTAGTGTGTTGTTACTGTATATACATTTTATAAACAACTGATTTATGGCAATTAATGGCAAGTGTTGGTTTATAAATAGTCAAAAATAGTGCAAATTTCAGACTCACCTTGAACAGACAAGTCAAAGGTCGCTAGTTCATTCTTGATCATCTCCTCACTGGACTTGACTTTGGTCTGAGCGCTGGCTTTAAGAAAGTCAGACTTTCCAAACTTAGGCTTGTCCCCCTGAAAGGCTCCAAACTCATTAGAGGCCTCACTTTGGTTTTCCTCAGAACCGCCCTCAGCGGTGTTGGCGGGCGAGTCTGACTTTTCAGAAACAGTACTTGCAAAGTCCCCAAAATCGTCCTCCTCATCGACACCTCCCTGGTCAGCGGAGCCAAAATCAGCAAAGGCTTCAAACTTGTCATCCGTGGATGAGCTGTCCTCGGTGGGGAAGGAGGTTGTTATCTTTTTCACCGAACTGCTTGTGATGTTTTCAGAGCTGCCGAAGGTCAGTTCCTTCTTCTGTGCTGGTGCCAAAGACGTAAGCGAAGGCAGACAGTCCTCTCGGTCTGACCAGTCATAGCTGGTCAAGGTGCTGAGGGCCGACGTCCCAAAGGGGTCAAATTTCATGTCGTCTCCTTCTGCAATGACAACACAGACACACCGGTGGTTCCTAGGAATAGCACAGATGCTGTCATGACAGGAGACTGAAATTTGAGATAACACAAGATTTATATTGGCTTATCATTGTGTCGTTCATTGTATATGTTTTCTCCTTATGGGAATTACATCACTAACCTCTAGTGGTGTGTAGCCCTGCAGAGTTTTTGTTTTGTTTTATATATTTTAATATATCCGTCTGACATTGCTGGCTCTGCCCCTATACAATGGTGGTCAATGATATTTTTGTGGTGCTCACAGAATTGAGAAAAACTCAAAAGAAAAATCAAAATCAATCAAGCTTTGTGCATTACCTTTGAAAGTTATTATTGTCAGTTTCTAAAAACAATAAACTTGGTTATATGTGGGATAAGCTCACTATGGACAGTTTTCCTTGGAGTGAAAAGTTCTGAAAACACTAGTTTATGGATTATCCAGAATAACCTGGACATTGTTTTTCATGTCCATTCTATCGCAGTACAATGGAGCCCAAAATAAAGTCTCACAGAAATCTCAAAACGTGTCAATCAAACCAAACTGTGACACAACTACAGGTTGTTTCATTGCTTGGCAGAACTGACCCCTATCACCTACTCTGCATAGCCAACAGTGCCAAGGATGATATGTATTATAAAAACAACAAAAAAAATCTCTCCCTCCTATTTTGCTAATTCTACAATACAAGCAATCACATTCACCACAATTCAGCACATTTACGACTGACTTCCTCATAATACTAGCTCCTGACTAATTATTGTTGTTGTAACGGTAATACATCCTCTCACCCACATTTTTGAGAGTTGATGAATAAATTATCCCACGAATGGTAAGCAAGTTTTGATGTCTGAGCTGAATCATGTTTACGAGAAGAAAATTACTGCCATCATTTTACTGGAACACAATACTAACACATTTCTTGTAGCGGACAATTCCCTCTACTTCTCATTGGTGACAATCAGAGCTGATCTCTTCATACTAAATACGACCTGAAGGATTTTGTCTCAAGGCTCGAAGAACATCAATAAAAGATCTGTCCTGTCACTGCATGTGCTCTGTTTCTTACACTGAGCTGTGTTGACAGAACACAGTTTGTGTCATTTGCTTTATGATTAATACTAACTGACACGGCTTACACAAATTTGTCAACGCTTAAGTATCATTGAGTTCTCTCTCGCCCCGTTTCTTTCTTTCACTCACTCACAAACACACAAATCAACCCTTCCTATTTTGCATGACAGGACCCCTCAGATACAAAAAGCAATTTGTGAAATTGACAAGCACCTATCGCTGTAAGCCTTGTGTCATCAGATCACTTTTCGGCTTATCAAGAAATGAAAGGAGAAAATAAGACGGTACGCATTTCAGCAATACCAACAGTAATATTTATTACGACACATGAGTAGAGAGAAAGAGAGAAAGGTCACAAAGTACTGTGAAAGAGGTCTATCATTACAAGAGGTTTGTCAAACTAACACTTGTAAAATTAGATTTCAGTCATTTAGAATACAAGGGCATGCAGAGTCAGGAGAAAAAGGAAGAAAACAAACAGCGAGAAGGTAAACAAAGATAATCTGAGGATACAGAAGCAGGAACCAGAATGAGAAGGCACATTCACAGACTAAAATCAGTATTCTGGGGAGATGACAAACTCCGTTTTACTATAGGATGTAAAGCAACAGGTGTTTTGGAGAAGATATGAGTACAGAACACTTGAAAAGCCAGGTTGAAAAGGTAATTCAAAGAAAATGCTCAAGACAGGAAGCATTAACCCTTTGAGAACCTGAAGGGATAAATTGATACAGCATCCCAAAAACTGCATGTTTGGAAAGAGCATTCAGGACTTAAAAGCCATCTTTTAAGAGGCTTCCATCTTTACATTTGTAATTACGAAACAAGAATTCAGTACTGGTGATTCATCTAATAGTACAATAAAAGGATGTGATCGTAATATCTGCATTATTCTGCTTGTAAAAACTTGATCTTCAAGCACTCAAAGGGTTACAGAAAACAAAGAGGGCCACCCTCACACCTGACATCCCAGAAAGGGCCTTCATTACATCCAATCACAGATGCAGAAACAGATTTAAAGAGACAGTATCCTTTGTCATAGCAGGCTAATGTGCACAAATGTGTATGATCCCCTAAATAATAGCACATTATTATTAATCAAGACAACAATGCTTAGTTTGAAATGTTCACCTAAAATACTTAAATCTTACTAAATACCGTAGGCTACATTTAATTAACATACTGGTAGCTGGTCGATCACTACAAGATCAAGGAGTCTTTCATTGTAAGAGCTCATATTCCTGTAATAAAAATACACTATTAAATCTGTATACATTTTTCCTTTGATAAAAACAACTTGCAATACTGTTATGCATAAAATGGTATCTTGTATTTTATGTTCTTGTCAATTTCACAAATTGAAAAGGCAGGCACACTGCAGCAAAAAGCAAGGCAGGAAGGGTAATACTAACGTCATTACGTTCTCAGAGAGCCGGACCGTGGAGCCGCACATGATAACTCATGCAGCAATATCACAGATAACGGTTAAAAAAAAAAAAAAAAAAAAATCCAGAATAAATAAAATCTGATTCCTTAAAAGGAACCTCACAAAAGAAATACTGTCTCTTTAAGATTAAATACAGAAACACAGTTCAAAGCATGGTCAGGTGCTCAAACTGCTAGGCTTGCTACACGTTAACAACAGGTTAGACCCAGAGCTCTCCGAGAACGTCGGACAAATGATGGTGAAAGCCTGGGGGAGGTGGAGCTGCTGTTAAAGTAAAAAAAGCTTTTTAGGAATGTATCGATGTTAAACTGGGCCCTATTATCAGCAGTAGCCTAACTGTGACTGTTAATGCAGCTCCATAGACTCATCATCTGTCAGTACAGGGAGACCAGCTTCAGTTCGACTGTACAGACACTGAAATAAGGCAATGGGGATGTTTACATTAATGATTACTTCTGATTTGCAAAGCTGAATTAACAATGCCTTGGGTGAAATGATATACATTGTTGTCTCAGCGATAATTAACTGATGTGTGTTGAAATATTCAAAACTGCAGAAAGTTAAACCCATGAGGAAAAAAAAAAGGCTGCCATCGTCGGGTGAAGACTTTGCTAACTTGTGCAACTTCCTCAACCCACGGAGAAAAGCCTTGATAAAAAGTTAAAAACCAATGAAATCACAAATGTTTTGAGTTGCAAGGCTTTCACCTGACAACGGCTACATGCCATCTCAGGTCAAATTAAAAATTTATCTTGAATCTTTTCTGTGAAATGTGAGCCATGACATGAAAGGTGACATGTTTGATGAATAAATGATGAGCATTGGAGAGAGGAGAGGAAGGGCTGACAAACATTACCTGATTATTATGGAAACTGAGTTGATTTCCTTTTAATCTGATTATAAAGGAAGATATTCCTGTATGTAGGAATGTGTGTGTGTGTGTGTCCAGCTGATCTACTTCACACTTGGCGAGTGCATTGCCGGGGACAGAAGGACATGCTGTGTCCCAGCTGGTACAATTTGGACACATTCGATATTAATAAATGTTGAAAAAGGAAAAAACAAGCAAATGGTGAGCTGTGCAGCAAGAGGGCCTTCAGGGCTGAGTTAACACATCTATCGATGTGTGTGTGTCTGGAGAACTGTTTGTCTGACTGACTTCACACTTGGCGGGTATGTATGACCCAAGGAAGTGCAGTATCTAGTGTGAATTCAATCAGATGAGCGGGTGTCAAGAATGCTGCAAGCAGCACTTCAGTGGGCCGAGCAATAGGCCTGCAGGCCACGCCCCAAACGGGCACTGTGCTAGTAAATAATAACAAACAAGTTTTACAGAAACTTTCACTCCACATTCATGAATGTAAGGTAAAGGAGATATTTGATCAAACTCACATGGTTAGTCAGAAATACTGCAGGTAATACAATAGCTAAGGTCCATAAAGATGCAAAGAGAACACACACACACGCACACGCACAGAGAGAGAGAGAGAGAGAGAGAGAGAGAGAGAGAGAGAGAAAACTCTACTGCATCCAACCACAACACCTCCGCTAATTTTGTGACACAATTCATTGTTTTAGTCTTTCATAATAGCTCCTTTCCTGTTTCCTATTAAAGGAAACAATTAATTTTCAATACTCACTTGGCACAAACCAAATGTTGAATGATGGCTCCAGATAACGCCTTTGGTAAATTGCAGCCTATTATAAACCTGTGATGAGACTAAACCAGAGGGTCATCACCGTAACAACCTCCTGTACCCGTTTTGTATTCAATTCAGCCTCTCTGTTTGCCTTGCACGGTACGTCAACATCAGAAACATGCCTCGGACGGCCTATGGACACAGAGGGTACGCTGAAGGGAAGTGTCACTGCAGTGTGGACAACCAGGAAGCTTATCCGAGTCACACAGACAGCAGCCGGGGTCCTCGTCTATGAACTATGACTGTCAACACATCAAAACCAGACATTCATCTTTCTCAATTTTAAATAACAGATAAGGGTCAGGACCTCTCTGTCATTACAACTGTAATATATAAATGACGGAAGGGAAGGAATATGGAAATGAGAAGGGAGCTAAGGTTTCAAATAAATACGTAACGAAATAAATACATAAATAAATAATGAGATGAATGATGAAATGTAAATGGAAGATATGATACATCTAATCTGATATGTTATTCATGTAGTGTCTTCAGTGTTTGAGCATATTCAATTGGATTCGGACCTTACTTTCCCTTTGACCTCATTTGGTGGTCACTGAAGAGAAAAGGCCGCTGCTGGCCTTGGAATTCATACTGTGTGTGACTGGATGGGGCCTCACCAGAGCAATCGCACTAGTTCCTCACCTGTAGCGGGGGGCTGGTGAGCTGAGAGACCCGGCAAATCCAGAGAGCTGTCCGACATCACATGTTTCAGGTCTCCGCCCATGTCTGAGAGCTTCATGTCCAGCTGCACTGAGAGTGCGTCCTCGGAGTCGTCTTTTCCTACACTGCTCCCCCCGATCGACGGGAGGTCCAGGGACTTGACAGAGGCTGAGTCCTCTTTAGCCTGTTTAAAAGCAGCCACCTTGTCCACCAGAGTCTTTTCTGAAGCCCCGAGCGCCGTGCAGAACTTCGAGGACTGAAAGTCAGCAAAATCATCTGTGTCACTCTTGAGAGAAGAGAAGGAGCCACCACCACTCTCCTTGGTATCGTCGTAGGCCAGACCTCCCTCCAGAGACAACTGTTTAAATACGTCGTACTTGTCTGAGCTCTGCTGAGGCCGCTGCTGAGTGGAGGCTTCCCCTTGGACCCCCACGCTGCTGCTCTCGCTTTTAGGCTCCCCACCAGAACTGCCAAACGCCATGAAGTCTGCAAAGTCGTCCTGAGGTGCTGTCATGGCTCCTCCTGCTGCTGGAGTTGGAGCAGCATCAGAGGATGAGCCAAAGAGGGCAAAATCACCAAAATCATCTGCAGCTCCCCCTGGAGGTTTGGCTCCACCTGGTAGAAGCACTAGAGAGGGGGGCACAGAGGGGAATGTGCTGGTTTTTGTCTCTGAGGGGGCAGGAACTGAGGGCGCGATAGAAGAGAAAAGGTCCAGGTCGGCCATGTTGAGAGGATTTTTGGGCTGAGAAAGAGATACTGCTGGCTGCTGCTGCGGTAGCTGTTGTAGAGACTGAGAAGTTGGGAAAGCAGAAGGAAAGGCGGGTTGAAAGATCTTGGCCTGGTCTGAGGGGTCTAATGGAGAGATGCTGTCGGCGGTTTTAAAGTCTGTGAAGCCATCATCAGCGCTGACAGACTTGAAATCTGCAAATCCTTCCCCTGCAAACCAAAGAGAACAATTTAAGAATGTTAAAAAAATATTGATCATGGCAAGGAGACATGATGGGAAACTGAAAGCTGCACCAGCAGTGATTCTCTCATTTGACAATCCTGTAAGAAAGCAATCTGGTGGATTAGTTAAGGCTCTGTTGCTTTGTGAATGCGCATGAAAAACCTCCAGTTTTCCAATGGACAGTGGTGTCCAATCGACAGCACACATCACTGCACAAAAACACAATGTCCTCTGAAGACACATGCATCGGCACTACCATGCAATGAACTGTTGAAACTGGGAGAGAACACGATAAAGCAATTCCACAAAAAATGTCCAACAAGTTACTTGATCCTCTTACTATCTAAAAATCTCAACTTCCTGAGTGAATAGAGCTGGGACGATAACAGCCTCACCGCAAGACCATGGTCATGTGTGGGTGCTTAATTACCATGGTAATAAAAAAATTCATACTGTCACAGCCCTAAATAGAGGTCAATATTAGTTTAGAAAGCTTACAATTAAGGATAACTAGTGAAGTTCAACAGAATGTGCTCTTGAGAAAATATGTGAGCAGACGTTTTCTAGTTTGCTGATGTTGATAAAAGAATTTGATTCTTACTTGCTAAGTTGCAACAATATAAAGCAGTTCTACCGAAACTGAAAATACCAGTAGGGATGGGTGCTTTTTTTTTTTTTTTTTTTGCAAAAACACAACTCCTTATATGCTATAAAAAGAAACAAAGTTTTCATCTAAAATCTTTTGAAACAAGCCGCTGGTATAAACAACAAAGAAAAAAAGATTGGAGTTTCAGCACTTCTTAATTCACTGCGGTATAATATATGCATGGGCTGAAACAGAGAATCTGTTCACACTGCTGGTGTACGGTGGAAAAGAGATAACTAATGGGCTCATTACGGAGATGGAGCCTGACAATGCCAAAGAAAGGTCACTGCAAAGCATGACTTACTGGAGTTGTAAGAGCTGTCCCCATCGGAAACTGTTCTAATGAAACAGGGATGGGAAACACACTGGTATCAACACTGCACACTTGCAAAACAAGATACAGTGTAAAAATGGCATTAAAATATGGTATTGTAGTGACCTGACAACTTTACCTAAGTTATAACACAATGTTTAATTAGAGAGAATCTCACACTAGAGACCATCTCAGAGCCCAAAAGGTCCCCTAGGGCATTTGACAAAGAGGCCACAGGGATTTGTTTCAGGAACACAAGAAAATATATATTTAAAAAAAAACAAAAAAAAAACCATATAGATGTGTTAATATGAGGAAAGAAAGAGACTTGAACGTGTAAAAAAGAGAGGCTGAGGTTCTTACCGATTAGTTTCTTGTCAGCAGGTTGCTCAAGCTGTCTGAACACACTGTATTTGTCTCCAGCATCTGAATCAGAACAAATAAAGAACAATTGTTAAACTATGAAAAGAAAATACAACACATTTTACGAGTAGGCAGCTGTTGCCTTAATGCAGTTTGCTATGGCATCTCTGTTCTGTGTTTTGTCCAAGAACTGCTGAGCTTATAAGAAGTTCAAAACATTTCTGAGGGTGCCCTCATTTAATCCGTGTTGTAAATAATTACAATTACAATTTAATTAGACTACAGTTCCAGTGGATAACATACACATCTGTGTTGTAATTTGGTTTAAACATCTGAAGATCTTTTTTTCACTCCCTAACCTACTTTATTTTTTCTTCCCAGGGTTCAGCTGGCAGGAGACCTTGGACAGAAACATACCGTCCACCCTTTGTGACGTATAGAAGGTACCTGAGGCGGGGGGTGCAGGTTCTGTAGGCTGATCCACAGACAGCTGCTTGAAGACAGCGTACTTATCAGAGGATGTGACGGAGGACGAGGAACCAGACACTGGAGTCAGCATGGCAGGCGCACTGCAGGACACAATATCTAACGTCAGCAGAGATTAATCCCTATAAAGTGACTGAACATTTGCCCAGGGCACAAAAAGTTTGGTGAGTTTGTTAAAAGCACTGTCATTCTGCATAGTGCGAAACATTACAGTTATGAGAATGTGGATGAAAGGTGAAGGTGCTTTCATCAATAACTTTGCTTTATTAATGTGACACAAAAGGTAGATCATAACAATACTTTACATTGAAAACGTAGCTGATCAGATGAGACACCAACATCCAACATTAAGAAAAATCACATGCTCCTTTTTTGGCAAATACAATACAAAGTATCCTCATACCTTTCTTAACAGTAAGTGAAGGCTGCCAGTTCAGACTGGCAAACCAACATGAGCTTTTCAGTTTCTCATTAATTAGACAGCGATCTCAGACTGTGGGGAATTTTTCTTACACTGCAGAAACAGTATCTTTTCAGGGGAGAAATAGGAGGAATTATGAAACATCTATCCCACTTAAATGTGAGATACTTTAGTTCTGCTTTCTTTGTCTTTCAACAGATAATTGCCTTTCAGCCTCCTCTCGGTCAAAGTCTTCCCATATGGGCTTGGAAAGTAATATAAAGAAATGAGCTTATCTACAAGGCACTGAAATGAATTCATCAACAGATGACCCAAACTCATTGCTATTCTAGGAAGGTTATTATAAGATATTAAGACAGTGCGTCTGACTGCATGGTTTCCAAGACGATGCAAGACACAAATATTATGCAGAACAGCTCAGCTATAAATAACCAACATGGACTGAATATTAGACACTCATTATGACAAACATTTACATCTTTCCTTTAGAGCTAGCTAAGCCAAACTTTAAATAATGAATCGTTCAGGCCCACTCAGTGTCTCCACTGCACTCAGCCATTACCTGTTTTGATGCTGAGATGCCATAGTGGTGGGGAACCTTGCACCTGACTCCCCTTGGAAGTCAGTGAAGGCCTGGTCTCCTGCTCCTGCCTTTGGAGCCTCCTGGAAGTCCTGGAAGTCATCATCATCGGTTTTGGTCCCCTGGGCCAACACCACGTGAGTGAGTAAGGTGTGAATTATGACTAAATAAAGGATCAAGCAGAACTGAAGTGAGGGCATTGTTACCTGTGTAGGAGGGAAACTGGCGACGAAGTTAGTGTTTGTGGGTGCTTGAGCAGGTGCTGCTGCAGGTGTCATTGCCATAACTGGTGGTGCTGATGTGGGTGTGGGTATGGCCATGGCCATGGAGACCGGGGGCTTACTCATCATAGGCTGCTGGTGCTGGGGCATGACGGGGGCCATTGCCATAGCCAGGGCAGGTAGGTTGGGCACTGGTGGAGATGGGAACTGATTGAGGATTTCCACATTCATTGCTGGCAGGCCACTCTGAAACAAATGCAACAGATTTAAAAGCTATTTTAGGTTTCTCTTAATGTGAACAAATCAAATGACAAGGCCAAAAAATATCTTCTATATCTTACTGCTCTGTGTTATAGACCTAAAAAGTAATAAAAACACACTGAAGAGGACAGATCAACAATCACAAGATTCATTATAATGACTTATTACTGCTAGCTACAACAATTTGCCTCTGGAGAGTCATTCAATCACTTGATAAATACACTATAAAATACACCCAAGGCCACTTACTGCCAACACGATTAAGACTCACACTTAATATTACAATCTCATACTTTAACTTGAAGCTCCACATATCTGATTGTAGGAAGTTAATCAGTGTCTCACGATCAAGAAAGTCAGAGGATGAAATTCCCTCCAGTACTCACAATTACTTACAAATTACATCAATATAAGGAATATAATGAACAATTCTCTTAAGTTACCCTGATTAGTAAAACAGATCATGAAATGTTCAGCAGACAGCAACACAGACAAAAAACACAAATCTACAACTAATCCAGCCCACACTACTCATAAAATGGACCTCTTATCACATTCATGCAATAGAAAAAAGTAGACACCTCCCACATTTCATTAAAAAAATGGATTTTTCAATTTTGCCACCAAGCCAGCAAAACCCCTGTGCTCACACCTGCACAACTTTCAAAAGAAAAAGATGTTGCTCAATTAAATCATCAGAGGCTCATGGCACAGTGGCTACTGTGACCTTACTTCTTTTCATTAGAACAAAAGCAGATGTTTGCATATAAATTTCTCAACACGGTGACAGTCCTTCTGAACAGATGTCACTGGCAGACTCAAACCTTTCCCCCTCACAAGAGAATGCACCTCGTTGTGTTTGCGTTTTAAATCTCTTGAAGACTTAGAGCACCAAAGGTGTCTTATTATTCCTCGCATGGAAGTGGCAGCATTCAGTGTTTCGTGAGCTGCCTGCAGATTTGCATCCTCCCAGGAGTGGCGGTGACAGGCCTAAGCTAAGGATGATAAGAAGCCTCCTGGCTGATGGGGACTCAGCCATATACTCGGTGGCTTACAATGCTTCACAAGCCTCGGGCTGATTCACAGCGCTGCCTCTTTCTCCTCATTTCTAGCTAAGCCCATCTAATTTTAAGAGCGGAGCTTATGGCGAGGCACTGTGGGAGCCTCATGATTAGTGAAGTCGTTCTCATGAGATCGTTTGTCTTGACTCAGTGTTTACCTGTGCCACACCAATTAGTGCAAGTACAGTGTAGAGCTCCTCTTTTGTCAGCATGCCAGGTGTTGTGCGGTTGGCTGACGCCCATATTTGCCCCAGCGCTTCCCTGGGAAGACCTGATGACATTAGTATTGGGTAGAGATTGGCTGTGTCGATCCCTGCCGGAGTCATGGTGAACTCAAGAACCTTCTTGAACATTTCTAAGGAAAAACAAACACAAAGGAAAATGTTATTGTGGTGTATGCTAGTGATGAGGAGGTAAACGACTATATTATCAGTTAATATTGAGGTGTACAGAGTTGCATTTTCATTTACAAAAAGGACTTATTTATGTGTAATTCTTTACCTGGGATGAGGCTGTCATTGTAAACCCAGGCTGGCAGCATGGGCTGGATGTGCTCTTGTTGTGGGTACACACCAACACCTGCTGTGACAAGCAGACAAACACACACACAGTTAGCTGTTATAGCAAAAGACTTGCCCAGGCATACGATTTGCCAAGCCCCTTGGCGGCTGAGCCCTCAACAAAATCATACACCTGATGTCTGGAAGACTCGGTGCAGATGTAACGCTCTCCTGCACTGAATCACAAACATCCTTCCACGTCAGACATCTATGAATCAGTCTGTGAGTCATTTCTAGCTTAAAGGAGGGGAGAGAGGAGACGGCACTGCATGAAAAATGACAAAATCTAATTTAACTCCTGACATTGACCTAAAAAAAAAAAAAAAAAAAAAAAATCTGCAAATAGATACACATATTTTGAAGCTTCTTCTCATTTTCAGTCCCTGACATGGCCTGTTTTTTTTAGTCTGCAAAGCCTGTTTATTCAGGCAGCCACTCTGAACATAACACTCATCAGTCTTGGGCGGTTAAATAAATCTTATTACAACTCTCCAAGAACAGCCTCTATATTTCCCTTGATAACATGGAGGAAACGGACACAGACAAACAAATAACAGCACAAAGGAGTAGCCAAGTGGCATGCACAATCAGCCTCAGATTACGTTCAGGTCCCAGTGGCAGCTGCCAATCCATGCGCATCCCTGTTAAACCAAAGAAGTCAGCATGCGCAAGGGGTTGTCTCTGAGAGGGTGTGACATAGCGAAGGAACAGACAGCAGCTCACTGAATCAACAGGTATCACCTCAGGGCCTTAAGATACAGTCCATTTCCACAATGTGTGCAGAGAGCGGAAACATGAGAAGTTGCCTCTAACAAGATTTGTGTTTGACAGAGGTATGAAGCAGGCAGAAACAAGAGCAGAGGCTTGGCTGAAGAGAAGATGTAACGTCATCGGAGAGGACACCTCAAAGACACCGCCAGTCCATAATAATCTCAAAGGTGATTACATTTTTATTTCAGAGTACACAGGCTACAATAGTGTAATGTCCAGCCTAGAATGTGATAGAAGACAAACCCTAACAGACAGATTAAGTTGCTGCGGAGGGTACAGAATTATTTTGTCAGGGTTAGAAAGAGTGAAAACATTTCCCAAGGACAGAAAGAAAGCTACCGCCTTGATTTTGTGCAGCAAAGCAAGGGAGAGAAGGAGAAGCTATGAAGTCTAATAAACAGGCACTTCTCTCACCACTGTCACTACTGGTTTGAGGAGATGAGTCAGCAGCTGATGGGGGGGCGCTGGGTGCGGACACCGGGACCTCAGGTCGCTTTTCTGTGACGAAGACAGAACTCAAGTCCTCGGGGGCCACAGCCCAGTTCCTCGCTTTACTGCTGGAGTGAAACTGGGTTGAAACTTTAGTCCTAGGACCCATTTCAGCCAAACTCCGCTTGGATTTAAAGCTAACCTGTGCCATCTTATCAGCAGTGAGATCGCATGAGGAGAATAGCTTCTCTTCCAGTGACGGGCCTAGAAGGGTGGATGAGGAACATGTTTCTTGATAACACATACTGTCTATACACTGTCGCTTTATAAATGTGGTCATGTTACATTTTGCCAGAACCAATTAACCATGTCAAATTTCTTATGCAACCTACAACTGACTCCACATTACTGATCCAGAAAAAAAATCCCACAATAAGCTGAAAAATACACTGAAAATGGCCTTTCCTCTTCTGTCAGATGCAAGTGATCCTGGGGCCATCTAATCTGTTTATTCCAGATGCTAATCAACTAGGTCAGAAATGTCTCAGAGGAGTGGGGGATGACACTCGATGAAGGCTATTTCTCTGGACAGAAGGTGATCTCTCCATGCTGTCATTCATAGTATAGAAGCTGAGAGCTGTCACAGAGCAGCTGCTCATCTGAGAGATTAGTCAACGGACGACACATCAGTGTGACAGTCTTCTATCAAACCACAAACAGATTCAGTTTCAATGAAGGCCTCGGCTACTGTTTGGTTAAAACCTACTGAGAAACTCTGCCTGTCTGTCTGTAATGAGGCCAGGCCATCTGCTGTGCTATCTGCAAGCACTCATACTGTAACACAGGCCAAGACCAATCCAAAATCCAGACGTGCCAGGATCAGCAATGCAAGCAGCACGAGAAGTTTAAAATAATCCTTTAGACTCATTCATATAATTGTTTGAGTAAAAATTATGAGGATGGGAGGGGAAGTGTCAACAAAGCAAAAAAAAAAAAGAGTTACCTTGAGAAGTAGGTTGGGAGCTGGTGTTGACAGCAGAGTGTTGGGTGACAGTGGGAATGGGGATGGAGGAGGAAGTGGAGGACAGACCTGCCTTCAGGGAAGGGAATGAAGGTTGGACTTGGGCCTGAGAGGAAGTGTGGAAGTTGGAGGGGGGGAAAGCATTAAGAGGACCCTGAACAAAGTCACTAAACTCGTCATCGTCTGGAGGGAAACCTGTCTCGGGGGTGGAGGACGACTGCTGGGAGAAGGCCTGAGAAGAGAGGCTGAAGATGGAGGAAGTGGAGGAGGGCGGAGGGAAGGAGGTGGAGGCGTCTACAGACCCATGAAAGTCACTAAACTCATCATTGTCCTCAGACAAAGCTGGGGGGAGGGAGTGAGTGGTGACAGACGGGTGTGGTGGCGATGAGTCTGCAAAAATGAAGAAATGATGATGATGGCACAACACATGACACACTACAATGGAGAATGAATTATAGGCTGCACATTGCGGGAGTGAGATAAAGACTATTTTTGTGCAAAACCAGAAAACTGCAAATTCAACTAAAATCTTTAAGTAAAAGACTTACTTAATATGCAGTTTTAATATGTTGCTATTAAACTCAAAGATGGATGAGCTATTTTTAAACCAGCAACATTTATACAAACGTCAGCACCAAAATAATGAAACTGAAGGAGACCCAATCTGCCAGGTGGGACACCTTAACTAGATCACAAGATAAATCTGAGAGGTCTTAAGATGGATAATATGAAAATAAAGAAGAAAAATGATTATTTGTAAATACATGTTTTTTTCCAGTCTTTTCTCTTTCCTCTATTTTTTCACAACTAATATATGATCATTTCGATAGAGTGATAAGTGCACAGATGAAATGAGAGACTGTAGAATCATGTGACAACAGAAATGTTGTTAAGAATCTGCGTTGAACATTGCACACTGACAGAAAATCCTAATTCTGGCTTGTCTGGCTGCTAGCTAGACAATCATCATGCTGACCTGCCTCTAATCCAGTTATTAGCCTCACACAGAGAATTTCACCAGAGAGCAGATCAGCTGATGGGGAGGAACAAAAGGAACAAACTCTGGTGAATAAAATCTGAGGTGAAAGTACCTGGCTTCTTGGTCTGTGATGATGGAGTAGGATGCATCTTCGCGTCTCTGCTGAAACCATCCAGATTGCCTTTGATTGCCTCCAAGGCATCGTCACGGCTCTTCTCTCCCATCTGAGCACACAAAAATAGAGGATCATGAGCCTGGAAGGTTACAAAGATGAGTAGTGGACATCTGGGAAGAATAGCAAACTAAACAGGAAGTGGAAAGACACTGACCTTGGGTTTGACACTGCTGAGCAGCCTCAGCTTCTGTTTCTGCTCCTCAAATTGTCTTCTTTTCCTGTCCTCCTCCAGCATTTTCTGCTGGTGCTCCAGACGTTTTCTGAAGGGCACAAAGAATAGACATTATGTGGTAAACCACGAAAACAAAAACCTTATATTCATAACAAACACAAACAAGGACCATGATATTAGTGTGAAAGTGTCTTACTGGTGCTCCTCAGCCATTTGTTTCTGCATGTCTGCAGTGTACTGGGGTCCAGCAGGTCTCATACCCATAAACTGTGGCTGACCCAAGAACTGCATTCCAGGGGTCTGCATCCCAATAGCCATCCCACCCTATTAAGACACGAAGAAAGTACCATACAGACAGCAGCTCAGAAATCACATTACAATTCACTCCGTCCAACACACAGAAGGAAAGCAGTGAGACTCAGAATGACATTTAATGGACTTTTAAGTCTTGTTAAAAATCAACAAGCTGCAATCAAGTCCTGTTAATGTGATTGTGTTTAAAACAAGCAATCACAGTTAAGAGGGTCTCTAAATCCAGGCATCCATACGAAGGACGCAGGGCACATAGAGACAACCACTCACATTCACACCTACGGTCAATTTAAATTTAAATTAACCTAATCCCTAATTTGGATGGTGGGAGGAAGCCGGAGTACCCGGAGAGAACCCACACAGACAAGGGGAGAACATGCAAACTCCACACAGAAAGGCCCCAGACCCGGGATTCGAACCCGGTACCTTCTTGCTGTGAGGCGACAGTGCTAACCACTACACCACTGTGCTACCCTAGAGAGACAATTTCCCCTTAGAAAAGAAGCAAATAGACAAAGACAGAATCAAGAATATAAATCACATATGTCTAATAGAGATACACAAGCTCACCTGCATAGGCATAACTCCTGGGGGCATCTGCCCCCCATAGTTCATTCCCATCATGCCTTGCATGTTCGGCTGCATGACCGGAACCATAGGGAAGCCCTGCTGTTGTTGCTGCTGCTGTTGCTGCATGGGAACCATGCCTGCAGAAACACACAAACACTGCTATAACACACTGTAGACATGGAAAAGAATAGTGCCTTCAATTTCTATTTGAAGCATGAGTGAGCCCAATTTAAAGTACAGTGAAGAAAACTGAATAGCATTCTGGAGTTTGAAAATAAAAAGCCTCCACAGTTTGGACATGATTCAGTATTGCAAATCAATTTCCTGGACAGCTTCAAAAAGACACAGACTCAGCAACAACCAAATCTGTTTTTTTCTGGTGTCTACTGTGACAGCTTGGAGCAAAACAAGAGGAGTGGAGGGGAAAAAAAATGAAAAAAGTGCCTGTTTGTTTTCACAGATGCTTTGTGAGGTGACAGCTTGAGCTGGACGGCCAGCTCCTGCTGGAGCCTCCAGATGATTCACCATGTTACAGCTTACCCGGGCTGAATAAATGGCTTGTTTAGGTTGCTGCACACAATCTACTTAGTCTAAAATGACATTGTTAATGGGAGTATGTAATGACCCCTGAGAGAAGCCTGTCCCCAAGCGGTGTGTGTGATGGTTTATCGGGAGTGTTACTGCATAGTTAAAAGCCTAAATATGCCCAGCACACACAGCTGATGAGAACGTCCACAGCCCAATATGCACACTATCCACAGTTAACAAAGGTATGAGCTCCAATGTGCCGAATCCTTGCTACTGTTAATGGGACAAACTAATGAGGTCCAGTGCAGAAACAGAATCAGAATAGTTTTATTAGAAGAAATGTATTCTTAATGTAATCTTTACCAAGTGAACCTGATAACTGAGCATGTTTGTTTGTGTGTGATCTAAACATAAATTTAGTAAGTCAACTTACTTGTTTAGAAATCAGTTATCAATGTTTTACTTGCCTGAAAGTAACGTTTTTCAAACTCATAATGCAAACAGTGTAGCAACTTTTTTCACAAGGATCCAAATATTCTCAAAATCTTATGTTACTGATCAAAGTAAAATTCAAAGACACTAAAAAATGCTTTTCATTATTTATCAGCTTGAGATAACGGGTCAAATACATTTCAGACAAACAGGCTGGTAATACTGACAGTAGGATAACTCACCTTGTGGCGGTCCCAGGCCCCCTCCAACAGGATACATAAAACTGAAGAAAGAAAACACACAGAAATGCAGAATATGAATAAGAAACAAACTGCAGATGAAGTCAAGAACCAGCTCAAAACAAGAGTCCCTTGTGGCTTTGAACAAATAGTCATTACTATTTCATTAACTGTGTCTTTCCACACTCAGCATGTGACATGCAATCAGTTTAAGAAGCCATTGTAGTGAGAACCATGTCTGTATTTACTGTTTTATAGATATCACTAAAATATATATAAGTCACATCCATAGTCCAGATATTAATACTAATATTTCATTTTAATTGCCATTAAAATCATTTTCTTTTTTAGTACAAACAATAAATATTTATAATTATTTTTACTAATTCTATTATTTCATGGTTTTCTTATTCATAACTTATTCATGTAAAAAGTGAATTTTCCCCAACAGGTGATCAATTAAATATTCTATGCTATGCTATTTAGCTATAATAAAAACAGTGACTTATAGCCTGTGTTGTTATTTGTGCTTTATGACAGTACAGCCAAAGCAGGGCTGGTAAATATTATGCATAAATTGTAATATTCATAACCTAAATAAGAGGTAAAAATTGTTAGGCCTAATAATAGAAATTTGAAAGTGCATTTGACAAAATATGGTGATTGCTTATGGTCGAAAACAAAGCAACTACTTCTTCAATTGGACTTGCTTCAGTATTTAAGCACCTGTTGTCGACAAAAAATGTATTTGAAATTACACAATTAAACTTAAAAGAAAGCAGTTTTTGCTTTTAATTGTGACATTACAATACAGGGTGTATTTTACTGCAAACACCATGTTACTAAAAGCTGCTTTCACAACAAGCACTGAATCTGATCGCAAAAAGGAAAGAACATAAGCCTATAAGTTTGCTGTTGGCAGACATTCATCAGCAATGAGCTGTTGTTCCACAAACTAGTTCCAGTTAATTCACAAAGACCAGATTCAAGGCAAACTTTGAGATACTAATCCTCTGAAATGTTCACATTAATGCCCAAAAGGCAGCAGTGTTGGTGCAGTTTCGTTTCCATGCTCGGCCTCACTGGGTCTGTGCTGAGAAACAGCCCTTGAAGAAATAATCATATGAGTCGGCCACGTCTCTCCTCACCAGAGCCAACCCACACAGGCCTTCAGCTGTTTGTCAAATACTTATTACAACCCAGTTCTTCAGGCTGGAAGTGATGATGCAGAGACAAACAAGAAACAGCCAGCCGGGCCGCTGCACCCCAGACTGACTCTAAGCTGAATCTGAGCATCACTAATCCTAATGGGTGAGTGACATTATCATACTGATAACTTTAGTACGACACAACTGTGCTAACAAGAGGGAGGCAGGGAACTCATCGTCACACAGTTCAAGCATTTGCCAAAGCAATTACCATCTCCCTCCGGCAAATAAGGAATAATTCAGTCCTGAGTTTGACTTTTACATGAAAAATTTACTTTTGGAGGCTGTGGAAGTGACGAGTAGAAAACTGTGCACTGGCTCTGCAACTAATGCATCATTACTGTATATATTATTAATTATAATAAATTATGTTCTAATTATTTGATTGTGTGGTCTATAAACTATCACAAAAAGTGAAAAAAAATGGTGCCAGAGGTCTATGTGAGGTCATCTATAGTGATATTAAACAGAGAAGAGTGTGTGTATATATTTATTGTCATAGGGGACGAAAAAGCAGAAATAGTCACATTTAAGAAGCTGGAATCAAAGAATTAACACATTTTTTTCTTAAATAATTAGTCAAACCAACTAATTAATTAACAAATGGACAATTATTAATCTAATAGCTGAGAACAAAATGATGACAATCAATGAATCGTTGTAGCTCTACTTGAGTCCTGATAAAAACCTACTGATCAATTATATGTGTTAAAGACTTCTGATATAAGGTGGCAGCTTCATATCCATATATTAAAGAGCTGATATTGAAACTTTCATAAATACATCTCTACGGTTTTAACGCAGTGCCTTATTTGACGGCATATATAAAGGAAATAAAAAAAAAACAACATTTGTTTTGTTCGGTCATAATATAAGAGAAGTATACTGATGAAATAGGGCGTTAGCTTCAGTGGTGACGACTGACTTGGAGAGTTTCAGGCTATCACATCTGCTGCCTTTAAGATCTGCAGCTTAAAAGGCTTTTATAGGAACACTGGAGCAGTGCAGCCCACCATCCTGCAGCAAATAACAGGTCATGGCCGGGCAGATTAACGTAGAAGGAGATAAGCAGTGATAGCAGCTGTGGATAGCAGGCAGGCCACTGCCTTGTGAAAGGCCTGTAATCACCCCACAGCTATCATTGAACTGTTTTTGAAAGCTGGGAGACAGAAGACAGGGTCATGAGTTTCAGTCAATGTCATACTCCCTGAGGAAGTTACAGCAACAATTATTTCAGCTTATTTTTGAAGCTGCTCCTTCAGTAGAATACACAGTGGATAAGATGAGCAGACTGAAAGGTGGGATGAAATACTCCATTACAGTCACTGAAATGGAGTATTTCATCCCACCTTTCAGTCCACTCATTTGAACAACCAATACAATGATTTGACATGAAATTAATCTGCAACAATTTTGCTAACTTATCAATGTATAAAGCAAAAAGTGGCAACATTCTCTGGAACCAGCTGCAGAAATGTGAGGATCTGCTGCCTTTCTTTTCTTGAATCATCTATATTACTATTTTATTTACCAGCCAACACAGACATTAAATGGACATGTAGGCCTGCTACATGCTACACAAAAACATGCAAAGGAAAACTTAAACATTAAAATTATGCCATGAATTATTAAATGTGGGTCATATGTAGCTATTCCTCCTACACTTACAAATGAACAGATAATATTTAGTTATAATACAAACAGCCAAACACACATAACAATACACTCATGACAAGCACAACAGAGCATCTTTTGACATTCATGAGGTCAAATGTCTGACAATCACATGGCCTGTAGAAGACAGAGAAATTTGCACAGAGCCACCACCTTGGCATGAGTTATCATGCTTTTCTGTCACTGTCTGGATGCGGGGAACACCGAAACTGCATTCCTGCCTGAACAGCTTAGCATCACTGTGTACATTCACTGCAACTCCGAATACTCCGAATACCTGCTTCAACTGTCAGGGAGGTTTTAGAAGCTGCACTACTGCTCCACCTCCTGGCTTTCCACTACAGCACTCCTGACACATTTGAATTTATTATCGGTGTATTATCCATCCAGCCATCCATTTTCTACCGCTTATCCTCACATAGGGTCATGGGGCAGGGGAGCCTATCCCAGCTGTCTTAGGGTGAAAGGCAGGTTACACCCTGGACAAGTCGCCAGTTCATCGCAGGACACATAGAAACAGACAGCCACTCACACTGACATTCACACCTACTACACCTAATTTAAATTATCCAATTAACCTAATCCCAATGCATGTTTTTGGATTATGGGAGGAAGCCGGAGAACCCGGAGAGAACCCACGCAGACACGAGGAGAACATGCAAACTCCACACAGAAATAAGATGAGGCATCAGTGCCTCCATGGTGTTTTATCATGTCTGGATAAATATGTAAATGATACGGTGGCAATATGACCTATGAATGTGGTCTAGTGGCCAAATATTACTCTTTGCTCTTCCAGTTTGACGAAACTTGTTTTGTTTATTTATTTATTGTTTGTATTTTATGCACCAAGGTTTGACAGAACCATAATTTCATTTCCCTGTATGTCCTGTACATGTTGCAGAATTGACAATAAATCTGACTTTGAATATTATCAGTGGCAACTTTAACATGATATAGATGGTATAGGTAAATTTCAGTCAACAAATAGGATGAGGTCTTATCAACAGCTGTGAAAAAGAAGTACTGGCACATTCCTGTTTGACTGAATATGGACATCTTTTTTTCCTATTATATACAAAGTTAGTCAAATGTTTGTGACAAAGAGTACCTCACACAATCAAAACTGGTATCAGGTAGACAGAATACAAGAGAAACATACAGGATTTAGCCACGAGACATTACAGCAGAAGCCAATAACAGTCTACCAGACATCAGCAGACTGAAAGGGAACTACAATTAGCTCCAGGTCTTCACATTACACCTGTTTTTCCTACTGTGTCCACATTCACCTACAGTCTTGGGGACTTCGGTTTCACCTGGCAGATCAGTATCACCTGGCTAGTCAAGATTGTTGTAACCAGAGCATATTTATTATTCAAGCTGCTCCAGCTCAGCTTATGAAATAGTCATGACACTGGTCTTTTTATCTCACCTGCTGCCATTGTCACACGAGACTCAAAAGACACATGTACGTCTCAATATTTAGGCTATGTATTCACTAGATAGAGGAGGAGTATGCTTGTATGAAAGGGTTGACACAGGGCGAATCAGTAAATAAAGCTTTATTAAAAATAAAGCAAGGCAGTTTTCCTGCTGACGAGGAGTAGCAGCTAATGTGTTAGAGAACAAAGTGTTGACTAATTTAGCAGATTTTTGCAAGACCTGACTTCACTTCTCATCTGCTTGACTTTCTTAAATATTCAACTGTGTACCAACATGATACTAAATATCCTAGTGTAGATAATATAGTGAAGAAAAAGTTGATACGGTCAGATATTAACATTCTTAACCGTCAATAGGCCTGTCTGCACAGGTGTTAGCTATTTTTCTGACAATGCTAATATTACAAGTGAGCGATATGCATGCATTTTAAATAAATATAACTTGTCATTACATGACATAATTGATGTGCATGCACAGTATTGGTTGCACGAGAAATGTTACGTAAAATGTGTTAATACTGAATTATTGTGGATTTATTGGGTCCACTCTGAGCAAATACAACGTTAGCTTACACCTGACATCCGACCATCTCATCACCCAGGCCCGTTGCAAAAACAGCCTTTAGTCGCTGTCTTTGAGGCCCTTCTGTATGAATAACGTCTTGATAAACGGCATTCAGAGGTGGATAATTCGCAAACTGTTCACATTTTAGCGACAGACTTGATATTAAAAGACTAAAATACCTGCCACCTCCTCCAGATCCTGGCCGCAGCGCCATCTTGATAACACAGTCACTAGTATGAAGATGACGTCAGCAGTCAGCTTCAGTGAATTTTCATATGCCCTGGGTTAGGTCTTTCAGGCGCAGCTCACTTCCTGCTCCGTGCTGTTCAAAATATTTCATCGACCCTCTACCATTTTGTATTTTTAAAATTCATTCTTCCGAGGATCAGCTTCTCTTATTTACTTATTCAAACCTATGTCCATGCTAACATTTATACTTAGTTCATCATAGGGGCTGCTTCCTTACCTCAACCAGTCATTTAAATTGTGACAAATTCATGTTTGTGTTGCCATGTTAATGCTTGTATCAGTCATAAATATTAAACCCTGTAAGACTAAAACCTACTCCAACCCTGTTGGAAATCATAGAAGTTATATACGATACGTAATAGAAAGAGGAAGGACTGAGGTACCTGCAAGGCTAAACAGAGGGCTAGTCAAACAATCATAACAGAAGGTATTTTCCAGCAGATGTCAGTGTTTGTCTTGTTTGCAGCTTTGTTGCTTTGGCTCCTCTGTCAGAGAAAACCTGTATGCACTATGCACTCTGACACTGGTCATGTAGTCTATGTCCAGGGATGATCTGATATCACCATGTACTTAACAGTCCTGGACAAATGTCAAAGTTTTTAGAGTTAGGGTAAGGATTAGGGTCAGTGGTCCAGGACTATTGTGACTATTAATTACTTGGTGATATCAAATCGTGCTATGTCCAGAGTGACTTATCAGTTTGGACAAGGAAGATGAAAATCTATTTTGTGCATGTCCCCCAACAGACGAAGTCAGAAAACTCATTCAAAAAGTGTCAGTTTTACCATAGAGCATATGATATTTAAAACCACAAATGTCCTGCTCAAAACTACTGTCTGCACCGCAAACTGTCATATATGATTTATCTGATTTTTTTCTCATAAATAAAGATAATGATACTTTCATTGAATAAAGTAAAACCAAAATGTAATTTTTACGGCTGAGTGATTATTGCGAACATAAATGCATACTCATTTCACCCACTTATTAGCCAATAGCCATTATTTCTGTCACACAGTTATTTAGATTTTACATGTTAAAGCATGTTTTTTTAATGTGTTTTTGTACTTGGGAGCTAAAATAAAGCTATGTGTGTGGCAAAGACTACATTTGTGGCATTCTTAAACTTGCATTTAGCCATTGTACATTTTAATCACGCTATTTCATTTCTTAAACATTTCTTAAAAAGTGTATATTTTATACTCTAATTTAATTAATTTGAAATATTTCAAAAGTATTATATACAAATTGATATTTTATTGTCTGCTATATTTCATGCGACTTGTATCTATCTCCTGATGCCTTGTCCAACGTTTTTGTCGGCTGCTTGAAGTATTGAGGCCATTGTGCGTCCTGACAAAGTGATTCAGTTGGCAATTTCATTGTTACACCAATGACAAGGTGGAGCAACAAGCAAAGGCCTCTCTGGCATTGTCTTATAGCGGGTGTTGTTGTGAAAGATTTACAGCTTAATGAGAGCAGCAGATGACATCCATCACCTGGTCTGCCCTCAACCTTTCCTATACCTCTGTTCTACTCAACAGCAATGATTCAGAGTCCATATACATGACAGAAGGACCAATGCTGCCATGTAGGCCTCAGAGCGACTGTACTAATGGGCAGTTTTAGTTTTAGATTTGGAGTGTAACATTTTATTTTCACAGTATTTTATGCAAGTGATGAGGTGGAATTCTCTTCAGGTTTAAATGTTTTTTTCATCCTTCACATCCTTGGTATTTTGGTATTTTTTAAAAGTTGGACATGGTGGGTGACTGGGTATTGAGATGGAATTTAGGACGTTAGTTTATCTAACATTTGACGAAAAAAAAGAGCTTTTAAAATGGCTTGATTTTTGAATTTCTATACCAGAATAATTTTCCAGTCTGTTTAAAGCTTTGAAAGAGCAATGACACCAAAACATTCATAACAATTGATAACATAACAATTTAAAGAAAATAGAGCTGATCAGGCGAATAAAATAATAATAATCTGAAGGACTTAAATCTTTTTTTTTTTTTTTCAACTCTGCTAGAGTTGTGGGTAAACAGTCACTTTGGCTGAAGTCAAAGTCTCCTGCTTCACTGAAAAGTCACTTCTCAGTGGATCTCCACTGCTATATTAAAATCCTTCTTGTTGGTACACATTTTAAGATTATATTTTAAGGTGAGTACAGAGAAATGTTCCCTCTCCAGCAGATACACATGAAACAACCTTCTGCTGCAAAATACAGCATCCACAGTTTAAGGAGAGGGGGACTTCAACCATCACCTGTACACCTGGTTTGTTTGCGTGAGCTCATTATGATGTTTGGATTATTTTCTGTTGCTCTTTATTGCT
Source organism: Synanceia verrucosa (assembly GCA_029721515.1). Classification (NCBI taxonomy): domain Eukaryota; kingdom Metazoa; phylum Chordata; class Actinopteri; order Perciformes; family Synanceiidae; genus Synanceia; species Synanceia verrucosa. The sequence continues at coordinate 6,109,727 of CM056559.1, forward strand.
CCTATTGAGACTCATTAAAAAGGTGATTAGGCCTCGTCAGTCTCCTGTTCCCTCTTCTTCTCTGAAAGCAGATCTCGGGCTGCTTCCCTGCTGTGTGTGCCGGGTTTAGCTGGAGGATGGCCGACTCACTCAGTCAGTCAGTCAGTCAGTCACATCCCCCTCGTAGGGTGGATGTGGACTGGTTGTGGGCAGCCCCCCAGAGAGAAGGTCCGGCCAGCAAGGTGAACATTAACCCAGGTCCCATTCTGGGCATCCCACTATTCACCATAAATCATTAACCTGTCCAGCATCTAGTCTGTGACAGCATCAGCATGACAACATCAATGTGTCCGGATTCCTCTAGATGCAAATAGAGTGAATTTAAACTCATTCTGGTGAAAACAGACTTGCACTTTTACCCTGCAGAGTCTCATCTGAAACATCTAATGTGGTCCCAATATTTAGTTTAATTCACGCATTTCAGGTAAAATCCCACAGAGAACCATATACAAGCTGAATTTAACCAGTGTCTTTCAGGCAATGAATATTTAAACATTTAAATATTAAACAGGATCATTAAAGGATGAATACGTCAGGCATCAGGCACATGGCAGGCTCTTAATGTTTTTGTAAGATTTATTACAGTCTGAGGTCACACGTCACACAGCTGACTTTAGATGAAAAATGAGCATAGAATTAACTAATTTATTATATGTTGTCTTAATTTTAAGACAAAGGAAAATCATCCAAGCATATTGGACAGAAGTGTGGGCCTAAATCATATGTTATTAAAATCCTGCTTATATAGAGGCAAAATAACTTAAGTGTCCCAGCTGAGAACTGTTCCTCCTGTAGACATCAATGAACGCAGAAAATACTCAGGAGGACAACAGATTGTGTGAGCTGTGTGTCCTATTAATCTTCACATTATAATGATTTTAGAAAACCCAGAAATACTCAAGAGTGCAGATGTCCTGGGAAAGAAGATGGTTTTCCAGTTTTAGGAATTTTAATGGTCACTTTTGGAACTTAGTTCATGTTTTGTTTCCTGAAACAAAATTTCTTCTATTTTCTTATGTAAAGCACATTGTATGCTTGTTGAGAGTATTTACAAAATAATAGAATAACTATAATTCTCTTGATTTACGTTAGAAGTATGTTTAAAACCTACTTATTTTCTGTAGTGTCCATCATTTTTGTTTTTGCTATAATTTCTATTTTACTCATGCATCCAACTTTGTGTACATTTTCACACTCTGTTTAATCCAACCTTTTAACATTTGCTAAAACTCTCTTTTAAGGTTACCTGTAATATTTGTGTATTGTTGTGTTGTATGAAAAGTGCTATAATAAAATTTTGCCTAACACTAAAGTAAAACATGTTAATCTGTAATGGCAAGAACACTGAAATCATGAGATTGCAGGTGTTATTTCAAAGAAAAGTACTTCTCACATACAGCTTTCTAATTAATGCTTTTAAAAAGTGATGCAAATGAGTTGAACATAATGAAAAAACTCAAAAGCCACCAACCTCTTCAAGCGTCCAGCCTAGCTGTCACTGTAGGTGGTGCTGGTGGCGACGTACGGTGAAGGGTGCTGACTGTTGCCACGGAGGCCTGACTGATCTCCATGACTGTGCAGGAGCACAACAGAGGCCTCCTTGATGAGGGCTTTTGATGGAAGACCTCTGTCAGAGCAGCTCCATACATGTGTATGTATTTCTCCATAGAAAGATTGGCGTTAACTCTGGTCGCAGTGACCAATTAGCCCTGGCAGAGAGTGGCCTCCTGACCCTTGACCCCTGCTGGGTAGTCTTATCCATTAACCCCTTGGGCCTCAGCTGGAGTTGATGTAGTGTCCTTTCTTCTGGCCCTGCTAAACACACGGCCACATTCACCCTGCAGCTTCCACTTTCTGTCTCTTTGCCCCTCTCCTCTGTTCCCCTGGTGTCAGCTCGCTCCTCATGTTGACCTCTCGAGTCCTCGACCACACTGAATCTGGTCCACCTCCATCATCACCACACTGCCGCTGCACAGAGCTTCTCCTACGCAACGCCTCTATGCAATCTGCAGTATTTTCCTTTCATTCCGCTAGCCCTGTATCAAAAAAAAAAAAAATCGGCAATGTGCTGATAGCAATAAAATTACTTATTGTAATTATTACTACAAAGTATTAGACGTTAGAGGACACAAAGTACACAGTAAAGGAAACAAAGTACGTAAGACTGTTATAATGTATTTATATAATTTCACTGATGTTTGTTAGCTCAACACTTATATTGATATATAATATTGACTTATATACGAACAAATATTAAATATTTTATCAATAGTATAAAGAATATCTATCATGCCCTTGTGATGAAGTTATATATAGGTGTGTATATATACTGTATATATTATTACTTTCATCCACAAATGCACATATTTGTGGATAAACCGATGATTTTTAGTCCAACAGGACATTTAACAAATGAGCCGTAATTTGTACAGCCGTGTCTTTGTGTCTGCTGCTTTCCATATCACCACACAAAAGTATTCAAACTTGTATGATAATACCAATAGAACTAGTATAAGTGGCAGTGATACTTGCTATCAGTGATAACAGAAGTGTATTTATGGTCTTATTGCAGTATGTGTCTCACAGTGTGATTAAGAAGTTTGAATTTGGCCTGAATGCAAATGTGTGCAGAGCAGCTTCAAATTACTAACTTTATATTACATCAAACTTGTGATGAACTAGTTTGGGGCAAGAGGTAAACTTCAACAGTTTAACTCTTCTTCTTCACTGACAACATTTGAAAGGATGAACTTCGTCTGGCCAAAGTCGAGGCGGCATGAGTCATGACCTTCGCTGTTTCGCGCTCCGCTGCCTGGCCGTCCTCTCGAAGGGAGAGTCAATGATCCTCTGTTCCCTGGAAGTTTCCTGCTTTGATCAGGGCCAGACAGCCATGGAGGAGGTGATGGTTATGTTGTAAAACTGAATGTCCTCAAGACTGACTAGAGTTTTCTGGCAGATCAGAGCTGGCCTGCATGTGGACAAATTAATTCTGATGTTTTGGAATTAAATCAGCTGGTCAATAATAAAGTGGCTCCTTTAAAATTGATCGTTGGTATGAAATGTTTATGGGAATTCAATGTGACTTCTTACTTTTTGCCTTCAGTTTAGTTGTCAAAAGTTCCAAACTGACCAAAACTAATATAATTATTATATTACTGATGTGTGAATTAGCAGTGTGTATTTATGTATTTACTATTTCCTCTTGTTAATCTGCATTGTTGCTGTTTAGTGTAATTCCTGAATGAGTTACGGTGCCTCCTGCTGAGAGACATGGAGCAGTAAAGAGTCATTTATCACACTGAAAACCTAATTCTCCCTAAAACACGTCTTAATTTTGATTAATACACAGTTGCACTTGTCAACTTGTTATAAGTTGGATCTTTTGCTGAAAGTGCTTCAACATTCAGCATGTATAATATAAAAACAAAAAAACGCTTGAATGGAAAAGAATAATCTGTAGTGAGACGGACATAATAAAATAGTGTCCATCTGCAATCTGATCACGTACAATCAGATCATCAGACGGCTGAGATGACAAGATTAAATGCTGATTATATTAAGTACATAGTTCACTGTAAGGTGAGAATATCCACAACCTCTTAAGCTCAAGCTCATTTAACAAGCCTAAACAATACAATAAGACAATCACTAATTGATCTTCAAAATAAACTGCATTTACAGCCAGAAAAGTCTTTAGCACAGTTGTCCAAGAACCTGCCAATGATTCGAGCTTGTATTCAAACCCTCATTCACAGCTGAATTAAATGTCATGTTTAGAGAGTTTAGTGTTGTATTTCAAACTCTAACAGATGCTAATGAGCCTCCCAGTATTTCAGTTTCTTTTAGAGAGAAGAGCAAAAGAGGCCTGGTCAGATCTTTAGAGGCTTCCTGGGTCTGAAAATCAAAGGCCTCATTGAAAACCAAATAGAGCAACATCAGTGGATTACAAGGCTGCAAACAGCGGGACTCCACAATGGAGGCTGCAGGTCAACACAGGGGTAGAGGAGCAAGTACTAGAATTCATGCTAAAGTCAAAAGTGACTTTTTCAACATGATGCAAACTTTCATTTTAAAGCTGATGTCTTTAAAGTCCCCATATTCAATATTTTTTGTGTAACGCCAAAGGCTGTGTTTTAAAGTTGTTTATGGTTATGAAGAAGACCTTGTGTACATATTATGATATTTAAAGATGTTATTAAACATTCTCTGACCTCCTGATCAACTGAGCATAATGTGAAAAATATCTTGCTTGCTTGTTATAATCTCACCCAACTTCAAACCAAATGACGCAGTGTTTCTTGCCATCACATTAACTATAGCGACAGCGATATATGTATATTTTTACAGAGAGCTCTGTGTCAGTACCAGATAAAGGCAGAAACTAGGCAGAATTATGCTGTCAACATGTCAGGTTCAACGAACTCGTCGCTTGAAACGTAACGTGCACTTTAGCTCTATGAACTTCAAAGAGGCTGTTTGTCTTATCACACAGCAACACCACATCGTCTTTGTAGAGGCTATAAACAGTTTAGCAGAGGTGGAAAGTAACTCAAGTAAAAATTAAAATAGTAGCAAATGCTATTCTTCGTGTAAAACTATAATGGAGTAATATCTGTGCTTCAGCTCTGCACTGTACTAATATGAAAACAGTCCTGGCTGATGTCATCATTTCAGAAATGTAGCACTGACTCTAACAGTTTAACACTATCAGAGTGTTAGCAGCGTTAGCTGTAAGTCACTGACTCAGCTGTTGCCATGTTGAGAGCCATGTGGAGGCAATATAGTTAGCACTTTTTGCACCTCCATGAATTTTACAGCTATTAGCTGGGCAACATATAACCATGCAGATAAATATTTTACTGCAGTTTGAAACATACTGTACATTAAATATATAACACTTTTAACATAATTTCAAAATATAACACATTCTTTGATAGATAGATAGATAGATAGATAGATAGATAGATAGATAGATAGATCGACTGAGCTTAAGCTGAATAAAATATAATAATAATGATGAAAGTACACATTTGGAAACATCTTTCATGCAAAATAATCAAAACCATGTATTCATTTTGAAAAAAAACTTTTACTTGAAATATCAACATTTTCTCAGAAAGTATAAATAATGATTTATGATTGATTTAAATTTTTATACAAAAATAATACATTAGGAGAAGAAAAAAAAAAATCATGTCCTGTCACACAAGTTTGAGTGCCCTCTGATCAGATGGCAGTAGATGTGCCTATAATAACAGTCACAAACCAACCAACATAATAACAACAAATGTAATGACCTAATATTGAACATGAGCATGGAGCTGACACACTCATGATGCGCAGGGTTCGACAGCTGAAATGGGCTTCATAAAAACATGGGTGGTGATTCAACGTGAGTTTTCTTTCAATTAGGTTTGTGAATCGACTCTCGCGGATGTCAGGCATAAATCAAGCCCTAGTGTGTGCGACTGTACACACAGCAGCTGCTCCTCTCCCCAACGTTTCTCACACTTTGTAGATTCCTGTATGATTAGAGCAGCCGCTAGCACAACACTGCCCTCTTTCATGTCTCTCTCCTTCACAAAATACCGGACTAAAATGACTGTTTTGTTTCTGAATACTTGTCAATATTTTCATTCTGACCCCAGAGGGTCTTGATTTAACATGAGGAGTTATTAAAAACATTTGTCCTTTTTGGTGTCTCTTCACATTGAGGCAGGAAGGGGGAGGAGGAGGGAGAGTCCCATTCCTGAAATTCACCTGTGTGCAAACAACATGGAGGGGAAGGGCCACAGTTAAAGTGTGTGAGTCAGACCTCCCTCCATTGACACTGCAGACTGTCTCTTATTCTTTGGCATAGTCATCACACATACATCCATCTGCTTTTGTGTTAATTTACAGGCAGCGTTATCAACAGCAACTCCACTATATACTTTACATAGCCTACAGTATATACACATTAGGCTATTGGCTATTGTTGGTGACTTCACTGATAGTGCATATTCATTTCCAGTCTCAAGTGTGTGGAGTTCTGTGCAGAATCCAGCTATACAAAGCATTGCATACACCTATTGATGCATTGCATAGTCCTTTCAAGATTGTCAAAGTCTTTTCAGTCACATTATACACATGAAAATGATGAAAGCCCTCACATTCATCACCTGCACTGGCACAGCAAAACTGAGTGTGAAAGAATAACATGGAAGACTCCTTTAAAGCCCAGTAAGAGATGCGCGAGATCAATACGGGTGATTTTGATTGTCACATTGTCATTGTCTGCTCACGTGCAAGGCTATTGTTGGTGACTTTACTGTGTAGGCATCCAGGAACTTGTTGTGAGTCTCTCTCTGTTAGTTTCTTCATAGTTCCACGTTAAATCACAGTGTAATATAAGTTGTCCCAGCGCCTCCATCCGTACCACAACAGCTCATGAGCGCCTTCTTTTGGGTGTTTGTTTTTTGTTCCTTTGTAATGTCAGAAAAGAGGATAACATGGGGGAATAAAAACTGAATACTGTTTTCACAGATCGTGTTAAAATCATCCTTGTTGATCATTTGTGTGCGACAGAGGAGGAATCCAGTCTCCTCACTTTCAGGTGCAGTGAGTTTTGTCCCCCCCCCAAACATCCCACCTTCTGTTCCCATGTTTCACCCCCTGGCCCACCGTCGTTGCCACTCCTCTCGTTTTGTTGACTGACTCATCATCCAGCGCGCCGTTGCCGGTTATTAAGAGTTGTCATGGTTACCGAGTTGAGAGGGTGGAAAAATGTGTTCCCGTTGCCGGGCACCGAGGAAGTCAGGTGGACGCTCTCACCAAGCTTGAAGAGGACACTGAAAGGAGAAGAGAGAGAAATGTGAGACAAAGTAGGTCTGCGTTACGTAAAACAATAAACACAATCTGCCCAGTAACACAGGTATATATACAGTATGTATATGTATGACAAATAAAACCTGGATGTAATGTAAATACCAGTAGTGGTAATAAAACGGTACATGATGTCATACTATGATGAGGTACTTAAATATATATTTTTTTTACGTCTACGAGTTTTTCCATTTTGTATATATATATAAGATATATAAGTTTATAATATGATGCAATATTATGGTTCAACAGGATCCACTTTACATTTGATATTTTGTTACTTTAGTAAAATTAATGCAGGTCTTTCACCTGTAAAAGTAGATTTTTTTATCGAGTGGTACTTTTAGGAAAGTAAACAGTTTGAATACTTCTTCCACCAGTGGTAAATACATCACCCCTGCACCTCCACATGTCACACCTGACCAAATACACTCCTCATCCTTCTTCTCCTGACTCTCAAAAGCCTTGTTTCCATTGAAATCCTCTTTTTTTAAATTGTTTGTGGAATTTATTTTTCCTCCTGCGTCTCCAAGGGTGGAGGCAGGTGACCCTGGTGTGACCTCATGGCTCGCAAACAGCTTCACCTGATAAAGCTGACCCACAGCTAAGACCTGAGCAGAGGTGAGTCTGAAACAGACTCAGGTATAATGGAGGGTTCTCGGCAAACAATGAGTGTTATAAAGCATGAGCGTGCTTGTCGTTTCATGAGAAGAAGGCTGCCCCGTCTAAATAAAGTCCTGATAAGAAAATACTTGGGACAGACTGCGAGCTAATTACTCTCTAAATAAATGGGTTTGTGAAATGCCACAGAATGATGATGCCAGTGGTGGAAAGTAACCACCAGCACATTCATGCTTAAGAATAATTTTAAATAACTTGTACTTTTTAATTTACAACATTGAAATATGTCAAACAGTCAATTATGATGAGTTAATTGTATAAATAGAAAGAAAAAGAAAAGAAAAACAGGAGATATGTGCACAAAGTGCTGCAGATGGATTAATCCATTAGTTCTAAAAAATGTCTAAAAATGTCTAAAAAATGTTTGTTTTTTACCCATTAATTAAAAAAAGATCATATTATTTGATAAGAAAAATAGTTAGTTAAAGCTGTGCAATTAACTGTTGAAGATGAAATAGTTATTTTTTTTGCCTAGTGATCATTTACATAAAGAAACCTTTGTCACATCAATCTTCAGTTTACATAAATCTTAATTATTTCATATATCGTCCAATATCTGAAACAATAATCTGTATAATTTCTCCAGTATTTTAAGTATTAAATTCATTCTTGTATAGTGTGGTCATAGTGTGGTTAATATATAAATATTAATCTAAAGTAATCTTACATGGTGTTTTTATGGAGTACTTCTTCCACCACTGGATGCAGCTTTTTTACAAGTTATATCTTGACTGTTTTGCAAAAGTGTATTACTAATATCTTATTGTCTCCAGAGAAGGAACAACACCAAAATGTGTCTATATTTCACAGCCCCAGAGAGATTTGTTTTACTTCCTTCCTCCACTGAGGATGCTCTGCTCTGCTCTGAGCATCCCATCAACCCATCTGTCCGTCAGCAGCAGCACGGCGGTACGAGTGCTCTGTCACAGCGTGGGAAATTGAGCGTGTGAAAACACCGTGGACAACATTTCAGGCTAGAGCGATCACCGAGAGCAGGGAGAAGTAGGAAAGAGGAAGAGGTGTAATTATCACAAAAAAAAAAAAAAAAAACCACGACCCCCACCCGGCCTATCTCATCTCCAGCCTCACTGTAGCATGGAGGAAAGTAGCAGCACACCAGGCTTGAGAACTTTGATTAACAGCGAGGCTCATTTCCTGATCACAGAGGAAACTCTCACCAGGCAGAGGAAAGTGAAAGGAGGTAGCGTTAATCAAGAGGCGTTCAGGCTGAGGGAGCAGGTGATTGATTACACGTCTGTTTAAGAGGAAATAGGAATTCTGAGGAGTATACTATCCATGTATCTGTCTATTGGTTTGGAGAACATCGGCAGCAACCCCAAACAAAAACAGCAAAACAGACACGGCGACTGGATATATTTGATTTGTGTGCAACTTTTGTGTGATTTTACTCATTTTAAACTGTGTGACTGAACTGATAAAATTGTATTTACCCAAGAGAGACCCCCAAGTTGCACCATCTTGTTTACAGGAGCATCCTAATGTGACAGGAATTAAACAGGTCAACACACAATCATAACACACACTTACGCACACACATCTCCCTGCCTTAATGTATCTCTTGCTGTCAAGAGTGCGCTTTATGAACGTGTTGTTTCAATCAGATCAAGGTGAGGGTGAATTTTATGTGATAAGCGAGTTAATCAGAGTGTTAAAGTACTTTTCAAAAGAGAGAGTTGATGGAAAGACAATACTACCTGTTGTAAAAAAAGGAAAAATTACAACAAAAACTGCAATAACATCTCAGATTTACTGCTGATTCTCATGCAAAGACACCCATAATGATTACAGACTTGACTCTTTCAGTCTAAAACCAACAGCGGCAGGCAGGCAGAGGTGAGTGAGAACATGCAAATGTGACTGAGGACTGACCGTCTTGCTGGAGGACATGGAGCTGAGGGTGCTGATGCTGTTGGCATCTGTGACCACCATGGCCGAGGGGAAACGTGATGGGTGGGAATATTGCGGGGGCTCCTGCTTGTGAGGATACACTGCAAAGAAAAGCGAGACAGATGATAAGATTTACACACCTGTGCATCAATTTTGTTTTGTTTAAAAAAATGTCTAATTACCCCAGTGAAAACATAACCTCCTTAGCGGCGGGGGTAACTTTAAATAAAAAGTCACCGCCACCTTGGCTGCACCCTCTGAGTACTTTTCTAGTTTCAAGTTTAACATTGCATGTAAAGCAATTGCATTTCCAGTCAAGCCTTAAACTTTCCCCTAATTATTGATGTTTTCTTGTGAAATACTGGACAGTTTTATCCTTTCATGCCTCTAAAATTATTGAAATGAATGAATAAAAAAAGTAAAATGACACTTTTGTAAAGCAATACAAGCCAAAATGGCTGGAAATCAGTGATTTAACTGATATACAAAGCACACTAGAGGACACAAAAAAAAGATGAGTGGAAAAGTTACTGACTGTGCGAGTGCGTGACAGTAGCCATGAAAGGCTGCTGGCTCATGTGGCTTGGGGACTGCTGCATCAGGCTCTGCTGGTGGGGGCTGTGGAGCTGCTGGGAAAACTGCACCGGCTGCAGCGCTGCAAGGCTGCCCGCCACGCTGTTGATCACTGGCACCGTCTGAGATTGCGATGTGTTTAAACCTGATGAGACATGCCAGGACATCAGTCAAACCTTGTCACGGTAAAATGAATTTGATGACTTTGACTTAATGGGGCTTACTCTGTGCTATGGCCATGACTCCAGATAGAGGCATGATGAGGTTCTGCGTCTGCTGATGGTTGTGATGGGAACTGTGGATGTTGGTCAGCGTGCTGACGGGAGGAAGCCCTCCACCTGAACCTGAAATCTGGGCAGAGATGAAGGAAACCATTCACATTAGCATGCTGGTGTATTGCTGTAATATTTGTTATAGATCATTTCCCATTTGTAAACTGTGTCAGGGGCGGCACGGTGGTGTAGTGGTTAGCACTGTCAGCAAGAAGGTACAGGGTTCGAATCCCAGGCCCGGGACCTTTCTGTGTGGAGTTTGCATGTTCTCCCCGTGTCTGCGTGGGTTCTCTCCGGGTACTCCGGCTTCCTCCCACCATCCAAAAACATGCATGGGGATTAGGTTAATTGGCTAATTTAAATTGACCGTAGGTGTGAATGTGAGTGTGAGTGGTTGTCTGTCTCTATGTGCCCTGCGATGAGGTGGCGACTTGTCCAGGGTGTACCCTGCCTTCAGCCCTAAGACAGCTGGGATAGGCTCCAGCCCCCCCGCGACCCTATGAGGATAAGCGGTAGATAATGGAGGGATGGATGGATAAACTGTGTCACCGCTTACTTCCTGTTACAGTGAATGTAAACAACATCAGGTGACAGGAAGTAAACAAGCAATGTAATTCCACTGAAACTGAAGTCTGTTAACAGACTATAACACTCAAAGTTACGAGAGCCTGGCGCATCTGCTATGTAAATTCACATAAATGTATTTTTGAAGTGAAGCAGATGTTGTCTGTTAAACAAATAACAGTCTTAAATGTTGACTTAGTTCAGATTCTTCTGTACAACACTACTTGTGTAACTCCACTCGCACACTGCACACAAGCAAATACTGATAAGGAACAAAAGGTGAAGAAGAAGGAAAGAAGTCATGCTCGAAATGTCAGCAGAAGACGCTGTGTGTGTTTTCGCAGCACATTGACAGTGTTTATATACCTGCATGTTGGTTTGTACGAATGATTAAGTGCATATTTGCAAAAAACAACCAGCATTTACAGTAATGGGTATGAGTACCAGGATCCTCCCACTGCGACTATTTGACTACTGCCAGCTGCCCACAGAGGACTGATCAGCCAAACACACATCTGCAGATAAGAAACTGTCAGCTCTGTCCTGCTGCATGCTACACATCCTGCTCTCGCCATGGTCATTTCACATCACGCCGCTCCGAAAGGCAGAAGTATTTCATTCTGACGGGGAAGTTAGTGAACTTCAGTTCCATGACTTTACGTTTATGTATATTTACATTTATGTCACCCTGAACAATATAGTAGTTTAAACGGTAGAATTTAGAGTAGTATGGGCCAAAGAAAATTATTTTATTTTTACATCACTTATCAGACATATTGTTGCACCACTACTCAAACCCTATGGGCCCATGCACAGGCTTCCTCGTCACTGATCAAATATTGGACTAGGGCAGAAGGGAGAAACTCTGAAGCACACACACACACGCAAAAAAAATACACATCGAGCATAATCGAATGTTGGCGTCATTTCTCCGGTAGAACAAGCAGCACTTCACTTGTGGCTGGCTCGTCTCTGCGAGGCATTTAATCAATAAGGACAGAATGTTTCTTTGTCAGGTTTATTGGCGGATGCCAGGTACACTCTGGGGAAGGCTGTGTGCTGGTCCAGCCATGGCCTGCCGTCCCGGCCCCACCTTCCAAACAGAGCAGTACAATGTGCTAATTGTTGGCTCTCGCCCGTGGGTCCATGGGAGAGGAGGTTCAGGAACCTGCTTTGTACGTTTATGCTAAATGCAGGCCAGGTCTTATCTAATCTGAGGCCATGAGGGCCCAGGTGTGTTCACTCACCATCTTGGCGTCAGGTGACAGCAGACTGTGGCTGTGGTCCAATCCTCCCGGAGACACCTGCTGCAGCACAGACTGGCTGGTCGCCATGGCGTTGCTACTGTGGTGACTGATGGTCGTGGAGGAGGTGACCTCCCCGGGGCCTTGGCTGTAACGCACTGACAGAGAGAGACACAGAGTTACTTTCGCTTGTTGTGTCCTACAAAGTACAACAGCTGCTGTGTCCTGAAAGCTATGTAGGGCAGAGAGATAGCAGCGCAGGCCTCATCTTGTGCTGAGAAACGCCGCTGTCACTCCAGTCAACCTGCTCTTTGACTCAGACAGGGGAGGACAGAGCAAACAAACATAGTGACCCGTCTGCTGCTATCTGTGTAGCTCAGCCAAGGCCATTCACTGCGTTCACTCACTCACAACACAACTCCCATCAGTCCCTCTGATCAGCACACTAAGGCTACTGATGATGTTCGTAATTACATCAGTGTAAAGTTTCACCAGAAGTACTCTGATTCCTAAAAAGTGACACAGCACTATTATTTTAGACAAAATGCATTAAAAGTAGAAATAAAAGAGAAAAGCAGCCCCTGTTAGTAGTACATTATTACATATCAGATTAATAAAACTGATGTTATCGCTGAGGTGGAGCTAGTTCTAACTACTTCATATACAGTTTGGTAGTTTAGTGCTGTGATTCCCAAGATAGGGGAATAAAATATGGTTCAACAGAAGAATAAACTCCTCTAATATTTATTACTTTATGAAATATAGAATAATTGCACCTTTTAAAATGCATAAAAAGGACATTTCCCTATGACATACAGTTGAGGAGAAATATAAAGTTGCAGACAAAAACAAGACCTCAAAATTTAGTGCTTGAGTAAAAGTACTTTTTCAAATATTCACAGCAAAGTTGCAATGCAAACAGAATGAATCTTTAGTGCCATCACTTAATCTGTGTCTAGACTTCTTGTTGTTTCTCACTGGAGGCTCAGAGGAATGCTTCACCCCACCACAAGCGACAATCAAATGCCTGTTTGCCAATGCAGGCCCCCTCTGATACCAACAGAGTAAACATTACACAATTACAAGCAATGTCAAACACATTCTTATCCTGTGGTCTCAGCCTCGCACAGAGCGTCTCCCCCTCAGTGACAGTGTAGAGACAGACTCTGTTTGCACTCAGATCTCCCATCTTCCCCGAGACCTCCGTCCCTGACCCAGGTGTGACAGCCCGAATGCCCCGTCGAAGTCAGTCAGACATGACAGGAAGCATTGATATACAGCCGTTTTGAGATAAAAGGGAGGGAGAGGTGCTGACACTAAATGTGACCAATGAGTGTGGGCATTGATTTCTTGTTGCTGCAGGATGTGTTTGCAGAAAGATTGTTTCAGGTGTCAGGGAAAACAAATGGCCATCATTGTTTTTAATCCTGAAATCATGCAAAATCGTTCTTCGAGTTGTGCATAGATTTATGTATATCACACATTATATATCCCAATAGTAACTGGATGAATTGTGCATAAGATGCTGTACATATAAAGCAATATTTTTTTTTAACCTTTGGACAGAGGCAGGCTAGTGGTTCCCCTGTTTCCAGTCTGTATGCTAAGCTAAGCTAACTGCACATTTAACCCACAGACATGAGAGTGGTATTAACCTTCCCTGCTAACTCTCGACAAGTAAGCAAACAAGTACCATTCCTGAAATTACAGAAACTTAAAATACAGATAATGTGATTAAGTCCCAGTGCTATATTTCATCCTCTAAAGTACCTGTCCTCCATTTTGTTCAGGCTACAGACTTCATATTGCCTTCTGCAACATAGGAGCAGCCCCACAACACTTCACTGTGCCTTGTAAACACTGCTGCAGTACAATAAAGCACTCCATTGGACTCATGACCCCCATTGCCACACAATAGAGGAGGACTCATAAAAAGGCAGTTATCTCTGTGCAGGGCGACCTCTTAAAGTGTCAGACAGAGAAAAGGATGCTATTCAGGCCAGTTTGGTTTCTTTGGGTCTGGCAGAGTCTTGGAGTAAGTGAGGAGAACTTCCACGATCTGAGCTAACAAAACTGTGGATTTCTAGAAAGCATGTTTTCTAGAGACACACTTAAAGTTATCAAGTAAAATTTTACTCAGAGACCCATAAAACTAAAGTTCGCTCTGGCAGTACGGGACAATCCTGAAGCATCCTTTTCCAGAGCAGGGGGAAGGACGAGAACTTCAGAGGGGGAGTGGTAGCAAGGATCTTCAGCAGGTATAAAAGACCCTAGCTCCCTGTGTGACCCATGTAATATCAAAGCATGCCTCCCCAACCCCAGGCAGTGCTCATTGTCGTGCCGCTGCATATGACAGACCTCCTGGGTCTCTGCAGGACGTATCCAGTCCCTCCTTTGTGGCTCTCTGGGAGTCACAGAGCAGTGGAAAGTGCAGAGCTCGGCCATCCTTTTCTGAGTATATCTGTGTGTGTGAGTGTGTGTTTGTGTGTGTGTTGTTTCAAGTTAGCCTGAGGTGACGGAAAGTAACGCAACCCACGGGTAATCCCCCCCCTACTACTGTGTCTGATCAGGAACTCCTGAGTCTGCTAGTTTTGTAACGTGCAGAACGATTGCAACTCAGCAATGATTCAGTTTTATGGTGAAATTTGCTGCAAAATTACTTAACCTGAAAATACTCTGTTACAAATTAAGTATCAAACTATTATATTTTACATTATTGTTAAACATAGTCGTATTAATTTTCTACAATGGGAAAAAAGTTAAATTTTGCAAAAAATATCACGTTTCATCTTAATCTTAAAACGTCTCAGTTGTCAAATAACAAATAAAGTGACTTAAAAGTATATTCTTATATTTCCCTCCCCAGAAATGTAAAAGTTAACATAGTTGATTAAGTACTTGGGTAAATGTACTTTCCACCACTGCACCACTTTACGAAATCTATTATGTGTAAATTATGATATAACATATTTATGACATTAACTAACTTGTTAGTGGAGATTCATGCATCAATTACTAGGAAAAACACAGGTGCGTACGCACATACGACTGCCGACAAACCATGTAATCTGTCTGAGATCAGTTTTGTTTCTGAGAGTAAAAAAGGTCACCACCAAAACTGCACGTCACTCTGTTTGACTGTCTATCCATTTGTGACCGACTGATCAACGAACTGAAACCGAATCAATAAAAACTCCCAGTAAGAGGAGTTTCTTTGATCTGACCCAGCGGTGACCTCTTTCGTATGACTGAAGGTGTGGCGACGGTTTAAGGAGGGGGGGTGACTCGCTTTCTCTGTAGGCGAAGAAGGGGTCATCAGTCCTGTCTGGCCAGAAAAGAGCCCATACCGCAGTGGACAGCTCCTGCTGCTCCAAGTCTGCATCCAGCCTCAGCAACTATACCAGTGCCCATAAAGATGAGGGGGAGGCTTTAAAATCAGTCCTCCTCAAGGCCCAGCAGAGATAAATGAACCTAGGTTACAGTCACTGCAGTCTTCTAATACACCACAGACAATGGGACCTCCTGCTGAGCGAGAGTATAGAGAGTAGAAGTCAGAGGAGACCCTTATCAAAGGCCTGGGAGATGTAGTAGTAAAGGATTTTAATTGTCCATTAAGCATGCATAATACAGGCCGTGCCCTAGCAACGCAATGAGACGCCCCGCTGGCATATTATTGTCAAGCTAGGGGCTGACATTGAAAAACAGCTGATGCTGTCGGCAGGATGCCAGCAGGACACCTTGTAAGCAGCCAGCTGAGGACTTTTTTTGGGGGGGAGAGCAAAGTGTTTTCCGCTATGCACCAGCCCTTCCCTTCTGCAACCTTATCGCTGACCCTCTGGCTTGGCAACCGGAGGTCAATGCCTGGTCAGGTGTTCTGAGCCACAACCAAAAAAAAAAACTCAAGCAAACAGGCAATCTCCAAAGGTAAAAGAGCAAGCCAAGGCAAACAGTCTGTTTTCGCTTCAAAGCTCGCCTCATGTTCGAACATGAGGGGACAACAATAGGCTCCAAGTGACACTCTCAAATCACAGCTTTATGGAGGGTGAGTGATGGCACGGAGGATAATGCTCTGCGAGGCCTATCAGCTTTGTTTTTATGTCGTATACAACAGGTAGACTCAGTCAATACTAATTACTCCAAATGCAAACATCGGGTCAGGGTGAAATGGTCAGGGCAATAATGCACAGCATTTCCTTGTTTTGGAGACTCTCCTAGCAGAGTCTTTGGCAACCTGCACAGGAGGACGAAATGTGGAAATGAAGGCGTTATATCGAGGTAATCTGGATGTGTCTGTCCCCCCTCCCTGACCCTGGCCTGACCCTGGCCTGTCACAGGATTGCTGTCCTTTGTGTCATGCTTCTCCATGCTGACTTTGGAGTGGAGATTGCAGGTACAATGTGGATTGTTCTCAGTGTGTTTTCAAAGATCAGAATAACAATGGCATTTGCTCAGCTCACTCACTCATGCTCATTGATCACTTGCCCCCTCTTTCTCTGCCCCTCTGATCACATCAGCTGTGTTTAGGATTTTCACACCCAAGAAAACTAAATCATGCACTTCTTTGCACTATTGTCTAAAATTTAGGTGTAAATTCCTCTGTAAATTGATGTTAGTGTATATTTTCATACTGGAGTTTTTCAACATATGCATTAACGCTACACATCATTTTAAGAGGAACTCCAACTTTTAAATCACATATGAAAGTTTGTTTCCAGGTATTGGAAAGCATTGTCGGTAATGTAGGCGCCAGGTTTTGACAATGACAAAGAGTGGGTGGATAAAAAAAGACAATATATCGGGCTGTTCTGAGTTTGTTTTTTTAAAGTGACTATGACACTTTTAAAGTAAATCTCTGTCATCATGACACATCCTGTCGGCTCTCTGTGATGCTGTATTGCATGCAAAGCAACGCCGCCTGACATCTTACTGGGAGGTGAAGCGCTGGTCTGGGGATGATGCGGCGAGCTGTGTGACAGCAGAGGGTTCATGCTGTGGGGTGGTACGCTGATGGCGTCCATGGCCAACTTCTGCCTGAAGGCTTCCTCTTTACGCCGGTTGGCAAACCAGTTATAGACTCGCACTTCGGTGACGAGATTAGAGCCGAGGCCCTGAGCTTTGGAGGGGGAGACGCCTCTCTGGAGACACTCGGCTCTGCAGGGAACAGAGGAACGAGGTGAATAATTTGAGATGTGATGTTGGGTTATGTTTTTCGATAAAAGCAGAGGTCATTCATCTACCTGTTGCACTCTTCTACCAAAGCTTCCCTCTCCTCCTTGCTGGGGTTCTTCTGCCGTTCATAGGCCTGGTACAGGATTTGCTGTGAAGCAGGCCCCCATTTGAAACGGTTGCGTCTCATTTTCTTGCAGGAGGGCTCGCTGCCGACCTCCTCGCCAGGTTGACCCATGCCCTGACCAGATGGGTTGAACTCTGGGAAAAAAAACACCGGATCCTGATTGCCTTTGTCTGTCATGTTGCCTCCAGAGCAGCCTTGCACTGCCTGGTTGAACTCTGCAAAACAAGAAGAGGCATATTCAATAAAATGCTCCCTTTTATTGCAAAAATGACAAAAGGGAAAGACAGATGTTAAAAGGTGAAATAATATTCATTTCTTTTAATGATATTTGGCAAACTTCAGTAGGATCTAGCACGTCTGCTGCTGTATAGGTGTATGTTTGTGTCGTGCTGGGATGCTGCCAGCGACACTTTACAGGCCGAGCTGTGAGAAACTCAAATATTAACTTACGTCGGAGAATTTCCCTCTGTTTCCTGACATACCAGGTGTAGAGGGCCGCTCGCTTCTGTGTTTTCATGGGCGTGCCTTTGTTGAGGTGCTGGGAGAGGTGAGACTGGTTCAGCCCTGTGACGTCCACCACCTCCCGTTGGGGGATGTTGTGCTGCTGCATGTAACCTTTGATCATGCGGGCAGCGCGCCATGGATCCTCTCTGGGTTTTAGATGAAACAGGAGCAGAAAACACTCATTTCACCACTAAACTACGTACAGCTTTCAGAGGGAAGTCGTAAAAGACAAAACCACCTTTACTCACATTTTATGGCTCAAATTCTATTTCATGCTATTAAATGAAAGTAAATACATGACGTAATGCTTCATTTGAGGGGGATTGTTTTGGTAGCTTATTTGTTTATTTAGGCCTATATCTTTCTCAAAATGCACAAATATGAGCAAACACACAATCTTGTGCTTTCCTTTAGTTTCAATGTTTCAGGGGCCTCAAGTTTAAAGGGTAAAGGCGCGTTTGTCATTGTAGCCCGTTCAATAGGCTGTAAATATTTTCAAAGGTTAGTTCAAGTGGATTCAAGAGGTTGAGAAACTTACCTTGTTTTTTTTTACTTTGTTACCTAAACACACAATTTGCAAATTTGATGAACAATAAAAATCAAAATTAAAAATAACCCCCCAAAAATGTGCATCAAATATTCAGATTCAAGTAAAAATATAGCTGTCAGATTTTTCAATGGTATTTGAAAAAAATATTTTATATATATATATATATATATATATATATATATATATATATATATATATATGTATATATATAACATTATATCATGATTACTAGTATTTGTCAATTAAAGCTCAGAAAAAAAAATCTTGTATTTTTTTTTTTTTTTTTTAAATCTAATTTACGTGTAACTTTTGCATTAAAACATTTGCTTACCTGTAGAATCAGTCCTTCACATGAATCACCTAATGTAACCTATAATTTCTGGAGCAGTTTTAAGAGGAGCTAAAACGGATCCGAGATCAGCTCAGACACACTGACATCAGTAATTATGGCAAATCTACACACGTCTGTTTGTTTTGGAGAATGTGGAGGCCTACATCTAAGTCTGCGGGTTAAGTGGGAGATGTTAGTTTATAACTTTTGACAATGAATAACCAGATCTCCATTCACTCTAATCACACGCCACTGTGTATCTTTCAGTTGATGATTTATAGAATAAAATTAATAATAACTTAACTACACGTGGGTTAGTTTTGATATTCTTCCGGTCCATGTTAGGGCCTCAAATATTAGTTTTACAGTGAATCGAGTGGTCTGAGGGATTAGAGGTATGACGGCCAAATACGATGTATTTATATTTATTGGTGTTAAGTGACACATAAATAAATGGAATATATAAACCTGTTTGAATTTAAGTAAATAATTAAATTGAATTTTTAAAAAAAATTATCATTAAGAATGTGTTATATTTATATAGCCTATATAATAAGTGTGAATAATGGTAATAATAATTGCTATATAGGCCTATAATATTTTTAACCCAGGTTGTTTCGATTCACTTTCTCTTCAGGTCGCCTCTTGCAGATTTTTTTTTCTTTTTTATCGTTCAGATGGTTAATAATAAATAGATCTATGTTCAGCTGATATTTTACAAAGGTAAAGAAATAATAATCAATGTGGATAATTAGTAACCACAGTAGCGGCGGGTTATTTTAAAAGTGTCAACACAGAAGGGAAACGCTTTAGGTTATTTTATTTAAATGTGATTAATTGTCTAATCTGTAATAAATAAGATCATGTGAAGTGCGCTTCTCCCTGCTTATTTTCACTTTGTCATTTCTCCCGTTTATCTTCATTTAAACTAGTTTAAAGAATAAATAAGGTCAGATGAAGAAGTGAACTTACGCCAACATGCGGTCCACCTCCGCCCTCTGCTCGGCGGCCTCCTCCGTGTTCAGCGACTGGAGCTCCTTCAGGATCGGCGGGGTGTCGTAGTCGTCCCCGTCCTCTGAGCCCTCGTCCCCGGACAGCTTGCCCTTGCTGTGGCCGTTGGTGAGCGTGTGGAAGACGGGCTTCGAGTCGGCGTCCGCCCCGTTCATCTTGCCGCCCTGTGGAGGAGCCGGGGACAGAGGCAGGCTCTCCAGTTTTACTCCAAAGCCCGGCGGGCTCGGGTCCATATCATCCAGGGCCTGGATCAGGATGTCTTTGGTAACTCCTGAGTCCAGCAGGGCGCTGAGGAGCTCCTGCTGCAGGGATGTCAGCTTGGATACCATTTTAGAGAACATTAAAAACACAACATATAGGCCTGCTGTGTGCGCGCTGCAGCACAGGGGAAAAGGAGGACACAGCTGGATGTTAAAATAATTATAAGAATAATAATAATAAAGTGAAAAATAAAGTTCCTCTCTGCTGCGGACACCTGCTCCGAGAAGCTGCTTCACTTCCCTGTTGAAGGGGAGGATGGAGCTACTCTGTCATGATGCTTTCTGAGTGCAGGGGATATAAAACGTGGTAATGAGTGGGCCGGCTGATGGCAGCCTTATGTAAATCCAGTGAATAAGGCCTGCTCTGGGCCGAGGTAGACATGTGTTTACACTGCTGCACTGCTGCTTTTATTGGCTCCCCTTATCAGCAAAACTTTCATGGACTTTGGACCCTGTTGTATATGCCATAAAGACTTTTAAGAAAGGAAAGCTGCACACATTCACACCGCTGGATCTTTTTATTCTAGTTTTATTATAAGGCTTTGACGTGTAGAAATGTTCAGCCCATGTGTTGATTTGGCTTATTAAAATACTTCATTTACACAGGTTATCATTTGTATCCAGGTGTTATTATTAACAACATAGGTGTTAATGAGCTCATTAATTCAGCTGTTTGCTCCCTTTAACGAAGCCTAATAATCTCATTAGTTAAAAGAAATTTATTTACGTTAAAATACAGACAGAAGAAATAGAGCATAGTTTAACTTTTTCATCTTTTTTTCCTGAAAAAAGTAGCAACGTTTTATTAATCTCTAGAAATTTAGCTCCATCAATGTTTTATTCGTTTTGAACTTGTATATTCGCGATGATGTAACTACAGTAAATATATAGGCTGCGTGGAAGAAAAAAAGCCCTTTTAAAAAGTTTTAAATTGCCTCAATTGTCTCTTATCTGCGCACTATGACTCTACACAATATCCACTAATTGGGTCCCTTAAATTGCTAAATGAAACGCCTCAGTTTTTATCTCACTTTGCAAATTTAGAAAAAGAGCCATAAACCTTCAGTTCACTCAACCATTAATGGAAGAGCACAGTGAGGTTATTAGGAACCTTTTCACCTTTGTTTCCTCGTGGAAATGCTCTGTAAATAAAGCAATAATAAAGCTGTTTGGTGATTTACCATCTTTAGTTGGAGCTCTGCAACAAAGCAGGTGCAGCGCGATGCTGCAGTCTGACTTTACAGTCCAGGAAAATTCAGATTTATTAAAAACATTTAGTTAAAAGAAATGCTGCATATGCATGGTAATATTTAACATTTAGAAAGCAGATCGAAGGGAAATTGAACATGAAGACATAATACGTGGTTTACATACGAGACTGTAGGCTTTTTTTTTCTTCAAGGGTGGTTTAAAACAAAGTTATTGTTAAAAGCTCCTTAAAATTAAATGTGCAAAACTGCTGCAATATTCACTGAAGCTGAAATATACCAAAATAAAATATATCGTACGTAAAGTTTGTTTAGACTCGATACACAAAATGTTAACTTTTAAATTATATTATAAACATGCAGGTTGCAGCTTTCTATCATGGTGGAATCTATGGTTGATCAGTCTGCAAAAGGTTATATAAATAGCATTAAACGAGATATCAGTTTAAAATATTTCCATCCATGCACTTTGGAGAAGAACTGAGGAATAAATTATTGATATCTTATCATGTTGAAATATTTAAATGTATTAGTTCAATGCATGTATGGCATGAGACTTAGTGTCAAAATATACCTTTTTCTTTTTTTTATTGTAATAATGAATTGCATTAGCTACTAAAATGTATAAAAAAATTCTATACTAATATCTATACTAATAAGTAATGAAATGTAGCCTCATGTTTTAGTCAGTTGAATTGAGAGTTGGAGCCTGAAAACTGACCTGGGATCAGCAGTTAAGATTATAGCTTTACGTACAACAGCAGGTTATAGTTTTAAGATATTAGTAGTCACAGAAATAGATAATTGCTGACAGATAGTCAGGAAATGGGTTGGGGAGAAAACACTAGATTTTTCATGATTATAACAATATGTTGAATATGCATGAAGCATATTCATTTACATATTACTACAAGATAGTCAATTATTGGTTAGACATGTAATCTTTCAGTGTAGTATCAATGTGGTTGATCATTAGTAATACACAGGGTTTCCCTAAAACTATTCAGAGCCCATATGATGCAGCGACTCTTTCTTTAGACAAAATGTGTTTTTAATGGTGCTTTAGCCTTACAGGGAATTCTATAACGATCAGAATGTAACTATAAGAAGTTTTAGCAAAAGATAAACAAAATGAAGTTCAATAAGGTCATTAACAATCCACTGCTGAGTCCAGGACACAGTCCTCTGTGATGTTGATGATTTTATGACAGTGACGGTCTTATTAAAGGTACTTTTGTTCAATTAGGACATATCATCCAACAGTTGTTTCTGCTGCAGCGTTGGGTGTCATTACACAGATTACACTCTTATCTCTGATGGCTACTATATTCTTGTATGAAGTTTTCCTGAGCTGCACTTCGCTCTGGTGTGTAAAGTGCCTCAGCCGCTGTGTTGTGTGGCTAAAGTTAATAACCCAGTGGAAACACATAAATTACAGTCTGTCTGCAGCTCCATCATCGCTAAGTGACAACTTAATGACTCAGTGTTGGTTTTTAGGCCCCAAAGAAACTCATTGATTTATGTAGGGTTTAAGTAAAAGTTAGACATTGGTTTGAAACTGAAGGTATGTTGGATTAAAGGTAAATGAAAGAAAGATGATATGGAATTAAAAATTGTGACACTTACATCACACATTTGTCTGATTTCAATTAATCCTCTATAAATCTAAGCCCAAATTATCAAAGAACATCTGAGAAGTAATAACTAAACAAGCAACATGAGCATTAACAGATAAAAAAACATTTGCCGTGCCACCAACATTTTGACATATATTTTTTCTGGCACATTCACATGTCTCCATTTAAAATCTGTCAACCATTAACAACAAATAATAACAAGCAGTAAAAAGAGTTTATCCAGTACAGATGCCGTCACGTCTGTTGTGAAATCGGCCTGAGCACTGGAGCGTGATGTACAGGACAGGGGGACAGGGACCATCTACCTGTGTCCTTTAACTATACCTGTCCATCCACCTGAGCAGCCGTGTCAGACATAGCCCACAGTACTGTATTAAAGGACATGTACATGTTATATTGTCAACAAATCCCATGAAAAGCTCAAAATCAACAATGGCTGTGTTTCCAAAATGGACATGTGGCAAGACCTGGAGATCTTGGCCGAACACTTCACAGCACAGCACATCAGCAACTTGTTAAATTTACCAAATAAACTTGCATAATCTGTTATAAAGTACCACACCCAGTCCAAATTCATGACAAAATCTTTTTACACTCCTCGCAAATTTACAGCATCTGAGCTAATTGGTATGTAATGCTCCCGGGTTGTCAGGTCGTATCTGAATTGTCATGATCAGAGTCAATTATAGTGTGAAAGAAGTATTACTTGCATCTAACTCATCCAGTCAAAAGTGGAGAGCAGTCCTCAGGCCTTTGTTTTACTTGTTCTTTCATGCCAGCTTGTGCTGGTCATCTTCCGAGAAGAAGCCAACACTTCTGAGAAAAAAAAACATCTCAAGTAAACACACAAAAAAAAATCACAAACTTAGGAAGTTTTACAAAATATTTCTTCACAGTTTTTCTAATAGGAAACACAGCTAATGACTGGTGTGTCAGAGTATCCCAAACCTGATATTTCTTATTCCAGTCATAGAGCTCCATTATTGTCTAAAAACTATTAAAATACATTAATTGGTCATAACGATACACAGGAAAACATCTTCAGTGAATTAAGACACACATATGCTGCCCTGTATGCAAAAAGATGAACCCTAAAAAAATCACTACAGCAAAAATATGTAGATAAATCTGCCGCATAAAAAAGACCCCAACCAATGCATTATTTACTCCTGTTTATGTAAGGTTTACTAAAATCTACAGATATGAACATGAATGTGTGACCCTTTTTTTTTAATGATTCATGTCTTCAAGACAGAAAGTACTGCAAGATGGACGATCACATTGTTTCTGTTGAAAAACTACACAGTGTAAAAAAGACCAGCATGATCCATCCACACAGGTGATGTCTTATAAAGCCTCTCTGGTCTTCTGACCACTCAAATGAATGGTGGGTAAGTACAACTCAAACTAGTTGTCACTTCACCTCCAGAGCCACAGCCGTCCGTTTTAAGTCAATGTTGTGGTTGGCTACTAAAGTTTCTACTCAGGCAGGACAAACTGCCAGAAGACTGACATGGAGTTTGGATAAAAACCTTTACAAATACCAACATTTATGCAAAACTGAAGCCTAGGTGCCCAGTTTAGATCTGCAGATATTTTTTTTTATCACCACCAGCACTTACAGCGGCTAAACTTCCTCATGGATCCATTATTTTTATTTGCTCTTCCCTAGGTTTCTTCTATTTTTGAGAGGAGAATTTCCTCATCCAAGGGTCTAAGAACAGAGGTGTGTTATATGTTGTATATGTTAGTGAAGGTGGAAAATATGACAGATTGTTTTTTTGTTCTCTTTTTCAGGAAGCAGTCAGAAAGCTGAACCTTCACACTTTAAGAACTTACATCCATGTGTGTCTTTCTTTCACTGGCCTGGTTATGATCACACTCTAAAGCTGCAGGATTCAGCTGGCGTCGACCTGTTCTCAGTGTCATTTTATTATTACTTTTAATACTTTAGCTTCAAGGACTCACTGTGTTACTGATGTTGGATCAGGGTGTGCTTGGCTGCTTTTCTGTGTGTCCATTGACCTCTCACGACCACTCGCTCCTCACCCCACAGCCTGCTCAGTGCACAGACCGGAACATTTGGAAAGTGGCTGAAATAAAAAGGGTAAAGTCTACAAGTCGTGTGCGTGAGATTCAGGAACCAGCGGCCATGTACCGTTCCACAGACTGAGCTGGACCTTACCCTCAGCCTGACCGGCCTCTCCTATCCTCTCCTCAGAGACCGGAGAAGACTGGTTGGATCTGCAAACCAGACGTGTTTAAGTCCTTTCTGAATTTCATACACAATATTGAAGTTTTGATTTAATGAATAGTTTGGCATTTTCAAAAATAAGTATTTTTTTTCTTTGCCATTAGATGAGAAGACTGATACCACTTTCATGTCTGTGTGTATGAAGGCACAAGCCAGTTAGACCGAGATTATAAAAATAAGAGATAAGACTCTAAACATCTCATTTCTTGTTATCAACTACCTCCACAAAACCCAATTAATCATGTAAATGCTCTGGTTCTATTAACGATAGTCACCGCTTGTTAAGGTTTGTCTGTTATAAATCTATCAGTGATCAGACTTTTCCACTTGTGCTTTGATTGCATCACAATATGTCTCCATCGGATGGAGCAGCAGCTTTGATCTCTATCAGAGCAATAAGATGTCGTCACCGCGCCCATGAATCACAGCAAGATGGCTGCGCACACACAGAGAGGACATTTCTGTTTGCAGCTGATTGATACAAGACAGGATAAGGAAAGAAAGTGATGGAAGGTGTTGGCATCCATCCACTCCTCCCAATTCATAAACATGACCTGTGGATGATCCGACACACAGTCTGCAGTGCCGGCGGTGTGTATCACCTCTATCCACATACACGGCTGCAGGGTGTGTGCGTTTTCTTTGGGTTTGAATCAAATCCAACACTTGAAAGTCTCCGGACTGTGTTTGCTCTTCATGCAAAAGGTGTGTGTGCAGTCAGGGATCGAGCTTTTCCTCCTCTTTTCTTTTGTTAAATCACGTCAGATCAGAGCAGCTTTGAGGTTTTGGCTGTGAGTCACTGCACGGCAAATTGGTTTCTGTCTCAGTGTTGTTTGATTACGTCTTAACTCTTCTCTTGTGTAGTATTCTTTTTTGTAATTTTTTTTCTTGCAATGACAGAACAGCGTATAAGAAACAACAAACAGAGCCAACAGATTTGGGATTTTCCATCCTGTGCAGCTCATGTTTTCAGATATTAATACTGTGATGTAGTATTTTGTTCGTCAGGGCAGCACGACCCCTGGCATCATATGTGCCTCCCTCTCCCCAACAGAGTGATACTCCCACACTTTTACTACAACTGAGCCAAGGATGAGGAGGATCC
This sequence comes from Synanceia verrucosa, assembly GCA_029721515.1. Taxonomy (NCBI): domain Eukaryota; kingdom Metazoa; phylum Chordata; class Actinopteri; order Perciformes; family Synanceiidae; genus Synanceia; species Synanceia verrucosa. Next base: position 6,136,025 of record CM056559.1, read on the forward strand.
TGTCAGAGCAAGTCTTATTTGTACAATCATTATGCATTAGGCAAATCATCTTGCTGTGACTCAAATTATCTGAAAAACTATGAAGGAACCAGAAGGACCATCGTTACCTGAGCCTCTCAGGGCCAAAGCAGGAAGACACCAAATCTCACATATTTTTAAGCTTAACCACAGCTTTATTGACAACTTTTCAATGGACTTTGAAGGCCAACATTAGTATGTGGGCTTTAAAACTGTGGGTCTATATCACTGGATGAGGTACTGTATGTGAGTTTTCTGCAGTTGTGCCTTTTGAATTAGCCCCAATTAGGTAACGCTGCTAGCAACTGCATTGCATGCACACATAACCATATCTAAGACTAAACTGGTCTATACCATACTCATGTTTCCATCTCCAAGCTGAAATCCAAGAGCTGCTCAGTCCATGGAAAATGTGAAATAGCTTAAAACACCTCTTTAATTCAAGTTGAACTTGAATTATGCTACTATTTATTGTGTTATGTATTCATTTGTTTTCATTTGTATTAATATTTTCTTATTTTATATTGTGCTCCAGTCTGTACAGCACTTCGGTCAACTGAGGGTGTTTTTAATGTGCTATATAGTTAAAGATTGCGATAATCACTTTTTAACTGAGGGATAAGTTAACTTTCTCATATTCAGGTGTTAGTTATGCTCAAATGTTTTTATTCCTGACACTGTGCACCAGGTAATAAGGAGTATTTCCTCTCTGAAGTGTGAAAATTGCATAAATATGAATCTTTAGAAGTCACAGTTTTGTCAGTTTTACTCATTTCTCTCAAAAGGAAATGTCTGAAATACAAAAAGACAATTATATATCAAATATAATTTGATGTATGTTAATATGACACATTTCTTATGATATTATACAAATGCTATGGTATGCGAAATAATATTAGAAAATGTATCTCAGACCCAGGATAGTCAATAATCACATCATTGTGACGGTGAGCTTTCATGGTTTCATAAGTGTGTGTGTGTGTGTGTGTGTGTGTGTAGCTGATGTACTGTAGCTGATGATGATCTCCCGGCTGTCCTCCTCCTCCTCCTCCCAGCTGCTGCTGCTGCTTCTCTCTTGCTGGCTGGTGGTCAATATTGACTCAGGGATCGAAGCAACAGCCACTTTGTCAGGACGCTCAGAGGGGGCAGACCTGCTATCTCTATGGCATCAGGTGAAAACACAAAAAAGGTTCATCATATGACGCTGAATTAAAGAACACTCAATTTTAAGACGCAGTGAGGTTATTGCCACTTAATAATGCATACCTAAAGACTCTGTTAGCCATTAAGTAAGAAAAGGTCTCTTTTAATATGAATATATGGTTTGTCAGCAGATATTTGGACTTGTTATAGTAGGACTAGCAGTGGTTATACTAATAACATCAACTGTTTTAATCCAGGTCAGCATGCACAAAGCCAAGGAAGCCATCATTAGATTTATTATTCATTTTCCTACTGTGTCTTTGTTAAATATGCCTATTGTTTTTATTTATTGCCTTCTTTTATTAAACGACTTAAGAAATAAGCTCATGTAAAAGCAGAAAATAAAAGCACTAAAAGTTTTGATGTTTCAGTATTTTCAATGCTGAGACTGTCCTAAAAATGATGGATTTGTAAATCATCATTTCTGTAATGATATTAATTCTGGCTTTTAGAAACAATTCTTGACCACTATCATGGCTGACAAGAGGTTGACAGATGAAGGGCTCAGAGAAAGTAAATGAGCCAAAAAAAAGTGCTAACACACTGAGGCATGAAAAGAAAAATGTAGTCCAACCACACCATTGTTTTTTTTTTTTTTTAGGTTAAATTAGATGTTAATCAATAGGTTCAATATGAGATTAACTCCTGACTGGGACGCACACACAATGTTTCACATCTCTACTATTAAACTTGTATTTTCTCTTGTTTGTTTGGAAATTAAATCCTTTGGTCCTTCCTGAAAGCACAACTGGACCCAAATGTTTCCAACTGTGTGCAAACTGTGATGATGGTCCATCATCTACTTGGTTATCTATTAGAGACTGTTAAACTGCTCAACTCTGGGGAGATTTACTCTGGGGAGATTTTTGTGAAGGTTAGCTGCAGGATGTTAAGCTCCTCTGAACCTGCTGCCGAACTCACTGCTGTCCCCTAGTGAACAACGGGGCATCATGCAGGTAAGACAGACCCTCTCTCATGCATGCACCTGCAAGACTAAGATAAAACTTCTAAAAATTCTTGTACAACAGATGACGTACACAGTGGGAAAAATAAACAGATGTATATACAGTGCACTCCTGTTGTTCATGGTGTTTTGCTGATTTTCGGCCTTATTTTATTCACCTTTCTACTTAAATTCTGTATGTGTTCAAGTTTTATTGCACTGGTCACACCTGCAGCATATGACAATAAAGTCCAAAAATGCGCACATATCACCCCCTGGCCTTATTTTGTGCCAGGTCCATGTAAGGTGTGTCACCAGCGAGCAATAAATCCGCTGAGAAAGGAACATGAGTGAATCAGATCCAAGCCGTTAGCTGCTGTACTCAGCGGGAAGTCAAACACACCCTTACGAGGAAGAGCTTGTGACGAATTATGGCTCACGATAAGAAGTCTCTTTATTTAGCAGTGCATTTGGAAACAAAGCTGGAATGCAGTTATCAGATGTTTGCTTTGTGCTCGTTAACATCCAAATGCTGTGTGAACTTGTTGTTCTTTGTGAGACAGAAAATCTTTGCATATTGCACACACATCAGCACAATGAATATAAAATCATGGCATATATTATTTTTATTATACACTTATTTGTTATTTAATTCAACCCTCATTTATAGAGACATACCTATATTCATATTTATGCCTGCAGACTATAAACTCTTTGACTGAAAGAAAGTTAAAAATCTAAAAATTAATAATATTTTCAGTGATTTACAGGCAGACTTCCAATGAAAAAGATTATTTTATACTTTTATTCTCTGCTGAATTTGTATGAGGAAATAGTGAAACTATATTTCTGAACTGTTCCATAATAATATTTTGAGTAGAAGAGGCTTGTTAAAGGTATGCAAAAAAGAATATGTGTGATATTCCTGGCAACGTTATATTTAAATCAGCCTGAACTTACTGCAGTCGTTAAGTATGGCTAATAATACTGGAAGGAAAACACCAAGTATATTCAATCAGAACCAGTGAAAAAACTGTATATAAAACTCCTTAAAAGTCAAATGTATTGGCTGTCACCTAAATGTCAGCTCACATCACACAGCTGTATTGATCAGGCAGTGATCAGAAGGTCCTGATGCTTTAAACAGCTCAGTGGGACATCCTGGGAGTCCACGGTAGGCTACATGGGATTTTGGTTGGCCGCCTCCTCACCCTGTGTTTTTCTTTCTCCTCATCTGCGCAATTACAGATTCAAAAGCAATTACCTGCTCGGCTTCCTCTGCGATTAAACGACAGGTTCACAGCACCCTGATTAATGCAGAGGCATGTACACTGGCCATTAACGGCCACGAGAGGTGGAACGTTCTGACTGAAACCCTGCAGAACAAACACATGGCTGTCCAAGCCAGCACAGAGTTACCCAACATGAGCAAAGACACAACTGTGACAAAAAAACATACAGGTTCAAACTCTTACTGGTGTCTAATCACAATTATCCAGACACTCACTGATCTGAGCAGATGTGAATATACGGTACAATGAAGTAGTTTTAAATCTGGATTTTCAACAACCTGTTGTCAGTGACGGAAAGCGACAATGCACATTTACCCAAGTACTTTACCTGAATGTGCATTTTCTGCTACACTGGAGGACAAATATTATCCCTTTCACTCCAAAACAGCAAAACATGACAATAAGATGAATCTGCAAGCCCACATCCAACTGTCCATAGTGACAACTTTTGGGTTACCAGGCCTGGACCATCTCTCACAGCTCAAAAACTAAAAACTAATACTTATGATATTATTTTCTTAATTTTAAGATAATTACGTAAAATAGAAATGATTTTTATGTCAACCAGCAATAACATTAAAATGTTTGTCTCACTACATTTTATTTTTTTAATAAAATGAATATGTTTTAATTATATGCATATCATTATTATTATTATTATTACATTATTATTTTATTATTATTACTACTACATGGAGTAAGGAGTATTTTTACACAGTGATACTGCTACTACTACGATCAGAGTACATATACACATAAAATCATGACAGTAAGTATGAATACAACCCACGTGAGTTAAATGCTGTTCCAAATTCATCTCTTCCTCTTCAAAAGGATATTTTAAGGACACTTAACTCTGTCTTCTTCCACTATCTGACACACTCATAGATCTTTATTTTGGCCATAAACGAACCAATAACACAAAAATGCGACGGTAGCAACACCGACCTTTAGTGTCAAGATTATTTTTTTCTGTCAGCAATTTATTTGCCTGGTCTGACAGACGCAGTAGCAGGTTATCTGTTCAAGTCTATAAGCTCTTTTTATTTCTTTTTTTTGTTAACAGTTAATGTGTAACTGAGGGTGCGAGGAATCAGCACATTTCCTTTTACCTCATACACCGATCGATGTTGGTACGGCTTCGCACGGAGCTAAATGGGATCATTGTCAACAGAGCTACAGTAGCTTGTCTCATCCTGTCTGGAGGTTTGACATGACAGATATGAAGCCATACTGTGTGTTTTAAACTGTAAACAGGAGAAATACTGCTAAAATAACTGCTTCTTCAATTAAAAGCTCATCATGAAACCTCCACCAGTGACACATCTAAACTTCATCTGTAGTCACAACTTCTCATAAGTTTTAATCTTTATAAGAGTACAATCTGTTTTTACTGTAAACATGAACTTTGATAGGAAAGGTCTCATGGGAGCTCCTTCAACTCTGCTCAGCTTTTGAACAATTAAGATGTCAGCCCTGTGCCACCTAATGTGAAACCCAGTTATCTATTATTTCACAAGTAAAGAGAAAAGCTTCACACTCAGTCAACCATGGCGTCTGTTTTGTACCCCTGTGATTGCTTAAAGCACTTATACAGTTACCATCTCTGTATAGTCTCCAGACAAGACTCTCTATTCCAGTGAACTAATGCTGGTGTTATTATAGTCATGTATGATCAGATTTACATAATAACTTAAAAGCTTCATATAAAAAGTCTACAGACACGCTAGCAGCTCTGTGAGGCTGTACTTGCACTGTGCTTTGAGCTAAATGCTAACAGTACAGCTGAGACTGACGTATTTGATGATAAACCAGAAAAGTGTCAGACAGACGAAAGCATTAAATTAAAAGTTAAAGGCTCACTAAAGATGTCTGATTTGTCCAGATGGACTCTGATCTTTTGCGCTAGTCATATTTCACAAAAAAAAGCCACCAGAGAGAAAATCAGGGGATCATTAAAGTTTGTAGGATTCATCTTCTGAGGACAATAAATGACCTCATGTCAATACATCTCATGACTAATGTATAATATTCTCTTATATGAGCAAGAAAGGTTGGGGATGGTTGATCTGTTTCACCACTCTGGAAATTTGATTTCTTAATTTCGAGCTGCACTCAGAAACCACAGAGACACCCTCCACCCCCTCCTCCACCACCACTGGACTCTGGACCTCTGTCTCCACGCTTCTCTGCTCATCCCTAAAATTAATTCATCCGCACATCTCTGTCCCTCCAACACCACATTAACCCCGACCACAGGAGGCATCCTGTTGGAAAAAAAACTGTCCCTGTATGGCTTCACGGTGAAACATCAGTTTGACCTTTCGACCTCAGACCCTCTCCCTGCTCCTTTCCCACCCTCGCTTGCTTCATCTAGACCTCAACATGCTCATGCTGCTGAATGATTTTGACTGAACAGAAACCAGACAGGCAGAGAAGATTTAAAGCAAGTAAGCAAGGATATGAAAATGAATATAAAGTCAAGCCTCTTTGCTCTCTAGATATTTTCAGTGGTTGCTTTTCATTTCAGAAGGTCACGCCACACTGGCTGCTTTCTGGAGGACAGAGAAACTGTAATTGGGGGTCAGCTGTTGCCCAAGACCAGTCATGCAGGGTCGGTTTGTAGATTGAGACATGGTGACTGCACATATCAGAGTCCCCTACCTGTGTGACTCCCCCCCATCGACCTCCCTCATGACCCCTCCCCACACACCTCCTCACATCCTTTGGTTTTTGTGTTGTCTTCAAACAAACCTTGAATGGATTCAGGGCCAGAAAGACCCAACAGCAACCAAATAAAAAGTCACTTTTATAACAGCTTTAAAATTCTGTCGGCACAGTCTAACGCCATCAGTTACCTGTCTGACAGCACCTGCAGTGCTTTGTTGTGACAACCGGCTGTAGTTTACCTGGTTCAAACCAGGGCTGTGACCCCAGCTGTGATCTCCAAAAAGTTCAAGTGGCCAAAATACTTATTCTTATTCAACACACATTCATATTTTTTATTTACTTTATCCATTATAATGCTGAATATTCCTCATGAATATGAGAAAGTAAGTTTAGAAGCGAGAGGTAATTATCACAAATAGTTTATAAATCAGCAATCCATGATAAATGAAAAACTAAACTAAATCAAGCTTTAGCTAAGATAAACTACACTAAACTAAGATATGCTATACTGAGCTCAGTTTAGCTGAACTAAAATGTTCAGCTAAACTAAATCTAATCTCTCATGATGTAAGCTAGCCAACTAAACAATTACAAAAACATAGCTACAAAAAATGAAAAACACGTCAACAAATATGGCAACAGAATTTTTAAAACTCGTAAAATATTCATAATAATACAAATGGTCATTGTGACCATGTGGAGACAACACCTGCAAAGAACCTAATTCAGTGTTGAGTCTTGATAACTTTCTTTAAAAGAAAGTCGGGAGTAGTGTGATGGAGATACTTAACTCTTTGAGCGCCAAAGACGAGTATGTACTGTACGTCTTTTAAACTAGAACGCTTGAGTGCCATAAACGTACATATTCGTCTTTCCTTTTTTCATCAGCAGGGACAAAAGTGCGCTCTCACACAGCCTGTGAGTAATATTGGCGCTTCTGAGATTTGTGGTCGGAGCATAAAAAGATCGTATATACCAAAGAGATCAAAGCAGGCAGTGGAGACGATCGAGATTAGAGAGCAAAACGGACGGATTCTGGAAAAAAGTGGTGTTTCTGGTGTCCTCTACCTCTGATAAAACAAGAACGGAACGAGGTAAAAACAAATGTTTTTTTTTTTTTCCATGATGAAATAGAGTCTCTTCCTCCATTCACGCTATTCAGTGTTTTCAGAGTCACAGTACAAAATATTCTGTGCATGGCAAAGTGGCCAAAAAAATTTCTTCCAAAAATGCAGCCACAAGGTACTTTAGTTTTGGCACTCAATGTGTTAATGTCTAAAACAACTAACAAAAATATTATTTCTATCCAGCGACTTTTTTGAACAGGAGGACAAAAAGCTTTTTTCTTGTTTTCTGCAGTGTGGAAGCCTGCCTGCAGCCACAGAGCCAGTCAGTGAAGCCAGAGTTTCACAGTCCCTCTCATAAAGAGTCGCTCTGCTTTATGACCCTATTGCCCAACATCACATGCCTTCAGTGCTAGGATATGATCTGAGATAAGGCAAGAAAGTACCGAAACAAGTTTTCCTCTCCTGCTTCCTTACGCTGCTTGTTCGGGTAAATGCACAAGAAGGGGAAGACATTAAATTTAGTTTTAAAACAGTTGTGCCAATAAATACAAAGTCTTCTGGGAGAAGCAGTCTTGAGTCTCATTATTTCTTCATATAAAAAGGTGAAAAGTGGAAACCGAGACCACTTACTATATCAAAGAAGGTCTGAATCACTAAGATGCCCTTATTTAAGTTTTATAAATCATGCCTTTATGATAAGCTGATTACCTTATCCTTGACAGCAGCGCACAGCGAGGGCAGTAAAGGTGCGGGATTACGAGGTGATGGTTCATAAAGGGTTTGGCTCAGATAAGATGGTTTGTGGGAGCGGGAGACAGGACTGGTGACTTTAGGTCAACAGAAACCAGCTTTGCTTATTGACAGTCAGTCTGATTCAGCCTCACATTACTGCAAAACACCTGAAAATTTTGTCATTTTTTTTGATTTAGGGACCAAGCTCAGTTTTGCCAGAAGCAAACTCTTTATGTTTCCAGTGCCTCTGCTGACAAAGTCATAAAAATATTGCGGCCCATGAAAGGCAGCCAGTCCAACCTTTAACCCTCTCCTCATTTAGTCATGCAGGATGTTTGCTAAGACCTGGCGACTTTAAAACATTATGCTCTTGTTTGCACAATTATGTTGTTTTTATGTTTGCTATTTTGTTAAGAAAAACACTGAGGCATGAGGGGCAGCGAGAATATTCCTCACAGATGCCTACGACCTGCAGTCTGATGAGCTTTTTGTGTACATTGTTATACCAACAGTCACGATGAAATGCCTCCCTGCTGACATCCACCTTTCTTCAGAATGGCTCTATTAATGAGTCTAATGGCACATGAGTGTTACCCCACCTGAGCGAAACTGCTTCAGCAGTTTCCCGTACTGCAATGCAAACCTTCATGCCTGCACTCCATTCGGAGGAAACCATTAGAACAAACTGCTCTCAGGTGCAGCAAAGCAGACAGGACACCATCATTTATGAACCAAATCACCTCTGGGTGCCCTATATGCAAGGACAAAGCACCGACTGCATGCAAACTCTCACAGAACAACACACAACAACACTTAAAAACTCATTTTTTTCATGTGAGATCCAGAATTTCTCTCTTATGCCTAATCTAACAATTAATATCATGTCATTGTTTTCCTTTGGTACTGGAAAATTCCACTTTTTCAGTCACTTCCTGTTGCACATCAGATTTTTCCGTGAATTGTTCTCTGTACTACAATAATAATGTGAAAGTCCAAAGGTAGCTAATGTAAGTTCTATGTCCATGGCAACATGTCTACAGTAAGACCATATGAGCCGTCTTCTTTTTTCAGATCTCTTCATTCTTATTTCTTACTCATCAAATGATCATATACCGAGCTTTACAAATTTTTAGAGCTTTACAAGTATAAGACCACCAACTGTCCTGTTTGGAGTGAGGAATTTCAAACTGAATTCACCTTTTTTTATACCCAAATATTATATTCTCTGAGATGTCAGAAATGAATCACGAATAACACTGAACCACTAAAATGTTGTAAATTAATGGATGTAATAATAATAATAATAATAGTAATAATAGTTATATTTTAGTTATATATACATATATATATATATATATACATATATATATATATATATATATATATATATATATAAATATATATACACGTATATACGTATATATACGTATATACATATATATATATACGTGTATATATACGTATATATACATGATATATACGTGTATATACGTAGATATACGATATACACGTATATATATATATACATATATACGTGTATATATACGTATATACATTATATATACACGTATATACGTATATACGCAGATATATATACAGTATATACGTATATACGTATATACACGTATATATATATATATATATACATATAGATAGATAGATAGATAGATAGATAATCATCAAACACTGTACAGTGGAGAATAGCCTAATAAATTTGTTAACCACTGTAAATCCAGGACATGAGGTGTGTGGCACACCTTTTTTTTTAAACAGAAATAAACAATAAAAGAAATTTGATATGCAAATATATGCTGTTTACTGACACCGCAAAAGCATAGCCCATATACAATAAGTGTCCCATAAACATCTATCTATCTATTAAATACAGGATTGGCAGCTTTTCTGTTGTCTCTCATTGGCTCTCAATATACCAAAAGTTAACCTGAGGTGGTACCAGAGTGTTGGTGCTGCACTTCCACAACGTTATCAGCATTAATCTCTGCATGAGAGCGGCTGTGAGCTGGCAAAGTAGGGCAAACAGCCCGGTGTGTCAACAAAGCAAGAAGCTGAGTAAAAACACACAGAGGGAGAGCGACTTCATTCTCTGCTCAGGTGGACCATCCCCCTCTACATCGTTACACAGCAAATAGTTGTTTGCTATGATATCAAAATTTAGCACCATTGAAAGCTCATAAAGTATGTGCTAAATTCTCATTTGTTGTATTTCAACTGAAAAATATTGTGATTATTGTCGCTTGAGCGCTATGAGTCACTGGAACTGTGATGCTCATTTCCCACCTGACTTTCTCAGAAAGCATTGTGAAGGTTTATAACCAGCACTGATCCCACTGGCTTTACATTCAAATGTCAAACAAAAACAAAAAGGAGAAAGAAAGAAGGAAAAGAGGCCTGTTACTAGGAGAAAGGTTTCCCTCTTGTGGTCACAATGTGGAAGTGAACTGACTCAACAGGCACTTGTGGTTAGCAAATCTAAATACTCAGCTTAACTAAATAATTTGAATCATAATACTAAAATAAAAGCTGTCTATCTATCCCTTTAAGCACTCTGCATACTAATACACATTACTGTGAAGCTCAGTGCAAGGCTGTGTATACTGTTTAATGGTGTAATGCTGTGACATATATCATGTAAGGGGAAGAAAAAATCCTTTATCTGATTTCATGTTTTCTATGTCTTGAGCCTCAGCCAGCTTTGTTCAATGGAAAACAGCCTTGAACAGACAGATAAAAACAGATAAAACAAGGGAGTGTCCATTCTCATATCTGTATTGCTCCCCATGTGCACTACATGTAAATTATAAAAAATAAAAGAAATAATGCTAGCATCTGACAGCCTTTTCAAATTTTCACTAAACACTAAACAAACAGCAGTTGTGAGTGTAGAGGAGCGAGGATATTCATACAATGATGCTTTCAAATGATGCATTGTCTTAACAATAACAACAATGTACGTCAACCTACACACCATAACATTTTGGTGGTCCATAGTCTCCACTTACTGTAATTAACACATTAATGTGGCACCTTTTTTTTCTTTATCAACATCCCTGATGTTGCAGTCTGAGTCATTTGCCTTCATGTTGTGCCGGTGTTAAATCCGCCCACTGGTCATTTTGCAGTCTATGAGGCATCTGCAGAGCACAAACATTCACCACATCAATGACAGCGAACAAAGCAGGAGGGTATTTTTGGTGCAATTCAGGTTATTCAAATGTGAGCTGTGTAGTCATTTGAGTGCATAAGGAATATGTCACAAAAGGATCTTTGGATTTCAGTGCTCAATGCCTCGGTCTGATAGGGACAGTGTGAGCTGGATTTTACACTAAGAGAAAGACTGACCATACAAGAAAAAAAATCACTCTACAATGTGATTAACCTTTCTCAGCTTTAAGAACACAGCTCAGACATGAACTGAACTTTCTTCATCTAAATGATCAAACTTTGTGTTTTTTCTTAGTCCAGTCAAATATTAGTATTGTTGAATGTGATCTGACCATGAATTACAGCTCTGTGTGGGAAGATGGACGAAGGCAGCCAGAGGCTACAGCGTGAAAGAGAAGCAGGCAGATATGAGTGAAAAAGCAGACAAGCCTCTGACGCACTTCTGTATGTGTGAGTGAATAAACATGAGACGATTACGATGCAACTTTTGTTTTTACATTATTCATGATTTATGTGGAAAAAAACTTTGAAATTTACTTCACTCACTGATGTGCAAGTGAATCCCAGAACATCAGTGTGTTATATGTTTTTTTGAAAAAGTGTTTTCTGATGTTTAAGCAAAGCGTTCCAGTAAACTCTGCAGACAGTATCATTTCACCCACTTTGACCTCAGTCTGTCTCCAGGAATTATTCATTAGTCGCTCGTCCTTTAATTTGTCTGCTTTCTCAGCTCCACTGGCTGTATGCTCTTCTTTCTACGACAGCAAACACCACCTCTGCTGCAACATTAAACACAACATCTCAGATGTTGGTCATATTGCAGATTGTACTGTAGGCAAACACACAATATTTCCTATGATTATATCACCTTGTAATGCATGCCATCACTTCAACCCTGATCCTGTTTCTGTCTGTTGTCTGAAGCCATGAGTACACAAGTTTTCATGCCAACTAAACAGCACCAGCAGCTGTTTACTGATGGTTTGTTTACCAGTGAAATCAGCTGATGTAGTATTTATTCATGGCCTTAGATGGCACATCCACACACTCGGATTATCATAACACATTGTTGATTGTGATCATGATTTTAATTTGCAATACTCTAGCAGCTATTAATGATCACGAGAAACTGGTAAAAGTAGCTTACAGTGGATTTTAAAAATGACCCAACAGTGATGCAAACTCTTGTCCAGGGAAAGTAGCTAGCAGCACTAGCTGCTAACTGGCTCCATAAAAGCTAGTCTCTGATAACCAAACTCCCTAAAATATACAGAGAAAGTCACCAAGTAGGAAACACTGACAGTCCGTCGTTCCAGGTATTACGAACATATCAGTAAACACACAATAGTGGACACAAATAACAGACATGGCTAATGCTAATACTTGCAGCTGTGAAGCTAGCAGTTATCAGCTAGCAGCTTGAGGAAGCTTCCGGTGACGTGCACGAGCAGAGCGTGCCCAGGTAGACAGGTAGACTGTGGACCAACAGGGGTGAGCTGGACAGCACAGACAGGATTTAAAGATGGACGACATGGCAGCGCCCCATGTATTTATTTACAGTCTATCGTTTCCCATAAGAAAAGCCCAAATGTCTCCATCACCCCCTGATCTATAAAAGTCCACATCAAACACATTTAACGTTAATTTATCTGATAAGTTTGATTTTAATTAGGCTTACTAATTTGATGCTATTTGATGTCATGAATGTTGACAGTTGTTTTTATTTTCTGTCATCACATCATCACATTTGACCTCTGCAGTTACCTATGTATTTAGATGAGAGATATTAAAGAAATAATAGTCACATTTTTATGCTGCAGAGGTCAAGATATTTCAGTACTTATTGGTTTATCTACAGAGTAGCTGGACCCTACATATATTTACTCACCTTTATTTATTTTTGCCTGAAAATAAACATGAAAACACGCTGTGATCTACAGAAATATTGACTCACCTTCTGTCTTTTTTGAGGCCTTCCTCCTGTCCGTCCTGACATTTCTCTTCTTGCCCTACACAAAAAGCGACAAACTTAAAACAAGAGTCTTTTCAGTGATTTTGTCTCATAACTTATATATTTGCAGAGCATACATACATAGTTGAGGCTGGCCGACCAGTCAGGGTGTTGCTGTGCATGCAGACGTTTCTTTTCCTCTGCCTGCTGGTAATATTTGGCCTGCTCATCATAGGACAGAGATTTCCACATCTGACCCAGGGTGGTCAGTGTGGATATCACGTTTGGCCTCTGCTCCTTCATGAAGAGCATGAAGGCGTTTGGCGTCTTCTTCATATATTGGCCGTCATCCTTCTGCTCCTCTTCATGCTTTCTCTTTCTACAAGAGAAAAACAGGAAAAAAGACTTTCAGGAAAACATTAAAGAGTATCATAGGGTGAAATGCATTAAACCCATTAAAAAGACTGATTATAGTAATAATAATAATGATATTCAAGGTGAATGTGGTTTTGTTTTGAGTTGATGACGACTGCCGCAGATCATGAAAAAGAAAGTATATTTGGACCAAAGCTGGCCAGAGCTTACTTACTTCCTGTTGAATTTTGAATAGAGAGAACTACTTGATGAGGCAGACAGTGGCCAAATATCTGTGTACACTTCTGTGTGTGCGTGTGCATGTTATTTACCTTTGTCCAGTACGATGCTGGTACAGCCTGTAACTTTTGGGGACCTCGATCAATGACATGTTTTTCTGGAGACACAAACACACAGAGGAGGTGGATAAACAAGATGCTGTGGAGTCACCTGTCTACCAGGCTGACACCTGTAACTCTGACACTTCATATAACACATAAATCATCAGAGCTACATGTCATCTCCTACAGTAAATACTTCTAAAATCTGTCATTTTTCTGCAGGACAAAGTATACACATCCAGAACAGCCTCATGCACACATTTGGAAAGGTTTCCATTCATAGAAAATATCGTTTTGAATTCAGAATGGATTGAAATAGGTTGTTTTCTGTCATTCTGTTGTTCTAATGCATTCTCCACTGACTGATACTTGGGCTGTAACCAAATCATTTTCATTATTTATTAATAGCGGCTAATTGTTTGGCCCAAGATGACATCTTCAAAATATCTTATTGCTCTGACCAACAGGCCAAATGGTCATTGTCACTTAAGAAATGAAAAATGAATCAATTATCAAAACAGTTGCAGATCGACTAATCGATTTTTTGATGATCCATCCCTAACCTAAACTTATATCTTACTTTAAATCTGATCTGTCCCTGGCTGTTAGCATCTGGCTGACCATGCAGGGGACCAGGCTGCATGACAATAATGGGAGCACCTTGTCCAACATTCAGTGTCTGAATGGACGTGACTGAATGTGGCTGCTCATAGCTGGAGGGAGCTGCTCCCAGGGTGGCACACCCAGCACCCAGCACCCAGCAAACTTTCAGCCATCTGATGTTCGACACTGAAGTCCTGTCCTAGATTATTAGGTCCTGCAGGACTGTTCAGGTCGTTTGGCGGAGCTGACTCTGTGGGGTTGCACTGAGGGCTTTCTTGGCTCAGACTGTCCACAAGCTGAAACAGTTGTTGCTCAACAGTGTCAGCAAGTGGAGCAGAAAGAGCCGAAGTGGAGTGAAAACTGAATACACCACTGTTGTCTTCAAGCAATGTGATGTATTCAGCCTCATCCAAAAGAGCCATGCTTTCGTCAGACAAGTTGTCAGCTGTCTCTGTACACAATAATTTGTGCTTCATCCTGTCTGAATGTCTTGGAACCTGTGACAAACATTAATAAGAAGATGATTTTCAGAATCTGGACTGAAGTAACATATGCACATTTTTGACTAGAGTCCAGATCAGCATTTCAGCTGACCAAGAGTGATAACACAATCTGGAATACTACTGCTACTACTACTACTACTACTACTACTACTAATAATAATAATAATAATAATAATAATATAGTAATACTTTGGGTTACCACTAAGAGAGAAACACTGCTTTTTTTTCAAAGGAAAATACTGGACATTTTTTGACAGCTATAGCTTTTACTAACCTACTGAACCTAATAAATGCAGAGAAACATTTTCAGTGAACATTGTGGTGTGTTTTTTAAAGACTGAATAATCCAAAAGTACAAATAAAAAATTAAAAACTGGTAAACTTGGTTCACCACATAATGCGACATTTAAATACAGCTGTCATGTGGATGTATCAGTATTAATAATCCAATAATATAATATATGATACAATATGAACTGGAGCAGGTCTCTGCAGATTAAGTGCTATAAATGTCTAAAGATTTTGTAGAAAAGTATTGTATTGACAGCTAACAAACCAAAACTAACAATAGCTGGTTAGCTATAATCTATCAGTATTTGTGTACTTACTTTATGCAGATAACGATGGATGGATAATATGTGTTGATGATATGATGGCTCTGTGAGTTAACACACCGTGACTTGTTGATTTGACTTGACTCCTGACTTTCCTCAGAAGAAAGTAGATGCTTTCACAATGTGGGAAAAGAACAGAAAGTGTTCTGATAAACAGCTCAATCTGTTCTATTTTCTGTTCTGTTTCATTCCGGAGTTTCTATCCTCATTCCGCATATTTGGTTACCTGAGCAACCACAAACTAACTAAGTTTTTTTCAAAAATCAACAAGTGCATTATGTATGCATTGTATATATATGTTGTAATGCATAATACATTTATAATAATAATAATATTATCATAACATAATATTCTGAAATTAACCATTTTGAGTGCTTTTAACTTTTCTTGCTTTTGGTATATTTCAAGTTGGTATGCTTGTATATTAACTGAATGCATGACCTTTACTTGTAAAGAGTAATTCTACACCGTGGTATTACTTTTACTTAAAAGTCCCTTGACCTCTGACCTCAAGATATCTGAAGGAAAATGTGTTCATGCCTCATGAAACTTTACATCCACAAACTAGACCTATGACATTTAGAGGATGTATGGATTAGGAATATCAGTAATAAGGGAGATTCTGAGCAGTTTCTAAAACAAAATGCTCCATTCACCTCCAGTACAGCCTGGATCAGTGAACAGAGGACTCAGTATAACCACTGGTCATGGAAGCACCATATATTGATCCTACATATCTAAATTTCATTTTGATTTTTACAGTTTAAACTGAGCTCACACCCTGGATCTGCTCTGTCTGTCTTGCGTGCACAGAGTCAGTGTCATAAAAAAGACAGACATGCAGACAGTTTATTCTGAGCTGAATAGTCTTTCTGCTGTGTAACATTTGAATGTGAGCAGTTGGTGAGTTGTTATTTATCAACAGAGGGGACGGACTCATTTTGCCTGTTTGTTTCGGCTGATACTTCAGCACCATGATCAACACCTCGGATTCATCAGTTCACAGTTAAGATCCTGATATTTCAGAGTCTAACTTGTACAAACGTCAGCAGACTCGACTAGACGAGACTAATGTTCATCACTTTCTGCTACGCTAACGGGATGGAGGGGGGGGATGACAGGTTATTGATCATTTTGGAGAGTGACATCCACCCTCACACTCATATTACACAGGCCTACACCAGCTAACAAGCTGCTGGTGCTTCCTTTACATCATTTACATGATGAGACATGATGTGTAAAAGTTGAATGAGAATATTTCCCAAATGTCAAATTACATCTTTTAAATGAATAATTCATTCTCAAAATAATGTTTTCAGTAAAAAGGGGCAACGGCTTTGAAGACTGAAATTAAAATGGAACCCAAGTTATTCCTCATGGGCATCTATCCAACAAAACATAAATTTAGACGCAGTGAACAGGCATTTATTAATATTTCTCTCCAACAGGCAAAGAGAATAATCGCATTAACCTGGAAGAGTGTTGGCAGGCCGGGTATCAGACAGTGGTTTGGGGAAATGTCGACATGTTTGCCTCTGGAAAAAAATCACTTACACTCTTAAAGACAAACAAGAGAGGTTCAATGACATTTGGGGGCCGTTTATTAACTATTTGGAAAATAACAATCTGTCTCATTTACTTAAGGAAGGAGAAAATTCTGCATAGCTCCAAAACAATATAATTATAATATTAACATATTCTAAATATTAATAAGAAAATCAGTCTACTCAGATGTAATATAAAACTATAATTACTAAACTATAAAACAAAATAAAAATTAGAAATGAGCCCTGTTATTTTTTTTTCTCTTAGGTTGCACTTTCTGTTTATATCTAAAATATTTTGTACCTATATATCTCAATTCAATAAAGAAATTGTTGGAAAAAAAAGGGGCAACAGCAAAATAAAAGGCGACAGTGTAATAAGTCAACAATTATTTTTTTATTTTATTGAGTTTATACGGTTTTGGTTCTGTAGCAACCTACTGAATAACTCTAATGAAGTGCAATTGTACTCAAGCCAGTTACAGTTGAGAGCAATGACAGGCACACGTTTTGTGCAAATTTAACAGCATTGGAACAGCTCCTACATTTACACAGCAAAAATACATGCCAGAGGAAAACAAGACTAAATCAGTTCACATTGACAAGCGCTAGGAAGACTTCCCTCGATGCCAATCCAAGCTAACACATGAAATACACATTTCACCCAAAGTTGAATTATGAGCAACTGAAAACATTTTCTTTACGCACAGCGAGAAATGTGTGGCGTTATCCAACTCCATGGACTGAATCCCTGCAGCCTGCACTCTGAAGGATCCAAACATCATGCATTGGCCTTGCAAACTAATTTTGATCACATAACAAATTAAAATACTAAATCAGGGTGTCAAAGAAAAGATGTGCCTCCTTGCAGCTGCTTTAAGAAAACCCCCTAACTGCTTCATCTTTCCTGCATGTCTGGCAGTACACTGGCAATGCAAAAGTAAAGGTTGGGAACAAATTCAACTTAAAAGTATCACAAGCCACATAACGACACAGCCATCTGAAACACAGGGGTGTTGGTAGCCTTGGTAAATCACCTTCCTAACACTGCTAAACATCAGCTCTGACCAGAATCTACATACGCAAACGTTTAATAATCTATTTAGCTTCAAAGTGAGCTTTTGTTTGTCTGATGACAGAAACTGTGGTAATTATCCTCCCAACATGCAGAAACACAGAATTATAGGACTGAAATGTAGGCAGGTGAGTTGGGATATTTTGGTAACCAGTCTGTAGCGTTATGCCTCGGACATTACAGGCTTTAGGTCTGCGTTTGTGAGCTGTATTTGCTCCGTCGTGCCTCACAGTGAAAAACTGACAAAACTAAATATCGCTGGAAATGTGTGCACTCACTTGTGTTGGTTCCAAAATATCAAGTGTGTTGGATGTTGTGACGTTTTTTTTCTGAAACACATTAGATATTTTATTTCAATTCCAAATAGAAAACATTAAAGGTTTTGTATTTGCAAGTACAGACAACGTAAATCCTTCAAATTAGTTAAATAGTAATAAACTTAAATCATGCCATTTGTTCACATGGAAACCAAAGGTAGCCATCGTGTGAAAAGACGATTTTGCCCCATTATTCAACTTCATTTCATTTCATGATCACATGTTAAAGTCTTGATAATGAATTGTTAAACTGGTGCACGCAGTATGATTTAACCATCTAAACTGACAGATGGAGTCTCATAACAGTGTCTGGCGATGCCACTTGTGAAGGAAAGCAGATGCACCACTACATTCTACAGCTTTCCTTTATTATACAATCAAGGGCCACGTTGAAATCTTTTACAACCTAGAATTTAACAGCATCAACAAAAACTACTTCAGTTGCATTCAAATGGCAACTATCGAAAAGTAAACTTACTGTAACATACATATTAAATAGTGTATAGTGTCCATGCAGTTGCGCATGGCCGGGTTTGCATCATTATGGTATGTCGTTATTAGTGTATGGGAGACATCAGCCACCAGTGCATTTCCAATTTAGTTTCAGGGAGTAGAACTCCTCAACACCCATCAGAAACTTCTCAGCCAGACTTGAAGAGCAAGATGGCCACTTGGCCCAAATAGAAGTAAATGAAATGCTTGGTCTCGTGGGTGACGTAGCTGCCGAAGTTCCTCCCGACAATGCAGTGCCAGGTGGGGTTATACTTCTTGTCAAACTCCTGAAAAGGGTAAAAAAAAAGTGGGTGAGTGAAAATGTAGACTCAGCACATCCTGGTTTACATATCTACCATTGAAGATACTGAAGTAACGTCTGCTTTCACTTTCATTATTCCACCAACTAGTTTGCTGCTCATCTCCTCTACTATCTGTATCTTGCGAACTGTTTGTGTTTTATTTGACCAAACATACAATCTAAAATAAAAACCCTTACAGGTTTGGTATGTTTCACTGGAAAATTGCTGAAATTATTTATTTCAGTCATCTGATAGACCATTTCTCAAAAAAAAAATATATATATTTTTTTTTTCCTAGGAATTTGGGGATAAACTATTTGGCCAATAGATATATAATTGTGATTGATCCAATGGGAAAACAAATATAAATAAATAAATAGAGGCTTAGAAAAGACATTATAGAAATGTAAATGTTAAAGATATATTATCTAATTTATATTTCTTTTAATTTTTTGTTAAAAAATGTCATTGCTGTTTTCATTTGAATTTCCTGTCTTTTCTTGCTTGACTTATCAGCAGGTCAGGTCACTTGTAAAGCACTCTGACCAGTGTGAAATGTACTAATAGAGTCTGATGACTGATGATTCATTTAGACCTTCATGTTGGGAATTCTGCGTATGATAAAATATGAAAAATATTTGTTTGGGTGAACTTGTAAACGTGTTGGGCCTGCGACCTCAGTGATAAAGAAATCCTGGCTACGGCCCTGATCACAGGAGCCTCTCCACACCAGAACAAAAATAGATCAGAGAATAAAAAGAGCTCTGTGTTTGCAGATCATGTGCCAATGATGTAAGCACACAGAGGAGCCGTCCATGCAGGCGTCCTGTCTCACCTTCTTGATGTAGGCTGCGATGTCCTTCTCTATGTTGTACTTCTCCATGGCCTGGGTGGCACAGTCCACCGCGTCCTGCTGCATGTCCTCAGACATGTCTGCGTTCTTGATCACAGCTTTCCTGTCAGTCATGGTTGAGGGTGATGATGATGATGCCTGAAGAAAAATAAAAGGGGGTGGGGGGGGAAGCAGCACGTTCACTGCACTGAAAATGAACACCACACGTGGTGATGATGGGGATGGTTTAGGCCAGCCGGATCATCTCAAAAGCATCAATCATACGCAGATTTGCCCGTTTGGCACCGCGTTTTTCATCATGTGCACTGATTCCAGATCCATAACTTAGGATCATGTGTTGTCCTCATATGGTCAACCAACCGATAACTGCAGTGTTGCACAGGTTAGCTGCGAAACTTGATACAGGTGGAGTTAAATTACTTGGCCAAATCACTTTCAGATAAAAGCAGCTTCTGCATCAGGAGAGCAAAACTATCAAAATGTATCCTGTGAATATTTTGCGCTCAGGCAGATAAATAAATACACCTGCTGTCATGCACACCAGCACGGTGTCCATGTCTAACCAGTGGAAACACATTAAGCCATACAGTAAAAAAAAAAAAACATCACAAGAGAAACTCGAATCAGAAAAAAATGTTCAAACATGCAAGTCTTTTTCACATGAGGAAATCTGCAACTCACCTTTTTCTTCAGCCGAATGAAAACACTTCTTTCACAGAAAACGTGTGTTTAACCCAGCCGGTGGAGGTTGAGGTTTATATGATGCTGCAGCTAATTGCTTTTTAAAGATTTACACAATAAGCGTGTAGGTAGGTTGTGTCTGCTGCTCCACCAGCTCCCCGCCCCACTGCTGCATGCTGCGGCCTCCTATTGGCTGCTCTGCAGCCTCCCTGCCTGCTGAAGCGTTTTTCTCCAGCTCCTGTCTGCCCGCATCTTATTTCATCCCACAATGCATCATTCACAGTATACACCACTGACTGTGGCCTAAAAGGAAACGAGACCTTGGCTGTGGGCAGGTAGCACTGGGCCCTGTCATCAGCTGTTCTCACAGCGGAGACACTGGAGCTCTGGGCTCTGAACACATGCCCTGCTGGCCTGATGCTTTCCTCTCCAATCTTTGCTTTCATGCTCATCTCCTGCTCCACTGACGTAAGCTTTGCAAATAGATTATGACTAGAAAAATTCTTGAAGCAAATTTGTGGTTATAAGTGGTAGAGGCAATGTCCTGGGTTATTATTATAATTATTATGTAAAGAGAAGAACATTTTAAATTATTCATGCATGCCTGATACACAAATACACATCAAGTAAACATCAGACAGATGTGTTCCCGTTTGAAAGTCTTTTATTGAAAATGCTAAGAGAAAAAGCAAGATTAAGCAAAACAAATCATACAAACTAGTCCCACATTAAACCCCATCCCAACCTCCCCAATTTTTATTTCCTTCATACCAGGCATCTACGACTCCATCCTTTGATCCAACTTCCTGGTCCTCTGTTTCCTTTTCGTGTAAAATAAAGCCATTACCACTGAAAAACTTTAAATAGGCATTGGAGGGCCTAATAGGAAAAAAAAAAAAGTTGCTCCGGGACTCCGTTAATTAGTTCTGAAATCAAACTCATTTGAATCCTGGAAAACTGATCCCGTTCCGAGCATCCATCCTTGCCTATCCCTTCCCTAATCGATCCACTCATCCAGCTCCAAGGATTGGGATCCACTGAGCCACTCCTCCAATCAAAACCTTGAAATACCAGGAAGAAAATCAGAGGCAGACTGTTAGAATAAAATGTCAAAATTTTTGGGCCTAATTTTTCCATTTTTGAGCACTCATGTCAGATCCAACAAAAAGAAAAGCTCCACTGAGCAGAAAAAAAAAATTTACCGGTCCCTGGCGTTAAACATTTTAACCAATGAGGACATTTAAAAGTTATAAAGTTAAAATGGGACACTTTTGCAACCAAGTAGTAATTCTGATCATTTTTTTTTTTTTTACATTTGACAGCAAAGATGTTACACTTACATCACAACACTTGAACTAGGACTGCTTATTCTGTCACAAGCCAGAGTAGCAAGTTAAAAATTGTATAGATATAACAAAGTACAGCACATATGGCTTTGTTAAATATGACATGCATGACATGGCCTATCAAAACGTTCAATTTATGGAATATGAAGCGTACCATTGCCTCGACCTGATTGCTCCTCAATTAGATGTCCTATCCTGACCATACAAATGAAATGTGCTCCACAATGGTTTTATTCCAAATCACTTTAATCCTTCTCTTCAGATGTCTAAAGGAAGACACAAGGGTAAAATACAGTTAAGCATTGGGCTCCTTATCCAAAACAGCCCACCCCACATATCCGATGAGAGAAGCTATGTGTTTTTTTAAAAAACAAAAACCAAACTAAATTTTCAATACTTGCAAAAACATTGAGTGCAACTTAAGACAACTCAACATTTTTGAAGTTCAACACAGCACAATTCCTATTGTTGCAAAAATTTAGAGGACAGAGAGAGAGAGAGAGAGGGAGAGAGAAAGAGAGGGAGAAATGAAAAGGACGAAGCTGTTGGATTAGGGAGGGTGGTGGAAGAGGACGGGGTGGAGGGGATACATCTACATACCAAGATCATCCACAAGGACATCGGGACATGAAATGCAAAAATTAAAAATCAATTGCTGACATCTGGAGAAACTCATGAGAGGTAAAAACAGGAGGGAATACATCAAAAAGGGCCAAACATTGGTGGTAAGAAAGGTTTAAGAACGGGAGCGAGATCGGCTATGACGAGGTGAGTAGCGGGGCGATCCTCTGCCCCGGCCACGGGAATTGCTGCGGCTGCGGCTGGCGCTGCGACTGCGGCTTCTGCTCCGACTGCCACGGCTGCGGGAGCGTGATCTTCCGTAACTTGGGCTGCGGGGACCGTCTAATTTCACACGAATGTAAGCAGTTTCTCCCTGGCGGACACAAGAGAACTTGACATTGAAAAGGCAACATTCCTTCCTATGGTGGAAATACCATAGATGGAAATGAGGGCCAGGTGTGCTTCAAACGTGCCATTTCCTGAAGTACTCACCTGGACACCGCAAAGAAACACTATCCATGAGAGTGAATCAAATCAGTACACATACCTCATGCGAGCGGAATTTGGTGTTGTCCAGCTTTCGAACGGCATAGGTCATGTCTTCTTTGCGCACAAACTCTACAACTCCGGTTCCATCTCTGAAAACGTCGGCGTAGCAAACGTCGCCAGCCTCACGCATGTGGTCCTTCAGGTCCTGCCAACTGCCGCTCTGAGGAAGTCCTGAGACATTAATCAGAAACCATGTTAGAGGACACAAAGTGAGCACTACAGCTTCACTAATGCAAAACAATTCTGCATGTTAGTAACTTCACAACTGAATACTCCCCCCCCCCAAACAGAAGCTCTATTAAAAATAAATTGGTAGAAAATGGTTCACCTTGAACAAATGGCACTGCAACATTAATCCTATGGGTGTGCTTTTTTTAAAATAACTTACTGAGGATAAATGAAACCAAGCACTGTGAATTACAGAGCAGCAATGTGTACTGTACTACCAGTTTAGAATCTGTTTATTTTCAATAGCACACCAGTATTGACTCTAAATAAACAGTTGCCAATTCATGACACTTTCTATTAATTGTAATACTTAGCATATTATGTTGATAATATCAGTCAGATGAATAATATTAGGCAAAACAATACACAGCAGGCTTCAAAAAGACAGGGTGGTTTCTATCGACCAGCACCTCTCCCAGCAATCTGTCCCTAAAATCCTGATCATCAGAGCATTTATGAGTTGATGAGTACTACCCATGTCTCCTCATAAAACATAATAAATCATATTACCAAATAAGACATGGGGAGAATTTCAGTGGAGTACTATGGCCACAACAGAAAGAAAAGACACACTGCTTTAAATTCTCAATACACTATTACTATTACTACACTTTTAATCCTCACAAAGTGACAGAAGCTTTAAAGTTGCCTGGCTGCATTAAATACCTGCCAAATGCTTGCATTCACAAAGTACTCAAAGCCAACTGGTCTCTTAAACATGATGTTTTTTTACCCAGAGTACACGTGACACACTGTGACATTTGCATGCCTAATTCATATGACTGTCATAACAGGTAAGCATATCTAACAAACTGGAGCTAAACTTTTGACCAAGTTTGTTGTGATGCTTTTAAAAAAGGTCTAGAAAGATGGTTTCGGCAAACTGAAGGAGATGTGCATCTATAACAATAACATGATATATGCACATTAGTCATATACATGACTGCGTACCCGACACGATGACCCTGTACTCGGAGCGTCTGGATGGGGGTCCATATCTGCCTCTGGGAGCTCCGCCGATCCCTCCGAAACCGCCTCTCGATCCTCTGCCGCTCCGGGGAAACTCGACGCGCAGCCGGTAGCCGTCATAATCGTAACCATCACGTCCGTAGACCGCATCGTCTGCGTCCCTGTTAAAAAAAAGCAGCTTAAATATTACCACATGGAGGACGGACAGAGAGTTTTAACACACGCAGAGAGACTGCAGCAGCAGGCGGGGGCCAGCCATGCTAGCGGCTAGCTTGATTAGGTTATCAGCTGCTAATCCGCCATGCTGCCGTGCACCCACCTTGTTTTGCCTCAATTTGCGTGAAAACAAACAACCAGTCACTCATTCATTAGAAAAACACAATGCAGCAACTAGCACGTTTCGTGCTGTTGGTACATTACCTGAACTACAAGCCACAGACAATGCAGAGTGGTCGTGCTAGCTGTGCTACTAAGGTCGCAGTGCAAACAACCACAAAGGCATTGTTATTTCAAACACACATGCTAACGCAAGCTAGCTGTTAGAAACACATTTATACGCAAAATAGAAACAAGAACAGGCATACATCACGTTTCAACACGAGGACATATAACATTACAGTATGAGCCCGCGTTAGCACATGAGTGCGTTAGCCACACAATGGGGCTGGCCTGACCGATAGCTCCTTCACGTTACCTGGGGTCTTCAAATTCAATGAAGGCGAAAGGAGGCCCCCCTCTCCGGTTCTTCAGGTCTATATCTCGAATCGTCCCGTATTTGTAGAACACGTCTTCCACGTCTTTTGTGCGAATATCAGGAGGGAGGTTGCCCACGTAAATCCGACAGTCGTTGTTCCCAGCAGGGCCTCGCACAACACCCGACATGGCCGCTAACGATAGCTTGAGACTGAGGCTAATGGTCTGCTGGCTGCTACAGATCCCAAACGGTCGGCGGAGCCACACCGATATCACAATCCGAGCGCTGGCGAGTTGTTGAGCAGAGAGGAGAAAAGAGTGAAATGCGCGTCTTTTGTTCGATCAATCAAATCTACTGGGCTGTTTAGTGGAGAGACAATACTCTCAGCGAGGCGTCCACTAGTCCTGGTTTTCTCCAGGACCCGCGCTCCGTTACCATATTATTCATGAGTACCGGAAACAGTACAGACCGAACACATCCGCCTTACGAAATAGTCCGCCAAATGACCAGGTGTGGTGATGACAATCAATAATTGATCATGTCTGACCACTTCAACTTTTTTATTAATTGGTTTAGCATCAGTGCACGTACAAAGATAACACAAAGATTGCCTATTTACACCTTTCTATAACAGACCACACGCTACGTGTTTTCAAAATAAAATTCAAGTCAAGTCATTTTTTTTGCCCAGTATAATAAACTACAAATTTGCTTCAGAGGGCTTTTCAATCTGTGCAGGATAAGACACCTTAAGGAAAATTGTTCATGCATAATTTTTAAAATGTCACATGTTGAACATAATCTCATCATTTATTCTGTTGTATGGCAATATTATATTGCTAATAATAATAATGAAACTGGGTATGACATTACAAGTGGGGCCTACATCAGAGAATAATAAAATAAATATCTCAAATTCTGTGGCCTCACCATATTGTCATTTTAATATTTCCCTTGATTCCAGGCAACTTATGAAGGTACAAAATGAAAGTTTGAAAGTTGTGAATATGTAGTCTACATAGGAAACTGTACACCATGTAATTTACTATTTTGGCATATTGTCCTGATGTAATTAATTACGACATCATTAACAAAATACCCACACCAGTATGATGCTGAACATTGTTTTATTGCATGAACTATGTTTATCAGACTGTTCATTCAGAATGACAACACACAAAAATCACATTGTGTTGTAAGTCACTGCTGTGCTGATTGTGCTTCATACTCAAGCAGTGCAGAGATGAAATTAGCTTGAAGCTAATTCTGGAGCAATATTTGTGCATGCTAACAAACGGAAGTACACACACACACACACACACAAACAAGAAGAAGTTCTGACTTTAACTTGAAGATATATTCACCTAACAGGTGTGAAACATACGTCAGAAATTCAGTAATTTTCACTATTTTTAATACAAACCTACCCGTCATTGCTTTGCAGCCAAAATTCTATTTTCTTACAGCACATGGCTAGTTAGTATTTGTGATCCTAAATAGTAAGTGTAGTATTGTGAAGCTTTAGTTATGGCAAAGTCACAAGAGCACAATGTACATCCACAACAAACATGAAGCAAACATCCATCATTGAATAGATGCATCAGAAATCCCCAATGCCATGTTCTGATTGTCATCATTTGTCAAGGCATGAAAACACACCGTCACTTGTTTTCACGTAACATCATCATGAGTGTTAGAATTCTGTAATAATCTAATTATTTATCTACATTCCTGTTCCTCCTTGTTATGGTAATGGAGGAAAACACTAATTGAAACATGGCTTCTCAAACTACTCAGTATGCATAACAGGAACCATAGCTGCGCTGGCCGGCCTCGCCGTAGTTATCACCACCACTGTACTTCCCCTGACATGCCAGACTGTTTGCCTGTGGACAAAGCAAACAAACACAGAATAGGAAACAAACTGTGGTTAGTGGTAATATAAAGGGTCATGATGTGATTTATCTGCAGAAAATAAGAGGTGGACGTACCTCTGCTCTCTTGATGAACTGCTCAGTGGCGACTTTCTCATTCTCTTTATGTCCTCTCCAGGCCCTGAGTGCAGATGCCTGCAGGGCTCGTCCGAAAGAGAACGTTAGGATCCAGGGTTTGGCCAGAGGGCAGTTGTTGATGGCGTTGAGGTGGACAGAGGCCTCTTCTTCACTCTGACCACCTGAGAGAAAAGCCACTCCTGTAGTGAACAAAAGAACATCATTTTACTTCAAACATGTCTGTGTGAAATACTTACCAGAAACAACGGCTGTACTTGTTGTTACCTGTGACCGCTGGGGGGACGGTGCGGCGCAAGGCAGTGACAGTCGCCATAGCAACCTCCTCTGGGCTGTACTTGGTGGGGCAGCTGTGCCCAGACGTTACCATGTTGGGTTTGAGGAGAGTGCCTTCCAGGTACACATGGTGGTCTGACATGGCCTTGTACACTGCAGTCAGGACCTGCAACACCAAGACTGTTTCTCCAAAGAGACTGCAGGCAGCGACTCACTTTCTGTTGTAGTAACAATGTCACACACCTGTGCACATGCAGCATGTAAGAAAACAGAAACCCACCTTCTCAGTGATGTACTGGCTGCGTTTCAGGTCATGATCTCCATCAGGCAAAATCTCTGGCTCTATGATGGGCACAATGCCGTGCTGGCCGAGAAGAAAGGAGGTGATCAGAACAGCACAACATGCATCATAAACATGTAGGCGTGGTTTACAGCTTTGCTTCTGACCTGCTGACAGATGCTGGAGTAGCGTGCAAGAACATTTGCATTTTCTGCAATAGCCAGTTTAGATGGATTGGCGTCACTGATTTTGAGCACGCAGCGCCACTTTGCAAAGACAGCACCGTCCTTTTTATACTGTGCACAGCGCTCTGACAATCCATCCAGACCTGTGGAAGAGATTTAGTAAAAGTCCTGAGATATGTGTTCCTCTGGGTTATATATGTGATAGCAACAGTGAAATAAAAGGATTTGTCTGACCCTGTGTGGTGGTTTCTCCAAATGTTCCAGCCAGGGGGACAACACCTTTGTCAACCTGAGGAACAAGAAACAGAGGGGCAATGTTGAATTCCCATATCCAGAAACAACTAATAGCTATATCAACCGATCACCACATGGTCAGCATTTACGACATTTGGAACCAAACTGACTCACCTTGATGCCGACCATGACACCCCTGTCCCTGATCATTTTGACAAAGGCTACACCGTTATCAGAGTGCTGGTACAGCGTCTCATGGAAGAAGATGACGCCTCCAATGCAGCTGTTGATGCGATCGTCTGCACTGAAGAGGATCTGCCGGTACTGTCTGCGGTTCTCCTCTGTGTTCTCCACCCCGACCTGGGCCAGCCGCTTAGCCATGCTGCCTGCAGCGATGCATGAGATGTTATTAGTATGAACTCTTTCAACTTGATGGTCTTCATCAGTAACATAACTGTTGAGTGTGATTGTGAGTGCAACATTAATGCCATATATGCTTTTGCAGTTTAAACAAAAGACATTACAGACCCACGGATTCATCTGCAGCCAGGATGCCCTTCCCTGGAGAAACTATGCGTAGAGCCGTCTCATGCAGCTCCCTCTTCTGCGCCTCAGAGAGCGTTGGGGTCTGGTGGGTCATCCCGACTCACTGATTGTCCTTCAGCCTTTGGTAGAAGACATGATTTTATTCCTCATGCATTAACAACGAAAACCATGACAAGTGACCCATTAATGAGGTTTGTTCAGACAGAAAATGTCTTAAAGTTCATCCATATTTCTTTCTTCCTACATCTTTCTCAAAGGGAGTAGAGCAACAACAAAATGGTTGTTATTGGTATTTTATTTCTGCTCTACTACCAGCTTCTACAAATGCTGTTCGAAAAGTGTGGTAACAAATCAAGTGTCT